>OU452252.1:15882500-20882500 GCA_911728495.1 Furcula furcula
ATCAGGGTAATAACAGTATGTGGTTTCGACATAAGCTATTGAACATAATTCTAAATATTTATTAAATTTCTATAATAGCATAATATTTATGACCGTGCTTAATACGAATTGTTGATCTGCATAATATGTTACACATGTAAACATAAATTGAATGTACAGTTTATATTTTTTCATGATTGCCGATCTTTAAGAATGTTTACGATTTGGTAAAATAAATACTGCAAAAGTATAAGTTTAACATATGTAGGTACTTACCTATATATTGTAATAATCCTGTACATGTTTCTAAGCAATGAGTGAGTAAGCTACATGGTATAGGGTTCAAGCACAAAACTAAAAAAAATCTAGTCAGCTTCTTTCATATGTTCTTAATATGTAACTATTTTTTTAATGCAGTTGAGTGCTGGAACAAGCAAGACCTTAGCAAAATAATAATCGACGCGGTTGATTCTTTTGTCACCTGAGACTTTAGTTATGTCTTGAGACCAGTACATTTTTTCAGTTGCAGTGTCCTTTACATCGGAACACAGAATTGATTAAATCTTGATGTTTGGCATAATATCTGACACTGTAGTTACCTACCTGGACGGTCCTTTTTACAAAAGACCTATTACCTATTTAAATAAAGTAAAAAATAAAATAAAAAATGCAGTCACAGAATAAGCAACAGCATAATATTTAAGGACCAGGAAGAAATGTATTACGTGACATTTAAGAGATAATACGTGTGATTTGTGTATTGTATAGTGTAATTTAATTGGAATCAAATCTTGGGATTTGGGTACGTCCATTAGTTAAATAATTGTAATATAATAAAAGTTTATTACAGAATGTCATGTGAAGTATAAACTAAACTTTCATTGAAGATTCGGATTGAATAAATTCAAAAGCTAGTGGTCAGTTCGAGGGGTAACATTGTAAATACATAATTACAACTGTAATATGTAAATTGTAAAAAATAAACATATGTATATCGTAATAATATAAACACTAGGACATACACACTTGGGTAGCGGACATCCTAATGTACTAGAACAAATTATCTATTTTCCAAAATGACCTGTAAATTTTTGTGTCGCCACATTCGAGGTGACGTCTAAAGATATTATTATAAAGACACACAGACTCATAATAATTTCGATATCTTTGCAACATAACATAATAATGACACCCATTCGCAACAATAAAATACTATGCCTATTATACCGGAATGTATCATGACCGTTGAACGTGACGGGGAAAAAAACTGTGTATGCATTAACACGAAGCAACGCCTACTAGACAGTTTCATCGCCGGGCCCGTACCTTTGGCATACTATGATCGGGTCGTCAAAATATTAAGGAGGCGTTTGTTCACTGTCTATTATTTATACCGTGGTACAGTCGCTGGTCTGGGTGGCGTATATAACAAACGTTTAGTCACCGTATGGTACGGTGACCAAATGCGTTGTGTCATGATACGTTGCACGTACTGTGCATTGTCTTCGTCATTTCGTTTCCGTGCCTGGTACGTTAATAGCACGGACACGGTATGGTCTTGTGTAATGGGCAGACACCCTATTTATTTTGGTTAGTAAGATTTGATACTAGATTATGTGGACATGACTGGCCAATTAGCCACATTTATTGCACGCTGCTAGGAGTCTATTCCTATTTACCTTACTAGAGAATAGATACCACAACTTTTAAGTGCTAAAGTTACTTTATTTTGATACATGCAATTTAATCTAGTCATTTTTATATCCCACTATTACTATTGGTATATGTACTTATATGTATTTGTTTAAGTATTTTTCTTTCATGTTATTCGGTTTAACCGATACCCGTTACGCATTATACCGAATAATATTGAATAACAATTTGTTGATTGATATTGTGTTAATGTAGTTGCAGTTTGTGTGCGTTAAGTATGTGTAGTAAGTACTATTTATGTGACCCAATTTTAATTAATTTTGTTTAGATTGTAAGTAGTAGTTAACATTGATTTATAGTTATGGTAAAATAGAACGATTAATTTCCATTTCCAACATATTATAGTCCGCATTACCTTTCGTGGGCATTTTAATTTTTACATTAATTAAACCCACATAATATTTATTTATTTCTAAACGTTATCGGGTTTTCTGTAAGCAATCTAGTTTTCCGTAGATAAATATATTTTATAGATAAATGGTATAGACAACAATACATAGTTCCATACCAAAAATTATTAGTGTTTGAAATTAGACTAGATTTGTAGTGTTTAATCCATATCTTATTTTATTGTTTTCAAAGTATTAACAAAATTAGAAAAAAAAATAGCTAGAACAATGTGAAGTGCTTAAATATGTAAAATTAGAACTTTAAAATACACTACAATAAAGCTATTTTATGTATAGGTATCTGATATGATCCTATTCTAAATACCAAATTAGTTTCATTGTTGATCTTCAATAACTAGTAGCAGCTAGTATATTATTAAAAATAAGATATACTTAGCTACATATTTACTTTTTCTCACTATTATATAGTTTTATAGTTTATTAAATGTATTTGTTTAATGTTTGTGCGTGTTGTTTACTTTGTTTTCTAAAGAAACATATTTTTTCCTAAACATTTGTACGTACTAGTTCGTACTAAATAACTGATAATTACGCGCATATAATATATTGCTGTAAAATTATTATTATTATTTTGTATCGAGAATTAGGTTCTAAAATGTATTTCGTATTTGACATTTCGTACAAAACTTATAATAATTCGCAATATAATGCATTAATATGTTTTTGTACTTATTACATAACACTAAGCTACTTCTAATGTCTAAATAGTTGTATTAAAGTTGCCTTTTAATTACTAGGTATGTCTGTGGTAATCCAATTTACGCAAAAGTAACACACACGCAATGCTGTACTTTATATATAAGTACATATGTACATTTATATGAAAAGCAATAAAATGTTGTGACGTAAGCGTAACTAGCTTAAATTAACATGGATAACGAGAGGCAACCGTGTGTAAAAATATACATAGATACTCTTTGTGTGGCATACTGCCCCGTGACATATTAACCTAACCTATGTCCACCTAATGGGGAACTTGCATGAATATTATAATGAGAATAAATCATAATAATTTACTACTAGTGGTTGTAAAAAGTACAGTTTATTATTATTTTACGATATTATATCTTACGTAATTACGAAAAAAAAGTTTTTTCCATCAGTCAGCGTAAATGACATCATTTGGGTAATGTAATATGGTAAACTTGCCAATCTAATAGGGTAAACGTGCCTGTATTAGAAAAACAGACGTAGAAGCACAAATAAAGGGATAGCGATACTTTACTTACCTTTGCTTGTAAGTATTCGGGGTGTTTTGTACAGTTTTACCCCTATAGCTTCATGGTCATACGATCCCATGATGCCCCACCAAGTCAGTGAGCGTTTACGCTCGAACGCGAATTATTTGCAATACCTAAATTGTTTGTGCATTAAGTTTTTTTTGGCTTATTCTAAAAAGTATTATGCCAGTTCTCCATTACGTTCATAGCTAATTAGAGCTACCTGGCACCAGATCGGCACCGATATATAGTCCATGGTTGGAAGTGAACGTCGCGTGATGTGGTCAACGAGTAGACATCGTGTGACTGTGACCCCAGAAGTCATTTGGGGAGCGGAGAGCCACCGACACTGCCCTTGCGTGAACCACGCAAGTGTGCGAACAGTGGGCTGTCACCGAGTAGTTCACTCAACACACACGACTTGCGAGAGGCGATCGGGTGACGCTACGGAGTTGATAAATAAGCGTATATTCATGATAATCCATATACAAAAAGACTTACTGGACGAGGAAGCGGCGCTAGTCTGGTGCCAGGTGGCTCTAATGTGCTTTATACCAGCCTTTATTCTAATCTGTTTCTGTGTTTTGTACATAATACTCAAGTAATTATGTGTAGGGATAATTGTAATATTTTTAAAACATCCTGATTTCTGTGTTGCATAAGGGGTTGTAATTAAATAATAATGTGTAAAATACCTATACAAGAAGTGTTAGCCCGTCCCAACTTTGTCGTAGTTTACATTTCTTACACTCTTTTTAACCTTTGGTTTTCTCTGCCTTATAGGCCAACATTTAAGAACTGATCTTAATCCAATGTCTTTAAAATGTATTTTTTAACTTTTTACACAGATTGTGTCATGGGGTTTCTTTAGATTGTGTTTTAAAGACCAGTTTCGCGAAATCGCGTTTTGCAGAGTACTTGCTTTATGAGAATTTCATTTTAAATGGCGGCTATATCTAAGATTGTGGAAAAATATCAGTTCTTATTAATTTCGGACGTAAATCTGCAATTTTTTTGATAAACCAATAAAATTACTGCCCTATTAGAGCAAGTAATTTGCCATATTAAAGCTATCATTTAATTTGTTTGATAATAATTTTGTACGTATTTTTATAGCCCATTACGTGGTCACTTATAACTTGTAAAAAAATATGTTTATAGTAACGTTTTTTTTTCTGAACGTTTAATGCACTGCCAATCTTTATTGGTGACACCGTTAATTTAATGTAATCCATTTTCGTGTACAATACTCAGTGAGATGTTATAGTGCAATATAGATGTATTGTTTAAATAAATTGTATATTTTTTTCTTCTTCCCATACATCTCTCCCTAGACTGTTTAGTGTATAGTTTTTCACTGTTCAACATACTTGTCTCTCATTGTAATGATAATCTCCGTAAAAATTTAAATAGGTTAGGAATTTAAAAAAAAAATATTTTGTACGATTTATTGCGATAACACAGTCTTACAAAACAAATCAATGATGACAATATATGCGACACTAATGGTAACTTAAATTGTTATACCTCAAACATCACAATTTCGACTAAGCTTTTGTCAATAAAATAAATAAACAAATAATTTCAACGCGCTCTATGTGCATATCAAAAAACCAAAAAGCTCTTCATTATATCCATTTTTACACAAGTAATAATTTTTAATACAAAAATAAAATAAGTCATATGAATTTTAATACACTTCTGACGTGCGGGCAATGTATGTTCAGAGTAGAATAGTATAGACAAATCGAGTAATATCATTATATAGTTGGTGGCTATTGATTGGGCCCAGTAACCACCGGAACGCACTTCGACCCAGCTGCATCCATTCTGTCTGAGTAATATCATAGTAACATGAGATCTGTCAAACTGGAAAGTTTCTGTTTGTTATATTTTATTGACTACATAACTAAAAGGCTAAACTGATTTTAACTTGACAGTAGTGTATATCATGAGAAATTAAGTTTTCTAATCCACGCAAACAAAGTTGCAGTCGCACGGGTAGCAGCTAATTTATTTAGTTCAGTTTTAGTTTGTCCTAATCAGTTAAGCTAACGGATTATAGTAATAATTTATTACTACTAAGAATTATTAATATTACTAATAAGAATACAACATTCATTAGGTCATTTGAGTGGACTGAAACCGATATGTTAATTCAATCGAATTTAGAATGTACGTCAAGGAATTACCTCTTTTTAGGGTACCTACCCACATATTTTTGCCAAATTTTATCTAAGTTGAATGAAAAACAAAAACGAATTGCCCATAAGAAAGAAAACTGAACTTTCAAATTTCACTCATACACATAAAAATTGGTGGATCATCCATCAATTACTCGAACTGATATATACAATTCTACTACGTACATATTAAACGCTTAAACCTAATCCATAAGTATACACATTTACAGAATAGACAGCGCGTCAGAATAAAGTGCATTATAAATTACATTTCCTGAAATGCAATTACCATTAATAATGTTGATTGCACAATGTAAATTCCAGTCTTAGCTATAACAGTCGTCATACGTCTAGTCTGTAAAACCTATATGCCAGAGTTATACACACTGAATCAACAAAATATGCACTCAGCATCACATAGTAAAACACTCAACATGTTATAAATTAAAATAGAATATACACATTTACAAAATATATAATCATGTACGGGGCTGCAGGTATGTACTTTATGGCATTTAAAAATGTTTCCTATTCATAAAAGGCAAGGTAGAATTGATATTCTACTTTGAAAAGTAACATCATTTAGTAACAAAAATAGCGCTTACTGCAACTAAGTTGAGTACAAACAAAACTCATGGTGGTTACACACATTATTTAAGATAGTGTGCTTCAATAAACCGGCAATTGAATTCAATATAATTATATAATAATACCAGCCCTTGTTTATGTCCCACTGCTGGGCACGGGCCTCCCCTCAAGATGGGGGGGCTTAGGCCATAGTCCACCACGCTGGCCAAGTGCGGGTTGGCGGACTTCACACGTCATTCGAGAGCTAGTTAGGCTTTCTCAGACATGCAGGTTTCCTCACGATGTTTTCCTTCACCAAAATAATTATTACAACTTTTCTAAAGTCTGATCGCATATGCTAAATAATAGAATGCGTGAATGAGTAGCAAGTCTCTGAAATAAGCAAAACAAGACAAAAAAAAAACTATCGCAGGTACAATTTTGGAAAAACAAATTATGTTAAAAAAGTTAACTGAATTTAATTACAAAATGTCAGGAATAAAAAAGCGCGGAACGGCAGTATGAACATACCTTACTGTCAATTTCGTTGTAGGTTCAGTCTCGTGTCATTGGTAAAAGTATTTTTATTGATACTAACAAAAGAAAAATGCAATGGTAGGCTGCTTTAAATACGTTTCCGTGTTCACGATGGCGTTGCACATTTAGTGCATTTATTGTTATATTGTAATCTACAAGTGCCACTACGTCGCTTTGTTAGACGTCAAGAGAAATCAATGTAAATTATATCTGTGGCTGTGACTGACGTCCGTCTCGTTCTCTCACTGTTCCTTTCTCCTCGCTGCTTAGACAACTACGTTTGAAGAAACAATTGTTTTCTTTTTCAAATGTTGCCATCTCAAGAAACATTGAAGGCAAAAGCGAAGAATAAAGACGAACGTTAAATTAGTTAACATCAATGATATTTTACTAAAGATATGTTATATCCCTACTAACGCACGATAAAAGTTGTATCACTTGTAGTTAACTATACCTAGCTATACATTTTCCTACATATAGTCTGACAAGGACAGATACATAACGAGAAAAGTAAGAGAAAACGAGATGGCTATATTTTGTGCGTTCCGTTGTCAGCGTTGGTTAAACGCTTGTCAGTGTCAACTGACACATTCAATTTTACAATTATTTCTTACAATATTATTATGAAAATTACAAGTGAAAATCAAATTATTTTTTCAAAGTTACATGTGCTATATTATTCTTGACTGTTTATTTACTTTTGCCTGGTAATTTGTGCACATTATAAATACGCAGGACGGCATTTTCAATTTTTAATGATAGACGTCACGATGTCGCATTAACTACGCGGGACGGCGTGCGACTAACTGCTACAAAACCCAGTTGGGGGAAACTCGCTGAACGTCTGGCGAGCGCTAATGGCATATCTATTGTTTAAAATATCATTGGTTAACATAGATGGCGCGGTGGGGAGTCACGGTCGTGAAAACGGAGCCTGACGTATCAACAGCAACGAGAGTTACATTTCGAGACCATGTTCGTAAGCAATTTTGGTGCCACCAAATTATATTAAAATGCTACTACTACACTCAGTCCGTTAATGAGTCAATATCTCATCCACTAGTATAGATTTTTTATTAGTCTATCGATAACGGCGGCGACTCCGAGGAGGACGGCAGCGGGATTGTGACCCGCGTCCCCGTGGCAGGTTGTCGGGGGGCCTATAACACGCTCCTCAGTGGCAAGCTCAAAGACTAGGCTTATATCCCACTCGACCGACTGTAAGGTGCAATGTGAATGCAACACACTCCCGTTGACCTCTCTAGGACCCGGTGATTTTTTGAAGGTTACCCCTCACGAGAACCAAAATATTTGTATTAAAGTTTGAGATAATGAGTCATTAACGGGTTCGCAGTGCAATAGTAAGGACTCATCAAAGCTTTAAAAGTAATTAGTTTTAAAAATTGAGAGGATAAGTTACGGAAAATAATCAGCGAGCATGCCCCACATACTTATCCTCTAAATTTTTTAAACTGTCGTAGATTTTTACGACACGATATCGCATCGTGAATCGACGCCGCGTGCTATCGTGTTTATGTGTATGAGCCCTTAATTGCTATATACAGTGTTATAAAACCCTGTCCGATTTGTATGGGTAATATTTGCATTGCTGGTATAAAAAATATTCATGAGATATTTAACAAACGAGTTATATACGTGTGATTGTATTGCGACACAGAATAGTACCGTCAGCGATCGGACAGGGTTTTACTAACAGTCTGTATTCGTGTAAGAGTGCGTGGTGTGTCAGTGGTACGCCTGCAGGTGCCTGGTGGTGGCGGCGAGGTCGCGCCGCAGCCAGGCCGCGTTGAGGCGCACGGTCTCGAGCGCCTGCTGCACGGCGCGCTCGGTGCCCGGCGACGAGTGGGACCTGAAGAACTGCTCGATCTCCTGCGCGGCACTCTCCGAAGCGAAGTTCTCAGTGGTCGACTTCACTAGACGCGACAGCAGGAAACCACCCTGGAGAATTATAATAATAATAGTTTCTGGAACAATCCACATACGTTCACCTGATCCCAAACTAGGCAGAGCCTGTACTATGGTAACCAGATGACTTGATCAAATACATATGTATATACTTTTTTGTACATACATAGAGATAACACCCAGACACTTGGTGGGTATCGACCCCACAAACTCTTGGATAGCAGCCGGGTTGTCTAACCACTAGACCAACGGGCCCTTTGATACAGGATCGCAGGATGATTCTGATGTAGTAAGTTTGATGAAAAACGTCTTCACGTAAATATACAACAGATATCCATGTTACGTTTCTTTCTATTTTTTATTTGGTGTTGGGTAGGAAAACAGTCTCCGTAGGGACCAAGGCCGGTTTATGTAGAATTTTTCCCACTAATACTCCGTGGTAGTGGGCACTCCGTTCGAACCTCACCAGAGTATGTTTCCCCCAAATACAGGCAAAAGTGTCTAGTAAACTTTATAATTACCTGGTACCGGTCCATGAACTCTTGCCAGTGATCTTGGAAGAACTGCCACGCTAGGTCCCGGCCGTATTTGCTCACCGCAACGGAGATTATCACAAAGACAGTATCTTGGGACCTGACTTCATCCTGGAATTGAAGATGTTCAAGTTCAATATAATTAATCGGTCAAAAAGCGAGCGGTCATTGGCACCTGCACTATAATATTATTAACCTGAAAATGCGTCACAGAGTGTTTTGTTTGTCGAGTTTTATTTTGTTTACGTATTTAGGTATATCTATTTCTTTGGCATGACTTGCAGCTTGTCTTAACTTATGAAGGTCGATAAATTTGTCACAATAGTTGTTGGAGTGACATAAAGTTATTCCGAAAAATAAATATGACGGGCGTACGTAGGTACCATATACATTCCCAAAAATATACATTTTTTTATTAGGGTTCCATACCAAAAAGGTAAAAAAGGTGGCATGGTGAGATGTCTGTCTGTCTGTCAAACCTATATATTTCAGGAACCACAAACGCTATCGATTAGAAATTTGGGATAGTTTTAGATCTTACTTACGCAACCACATCGAAAATGAAAAAAAAACTTTTTTTTTTTAAGCGGGTTGAAATGGGTTATCGAAATTTCAAAGGTATCGGTATGAAAGTGCTTTATTTGCACATCACAAAACAGATATTTAAGTATTTTGTTTTATGTCACGTAGTTTTTGGTTGATAACCAAAACTGACAAAAAATACTGTTCTCCGAAGTTTGTGAAGGGAACAATCTGAAATAATTATGGGTAATACATGTCAGTCTATATTTTACAGTAAAAATAAAATGATCTTTCTATGTAGTACAGTTTTTCAGTAATCCTAAAAAAACCTAGCCAAACATACTTAGCTTTGCGGTTATCCTTTTTTATTTTACTCACATTCTGGTTAATGTAAATGTCCTATTGGACAATGCCACAAAAGTGGCTAATTTTTACAAGATAAGCCGTCTGATGATGATCAGCAAGATGGTGGTAACAGGATCTCAACCCCGATAAACGTAGACCTATTGAGTTTGGGATAGTTGGTTAGGTCTCGACGAGTAGTTGCTAGAAAAATGGTGATCAGGGTCTAATCTCTGCACCAATAAATGTAGTCCCACCGAATTCGGAAGCGTTGGATTTGAGGTTTCTATGAGTAGTACGTAGAAAAATGATGATCAGCTGGCGGTGGGAGCAATCAGGAAGGTGGTAACAGGAACTCTGCTCCATTAAATGTAGGACCCACCGAATTTAACATCAATGGTTAAATCTTGATGAGTAGTTAGTAGTTAGACACTGATCAGGGTCTGATAATGGCGCAGGAAAGTTATTTTAAGAGTCCGTTTAACTATATCGGGGATATTTTTTAATTTTGTAATCAATACTTGTATCTGTGAATATTTATCTAGTTAATGTATATATTATGTCGATGCAGCTCACCGATATAGCGAACTCCAGCACCCGTTTGAGCAGGTCGGGGTCGTGCACGGCGCCGAGCGCGCGGCTGATGCGGTCCTTCTCCTCGTGCAGGTCGGCGGCGCGGTACAGCTGCAGGAACCGCTCGAACTGCGCCGCGTCCGCCGCCACCAGCGCCGCGCGGTAGCACGCCGAGCGCAGGTCCGCCGGCAGCGGGCTGGCTCCCGACCTGTGCTTCTCGAACCTGCCGCGAGCTCCTTCATGTTTACTAACGTTTCAAATACAGGTTCGGCCTCGGCACCAAGTTAGATTTTTTATAAATTCAAAATTATTTATTTTAAATAGCCTTAACGCGGCCGGTTTAGAACGGACACGGATTTCTTTAAAAGGCCTCGACTGAGAAGATCCGGCAAGAAACTCAGGCCTGTCATTTTTACACCTTTTTTTTAAACAGATTTGTCTTGTCTAAATTTGATCAGCATCAGCGACAGTGTGTCCTGCCGTACAAAAGATAAAACAAGGGATAGTAGTCGGACCAGTCCCCCCAATCAGCATCCACGCAAGAGTTGACTCGACCAGCAGCCATCACTCCCCTTGGTTTTTGCAATCTTTTTTACCTATTTGCTTAATATGCAAAAAGTGATACATTTTGTATGAACAAATAATTATAATTAACAAAACATGACAGGGTCACAGTTTTTCAAATGTGAATAAATATTCATTGCAAAATTTTAATCTTACTTATTACACATTAACTAACAATGTAAACAATATTGAAAACTTACCGGCTCTTCGCTTCTTTTATGGTGTCAGGATCTTCGAAGCTAATCATTTTGTTAAGAACTAGACTCCTAAGTAAAGTGTCGAGATGACTCTCTTTTTCCGCGGCGTCCCAACCTAATCGGCGGGTAATATTAGAAAATAACTTGCGGCCATAGTTTTTCAGCGGTTTGTCGAGTGGCGTATGTGAGAACAATACGCTCAATTTTGACATACAATTAGATATCGACGACCAAACTGTAAAATTCGTTTCATTACTGAACGCTTCCATTAGTTTAAGGGACTGAAAAAAGAACAAAAAACAATGAGATTGACAAAGATCTGTGATTTTACACAATATACCAGTATTGTTACACATTACCTCGGTGGTTTGTGTAAGACCAGCCTGCACCAATGCGAAACAATCGTCGAGTAGACCGAGTCGGTCTAAAGGCGGCAACGAGCCGTCCCGTATGGCCGTTACTAGCTGCGCCAACATTGAGGCCGGATAGCGAGTGCGGTAGTATCCAACCTACGTGTATAATATCACAAATAAATAATCAACGGTAAGCAATGAGAGGTTACGAATAAAAACATCCAACGAAACTTACAGTTCCTGGGTTAAGTTTAACCCATGAGTCCTCAGCAACATCTTTAAGTACAACTTCTTGCGATTTATTTTCTAGAACTGTTGAAAACGCCACCTGTAATTATATTAATCATAATTCAAATACAATATGACAGAAGTTTCTTTTTATGACTAAATGAATATTGTTTAAAAATAAGTAATATTCACTTATTGCAGCACCCCAATTGGGAAAGATTCCACCTCACGGGAAATCACAGTCAAATTACGAAATCTACGATTGGAGTCGTCTTTCTGTGTTGAATAATATTAATACCAGCCCCTGTTTATGTCCCACTAATGGGCACGGGCATCCCCTCAAGATGAGGGGGCTTAGGCCATAGTCCACCGCGCTGGCCAAGTGCAGGTTGGCGGACTTCACATGTCATTCGAAAGCTAGATATGCTTTCTCAGACATGCAGGTTTCCTCACGACGTTTTCCGTCACCGAAAGCTAGTAACAATCGCACAAAGACGATTCGCACATGATTAATTAACGGTTGAATATGACATATTCAACAATTGCTAGGATTGACATGGCAGTACAATTTATTTATAAGTTGTAATTCAATTAGTTAAAGTAATTTACAATTTCGTGGGGTTACTTGGGTCTTTGTCACTGAAAAACGGTACTGTGTAGCGGCTAGTGCTTCAATGCAGCCTTAAGCTGAGAGGTAGCCCTGTTTCACACAGATGACGTGCATTAGATAGTAGTACATAGTTTATAAGGGTGACTATTATATGTATCTGCAGCGCTGCAGACGGTATCACTCTTTTTGTGTAAAATAAAGTTTATTTTCATTATTTTTCCTTCTTTCACTTACTATGCGGTTGGGTTGTGGTCAAGCAATAACTAATATATAAATATACATAGTTATAAAACTACACACATATTATTTTTCCTCGTGTATATCTGTCGTTGCTTGTGTACTAATCGAACATCTTTTATGTAACTGTTTTATAAGAAACATTAAGCACATTTGCTGTCATAACAGATTGTCAATTGATCAGCAATAAAAGTTATAGGTAATCGTATATCAAAAGTGGGTCAAAGTCAATCTTATCTAATCTGCTCGAACTTCAAGGGGACCTGATTAGATAAAATTGATTTATGGTCATATTTAATATGACAGCAAAAAAAATCATACTTTTTTTTCACATTTAATTAGAGAAAGTATTTTTACACAAATATCATCTAAATCATCATCGTCGCTTTGTCGACATATTTTGTACCTACATTTTTTTATTTATTTTGAGTCCACAGCTGGAGCCATATTATTATAAAAATACATATAACATAAAATCTTTAAAAAAAAATTGAACCGTTTTCAATATCACTGAAATGTAAAAAAATTTTTTTAATATTATTGAAGTTGGTTTTAGCGTACCTGCTGTGTATAATTGGAACCAACTTCAATAATATTTAAATTATTTCTTTACATTTCAGTGATATTGAAGTCGGTTCAATTTTTTTTTTAAAGATTTTATTTTATACTTTTTAGTGATATTTTCATAAATAATTATTGAACCATCGAAGACGGTAAAATGATCTATGATCACATTATCGTCTACATAGTTTTACATAAATCATGTTTCTTCAGAAAAAAATATCCGGTCGTAATGAAATTTGCATGGAGCCCTCCAGTAAGTTCTTAGCCGTTTGCGATAAAATTCATACAGATTCATTACAGTGGTTCAATCTTTCGAATAAAAAAAGAATCATTGAAATTGGTAAATATTTGCCAGAGTTATGACCATTTTTGTCCGTAAAAAGCGACATAAAGTCATCTATATAGGCATTCCTGCAACTCTCCTGCACAGTCACCATTCTTGTTTTTTCAGGAACTACTTATTCGTATGCAATAATTTTTTTATGGGACCTAATTAACGGATTAAAGAATGGATGGAAGAAAGATTTTTTCAAATCGGTTCATAATTGCCAGAGTTATGCGCGAACATGCATAGAAAAAAAAAATATATATATACAGACGAATTGAGAACCTCCTCCTTTTTTGAAGTCGGTTAAAAACGTGTCAAAAAATTATCATGCGCCTGTTTGTAACCATACTATACGGTCACTAAACGCTTTGTTTAATATATGGATATTGATTGTATCATAGTTAGCACACATTGTACATATCTGATCCTGAATTTGTTTCGGTCCAGTCTTAGCCTGCTGCGTAACGAAACGGGCTACTCACTAGCCCGTCTATCGAATATTTATTATTTTTTTTACAGCCCCTGTTTTTTTCCCACTGTTGGACATGGGCCTCCCCTGAAGATGAAGGGGCTTAGGCCATAGACCACCACGCTGGCCAAGTGCGGGCTACAGACTTCACACGTCATTCGAAGGCTACAGTATCCGACAGATCGACGTGGCAATCGGGGAGCGGCCACCCCGCACACGGACACATCGCTCGCGTAAGGTGTGCGGTTATGCGGGGTGTCCCTCGCGTCTACCCCGATTGCCGTATCGACCTGTCGCCGTACTGTAGTTAGGCTTTCTCAGACATGCAGGTTTCTTCACAATGCTTTCGTTCACCGAAAGCTAGTAACAATCACACAAAGACGATTCGCACATGATTAATTATTATTAAAGAAATCAGAGGTGCAATCCGAAGTTCAAACCGGCGCACCATGTTTTCCAAGGCAAGCGCAAAAATTTAAACAATAGGTATAATTAGCTTGTGTTCCCGTTGTCTTTATGAAAGGGCAAAGCACATTTAATCTGAAGTTGCTTTATTCGTCGTTGTCGTAATTTTAATAATAATACTACCAAAGAATACAGCAACAACATACAAGTTGACATAGTCTGTAGTGAAACATTTATCACACTGCATTTACAAAGTAAATACAAAATTAATTACCTTTGAAGGTTGTTCCTGTGTAGAAATAGTGATAGGAACCATCCATAGAGTATCATCGCCTTGACTGCCATCGGCACAGAATTTTTGCTGTGTTAATTTCAGTATTCGGTCTGAACCTCTTTGTTCAGAGCTCACCTAGAAAATTAACCAATCTATTTTAAGATTAATGATTTACCTTCAGGTATGGAACACTAAAAAGCACAAAGAACCATTTTATACCACAATGAAAAAACTCAACACTGCAAATAATGGACTCAAATTCGATATGCACATTATAAGAACTTGAAGACCATTGAGCTTTTGGCCACATCTTCTCAGTAGAGGAAGTGGTTTTTATACATGGTATTTTAAGAAAAAATTACAATGTGTAACAAAAGTGCTATTTGTCATATTGAATAGTCGTGTTTACACACTCTATCAATACTAATAAACTTATGCCAACACTACAGTTAGGTGCACTGGAATAAAGACACAGATGAAGAAATGCTAGGCATTATACTAACCTCCACCATTGGGAACCCCATTTGTTTGGTCCAAGTAGACATAACGGCACCAACTGGTTTATTTGATGCTTCCTCCAATGCAGCCCACAAGTCTTCAGTGAAAGTGTTTTTATACTAAATTAAAAAAAAATATTATCATCATCAAACAACATTTACACATCATTTATCATCATTAGCAGCCGAAAGACGTCCACTGCTGAGCAAAGGCCTCCCCCTTGAAAGGGTGGGGTTGCCAGGAGCTAAAGTACACATTTAATATTAACTAGCCGACCCGTGCAGCTCCCGCCTGCGCTTTTATTGCCTACATTAAAAATGTTCAGTGTACAGAAAAAGTGCTCTTTGAGTTTTATTATAGTATAGATATTATTTTTTTATTTTATCCTCCTGTACAAACAACACTTGCAAGCCATCTTATGGCTGCTGCAATAAAGTACTAAATCATTGTTTTGTTATTTATTAGCACAAAAAACAGAATGATTTGATAGGTTGACATATACAATAAGTGAGTCCAAACATTAATTCTCATCTACAAAAAAAACTAATACACCTTGGATTTTTATTTAATAGGAAACATTTCATTCTATTTGATTCTGATTTGAGACTGTGTGTATATGGCAATGTGCCTGTAGTTGTATAATGAAATTACCTGATGTCTGGTGAGATAGATATTCATGCCTTTGCGGAAATCATCATCACCAATATATCTATGTAACATCCGGATCACAGATGCACCCTTATTATATGATATATCATCGAAAATTTCATCAATTTCTGATGGGTGACCTACAGGTACTTCAATAGGGTGGGAATTCTTTAAACAATCCAATTCTAAAGCCCTGGAAATTAAATGAAGTGTAAGTAAACTAAAACAAGCTATTTACAATACAAATTTATTTATGCATATTCATAGCATGAAAATTCAATCTTGCAATGTGTTTACTCAGTAAATGACTCAGCAGTTTATTTAGCTGGCAAGCATCCAAGTAAAGTTGGTAAACATTCATACAGAAAAGAAAATTAAGATTAATTTTAGCAGTTATCTTTTTAATAATTTTGATGATTCATTATTTTGCAATGAAACAAAAATAAAACCCTAAGTAAATAACTCCAAATAAAATGTAAAAATTCTTACCTAATGTAATTTTCAGTAACAAACTGAGTCCAAATATCATATTCAGGGAACAGATGATTGACACATAGAAATTCAACAAAAGAAGCATAGCCTTCATTCAACCAGAGATGCGTCCACCACTCCATTGTCACCAGATTACCAAACCATTGGTGGGCCAGTTCATGGCCCACAACTAGTGCAATCCATTGTCGCCGCACAGCTGATGTATGCTCTTCATCAACTAACAAACACGTTTCTCTGTAAGTCACTAATCCCCAGTTTTCCATTGCACCCGCAGAAAAGTCTGCTATAGCTATTAAATCAATCTTTGGCAAAGGGTATGCTATATCAAAATATTCTTTGTAATAAGGAAGGACTCGTGCCGCCACTTCTAATGCAAACATGCCTTGTTTACTTTTACCCACTGGTGTGTAAACTCTCACCAACACACCGTCACGAGATGTCTTCTCCACATAGTCATATTCACCCACAACTACTGCCACGAGATATGTAGACATGATAGGGGTTGTGTCAAAGTGAATTATCTTCTTTTCATCACTAACTTTTTCTTCCTTAGCTGGCATATTAGACAGGGCTACTCGATCTGTTGGTACTTCCAAGGCTATATTAAAAGTGGCTTTGATGGCAGGTTCATCCCAGCATGGGAAGCATCTGCGAGCGTCTGTAGCCTCGAATTGAGTGACGGCGGCGTACCGCTCCTCGCCGCTCGGCGTCACATACTTGCTGCGGTAGAGGCCCTTCATCTTGTCATTGATCTCACCATTGAATTCGCAATGCAAAGTCGCCTCACCTACAACGAGTGGCTTTGCGAATACGATGGTCGCGGTTTCGTCGGCCACACTCAGCCGGACTTCCGACGGATTAATCGTAGAGTCCGAACCGCCGTCATTATATTGCAGTTTAACGCTCGTCAACTCCAAATCCAAACAATTTAACACTATTTCACTCGTTGAAGTCACGATCTAAAAAAGAAACGATAAGTTGAGAGGAGCGCGTGGAATCGTATTATTTGCATGGATGATGATGAAATTTTTTACTTACCGATACTTTCACTGCTGTTTTTCCCTGGAACGTAAATTTTTCAAGATTCGGCACCAACTCCAAATCATAATGTGTGGGTAACACATGTTTTGGGAGGCGCTGAAATGGTTTGTTTTCGGGCATTGTCACTTTTTCTTTCACGATTGTAAATGTAGGACGCGTTACACAGAAATACCGTAATGACCGAGTGACAGAGTAAACTCGCGCTCCAACGGGGCTGCTGATACGTGCCCCCCTCACCCGTCGCAGTCCCCACTCCGAATAACTGTTTTCGCTACGTAAGAACTTACAATGGCGACCGAAATAATATGAACGGTTTGGAGTATTAATTAAAAATACTAAGGAATTACGTATAGCACGTGGTATCAGCGGCGTCATGGAAATCCTTTCTCCGTATATCTTTCTTTGTGGAAAACCATACAAAAACCAATGGAAATTGATGGAATACAGTTATTGCAAATTAGGGAGGAAGGGATGGCGATCTGAGATCGATTAATCCAAGGATCGATTTTTTTGTTCCACAGAAAAACCTCTTTACCACTTGAATTATGTGAATAGGATTTTTTTTTGAATACCGAAAAGCGTGGCGTTTGAGCGGCGCTGAGCGAGACGCCGCTTTTAATGTATTGCCTATCAATTGTGGATAATAATATGTATAACTGTTGCCGACATTTACCAGTGCTTTCAGGATAAGATAGATAGATAGATAGACAATTCTTTATTGCGCACAAACAAACAGATACAAAAAGAATAAGACACAAATTAATAAAACATGCAACAATGGGCGGCCTTATCGCTAAAAGCGATCTCTTCCAGGCAACCTTTGGATGGAGAGGAAAATAAAGAAGTTACAAAGAGCAGAGGGTGCGCGCACTCGACATGAATAGGTAACATTAACACAAATACACATAAAAACACATATGTTGTAAACTATAATAATATATATTCATATGAGTATAATATATAAACATACATCAAATAATACTATTATAACCATACATAAATCAGTACGTACTAATATAACAAGAAAATTACACAAATACCGATTAACTTATTCCGCCAAATAAAACTGGCAGTGACGAAGCACGCCTTATAGAAACGGGCAAAGAATTCCACAGGCGAACCGCCTGCACCGTGAAGGATTTGTCATAGAAGGAACTGCTATGTAAGGGTATCGTAAGACAAAGGTTTTCCGAGGATCTAAGACTATAGGTGCTAGAATTCGACAAATAATCGAAACGTTCCCTAAGATAAGAGGGGGTGGACGGGTTAAACAATATATTATAGAGAAGAGATAAAATGTGAAGATTTCGTCGGAGACGAATGGGTAACCATTTGAGTTTTGCACGGAATTGGGAAATATGGTCAAATTTACGCAAGCCAAATATTAACCTAATGGACAAATTTTGCAATCGCTCTAGCTTATTCAATTGATCCTCTGTCACGTCCAGATAACAAACGTCAGCATAATCTAGTATAGGGAGAAGAAGTGATTGTGCAAGCGCAACTTTAGTGGCAGTGGGTAGAAAATTACGAAGCCTTTTTAAAGAGGCTGCCGAAGCAAACATTCTGCGACTAATGGCATGCAACTGTGGGCCCCAATTAAAACACCGGTCCATTATAACACCAAGATTCTTGACGGAATCACTATAAGGAACAGCAATACCGCCAAAATTAATTTGCGGAAGTGTCTGGTAATTCACCTTAGAGATCATCCGAGAGCTACCTATAATAATGACTTGTGTTTTAACTGGGTTAACTTTTAGTCCATAAGATTTGCTCCAATTAGCAATACGACACAGATCAAGATTTACAGCTTCTATAGCTATATCCAAATTAGTAAGTGAGGCCTGGGAATAAATTTGAAGATCGTCTGCATATATGTGGTAGGAAGAAGTAAGATGCTGAGATATGGTGTTTATGAAAATTGCAAATAATAAGGGAGATAAAACGCCGCCTTGTGGAACGCCAGCAGAAGTGTTACACCAGGTAGAGAAATACTCTTCCAGACGAACACGCTGCCGACGACCATGCAGATAACTGCGAAACCAATCTATTATTGATGGAGATATGTTAATTGAGCGAAGTAAAGCAAGTAGTATATCAAAATTTACGGTATTAAAAGCATTGCTAAAATCTAGCAATGTTAGCACAGTTAACTGACCGTTCTCCTTACCAAACCGTATATCATCTGAAATTTTAACTAGCGCAGTAACCGTGCTGTGCCCAGGGCGGAAGCCAGATTGGAAAGGATTTAAGAGGTTATTTTTAGAGAGATAGAGACTAAGCTGCCTGTGGACAAGACGCTCTAACACTTTAGATAAAAAGGGAAGGATGGAAATAGGACGATATTCTGAATAGGACTTAGGGTTTGGTATTTTAGGTAAAGGTATTATTTGAGCATCTCTCCAGACTGCAGGGAACACACTACTTAAGATAGAATTGTTAAGAATGGTACAAAGGACAGGAAGAATGAAATCAAGGATGGGCACCAACATGTTTCGACTTAAAGTATCACAACCGATGGCGTTTGAAGTTATTGATAGAACGGCTCTCTTAACATCACTTTCAGTAAATCGATCAAACACAAAAGGGGGATGGCCGGGTGTCGGTAATGAAGAAAGGTGATTTAAAGTATTAAGTTTATCCGAGTTATCCATATCGGATGCGGACGAAAAATGTATGTTGAGAGAATCGATATTTATATTTTTTGAAATGGAATCTTGTCGTGATTTACCAATATCCAAAGACCGAAGGAACTTCCAGACTTTAGCAGATAATAAAGAATTGGAAGGATTTCCAGATAATATAGAATTGGAAGATTAATTGGAGTCTTTTTCATTTATTAATGGTGTACGGGTTCCGTACCCATACGTGCATCGAATACAGCGGCGATTCCGATGAGGACGGCGGTGGGGTTGTGACCCCCGTCCATATGCCACCCTAGCGGCGGGCTCAAATACAAGGCTGGGGGGACACTTGTGTAGATCCCAGGTTCCCCTCTCATGTGCCGATGTGAAAGCCATGGGGGTTTTAGTGAGTATGAATCGCACATACCCCGGTGACCCCCACAATATAGAAGATTACCCGCGAAAACAAAAAAAAATCGAGGTGACTCAATCTAATTCGAGACGAAACGAACTGAACTGAGCTGCATCGAGCTGAATAATAATATCATGGGATAATCCACACACGGTCATCTCATTCTAAACTACACAGAGCTTATGGTAACCAGACAACTGATTGGTACTAATATGTTGTTTATTTTTAGGTAAATACATACTTATATAAATAAACAACACCCAAACACAAGGTGGTACTCGAACCCATGACAAATTACGTAGCGGCCACGGTGTCTAACCACTAGACCAACACGTTAAATCCAGCTGAGTTGAGCTGAAACAACCAGAATCTAGAGTAATCAAGTCGAATCGAGTTTAATTGATCCGAATCGAGCAAATTCGGGCAAAACCAAGCTGAACGGCGTTGAATCGAGTTGGTTGATTGAGGTGGGACGATCTACAGCTGTGGTGGGGCTTGCACAGGGTAGCAAAGTACAAACTTGAAAAGCACATCGAATATCAATCAAATCAAAGAACAATTTTTGAGAAAACGATCTTGTAGTCTTCGATTCGAATCGATTGAAAAATCAATCTATTTTGGAAAGAATCGCCATCCCTATAATGCAAATGCAAAGCAAAGAGTATTAATGTATTTTTGACACATTTAATGTGAAAAAGTTAAAAATTCTCCATTTTTGTAATAATATAAATTTATTATTTCTTTCTTGGGCTCAGAGTTTTGTTCCTTCCTTCTTTCTTGTTTTATTCCTTCCTCCAAGGCTACAGGCATAGGACAATAACAATACTCTGAAGAAACTCAACTTCATACAAAAAAGTCTGGAAACCATAGATATATAGCGGAAATGGAAATCAAACCCAAACAGTTCTCACTAGCGCCATCTATTGTTAGCCCACGCCCACTACTCTATTAAGGTACGCGTCCATAGGCACGCGCCGGACGCAGCGCTATGTAAAATCAAAATCATAGAAAGCAAACTAAAATCCGTTGCGTGCCGTGCGTGCGGTGCGTCCGGCGCTGGCCAATGGACGCGTACCTTTACCGGCACAGGGCGGGGGCAATTTACTCAAAGGCAAAAAAGTTGGTTATGTTCTCGACGCGCCTTAGGGCTCCCACACATAACTGCGAACTCGCATCGCATCGCAAATATCTGCGAGAAACAAATGATTTTTTGTATTGAAAATTCATTTGTTTCACACAGATATTTGCGATGCGATGCGAGTTCGCAGTTATGTGTGGGAGCCCTAAAGCGGTAACAAATAAAAACTAAAAAAATCAAAGTTTCTTTATTCGGGAATTAGCGCGATTTACAATATATTTATCGGTAGTACTTACTACCGATAAATATAATGATCTACTTGGACTGTTCCTTGCACAAGGAACCTACCACCTATTAAACCCTAGTAAAACCCCCGCGGCTGTCGCATAGGCACATGAGAAAGAAACCTGGTTTCTACTGTGGAATTTGTACCCTTAGTATCTTGTTTTTAAGCCTATTATAGCCCCCGGGAACGGGGGACTGGGTCGGTAACCCGCCGACGTGCCGCGCTATCCTCATCGGAATTGGATTAATCTAATCGAACTCGCAGAAAAGTACCAAACAATTTTTTAATAGACATGATTGTCATCGTATTTTATGTTTTCGGGTGCAAAACAATCTTTTGATATTAATGTAGAGTATTTCTATATTAGGGTATCCATTTCTCGGGTAATTTCTATTATAACATGGACCACACATCGGACCTCTTAGAAAGAGAGATCCGACCTCAATGAAAGGGATAGCGTATGCCTCAATCAAGTATTTGGAGTGTGGACTCCATTTTTGATCTATAAGCTTCATACGTATTAGTAGGTATTAGGCGTAGACAGAATAAGTAGTCTGTGACAGAATATAACAAGACATCTAGCTAGCGTGCCGCCGATAAGGACAGAAAATAACGAAAAATAATCATTCGTATATACACTTAACACACGTTATGGATATTTATTCAAATGCGCCTATTATGTAGTATAAACGATGTTTCATACATAACGCAATTCAAATTAAAACTCCAAAGCTAGGTCGTGAACTAGAAAATTTCATGAGTACTCGAAGAAAACGCACCGTAGGTAGGTGCGCCAGATTTTGAACACACGCTAAGGGACAAAAAATCATATGCTCTGTTTCTTTCTATCACATATAATATATATAAATGCATCCTTTTCTTGCGCGAATGAGAAAGAAAGTGCCAGCTCTCTATTGTTTTCTTTCTCTAAGGTATTAGGGATGTTTCGGTCACAGATTAGATACTAGTAGCTAGCTTCGGTGACATCGCATACCCCATCATGTTCCATTATTAAACAACCCAAGGAGCTTACATTTACAACACTGGAGTTTTCGCCTAGAACAAATTATTGAAGACAGGTTCATTCACCCTTAGTTATGTTTTTTATCCCTCTCACACTTTATCTAAAATTGCCATGATAAACACAAAAAATCCCAATCCTGATTGTGTGAATTGTGATAATCCAAGATTTCGCAACGTGGGTCGTGGTTCTGTCGACTGATCTTAAATGAATTATAAGAAAAATTACATCCACGTCAACTTGAGTACTGTCTATGGACGTCAGTAATAAATTATATAGAAATCATATTCCTAAACCAGCCCTTCACTACCCTGATTGTTGGTAGCTGCCGTTTTAACATTATGGCAACTCTCATTGAACACAATATGGCTGCTCCGTCATATGTTTTCTACCACTTCGGGTTTTTAAAAGATCAAATAAAACTGTATTCTCATTAGATTCGCTATTTAAACAATGTAACATGTTGTACACAATTGCAGAAGTGTTTGGAAGCCAAATTCGGACAAAAAGTTTCACAGGTTAGTGTATTTTTGCGCTAATAACCGTATTTAATGTATTCATACATTTTTATCTTCGAATCATGGTAAAAACAAGTCAATAATGATTAATTTTAGTGTTGTGTGGCGATATTTAGATGATATACCTATTTTATTCTGTCAATTAGGTTCTATAATCATCTAATTTTAAATAAACATTTTACATCAGTAGGGTGACCATTAACACTGAAATTAAGATTTTCTGAGTGGAGAAGGATACGTAATTATACATAAGTATGAGTTTAATGTTTAAAAGTCAAAAATAGAATATTTTGCGCTCATAACCGCCACAGACGTAAAATATACCGAAGTTGTACCAACTGAAATACAATATAATTTCGACACATTATTTTTATATATTTAGTATTAAGCGAACTAGACTCAGATTTTGTATTCAGAAAATGTATTAATGAAAATCTTCTTAATAATAGTTATGGTTAGGTATATACGCTACGTGATAAAAAGCCAACATGTATCAAAATTCTGCCTGGAAAGTAAGCCCTGATAGAAATAGTACTTAGTCATATCATTAATTCACTAGAGTAAACTGACGTTTACTGTGTTACCAGCTTTTGATGTAAAAAAAATAGTGAAGTGACAAAATGATTCTATTGATCACTTAGTCAGTACTTGCGAGCAAAAGAAACATTCGTCCACTCAGACCAGAAATTACAAGCCAAATGATGAATAATATGACGCGGCGTGTGTAAAGCCAAGGTCAACTTATTCCCATCGACTTGGTGAAAATTATAGCCCATGCAGCCTTGTTGTTCGTCAATTTCACTAGATTTATTTATAGTTATCATCTATTGACAACTAAATATAATTTCTAATTAAAATTATTGTTAGTATTGGTTTTCATTAAATAAAATTATTGTTAGTTTTCATTAATTAACTTTGAGCAAGTAATTGCATCGCTATAGTATGGGAACATCACTACTACTGTTAATATGGCAATATTATTTTACAAAGTGACATTAGCAAATGTCAATTTACTCTAGTGAATTATTGATTGGACTTTAGTAACAAAATAGTAATCATATTTATATTTCAGCTTCACGAAAGGTGTTGCAAAAGGAAATACTTGGTTAGCCAATGTACCAAAAAAGGATAAATTAATCCATGATATTTGTCAGCTTACATTAGCAGCAGCTTACATTTTAAAACAGAGGGGACTATGACCCACACAGACCAGGATTGTGTTTCAACTCTGACTAAGGTCAACTTTGAATAAGGTAAACAAAATATAATCAAAAATGTTTATTTCATTAACTTACTTTAAAATAGTTACATACTAGGTTGGATCCCTCAGTTAAGCATAATAATACTTGAGTATAACGGATCCGCTCTTCTATAGCCATATAAGCTTTAGCCTTAGATCATAAAAAAGAAATAGATATGACGCGCGGAACTAACAAATGACGCCGGGCACGAGGAATATGAAAACACAAAGTGCTATGATTCGACCCGCAGTGATCTGTGATCGCGAGCCACAATCGCGAGCGCACGTCTGGTCACAGCAAAATAAAAACATCGATACTATGCCGTACTGTGTAGTAAAATATTGTAAAAACACATCAGACAAAGAATTGACTCTGCTTCCTCGTAAGAAATGGTTCTAAGCCAGTCATTCAAAAATACTTTTTAAACAACTGTTTATTTATATTTTAGGCTAGCACCATAGGCTCTTCTACAAGTATAGCTCAATCAAATATCAGAGCTACATCAGTCAATCCTGACATTACCTACATTTATAGAAATATGACAACAATTATATGTATAATTGTTGTCATATTTCTTGAAGGAATTGAAGGAGAATTACGTAGAAATGTACAGTCATAGCAAACGCTTTAACCGCTTTTTGTTGTAAGTGTAAACCATCATTACAGACTGATGTCATTCTATATGTCAAGACGTCATGCCAATGTCTCTTGCTAGTAATCTATGTTCAATACTCTATCTCTGTAAAACTCGCTCGCTGTGTATCTTTATTTGGTATCGCATTATATCTTGCAGAAATATTAATAATCGTTTTAATCCTAGACAGAACCCTTCAATCTGTGTATTTTATTCCTTTTGATTTAGGATTGTGATTAAATGCTTACAAACATTAGTGAAATTTCCCTGTAAAATGTTTTCGATTACGGACTGGCTTGTATAATAATGAATATTATGAATGTTAATAAATGATATACTATATTGTTGTTTTTCATTTCTATAAAATCTATCCTTGCATCCATCAGGCGAATGACTTCAACAGCCAGACAAAGGCCTCCCCCAATGACGTCCACACTTAACGGACTTTCGCCACTCGCATCCCCTGGCTTCCTGCCACGCGTGTGATACCATCATCGGACCTTCTTGTTAGGGGCCATTCTACACACCACTTTCTGGACGGTGGTCGTTATCTAGAAACTTTTTGCCCAACGGCCATCGGTTCTTCCAGCTATGTGCTCCACCCACTGCCAATTCAACTAGAATATTCTTAAAGCTATAGGGGTACTCTACTTCATATACGGCTCTTCTACGTAACCCCAAGGTTTCGCTACGTGATAAAATCAGAAATGAACAGGCAATGGAGGATGGATGAATATGCTTAGGCATAGCTAACTCCATTGCTTGTTGGAGCTTTCTAATGAGCCAATAGTAGACAACTATGTCTCTGTGCTTTAAGGTATCACTGACAGCACACGATTTCCCGAACGCTGCCCTTACTATAAAATACGTTTTATATGATATATTCCTATCTTACGTTTTCATTTTTTTTGTACGTAATCCGTATGTATTTATTCTAAACTTAGATTCGTCGTGGTCATCCTAATGAAAGAGACAAAAAACATAAGTGAAATGATTCAAGGCCAAATTTTTTGGCTTCAAGATATTATTTGCGTTGCATACTCCAGTGTTGTAAATGTAAGCTTCTTGAAACAACCATGTAAATAGTGTCGTTCACTACACAATTATCAAAAAAAAACAGTTAGTTTATCGATTTCAGCATAAAATTTACCATAGGAAACACATACCTGCATCTCTCAAAAGTTGATAATATTTTGACACCAATAGAAATTTTGCACATAAACTGACTTTTTGTTTTTTCTTGCTTCTCCTTCAATATGCCACAGACTAAAAAAATTCTTTGACACGATAACATTTGTATAATACAAATTGTTCTATGACATTTGATTTTTGAAGTGAAACTTCTTAAGCGACTTCCAAAAATGTTATCACATAACGCGTTAAGCGTTAAATGATAGGTGATAGGCGTTAAGTGATAGGTGTTAAACGATAGGCGTTAGGCGTAAATTTGTTAAGTGATAGGTGTTAAACGATAGGCGTTAGGCGTAAATTTGTTAAGGTTATGAAAGCGCTCATGTGACGCCGTCACTGAGTGAGTGGGTGAGTGGGAGAGTGGGTGAGTGGGTGAGTGGGTGAGTGGGTGAGTGGGTGAGTGGGTGAGTGGGTGAGTGAGTGAGTGAGTGTGTGAGTGAGTGAGTGAGTGAGTGAGGGAGTGAGTGAGTGAGTGAGTGAGTGAGTGAGTGAGTGGGTGAGTGAGTGAGTGAGTGAGTGAGTTAGTTGAGTTGAGTTGAGTTAGTGTGTGTGTGTGTGTGTGTGTGTGTGTGTGTGTGTGTATGTGTGTGTGTGTGTGTGAGAGTGAGTGAGTGAGGGACCGACCGACCGATCGACTGAGCGAGAATGAAGTTTCACTTCTTCCGCGCGGAGGGACTCCACGCACGCACATTTTTTTTTTATACAAGATCATTGGATGCGTTCAAAATAAAAAGATTTCATGATTCATCATGTCGATTGTCAAAAAGTGGGGCTGTCCTAAAGTTAGACAACAGTCACAAAGTATCCCCAGTTTACGGTATTTATCTATTAATAACGTTACCAGTCATTACATTTAATGTTACCGGATACCATTAACAAAATATTTACGTTATATGCTATTGAAGAAAATTTTAACGATAGGGTTATGAGGTTTTATTAAAAGAATCATGAAGTTACCATGTAACGCTATTATTACCGATATAATTAACGTTACCATCTTCTACGTGCTGGTGGTAATGTGGTTCGATGTCATACTTTGTGATTTCTGTCGATTTCATCCGATCCCTTGCAATTATATTCCATTCAATAAAATACTCGATACTAAAGACGTTATGATTAACGTTAATATTATTTAACAATACCCAAAATTAACGTAAGATTATTTATTTATGTTTTATGGTTCTTTACATTTTATTAACGATATTATATATTACCGTTAACGTTTTCAAGTACACGGTAACATTTATTCCATTGAATTAAAAACTATCCATTCACTCATTCGTTCAAAGTTGTAATATGCAATGGGGACATCACTAAAACTGTTAAAGGTCATTGACGTTAATTTGTTTACAAAAATTTCGGTCTTGATTGGTACAGACTTTAGGCCAGCGGCATTTGGTATTTTTTTCCATACAATTCAGTATTAGAGGGATTAATATATGTCATAAATATTTAAACTTATATGGTAACTTACGTATATAGTTATGTATTAAATAATACTAACTAATTAAATGCATTACATACTTGTTTGGTTTACAAAATGAATACCTACATAAGGGCTCCCACACATAACTGCGATGCGATGCGATCACAGAACACTATTAATGCGATTGCGATGCCGCTTCGCAGGAATTTGTATGGAAATATTCATTTGTTTCTCGCGGATATTTACGATGCGATGCGAATTCGCAGTTGTGTCTAAGCCCTTAATCTCATTCATTCAACATTGCATTCGTTGAAATTCTTGGTTGAACCTATTTTCGTAAAATTTAATCTGGTCACACTGGTTGTCAACTTGTCAGTCAATGTCAACAAGAAGATTAGCCAGGGTCTCCAGATTGGGGGTTTTTTTCCCCATTTTGGGGAAAAATAAAATCTTTGGGGAACTTTTGGGGAAACGAAAACTATGGGGAAACTTTTGGGGAACACAATTTTTCTTGGCGAAACTTGGGGAGAAGCAAAAGTCTAATTCAGAAAGGTTAAAAATAAAAAATACGAGTATTTCACAATATCTCACGTAAAACAATACAATGTTGTTAACATTACACTTTCGTTATTGTCAATCGTTCATCATCATTTCGTTTCGTCACGGTCAGTGGTCAGAATGGCGGCCGAGGGTGTCTCTGGAACAAACTCACTCACTTATGGGGTGAGGCCCTCGAGAAAAATGGGAAAGCGCTTGTTTTTTCTCTGGATGTCTCAAAGGCCTTCGATAGGGTTTGGCATGCTAGTCTTTTACACAAGCTGCCAGCGTACGGCATATCCCCTGGTTTGATCGGCTGGATAAAGGACTTCCTGAGTGAACGGTCACTCCGAGTGGTTGTTGACGGTTGCTCATAGGAACCGTTGACGATTAATGCCGGAGTTCCTCAGGGGTCCGTTCTCTCCGTAACTCTCTTCCTACTGCATATCAACGATCTGCTGATGTCCGGTATCTATGGGTATGCAGATGACAGCACTATTGTGGAGAGAGAATAAGGAGGTTATCCAGTCTGAAAGAGTAGCCATGGTGGGGCGCGCGAATCTTACACTTCAGGCAGGCCCCGAATGGGGTGATGGCAATCTTGTGAGATTCAATACCACCAAAACTCAGGCGGGTCTGTTCACCTTGAAAAGGAGTATGTTCATCTTGGATCCTACTTTTCAGAATGTATCCTTTGAATACGGAAATCACCTTCAGTTGTTATGTTTTGAAATTTCTTCTAACAACAACTTTGAGCGGTTCATTGAGTCCAAGGCCAAGGTAGCTACTAGACTTTGCAAAGGTCCGACTGTACTTCACACCGGGGTAGCTTTTGATGCTATATACAGCACAAGTCCGGTTGTATGTGTAGTCACAAATGGGCTGGTGCTGAAAAAAAAAACATCTTTCTGCTTTCGACTGTAGAGAGTGGAGAGGCGTGCTAGAGGCTTATTGGTGATGCAGGGTTCGTAGCGGCCAATTTACAAAGCCTAGAGCACAGGCGTAGAGTAGCCAGCCTCTCGGTATTCTACAGGATGCATTTTGGAGAGTATGCGCAGGAATTGCATGACTTGATTCCACCATCCCCCTTCCAACATCGGACGACGAGACGCACGACACGTACACACCCTTATGTGGTGAGCGTGCCTTCAGTCCGGACTCCGGACTAAGCGTTTTGCTTCTTCATTTATAATAAGGACACCAAAGGACTGGAACAGTTTGCCTGCGTCGGTTTTCCTGCCCGATTATAATGTAGATGATGACGATATAATCCGTAAAAATAGTTTCATTTCAACAATGTAGATGTCTTCAAGACTAGAGTGAATAGGCTTTTAATTGGCTAGTATGCTTTACCATCCGGTGGGTCTGCAGTCAAGCACTAGCTTTTGGGTAGTAAAAAAAAATAACTAGGCTAACACTAATAATTCTTATGACAATAAAATCTTTTAAAAAAAAATTGAACCGACTTCAATATCACTGAAAACTATAAAATAATTTAATTATTATTGAAGTTGGTGTTAGCTTACCGGCTGTGTATATTTGGCACCAACTTCAATAATATTTAAATTATTTTATACTTTTCAGTGATATTGAAGTCGGTTCAATTTTTTTTTTAAAAGATTTTATTTTAAGCTTTTTAGTGATATTTTCATATATAAAGATTGAACCATCGAAGACCGTAAAATGATCTAGGTAGGTTATGATCACATTATCGTCTACATAGTTTTACATAATTCATGTTTCTTCAGAAAAAAATATCCGGTCGTAATGAAATTTGCATGGAATCATCATAATAGTTTACTCTCTCGAATAAAAAAAGAATCATCGAAATCGGTTCATAATTGTCAGAGCAATGTAATGGAGAACATCAGTTTTATGGTTTTTACCAGATAAATTCCTCCTCATCGTTCATGGTCCTCCAGGAAGTTCTTATCCGGTTGTGATAAATTTCATACAGATTCATTACAGTGGTTTCTTCTTTCGAATAAAAAATAATCATTGAAATGGTAAATATTTGCCAGAGTTATGACCATTTTTGTCCTTAAAAAGCGACAAAAAAGTCATCTATATAGGCTTTCCTGCAACTGTCCTGCGCAGTCACCATTATTGTTTTTTCAGGAACTACTTATTCGGAAGCAATAATTTTTTTATGGGACCCAACTAACGGATTAAAGAATGGATGGAAGAAAGATTTTTGCAAATCGGTTCATAATTGCCAGAGTTATGCGCGAACATACATAGAAAAAAACAATATATATATACAGACGAATTGAGAACCTCCTCCTTTTTTTGAAGTCGGTTAAAAAGTAGCCTCTAACTTAAAAGTTCCCATCCATCTCTATACGACCAAAATTCAGCCAAATACGTTAAAGCGTAACAAATAGTATAAGAAACCAACTCGCTTTCACTCTTAAAAAATTAGTAGGTGTAAATAAGGGAGTATTAGATACGAAATCAATTTTGGGGAAAATTGTACGAAAATGTATCTTTTTGGGGAAAAATAAAACCTGATTTGGGGAAATTTCACATGCATGATCTGGAGACCCTGAGATTAGCCTGCCTGCTTGCTTTCATATAATTTTTTTCTCTTTGATTGAGTGAAAAATTACGGATTCTATTGTATGGGTTTATTTAGATTGTTATAGAATATTGTATTTTACTTTGTAGTAATCGACCTGTGTGTTAAATGCCTACCCATTAAAAGTTGAATTCAATATTTTTTTTCGCTAGGTTGTGCGCGCCGGGGAAACTGATCATGGCGATTCCGTCATCTGGCGTTGGTAAGATTGTTTTGTATTTTTTGTATATCTTTCAAAATAGTTAATGATTATACTTATCCATATCAGCTATCATTGCTATCAGTAATCTGGTATGTATCCTTATATTTACAGTGGTACCTCGAAACTTTCGTCTTCTAGAAGAACTTGAACAAGGCCAAAAGGGAGTGGGCGATGGTACTATATCTTGGGGTCTCGAAAGTGATGATGATATGACTCTTACTCACTGGACTGGAATGATTATTGGCCCTCCCAGGGTAATTAAATTTTCTAATAAAATTATTGTTTGATCATAATGTTGAGTATATTCGTTTTACATGCATAACTTTTTAATTGCAGACTCCTTACGAAAATAGGATGTATTCTCTTAAAATTGAGTGTGGTACTCGATACCCTGATGAACCTCCTACTGCTCGCTTTATTTCCAGAATTAATATGAACTGTGTTAACAGTCAGACTGGACTTGTAAGTAAATTTATTCTTGTATTATTAGGTAACCCAAATTTGGAGTCATCAAAAATAAATTTATTCTGCAGGTTGATAATAGACAAGTTCCAATTCTTGCAAGATGGCAACGTGATTATACTATCAAGACAGTTCTGCAGGAACTGAGACGTCTCATGACACTCAAGGAGAATATGAAACTGTCACAGCCACCAGAGGGTAGCACTTTTTAGTTTGTCCTGATAATTGTTCTATAATTGTTCTCAATATACCCAATCTACTTGGTTATGCACCTATTTTTAGAACTTATTTTGCCTTCCATGTAACTTAATATAATGATTAAAAGACATCTATTGTTAAAAAAATGAGTTTGCATAAGGCTATGCTAGAAAATGTATCTTACGAGTTGAATAATGCATTTATTGTATCCTCAAGTCCTGCCTTTTGTGCAGAACTATTTTTGTATTTTCACTATTGTAGATTGGGTAAGTATATAACATTTTCATTTTAAGTAGCCCTTTATTTACCCATTTAGGGGTAACACCCATTTATTTATCATATTACCCAAATTACTGTGGCCTTTAAAAAGTTAAACTTGCTTTTGGTATTATTAAGGCTGGTTTTCCTATACCTGGTTTTTCGTTACAAGATTAAATATTGATCTTGTAACAAAAACAAGGTATACCTACTGTCTTTATTTTAGGTAAGTGATGTTTATGCCTGTTTTTGACCAATGAAATCTGACAACAGGTCTGAAAACTAATTTGTTTCAAACTATAGGCATACTGTATTTTTTAATATGTTTCTCATTTCTGAAGTGCAAGGGGTAAAATTTTGTTTCTAATAATATTTTTAATTTCATGTGACAGAAAATTGCTTAACTTTTCTAATAGTTAACTTGATCAAGTGTAAAATATTGTAGGAAATGAATATTTCTTAGAAACATAAGATAAAGTACTACTGGTTCACTTTGAAGCTTTGCTATCAGGTTAAATGTAATATTGAAATACAAAATGCATATAATGCAATATCAGTACAGCAGTGTCCATCACCTGCCATCTTTATTTGGAAACCACATATTTAGTTTTTATGCATTTATTATGCGTGATTATTGTAACAAACCAAATGCTAAGTCAAATGTTTCATAGCATTACATATTTTTACCAATGTATAATTAGCAAAAGTAAATAAATCAAATAACACTGTCATTAACTTTCTTTCTTTTCATGGTTAGTTTTTTTTATCTAATACAGGGTGTTATAAAACCCTTGTCCAATTTAGGGCTCCAACACAAAACTGCGATGCGATGCGGCGCCGCATCGCAGGAATTTGTATTGAAAATTAATTTGTTTCTCGCAGATATTTGCGATGCGTTGCGAATTCGCAGTTATGTGTGGGAGCCCTTATAAGCTGAATATTAGCATTGGTAGTGCAAATCGGGGAAAATGTGTGGGATGATAATTATTCAATAACATTAGTTGTATACATATGATTCTATTGCGACATCGTATTGTATACTTATCGTTCGGACAGGATTTTATTAACACTATAGGTATAGCTAACAAAAGTGAATATAAATTTTTTTTTAGAAAAAGAAAAGTAATTTCAGCATAAAAAAACCGTAACCTGACTACGTACGGAATCTATTTTTATGTTCGGATTAACAGAAAGCTGAAACTTTTGTTGCAACACACTTATCACACATATTTCAACCCAAAGAAGGTGACTTCCAGGATTCAATGAGCATGACATACTTAGACGAAATCCTACAACTCTTCCAACTAGACCTACCGCTGAAACCAATAAGACCTGGACAAGTAAAATCAGAAGTGAAAACACTTAATACTCATAGAGCCCCTGGATTTGATCTCATAACCCAGACCTTAGGGGTTATGAGATCAAATCCAGGAATTGCCAAGAAAAGCGATTTGCTTCGTGTGTCGACTATTTATCGCCACCTATCTCTCGTATTTTCCATAACTATGGAAGGTTTCGCAGATAGTTATGGCCCACAAACCAGGAAAACCTAGCAGGACACCAGGTCCTCTTATAGACCAATAAGTCTTGCCAGTTCTCTCAAAATTTTGGGAAAAACTATTTATCAAACGTCTTAAGCTTGTACTATCTACATTACCTGATCACCAGTTTGGCTTTAGAGAAGGTCACTACCATAGAACAAGTGCACAGAGTTTACTCTGATAAGAAAAAGCCTAGAACGCAAAAAATTATGTTAAACAGCAGCTACCACATATCTTCTTCCCGACAATCCAGCCCTACCTGTCAGACAGAATATTTCAAGTAAGCCCCAGCACAACAAAACGTCGACATGTCCTAGAAAACCGAAACTGCAAAAAGGGAAGAAGGACTAGAGTCTGAATCCTAAAAGTCATCTTAAAGTTAACGCATCCGCTTATAGTCGCTTAGGTAGGACCTCAGAGGGTAGGACTGATAGCAGATTCATTAAAAAAAAACGAATTAAAAAAATATTTCTTGTACGGATACACCTTAGAGGGATACACCGATCCACTGAAGTGGTGTAATAGTGTTCTGTGGAAGTGGTCCCATAAAAAAAAACATTCCGTACGAATAAGTAGTTATTTATAAAACAAGAATGACGCCTCATAAAAAAACTGTAGGAATGCCTAAAAGATCGTTTTTATCGCTTTTTAAGGACAAAAATGGTCATAACTCAGGTAAATATTTGCCAATTACAATGATTCTTTTTTCTTGTATTTTGATTCTTTGATGATCAAACACATTCTTTCTTATTCACATTTCTTATCTTCAAGATCAGACCTCAGGTCAATAAAGTTTATTTATTATTATTACCTAGAGGTAAACCAAACCAATCCATCCAATCCATCTTTTAAACGGGGCTTAGTAGACTAAGCCCCGTTTAAAAGATGGATTGGTCTAACCGTAGAAGAAAGAATTTTTCAAATCTGTTCATACTTAATTGCCAGTTATGCACGAACATAAATAAAAATATATACTTACAGACGAATTGAGAACCTCCTCCTTTTTCGAAGTCAGTTCATCATCATCATCATCACCAGCCGGAAGACGTCCACTGCTGAACATAGGCCTCCCCCTTGGAACGCCACAATGAACGTTACGACAATTGGCGATTTGCATCCACCGGTTACCTGCGACGCGCACAATGTCGTCTGTCCACCTAGTGGGAGGCCTACCTACGCTGCGTGCGAAGTCAGTTAATAAGTAGTAAATGTTATCTCTGGTGCACCGGCAGATTTTTGCAATGTGCTTTAATTGTCGAGATATAGCGTGGCCCTGTCAGAAAGTCAGTTCTGTTCTGGAAGGGCCACCGGGGTACCCCTATAAACTTTTAAGGCCTCTGCCCCGAATTTTGCGGGTAGCGGGGCGGCGGCGGCAGGATCTTATGCGTAAAATCAAATGGACCGGATCTCGAAAACAGCGGACGAGCGGTACACTCCATCTATATTTTGTGCTCCAGTCAAGCGGTGACCGCCCGCGCCGCCGCCGCCGCCGCCGCCCGCAAAATTCGAGGCAGTGTCCTAAACCACTGACAGACTAATTCCAATATTTTAAGAAATTAGCGTCTAAATCCCAGTTCAACCAGAATTCAGATCAGCCATGGTGACCCTGACAGGCAGTGCAACTTAAGTAACTGGTGATGGTTGTAGTTATGTTGGTAATGATTTGCAGCTGCTAAATGTAAGTATGGTGGGTACTACCTATGTATAATCCCTTGAGCTATTTTTTGACACTTCGATGGTACGGTGCCGTTATCATAGCAAAATTTAAAGTAGTCTTGTGCGAGTTTACGATATCGTTACTAGCGGTAATGTAGTTGAACAAATTAAATTTCAAAGGAACACATCTAGAACTCCCCGAACTTTCCGCGCTTAGGGTGAGTTCGTAACTACTGGGAATACTTACACAACATTTATTTCCTAACAGTTCGATCGCGAAAGCCAGTCGGACAGACGGGGAATTTTGACAGAAAACAAAATTCCTTTCTGTCCGATGATCTAACTATTAGTCGGACTACGAGGAATAAACCGAATTTGCAGTGCTGCTTTGTAAATCCATATAAAGCAAAAACGCGCTGCGGCCGCGCTTTAAATTCGAAGTCACTCTGATATGTCGGACGTGATGGCCGTCAGACTGTTAGGTGTAGTATTCGTATCTAATGCATGACAAATATCGTACAATAAATAAGGACTATTTAATTTTTACATGTTTAATATAATATTCATGTTCATGTTTATATATATAGTTTGATATCTACAACGTATTGTTAAATTTACATGTAACTTTTGGTGTACAATAAAGTGTATTTATTATTATTATTATTATTATTATTCAAGTAGTAGTTTAATAATCTCGACGAAGTTTAAATAATAACAAGCACCGACACAAAATATACTAGTAAAACAACACACATACTTGATTTGTATCACATACATACAACTTATATTTAGGTTGGCACCGAACTGCACAAGAATAGGAAATGCACAAGTAACACACAATTTCTTTTAATCTTTGGTCTGGTTATAATTATTGCAAAATTAGAGCACCACGATAGTGCAACAATACAGGTGAAATTTTTAAAGTGTAATATTATCATTGTTTATCTTTCACAATGTCAACCTATTAAAGTAAAATATTGTATGCGACATTGTTTTAAATTACAATAACTAAAATTAGGTACATATTTATGTAATATTTGAGATAGACTATTTATTTACAACAATTTTACTATGTACATAGATTTTTAAATACACAACATTAACTTACTTAAAAAAATATAAACATTCTAAAGATCCATACATTCTACAAAACTTCTCAAGGATATTATAATACAAGTAACATTCAAGAAATGCGTCTTTATGGAGTCAAAATTCGACACATTATTATGCAGTGTACATGAAACCTTAGGGACAAACACTAGTGTCCGTTTCGACTGCTCGGCCTCAGTATCATAGAAGAAAAACGACTACGTCAACATTACGAAGGAATTTGCAAAACACTAAAATGAAAGTTGCAAATAAGCAGATACAATATTCAAAAAGTTATAAACGTTTACGCATGGGCCCGTGGTCGAAACATGAAGAACCGCTCAGCCACACAGTTCTCTGAAACGGAGCAAGATGTCTCATTCTTTTTGCTAATCGCTAATACGATTTTGAAGAAACATCATGACTAAAACCCTAAGGGTTGTCTTCACGACCTACAGAACTTAGGTAAATGCTTTATAACTTTCTGAATATTGGATCTGCGAATTTGCGACTTTCATTATTAGTGTTTTGCAACTTCCTTCGTAGTGTTGACGTAGTCGTTTTAGTTCTACGACACTGTGGCCGAGCAGTCGAAAAGGACATAAACACTAGAGTTCACTAGACACATTTAGTTCAAGTTTAGCTTAGTACAATTTATTGATCGAACGTTTCAGTGTTTGGTAAAGTCATATTATGTACCTATAAGTACCTATATCATTATGATATTAAAAAACAAAATCAATAATCTGATATCGATACAATAGTTAGTTATTTGTAATGCAGTCGTCGTAATTAGTGTACAATAGAGGTAGAAATTATACGAATATACAATAACTCTAGACTCTAGACGTTCTGGTGTAGGAGACAAATAAATTAATCCTCATTAAATTAAACTAGTATGTTCTAAAAGTATTTCATAACAATCATTCTAGATAAGGAAACTTAACTGTTTTTTATTTTATTTAGGTAGCTTGTATGTAAGGGTTGCTCCACATTTAAGCGAGCCGGCATAAATCGGCACGGCCGGGCGGAAAAAGGGCCGGCACTGCCGCCGCGCTAGTCGTTCAACAGATACTGCCGAACCGAATGCTGTTGCCGACCCGCTTATAACCCGAACGGACTACCCAATCGGCACTAACCGAATAAAATACAATTATAATTGCTTCGAGCCAGCCTTGCCGTTCAACAAATACTGCTGAACCGAATGTGCCCGCCCACCTAAATGTGTGCCTCTTAGGAGCATAGGATGTTTTTGATTAATTTGAATAAGTCCAAATGATTCCCCTAAAGTATTTAGTGATTCTAAGGAAAAAATTTGGCCAACTGTAGGGCTGGGTGGAAAATACGTTCATATGTGTTGCCATTCTTAGCGTTCCATACCTGAAAGGTAAAAAAGGAACCCTTATGGTGCGACTTCGTCTGTCACACCTATATATTTTAGGAACCACTGATCACTATCGATTTGAAATTTAGAATAGTTTTTAATCTTAATTTCCCATCATCATCATCACCAGCCGGAAGACGTCCACTGCTGAACATAGCCCTCCCCCTTCGAACGCCACAATGAACGACAATTGGTTAATTTCCCAACCTCATTGCAAATGAAAAATATTTTTTTTCCATTTATTTTTCTTTTTCAATGGGGGTCGAAATGGGCGTCAAAATTTCAAAGTGAGACAACTTACTATATCGAGTTGGGTATCATATGAATATGAGGGCTTCATTTGCGTGTAGTTTTTGGCTTATAATCAAATATTTAAAAAAACTGTTCCACCATCTCTGAAGTTTGTGGAGAGAAAAATCTGAAATAATTACAGGTATTCAATATTTATGTAAAATTTACAGAAAAAATAAGATAATATTTTCAAGTATTACAGTTTCTTAAAAATCGACAAACAAACTTAGTTTTGCGGTTTGTCTTTTTGCTACAGCCACCGGCACGTAACTTGACAAGATTCGTTACATGCGCAGAAGTCTTTTTTTAGGTCTGTCTGGTTATCAAGCGGGAAGCATGAACAAGGTAACATTATTCCGGGTGCCAAGTACACTTGCTTGCACTAAAATAGTTCAGTTTGTTTTTGTTAAAAGTTTTTGAAAATGTTATTTTATCACTCTAAGTAGATTCTGATTTTTCATCCTGCAAACCGCCGGCCGCCAAGAATTAAATCGGTCATTATTATGTTATAATACATTTCTTTTAACTGTATGAATTTCATTTATTACACGTCATTATTATTTCGAGCATTCCTCTTTCTTCCTTTTAGGACATGATTAAAAATATGGCAATAAAATTTCAATATATTACTTATATTGACCATGTTTTGTTGCAACTACGACAAGTTGCCAAGTTACGTGCCGGTGGCTGTATCTGAGGTATTACTGTCGAACCTACAAACGCCAATTATTGTTAATGATCATTATGTATTTTGAAACTGGATTATTTTCGACACTCCACGCCAATTTATACTTAATACGCAGATAGTGAGTAGAGATATATAATTATTTCGTATTCAATAATCGAAAAAAACATAAACGGCTCAGACAGCCGAAATAAATAGATTTTAAAAAGTGACTTTATTAAAATGAATTGGCGTTTGTGAGTGCGGCATTCAGAGGAATAGTAAAATAATTAAATAATACATACGCCTAAAGAAGGAATAGGAACCTCGGTGCGCAAGTCCGACTCGCACTTGACCGGTTTTTTTTGTTTCAATTGATTTTATTACTCGATCAAGAGGCGAGGTTTCTTCCTTGTGACAAAATGCTTCCCTAGTTCTATGTCAAAAGAACTAGGGAAGCATTATATCACTAGAGTTAGCCTCAAATCTTATTCGTTCTGGATTACACAAGAGGTGAGATCTCCTAGCATCTTGTGCTTCCTTGGTACTTCTGCTATGTATACTTAGTCGGGTTCATAAGTTTTGTCACAACCTTCTTTTTTATTTGTCGATTATTTGCCAGATACGGACGGATATATAGGACGATGATGATATTGCCAAGTTACGTGTCGGCAGTTATATGTTTTGTTTATGTAAAAAGATGTGAAAACCAGTACTGTTGGTTATACCAAACTACCGTCCTAACAAAGATAGTGGAACTTCTTTCTTAAACAATGTTCGAAAACAGACACTAGATATTCCAGCAGGATTCTGTGCCAGCTCATAAGGCACGAAGCACGCAAAACTGCTGACCGCCCGTAGAATTGACTTCATTGGGCACGTAGACTGGCTCTTCTAGCCTAGATTTAAACTCAATGGACTACAAGCTATGGCAACATTTGCAGTAGAAAGTCTGCGCTAAACCTCATCAGAATTAGAAGTCTCTCCGAGCATCTCTGGTTAAAGCAGCGGCAGTATCTATTTCTGAGATATGAATGTGGTGCGCACTGCGATTGATGACTGGCCGCGTCGATTAATCAGTCGGCGGTCGATGCGTGATCGCGCTTATGCGGTTCGCGTGTTAAACATGATGCAGCTCGGAATCATCGGCCGTTAAGAGTATCATTAATAACATTAAAAGGTTTTGCCAGAATTTATGACCTGACTAACACCCGGTTTCTGAAAGGCTATTCAAATGGATATTCAACTAACATGACTGTTAACTTGGCAGCTTGTTCAAATCAATTCAAAGATATTATAATCTGTATTACCATAGATGGAGGATCTACAGGAGGGATGGTCACTTTCTTTCACATTCGCACAAGAAAAGAATGCATTTATATAGGTTACATATGATAGAAAGAAACAGAGTATTTTTTGTCCTTCACCATGTGTCAAGATTCGAAGAAAAAGCACCAGTGTTACCCCATAGATAAAATATTTTTGATTGTCAAGCGGCTCACACTCTTATTTCGTGGGCCTTCATCCCGCGCGGATGTGGAGTGCGCATTTCACTATCGTAAATTTCAAAAGTAGCAATTGTTAATACAATCTTAGCAAAGGACTTTTTATACCGTTTATACCTAATAATTACGTAATCTGTCATAAACTAGTAGATTATCCAAAACAAAAAGTATTATTTAATACTTAATTGGTCAACCAACACCGATTAGTTGACATTGTATTTGACTAAAGAATAATCTATGATCATGGCTTAATTAGCCTTTCAGAAACCCAAACTGGCTTAGACATGAAGTTTCTGAAGCAAATTTTAACAGCCGTATCAACTGACAGGATGTTCAAATTAAAATAGTTGACCATGCTTTCTGCAACCCAAAATACACTTGACAGGCGATTTGACATCTAGTTAGTTGATTTTTGCGTTGATCATCGTTTCGGAAACCGGGCGTAAGTATATATATTAGCTACAAACACATTTATATTGCATGGCACAAGACGTGAAATACCCTTGTTTGGATCAAAGTGGATGGAGCCATGTAGATAACATAATTATCTAGTGTTTATATAATTATACATTGATTGTTATGTTCTGGGTAGTATTGTTAAGTGATCTATCGTGCAGGTGGTGCAAATGTGGGTATTACTTATGTATGTTTATTATTATTTAGTACATTATTAGAATAGTTCATGAAATCTTGACACAGTCAAATTGATTTATCTGATATATTTAATTGAGTCTTAGAAACCATGGACAAGCTATATCAGAGTTCATAAGTCAGAGTAAATATACTATGAATTATAAATAAATAAATTATAATAATTATAAATTATGAAAACTGCAACTTTTAAGCTGTTGCATGTCTGAAACTAAGGTTTTGTTCTGATAGTATTATAGGAGTGGAATAAGACTAAAGGCAATCGCATTTCAACAATATTAACAAGTCCCTACGAGACTTTACGTTTAACGTTTAATCCTCGTATAGGTACCAAATTGTTTTAACTTTTATATGTATCAGTGAACTTTTATTAAATAAATTTATTATGAACCCTGTCTATCTACCGCGGCATATGAGAGATAAGATCATACGACGCAGCGGTCATCATAATATCCACAGTTTTAAAATGGCTTTTTCTTTTTCGAATTTTTATGCGTAAAACAAATCATATCATAAACCCTGTTCACCTAATAGGATTTTTTGTCGTGTAAAATACAATTAGTCAGAAACGTTTTTCTCCTACCGGACAGTCGGATGACGACACGGTGATCGCGGCCGATCGTATCGTCGAATTCTTAGGACCCGAGGGTTCCGGATACGGCGCGCTCGCCGCCTCGGGCCCCGGCCGTGGAGGTTCGAGGGGGCCATAGAGCAGGTGCAGCGCGGCTAGCAGAGCCCGTGCAGACGGCGGGCCGAGGGCGGCGGGCGCGCGGCCGCCAGCAGCCGCAGGAAGGGGCGCCCGCACAGCGCCACCAGCCCGCCGCCCGCCCACCGCGCGCCCGCACCCCCGCCCGCCTCCTCCACCTCCGCTATGCGGTTTAGCGAGCGCGACTCGCGCAACCGGCTCTCCTTGCGAGCGGCGCGCCGTCGGCGGCCGCCCGTCGTCCCCGTGGTGCCCGCGCCGGCCGGGGCGCCCGCGCGGCCGTCCCCCGCCGCGCCGCCCGCGCCCCGCGCTCCCCCCGCGCCCCGCTCCGCGGCCGGCGGCGCGGTCCCCGCCGGCGCGCCCGCGCCTCCGCCCCGCTCCTGGCTGTCGCTGGAGTCGTCGTGTGAGTCGCGACGCGCTCGCTCCGCGGGCGCCGCGGCTCGTTCGGCGGCGCGCTTCTTCTTCTCGGAGTCGTCGTCGGACAGGTCGGAGGAGGAGCACGAGCCGGCGCGGGCGCGCCGCCGACGACACTCGAGCCGCTGGCGGCGCGCGGGCGGCGCCACCTCCGCCGCGCCCACGTCGTCTAGATTCACCTGCGAATGACAAAGTATGATGCCCCGCTGCCGGTATTGTATTGGGATGCGTATGGGATCCTACATCATAAGTTAGGCGTTTTAGTCCATATCGCGCCGAAGAAAAGTACCATTGGCGTTTTGACGTTTGCGTAGGCGAACGAATGTCACAGTGTTTTGAGTGTTAAAAATAAACTAGTGCTTTCGATTTTATTGTTTGTGTTGAAGTGCGGGATTATGGCAAACCACGTGGCGACCACATACCGGAAGACGCTGCGTAGGTAGCCCTCCCACTAGGTGGACAAACGACATTGAGCGCGTCACAGGTAACCGGTGGATGCAAATAGCCAACTGTCGTTCATTGTGGCGATCGAAGGGCGAGGCCTATGTTCAGCAGTGGACGGTGATGATGATGAAAGAAAAACAGTGTATAGTATAAAAACAAGGTTCGGTTCGATGGTGGCTCACCTTGGTGAGGTTGTCAGCGAGGAGTGCGGGGCGGTGCGCGGGGGTCGCGGGCGCGGGGGTCGCGGGGGTCGCGACTCGCGCGGCCAGGTGCAGGCGGCCCTCCGAGCGCGAGCCGCGGCGGGCGTCGCCGGCCCGCCCGCCGCAGCCGCCCGCCACGGCACCCTCCTCGTCGTCCTCCTCCTCGCGGACGATACTACACTTCCGCGACCGCTACCACGAGAAAGGAGAGGTGAAGGCATTCAATAAGAGAGTAAGGCCGGCCGCACATTAAATACTAATGGTACTAGTGGTCGGTGACATTATACTTGTAGATATAATTCGAAGACTGCGGCGGAGCGGCGCAATAGCGTAGAAGTAGAAGCGAATTGATGGGTGAAATATATATTTAATATTAAAAAAAGTGATTATTTTTGTGAACTCCGTTAAAAACAATCACATACAGGTGAATTTTTTAATTTCATTTTTTTATTTACCTGCCAGTTACGGTTTAATTTAAGTTAACTTTAGTTTGCCATTGGTGCCGATTCTGTTGTCACCACTACACTAAACTAGACTAAATTTTAGTTTAGTGGTGTCAAACGATGATTAAGTGCTTAATTTGATTTCGACAGCTACTAAATTGAGTTGATAGTGAGGTTTTCATTGGTCAAATCATGTTAGTTGAAAACAATTCTCTTGTTCATCTGATTACACTAAACTTAACTAATTATCCGGCTACGATACTTATATAAATTTTAATATTAATTTTATTATATTTTAATATATTTTTATATTAATATTTATTAATAAAAAATATTTAATATTTAGTATTTTAATATTTGTATATTGTATGTATATTTATTTTAATATAATTAATAATAATAATTATATTAATATTATATTAATTATTTATATTATATTAATTATTTATATTATATTAATTTTATTATAATTATTTTATTTAAATATTTCTTTAATATATTTTATTATTTATTAATATTTATTTTATTTTTGTAAATTATTTTATTTATTAATAAAAAATATTTAATATTTTAATATTTATTTTATTATTTATATTAATATTTATTTTAATATTTATTCTAATTTAATAGTAAATTATTTTATTTATTAATAAAAAATATTTAATATATTAATATTTATTCTAATATTTATTTTATTTCATTTATTTCATTCTATTTTAGTCTATTCTATTTTATTTTAATCGACAACTTTTAGATGCCGACTACTTTGATCTAATTTTAGTTTGAAGTTTCTAATATTAGGCATAAATGACGTAAACTGTGCACAACAGAATAGCAAAATACGTTTAAAACTAAGTTGAGTAACTAAATCCATTATATTCTATCAAACTGTACCTAATTTAGTTTAATTCATGGATCTATGAATAGGAAAGACACGTCTAAACTAAAATTTAGTCTAGTTTAGTCTAGTGTGTGACAACAGAATCGGCACCATTATGTCATTAGGTACTTCCCTGAATTTGATGTTTATTGGCGATCATACCGAATGGTGTATTATAATAACCAGTGTGTTTTTTGAAGTGAAACTTCTTATGCGACTTCCAAAAATGTTATCACATAACGCGTCAAGCGTTAAATGAAGCACCATAACGCGCTATCGCTTAACGCGTTAAGTGATAGGTGTTAAACGATAGGCGATAGGCGTAAATTTGTTAAGGATAGTGAGTGGATAGTGAGTGAGTGAGTGACCGCCGACTCCGTTGATTCCGTTGACTTTGTTGACTTCGTTGCGCGGGGAGGTGGAATAGAAAGAGACAGAGCGAGAATGAAGTTTCACTTCTTCCGCGCGGAGGGACTCCACGCACGCACATTTTTTTTTTTTTGGCCAAATTTAATAGGTTCAAATTCTGGCTAGGAATATCTCTCTAGGAATATCATACAGGTTGTTACAAAACTACCCATAAAGCCGAAAAGAGGTTAAATGGGACCTTATAACGAGTTCATTCACAATATTCAAGAACCGTAGTAACGCTGTACTCCAAAAATAAAAATAAAATATTTTTTCACTGATGTGCAAACCCTATTTCAGTAAAATGAAAGAGTAAACTACGCAGAATGTACCTACATTTCTACCTAATTCACGGAACGACAAAAAATTTTAAAGACCTAACCTAACGAAACAACCTAAACGAACACTTAATTTTTGAAGTGAAACTTCTTATGCGACTTCCAAACATGTTATCACATAACGCGTCAAACGTTAAATGAAGCACCTTAACGCGTTATCGCTTAACGCGTTAAGTGATAGTTGTTAAACGATAGGCGATAGGCGTAAATTTGTTAAGGTTATGAAAGCGCTCATGTGACGCCGTCACTGAGTGAGTGGGTTTCGGTGGGTTTCAGTGGGTTTCAGTTGGTTTCAGTGAGTTTCAGTGGGTTTCAGTAGGTTTCAGTGGGTTTCAGTGGGTTTCAGTTGGTTTCAGTGGGTTTCAGTGGGTTTCAGTTGGTTTCAGTTGGTTTCAGTTGGTTTCAGTTGGTTTCAGTGGGTTTCAGTGGGTTTCAGTGGGGTTTCACTTCTTCCGCGCGGAGGGACTCCACGCACGCACATTTTTTTCATAATAAACGTCAACAGATTTGAAATTGACAACAGTTTTTTTTCCAACTTGACATTTTTTGAAGCCAGCAAACATTTATGAATGAAGAATAGAAAAACTATTAAAGTAGACAATTATTAGGTAAAATAGGTACGCAGGCCTTTCTGTTAAATAATCTGGTTCCCTGACATCATAGCTTACTAGGGTTGACAACATTTGTAGCTTTGATAATTAATTATATTTTTGAAGTGAAACATTTTATGCGATTTCCTAAAATTACGTTTAACGCTTTAAACGTTAAACGCTACCATGGAGGGGGTATGATAGCGCTCACGTGACGCAGACATTCCGTCATTCAGTGTGGTTCGGTGCGATTCGGAGCGGTTCGGTGCGGTACGGCGTGGTTCGGAGCGGTTCGGTGTCGGTCAGTGTCGTTCACTCGCGGGGAGGGGGAAAGAGACAGAGCGAGAGTGAAGTTTCACTTGATCCGTGCGGTGGGACTCCACGCACGTAAATTTTTTTTCGTTGTAATACGTTGTATACAGCTGAATTTTTCAAGTGGGCTTGGATGGCCAAATCCTAAACTATAAGGAATATCGAAAAATGCTCAAAAACGTCACGGGACGGGATTTTGATAAAATTAAAACTGCAAGCTGCAATATGTATGTACTCACTGGCGGCACGTCCTGCGGTGTGCGCGGCGCGGAGGCACGCGGCGGCGGCGCGAGTTGGGAGCGCGGTTGCGGCGCGCCCGGCGCCACGCTTAGCGCCTCGGGCCTCCGCGCACCTCGCCCCGGCCCGCCCCTCCGCGCCTCCAACCTGCTGAAGGCGGACACCCCGCGTTTAGGAGCCGATCGGATAGAGACTGCTACGCGCAGATATTAAGCTGCACCGGGCGAGTGAGGCAGGACGAAAGCGGATAAGCCCGCCGGTTTATCCACTTGCGTATCGTTTGTAAAAACTATTTTTGTTTATTCAACCTTTTTTAACGCTCCCCTCCACACATAATTGTTTGTAGTGCAATGTGCAAACTTTGCACTTCGTTGCTTAGTAGGACGGTCCCTTGCACAAAGGACGTACCACCAAGTAATCATCATCGTCAGCAGCCGAAACATGTTGTTTGCACCAACTTTTAAGAATTTGATTTTGCAGATGTGTCTCTTGTTAATAATAATGGTTAAAGCATGCAATTGCCGTCCATTGTGGATTGTAATTGATACTTGGAATTGACATAAAACCTTCATGTTGTGAGATTTTCGAGTGAAACTTTTTTCACATAATACCTATATTCTTTTAAAAAATGCGCAACATTTGATTTTCAACTTTCAATTGTTTTTTTTTAGCTTCACAGCCTAGACGCGACTGCGAACTCGTGTTAAAAAACGACTCCGATTTTCGGATACTAACGCGGTAGAAACGGCTCGCAATATCAACGCTGCGTTTGGAAGTCTCCTCTCCGCTAATGAATTGGTCAGAACGCTAAAATGATTTTTTGGTTTAAACGCTTTAGTAATGGAAACTTCGACTTGAAGAACGAACCACGTGGAAGACCCTTGAAAGGCTTATTAGTAAATATCCAAATGTTGACTTGTGTTTAATAGGAGATATGAATATTAATCTGAAAATAAATAATTTCATTCAACAAAAATACATTGATATTATGTTAACGGAACACGGACTTGTATGTGGATTACGCGATTATACGAGAATAGAACAAAGAAAGGACTTAACTACTAAAAGCTGTATTGACCACATGTTTTTTAGATTCCGAATACACGATGTTTATTGTGCAGCGCTCGGCACAGTTCTGGCGGACCATCGTACCACGGTGGCATCGATAGTTCAGCTAAATGATATACAGAGTGATTCCAAATATGTTACCAAATGTAATCAAAAATTACTTAAAGAGGAGATTGAGAAAATAAACTGGAATTTAGTGGACGATCTGCAATATCCAAACGAAATATACAACTACATAAAAAATAGCTTTCAGTTATGTTATAATAAATCAAAAATTAAGGTTAAAATAGAAGAACATAATAAAAATAGTACACCGTGGATAAATCGTAAAGTTATTAATACATGCAATAAAAAAGATGAACTATTTATAAAATGGAAAAAAGATTTTACAAATAAGATACTCAAATTGGAATATAATAAACTTCGCAATCAGTGTAACAAATTAGTAGAAAAAAGCAGAAATTCATATTATAAGAAAGAAATAAATAAAAACCAAGGAAATATGAAACAACTCTGGAAAATATTAAATAACATGACTGGGCGCGTATTATCGTCTGTAGATGACGTAATACTCAAAGCGTTTAATAAAAATCAATTAAATAACAAAATTATTGCCAATAACTTTGCGAAGGAGTTTCACAACTCTGTCCATAAGATAATACCATTGTGTAATTCCAATCTGTTGGATCCCAAATCATATTTAAAACAAAGTACTCTATCAATGTATTTTAAAAAATCTACACCAAAAGTAATTACTTACTAAAATTATTAATTCTTTAAATCATAACAAATCTCCTGGCGCGGACCAAATACGTCCTATATATATAAAGCCAATCTCACAAAATATTTCTATTGCTATAGCCAAATTAATAAACAGAAGTATACAAACTGGAAAATATCCAGATGAACTTTAAAAAGGCATTGTTAGACTAATACATAAGAAAGGACCTAAGGACGATTGTAACAATTATAGACCAATTACAATTTTGCCCATTATAGACAAAATAGTAGAAAAATATGTAAGTATTGAAATATATCTTCTTGTAGTGCCATCTTCGTTACCGAAGGTTGGCGATCATTGTGGCAATTTGAACTTTTGACACAGCTGCTCTAAAAAGTGTACGTGTGCTTTTGCCAAACCATTGTCGAAGATTTTTTAACCACGATGTTCTTCTCCTTCCCGGCTTGCGAGCTCCCTGAATTTTACCTTGAACAATTAGTTGGAGTAGTTCATATTTTGGACTTCGCATAATGTGGCCAAAGTATTCTAGTTTCCTTCTTTTAATAGTCTTTAGAATCTCCACTTTTTTGCCTATACGTTCTAACACGGTTACATTGCGAACTTTGTCTTTCCAGGAAATCCTTAACATTCTTCTGTACACCCACATTTCAAAAGCTTCAACTTTCTTACACATAGTCTCAGTGAGTGTCCACGCTTCAACGCCGTACAGAAGAATGGAGAAAACATAACATCGTGCCAGACGAGTACGCAGACGGATGTTAAGCCTGCGGTTGCAAAGGAGATTCTTCATTTTGAAGAAAACACTTCGGGCTTGCTCTATCCTGCATTTTATTTCAAGGCTATGATCACCTTGGTCGTCAACGTAACAGCCTAAGTATTTATATTTCTGCACCTTCTCTAACCTTTGTCCACTGCAATGCAGGTCATGTACTGGTGCAATTTTAGAAGGTGTAATGGCCATGTATTTGGTCTTTTTAATATTTATTTTGAGACCATACCCTGCGCTCACAGACTCGACCCGATCTAGTAGCATTTGAAGCTCTTCTATACTCGTCGCCAGTAAGATAGTGTCATCCGCATATCTTATATTATTTATGGTATGCCCGTTCACTATTATACCTTCCTGACAGCCGTGTAAAGCTTCTGAAAATACTTTCTCAGAGTATATATTAAAAAGATTGAAATATATAACTTCCTACAAAAAAATAAGATATTATCAGAAAACCAATACAGATTTCAACCTAATAAAAGCACCACGCAATTGCTCTCAAATTTCACGGACTATGTTAATAACTGCCTTAACGATAAAAAGCAAGTTCTTGTAGTATTTATTGATTATAGCAAAGCCTTCGATACCTTAAAACATGACATATTACTCAAAAAGCTAGACAATTGTGGTATTAGAGGTCCGCTTTTGACGTGGTGTGAAGATTATTTAAAAGATAGATCTTATCGGGTTAAGGTTGGCAATGAATTTAGCGATAATATTTCAGGTACGCACGGAACGGCTCAAGGTTCTGTGCTTGGCCCTCTACACTACCTAACTTACGTTAATGATATGAATAATATATTCAAATACTGCAAAGTATATCAATATGCAGATGATACATGTTTAATTTCGGCTGACAAAAATATAAAAGTAGCTCTCAATAAATTACAACAGGATTTCACAACTTATATTCAATGGTCTCACGATGCAGGGCTTGTATTAAACGCACAAAAAACAAAACTAATACGAATAAGATCTGCCAATCACTCTAGTATAAGTACCACTGATAATATAGAACTAATTGCACACACACATCAGTGCCTACACAATAAAAATCCGCAATGTAATTGTGAATGTATAGAATTAGTTACTGAGCAAACTTATTTAGGACTTACCATAGATCACCGTTTTAATTGGGGCTGTCATATAGATAAAATATGTAATAAATTGCGTGCCATACTTGCCAAATTTAAAATTTTAAAATATAAAGTTCCATTTCATACATTAAAGATATTATATACATCACTTGCAGAAAGTATAATGGCGTACGGTATTAGTAGTTATGGACGAACGTTTAAAACATACATAGACAGAATATATAATTTGCAATTAAGACTCCTATAAACTATTGTATCTAGCAAAGTAAAGAAAAAAATATAAAAATAACTATGATGAACTGTTTAAAGAATGTAACATTTTACCAATACAAAGACGAATTGATTACTCACTTATTACAGAAAATTATTTTAAACATACTAACTATATAAAGCATCCGATAACTACACGTCAAATTAGTAATAAACAGCTAGTAACCAATAGTGCCAAGAATAAATATGGAGAACGAACCACAGATTATATAGTAACTAGATTAATCAATAAAATTCCCTTAACTCTAAAAAACAAACTAAATAATAAAAATATAAAAATTGAATTAAAAAAATATTTCATTGATTGTCTATTTACAAATAATAATTAATGTCACATTATGAAACCACCTGTATATCGTTAAGCTGGTTATGTCACTGGTACACACACACTTCTACCCGCTCGTATAATAGTCATCGAGCCAACTTGTGTCGCCCGGTAACAGATTTTTGTACTATCTACCGACCTAGCATAATAGTGATTGTAACGATGCATATTTAAAATTATGTACACTTATATTTTCCTTTTTTATCAACCATTGTACGTTTTTATACCTTTTATTTTTAGTTACGAAGATTGTATCACTCGCGTCAACGACAAACCCTAACGGGTTTTTATGGCGTGATTGTTTTTGTTTGTAAATATTTTGCATGCTTAAATAAATTAAAAAAAAAACACCCCTCCACAAGTGAATAACTCTGAATTGAAAGATATGGTGGAAGCCGATCAGAGTCAAACTACCCAGGAATTAGCAGCATGGTTTACGTTACCTTACCTTTAATATGACTCATTTGTGTCAAATCAATAAGATAAAAAAATATGAAAAATTGTTGTCTCATGATTTGACTGATTTCCAGAAAGAATTGCGTGTTGAAACTTGTATTGCCTTGTTGAATCGGTACAGAAATGAAGGAATATTGGATCGAATTGTGGCATATTGTGACGAAAAGTGGATTCATTACGATAACCGTAAGCGAAAGATGCAATGGCTGATCCCAGGTCAAACGCCGCAACAGTGCCCTAAAGCAAAGCTTACCAATAAAAAGGTAATGGTAACTGTTTGGTGGTCTCTTCATGGTGTTATTCACCATAGCTTTCTGGTCCCAAGCAATAACAGCAGATGTTTTCTGTGCCGAACTTTGAACAATAATGACCGGCAGTGAAATAGCTCTGACTCGTGAATCGATCTTCACCATTATTGATCCATGATAACGCGACGTGAGAAACCTTTGTCACTCTACAGGAGCTGCAGTTAGAAACCTTACGTCATCCTCCGTACTCGCCAGAACTTGCTCCAACGGACTACCATTTTATTCGTGATTTGGACAATTTTCTACGTGATAAAAAATTTTCGTCCCAGGAGGCACAAAATGATTTAACACAGTTTGTCGAATCTAGATCCCCAGAGTTCTATCATAAAGGCATTAATGAACATCCGTTTAGATGGCAGCAATGTATAAATAACGAGGGTTAATATTTGATTGAATAAATACCTATATTAAATCTTAGAAAAAAAAACAAGTTTCAATTTTTCAGTACAAATCGGCAGTTTCATACTTTAACCCTTAATACAATAATTAATTACTTAATTCTATGGCTTTTACATGAATATAGTATGTTATGTTACAACATACTAAACTGAAACAGCTATCGTATTGCCCCATTTTATGGAGTATTTAATCGTTTATCGAACTTACACAAGTTCGATAAACGATTCAATACTGTTTAATTTTCGTGAAATGATCATAAAATAACGGTGATTAATACTAGAGTGATCAAATACCTTTTCGATCTCAATTTCCTTTCAGCTAACAGAAAGTATGTCGCCGTAATGTGATTATATTCATTTTTTTCTAATGACTCCAATATTTCTTCTTTTGTAGCGATGGAACCGTTGACCATTCTTTGAACTATGGCGGTTCGATCTTCCTCAGACAGCTGTTCCTTAGAAACCAGAGGGGTGTCAAAATCTTCCACGGTGACGCCTTCGCCCGCCGTAACCCAAGGATCTGTAGCTATTTCAGTTAGTGACGCACGTTTTTCAGGTTCCCTTACTAACATTCTTCCAATGAGCCTGGAATTTATTTATACAAAAGACAATATGTCAATATCAAACTTGTTCATAGTTTAGTATTTAGGGCGCGGAACACTGGCAAGCTAACTCGCTGTTAGTGTGCTAGTTAAGTATTAGTAGTAATGGCGTCGGTCACACTCATTTGATACATTACTAACTTGCGCACTCACACACGTTAATTAACTTTAATTCTAAATAAACCATTTTTAAAATCACAATATGTTGACTGTCGGAGCCGTTTGATTATTTTTAATTATTGAATACAGGATAATTAATATCGCTACTCATTATCAGAGTATTAATAGTACTAAGTAGGGATTAATTGGCCTCGAGTGTCGAAATAACCCGCGTAGAGCTTCGCCCGCGCTTTTTCCGACTGTTAGAGAATTATCGTTAAATTTCGACCAATTTACACTAAACCTTGATAAATCTAAACCTTCCTTTAATCTCTCTATTTATTGTTGAAAACTGCATCAAAATCCGGTGCGTAGTTTTAAAGATCTAAGCATACATAGGGACAGACAGACGGGAAGCGATATTGTTTTTATTCTATGTAGTGACTAACCATAACTAACGTTTGTAGGTGCGGCAGTAAGTGAGCTAGCAAACTAGTACCGGATCTAGAGATTGGGTGATACCCCTTTTTTGGCTGTCGGGAAGGAAACCTTCAAAAGATACCCGATCTCCGTAGGGGCGGAACCCGGGTTATATTTTAACTCGGTGGCCCTCATCAATGCTATGAAAGGACTCTTAGCACTGCGTTTGGATTTTGCAGGAGTCTCTCTAGCGCCGGACACTCGCTAGAGCACCTCCCGGGGGGAGTAAATAAGCACGATCCCCTTAGTATCCCCACCTTCGCGGTGCTCGCGATGACGCAGTGCCAGCCTCGGGATCGCATTTAATAGGGACGCATAGAGCCCCCACCTTGTACGCGACACACATTGTATGATACACCTGGAACTTTACAGCTAAGCTATTGTTGACTATACATATAGTGTGCTAGTTGACTATTAACGAATGGCGGTCCGGTGAACCTCTGAGAGAGCTGACTGATGTCACGCATTGAGGACAAAATTTGTACTTAACATGATTATAATCTATTGAGCGTTTTTACTAGCTTCTAGTTAATGGCTGTTGTGAACGCGCCCTTCGATTTTACAATATTTTTTATTTATTTGCGTTTATAAAATCCAGTAATAGAGAAGTCATCGTAAACGTCACGTTAAAAGAATTTAATTTCTATAGGGTCCAAACAACCACTACAAAAAAAATTCTAGATCTAATATCTAGAATTTTTTTTTTTGAATTATAACCATTAATATTAGTGAAGGCGTTAACATTTATTACCTTTTACATGAGTTCGATATATGTAATGGTATGGTGTATTTGCAGTCCATTATCATTGTCAATGTTTCGCTGTCGTTTGCCTCTTGAAAGGGGGGTTGCCCACAGACCAGCATGTAGAGAATAACTCCGAGTGACCAAACATCAACGGCAGGCGCATCATACGAATCCCCGAGTAGTATTTCTGGCGCTGAATACGCCAGGGACCCACACGAAGTTTCTAGTTTTTGACCCGGACAAAATTTATTGCTAAAACCAAAGTCAGTCAATTTCACTACACCTAACTTTTCAAAAAAAACTACATTTTCAGGTTTTAAATCCCTATGAACGACGTGCAATCTGAAACAATAATATCGAGTTTATTCCATTTATCAATCTAATAACATTTATTATGATTTATGGTGCACGGTTCATCTATAAATAATACAGATATTCTATTTCACGAAGTCCGTTTGGCTCTGGTTGTAGTAGTGACGTGTAGTGATAGGCGCGCTAGTGTGTGTAAACGTAGGTAGCGTTAGGAAAAAAATCTGACACGCATAATATATTTATTTAATAAATTATATAGACAATTTAAGTAAATAATATTTAGCTATTAGAATGATAAGTTGCAGAGAAAAGAAACAACAGTTGAAAGTAAATAATATTTTTATTTATTACAGAGAAGAAACAAAAAAATCAGCACTTAATCACTATCAAATTCAATTTCTGATTCGCTTTCGTCAGAATCGTTCCCTAAGTTAATTATGAACTCAATATCCAGGTCGACGTATTTTAAGTATTCTTTTTCAATTTTTTCAACATGAGCACAGGTTTTTTGCCATGTTTCACTGGTTACTCTATCCAAGCTTTCAAAGATCAGTCTTTCCATGTTCGTCATGTTTTGTTCGATATTCTTTGATGCGATATAATTTTTTACAATACCCCAAATATTTTCAATAGCATTTAATTCTGGGTGATAGGGGGGAAGACGTATTACATCAAAACCCTTGCTCTTAATAAAATCATCAATTTTATACGTTATGTGTTCATCTTTGTGTTTTTTTATAATATCGTACAATTCCAATTTAAGGAGAGATTGCTCAAATGCTATACCTTTATCCCTGAGCCATTGCTGCATGTCTGCTTTCTTTGTAGCCGACGTCGGTAGTTTTTCAGTCCGTGTGTTGTGATATGAAGCATTGTCTAAGACAATGACAGAGCGTGGGGATAAATTGGGTAAAAGTTTTTCGTTTAGCCATTTAACATAATTATCGTAGCTCATATTAGAATGGTAATCGCCAGCTGTTGAGTTGGCTTTATAAATCAATGAAGCATTTTCAATAAATCCATCCTTTGTACCCCCATGCACTAATATAAAGCGAGTGCCTGTGCTAATTTTTTTTAAGAATGGTGTACTCTCTTTCTTTTGTGCCCAGGTGTTGTTTCGCACGTGTGTTGAAAGGACATAACTTTCATCGGTGTACACAATTGGGCGACCTTGACTGCGATATTCTGACATCTTCTTCAAAAATTTTAAACGCCACATTTGTATATCATGACGCTCCGTCAAAACTTTACGGTTATTCTCTGTTTTACGCCACTTGTAACCTAACTTCAGTAACAATTGACGAACAGTTTCGATACAACCATCAAAACCAATTTTTTCATTTAATACAGTTTTTAACTTAGCCAACGTTGGAATTTCTTTATGGATGACATGGAAATTTTGTATAGTACTGCGAACAACATCGGCTGTAAAATTATCTATTTCTATCTTACTATTCCGCTTTCTTCTCTTCTTCATAGGAGAAGTGAAATTTGATGAGCAGGATGGCAATTCCTTCTCTTCTTTTAATATCCGTTGAACAGTTTTCATAGAAACACCTGTAGCCTCAGCTGTACGCCTTGTAATATCTCGTAAATGAGACAAATCACAGTTAGGTTCCGCAACTGATTTTGTGAATTCATACTCTTCTCGCAGGAAATGATAAACGCTAGCTATCATGCTTCGACCCTAGAACAAAACCAAATCGAAATACCTATTTAAGTAACAAATTTCATAATATTAGATAGATAAACTCTTAATAGCACACAAAAAGTAGTAACAATAGTTAAAAAAAATGTTACCTCACTGTGGACAACTTTTCTGCGTTTACTTGCCATGCTGACGTTACTCTTTGAATTTTTTTAGCGCGGAAACAAAACACTAGTGACTCTGACCGCGTCGCGATCGTGACTGAGCGCTCCCGAGGTTACGCACACTAAAACAGTGTGCACGTACAGACCTTACAACAGTCATAGTCAAACGGACTTCGTGAAATAGAATATCTGTACCTACCTGTGGCAATATGAGATTGCGCGCACAATTTGACGAAAATAATCTCGAGCGAGAGATTCCGATAGACCGGACTCGTGCCTCATAATGTAGTCGTATAAGTCACCACCGTCGCCTAATTCTAGTATTAAATATAATTTTGTTTGTGTGTCTATCACTTCATACAGACGCACTACATTTGGGTGCTGTACTAACTTCATACATCGGACCTGATAAAAGAGAAAGGATTAAAATATGTTACCTGTTAATCTCATTCTATAAAAAGAATAGTTTTATTTTATGAACAATCATACACACAACAAATACTTTAATTCATGTTTAACTCACTTCTTGAAATAAATGTGATTTTGACACATCATCCAACTTGCTCTTATCTATTACTTTTACGGCCACCTTTTCCCCTGTGAAGACATGTCGCGCTAATTTAACTACAGCAAAATGTCCGGAACCAAGGGTATCGAGTAAATCATAGAGACCAGCTATTTTAGTGTCATAAGGCCCACCGCCGGGCCCGACAGCTCCCGCGCCGACATTGCCACAGTTATTGTTCATATCTAGAGCCTAAAACATACCATTAAACAAAATACATCATGATTAACTGCAGAATAATAATTAAGGAACATCTGGTAAATTTAAGGTAAGTATGTAAAGTCTGCTTCAAATCTCGACCACCAATCAAATGGCATGGGTTAGTAAAAACCGAAAAAAAGTGCTTGTGATAATGATTATTACAACAGTCATGCCACAAAGACAACCAAGTTGTAGTGGAAAGATTGGTCAATCAGCAAGATGTTCTAGGATTAATTGTCCAGGGTGCGGTAGATGATCAGATTTTTTATGCCATTCAGGAGGCTCTTTCCTACCGCGCGCTACATGTCGTGGCAACGCGACGGCGCGCGCGGCGTGGGCGTGCAAAACATGGACAAGGATTCAGTTCAGTTCTTTACTAGATAGTCCGATCCTGAGATGGCAAGAGTTGAACACCATAGATGGTGCATGAAATAAGTAAAAAACTATTTAAAAAAAAATAAAAACCGACTTCAAAGTAATTTATCTAAATAGCATAAAATAACGAAAATACACACATCAAAAGTGTCTAGGGATCAAGCATTTTTAAGCGGATTTCTTGAGATTGAGATGTGGCTTTGTAATAAATTTATGATTTTATAAATTTATATGGATCCTTTTTGGTGCATTTCATAATTTGAATCAGGAACTGTGAATCAAATTCGAGTAAAAGATGAAAATCAGCTGTCAATATTTTCCCTATAAAAACATACAACGCATTGAAGACATTATTAGTGCTACTGTTTCCCTACTACTGATTAAAACCAACGTTATTATGGAGCGGCGACGTCATTTAAGCAGGGAAGAAATGCTCAGAGCCGTGGGAATGATAGAAGCTGGTTCCCGGCAACGTACTGTGGCTTTAGCTCTGAATACAAGTCAGAGTGTTATCAGTCGACTTTGGACACGTTACCGAAGCACTGGTACCGTGGCTGAGCGCCATGGAGGATGGTATCGCTGCACCACACGGAGACAAGACCGATATATTCAAATCTTAACTCGAAGAGCTCCAACAATAACTGCCATGATGTTAGCCGTGAGGCTTCATCACTCTTCAGGGAACTTAATTAGCGACCAAACAGTCAGAAACCGCTTGCATGAAGTGAACCTTCATTCCCGAAGACCGCTACGGGTACCACCTATAGCAATGCACAATCGTAGGATTCGATATCAATGGGCTCTTGAACACAGAAATTGGGCAGAAGAACAATGGCGTTTCGTGTGCTTTTCTGATGAGTCTCGTTTTGGTATGAGATCGGATACAAGACGTATACGACACTGGAGAACCCCTGGACGCCAACAGCGATTAAAATCCTGCCAGGAAGTCCATCCTTATAGTGGTGGAACCATCATGGTATGGGCGGGTATTTGGATCGGCGGAAGAACTGAGTTGATTTGGATCAGAGGCAACCTCAACGCTCAAATTTATGCTGAGACGATTGTATCAGACGTCATCGTTCCTCTACAAGTGCAAATCGGTCCCTTATTTCAGTTAATGCATGATAATGCACGACCGCACACCCCAAGAGTTGTAAGACAGACTCTCGCCGCAGCTAACATCAATGTCCTGCCCTGGCCTGCTCAGTCGCCAGACTTGAACCCGATTGAGCATGCATGGGATATGCTACAGAGAAGAGCTCTGCCGAATATGGAGGGTATCCAGTCGCAAGAAGACCTTTTTTTGTTGTTGCAACGAACATGGGCGGCCATTCCACAGCGTGATTTGGATGAACTCATTTTGAGTATGCCAAACCGATGTTCTTGTGTTGTTAGTGTTCGCGGTAGAAACACGGATTATTAATTGTTTAAGTTACCCAATAAAATTTTAAAGAAAACTGTTATTTCAGTCTTTTTTTCGAACTTTTGTGTTAGTGGTTCAAATGTCAAAAATCCCTTTATTAGGAAAATGGCAAATTTCTTTATTAATGCAAAGGTGACTTGGTTTATCGTTACTGTGACAAACGAAAACACTTTATTTGATGAATCCTTAAAGAAAATTTTAATTAATATCAATCAGGAGAAAAGTTATTGCAAAAATATATGTTGATCCCTAGACACTTTTGATGTGTGTATTATTGAAGTTGGTGTTAGCGTACCTGCTGTGTATATTCTGCACCAAGTTCAATAATATTTTCGTTATTTTATGCTTTTTAGATAATTTACTTTGAAGTCAGTTTTTATTTTTTTTTAAATAGTTTATTTAACACTTTTTAGTGACTTATTTTACCAAGATAGGTATCAGCACTATCACGCAACTCGAACGTCTACATTACAGCAACTTACTGAAAACATAAAAAGTTTATATCTCTTAAACTACTGGACCGATTTTGATGAAATTTGTACTCTACCCTAAGTTGAAAGATACTCTAACTATTGCAAAAAGAATTTTCGAAATCGGACTTGTAGTTTCTGAGAAATCCGTGGACAAACCTACATACATACATACATACATACACTCGTGAAATTTGGTAAATTCGTTTAGAAGCCCACATAGACTAACATATAGGAATATTACGCATTTTTATTAATATTACATACATACGCGTCGAATACAGAACCTCCTTTTTGAAGTCGGTTAAAAATAGTGAAATAAATAGAGTTTTTTTTTAATGAAATGAAGAATAATTCTTATTGATCCCCAAGACGCCTGCCAAGCGTGGGGATCATGGTAACCCCTAAATTTTTAGGGGGAGGCCTTTGTTCAGCAGTGGACGACTTTCAGCTGTTAAGATGATGATTGATGATGAAGAAATAAACCGTGAAAATAAAAAAAAAATCTGATGAACTGATACCGAGCGACAAGGCGGAAATGGATTGATACCCCGCCGCGAATTAGGCGACTTGCTGACTAGGCCAGCGGTGCGGCCATAACGTGAAGCCTACACATCTGTAATTGTGGTGTGATACCAAATAATACCCTTAGGCTGTGTTCCACTTGGGGCCCACAACTATCAAAACGCTCCTTTAGTTGTTCCACATAGCGACCACGGCGAAAACGTCACTCATGACGTCATGACTTACGCTCACGCGAAACTCACAACAACCCATTTTAAAACGGAAACAGGAAAAACTGCGGTCGTGAGCGTGATTGTTGTGGGCGCTTAGTGGAACGCACCCTTAGTGGCCCTTAGTGTTTTTTTTAACATTGTATAGCTGATTAAAACCATATTAATAGACTTGATAACTAAGCTTCAATACCTATATTTTTCTAAAGATAAGATGTTTAAGGATGGGAGGTAGGATGCAAGCAAATTTATCAAGCCTATAATTTAAAAAATTGCTTAGCTATATCTCATTATATATAGCTGAAATATCACTCAAATATATAACCAAGATTACTAATAAACTGAATAAATATTTAGAGAAGAAGCATTATGTTTTTATTCTAAAATTATTATTATTAATACTTCATACATTGTTACTTTAGTTTATCACACATTTTCTTTCTCATTAGAATACACTTATAATAGAATATTTCATTTAAACCGAGCTTTTGAATGACGTGTGAAGTCTGCCAACCTGCACTTGGCCAGCGTGGTGGACTATGACCTAAGCCCCTTAATCTTGAAGGGAGGCCCCTGCCCAGCAATGGGACATAAACAAGGGCGGTCTTATTATTATTATACTCTTAAAAAATGTTTTACTACTAAACTTATAAGTCTTTTGTATCAAACTCGGTGTAGATATTCTAAACAAAAATATTTTGATTTGTACAATGACTATTCTAAATTAGAGCTCTGTGTTAATGATGAACACAATTATGACAAGTTGTAAGCAAACTAAATAGCACCTATGTCACACAAATAGTATTCATTTCATGACCTACATTTTGAAGCTAGCTATCAGCTTTTTCTGTCTCTGTGGATGAACACAGGGAGTTATGTTTGGATATTATAAATAATGGACACAGATGTTAATTAATGTTTCGGTAAACACAAGCAAATTGAGAGGTTTGCTTACCTTCCTTCTTTACAATTGCGAAGAAATCCAATTGACAAAAATGCAATTATCTGGTGTCTAATAATGATGTCAATATAAGACAAACATGTTTTTAATTTCAAAGCAGAATGTTAATTATCTCACGAGGGATCACAATATGGCATATTTTTGTATTAAAATTGTACATTAGCTAAAATAAATTGATTCACAGGGATCACTAATCTTCGCCATTTCACAAAAATCCTACACACCTACACACACACAGAGACAGTGTGACCAGATTAAATTTTACGAAAATACCGAGAGGCCTCCTCGAAAAAATACTGAAATATACCGAGCCCACTTCGAAAAAATACTGATTAAACCTCGGTGCACACCAAGGGTTCCGGTTTATCTTTGAAGTAGAAAAGTTAGATAGTTTCCTACTTAGAGGAGATACCACTGGAGAGAGCATGATGCGCTAACCCCCTCTGCCAAATTTTTGGTCATATGGTCAGGTCATTCTTTATTTGTGTGCGTGTATTTTTGAATGTGTTGCCAGTTTATTATAGTGTGGGTATGCGTGAAAGTGTATCTGTGTGTGTTTACTTCGCCTCCCGCACCCCGCAAAAGTGCCACGAAAAATTTGTTCGGGGAATCGACGAGATACTAACTCCTTTGGTACTTTCTCTGAGGTTTCCTATTCATATTCCTCCTCAATAGACCAAACCGCACAAATAAGTTTTGTCAAAGTTGTTTTCAACATTTCAGCAGGGGTTAACTTTTATTTTTTCGAAAAAATATACTTACATCAATATTTTTTACTTCCCTGTACTTAATCATTTCAGATTTTTTCAGCTAAACAAACATTCATACAACTAAAAACTTAAAGTCCAGACTCTGTTTAGTGACTCTGTGTAGATAACAATACAACGCAGCACCCTGTAATGTCTTTTCTCTAATTTATTGATCCATGCTCCTATAAATATAAAATATGTTTGTGAAAGTCCCTGAACATCAATATTTATTTATTTATTTGAGTTAAGGAAGAATTACTGCTAAAAAACTTAACATAGTATTATTTTAGTTGTCAGAAAGCCTCAGAGTAATTAGAATGGAGCTAGTATCGCGTCGATTCGCCGAACAAATTTTTCGTGGCACTTTTGCGGGGTGCGGGAGGCGAAGTAAACACACACAGATACAATTTCACACATACCCACACTATAATAAACTCGCAACACATTCAAAAAGATACGCACACAAATAAAGAATGACCTGAACATATGAACAAAATTTGGCAGAGGGGTTAGCGCATCATGGTATCTCCTCTAAGCTTTCGGAAACATTACTTTTATTACAGTACCCCGTACTAGTACCTATTATGGCGGGGCTACATCTGCACGCTTCGGCGAAAATTCGCGTTATCGCGACAAGTGTGGCCAATCAATTCGTGCTAGCGCGATGTATTCGGGCAAACACGAATGCCTTCGCGGTGTTGTCGGTAAATTGACACGCATCAAAGGATTTTGTCGCGACAAACTTCGCCGTACTGGCTACACCATGAAGAAATAGGGTCAAAGTGGAGTCCAAACTCCAAATAATTGATTGAGGCATACGCTATCCCTTTCATTGAGGCCGGATCTCTCTTTCTAAGTGGTCCAATGTGTGGTCCATGTAATAATTTAAATTACCCGAGAAATGGATACCCTAAATAGAAATGCTCTACTTCAACATCAAAAGATTGTTTTCCACCCGAAAACATAAAATACGATGACAATCATGTCTAATAATTTTTTTTTTGGTATTGTTCTGCGAGTACGATTAGGATAATGCTATATTGTGTTTTCGCCAATTGTACTCAAATGCAATTTTAAATACCGATTTTAAGGGTTCGTATTTTGTGGCAACACTGGCGCTTATTGTCAGCATGAGACTTTTGGCGGGAAGTCAAATAAGGCGGCAACTTAAATTTTCACTCCCGAGTTTAAAATTATTTTTTTGCACTTATTCGACTGATACCTACTCGTTTTATATCGCAAAATATTCTGGGCATAGCGTCCCTCAATATGAGTCCCCACAGCGACGGTGAAGATCCTGGAGATGGTAAAAAGAAAAGAAAATTTCAAGCGATTTCTGGCGGCGAAAAAGAGAAGTATAACATTTTTACTAAACCAAACTATAAAAGATTATTTATTGAAAATGGCAGCAATGAGTTTGTCGTTTTCGTAGAGTCAAGCGAACAGGAAAAACTAGGTAACAAAAACCCGATTACCCTTACAAAGATACTTACTGACAGTGTTATAGGTATTGTGGGCGTTCACCGAGTAAACGCCAATAAAATAGGAATAACATTTAAAAAGGCAGCTGCAGCCAACAATTTTCTTAAAATGGAAGAATTCTTGAACAAAAATAAAATGAGAGCATTTATCCCATCTTATTTAACTGAGAGAGTTGGTGTGATAAGATATGTACCTAAGGACCTATCCAATGAAACGATTTATAAGAATATTGTTTGTGATACCGAAGTCATATCAGTAAAACGTTTTATGAAAAAGGTCGATGGAAAACTTGTACCATTAAACACAGTTGCAGTTACCTTTGCCTCAACCAATTTGCCCCAATATGCTTATATTAAACTTTATAGATATGAAGTACACACTTACATTGCTCCACTTCTGCAATGCTATAAATGTTTAAAATTTAACCACTCCGCTAAAGTGTGCAGGGGTGAACAAAATTGTTCTTCATGTGCTGGACGTCACTCATACAAAGAATGTGATGTTGAAGAGATAGTTTGTATAAACTGCAGCGGCAATCACTTGGCTGTGTCAAGAGATTGCCCTGTGAAGCAAAAGAAAATGGAGGAAAAAAAGAAGAAGTCGCTTCAACAATCATATGCCACTGTTGTGAGTACACCCACACCGCCACCAGTTAGCGAAACTTCCTTCCCACCATTGCCTAGCAAACCTTTAAAAAATAGCGATAATTTTAATATAAAGCAACTTGCCGAAAACGATATTATAATAAATGCAATAGTAAAATCTCTCGTAGCCCTTGGCAATATGTCCAGTACCCCTCTTACTACTAAGAAAATAAAAGAAATATTTTTATCTAATTTAATTTAATGGATAGTTACTTAAATATATTACAATTCAATATACAAAGTTTACAGAGCAAAAAAGCCTTATTACAAAACTTATTAATAGAAAAAAATATTGATATATGTCTTATAAATGAAACTTGGCTTAAGTCTACTTCTATTATTCCTCATTTTCCTCAATATAATTTTATTTACAAAAATTCTAATAACCCCCATAATGGTGTTGGTATTTTAATCAAACAAAACTTAAGATACTCTATAATTTCTACAGTTTTTTATGAATCCGTTCAAAACATATGCATCTCAGTAGAAACAGTTTCTGGTCCTTTAGCTATAGTTTGTGTATATTGTCCTCCTAATAATAGACTGGATACAACAAAGTTGAAAACCCTTATAAATACTATACCTAAACCATGCGTTATAATGGGAGATTTTAATGCACATCATATTGCATTTGGATGTAATAGTGATAACAACAAAGGAAGAAACTTATATAACATAATAGACCAATATGATTTGTGCATTTTAAATGATGGTTCATCCACAACTGTCCCATATCCTAATAGACAGGCCTCAGCTATAGATCTGGCTTTAGTTAGTCCTTCCATTGCTCACTTATGTAACTGGTATGTACATGATGATCCTATGGGTAGTTATCATCTTCCAACATTGCTAGAAATTAATATTCTTCCATCCACATATGAGTCGTCTCCTGTAAATAAAGATAAATATATTTATAATAAAGCAGACTGGAATGCATATTATACCTTGTCTGAGACTTGCTTTTCTGAGTTACATTTAAATAGTAATGATAGTGCTATAAACTTGTATGATAACTTTGTAAATACATTAAATGATTTAAGAGACAAAACTATACCTAAGCAACATACAAAACCCAGAACTTGTATATCTAGAAAACCAGTTCCATGGTGGAATCAGGAGTGTACTGACGCTGTGACTAAATCAAAAGATGCATTAAAAGACTACTTCTCCGAACCCACCATAGAAAATTGGATAAAATACAAGAAGTTAGATGCCAATAAAAAAAGATTATTAAAACAAGAATGCACTACCTCTTGGCATAACTTATGTGGTAGTTTTAATAGATTAACACCTATTTCACGAATATGGCAATATATTAAAAAATTTAAAAGAATAGGTGAGAGTGCTCAGAACAAAAATATGAATGAGGAGTGGATTCCAAGATTCTTAGATAAGTTATCAGATTCAACTCGTACTGATCAAGAAAAACTTGCTAATTTCTTTGAAAATGCTATAGAAACAGACAATAATCACTTTCTTAACAATAATTTCACCTTAGATGAGTTACGAGTATCATTAAAAAGTAGAAAAGATACTACACCAGGATTGGACAACATACCTTACATATTAATTAAAAAAATACATTTGAATGCACAAATCATATTACTCAATATATATAATAGTTTATGGCAAGAGTTAATAATTCCTGAATCTTGGAAAACCCAATGTGTAATACCAATTTTAAAACCAGACAAGCCCATTAATGATGCCAATTCATATAGACCTATTTCATTATCATCTTGTTTAGGTAAAATTTTTGAAAACATGTTAAAGTTGCGATTAGATTATTTTGCTGAATCTAATAAATTAATACCTGATGCACAGTTTGGGTTTAGAAAAGGTAGAAGTTGCTCTGAAAGCTTTGTATCATTGATATCCGATATAAAAAAGGTTAAGCTTAGTCATTCTAATATGATCTGTGTATTTCTTGATGTTAAGGGTGCTTTTGACAATGTCAATATCGAGGGCCTTATTCAAGTATTAAGCAATATTGGTTTACCCAGGCATAATTTAAAATGGATATATAACTTTCTTAGCAATAGAACTATATTTGTTAAATACAATGATCAGTTACATGGGCCTAAAACAGCTAATAAAGGTACCATGCAAGGGGCGACATTATCTCCTCTTCTATACAATTTGTATACTTCCGAAATATTAAAATATGTAGATACAACAAATATTAACATATTGCAGTTTGCCGATGACTTACTTTTGTACAGCATTGATCAAAACATTGAAACAGCAGTAAACAATATGAATACCGCTCTTAACCAATTGTTCTGTTATTATCATAATACTCTCAAATTAGACATTAGTCCAGAAAAAAGTGCAGTTTTAATTATAAGTAGAAATCCAGATCAAACAAACAGTCAAATACTTTATGATAATACTGAGATCCCTATTGTAAAACAACATAAATTTCTTGGAGTGATCATTGATAATAAGCTTAAATTTGATGAACATATTAAGCATATTTGCAAAAAGGCTTTGAAAGGTATAAATATTTTGAGACATCTTGCAGGTACCTTTTGGGGAGCCGATCCTAAAACAATGAGTATGCTGTACAAAAGTATTGTCCGAAGTCACTTTGACTATAGCAGCCTAGCATACATGAATGTCAATAGCACCCTTCTTAAAAAATTAGATGTAATTCAAAACATTGGATTAAGACTTATTTGTGGAGCAATGCGCTCAACTCCTATTAATTCATTAGAAATAGAAACATGCATACCTCCTCTGGCATTGCGTAGACTGCAGTTGGCAGAGAGATTTTATTTAAAAGTTCTTTCCATGGGCAATAGTCCTCTGCATGACAAGCTGACTCTACATCCAGATATCTCTCAGTCAATTTCATCCACCATAGTGTCAGCATCTTCAATTATTGACAGAACATTGCCTGAAATGTCAACAATTTTTACACACATTAAAAACAATGCTGAAAATATAAAAGTATATAATATTTGGCCACTATACAGCTGTACATACAAGGGACTGGTTAACAGTTCATCAAAATTTTATCTTGATAAAGTACATAACAAAACTGATTTTGAACAATTTAAAAATGAAAAAAGTAATTATCACTATATATACACTGATGGTTCTAAAAGTAATTGTGTTACAGCAGCATTCTATGATCCAAAATTTGATTATAAAAAATGTATAAAGTTAAACAATGTATGTAATATCTTCACAGCTGAGAGCTATGCCATTTATTGTGCATTGCACTATGTATATATAAATTTTACTGTAAATAATGTACATAACATTTTGATAGTATCAGATTCTAAGAGTGTCCTTTCTGCAATAGCTAATGTAAATATGTCAGTTAAATTATATTATTTATAATATTAGAAATTTGTTATGGCAGCTAGTTATAGGAAAAAATATCAATGTAGAGTTTGTATGGGTGCCTTCACACAGTGGTATTTATGAAAATGAAGTTGTTGATACAATAACTCGTATGAGTCATGATGAAGATGAGTCGGAGACACTCAAAGTTCCATTTACGGATTATTATACCTGCTATAAGACTACGAACAAGGAATTGTGGAAGCAATGCTGGAATATTACACTTGAAACGAAAGGCAAGTGGTATGCAGAAATACAAAGAGAAATACCTTCAAAGCCATGGTATCATGAGTTCAAGTACACTGATAGAAAGTTTATCACAACGATATCTCGCATGCGAATGGGACATTGCTTAACGCCAGCTCACTTGAACCGATTACATATAGTCAATAATAGCCGATGTACTTACTGCTCACAAGAAGAAAACGCCGATTTGGATCATATAATTTTAAAATGTCCAGCTTTCAAAATCCAACGATTAATTTTAGTGAGTGACATTTGTGACAGTGTCAGTGAACTGAGTGATGAACGTGTACCCCGCCGCGTTCAGGAATTACTATCGAATTCAGATTATTTTGCACCGCTATTTAAGTTTATTTGTAGCACTGTTGAAAAGATTTAATTCATAACTTAACGTGATTTATTTGTTATTTTTACTTTTTATATTTTTTGTTTATTTTTAAAGTTAGAATTGTTTTCCTTTCTTTTTTTGTCACTTCGTTGATCTATGATGTATTACTACTTAGCTGTTTCATAATTTACACATAATTTTATTATGTAAAATGTATGCGACTGAAGGACTCTGTATCCATGGTCATGAATAAATATTATTAAAAAAAAAAAAAAAAAAAATTTGTCAGCATGAAACTGTCTGTCATTTAAATCGATCCAACATTTAGATACCATAATTTCACGATAAAGTGAATTAAACTAATAAGAATGGTGATAAAATGTGTAGTACTTAATTGCAAAAATATGTTGTACCCCTTAGATGATACCGAATATCACTCGTAAGTCCGATTTGTTCAATAATGTACCTACCGATGATCCCTTTGGATTATGCACCATATTTTCGATCAGTTCTTCTTTCGATAGGCATATAACACGTTTTCAGTTCGTTTGTTAGTATTGGGTTTAACTTTCTATTAATTGGTAGTTGAATTATCTAATTTAAAATATTTTACATTGTTTTCATAGAGTAACCATGGTAAATATTTTTTGAAGACTTTCCGTTTTGGGGATTTTTTTACCGCCACTTTATGATAAAAAATATACGATGTAGGTATTTACTTCAAAGGATTGATATGGAAAAAATATTGTATGTTCAAGTGTGTATGTAGTTTTAAACATATTATTAAAATCATATTTATTCTTGTCGCCTCCTAGTCCTGTCGCGTCTAGTAGCCTCCGTGGCGCAGTGGGAAACTGCTTGCTTGCGTACCGGGGGTCGCAGGTTCGAATCCTGCGGGGAGCAACAACTTTGTATATTTGTTCCTTACTGGCTAGGACAATGCAGGCTGGTCATCTGATTGTCTGTAAAGTAAGATGATCCATGCGTCGGATAGGCATATAAAAAGTCGGTCCTGCGCCTGACCTCTCCCCGGTCGTGTTGATCTTTCGTATCACTAAACTGTGAGAGGTAAAAGGAAGAAAGAGTGCACTTGTGGCTACGCAAGCATTTGTGCACTGGCTGATGGCTGATCTTGCGAAAGATTGGCCGCTGTGGTCGTATCGGCGAGAGTACCTATATCATTCTATAAATATACATATAATCACGCCTCTTCCCCGTAGGGGTAGGCAGAGACCACTTCTTTCCACTTGCTACGATCCTTACATACTTGTTTCGCTTCGTCCACTTTCATTATTCCCTTCATACATGCTCTTCGGTTTAGGGTACTCTTGACCTGGCCTTTTTTCAAGACGTCCCTGATTTGGTCTTGAAACGTCCGCCTAAGTCTACCCCTTCCGACACTTTCATTCACACTCGCCTTATAAACTATTTTCGTCAATCGTTCCTCATTCATTCTCTCGACATGGCCAAACCATCTCAGCATACCTCAATTTTTGTCACAACATCTTCTTTCATACCACGACGTTTCCTTATGTCACTATTTCTTAACCTGTCACTATACCTGTCACCTGTCAATATATATACTGTTTTATTTACCCGTGGTCAATATTAATACATTTTTTATTTTCTTGTAGATTTCCTAAAGATATTGAGCGAAGGAATATTATGACTATCCATTGTCCCATTCGAAAAGAAATTTTATGAAGCTGCAATGATCTGCAGTTGGTCCAATGGAAACCTAAATTACTGCAAATGCTTTTTCTATCGTCTAATGTGTGGGTTACAAGGTGTTTTAGTTGTTTGCATATAATGGAAATTGCTATTCAATATCTTGTGATTAATCAGAAATCGTTAAACGTACTGAATAAATGATCTTGTAATACATTTTCTTTTTATCATAACTTCATATGCTTTTATTTTCACAACCATTAACTTATTATTTATTTATTACTTGATTGTCTGTAAAGTACTCAGAGTAATTAGAATGGAGCTAGTATCGCGTCGATTTGCCGAACAAATTTTTCGTGGCACTTTTGAGGGGTGCGGGAGGCGAAGTAAACACACACAGATACAATTTCACGCATAACCACACTATAATAAACTCGCAACATATTCAAAAAGATACGCACACAAATAAAGAATGACCTGACCATATGAACAAAATTTGGCAGAGGGGTTAGCGCATGATGCTATCTCCAGTGGTATCTCCTCTACGGTAAAGTAAGATGCTCCATGCGTCAGATAGGTATGTAAAATGTTGGTCCTGCGCCTGGTCTCTCAACGGTCGTGTCGGTTTTTCGTCCCGTCGTATTTTGAGAGGTAAACGGAAGCAACTAGACATATTTAATCGGTTTAAACTTAAAGCTTAAACAAGCCAAGTAAGTCGTATTAAGCGACGAAGTTAAAAAGATGTCCTGATTTTTCATGAAACATCAAGGTTACCCTCTTAGAAAGGGAGATTCGACCTCAATGAAAGGGATATCGTTGACCTCAGTCATGTATTTGGGAGTGTTTTCTCCACTTTGACCCTATTTCTTCATGGGCTACACTTCGCCTTTGCAGTTGCAGCAGCGTTGCCATATATCAGATTTCTTGTTCCGTAGTAAATTATAATAATCTTAAATGTGTTGTTTCCTTTGGTCACGGCAACATGCCTGAACGGCTAGACCAATTTCGCTAATTATTTTTTTGTTTGTGTTTGTTATTGTCAAGAGAAGGTTCATATGAAAGAAACACTAGAAAATTACGAGGGCTGTAGACAGAATATAACAAGACATCTAGCTAGCGTGCCGCCGATAAGGATAGAAAATAACGGAAAATAATCATTCGTACACTTAACACACGTTATGGATATTTATTCAAATGCGCCTATTATGTAGTATAAACGATATTTCATAACGCAACTCCAAAGCTAGGTCGTGAACTAGAAAATTTCATGAGTACTCGAAGAAAACGCACCGTAGGTGCGCCAGATTTTGAACACACGGTAAGGGACAAAAAAATCATATGCTCTGTTTCTTTCTATCACATATAATATATATAAATGCATCCTTTTCTTGAGCGAATGAGAAAGAAAGTGCCAGCTCTCTATTGTTTTCTTTCTCTAACACGAGGGCAGAGCTGCGCGGGACATCTAGTGGTTAATACAAACGTCGTTATTATTTTTATCCTCGACTATCAAACTGAGTTTTCCGGTTTAGTTTATGAGGTATTAGACGAATAGTAAAATAACTATACGTCCAATCAAAGGTATGCCCTGGAACCCTGGATGCGCGAGTCCAACTTGCAGTTGACTGTTTTTTTTTTTTATTAAATCCGTTTTTTTTTTTTATATAACCAATTCACTTATTTTAGCTCTTTTGTCCATACATATTTTATACAGATTTCATGAAAATAAGGCATAGGTACAGATTTATATACAGATTATAGAACGCTCAATGCATCTGGCAACACTGATTCCGACGAATATTCGCCCGAATACCATGTGCTTTTGCTAGGACGATAATGTAGCCAGGAAAAAGCGCGGGAAACGTTGAAAAGTGCAGGCGCGTTTTATAAACAGAATTTTTAAAATTAATTTTATTCTTGTAATATAGATCAGTTAGGTATTGTATAATAGTATTTAATCATTTAGTATATATGTTACAATAGTTAGTGTGTATATATCTCCAGTTTAGTGGTAAGTTTTATTTATTTTATTTATTGTCCCTTTCCATGGAGCCTCCTGACCCGGGGGGCACGGCCCCCCCCCCGGCGTCATGCTTTATCACCATTTCAAATGAATCAGAGATGGATACTGATTGTTCAACTCGTAGCCGTGACATTTCTTCTCGAAAATTAAAACGCAGTCGGTTAAATAAAATCTGCAAGCATTGCAACAAAAAGAAAAGAAAAAGTACCAGTTCTGAAATTACAAATAGTTCTGATTGTATTTGCATTGACCAGGAATTAAATAAAAACACTACTGTTAGTGAACAACCAGTTGTCTATAGCACTACTTTGCCTTCTGAGACTTCACGGGGAACTATTAATACTTCCCTGAAAGCCTCAGAGATACCTACCATTCCGCCACCAGTATCCTCGGAGTCCACGTTCAATGTTGGCAGAACTTCATATGAAAGTACAGATCTCGCTCCATATGTTGTTCACGTGATTAAGACATTGATGCCCGAAAATACCAGCTTTCACCCGGTTTCATTTGGTAAATTATTAAAAAAATATAATTTTTCAAATATAGTTAATGGGAGTGTTAAAAAAATCGGTAGAAATAAAATAACATTATCTTTTTCACATTTTATTGACGCCAACAATTTTATTTCTGATTCGCGCCTAGCCTCAGACAATCTTAAAGCTTTCATTCCTACATCAAATGTTACACGCATGGGTCTCGTTCGTGGTGTCCCAACGGACATGTCTGATGATGAAATTGTTTCCAACATTTCTCTTCCAGTCGGTTGTGGTAAAATTGTAAAAACTAGGCGTCTTAGCTACAAAGTTCCGGTAACAGGAGACATACCAAAACGGAATCCATCTCAAACTGTTGTGCTCACCTTTGATGGACAGGTCTTACCCAAAAAAGTATACTTGTGCTACACTGCACTGCCTGTAGACTTATATATTTATCCTACTATACAATGCTACAAATGCTGTAGATACGGTCATACACAGTCAAAATGTAGGTCGCGTCCTCGGTGTTACAAGTGTGGTCAAGAACACACAGGATCCTCATGTAACATTGATGACGAGGATGCTGTTTGTTGTATATGTTCAGGCTATCACTCTGCAATAAATAAAATATGTCCCGAATATAATAGACAGTTAAACATTAAGAAATCAATGGCGCACAGTTGCATTTCTTACGTGGAGGCATTGAAACTTCATGCCTCAGTCCAAAGACCATATATTCGGATACTTTAAAAACTAGGTCAGACGTTAATAATTCTAATTCTTCTCCAGGTCAGCTACCATCTAGTAGTGTGTCATATAAAAAAACAGTATTTCTTAAACCTCGTCCGCCTCCTAAAGTTTCTAAAGGGTATGATAGGGCTTCACATAACGAGCTAGTGAAAGATTATAGTGATTTACCATCGTCTTCTAATGGCCAGGCTATAAGCAGTAAAGAAAAGGATAATTCGCAAGTGTCAGTTGCAGATATTATTGCAGCTTTGATACAGCTGCTTTCTGGTAATAAACATAATTTGAACATTGATTTACCGTCCAGCGTTGCCCCAATATTAGAAATTTTTCAAAAAATCATATCGTTCAATAATGGACCAGAACGCCAAAATTATTCAATGGAATAGTAGAAGTATTATAAATAAAAAGAATGATTTGATTGATATGATAAATCAATTTCAACCATTTGTGGTCTGTCTCTCTGAGACATGGCTTAGACCGGGTATCTTATTTAAGATTCCTGGCTATACATGTGTCAGAGAGGATAGACCTGATGGGTATGGTGGAGTCGCCATACTTGTAAATAATTCATATACTTTTTCTATTGTTAATGTACCATCACACAGTGACAATTTTTCTATTGTTGCGGTTAATGTAAATAATGTAAATATACACACATCAAAAGTGTCTAGGGATCAACATATATTTTTGCAATAACTTTTCTCCTGATTGATATTAATTAAAATTTTCTTTAAGGATTCATCAAATAAAGTGTTTTCGTTTGTCACAGTAACGATAAACCAAGTCACCTTTGCATTAATAAAGAAATTTGCCATTTTCCTAATAAAGGGATTTTTGACATTTGAACCACTAACACAAAAGTTCGAAAAAAAGACTGAAATAACAGTTTTCTTTAAAATTTTATTGGGTAACTTAAACAATTAATAATCCGTGTTTCTACCGCGAACACTAACAACACAAGAACATCGGTTTGGCATACTCAAAATGAGTTCATCCAAATCACGCTGTGGAATGGCCGCCCATGTTCGTTGCAACAACAAAAAAAGGTCTTCTTGCGACTGGATACCCTCCATATTCGGCAGAGCTCTTCTCTGTAGCATATCCCATGCATGCTCAATCGGGTTCAAGTCTGGCGACTGAGCAGGCCAGGGCAGGACATTGATGTTAGCTGCGGCGAGAGTCTGTCTTACAACTCTTGCGGTGTGCGGTCGTGCATTATCATGCATTAACTGAAATAAGGGACCGATTTGCACTTGTAGAGGAACGATGACGTCTGATACAATCGTCTCAGCATAAATTTGAGCGTTGAGGTTGCCTCTGATCCAAATCAACTCAGTTCTTCCGCCGATCCAAATACCCGCCCATACCATGATGGTTCCACCACTATAAGGATGGACTTCCTGGCAGGATTTTAATCGCTGTTGGCGTCCAGGGGTTCTCCAGTGTCGTATACGTCTTGTATCCGGTCTCATACCAAAACGAGACTCATCAGAAAAGCACACGAAACGCCATTGTTCTTCTGCCCATTTTTTTGCCCAAAAATGCTTGATCCCTAGACACTTTTGATGTGTGTAGTTTCCATTTATATGCCTCATCCTTCTTCTATTACTTTTTCAGAGCTTGATCAACTTATGCTTTCTTTTCCTCATCCAACATTAGTGCTGGGAGATTTTAACTCACATCACATATCTTGGGGTTGTTCTGCGACAAATTATAATGGGGAACAAATGTTAGAACTAATTGACAAACATAATTTATGTATATTGAATACTGACCAGTACCCGTCATTCACATCCCAATGAAGGCCTAAGCGCAATAGATCTTTCTTTGTGCTCGCCTTCTCTTGCCTCCTCTTTGACATGGTACCCATTATCTTCATCCCATGGCAGTGATCATTTCCCGTTAATTATCTCTTTTCCCTTTACATGTCGCCCGGTTCCTCAACATAGCCCACGGTTAAAATATAATCTATGTAATGCAGATTGGGATACATTCAAACAGTTAGTTGAACAGAAGGTCGCTACACTACCAGACATCACTCAAGGAAATGAGATAGATTGCTCTAATGCTCTTGTTCATACCATAGTAGAGATTGCAAATTCCGTATTTCCGATTAGAAATGGTGCATCTGGTAAAATACCATCTCCGCCTTGGTGGGACCATGAATGTACACTAGCTGTCAAAGAGAGAAGGGAGGCAGAAAAACGTTATCGAAGTTGTATGACATCTGAAAATTTTGAATTATATTCACAAGTTGCTCGTAAGACTCGTAAATTATTACGGAAGAAAAAGTTTGACGGTTGGAGGCAATTCTGCGCTTCGATTTCTCCCAACGTGAAGGTTTCGCTTGTTTAGGAAGGGCTTGCCACAAGGATCTGTACTTAGTCCAATATTGTATAACATCTACACTTATGATCTAGAGGCTACCCTTGGTAGTTCAATAAAGGTATTGCAGTATGCAGATGATTTATTAATATATACTCAAGACAAATCATTTAAGAAAGCTAGCAAAAATTTATCTCTGCATCTTAAATTTCTAAAAGTATGGCTTGATGACAATGGTCTCGAGCTTTCAGTTCCTAAGTGTGCCATTGTTCCTTTCAGTAGAAAACGGTCTCCTCCCCCTTTTACAGTTATATATGCTAATACTCCTATTCCCATAAAATCACAAATTATATTATTGGGTGTTATCTTAGATTCTGGACTTACTGGTTTGCCACATTGTGATTATGTTGCAGCGAAATATGAGAAAAGGTTGAATATCCTCAGGTGTGTTTCAGGAGTCTGGTGGGGTGCTCATCCTGCTTCTCTTATATTATTATATAATGCTTTATTAAGAAGTGTGTTGGATTATGGCACCTTTTTCTTGGAGCCTAGTAGTGTGTCAGGTTTAAAAAAACTAGATGATATTCAAATTAAAGCTTTAAGAATTGTTACAGGCACCATGAAATCTAGTCCCAAAAATGCATTACAAGTAGAGTGTCAAGAACCTCCACTAACACTAAGACGTCAAGTCCTTTCAAACAGATTTGTTTTTAGATGTGCCCAATTCTCGAATCATCCTTTAGTAATTAATTTACAACTTCTGTCAAGTCTTATTTTATCATCTACATACTGGACTAATAAAAAAGTACCTTGTTTAATTAACAGTTTCCATAAATTACAATCCATTTCTGCTCCTCTACATCAGCACCAAACACTTAGTATATTCCATAATGATTACAGTTCTTTAGTTTTCCCTGTAGTTATACATCTTAATATAGGTTTAAGTAAAAAAGATCACCAACATGATTCCTCTTTTGATTGCATTATGGATTCTGGATGGTCTGATTGGCATCACATATTTACCGATGCTTCCAAACATTCTCCCACTGGCAGTGTTGGTATCGGAGTTTACCATTCTCAATACAATATTGTCCAAAAAGTAAAACTTCCACCAGAGTCTTCTGTTTTTACGGGTGAATGTCTTGGTCTTCTGAAAGCTGTTGAGTATATATTAATAGCCAAACTTAGGAAAACTATTATTTTTACAGACTGTAAAAGCGCTCTTCAGTCATTAAACAATCATCCATTCAGCAGTCGATTAAATCCTGTAATTTATGAAATTCGCAACCTATTATATCAATGTTCACAAAAAGAATTGTCTGTAGCCTTTGCATGGATACCTAGCCACTGCGGAATTTCTGGTAACATAAGGGTGGACTCCGTGGCAAATGATGCAGTACAATCTGGAGATATGTTCCCATACATAGTTGAGAGTTACGTCTGCCAACAAACTGCTATGCAGTTTGGCAGTTGTTAAAATGTTTGTACAAGGTATTTTGTTTCCACTTAATAAACGTTTTTACATTTTCATTTTTTTTTTCATTCATACAAAAATTACAGTATTGATTTGATCTCAAACTCATCTTATTTAAGAGATACTTGGGAAGACCATTGGGAAAATAACAATACTAGTGTTGGCAGATTTTACCGAGCGATACAGCCAGAAATTGAATTATCCAGACCATGGTTTGTGAAGATGGGACTTAGCAAGCATGTTACAACAGTTTTAATTAGAATGAGACTTGGTCACACTTGTGCTCCGGCGCATCTTGCTAGGTTCAACATCATAGACTCACCCGCTTGCAGTTGTGGTTTTGATCCTGGTGATCTGAATCACATATTCTTTGCCTGCCCACTTTACGATCGCTCCATCTTATTATCTAATCTTCTCACATTTGGTGTACCTTTCCCTCTTTCCATTCCTAGTTTATTATATGCAAAAGATGTTAATGTATATAAAGCATATTGGCATCTTTCATTATCCTTAATGATATTAAATTGTAATTTTATATTTTAATTTAACTTCTCTTATGTTTGTACCTATTCCTACTAGTATCTAATCTGTGACCTATTCACAGACGTATTAGGGATGCTACTATTGTAATTTATTTATTTTACGTCTGCTGTCATTATTGACACTGACACTTCACTTCTTCCTACAACATCATTACAACATACTATATATTTTCAAATATCTGTAAGCTCTGTATATAGGTAGATGTATTTTATTTTTATGTGCACATACGTAACTGATATTTATTTTCTAAATTTCGAATTCCACATTCTATTGATACAATTCACGTTTCCTCGTTTTTTTTTGGCTGAATGCGCGCACACAGCGCAGTGCCATAAAAAAAAAAAATGTAGCCAGCGACTTCGCCGTTGGGCGAAGACCATAGATTTAAGATTTTTTTCACTACGTTCAAAAAGATGAACATAGCGTGGGAAGGAGAAGTTCTAATCAAATACAAACTGCACGAGTGCAACCTTAGAGGAAGAAAACAATAGAGGGCTGGACACTTTCTTTCTCATTCACGCAAGAAAAGAATGCGTTTATGTAGGTTACGTGTGATAGAAAGAAACAGTGTATATGATTTTTTGTCCCTCAGCATGTGTTCGATTTTTCCGCGCCGTGGGTGCGAAACAAGTTTGACGTTTGCTCCCACTTTGCTGCGTGACAATTTTATCGTGGTTTTAATATTAAATAAATAACTTAAAATTAAACAAAAAACTAACTGTGACATTACTGTGTGTTGTGGAAATCCTATAAGAATCGTGCAGTGCAGTATTATAGGCTGTAAAAGTGACAGTGAACGTAAAATTAGTGGAGTATCGTTTCACAGGTAAACGTGAATTATTATGGCCAATTTAGAGATTACATTTAGAAACTAATACATGTAAACGACTTCTTTAGATCTTATTGCTCTAAATTAGTTACTATTTTACTTGAAAGTTACGTGTAAGATCGATAAATTCTTGTTTTTCATCCATAACCTATAATTTTCAGTTTATTGATCGCCATTATCAGTGTTGTCAGTGTATAAAAAAGAGACTACCATAAATAAGTGGTAAATTATTATTAAGTGCATCATACACGATCCCACATGCTGGGTGCATCGAAGAATTTCTCAAATTTCCCGAATTTATTTTTATGATTTCCTGAAAATATGGATATTTGTATACTGTGGATAGCAGCAACAAAAAGAATTAATTAGGTTGCTAAAAGTTATTCCCGAATGCTTAAATATTCAGAAATAACGTAAGCGCTCAAGTAATTCGTCCAAGGCTGCGCAGGACGTATTCATTCGTTATTTATAGGCACAATGGTCATTGTACTTTTACTATATGCATGTTGTTTAAATATATGTATGTATGTTGTTGGTTACAATTTATTGGTAAATTTGTCTGAATTATAAATAAATAGTACCGACGTTGAATAGTTTGTTTCATTTGCCCCCCTATTATGTACTTAACTCGTTTGACAACTAAAGTGATGATCAATAAAGCAAAGTGACTATTAAATAACTATCAAATGATTCATTTGGTATTGCCTAACTTGAATCACCAATAAATACCAAACACACTTTCAGTACAAACCAAAGTTTGGTGGACAACTGAAGCTTGATAGTCACTTTGCTTTATTGATCATCACTTTTTTTTTGTAGGAATAGTACTGTTTCACCGGACAAGAGGGCGAGCGCTTAAAGCGCTCCAGCCAGAAAGGTTTGGGTAGCGACTAGCACAAGGGTACCTCAGGGAGGCACGGCCTCGGCTTGGGCTGCCGCTTAGAGAAAATGAGTTTACCACCGGTTCACAACGCGCCCCCGCTGAGAAGAACCGGCAAGAAACTCAGCGAGGGGATGCATGTCGAGGTCGCATGCGTACGGATCCCTTCGGCCTCGCCGGCGAGACCGGTGTCTGTGTGTTGATGTGTTTACGACTCTTTACATCGTTGTCGGTGTTGGTGTTGGTGTTGTGTCATGGTCCAGGAGGACGGACATCGGGTCGGGTGTGTCGAGCAGTACATGCCGCGGACGGCGGCGATGTACGGCTGTTCGACGATCTGAGGGACCTGGCCGCTGCCCAATAGGACATGGGTTCGATTCCGAACAATTGTCTGGGTGTTATTTATCTATTTAAATATGTATTTATACAGTTTACAAGTATTTGTAATCATTTATCTGGTTACCTTACTAAAGGATCTGCGTAGATTGAGATCAGGTGGTCATTGGTCAAGCGTAGATTGTCGCAAGATACTAGTACTATAGATTTGTATATTCGAGAAATTTACTAAAACTTACCCGGTAAATGGCCATAGTATGTATTATATATAGCTATAAGAAAGCCAATTTTTGCCTACCTCTCTGGGAAATAGCATATTATTGTTTTTATCTCTTAACTTTTTTGTATGATGCTAATAATTATCTACAGCTCTTAGCCACTTTAATCACCACGTGATATCACCCAGGTGAACAATGTGGAATAGACCTTAGCTACAGCATATATGATATTAAGTGTACATTCACTTTGTAGCCTCCGTCGTGGGTTCGAATTCTGCGAAGGGCAACAAATTTGAGTAGTTGTTCCTTACTGGCTAGGACAATGCAGGCCGATGACCTGATTGTCTGTAAAGTAAGATGATCCATGCGTCGGGATTTGCGATAGGACGTATGCCCGACTCCTGTCCGTCAAATTAAAACACCGAGCTTTGGTAATAAACACTTATAATCAAATTGAGAGAGAACAACTTATAATACAGTGGAGTAATCGTAATAATTAAAACATGTCTCTGCCATAGATACTAGCGCGCTGTCATCTTTTTGACAGCCCCTTTGGCGTTCCAAAACCGTGATCCGAGATACGCCACACATGCGTCGGATGGGCATGTAAAAAGTCTGTCCTGCGCTTAACTTATCCCCAGTCGTGTCGGTCTTCCGTCCCATCGGATTATGAGAGGTACCTATTATATAAAGGAAGAGAGAGTGCACTTGGGTCTACGCAAGCACTTGTGCACTATAATATCTCCTGCGTACATGGCTGATCTTGTGAAAGATTGGCCGCTGTGGTCGTTTCGGCTAGGAGGACATTATTATAACAATCACTTTCGTACTTTTTGCAGACTGTCATAGATTAAGACGATATAATGTAAGAAAAGTAAATGTTGTGTCAAAAAAGTGGTTTTTGGTTAGGAAAGAAAATATAATTTACAACAACCTCCGTATTTGCTTTACACAAAGGGTAAAATTTCTCTACGTGGCAACTCTAAATTTAGTATGTACTTATTTTTCTGTCCTTATCGGCGGCACGCTTGGTATATGTCTGTATTATATTCTGTCTACGAGTGCAACAGAGGCAGTGATAAAATTCTTTTTTTTTATTCCGCATCACTTTTGACATTAGCCACTGCAACGCTGCCTCGCGGTCTGTTTACTGTCAAAGTAAATCATAATAATTTAGCACGATCTCAAATTTATAATATAAAATATTATTGTTCCATTATGGTGGCTTGTGCAATAAGTGCATGTGATGTTACAAATCGTAATACAACGAATAAGTAAACATTTCACAGGTTCGTAATTGATTACTATTTCTGACTGCATTTTTGCTTGCTATATTTATATGGTTTTGGTTGAAAATTTGGGTGAAAATCCTAATAATATCGTAGAATACATGTTTTTCTTCAAAATGATCATAATTTATTACTTTTATATGAAGAATAGCGGGATATTTTGTGTAAAATGTAAAACGATTTGTTTACAATAGGGCTTGAAAAAGTCCTGACGTCATGAGTATCGATATCGATATTAAAGCAAATAGTTTTTATTAGTGGCACTAATATAAATTCTACGTCTTTTTGTTTTAGTTTCAAGGAGTTTATATTTATACGGTCTAAAAATATTTTGCAGTCTCTATATTCTTTATGTGATAAGATAATAATAATAATTCAAATGTATTCTTTCAGATTATCAAAATAATTCTTTGATAAGACAAAAATAGATGTGGATTAAAGACTAGGATGGATGGAATCCCTACAATATTCCAGTGTCTGTGATAAAGATTTTGATTTCTGCCTGCGATATACATTTTGAGGCAAAATGTTTTATACAAAGTGTGTCACAACATCAACGTTGCCTAATAAGAGGCTGTACCTTATTTAATTTACTTGTACTTATGTATGACACTGAAAAAAATATAAGTCAGTACCAGTTGCTATAGGAAACGATAACACTAAATAAATTATGTTTGTTAGCAGTTCCAATTGAAAAACAGATGATCATGTTCTTACATAAATAAAGTTATTTTACCGCTATCGATACCCTGTGAACCTATTATTATGATTAAACTTTACTTACCTTAATTTACCCATACGCCACCAGGTATTTATGTCAAGTCGTTAGTCAGCCTACACTGCGTTTTCCGGTTAGTGGTGTCTACTCCAAAACCACTGTTTCCCAATGACCATCGGTTTTACAACAAATATGAGCAGCCACTCCAGTCTGGTAATTCGTTAAGCTACGTCGGCAAATTTGATTCTTTGGTGATAACTTAAAGAAGAAGAAGAGAAATTTAAAGAAATAGATATTCTAACGGTTGTATCACAATATATTTATGAAAATTTGTTGTATGTAAAGAAAAACATAAGTGCTTTTGCAAAGAATAGTGACCATCATAATGTAAACACCCGGAACAAACACAATCTAGCTGTACACTCCACGCGTCTCCACAGAATTAGCAATTCGTAAAGCAGCAGCAGCAGTATTCGTATTAGCAGTTCGCAATAAGTATGTATTTTACAATATAAGTATATTGTTTGTCTTTATGATAATAACCTGGGACGAAGGTCTATTCCACTTTGATCTCCACACATGGTGATCTAATCCCAAACAAGGCAGAGCCTCTACTATGGAAACCAGGCAACTTTTACTTATACATACTCATATACTTTTATTTGTAAATACATACTTAATAGATAAATAAAACCCAGACACTTGGTGGAAATCGAACCAATGACCTATTGGGTAGCCAGCCAGAATGTTGAACTGTTAGACCAACACGTCCGCCTAATGTTTTGGTTTTATACTATTTAGAAATATTGCATACTTCTCAAGAATCTCATAGGGGAAGCTCCTTCACTTAGACTGAACTTTAATAATTATTATTTATACTGCATGCTTATTTTCATGATCCGATTTACGATGTTTACAGCAAAAATAAACTACAATTTTTGTTTAGAATGACTGTTTTACCACTTTTGACAATTTCATTATGAGATTTGCAATACTAAAGGTTATTAGTAACTTGTTTTAAATCAACATCAATTTTAAATTATACAGATAATTGTGTATATATTCACACAAAATATCATCGATATCGATTACGTACGTAGTACTTTTTAACAACACTTTTTTTCCTTTACACATAAACAATTCACTCACACATAGGTTTTTCTTTTTTGGTTTCATTTTTTATCGGACTATGTTTATCTTCTATATATAATATATTTGGCGAAGACGAAGTTTTATCGCGACAGGGCGACACGAATATTCGCGTGCAGGTGTAGCCCCGGGGTTAGAGGAAGAATTTGCTCGGACGATAATGTAGCCAGCGACTTCGCCGTTGGGCGAAGACTTTGAGTATTAAAGTTGGTTTAATACTCAAAGGGCGAAGACGAAGTTTTATCGCGACCGACAGGGCGACACGAATATTCGCGTGCAGATGTAGCCGTGGGGTTAGTACCATAGATAAGAGTATATTACTTGTTAGTACATCGTACGCGTACTACCCAAGACTACAGAACACTATTACTTGAGTATTGTTCTGTGCAAAGAGGGTTCTGTGGTGTGCGTAGACAGAATATAATACAGACATATACCAAGCGTGCCGCCGATAAGGACAGAAAAATAAGTACATACTAAATTTAGAGTTGCCACGTAAGGGAAATTTTACCCTTTGTGTAAAGCAAATACGGAGGTTGTTGTAAATTATATTTTCTTTCCTAACCAAAAACCACTTTTTTGACACAACATTTACTTTTCTTACATTATATCGTCTTAATCTATGACAGTCTGCAAAAAGTACGAAAGTGATTGTTATAATAATGTCCTCCTCCAGCCGAAACGACCACAGCGGCCAATCTTTCACAAGATCAGCCATGTACGCTGGAGATATTATAGTGCACAAGTGCTTGCGTAGACACAAGTGCACTCTCTCTTCCTTTATATAATAGGTACCTCTCATAATCCGACCGACCGACACGACTGGGGAGAAGTTAAGCGCAGGAACGACTTTTTACATGCCCATCCGACGCATCTGTGGTGTATCTCGGATCACGGTTTCGGAACGCCAAAGGGGCTGTCAAAAAGATGACAGCGCGCTAGTATCTATGGCAGAGACATGTTTTAATTATTACGATTACTCCACTGTATTATAAGTTGTTCTCTCTCAATTTGATTATAAGTGTTTATTACCAAAGCTCGGTGTTTTAATTTGACGGACAGGAGTCGGGCATACGTCCTATCGCAAATCCCGACACATGGATCATCTTACTTTACAGACAATCAGGTCATCGGCCTGCATTGTCCTAGCCAGTAAGGAACAACTACTCAAATTTGTTGCCCTTCGCAGAATTCGAACCCACGACGGAGGCTACAAAGTGAATGTACACTAACATCATATATGCTGTAGCTAAGGTCTATTCCACATTGTTCACCTGGGTGATATCACGTGGTGATTAAAGTGGCTAAGAGCTGTAGATAATTATTAGCCTCATACAAAAAAGTTAAGAGATAAAAACAATAATATGCTATTTCCCACAGAGGTAGGCAAAAATTGGCTTTCTTATAACTTAATATAATACATACTATGGCCATTTACCGGGTAAGTTTTAGTAAATTTCTCCAAATCTATAGTACTAGTATCTTGGGACAATCTACGCTTGACCAATGACCACCTGATCTCAATCTACGCCGATCCTTAAGGTAACCAGATAAATGATTACAAATACTTGTAAACTGTATAAATACATATTTAAATAGATAAATAACACCCAGACAATTGTTCGGAATCTTTCGGAATCGAACCCATGTCCTATTGGGCAGCGGCCAGGTCCCTCAGATCGTCGAACAGCCGTACATCGCCGCCGTCCGCGGCATGTACTGCTCGACCCACCCGACCCGATGTCCGTCCTCCTGGACCATGACACAACACCAACACCGACAACGATGTCAAGAGTCGTAAACACCTCAACACACAGACACCGGTCTCGCCGGCGAGGCCGAAGGGATCCGTACGCATGCAACCTCGACATGCATCCCCTCGCTGAGTTTCTTGCCGGTTCTTCTCAGCGGGGGCGCGTTGTGAACCGGTGGTAAACTCATTTTCTCTAAGCAGCAGCCCAAGCCGAGGCCGTGCCTCCCTGAGGTGCCCTTGTGCTAGTCGCTACCCAAACCTTTCTGGCTGGAGCGCTTTAAGCGCTCGCCCTCTTGTCCGGTGAAACAGTACTATTCCTACAAAAAAAAAGTGATGATCAATAAAGCAAAGTGACTATCAAGCTTCAGTTGTCCACCAAACTTTGATGTCTACTGAAAGTGTGTTTGGTATTTATTGGTGATTCAAGTTAGGCAATGCCAAATGAATCATTTGATAGTTATTTAATAGTCACTTTGCTTTATTGATCATCACTTTAGTTGTCAAACGAGATAGGTACATAATAGGGGGGCAAATGAAACAAACTATTCAACGTTGGTACTATTTATTTATAATTCAGACAAATTTACCAATAAATTGTAACCAACAACATACATACATATATTTAAACAACATGCATATAGTAAAAGCACGATTAAATGTACAATGACCATTGTGCCTATAAATAACGAATGAATACGTCCTGCGCAGCCTTGGACGAATTACTTGAGCGCTTACGTTATTTCTGAATATTTAAGCATTCGGGAATAACTTTTAGCAACCTAATTAATTCTTTTTGTTGCTGCTATCCACAGTATACAAATATCCATATTTTCAGGAAATCATAAAAATAAATTCGGGAAATCTGAGAAATTCTTCGATGCACCCAGCATGTGGGATCGTGTATGATGCACTTAATAATAATTTACCACTTATTTATGGTAGTCTCTCTTTTATACACTGGCAACACTGATAATGGCGATCAATAAACTGAAAATTTTAGGTTATGGATGAAAAACAAGAATTTATCGATCTTACACGTAACTTTCAAGTAAAATAGTAACTAATTTAGAGCAATAAGATCTAAATAAGTCGTTTACATGTATTAGTTTCTAAATGTAATCTCTAAATTGGCCATAATAATTCACGTTTACCTGTGAAACGATACTCCACTAATTTTACGTTCACTGTCACTTTTACAGCCTATAATACTGCACTGCACGATTCTTATAGGATTTCCACAACACACAGTAATGTCACAGTTAGTTTTTTATTGAATTTTAAGTTATTTATTTAATATTAAAACCACGATAAAATTGTCACGGAGCAAAGTGGGAGCAAACGTCAAATTTGTTTCGCACCCACGGCGCGGAAAAATCGAACACATGCTGAGGGACAAAAAATCATATACACTGTTTCTTTCTATCACACGTAACCTACATAAACGCATTCTTTTCTTGCGTGAATGAGAAAGAAAGTGTCCAGCCCTCTATTGTTTTCTTCCTCTAAGGTGGTGGGTGTGTCATGTTGTAATAGTGTTCTGTGGTCATGTCAAGTTATAGGGTTGAGTGGGGTATTCATTTCGTATTATTGTTTATGATTGAAAAATTAGTTTGAATTATTAATGGTATTTAAAAATTGGTGCTGGCTGTGCTCCATGTGTAAATAATTACTACGTTTTAGCTGTGCTATGCTGTTGAACTGCCGCTATTAGTGGTGATATTTTCTTTGCTGCCACTTGAGTTTTAATAACAAACATGGTTCTAGCTCATAATATTCAAGAAAGTCACAGGACAGAAGATGTTAGAATTTCAGCAGATGTTTCCTTTGATACGATGCTGCTTACGAGCAATACTTTAGAAGGCCTTTCCAAGTCTGGGTTCCTGAAACCATCTCCAATTCAGTTACATGGGATACCTTTAGGAAAATGTGGCTTTGGTAATTCCTTATAAGTTATTTTATTGTTTTTGAATTTTACAGGATCTAAAATTTGGCACGATGTAGGACTCTGGTTCGAACCCCAAACCCTGTCTTGTACCAATTTAATTTCCACTTTGGGTGAATCTTAATTAAAACATTTACCTTTCACTAACATGAATGAAAACATTATAAGGAAATGCTAGTAATTCCCCAGAGTTTATTTGTATGGTGCATTTGATCCACCAATCCACAATCAGTAGGTACCTCTTATGTCAAGGAGATTAGACCCTTGCCTTGTGAAAATTAAATACTATAAATGTATTTATTTGTTACCATAATATATTTACCACATCTTTTTCAGATATATTACTGGAAGCTAAATCTGGAACTGGAAAAACTGCTGTATTTACTGTAATAGGGTTGGAGAAACTGGACTTTGATAAAGGGTTACAAGTAATTGTCTTAGCACCTACTAGAGAAATTGCAGCTCAAATAAGTGATGTCATAAAACAAATTGGTTCTGGATATCATTGTGAGTATCCCTTATTTTATCAGGATGTCCTATAACAAATACTTAATGTAAATGCAGATAATAACAGTTAATGGTTTGTAAAATTTTATAATGTTTCCTTTGGACTAGGTATCCATTTCTGTATTGTTCCAGTCCCATTTAAAGGTGTACTCATGAATACTCGTATGTAATTGTTTACAGGTATACATGTTCCTGTGTAATTCAGCTTATTTTTTATAAGCAATTTATACTTTACCTAGTGACCCGCCTGGGTTTCACATGGGTGCAGTGATGTAGCTTGCCTTAGATGAGCCCTGTAAAAAATAATTGCTGCGGGGCCAAATTAAGTGTAAACTGGGGGGCCCTGTATAATTGATACGGCGGTATATGTACATCCCTGCATGGGTGTACAGACTTTTAGGTTTTTATATACAATAATTTTAGTATATACAAAACACAACAATAGTTTGTACAGAAACAGTAACAGTATCAATTGCAATAATTTTTACAGCATGTTATCTTTTGTCATAAAAGTATTAGAAACTTGGGACACCCAATGCATATCAGTAGTTGTTATACAGGTTACAGTTTGTTACAGAAGGTCACAGTGGCAATGTAGGTGCATCTTTCTAGCAAAACAAACCTCATGCCACACTGCACCCCCTGCCCCTGCCAGTTACCCGGAAACTGGAGGCTGATGTGCATGTGTCACTTGCTGGCACGTTCCTGCTATCGGTACACTGTATAGCGATTTAAGTGACGTTAAATTGATTGTAAATACTGATGTCTAGCTGACCCACAACCCAACTTCACCTGAGCTTTAATTCTTTTCACTAACAGTCCAATTTTCAGTTATTGGATATATTTTAAATATTCTTGCATGAGACTCCAAATTCTGATGATGTTTAGTGCAGACTTTCGCCTCCTAATGTTGCCATAGCTTGTAGTTCAGTGGGTTTGGTCTGGACTAGAAGAGGGCCAGTTTTCATGCCAGACAAAGTTAATTCCATGGGCGTCAGCCAGTTTTGCGTGCTTCGTGCCTTACAAGCTGGCGCAGAATCCTGCTGGAATATCCAGTTTCTGTTTTCGAACATAGCTAAAGAAAGAGGTTCCACTGTGTTTGTTAGGACGCCAGGATGCCGGAAGGTATACAACTGCACCGGTTTACACACCTTTTTCCCAGTAAAACACCTCTGGTAAGCCCGATTATGAGATTCAAAGCCAAACCATAAGTGATGAAGAATAATGACCTCGCTTCTTCACTGATGAGGGAATATACCTTATCATTCAGTTTGTTATATACTTATATCATTCTTCAATGTTAAAAGTGTTTACGTCCAAAAACAAAATTTCGCGGTATTCGCGCGACTTCATGGAGAAGGAGGGACTCTTTGCGATGAACTCCTTCTTCAAGAAGCGACCATCCAGGAAGTGGACGTGGATAAGCCCCGATGGTTCAACCAAAAATGAGATCGACTTCATCATGACGACCAACAGGCATATATTCGATGATGTCTCCGTGATCGGCAGGGTGAAAACCGGTAGCGATCACCGCATTGTTAGAGGCACATTGAATATCAATGTCAAGCTTGAGAGGTCCCGTCTGATGAAGTCCACGCTCCGTCCGGGAACCGCCCAAATCCAAAACCCCGAAGACTTTCAACTCGAACTACACAATCGCTTCCAGTGCCTAGCCAAATGCGAAACTGCGGACGAGTTAAACAATGGGTTGGTGCAAACTGTCCATGCAGTGGGGTCCAAGTTCTTTAAGACCCCACGCCGTAATAAGCCTCAGAAGCTCTCCAATCAAACCATTAAGTTAATGGAAGCCCGAACTGAGATGAGACTGCAATCTTCAGCTGATATGTCGGAATATGCTGAACTCAATAGACGAATCTCGAAATCCATGCGACACGACTTGCGTTCCTATAATACAGCATGTATTAAGGACGCAATTGAGCGGAACCAAGGCTCTAAAGTGTTTGCAAAGAATTCGTCTATTGGGCAAAGCTAAGTGACCAAGCTGAAGATCGACGACGGTAGTGTCATCTCATCAAAGTCGGAGATATTGAGAGAGCTCGAGAGGTTTTACGGACAGTTGTACACCTCGACACGAAAACCCATTGCCCGAACAGCTCAGGACACCAGAGCCCAACTAACCCGACACTACACTGAGGACATCCCAGACATCAGCTTGTACGAGATTAGAATGGCTCTCAAACAGCTTAAGAATAACAAGGCGCCGGGTGAAGACGGAATCACAACAGAACTTCTGAGAGCGGGTGGAAAACCGGTACTTTTAGTCCTCCAGAAGATATTTAATTCCGTCTTACTCGAGGGTACTACGCCAGAAGCATGGCACGGGAGTGTGGTGGTTCTCTTCTTCAAAAAAGGTGATAACACTTTATTGAAGAATTATAGACCCATCTCACTCCTGAGCCATGTATACAAGCTGTTTTCGAGAGTCATTACGAACCGTCTCGAACGCAGGTTTGATGACTTCCAGCCTCCCAAACAAGCCGGGTTCCGAAAAGGCTTTAGCACCGTAGACCACATACATACGCTCCGCCAGATTATACAGAAGACCGAGGAGTATAATCGGCCATTATGTCTAGCGTTTGTGGACTACGAAAAAGCCTTCGATTCAATCGAGACCTGGGCGGTATTGCAGTCCCTCCAGCGGTGCCACATTGACTATAGGTACATCGAAGTGTTTGTACAGCAACGCCACCATGTCGATCCGACTACAGGAAGAGAGCACGAAACCAATCCCATTGCAGCGAGGTGTGAGACAGGGAGACGTTATTTCTCCGAAACTGTTCTCAAACGCATTGGAGGACGTTTTCAAGCTCTTGGACTGGTACGGATTCGGCATCAACATCAATGGCGAATACATCACTCACCTTCGTTTTGCCGACGATATAGTCATTATGGCAGAGTCGCTGGAGGACCTCAATACGATGCTCAGCGACCTCAGTAGCGTTTCCCAACAGGTGGGTCTTAAAATGAACATGGACAAGACGAAGATCATGTCTAATGTCCATGTTGCACCCGTACCGGTAGTTGTTGGGAACGATACTCTCGAAGTTGTTGACCACTACGTATACCTAGGACAAACTGTCCAGTTAGGTCGGTCCAACTTTGACAAAGAGGTCGCCCGAAGAATCCAACTCGGATGGGCAGCGTTCGGGAAACTACGCGATATCTTCTCGTCCAAAATACCGCAGTGCCTGAAGACGAAGGTTTTTAACCAGTGTGTGTTACCAGTGATGACATATGGTACCGAGACGTGGTCTCTAACGGCTGGCCTTTTAGAAAAGTTCAGAGTCACACAACGAGCCATGGAGAGAGCTATGCTCGGAGTTTCTTTGCGCGACAGAATCCGAAATGTGGAGATTCGCCGAAGAACTAAGGTCACCGACATAGCTCTCAGAATCTGCAAGTTGAAGTGGCAATGGGCAGGCCACATCGCTCGAAGAACCAATAACCGTTGGGGAAGAAAGGTTCTCGAGTGGCGACCACGAACCGGAAGACGCAGCGTTGGCAGGCCTCCCACTAGGTGGACAGACGACATTGTGCGCATCGCAGGTAACCGGTGGATGCAAATAGCCAATTGTCGTTCATTGTGGCGTTCTAAGGGGGAGGCCTATGTTCAGCAGTGGACGTCTTCCGGCTGATGATGATGATCCTGCAACTGTCTGTATATTATACAGACAGTTGCGATAATGTTATATAAGTACTATGTAAAGATGTTTAAAAATGATTTCACTAATTATATTGTTTTTTTTGTTGTAGCTCTTAGCGTTGAAGTAGTCATGGGAGGTTTACCAATACAAGATGATATTGCAAAATTTAAAAAGAACACTCACATTGTTGTTGGTAGTCCAGGCAGATTGAGGCATTTAATTCAAGATAAACATATGGATGTGTCTGCTGTGAGGCTTCTGGTTCTTGATGAGGCTGATAAACTAATGGACAAAAGTTTTCAGGCAGATGTTAACTACATTTTTTCAATACTGCCAAAGCAGAAACAAGTCATCATGAGCAGTGCTACATACCCAGAACCTTTAAAGTCTATTATAAATAAGTATGTTCATAATGCTCAACATATTTGCCCTGACAGCACAAGCATATTATTGGGGATTACACAGTTATTTACTGTTGTCAAAAGGAATAGTAATATTGTACGGCAAACTGAGTACAGGTTTCAAGAACTGCTTAATGTATTATCAAAGAAACAGTTTAAACAGTGTCTTATATTCTGCAATTATCAAGTAAGGGTGGGGGAGTTATGTAAAATGTTGACACAGGAAAAATGGCCAGCTGAGCAATTGCATGGCCAACAAGATCAAACAGATCGTTTAGAAGCATTAAAAACACTTCAAGAGTATAAATGCAGGATATTAATAGCGACTGACTTAGCTGCAAGAGGTATTGATGCTTCAAATGTGGACCTAGTTATCAATTTCGAGCCTCCATTTGAATGGCAAACTTATCTACACAGAATTGGAAGGGCTGGAAGATTTGGATCTTATGGAGCTGCTATTACTATACTCAGTGAAGGACAAGAAGAATTGAAATTTAAAAAAATGCTAGAACTAATCAATGTTTCATTAAATTTGCAGAATTTATGGGATGATAAAAAGTTTCTTATTGAAAATAATTCGAATATTGAAGAGAAAAATAGTAATGTTACTCTTAAACCATTTGAAGATCATTGTGCTGAATATAATAGTAAATCTATAGATTTGTGGGAGGCACTAACCCCAAAGAATCATACCTCTGAAGTTTGTAGTTTTGAAGAATTGAATAGCTCATATAATTCTGAAGATAATCAAGTTCAATCTTTTAATAACTTACTAACAGCATTTGATTGTCATGTTACCAGTGATGAATATAGCATTTACAAACATTTTCAGTTTCACAAAATTTCAAATTGTGAGTCTGTACTAAATATTTTAAGTAACACAGAGCCTAGAAATGACCTGGAAAAAATAAGTGAAACCAACAAAAGCATTAACTCAATCAATACATTATTACAAAACAGTGCAAGTGATATTAGGTATATTGAAAAACATGATGATATTGATATTTGCGCTAAACAAATTGCAGAGAACATTAATGCTGACAAAAGTGCTTGTAATAATTTAGACAATAAATATTGCAGGAAAGAAAGTAAAGAATGTGTTGATTCAGAAGTCTATGTACAAGACATGAACAGGGCTTTGATAGATTCCGGGCTCCCAATATCATTTGGTAAAAAACAAGCCAATATTAAAAAATATGAGCCCATTGCTAACAATAATATGAAGAAAAGTATCAACATACAGAAGTTAAGTAAGAATGAATCTAAATCAAAATACGAAACTAAAATTAAAGGCAACCAGGCAAAAAATAATGGATACTCAAGATGTTTAAGAAAAGATAGTGATGTAAGTGAAAATGAGATTTATAATGAGGATCGATATAATATACAACCATGTCCATCCAAACCAATCAGAATGAAAGCTACCAAAATGTTATCAGCTCATAGTAATCATTATAGTCACGTTAATAGTCCCGGAATGAACATGTATGCAGATTTTACCCAAAAATATGCATTGTGGCACAATCAACTAAAAACTCATATAAAATATGTTGAAATGGTACTTTATATGGAGGAGATGTCTAAAATTAAATAATTATAATAAAGGTATTTCTTCTTTTAGATTGCTTTTTATAATATATCTTATCCTAAAACTACTTAGGCTATCAGAGAATTATTAAAAAATATTTTCGGTGCGTATATTAACACGCCGTTACTGTTATTCTTAGCACCGACTTTAATATCTTTTCGTTATTTAATGCTTTATAGATAATTGTTTTAATTTTTTTCTGAAAATATTTTATTTGACACATTTAGTGAATTTTATGTTACCAAGATATCAGCAGTACGTGGGCTACATCTAATCAGTTAATATAAAATATATACATAAATATACTTCTCTGGCTACTCTCTTTCGGAATATGGTCGTGAAGTCCAAAAAATAACAAGCTAAATGCGAGTCACTATTTATCATCATTATAACTTTCGTTTACGTTATCACGCAACTGGAACGGCTATGCTAGAGTACCATGCTGGAAACAGTCCATATCTTTAAAACTCCTGAACCGATTTTGATGAAACTTGTACTCTTCCCTAAGTTGAATGATACTACGAACGATTGCAAAAAGAATCACTACAATCGGAATTATAGTTTCTGAGAAATCGCTGGACAAACCTACATACATACACAGTACACTCATGAGCTTTGGTACATTTATTTAGAAGCCCACGTACACTAACATATGAATATTACGCATTTTTATTAATATTACATAATATTCGCGTCGAATAAAGAACTTTCTGTTTGAAACCGGTTAAAAATATATAAGTACTAGTATGTACTATGCGTTTCAACTAAGAAGGTGGCCGCCATCTTGCCATTTCAAATATATAATTACTAAAAATGATGTTCTAACAAAAATAGATAGCAAATTAAAGACATTACAATAAATAATCAAAACCGGGGCGACTTTTTCATTTTATGTTTACTCTCGGCAGCAGAGTACAAAAATCTTTGAGACAAAAATCGTAAAAAACGAGTGAAGTTCCGCAGTCGCGATCATCATGGCGGCCACATAGTTGAAACGCATAGTACTATCGCGGACATGAACGGTGTACTAGTTTTCAATCAAAATCGTTTGGACGACGTTACGTGCGCTTACCTCGTCCAAGCGAATTTAAACTAGGCGTCCCCGCGACTTCCGAAAATGTCGTGACAGAAAAACCCGACTCGATATCACCCCTTTTCCGACTTTGCAAACAAAAGCCGCACTCGCGCCCACAGGGATACCGTAGAGAAAATGTGTAAACCACTAACGTTTTAGGGCCACCGAGCAACAGAGTAAAAATATAAATAAAAAATACCCGTCAAGTGCGAGTCGGACTCGCGCACCGAGGGTTCCATACCACCTTTGGGCGTATTAAAGTAATTTTAGTATTCATGTAACACCTCAGGTAGCAAAAAAAACAAACCGCAAAACTAAGTTTGTTTGTCGAGGTTTTTTTCTGGATTACTAAAAAACTGTACAACTTAGAAAGATCATTTAATTTTTCCTGTTAAATATAGGTAAACATGTATTATTCATAATTATTTCTGATTTTTCCCTCCACGTACTTCGGAGATAAGGGGGGGGGGTGGGCTTTATTTTTTTTTACATTTTTTATTATCAGCCAAAAACTACGTGACGTAAACCAAAATAAAAATCAGTTTTGCGATGTGCAAATGAAGCCCTTTCATATGATACCCCAGTCGATTATAGTGGTCTCACTTTGAAATTTTGATGACCCATTTCGACCCCCATTATAAAAAAAGTAAAAAAAAAAAAAATTATTTGCGATGGGGTTAGGTAAGTAAGATCTAAAAGTATTGCAAGTTTCAAATCGATTGCATCAGTGGTTCCTGAAATATATACAGGTGTGACAGACAGACAGACGAAGTCAGACCATAAGGGTTCCTTTTTTACCTTTTAGGTAAGGAACCCTAAAAATCAACTGTTTTACCTTTAAAATAACATCTCTGTTCAAACTTGTCTTATTATGGTTTTTAAACTCTGATTTAGACAATTGCACTTTTATAATTAAGGTGAAATAATTCGTCTATCAACAAGGTCTTTTAAGGTTGTTCAGGGTGCGCCCAGGGAATATTATATTTTTGCTCTCGCCAGGCACCCTAAAATTACAAAATCTCTGACAACTGTACTGTATAAAAAATATTGTTTCTTATGCCATGATATTTTAGACAAATAAGGAGATCTGCCAATATATGGGTTCATAAAACTTAATACCTAATCATGTCAAGTGACGAGCGACAATGCAAACATAGGCGGGTATTTCGCTGCCACGAAGCGAACGTTCAGACATATTTTGCTTATATTCGTGGCAAATGTGCACTGTGGGCACCTCAAAACAAAGTGGGGAACGGATAGAATAAACATAGCCTCTGTGTTAGCGTAAACATGATTTATTATTTAGTTAGGTACGTGGCAGGCAATCCAGCTACGCAGATCCATGCACCCAGGCATATCCACACAAGATAAGATACCTTTTCTTATACATATGTATTACTTAAAATGACACTATAAAATTAATAAGGACCTAAGTACATATTTACATTTTAACTATGGTTTATCTTGAAAAATGGTGAACTAATAATAATAAAAATTCTTAGACTAGTTTACAAATCGTCTAAATCACGTTGGAAATATTGCACATTTTTAAAGATGTACCTATATCTTACATAAAGTTACCGGACGTTATACTAAAATACGCTGTACTTCAATCTTGGGGAATCCTTTAGCAAGTTACTAACTAGCACATATATTTTTTTTACACTGATACAAGGAAATTAATTCAAAGTAAACGCCTAAACAGATTTTCATCATATACAGGGTGGAAACGTTAAGCGTCAACCAACAGACGATATTTTCATAAATTATAGTGACAAAAACTGAAATAGTAACATGTCATTAATAACGTGTAAAAGAAATTGGGTTAAAGTCGTCCATTGGATATATTTATTATGGTATTGAATATGCGGATACCCTACCTTAATCTTAAACGTTAAACTCATTTGGAAAGTAGGTATCTTACTGATTAAAAATGATGTCCATAATGTTATGAAAAATTAATAATCCTTATTGAATTTTTGCAGTTTAATGTAAGCAGTCTAGTCTAAACTTTTAAAATCCTCCACTTTGTTTACAATTCTTTTTAAAGGAAATAGGTAGACATGAATTCCAACATAACTTGCCTAAAGAAAAAAGAAATTGTTCGCACGGCGAGTATCCAAACATTTAAATGTATTAATAAATAGAAACCGATGCCTTTCGTTTTTTTTTATATATCGTATTTGGAACCCGTCGACAAGTGTTATTTGGATAAGTAATTATATGGTTTCACAAAAGTAAAAAAAAAATTAAAAAATTAAAACAAATCAACAAAATTAAACATTGTGCATATAATTTTAATTAGTAGGTAACCTATTTTCGATTTTATAGTTTTAGTTCCTATATCGTTTATTATTAAGGTAGGATTGCCTAATAATAAAGAAATGCAAAATGTATGGATGAATTTAATTCAATATTTTTTTCTTTTAAACCACCCAGAACGGATTTCGCCAAAATTGACTAAAAATCTTCTACTGTACGTCACCCATCTGGGCGCGTTGCTTAATGTCTGGGAGGCCTTCGAATAGATTTGGCACGCAGGTTTTTAATATGAGTAAGTTATTATATAAGCAAATTACACTTTTGATTTTTGCTCCGCGAGCGATTCTACATTCTTAGAATCTATTAAATAACTGCGCTCACAGACATCAATTAACTTTAATCGCAATTAAGTCAATTTTTGTAATCTATTTATTTCGACTCTCCGAGTCTCTTATGATTATCGTTTAGTATTAATTACGAGATTATTGATATATTTACTCACTATCCACGTATGAAGTATTATTTGGCTTCTAAAGTCGAAATAATCCATTTACAAAAAATGACTTAATCATAATTAACTATAATTGACGTTTGTAGGTGCGGCCGTAAGAACCGCTAATTAATCAAGAATTGGGCAGTCAGAGCACCCGATTCGCAAGAAGACTGCTACATCCGCTTACTTGAATGCAAAGGCCACAGCGACTCCACTCATCGCAAAAGCGCTTACGCGCGTGGCCAAATTATTAGGAACTTTTTGTATGTAGATCAGCAGTTTGAAAAATGCAGGAATAAAGAATAAAAGTGATTAAATATTTGTATAGTAGATATATCCGTTATGCAAGAGACTGCCCACTTGGACATCGATGTACTTAAATAGGTACTACAGCAGCAAAACCTACAGCAATGTCAGATATAATTCTACAAGATGTGTTCATTAGCTCACTTTTTTCCGCCACTTTCGGATCGCCTATAACCTATCTACTATGCGTTTCAACTAAGAATGTGGCCGCCATGATGATCGCGACTGCGGAACTTCACTCGTTTTTTACGATTTTTGTACCGGCAGCAGAGTAAACAGAAAATGAAATATTCGCTCCGGTTTTGATTATTTATTTTGCTATCTATTTTTGTTAAAACATCATTTTTAGTAATTTTATATTTGAAATGGCAAGATGGCGGCCACATTCTTGGTTGAAACGCATATTACCTCCTTTTACTTTTTAATATCATTGGCGAATTTTGAAGTCATCTTATGATTTGCCATAATATAAACTATTTGGACACATTTTAACTTTTTTGTTCTTGGTATTCTATAAGCAAGCCTAAAATATACGAAAATCACACGAAAATACTAAAATTATGCAAGTCCCCCATTGTATATGGCAGTGGCAGAGCGTGTCGCTAATCATCAGTCGAACATCTTGTCTCATCATTTAATAAAGCGCATAAAATATGGTGTTATGCATTAACAGGTAATATACAGGTAAATACTTATTACAAATAACATTAAGCTTAACCTAGTATTTATTACGAGATTATATCCTTGTTCGCGATTTACCTTACTCAAAGATGCTAACTGATTTTGTATTTGGTAAAAAAAAGAACACCGATTCCTGTGTCATTACCAACAGATCATCATCAAGCATGTAATGGTACCTACTCAGTTGTGGATTTAAGTACAAATACATTAGAATCTGCTTAATCTGGTGTTCTAATCAAACATGTACCTATTGACAGGAAATAATAAATACATTATTTCCTTTAATATTGTCCTACTCAAATTATAAATAACTTTACGCTTAACCTACTTATACTAAATAACTAGAAATACCTCACTACCTTTTGTACTCATGGAAAAGTAAAATACTGAACACCAAAGTAAGCGACTGCAATTAATAGGTTCCTCAATCATTCTTTTCATGGGTTTCTGTAACAAAAAAATAACAGAGCTTTTAAGATTTGACTTTCGTTGAATACTTTTTTTTATTTATTACTCATCTTAAAAGAAACTGTGTAATTTCAGTTCACTCCTAATAGCATGTGACTGGTTGAAAATGGGACATATTAATACAGGGCACTCAGTACTCGATACTCGTCATAAATATGTAATAAAAATAAGCGCGCGCGTCTCTAAATAGATTATCGGCGTTTTAATACCTATTTATACAACGTGTTACAAAATACCCCGTAAAAAAATATAATTAATTATCAAAGCCAAAAATTTTGTCAACCCTAGTAGTAAGCTGTCATGTTAGGGAACCAGATTATTTAACAGAAAGGCCTGCGTACCTACATATTTTACCTAATTGTCTACTTTAATAGTTTTTCTATTTTTCATTCATAAATGTTTGCTACCTCAATACAAGGATGTCATTATACTCAAGTACTAGCTTCAAAAAATGTCAAGTTGGAAAAAAAATATGTTGCCAATTTCAAATCTTCTAATCGATATCCTACAACTGTTTAGAGTTTTTTTTCCAACATTTGGACATTTCCACCAGTTTTTAGGTTGTTTCGTTAGGTTAGTTCTTTTAAAATTTGTGTCGTTCCGCGAATTAGGTAGAAATGTAGGTTACATTCTGCGTAGTTTACTCTTTAATTTTACTGAAATAGGGTTTGTACATCAGTGAAAATAATATATTTTTTTGGGGTATATTTTTTACGGGATATTTTGTAACACCTGTATGTTTACAATGGTCCGGTCGGGTATCTCTTTCTTTCTAAAAAGCCGCGTGACGACAGTAGACACCTACTACCAAGGTTGCACATATTGTAATTGATTATCTTGGTTATTTATAGGTATTTATTTCATTTAACTTTTTTATACTTGAATTGCTATATGAGTATGACCCATGTTCAACCAGTCAGCCTGTATCTTTTAAATGGATTTCTAATTAGGTAGTTACCGACCATAATTTACGTTCTTCATTCGTCTAATTAAAATGATAATGAAATTTTCTGGAACAGAGGTCAAAATGTCTATAACGACAGAGCATTTACTTTTCATTCAATAATTTATGCAACTCAAAGTCCAAATATGTACCTGTGGGTTCTTCTTCATCGGCGTCAAGTATGTCGGCACAACATACTGAATAGCAGATGAGGGACAGGAAACCTAGCGGTAGTCCGAACACTAGAGCAGTTAGAACAGGATTACCACGCCACATGCTGGTCAGCGTTGTCCTAGCCTCATAAAAACCTCTATATAACCGTACAGGCCAAGAATTTCCTCCATATGTCTGAAAAAAAAGAAATATATCTATGTTGTCTTTTACTTACGCGAATATTACACATTGAAACCAAACTATTAACTATTACAATACCAAGCAAAACACTGCATGGCCTCAAGATACTGTAAGCTCTTACTGCGTAGATTGGAACAACAATAACTAACTAATAACTAAGAAGACCTGAGGGTACACCGGCATAATTGTGACATAAGGACATTCAACATCTCAGTCCTCCCGTCACCATGGGTGCTGCAAAGCATTCGAAACGTCGGGATAGTAAAATCTAAAATAAACCGCGATAAAATCCGTAAGAGTAGTTTGATTTCAATATCTATATGATCTATGTATTCAAAACACATCCCGTTTATTAAGAGACTAGCTGACCCACGCAGCTCCGCCTGCGCTATTTTTACGTTAACTAAACTTTTAATAACAGACATGCGCATTGAATACATAACCTCCTTTTTTATAGTCGGTTAAAAACTGGGACCCACTTTTTACTTGCTCTCCGAAGCACGGACCCGTTTAGTTCAAATGGCGTTAAACGGTCACCCATCTATTTATTGACCTTACCTAACGTTGCTTAACCCGATCGATTACAAAACCTTGATAACAACTCTCTATGAGTGTTCCCTTACAAATATTTATTATATTATAAAGAAAAATTGATAAAATCGGACCAAGCGTATAACCAAGTACATACCCATTTTGACTTTAATCCCCTCTCCCAAAAGAACCGTGCTAGATTGCGGGATAAAAAGTATCCTATGTCCTACCTCGTAATAAGATCTCAAATCATGCCAAGTTTCATTTGAATTCATTCAGTAGTTTCGGCGTGATGCTCAGCCGTGATACAGACAGACAGACAGACAAAAATTAAAAAAAATACATTTTCGGCCTCAGTATCGGTTATAGAATGCCCTCCAAATATAATTTTCAAAATATCTTCATTGTACAGAATTGGACCTGTTACAGTTTTATTATAAGTATAGATTGGCTGCTAGTGTACGATTTACCATACTTACAGGCGCTAATTGATTATGTATTTGGTCAAGAAACAAAGACACTGCTTCCGGCGTCATTAGCACAGGATCGTCATCAGGCATGTGATGGTGACCGGTAGTGGAATTCAGTACCAATAAATGAGGTACTGTTAGTTCTGTCATTGCAATAGAGTTTGCTAAATCTAGCGTTCCCATCCAACCAAATTGAAATTTGTCATGGAGTTCTCTTTTTCTCTTCCTGAAATATAAACGTATCTTATATTTCCACAACATGGAAAGAAACGGAATAAATAAGATTAGCAATACTATATTAAAAAAATAATACTTATGGACTAATTATGAATTTCATTGGGAAAAGCCTGCAAGCAATTGTTTGTGTTAAGATTGCTTATTATAATTAACATACTTAATGATTCCTTCCACCATATCTTTGAAATCTCTCTCTGTTTGAGTGATTTCATTTAATTTATTTTCCGAAACAATGGCCATCACAATATATTTCTCCATATCCATTAGTTCATTTATATTTGATCTAGTGATTTTTGGGAAAAATCCAAATCTTTCTTTGTTAATCCACCTGTCCAATGTAACATTCAGAGTTTCTTTGTCTTCTAATTGTTTTGGAGTAACTGTAAATAATTCATAAAAGTGAATTATTATGAAAATATTGCTGTATGTATCTGACAGAACTTAAAATTCAAGTTACCAGTGTGGTGTCCGCGTAACAATAGCACCCACCCATGTCCTCTCGTTGGGTGTCCTAAGAGGCGACTAAGCGAAAACAAGACGGGCAACAGCATCCTTCTATTGGATTACCTACCACCTTAACTGCGATCCCTAAGACGCATGCCAAGCGTGGGGATTATGGCAACCCCTCCCATCTAAGGGGGAGGCCTTTGTTCAGCCACGGACGTCTTTTCACTGCTGCTGCTGAATATTCAAGTAACGTGAGAACGTATTAATATAGCTCCTAACAGCTCCATATTAATTAATTAGGGTAACAACAATTATCATATGATGCCGTTTCTGAAAAGGGGTCAACACAGTGGCGTGCAGTCCATATAGGCAAAAAGTGTTTGCCTACCCTGTGATTTTCCCAATCAGACATATCAATATAAAGTGTGCATAGTAATATTTCGTTTTCAATTATTTCACCATTGTAAATAAACAAAAGCACGCAAAATGTTTGAAATCATTCACCTATGCGCGACGAACTTAACATAAATGCACTGTACTATACCTATCTACTCATAAATGTAAAGATAGATTTTGCGCGCGGGCCACGCAAAGACACGATACGGCGTTGCCTCAATTTTCACACATTCAAACAGATTTCTTGCACACAGACACACCGATACACGCACCCATAAATAATCTGACATGTATAATAGAAGAAATATCACGCACACAGACAAAGGACAGAGACACAGAGAGACACTGCCTACCAAAAGTGACATTTCAATATAGTTTAGTCCCGATAGATATTTATGATACGACATGAATGCTAATTTTACGTGCTTAAATATTGCAGCCGCAGATCATTTTGTTAGGCGTTCGGAAGCGAATCACGAGACGCGAGTTCGTATCCTCTTAGAATCGAAGTTTCTTTTTGTAATGTTTTTTAAATTATTTAATAGAATTTAGAGCGGTGCGGGTATATAATAAGGAACGAAAAAGAAAAGAGGACGTGTGAGCACGAAGGTCGTACTTTGCGAAAGATAATAATTTAGCTATTATATCTAAAGCTATAGTGCACAAAGGGGGTGAGTTGTATTAATTCAAAACAAACAAGTCGTAATTGCTTTTCCTGTCTTCCAGACTAAGGATATGCCCCTTTCTGGATTTGTATAACTAAAAGAGAAAGTTATCTTATATCCTGAGAGACCTAGCTGGCCGGGATTTTGGTTTTGGAAGAGTTCAAACAATAAAAAAACTCTCCTGGCGTCCACACTTATTATAGTTTAATTTATACATGTTGTAGCTTAGCCGTAGACATACATCTTTCTACTGTTGCGTGTTGTAATGTGTTTTAATCATCTAAGTACGTATCTACAAGACAAGTAACTCACAGTCATATTGATAGGTAGGTATGTTTATTTCTCTTCGACTATCCAAATAGGATTATATTTTTCGATAGTAGGTATGTTTATTTTTTGAACACGGTCTGCGGCACTGTATACTTAGGTACTTCCTACATAATCGTAAGATTCGTTTTAGTTATGGGAGTGAAATAGAATATATTTAGGAATATTTGAGCAATAATGCAATAATGAGTCAACAAAAATATAAATAATTCTGTGTTAACGCCATCTATCTCTTGTCTATCAAGGCCCAGGCGACGTTTAAAAAAATGCCCATGTCGCTAATTCAGCTCAGTAAGTTAGTAAAGCTCCATCTAACAAAAAAAAATCTTAATGCAGTTTGTCGCCTAGGCCTATAACAAGAGATAGATGGCGTTAACACAGAATTATTTATATTTTTGTTGACTCATTATACAAATACAAATATATTTATTCATATATATTATTATATTAAATATATTTATTATTTATTGCATAGCAGTGCTCATTTATTCAAAAAAACATCAGTAAGTACAAATAAATAGACTTACTTATGTTACAGTGTCAATACGTATAAACAAAAAGACTGTTACCCTACGACTCTAGAGATCTAAGAAATTTGCTTTTTTTTGCCTACCCTGATCAAAAAGTCTGTGCACGCCACTGGGTCAACATAGGTATAGATGTGTAACTTCGTTTCGTGAGGTAAGTTAGACAGATAGACAATTTTGTATTGGGCACAAAAAAAAACAGATGCTAACAGAAAATGATACAAATTAATAAAACATGCAACAATGGGTGGCCTTATCGCTAAAAGCGATCTCTTACAGTCACAGCCTCAAAGGACGCCGTTCAGTATCTTCGTGCAATCCGCAATGCCATCCTTCGCTGGACGCTGTAGATTTTGGTTCTACAGCGTCGAATGACCAGCCTCACCTCGTACAGGACTACGGACTGCACGACATCGGCGTAGAGGCGGCGAACTTCCTCACTCAGCCCCACGAGATTGGGGAACAGCGTATGCAAGGCCGCTGCAACCCTATCGACTCGGGGGATCAGACGCTGGAAATGCTCCTCGAAGCTTCAGCGACTGTCTAGGGTGAGGCCAAGATATTTCATGTAGGGCCCCACCCTGATTTCCGACTCGTCCACACGGACAAGCAAGTTGGGCGGTGGTACTCGGCATGCCGTGGAACAACAAAGTTTCTGAGGCGCCATCTCCATGCCCAACTCGCGTATCTTAGCGACAACGATCTACGCCCCAAGCTAGGCGAGCTCCTTGGACCTCTCGAAGGTGTCCCCACCGGCCACGATCAACGTGTCATCCGTGTAGCAGACGACACTTACGCCGGCAAGGAGTTCGACACACAGAACCGCGTCGTAGGCGAGCTTCCATGGCAGAGGGCCTAACACTGACCCCTGCGGAACACCTCGCTCTACTTCCCTCCGGATCTTCGTCCCGTCTCGATCCACGTACAGAGTGTACCTGTCACGCGAGTTTGTTATGGCCATCCCTAAGCGAACCAGGCGCCGCGCCGGAAAATGTGGCCCGCTCGCGAAAATAGAAATATTAGTGTTTCTAAGGGATAGTCCATCGGAGTTGGAGACATTGCCAGTGGAAGTCATCTTCGGTAGGTTGATGAAAGAAACCGTTGTAGGTAGCCATTTAGGGTAATCCAATTTAGCTTCTATTTTTAGCTCCTAATATTAAATTTGCTCTTGTAAATAAAATACATGCCGCAGTCGCAGGGTTGCTACTATAGAAATGTTTGTTTGCAGTCACGCTAACCAGTTCTCACCTCTTGAAAGTAGAGAATTTCCAAACTTACCATCAAAAAAATATGCTTCGTCTTCTTTGTAAACAAATACAGCAGTTTCATTTGGGGGTTTTACATAATTTTTAACTATGTCATGTGACATAGCATAGAACCATGAATGTGGTTGGTATTTTTCCGCATGAAGAGTAAATATTTCCTGTAACAAGTAAAAGTTACCCATAGGTATCAGAAAACGAACTTTATGGCCTCATTTACGGAGACGCGGGGCGTCGCGCGTCGCGGCCCGCACTAAATTCAAATGTAGGGCGTTGTATGAGTGTGTTTACGGAGAAGCGATTTTACACGCGTTTGCTTGAAATGGAGCGTGTTTTACGGCGGCGCCCGCGGATGGCATCGCCGCGTCTCACGCGGCGTTCATCGCGGCGGCGCACGCAGCGGCGATTCTCGATGAAGCGATGCCTGTGGCGGAACCTTCTGCCAGTCTATTTGGTAATCATGCAACACAGACGTAGTCACCATCGCAATGGAGTATGATATGATCGATTTTTTTTTTAGAAGAAAATTGTATGTTAAAAAGTGAGTTGCACCGCCGTTGCACGCGGCGGTGCCCGCCACGGGCGCAGCGGCGGGCACCGCCACTTTTCCCGCCCCGCGTCTCTATAAACAGCATCATATATTGCTATAAGTTTGTGTTTACGCGTGCGATGATACGCGCCGCTTCACGCGCCGCCGCTACGTAAACAATAAAAACGTCCGACGCGCCGCGAGACGCCACGCTACACGCGACGCGCGACGCCCCGCGTTTCCGTAAACGAGGCATATAATAAACAACCAAACATATAATAATATAATACCAGCCCTTGTTTATGTCCCACTGCTGGGCACGGGCCTCCCTTCAATATGAAGGGGCTTAGGCCATAGTCCACCACGCTGGCCAAGTGCGGGTTGGTGGACTTCACACGTCATTCGAAAGCTAGTTTCGCTTTCTCAGACATGCAGGTTTCCTCACGGTGTTTTCCTTCACCGAAAGCTAGTAACAATCGCACAAAGACGATTCGCACATGATTAATTAAAGAAATCAGAGGTGCGAGCCGGGGATCGAACCTGCGCACCTCGTTTCCAAGGCAAGCGCTCGCCCACTGAGCTGTTACAGCTGCCAACCAAACATAATTATCATGAAACACAACTAAAACATAACTAACAACACTAAACCTGCTTTAATTTTATTGCGTCCGGGTTAACAAAAAAGGTTTGACCGCTTTTTTGCCCGACTGCACCTGAAGGAGGGCTATGTTTGTCGAGAGTTAGTATGTATGTCTATTTCTTTGGTGGGAGTGACAAAAGCTAAATATATATTTTTCCAAAAAATAAGGCAGCTGACAGCCGCCATTTAGTATTTTATTTACTTACAAAAACTTTAATAAGTATATCAAATGAAAGGTATTTTACACAAACGAGACAAGGTGAAATATATGTACATGTGGAAATACGGCGTGTCTTGGGGTGGCCTCATGTCCAGCAGTGGACTGATGTGGGCTGACGATGATGATGAAATATATTTTATAGTTTTAGTGTAATTTAAAACCATTTTGTTTAGTTGCAGTCGGGCTTTTTGTGTCTTTAAATTTTATCTAATCTACAATGGAACAGAGACTACCTGTCTCTACTATTCCACCATTTTGACCATTCTGAATAAATAATACACGAATTAATTTTTTTGTGATAATGCATTTAAGGCTTGAGCACTATTAAATTTATTTACCCATAATGGTCCTTGTTGATTACCAACAAATCCAAAGAAGACTGGGTGTGTTTCTTTTAAGTAGCCAATGCTGTCTGCCTGGGATACTCTTTGCACAGCTGGTTGAGACATACGTAATGCATAATTAACCATATCTTCTTTTACTCTCTCACCTGTGTATTCATATTGATAAGGACCTTTTATACTGTAACAATGGAATACCATATGTAAAGCAATTATTAAAAAGTCAATTAAATAAAATAATAAAGAAGGTTAAAAACCTTGTCTAATCATTGAGGGTGTGGTTGTCATAGGATTCAATCCTGAAATGGATATTTTATATGTGAAATGTATTGTAGACATTAAATTCCCGAAATAAATGTTCATAACTTGGTCATCATAATACTGACTGCAATATGCTGTCACCCACACAGCCACAAAGGCCGCCGACTGCTGCACACTAAATAATTGTTATTAATAATATCCCATCTAATTTAAATATGTATATTAAAAAGGCATACATTCTTAAATGCTTTACTTCACATGTAATATATACTTATACAAACGCACCCCTTTCAGACCAGACATGGTTTTATTAACATCTGGTATAATAAAGTACTATTTTTTACATAAAACCACTTACAACATAATTGTAGGATATGCTCTAATTTTGAAATGTGTTGCCACAGCTGTAAAGCGTGTACAGTCAACTTTTGCCACTTTAATGGGGCTATTGTAAAGGGACTGAGCGACATGAGCCCAAATTGGTTCTATCCGACGACAGTGAGCACACCATGGTGCATAAAATTTCACATACCACAAGCCATCAGTGCTAATATCAATAAATTTGTCACTCAGTTCTAAAACTCTAGATGATGATATACCGCAGAACACTGAAATCAGAAAAAAAACAATAGATTACAAGTATAGCATGTTACATCTGAATGCTTTCAGAGAAAAATAGTATGGCTTGCAAGCCTTCACATGTCACATTCTAAACCAATCAGGCAAGACTGGTTAACCAGACTAAGTCTGCTGATCAGGTCATGAGTGCAGAGAGAAGCATATTTTGGCTACCCAACTCCTGACGTTAAGTTCAGATTTTGTTCTAAATCTCATCTCAAATAAATCATTTATTATTATACAAAGAACTAAATTTCTTTAAGAAAAAATGAAAATTATGTATTTTAACCGCTATATTCATAAGATTGAATAAATTGTGTGTGTGGAATGGTGGCAAGAATGCTAGCTGCATTTCCTCTCTGAATTGTTTTTAAAATATATATTAAGGAAAACATTACAAGCCCACTGATGTAATTCGGTGGTAGTTTTCGTCAATTTGAAATACTTCTTTTCATTCTGGTGACTTCAAATTGCATCGTGGCTGCAGCGCGACAGACACTCTACTATTGTGCTGCAGTCACTCCACAAATTTGAAGTCACTCTTAAGGCAAGGAAAGAGCTAGCCCTCTCTATGCCAGTGGCTAGCTGTGTTTTGGATATCTGCTGATAATAATAATTATATTTATAGTTCATCCGTTTGCTCACTACATCCACTTTTCTGACATACTTTACACAGTCCAGACTGGAATAAACGCTTACTTAAATGTTTTAACTATTTCAGAATAGCTCAGGTATCAAACTAACAGTTCTTAATTTACATAATAACTAAATATTTACAGTTTATTTACAAATACACTTATAACTAAGTTAAAAACTTGAACGTTGGTCTTTTAGGCACACAGTAGAAGAAAAGGGTGCCTAAAAGACTGGCGGCATTACCTCTTGGTATGGCCAAGCTTAAAACATTGGCAGAAAAAGCTACCTGAATGACAGTCCCCTGAGACTTCAATAAGTTTTGATGAAATTTCTTTCACCAAATTGTGCGGTTCATGAGACCAAGGCCCCATGGTCTCCACCGCAAAAGGCACAAATATATAGCTGGAACCTAGGGTTGCATACTTGCGGTGCTTTGCATCACTAGCGCCGCAGCCCCTTCAGCCGCCCTACAAAATACTACAAATTGCCAGGGTGTGGGAAGCAGCAAGTGTATCGACGCATGTCGTATCCCACACCAACGGCTTTCCATGTTGCCATGATATTAAAGTGATACTGTGGCGCCTTGGCGCACTATGTCTGAGTTGCTGCGGCGAGGGCGGCAAGACACTGGAGGTCCATCGCTAGTTTTATGTAGTGCACAGTGTTAGTTCTGGTTGAGATGCCAGAATTGCTTGAACATTTATAGGAAGTCTTCGCATCCAAAAGTGCCGTAGAATATTTGTTTGCAATTCCTCTTGCCATCGTCAGGCCTCTTGCCATCATCTCGTGTAATACCGAATAGTACCGACTGGTTCCAGTACGGCACGAACACCGGCTCAGGTATTATTTAGAATAGGAAATTTAAATTGAAGTGGAACAGTACCTGTTAAGAAAATAACGCAATATACGAAGAGGGCTGTCATTTTATTACGTACGAATAAAATTATTTTTTAAACACATACACAATTATTATTTCACATCTAATAATAAATTAAATAAATCACAGATGAAATAAACGCAATATTCATCGCTCGGTTGGCCGAGCTGGGCCGGGGGCGGGGCCAAGAAGTCTAATGAGTCTATTTTAATGATTGAATAAAAGAGTAAAATAAAGCAAGGTTTTCTCACTCTTAGGTTTTCAATCTGTTGAACCCTAAACAATACAATGTGAGAATATGTACAACTTGTACAATACATGAGTAACATCGGCCCAAATTTAGACTATTGCGGTCACTGATCAGTTAAATAAAACTGCATTGCATAGAATATCATTTTTACTCCAACGAAAATGTTTTTAGAGGCTTTGGGTATTCTGAATTGTTTTTATTTTCAAATGATAGCAACACCTTGCTTTACTCTATGGTTCAATCATTTTTCTAGACTCTGCTAGCTTTTCAGTTTTCTTTTCAATCAAGCGGTTGTTTGTTTGTTGGCAACCCTGGGTTGGTCGTGCGTGGATGGAGTACGGTTTCGCTCCCTCTGTTTTAATTTTCCTTTTAATTACACATGTGGAATTAAAGTAAAGAGAAAAGGTTTTGATATTTTAATTTGTCAAACGTGTTAATATGATTAAAATAATGAAGTGCTCTGTGATTTGATATCGTGATAGTGCAATTTTGGAGGTAAAATGCCCGCTTCCATTTGCGACCCAGTAACAAGCGCATTGCGTTTATCTCTTACGCCAGACGAATCGCAAAGTTCTTCTTTATTAGACAGCAGGTTGTATTCCTCTGCTAAAAGTGTGTTATTATCAAAGATAGAATTCGAAGAGTCTGGTGATTATCAGAGCAATGTTCTGGAAGGACTGAAGTCTAAGTACGTGGTGATTCGACCTAAAAAGCCAGTGCATGATATTAAAATTCTCAAAAAGGAATGTGTTTCAGCTACTCAATCATCAGGTATCTATGAACATAAATGAATTATTATCATAACAGTTCTGTACCTTATTTATCTGCATGCGTGATAAGATCAATTTATAGGTTATATTTTAAAGTTGCTTGTCAATACGCGTGTGGATAGAAAACATTAAAATGTATAGTTCGACGAGGTTTTAGTTACGCATTTGTTTTATATTAAGTATTAATTTTTAATTTGCCAATAACAATAACAACAGGGATCATGATTATTAAAACATAACCTACTTTTGTTTGTCAAAATATTAGAATGCAATAAAAGGAATTAAATAAAAATTACTTAAAAATTTATTGAAGAAAATAATTTTGATGTTCATGCCCAGCAGCTATTGCTGGTTGCCATGCTTTCCTAATTACCATACTCCTAATTACTTCATCAGTGTTTAACACCAATTTCATTACCTATATTTATTATGATTTAATATAATTGATTTTGTTTTCTGAAGCTCAGTTTATATATTCTGTTTAGTGAAAATCTATTGTTTCCTCAGAGTAATTAGAATGGAGCTAGTATAGCGTCGATTCCCCGAACAAATTTTTCGTGGCACTTTTGCGGGGTGCGGGAGGCGAAGTAAACACACACAGATACAATTTTACGCATAACCACACTATAATAAACTCGCAACACATTCAAAAAGTTACGCACACAAATAAAGAATGACCTGACCATATGACCAAAATTTGGCAGAGGGGTTAGCGCATCATGATCTCTCCAGTGGTATCTCCTCTAAGATTGTTTCGAACAACTGTGTTGCTTAGAATCACCAAAATTAATACTTCACTTTATGTGTGTATTGTCAATACTGACATTACATTGATTAAAAACTGTTAGATTTAGACCTACTTGATAATAATTTAATAGCTGGCCGGCTGAATAGAATGCTAATGTAACTTTGTTTAGAAATATGATTAATGTCACTCACTTTTTTTTTACGCTATAAGATAATTAATAAAACAACTCTATTTTATCAATTTTTCCTTTTAATTTCATCTGGTTATGGGCCCAGATAGCCCATAACCGGTTTAGTTTAATGTAAAACGTTTTTTTTCCTACGTGTGGTATTTGAAAATCCAATAAATATGGATCATTCACAAATTATCACGCATACCACTAGTACGCCGAGTTTCCAAAAATTATTGGGACAGGAAAATTATAATAATTGGAGATTTGCCATGGAAATGTACCTCACGGACTGTGATTTGTGGGATTGTGTACTCGAAACACAAATAGATACGCAAGAAAACAAAAGACGAGATGCCAAAGCTCGATCAAAAATATGCCTTCAATGCGAAGAAAAAATATATCCTATTATATGCGAAGCAAAGACTGCGAAAGAAACGTGGGATAAACTGCAACAATGCTTCGCGGATGCAGGCCTTATGCGTAGGCTTACGCTACTACGAAAATTGTTCGGTATGAAATCTACGAACTTTCCTTCCATTGAATGCTACTGCAATGAGATCAAAGGAACCCAACAGCAACTACAAAGCATTAAGGCAGGTATCGAAGACGAATTTATAGGCATCATCATGTTAGCTGGCTTGACTGAAGAGTACAACCCCCTCGTAATGGCTCTGGAGCATTCAGGTTCGAAAATAACGTCTGAATCCGTTATGACTGCTCTGTTAAAAGAAGGCCATCGACGCGAATTTTCTTCTGGGCAATCTGCACTTACAACACCTAGTAATTACAGTAAAAATAACAGAAGGAAATTATTTTGTCACAACTGTAAAAAGACAGGACATTTAAAATGGCAATGCAGACAAAAGGAGAAACGTACTTACGACGCAACTGCGACTATTGCTACGGGTGTAACTACATATACGGGTGCTGCTACAGTTGACGCAGCTAGTCCACTTACATTGTTAATGTCAGATGTAAGTAATTATAGGCAAAGTAATTGTTGGATTTTAGACTCTGGTGCTACATCTCACATGACGTCACACGCTGATAATTTGTGTAATATTAAAAATATTTTAACAAATGTGACAGTTGCTAATAGCGATAAGTTAATATGTAAAGAGAAAGGCGATCTTACAATGAATGTAAAATCAGATAAGCATAAAAATCTTTCTATTACTTTTGAGGACGTTTTACATGTACCCGATTTAGTAGCTAATTTATTGTCTGTAAGTCAAATAACTAAACACGGTTATGTAGTACTTTTTGATAATAGCAGTTGTAATGTATACAAGCATAATGATATGTCAGTTAATGGCAATCCTTTGTTTTCAGCACCATTAAAGGGTGGTTTATATACTTTAGAGAGCAAAGATCAAGCAATGGTTCTGAAGGATGATATTAAGTTAAGTGCACATCAATTATGGCATAGAAGACTTGGTCATCTCTCCAAGCAGCAAATGTGTAAGCTAAGAAGTTTAGTAGATGGACTGCACTATTCGGAAACCGAAATAGAACCTTGCGTTGCCTGCTGTAAAGGTAAAAAATGCGTACAAAAATTCCCAAAAAATAAAGCTAAACGAGCTAAAGATATATTAGGGTTGGTTCACACTGACGTTGCCGGACCCATGGAAGAAATGTCATGGGGTGGAGCTAGATACTTTTTAATTTTTATAGACGACTTTAGTCGAAAGGTTTTTGGATTTATTTTAAAGTCGAAAGCAGAAGTTTTTACAAAATTTAAATGTTTTAAAGCTCTTGTTGAAAATCAAACCGGCAAGAAGATTAAAATTCTTCGCAGTGACAATGGTACAGAATATACCAATAATGAATTCCAAACCTATTTACGGGATCACGGGATTCTACATCAAACAAGTATTCCTCATACTCCGCAGCAAAATGGGGTGGCTGAGCGCACGATACGAACTATTGTAGAAAAAGCGCGATGTATGCTACAAGAAGCTCATTTGTCTAAGAAATTTTGGGCTGAAGCTGTCCAAACAGCAATATATTTAAAGAATAGGTCACCTACGATGGCAGTACCTGATTCAGTTCCTGAAACTAAATGGTCAGGAGAAAAAATAGACCTATCGCATCTCAGAATATTTGGATCTAAAGCTCAAGTTCTTCAAAAAGATTCAAGAAAAAAGTTTGATCGAAAAACGACTGAAATGATTATGGTCGGCTATGGAGATCAGCAAAAAGGTTACAGATTCATAAACATGGAAAATCCACGTCGTATTATATTTGCAAGAGACGTTACTTTCTTTGAAGGGCAAATAAATATACCAGACGAAGGAAGTTCTAAGGATTTACCTGCTCCAGTCAATGACTCTATAATAACGACTGAGGTTACAATTAAACCGACAACCGTTAATATTAATTCGGAAACTGAAAGTCAAATAGAGACCGAATCAACTACTGTCGAAGAGTCAATACCATGCTCCTCAAGGGATCTTGAACCCAGAGAAGAATGGTTTGAAGCAGATGACACACGGGTCATTCCAGTGGGAGACCCTCAAAGTCAAGAACAATCCACTGCACCATTAATTGAGAGGAGATATCCACTAAGGGATAGACACCCTAAAATTGATAAAGATATGGTTTATAATTTTTATATGTCAAGTTGTTTAGACCCACAATCTGTTAAAGATGCTTTGTCCAGGACAGACAAAGCGCTATGGAAGAAAGCAATGGAAGAGGAGTATAATTCTTTGTTGGAAAACAGTACGTGGGAGTTAGTAGACCGTCCAGTTGACAAGAATGTTGTCAAATGCAAGTGGGTATTTAAATTAAAAACCGGCGCAGATGGAAAACTTGAGAGATATAAAGCGCGATTGGTTGCTAAAGGTTTTTCTCAAAAATATGGAGAGGATTATTTTGAAACCTTTGCACCAGTAGTAAAAATGTCATCGATTCGTTTACTTTTAGGAATAGCGGCAGAAAAGAATCTTGAAATTCAACATCTAGATGTGACGACAGCCTTTTTGAATGGTGATTTGTATGAAGACATATATATGGAACAACCTCAAATGTTTGTCAAAGAAGGTGATGAACGAAAAGTTTGCAAATTGAAGAAAGCCATTTATGGTCTTAAACAGGCTGCAAGATGCTGGAATGTAAAAATTCATTCTTACATATTGAAAATTGGCTTTGTACAATCAAAATATGACTGTTGCGTTTACATCAAGAAGACAGAAACACTATTTATAGCTATTGCTTTATATGTTGATGATTTTTACATTTTTACTAATAATATTAAAGAAACTGAAAAAGTTAAGATGTTTATAGCAAATTATTTTAAGATTAAGGATTTAGGCGAAGTAAAAGAATGTCTTGGAATCCAAATAAGAAGAAATAGAGAAAAAGGTGAAATATACTTAAACCAGAAGACGTATACTGAAAAACTTTTGGAAAAATATGGAATGAAAGACTGTAAGCCAGTATCGACTCCCTTGGAATGCAATACCAGGCTAGTTAAGGGGGAGAAAACTGAAGACTTACAATATCAGGAAATCATTGGATCACTGATGTACCTTTCAACATGTACTAGACCTGATATTTCATTCGCAATCAGTTACCTAAGCCAGTTTAATGCATACAATAATGCTGAACACATTGCTGCTGTGAAGAGAGTACTACGGTATTTAAAAGGCAGTTTAAATTACGGTATTTGTTACAAAAGGACTGGAGAACGTTTAGTTGCTTACGCAGATGCTGACTGGGGAACCAATTCCGATGGTCACTCGTTCTCAGGTTATTGCTTGATCTTTGGCGGTGCTGCAATTTCGTGGCAGTCACAAAAACAACAATGTGTTGCACTCAGTACTGCAGAAGCTGAGTACATAGCTTTATGTGACGCTTCAAAAGAAGTTATGTTTGTTAAAGGCTTATTTTGCGAATTAATTGGACTAGACTATCCGATAGTTATTTATAGTGATAGCCAAAGTGCTAATAAACTTATATATTGTCCAGTAATTCACAAAAGGTCTAAACACATTAACATTCGATATCATTTCATAAAGGAGTTAGCTGAATCACACGAAGTGGTTATATCTTATTGTAATACAGCCTCTATGCCTGCCGATGCCTTAACTAAAGGTGTCACTAGAATTAAGCTTTTGTTTTGTTTAAAGCATATAGGGCTACAGCTAATTAATTAAGTGGGGGTGTTAGATTTAGACCTACTTGATAATAATTTAATAGCTGGCCGGCTGAATAGAATGCTAATGTAACTTTGTTTAGAAATATGATTAATGTCACTCACTTTTTTTTACGCTATAAGATAATTAATAAAACAACTCTATTTTATCAATTTTTCCTTTTAATTTCATCTAAAACAATGACATTTATGAATAGGTCCATCAAAAACAATTATATACTAAACAAACCGATATATTACTAGCACTTAGTTGGTTTCGCTTACCCCATGACTGTGTGCTGATAAGTAGACAATAATAAACTGATCATATTTAAATTAATTTTCAGAAAGTAATAAAAATGAGGATGGTTTGCCGAAGCCCAAACGGGTGTTGTTCCCCATTGAGAAAGTACACTTGGGGTGGCAGAGTGCATGGGCAGCTGGGGCTGGCATGCAAAATGTGGGCAACACATGTTACTTGAATTCTACACTGCAAGCACTCTTCCATGTTCCTGCTTTTGCTAACTGGCTGGTCTCTGAAGTGGTTCATGCTGATAAATGTAATCAGCAAGGTAAGGCTGTAACAGTCTGTTAATATTAATATATTATTGTATTGTAATATTGTATATATGTATTTTATTATAATAATTAATATTTTTTACTATATCACTATTTTTTAAAGAAGAAAATACGTTAACTTTACTGGTCCCTAAAGACTTTTATGGAAACATTACTTATGAGTTTTGTAAAATTAACCAAATCTCATAATGTTGATCTGTTTTTTAAACATATTTAATTGTATACAAATTCCCAGTATAGCAGAATAACAAAATGAACATATTGACAATCATATACAGGGAATTCTTTTTTTTTTTATTATAGAAGCATGTGTAATATGCGGAATGCGTGCCACTTTAATGGCAACACAAAAAAGTGGTGGAGCACCAATTAAGCCCTGGCAAGTGTATTCTAAACTACGACTTATCTGCCGACATCTGACTCCAGGGCGACAAGAAGATGCTCATGAATTTTTGCGGTAGGTGTATTTTTTGTATTCAAACAAGACAAATATCATCAGACTGATGAACATCAGTTAATAAGTGACACACCTGCCTATAGACAGCTGCACTGCACTGCCGCTTGTCTCCTAAGACCTTAGTTATTGGGACTCTTAAGCCTGGTATCTCACCAGTTGCACTGCAGTGGCAACCTACCTGCACAGTCCCTTGCATAATGGACATACCACCTAGTAGTGGTGTGCAGTCCATACAGGCAAAAAGACATTGTCTACCTTAAGACTTCTCTAAATTATGAAAATATGATAAAAAGTCTAAAAATTATGCTTTTTTGCCTACCCTGTCATAAAAGCGTGTCACGCCACCGCCACCTAGTACAATATATAACAAATGCAAAATAATTATTGTCAACTGAACATTGATAGTACACTCGTGTACAAATTTTAGTATAAGCTGTATCAATTCAATTATTACTGCCAAACTCTGTGTCTGTTCATGAATCAATATCTTGTCACTTGAAGTGTATATTTTCCTCAATAACACACAAGTGTGGCAGTTAATCTGGGGCTATATATCAACAGTCTTTCAATTGAAATGTTACAGGTTCCCTATTATGTAATTAATAAACAGCCCTCCTCAACATATTGGCTGCTTTTCCTGTTTTATTAATTTATGGGTTTTTAGCCAGAATTATTTTATGGCTGGCTCTTTTCATATTAAATTAAAACTAATCTATTGAATACATTTGAATAAACTACACATTTTACTGCAAAAAAATGTTGCAAAACAATATTTACTATTGGAATCCAATATAATTTCAGATATCTTGTGGAGGCCATGGAAAAATGTTACTTACTGCGGTTTATTAATTCTGATAAGTTAGACCAGTACAGCAAAGAGACTACACCTCTGAACCAAATTTTGGGTGGGTACCTGCGCTCAACTGTTCGTTGTCTGGCTTGTCATCATCTATCAACTACTTATCAGCATTTCCAGGTAACAGAGATTTCTATTAACTTTTATCTATTTAGCAATAGTCACAACATGGTATAATAAACTGTTGTTCTTTTCAGGATTTACTATTAGATATAAGAAAACATTCAACATTGGATGAAGCATTAGATTCATTTTTTTCACGTGAAAGGTTAGAAGATTTAGGTTACAAGTGTGAAGCATGTAATAAAAAGGTGAGAAGAGCTCCCATTTCAATGTGATGATTCCAAAAGTTGTGATTCAGTACGTTGCTGCGAAACAGCACCAGATGGTGTTCTATTTGTGGCAGACAGCCTGTCCTACTAATTTAGCTGTCTATATTAGATTAAAACTTCTGTTGCTGCATTTTGGCTTTTGATGCTGCTGTTGTCTTAATTTTTAGCTTTCTCATCTAGTTTGCATATTCAAAATATGGAATAATAAAAACTGATCATTATTTGTTGTTTGAAAATATTAACTATAGTTGATTATCGTAATTTCTTATAGTAATGAACATTTCTTTCAGGTGTCAGCTACCAAACAGTTTTTCATAGAACGAGCTCCGATGGTGCTCTGCATAGCTTTAAAACGGTTCTCGCTTGCGGGAGGCAAGCTGTCAAAACATGTGCAATTTCGGAAAAAGATTACTCTTAGTAAATATATGTTTAACAAAAATAGTCATCAACAATTGGTAAGTTTATTTATCATTTCAAACTGTATATTTTACGTGTTGGTATTATTTATTCATGATAATATGAAAATTACATGCTGATACTTCATAAATCAGATAAATCAGTCATTCACTCGTGTACAGAAAACAAAATGATAAATGTGTAATTAAATATCTGATATTGGACATCAAAAGCATATTAGAATAAGCCAGTCACAGTACAAGTAGGGATTAATAAATACATTACATAAATGTGTGTTAGACATTTAAAAATATTGATGTATTTGTTTTAATCTAATAATCTAAACTACTATTATGTATTCTGTGGTAATACACAGTATGTATATGTGATACTTTTCTAATTTACAATACTTTAAACTTTATTTATGTTTTTCTTGCAGTCATACAAATTGGTGAGTTTAGTGACTCATCTAGGGCCTTCGCAAAATTGCGGCCATTATACTGCAATAGGACAAGCACCGAACGGAAACTACTACCACTTCGACGACAGTTGCGTGCGGCCCCTACCTCTCTCCACAGTATTGGGCACAAACGCTTACATAATGTTCTTCGAGAAAGACAATACAGAGGAGACGTCCACGTCTTGTGCGTCGACGTCGAGCGTGGCATACGGGCCCCAGCTGCCGGATAACATGCTCAACCGGGACAAGAGTCCTCTCAAACAGTCGTTCTTCAGAAGCGACGACAGGAAGCCGGTCCTCCTGAACAGCACCTCGACCGAGGCGCCGAAGCTCGAACCGAAGCCGATAATCCTCAATAGCACGCTCGGCAAGTCCAGCGAGTCGAGCTCTAACTCGGAACCGTGGGTCGTGAAGCAGAACGGCGAAGTGGAGAGAGTCGGTCCGGCGCCGAAGCCCACGAACGGAGTCGACGGGGCCGGCGACGAGGACAAGTCGAGCGGCGGCGGCAGGCGGCCGGGCTCCGAGGAGGGCGCGCGGAGCAGCAAGTCGCCGCTGGAGAAATTGGAGGAGCAGATGAACCGGCGACTGGTGCCGTACGAGTGCGAGTCGAGCGGCGACGAGGCGGGGCCCAAGCCGAGCCGCGGCCGCGTGGTCACCACCAAGGCCATGCACCGCGCCTGGACCGTGTCCAGCGAGCGCTGCGGACCGCTGCTCAGCCCCAGCCTCAACGGCGTCACCAACAATAGGTTAGTACCATACTTGTGAACGATCATGTTTTGTTTCGCTAACTCAAAATTGGAAAAGCTCGGTTGGGCAAGTAATTTTAACATCAGCAGCCGATACATGTCCACTGCTGAATGAATCGCTGCCATAGTCCCCATGAGTGGCGGATCGCAGTAAGGTGGTAACTAATCCAATAGAAATACTTACTAGGCTTTTGCCCGTCTTCCCTTAGTGGCCTCTTATGGACACCCAATGGGAGCTGATGAGAGGGCGTTATTCTTACCCTGACATCACACAGGCACTGTCACCTTGCAGATATTTTAACCAGAAAAGAAGTAGATATAAGAAATGTTGATATGAGACATCTGTGGATTGCATGGTTGGTTTCATATTCACCTATAATACATAATGTTATTTTAGCTTATATGTTTATGCATTATGTATGCAACTGTTTGTTTTCCTCAATAAATAAAATATTAACATGTGGAAAGTGAATCGATGATCCGAACATTATCTAAATTTATTAAATGTAGACTACGACGAGGTTGAAGTCAGCTACGGTAAATATAAACGAGGATGTATGAATATATCGCGTAATTTTAAAATACAATATTATTTAAATGTATTTCTGTTATTTTCGATATTATAATTGAAGAATGATAATGCGTTTTTATCGCACCAAGGGTGCGCATCTACGTGCCATAGACAGACAGCACAACATAATAGTTATCTAATTAATCTTGTTACTATAACTTTGACGGTGCTACATGTTGGCATGTTTTGGCAATAGTACGGTGGCGTAACTTTACTAGAATATTCATCGTTACAGAGTGAAAGAGAAAGAGGAGCGCCAAAACGAGAGGTCGCAGAGCCCCAGCACGAGCGTTAGCAGTATGTCACCACTGAGCGATGGAAGCGCGGGGGGCGGTACGGGGGCCCCGGGGACTGCGGGGCCCACGGGAGTGGGGCCCTCATCCGCCGGAGTGGGGCCGGGGGTCACGGGTCCGGCGGCGGGGGCGACGGCCTCTGGCTCCTCAGCGCTGGAAACGCTGCGCCAGCTCACCGCAGTATCTCACCGTGGCTACGGGGCCCCCGTCGCCTCCTGGAATGGGAATCATAGCGCCATGTCGCGTCAAGTATGTACACTGTTCAACGCGCTCGTGATCTTACTAACTGTGTTCTGAGAGGATATTAACAACTGTGCAGTTCCGAATCTGAGTTTTTTTTTTATTCTTGCCGAATCTATCATCGAAGTGTTTAGACAATTCTATTTGGTATGATGATGTAATTTCATAGAAATTATCGGATTTTGTGCATACAAGATATCATTGGCGTGCAGAGGGTAGGCAAAGAAACGTATTCAGCTTGTTTAACCTATTATATGTATGTTTGTATACCATTTGAAATATCCATATGTTAGTAGATTCTATAAGAAATTAATTAGTATTTAAAAACAAAGATTAATAAGATTGTTCACAGGGCCCATACAGACAAAAAGACTGCCTACCCTACGATTTCTCTAAATAGTCTTTGTACTGACATGGTATCCATGTGATGTTTTTAAATGTAAATGGATACGTCTGTAATGTACATGAACTATCATTTAAGGATATTTTTGGTGGCACACTCACAAATAGCTTAGAGTACAGATAACTCGCAGATATTTTTGCCTATTTTCTGTGCACGCCACTGCATATCTTGCAGTCGCGCACAGAAACTTTTTTTCAGATTCGGAAATGGGAAACTCACGACGTTGCTAATAGTCCGCTGAACACGGTGCCCAGGTCATTGAACTATTGTCGCGCCCGCTAACTCGTAGTTGTATGCTCAGGTGTTCGATGAGAGGCGGGAGGAACGGAAACGTGCGCTCGACGCCGCCGACGAAATGGACCGGGGCCGTAATAAGAAAGTGAAGAAGTTTCACCATTACAATCGTTTCAATAACGCCAGGAATGGATACAATCCTTTTCAGGTACATAACTCACTTACTTATGACACTACTTAGCCAATAAGAATAGATTAGGGGACATATCACTAGGAGTGGGGAGTGGTGTGGGGGGGATAGAATGAGATATCACGTGTATTTATTTTTCGTTGAACGCAAGATAGTAGCTTAAAACCTCACCACATATCATCAAGGGGGGGGGGGGGGTCAAATAGTTTCTAATACATCGCGTGATTAATGGAACCGTTGGGGAAGAAAGGTTCTCGAGTGGCGACCACGAACCGGAAGACGCAGCGTAGGCAGGCCTCCCACTAGGTGGACAGACGACATTGTGCGCGTCGCACATAACCGGTGGATGCAAATTGCCAATTGTCGTTCATTGTGGCGTTCGAAGGGGGAGGCCTATGTTCAGCAGCGGACGACTTCCGGCTGGTGATGATGATGATGACTTGTTGTCATTACTGCCACTGGCATGGCGCGCCAGTTGGGAGAGACAAATCACACCCGTGATGCGCCTTATGGAAGAATGGGGAGATCTTTAATAATTTATTAAGCTTTGGACTACACTAACACGGTTCAGTACGTAGTCTTCATAGGCCGTCCCGTTCATTTCAACACTCAGTCAAAAGCAACACTAACGGCCGAACCTACATACATTACTTATATTAAGCGTTAATCACAATTAGTTAACTGTAGTTAAATTTCTTAAGTATCGTTCGCGCCCACTGTCAAAATTTAATGCTTACTTTACAAATAATAGAATTTAAGGATGCATAGTGTGCGACTAGTGCGTCCAAGGCGACAAATCTATCGATAATTGTCGTGTGTTGCCAATACTAAACGGGTAAATAAAAGTTTTATTCCAAATACTGGCATAATATGCAAAATATAAATATTTATTCAATACTTGTAATAAAATCAAAGGTATATGGAACAAATATGTACTAGATAAACACACGTTGTTTTAATAATTCTCACAATTATTTTTTACATGTGGCAGTGTTGGTATATCAGACACGCTTGACAACATTAAAAAAAACTTAGTGATAGCAGACACCCACAGATATTTAGATATATTTATAGCATCATCATAATATTTTATGAGGTTATTTTAGGGCCTCCTGAGCTTGACCCGACTGTTCATAGGTAGGTACTAGCCTACTAGGTATCTATAGCACTTTAGCCCTTGATATCTCGATCTCCCAATGAATTCAATATTCTTTTCGTGTCGTAGTGGAACGATTGGTGTCAATTTGCAAGTACTTCTCCGGTTTATTGTCCAGAGAAAACTCGAAGAACATAGATTATTACGCCATTCGCTGACGCTCTTCTCGCGTACCGCAGAGAATAATCGAATCAATGAGACCTTCAAATAAAATATACATATGTTTTTCCGTATTTATTTATCACATTTAAAATATTCCCAAAATTATAGAGAATGACTTCTTGAAACAAATAATCTAGTTATCAGCTGTTTGTTGCCGCCATAAAATGTGTCAAAATCATTGATTAGCTAATCTAAGTAACGTCTCTCGGCCACTTAAAGTTAAGTACGATTAACTAGCGCCAACTAAGCATTAACCCACTGAGAGCGCAAACAATTTGACATCTACACTAAGTAACGAGATAAGGATCAATTAACCCACTGTAGGTTCGGCCGTAAGACTAGCGTGTAAGTTGTTTACATGTAATATTTAATTCTGTTCTAGGAGAAACAAAACAAGCCACATTGGGGCGGTAATTTTAAGTACCGCGGTGATCGGCGCCCTCCTCACCACTTCAATAAACATCACAACAATAAGTACAAACGATTCAACAGGTAATTTGCTTTCCTTGAATAATTTATTATACCAGTAGATGTTAATATCTATTTTGGAATAAAATGGGTCATTGAATGGTAACTTTAATTTTGCTAAACTTAACACAACCATTTTAGACAGGTCTGAGAGACAGATTTTCTGTAATTTCTTTTTTTTTTTAATAAAATAGATTTGCGCTTGACCACAATCTCACATGATGGTAAGTGAAGATGTGGTCTAGGATGGACCGCGCTTACCCATAAGATGCCTGTTCACTCTAGACTTGAATACACCCAAGCTATATTTATCAGGGAAAACATTGTCCGGGAGGGTATTCCACAGCTTGGCCGTGCGCATGAGGAAAGAAGAAGCGAAACGCTTAGTGCGGCAAGTTGGAGTGTCAACGACAAAGCGGTGGAGACCCTGCCGCCGCCTGGTAGTCTGGTAAAAGAAAGGGGATGGTGGTACAAGGTCAATAAGTGCCTGAGCGCATTCACCGTGTAATGTATCTATTTATATGATTATTAAAAGTTAATGTTGGTTTCAGGTACAGTAATAATGGCCATCATTATCCAAGGCACCATTGACCCCGGCTGGTTAGTGCCCGCTTAGTTGTGTATATAGATAGTGTACTATGGACTTAAATTATTAGTTTAGTAAGAATTTACCGATAAAAAAATAATAGATATAGTCATGAGATTTCGAGTTTTCATTGTATTGCTGCCGCCATTCTGTCCAAGTTGAGCAAATAAGTATTATTTTATTTTTAGTGGACAGATGTTACATTGAATGTAAATTAATAAAAGAAGAGATAATTACTGCCAATATCAGCCTTTCATGATGTTTATAAAACTATATAGCTTGTTATAATTACAGTTTGCAAAATAAGGACAAATAATGTGACCTCTCGTCCGTACTTACAGGCTGCCTATAAAAATGGGACACCAGCTTTTTTTTTGGATCAAAGGGCTAAGCACTAGAAAGTCGTCACAAAAAGAATTTACTAAAATTTCTTTTTAAAGTTTAGCCTTTTAAATTTTTGAGGGTTATCAGCACCATTAGATTGCATAAAAGCGGTTGGAACGTGGAAAGTAAAAGATTTTAAATCATACCTACATGTTTTTTATTTATTCAAACGTTATGCCCCATTTACACGAAGGTAGGTAGGTTCACCCATTTCCGGACAAGAACTCGCATCATATTATCGTAGGCCATAATCGTTTTACGATTATCGCTTACATACGTTTACTAAGCTTTCCTTGATGCACCTTTAGACTCGCTTCGGTGTTCATAGAAGGTAAACAGAGTTGTTGAATACAGGCCTTTACTTACCAAAAACAAAAATATTACACAAAACTCTAAATACAACTCTCAGTTGAAAGCATTCAATATTCAAAAGACGGGGCGATAATCTATCGTACATGTAGTTTACACTATTCGAGTGTTTAGTAATCTTATGATGATCGCATATTCGAGTCGAGAAATAAACCCGTGTAAATGGGCCATTATTTAATAAAACTTGTCAAATAATTATATCCATTGATGGCTTTCATGACTTTTTTCAATACAAAATAATAAAATATGGGCATAAATTTGAACAGCCCTCTAAAAGGATTTTATTTTTGTAGCTGCCCACTAATGCCATGCCTTTTTATCCTTTTTGTTCATAGGCAACCTGTAAAACTGAGGTCTTTAGAGTAGTATTTTTGTAATATTATTTTTATGACAGAAATTGTCAGCTACAAACTACGTATGTTCAAATTTCTGAAGTGAAATTAAGATTATAATAATACTACTTTAACTGCTGGTGGTTGGCACCAGCTAGTGTGTCACACAATCACAGCTTTGCGTATACTATAATACAATACTAGTAGAAGTAAAAAGAGGTAGATATGTCAGTTACCTACTATGCAATCGACGATTACAAGGCACAGCACACACATAGTAACACACCTAATATTGCAAGGTAGCACTTATGATACTATTTTAAAAAGTAAGTAAGTAGATGTTTTCATACAACTATACACACGTCTCTAAGCCAGCAATGTAATGCGATATTCGCGCGTAGCATGCTTTTTTTGACAACATGTGATAGTAAGACACATGAAGATATAGGGTCAAAGTGGAGAAAACACTCCCAAATACATGACTGAGGTCAACGCTATCCCTTTCATTGAGGTCGAATCTCCCTTTCTAAGAGGGTAACCTTGATGTTTCATGAAAAATCAGGACATCTTTTTAACTTCGTCGCTTAATACGACTTACTTGGCTTGTTTAAGCTTTAAGTTTAATCCGATTAAATATGTCTAGTTGCTTCCGTTTACCTCTCAAAATACGACGGGACGAAAAACCGACACGACCGTTGAGAGACCAGGCGCAGGACCAACATTTTACGTACCTATCTGACGCATGGAGCATCTTACTTTACCTTAGCTTTACAGACAATCAAGTAATAAATAAATAATAAGTTAATGGTTGTGAAAATAAAAGCATATGAAGTTATGATAAAAAGAAATTGTATTACAAGATCATTTATTCAGTACGTTTAACGATTTCCGATTAATCACAAGATATTGAATAGCAATTTCCATTATATGCAAATAACTAAAACACCTTGTTTACCACCTGTGGTTTACCACCACACATTAGACGATAGAAAAAGCATTTGCAGTAAATTTAGGTTTCCATTGGACCAACTGCAGATCATTGCAGCTTCATAAAATTTATTTTCGAATGGGACAATGGATAGTCATAATATTCCTTCGCTCAATATCTTTAGGAAATCTACAAGAAAATAAAAAATGTATTAATATTGACCACGGGTAAATAAAACAGTATATATATTGACAGGTGACAGGTATAGTGACAGGTTAAGAAATAGTGACATAAGGAAACGTTGTGGTATGAAAGATGTTGTGACAAAAATTGAGGTATGCTGAGATGGTTTGGCCATGTCGAGAGAATGAATGAGGAACGATTGACGAAAATAGTGTATAAGGCGAGTGTGAATGAAAGTGTTGGAAGGGGTAGACTTAGGCGGACGTTTCAAGACCAAATCAGGGACGTCTTGAAAAAAGGCCAGGTCAAGAGTACCCTAAACCGAAGAGCATGTATGAAGGGAATAATGAAAGAGGACGGAGCGAAACAAGTATGTAAGGATCGTAGCAAGTGGAAAGAAGTGGTCTCTGCCTACCCCTACGGGAAAGAGGCGTGATTATATGTATATTTATAGAATGATATAGGTACTCTCGCCGATACGACCACAGCGGCCAATCTTTCGCAAGATCAGCCATCAGCCAGTGCACAAATGCTTGCGTAGCCACAAGTGCACTCTTTCTTCCTTTTACCTCTCACAATTTAGTGATACGAAAGATCAACACGACCGGGGAGAGGTCAGGCGCAGGACCGACTTTTTATATGCCTATCCGACGCATGGATCATCTTACTTTACAGACAATCAGATGACCAGCCTGCATTGTCCTAGCCAGTAAGGAACAAATATACAAAGTTCTTGCTCCCCGCAGGATTCGAACCTGCGACCCCCGGTACGCAAGCAAGCGGTTTCCCACTGCGCCACGGAGGCTACTAGACGCGACAGGACTACAATATTTACAATAATACAATATTTTTTCCATATCAATCCTTTGAACAAAATACCTACATCGTATATTTTTTATCATAAAGTGGCGGTAAAAAAATCCCCAAAACGGAAAGTCTTCAAAAAATCTTTACCATGGTTACTCTATGAAAACAATGTAAAATATTTTAAATTAGATAATTCAACTACAAATTAATAGAAAGTTAAACCCAATACTAACAAACGAACTGAAAACGTGTTATGTGCCTATCGAAAGAAGAACTGATCGAAAATATGGTGCATAATCCAAAGGGATCATCGGTAGGTACATTATTGAACAAATCGGACTTACGAGTGATATTCGGTATCATCTAAGGGGTACAACATATTTTTGCAACTAAGTACTACACATTTTATCACCATTCTTATTAGTTTAATTCACTTTATCGTGAAATTATGGTATTTAAATGTTGGATCGATTTAGATGACAGACAGTTTCATGCTGACAATAAGCGCCAGTGTTGCCACAAAATACGAACCCTTAAAATCGGTATTTAAAATTGCATTTGAGTACAATTGGCGAAAACACAATATAGCATTATCCTAATCGTACTCGCAGAACATTACTAAAAACCAAATTATTAGACATGATTGTCATCGTATTTTATGTTTTCGGGTGGAAAACAATCTTTTGATGTTGAAGTAGAGCATTTCTATATTAGGGTATCCATTTCTCGGGTAATTTAAATTATTACATGGACCACACATTGGACCACTTAGAAAGAGAGATCCGGCCTCAATGAAAGGGATAGCGTATGCCTCAATCAACTATTTGGAGTTTGGACTCCACTTTGACCCTATATCTTCATGGTAAGACAGAATGATGACAGACACATTAGACGTGAGGGTAAAGGAGACAACACTACAATATCACGCGTAAGGGTACATTATGACAAATACTAAGCGTAACTCGCACGCCGAACATCATATTTTTCGTCTCTCATATTTTATGGATGCCAATATTTAAATTAATAAAAATAATAAAAAATACTATAATTCAGTATAACGAATGAAATGTGATTTATTGATTTTTAGAAACTGTGTAATTTTTGTGTTTTGGAGAGATTATTCAATAATGTCAAAACGAAGAGACGCTGCTTACGCTTCCATGAGCGAATTTGCCTAGTTTTTGTGTGCCTGTAAGTTATCTGTCAAGTGGCGTATTCCTAATAGGCTAATACGGCGGAAACCGGCAAATTACTCGCATTCACAAATAGGAAGTACAACTTCGCTAAAGTAATTATCCCCGTCTATTTGGTTTTCTGTAACACGGTAGCAGCATGCGGCATATTATTTGCTTTATTAGGTATTTTTAGTATTGAAAAATATGTGTAGCTGCGGCGATTTAGTTCAGTCAGTCTATAGGCGGCATATTTGCGAATCCGCCCCTGTATTCAACCTCTTTTTATTTCTAATATCATTGGACCTATAGATCAAAAGTTAGAGGAGCGTCGAGCGTAAGAGTAGCTTCGCGTGATTTGTTTACAACAATTTTATTACTGTAAAATTGGAGAGCACGTTTACGAGATATATAAAAGCAGTGAATGTATTGAAATTAAGGTATTTAATTATACGGATTATATTGCGGTTCATTTGAATTTTTCATTTCCGATGTTTTGAATGCTTTGCAGCATCCATGGTCCCTGAAGGCTTAAAGCATTTATTGATCGTCTTTATATCGATCGATCAAATATCCTGGTGTACACTCAAGTAAAATATTTTTTTGTTGTCTGACAAAAAAATATCGGTACATTCCTTTATTAAGATTTGCAGTTAATTAAATCTGACAGGTGCAATCCAAAACATCGTAAAGCATCGGTGTCATATCACATCAGCTATGTGCTTAACTTAGGATCTTTTGAGATCCAAGTATGTATAACATTACAAGAAAGAACTGAAGACACTGCATGCTGTTTTTGCATAGATTTGACTAACAATAGTAACTGAAAAAAAGATAAGACGGGTATTGTGACGTAAGGATGTCAACATCTCCGCGTTTTTACGTGATGAATGTTGTAAAAAGCATTGGAAACGTTGAGAATGTGAAAATCAAAATAAATCCCTTACATTTGTTTGATTTCAATACATATCACTCACGTAAATAAAAGAAAACACCAGTTTATGTAATAATGATAATCAATAACATAACTCAATAATATTTGTTTTAAACGGCACAGTTATGTTTATTTTAGCCGTTGTCACATCGATATACTATATGCGTTGTCATGTCAATCATTTGATGCTATATTTTACCTTTTTCTGTTTTTATATACCTACAGTTAGGCTCAATTCATACCAAGATGGCAGCGGCCCGGCGCGCACTTTCACTGTGAAAGAATTTTAAACTTTATCTACAATACGTAAAAGACCTGCGGGCCTAAAAAGGCCACATTAAGCATTTCCTCTGTAAGGAATTCGTATTTTGAATTTCTATCAAATTCTTCGCAATTCCTGTAATTTTCGTAAAATGATCACACATTTTAGGTCAATCATACTCAATTCATTTGTTAACACTAATTAGCAGACTCATATTTGATGTTAATGCTGCCATACGAATAAAAATTAAACGGTAACTTACTCATATTATGATTCCCCGAAAGTGGCCTTTTTAGACCCGCAGTATCGTTTGTAAAGTTCTTGCAACTTGGGGCGGAGTTTCCTTGTAGAATGTACGAACTAGACTCAAGCCGCGAGGCGGCCGCGCGCAGCCGCTTCACGCCGCTGCCGGCCGCTTCGCGCCTCTTCTGGCCGCTGCCATCTTGGTATGCATTGAACCTTACTTAAAATTTTAATTTTAAGTAAAACTAAATGTAAAATTATAAGACTTAAAAATCTTAAGACATGATTTATGTTATGCTAACATAAACATAACTTGAATGTTTGTTTACTGCTAATATTGAGCAAAATGCCTGTAGGTAGTGCGTTATTCATTTAATGCTTAAAACTGTTCATCCAACGTTATCAAGCAATTAAGTAAAAATATAATATTATACACAAACTTGTATATTCACCGATATGGATTAATTTCCAAATCCAATATTATGTATTTAATTTCCATGCAACAATTTTTTGTTACAAAGGAAAATGTTAGTTTATGATATTTTATTGAATTACGAATAATATGGTTGCATATTGGTTCTTTTTGTCACTTTTGAGTAACTGACATATTTACAGTACGCGACAGGTCGACATGGCAATCGGGGTATGAGTTGAGACGCGGGGGAGGGGACACCCCGCATACCCGCACATTGCCAGCGCCTCCTTACGTTGGCGATGTTTGCCTGCGCGGGGTGTCCCCTCCCCGATTGCCATGTCAACCCGTCGCGTACTATACGTGCTTAGAAGTAGTGTAATAAAGAATACAAACTGACTGAAATTATTACTATTAATCGGATAGGGCCGCGACATCATCTACACTAATATTATAAAGAGGAAAACTTTGTTTGTTTGGTTGTAATGAATAGGCTCAAAAACTACTAGACCGTTTTTAAAAATTCTTTCACCATTCGAAAGCTACATTATCCACGAGTAACATAGGCTAAATTTTATTTTGGAAAAAAATAGGGTTCCGTAAGATATTTGGGTTTTTTCGGACACAAGGTGTAAAAAATCAACCAGAAAAGTTACTTATTTTGCGTACGCTGCCTAAACTATAAAAGATAGAACCATAAAATGTTCTAATTAATTGTAAATCTTATAAATATCTACAAAAAATTCCGCGGCACTCGCGCGTATCTATGTCGAGTGAGGCCAAACAACCATTTTTTTATTTAAAAATCTTGAATTTTGTTTGGACTACATTTAAACGCATTTATTTTACTCATGCTATTAACCCTTATCAAAATAAATTATTTCATCATTAAGTACAGTTTATGTAAATAATATTTGGTCTGTGAATGATTAAAATTGGACATTTGGTTTTGAAGTTATGGCGAAATTAAAATATTACTGCATATAAATTAAAAGATTTCTGCTGCACGGCCCGTTGCGAAGTGAGCGTCACCAAGGCGGGGGTGCGCATGCGGGAGGGGAGTTTAGATCTATGAATAAGGTACCCGCGCGGCTCAGACGCGAGGTCGGCTCCCTACGAAGCGGTCGTGCGCGAATTCTAATAATTTTCGTGCGATTTTTTTTAGATTTCTTTCTTAAAACTACACCTACGCAAAAGTTCTTCTCAGAGCTAAACAACAGTTCTTCTCAGAGCTAATCAACAGTTCTTTTCAGGGCTAACCAACAGATTTTTTCAGGGGTAACCAACAGTTCTTTTCAGGGCTAACCAACAGTTCTTTTCAGGGCTAAACAACAGTTAATGTTGTCTTTTATTTACGCGAATACTAGACATTGTAATTAATCTATTCTTACGGATTATATCGCGATTAATTTTAATTTTCCCGACGTTTCGAATGCTTTGCAGCACCCATGCACCCATGGTCCGCCCGTGACCATGGGTGCTGCAAAGCATTCGAAACGTCGGGAAAATTAAAATTAATCGCGATATAATCCGTAAGAATAGATTAATTACTAAACAACAGTTCTTTTCAGGGCTAAACAACAGTTCTTTTCAGAGCTAGACGCTATTAGCATTTTTTTAAACATTTGAAAATGCCTAAGAGAGCCAGGTCTCAACTTTCTAAACATAGTTCTCAAGCACGGGCAGCAAGGATACGTCGTATGGGAGAATCTTCACCTGAACGTGCACAACGCCTTGCTGAACAAAATCAGAGAAACTCTCAGGTACGCGCACGAGAGTCGAGTGTCGAACGTTCGCAACGCCTTGCACAACAAAATCTGAGAACCTCTGAGTTACGTGCACGCGAGTCTGGTGAACCGATATGTATGAAATTTTGCGGGTAGGTCTGAGAATAGATTATAAAGTATATTTTATGCCGCTGATACCATGATTGACGAGGATATATAGAACGAGAGGAGAGTGCAAGAGAGGGAGAGGGGAGGGTGATGGAGTGAGTGATCGGAGGAGCTAGGTGGAGCAAGGGGGGGGGGGGGGAGTGCGAGGGAGCAAGTTGGGAGAAGAGAGAGGAGGGAGAGGGTTCAGAGAGGACAACGGGGAGAGGAAGAGGGGAAGTGTGACGGGGACCGAAGCGGGAGGGGAGAGAAATAGCATAGAATTAGATTTTTATTATAAGAGAGAGAGATGGAGAGAGATAAATCAAGGAAGTAGGGAGAAAAGGGGAGCAAAATGTAATTAAAGCGCGGGCGGAGCTGCGCGGGTCAGCTAGTGTGAAATAATATAATATCGCATCGCAGCTTCACGGGTTATAAGTGTGTCTTATTACTTTTCATGTAAATATTTTTCAAAATAGAAACAACTACTTTATTTTATCAGACTAAGTAGGGACTCAATGTTTTATTTTATATATTTTCATTATTGGAACTAATTACGTATTTAAATATGGTTATCTTTCTCTACCTCCTTTGTAGTTTATAAACCTTAGAGAAATAACCCTTCTATGGAACTCTTATTTATTTGAACGCATGAAGGCATTGTTGGTTCAACAGATATTGCTTTTATTAGTTTTTTTTTAGATTCTTGCCTTATAGATTGAAATTACAACAAAGTATGTAAATGGAATATTTGACTTATAAATACACTCCATCCCAAATAAACTTCAACGCGATTACAAGTTCGTTTGCGGCTCAATATCTACATATCGCATACATTGTCAATTATGCGCGTTAGCAAAAACGACTGTATTACCAAGCTTTTTTTGCTGCCGCGTTAACGGTCAAATATACAGCGGGGAGTTTTATGACTGCATAATAAAGTTGTAATCGCGTTCTAGTTTATTTGGTTTGGAGTGTTTAATATCAACGCAAAAGTTAACTAATTAGATGTCAAATCTCTTGTTAAGTATAAATTGGGTTGCTCACAGCATGGTCACCTTTTTAATTTTATCATCCTGTCAGTTAACAGAGCTGTTAATGTTTACTCAGAATCGTTATGTTATAGCCAGTTTGGGTTTTAGCCAACAGTCAGGTTGTCATTCTACAATACGGAATACTAGAGTATAGAAAATAAGCGTATGGGACTGACAAATCTTTTCGCTAAGTCACGTCAAGAGATCAGTCCCACATTTGTTTTCTATTTTCTAGCGCTCCGTATTGTAGAATGACAACTTGGCTACGGTCGTGAAACGCTAATTAAGCGATGATCATAGATTATATTCCTGTCAAATGTTTTGTCAACTAATGGGTACTGGTCACGGATTAAGTATTAAATTATACTGTTTATTTTCGAGACTACTAGTTTATTTCGGATTACATATTTCTGAGGTGGTCCTTTGCAACACATATGTACCATGATTGTATTAATAATTGCTACTTTTAAAATTTACGATAAGCCGTGTGTAATGAAATGCGCACACTACAATCCGCGCGATGAAGGCCTATCAAATAAGGGTGGAGCTGCGTTACAAACCAAACCTGCTTACTCTATTGGATTATCTGTCTATGAGCTTCTTACAAGTTCTATGGTAATGGTTACAGATTATAATATTTTTAAGATTAATGAAATTCTGAACAAAAAAGGCAATATGGGAAATGTGTGGTATAATTTAAAATATTCGTCATGATAAATTGAAATAATCATAGATTAGTTAGGCTTTCTCTAATTAACGTTTCAGAAACCCAAACTGATTTGACAATGCTGTCGAGTTAACTGTTTCATTTGAACAGTCTTTCAGAAACCGGACGTTAGACTACAAAAGAGGTATACAAAACCTCTAAAACACATAATAAGGAGTGAATGACCGTGACATGAATAAAAGTAACAAATCTGAGTACAGCTTTTGACGATGTTTGACGCACCTAGAAAAATTTAATGATTAGATAAAATTAAAATACTTTTTGTTTTTATTTTCATCTTCGATAGCACAAGACGTTTTTGTAAAGTGCATTTTTAAAAACTGTATACTACACACATCAAAAGTGTCTAGGGATCAACATATATTTTTGCAATAACTTTTCTCCTGATTGATATTAATTAAAATTTTCTTTAAGGATTCATCAAATAAAGTGTTTTCGTTTGTCACAGTAACGATAAACCAAGTCACCTTTGCATTAATAAAGAAATTTGCCATTTTCCTAATAAAGGGATTTTTGACATTTGAACCACTAACACAAAAGTTCGAAAAAAAGACTGAAATAACAGTTTTCTTTAAAATTTTATTGGGTAACTTAAACAATTAATAATCCGTGTTTCTACCGCGAACACTAACAACACAAGAACATCGGTTTGGCCTACTCAAAATGAGTTCATCCAAATCACGCTGTGGAATGGCCGCCCATGTTCGTTGCAACAACAACAAAAGGTCTTCTTGCGACTGGATACCCTCCATATTCGGCAGAGCTCTTCTCTGTAGCATATCCCATGCATGCTCAATCGGGTTCAAGTCTGGCGACTGAGCAGGCCAGGGCAGGACATTGATGTTAGCTGCGGCGAGAGTCTGTCTTACAACTCTTGCGGTGTGCGGTCGTGCATTATCATGCATTAACTGAAATAAGGGACCGATTTGCACTTGTAGAGGAACGATGACGTCTGATACAATCGTCTCAGCATAAATTTGAGCGTTGAGGTTGCCTCTGATCCAAATCAACTCAGTTCTTCCGCCGATCCAAATACCCGCCCATACCATGATGGTTCCACCACTATAAGGATGGACTTCCTGGCAGGATTTTAATCGCTGTTGGCGTCCAGGGGTTCTCCAGTGTCGTATACGTCTTGTATCCGGTCTCATACCAAAACGAGACTCATCAGAAAAGCACACGAAACGCCATTGTTCTTCTGCCCATTTTTTTGCCCAAAAATGCTTGATCCCTAGACACTTTTGATGTGTGTATTTGATATATTCTCGTAAGTTAAAAAAGTCAACAAAAATGTGTGAGTTGTGTAAATGCTACTGGTATTTGCTACAAGAAAATCATTTTACCATAATTATGCTAGCATAAAAAAAAAACTTTGTAAGCAACAAATTTAATTTTGTATTGACTAGCTTAACAAATGTACAACATCGCTACAGGGCGGCGCAGTCTAAGCAAAAAAAAAACTACTACATTGAATACTTGTTTCATTATTTTAAACCATTCCATTACTTACCATTATCCCCACGGACTAATGATTGCCCATGGATATGAATACTGTACTTTCAAATTTATAGTTTGTCCCGCCAAGAAGCCTTCTCTCTGGCAGAGGAGTCAGGATCACATTCATATCTTGAGAATTACATGAACAAACCGTTTGCTATCTACAACTGGTACCTGGGGTACCGTATTTTATGTTTTGGATTATTTTTGTTGATTTTGTAACCGTTCACTTAAATACCATGGTTGGACTGTTTCCATTGCACAGCATTACACGTGAACACTCACTTTTCAAAAGTGATGGATGTGGTATGAGTAATAAAATCAACAAATTTTTACCGAAAGTACTAGAGTAGGTACCATAGGCCGTATGTGATAGCCAGTATGACTGGTTTACTGATTTAGATTGCAATTAGTGAGGTCTCCTGGAGGTATCAACTCCTTGTCTCTTATTATGCTTCCCGTATAATACGTATAATAGTACATATGTTGGTACAGTACTCACAGCGGGTCTTAACGTGTCTGAAGTTAGGTTTTGGCACAACATTGCGCAAGTACAGTCGTGAGTTATGAAAACAAAAACACTGCGCACATTATTGCAGCCAACTTCAGACACAAAGATCCGTTGACTACTGTATAGATGTAATAACCCAAAAGGCAAGATGTCCTTGGATCTTGTGGTTCCTTGGTATTTCTGCTATAAATAAGTTAATTCTAAACCACATTCATATGCTAACACGGAGACAAGACAAGATATAAGACATGGACTCCCTGTTCTATGCTACCCTAGTACGTCCAGTAATAATTAGTCGATTTTAGTACTCATACCGAATCCCCAGTAGCCTGGACGTACATAAAAATCACATTTTTGAAAAGTGCTTGTTGACGTTGACTCTGGGAGCGGGCACAAACTTATGAGATACTATCAATCAGAGTTCACATAGAAAACGTACGTGCGATGTATGTCGCGGGTAAGTTAGCGTCTGGCGCCGTATCAAACGTATGCAGTTTTTCGTGTGTTCCTGTTCATGGTGAACTAGCGGTGAAGCGCGCGATCTGCGAGCGGGGTGTTCAACTTGTCGCTGGAAACGGTAGCACGTTTACATCATGTCGTTCAATACAGAAGTGTTCAAGAACAGTGTACAGAAAACAGTTCATAGTCATCCTAGTAGGTATACCCAAAAAAGGATTGTCTCTCAAATTATAGTAATAGGCAATCAATTCACACCAAGATGGCAGCCGCCGGCAGCGCACTTTCAGTGTGAAAGAATTTTAAACTTCATCTACAATACGTAAAAGACCAACATCGCTTGAAAAACGCGGCCGGCCGGTGCCATCTTGGTGTGAATAGAGCCATAAGATGTGAAATTATTTAATAATATGAATAATAATTATTAATATTAATTTGCACCACTTCAGGTATGTATTTTTCATTAAAAATAAAATATGTCCACCTTTACAACCACTGTATACACGTCACACCCGCGCAAACGCCTGGCGGCATATGTGAACACGATGTCGCCAAGGCCGCCGAACACGCAGGTTGTACGTGAATAAGCAATAATGTGCAATGCAAACAGTCTAAAGGTATTTAAGTTAAAGTTTACAACACAAAATTGAAGCATTATACTAAGGTAATGCCGGTTATATACATCCTTGAAGCATCATGTGAATTTGGGCAATGCATGTCTGGATCCATGACGGATGACCCTGAGTGCACTCATTTAAGGCGATCGGGTTATGTAAAGTACAGCTAGTATATTAAAGCAAACAATAAAACCTAAAACCAATAATTGAAAAGAGAAGTTCAACTTTATCAGATTATAGCTTTTCCATACATAGTTCCGTTCCATACTTCGATGGCTCCTACGTTAAATATCGTATGTGTAAAACCCGCACTTTACAGGAGAGCAAATTAAATGTATTTTTCTACACTTGTTCTTTAAATTTGAAGCTATTTGGCTGAAATTTGTACCAACCATAAAACATGCCTTATTTTACCGAATAATATGAAAACAAATGTTTAATAATTAGCGTAGAAAAATACTTTTAATTTGCTCTCCTGTAAAATGCGGGTTTTACACATACGATATTTAACGTAGGAGCCATCGACTTATTGTAAATACAGTCTGAACTCAGTCAAAGTTTATTTCATATCATAAGTAACGAGTACATACTGATAAATTACTCACTTTTTATATAACTAATATGTATCATCATTATCAAAATGTATCCTTACAATTAAAATCATAGAAGTCGGCATGGAATGACATAAATAAGTACGTAATAAAGCTGCACACAGACTGTACAGTTTGGTATATTTATTAGCAAAACTTGGTCTACTACTGGGCACAAATGTATGTACCTCTCTCTACATCAGTTAAATAAAGTTCAAGTAGTTATACACGTGTGTAGAACTAGTTGTATTTTTTTTAGAACTGTTTGGAATAAGCCAAATAGAGCTCCATTGCGTATATTATCTTCTGCGTGTTATATACACATAACGTAGAAATAAATCTAATGTAGTTTCTAGAGGTTTTGCGTAATTTTTATTAACACTTATTTGCATGAAAACATACTTATGGCACTACAGTATAAACCTATAAACCGCCTAGTTGGCACCATGTATGTTGTTATGTTAAGACTGTGAAATAACGTACAGTCAAAACATGCTTAATTTTAACAATAACGTAACATCCCTGCAGGCCCTAGAGGCGCAAATAAAAATACAATGGGATAATTACATAATAATCTCATCACAGGTCAGGAAGTAAAAAATACACGATATTTAACAAAGATCTTAAGGAAACTGGAAAGCCGCATACATGTACTTATAAAACTAACGTCGAGGGTAATAACCGGTTCTTTGATCTACAAGGCATTTGAGAATATCTTCGTTCGGCATCTCTTCACTTGTAATAGGTTGAAACATTTTATTCGGCAGAACTCTATATAAATTTCTTTTTTGTGCGTCCTCCACGAGTGTCCGCCATTGATGATTTCGCTGAAAAAGAAAACAGAATAATCCTGTAAAAATGTATCATAATTGAGTCTTATAAAATTAAATTTACTGTGCACAATTACTTAGTCATGTGCGATTGTTACTAGCTTTCGGTGAAGTAAAACATCATGAAGAAACCTGCATGTCTGAGAAAGCCTAGCTTTCGAATGACGTGTGAAGTCCGCCTATTCGCACTTGGCCAGCATGGTGGACTATGGCCTAGTTTCGATTCGTTCCATCGACAGATGAACGAATCGAAACAAGGCCAGATTGATAGGTAAAATATACTAGATATTCGGCACAATACGATGAAATTTGGATGAAGCCCACGCCTAGTATCGGCAGGTAGTTACCAGCAGCGCGTGCGGGTTGAGGCACACGAGGAGCGCGTGACGGGCGCGCGTGAGCATGACGTTCATGCGGCCCGCGTCCGTGAGGAAGCCCACGCCTAGTATCGGCAGGTAGTTACCAGCAGCGCGTGCGGGTTGAGGCACACGAGGAGCGCGTGACGGGCGCGCGTGAGCATGACGTTCATGCGGCCCGCGTCCGTGAGGAAGCCCACGCCTAGTATCGGCAGGTAGTTACCAGCAGCGCGTGCGGGTTGAGGCACACGAGGAGCGCGTGACGGGCGCGCGTGAGCATGACGTTCATGCGGCCCGCGTCCGTGAGGAAGCCCACGCCTAGTATCGGCAGGTAGTTACCAGCAGCGCGTGCGGGTTGAGGCACACGAGGAGCGCGTGACGGGCGCGCGTGAGCATGACGTTCATGCGGCCCGCGTCCGTGAGGAAGCCCACGCCTAGTATCGGCAGGTAGTTACCAGCAGCGCGTGCGGGTTGAGGCACACGAGGAGCGCGTGACGGGCGCGCGTGAGCATGACGTTCATGCGGCCCGCGTCCGTGAGGAAGCCCACGCCTAGTATCGGCAGGTAGTTACCAGCAGCGCGTGCGGGTTGAGGCACACGAGGAGCGCGTGACGGGCGCGCGTGAGCATGACGTTCATGCGGCCCGCGTCCGTGAGGAAGCCCACGCCTAGTATCGGCAGGTAGTTACCAGCAGCGCGTGCGGGTTGAGGCACACGAGGAGCGCGTGACGGGCGCGCGTGAGCATGACGTTCATGCGGCCCGCGTCCGTGAGGAAGCCCACGCCTAGTATCGGCAGGTAGTTACCAGCAGCGCGTGCGGGTTGAGGCACACGAGGAGCGCGTGACGGGCGCGCGTGAGCATGACGTTCATGCGGCCCGCGTCCGTGAGGAAGCCCACGCCTAGTATCGGCAGGTAGTTACCAGCAGCGCGTGCGGGTTGAGGCACACGAGGAGCGCGTGACGGGCGCGCGTGAGCATGACGTTCATGCGGCCCGCGTCCGTGAGGAAGCCCACGCCTAGTATCGGCAGGTAGTTACCAGCAGCGCGTGCGGGTTGAGGCACACGAGGAGCGCGTGACGGGCGCGCGTGAGCATGACGTTCATGCGGCCCGCGTCCGTGAGGAAGCCCACGCCTAGTATCGGCAGGTAGTTACCAGCAGCGCGTGCGGGTTGAGGCACACGAGGAGCGCGTGACGGGCGCGCGTGAGCATGACGTTCATGCGGCCCGCGTCCGTGAGGAAGCCCACGCCTAGTATCGGCAGGTAGTTACCAGCAGCGCGTGCGGGTTGAGGCACACGAGGAGCGCGTGACGGGCGCGCGTGAGCATGACGTTCATGCGGCCCGCGTCCGTGAGGAAGCCCACGCCTAGTATCGGCAGGTAGTTACCAGCAGCGCGTGCGGGTTGAGGCACACGAGGAGCGCGTGACGGGCGCGCGTGAGCATGACGTTCATGCGGCCCGCGTCCGTGAGGAAGCCCACGCCTAGTATCGGCAGGTAGTTACCAGCAGCGCGTGCGGGTTGAGGCACACGAGGAGCGCGTGACGGGCGCGCGTGAGCATGACGTTCATGCGGCCCGCGTCCGTGAGGAAGCCCACGCCTAGTATCGGCAGGTAGTTACCAGCAGCGCGTGCGGGTTGAGGCACACGAGGAGCGCGTGACGGGCGCGCGTGAGCATGACGTTCATGCGGCCCGCGTCCGTGAGGAAGCCCACGCCTAGTATCGGCAGGTAGTTACCAGCAGCGCGTGCGGGTTGAGGCACACGAGGAGCGCGTGACGGGCGCGCGTGAGCATGACGTTCATGCGGCCCGCGTCCGTGAGGAAGCCCACGCCTAGTATCGGCAGGTAGTTACCAGCAGCGCGTGCGGGTTGAGGCACACGAGGAGCGCGTGACGGGCGCGCGTGAGCATGACGTTCATGCGGCCCGCGTCCGTGAGGAAGCCCACGCCTAGTATCGGCAGGTAGTTACCAGCAGCGCGTGCGGGTTGAGGCACACGAGGAGCGCGTGACGGGCGCGCGTGAGCATGACGTTCATGCGGCCCGCGTCCGTGAGGAAGCCCACGCCGTGGCTGCGTGCCAGAGAGACCACGACCACGTCCCGCTCCTGCCCCTGGAAGCTGTCCACCGTGTTCACCTCCACGCCAGCGCCCGCGCCGTCTCTCCTGTACCAAAATGTATAATCCGTTTATAGGTCATCTCATGAACGTATGGAGACACATATAAGATGCACTTTCAAATTGACCCCGCCACATCAGGCATGTTGTTCAAATGGTCTTGTCTGGTAACACTAGGTGACTGAAATTGTCATAATTGAATTGTCATCAATTGAATCGAATCTTGAAAGATGAGAATCAAGTTATTACTCACGAGGGCTGTAGCATCTTAAGGTTCCTTTTGATGAGTTCTTTATGTGCATTGTAGGGCGTGATGACGGCGAGCTTCAAGTTGAGCGACCGCACCACATTGTCGAGCGCCAACACCAACCGCGACACACCGCACGCTTCCATCTCATTTCCGCCTGACATACCTTCAAAAGATTTGGATAGTAAATTTTATGCCATAGTTGGACAGGTGAACACTTCATTCTACTTTAATCTTATCTAGGACTGTGACATCCTAAAGACTGACATCCTAAGTATGTTGTTGCTATTAATTATAATCAACCTTAATTTGTTTTGTATATTCATTCATAATTACGAGGGATGATCGAAAAGTAATGATAATCGGATATTTGTAGAGCACATGAAGTTATGAAATTATTATTTTTTGCTTTCTCATACTGTATATCCACTAGTTCAGCATAAAAAAAAATCATATAAATAGGCCATGATTACTGAGAGCTACATTCATTTGAATACGCACAGTCGGAGAGTCAATATCAAAATGGAAAAAAACGAAATCAGAGCGGTCATCAAGTACTCAAATTTTGAAAACAAATGTCTACCAAAGACATACACAGCGACCTAGTGGAAACGTTAGGGGACTCTGCTCCTCCATATTCTACAGTTGCGCGCTGGTCAAAGGAGTTTAAGCTAGGTAGAACATCCACAGAAGATGAACATCGCGAGGGACACCCGTCCTCGTCCCTCACTGCAGAAAACATAAAAAAAGTCAAAGATGTTGTATTGGAAGATCGAAGAGTGACCATAAGGCATGTAGCTGAGGTCACAGGGATCTCATATGGCAGTCTTCAAAGAATCTTTGCGAACGAACTGTATATGAAAAAGGTCTCTGCGCGTTGGGTACCGAGAATGTTAACAGACGAGCAAAGCGCACAAAGCCGTCGTTGCGATGGCTGCCATTCAAGAAAATTGACGATAGCGAGGTGATGACTGCTGTGGAGGCGTTTTTGGAGGGTCAAGACAAAAAATTTTTTTAAAGTGAAAAGTGTTTAGAAAAAAGATGAACTAAATTATTTCTCTATATACTTAGTCTCCTAGCAAGTCAACAGACTTGCTAGAAGACTATATAGAGAAATAATATTTTTTTTTGGACAAAAAATCCTTATTTCATATTGATTATCATTACTTTTCGATCACCCCTCGTATGTTGCATGTGTACGTAACGTAATTAAAAATATTAAATTTTTATTACAGCAAAAGAAATCTAAAAAGAAGATGGCAGTGACTGGATGAGGAGAGCCGAAGACCGGCCGACCAATGGCGTGTATTGGGGGAAGCCTTTGTCCAGCAGTGGACTAAAGTAGGCTGATAATGATGATGATTATTAAAGGAATTTCGTTGGGTTGTTTAGGAGGAGTTAACGGAAAGGACACAGACATACTTGAAAAAAAAAATTATATAAAATAGACGAAGAAACTTTTTCCCAATTGTTAAAGCAATGTAATATGCGTTTCAACTAAGAATGTGACTGTCAAGACGCCATTTTGTTTCGCATTGCGTGTCAACTTCAATCGTGATGTATAGGCTGTGCAAAAATAACACAATATCGTAACTACTTTTAGTTTTCTAATGACAAATTGAATTAAATCTTCTACGCCGCTTAGAGCAATGTCGCGTTCATCAATTGAATTAAAAAAATGCTTCATTTTAGCACCCGAGATTTAAAAATAGAACACTAATTAAACCTAATAAACAAAAAACAATATTTTTTAACAGAAATTAGAGCACAATTAGTATAATTAGCCATATTAATAACGAAAATGAAAGAGCCGTCATCATTTCCTTCTAATTATTCGATATCCGCACATTGTTGCTCTAATGGTTTTCTATGGTTATTTCCTCTTTTCCCGTCATCAACAAAATGTACTATGTAATCTACACACGCATTTTTAGATTTTAAATTAAATAAACACAATGTCTATTTGTGTTTATTCTGCTGGCAGTACAAAAACCATACACTGCGAGTGAAGTTGCGGCAGTCGCGATCACATTCTTATTTGAAACGCATAGTAAGTAAATTCAAATTCAAAGAATTTTCATTCTCTTAAACCATCCAGTAGGTGAAGCAAACTGGGTTAAATAATAGTAGTTTAGCCTATGTAACTCCCACATCTAATATAAAATAATCACCCGCAGGGATGGGATTATTTCCCACTATATTATGTAGATGGCTCACGTATAAAACCATTATTCAATGCTGTCAGAAGTGTAAAAGCAACAAAATTCTAATTGAAATTATGTTTGAATCTGTTCTACAGTACTACTGGTAACTTTTACTGATGACACTAAAATAAAATTTTGATACCTTTGATAGACCAAGATAAAAGCGCATATAAAAAATTGAAACACCATGAAATGTAGTAAACTTATTGATTTACTCAATTCGATTAGACCCTGTCCATGCAATGAGTGCTAAGGGTAACTGCTGACAGTTCCCTTCATCTTCTTTTTTTCGGCGTTCCACAGGGCTTTCATCTTGGTTCAATATTTCTTCATGCTTTTATAAATTACATTTCATATTACTGACATAATATCAAACGATCAGCGGGTCTAAAAAGGCCACTTTAAGTAATTCACCTAAAAGTAATTAATGTTTTGAATTTCAAGCATATCCTTAAAACTTTTGGAAGAATGGTCACAAGTTTTATGTGAATCATACTCAATTAATTTATTACATCGATATAATATATAAACTAAACTATATAATAGATAAACATTCACGAACAAAATGACATCTAAAATGTGGTCGCGGAGGTTGCAAACTTATCTGTGCTGGTGGCGGAAACGTGAACTAACGATTTTATAATGATAATGACTTGTAGTTTGACAGTTTCATATAGACGCGACACTCCTATCGGCAAAAATAAATTTGTCAGGAAGTGGCTTGTAAAGAAATAGCGACACAAGGGCGCTATTTCTCGCTACCACTTTTTGAACCGTGACACCAAATCTAGTTTATATATTATATCGATATCGATGATTTATTAGCACTAATTAGCAGACTTATATTATGATTCACCGAAAGTGGCCTTTTTAGACCCGCCGACCATTGTAAATCACCAAAAATTAAACGAATCTCATCTTACGAAATGCAACTAACTTCTCAGTATTTACAAATTAATATTATAATTAGTTGAAGTGGCAGTGGGCTGGTCATATTTGCCGAAGAACCGAAGACCGTTGGGGTAAACTGGTTCTGGAGTGGAGACCGCGAATCGGGAAGCGTAATGTAGGACGCCCAGTGACTAAGTGGAGCGACGATATCCACAGAGCAGTTGGCAGACACTGGATGCCGAAGATCGGGCTCAGTGGCGTGCCTTGGGGGAGGTCTATGTCCAGCAGTGGACTGATGTGGGCTGATGATGATGATTATAATTAGTTGGAAGATTCGACATAAGTCAAAGATGACGAGATCCTGCAAGCTTTATTACCAGGTGTGTGGTAGGTCCCTTAGGGGTCGTGCATTAATCACGTGATGTTTTTAGCAACTTTTTAACCCCTCCCCCCCTCCTGGTGATATGTGGTGAGGTTTTTAAACTACCCCCCCCCCCCACCTATCCAAAATCACGTGTATTTTTTTGTACAAAATTTCAATATAGTTTATATTGAAATTTTCGGAATATTATCTTTAAATACAGGTACTTAACTGATTAAATGTTGAAGGGGAAGTCGTTGCCGGCAACGGTGAGTCAAGGCCACGTGCCGCTGTTTGGTTTAGAAATCGTGCATTCAACGAAAAATAAATACACGTGATGTCTCATTATACCCCTCCCCCCCCCCTCCGGGTGACATTTCGTGATTTTTTCGGAACCCCTCCCCCCCCTTTTCGAGCCTCACGTGATTAATGGACGACCCCTTATGCAACGGACCGTCCAGATAGCCACAGCAGTGTCAGATAGTCTGTCGACAAGCAGCAATGTGAAAACCGGGATAATATCTGTCAAAATCTGGGAGATCATCAACCGATAAGTGCTTATTTACAAGTCTCGTGCGGCGATTTGTTGCTTCTAAATGCGGATCTTTGCTTAATATACTGCGGAAAACTGGAGCTGTCTTTTGCTGCATGCCGCAGGATATGGGACCTGGGATTATTTGCATACAAATGTATTCGTTGGCAGAAATAAAACCTCCAGGAGGGTTAAAACCTCCATTGCTTGTGACGCCTGATCTCAATACAGAGCAAACTAGTTTCAGGATATGCGTTAATTCGTTAACACTTTGTATAATGTTATACGGTGTCATTTTTATGTTACAATTTCATCTCTACTCTTTTCGTGCGCTAATGGCATCTACCTTTTTTTATGAATTTGAACATGTATTATGTGTCTATATTTTAGTGGACCCGAGCTAGTTGTCTGCTGCGTGTCGGTGTCGGCAGCGCTCGGTGACAAGCCCTCTATACAAATGGTTGATTGAATTGAACCGCTATTAATAATTACTTTTTTGTTTTGGTCGTATGGTTAGTGGCCAACCTGGTGTCAGATTTGTTCAAGCTGCTGTAAGGGTGCTACGTATGCAAAATGGAACCGATCGACAGTAGGTTTGATACCGCTGTCGAGGTCGATCGTTGTTTGTCGAAAGATAATAATAATATCCGTAACACTGAGACGTTGTTTAATTTAAGTACCTATCCAACCAAACCTATTCGACACTGCCTTAGGCCTTGGCTTCACGACTGCTGTCTAGATAACAACCGGGACCGATTTTACGTGCCCTCCGAAGCACGGAGACGCTCAGTTCAAATGCCACTGAACGGCCATCTATGGACGACCTTGCTTAACGTTGCTTAAGCAACTTATCGTTTACCGAACAGTGATTATAACCGGCTATGCTATAATTTCTTACTATAATTTCCATGCAAGTTTCGCTTACGTACAGCAGTCACAGCGGACCTTTGTGTCCCTGAAGTTAGGTTAGGCGAACCATTTCCCATAGTCGCTGGACGCTCGGGGTGTGGGCCCTTTGAGCGTCCATTGAGTACGGCGGCGACTCCGAGGAGGACGGCAGCGGGGTTGCGACCCCCGTCCCCGTGAGCACCGTGACTGGTTCCCGGCGGGCTACATTGCGCCCCCCGGCGGCGGGCTCAAAGGCAAGGCACTGAGGGGCCCCTGGTGCAGATCCCACTGGAGAGCCCTGGGGTCCCCCCTCATGTGCCGATGCGACAGCCACGGGGGTTTTAGTGGGTATGAATCCCACATACCCCGGTCGAGCCCCACAGCTCACGGGGACATTTTGAACGTTTCCCCCGCGTCAAAAAAAAAGGCGAACCATTGCGTTGCGCAATGGTTCGCCTTTTTTTACAGTCGTGAGTAGTGAATACAAAAACACAAAACTAGCTACTGCGCAGCGTCTCGCAGCCAACTTCAGACACACGGAGATCCGCCGTGACTACCGCAGTGTGTGTGTATAGCGTTACCTTGTCCCTTGTCCCCGCTGGCGATGGCCACGATGCAGTAGGGCGGCACGGGCAGCGCGGGCCTGGCGGGCGCCACGGTGCGCATGCGCGCCGCGTAGAAGGCGCGGCTCGGGTAGTCCGCGATGTCCGCCGCCATGCGGTACTGCTGGTCCAGCAGCACCACGGGGCTGCCGCTCGCCCACTGCTCGCCGCACGACGCCAGCCGCGAGAACAGACTCTCGCTCAGACCGTGCTTCTTGGCACGCTGCGAACGAAATGCACGTTATGCCAGGAAACTGATTAAATCAAAATTGTTACTTAAGTACTAAAGTACTATCGCGGACGCGAACGGTGTACCAGTTTTCTATCAAAAACGTTTGAACGACGTTAATGGCGCTTACTCCGCCCGCACGTAATTTGGGCCGGCTCGTGCAAGCGATTGTCGTCCTAAAGGTGATACACCGATTGTGACCGCGAGAGAACAGCAGCTATCAACGCAAGTTTCCACAATACGCGTGTGCATGAGGAATCACACTCACGCACTCGCACACCTACACGACCACCGACGGTCGCCCCATACTTTTTTTAGTTACATATCATGTACTATTTTTTTATTGATTTGGTTAGTGCACAGTGGACTGATTCATCCTATTGAAGCTTGCAAGTTATTAAACCGTCACTTGTTTAAAATTTAAACAGTTTTTTACGACTACAAACATCAAACCACCACCAGGTACCAGGTTCTGAAAAAATCAGGGGTCCTACCACCTACTACCAGCAGTATTATTATCATCTTACTTGACATAAGGTAGTGACGTCAATATACGTAGTTTATAGCTCTGTCACTTTCTATCGAGAAAGTAAGGTGAAAATAATATTACTATTAGAGGTTATGGTGCGGGCCCAGAAGTGAATCTGGTCTGGCTTATTAGGTATGGACTATAATTATTATTATTGATCAGTTAATTTACTAAAATCCATAATCATATAAATGCAAGATAAAACGATTACCTGAGAACATATAAAACCAGGCAGTTGCTGTGGGTCGCCGATCAGCGTGAGTTTCGTCACATCAAGGGTCAGCGGGATCAAAGTCTCCGGTTCAATGGCTTGGCCAGCCTCGTCGATTATACAGAGAGCTATCCGTCGCTTCAGTCTACAACAGAAAGTACAGTGTAGTGCATTGCAACGTACGAATTTGACGTCTACTGGACCCGATTTCTCTATAACTATTTTTTGCTTCCACACTCATATCTTGTATACGAAATCACGTTTATATGATTATAATTTTAGTATTCTGTGTATGTACTTATTATCAGCTAATATCATAAAATACTTTAAATATTTATCTCCTAGACCAGAGTTCCCCAAACTTCTTTGTGTCGTATACCACTTGCCATGTTTTTCCGTGTTGGGTAGACCCCCTACTTACCTCACCTACCTCAGCTAGCTACTGATATTATATTTGATAAAGGAATTGCTTTTTCAATGAAGTAATCCTTTAAAATTTAAAACATGAAATATTGATTCACCTTTAGTGTCGGTTATCAAAGTTCTTGCGAAGAGCAGTTCTTCGTAGATTTCTTGATTCATAATAAAACGAACATATGCAATATATAATAAATTTTTAACTTCATAGGTAATTTTATAAATAATGTATATGTCTTGATATTATAAGATAGTATGATGTAAGTAAATAGAGTAAATAGGTACTATCAGTGTATGTGTTGAGATCCACTATAGTGGACCCAAATTTTCATTTCATGGACCCCCAAATTTTTTTTCGCTGACGTAGACCCTTTGCAGGTTGTCATAGACCCCTAGGGGTCGATATAGACCACTTTGGGAATCACTGTCCTAGACGATATTGACGTGTTTTAGCAGGGCAAGCCGTGCGGTAAGCAAGCGCGGTATGTTGTCATAGAAAATTATTAGGACGCTGCTGTTGTTTTATTTGGTTGTCGGGATAGGTTGGGTAAGAGCGCTACGGGCCTTTAGCGCTCTTAGAAACATTCATTATATGGCAGACACATTAAATATTATTACTATCTTAATTATATGTTCATCATCTAGCTGCTTTGGACTCAGTGGAGAGGCGGGCTAAGAGGCTGATTGGTGATACTGGGTTAGTGGAAGCCAATCTACAAAGCCTAGAGCACAGGCGCAAAGTAGCCAGCCTCTCGGTATTCTACAGGATGCATTTTGGAGTGTGCGCAGGAATTGCATGACTTGATTCGACCATCCCCCTTCTATCATCGGACGTCGAGACGCACTGCGCATAGATAGATAGATAGATAAAACATTTATTTGCAGCCAAGTTCACACACATACAAACAATCAAACAACACAGTGATATACATAGTTAACTATGAAATAAAACACAACAAAATACACATTTTGGTTAAATTGTATATATGTGTGTGCTGTGGCAATACAAAAAGGCAATAAATAGCTCAGTGGGGATATTGCTCAGGAAGCAAAACACTGATTTTCAGCTATTGCCAACATACACAACCTTATGGTGAAAGTGCCTTCGGTCCGGACTAAACGATTTGCCTCTTCGTTTATAATGAGGACAGCTAAGGATTGGAACAGTTTGCCTGCGTCGGTTTTCCCGCCCGATTATAATCTGGGTGTCTTTAAGGCTAGAGTGAATAGGCTTTTAATAAGCTAGTGTGCTTTACCATCTTCGATTGCGTCGCCACTTTCCATCAGGTGGGTCTGCAGTCAAGCACTAGCATATGTTGAATAAAAAAAATGTAACGCACGTTACATGCTGGAAACACTACGTGCTTGTATATTTATAAATATACACGTTTTGTAATAAACCTTTTTTTACTATTACTGCAATGAATCATTAAAGCGGGGTACGCTTACCTGTACTTAATTTACAAGGAAAGGTTTTAACTAATATTATATTCATTAAAATCAACACTGACCCTCTCATTTTGTAGTTCTGAGCGCTCGCAAGCGTCGTGACGACGATATCCGCACCTTCTATGATGCGCCGCTCGGCTTGAGCGTATTGCTCGGGTCGTAACTCGCCGCCGCCAGCTGTCCTATTACCTGATCGCAACTGCCACGAACAAATTATTTATTTTATTTGGAAAACAACCAGTGCCTAACATACAATGAGTACATTAAACACCTTTACATTCCACATATAAATAACTAAGAACGTATAACGTTCATGTGAACGTATAACGAACGTTGAAATAGCATGTTTTAAGGTTGCACTGGAGTTCACTAGACAATTTTATTTCATACAAAATTTCCCTTGGTCACGCCGTAACTTGAGAACGACTTTACTGATTTCATCCATCTTTTTTTTAAAGCTTTCTAAGACTTCATCTTCATCAGCCCACATCAGTTCACTGCTGGACATAGGCCTCCCCCAAGGCACGCCACTGAGCCCGATCTTCTAAGACTTACTAGAAGTTTATTGCGGAAAAAAAAATTAGAAAGTTGCTCAGAAAATTACGCGGGCAGAGCCGCGCTGGACAACTAGTTCATTTATAGGCAGACACGTACCAAATAGATTTTAATTTAAAAGGTCAGGAAAAAGTAACAAAAATAGTAATTACGAAAATGCACATGGCAACAGGCTATAAAAATTGTAGAATATGCGGCGGGGCGCCCGGGGAATGTGTTCGGTAGAGGGAAAACATAGTGGTAAGTTAGACTCACATGTCTGAGAATACTACGTAATTTACGCTAAATAACACAAATTTAATTATTTGACACAAAATATGGTTCGTCGAAAACAATGGCAAACAGTTATATTGCGGATTTTAAACAAACAAATTTTTGTGTAATACTTACTTCAAATAATACAACCGTAAAAACCATACAAGTGTTTTTTTTTTGTATTGGTGAAGGTCTCTACCTCTGTATACTATTGTGGTAATTCAGGAGTACCTTAAGGGTTTCATGACATTATATCATTATAATTATGAACTGTATTAAGACAAGGACAATTCTTACCAAAGTTATTCTTTTCACAAGATCAGCGGCACGTCCTTGGCAGTAGGCAATGCGAACCGGATCTTGTGTGTTCTGTGCTGCAGTTTCCCACATGTTTATTTTAGCTTCTAGATGTAAAATCTGGAAAAAGTTGAATCTTTATAAGGACTGTATTGTTATGGCACTGATAGGCCATTGAGGGTCTGAAGTAGCTCATAAACTGTATTATACATATCTACTATTAAATACCCTGTTGTCTCATTTAAGGGTGTATTCCTAATCACTTTGACATCATCATTAATGAAAAGATAATTAATATCCAATAAAGTGTTAGTAATATTACATCATTAAAATTACAAATAAAATGGTATCAGTAAAAAATGTTTATAATATCTGAATCGACCTCTGTCTATGCGGCAAAGTCGGTGTTATTGACACGAGAACGCCGAATGGTCGGCAAATAACAAAAAGACAGCCGCCGTCTCGTGCCGCCAAATACCCTTTGATACGAGCCGCAACGCAACCGCTGCGGTCACTTCCTCCCACACCTCAGTCTCCCGTGCAAATTGCTTCCAATCGGACGTCCGTATCGTGTAGTGAATTTATGTAATATTTTTGTCTAATTTCAAATTTCAGCTTTGGTCGAGGCCAGGTAACGGTGCGCGAGCTGCTGCGAACTGACGGTAAGATATGAGAATAGTTTTGCAAGCGACCTCCTCATCAAAGCCGGTGGGCGGGCGGGCGGCAGCACTGCGAGCATGTTGGTAATATAAGAGAATGGTTGTGAGAGCGACCTCCTCGTCGAAACCGGCGGGCGCCGGGTGTGCGACGGGCGGCAGCACTGCGAGCATGTTGGTAATATAAGAGAATGGTTGTGAGAGCGACCTCCTCGTCGAAACCGGCGGGCGCTGGGTGTGCGACGGGCGGCAGCACTGCGAGCATGTTGGTAATATAAGAGAATGGTTGTGAGAGCGACCTCCTCGTCGAAACCGGCGGGCGCTGGGTGTGCGACGGGCGGCAGCACTGCGAGCATGTTGGTAATATAAGAGAATGGTTGTGAGAGCGACCTCCTCGTCGAAACCGGCGGGCGCTGGGTGTGCGACGGGCGGCAGCACTGCGAGCATGTTGGTAATATAAGAGAATGGTTGTGAGAGCGACCTCCTCGTCGAAACCGGCGGGCGCTGGGTGTGCGACGGGCGGCAGCACTGCGAGCATGTTGGTAATATAAGAGAATGGTTGTGAGAGCGACCTCCACGTCGAAACCGGCGGGCGCTGGGTGTGCGACGGGCGGCAGCACTGCGAGCATGTTGGTAATATAAGAGAATGGTTGTGAGAGCGACCTCCTCGTCAAAGCCGGCGGGCGCCGAGGGCACGGCGGGCGGCAGCACTGCGAGCATGTTGGTAATATAAGAGAATGGTTGTGAGAGCGACCTCCACGTCGAAACCGGCGGGCGCTGGGGGTGCGACGGGCGGCAGCACTGCGAGCATGTTGGTAATATAAGAGAATGGTTGTGAGAGCGACCTCCTCGTCAAAGCCGGCGGGCGCCGAGGGCACGGCGGGCGACAGCACTGCGAGCATGTTGGTAATATAAGAGAATGGTTGTGAGAGCGACCTCCACGTCGAAACCGGCGGGCGCTGGGGGTGCGACGGGCGGCAGCACTGCGAGCATGTTGGTAATATAAGAGAATGGTTGTGAGAGCGACCTCCACGTCGAAACCGGCGGGCGCTGGGGGTGCGACGGGCGGCAGCACTGCGAGCATGTTGGTAATATAAGAGAATGGTTGTGAGAGCGACCTCCACGTCGAAACCGGCGGGCGCTGGGGGTGCGACGGGCGGCAGCACTGCGAGCATGTTGGTAATATAAGAGAATGGTTGTGAGAGCGACCTCCACGTCGAAACCGGCGGGCGCTGGGGGTGCGACGGGCGGCAGCACTGCGAGCATGTTGGTAATATAATGGTTGTGAGAGCGACCACCTCGTCGAAGCCGGCGGGCGCCGAGGGCGCGGCGGGCGGCAGCACTGCGAGCATGTTGGTAATATAAGAGAATGGTTGTGAGAGCGACCTCCACGTCGAAACCGGCGGGCGCTGGGTGTGCGACGGGCGGCAGCACTGCGAGCTGATGTTGGTAATATAAGAGAATGGTTGTAAGAGCGACCTCCTCGTCGAAGCCGGCGGGCACCGAGGGCGCGGCGGGCGTCTGCACGCGCGCCAGGTCGCGCTGCGCGAGTTGCTGAGAGCTGACGTTGGCCGCGGTCGGGTGCATGGACTCCACACGCCCCACGCGCACCATACGGAACCGCTCCGCTGTAATCCACACAGCATTTAACACCTACTAGTCGAGTGAACCTAACAGTTTTTTTTACTTAAAATAATGAGCCTTTTAGACACCGCATTATAATCGACGAAATTTCAGCCCTTTGCTATACGTGTTATGAAACAGGCGCGATCACAGCCAACGATTTGGGGGGGGGGGTCATACTTGACGGTCCCGTTGGTCTTGTACCAAGACAGTAGCCACCCTAGCCGATACCCAATTTTGCCGTGTACGAATATGGATTTGGAGGGGGGGGGGGGGTCATCAGGACCACTAGCCTTGTTAACATCTAGGCGAAGCAGTGCTATCAATACCTCCTTACTATTCTATAGGATAATGTAATGTGCGGTAAAGGATATTCTCGGCAGAGAGACAAAGGGATAATCTCGGCAGCCATATTGTGCTTCAGGGCTGGGCAGAGCTTTGTGCCAGTTTTGTAGTTAGTCTATAGCGCCTTGAGCGGCCGTATTACTAATAGTTATATTTACCAAATCAGGTTCATAGGAAAAAGTAGAAGCGAGTTGTGGATTAATTATGCATTTTTGAGAATTTACGAAAACATGATCAGGTAACATTTCTACTTCTGTGCTTACGTTTGGGTAAACTCTGTCTTAAATTGAGTAGTCTGATGACCAGTCCGTCGACGGCGGCATTGCTCGTAGCGCATATAAGTATTTTTCCTCGGTTTTGTTGCTTTTTGCCTTGCGCGTTGTAAAAGTATGTCATAACTATAGCACAAACGACACTTGATTTTCCTGAAGAAAAAGATATAACTACTTAGCTTTTAAACTTAAAATAAAAGTCACGAAATTGAGCCATAAATAAAGTTCGAAATCTTATTTCAAATCGTCAACAAACACTTTAAACCTTACTGTGTAACGTTTAAGTACTATACTACTAATACTACTATATTTTGGATTTCAGTCTGTTCAAGAAAATTATAGTACAAATAATAGATCAATGGATGCGAAAGTTGATTATATTTACCTGTGCCCGGTGGCCCTTGTACCATTTGTATAGAGGGCTTGTCACCAAGTGCTGCTGACACTGACGCACTCACCGCTGTCAACTGGCTTGGGTTCAGAGTCATCGTCCACTAAAATATAAACATTTTATACGTGTATGACAACTGTTACTTGTCAGAATGGTATACAGGTTGCCAAATTAATCACCAACAAACTTCTACTTCAAATTCCCCAAGAACCAAGGTCATCCAATCCCAAACTTGGCAGAGCCTGTACTATGGAAACCAGACAACTGATACCAATACTTATACAGTAGCGTAAATTAAAAAAAAACTTGTGTCAAAATTTTTTGGGAAAAAATACTTTGATTTTTATGTAAAAACTACAGGCAATCTGGGATTTCAAGGGTAATCAAGGGTTATTTTTTTGTAATTAAAATAAATGGTATACTTATATTATTTTTCTTATTTATTCTCGAGTACACATGAGTAGGTTGCCTCTGGTGCCCGCTTATCGTTCAATTTTAGGACACGTTGTATAAGCAAAAGATTTAAAAGTTTTGTACAAGTGGTATTCTTGAACAATAAAAAAAAAATAAAAAAAATGCGAACAGACCTGCGACTTCAAATCAAAATGTGGAGTTTGGTCACTTTTTATAAAATGGTACGGTTCCGGTTTAAGTATAGCGTCGCTTAGAGGCGACCCTGCTAAATATTCCATAGCCTCAAACAACATCAACTCATTATTGATATAGGCTAAACTCCTGCCTATCATTAATTCTCCTGGCCTTAATAACTTCATCTTCTCCGTGAATGTTGCTTGCAATGATATACTATAAAAACTATTTTTATTACCTAAAATATTAGAACATCATTTTTACTTGCTTTATAATTTTCAGCAATAAACCTCAAGCTTGAATACTTACTGGCTGGTGATGGAAGACATCTCACATTATTTACAAAGAAAAACCTTTGATTTTTCGAGTCTTCTGGACCAAACGATACAAGCAGTATTTCACCAACTCTTGGAATAGTTTTTGCTTGAGATGTTGGTAGTGAAACTGGAGAAAGGAGTAATTGCATATTCACTAGCCGAAAGCACACTGAGGGATCTGCACATTAAACAATATCTTTATCTTTTCTTTACGCTATTCTCTCTCTCTTCCTCTAACATTCTGCCTCAATATTTCCACTCTCTCTCTCTCTCTGTCACTATATATATATATGCCTCTTTCATTACGTCAACCCCTCTCCCCGTCTCGCTGTGTGTAAATAAAAAGTATCTATTATCTTTTAGGAGTTAATTCAATAAAACCCGTTCATAGAGTGTATCTACATGTGAAAATGAACCTATGTACTTACAAAATTTACAAGTTATTGGATTGAGTCAAACCTTCACCGCTTTTACTTCCCCAATGGTGGATTTTTGGGAAACTGACAAATCAGCATTTAATCACATTATTTTAAAATTATTGAAGTCATAAACAGTCTATACTGGGTGTCCCGGAAAGGCTATATCAAGTCGCAGGGTATGTATAGTATTGATAGTTGACTCCGGGAAAAATATTAAATACGGCAAAAATTTATACATCTGTTGAATAACATAAAAAAATATTAATAACATAAATATATTTATATATCTTTTTTTTTTTAATTCCGGAAGTTATAATGTATTGAATTCATATAATAATTATTATCGATTGTAATGAAATGTTATGTTGACTAGTGTTTTGGAAATGTTGTGAACGCCTTTAAGTGGAATTTGTATCAGCACAAAAACAGCTAACTATTATTTGATATTGTAAATCAAAAATAAAAATAAAACAAATATTTAAATTATATTATTATTATTACTATTATTTTATATTTTTTGTAAGTTACGATATACTTTCTGTTAGTGTATCTTTTTAATAAAAAAAAAATCGTCTTTAAACTGTTCCTTAGCAACCCTGTGTCATTGTGCCTACTCCTATGGAGTCACTGCTTTTTATTTATTGCTTGCCCTGTTAAATAAGAAATTCATTCATTTTCGGTTAAATAACGAACAAATTTTGAGCTCACTGCACTAAAACTGTTGACTTTTTTATTATTTTCTTTCACAAATTGATTGTTTCTGTGTTACACTGTGCGTCATTACCAGCTTGATACCTCATTTCTGGGACACCCTGTATATTTTAAACTCATGGACTGATTTTGATGAAACTTGTACTCTTCCCTAACTTAAAAGATACTAAAACATTACAAAAAGAATTACAGCAATCGGATTTGTAGTTTTTGAGAAATACGTGGACAAACCTACGTACAAACACTCTTGTGGTACATTTGTTTAGATGCCCACATAGTTCTTACATTTATGTGAGAATTATGGGTTTTTATTAGTTTTAGATACATACGCGTCGAATACATAACTGCCTTTTTTGAAGTTTGTTAAAAACCGGGACCCATATTTACTTGTCCTTCGACGCACGAAGACGCATAGTTCAAATGGCATTAAACGCTCACCCTTCTATGTAATGACCTTGCCTAACTCTTGTCTCCTTATTTATTATAATGAAAAAGATTAAATTCGGACCAAGCGTTAATGAATTACAACTAAGTAAACTAAACATTTAGACTATAATTCCCTCTCCCAAGGGGACCAGCGCTGAAGTTCGGGATAAAACGTATGCTACGTCCTACCTCGTAGTATTAACTTAAAACATGCCACGTTTCATTTGAATTCATTCAGTAGTGTCGGCGTGCAGTGGTGCATTTCTATTAGATTACCTATACTGTGCTCACCAAGACGCCTACCAAGCGTGGGAATTATGGCAACCCCTCCTTTCTAAGGGAAACGCCTTTGTTTAGCAGTGGACGTCTTTCGGCTGATAGTGATGATGATGAATTAAGGTAACAAAAGACGCCGCACTGGCGGCTGCGGAAATCCCGCATATTCTCTTTTGCTATCATTACAGCAATTTTTCTGACAGAGCTTTGATAAAGAAGGTGCGATGTATTATCCACAACTGCATTATCCTATTGTCTGGCGGGATTTTAGTGAAGCGCTCATAATGTATATGTACACTTTAGCTATTGTCTTTACCTACTGTACTGTTTCAAGCGTCAAGTTTCAAAGAAAATTGTCATGTTTTTGTTACCATTGACACTAAAACTGAAGAGTTCAAAGCATCGTTCATTCGCAGGCACAGGAGGTAAAGACTCTATTCTCATTTGTAGACCATAGTTCTGGTTCCGCGTTTTCATGAAAGGTATAGATAAACATTCCCAGATTTCCATTAACAGCAAATCGCCTAGCAATCTGTAAAAAAATATGATAAATTACTGTTTGACCACTATTCCACCAGATGGTAAATGACAGGGGAGGGAGAAGTAGAGTATTGGTGAAAGACCCGCTGAAAATCGGCGCAACTAGACTGAGGAAGTAGATTAGCCACGTAATAACGCCATCTTCTGTGCTTCTACAGTTAGGTAAACGTCAATTAAAGTTAATGATCATTAATACATTTTTTGAAATCGGATTATTTCGACACTCGACGCCCACTAATTTTCGATACAAGTTCCTGCAACTTGTATCGAAAATTCATTTGTTTCACGGCGCATCGCATCGCAGTTATGTGTGGGAGCCCTAATACGAGGCCTGCCTTTTAAGTTCTGTCGTTACCATATTTCCCGGCAATTTTGAATTTAGAACTGTTCTATATTCGAATGTGTTTAAATTTTGAATCTCAAAACAGTTGAAAGTATTAGGATTAATGCTATTGTTTAGTCACAGCGTCGATTGGAATCTGTCAGGTTATGTACGAAAATGAATCTTTCTAAGGAAAATCTTCGTGCAATAATTTTCTACAACTTTAGAAGAGGCCTGACACGGCTTCAGTGTTATGAAGAGCTAACATCTGTGTTCAGTGATGAAGCCCCATGTCTCCGGACTGTCGAACGCTGGTATTTAGAATTCCAGTGTGGACATACTAGTGTTAGTGACAAATCTCGCGAAGGTCGCCCAAAATTCGCCTTCACTGAAGATAACATCATTACTGTGAGACAACTAATTCTCGAAGAACGTCATGTGACGTATCGAGAGATAGATGCTCTATTAGGCATCTCAGGGACAACCATTCAGAAGATCTTGCATGAAGCGCTTGGTGTGAGAAAGCTAGTTTGCCGTTGGATACCGCATCTGCTTTCCGACGATTACAAGGCGGTCCGCGTCAGATGGTGTAAGACGAGCCAAAGCCGACTAAAGTTGTTCGTTATCGAAGCACTTCAAAGAAGATGGTGGCCACGTTCGTTGGAAAAACCGGCCATGTTGCGACTATTTCACTTGAAGATCGTAGAACGGTTAACGCAGAGTGGTATAAGTACCACAGTTTGTTTACCACAAGTCATCGCCAAACTTCGAAAATCTAACTCAAAGCGACGCATCATCCTGCACCACGTCAACGCAAGCTCACACAGCGCTCGTCAAACGTACAATAAAAAGTACTATATGGTTCTAGTTGTGTTTTTTCTTCAAACGACAAAACTTAAAAAGGCATCTCTCGTACTTAATATGCAGATAGCGAGTAGACATAATAATTATCTCGTGTTCAATAATGGAAATTAATCATAAACGGTTCCGACAGTCGAAATAAATAGATTTTAAAAAGTGACATAATTAGAATTAAAGTTAATTGGGATTTGTGAGTGCAGCAGTAAGAGTATAAGGTGCGTGTGTTTACAGCTGAGGGCCCATGGATAGTTCTTTTAATGCTGGCGCAGCGATACCATTGTTGCATGGCTCTTTTCCTTGTGTTATTCCTTCCTTCTATCAGGTGAAATTGCGTTCAAGCACTAGTTTATATTGAGTAAATAAAATAGAAATGCATGGTTGTAGTCAGATACTTACTGTACATATTGACTGTGATTTACAAATGAATGGAAAATAGTCATCGGTGTGTTGTTGTGGCCTAGAATAGGCGGTGGATCGTTGTTATTAATCTGCTCTTCCAACCACTGTGGGTTCCAGCGGAGAATTTTCATTAATGTAATTTTTTCTAAAGAGAACACTGGTGTTTGTCGAACATCAACTAATGTTGTTCTCACTAAGCTAGTTTTCTTCATTCGATTTCCAGGCTCAATTTCGAATTCGTGTATTTCTGGTGCCATTTCGCTAAAGCGCACTCTCTTCTTTGGTTTTTCAGGCGGCAAAGGACCTACTTTTGAGAATGGTTTACCTGAAAAAGACTCTTCACTATCAGTCAATGGTTTCAGACTTTTAAGTGGGACTCTTGTTTCCTTTTTATCCATGGATTTATTTGACTCCATGTGCGGTTTACTTTCTGTCTTACTGCTTGTCTTATCTTTATGTTTCGAGTTATCTTTGTGTTTTGAGCTCTTATGTTTTTCTTTGTCACATTTTCTGCCATGTTTCTGTTTGTTCTCAACATCATCTGTACTTTCTGCTTTTTTACTTATTCTATTTTTTGGTGAACTATCTACACTTCTATCCTTACTCCTATTCCCAATATCTTTGTGGTTCACAGGTTTTACGACTGCTTGTTGGACATCAGTTAAAAAGGCACCCCGATTGGAAGCAGTGACTTTAACATTTGAAATAGATTTCACAGCAGTACCGCTGCTTTCTTTACTTTGTTTTTGTTCACACTCTTTATCTTTACTGGCAATTTCCTTTAATTTTTTCTTACGTTCTTCCTTTTGAGAATTAGATATGTGTTTTTTAGTTGCATGTTTATCTCCTTTGCTACGCCTCCTTGAGGAACTCTTTGGTTTACCTAAAACAGGATATTTTTAGTGGGGGTTGAAATTGGTCATCAAAATTTCAAAGTGAGACCACTATATTGAGTGGTATATCATATGAAACGGCTTTATTTGCACATCTCAGAACAGATTTTTATTTATTTATAAATTTATGTACACACAAACATGGTTTCATTTTGGTTTATGTCACATAGTTTTTGGCTGATAATCAATTTGTCAAAAAAAAATCTTCCCCTTATCTCCAAATATTGTGGAGGGAAAAATCTGAAATAATTATGGGTAATACATCTATATTTTACAGTAAAAATAAAATGATTTTTCTAAGTAGTACAGTTTTTTAGTAATCCTAAAAAAACCTTGACAAACAAACTTAGTTTTGCGGTTTGATTTTTTTGCTATCTGAGGTGTTAGACTAATAATAAAATAACATTAAGAGGTTCAATGAAAGTATGGAACCCACAATGCTCGATTCCGACTCGCACTTGACCGGGATTTTTTTCATCTCACTAGAACTACTTTTTGAGAACAAAAGTTCTAAAGTATACCTATGAATGAATTAAGCTGAACTGGGCTGTTTATCGGAAATACTTTTATTTTTATAATATTAGTGCAATATAGATAAACAACACTTCACATATTTCCGTCACTTACTTTTTTCGTGTATAAATTTTAGTTTAAATGTTGATAAATTTGCTACATGAAAGTTAATGACGGAACAAAAGATTTTTCAGTGACCAGATCACTGGTTGTATTCTGTAGACAATTGGGGTAACTTTTATTTATTCATAAATCTAAATTCTACCTAATGCAGTATTTGTTTCCAAATGTCCTAAAATCTACCTAACTAAATCTATTATGACATTCATTTATATTTTATTTCATAACTAGCTGACCCGTGCAGCTCCGCCCGCGCTTTTATTACATTTTGCTCCCCTTTTCTCCCTCCTCCCTAGATTTATCTCTCTCCATATCTCTCTCTCTCTTATAAAAAAAATCTAATTATATGCTCTTTCTCTCCTCTCTCTTTCCCCCTCCCGCTTCGGTTTCCGTCACGCTCCCCCTCTTCCTCTCCCTGTTATCCCCTCTCTGAACCCACTCCCCCTCTCTTCTACGAACTTGCTCCTTCTCACTCCCCCCTTACTCCACCTAACTCCCCCGATCCCTCACCCCCTCCTCGAATCCCCTCTCCCTCTTTCTCCTCTTTTGCACCCACCTCTCGTTCTATATATCCTCGTCAATCATGGTATCAGCGGCATTAAATATACTTTATGACCTATTCTCAGACCTCCCCGATATGCACACAAAATTTCATACATATCGGTTCACCCATCTATTTAATGACCTTTCCTTATATTGCTTAACCTTAACCTAGTGGCATGAAATATACTTTACGGCCTATTCTCAGACCTACCCGATATGCACACAAAATTTCATACAAATCGGTTCACCCATCTATTTAATGACCTTGCCGTATGTAGCTTAACCTTAACCTAGCGGTATGAAATATGCTGTATGACCTATTCTCAGACCTACCCTATATGCACACTTTCATACAAATCGATTCACCCATCTATATAATGACCTTACCTAACCTTGCTTAACCTTAACCTACCGGGATAAAAAGTATCCTATTTCCGTTTCTTGGTTCTAAGCTACCTCGCCACCAATTTTCAGCCGAATCGGTTAGGCCGTTCTTGAGTTATAAATAGTGTAACTAACACGACTTTCTTTGATATAATATAGAGATTAAAGTTCTATAGTGATTGTATGTTCAATTTCACCGATAGATGGCGCTGTTCATAATGTAAATCACGCTAACATCGTAAATTACTGTCTAATGATATTCGATAATGAAAGTTCAAAGTTTTTCGCATCTTTTATTGTTGCGACTGTAATACAATACCTAATTAAATTAAAATTTCATGTCTGCTCAGTCCCTATTGTATATAGCGTAATAATACATATCTTAATGATTAACTGATCAGTCTATAATTACCCTATTCACATACAAAGGAAATTACGTGGTAATATGTGCAAGTAATGTTTCACTGCTTAGCCCCTATGAAACATAGCATGATGTTTTATATACCAACTTATACCTTGACTTCTACACAACACATCAGTGAAAGTCCTATCAAAATCCATCCACGGGTTTTCAAATGATACCTGGACGAACAGAACGACAGACAGACAGACAGACAATCATTCCAAAAAAAATTGTTTTGGCCTCTATGTCGATAGTATAGTAGAAATAGACCCCCACATAGAAATTTTGGAAAAATATTCAATGTACAGAAAAGTGCTCTTTGAGTTTTATTATAGTATAGATAAAAATGTATATTGTTAAGTATAAGAAATACTGCTACAAAATTCTTACTTTCAATGACTTGACATGATTTTCCTTTAGGTAACTGAGCAAGTGGTTCTATCATTTGTGCTTTTTTTGATGAATCAATTGGTGAGGTAATTTTGTCAGGTTGTTTAAATTCTTTTGCAGGACTGAATCCATCTATTTCATCTCCATTGGGCAGTTCAACTTCACCTGTTAATTTATTTGATATTGGTGGTTTACTGATTGATATTATATCATCAGAGAATTCACCAGCATCATCTTGTTGATTATCAATTGAATGTTTTGTGGAAATACATGTGTCTTGATCATCATGAGATTTATTTTGAGCTGGTAGCTCAGGTATGGTGATTATATCATCTATGTATTCCTCTTCATTTTCAACATAGTCATTTTGTATTAAATCATCTAGCTGGCTGTAAGAGTTTTCCTCCTGTTTATCTTCACACTTAATTTTTTTACTCATTTTAATAAAAGGTTTACCAGGTGAGCTTTGTGAGAGTCTCATGAGCCACTGTTCAGATTCACTATCACTCTCACTGTCAACTTGTATTGGTTCATCATCATAACCCAAATATTCTTGTTTTACACTGTATGCATCATATTCTAGCAACTCTTTTTCAATTTTTAGATTTAAATAATTGTCATTAACCTTGTTTTTAGGTGGTTCTTCATAGGTTACAAGCTTTTTTTTCTTTGGGGTAGCTTCCATTGGTTCTGCAATCACATCTTGATCACTGTCAGATATGTTAACAATATCATCCTCTGCATTATACTTCGTTGTAAGGATCTTTTCTTCTCTAGCTTCATTATTATCTGCTTTACGTTTGAGAGATAGTTTTGTGTTAACAATAGGTGAAGTTTGATTCTTTTGTATATTTTCAGGAGAAGTTTGAATTACTTTCATATTATTATCTAATGTAGCAATTTTTGCTTCAATGACATCCAACTCACTATCACTTTGGAAAGTTAGTCTATTTGTTAATGACTCTTGAAGTTTTTCTTTAACCAATTTAAAAACATATTTCTCACTATCATTGATGTTAGCTAATGGTGCAAATACAGTCCACCCTAAGCCAATAATATTGCAATCTTCGACAGTGTATGGTATGTTTTGGGGTATCTTGACTTTTCCAACATATACTCCATTGGAACTCTAAAAATGGGTAAAAATTTAGTAAAATCAGTAAATATCGCTACAGACAGCTGCTACTGATCATGGTTAAACTACAACAAACTCTACTTATGTTATATTGTAACATGCAACAATAACAAGTTGGTAAATCAACAAAAAAATAATACTCAGGACACTACATAGAGCCGGTACTAAGGCCACCATAAACTGGTACAAAAATAATATATTGGTTATTTCTCCTCAACCATATAGAAATATGTACATGCAGTTAGTACATTGTATAATTTTAAGTGCAGATTAAATACATATACCTACACAAGGCACACATATGTTCACATACTAAAATGTTTGTTCAAGGTAGGAATCGAATCGGCAACCAGACCATACCCAAGAGGTGTAAGGTCAGGAACACTTAAAATTGGATGTAACGGACTAAACGATAACACTGACTCTTGGTAACACGCGTAAACAAACGACCTGTGAATAACTATTACCTGTAAATCAGTGATGACCGCTTTATTATTCTGAATATGTATTACACAATGGTTTCTAGAAATCACTGCACTTGAGAGAATAATATTGTTATGATTTCCTCTGCCGACAGTTACTTTTTCGCCGTCTGAAAGCGTGAATTCTTCGCTTCCGTATATTTGTCGAATTAATTTCCACTTGTACATGTTTCTAAAACTAATAACGACTCTAATATTTTGATTATTTAGGAATCCATTAGGTAACAATGTTAAAAACTTAATATATACAAATTACCAACCAAATTACGAACAAAACAAAAACTAGCCCACTTGCGCCGGCCGCATCAAAGTCAAAAAGTTTTTTTTTTAAAGCTCTGGGTAGAAGCCCTTTTAAGCCTTTTAGTTATTAGTGTGACAAAACACCAAAGAGTAAAATAAACTATTTTAAAAAAATGAAAACCGACTTCAATGTAAATTATCTAAAAAGCATAAAATAACGAAAATATATTGAATTCGGTGCTAGCACATCATGCAAAGACTAGCACGAGCTGACACCGACTTCAATATATTTTCGTTATTTTATGCTTTTTATATAATTTACGTTGAAGTCGGTTTTCATTTTTTTAAAATAGTTTATTTAACTGTTTTTAGTGACTTTTATTTTAGCAAAATAGGTGTCAGCAGGATCCTTTGAGTATTAAACAAACCGGAGTGGCCACTGGCCACTGTCAGGCGTTCCCCTCTGTCAAAGTACAAGTACAAGACCCTATATCATACCCGTTATATAAAACTAGTTGACCCGCGTTCCACGCCATTCAACAAATCCCGGTGCGCGCGGAACGACGTAAGCTAAAATTGCCGAATGCCAGCGCGTTTTCGTGTAAAAAATATAAGACTTATCTAGTGTACCCAAGGATAACGTTACTTTCCATCTGTAAATATTATTTCGTTTATAAATTGTCAAATAATGCACAAAATTTGCAAAAAACGTAGACAGAATATAACAAGACATCTAGCTAGCGTGCCGCCGATAAGGACAGAAAATAACGGAAAATAATCATTCGTACACTTAACACACGTTATGGATATTTATTCAAATGCGCCTAATATGTAGTATAAACGATATTTCATAATGCAATTCAATTTAAAACTCCAAAGCTAGGTCGTGAACTAGAAAATTTCATGAGTACTCGAAGAAAACGCACCGTAGGTGCGCCAGATTTTGAACACACGCTAAGGGACAAAAAATCATATGCTCTGTTTCTTTCTATCACATATAATATATATAAATGCATCCTTTTCTTGCGCGAATGAGAAAGAAAGTGCCAGCTCTCTATTGTTTTCTTTCTCTAAGGCAAAAAACTAAAAAATATAATTAATCAATAAGTGTTGCCACTAAATCGTACAAAAGCGTAACTAGCGTAATTTTAAAAGTTGAATGTACTGACATTAGTTTAAGACTTCTATTTCACGTAAATTATTATACCATTTATTTATGTAGATGCATAATTAATTAATTAAAGATTACTGTTTGAAATTCAGTATCTTTACTTGAATTTTCTACATATTTTTTTACTAAACACTTTAAAAATTATCGATTCTATGAAACTGTATGTTTATGTTTGGGTGTACTTCATTATTATAAGATATTTACGGTCGTCACTTTTATTCCGAATACTTTTATTTATTTTTAAATACATTGGCCACACCGCAGCAAAGTTAGCGCTGGGACAGCTCATAATCAAATATCGATATCGACTATCAGTATGTTATTCTGACTATTTATTAATCAGATATCCAAAAGAGTTTGTGTAGTGTACCGCATGCCGTGTCAATTTTTAGCCGACTTCAAAAAAGGAGGAGGTTCTCAATTCGACTATATATATATATTTACGTATGTTCGCGCATAACTCTGGCAATTATAGACCGATATGAAAAATTATATTTTGTACGGATAGGCCGATCCCCTGATTGGGTCCCATTAAAAACGATTGCGATTTACGTATAAGTAGGTAGTTCCTAAAAAAAACAAGAATGTCGCGTCAGAAAAATCTGTAAAAACGCCTTAAGGATGAGACTCGTCGTTTTTAAGGAAAAAATGGTCATAACTCTGGCAAATTTGGCTATTTGCATCCATCGGTTACCTGCGACGCGCACAATGTCGTCTGTCCACCTAGTGGGAGGCCTGCCAACGCTGCTTCTTCCGGTTTGTGGTCGCCACTCGAGAACTTTTCTCCCCCAACGGATATCGGTTCTTCGAGCGATGTGGCCTGCCCATTGCCACTTCAACTTGCAGATTCTGAGAGCTATGTCGGTGACCTTAGTTCTTCGGCGAATCCACATTTCAGATTCTGTCGCGCAAAGAAACTCCGAGCATAGCTCTCTCCATGGCTCGCTTTGTGACTCTGAACTTCTCTAAAAGGCCAGCCGTTAGAGACCACGTCTCAGTACTATATATCATCACTGGAAACACACACTGGTTAAAAACCTTCGTCTTCAGGCACTGCGGTATTTTGGACGAGAAGATATCGCGTAGTTTCCCGAACGCTGCCTATCCGAGTTGGATTCTTCGGGTGACCTCTTTGTCGAAGTTGGACCGACCTAACTGGATAGTTTGTCCTAGATATACGTAGTGGTCAACAACTTCGAGTGTATCGTTCCCAACAACTACTGGTACGGGTGCAACATGGATATTAGACATGATCTTCGTCTTGTCCATGTTCATTTTAAGACCCACCTGTTGGGAAACGCTACTGAGGTTGCTGAGCATCGTATTGAGGTCCTCCAGCGACTCTGCCATAATGACTATATCATCAGCAAAACGAAGGTGAGATTGATGTTGATGTCGAATCCGTACCAGTCCAAGGGCTTGAAAACCTCCTCCAATGCGTTTGTGAACATTTTCGGAGAAATAACGTCTTCCTGTCTCACACCTCACTGCAATGGAATTTGGTTTCGTACTCTCGTCCTGTAGTCGGATCGACATGGTGAACTTTGTTATATAATACTTGTTATTCTAACATTTTGAGGTGTTAAAATCCTCACACAAATACTATCTACTACTAATGCATGTTTCGCCACGTCGCTACGCAGGCACACGACAATATTATCAAACACTAACATAATCTATACGCACACAAGTAAATTCACACACAGTGACAACACTGTCTGTACACGAGATGACGTCAATTTTAAGTAAACGAGGATAGTGCATGACACTATCGATATTTTACTGTCGATGAGTTCCGATAATATTTTTGGTGAAAGTTAAATAGGTATAAGGTATTTTTAAATATAGGATCATAGGAAAAGAACCTTGGGTTGTCGTCAAAATCCGATTAATTAGGATAAGTCAGTATGGTTAAGTCTGAAACTTCAAGAAATACCTAAGCTGCATTCTTACTCTTATACACTCCTTTGCAAAAAAACGGGCGGTTTTGATTTTTCTACATTATTGGTAATAATTTAGTTCTAAGGACGTTTTAATAGCCAAAATATGTAACTGGCACTTAATAAACAGTCTGCGTATGAAAAAAAGTTCATTCCAAATTCGAAACCTTTGTTTAAAAAAATAATAATCCCGTTTTCAGTTTGTGACTTTTTACTTACTTTTCGTGGGTTTTCGGGTAAAGGTTATTCTACTAAAAAAAAACAAGAAGTTAATTTTAGTTTGGCGCATAATCCTGCCTTTTTGTGATTTAAAACAAATATCTTTGTGTCTATTGCAATGGCAGAAAAAGCAATAAGAGCTAGTAAAATTATAGCGCTGCTGGAAGAGGGGTGTAGCCAGTGTTACGTCTCACAGCGGTTAAACGTGAGTCGTTCAACCGTCCAAAGAACCTGGACTCGATACCAAGAGACAGGTTCCGTTCAGAGAAGGCAAGGTTCTTGGAGAAAACGTTGCACACAACCACGAGACGACCGCTTTTTAGTGACTCAGGCGCTGAGGAACCGCAAATGGAGTTACATAGGTCAATCTAACTCCATTTGCGGTACCGTTCTGGCGCTGTAGATGCTTAAATGCAAGAGGTCGGTATTCGTCGTTTGGATTGGCCGGGGCGTCCCGATCTTAAGCCCATTGAGAACGTCTGGGACCTCCTAAAAACGCGAGTACGATACCCAAGGTGGTACAAGGTCAAAAAGTGCTTGAGCGCATTCACCGTGGAACAATCTGTAAAAAACCGATAAACATGCAACTGGGTGACGATGATCCAATTGTTGCAGTTTTTCATTTCTTAGGTCGTTATCGTCAATTATACTGCGCGCGCGTCTGTGTAGCGAATCCAAAGAGTCAAGTTGATATTTGGCAGAGCCATCTCACAGGTGAGAACAGTACTCCATGCAGGGTCGAACCTGAGCTTTGTAAAGATTCAAAAGCTGTTCCTTTGTGAAATACCGCCTCACCTTATTCAAGATACCAAGTTTTTTTAGCAGAGATTTTGGCTTTGGACTCAATGGATCGTCTGAAATTAAGGTCGGAGGATAAATTGAGACCTAACAAATCTAGATGATTGGATGTCGGTATAGATACACCACAAAAAGCAGGAGTATAGATGTATTCCAAAGAATTTATGATCATTTTATAAAATATATAAAAAGATTGAACCGACTTCAATAACACTAAAATGCATAAAATAATTTTAATATTATTGAAATTGGTGTTAGCGTACCTACGGAGTATACCTATTTGCATTTTTTTACATCATTCATGTTTCTTCAGGAACAATTTATCAGGACGTAATGAAATTTGCATGGAATCATTATAGTAGTTAACTTTCTCGAATAAAGAAAGAATCGTCGAAATACGTTCATATTTGAAGTTAGGCTCAATTCATACCAAGATGACAGCGGCCGGTAGCGCACTTTCAGTGTGAAAGAAAGACATTTGCCAGAGTTATGACCATTTTTTCCTTAAAAACGACGAGTGTCATCCTTAAGGCGTTTTTACAGATTTTTCTGACCAAACATTCTTGTTTTTTTAGGAACTACCTACTTATTCGTAAATCACAATCTTTTTTAATGGGACCCAATCAGGGGATCGGCCTATCCGTACAAAAAAATATTTTTCATATCGGTCTATAATTGGCAGAGTTATGCGCGAATATACATTAAAATATATATGTATAGTCGAATTGAGAACCTCCTCCTTTTTGAAGTCGGCTAAAAAGTGTCACGGCATGCGGTACACTACACAAGCTCTTTTGGATATCTGATTAATAAATAGTCAGAATAACATAGTCGATATCGATATTTGATTATGAGCTGTCCCAGCGCTAACTTTGCTGCGGTGTGGCCAATGTAGGTATTTAAAAATAAATAAAAGTATTCGGAATAAAAGTGACGATTGTAAATATCTTATAATAATCAAGCACACCCGAACATAAACATACAGTTTTATAGAATCGATAATTTTTAAAGTGTTTAGTAAAAAATATGTAGAAAATTCAAGTAAAGATACTGAATTTCAAACAGGAATCTTTAATTAGTTAATTTTACATCTACAGAAATAAATGGTATTAACAATAATTTACGTGAAATAGAAGTCTTAAACTAATGTCAGTACATTCAACTTTTAAAATTACGCTAGTTACGCTTTTGTACGATTTAGTGGCAACACTCATTGATTAATAATATTTTTTAGTTTTTTGCAAATTTAGTGCATTATTTGACAATATATAAACGAAATAATATTTACAGATGGAAAGTAACGTTATCCTTGGGTACACTAGATGAGTGTTAATGCTGAAATAAAACCTTCTTGGACTGTAAACATGTGCTATATTGGCGATAGGTAAATGTGGTACATGGATTTCACGGAATGAAATAATTAATTGTGGCACGTCCGTATTGCCCGCTCAAGTCTGGGAAGTGGCCGTTGGAGGGGCGACTCGTCGAGCTCGGCGCCTGCGCAGTCCGCCGGTTGCATAGCTATACATATGTACATGTATTCTTAACAATGCCCCCCGACGTTGAAAGCTTCGGTTTCAACTGACTCCTCACATTGCTCTGGTAGTGGACAAATCTTACGGCAGGAACGTTTGATTATGCCCTTTTTGGTTTCAATGTCAGCTACTCGGTTGACCCCATCCACGCCTGTGTAAACTCGTCGAATCCGTCCAAGACTCCACTTCATTGGCGGCAGACAATCCTCTTTTACCAAGACCATAGTTCCTTCTTTCAGCTCGCCTCTTGTGGCTTTCCATTTCACCTTCTGTTGCAGCTCCGAGACATATTCTTTATGCCAGCGAATCCAAAAGTGTTGTCTCAGCTGTTCAACTCTGTCCCAGCGTTGAAGCCTATTTGATAGATTCTATCTGTACTAGAGTCGTATAAAGTTCTTCGTAGGTTAATCACGTATTTCCTAATATTCGAAATAAATGATATTTTACTGACTTCACGCCAGCCTCCCACAGGCCTCCAAATTTGGTGAGTATGCTGGAATGAATTTAAAATCTATTCCTTCATTGGCTATGTCCTCTGACAAAGTTAAGTGATGACTTTTAAGAAAATTCATGATTTCGTTCTTAGCTCCTACAAATTGAGTACCATTATCAGAGAACATAGTTGATGGCTTTGAACGACGTGCAATGAATCTACGCAAAGCTGCTATGTACTTACGCGTCCTTTGTCAATTCTGTAACTAATTCCAAATGAATAGCCTTCGTGGTGAAACAAACAAAGACTGCGATGTATACTTTTATAAGTTTGCAACCACGTCCCCTTCTGTCAGCAGCCAATAGAGGACCAGCATAGTCTACACCTGTAGTTTGGAAAGGGTACCCGGGAGTTATACGTTGCCTAGGTAGTTGGCCCATGATTGGGTTGACGGCTTGTGCTTTCATCCTGAAACACCTCTGGCATTTGTGTACGACCTGTCGAGCCATATTTTGTCCTCCTAATGGCCAAAATCGTTGTCTAATGGATGATAAAAGACTCTGTGGAGCTGCGTGAAATAATCTAACATGTTCGTCTACGAAAATGAGTTTCGCAATAGGATGCTTACATGATATCAATATGGGATGTTTTTTGTCATACTCGAATTGTGAATTATGCAACCTACACGGATCACTCCAGTATCATCCATGAATGGTGATAATTGCAATAAATGACATTTGTGTGGTAAAGGTTTTTTATGGTGTAAAGTACTGTATTCTTGAAATGACTGAATTTGTGACTGTTTCAACAGAACCTGGAATGCATTTTCTAACTCTGTGGTAGTAAATAGACCTGACCTGAGAGCGTTACCCTGCCTACAATTGTTTAAAAACCTTAGAACATAGGCAAATGTTCTTTTAAGTTTAGATAATTTAGAAAATCTACTAAAATCAATGATATCAGAAACGTGAGAAGCAGCAATATGTGAAGTCACCTCGTAAGTTGGCATCATGATTTCTAAATGTATTTTTAGGCCAGTGAGACTCGTCTTCACGCAGGAATGACGGGCCTAACCACCATAAATGTAAGGTATCTATTTGTGACATATTGACACCTCTGGTTAGCAAATCTGCAGGGTTTTGTCGGGTCGCAACATAGCGCCATTCAAAGGTATGTGTTAAATCTTGAATTTCTGCTACGCGATTTTTCACAAATAGCTTTAAGTTATTGGGTGCTGTCTTTATCCAGCCGAGAAGAATCTGTCCACAGGATACATCTCTGAACAGGTAACCTTAAGGTTTTAAGTACCTTCTGTATCGAACGTGAAGCTATGACTGCGCCACACAACTCTAAACAAGGTATGGTCAATGGTTTTAATGGAGCAACCTTATTTTTCGCGCACAGTAATCGGGTTTCGATTACGTTGTCTCCAGACGAACTTCTCAAAAAAACACATGCGCCATACGCATTTTGGGATGAGTCACAAAAGGTATGTATCTCCATTATGTCTGGATCTTTACAGATAACGCAACGAGGAACTTGTAATCTACTTATGTAATATAATTCTGATGTGAATTTATGCCATATGGTTGCGATATCTGAAGGTAGTTCCTCGTCCCATGAAACTTTGTGTAACCAAAGCTTCTGGAGAATGATTTTTGCCTGAATAATAAATACTGAAAGTACACCTAATGGATCGAAGATTTTTCCAATCGTCGATAAAACTGATCGTTTTGTCGGATTATAAACTGTTGCATGCTCGTGAGGGAAACATAACATATCTGAAGTTGGTATCCAACCAAGACATAATGTACTTGTGGCGTTTTGTTGACCCAAACATAATGGAACACATGACTCTGTATTTGTAGTTGTTTGAATATTTTGCACGTTTGATTGAAATTTACGCAAATTAAAACAACCTATAACTAACGTTTTTGAAACTTCATCTTTGACTCTGAATAATTCTTCAACTGTCTCAGTCCCGGTTACCAAGTCATCGACACAAAAATCATTATTTATTACATCTGCTATTAAACTGTCTTCACACTCACTGGCAAGCTGTTTCAAACATCGAATTGCTAGAAAAGGAGCTGAGGCTGTGCCGTATGTGACTGCGTTCAGCTGGTAGATCTGTATATCCTTGGTGGGGTCATCCCTCCAGATTATGTTTTGTAAATGTCTTTGGTTATCGTGTATTAATACTTGCCTGTACATCTTTTCTATGTCGCCTGTCATTACAAATGAGTAGTGTCGAAATCTTACTAAAATAGAAAAGAGGTCAATTTGTATGGTGGGACCTACCATTTGTAATTCGTTTAATGACACGCCGCTTGTTGTAGGGGCACTAGCGTTAAAAACGGCTCGCAGCTTAGTTGTACTGCTGCCTTCTCTTAGAACGCCGTGATGTGGTAAAAAATGTAAGTGTTGTGGTACAGGCTCAGTATTATCCAAAACAAGTGACATATGACCTAAGTTTTTGTACTCAATCATAAAGTCTGTGTATAATTGTTTTAATTTTGGTTGCTTTTGTAACCTACGTTCGAGTGACATAAAACACTGTAGAGCTCTGTCGAAGGAATTGCCTAAACATGATTCTGGTTTCTTTAATGGTATTGCGACAGAAAATCTACCGCTAGGTGTTCGCTTAAATTTGTTCACGAAGTCTTCTTCACATAAACGTTCTTCTAACGAATAAACCGGTTTAATTGAGGAGTCATATTGCGTCTCCTCGATTAACCAAAATTTTGATAGTTGATCTTGTATGTCTGACCCATCGTTTTGTATCAAATTGCATGAAATTTCTTCGCTTGGTAACATAGTGTAACCTAGGCCACTAGTAGGCCCTGAAATAATGTACCCTAGTTTGGTTTGCTGTAATATAGGACAATTTTTCCCTAAACGTATTTGGTTTGCTTGTATTAAATCCCAAAAGATTTCATTGCCAAGCAAAAAACCAATTTTTGTATGATGAAAATACCCAGGGTCGGCAAGGGCTACCTGTGGAGATATATTCAACTCTTGTATGCGAACTCGATTACTGCATAAGTTCGTAATGTTTGGTAAAACTAAGAATGATATATTAACTGAATATGGTGTGACTTTTGAATGAATTGATGTATTACATCGTTTTGTAATTTGTGTAAGTGAATTATTGATCCCTACTACCGTAGTTTGTGTGTGGTTGCAATTAAGCTGCAGCTTGTGAAATAATTCTTCGGTCATGAAGGATGCTTGGCTCCCTGAATCGAGAACAGCTCTTGCCTCATGACGTTGATTGTTTTTTCCTGTTATGCATGTAGTGTGGTGACACCCCACCTGTTTATGTATGTAGTAGTTAGGTATATAAGGTATGTAACGCCGGACAAACGAGACATTAAAGAGACATACGCCAAAGACAGTGTTTCACTAACAGACACCTAAATTCCTACATTGCATGGCGACCCTGCCAGTGCTGCCCCTTTGGCAGTACTGAGTCATGAGTTTTAATAAAAATAAATGTAATTAAAGTAAATAAAAGAAATAGAATTATTTTAAATAAAGGGTCCGTCAAGTGAAAAAAATGTGCAAAATGAAAAATGAGACTATAAATTGCAGTGATAAAAATGAGACTTTATATTACATATATTATATGTGAAATATGTGTGAAATGAACTATAAAAGACTAATTAATAATTAAAAAGTGAATAAAACACAAAAAAAAGAAAGAAAAAAAAGTACAAAGTCCATACTAAAATGGTAAAGAGGAAATGCAGACGGAGCCGAAAGACGAAGGAGTATGCCGCTGGAGCCGGGAGATCTGATGGTATAAGAATGATCTGATGGAAGATGATTAGGAAGGAGCAGGGTGATGTTCGTAGTCAATGGAGCTGGTCGTGAAAGAATTGGCTACTGCCGGGAGATGGTGGAGTCTGAGGTAGATGAATACGGCAAGGAGATGGAGATTTTACCGGAGTGAAAGTGAAATCCTCAACGTGTACATTGTCCAATTTTCTTTTCATGTAATATTAATCGTTTCGTAAATAGTCAAAATCAGATTTTTACAATGCTAATATAAATGTTTTATAATGCTTATAATTAGACCATAGCAACAGTTACCAAAAGAAGACCACCCAGATTTGTCAAACATGTAGCCGAGTTAGGTAATCGGTCGCATACCTGTGCCTTTAGTACGAGTTTGCAGCTCGTTCCTCGAGCAAACTATATCGAGACAACTACTCATCTTTTCGTTGCGATGTTATCCGTAGTACCAGTTACAAAATATCGTCATCGATCAAACTATATATCAAGCTCGTTTCGAGCTAGATCAACTCGATGATACCAAAGAGCATATTTACTACGAATGGATGGCACGCACTTCACTTCATATATTTCTGTCTCTTTTATACATTCGTAAAAAGAAAGAGATCCATGAATGTCAACGTTGTCAAATGGTTTTTATCTATATTTTCCTGTGGTTCAAGAAGCTTATATCTGTGGTTCGTATACAGCTGTGGTTCATAAAATCTAACATATTTCGTTGAATTATTACTTTATGTGTCTGTTACTTGATAAATCGTTAATTTACTAATAGAAAACTAATAAAAATCAAGAAAATAACATGGGTGCCTATCCCTCAGATATTTTCATAATGGAAATAAGTATAGCAACTACGAGAAGAGTTGTTTGAGATGTTTACTCGATCCTAATGTTCTACCTAAACCAATTGTTTTAATTATTTTAGAGATTGCGAAATGGAGAAATAACTACACTTTTATAAAACTGCACGGAGCCTGCAGTTTCCTGCCAATGAAACACGCTAAAAAGTAGTTTGCTGCTATGACTGTGAAACAGACTTTGTTTTTAAATTGATTACGAGACAATAAACAGTGTTTTTACCTAAATTTAACTAGTTGTAAACAGATTGTGTTGTTGAAAAGTTACACGACTTTACGAATCTTTATTGGGTACAATAAGATTCGTAAATATTATCGATGTTTTGTTACTTTTGTTAGTTGAAGGTTATAGATGTGCCCAGTGAATGAATCTATTACTTGTATAATAATGTCTAAAGTAGTTTTTGCCATTACCTGATGTATTGTTAACTTATATCATTAAATGTGTTTATATAACCAATGTTTTTTTTTTGATTAAATGATGTGTTTTAAGGTTATAGCAATATTTTACCTTTCATTTCCTACTGATGGGCAAGTGTCTCTTCTTCTCTGTCTTGAATGACAGATAGAGTCTAGGCCCTATCCAACATAACCTATGTGTGAATAGGTGAATCAGATAAACCAGACGTTAATAAATTCTAGGTTTCCTCACAAAGTTTACTTTGATTGTTAATCATCTACATAACTATTGCATTGATGCTGTTAAATTTCAGTTAGTAAAATATGATCCTTACCTTCCTTGCCCTGTGGGTGGTCTGAGTAAGAACACCACCCACCCATATCCCGTTGGGTGTTGTATATGGCAACTGAGAGAAAACAAGAAGACAGCATGCATGCAGTAGCATCTTTCTATTGGTTTACCTACCACCTACATTGCGGTCTAGTCATGATTAGGGAAATAATGCAACTTGGTTGAGATTACATAAGTGTTATTTTAACTAGTTTAATATTTAATACATGACAACAATATTTACACAATGGACAAGTTGTGTAGATGTTGTGTAATAATATATACTTATCAATAACTTATCACTCCATGAAGTATGTATATAAGATTTACATGTGTCATGTAAATGTATATTATAATATAACTATATAATATAACAAATATAACTTAAATATCAATTCATCGGTGTAGTAACAATTTAAGACAGTCAAACATTAAGTTTGTAAATTAAAAGTATAAGTTTACAAACTTACATTTTTATGTTATGATATACTTACCAGCTTATTCACTCTGACTAAACAATTTTTAAAATTAATATGATGTGTTATATAAGTACACAAATGAATTTCCTCTTCGGAATGCCATCACCAAACAAATATTATTAATTAAATATCTTAGTTTTTATTACAAATATATTTACTAGATTCTATTTTCATTTAAGATAATACTTGAGTCACACTAAAATTAAAGAAGCTATAAACATAATAATGAATTTCACATATAGTCATCTGCCTTGTTCGCTTACTTCTAAACGACACTATCAATTTTGATGCACTTTTCACTATTATAGGTAACATTTTATTTTTCCAAAATCTATGTTTAGGACTAAAGACATAGAAAAAGACGAAGCAGGTTGCTAGTGTGAATAAAACATAACTTGTTTTGTTTTGTTCCCATGCCTCCCAATAAGCTTGAACATTATAAGAATAACATTGAAATTTTTGAAGTCTTGCTCAATGTGACTTCATGGGAGTATTGATTAGAAAGCATAAACACTTATCATAAGATATCTTCTGTGAATACACACTTCCATCTGCACCTTAAAAACATAACAAGGAATTTGTTAGGTTATTATTGATATTAGGTAAACGTAATGCAATGTAAAATTTATATTTAAATTTATATTCTACGTACAATCTGTATTGGCGTGGTTATTTATGAACTAAGCCGATAAATTTCATTAATAACGAAAGTTGAACAAAAAAAACTTACAAGTATTAAAATTTAAATAGGTATGTACCTTCTCCAGAAAGAATCTCCAAAAGCTCCTTAGAGCAACAGGTAACAAAAAATAGTTTCAAAATCAGTTCCTTTGAGGCGTTATGACTAAATATAAGGAATATCTGAGACATGATTTTGCATGATGAATTTTCGTCACAATATTAATTTTCGTCACTCCTTATCACGACGGATGGCTTCCACAGTCTCTGTAGTTACTCGCCTCGTAGAATATAGTCGCAAAAACATGATTTTCTAGTAAATTTCGCGATTTTTATAAAAGCTCACTAAGCTCTCACTAAATAAATTTCAGTGAGACCATCAACGACCTAAATGCTCGACATCGACCTGTCAAACTGCAAGCGAGATGTCAAAAGTGTCACTTGTACTGTCAAATAGGACAAATCGACTCGATATCGAGCTATATCGAGTCATAATATTTGATCGAGGACCTTTAGACTGCCGATTTTCGTTGGCGACAGTTGCCGCTACTCCCCGCTAGAGGCGCTGGTGTGAAATGTATGGACTGACGGATCTCGAAACTCGCAGCTCGAACGCTATCAAAAACTCATCATAAGCCTACTGTAACCGAGCGTCACGATGAGTGTGTAATTTCGTCTCATCTTACATGCAGGATGCAGATATGCAGTTTTGATGCATTGTTTTAGTAAGTTTTATTTATAGAGTAATGAAATTGTATCTTCACGCCTTTATATGATAGGGGTATGATTAGTAAAATATTAACATTTGCCATAAATGTAGATAATAGAAATGTACGTAATTGGGTGATATGTAACAGCTTATAACAAAGTTTATAATTTTCTTTCTTACTTTGATTTCTTTTTGTTTTTAAAGTTTACACGGATATGACAATAAGTAACCGTAAAAGGTTATGCAATTTATTAATGAAAGATAATAAATATGAATTTAGATGAGTAAGAAATAATGAATAATGATAATATTTACAGATAAATAAAAGGGTTGAGGTTACAAATATTTTTATCCAAGAGATCGTAAAGTGAATTAATAGGACGAAGGGACTTATGTTTTCTTTTTTAAGTTTTTTTTTAATAGTGATAGATTTTGTGGTGTAATGTTTAGTAAAAATACGCGGAAGGTCCCGGTAATGCAGTAGCCTTGCGCAGAATGTGTCACTTGAATGAAAAGATATATACATATCTTTTCACTGCTGTGAAGTATATCTATCTTTTAGTTCAATAGTTCAATCTAGTCCAGTAGCTCAACAGAAATGATTTAGTCTGTTGTTCGGTTTTCGTTCTTAGTTCAATGAGAGATATTGAAATGGTTGATTTATTAATCATCAGTACACTTTTTAACCAGCTTATCGCATGAGTTGAGACATGAGTATATAACTTCCGTTAATTTTCTGTTTTTGTAAAGTTAAATAATTAAGCCATTTGGAAAAGTATTCCCGCACAATTGGTACATTATATCTCAATGCACACAACTCATCTCAGATGAACAGTAAACTGTAACAATTATACTAAAGTGTCCCGTACTCTCGTAACATCATGTCATGAAGCTCAAAATACTCTAAAAACTTTACAGTTTTCATAACTACTCAGATACTTACGAATGAAAACAATGCGCTTTTATGATTGCTACATTTTATATTCAAGCTCGTGCAAATGTGTTTATAAACTGTACATTGCCATTTTGCTTGGTAGTTCAGTATCAGCTTTTCTAAATAACAAGCAATGTACAGCTAAAGCAAGAGCACGCCTAATATCGTTCTCGAACGATTGTATTACATAACCGAGTCAAAGTTTGAGTGAAGTAGAAAAATCACTTCAGTACGTACAACAGAGCGAGACAGAATTATCTATCCGCACTGCGTATCGTTCGTGTTTCGGATCGGATCGTTCGCGCCCGGTGGACTAAACAACTGAACTATGAAGTAGATGAATTGTAACTGAACTAGAGAACGAAGGAAGTAAACCAACTGAAGTAGTCCAATTGAAGGATTCATTCGTGAACTACACACGACTATAATGCAGTTGCAAATGTGTTATCGAGGATCTGTCTGTCAAGGATATTCTGCATTTACGGATAAGAACCCAACTAACGACTAGATTGATCACCTAGGAGTTCGTTTGGAATTCTTATAAGCAGTGGAGTATATTCTGACTAGGTAGAGATTTAGATCAGAAAATGAAATGTTTTGTGACGATAGTTATTGTGAGGAAAAGTGAATTATTTGATTCGTAATCAACAGTAGCCCAAGATGCGCTGTTGAGCGAATATTAAAGTATGTATTTATAGCAAGGTACACCAGGATACAAGGCAGGCACGAAATCCTTGTTGTGCTGATCATGACTAGGTCGAGCACCATTCGTGAAGACAACTTGGACACACGGAATGTTTAGGATGTTAGGATGTGTTAAACGGACTGCCTGAGTAATTAATAATAATGTATAATAATATTTAAGTGTGCACACTATAATGTAATCCTTGTATCCTGCATAAATATTAATAATATTGTTAAGGTAGGCCTACCATTGTAATAAAAAGAAATGTGTACCTTGCCGGTTACCAATATTGAAGTGTACATTGCGGTAATAAGTAAACGCATGCAGAAATATTGATGTATTATACATAATGGTACCATAGATATAAATAAAATACGTACGTAGGTAAGTATAATTGATTCTGCAGGTCTGTTAATTGATAATGAAGAGATTTTAATTTTAATTTAATAATTACACGGACTAGACACAAAACTCGGATGTACCTACCAAGTAAGAATCAGACGTGGCTAGACTTGTCTTTATTTGTTATGTTTCAAATTTTATATACTTGTTTTTAGAATACCTATTATACTTACTAATTTAGACTTTTTATAATTTAAGTTTTTATCATGTTTACATTTTTTGATATATTTTACATTTTGGGTAATTTTTAGTTTATTTTATAATAATAATGTTTCGTTAACTTTCTTAAAAATTTAAGCATACTTTTTTTAAATAAGTTGGCGTGTATAGTGTTTTAATTTATTTTTTTGTAAGAAATACACTAGATATACTATCGGCCTGCGCAACTGATAGTTGTTCTTTTGTTTTATGAGTAACATGGCATCGTATAATTAGTAATTTGTATTAATATTGTATTTAATATTTCACTGGAAGCCAAAAATATTTTTAATAGTTAAAGTTCATATCATTGAAAACATATTATTTATCCAAAAAATTCAAAATAGTTTAATTTTTTGTTTTTAAATTAAGGGGGGTGGTGTAGTGTGGTGACACCCCACCTGTTTATGTATGTAGTAGTTAGGTATATAAGGTATGTAACGCCGGACAAACGAGACATTAAAGAGACATAGGCCAAAGACAGTGTTTCACTAACAGACACCTAAATTCCTACATTGCAATGTAGACCACTGCAGTCGAGAGTAGTACTGGCTCCGTCATATGGACTGAGAGCGCAGTGGCTCTGTCGGCTGGTGGAATGGATTTCTGAATTTGTGTTTTGGTTTCGTCGTGTAATAGGGTGTTATGCTTCTGTGAGCATTTTGTGCACGTTCCCAATACGCAGCGGTTAGATGAATGTCCTGGTCGTAAACAGTTACTACATAATTTTAGCTTTCGTACTGAATCAGCCCTCTCAGTAATAGATTGGTTAAGGAATGTATTACACTTGTAAATCCTGTGCATATTTTTACATAGAGGACACTTGGGCATGTTTGTCTGTGTACTTAATAAACCTCTGACGTGCTCACTTTTTTGTTTATCTACTGTATTTTGTGTATGTAATGTTTCAAGCAAATCAGCTTTATTTTTTAAAAACGTGGTAAAATCTGTTAACTTAATTTCCGTAAAAGTGTGTTTGCGCTCTTCCCATTCCCTGTGTGTTTTAGGATCTAGTTTAGAATTTATAAGATAAATGATCAAAGTATCCCAATGCATTGTCGGTTGGCTTAACGATTCCAATGATCGTAAGTTCTTAGAATATGTATCAATAATCGTACGTATACCTGACGCAGATTCGCGTCTCATGCGTTCAATACTAAATAATAACTGGACATGATTTTGTATAAGAAGTTTTTCGTTATTATAACGGTCGCACAACAGATCCCAGGCTATATCGTAATTACAGGATGAAAACGCAAGCGATCGTATTACCTGAGCGGCACCCCCTTCCAAGGAAGCTCTTAAATAATGAAATTTTTGTATATTCGTAATTGCCTGGTTTTCATGTATAAGTGATATAAAAGTGTCGCGAAACTCTAGCCAATCCTCATATTGGCCGCTGAATTTCGGGACCTGAATGGTGGGCAATCTGACACTGGTGCTGGTGGCTGCACTGGTCTTTGCTGGCTTCACCTCATTTTGTGATTCACCTGAAATGCAAGTACGAATGTCATCATCATCACTTAACTTGGAAATACTATCCTTGTGGATCTGTTTTGCCTTGGCTAAAATAGCATAACACTGGCTTTCAAATTCCTGCCTCTCTTTATACTGCAGCGCCTCGGCCTCGTCATTGGAGTCGATTAAAAATTCTATGTTGCTTTGAATTTGATCAAATTGCTCAAAAAGATGCTCGGTCTTTGATATACGCAGTTCAAGCTCTGTACTAGTACAGAGCTTGAACTTGAGCTTGATGCTATGGAAAGTACCTTGTCACCAGTGGCTAGCCACTGGTGACAAGGTACTTTCCATAGCATTTACGAAATTTATAAACATCGTAAGACGCCCTTTGATCGAGGCTCGCTTTTTTACGAGATCTTTAAAACTATCTGACATTTTGATACAGTGGGAGACTGGTATGAATATGTTATGAACACTACTAATGTCACTAAAGTTCAATAAAAGTAACTAATGTGAACTTTATTTTCTTTAAAAACAATTACATAGATGCATTAAAACAACTAGTTAAAAACAAAGCCAGCGCGTGGCGGCTGCCGGCGGCCGGGCGCGAGAACAATAGATCCTTATCGCTCCGATCTAAACTCGCATTCCGATGTCACCGCTTGCAGTTTTATGTTGTAAACAAATTATACGGTTACGATTATCTACTGATGGGAATTATTAGGAACGGAATAATTGTAATTGGAGCGGACTCACTGTTTTGCTACCGACTTAATCTTCCTGTTGGTTATCTTTCGCTATGCTTTTGCTGGATTCCTTATTTTGATCCGGCTCGAAGGACCAAAATTCCTTTATGTTAATGCTGAAATAAAACCTTCTTGGACTGTAAACATGTGCTTTAATGGCGATAGGTAAATGTGGTACATGGATTTCACGGAATGAAATAATTAATTGTGGCACGTCCGTATTGCCCGCTCAAGTCTGGGAAGTGGCCGTTGGAGGGGCAACTCGTCGAGCTCGGCGCCTGCGCAGTCCGCCGGTTGCATAGCTATACATATGTACATGTATTCTTAACAATGAGTCTTATATTTTTTTACACGAAAACGCGCGCACCGGGATTTGTTGAATGGTGTAGAACGCGGGTCAACTAGTTTTATATAACGGGTATGACCGGGGGGTCTTTTACTTTGACATAAATTACTGTCAGTGATCATTTGCGTGTTGATAATTGATAAAGAAGAGTGCAGTGTAATTTAGTTAGATAGAAAAAGTGTAGAATAGAATAGAATACTCTTTATTTGCCTCAGAGTAATTAGAATGGAGCTAGTATCGCGTCGATTCGCCGAACAAATTTTTCGTGGCACTTTTGCGGGGTGCGGGAGGCGAAGTAAACACACCAGATACAATTTCACGCATACCCATACAGTATGTATCTTTTTGAATGTGTTGCGAGTTTACTATAGTATGGGCCATACTATAGTAAACTCGCAACACATTCAAAAAGATACGCACACAAATAAAGATTGACCAGTAGCAGTAGCCCGATTCACGTAATCAAAACAATAACGTTAACGTAGCGACTCAGTCGTTTAAACACTTTTCGTATTCACGTCCGTCGATTTTACTTCAACGGCAACGATTTAAAAGTCTAAACTATCGTTGGAGCGTATTCTGGTATAATAATCGTCGTTCAATCGTTTTATAACGTTGACTAAATGGTATTCTCGTATGAAAATGACGTCACTACCGATCGGATGCCAACGAGTAAGCGTCAAATTCCGAGTCGATTCAAGAGTCGTTGAACAAACGGTGGTTATTTGAGACGATTTTTGCTTTTCTTATTCTTGTGGTGCGAGTCAAAGTAATAAAATAACTTTTAAATGAGCCACGGACTTACGTATTTACTATCAAATTCGTCTGCACAGCAAGAAATACAAAAAGAAAGCTGATAAGGCGAAATATGTAAAATATAAATAAATACGTAAAATTTGGGATATGGAACGCGACTAGGCATGATAGAGCTCATGTTAGAGATATATTGATTGTAGCACTAAACTGGAACATGAGAGCTAGGAGTGAGTGAGTGAGACGAAAATAGGATCGTATGCTGTGAGTGAAGAGAGTAATTAGAAGATAGTGTGAGCGAGATCGTTTTAAGGTAAATATAATTAGAGTAAGAGAGATAGAATAAACTAATAAATAGAGAAAAACACGTATTTTAATTAATAAACAATTAGTATGTTTGTGGAGGGAACGGAAACGAATTAATCTCGAGTTTCCCAAAGCCTAAGCTCTTAGCTTATCTCACAAAACTCCTACCAAGACCAAAAATTGATTAGGATGACATCTATCAGCGAATAGCAAAACGTACAGAACAATGACTCGTTGACTAATCGTTTAGTTTCGATCCAATTGAGTTGAAGTCCTATCGAACTACGTATATGGTATACGAGAATACCGATTTTGGATAGGACTTCGATCTAACGACAACAAAAAGTCACCGCTATTTGGACTGTTTGTTATTACGAGAATCGGGCTACTGAACATATGAACAAAATTTGGCAGAGGGGTTAGCGCATCATGCTATCTCCAGTGGTATCTCCTCTAAGTTATTTGCACACCAAAGTAAAACATACAGAAAACTTAGAAAATAACCTAAACTAGGTACAAATGGCGGTCTTATCGCTAATAGCGATTTCTTCTAGACAACCAAAACTTTAAAAAGAAGAAACTAAACTATTACTGTATTATTATTATTATTATTTGTGTACTGTGCAGTGTAGATACTGTGTAGTAATTAAAATAAAACCATATCATGGATGTTGGAAGACATGGAGTCGGGTCGGATTCCAGCGCGGTCCGGATGAGATGGCCACATTTGACTGAGTATGTGGAATTTGTATCCAGATCGGGCCAGCAAATACTTTTTGCGTGCAAGCGATGCTTGCCGAAAGACACCAAAATAAAAGATCATGTATCAAGCCTGAATAATTTGAAACATGTAAACATATTAACGGATTAACGATAGAATAGAATACTCTTTATTTGCACACCAAAGTAGAACATACAGAAAACTACGATTAAACGTTAACTTCCGTTAATTCTTCCGAAATGTAACGTTTTAACTTTTTTTGTAGCGGATTTAATGATTAACGAAGTTAACTGTTTGATTAACGGTGCCCAGCTATATTGTTTAGTAAACCAAAACAATGTTTTTTAAACATTTCGATCCGGATATTTTATTTTATTTATATTTGAGGCAAGTTGAGGAATTAGAAATACAAAAAAGAACTGTATTATCGTGAAAAATTCTAAATCTATGGTAATAACTGATAGGCTTAAAAGGGCATGTATGTACCCAGAGACGTAAAAAAAGTAACAATAAAAAAAACATGACAGTATGACAGTGACAGACAGAGACCAAAGTTGGAAACATTGGAAAACTGAGAATTGCCATTTGCCAGGCTTTTCCATTTCCACGAAATATCCTAAAATATGACTAAGTGTGTCATAAAAGTTTGTAGAAACTATAAAAATAGAAAGAAAACAATACAAAAAGTCACCTATCATCGGTATGTACCTATCTGATAATCTGTTTGATAATTTTTTTTGTAATCATTTATATTTTATGCTTTGATTATATATTTTATGACAGTGCGAGCCCTAGTTTTTGACCCAAAACAATTTTGGTCTTGATATATTAGGAATATAAGCTGGCACTTCTTATACTTGGCAAGCCACAGAAGTACAAAAGTTTTAGTAACGTTAGTGTTTGTATGGGATTACTTTGTATTGGACCACTTTCAAAAATGTTTTCATGTTTGGACAACTTGTGTAACTATGAGAGAGACTTAAATGGACATTTGGACAGTGAAATGCCAGTTGTTATATAGCTACCGAACCTTATAAACTTTTTTAAATTTTATTAAAAATGAAAATTAATATTCCAGGATACCTATTGATCCTGAAATAAAAAATACGTGGGTAAATATAATAAAAGCAAGCCGAAAGGAAATCTACTGGAAACCAGCAAAGACTTCGGTCATATGCTCAGATCACTTTCATGAAAAAGATTTTGTGCACAAAAAGCGTACTATATTATTAAAAAGTGCTGTACCTAGTAAGGTACCTTTGTATTACCTTCTTTGAACCTTTAATTTAATTTTTATGTACAGCTGCAAAACATTGTTTTTAATTAAATTTGGCTTACAAACTAATATAGTAAGTATGTAACTGATTTCAATACAATAAACAAAGATGAAAACTGAAACTAAACTATGAAAAATATTAAATTCTGCATGTAGTGCAAATGAATTAATTTGTTAATTTACACTATACCTTAACAAGTGATTATTATAAATACAGGTGCCCATTAATAACTTGCAAGGTTTGAATATGACAGAGTAATAATCAAATTCAAAAAATAACCTTTTATTTGACAAAGGGGAAAGGGGAAGTGTGAGGGAGTAATTGTTTCTTTGTCTATGCAGCCTCCCTAAATGCATCGATAGTGCCATTCAATTAGTTAGTTTTTAAGACAATTTTGATAAGTTTGTTAACAGAATATAATAATAATATTGTCTAATTAGAATCTTGCAGGTGATTAAATCTGCTACCTGTAGTGTGAAAAAAAAAGACTCCCTTTAATTTATTTTGTTAGTAACCCTGTGTTCTTTCAGGCATTATTTTTGTCATCTGCAGAGTCTGAGAAAAGTAATTGGGATGGAGACACAATAGCTAGTGTTGACAGTGAAAATGAGAGCTACATCTTCCATGAGCCAGTAAGTTACAAGTATAAAGACATGATTAGTGATCCATAGTCATGACTAGTTTTTATGATTGTTACATTTTTAGGGTTCCATATTGTTATCGGTTATCGGTTGTGGCTGAAAATACACATAAGTATATAAAAAAAAAATCAGGCCAGGAATAATTAGGCAATAAAAAATTTGGAATAAACTTACACAAAACAGCGTTGGTGGTATGCTGTGGTATCACTAGGCCCCCTATCTAGTGACCCTAGATCTGCGGCTGAAGGCCTGCAGACCTAGTTTACGAACCTGGCTCGGAAATTGCCCTGTGAGTCCCTTAGTCGCCTTTTACGACACCCTAGGATGAGTAGGGGTGGACCGATTCTGTAAAGTAGGCCGGGTATCACACGGCGGAGAGCAGCGAGAATGAAATAATCTTCCAACCACGACACGAAATAAAAAAAATCACGCCAACCACCACCAAAAGAAAAAAAAAACGAACAAGCTATAAAAACCACGTTGGCGCCAGTGTAGCCTAGTCGGCGAGCAAGAGATAAATTAAAATGCTTAAATGTGATACACAAATTTAATACAACAAAATTAAATAGAACAATAAATTACAGGGAGGTTCGTAATTTGGCTTTATAACTTGTTCGTTTCTAAAATGGTTGGTAAACTCAACTAAAGAGTTGGAGGGCCCGAGAACGGCGAGCCCTCGGATGATGTCTTCGGCTGGCTGAAGCCTGGAGTTGTCGCAGGGAGTAACCGGACTATCGTCCCGGTCGCAGTAGCTGGTCGTAGACCCGGAGACAGAGAAACTGATCAAAATGATCCGCACGGCAAAACCTCAACTTGGAGGTAGCAATCCTTTATCCAGAGGTAAGATTCTTGCCGAAGGCAGGAACCTTGGAACGCCAGATATGCGTCCCTGTAGTCGCCGCTCCCTTATCGCGACCCTCTCCCGACCAACCTCTGGTTGGTGGAGGTTGACGCAAAAGAGCGACGATTACAAGAAAGATACACGTACATAAAAAGCCAGGAGAATATAGCTTCTCTTGGTATAAAAAACGCAAACCTAACAGGTAGGAGGTACCTATTTAAAATAACAAGAAAATACACAGTTATTATCCTAAATTATTACAAACCAAGAAAAACTTACCAGTTAATACTCTGGGTACGTACACTGAATTTAATTAGTTAACAAATTTAATATATTAATACAGTGTGAATATGCTATTGGTTCACGTTTCCAAACAACTTTGGAGCATGTGCTCCTGGCAAAGACTGCTTGATATGTGAGAGACCTATGCGCTGCATTAAAAATATCGAGGCAAAAAAGGATGGAATGGTCTAGAACAGTGGTTCCCAAACTTGATTGGGCTCTGACCCACCTAACAAAAACTGCCAAATTCGGGACCTACCTCTTTGCCATCTTAAAATGGGGGACAAAATATTGGTAACGTTTAGATACCCTAGTAGTAGAAACCCCACGGGTATTTTTCATGTTCCTAACCAAACCAGTTTTTAATTCCGAAACCTATAAACAAATCCATCTAAGTATTTGTTTTGGAGCTGTGACGACACAGAGATACAGACAAAGGCGTAAGTATGTCACCCCTCCTTTTTGTGTCAGGGGTTAGAAGTTAAAGAACTTTTACGTATAAATTAGTAAAAAGTGAATAATTGATTTTTTGTATGATCTGATTTCTTTTGGCTCCAATTCTCCTGATATTTTAAAATACAGCTGGCAACTGTGCCCTCAGTGCTCGTCTGGCTATTAGCCCGATCGGACGGGTTATCTTATGTTTCAGGGCCCACTCAATATTCGCTCGCGACTCATCAGTGGGTCGCGACCCATACTTTGGGAACTCCTGGTCTAGAAGACTCCGCCTACATTCCGCCTAGCAACAACATTTTTCTTTGTCTCGCGTTGAACCACTATTTTATTTGCAAGTATCTAAAGAAATGATGGCCCAAGCGAACGGCTATACTACGCCCCTTTATAAACAAATACCTTCACATGTGAAAATAGTAAAAGAACAAAGAAACCCTATGCAAGTTTTATTCTATTGGTCAATAGAATACCAGAGAAGCTTGCTGCAGCTTCCATCAACCATAAACAACTAAATTACATAAAATATCTCAACAATTTATAGTTAATTTAAAAGATATAGAAACTAGTCAACAAAGCGTAAACTTGTGCTATTTAAAAAAAAATAGGAACTAATATATCTCCTAATAAAAGTCTGTTTTCCGTAATTATTTATTATAATATAATGAAAACAATGTAGCTATGCTACAATACCTACCTAAAAGGTAAAAAAGGAACCCTTATGGTCTGACTGTCTGTCACACCTATATATTTCAGGAACCACTGGTGCTATCGATTTGAAACTTAGAATAGTTTTAGATCTTACTTATCCAACCTCATCGCAAATGAGAACAATATTCCTTATCCTTTTACTTCCTTTTTAATGGCGGCCGAAATCGGGTCTTAAAATTTCAAAGTGAGGCTACTATATCGAGTGGGGTATCATATGAAAGGGCTTCATTTGTACATTTTAAAATAGATTTTTATTTTGCTTTATGTCACATAGTTTTTGGCTTATAATCAAAAATGTCAAAAAATACCGTTCCACTCCTTATCTCCGAAGTTTGTGGAGGGAAAAAATAATTATGAGTAATACATGTCTATCTATATTTTACAGGAAAAATAAAATGATCTTCCTAATAGTACAGTTTTTTTAGTAATCCTAAAAAAAACTCGACAAACAAACTAAGTTTTGCGGTTTCATTTTTTTGCAATCTGAGGTGTTACATTAATATTAAAATAACTTTATTACATCCAAGGATGGTATGGAATCCTCCTTGGATGTAATAACAGCGCGAGCCTCGGTGCACGTGTCCGACTCGCACTTGACCGGTATTTTTTATTTCTTTAGCTGTATAATCATTTGCAAAAACCAATATATTTTCTTTAACTGGAGTTGATCCCACCACTCATTCCCATTGTGACTCCTGTAAGAAGGAGGCCCAGGATCTACAGTGGTCACCAGTGAAGGAAGACACCAAGGTTTGACCCTCTGCAAGTCCCGGGGAAACGCGAATCACCGACTCGAATTTTCATAGAATTTCACCAGAAAAGTAAACAGGAAGAGTAGGAAAGACAAATTATACTGCCCTGCTTGTCAAAGCGGGAGCAGAATGGAAGACTTACAGATTGACTAATGATTTAGTCCATCTGCAAGGCACCACGGATTATACTAAACTTAAAGGACCTATTTGAGCTTAATACTTGGTTGTGATAATAGGGAAAGCACGAAAATTTTCCTTAGATGTCACAAGGTCTGAATAATAAACAGCTCCAATTGATGTGATTTTCAAATTATTTAATATGGTAAGGTAGACTGGGGATAAGTTTATTAAACTATTTTTTTTTTCAGGAGATAATTTTGTCATCTGTCCAGACTGATGAAAGTAATTGTAATGGAGACACAGCAACTAATGTTGACTATAAAATTGAGGATAATAATTTACAAGAGCCAGTAAGTCTTAATAAATGCATTAGTAAATTTAGTAGTATTACTCAAAATGAAAGTATAAATCTTTATCACATATGGTTCTTATTAAAGTACTTTCTTTCTTTGCTTATGGGTCAGATAATGGCCCATAAATGATGACCCCTTGAAGGTAATATGCTAGAGAGCTGGCACTTTCTTTCTCATTCGCTCAAGAAAAGGATGCATTTATATATATTATATGTGATAGAAAGAAACAGAGCATATGATTTTTTGTCCCTTAGCGTGTGTTCAAAATCTGGCGCACCTACGGTGCGTTTTCTTCGAATACTCATGAAATTTTCTAGTTCACGACCTAGCTTTGGAGTTTTAAATTTAATTGCGTTATGAAATATCGTTTATACTACATAATAGGCTCATTTGAATAAATATTCATAACGAACGAATTATTATTTTCCGTTATTTTCTGTCCTTATCGGCGGCACGCTAGCTAGATGTCTTGTTATATTCTGTCTACGGTAATATGTCTGTATTCAACATTTGAAACTCGTGCAGTATGTTTTAGCCTTAGTGTCAGTGACATTTATATCCCATCTGAAAGGCGACATCAATCGTCAAGCACATAGGATTGCAGAGATTGGACCTTACTTTCCAGGGCATGATCCTTAGATCATAATAGATTATGCTTACATGTGACCGTATCAGATAATTCTAGCGAATAATGTATAGTACCTAATTTGACTAATTTACTAAAGTTAAATAAAGCTGCGCTTTAAGCATTAAAAAAACTCTTTTACGATGTGTAAGGGGAATATTTGCATTGCTGTAACATTTGAGGAAAAATATTTAATTTAATTTATTAAGGATCGCCAACATTACATACATTATCAAAAATTAAGAACATGAGCACAGATCATGAGTTAAATGTTGTAATAATTATAGGTGACCACGACATGCGCAAATACAAGTGCGATAACAACCTGGATAATAAAATAGTTGTTACCAATCATTAAACATTGAATTATCAAACATAATTAATTAAAATAAATATTTTTTTATTTAATATAAACAAAAATTATATTTAATTATATTTATTTATTTATTATAAATAAATATTTATTTGTTTATTTAATATTTATTCATTTAAAATAAATATTTAATAAAATAAATAAATAAGTATTTATGAGATAATTCAAGAAAAAGGCTGTGCTGCAGCTGAGAGCCATACGTTTTGTCCTTCAAGGTCCGACTGCGTGGCGATTCATCCGTTGTATAGGTATAGGCAATACAAATTACATCACTACAATTTATGAAAATATCGTCTGTTGACACTTAACGTTTCCACTTTGTATAATGTGTGATAAGGTAAAATAATAATTATACTAATAATAACTGTAGCTTTGATGATAAAACATGGTTTTTTTTTGTGTTGTAGGAATCATCTGTAACACTTTACAAAAAAGGTATTCAACCATCTACTTCTGGCAAAATACTAGTAAAAGTTGATAATTTAAATGATAGAGATAAAATAGGTAATAAGTCTTCTGAAGGAGGGACATGTGGTAAAAACATAGAATACACCACAGCAAGAGTACAGATTGGTGCACTTGAACAAAATGGAGATATAATTGAAGACTTTTCAGATCTGGAATCTGTATTTGATACTCCACAAGTAGCTAAGATGCGACGTGAGTTACGTAGACGATCGGAAATACAAAAAAGGCATACCTACAGGATACAATCACTCAGACAGCAGAATTTAAGACTTCGAAAAAAAGTGTCTTCTCTTATGAGAATAATCCGAACTTTAAAAAAAGAAAGGCATCGAAAATGAGACATTATTTTTTTCATTAATTAAAATGAAATACATAATTTAGTTTGAAGACGATTTATGCGAGTTTGTTTTGTGGATTTTTTTGTGCAACGATTAGTGCCCTCACCATTTCATGTACTTGCTCACGATAGCTGGCTGGCTACCAATTCTGTAACAACTGCGGTACAACTGAACAGTGTAATGTAACAGTAAGCTGGTAACAGTAAGCTGTCGTCAAAGATAATACTAATACTCATCTCCGATCGCCAATAGCCGCGTCTCCACCGGTGGCACGCGGCAGCCTCTCGAGGCATGTGTTTGGTGGGTGTAAACGTGCCGCGGGGTTGTGAGGGCGCACGTTGCCTTGGCTGAGCCTGGCTCACGGTCGAGCCATCGGCTGTCAGTAAACGGGACGTGCTCAAAGATGTGTGTGCGCTGTTCGTCCGGTGTGTACGGTGGTTTTTCGGCTCGCGAGCCAGGTTTTACGGAAAACAGCAGATATTAACGCAACTGTCTATTTTATCGTCTGATGGCTCGGTCTGAATCGCGAGCCTCGGCTCGGGGTTTCCAGGCACTGAGGCTGTCGCGCGAGCCCGTGCGGCCGGTGGAGGCGCAGCTATTGACGCGGCGCTGCGTCGCCGTAACTTACAGTGTCAGTCAAATAAGTGATGATTTCATTTACCTACGCAGGTATTTTTTAACAGTTCCTAGAGGGTGTTGATATATTAAATAAAAATATCGATGCTAGATGTAGATACTCTGATTATTTCGTGCTAGATGGTAATACATTTCTATTTATAGGTATTTTTATAAAACAGATTGTGATTTAGTTAATATACATAAACTAACAATTTTAACATAAAGTTGTTTTAATTCTGGTAATTTTCATTTTCTTCCGCAGCCTTATTTCCCTTAAGTGATTATATTAATCGTACTGTTAATGAGGCAATGTCTTGAAATGAAATGAAATGAAATTTATTTCAAAGTATATGAGTTAGGGTACATGCTACATATTTTAACTATACGTTTGATGAGTACAGATTGTCAGGGTACCTAGATGACCTCCGTTACTTACATTAGGTCTCTTTAGAGCCTGTGTTGTAAGTAAGCAGTTCCCCTCTTATACATTGCTTCATTAACAGTACCTACGTGCAATATTATTTGGCAAGTAGAGAACAGGCTCTACGAGAAGAGCGCAAGTTAGGGGCGCTACACGGTTAAGCGCGCACAAATTGGCACACTCGGGCGGCAAAATCGAACATTACCTAACTGTCGAACCTATAAACGACAATTATAGTAAATGATCATTAATCCATTTATTGATAGCGGTTTATTTCGACACTCGATGCCAATTAATACTTAATACACAGATAGTAAGTAGAGATATCAATTATCTCGGATTCAATAATCGAAACTAATCACAAACGGCTCCGACAGTGGAAATAAAAATGTTTTAAAAAGCGACCTCTGTGACCCTGAACATTTAGGTCGCTTTTTAAAACAGGAGCTTTTGAGAACAGGAGCTCAAACATGTTCAGGCTGTACTGGTGAACAGGAGCTCAAACATGTTCAGGCTGTACTGGTGAAAAACGGTTACAGAACGAGTGGACGGCCGAGGCGATCACAGAAGAAATGCAGACATCCTGAAGCCAAGAGACAACCTGCTTACATACCCTATGTCAGGGGAGTAACGGACAGAATGGGTGTAAGTCTTAAAGAGTTCTATTCACATTGCCTAATAACGAGGAGCTGATGATGGAAATGGAAGGTGGTTGACAGGACCCTGGAATGGCTACTAGTAAACACATAGAGTTTAGGCTCATTTAATTTGTCCTAAAGAGTTCTATTCACATTGCCTAATAATTAAAGGACCTGATGATGGAATTGGAAGGTAGGTGACAGGACCCTGGAATGGCTACTAGTAAACACATCGAGTTTAGGCTCATTTAATTTGTCCTAAAGAGTTCTATTCACATTGCCTAATAATTAAAGGGCCTGATGATGGAATTGGAATGTAGGTGACAGGACCCTGGAATGGCTACTAGTAAACGCATCGAGTTTAGGCTACTTTGATTCGTCTTAAAGAGCTCTATTCACATTGCCTAATAATTAAAGGGCCTGATGATGGAATTGGAAGGTAGGTAACAGGACCCTGGAATAGCTACTAGTAAACACATCGAGTTTAGGCTACTTTGATTCGTCTTAAAGAGTTCTTTTCACTTTGCCTAACAATGAGGACCTGATGATGCAATTGGAAGGTAGGTGACGGGACCCTGGAATGGTTAGCGAAAAAAAATACTCACCATTTAATTAAATTTGGTCCAGGAAAACCTAAGAAGTAAAATAATAATAAAATAAAACAAGCTTTTATTTAAATGCGCCAAAAAGAATAAAATAAACTTTTCCTTTAAAACTTTTAATATCAATTTATAACGTCATTACACAATTTATTTGATATAAAAGCTTGTCGCGAGATTTACTTATAAGAATTTAAACAAGAAAATTAATAATTTGATTTTATTGACTTTAATGTTTAAAATTTACCATGTAAGTAAGTACGTCAATCGACAGTTTAACGTCCTCGATAAGACGTTAAACTGTCGATTGACAATTAGGGCTTCTAAAATAATTTTAGTAAAGGTCTAATTGGAACAGTTAGTGTCAGGGCAGGACACTAACTTAAGGCGGCGGCGGAAGAATGTTTAATTAATACATCAACGGCGGCGCCTACAAGCCAAGTTAGTCGGCTTACTGCTCACCTACCAACACGCATTGGACAAGCGTGGTAGGTTAATTGTCTAACCCCTTCCAAACCATGCATTCACAAAATACACATAGGCCCCTAGTGCCCGGCAGCTCCAGTGGTCCAGCTAATAAGCTGAGCAACCTAGAAGCAAGGGGTGCGAAGAATCTCCGGGCGGGATCCGATAAACACAAATCGACCAAGGCAAATGTACAAATGGACACCGAGACTCGAAATAAGATTCACATACTAACATTTAACGTCCGCACCATAGATAATACACTATATACTTAAGAATAGATGGGTCACTCTGGTTCATCTTTTAATAAACTAATTTTACCCTCGCCTAAAGATGGCGTAACTTTACAAGAATCCAAAATGTGCCAACAGATGGCGTTTTTAAAATAATCACTTTACGTATAGGTAAATGAAGCATAAATATTTGTAAGGAACATGTCTAAAGGCAAACCAAAGAGATATTTACTGTAAAAGTTTATTTGGTAACCAATAACTTTATTCAACATATCTGAAGCACAATCATACTCTATTATATAGTCCAATCCCCTTGAGTTTCTTGTTTCACTACAGCTTTTCATTAAATTTTTCCAATTCAAGCCATTGTGGTTAAAGACAATGATGTAGTGGACCTGAAATAGTTCACGAGTAGTATAAATATTATTATATTTATATACTTATGCTAGGTGCATAATGACTTGTTTGTTTAAGCTTTTGTAAATAAGTACATACCTACATAAGTAGACAAATAACACCCAGACACAGAACAAACAGAATTCTTCAAAAACATATTTGTAAATAAACTGTGAATATTTAGTTTAAATAAAATTTATAAAAGCTGTTTATCTTCAATGACACAAGTTATTTTGAAAAATGACATAACAACTTAGGTTACCATAGTAACCGCCAAAGGCAATTTACAATAGTACCTGGTAACCTCCTTGAGTAAAACCATAGTGTTTTATTAGGCATCCGTTAAGGCCGGCTGTTGCATAGGTTTTATTACATTATGGAAGTTTACTACAAATATACGAAATGTATCAGATTTACTCAAATAAATTGAAGATATACAATAACAATATTAAACTAATTAAATAAAAATATATAAACTGCATTTTTAACGCCATCTAGGCAAATTATAGTAGAATCTTAAAATTTAGTTCCTTCCCTTGCCTGAAGATTGTGCTAGTTTCCATACATTAAAATTTTGTCAGCTGTTTTAAGGAGAGTGCCACTGGCATGGTCCGCACTCTTAGGACTGAAGAAAGATTATTAGAATTAGAAAATTCACTAAAAAATATAAAATGGGATATTGTGGGTTTGGCAGAAGTACGTAGAGGAGGCGAGGAGACATTTGAGCGTAAGAATAAAAACATATTTTTTCACTTTGGTATAACGGATACACAGTACGGAGTAGGATTTTTGGTCTCTAAAATTTGGAAAAATAATATCATTGAATTCATACCTTATTCAGAGAGACTTGCTTTGCTTAAATTACAAATAACAGATAAGGAAACATTAACCATAATCCAAGTTTATGCACCAACATCGGGTCACCCAGATGATGAAGTGGAGGATTTTTATGATCTACTAAATAAGGCACTAGACGAAAATCGTGGTACATACAATATTGTTTTAGGTGACTTTAATGCCAAAATCGGCCAAAGGCAAGATCAAGACTATCATGATATCATCGGTCGCTATGGAATAGGTACTCGGAACGAACGTGGTGAACGTCTTCTCCAATTCGCTTTTGGGCAGGGCCTAAGTATATCTAACAGTTTCTTTTATAAAAAGCCACAAAGAAGGTGGACATGGATGTCACCCAATGGAACAATACGTAACGAGATCGATTTTATACTGACTTCAAATAAAGATATTGTTCAAAATGTAGATGTCATAAACACTCTTCAGTTTAGTTCAGACCACAGACCAATAAGAGCACGACTCAGTTTTGATAGAAAATTTTTAAGACAAAATATGTTAAAAAGTAAAATAAAGAAAATAGATAAACATTTATTAATAGCAAATAAAGATCAGTTTGTATTGGAACTAAACAATTCATTTAATATACTTCCCTGTGATGCTCAGGACGAAGATATAAATAATCTATACGAGAAAATAAAATATACTATTAAGAAAGCATGTAATAAAATAAAAGTTCAAAAAAAGAAAAATAGTAGGTTATCGAATTTAACGTTAAAATTACTTGAAGATAGGGAAAAAGCTAAAAATAGTTTAGTAGGGCAGGATTTCAGAATATTAGATAAAGCAGTTAAACGTAGCATCAGGAAAGATATAAGAGAATACAATGGTAATTTAATACAAACAACATTAGAACAGAACCGATCTTTAAGGGTGGCTAGGCAGGGGATATCAAAAGGAAGGTCCTGGATCACAAGTTTACGAGACGAGAGAGGTGTAAAACAGGGCGACAGAGGCAAAATTTTACAAATTTGCACAGACTTCTACAAAGAGCTCTACGCAGACCCAGAGTACACAAACAACGATACCGTCTACTCTTGTCCGGATACCATCCCGCTCATAACAAGCAACGAAGTTCATCAGGTCTTATGCCAGATGAAATACAATAAGTGCCCAGGTGATGATGGTATCACGACCGAAACATTAAGAGTGGGGGAGTCTGTATTGTTACCGCACATTATAGCACTGTTTAACAGAATTTTAAAAACAGGTAAATTACCGCAAGGATTTTGTCATTCTGAGATTGTATTGTTACATAAAAAAGGGGATAAAAGCGATATTAATAATTACAGACCTGTAAGCCTTATCTCCCACCTCTACAAAACTTTCATAAAAATAATAGAGAAACGCATATCCCGCCAACTTGACCAGCATCAACCACCTGAACAAGCGGCGTTTCGTTCAGGTCTTTCCACAGCCGACCACCTACATGCTATAAATCAAATTATAGAGAAACATAATGAATTTAACTTGCCTTTATACATCGCCTTTGTGGATTACTACAAAGCCTTTGACAGCGTAAAGCATTCCTCGATATTTTCTGCACTACACATTCAAAATATAGAACCAGTTTACATTGATTTATTAAGGAACGTATACAAGTCTAGCACTGCTTCTGTCAGGATAGAAACATCTGGGTCAGCATTTAATATACAAAGAGGTATAAAACAGGGTGATCCGCTATCACCTAAATTATTTAACAGCTGCCTTCAAGAAATATTTAATAAGCTAGCACCTAGATGGAATAATCAAGGGATAGATGTAGGGGGGAAGCAATTAACTAATCTCCGATTTGCAGATGATGTTGTTCTGTTTTCCTCATCAGATCAAGGCTTACAAGACATGTTGAACGATCTTAGCATGGCTAGCCTTGAAGTTGGACTTAAAATGAACATGTCGAAGACCAAGATTATGGCCAACAACACAGCAAGGCTGATTGAAGTAGACGGGGTGAAAATAGAATATGTCCGTGAGTACGTCTATCTTGGCCAAATAGTTTCATTCCAGTGTCGTCAGGATAAGGAAGTTGCCAGACGAACTCAAAACGCCTGGAGGAGCTTTTGGTCGATGAAGGAACAACTAAAAGGGAAGCTTCCAAATTCTATTAAAAGAAAACTTGTGGACATGTGTATCCTTCCAATCCTCACATACGGTGCCCAGACTTGGTCCTTGACAAATGCACAAAAGTACAAACTCAAGGTTTGCCAACGAGCCATGGAACGCAGTATGCTAGGGCTTAAGCTGAGTGACCGGGTGAGGAATACAGTACTACGTTCTATCACACGTATATCCGATGTTATCATCTCAGCGGCCAAACTGAAATGGGACTGGGCTGGTCACGTTTGCCGCATGCCAGAAAACAACTGGGCTAAAGTCACTACAGATTGGGCCCCTGGGGGATTTCGACGTCGAGGTAGACCAAAGAAACGATGGTGCGATGAGCTGCGAGAGTTTTGTAGGGATTGGAAAACCAATGCTAGAAATAGAGGTGAATGGAAGAACGGAAGGGAGGCCTTTGCCCAGCAGTGGGACAGTGTAGGCTGATAAGAAGATAAGAAGTAAGTACGAGTACGTTAAACTCGCGACAAGCTTTTATATCATATAAATTGTGTAATGACGTTATAAATTGATTGTCTAGTGTCTTAGTGTTAAGGAAATATTCTGTACCCATTGTGTACGTACCTGGGTCCAAGGTAAGCAACGTTGTAGGTACTGCAAAGGATGTTCTGCCATTACAAACACCAGGTGACTACAAAATAAATTGCAGTTGTGGTAGCTCCTATTATAGGCCAAACGAAGAGGACTATCGCAGAAAGGGTTAAGGAGCATATCACAGCTGTAAAGAACCGTCAGATTAGCAAGTCAGCGATTGCCGAGCATATACTTCAGTCGGATACAAATCACTGGATTGAGTTTCATCGCCCGCAAGTCCTTTCCACCAATAGACACATTTATTCTAGAGTTGTTCGTGAAGCAATTGAAATTAAGAAATATAAAAATTTCAACAGTCTGCTTGTGACCACGGCTGGTGCAACCCGGCCGAAACGTCAAGCCAAAATATAAGGTAATTGGCGTTAATTCCCGATTAAAATAAAGTTTTAAAAAGTGACTTAATTGGAATTAAAGTTATTTGGCGTTTGTGAGTGCGGCAGTTAGATCAATGTTCGGGAATAAGGTCGCCGCTTATACCGGCGCACAGCTGGCGGCCGTTTCGGCTACGAAAGGCCTTGGGTTAGCACCCGAATGAGTGCTGAACGAACCGTGATGTATTAAAAATTGCGTTGAGCTGGCTTTGCCGTTCAACAAACACTGCCGAACCGAATGTGCCGACTCGCCTAAATGTGTAGCGCCCCTAACAGATTACCGATTCACACTAGTCGCGCATGCGGAAGAGATAGCCAAGTTATATTGCGCGTAAAGTATTATAATCTTCGCCTTTCAATTTATAATAATAGAAATTAAATATCCAGGGACAATCCACACGCGGTCATCTGATCCCAAACAAGGCAGAGTCTGTACCTACCTACTATGGTAACCAGGCAACGGATACAAATACTTATATTATAGCTCTTAAATACATAGTTATAAAGATAATAGCACCCAGACACAATGTAAGAATCGGATCTGCCACTCATTGGGTAACGGCCAAGGTACCTATCTAACCACTTGACGAACAGGTCCCGTCACATAAATATAATTTTTTTGTACGATGTACTCTCGCGGTCACAAGCGGTACCAAGTTCGTGAGTAGGTACGCAACACAATAGTGCAGACGATATGCTGCCTTGTTTACTGTCTGTGCATGCCTGGTTTGTATACTGACTATAAGTGCTTAACCGCGATACCACCTTATTGTACTCTCGCGGTCACGAACATTATACCACCTTTAGGACGATAATCACTTGCACGTGCCGGCCCAAAATACGTGCGGACGGGGTAAGCGCACGTAACGTCGTTCATACGATTTTGATTCAAACCTGGTACCTGGTACACCGTTTGTGTCCGCGATAGTACGCGCTGATTAAATGCGAGCTGCGGGAGGTGATCTTAATATCAATACCAATCTCTATACAGGGTGTAAGGGACTGCGTAACGAAAACTTTTTTATAAGATAAGGTTAAAAACTGGGACCCACTTTTTACTTGCTCTCCGAAGCACGGACCCGTTTAGTTCAAATGGCGTTAAACGGTCACCCATCTATTTAATGACCTTACCTAACGTTGCTTAACCCGATCGATCACAAAACCTTGATAACAACTCTCTATGAGTGTTCCCTTACTAATATTTATTATATTATAAAGAAAAATTTATAAAATCTGACCAAGCGTATAACCAAGTACCCATTTTGACTTTAATCCCCTCTCCCAAAAGAACCGTGCTAGATTACGGGATAAAAAGTATCCTATGTCCTACCTCGTAGTAAGGTCTCAAATCATGCCAAGTTTAATTTGAATCCATTCAGTAGTTTAGGCGTGATGCTCAGCCGTGATCAGTGCCCGATTAAGCCAGCGCGGGGCCCGTAGCAAATACGATCGCGGGGCCCTTGACTTGCATAGTTTTTTTTTGTTGTTATAGTGAGGTTATTTAGACGTTCTCCAAAGACAAAAAATTCTATAGGTACGCTACTTTTTTTACTATATCATAGGAGCCAGTGCCGGATTAGCCATATAGCAGGGGTCAGCAAATGCTACGGGCCCCGCTCCTTGGAGGGCCCCGCGCATATAGCAAAGAAAAAAATAAGTAATAAAGATTATGTTTTTTATACCATCCACCGTCCATTTGAAATAGGTAATCTATCAGTGAAATTAAATTATCTTTCTTTTCTTTTTTAGTTATCCTAAAAGAGAATATTGGCCGCATCTTATTATGATTTTGCAAGTTGCCAACACGACAATCCAGAATATCTAGATGCCAATAAAGTCTTTAAGCCTGTCTTTTCCAAGGAAGTTAAATAGCCCACGGTTCAAGCTGTTCGTATAACCGAACCATTTAAAATAGTTTTCCGTTGATAGAATGTTGGCTACTTTCTTATTAGCAAGAACAGTAGGGCTTTTGCGTATCTTTAGCCACCCAAGTGACTATCAAGCTTCAGTTGTCCACCGAACTTTGGTGTCACTAAAAGTGTTTTAGTATTGGAATTTATTGGTCACTCAAGTTAGGCAATACCGAATGAACCATTTGACAGTTATTTGATGGTCACTTGCTATAGTGACCATCACTTTAGTTATCAAACGAGATACGTAATAGGGAGGCAGATCAACTTAAATGTTCGATTGGACAAGGGCGCTTTTAACCTCGCTCGCTTTAAAGCTAAAAGTAAGATTCAACAGGTACCCCTCCTTGAAACTGTTTATGCTGATGATGTCTGCCTCATGGCTGACAGTTTGCAGCGCTTGCAAGGCTATTCCTCCAAGGGCTATCTGGACAGTTTATTCAAAATCCTGTCAAAATTCGGTTAAGTTATCAATACGTCAAAACCTCAGATTTTGAAAGTATTGAAACAACCTGCAAAAGGTCGATCAGCAGATGACGCTGCAGTAGATCTAGCTGAAAAGCCACTAGATGAAGTTGTAGCCTTTCGCTATCTTGGATTGTCTAGTACGAAACGACAATCGTCAAAATGTTGGAACAATATTCCGCCGCCGATGAGGAGCCTGCAACGTAGTATAAATTATTTTAAAACAAACATTAAGAGATTCCTTCTTGAGCACCAAAAATGTCAGGAAACCCTAATACATGAGACTAGTCTAGTAGACTAATGCCTTATAAGAGATGTACTATAAATTGTTTAGATCAGTCTACGTTTTACTGTTACTAGCGGTTACATTGGTATTGTATTGCCAAATGTATGCAACTTAGTTATGTAGTTTATTATCATTTTATACTAGCTGTCCCGCGCTGCTCCGCCTGCGTAATTTTCTGATTATCTGCGCCAATTTCTAAAATTGTTTTGCTTTCGCTATGGCGTGACCGAAGGAAATAGGAATTTATTTTTTATGTTATACCAGTGACCCAGTCAGTTATGTTATACCAGTGAGTCACTGGTATAATACTTACCTAAACTTTTTGTGAGACATTAACTTACTGACGAAGAAACCCGTATATAACCCGTAATAAAGATCCGTTGCGTAGTTTAGGAGGAGTAAGCGGATATACAGACAGACAAACGCGGAAAGCGACTTTATTTTATACTATGTAATGATAGATAATCACGCCACATCAATTGTTGTCAATGAGGATTTTAACTATTTATTGATTTATGTACTCTATAATCCATATGTCAAATAAACTGTGCCATGTTATACCTAATTTTAGAATAAGTTATTCGAGGATTTGGTTTGCGGCCGATACTGTGAACATGTTTAAGCGTATGGAATTTTTTTGCCACATCATTTATATTTACTTTTTTCTTCGGTTGGTTCTACTTTTATCTTGTTATCTTTATTTTTCTTTTTGATTGGGTGATATGGGTTTTTCTTTTTTATTATTATTTGCTTTTTGTTTTTTGTTTGTCTCGTGACGTCACCAAGGAGGTCCTAATGGAAGACCAGCACTGCTTGTTCGCGACCAGCAATACGCTGAGTTGGGACATTTTTGTGGCACAATAATTTTGCTGTAGAGTGTTTTGTGTGTTTCTTGTATGTGTCACAAATAAACGTTTTTATTCTTATTCTATTCTTGATCCTGAAACGGTCTCGCCAGCGAGGATCGTACGCATGCGACCTAGACATGCATCCCCTTGCTGAGTTTCATGCTGGTTCTTCACAGTGAGGGCGTGTTGTGAACCGGTGGTAAACTCACTTTCTCTAAGCGACAGCCCAAGCCGAGGCCGTGCCTCCCTGAGGTGCCCTTGTGCTAGTCGCTACCCCTAACCCTTCTGGCTGGAGCGCTTTAAGCGCTCGCCTTCTTGTCCGGTGAAGCTGGCATGGCCATCTGCGGCCAAAAGAACAACTCCTCCAAAAATTTTTTTTAATCTGAGTTACCTGCCAGAATCACGAAAGCTGCTGCAGCCTTTGAAAAATTAAGACAACGTCGTCGAAATCGTACAACCTGAAACTCAAGACCAAAATTGCCGTGTACTACAGCTATTGTGCTTCCTATGCTGTTGTACGCCTTGGAAACCTGCTTCCTTTACAGGAACAACTTTAAACGCCTTGACATCTTCCATTAAAAATGGCTTCGCGCTATTTTAAGGCTGAGATGGCAAGATCATGTTGCTAACACGGAGGAACTTCGGCGAATAGGGTTTGGAGGGCTTGTTAATGAAAAGCCAACTGCGTTGGTGTAGGCACTTAGTTCGTATGGGTTCATCCAGGTTCCTAAGATTAGCTCCTGCGCTGAGATTGGCTCAGGTAAGCATAAACCTTGTGAGGGCAGTACCTGCGCTATCAAAGCGTCCTAAAACCTAAAATTAAATCAGGTAAAGTAAGTGGTGATACGTGGGAGGGGATTGCGGCAAAAGACTGAAGGGCTCTGTCGCAGCTCCTGCTGAATCCGAGTGGCCCAAGTGTTAGTTTTGCCGTCGCCTATATACCGGAGTATTACGATCAGTCCCACTATGGCGCGCCAGTGCAGATGGACATCCTGACTGCCAAAACCGACCTCATTGCAACGACCACAGAGGGTCATGGTGGTCCAGTTGATACGTGGATACCGCACAATTTCGTGCAGGGGCACATGCGCACTGGCAGGGGCCATACTCTAGGACTTTGAGGTGCTGGTGTTGACCGCAATTTACTGGCTGAACACAGAAACGCGGAGCGGGTAAAGTTTAGCGATGGTGAAGCATGGCAGCACAAGACGACGCCCTTGTGTGGTCGCACGAGCATATCGGTGGTGCGCCCGGTCGTAAAAGACTTGGTGCATCAGAAGTCGTTGGCGGGACGAGTACCTACACGGCGAAGCTACACACTCTTACATTGTTAACGTCCTGTCTGAATGAACAAAGCGATCTATTTCGTCATTTACAATAATATGTACCTACAAATAAGGTGAAACGAAACGTGGACACTCACGGTGGGGCTGGTCCACAAATTTAAAGTCGCTCAGCGAGCTATGGAAAGGTCTATGCTTGGAGTTTCTCTGAAACATCGAATTCGGAACGAGGTGATCAGACAGAAAACCAAAGTTAGGCCACCAGATTAGCAAGCTGAAGTGGCAGTGGGCTGGCCATATCTGCCGTAGAACCGATAATCGTTGGAGCAAACGAGTTCTTGAGTGGAGACCGCGAGTCGGCAAACGTAACGTGGGACGTCCGCAAGCGAGATGGAGTGACGATATACGTAAAGTGGCGGGCAGAAATTGGATGAGGAAAGCCGAGGATCGTAGTCAGTGGCATGATATTGGAGAGGCCTATGTCCAGCAGTGGACGACTCTAGGCTGATGATGATGATGATGACAAATAAGGTCTAAAATTGCGTTTTTCCTGTCTATTCATTATCATCATCAGCCGGAAGACGTCCACTGCTGAACAAAGGCCTCCCCCTTAGACCGCCACAATGAACGAAAATTTGCCATGTGCATCCACCGGTTGCCTGCGACGCGAACAATGTCGTCGGTTCACCAGTGGGAGGCCTGCCTAAGCCGCGTCTTGCATTTCATGGTCGCCACTCAAGAACCTTTCTTTCCCAACTGTTATCGGTTTTTCGAGCGATGTGGCCTGCCCACTGCCACTTCAAATTGAATATTCTACGAGCTATGTCTGTGTCCTTTGTTCTTCGGCGAATCTCCTCATTCCGGATTCTGTCGCGCAAAGAAACTCCGAGCATAGCTCTCCATAGTTCGTTGTGTGACTCTGAGCTTCTCTAAGTTAAAGACCACGTCTCAGTAGTACCATATGTCATCACTGGCAACACACACTTGTTAAAAACCTTTGTCTTTAGGCACTGCGGAATTTCTGATGAGAAGATCTCACGTTGTTTCCCGAACGCAGCCCATCCGAGTTGGATTCTTCGGGTTACCTTTTTGTCGAAGTTGGACCGAGCTAACTGGATAGTTTGTCCTGGGTATACGTAGTGGTCAACAACTTCGAGTGCATCGTTCCCAACAACTACCTGTACGGGTGCAACATGGACATTAGACATGATCTTCGTCTTATCCATGTTTATTTTAAGACCCACCTGTTAGGAAACGCTATTGAGGTCGCTGAGCATATCGTATTGATTCCTGCCTGTTTCCCAGGCAATAAAATAATGTATGTGTTTTCAAGGCTAGTTAAAATAGGGTTTTTTATAAGCTAGAGTGCTTTACCATCCTAGATAGAATCGCCGCTTGCCATCAGGTGGGATTGCAGTCAAGCAAGCACTACCTCTTATATGGAGTAAAAAAGCTATTGAAGTTTAGCGTATAGCAAATTGTTGTCTTCTTTCAACGTCTGAATGACCTCACTATAACAACAAAAACTAGGCAATTCAAGGGCCCCGCGTTCTTTTTTGGCAAGCACTAGCTCCTATCAGTGCCGGATTAAGCCAGCGTGGGGCCCGTAGGCTTAATCCGGCACTGATAGGAGCTAGTGCTTGCTTGACTGTAATCCCGGATGGTAAAGCACCCTAGGTTGTAAAAACTCTATTTAATCTAGTCTTGAAAACACAAACAATTATAATTGACTGGGCAACTGGCAGGAAAAACACGCTATTCCAGACGCCAGTAAGAGTGCGTAGCTACGCCGCCATAGAGCTCATCGTTCGATGATAGAAAGGAGAAGGTGGAATCAAATCATGTAAAAAAACCTGTACACACACTCTGAAATATAATCTGTAGAATACCAAGAGTTTTTTTTTCTTTTTTACGTGGGGATATACTCATGAACACCCATACTGGTGTAGCAGTGAGTGTGATGTCATGTCATGTCATGAGATGTTACTCCTACTGACTAAAACTCCATGGTGTCTTCATTCCGTTATGTTTACAGGCCCCGTCCGGGTACGTACGTGTGTACTCGACCAAGTCCCGCCAGCGGCTATTCGCCTTGCGGCAATTTCTACGTCCATGGGTATTAAGACCACGGACCTGTGTGCGGGTGTAAAAGCCTCGCAGACTATCATCCAGTAGCGTGCCGAGACACCTTAGCACGCCAGCCTCCTCGAGGGCGACTTGTCACTGTGCAGTACCCAGGCAACAGTATAACCATTCTTACTGCCTGGCTACGGGGTCATAAGGTCAGAATTGGCCCGCCTTCTGCACGGGCCTCCTGCGGCATCGCAGATTAGCAACGGGATCGCTCTCTTTTAACCGCTCCATTGCTTCCTTCTGCGAAATAAGGCTTTCACAGATGGAAGCCATTGTCAACCACGCCCTTTCACTGCCTATTATGTCTTGGATCAAGGTGGATGTCGACATGTTTGCCCCAATTGCGGCGCACAGCTGACTACGCCCCACTTTTAACGCCGTGCAAACCTCAAGTGTGTGCTGCACCTTCAATCAATGCAGTTCAGTCATCTTCAATGCAGTTGCTCTTATGGCAGCTGGGGTTCTCCTTCGTTCTAGCCGTTTTGTAATAGTACCTGCTGAAGTAACTATACCCCGACATGATCTGCATAAGCCGCTGAAATGTGAGTGTACCGTATTTTCGGTACACCCAGTCTGTCAAGACCGGGTGCACCGCCCATATGCTCAAGTAGCCGGCGCTTGGTTCTGCCACTCGCTCCTGTGACCTCACAATAATGTCGCCTTGTGCTTCCCTTCGCCACCACTGAACTTCACTAGGAGGTGCTCCATCCCTGCTCCGCACTTCTGTGTTCTGTCAATAAACTGCGATCAACACAAGCGCCTTCAAGTCCCAGGGTGGAGCGCCTTGACAGCGCGCATGTGGCCTCGCACGAAATTGTGCGGTATCCTCGTATCACCCGGACCACCATGACTCTCTGTGGTCGTTGCAACGAGGTCTCGGTTTAGGCAGTCAGGATTTCAGCCCACACTGGTGCGCCATAAAGGGACATCGTTCGTACTACCCCGATATACAGGCAACGGCAACTATCATTCGGGCCACCCGGATTCGGAAGGAGCCGCAACAAAGGACCCACAACCGGAGAACCAACAATTAGCCTCGGCTAGACACTTGAAATGGACGAATCGCCATTTCGGGTCGAGGGCAAGACCCAAATATTTCATTTGGCTCCCCACTCAGTTCGTGACACCCTCGGCAGCTGTTGCGGCCCATGAGGGCGGCCTCTTCCTAGTTCCGTGGAAACACGGCGAGACCTGACGGTAAGATACCACAGCCGTAGCCCTCACACATCTGAATTGAAGTGTGTTGGCGATGTCAAGAGACACCGCCTACATGACACCACCCTGATACACTGCCGCATCCGAGAGGGCCTTGACGCGAAGGGTCATGTCTATGTTGGACCTCTCGGAATCCGTATTGAGTGTTGGGTACTCGGGCGCTACTTTCTGATAGACTATTAACAGAAAACTATTTTAAATTGTCGGGTTATACGAACAGATTGTAGCTAACAGTAAGAGCTATTTAACTTCCTTGGAAGGATAGACTTGAAGACCAAGTTGAAGATACTGGTTAGTATTGTATTGCCGTGTTTTCAATCTAAAATCATAATAACAGATGCGGTCAATGATGACTTCTAGAATAACTAATGAAGTCGGTTAAAAAAGAAAAGATAGTAAGAGCATTTTATATGACTGATATAGACTGCTACGTATTCCAAACAGACGGTGGATGGTACAAAAAAAAAATCTTACATTCTTATTTTTTTTTCTTTGCTATATGTGCGGGGCCCTCCAAGGTGCGGGGCCCGTAGCATTTGCTGACCCCTGCTATATGGCTAATCCGGCACTGGCCGTGATACAGACAGACAGACAGACAGACAAAAATTAAATAAACTATTTAAAAAAAAATACCGACTTCAAAGTAAATTATCTAAAAAGCATAAAATAACGAAAATATATTGAAGTCGGTGCTAGCACATCATGTTAAGTAACACTAGCACCAGCTGACACCGACCAATATATTTTCGTTATTTTATGCTTTTTAGATAATTTACTTTGAAGTCGGTTTTTTTTTTTAAATAGTTTATTTAACACTTTTTAGTGACTTATTTTACCAAAATAGGTATCAGCACTATCACGCAACTCGAACGTCTACGTTACAGTAACTTACTGAAAACATAAAAAGTTTATATCTCTTAAACTACTGGACCGATTTTGATGAAACTTGTACTCTACCCTAAGTTGAAAAATACTCTAACTATTGCAAAAAGAATTTTTAAAATCGGACTTTTAGTTTTTGAGAAATCCATGGACAAACCTACATACATACACACATACATACATACACTCATAAAATTTGGTAAATTTGTTTAGAAGCCCACATAGACTAACATATATTAATATTACGCATTTTTATCAATATTACATACATACGCGTCGAATAGAGAACCTTCTTTTTGAAGCCGGTTAAAAAATTAAATTTTCGGCCTCAGTATTTTCAAAATATCTCCGATAAGTAGATAATCCAATAGGAAGACGCTGCTGCCCGTCTTTTGTTTTCCCTTAGTCGCCTCTTACGCGCTATACTTACCCGGACACCCCCCCCCCCCCTTCTATAAATAGATAGCTACATTCTATTTTTTTTGCTCTATAGAATTCTTTTATGCAGGAAACCAGGTAGGTAGGTACCACCGCAGTGTCAGGCATCTTGTTGCCAATGAGCAGTGTGTAAACATACCGTTTACCGGTGTAAAAGGTACCAACTATCATAGAAACTATTTAAATTTCTGTGTGTCATGTAGTCCATGAATTAACTGGGCATTGGGACTAATCAATGCCTCATTCGTCAATGCCTCGTGCGCTACAATAACAGGATAGCTAACTGCGGACCGAAAAACGAAACGAAAATAGTATATCGATGGGAAAAAGCCAATACCAATGATATAAAACGACATAATTTAAAGGACACTCTAATTAGGAAGGTGTCCTCGATCAACCTAGTGCATCAGAATATACAAGGCCTGATGGGTAAAGATTTACAAATTGAATTATTTATGTATGATTACAAAATAGACATTATACTGAGCACTGGTTGAAAAGTAACCAAATTATATTCAATTTTAATAATCACCAAGTTGTCAGCTCATACAGTAGAGTAAATATGATACACGGTGGCTCTTTAATTATCCTCAACAAAAATATTAAATGTAAAGAACGCAAGGATATTGTGAGCCTGTCTGTCGAGCGAGTTATTGAAGTCGCTTGTATTGAATTTGAGCAGTTCATTATTATATGCGTTTATAAGCCTCCATGTTCGCCTTACGAACAATTTGAGAAATCCATGGAGGATATTCTATTTAGGTTGGCTAATACAAATAAATCAATTGTTGTCTGTGGAGATTTTAACATAAATTTACTAGAAAACACCACAATGAGTAATAGGTTTATCACACTTTTTAAATCATACAATTTGTACAAAACATTTTTGGAACCAACTAGGATAACTGCCACAAGCGCGACATGTATTGATAACATTTTTACCAACGTAAAGCCTGTAGCTAAATTAATTATAAATAACTTAGAATCTGACCACACCGGTCAATTTGTTGTTTTGCCTAGGAAAGCTGATAGGTTCCAAAGGAAAAAAGTTAGTTTTGTTCCAATATCTAAAAGACGTTTAGAACTTTTTGAGGAAAGTCTGACCCATAGGTTATTAAAGTTATACTATCACAATAATCCGAATGTATTGTATAAGCTCTGTTCGATATAATAACTGGGGTGTTTAATAATATTTTTCAACCGAAAAATGTATCTCTGCGTCTACATGCTGGGTTTAGTGAATGGGCGACTGTAGGCCTTAATAAGAGTAGACACAAATTATATGACTTATATGATGAGACAACACATAACCACAATGTAGCATTTAAAGAGTATGTCAAGAATTATTCAAAAAATTTTAAAAGAGCCTGTGTAGTAGCTAAGTCTATATATATTAGAGATAAGATAAAAAGTGCAGGTAATAAATAAAAATGACGTGGAATATTATTAATAATGAAACTGGCAGACAAAAAGGACACAATCGTGATTTTCAATTAAAAATAAATGACAAAATTGTAAAAGCGGACATAGAAGTAGCTACAGAATTTGAAAAATTTTTCAATAGTATTCCTCAAGTAACAACCACAACCCTTTCTTCATCTGCTAGTTCCGCTGAGTTAATTCTTAAGAATAATGTGAAGGGTTGTGCCATTACCTTTAAATTTTCTGAAGTCAATACAAAATACATTGTTAATACTTTTAAAAGTCTAGATATCAAAAAAACTAGTGACTTATGGGGGTTATCTGTTAAGACAGTATCGTCCATCATACATGTTATTGCACCAAATTTGGCAGTTTTGTTCAATAGTTGTGTAGCATCTGGTGTATTTCCTGATCTTATGAAACATAGTAAAGTGATTCCTTTGTTTAAATCAGGTTGTACTACAGATCCAACTAATTTTAGGCCGATTTCTATACTACCGACACTAAGTAAAATCTTTGAAAAACTGATGCTTAGTCAAATGTTAAATAATTTTAATAATAATAAATTATTTCATAGTAATCAGTTCGGTTTTACGAAGAATCGCTCCACTGTAGACGCAGGGATTGAACTGTTAAAAAATATCTATGATGCGTGGGAAAAATCGCAGGATGCTTTAGGTATATTCTGTGACTTATCTAAAGCGTTTGACTGCGTTGATCACATCACGCTTATAAGGAAGTTACACCACTATGGAGTAAGAAATAAGGCTCTTGACCTTTTGACTTGTTATTTAGACAATAGAATTCAAAAGGTAGATGTTAATGGAAAAATATCTCCCGGCGCTAAGGTCACAATGGGCGTTCCACAGGGCTCAATTTTGGGACCATTCCTGTTTCTTATCTATATTAATGACTTGCCTTATTATGTAGGAAAGAATCACGGGATTGTGTTGTTCGCTGATGATACTTCTTTATTATTTAAAATCAAACGACAATTAATTAATTATGACGAGGTTAACAATGCATTATCTAAAGTGGTTCATTGGTTTAGTACTAACAATCTTTGCCTAAATGAATCAAAAACTAAATTGATTAAATTTTCCACCCCTAATGTAAGACAGGAGAGAACCAACGTGGAATTAAATGGATCTGGGATAGATCCTGTTGAGTCAACTGTATTTTTAGGAATCACCATAGATAAGAAGCTGCAATGGGGCCCACATATTAAAAAACTGTCCGGCAGGCTTAGTTCAGCGGCGTATGCAGACTTTTAACTGACGTTGATACTGCTAGGATAGTTTACTTTAGTTACTTCCACAGTATTATGTCATATGGAATACTCCTGTGGGGTAATGCCGCAGATCTCAACGCTATTTTTGTGCTCCAAAAAAGAGCCGTAAGAGCTATCTACAATCTGGCTCGTAGAGATTCGCTTAGAGAAAAGTTTAAGGAGATAAATATTTTGACAGTGGTGTCGCAGTATATTTTTGAAAATTTAATGTATGTAAAGAAAATTATTAAAGAGAAGTGATGTTCACTCGGTTAATACACGTGGTAAAGATGACCTTAGTTTACATGTTACTCGTCTCCACAGAGTAAGTAATTCTTTTGTAGGACAGTGTATACGTTTCTATAATAAGCTTCCCAATGGTATCAGAGATCTGCCTATAAATAAATTCAAATGCACTGTTAAATCTAAACTTGCTAAAAAAGGCTACTACAAAATTTCCGATTACTTGGAAGACAAAACAGCCTGGGAATGAACTGCTCAAATAGTTTTAGTTTTAGAATACTAATTTTAATTTTAAGACTGAATACAGCAAATGTCATAGTGAAAAGTGTTTTGCTGGATGATGTCATATGTACTCGTATTTTTTTAATATATTTTATTTTTTATTTCAAGACGCAAGGCTACTGGGATTTTGGTTCGGTCATGCTCGCCATCGAAAAGTCTCTGCTTGTGGCGGCTTTGTGTGGCGGGTCACCCCCTTCCCTCTAATATGGTTGAGGGGAGTGATGGCTGCTGCTCAAGTCAACTCGTGCGCGGGTGCTGCTTGGGGGGGGGACTGGTCCGGCCGCTGTCCTTTTATCCTTTTTTTTATTTTATTTTTTTTCTTTTGTAGTCTAGCAGCAAAATTGATTATTACTTTATTTACGTTCTGAAGGCAATTCACTTGAGCTTGTAAATTATTCTTGGTGTGTATCTAACTTAGACGACTTGTGACAAAAGTTGGTAATATGTTAAAGTGCTTTGTGTCTTGCCTGACGAGGCACTGCTTAACAGCAGAAGGTAAATGTTTAACGTGTGCCACTGTGATTTTGGATCGGTCATGCTCGCCATCGAAAAGTCTTTGCTTGTGGCGGCTTCGTGTGGCGGGTCACCCCCTTCCCTCCAATATGGTTGAGGGGAGTGATGGCTGCTGCTCGAGTCAACTAGTGCGCGGGTGCTGCTTGGGGGGACTGGTCCGACTACTATCCCTTTGGCATTTTAGTTTGTTGTATTTTCGTCGTATTTTTTATTTTATTTGATATTTTGAACGGCAGGACACACTGTCGCTGGTGCTGATCTAATTGTAAAAAGACAAACTTTGTTTTAAAAAAAAAAGTGAAAAAATGACAAGCCCGCTGAGTTTCTTGCCGGATCTTCTCAGTTGAGGCCGCGTTGTGATCTGGTGGTAGCTTTTAAAAAAAAATGACCGTTTAAAACGTTAAGCCTATTTGAAATAAAAATTTTTGAATTTTGAATTTTTTACCCCTCCGATCTGTCTTCGACACTACAGTACTAATCTCAAATCTGACGATTAAGGGGGTTCTTGTTAAATTTTCTCATGCTCATTTTTTCTCTAACACGATATTTTCTAGTAAAAACTCTAAATTCATACACATAAGTTATTTATTTATAAATATTTTTATGAAGTCAGCATTCTGTATGTAAGACATGCAAATTCTTCGGCCTCATGTGATGAGTGGCAGTACAATGCTGCCGTCTGTGAACAGGTCGCGTACCATCAGACGGTCGTACTGATAGTCTCATCTTGCAAACGCGATTTCACCTGGTGGTAATAAGTGGTACAGTCGTGGATCATCATCATCATCATTAGCAGCCGAAGGAAGTCCACTGCTGAACAAAGGCCTCCCTCAAAGAAGGGAGGGGTTGCCATAATCCCCACGCTTGGCAGGCGGCTTGGGGATCGCAGTATAGGTGGAAGATAAATCCAAAAGAAAGACGCTGCTGCCCGACTACCCGTTCTCGGTTAGTCGCCTCTTACGACACTTTTATTTATTTAATTTTTTTGTAGGAGTAGTACTGTTGGCCGCAGATGGCCATGACAGCTTCACCGGACAAGAGGGCGAGCGCTTAAAGTGCTCCAGCCAGAAGGGTTTGGATAGTGACTAGCACAAGGGCACCTCAAGGAGGCACGGCCTCGGCTTGGGCTGCCGCTTAGAGAAAGTGAGTTTACCACCGCTTCACAACGCGTCCCCACTGAGAAGAACCGGCAAGAAACTCAGCGAGCGGATGCATGTCGAGCTCGCATGCGTACGACCCTTCGGCCTCGCCGGCGAGACCGGTGTTTGTGTGTTGATGGTGTTTCCGACTCGTGACGCCGTTGTCGGTGTTGTGTAATGGTATAGGAGGACAGACATCAGGTCGGGTGGGTGCTCTTACGACACCCAACGAGAGGAGATAAGGGGGATGCAGTTCTAACCCGGCACCCCAGTCGTGGATAGAAGCGTGCAAACGCGATTCTTTATTTATTTACAGCTTAGAAAACAGCAGCTTTTTTAAGGAATATACAAAAACAATATCCATCAAAAGGTTGCCTAGATCACTACTAGTGATAAGGCAGACCATGGTATCTAGGTACAATTGCTATATTTGACTTGTTTTACTGTGTTGTTGTCGACTCTATCACGGACTCTACATAAAGCAATGTCAACCTATTTTTGACGCGTTCATAGCTAGTTGTAACCTCTGGTCGGTAAACGATCAGTTGGGTAAGCAACGTCAGGCAAGGTCCGTCCTTAGATGGGTGACCGTTTAGTGGCATTTGAACTGAGCGTCTCCATGCTTCGAAGGGCTCGTTAAATGTCAGTCCCGGCTATTGTCATCTCGTTAAGCTAAGTCAGAGGCCTATGGGCAGCTTTGAAAACTCTGACTACAGGCCATTAACCATACGACAAAAAAAGCGTTTTTGTACTCTGTAAGACAAGTAAAACGTTCGCCTGAAGGTAACGGACAAGTCTGCCTAAAGATGACTGCATTGCACTGTAGCTTATTACAAGAGGCAAAATGAGCAATATTTTTTGCAGTCGTAGATGCGAGTGTTAACATTGCATATTTATTAGTATTTTGTGCCGCTGCTAGTGGACTCCATTACTGTTTATTTATTATTATCTCTATTTTTGAAAACTTTTAACTGGCCATCTGTTACATTCCATTCTGCTACCCTGGTGCGTTTTTAGAATTCAAAAATAAGATTAGTCTCTTGAAGTCTTTTGAGCCCCAGTGGGTAATTGCACCATCACAGTTCCCTCCTCACCGAAACCCTTAGGTACTTGGCGCCGAATTGTTTATCTCCATATAGCACTTTTCGGTCACAGAATCATAAAAGCAGTAACACGTCGCATAGTTTCGTAACTGTTACGAAACATAGTTACTGTGTGGGGTTTGGTCTCTATGTGTGGTAACAGTTCCCACACAATGTGACCAGAAATTTTTTAGTTACTATGTGTAGTCTTTGTGTTCACACGTAACGTAAACATTTGTGTCGACTTATTTTTAAACGCAATGTGTTTATGTGTAGTAACGGTGTGGTAACTATGTTACCAGAATAGTAATTTAAAATATATACTTACACGAAGTGTTGTAACGTTACGACATTGTTACTGAACAATATATTGCTAAAATGTAAATAAATAAGTCGTCATAAGACACTGTTTTTCAAACTGTTCCTACAAGTGTAGTTAAAAATGAGTAAAAATCCGAAACTCACACGTCTCACATCAACTTTCTACAGAAGAGTAAACAAATTAATGGTTCCAGAAAATCTACCTCCAAGTAAGTACATATTTTTAGCTCTTAAAGTTACTTCATGATAGATTACTGGTTCAAAAGCAAATAGTTACCATCAAAATTCGTTGCTTTATATGTGATACACCTGCGAGGTGCTTTATAAAAGGTGAATGCAAAATTAAATATATAAGTAGTGTACCGGAGTGGAGGTACGGTGCGTTTTAAATAATGTAATATATAAGTATTTCGTGATATTTTTTATTTCAGGTACTGTGGGGTTTAACAGTTACCACGGATGCATGAAATGTACAGTAATCGGAGAATACGATAGAAGAGGTCAGCATATGAGTTTTCCCAGAACGGACATGCCTTTGCGTACTGATGATTCATTTAGAAATCGATTAGATCCTGATCACCACTTGCCACACTTGCCACCACATTTGCTTGTAGTCGTCATTTTATTTGTATGGCCTCCAAAAGTTTGAGAATTGCTGGAAACAATATACCATTTTGTAAATTCGGTAACTTTATAACTACTTCTGATTTTGCGTCGACATATGTCGACACAGTCTCGTAACTTAGTGACCAGTTGTGACTTAAATATTTTCTTTAAATACAAATGTTTTATCCAATTATTTACCAACTTTATGGTTATATTCTTGGTTCCATAATATATAGTAAGTATTAAAAGAGATTAATCTATTAAAGCAAAAGCTTCCAAGCTCTGGGAATGTAAAGATTTGTCAGTAAAAATATTGTTTACATTGTACTACACAGGTGAAATTACATTAATATGATGGCGCGTTGATAAATTTCAAACTATTTCAACAAATTACACAATGAATTTCCTTTCCCACCTCTATTTGAACGATAAAAACCAAGTAATTTAGTAATAAAAACTTATGTTGACAAAACAATGATGGCCGATAACTTTATCATCTTATTATTTTTTTCATTTAAAACTTCACTTCGCTAAACAAAAAGTGAATGAAAGAACCATGAAAGAACGAATGATTTCTGAGAAGTGGTCGCAGACTAAGAACAATGTTACCACACAGCAACGTAACTTTAAAACCAAATGTTACTGTGTCGACTGTTCCCCATTTTTAGTCGTAGCGACGGAACAAAGTCGACTCGGCGACCAGAAAATGTTACTAGAATCAATCAGTGTCGACACAAAAGTGTCGACTTGTTTCGTAACGGCTACCAAAAAGCGCTATATGGGTATGACATTAGGGTGGTAACCACAGGTGGTAACCATCCCCATGGTCTTTCACACAATGGACCTACTATCTAGTACATAACACGACGCCACTCAAAGGTAGGATTTTATGGCTACGATCTTCATTAGACACTTCCCCCCAGTCGTACTGCTTCAATTTTGAGCTTGCGTTCCTGTTACCATGTCTATCTTCAAGTAAGATTTCGAACAACCAATGCTAGTCCACTTGTAATAGCCATCCATTTTCGATATTTTACCGAATTTATGTCTTATTGTTTGCCTTCAGCTTTGCAGTGGAATTATTTTCAACTCCTCATGCGCCCGTTTTGTACAGCTTATTTAAGAGTATGTAAACAAGTCATTTAAAATCATCATCTTAAGTGCTTACTTTGAAAAAAGAGATTTTATTTCGCATTAAACTGTACATCGCGTAAAAATTAAACACAGGTGATTTAGACATCGTAGTACTACAGTCGCTCATTCATACTGAAATCGTAAATTAGGTCTTTCGTAAATATGCGTAATAATTACAGGTGAAATAAAGAAATGTTGCGTTGCGCAGAGAAAGCTCTGGGTTGCGTGCGGGGCGGGCGGCGAGCGGGCGTACGGGCGGGCGCAGTGGGTGAAAATATAGCGGCAGCGCGCGTCGGCCGAGCCCGCGACTCGCACGGCCAGTCCGCGCCCGAGCGCTCCGCCGCCGGTAGCCCAGCCGCGACCCTTGCAGCCCAACGTCAACGTCTTCGATCGCGCGCGATCCTCATACAGTGTTCACGTAATAACTCACTGAAATTTAGTTCACCCCTGTTACTGGTGCCGTACTGAGCCGAATCGGGATAATTTTTATCGTAGTGTGTTCATTGTGAAATCTTTATGACAGCCTGGTCCCGGCAGGATCCTCGGTGACTCGGCTGTCTGCAGCAGCACGTGGAACGGGAATAGATAGCAGCGATATCTCACTTCCCATCTGGTCAAAGTCAAACGGGAAGGTAAACATCATTAATTCATAATAGGTTTTATCTATGAGTTTTATCTTATACAAATCACAATTCTATTGTGGCTATGAATTGATAGTTGAAAGCAGTTAACATACTTTTCTTCGACATCATTAAGCGGTGTTCAAAACATCCATGTAATGTAATTGCATCGATTATATGTAGTAGGTAAGCGTTGCATGACATCCATCCAATGACCCATTTTCGCAACATCGACATTCGGCAAGTCAACCGCGGTTGGCAGTAGGTAGCTGGGACAATTTTACTGTTCACTAATTCTTTAAGATATTTTTGGATGATAAAAGTTGCTTACGCAACGGTAATGAATTCAATAGTTATTGCTGAGCCAGGATTATTTTAAATAAAATTTAGAAATCACAGTGTATGATCAGAGGTAGAAAGCGAAACAGACAGATCTTTAAACGGTAAATTGCAACGTTATTTAATAATAATAATATCGGGACAATCATCACACGGTCATCTGATTCTAATCTAGGTAGAGCCTGTGTAGTATGGTAACCAGACAACTAATATATTATAGTAACATACTTTCTTTTGTAAACACATATGTACTAAAATAGATAAATAACACCCAGACACTTGGCGGGAATCAAATAAACGACCTAATGGGAAGCAGCTTGGGTGTCTAACCACAAGACCAACAGACCCGGCAAATTGTTGTAAGTAATCAAGTTTAACCATGAACACAAAGTAGATATTATCTGGTAAAGTTCAGCTTTTCTGCGAGAGCTTTTACGTTTTGAAACGACCGTATTCGGTCATAAAGTTGAGATCTTCTAAGCATTATTTTATCTTTTATTCCAAAGCGACTGTAGAGTTCAACGCATGGTTTGCTTCCTTATTTTCTAAGTTATAAATCATTACCGTATGTATCGTATTGTGATTAGTTTCATGTAATATACAGACTGACTGCCAATTATTAACCAAACCATCTTTAAATCAACTAAATAGTTACACCCAAATGGGGATGGACCCGTAGGGTGCCGGGCAAGAATTGCATCCCCCCATATCCTTTCGCTGGGTGTCGTAAGAGGCGACTAAGCGAGAACAGGAAGACGGGCAGCAGCGACTTTCTTTTGGATTTATCTTCCATCTATACTGCGATCCCCAAGCCACCTGCCAAGCGTGGGGATTGTGGCAACCCCTCCCTTATAAGGGGGAGGCCTTTGTTTCGCAGTGGACGTCTTTCGGCTGCTAATGGGCAAGTAAATGGGTAAATTTTATTTTCTACCTAATTTCTATGTCAAGAATACTTTAAAAAAATATCTTGCTGCAATATAGATTTAGCACCATTAATATTGCGCATACAAATTGTATAATTAATCTTCTGAGGTATGTAGCTACCATTTAAATGATCGATTTAGTTTTTTAAGCAACAACGTAGATTAATCTTAATCGCAATGTTCTCACGCTCACTATTTATTTTGATCTATAAATATATGCAGTTTTTGTTTTACAAATATTAGTTAGGTCTCGGAAGTTGGTATCAAATAACAAAGTGATTTAGCCACCTTTCGTTTCCTCTATTAGTGAGAAACCATTGTGTTGTGGGTCGGGTGAGTAGCGTCATTAGTGGATGTTCGTCCAAACAATTCTGTTGAACAAATACCATCGCATCACCTACCAAACGTTCCCCATTGTTTGCTTTCAGTTGCGTGCAAGAATCCTTGATCAAGGTGTACTGTTAAGGATTATAATACCACTGATATGGTGTATAGATCACTGGTATGCGTGTATTTTGACACAGACACGAAAAGCTTCTCTTTTAATCCAAACACATTTTGTATACATTAAATTCATTTCTAGTAACTTTTAATCCAAACGCATTTATATATAAGAGATCCGTTTATTTTAACGGTTCAACGATTTAATACATTTGGTCCATCTCACGGAAGGTCTTGTCCATGTGGAATATTGCCAAGAACAATTTGTGTTTATTTAAATTGCATTTCATTCATGTCTAATAGGTTTTAACATCTGCTGTGTGGTTATTATGACAGTATCTAATACGTCCAAAGGTCACCAACACCGTGGGACTACTCGATGTGTGCATATGAGCCCTATTAAATAAACTTCATATCCAGATGACTAACATTATCAGACACTAAGTAGTGAATTGCAATAATAATTGAGATAACAAAACACGATTACTGTACCTACATATAGGGTGATAACCAAAACATATCATGATAGTAGAGTCTTATCTATAAAAGTTCATAAATAAGTTCATGATAATTATAATGAACTTTTTGGAAACTTTTGGCAACCTTTACGTCATTTATGCTATGTTACATCAATAGAAAATAGATTACAGCTGCTTCACAATTCACAATAGGTGCATGTACGAAAACGAAACGAGGGCAAATTAAAGAAGAAATAGTAAGTGACTGAACACCGCAACGACCGTATAGAAATAGAAACATAAGATTGTACTTAAGTATTCAATAAACAATATTTTGGTTTTCAAATCTGAAGTAGGAAGAAGAAAAAGTAAATATATCAAATACCTACTATTAACACTTCCGCTGCTAAGCAAAAATCGGGCGCTCGGCGTATGCGGTTCAATATAGACAAAGTGAGTTTTGCGCACAGCCGTTTGCTCAATCAACGCGTGTGCTAACCGTCTAACACGTTCGAGTCGGGCGTGTCGCGATGGCTATGCGCATCGACTCACTAGTCTAGTCGGCCGGTGGCATTACGTGTATGCGGCTTCGACTAGACAAGCGAGTTCCGCCGAGACACGACGGCTATGCGACTGGTAGTGGCCAGGGAAGTCGAACGCGTAGCACAACGGGTGTGCGAATTAACTATCGAGGGGAGTCTGTCCAACTAAAACAGCAGTGCGCATTGCCTCACGTGGCTAGTTTATAGTTTAGTGCTTTCAGTTCGAATATTTACGAATCAATGTATCTGTGTACCTATTCAGTTTTAATTTAAATTCAAAATTACTTTATTTCGCATAGCCCTTACGTACGAGAGCACTAATCGATATACTATATATCGATGGCACTTATACATTATTGTCAAGTTTTTTTGAAATACCACAGGATCACAACGCAGCCTCTACTGAAAAATTTTAAATTAAGGGGGTAACAACGGTAAAATTGCAAAAATAGCCTTAGTTTAAAGAGTTCGATGGATCAATCCGCTATTGCATTGGCTATGAAAATTATATGTACTTATACCTCAGATCTTCAGCAAATAGTTTTATTGATTAGATATTGGATTAAGTATAACGTTTTCAAGCAATATGTATTTAAAAAATGTACTATGTTGGATATGAATTGCGTTAGCGTTCAACATCCGTTCATCGGACAGACGTCAAACTTGGACTATTAAAAAGCACATAATCTATTCTACAATTTGTATTGATTACATTTCTTAATTTCATACATGTTTTACAAGAAATTATAGAAAAACCACGTACGCTATGCATTTCCCCTTGCAGCGCCCCCGTGATCGCCTTCTATCAGTCCTTCGTGGACTGTTACGGCGGGTGGACGTGCTCGAATTTTTTTTGACAAGACGAAATTAATTTAAATGATTTTGAACATATTTTTAATTAAGATATGTTACAAATGGTATAATTATAACATTATAAATCATTTCAAATGAAATCTATACATGTATATTTAATTAAATATATTTTTATGGTAATACCATATTTTTGGTTCATCATAGAGTATGCGAAAGTATTGTTGCCGAGTATTATGCCTAACTTTTAAAGCGTATCAGAGTCATATGATCTTACTAATTTAAATCGTATTTTATACTGTGTAGGTCAACAAAATGACATACATTATGATATCCTTTATCCTTTACATTATGATTTTTTTTTGTCAAAACATTAACGGTGTTATTATTACTATCATGTTGGTTTTTGCAACTTAGCAACGAGTCGAGTACATGGGTTGGCTTGGTAGTGAGCAACACGCTTACCTACGGACAGTTGCATTGGACAGTTGCTCGTCTTTTGAGACATCTGGATGGTTAAGTTGGAAGGGTACTTGTGTGCTATCTAGGTGACGCCACTTTAATCTTAGATTTCTTCCGCTGTGTAACATAAGTAGAAGGTCACTGTAGCTGGCAAAAAAACTATTGGACCAAAAGGCTATAATTATAGTTTTGGATGACAGGGACAGGAAGAGACTTTTCTATGGGTGGGTGCTTCGATTACTATCAGGTAATACCTTTTTACTTAACTAAGTTGCGTAACAATAAACTGATGGTGTTGTTGGCAGACACGAGAAAAAATACCACCGTATATGGTTTTAGAGTAACTAACATATTAATAATAATATATTAGTTAGTCTAAACCAGATTGTTTATTACAATCAATGTCAAATGCTCCGCGTAGTTCAAACCCCGCAAGAGGTACAGAACTCAAGATGAAGTTACGTTACGTTCATAATATGACGTTACACTAAAAAAGACTATTACTGAATTCGTGCGTTCAATCAAACAGTGCTACGGATTCCTTTGGCAGCCACGTATATTGAATAACAACACAGGTCAGCTGATTTTGTAGTTTGCTACCCTGGCCGCTGCCGTTAAGGTCTTGGGGTCGATTCCCACACAGGAAAAACATTCATGTGCATGAACATAATCTGTTTGTCTTGAGTCTGGGTCGTTTTGACCTGTACTTAATGATGTAAAAAGTTAAGTATCTTATCATAGTTTCAGTTCGATGACCATTATGGAGTCGATCGCGAAACTCATCAACATCATCATCAGCAGCCGAAACGTCTACTGTTCAACAAAGGTCCTCTCACCCTTGGAGGGGAGGGGTTGCCATAATCCCCACGCCTGGCAGGCGGTTGGGAATCACAGTATAGGTGGTAGGTAATCCAATAAAAAGACGCTGCTGCTCGTCTTCTTGTTTTTCCTTAGTCACCTTTTACGGACACCCAATGGGAGGAGATGGATGGGTGCTATAATTCTTATCACGGAACTAATTGTCGCAATAATAATCATTTATGATTTTTGGGTTTGCACGACTTGGGTCGACGTTGGGTATCTGGTCTTGAGTAAGGTTGGATGCTAGCAAGCTTCCAAGATTCGGGTACTTGTGCCGCTCTTAAAGAGAATATATGCATTAGAATAGGAAACACTACAGTTACACGCTTCTTTAATAATACCGCTAGTGTCTCATCAGGGCCACTGGCATGCATTGCAGCATCTTAAGTCACTCTCTTTATCAAACTCGAACATCTCAATCAATCATCAATTTGGTTTCAGTTCATTTTTCCAGGGATCAAAAAGCTTAACTATCAGATGGATGTTTATTTTTTAGAGAATTTGGAACTAATTCAGGAAATATGTTAAAAAGGTCCCTTTTTAAGTAAAAAATCTACTTTTTAAGAAAAAAAAAACTATATTTTGAAGGCTCTGTTAAACGCTTTTGTTTTGACGTGCAGAACAGAAACCTTAGAACTTTGTGCATAGTTTCATTTCAAGTACGCTTACAGTAGTCACGGCGGATCTTTGTGTGTCTGAAGTTGGCTGCAAGACTCTGCGCAGTAGCTATGTTTATGTATTCAGTACTCACAACTGTACTTGCGCAATGGTTCGCCAACCCTAACTTCAGACACACAAAAATCCGCTATGACTACTGTAAGTTATAAGTAGTACGAATTCATATGGATTCCGAATGGTAGGCACAATGTATTCAGCTGGGTCGAAGTGCGTTCCGGTTGTAACCGGACCTAACTAATAACCATCAATAATAGAATAGAAGTATGTATAAGTCTTACTAGTCAGGTATTGGCCATTCTATAATAGACGAACTGAACCTTTGATATGAAGTTTGGAATATGAAATGCAATAATCCATATCCTGACGCAACACGTCAACTACGTTACCACTGTAAGTTGTTGTTATCAGATTGTAATTAGGTGGCACGCCAAGGTATAAATCAAGATATTAAATATTGGGTTACCGTTCTTAAACTGCATCAGTCTTGTTCTTTTCGTGTCACTATGAAATGACAAAAAGCTTTGAGTTAAAATCGGTTTTTATCATGCATTTAAATAATTCATTAGTCATTTATTTTACGTATACATAATCAACAAAACATTCAAAAGTGATATTATTAAGTATATTTGCAATAGATATAATTTTATTGAAATTTCATTCTATAACAGAATAGGCAAAATTAACAAAACTTCATTTGACACATCTGCATATTTTAGTCTATAATTTTTCAAATGTAATATTCATATTTGCTGGTAGCGCCCTCTACGATGACAACTCTCGGCCGGAGCGGTCAGATTCTCAAGGTCATTGGCGCATGTTACCCCCTTAAAATTATGCTCTATTATTATTACCAATAATGATGATATACTAATTTTATTAAAAAAAAGTGGATTCTTTTTTGGAAATTTATGAAAAAGACGATGAAAAATTTCAACACTAGAATGTTCAGAATCATGTTCTGGATCCCTGGTATCGGTTTTCGGTACGATGTCCCTTACACCCCGTATAAAGGAAATGTGTGGGGGGTTATTTGGAATTTCAAATGATGATGGTGATGAAGATGTGAAAGATGATGATGATGAATGGTGGTGATGATGGTGATGAAATGTGAATGATGGTGATGATGTGTTATGATGATGATGAAGATGTGAAATATGATGATGATGGATAGTGATGATAGTGATGAAGGTGTGAATAATTATGATCATAATGAAAGGTGATGTGTGATGATGATGGTGATGAAGATGTGGATGATGATGATGAATTTTGATGATGGTGTTAAAGATGTGTATGGTGATGATGATGAATAGTGTTAAAGATGATTAATGGTGACGAAGATGTAAATGATGATGAAGATGATGAATGGTGATGAAGACGTGAATGATGATGATGATGAATGGTGATGATGTGTTATGATGGTGATGTAGATGTCAAAGATGATGATGATGGATAGTGATGATGGTGATGAAGATGTGACTGATGATGATCATGATGAATGGTGGTGTGGTGTTGATGTGATGATGGTGATGAAGATGTGAATAATGATGATGATGAATTTTGATGATGGTGTTAAAGATGTGTATTGTGATGATGATGAATAGTGTTAAAGATGATGAATGGTGATGATGATTTACATATGTAGACTTGAAAAAAGACGCGATATACTTAATTCAATTTGTAAATAAAATTCGTTGATCCACCGATCGGTTATCGTAAACGAAAAGACTAAACTAGTTTATGCCCAATTAGATCACAAAGTATAGAATGGATATATACTGTCTTGTTTTAGTCGAATGTAACACTTTCGCTGCTAAGCAAATATCGTATGCGCACGACGTATACGGCTCAATATAGGCAAGGTGAGTCTTGCGCACAGCCGTTTGCTCAATCAACGCGTGTGCTAACCGACTAACACGGTCGAGACGGGCGTGCCGCGACGGCTATGCGCATCGACTCACTAGGCTAGTCGGCCGGTGGCATTACGTGTATGCGGCTTCGACTAGACAAGCGAGTTCCGCCGAGACACGACGGCTATGCGACTGGTAGTGACCAGGGAAGTCGAACGCGTAGCATAACGGATGTGCGAATTAACTATAGAGGTGCGTCCGTCGAACTAAAACAGCAGTGCGCATTGCCTCACCTGGCTAGTCTAAACAATAGTGCTTTCGGTAGGTGCTAGTTTTCAAAATAAAGTAAATATTTAAGCATCAATGTACTTTATATTCAGTTTTCGAATTGTTATTGTAAACTACGTTAAATAATTATATATATAATATAATAGGTGACGGTTGTATAGAAGTCTGGTCAAGTGGTTCAAGGGAGTGGTCTTTTCATCGGCCTGCATCTGAACTTGTCTGATTCACTTGAATTACTTATAGTTGTAATTTATATATAAAATCTATGTAACTTCTACATATATTCACACTTTATGCAATGGACCGACCAAATCAACAGCGGTGGGTGGTCCCTTGCGTGAGTGTACCGATTCAGCAAACAGCGAGAGATGCCGACATGACAGCCACCACGACCTGTCTCTCAAGAGCGTTTCCTAATTACTGAAAGCTCAGACTTAAAGCATTTTGTCGAAAATTTCAAATTCGGTAGATCTGCACTTTTAAAGGCAGTAGGCAAGGTCATTACAAAGATGGGTGATTGTTTAATGCCATTTGAATCAAGCGTCTCCGTGCTTTGGAGGACATGTAAAAGTGTGGGTTCTAGTGTTTAACCGACTTCAAAAAAAGGAGGTTATATTTCGACGATACAATTAAAATAAGGAGATACTCATAGACAGTTGTTATAAAATTTTGGCTATCGATCAGGTTAAGCAACGGTAGGCAAGGTCATAACAAAGATGGGTGACCGTTTAATTCTATTTGAATTAAGCGTCTCCGTACTTAGGAGGACATGCAAAAGTGGGTTTTAGTATTTAACCGACTACAAAAAAGGAGGTTATGTATTCGACGCAAATGGATCTATTTTATTGTTCAAAAATTAAAAATAAACGAATATATTAATTGCCAATGCTAGGCAAATGCCAATTTTTTGGTGTTTGGAGAAGACTGGCGCCATCCTTCGTTGTAAACAGCGCGGATATAATCGAGCGAAGTAATATATTATAACGTAAAAAATAATAGACGTTTTATAAGTAGCGTATCGTTATAACGCGTTTTCAATATATAGCCTTTGCGAACACTCCTGATTACGATATGAGTGTAGATAATTATCTAGCTCACTTGTATCATAATATACAATTGTATATTATGCTGTTGCTCATTACTCATGAGGCTGTGGTTTGCAGCCTGAGCCGTAGGCGAGGGCGTAATTTAGCAGAGTGTGTCATCATGAGCAGAGCTCACGAGTTTTATACGACGTTTTTCAACATACTTGTGAGGAAAAAAAACAAATAAAAATTAACACAGCGACAAACACAATAAAAACTAAATATGACAAATAAGGAAAATGGCGCGCGTTTTTTTTTTCACGGTCTCAATGCAATGTGAGTGAACATACAGCCTACTTCAAAATTATAATCTTAAGTGATAAAATGCAAATATTTTAACAGTTTATAACACATTATTGTTATTTATAAATAATCTGATAATAGTAAATGTGTTTTTGATTTAATTAAGGGCGTACACATTTCTTTATTCCAAAAAATTTATCTTTGTAGGAATAATTCTATTATACATTAGTGCGGTAATGTCATTACGCACGCGTGTCTTATAGCTATGTTTATGACCCTAAAAACGATGTAATAAGGCTCACTTTACGAGCAAGTGTGTTGAAAACTTTATTACAGTCGTATGCAACGCAGAGCAAGTAGCTAGTCTCATCAGAGCTAAATTATAACAAATGCCCTGGATGTTATGTTCGTTTTCTTCCCGGATCTTCTCAGTTGAGGCCGCGTTGTGATGACATGACATGACCTTTCAAAAGTGCTAGCGTTAAGCCTATTTGAAATAAACTATTTTTGAGTTTGAGTTTCTAAACGAAACGGAATTTTATGTCCATGTAGTAAAATATCATAATTATACGAGTACACTGTGAAGTAAAGGAGCTATAATTTAACGATAACGCTTAAACTAAGGTGTAAAATTGAATTTGAAAAAAAAACTGTATTGCTGTATTTTGATTGACCATAATCGTACGTATGTACACGTAAACATTATCTCTCTCCAACTTAAGAGCTGGGTTCTTGTCGGTGAAGCAATTTCCACTCTGCTCTATTATATACCTACATTTTGAACTCCTGATACGACATTCCACCCACTTTTTCTGCTACCTGCTTCATAAAACTTCGTCTGGGTCTTCCTCTTCCCCTTTTCCCTTCTATTTTAGTAAACATTATATATATTATATAATCGTACGTGTATTAGGGCTTGAGCTCCGGAATTCCGGAATTATGCCAATTCCGGAATTCCAATATCGTTTCCAATTCCGGAATTGGCGAGATCAATATCGAAATTTCGATATTGCAAGAAATATATTTTATTACGCGGCTTGAGGCGTAGTGACGCATCAGCAGTGGACGTCTGGTGGCTACTAATAATGAATGATGATGACTACAAAGTTGAATAATTTTTGATTTTTCTTTTAAATATACACTGGACTGCAAAGAAAAAGGGTCGGTTAGAAAATCTTCAATATCTTCAACAGATGCTTAAATGAAAAAAAAAAATTATTAAAGCTTCTTATTCTTAATAAATGTAAAATAATGTTGTCTTTTATTTACGCGAATACTAGACATTGTAATTAATCTATTCTTACGGATTATATCGCGATTTATTTTAATTTTCCCGACGCCGACGTTTCGAATGCTTTGCAGCACGTCGCACACGTCGTTTGCAACGTCGGGAAAATTAAAATAAATCGCGATATAATCCGTAAGAATAGATTAATTAAAATGTAAAATAAATTAAAATGCTTAGTTTTTTCCGGTATTTTCGTAAATGTAGATTGGTTACAGATGTGCAATTTATCACGCATTTTAGTACTTTGTGTTGCCTTTGTGAGCTCGCAATACCACAGAATATATCAATACTGCTGTTATGCCATTTGGTATACGTTCTACTAGGCTCTCTTTGAGGCTATGCTTCGGAATATTCTGCCATTCCTCTATTGGAGCTTCTTTCATTTCACGTAGCGTGATTAGCGGCGTATTCCACTGACGTACACGTCGTCCCAGTTCGTTCCATGCATGCTCAATGGGGCTGCGTGCTGGCCACTCCACGTGTGTGATACCGACTTCTTGAAAATAGGCAAACACCATCTGAGCTGTATGCGGGCGGGCATTGTCTTACATAAAAACGGCATTCTCGTCCACGTCCACTAAAAATGGACAAACGTAGTCATTGAGAATTTCAAAGTCTTATCTTTCTCCAGTTAAGTTCCATTGTCTATCACCACTAGCTCAGTGCACAAAGCCAGTAAACAAAGCCTCCGCCGTATGGTACTTTTTCTTCTATACAGGCTTGGTTATAGCGCTCTCCCGGTCTTCTGTACACTCCCGCCGTGCTTGTATAAACAGAATCTAGACTAGTCTGAAAACACAAATCTTGACCAGTCACTCAGAGTCCAATCCTCGTGTTTTCTACCTTAACTCAACCTTGAGTTTCTGTGGTGTCTTTCTAGTTTTGGGCCATTTGCAGGTTTTAATGGCTTTAAATTTGCTACAGCCAGACGCCGCCTTACTGTATCCGTACTCAGATTGTTTCCTCCTGCTCGTAAATGATGATTCTTTACATCAACAGCCGTAAAAAAAGCGATTTCTTAAAATTTTTGACATCATAAAGCGATCCTCCCGCGCCGTCGTGCACCTTATTGGGCCTGTTCATTGTCTTCGAAGATTGGATCCAGTTTCATGGAAACGCTGGAGTACTCGCTGCACTGTACAAAGAGTCACAACAACAGTTCTTGTTGTATTTCGCTGACTGTGCCCACCTTCAAGCATTGTCAGGATCCTGGTACATTCTTCAGGGATTAACGACATGATGACTTCAGAATAATACAATTTATAAGGCAGAGACGAAATAGTAATAACTTTTTTTTATTGCAAACAAACGCGTAACAATTGATTTGAAATTTTTGGTACTCAATTCATAAACGACCATTATTTTACATTTTCAGTTTTTTATGCAATTATCGAAAATAAATAAAAAGGTATTATATATTAGTTTATGTGGCTTTAAATACTCTTTAATATAGTCTTTTTATTTTATAAAGCTAGGTCAGGTACTATTGAAGATATTGAAAATTTTCTAACCGACCCTTTTTCTGTGCGGTCCAGTGTATATATAATTCAAGTACTGAATCATTTTATCTGTTTTATTTGATCATAATTCTATTACCTACTAAGAAAGCCAATCCATAAAACTAATGGTATTTGGTAGAAAACATACATTTAAATATTAATAATATAATACACTATTTTATACAAAAAGACATTTGAGTTCCGGAATTCCGGTATTCCGGAATTGAAATACTGAATATCGAAAACCAATTCCGGAATTGAAAAAGTGTCCGATATTCAAGCCCTAACGTGTATACGTTATTGTAGCCTTAATACATTAAGGTCAATTTGACAATAAACTTGATTTTTTGATTGGGTTATTGTAATGTCGGCGACTACTATTGGCAGATCGATATGTCTGTTATTTTTAATAATGATAATTATTTAATAATAAAATAAGGAATATTAATATTAAGAATAATGCATAAATTAAATGTTTTTGAATATAACGACCAATACTATACACTAGTCCCGCGGGTTTGGCAGAAGGTTCATCCGCATGCTGTAGGGCTAAGGCATGCAACCTCGACATGTTCTCGTTGCCCCACTGAGTTTCTTGTTGGTGCTAGTAAATTAATCATGGGTTTTCGAATTGAGCAATATGATTCGTTAGAAACATTTTTGTTTATGGCTGTATTCCCGAGCGTTTCCAAACTCGAATAGGAAAATAATACCACTTCTCTTGAGCCATAAACCTGTTGATAACTAATAAAATATTTGCAAACCCCGTTACGACTTTTGTAATCAATAGTTTACTTCTATTCTATTTGTAAAAGAAAACGTTTTCTCGCGTAAGCATGTACATTTTAGTACCAGTATGTATAGCCTCCAGTAGTAGTAATAAAACGCCACTGTTTAAATAACAAAACAGAAGCACTAATGAGCACCATAACCAAATGGCGGTATTTTTTACTAACGAATTAGGGTGAAAGAGCCGACAATAATTGTGTACATATCGAACAATAGAGCATAGCTATTTATTTATACGTCGTAACTTCCAAAACTACAAAGCAAATTTACAAAAAAAAAAGTACTTATAAGTACTTAAATAACTTGGTCTTTTGTGTTTATATATTCATGCAATAGTATAGTTGTTGGTCATAGAAAAAACAACAACAGTTAACAATACCTGCATACATTAGAAGGATTCCAATTACTATTTGAAACAAAACTTGTGAAATATTTAATAATGTTTGAACAACACTCAAATAACCTAATTATAGTCTTATTGTTGGTTTTATGGTAAGAAAAAAATCTAAATATGTTATTTAAGAGTATCATATCAATATGTTACTGACCTAGTTTATTTAGGTACCATCGGTAGCAAACAACATAGTAAGTAGATAGTTAATTCTTTATTGTATGTGCAACCAACATGAAACTTACACACACGGTTATTTGATCCCGAACAAGACAGAGTCTAAACCATGGTGACCAGGCAACATTTGGCTGGCCTGTTAGTCAAGTAGACACCCTCGTGGTTATCCTATCCTACAGGTCGTGGGTTCGAAAAACACATACACTAATGTTCGTCCCACCCAGGACAAACATTTGTGTCTGTTTGTCTTATTAAGTATGTCTAGTAACACCTAGATAAGATTTACCTATATAAGAGTGTAATCTATCTTCAATCTATATACTATAACAAAACTCAAAAAGCACTTTTTCTGTACACACTATACTATATTACACTACACTTGACACTATACTATCGACATAGAGTTTTTTTGCATTTATTGTCTGTCTGTCGGTCTCTCAGTTTGGGTATCCAGGTATCATTTGAAAACCCGTGGGTGGATTTTAATAGGACTTTCACTGATGTGTTGAGTAGAAGTCTGGGCATAAACTAGTATATCACGCTATGTATCATAGGGGCTAAGCAGTGAAACATTACTTGCACATATTACCGCGTAATTTCTTTTGTATGTGAATAGGTCACTTTTTAATTTATAAAACTGATCATTTAATTATTAAGATATGTATTATTACGCTATATACAATAGGGAATAAGCAGACATTTAGTTTTCATAACATAAGGTATTTCGCAATATATCGCATGCGAATTGTGGCCAAGTGGTTACTGAAGCCTCTTACCAGCGCAGTAGGTCCCAGGTTCGAATCCGACTCTTTTATATTTTTTTGTTTTTATTTTTTATAAATTATATTTTTAAATAGTTGTTTTTGTGGTGGTTTCAATTTATTGATGGCGTCATAGTGTAAAAAAATATAATGGTTCAATTAAATCTGAAACTTCTGTACCTACCTACTATGTTGATGTGATATATTATCATTATTTAATATATCAAAATTATTGAAGTAAATCTTAAAATTCAAAAGATACGTAGGTAAACTAAGTATACAAAAATGTATAAGAACTAATTGACCACTTATAAATATAAAATTTAACATACTCCATTCTCTACACAATATGTACAAACTTTATGTAAGGTTATTTATGTCGTCTTCAGTTTTGCAATCAAGCTGGAGCTAACAACGACTTTAGTCAGTGCCTACCATTTCACTCAGTAGGTGGCATGAACGATATGGTTCCGCTTAATGTATTTCGTATAAATTACAAAAATCTTATCACGGTACCTACTTACATCCTTCTGGATCCGTAAATTTATATAGTAAAAGGCTTTCTAACTATTCTTAGCCACTCTAAACCATTTATCCCACTAGATGGCGCTATACCATTTCTAAATCGCGATATGGTTTCGTTTAATATAGATTCGGCTCAATAGATTACTTACGCCCGGTTTCCGAAAGGATGATCAACGCAAAAATCAACTAACAAGATGTCAAATCTCCTGTCAAGCGTATTTTGGGTTGCAGAAAGCATGATCAACTATTTTAATTTGAACATCATGTCAGTTGACACGGCTGTTAAATTTTGCTTCAGAAAGTTCATGTCAAAGCCAATTTGGGTTTCTGAAAGGCTAATTAAGCCATGATCATAGATTATTCTCTTGTCAAATACAATGTCAACTAATCGGTGTAGGTCGACCAATTAAGTATTAAATTATACTATTTGTTTTGGATAATCTACTAGTTTATGACAGATTACGTAATTATTAGGTATAAAAAGTCCTTTGCAACAAAAATACCAAGATTGTATTAACAATTGCTACTTTTGAAATTTACGATAGTGAAATGCGCACTCCACATCCGCGCGGGATGAAGGCCCACGAAATAAGAGTGTGGAGCCGCTTGACAATCAAAAATATTATCTCTATGGGGTACCACTGGTGCTTTTCCTTCGAATCTTGACACATGCTGAAGGACAAAAAATACTCTGTTTCTTTCTATCACATGTAACCTATATAAATTCATTCTTTTCTTGTGCGAATGAGAAAGAAAGTGACCATCCCTCCTGTAGATCCTCCATCTATAGTTACAGATTATAATATCTTTGAATTGAATGAGCTATTGAATGAAATATTGAACTAAATAGGAAATGTAGCCATACTTAAATAATATTCTTCATGTCAAATTAAAATGATCATAGATTAGTAAATTTTTCTCTAATTAACGTTTCAGAAACCCGAATTGATTTGAACAAGCTGTCAAGTTAACAGTCATGTTAGTTGAATATCCATTTGAATAGCCTTTCAGAAACCGGGCGTAGTCTCGCTTAAAGTATTTCATAATAATGTATCATGTATCAAATTTTTTATCGCGGTACTTATAACATAAGCGCAGGCGCAGCTGCGCTGGTCAGCTAGTTGCCTGCCAAGCGTGGGGATTAATTATGGCAACCCTTCACTTCTAAGGGGGAGGCCTGTGGGTAGCAGTGGATGCCTTTGGGCTGTTAATGACTAATGAATGAGATATCTTTTGCAAGAAACCATCCAGGTAGGTAGTGTGACACATTCTGACACCAAGTAGCAGTGTGTAAACATTTGCTGCGTTCCGGTATGAAGGGCACAGTAGTTTACTTTCGAAATTACCAGACATAGGCAGGTGTGTCGCTTACCACCAGGTGAACGACTTGCTTGTCTCGTCCATTTATTGAATAAATAAAACTTTAATGAGTAAATATTTACTTTATTCTGAAACTAGAACCTTCTGAAAACACTATTGTACCTATAAACTAGCCATGTGAGTCAATGGGCACTGCTGTTTTAGTTCGACGGACGCACCTCTATAGTTAATTCGCACACCCGTTTTGCCACGCGTTCGACTCATCTGGTCACTATCAGCCGCATATCCGTCTTGCCACGGCGAAACTCACTTGTCTAGTTATTGCGCACAGCCGTTAAACTTGGCGGACGCACCGCGTTAGTTGAGCGCACTGGCGTATTGCTTTAGCGCCGAACTATACAGGCAAGTCGGCGCGCACAGCCGTTACAATTTCACGGACTCACGGCGATAGTCGATGCGCACTCGTGTTCCGACATTTCGTTGGACTAGACAGGTGAGTAATTGCGCACACGCGTGATATTTTCTTCGACTCACCGCTATAGTTTTCAGCAGCGAAAGTGTTAAATAAGTATGTTGGTACGTTCAGGATCGCACCCACCATTATATCTATATCAGATTTGATAAACGTCAAATCCTAGCAAAAGAACACCGATTCCTACCTAGGATCATTCGTGAGGCTATTGAAATCATAAAACATCCAAGTTTCAATAGAGAAGATGGTCGGGTGTTACCACCGGCTTGGGATCCTGTGTTAAATATAATTAAATCCAATAGCAAGCAAAATACTGCACCGCCTCAAGATACTGTAAGCTCTTACTGCGTAGATCGGACCAAAAATAATAACTAAGAAGACCTGAGGGTACACCGGCATAATTGTGACATAAGGACCTTCACCGTCTCAGTCCTCTCGTGACCATGGGTGCTGTAAAGCATTCGAAACGTCGGGATAGTAAAATCTGAAATAAACCGCGATAAAATCCGTAAAAGTAGTTTGATTTCAATGTGTAGGTAATATTCGCGTAAGTAATAGACAACATTATTTAATTTTGTTCATTAGGTTAGGTTCCTACTGGTTACGTAAGAAGTGAGTAGATGTACTTTTTTGTTGTTTTGATCGAAAGTAGATGCTAACTCTTTCTAGTTAGCCGTCCAGGTACGTACCACCGCAGTGTCAGATATTGGGCCGCTTAGAAGCAATGCTGAATTCCTATGTGAAGGACACGGTAGCTGGTGGAATTATCAGGTTTAACAGAATTAATAACTGATGTCTCGGGTAATGGGCAGCAGTGCAGTTGTCTATAGGTAGCTTACTACTATACTACTACGTCACTAGGTCAAATACAATAAAAAATACTTACCGGGGTGTTAAAATAACACCCCGATACTTCGGTCGAAGTTTTTATAGACAGTCTTCTTCCAAAGGTTGCCTGATAGAGATCGCTATTAGGTACTAATAATGTCACCCATTGTGAAATTTAAATTTACAGTAATTTCTTATTTTTGTATGTTTATTAACAGTGGCGCAATAAAGTATTTAACCCGAGTTTGAAATATATATGTTGTATATAAAATTGAAACTTATCTCATTATTATTAAATTTAGAGATGTTAAGCGCAGCAGATAAGCTCGCTCAAGATTGAAGATTCTTATGCGTGTAGCGTTTTTTCTCCGCTGAATAATGTTGTCAGTGCTCTATAAGGGTGAATGTTCTTGCCGGTACAGCGACACTTTTAAAGCCTTGTACGGATAAAGCGTTCCAATGTACGCGTAGTCGGTCAGGCGAACACGCGTGCCATTTAGGTACGGCTGAATTACCACGTACAATAAGGTGGTATCGCGGTTAAGCAAAGTCAGTATACAAAACAGGCATACACAGACAGTATACAAGACAGCATGTCGTCTGTACGTACTATTGTGTTGCGTACTCACCAAGTACCTCGTGGTCCTAGACAAACTAGACCAGAGATGGCGAACCTTTATGTATCAACATGCCATTTTTATAAAGAAAAGTTTAATAAGGCCGTAAAAGGACCATAAAAGTTTAATAATAGACGTGTCGTCAAATAATTCAGATTTCGTAGACTAAAGAAATCCTTTAAAATTATTTTCATAATAGAAGTATTCTTTTCTCAGTGCTTAATGAACTATGTATGTGATTGGTGGCGTGCCAGTAATATTCTGTCGCGTGCCTTCAATGGCTGGCGTGCCATTGGTTCGCTTGTCCGGTGAAGCTGTAATGGCCATCTGCAACCAATAGCAACTGTCCTCCCAAAAAAAAAGTGCCATTGGTTCTCCATCCCTGAACTAGTTAGGAAAACGTTTTGAAGACGACTAATTAGAAGACGTTTTGTTTATCTACCTTTATGAATATGGAATTGGATACAAATTCATTTCCGTAATATGATTTATGATTGATAACTCTCCCACGTAATGCAATGTGTGTATTTGCGTAAATACAGGTGCACTCTCGTCTCACAATCCGGGCGGTCTGGGCAATGAGGCACAGAACTCAATTTTACATGTCCATCCGACCCCGCATGGATATCAGGTGTTCGGCCTTTATAGTTCTACCCAGTAAAAATACAACTACACAAAGTTGTCGCTCTCCGCAGGATATGAACCTGCGACTTTCGATAAATAGTAATCCTACGTAGATATTGTACTGAATTGAATTTTATCCAGAGATTAATAATATAAAAACTTCGAAATTTGTCCGAATACAAAATATGAAGATATGCCATGTGCAATTTTGTCTAAGAAGGTTTAAATAGTTAAATTGTTTTCGAAATAACTTACGAAAGAAAGCCTCCAGTTGGCGGCAGTCCAACAGCTTCACCATGACGTAACATTTTTGTTGCCAAAAGGTTTTATTTGAAGAGGGACTTAATAAAATTAATTTGGTGTCTCGAGACGTATTCGAATAAAATTATAATTTAGTTTGAATATCGCTCGTACGTAGCCAAAGGCTAGGCTCTCGAGATACAGGCTTCGTCTAGTTCGGAAACTACTAGTAGGTAAATGGAATCTGTATTGTTTTCTGCTGAAATAAAACTTTATTTTATTCTACAGAAATTGAATAAGTAGGTACTTACTTACATGTATATATTTGGTTCCAACTGACGTGTACAACTTGTTCCAGCCAGTTGTTGTTCCAAAATTAAATAGGTAGTCCGGATAGCCCCAAAAGGAGGTTACGTTTTTCGAGCATTTCTTAGGCACAGCTTGAACGTGTCTTTATGTAAGAAGTAGGTACTTTTTGAATAGAGTCCAGCGATCAGTAGGTACCCTGCCCTTAATGACTAATAAGTCAATGATTGAATTACTATAATAGTCATTGGCCCTGCCCCATAACGTAACTGGAGCACTCAAAGTATAGATAAATGTCAAGGTGTACGCTACGTATCTGGCCCGTGATCGGGGGACGCAGCGGCCAGCGCCGCGATTGGCCATTTTCCAGCCACAGCGACATTATGACCTGTTTTAGCCTACTTGGCCCGCTTCCGCTTTCAAAATTCCATCCTACATTTTAGGATTTAAGGAATTCAAGAAATATACATTTTAAGAATTGCCATAATTGTGGGGTAAAGCGATACCTACGAAATGCAAGACTAGAGTTTACACCACGTCCGGTTTGAATAGAAAAGTACGAAGAGCTTTTGGATTGAATAATAAGTGGTTTAAAAAGATCTACATAAATATATATATTTTTTTTAAAGCATTTTGTAACCTCTATAATGATTCAGTAGACAGTAAGTAGTAGTAGCTTTCTTAAATACCGATGGTCGAAGGTTCGAAACCGACAAGGAGCTACGTCTTTGTGTATCTACCTACCTACTTGTTCCTTACTGGCAGGCTGATTACCTGCTTTCTGTCAACGGAAACCCATGTCAATTTTAATGCAAAAACATTATAAACAATGCCGCTGCTATTATATCGAATTTTATCTAATCATGTCATGTTGTCAGGAGTGGAAAAAGCTGCGGAATTTAAATATTATTGTAATTAGGTAAATATATTGGAAACCGGATGGACTGTCTGAAAAGTAAGATGGTCTAATGCGCCAGATATGCGTATAAAAAGTAAATCTTGTGCTTGATCTCTTCCTTCTCCTCTCTTCTTTCTTTTTCTTCTTCTCTGAACAGAGAGTGTGCACCTGTGTCTGCGTAAGCACTTGTGCAGAAAGTCACTTGTGTAGTTGATCGTTGATCTTGCCTAGTGCACACAGCAGTTATATAATGTTAGAGAATGTTGCATAACATTTGTTGTAATTTTTTAACAATTTGTAATAAATAACAATAAACATTAGTTAATAATAAACAATAGTTACAAATGTTAGTAATGTTATACAATTTCATGTAACAAATGTTATACTTACCTACACCTAATTACAACATGACATAACAATGACATGCCAAGAAGAAAAAATATCTCAAATCCAGTTATTTCTCCCTAGCTACAATGTCCTTCACACAGGAACGCAAAAGGGTTTACTCACTCCTGCTTTGTTCCAGAAAATTGGATACTAGGTACTATGGCCCAACTGCACCGACAAAAAAACGTCCGTTTATCCGCAAAGAATCGATTGTCTATCTTTCACCGTCACCATACCACCACCCGGTTATGGACCCTTAACAGTCCATTATCTTAACCTAGCTCGACACCCCCGGTCACCTTTAAGGACTGATAAGTAGTTAAATAGATAATCGATTCTTTGCTAAAATAAACGAACGTCTTTTTTTCGGCGCACTTGGGCTTAAGTGATAGGTACATTGGTAGTATTACAGAGTAATTTGTTACATACAAAGTACATTTTATTTATATACTTAAGTACTCATCACCAGCCGAAAGACGTCCACTGCTGAACATAGGCCTCCCCCTTAGAACGCCACAATGACCGACAATTGGCTATTTGCATCCACCGGTTACCTGCGACGCGCACAATGTCGTCTGTCCACCTAGTGGGAGGCCTACCTACGCTGCGTCTTCCGGTTCGTGGTCGCCACTCCTTTCTTCCCCAGCGGTTATCGGTTCGCCGAGCGATGTGGCCTGCCCATTGCCATTTCAACTTGCAGATTTTAAGAGCTATGTCGGTGACCTTGGTTCTTCGGCGAATCTCCTCATTTCGGATTCTGTCGCGCAAAGAAACTCCGAGCATAGCTCTCTCCATAGCTCGTTGTGTGACTCTGAGCTTATCCAAAAGGCCAACAGTTAGGGACCACGTCTCTTAAGTACTAATATTACATAAATATGTTTTTTTAGTTATTTATATCTACGTACTTAGTAGTTTTTCCCGGCACATAGATTTTCTCAGAATATTATGTCACCCCATCTGATTTCAAATTAGGAAGAGCATGCACCATGGTATCTAGACAACCTGATATAATACTCATATACTTAGATACTTTTAGTTAATGCATGATTATATAGATAAATCACACCCAGACACAAAACAAACAGACATAAATATAAATGTTCTTTAAATCACATCCAGGCACAAAAACTTGTACTTAAGTTATGTTTGTCATTGGTGGGAATCGAACTCATTCCCTTTTGGGTAGTAGCCAGGGTGCCTAACCGGTACACCAAACAGGCCCGTCAAGTTGCGAAAGAAGTAGAGAGTTCAATAATATCTAACAATAGTTCAATAGAGATACTTCAGTAGGACTGGTCAATTAGTGAGTTAATAAATGGACAATACACACTATTTTGGATATTGATCGTGCCGGCAGCGAGCGCCGAGCGGTGAGAACAAAGGGCGGGCGGACTTTGTGCGGCCCACGATTACGAGTCCGCCGCCCTTCGCTGTGCGACGACCTGTCCGTCGAGCTGGTTATCGCTTAGTAGTTTATTTATCATAAATCATAATTTACGTCAAATTGTGCCACCATTCCCTTATTATACATTGCATCAAAATTTTAACTAGGTTAGTGAAGTATAGAATTGATGGCACGTTGTGTGCGTGGTATGTATTATAGAGTTTTCCGGGGTAATTAACGGTTAACTGCCCGCTGTAAATACCCGTACGAAGTAATTCAGTTCCAGGATTTGTAAACTTATAACCCTTATCAAAGCGGAAAAGGATATGAGATATTTTCCTGCTGTATAGGGCATATTCATTGTTCTATTAAACAGTGAAAATTTCTCAAATCCCATTACTGCGAGTCCCTAGAAAATGCTTGAATTCAAGTCTATAGCATATAATTTGTTAACATTTAAGGAAGTTAGGTCTTGTTTTTTTTTATCCAATATAAGCCAGTGCTTGACCACAGTCCCACCTGATGGAAAGCGGTGACGCAGTCGAGGATGGTAAAGCACACTAACTTATTAATAGCCTATTCACTCTATTCTTGAAGACATCTATATTATAAAAAAAAAATTTGGGTTTTGTAATAAGAAATGTAAAAATATTCCGTAATCCAAATACAAAAATATTGATTTATAACAGTCTTGTTCGGAGTGTGGTGGAGTACTGCAGTATCGTGTGGCGTCCTCATTATGCTACACATGCACTTCGGTTAGAACGAATACAGAAACGTTTTCTGTGGCATTTGACATATGCAGCTGGGATGGCTAATAATTTAATTTCCTACAAAAGCAGGTTAATTCATTTCAAAATGCTTTCTCTTTCTAAGCGCTGGGACTTAATAGATATGATGTTTTTATACAAACTTTTTAGAAATTTAATTGATTGTCCACAGTTGTTGACCCAATTTAATCTTCGTTCACCCTCCAGGATACCTCGTAAACCCATAACCCCCTTGCAACCTCCCCTACGCAGAACAGTTCTAGGCTCAAGCTCGCCAGTTCCTCGCCTTTGCAAGCTTCTGAATCAATTTAGTGATCTGGTCGATGTCAATTTTGACTCCATATGCATGTTTTATTACCATATATCAACATACCTAAGTAAATGCCACTAAGAGTAGTCTAAGAGAAGTCTTTTTGTTTTTAGATACAATAATTTGTAAGATAATTTTAAGTTTTAAGTTATATTTAAGTAAACTGCTAGCTGCTGTAAGGAAGAAAAAACTGTACCTACTTTAATAATTGCATGTTGAGTTTACCTTTAAGTGATTGTGCATTTAGTTCAAATCTTTATGGCAAGTGTTATGATAATGTATTAGTGTAACAATCGTTGGTAATCCTAATAAATTAAAAAAAAAAAAAAAAAAATCGGGCGGGAAAACCGACGCGGGCAAACTATTCCAGTCCTTAGCTGTCCTTATTATAAACGAAGAAGCAAACCGCTTAGTGCGCAAATTAATTTACTAACGAAAAATGATATCAAAACGCTTTTTTTTTAAATTACTTACAGACACTTAAATATTCACATTCATAATATCATTTATTGCATTCCATAATGTTGACAAGGTCTTAAATTAGAGCTATGTACAATTATGGACCCTGTAGGGCATAGCAAAATGTAAATAAAATTAACAGACAAAACATTGTATTTTAAATAAATTAAATGTCAAAGAAAAAATAAAATATAATTATAAGTAAATTTTACTTATTTGCATTGATGTATCAATTCAAGCACAAAATATAGATTCAAGTTCATCGACTAACTAAATGGTTCTCTCACTAATTATCATGAAACTAATTTCGTGAAATTGTGGTAGATGTATACCATAATTCATTAGTTAATAAGATGTATACCTACGTAATATTTATTTTGTTGCTCTCAACGAGTATATTTTAAAGCAATACAGACGTGGCCAATAATTTACGGCTGGTGCCTAGATGGGTAACAGATACCGAGACTACTTAATAAAATTGAGTGATCTTTACCTAGGTAGTGTAGGTATAATAAATAGAGTAGAAAGGGGCCAATATTTTAATTGGATTTGCTTGCCATCGTTTTGTTTGTTCACAATCAATTTCTTACATTTTGGTGGCGATATATTTCGGGGTCAGTTGACAACCCATTTCTAAGTACTATTATATTGAGCCACTCTGTGAAAACGACTAATTGTGAAGTATGGAGAAGATAGATAGATAACTCTTTATTGTACAATATAGAATCTAAATGTTATGTTATCTAAAATTTAGATAAAACATAACAAAACAAGAAAAACAGTAGGTAATACAGAAAATGTACAATTGGCGGCCGTATCATTTTGATCTCTTCCAGGTTCCAGGCAACCTTTCAAACTCAAACTCAAAAATAGTTTATTTCAAATAGGCTTAACGCTAGCACTTTTGAAAGGTCATGTATTTTTTTTTTTAAATCTACCACCGGATCACAACGCGGCCTCAACTGATCCTGAACCTTTGGAAGGAAGAAGACGGTGATCTACGATGATATTTTGTAGCATCTTTCGTTTTTATTCTTCAAACATCGTGGAGGGCATATGAATGGTAAACCCATGAGATGTAGGTAGGAGCGAGACTATTGTGATGATGGATATGAACGGGAGGAGTAAATAAACCTATGTAGGTACTTTGTTATGGCTTTTACTGTTACTTTAAAACGTAAATGGTGATAAGCTCCTGTGAGATTTAATTTAACGTAGGTAGTATTGGTATGACCCGGTGAAAAACTATAATTTATTTACCTATAGTTTGTGATGGCTTGTGTATTTGTGAAGCTGATAAAATGTGGTTACTTCGTACACTCCTGTTACATTCTAGGCATTGCTGGTTTCTAGGCAGTTAGAGTAGAAAAATTGAGGGAATAGAGCAGAAACAGTGGTGTGGTCAGGTTAGGGGGTGACTCAGAAGTGATGGTTGTTATCTTGTATTTACTTTGTATAATAGACCCTTTCGGTATTCAGGTAGAAAGACGGCGCCGACCCGCTAGCACCAATGCCTACCAAGCTGGTAGTACCAGCTAGTGGAGACAGTAGGAGCCCAGAGCTTCCAAATGCAACATAAGACAATAGGCTCTCGTATTACTTTGGACTCAATCCAGCCCGGCAACAAATGCTTCATAGCACTACAATTTGTCGCTACATATGTATACAATATTTTGTGCGCGGCTATTAACGACTTCATCAAACAATCTGGTTAACAGCCGATGAGCGGTGAGTGGAGCATTTCTCGTTAATATTCCGTGCGGGGACGGGTGCCAAATACCTATACTTGTTTACTGGTATTTATCAAGGTTGGATTTTTAATCAAATCCCATATATATATTTTTATATAGAACTAGAAGCACTTGTCCCAATTTGACGAAGGTACCTATTTGTTATTATATTACCTATTGGTAATTATAGTACGGTTTAAGTCAAAGTCATAAATTGTTTATTTCAAGTAGGCTTAACGCTAGCACTTTTGAAAGGTTATGTTTTTAAAAAAAAAAAGCTAGCACCGGATCACAACGCGGCCTCAACTGAGAAGATCCGGCAAGAAACTCAGCGGGCTTGTCATTTTTCACTTTTGTTAAACAGTGTGTCATGCATGTTACAATTAGATCAGAGCTACAGTGCGTGATGTCTTGCCGTTCAAAAGATCAAATAAGACAGAAAAAAAATACGACGAATGTACAACAAACTAAAAGGCCAAAGGGATAGTAGTTTACATTTACAGAACGCCTATGTAGAGTAGTCCATCGTGTCAAATATTCTACTTCAAGCAACAGTGTGTCTTGTTTGTAAGTATAAATATGTATAAATCATGGGCCAAGGTATCCGTTTCTATAATAAACTGCCGCAGGATATCCGAGACCTACCAATAAATAAGTTCAAAAGCACTATTAAAAGCCGGTTATATAAAAAAGGCTACTATAAAATCTCTGATTACCTGGAGGATAAAGCTGCGTGGGCTTAAACTGCGATGCTCATGCAAGCCTCTAACTTTAAGAAATATTTAAAATTATTAAAAAAATACATATATATTAAGAAATGATAAGCCCACTGAGTTTCTTGCCAGATCTTCTCAGTAACTCAGTAGAGGAAGTGTTGTGATCTGGTGGTAATTGTAAAAAAGTTGACAATATGTAAGTGCCCTCGTTAGGCCTATGCATAATAAAGATATTTCGAATTTTGAAATAATATTATGTCATTGCATGCAACTTTCCATGAGCGAGCATGTGGCTTATCATCAAATGAAAGTCTTGCTCGTTGTTTCAAACCTATCGGTTTTTATTAACATACGAAAATGCAATATTGTTTAATTTTTAAATTAAATTTAATTTCTCATTTTATCACAATTTGTGATGTTGACATTATTTTTATATTATTTTAACTTTAAAATAAATCATAATAATAATTATATATCGCCATCGATATGATATATAAACTAGATTTGGTGTCACGGTTCAAAAAGTGGTAGCGAGAAATAGCGCCCTTGTGTCGCTATTTCTTTACAAGCCACATCCTGACAAATTTATTTTTGCCGATAGGAGTGTAGCTACTGTCCATATGAAACTGTCAAACTACAAGTCATTATCATTATAACATCGTTAGTTCACGTTTCCGCCACCATCACAGATAAGTTTGCAACCTTCGCGACCACAAATTTTAGATGTCATTTTGTTCCTGAATGTTTATCTAGTTTATATATTATATCGATGTATATCGCAATAAATTCCGATTGGTAGTTATGCTCGCCTGCAACTGAGAGAGCACGAAGCGCTATACTTAACTTTGATTATTTTATTTGTAAAGATAGTGTACCGATCACTTATTGGCAATCCTAAAAAAGTAAATAAAAACACACTGCATAAAATGCTATAAATCAGACAACAGATAATTTTGTAACCGAGTTTGGCTCTTCTTTCTTATATACATCCCTATTTATGAACTTGTACAGAACGTTGTGCAGTAACGGATAGGTAATAAATTGTTACCCGCCTCTTATCTGAATTGAAACATCACCGAAGGCTTCCTGAAGTGGGTCAGGGACTCGAGTTCGACGCCAGCAAATTCTTGCAGAAAATACAGAACGATTGCTATGAAGATTACTGAGATAATGATTGCTTTAATGAAGCTATTTAACTGAAACTCGTCCACTTTATCTAATTTGATAGATAATAGGTAGGTAGTAATAGTTGGTTAATCGTATACCTACTTATAAATATGTGTGCAAAAAGAAATATGTATGGTTGTTCCGTGCCGTAAAATACTTAGATATACATAAGTACTGTACATACATTTGAAAAAATAAGGCCCTGTCTGGACCAGTGAAGCAATAATACCCTTTTACCTGACTTCGGCAAAGACTGGACTTGGTCTACAGGGTGCATTTTAGAGAGTTTTCGCAGGAATTGCATGACTTGACTCCACAATCCCTCTTCTATTTTCGGACGACGAGATACACAGCGCATACGCACCCTTCTGTGGTGCACGTTCCTTCAGTCCGGACTAAACGATTTGCTTTTTTATAAGGACAGCTAAGGACTAGAACAGTTTGCCTGCGTCGGTTTTCCCGACCGATTACAATGTGAGTGTCTTCAAGGCATTAGTGAATAGGCTTTTAATAGGCTAGTGTCTAGTGGCCATCCTTGATCTCATCCATAGATGATATACTGATCGCATTGCCGCTTTCTATCAGGTGAGACTGCAGTCAAGCACTAGCTTAGGTATGTTGAATAAAGTAAGACAGAAGGAAGAATTACGATTTTAGTAGCCTATGTTTGTATGTATGTTTGTTTTTACAAATGTTTTGCTAAAGCACTTAAACTATTCATCAGATTTTGATAGAATGAGCTTAATATATTCATTATTAAGGTCCGAATGACATTGGTTTTAATACGAACATATCAAAATGACGGAACAAACAAATAAAGTGATACAGTTATAAAGTATTTAAATAATTTTCAATTCGAATGAGAAACACATTTCCCTATCCCTGCACCACGCTAGATTATCGGACGTGTTCGTATGGTGACATTATTTCAGCAATAGTAGGCAGCAGAGCTAGCAGCAATTGGCATTTAAATGTTCGTACTATCTACTGGATAGGTCTTTTATGTTGATAACTCCACTATAAACTTTTACTCTTTAAACTTTTACAGTAGTACACTAGTACTTAAGGGCGTACACTTCAATATCACTGAAAAGTATAAAATAATTTAAATATTATTGAAGTTGGTGTTAGCTTACCAGCTGTGTATATTTGGCACCAACTTCAATAATATTTAAATTATTTTATACTTTTTAGTGATATTGAAGTCGGTTCAATTTTTTTTTTAAATTTTATTTTAAACTTTTTAGTGATATTTTCATATATAAAGATTGAACCATCGAAAACCGTAAAATTATCTAGGTAGGTTATGATCACATTATCGTCTAGTTTTACATAATTCATGTTTCTTCAGAAAAAAATATCCGGTCGTAATGAAATTTGCATAGAATCATCATAGCAGTTTACTCTCTCGAATAAAAAAAGAATCATCGAAATCGGTTCTTCATTGTCAGAGCAATGTAATGGAGAACATCAGTTTTATGGTTTTTACCAGATAAATTCCTCCACATCGTGCATGGTCCTCCAGGAAGTTCTTATCCGGTTATAATAAAATTCATACAGATTTAATACAGTGGTTTCTTCTTTCGAATAAAAAAATAATCATTGAAATTGGTAAATATTTATTTAAAATTCATACAGATTTAATACAGTGGTTTCTTCTTTCGAATAAAAAAATAATCATTGAAATTGGTAAATATTTGCCAGAGTTATGACCATTTTTGTCCTTAAAAAGCGACATAAAGTCATCTATATAGACTTTCCTGCAGCTCTCAGTGCGCAGTCACCATTCTTGTTTTTTCAAGAACTACTTATTACTAAGCAATATTTTTTTTTATTGGACCCAATCAATGGATTGAAGAATGGATGGAAGAAAGATTTTTTCAAATCGGTTCATAACGGACAGAGTTATGCGCGAACATACATAAAAAAAAATAAAAAATTAAAATATATATACAGACGAATTGAGAACCTCCTCCTTTTTTGAAGTCGGTTAAAAATAACAAGTAATGCGGATGATTCCGTAGTCTTTACGGTATTATGTAAAGAATTGTCTATCTACTACCAAGTGTACTATTACCAAATTATGCACAGAGGGCACTAAGCACTGGACAGGCAGAGAGGCACCACTAAATATATTTATTATTTCAATTAGGTAAATGAATTTGGAAAATGCGCCTGCAAATTGCGACTGCTGCATTCCTAAGTGATATAAAATAGCCAATAATCGAAATGAAACTACTTTTTAACCGACTACGGAACGGAGGGAGGGTTATGATTTTAACAAGTACGTATGTATCTATGTATGTTCATCTGTTCCCGCATATCTTGTAATCTACTTAACATAATTTGACAAGTAGGGTGTCGTTAGAAGCGTCTTGATTGTCCGCTGGTTATAGGCTATATAATATCACATTATTAAACTGCGATTTTATCCGTAGTCGGGTTTTAGTTATTAAAACTTATTACTTGTACTGAATATATAGCGCTTTGCGATATAAGTATGTATTACCTATTCTATCTGAAAGACTCGAGAATGTCGCCATTTGAATTTATATGGGATTTTATCTAAATATCATTATAAAATACTTATTTAGTTATTTCATATATACCTAGTTGAATAGACATAAAAAACAGACATCGAAGAACATATTCGATTTATAAAACTACTTATTAGTCGGGTAGATACGACGGTATCTTTTGTTCAGGAATAGTTGATCCAAGCAATGGGGGAAGATTCATAAAACATTAGGTGCTTTATAACGATATTAATTTTAAGTATTGCAGAACTGTGGTGCAACATTCAACGGTTTCTGCTGTAACGGTATGAATCAATAGTTGAATAAGGGCGCGGAGGCAAGCGGGCGGTTCACCCAGTTGGCAGTGCAACGCTGGCAGTTCACCAGGTCGGCCACTCCGGAGCCCGGGGTGGCTTCATCGTGTATTTCTGGTAGTACGCGTCATTCCTTTAGCAAATTATAGGCCGCTGAGTTGCACCACGATATCATATTTGGCGGCTGATGGCTTTCGTTACGTCAAAAACGCCTGTCAGTGCACTAATTAAAGAGTCATGACTGGGATCGTAAACTTTTATTAAACGCATAATATTGCATTATAACTATGACTTGCATCTTATAAACTCACATAGTTTACGGGAAAGTGTAGTAATGTGCCCTTATAGGGTTTATAATAATAATAATCTATACTTATAATAAAACTGTAACAGGTCGAATTCTGTACATTGATGATATTTTGAAAATTATGTTTGGAGGGCATTCTATAACCGATACTGAGGCCGAAAATGTAATTTTTTTAATTTTTGTCTGTCTGTCTGTCTGTCTGTCTGTCTGTCTGTCTGTATCACGGCTGAGCATCACGCCGAAACTACTGAATGGATTCAATTGAAACTTGGCATGATTTGAGATCTTACTACGAGGTAGGACATAGGATACTTTTTATCCCATAATCTAGCACAGTTCTTTTGGGAGAAGGGATTAAAGTCAAAACGGGTAGTTGGTTATACGCTTGGTCCGATTTTATCAATTTTTCTTTATAATATAATAAATATTAGTAAGGGACACTCATAGACAGTTGTTATCAAGGTTTTGTAATCGACCGGGTTAAGCAACGTTAGGTAAGGTCATTAAATAGATGGGTGACCGTTTAACGCCATTTGAACTAAACGGGTCCGTCCGAGATTATGTATTCGATGCAAATGTCTGTTATTCAAAGTTTAGTTAACGTAAAAATAGCGCAGGCGGAGCTGCGTGGGTCAGCTAGTAAATAATAAATACACTTTATTGTACATCAAAAGTTACATGTAAATTTAACAATACGTTGTAGATATCAATGTACAAAGGCGGCCTTATCGCTAAAAAGCAATCTCTTCCAGGCAACCCAAGGTTTATGTATGGATTAAACAATTATTAGGTATAACAACTTATGTACATAGATAATGCAATAAATGAATATGAAATTCCGAATAAACGTACCTATCTACTTAATTCAAAATAGTATAGTATAGATAGGTACTCCGCAAATTATTTATGGTACTTACATGCTTATTTATCATTTTACAAATAGGTACATCTACATATTTTATTTTTATTGCGTTGAACATTCCTCAAAATGGTACTTTAAAAAAGTTTGTTTACATTCACATAAACAGCATGCACGATATTAACTTATTAGCGGTAGTTTGAAAAGGTAGCTTAGTTTATATGTATTTACAAATTAAAAAATATTTATTTCAAATAGGCTTAACGCTAGCACTTTTGATTGGTCGACTTTTTTAAAAGCTACCACTGCATCGCAACGCTGCCTCAAATGAGAAGATCCGACAAGACAACACCGCGGGCTTGTCATTTATTCACTTTTTTTAAACATTGTTTGTCTTGTTACAATTGGATCAGCATCAGCGATAGTGTTTCCTGCCGTTCGAAAGATAAAACAAGAGAGAAACGGAAAGAAAATACGACAAAATTACAACAAACTAAAAGGCTTAACGGGTAGTAGTCGGACCAGTCCCCCTAAGCAGCACCCGCGCACAAGTTGACTCGAGCAGCAGCTATCACTCCCCTCAAACAATTGTCACGTAACGTGTAGTTTAAGGTAGAGTACCTCGTCACGTTAAGGTATAGGTATATATGTAGGTGTAAATCCAGAGATGAGGTAGAGAAAGCCCGGAGACCACTACGACGACAGGTAGGTACCTAAGGGAAAGTGGCAATTAGAGGAATGAGAACACAGAAGGCCTTCCAATTACACTATATTTACCTACTTAAAGTTCACTATTCAGTTCACAGTATTTTCACAGGAATTGGGACCGCGGACACTAATAAAAGTAAAAGATCACGAATACGTAACTTGGACGTAAGGGCTCCTTGGGCGCAAGGAACGGTGCCCTAGCGCCTGCAAAAGCTAGGCGGCGTGCCTAGATCGCACAGCCGCAGCCAAATTAAACAAAACTTAAGCTCTGCTGATCGAACCCAGTGAACCATGAGGAATAATAGTTAATTGGATTATGAGCCTACCAACACTGCGCGTTCTGATATTACAGATACCGTAACCTATTTACATAATATTTTACATAATGTAATATTCAGATGTTCAAACTGGGCTATGCTGGGCTAAAAAGGCCATATTAAGCAATTCACCTAAAAGAAATTCACGTTTTGAATTTCAATCATATCCTTAAAAATTCTACTAGTTTTTGAAAAATTGTCACGCATTTTAGGTGAATAATAATAATAATATCTTGGGACAATCCACACACAGTTATCCGATCCCAAACTAGGCAGAGCCTGTACTATGGAAACCAGACAACTGATACAAATACTTACATGCATTTTTTTTTATAAATAACACCCAGACACTTGGTGGGAATCGAGCCCACGACCCATCGGGTAGCAGCCAGGGTGTCTAACCACTAGACCAACGGGCCCGTCAATTCATTTTATAGCACTAATTAGTAGACTCATAATATTTGGTGTTAATGCCGCTATACGAAGAAAAAATAAACCGTAACTTATTCATATTATGATTCACCGAAAGTGGCCTTTTTACACCCGCATCGGGTCTGAAATTTACAACCCCCGAGTCCGTGGCGCTTCCGAAGTTTCATTAACTATTAATGTTATTTTCGTGGCTTTTGAAGTCGTTAGGGAAAGTACTTACAATAGAATTTGGTGGGGCTAATTGTTTGGTAAAGTGGCTCTTACCCGAGTATATATGTATTATTTTATAAAAATAAGTTGAAGCCGCGTTTCCGATCGTGTGTTGTTACGCTCATCGATCTTTTATGTCTACTTACCCTGTTTTTCTTTACAAGATAAAAAATGGAACAATAAATATATGAATGCAGAAGTGATGGCTAACCGGTGGCCAGCCAAATGGCCTGTAGGGTCGAATAAGATATATTCAACACTACCGTGTGTATTATTTCGCTACATAATTTGGTGGATAGTTTTTACTTTGCAGATTGAATAGGTACATATAAGTACTTACAACATTTTAAAGTGTTTCATAATGGTGGATGTCAAGATAGTTTTCCAGATTGAATACATTGAATACAATTAATGATACATAATTGATTGAATACAATCTATACACAATTTTAAAGTGTCCCATAATTTTTGTTTCAGATACCAGGGGTTCTGGTACGAGTTCTGATAGTATAAGAGCTCGATCAAACTGTCAGTTTATTCCCGTAAATTTTACAAGTTTTTGATAGTTACCGCTAGGGGCGCTAGAGTGAAATATATGCTTTTTTAAAGGTCCTATTTGTTGTTAAAAAACAGCTGTTTTGTGTATGTACATAGGTAGATGTAGTGTGTAGTTAAAACACAGGCACTCCTGGAACGTGGCATCGTGATGTGAAATATATTATGTATTTTGTAGATGTAATTGTGTAGTGTGTGAAATAAGCACTAGAGTTGCGCCTTATGAGTTTGTTATGGATGCTTATGATTTATCTAGAATATTTTATGTTTGAATATAATATGGATGTTAAACTAAATATTTATGATGTGTGGATCGCATACCAGCCAACACATTATTAATATTGAGCAGAGATGCATCTATCCGGCAATTTCAGACGGTTATATTCGCATGCCGATTAATCGAAAATAGCTAGCATGATTCATATACACCTAAATATGTCACATCTTGTAAAACATAGGATGCCAGCGGCGTTTGTGGCATAATGCATATAGGTTTACGTCCCGCTGATTTTATAGATGCCATATGAAATTATATGGTGGCGGGTTGACGGCGATTTGAAGACTAAAAAATAATAATTATAGAATCCGTTGTCTCTTTCTACCCCGTGTTTGAAATTAAGGATAACATTTAAGTGTAAACGTGTGGGCTGCTTTTAGTCAATAATAACCCTCCTTGCAGTTACATCAGTAAGTAGGGCCTGCATTATTAGTCGGAACTCGTTGAGACAAGACAAGACTAATAAGTAAATGCATCGAGTTTCGGCTTATTCGAGGCTATTCCAGGGTTCCGTTGTCCACACTCCAGGTCCATATCACGCACACCTTATTAGGCAAAATGAATAGAACCTTTTAAATCAAATCAAACAACCCCAAACTTGATAGGTTTACTGTTAGCGATTCTGGGGTCCGTCACCCACCTTTCTTCGTCTTCTTTTTTTCTAAAGAAAAATCCTTAATGGGGCCCGTCTTCTATATTGAATTCGAGCTACGAATGGGGTGATTTTGGAAACAATGGAAAGTGTAACATAAATATTATAGGAATGTGCCACTTGGTTCTACCTAGGGCAAACATTATTTTTACGGCGACGGCTGTACCATAAATCTTTCACTTGGTTATCCAGATCGGTATAAGTTTGTAAATAAAATATTGTATACATTATATATTAGAACCTCCATTAATCAACATTATCTGAATATATTAAAAAAAGTTTCTCAAAAAGTTTGTAAACAACAAGACGTTCATGAACATTCAAACAGTTGCACTAATTCTAAAACAAAGTCCTAAGTATGTGACCTATCTAGCGCGTGCTATTATTACATCGATGGCTCTATTCGACTCTATTTATGTTGATTAGCTGTTGAGAATAGGTTTTATACATGAATAATTAATTATTTTTATCACACAGCGATGATCGATGCTTGCTTACTAACACAATATACGTTTAGGTTGTTGTACCTATTTATAAAATGTAGATGATGATGAAGATATGTTTGTGATATTATCTTTTTGAAAACTTTAAATTAGTAGATAATAGAAAAAGTTCTTGGTTACATATTTTCAAACTGATTTTTCCTTCTCTATCATGCTATTTTATTAAACTATTTTAATGAAATAAATATCACTGTTTACTAACTTTTAGGTGCCTATTAAAGTCAACTGAAGTGCGTGGCCACCAAGGAGCTAGTGTTGTGGCCACATAGGATAGAAATTCACATTGAAGTATGTGACAGGAACCGAAGAGAGTTGGCTAAGTGCCAGTTGCTGTAGCTAGCTCACTTCCGACGATATTTCCCTAGTATTACTTTCAAAATCTAGTTATAACGTTCCACCGACTTGTGTTAAGTTCTAAGTTTTGAACTCGGGTCCTTCATCTAATGCAAAGCTGAGCGGCTCTACATTAAGAATCTTATCTGAAGATTTGTAATGGTAGTGTTTCGATTAATAAATCCTTATTGACAGTCAAACAAGAATAAAATAAAAGAAAAAACGGATTTAACTTCTTCTAAATCGTCTTTGTCTAAAGTATATCGTGATTTTATTCTGAACTTTCGATATGATGCGGCGTGAACATAGTATTGTGAGTCATTCGCGATAAAATTAAATATAGATTGCAGATTCTGATGTTATACTCATGTTTTTACATATCTATTTAGGGAATTTAAAAAAACTGAAGTCTCACGTTGTATATCTTCTTGTGATCATTATAAATTATTTTATACATGTGTGATGTGACTGTATATACTCGGTAAACCTATTTATATGTTCGAGTTCGGTACGAGTATAAATGTATCTATACTTATAATAAAACTGTAACAGGTCAAATTCTGTACATTGAAGATATTTTGAAAATTATATTTGGAGGGCATTCTATAACCGATACTGAGGCCGAAAATGTAATTTTTTTAAATTTTTGTCTGTCTGTCTGTCTGTCTGTCTGTATCACGACTGAGCATCACGCCGAAACTACTGAATGGATTCAAATGAAACTTGCCATGATTTGAGATCTTACTACGAGGTAGGACATAGGATACTTTTTATTCCGTAATCTAGCACGGTTCTTTTGGGAGAGGGTATTAAAGTCAAAATGGGTAGTTGGTTATACGCTTGGTCCAATTTTTTAAATTTTCGTTTATAATATAATAAATATCAGTAAGGTATCACTCATAGAGAGTTGTTATCAAGGTTTTGTAAGCGATCGGGTCAAGCAACGTTAGGTAAGGTCATTAAATAGATGGGTGACCGTTTAAAGCCATTTGAACTAAACGTCTCCGTGCTTCGAAGGGCAAGTACAAAGTGGGTCCAAGTTTTTAACCGACTTTAAAAAAGGAGGTTTTGTATTCTTTGCGAATGTGTATTATTGAAAGTTTAGTTAACGTAAACACAGCGCGGGCGGAGCTGCGTGGGTCAGCTAGTATTGTATATCTGTAATCCTAATATTATAAACGTGCTGAAAATAACGCAAAAGGAAATGAGAATTTGCTAAAAAAAATAACTTTTAATTATAAAATTGAGCCAAACATAAAGAAACCATAAAACACAGTTTAGTGTATATAAACATTACCAGTTCCAACGGTCTGTAACTCATTGGCTGAGAACACGGGATAATTGAGTTGTCTTTAACAATGAACAGTGCTAATTCGAGTTAGTAATCGTCGTGTTGTGGTTTAAACGATATTGACTTATGTACCTACGTAGTAACGACCGAATACGTTTACTTTCCCACAGTGCGTGTATCCGTCGTCATTGTGTAGCCAATATTTTGTATTTAAAGTCTTAATGAAGCTAGCTAGAAACGTAAACGGTTTAAAGAAACAAAGGATGTTGCGTTTTGTGCTATGAAAACGCTGCTGTGGATTCAGTTGATATATTACGTTCCGGGAATTAATCATTGTTAACCTGCGATTTATGCGGATTTCTGTAAAATTTAAAGATTGTCTATAGGTACAATATTTTTATAACTAGATGTGCTTACAATATTTTTATAACTAGATGTGATGTGAACCGTAAAAGTGTTTACCTTAGTTTTTGTTTAAACTGAAAACAGAATTATTTTTGCTAGCAATTAAAATTAATTAACTTGACATGACTTATGAACGAGTTTTCACCGCAGGAAAATGAAGCCACTCGAAGGAAGCGTTATTTGGTTGCGGGTTTATACAGCGTGTTACTGTAATAAGGTAAAAATCTCAGATAGCCAAAATTAATTTAATTTTAAATACTAATATTGCATACACTTGTTTATTTTTACAAATTATCATCGATTTTATTCGTCTTTTTTGTATATCTGTTATGTTTGTTCATAACTCTATCTAAACTCATGTAGCACGCATGCGCTCATTGGTGGGGTTAATAACCTCTTACCGTCGGCTTATTGGTTAGACAGCCGAACTTTTAGAGCCTGTATGAGAAATAAATAGGATTATAGTAAAAATTAATCTATATTACAAAGTAGTGTAATCGATTCTGCTCTCAATACTAAACAAACTAGTTTCAAGTTTTGCGTATATTCGTTAACACGTTGTATATGGTAGGATAAGGTTATAGTATAGGCAATTCCCAAGTCGAGGACTATTTCTTTTAGCGGAGATCTACATTTTTTAATAGATCATTTTATTTTATTATAAATTTCGTCCATGAATGAAAGTCTGCTACACATCGAAGCTTTTAACATGCGTGGCAGTTAATTAACAAACGATTGACTGATAGCTAAAGCGGTTTTATGCCACCAAAACCGATGTTGCTTTATAAAATCTCCATACCGGCCCATGAATGGATGTAATTAGATTGTTCAAGGAAATACCATTAACTTGAATAATGGACTGGGCATATATATTGTACTGCGCATTGAGTGCGCATAATAGGCCTGATATTGGTTTATTGTACTTAACATAAATTAGATTGGAAGCTATTTCATACCTCTATGAAAAATTTTGCAGTTGCAGTTCACTGTAACTTGAAATATTAGTTGTAAGTTTTTTTGAGTCCAATAATGTACAGACATTTAGATTCATAGCTAGAGAGCTATATATATATTTATACTCTCACCGGAATATCGGACATTGAGGTGGTTGATACCTATGTATTTGCATGGTAGGTGCCTTAACTTCGCTTGGAGTCGCTGGAGGTTTGGAGTGTGGGCCCGTCAATCATGTACAGCAGCGACTTCTTTTTTTTTTTTTGGGAATGATAGACGCTGTTGGCCGCAGATGGCCATTGCAGCTTCATCGGACAATAGGAGGCGAGCGCTTAAAGCGCTCTAGCCTTTACGGCAGAAGTAGCGACGAGCTCAAGGGCACCTCAGGGAGGCACGGCCTCGGCTTGGGCTGTCGCTTAAGAGAGGTTACCACCGGTTCACAACGCGCCCCCACTGAGAAGAAGCGGCAAGAAACTCAGTGGGGTGATGCACGTCGTTGCGGTCGCATACGTACGACCCTTCGGCCTCGCCGGCGAGACCGGTGTCTGATAGCTACAGCAGTGACTCTGAGGAAGGCGGCGCCGGGAGTCGGACCCTCATCCCCGTGAGCATCATCGCGATAATGCGCCCCCCGGCAGCCGGCTCAATCGTAAACCATAATGTGGATAACTTGACGACAAATATAAACGCAGTCATCGTTCCCATCAGCGACAACCGGCCGGACAAACATTCACAAATAAGCTTAACAATAATTATTTGAATTATACCATTTATCAAAGTTCGGATCATAGTTTAACGTTATGTGATGTATGACGTGACTAAAATAGAAAGATTCTCATCACGCAGCGTACGTAGCATCATGTAACCGTAAAACCATAACGCGGTCTCTTGGTGAATGTAATACTTGACACGATTTCTTGATTTCAGGCTTGAATCGTCCCGCGAGGCTACTGGCCATATACATATAACGGCAGACACATAGTTAATATTATTTATATAAGTTATTATCATCGGTAACAACCTGTCTGACGATGTGTCAGTAGTTGTAATCTTTAGTTCTTACTGAGTAGTCTGTGGTTGTAATGCGTAATTCAATGGAACGGAAGACCGACCCAACCGGGGCTATTTCTTCCCTGTTTTGTGGCAGTGGCAGGACAGACTTTCTACATGCCCACATATTATTTACCTTAATTTTTAAATAATCAGGTGATTGACCTGCATTGTCCTAACCAGTAAGGGATAACCAACTATATCTACTAAGATGTTGATACCCGCAATTCATAGTATATAGAGCTTATAAAATAAATCATTTTTTTTTATTTATAGCATACCTGAGCCATGTGTAGGTACAAACTGTTTTCGAGAGTCATTACGAATCTTCACGAACGCAGGTTTGATGACTTCCAGCCTTCCGAACAAGCCGGGTTCCGAAAAGGCTTTATTACCTTAGATCACATTCATACGCTCCACCAGATTATACAGAAGACTGAGGAGTATAATCGGCCATTAGCGTTTGTGGACTACGAAAAAGTCTTCGATTCAATCGAGACCTGGGTGGTTGGTATGCAATCCCTCCAGCGATGCCATATTGCCTATAGGTATAGCGAAGTGTTGAAGTTTTTATATAGCAACGCCACTATCCGACTACAGGATGAGAACACGAAACGTATTCGGCATCAACATCAATGGTGATCTTCTCGTCCGAAATACTGCAGAAGATACCGCCTAAAGACGAAGGTTTTTAATCAGTGTGTGTTGCCAGTGATTACGTATGGTACTGAGACGGGGTCCTTAACTGCTGGCCTTTTAGAGAAGCTTAGAGTCACACAACGATCCATGGAGAGAGCTATGCTCGAAATTCTTTGCGCGACAGAATTCGATATGTGGAGATTCGCCGAAGAAATAAGGTCACCGTTATAGCCGTCAGAAACGGCAAGTTGAAGTGGCAATGGGCAGGCCACATCGCTCGAAGAACAATGGGCAGGCCTCTAGGTGGACAGACATGGGCGCCGCCAGGATTACTTTCAGGGAGGTGCATCTGCATCGACACATTATACTACTTATTAACTAATATAAAATATATAATTTTACATGTATATTATGTAATTATGTAAATAAAAGTGATGAACAAATTTGGTAAGTAACCTAGACGCCTTCAGTTTTTATTTAACAGTAAATTAATAAAAAAACATGTATTTCTTCTATGTACTATCTTTCATGACAGGGGGGCAAGTGCACCGCCTTGCACCCCGCTGCCGGCGCCCATGGACAGACGACATTGTGCGCGTCGCAGGTAACCGGTGGATGTAAATAGCCAATTGTCGTTCATTGTGGCGTTCTAAGGGTGGCGTGATGTCTTCCGGCTGATGATGATGATGTAAGAATACCTCTGAGGTGTTTATATCGTTGCTATTCTGTCGGCAAGGCCGGCCTACGTGATTGCAATACGAGTAAATATAGTTTTATCCGGAAAATTATCAGATTTAAATTTGATAGGAAATAAAATCGTTTCAACGTTTCCTACAGTTTTGATAATATAAAACGAACGTTTGCTGTTGAGTTAATTAAATAAATTATACTATATTCTATCTATATTTTCGCTAAAACTTACCTCATCTTAAATTTAGAAGACATTCACACTGACCGTCCGTCGTAAGCTACTTCGATATAAATATTTACGATTGTCAAGGTCGATCTATTAGTGGCGGATTAGGCGTGAGATGGTAAAATTTATATTAGAATCAACAAGGAACTGATGGGATCATTTATATATGTACATAGAAAATGTGCTATGCATCCATACTCTCTGTAGGATGCCGAAGTAATGTTTATATGCGTTGGAGTGATCGAGTTCCTTTGATGTTAAGGAGAGCTTATAGCATATTGCGTTGAGCGGGATATATTGATTGAATAAACTTTACGATGAGTTTTTGTATAATGTTATAAGCATAATTTTATAAAGCTCTTAAGATTTCGGAGAAGAAAGAAGATATATAAAGACCGCGTTTGAATTTTCTTGTGTGTGGTATCCATGGAACGACTGAAATATGTTAAATATATATTTTTTAATTATAGAAGATATATTTACTTTAGATAGAAAAGTTTTATGGTTTATGTATGAATATCTAATAAATCATTCGAGCTTGTTAAAACAGTAAATCAAACATTATTTGAGCGTAAAAGATTTCGGACGTTACGTCAGTGACAGTGAATGAGTCTGATTTAAACACATTTTGGTGAACGAAACGCGTTTTCCCAGATAGCAAATACGCCGCAGCTAATGATTGTTTCCTACCACTCCGCTGCTGATATCACAACACAATACATTCATGTGTTTTTGTTTACTTTTTTAAAGGAAAATATATACTCACCTACTTAATAATAATTATAACGGGTGTAAGGGACATCGTACCGAAAACTGATACCAGGGATCCAGAACACGATTCTGAACATCCTAGTGTTGAAATTTTTCATCGTCTTTTTCATGAATTTCCAAAAAAAAAAAATTTTTTTTTTTAAATAAAATTAGTATAACATCATTAATGGTATGATAATAAAGCCTAATTTTAATTTAAAAACAATTAATTAATTATTTGTGTTTTTATTTTATTTTTATTTATTTATATATTCTTTATTCACAAAAACAGTGCATAGTCAATTAATTAATAGGCAAGTAACTATTATTATTTTAGAAAATTAGCAATGTAATTTGAAAAATAAACATTATTCCGCATATATTCATTACATGCTCGAAAATTAATATGTTACTCATTTGTCATTTACCATATAAATGGTTACTGTAATGTTGTAATGGACATTATTTGACGTCTTATAAATTTTTTTTCGGTACGAAGTCCCTTACACCCTGTATACTAATTATATTCTTGGACATCTGAATTAGATGACATGACCGCGTGTTCCCAAACTAGGCAGGCACTACGGTAACCAGACAACTGATACAACCACTTATATACTTTTTTTGAAAATAAGTATGTACACACTTTTAGAGATTAATAATACTCAGACGCAAGGTGAGAATTGACCCAAAAACCCGCCACACAATTTTTCTTACACTATAATGTAAATGGGGAGTCTAGCTAAATCTCTTTGAAGACCTCAGGATATTTACATAAATTATTTTATGTAAATATCGGCGTAAATATCGTAAAGGTCGGCGGAAATAGCACACATCGCTAAGTGACGATTCATCGAGTGTAAAACGAATACAGACAAAAAGCAAAACAGATACAATAAATCAATATCAATCTTTATAAATATGAGGAATGTTTTAGCGAATATATTCATATGTAGGTACCTACATTATAAATGCGAAATTATTTAGATACCTACCTATTTAATGTTACATTTTAATTAGTGCTTCCTAACCAAAATTCACCAATATTCATAAAACTGAATTGATAGATAAATGTTATTGTAGTAAAATATTAACTATTATTATAAGTATCCTTAGGTTCTAGTAACAACACGTACCTAAGTACTTGACACTTTTCTATAGTTACCTTATCTTTGGACAGCGTTCACCAACGTAACCCGCTAAAAGAACTGGCTCTTCTTATATACTTACTTACTTTTACTTTAAGTAGGGTAGGGCGGGGCTAGTTGAGCAATTTTTCACTTGAGCGGATTTATCTCCTCAACTATAAGTCTCAATGGGTTGTTACGCAACCTGATAGATTAGTAATTTATCCTTTTCTAAATGTGTCATAGTAATTTATTTCTTATAAGCTCGATTTAAGAGCTACAGCGGTTTAAATGCAGAAAGTCAAGCATGCTCAACGTACCCCATAGGTGAGGTAAGTTGAGCAAGGGATTGGGGTAAGTTGAGCACTTAGAATGTCTAGCCAAACCATGGGTTCAATGTTTCCTAGAGACGAAATAAAATTTTGCTTGTCAATCAACTCTTTATTTAAAGTCTTTTTAGTGACAAAACAACAAAACTTAAAGTAATTTTCTTTGAATAATTAACAGGAAATAGAATCAACAAAACATCAACGTATCTTAAGGTTAACTTTAGGATTAGATTTAGTCTTTCTGTTTAAAATCAGACTTAAATATTTATGTTACTATCAATATAGCTTATATCTTAAAAGAAAACATTAATGAGATCTTAGAAACTTAATCTTCGTTGTCACTCTTACAAAGTCCTTCGTTTTATACCAAATTCTTTGGCTGTGAATGCCGTTCAGACTTTTTTTCATCATTGACAGCCTTTGCTGTATTATTTAAGTCTTGAGCAGTTAAGAACATCTTGTAGTCTTTCTTTTGTAAGTCTGCATCCTGAAAAAAATTAAATAAAAAACATACATTACTTTTGTTCTAAGCCGTGAGGCTAGTTGAGCAACTTTAGCTCAACTAACCCCAACCCGAAATTTTGACACAAAAGTGAGGATATGAAAAAACGGTAAGAATTATACCCAGAACCATTATACATATCAAAAGTACAGTAAATGTATGGAAGATTAACACTTACCTGATTGAAAACAAATAACATTTGACTAATACAGACGAAAACTTACGTTAAACGATTTTTTTACTTTTTGGTCACAAAATAAACAATGCGCAGGTATGCTTCACTCGCTCATCGAACCACCACTGGCAGTCGCGCGATGAGTTCGCCTTCTGCGACCCCTTCTTTCCACTATATGATGCCTACGCGTGCAGTGAATAGTTTTCGAGATATTTCGATTGCCCAACTTGCCCCTATGCTCAACTAGACCCGCCCTACCCTACTTACTTAATCTTTTATTAAGTAGGTACTTTCTACATCAAAACTTATTCTCTAATTATTTCTGATACATCTTTTTTTTTTTGGCGCGGGGGAAATCTTCCAAAGATCCCCGGGATTCTTAACCACTAAAACCCCCGCGGCTGTCGTATCGGCACATGAGAGGGGGGACCCTAGGGCTGTCCGGCGGGATCTGCACCAGGGACCCTTCAGTGCCTTGCCTTTGAGCCCGCCGCCGGGGGGCGCATTGTAGCCCCCCGGGAACCTGACACGGTAGTCACGGGGACGGGGGTTCTGATACATCCTAGGATTAGACTAGCTAGGATGTGTCGACGGTATTATGCGTAGCTTCTGTATTTTATATGAACCCATTGCAGATGCAATCAATTCATACGATCATAACTATAGAAACAGAGTCATGAAAATATAGTACACGTTTCCACACGTGCGTGCTGTAATAAACTGAGGAGAGAGGGGTCTGTTGTTCATCAACATTTGCGCCAACCATCCAACACTAGTCAATAAAAGATATGACTTGCATAGCACGATTAACTGTAGGTACATTATTTATTGCTCTCTATTAGGTATACAGTATTCTACGGAATTCATCCGTGTAATTTAACAGATCTACTTCTTACACAAATGTGGTGAAACAAACTACAATAAACATTATTGTTAAGGGGCACTTACACTCTTTTATGCGGCGAACATTATTATGTATAGATGAATGTTCGAGAACAATTGTGCCCGTCTTAGACCAGAGGGAAGATAGAATCGATTAATAGCGATTCTATTTCTTTATTCATATCACGTTTTTCTGTTTTTTTTTTGTTATTATACAACATAAGCTAGAGCTTGATTGCCGACCTACCTGATGGAAAGTAGCGACGCAATCGAAGATGATAAAGCAAACTAGCTTATTAAAAACCTATTCACTCTAGCCTCGTCAGTCTCATACATTTTTATGCTTTCTTTTAGCGTGAGCGCTTGTAGAATGTTACATTGTATAGGCGTTTAGGGCTACATGTTTGCGGGCCGGCATTAATCTGTACAGCCGGTCGGCTAAAAAAATAGCCGCCTGGCACTGCCACCCACGCCGCACCGCCTCGCTTGACGTTTGAATGCCAACCCGCATATGGGCTATAGTAGGGTTCCCAACCCTCCCGGATTGCCCGGGAGACTCCGGTAACAATGGTTAACCTCCCGACCTCCCGGGGTGGAATCATTTCTCCGGTTTTTCTAAATATTATGTACGCATTCGTCGCTATCAGTGTAAACCTGTTCGTCTCGCCGTCGACGTTGTCGATTCCATGGTTGATTTTCAGCGGTTTCTCATAATAGACAACAGGCCTCCTCTACATAATAGACAATTACCGGCGTGCACGACTGTGCAAACCCCGAGTGGATATAAGCTGGGTTGACTTCTTTACGAAATCGAAAGACAGAAGTCCCTGTCCTGAATTGAACAAAATGGTCATGTTTGTTAAAAGTAGAGTTACAAATACTAACTAGTTTAAGTGTCATCATCATCATCACCAGCCGGAAGACGTCCACTGCTGAACATAGGCCTCCCCCTTCGAACGCCACAATGACCGACAATTGGCTATTTGCATCCACCGGTTACCTGCGACGCGCACAATGTCGTCTGTCCACCTAGTGGGAGGCCTAGACCGCAAAGGAACTCCGAGCATAGCTCTCTCCATAGCTCGTTGTGTGACTCTGAGCTTATCCAAAAGGCCAACAGTTAGGGACCACGTTTCAGTACCATATGTGATCACTGGCAACACACACTGGTTAAAAACCTTCGTCTTCAGGCACTGCGGTATTTTGGACGAGAAGATTTCGCGTAGGTTCCCGAACGCTGCCCATCCGAGTTGGATTCTTCGGGCGACCTCTTTGTCGAAGTTGGACCGACCTACCTGGATAGTTTGTCCTAGGTATACGTAGTGGTCAACAACTTCGAGTGTATCGTTCCCAACAACTACCGGTACGGGTGCAACATGTACATTAGACATGATCTTCGTCTTGTCCATGTTCATTTTAAGACCCACCTGTTGGGAAACGCTACTGAGGTCGCTGAGCATCTTATTGAGGTCCTCCAGCGACTTTGCCATAATGACTATATCATCGGCAAAACGAAAGTGAGTGATGTATTGGCCATTGATATTGATGCCGAATCCGTTCCAGACCAAGAGCTTGAAAACGTCCTCCAATGCGTTTGTGAACAGTTTCGGAGAAATAACGTCTCCCTGTCTCACACCTCGCTGCAATGGGATTGGTTTCGTGCTCTCGTCCTGTAGTCGGATCGACATGGTGGCGTTGCTGTACAAACACTTCAACACTTCGATGTACCTATAGTCAATGTGGCACCGCTGGAGAGACTGCAATACTGCCCAGGTCTCGATTGAATCAAAGGCTTCTCGTAGTCCACAAACGCTAGACATAATGGCCGATTATACTCCTCAGTCTTCTGTATAATCTGGCGGAGCGTATGTATGTGGTCTACGGTGCTAAAGCCTTTTCGGAACCCGGCTTGTTCGGGAGGCTGGAAGTCATCAAACCTGCGTTCGAGACGGTATGTAATGACTCTCGAAAACAGTTTGTATATGCTATGCAGCCATGTGTTATCACCTTTTTTGAAGAAAAGAACCACCACACTCCTGTGCCATGCTTCTGGCGTTGTACCCTCGACTAAAACGGAATTAAATAACTTCTGGAGGACTAAAAGTACCGGTTTTCCACCCGCTTTCAGAAGTTCTGATGTGATTCCGTCTTCACCCGGCGCCTTGTTATTCTTGAGCTGTTTGAGAGCCATTCTAATCTCGTACAGGCTGATGTCTGGGATGTCCTCAGTGTAGTGTCGGGTTAGTTTGGCTCTGGTGTCCTGAGCTGTTCTAGCAATGGGCTCCTGTGTTGAGGTGTATAACTGTCCGTAAAATCTCTCGAGCTCTCTCAATATCTCCGGTTTCGGTTCAAGTGTACATGTTTGTAAATAAACTGTAAATATTTTGTTTCAATAAATATTATTTTTAATACTAACAAACTTCGATTTTTTTTTTGGAAAAGGTTTTATGATTTTGTGGTGAAAACCGACAAATATTAGATGCTGCTTGAATGGTACATTGAGATTTTCTTCACAACACAACCACACCCTCCCCTCCCCCTACTCGATTTCATAAAATTCTCCCGGGTTAGTCCTTTCAAGAGTTGGTAACCCTAGCTATATGCGGGTGCGGGTGAAAAACACAACATGTGTAATAATGAAAATGATGATATGAATCAAAACAAACAACTGTCTTGTTATTTTAATAAAGTAAATATACCTATAGTAAAATAAGTTTTTATGGTTGGATTCGTTTGGCATAACCACGTCCAAATACGTAGTTACGCGCGTAGTGTCGGGCAGCAAACATACGTGCTAGCTCGAACTTTCTTGGTGTGACGTCTAAATAATAGGGATGCCATTGAGTACAACGTCATTACTGCACTACGCCGACGACGACGTTGCCGTTCCGCTCTGCGTAGGTACGCAACCGGTTTGTCTCATGGGAGCTGCAATGCATACAGACTAAGTGCATGTTAAAGTCACGCAAGCGGTGTGCCATATCTCATAAAGTTCCAGACATTACAACGTCATAGTATGTGCACGTACGTGATTGTTTACGTCTACGCATTTAGTGTGCTGACTGTGCTGTGGCCTTAAATGTGTAGCGCCCCTAAGACAGCAGTGACGAGGCGAGTAGATGCAGCAACATACTACGTGTATGTATGTGACGTAGGTGGATTTGCTGTAAATTGTTTGATCTTACGTTAACGAAGTTTCCGAGCTGGGGACATTGTTGAGTGTCCATAGCACTGTGTTGTTGTTCCGGATTTAATATTTGAATGTTGAAACTCTCTGAAGTGGGAGTTTCACCATTCAAATATGAGACACACTCATTTTGTGGAGACTAAAAGATTTTATAATATACTAGCTGACCGGCGCAGCTCCGCCCGAGTTTTTCTTGAATCTAAATCATTCTCGAATCCCCTTGAACACACACAAAAATTTTCATCAACATCGGTCCACCCGTTTAGGAGGAGTTCAGTGACATACACACGTACAGTAGAATCTTCTATACTTATAATAAAACTGTAACAGTTCCATTTCTGTACATTGAAGATATTTTGAAAATTATATTTGGAGAGCATTCTTTAACCGATACTAAAGCCGAATCTGTAATTTTTTTCATTTTTGTCTGTCTGTCTGTCTGTCTGTCTGTATCACGGCTGCGCATCACGCCGAAACTACTGGATGGATTTGAACGAAACTTGGCATGATTGGAACTAATACCACGAGGAAGGACATAGGATACTTTTTATCCCGTAATCCAGCACGGTCTTGGGAGAAGAGATTAAAGTCATAATGGTACTTGGTTATACGCGTGGTCTGAGTTTATCACTTTTTTATTATATAAAAAATAATAATAAGGAGACAGTTGTCTGTTCTTAGACAGTTGTTGTTGTTATTAATGTGTGGCAATCAGGTAATCAGGGTAAGCAACGTTAGGCAATGTCATTTCATAGATGGGTGACCGTTTAATGATAATTGAACTGAGCGTTTACGTGCTTCGGAGGGCACGTAAAAAATGAGATGCAGTTTTTAACCGACTTAAAAAAAGGTGGTTATGTATTCGACGAATGTATCTAATACTATAAAAAAATAAGCAGACACTCATAGGCAGTATCAATATGTAGCAATCGATCAGGTTAAGCAACGATAGGCAAGGTCAATACATAGATGGGTGACAGTTTAATGCCATTCGAATTAAGTTCGTCTCCGTGCTTCGGAGGGCAATTAAAAAGTGGGCCCCAGTTTTTAACCGACTTTAAACAAAGGTTATGTATTAAAGGCAAATGGATGCTATTAAAAATTTAGCTAACGTAAAAAGAGCGCGAGCGGAGCTGCGCGGGTCGGTTAGTTATATATATAAAGATTAACAAGGATTTTTTTTAAAGTACGAGGTCACGAGATGAATCAGATCTTTCCTATCTTAAGCTCTCAACGGCCGATGATTACGATCAGCACCATGCTAATACGCGAACCGCATGCGAGATCACGCGTCGAACGCCGACGGAATCTATATCTACCTACTTATAATAAAACTGTAACAGGTCCAATTCTGTACATTGAAGATATTTTGAAAATTATGTTTGGAGGGCATTCTATAACCGATACTAAAGCCAAGAATGTATTTCTTTTTATTTTTGTCTGTCTGTCTGTCCGTCTGTCTGTCTGTCTGTCTGTATCTCGGCTGATCATCACGCCGAAGCTACTAGATGGATTGAAACGAAACTTAGCATGATTTGAGTTAATACTCCGAGGTAGGACATAGGATACTTTTTATCCCGACATTCGGCACGGTTCCCTTGGGAGAGGGGACTAAAGTCAAAATGTGTACTTGGTTATACGCTTGCTCCGATTTTTAAAATTTTTCATTATAATTATAATAAATATTTGCAAGGGAACACTCATAGACAGTTGTTAACAATGTTTGGAAATCGATCAGGTTAAGCAACAATAGGTAAAGTCATTAAATAGATGGGTGACCGTTTAACGCCATTTGAACTAAACGTCTCCGTGCTTCGGAGGGCAAGTACAAAGTGGGTCCAAGTTTTTAACTGACCTTAAAAATGAGGTTTTGTATTCTATGCGAATGTATATTATTGAAAGTTTTAGCTAACGTATACACGCGCGGGCGGAGCTGCGTGGGTCAGCTAGTAATAAAATAAAAACAAAATATCAAAATTTACTCATTGTTTTCTTTTATTTACGCGAGTATCATACGGCCATACGGTCGTACGGACGTTTAACACTTCCGTCCTCCTGTGACCATGAATCATGAGTGCTGCAAAGCATTCCAAACGCCGGGAAATTAAGTATCTAAAATAAATACTCAAAGAAAATAAATCTCAATATAATCCGTAAAAGGTATTTCGTTACAATATTTACACGTTGCTCTATGTCGCAATTATCATTGCGGACTACTACTTGCGGCATTGTAGACTACTACTGATAAAATCTAAATAACAAAATATTCGCCGTATGACAATGGGCTCGCACCATGTCGGCTGCTGGCCAATATGTCGTAAATTGGTAGGATACCTCGTAAACTTGGCCATTATTGACAGCAGTTAAATTGGAGTCTTTATGAGTCCCGCGGTGACGGCAGCCATGGGCGATGCACGCGGGCCTATGGGCTAGAGGCTACAAATTAACTCTGTCTCATAACTGAACAATTAATAAACAGCTAATATATTTTTATTGCTAATTATTAGACTTCAAATATGTGCTTAGTACGTATTGTAAGCTTTCTTGACCCCAAACTAATTGATGGGGTGTTTTTTTGTTCATCCTAGTTACGAGATAACTTAAACGTTTGCTTGATGATCAGCTACACGCCTGCCTAAAAGCAGCTGCAATACACTGCTAGGCATTAGTTGACAAGACAAGACAAGACTTTCGATTCCGGAAATTTTACCAGCTACTATGATACCCTTCACATCGGAAAACAGAAATGTTTACATTCCTGTTCGGTGGCAGAATAGCTTACACTAATGGTGGTACCATTTTTTTGCAATGTAGAAATCCTCATGGATGGTTTAGCGCAGGGTGATTTCGGACTCTTACCGACTAAAACTCCATCGGGCCTTCCAACACCTCCGCTATAGCGGCCGCGGGAACGTACCATCGTACTAGTCCGGTTCCCGCTAGCTGCTGCTCGACGTGAGCCGAATCCTCCAACAGCTCGGCAAAGTGGCCAAGCCGGGGCCCTTGCAGGCTCTCCCCCCCTCGTGTCCCGTGCGGTGCCTCCCAGTCCACTCCACGAAGTACCAGGAGCGATTATGGTTGTACCTAGCCTATCTACCTGAAACTCCCTTGTTCAAGAGACTTAGCACAGCAATCTTTAAGGGATATGATAAGGAGTTGCTAACTAGTGCTGTATGGAGCATGTCATGAATGCGACAGGTCATATTCATTACAAAAGGCCTCACCTACTATCTATACTTTTATTAGGCCGCCTAACAATACCCAAAGTAACTGTATTGTCGTATCTGTGGGTGGCTTGCTTTGTTTTAGGATTAGGGTGGTGTTGTTATAGTAGGTACCTAACGACAAGGTTAAACTTTGCACGAAATTGTCACTTTAACCGAGTAAAGAAAAAATATTTATGTATGCTTCCCTACAAATAACATTCAATTACGGTCATACAATCGTTTACGACCGGACGGCATAAAATCTATTTTATAGTCTTATAAATATAGTCGTTATTTATTGGCGACCACAACATTATAGCTAAGTAAATTATGTTCGTGTGATCTACCCATTATTTATTCATATAATTTCGTTGATATTTCAAAGCTATGTTTTGTCTAGAATTTCTTTAGGTGTTTGGTTCCTAGCGAAACGTACTGGAATAGGTGATAGGTACTATCGCAACCCTTCAGAGTCGCACAGTCGCACCATAGTCAGTCGACATCCATGGAGTATGGCGATGGCTCCGAGAGCGGTTACGGCCCCCGTCCCTGTGAGCCTGTAGTTTAATGCGCTTTCTTGTGGTGGTCTCAAAGGCAGGGAACTGAGGGGCAGCTGGTGCAGATTCAACTAGATAACCTAAGTTCCCCTTTCATCGGCTGATGTGTCAGCTGCGGGGGTTAAGTGGGTAAAAATCCCACATACACCAGCTGACCCCTCTAGGGTCAAGGGCCCTGTTCAACAGATTTCTCCCGTCAGAAGAAAAAAGGTACCACCGCAATGTCTACCGCCAGATATTCTGCGGTAAAGCTGCTGCTTTCACACGTTGCTACGTGTTCTGTAAACATTGCTGTGTTCAGCTGTAAAAGGAAATATAGGTAGCTGGTGTAATTACCGGTTTCAACAACTTCAGTCTTTGGTGACAAGCAATAGTGCAGCTGCCTTTGGGAGCCGTAGTACGTACCACAAGTTTATCAATCAGTTCAAGTTGGATGAAACGCACCTAATTACATAAAAGGTGGAAACCATTCAACCTTTTAGATTCGGAGAAAAAAATCATAAACATACTTACGAGTATGTAATTTTTCTATTTATGGCGTTTCTATATGACCTAAATAAACTACTTCTAAAAGTAAACTATAATGTTTTTTTTCGCGGATACATATTACGTGACGTATTGTAAACATTCGCATAAGTAGGGGAGACAATTTACGTTATAGGCTATACAATACTACTGGTCGCATAGAGAAACTTTTATTATCAAAATGTCATCGCCATACACATTATTCTACAGGATGCATTTTGGAGATGGTGCGCAGGAATTGCATGACTTGATTCCACTATCCCCCTTCTATCACCGGACGACGGCGAATTTCCGTCCGGACTTTTCCGGACCTTCAGTCTGGACTAAACGATTTGGTTCTTTGTTTATAATAAGGACAGCTAAAGGACAGGAACAGTTTGCCTGCGTCGGTTTTTCCACCCGATTATATGTGGGGGTTTTCAAGGCTAGAGTGAATATGCTATTAATAAGCTAGTGTGCTTTACCATCTTCGATTGCGTCGCCACTTTCCATCTGCATTAAAGCACTGGCTTGTGCTGAATAAAACATATATCCATGAAATAATTATGTTTAACGTTTAGACGTGGCCATGAAAATACATTAAAATTTCGTTCCTCTTACACACCCTCCGGTTACACAGATTGCCAGCATAATTGAACCATACACAATTTGTGAATCCTTTCCTTTCTGCCCGACTGCCCCAGAACAAGAGCTATGTTTGTTATGTAATTCGAGTGTCTGTCTATTTCTTTGGAAAAGCACACTGGTTTGGCACGAATTAGATTTTCTGACTATAACATGAAAATAATTGGCTGCGGGCGAAGCCGCGGGTACAACTAGTGATGAATAAAACCCATTTTATTACTAATAGCTTTGCGTTAAACACTGTTTCTCAATATTTACATTCGATAGAATAGTCTGTATTTGTACTTCACTCGTGTAACATTTAGATAATCGGAATAAACAAACACGTGTAACGTCTGTAAATTTGCAGAAATTGTTGGATTAATATCCAGCGAAATTATGCGAAGTCAGGTTGTTAGTCTAGTGGTAGGTGTCTAACACCTATTGGGTAGGCCGTAGGTTTGATCCCCACCTTGCATCTGGGTGTTGTTTATCTATTTAAGCATGTATTTACAAAAGGTATATAAGTACATACATACCTATTTGTATCAGTTGTCTAGCATAGTACACTGTACAGGCTCTGCCTAGTTTGGGATTAGATGGATGACCGTGTGTATATTGTCCCAGAATATTATTACTTATTAAAAAAAACTAAATGCACTGTTTGTGTACGGAATTAAAATGGCACTCGGCTTATTTGTTTGACGTGGAAAGTTTTCTACATCAGTGTGAATGCGGTCCCGTCGATCGATGTGCCAGATGAGTCGCGGTCGCATCCGACAGCTGCTTCGGCAAAAATATCTCCACTCGGCATGTATTCTTAATAGCCGTGTTGTACGTATGCATACATCGCGCTACGTGGCTGTAATGCCAATAGTAGTCGGACAAATAGATAGGTCAATGTCTTGAGCCAGATCGAGACCGCACCGCCCACCATCGCGTTAATCTGTGACGTTATAGACATTTACACACGTAATTTCAATTCTTTATATGAAAGCGAAAACGTTGGATGACTGCCGCACTCACGAACATCAGTTATATTTAATTATCATTAATTCAGTTCTTAAAATTGTAATATTTTGACGCTCGAAGCCAAATCATACGTTATACTCTTTCAGTGAGTAAAATGAGACGCTCATAGCTTGTTGTAACCACTGCCCCCCTAGACAATGTAACATTCTACAATCGCTATCGCTAATAGAAAGTATAAAAATGTATGAGAATGACCTAAGTCATCGAAAAATCACGTGACACATTGTAGGGAATTGACACCGTTAGCGAATGAAGAAATAGATTCGCTATGAAGCGATTGCATCTTGTCTAGGCCCTCTGTTCGGTTTACGATCAGTCGGGTAAGCAACGTCGGGCAAGGACAGTCCTTAGATGGTTGACCGTTTAGTGACATTTGAACTGAGCGTCTCCGTGCTTCGAAGGGCACGTTAAAAGTCGTTAAACTAAGTCAGAGGCCTAAGGGCAGCTTGAAAAGTCGAACAACAGGTTGGCCACTAACAATACGACAGCAAAAAAAATTGTAGAATGATGTTCAAAAAATGCCTAGTGGATGTTTTTGAGTGTGGTTGTAAAACTAGCATGATTTTAAAAGAGTAATTTGGGTACTGAAGTAAGATTTACCTACTGTGGCGCCTGTGGTGGCGCTACTTTAGTTTGTAAACAGTTTGCCTTTTAAGTGGATAAGTAGCTTTGTATTTGTCTGGAAGATGTCAGTGGGATTAGTTAGCGAATAGAAATCGGAACATCGACGTGCTCCGTGAATGACGGCGTAGGTTAATATTAAACGGACGCGTATGATATGCGGTAGCCCTGTATCAAGGCGAGAACGAAAATACTCTCGGTGACCTACGTCACCGGCGCCACTCGTGCCCATGCTGTTGGGACAAGAAGGAACCAAACCGATGCGGTGTCAACGCACTTTTACATGCTTCGACATCTCATTACTGTACCGGTACTCTCCGTGGCACAGCGGGAAACCTGCTCGCTTTCCAATCCCGGGTTTAAATCCCTCCGCGGGTAACCACTTTGTGTAGTTGTTCGGTACCGGTTAGGACTTAGGAAGTTAAGACTATGCAGACCGACCACCGGATCGTCTGAAAAATAAGATGATCCATGCGTTGGATGGGCATGTTATACGTCGGTCCTCCGCCTAACCTCTCCCAGCCCCCCTAGACAAAGTAACATTCTACAATCGCTATCGCTAATAGAAAGTATAAAAATGTATGAGAATGACATATGTCATCGAAAAACCACGTGACAAATTGTAGGGAATTGACACCGTTAGCGAATGATGAAGTAGATTCGCTATGAAGCGATTGCATCTTGTCTAGGCCCTCAGGTCGTATTGGTCTTCCGTCCCGTCGGATTGTGAGAGTAAAGGAAGAAAGAGTGCACTTGTGTCTACGCAGCAATATTTCCCGCGTAGACGACTGATCTTGTGAAAGATCGGCCGTTGTGGTCGTATCGGCCAGGGCATTATTATTGTCATTCCGGTATATGGTGTTAACTACTTACCTAAACTAAACATAAACCCTGTTTAAGAATAGTTTAATTAAATGCATAAGTACAACTACCCTAGTTCACTTCTAAAAACTTTAAACCGATAAAAAGCGATGTCGTGCCACAACATCAATCCATAAAAACATAATTACCCAAGGGTCCAATGACCTTTTCGCTTATATCCCTAAAAGTATTCCGTGACAGTGTTTGTAAATATTTATTAAAAAGCTTCCGACAGAATTTATAAAATAACCTTTCAAAGCTTACAAATCAACAGTTGTTTTAAAGATAATGAGGGAATATTTTATTGGACTAACACGTTAGCGTGTTACTTAGTCCGGTCGACGGATGACCACACTTAGTGCTTTCAGACACCGGTCTCGCCGGCGAGGCCGAAGGGTCGTACGCATGCGACCTCAACGACGTGCATCACCCCACTGAGTTTCTTGCCGGTTCTTCTCAGTGGGGGCGCGTTGTGAACCGGTGTTAAACTCAGCCCTCTCTTAAGCGACAGCCCAAGCCGAGGCCGTGCCTCCCTGAGGTGCCTTTGAGCTCGTCGCTACTTCTGCCGTTAAGGCTAGAGCGCTTTAAGCGCTCGCCTCCTATTGTCCGGTGAAGCTGTAATGGCCATCTGCGGTCAACAGCATCTATCATTCCGAAAAAAAAAACAAAAACACAGTGCTTGACGGGCAAATAACCGTTGTGGTCGTTTGTTGAAATATAAAAACGTGTCCCCTCAATAATGTGAGCACGCAACTTAGCTTCATCATGCTATCGTAAATTCCACCCTGGAGGCGGTCGCGATCGCTGGCCGTCGGCGTCGGATCGTTATAAAAGGGTCGACGTTTTGTAGCCAGATGTCTTTTGAATAATTAATGTACGGAATTAGGTTGCTTCAATGTTTTCATAGATAAACTTAACTACATACATAGTAGGTATAGGTTAGTAGGTATAAAACAAAGTCGCTTTCCGCTATCGGTCTGTTCCTATGTATGCTTAGATCTTTAAAACTACAAAACGGATTTTGATGTGGGTTTTTTTTTAAAGTGATTTAAGAGGAATGTTTATATGTATAATGTATCCATAATATAGTAGAGGAACACTGATAATTTTAGAGGTTTCTAATGTGATGTAAATAAACACATTTTTTTTGCGCTTATATTGCAAACGCTGGCTGAACCCTACGAGATAGATCAAAATAATGTACTACAGTATTATTGTAAACCTACACATTCATCTAAGACCTACACCTTAACAAGGTCTACAAAAAAGTCCGCGATGTTATATGCTTATCTCTTAGCATCGATATAATATATAAACTAGATAAACATTCACGAACAAAATGTGGTCGAGGAGGTTGCAAACTTATCTGTGCTGGTGGCGGAAAGGTGACCTAACGATTTTATAATGATAATGACTTGTAGTTTGACAGTTTCATATAGATAGTAGCGACACTCCTATCGGCAAAAATAAATTTGTCAGCATGTGGCTTGTAAATAAATAGCGACACAAGGGCGCTATTTCTCGCTACCACTTTTTGAACCGTGAAGCCAAATCTAGTTTATATATTACTAGCAGACCCGCGCAGCTCTGCCCGCGCTTTTATTACATTTTGCTCCCCTTTTCTCCCTCCACCCTCGATTTATTTCACTCTCCATCTCTCTCTTATAAGAAAAATCTAGTTCTATGCTCTCTTCCCCCTCCCTCTTCGGTCCCCGTCACACTCCTCCTCTTCCTCTCCCCGTAGTCCCCTCTCTGAACCCCGTCCCCCTTTCTCTTCTCCCACCTTGTTCACCTCACTCCCCGTCAGTCCCCCCTTGCTCCATCTTAATCACCCAATCCCTCACCCCATCACCCCCTCCTCGAATCCCCTCTCCCTTTCTCTCCTCTCTTGCACCCTCCTCTCGTTCTATATATCCTCGTCAATCATGGTATTTGAGGTTCTTACCCACTTAAACCTTTGCAGCTGTCGCATCGCCACATAAGAGGGGGGGACCTGGGCCCTCCAGTAAGATCTGTAACAAATACCCCGCGGTGCGCATTCTGGCCCTCTTAAACCTGGCACCATATGTAATGTCCTTGCCTATCGTTGCTTAACCTAGCGGCATGAAATATACTTTACGACCTATTCTCAGACCTACCTAATATGCACACAAAATTTCAAACAAATCGGTTCACCCATCTATGTAATGACCTTGCCTTATGTTGCTTAACCTTAACCTAGCAGTATGAACAACATTCACAGCTATTTTTTCATTAGTGTAAATATTAGTGAAGTTTACGTTATATTGAAGAAGGGACAAATTCATGCTAACAACAATTTATTAATAGTTAATTATTGCTCATAAAAAGTAAAGGACAAAAAATGTTTATTGTGGGTTATCCCTGAAAGATACAACATATACCATCACAGACTTTTTTGCAGACCTTGTTAAGATGTACAATAGTGTAGTACATTATTTTGATCTATTTTGTAGGGTTCAGCCAGCGTTTGGAATGTAAGCGCAAAAAAGTGTGTTTATTTGCGACATCACATTAGAAACCTCTAATATTATCAATGTTTCTCTAATATATTATGCATGTATTATACATATAAACCTTCCTCCTGAATCACTCTATCTATTAAAAAAAACCGCATCAAAATCCGTTGAGTAGTTTTAAAGATCTAAGCATACATAGGGACAGACAGACAGCGGGACCGACTTTGTTTTATAATATGTATAGATATAGATATAGATATCGATGTCTCCACAATAACCATTTTTAACCGACTTCAAAAAAAAGGAGGAGTTTATCAATTCGGTTGTATGTTTTTTTTTTATGTTTCTTACCTCAGAACTCTGTCGTTTACGAACCGATTTAGAAAATTATTTTTTTAATTGAAAGGATATGCTTCCAGATTGGTCCCATTTTTTCAAAATCAAGTTCTGATGATGGGAACCATGAGTAACTGAGGGAACTCCTTAAATATTATAGGCATACATATAGCGTTTTTGGTATATTTAGAAACTAATCAAGCATTTTCATTCAAAAAGTATCATTTGGTGAAGTGGATCTGATGAAGAAGGCCATAGATGGCTACCGGAACTCTGTAATAAAATTAACAATCCATCCTATCCTAGCCGTGCCTATTAAACGTAGAACTACCGAATTTGGACTCGATGGATAGTTCTCGACGAGTACTTGCTAGAAAAATGTAGATCAGGGTCTAATGGTGGAGCAGGAAGGTTGTCACGGGATCTCTGCACCAATAAACGTAGATCCGCCGAGTTTGGGCTCGTTGGGTAGCTCTCGACGAGTAGTTGCTAGAACAATGGTGATCAAGGTTTGATAATGGAGCAGGAAGGTCGTCACTGTATTTCGGCACCAACAAACGTAGACCTACCGAATTTGGACTCGTTAGATAGGTCTCGACGAGTAGTTGCTAGAAAAATGGAGATCATGGTCTGATGATGGAGCAGGAAGGTCGTCACGGGATCACTGCACCAATAAACGTAGATCCGCCGAGTTTGGGCTCGTTGGGTAGCTCTCGATGAGTAGTTCCTAGAAAAATGGTGATCAGGGTCTGACGATGGAGCAAGAAGGTGGACACGGGTTCTCGGCATAAATAAATGTAGACCCACCGAGCTTGCAGTCCATGGTTCTCCAGAACTACGAGTATAACACCTAGATATCTTCGGTTTATGGCAATTGGTTAGTTTTATTAAAATATTGTCACATCTACATTTTTAAAATTTTTTGCTTAAGCGTATACATTTTATGCTTATACATTTAGTGATGGTCCATAGTTGTGTTATGTAGTGGGTGTTTTTAAAATAAATATTAAACTGGCTGTTTGTCAGAATAAAATATAAGTTGTTAAAAGTTAACCTAATACTACACCAAGGGAACCACTAAAAAGAATAAAATAAAAATATTTTTTACAAAAAAAAGAACCGCCTTCAAAATGCAACTAAAAAGCCTGAAATAATTTCTAAGAATTAGTGGTTTTTACATCTACATTGTTGGACTTGGACTAAAATTTTTGTGTTTGGGAATGATAGACGCTGATGGCCGCAGATGGCCATTACAGCTTCACCGGACAATAGGAGGACTTGGACTACAACATATTATAAATACATATTACTATCGAAGTCGGCGCCTAACGTCTAGCAAATACTTACAAGTAGTAGGTACCTAACTGTTTTCCAGTTTGGCGCCGTCTTTGATAGTAATATGTATTTATAATTGTTGTAGTCCAAGTCCAACAATGTAGATGTAAAAACCACTAATTCTTAGAAATTATTTCAGGCTTTTTAGTTGCATTTTGAAGGCGGTTCTTTTTTTGGTAAAAATTATTTTTATGATTCCCAAGTTGCAAAATATTATTGGGTCGAGTTTCTTTTGTCAGGACATTATCAGTATTAGCACAGGTATTAGTCTAATTATTAGAAACGTGGTCGGTATTTGTTCATTAACTACCTTTGTGCGAACGAAGTCGCGGGGGACTACAAGTAAATTATAAAAGCACAAAAAGCCCGCATGCAAACAAACAAAACTATTTAAAAAACCGACTTCAAAGTAAATTGTCTAAAAAGCATAAAATAACGAAAATATATTGAAGTCGGTGCTAGCACATCATCTTAACTAAGACTAGCACAAGCTGACACCAACTTCATATATTTTCGTTATTTTATGCTTTTTAGACAATTTACTTTAGTCGGTTTTTATTTTTAAAAAAATAGTTTATTTATCCTTTACTTCTTATGAGAAACTAGCTGACCCACGCAGCTCCGCTCGCGCTCTTTCAGAAACCTTCATGGGCTCATGCACAACACTTTGCTGAAGATCATGACATGATCAAATGCATAGTTTACGATTCTATAAAGGACATACAGACAAACATTCATTTATATATATAGATAATGGCTTATTTACGAAGCGATTTTAAGCAATACAGCAATAATAATCCTTAACCAATTAAGTATAAATACATCTTTTACCATTTTTTATTATTATTATTATAAAATTTTTTACCACCCGTGCGAAGCCGGGGCGGGCCGCTAGTATTTTTATAGATAAACTGCACTTATAAAAAATAAATTGGGTTGTTTTAAAGTACCCAGGAGTTTGTAAAATATTTTTAGTATCAAACGTTAAGCGGATACCACACGCGGAAACTATTGAGTCATTGCGAAGGCCCTCTGCCGATGTTGTGATTAGTGTAGTTGTCATTGTTCGTGAAGTGAACGTTGTTGGGGAGCGTTGTGGGCTGAGCTGAGGGAGACAAGCGGGAAGAGCTCGTAATCCGTGCCAAAAACACTCGTGTCGTGCTAAAAGCGGAGGGCCACGTCACGCGCGAGTCGCGCGCGCTGTCCCGCGTCGCCACCGCGCACTTTTTGCTGTTAATTTCCTAATTAATTTTAATGTTTTTCTTTTTCATGAATGTGTGTGTGTATATTTGTGTGTGTGACAATGCGTTTATTTTGTCGCCGAACTTCTCCGAATGAGTGTACTTCGGGTGAACTCGTTCTTAGAGGTAAACAGGATAACAGTCGACGGTGTTTATTATATTTGACTGCAGCAAATAGCAGCACCCGTATAATTTATATTAATAGGAGACATGCATATGAGCAACAAGCTGGTAAATTAAATACAGATGATTGATATAAAACTTATAATTATGTTTTAATAAGTCAACAGAGAGATTATTTTTTGTAAATAATGTTAGTAGGTATGTATCGAGTTGGCGCGTGCACACCACACACGCAATGCAATGTGAAGACTTGGCAATACATCCGTCACAGTTGTTTACAATGTTTTGGGCATATAAAAACACGAACTGAGTAATAGTACATTCTTTTGTATACTTACTTATATAATAAAATACTTGACAATCTGCAGGCTTGGCTAGGGGCAAATTGTAAGACTTTTATATACCTACTTACAGGTAATTAAAATTATACTACCCGTGGGGTTTCCGGGTAAGAATAGCACCTTCCCATCTCCTCCCGTTGGGTGTCCGTAAAAGGCGACTAAGGGAAAACTGGAAGACGGACAGCATACTGCAATCCCCAAAACGCCTGCCAAGCGTGGCGAATATGGCAACCCTCCCCCTAAGGGGAGCCTTTCGTCTGACGTCTTTCGGCTGCTGGTGATGTAATGGTGAATCATAATAAAAAAAAGTGAACAACAGACAGACATTAACCGTAGTTTTGGACTCTAGACAAGGATTATATAATTTGCATGACATAAATTCCCATTTTTATTCCAAATCAGAAAATTTCACAGTATAGTTTAGTTTATGAATCGTTCTTGTGTCGAAGGTTGAGAGATCTTAGTTGCCAGTGGGTGGACGTGCCAATGGGTGGAATAAAATAAAGTGGGTTTTAACAGCATCGTGAGTGTCTATCCGGGTGATCAACCATCTAGTAAATAACCAAAGGTTGCAAGCAATCTCTACTAGGTATTAGCTTCTATGAAGTGTTTGTTCAATTTTCACTTAAGTGTTCCTTTGCATGATTACGATTTTACCTAAATACGTTTTTAATGTTAGCCTTGGCTGGGGAAAGCCTTTATCAGCCGCAGGCAAGTATTTTACTTACTCATTATTATTGTTTAAGCACAGAGCGCACGAAAATATATTTTAAAAGTATATTGATATAGTATAGTATATTATAATTAATTCAGCCGCTAATGTCCCACAGCAGGGCAAAGGCCTCCCTTTCCCCTTTCCACTTTTCCCGAACCATAGCAATTTGTGACCTTCCTATAATTGTCTAGCTCATCCCGTCATCTCCGTATAGGCCTACCACGACGTCGTGTCCCAGTGCGTGGCACCCATAGTGTGGTCGTTTTAGCCCATGCAGTATCCGGCATGCGGCAGACATGCCCAGCCCAGTGCTACTGTGCTACCCACATCAGCAATTTGCGTTACATAGTGCAGTAAAGAGTTCCTTACACAGTCGGTAAGCGTTACTCCCAATATACTGTGCTCCATGTATATTATAGGTATAATTTATAATATTCTATGCCGATGGCCGAGTAAAGGGATTGATAAACAACGCCATAATTGTCATCGTTAGTTGTTCAGCCACTCGCACTAATTCAGTGCTATTTAATGGACTTGAAAATATATTCAATTGCCTTCAGAATTTTCAAGTTAATTGGTGTTGTTTCTCTGTTAGAACATAATAAACTGTAGTCAGTGCAGTTCATTCTTCCGATGGAATTTAAAAACATTTTTCTCGTTATTTTCGTGTTTACTAAAATGTTAGGTACATGTCGTGATGGAATGATTGTGAAATTAGCAATTTCTTCTTCTGCTCTCAATTAAGCGTGCTCTGGGCGAACATATATCATCATCATCAATAGCTGAAAGGCGTCCACTGCTGTAAAAAGGCCTCCCCTCAGAAGGGAGGGGTTGCCATAATCCCCACGCTTGGCAGGCGTCTTGGGAACATACATAACTTCGCCCTTTACGGAGGCTCTTTTTGAACATCTCAATTACAGAAGATTGCTGCTGGCAATTTGTACCTACCGACTAAAACAACAAGGTGTCCTTATCCCGCTTTGTGAGGTGGACACTGGCAATATACCATCGTACTCTTTCTATTCTCGCCAGCGAGTTTCAGTTTTACAGCAGAACCATCATCGTCTGTGGGTATATACATACAAAAACCAGAACCAACTGGCAAGTGGCAACCAACTAGGTACAATAATTGAATTTTTGTTACTTTACAATTAATTAAGATTTTCTTTTAGATTTTTAATTCGGTTTAATTTTTAAGCACATTAATTTGTCTAACAACTTTCTTTTCGCGCGATCCGACCTGTGTGATCGGAAGGTCGGTGTAACCATGGGCGGGTAGACGGACATGTTATCTATACTTTTAATAAAACTGTAACAGGTCCAATTCTGTACATTGAAGATATTTTGAAAATTATGTTTGGAGAACATTCTATAACCGATACTAAAGCCAAAAAAAAATATTTTTTATTTTTTTCTGTCTGTCTGTCTGTATCTCGGCTGAGCATCACGCCGAAACTACTGGATGGATTGAAACGAAACTTGGCATGATTTCAGTTAATACTCTGAGGTAGGACATAGGATACTTTTTATCCCGACTTTCGGCACGGTTCCCTTGGGAGAGGGGACTAGAGTCAAAATGTGTACTTGGTTATACGCTTGCTCCGGTTTTAACAATTTTTCATTATAATTATAATAAATATTTGTAAGGGAACACTCATAGACAGTTGTTAACAATGTTTGGAAATCGATCAGGTTAAGCAACGTTAGGTAAGGTCATTAAATAGATGGGTGACCGTTTAACGCCATTTGAACTAAACGTCTCCGTGCTTCGGAGGGCAAGTACAAAGTGGGTCCAAGTTATTAACCGACTTTAAAAAAGTAGGTTTTGTATTATATTCGAATGTATATTTTTGAAAGTTTAGTTAACGTAAACACAGCGCGGGCGGAGCTGCGTGGGTCAGCTAGTACAAAATAAATTCCTGGTGCGATTCCATTCACGGCTGCATTTGCCAGATTTGCCATCAGGTGGGATTATGTTCATGAAATAACTTACCTTGCATATCTACTTCCTCTCGCTTTGAAGGAATGCATCATTGTTATGCTGGTCCAAGCAAATTAATTTATTAGGTATACGAGGTTGCATCACTAAACTTCTTTATTATCAAACGATTCCCATCCCTTAGAAGAGAGGGGTTGCCATAATCCCCACGCTAGGCAGGCGTCTTGGAGATCGCAGTATAGGTGGTAGGTAATACAATAGAAAGACGCTGCTGCCCGTCTTCTTATTTTCGCCTCTCGGGACACCCAACGGGAAGAGATGCGTGGGTGCAATTCTTACCCGGACACCCCACGGGAACGATTCCATTATAATTAAAATAATCTAATATTTTTATTCAACCTAGTAACGAGACAAGCAAGGCGTTTTCCTCGACCATCGTAAGCGACACGCCTGTGTATAGATTGATGCACTGCACTGCCTTCGTTATTTACACCGGAGCCCGGTAATTTAAAAAACGAAATAAACCTAGCTATTTATGTTCAAACACTATTGATATGATTAGTTTCGATTACATGTTATATAATAGCAGTACCAGTAGTACTAAAGTGTAATAGGGAGAGCGTGGAACTACTAATTAATTAATTTAAAACATGTTATACGAGCCCTCGTAATTGGCGGTCGATCGTTACTCATTAAATATGATCCAATTACTAAGCACAATAGTTTAAAAGCCGATCGTACTTTCCGGGATTGTTTTGCTATAATTATAATTGATATACTAAAAATATATTTATAGTAAGGGACGGTCGCAAATTGCTTAGTAAAGTGCGGCTTTGGCAGGGAGTTATAAACGAACGTTTAGCGTCAAGATCTTCGAGACGCAGCTTTTCAAAGGTTTGAAAGAGGGTTCGACGCTCGGATTGGCGGTGAATTATTGTAAATAAGGGGTCATTTACAATTCACCGCCAATCTGAGCGTCGGAGCGACATACTCTCTGCCGGAATTTTACATGATTTTAAGTTCCTTTTTAAAATACTAGCTGACCCACGCAGCTCCGCCCGCGCTGTGTTTACTTTAACTAAACTTTCAATAATATACATTCGCATAGAATACAAAACCTCCTTTTTTAAAGTCGGTTAAAGACTTGGACCGACTTTGTACTTGCCCTCCGAAGCACGGAGACGTTTAGTTCAAATGGCGTTAAACGGTCACCCATCTATTTAATGACCTTACCTAACGTTGCTTAACCTGATCGATTTCCAAACATTGTTAACAACTGTCTATGAATGTTCCCTTACAAATATTTATTATAATTATAATGAAAAATTGATAAAATCGGACCAAGCGTATAACCAAGTACCCATTTTGACTTTAATCCCCTCTCCCAAAAGAACCGTGCTAGATTACGGGATAAAAAGTATCCTATGTCCTACCTCGTAGTAAGATCTCAAATCATGCCAAGTTTCATTTGAATCCATTCAGTAGTTTCGGCGTGATGCTCAGCCGTGATACAGACAGACAGACAGACAAAAATTAAAAAAAATACATTTTCGGTCTCAGTATCGGTTATAGAATGCCCTCCAAATATAATTTTCAAAATATCTTCAATGTACAGAATTGGACCTGTTACAGTTTTATTATAAGTATAGATTATAGGTATGTAAGGACCTATGTAATACATTTCAATTTAAATAATTTTCGTTCTTTATATTATCTACATACCTAAATCTGGAACGGGAAAATGCTATTTTTATTTTCTGGTAGGTCCTTACATATGAAATTGGCATTTTGTACGGGAGGAATATAAAGTCAATTTTTTTTGTAAAATATATTTAATTAATTAATCAAAGTATGTACCGTTGTTATCTATGCACTCTTGCCATCTCATAGGTAGTTCATCGATCCCTTTACTAAAAAACTATGGGAGCGAGAATCAATAAACTCTTTGAAGGCGGTTTGGACTGCCGCAACGGAGTTGGTTTTTTTTCCTTGTAAGTTGTCCATATTCCGGAAAAAATGGTAATCTGTTGGAGCAAGGTCCGGGGAGTACGGTGGATGTCGCAGACATTCCAATTGTAGCTCATCTAACTTAGTGGTTGTTTGTTGTGCAGTGTGTGGTATTGCGTTGTCGTGAACCAGTAGTGGCCTAGAGCGATTGACCAATCTCGGTTGTTTAGCAGCTAGTTCTTCCTTCATGGTTTGCAGTTGCTGACAATAGATATCTGCCGTAATCGATTGGCCAGATTTTAGAAAGCTGTAGTGAACGACACCGGCGCTAGTCCACCAAACACTCACAAGCTTTTCTGAGTCAATTTTCGTTTAGGGCAGGATTTGGCTGGGTCTCCAGGGTTCAGCCATTGCGACGAGCGCTTCCGGTTATCGTACAGTAGGTATCCACTTTTCATTACAAGTTATAATAATAACCCCGCAGGGCTGCTTGTGGCGAGCTGTTGGTGCGTAACGACACCATGAACCCGAGTGCTCCAGAGAGTCGGTCAGGGTCCCTCGGCGTGTCTTCGTCGGCCGAGTGGAATCAGAACGGGGCCCGCAGGACTCTCAGCTCTGGCTTGCTTTAATTGGCAGTCCAGAGAGGAGCTGTTAGAGCTATATGCTCCAGGAGTGGAAGTGTTAAAGGGCATAACGCCGCGAGTAACTTCGGAGAGAGCGCAGCACACCTCTCGACATGGGCGTACGCAGCTTTTGGTCTAGGGGGGCAAGTTAAGATTTTTTTGCTGGTGGTCAAATTCATCAAAACACAAGTAAATACATTGTAAATTTAAATGCCACACTCATAAACGACATTAACTTTAATTATAACTAGCTGACCCACGCAGCTCCGCCCGCGCTGTGTTTCCGTTAACTAAATTTTCAATATTATACATTCGCATAGAATACAAAACCTCCTTTTTTAAAGTCGGTTAAAAACTTGGACCGACTTTGTACTTGCCCTACGAAGCACGGAGACGTTTAGTTCAAATGGCGTTAAACGGTCACCCATCTATTAGTGACCTTACCAATCGTTGCTTAACCTGATCGATTTCCAAACATTGTTAACAACTGCCTATGAGTGTTTTCTTACAAATATTTATTATAATTATATAATGAAAAATTGTTGAAATCGGAGCAAGCGTATAACCAATACACATTTTGACTTTAGTCCCCTCTCCCAAGGGAACCGTGCTGAATGTCGGAATAAAAAGTATCCTATGTCCTACCTCGGAGTATTAACTCAAATCATGCCAAGTTTCGTTTCAATCCATCCAGTAGTTTCGGCGTGATGCTCAGCCGAGATACAGACAGACAGACAGACAGACAGACAGACAGACAAAAATAAAAAAAAATACATTTTTGGCTTTAGTATCGGCTATAGAATGCCCTCCAAACATAATTTTCAAAATATCTTCAATGTACAGAATTGGACCTGTTACAGTTTTATTATAAGTATTATTAAAATCCGTTTATTTCCACCGTCGAAGCTGTTTATGATTTTTTTTTTTTGCAATTATTAAATTAAATACGAGGCATTTGATATCTCTATTAAGCAATAATGGGCATCGATTTCAAAAAATGGATAATTGAGCATTAACTATAACTGACGTTTGTAGGAGCGGTTTTGTTTTTTTTTGGTTGGGAATTTCCTTTATCTTATCCAAATCCAATTTTAAAACAATTTTTGTCTAGTTGTCACCTACAAAAACTCAAAAAGTACAAGTGCTGTATACTTGATACTGACATCATTTCTAGATTTTGGCCTTAGAATCAACTTAGGCTACTTTTTACAACGTTTAAAATATTTTTTCACATGGGATTTTTTTACAAGGGGTAATTTCAGAGACCGCTAAACCCCCTTTTTCGGTAATTTTTTTTTAAACAATTTTGCTGGATCTAAAATGGTTTTTGATTTTTTTGGACGCCAGCTAATTATTTATCGACCACATGATGACAGATTGTTAAAGGAAATAACGAGGCTATGAAATCTGCCTTCTGACAAACAGGGCCTTCTGACAAAACGAGGGAAATTACCATTAGAATCATTTATAGCCCGAGTGCATTTTATGACAATCCAATAAGCCCTAAACACGGCCAAGATACATTTATTTGTTACGGCTTCGTCATCAGATCAATTTGATGGTGATATTTTCGATTTTACTATTTACTTTGCTTCATCATAGTCAAAGTCAATTCCACTTCGTTAAATGATACTCTCTGACTGCAAATTCTTGTTTTTTTGTTGCTAATATCAAAATCGCTAATTACATAATTATGTCAAAGTCAAAAATATTTATTTCAAATAGGCTTACCGTAGCACTTTTGAATGGACAATTTTTTAAAAGCTACCACCGGATCACAACGCGGCCTCAACTGAGAAGATCCGGCAAGAAACTCAGCAGGCTTGCCATTTGTTCACTTTGTTTAAACATTCTTTATCTTGTAACAATTGGATCAACATTAGGGATAGTGTGTCCTGCCGTTCGAAACATAAAACAAGGGAGAAAAGAAGAAAAAAATAAATTACGACAAAATTACAACAAACTAAAAGCCCAAAGGGATATTAGTCGGGCCAGTTAGTTCCCCCAAGCAGCACCCGCGCACGAGTTGACTCGAGCAGCAGCCATCACTCCCCTCAACCATACCTATTACAGGGAAGGGGGTGATCCGCCACACGAAGCAATGTATGTATATACTCGTAGGTACCTATACTATTTGACGAGTTTCCTCAATAACTCATGGATCCTATAAACAGAACTAGATTGTGATGAAAATTTAAACAATCTAGAAATATCTACTTTCAAATTTTCCAAATCGGTTAACTATGTAATGTAGTTCTGGTTTTGAAGTAATAAAATTATAAAAAAAAACTACATCCATATTGAGAACCGCTTCCTTTTCTTTAAGTTGGTTAAAAAGGGGCAAAAAGCAATTATTTAAAAATAAATCCCTGTCACAATTACTTTCAAATAAATGTGTAATGAAACAAAATATTGTCAACTTAGTGAGTGATTGCCAAGTCCAGGGGGGGGGGGGGTGGTCAACGGAGGTGCTTTACACACCATTTTTTTTTTAATTTTTTTTTCTTCTAAAACAGGCCTCTACGTGATGGATCCGTCCCCACGCAAGCCTCTAAAAGACCAGGCTAAGCCTAATAATGATTTATTTCAGGTATACCTCCATAGTTTATACATATTTACCTTACATTTTATTAAATTTAATTTCATTGAAATGAAACTAATTTAATTAAATTTAATTTCATTACATTTCATTATATTTCATCTCATTTAATTTCATTACATGTCATTTCATTTCATTACAATAAAACACTACACAAACATTAGTCACACAGATAATAATTTACACTTAATTCAGTTAGATGTTTGAGTTAATACAACTAAGTTAATTGTACATATTCTATACATATACTACGGAGGAGGATACATATTTATTACTCGAGAAAGCTTTTTTTCACAATCCACAGGTTTTATCAAATTTACAGGCATCATATACGGCGTTGACAGTGTGATTTAAAGTTACTCTGATCCGCTCCATAAAGGACGCTCTCCTTTTACGCAGTATGGCATAAAAGTCATCGACCCTGTTCGCGGCAAACCGTAATGATTCGATTTAAAATCCCTTCATTATTGTGTCGGTTGAGCAAAGTAACACAGCAGTCGACGTGTGTTTGCAAGTTCGATTCACTCAATTCATGAGGGATACCTCATGAATTGAGTGAATCGTTCAAGTTTTTTTACTTTCCCGATTTGCTTCAAGTGGATAAATACAGTTTTATCACTTACCCCGAAGCCTGCAGCTATCTCTGAAGTGCTTTAGTGATGGATCCGGTTCCACAATAGCCTTTCGGCTATTTCTTCATTTTCCACTTTGGTCTCCGGCCGTCCACGGGGTCGGTACTGAAGGTCGAAATTTCCAGAACGAAAACGTTGAAACCAAAAACGTACCGTGCTTTCTATTGCGACACCAGCGCCGTACACATCATTAATACTTCAAGCTGTTTCTGTAGCACAGTACACGAGTTCTAGCACACGGTAGAACTCTTACTCGTAAATACATATACCGATAATTCATGTTTTCCATTGTGCGGTAATAAGCGACACCAAAGAAAAAAATAATGAGGAAAAAACAAATGAATGACTGTTTTCAAAACTCAAATGTACCAGCTAAATGAATTTATAAATTTGAATTTGGAATTCTTAACCAAAGAGGAGATATTTCAGATCAAAGTGGTCAGTACGACAAAACGCTTATTTCATATGTAAGGACCTAATACTTTGCCATATTTCAGTAGAAGTTACATTAAATTCTTACAATAATTAATGTATTAATACTAACTGAAAAATACAACTGCATTTGAAAAAGCAGTCAAAGTGGATCTGATGCAGACTGAAAATAAAATTTCAAAACTGGTTTCTAAGAAACTTTGTAAAGCCGCCAATGTGTAGATTTCTTTGAAAAGATGATTTTAAAATATACATAAACGCAGTGGTAGTTTATTTGTTGTATTGCAAACTTTCTTAGTCCCCACATAGAATAGAATAGAATACTCTTTATTTGCACACCAAAGTAGGTACAAATGGTGGTCTTATCGCTAATAGCGATTTCTTCCAGACAACCAAAACTTTAATAAAATCTTTTTAAAAAAAAATTGAACCGACTTCAATATCACTGAAAAGTATAAAATAATTTAAATATTATTGAAGTTGGTGCCAAATACACACAGCAGGTACGCTAACACCAACTTCAATAATATTTAAATTATTTTATACTTTTCAGTGATATTGAAGTCGGTTCAATTTTTTTTTAAAAAGATTTTATTTTAAACTTTTTAGTGATATTTTCATATATAAAGATTGAACCATCGAAAACCGTAAAATTATCTAGGTAGGTTATGATCACATTATCGTCTACATAGTTTTACATAATTCATGTTTCTTCAGAAAATAATCGGTCGGTAATAACCGGTCGTAATGAAATTTGCATGGAAACATCATAGTAGTTTACTCTCTCGAATAAAAAAAGAATCATCGAAATCGGTTCATAATTGTCAGAGCAATGTAATGGAGAACATCAGTTTTATGGTTTTTACCAGATAAATTCCTCCACATCGTTCATGGTCCTCCAGGAAGTTCTTATCCGGTTGTAATAAAATTCATACAGATTCAATACAGTGGTTTCTTCTTTCGAATAAAAAAAGAATCATTGAAATTGGTAAATATTTGCCAGAGTTATGACCATTTTTGTCCGACCGAGCGAGTCCGAGCGACTAAAACGTCATCTATATAGGCTTTCTTGCAACTCTCAGTGCGCAGTCACCATTCTTGTTTTTTTAGGAACTACTTATTACTAAGCAATAATTTTTTTATGGGACCCAATCAATGGATTCAAGAATGGATGGAAGAAAGATTTTTTCAAATCGGTTAATAATTGCCAGAGTTATGCGCGAACATACATAAAAAAAAAAAAAAAATATATATATATACAGACGAATTGAGAACCTCCTCCTTTTTTGAAGTCGGTTAAAAAGAAGAATCTGAACTATTTGGGTAGCTAGTGGTGTACATACGTTAATGTTATAAAATATATGTAAAGTAGTAGGTTTTAACGGGCGAAGCCAGGTATTACGCAAGCGTTATCGTTATTAAAATGGTTTATTCATGCTCACGTGCTCCGGATTCAATTACTGAAAGCTTAGCTGTGGGGGTAGCAGATTTATAGGAGGTGCGTGCGCGTGCACCTCGATAAAGGTCAAAGGTTGACGGTGTCTCTAATTAGACTATACGACATAAATCCCACATCAACAACGACCATCTTCATTAAGACATAATATATCACCTGTTAGCGTGGACCAAGATAGGAAGATCTAAGCTGGATTTATTTAACAATAAAGCTTGGAGGACCCGTTAGTCGCTCAAGCTCATGAGGGGTCATAAATGTTCCTTTATGGTTATTTATACTTGTTCTACTTAATATTATTAAACAAACATACGTTAATGATTGAAAGAAAATAGTTTGAGTATTTAAAAAAATATATTTGTAGAAAGCATGCAGCATAAAGTGACTGCCAAATCTATCTAAATCTAAAAGTTTGGAATAATATTATAGTGCCCACCTAAAAATTAATAAATAATAATAATATCTTGGGACAATCCACACACGGTCATCCGATCCCAAACTAGGCAGAGCCTGTACTATGGAAACCAGACAACTGACTTAGCTTATAAAAGCTTGTATTTTTAGTTTTTTAAACTAGTAATTTATTTTATACTTTTTAGTCTTAGATAAAATTAGCCCAAGTATTGATTTGTTCGTAGCTTGAATCGTAGGCAGGTTGTGGCAAAACATATTTTTACTAAACTAGGTATTACGCGTAGGTATCTGAATGAGTTTAAGAAAGTACTACGTATTTACCCTTTAAACAGTCGAAAGTACGCTAAAAGTCAATAGCTTCACAAGTAGTATTCAAGGGTTCCGTTACCAACCTTCCGGGTCCCTTAAGAGGTCCACGTATTAGGCAAAGTGAAAATAACTTCTTAATACAAATCAAATGAGTCCAAGCTCGATCGGTTTACTAGTAATCATTCCAGGGTTCCGTCAACCACCTTTCATTTCCATCATCAACCATGATTATTGGGCAGGTAAGTAGAACTTTTTAATACGAATCAAATGAGCTTAAACTCGATGAGTTTATTAGTAGCCGTTCCAGGGTTCCATCACTCCCTTCCTGTTCCATCATCAGGTCCTGATTAATGGTTCATGTGAAAAGAACTCTTTAAAACAAATTAAATGAACCCAAACTCGACGTGTTTACTAGTAGCCATTCCAGGGTTCCGTCACCCACCTTCTTGTTCTATCATCAGGTCCTCATTAATGGTCAAAGTGAAAAGAACTCTTTAAAACAAATCAAACGAGCCCAAATTCGATGTGTTTACAAGTAGCCATCCAAGGGTTCCCTCATCCACCTTAGAGCCCCAGCATCAGATAAGCTCGATGATACCATATTATTGTATTTTCACCGGTTCTTGATACATTTGCAAAATTTCAAATGTTTTGGACATGTAGAAGTGGGTCAAAATTGCATCGCAAGATTCCATTACCATCATACATACATAGTTACATACATACATACATACAGGTCAAGCTAATAAAAGCGTGTTAAAAGAACAATGTACAACTTATATCAAGTATTCTTAATTTTAATTAAAATAGAAGATTACATAGTTAAGAAGTTAGAGGTACAGCTTAAGTCTTAGAATTATTATTTAAAAGGTGTCGTTTAAGTATTCTTTTAATTTCGCCTTCATTTTTGTTAACAATCTTATCAAGAATAGATTTGGGAAATCTGTTAAGTATTTTGGGCAGAAAACATTTCCAATTTCTTTTACCGTATGCATTATTACATTGTCAGTCGGTGTTTTAATTTGTTTCATCTTTACTACGTTATACAGCGTTTTTGCCGATATCGGGTCTGAGTCAATAAAGAACTCGTAGTAGGGCACGTAGCATTGCTACGATACGGGCTTGCTACGATACAGTCTTGCTACGAACGTAGCGCGTCGTAACCACTTTGGTCATCGATATACTACTACTATAAACAACATAAGCAGATTTCGATTACTATAAACAAGATAAGCAGTCACGAACAAAATGACATCGAAAATGTGGTCGCGATTATATAATACGTAATGACGTGTAGTTTGACAGTTTCGTATAGACAGTGGCGACACTCCTATCGGCAAAATTATTTTTGTCACCTGTTGCATGGCAGTTGCCAACTACGAGCGGAGAAAATATCAAATAAATAATTGTTATTTCGTATTATAATTATAATATTACTTAAATTTATTATTTAAACTACTAGTAATGACAATACTAAATGAAAAACTTTCTTCATCGGCAATTTTAGTATTCCGATAAGTATTTGGAGAGTTTTTAAACGCGCAATAAAGCATTTCGATACGTCTTTACGCTAGCTGTGGTCGGCTCGTACTAATTTGAAATAGCGACACAACCGTCGCCATGGCGCTATTTTCGTGACCACTTTTGGGCCGTGACAGCCAATCTAGTTGGTATAGTATATCGATGACTTTGGTACATGGTGACGGCCCAAAAGAATATAACTGCTACTGACTGAAACAACTTTGTATTAGCGTCGACAAAAATTTATTCGAAGTGATATTAATCCAAATAAAAAATATTTTTTTCCTTGATGACTACAAATTGATATAAGGTTGTAATATTAACATACTTCAATTAATTACGGGTATAAAATACTAAATTGATTTAAATAATATTATTTTTAAGGATACGGTAAAATAAATAGTAAAATTATTGTACGGTATTTCACGGTGTATTTTTGATTTTTACTTTCCCAACGTTTCAAATACTCTGTAGCCCATGGATGAGGCCTGAGGTGTTGAACGTCCTAATATATTAATATTTACTAATATATTATATATTTAGAAAAATAATATATCCCACCCATCTCCTTCCGTTGGTCCGTAAAAGGCGACTAAGGGAAAACAAGAAGACGGGCAGCAGCGTCTTTTTATTGGATTACCTACCACCTATACCGCGATCCCCAAGCCGCCTGCCAAGCGTGGGGATTATGGCAACCCCTGCCTTCTAAGGGAGAGGCCTTTGTTCAGCAGTGGACGTTTCGCCTGCTGATGATGTATCTTGAGATCCACTACAATACCTAAAGATATTGTAAGCTTTGTCTGGTCTGATCTAATCAATAATAATAACTATGAATAGCGTAGGGTTCAACGGGAAAACAATTATTACGGAAATATGATTTGTAATAAAAACGATGCCTTTTTGTAATAAAAACAAAAAATGCTTGAATAAACCCTTAATTTCTAATCAATATTAAAATATGTTTGATTTTGATGTCTTAATTAACTAACACATTATTCATAGCAGCAGTGTCAAATGACTTGTGATCTGTTAAATGCATGGAAGTAATAAGTACTACGTAGTACTTATTACTTCCATGGTTAAATGATAATTCTGTGAGGAACCATCCTTCTATTATACTGCGAGCCAGTTCACTCAATTCAGTCTTTAAAACTTAGGCAAGCTAGCTATTCTAATCGTAAGTAATAAGTTTTCTGCCAAACAAATCGGGTGTATCTAGTCGGTGTAAACGACCGACCTGTAGGTCTATAAATAGAAGTAGTCAAAATAAAACGATGATAAAAGTTTTAGGATATTTACTAGTGGTAGGGGGTCGCTGTGTCCCGTTGCCGACTTGAAATCAATACGGAGCCAGTCTCCACCCGCGTCCCAACCGAGCCTATTAAGCAGTTCTGTAGTTCCGTCCCGTTCTTGCCTGACTCCACAGTATATGTTAAGAGGATCCCTGCTTTATTTTTATGTCATCTGTAGTAGCTACTTTATAAATAGGTAGATACTCTAAAGGTCAAAGTTCCACAAATAGATTTTATAGGAAGAGCTCTTATTGAAATAATATTTTTGTGTCATGGACGAAAACTATTGGTATTTACAGCATGGTTTTCTATTTTAAGTAAGTACTAGTAGTTAGGTAGGTTGGTTACTAGTAGGTAGGTTCAGGTTGGTATCACCGCAGCGTCAGATAATCTGCTGCCAAGCAGCAGTGTGTAGCAGCAGTTGCTGTGTTCCGGTGTTAAGGGCACTGTAGCGGGTAAAATTACCGGACACAAGAGACTTAATGTTGGCAACGTATTAGTGATTTTTCTGGTGTCGCTAGTGTTCTTAGGTTGTAGCGTTAGGCGCAACAGCTTACCATCAGGCGGGCCTGATGTATGCTTAATACCTAATAGCCGTATAAAAATAAAGTTGTATCACTTTGTAACTAAATGCAATATAAATAATGCCTTTGTACATTGATATCTACAACGTATTGTTAAATTTACATGTAACTTTTGGTGTACAATAAAGTGTATTTATTATTATTATTATAAACTATATTTAAAGTGTTTAATATAAGTTTTGCCATACGATTATAATTCGGTATCTGTTCTTGAAGATTAGAGAGAAAATAGGCTTATAATAAGCTAGTGTGCTTTACCATCATCAATAGTATCGCCGCTTTCCATCAGGTCAGATTGCAGTCAACCACTAGCATATAATGATTAAAAAAACTTAATATACCTCTACCTGAAACCTCACCAACAACCTTTGCGGGCCAAAGTGTCGCGAGTCTAGTCTGTTTTAGACCTAATATAATGCTACTGTTTGAACTTCATACTTCATGATATAGCAAAGCGCGATGACACGCCGGTCGGGGCTAATGTCATCGACCGACCTTTGTCAACAGACCTTGCAATACACATCATATTATATTCTATCAACACACAATACGGTGTATAAATAAAATGATAATATATTAATACAGTAATCTTAGCTTTACGCGAGTGAAGCGTTCCGGACAAAATCGCGTTAAGCGATATTAGTATATAACGGGGGTATGATGAAATAACGCCTATTATGTAAAGGGTTTTTATTGTAAAAATAAAACTGTTAAGTCAACTAACAATTGCAATTTATCTTTTATAAACTAAGATTCGTGTTGCTATATTGGTTAGCGCAAGCAGTCACACCGACCAGGACGAAATGCACTGAGGACCAATCCATGCATCTGCGTAAAGCAGGGTGAATTAACGCGAATTTTCAAAATCGACGAATACGCGCTGTGTGGGGGTCGCGTAAAAGGGGGAAAGGAGGAATACTGTACCTACGCGCCTACGTATGCAGAAGTACATTAATTGTACAAGTATGTACGGATTTTTACGTATTGGAGCAAAGGCAACCAATGAAGAAGGAGTATTCTTATATTTTCTATCATTCTTCATAAAATGTTTTAAGTACTTTTATGCAGATGAGATGCTGCTTTGTGGCAAAATCACGACTCTGCGGCACTGCCGACATAATATTTCAGGAAAAAAATTATATGTAACAAAAAAAGAACCAACAATGACACTCGAAAACGTATTTCTCTTCCCGTTATTACCCGCAATGAACATGAATATGTTGCTTCCAATGATATTATATACAATAGATATGCCATTAGTGCACGCCAGACGTTCAGCGAGTATCCTCCAACTGGGTTTTGTAGCAGTTAGTCGCACGCCGTCCCACTTAGTTAATGCGACACCGTGACGTCTATCATAAAAAAATTAAAATGCCGTTCTGCGTATTTAATATGTGCACAAATTACCAGGCAAAAGTAAATACTGATATAATATAAATACTGATTGAAATATTTGATGTTGTAAAGTATTTCAATTTTCTTCATAATATTGTAAGAAATAATCCGAAAATTGAATGTGTCAGTTGACAAGATGACACTGACAAGCGTTTAACCAATGCTGACAATGGAACGCACAAAATATAGCCATCTCGTGTTTACTTGCTTTTGTTGTTATGCATCTGTCCTTGTCAGACTATAGGTAGGAAAATGTATAGCTACTATGCGTTTCAACTAAGAATGTGGCCGCCATGATGATCGCAACTGCGGAACTTCACTCGTTTTTTACGATTTTTGTACCGGCAACAGAGTAAACATGACATGAAAAATTCTCCCCTGTTTTGATTATTTATTGTAATGTTTTATTTTGCTATCTATTTTTATTAAAACATAATTTTTAATAATGTTATAAGTTTGAAATGGCAAGACGGCCACATTCTTAGTTGAAACGCATAGTAGGTATAGATACTACAAGTGACACAACTTTTATCGTGCGTTAGTAGAGATATAAATACCTTTAGTAAAATATCATTGGTTGCTTCTTAAAAATACCCAACCCAGAAATTGTTTTTAAAATACCATAATAGCCCGTTTACACGATGCCAGTTTCTTGCCTGTTCCATACAATAATATTGAAGCAATAAATGCCTTGCATCGTCTGAACAACATGTCACATTCTTGCTCTACTGGGCAAGATTTCCATTCAAAACTGTTCTTGGTATAAACAGCATATACAATAATTTCTTATGACATTTTTGTTTTACAATAATTGCTTATGACATTTTTGTATGACACTTGCAATTGTTTCTTGTCAAGATTTTCATTCAATAATTACATTCCATTTTTAAACTAGTATCTGCGTGTAAACAGTTATTTACAATTCTTAAAGGTCTAATAATGTGCGTATGTACAAGAAAATGGCATAATTTAAATGAGTCTTAAGGGTACATAATAACTAATCAACAATAGTCAGGCTAATCTTAGTAAATGCAATCGTAGGTAAGTATATAGTTTGGTTACGAAAGATGTTTGTCCCTGGCAGCTGTAGCGCCAGGCCTAGCGCAGACCGTGTGGCGCCGCGTTTAATAACAGGCTGGGTCGGGAGAAGGACGTAACATGACCTATATACTAGCAGTAGTTATATGTAGGCCAATAGAAAAGTTTTACTAGTGGGACGCTGCGTAACTCGCTTAAGCTTTTGCGGTCACTAGACAGATATTGGTTTTTGTGGTCGACTGTGAAGACACTAACTGAATTTCTGTAGAACATAAATAAAAAAAGTAAGAAAAAATATCAGGAGCAAAAAAACCCGCTCCTCCGATTATCTTCGGTATCTATTTGGACTACAACTACCAACAAAAAAAGTTTACTTCAATACTTATGTTGTATTTTGTTAACGGGTAATACTAATAAAGTTATCTAATAAATTAGAGCAAAAAATCCTTATCCGGTGTTCGCCTACGGTCTACGGTGCGGTTAGTTACGGCACAGTATAAATATTGGTTACGGCGCCGCGGCGTGCGTAGCGATATATCGTAGTCCGTAGCATCCAACAACCATCGTCCGGTATTTCTCTGTCTTTGATTTAGAAACACAAGTACCTAACTTCTATTTTTAGTCTATTGTAAACATGATGATACCTTTTGAAATCTTGAGATTTAATAATTCCCTAATTGAGAATTTATAAAATACTAGCTGACCCGCGCAGCTCCGCTCGCGCTCTTTCACTTGTGAATCTAAACCATTCTAGAATCCCCTTGAACACACACAAAAGTTCAGTGACATACACACGTACAGTAGAATTATATATACAAAGAAGAAAGATAAATCGAAGTAGGTAGTTTTTAATGATTTTATTATTAAACTTATAAGTGAAATACCCGTGTGGTGTCTGAGTAAGAATACCACCCTCCCTTCTCCTACCGTTGGGTGTCTGTAAGAGGCGACTAATGGAAATCAAGAAGACGGGCAGCAGCGTCTTTCTATTGGATTACTTACCAACTATACTGCCATCCCCAAGCCACCTGCCAAGCGTGGGGATTATGGCAACCCCTCCTTCTAAGGAGGAGGCCTCTGTTCACCAGTGTACGTTTCGGCTGCTGATGATGGTGGTGCTGGTGGCCGTAAATTCGGGTATTTGTTCCACATTCAATATCAACCAGGAAAACAGTAATATTCTTACTAGTACTTACCTATATCTTGAATTAAGTTACGTACGAGGAAGGAAAGTTATAATTTACGAGGGTATATTATAGTTGAGTACATTGTTGTGCACATAAAATAGTGTCTGTATATAGTAGGACCTGTATTAGATTAGTGTCGATCCAATAGAAGGCTTGATAAGGTATCGGGTCACTGGAAGCGGCACGCGATGTGATACCAATCGATTGGGTTCAGCCAACGGCCATCGATGTAAATAATTCCACGCTGTAACTTTCTTGTTTACAATAATTAATTTTCTCGTATTATAGGTTCAAGCAAAAAATAAGTACGTTTCTCATTACTTTCAATTGCTCAAATTAAATAAATCGAAAGGCAAATTAAACAAATAAGTTAGAGATTGTGGTTACAAGTAATAATACATAGTATACGTAGATACAGAGAATATTTATTTTTAGTTCTTTATTTTCATTCCTCGCTGAAGACGCATATTTATCAAAATATTTTTTATGGTATTTTTTTTATTGTATTAAATGACGATGAATTCGTTACTAGAAATCGTGTTTAAAATTATTGTACTCGTATCCTTTATCATTGTCGCATCTGAACAACATACATAATATGTATGTAATTAATACGTAAATACGAGATAGTTTATGGTTTTATCAATTCAGACATCACAATATGTTAAAATTCGATTAAAATATCTACTGAAGAACAAAACTGAATTCTTTAGATTACGAATGAGTGATCCTTTTTAACACGCTTTTATTAGCTTGACCTGTATGTATGTATGTAACTATGATGGTAATGGAATCTTGACCCACTTCTACACGTCCAAAACATTTGAAATTTTGCACATGTATTAAGGACCGGTGACAATACAATAATATGGTATCCTCGAGCTGATCTGATGCTGGGGCTCGAAGGTGGATAAGGGAACCCTTGGATGGCTACTAGTAAACTAATCGAGTTTGGGCTCATTTGATTTGTTTTAAAGAGTTCTTTTCACTTTGACCATTAATGAAGACCTGCTGATGGAACAGGAAGGTGGGTCACGGAACCCTGGAATAGCTACTAGTAAACACATCGAGTTTGGACTCATTTGATTTGTTTTAAAGAGTTGTTTTCACTTCGACCAATAATGAGAACCTGATGATGGAAAAGGAAGGTGGGTGACGGAACCCTGGAATGGCTACTAGTAAACACATCGAGTTTGGACTCATTTGATTTGTTTTAAAGAGTTGTTTTCACTTCGACCAATAATGAGAACCCGATGATGGAACAGGAAGGTGGGTGACGGAACCCTGGAATGGCTACTAGTAAACACATCGAGTTTGGACTCATTTGATTTGTTTTAAAGAGTTGTTTTCACTTCGACCAATAATGAGAACCCGATGATGGAACAGGAAGGTGGGTGACGGAACCCTGGAATGGCTACTAGTAAACACATCGAGTTTGGACTCATTTGATTTGTTTTAAAGAGTTTTTTTCACGTTGACCAATTATGAGGACCTGATGATGGAACAGGAAGGTGGGTAACGGAAACCTGGAATGGCTACTAGTAAAAACATCGAGTTTCGGCTCATTTGATTTGTTTTAAAGAGTTCTTTTCACTTTGACCATTAATGAGGACCTGATGATGGAACAGGAAGGTGGGTGACGGAACCCTGGAATGGCTACTAGTTAACACATCAAGTTTCAACTCATTTAATTTGTTTTAAAGAGTTCTTTTCGCTTTGACCATTAATGAGGGCCTGATGATAGAATAGGAAGGTTGGTGACGGAACCCTGGAACGGCTACTAGTAAATCATCGAGTTTAAGCTCATGTGATTCGTATTAAAGAGTTCTATTTACGTTTCCCAATAATCAGGGTTGATGATGGAAATGAAAGGTGGTTGACGGAACCATGGAATGATTACTAGTAAACCTCGATGGGTTTACTAGTAGCTTGGACTCATTTGATTTGTATTAAGGAGTTATATTAAACCGTGCTTTCTTTCTTTCTACCTCGTGTTTGTAATTTATGGATTATATTTATGTATAAAAGCGTGGGGCGCTTTTTCTGAATAACAGCTTAACATTTTTGGTAAATTTCAAGAACGCTAAGTATTTGTATTCGCATGACAATAATTTGAAATCATTTACAGAGAAAAAGCGCCCCACGCTTTTACACATAAATATAATCCAGAAATTACAAACACGAGGTAGAAAGAAAGCACGGTTTAGGTAATTTATTTATAGCTTTTTAATGCAGTAGTCCTTATAAAAGCGTGTATTTTTAGTTTTTTAAACTATTAATTTATTTGTTAGATAAGGCCGATGTGATTCTTTCAAAATTCCCTGGGAGAGAAGATGGCCCTTTGGGCAAGTCTGACAACACGGCGCGTAATCGATAGCTGAAGTGGCCGCCCACCTCGATGTTATTCGTTCATCCACCCACTCCTATTTACTTTACTTCGGTAGTTTTATGACGACTCCGATAGAATAGTAAATTAGGGCCCGACTTGTTTATGCTACGCCTGTGCCCGCTTTCGTGACCCGTAATACTTTTTTATATAGACTTGTTATTCCAACAGATATGAGAGGAAGGAAATTTGAAATAATATGGGCCTGTACTCACAAAATTTATTATCCGTTTCAACGCGCTGAATGAATAATGCTTATGTAAGTTGGTACGTAATGTTTTATGGTAAACACGTATAGGGCTTATTAATGTTCACGCATAGATTAATCTGAACTACTGACTCATAAATATTGTCTTGTTCTTTTATATGTTTTTTTTTCATAGTAATTTTAGCGTCTTTGAAGAATGCGTACGACTTTGTGCTTACAAAGTAGACAACAAAGTGACAAGTAGGTATTTATAAAAAACACAATCTCGACTGCGAACAACAAAATGGTCTTAAAAATTATATTATGCACATAGAACGTATACACATGTATACATTATTTCCACCTGTCTCGTTAAGACTTATCATTTGAGACCGATATTTATGTTTTTGGAAGTAAATACAATTGAGAATCAAACGAACTTACCTTGTGAAGTTTGATGTCTAATTATATGAGTTTATTGAACGAAGACAAGGCTGATTTACATGCAGCAGACGAGATATTATGCTGCCCAAGTCACATATTTAAAGATAAAAATACATATTTTTAAAAATAAAATTCACTATTTTGACTCATTTCCCGGCAACGGCACGCAACCAGTCGCCATCTTCATTACTTTTAGAGCCAATTTTTTTCGATACTTTTCGGGAGTATTGAGGGAGGGCGGGAGTATCTTGTCTTCGTTCAATAAACTCATATAATTAGACATCAAACTTCACAAGGTAAGTTCGTTTGATTCTCAATTATACTTCGTTTATTTCACGAAGACAAGGCTGATTTACATGCAGGATGTTTAGAGCATCGAAAAAAATTAATTAAAGTTATTAAGGCATATTGCCTATCTATATACTTAATAAATTTCTTGTTTACTTTTCATGCAAGATATACAAGTAGGTATACTAAATACCGCGACAATGACTTTCGGTTCTGTAATGGCAGAGATATACATCTCTCTGCGGTATCTCTAGTTTTCAATTTTCAAACAATATAGAAAGCGATCTCCAACCCCATTCAAAGAACCTGCCCTGCAAGGTTCATTATTTATTTTTCAATTTATGCACACAGAAGGAAACAATTACATAAAATTAATAGGAAAAAATTTACAAAAGTGCTGCTTATTTCATATGAAATCTCTTCCAGCAGACCTGTAAGAAGAGAGTTGAAAAAAAGAAGAGTAAAGTGGACACAGTGCACATGAAGAAAAAGTTTCCATATTTATAATATATGTGCATCTTATACATAAACAAACGTATCGAAGGCTATCGACGACCCATGTATACTTCCCACTTTCGTATACATATAGTTATGTTTAATTATAAGTAGGTATAGTAATTGAGGATAGATGAGTGGGAAACAATTCATATTTTCTGTTAAATAGTGTGGAACGTAGAGGTTAACATTCGATTAGAGCGCATTTTTTTCTTTTTTTTAGATTAAGCTTAATCTGGTGTGAACATGTATACAAACTACAGCACATAAATAAACATAATAAGCAGCTGAAAAAGTTGTAATGTTGCACAGTTACGAGCACTCATTTTCTAAGATAATTTAATAGCCAACTTGTATTCCAAATAAATTTTCATATTTGGTGCAATAGTAAAAATGTTTTACTTTAATACTTTGAAGAACCTTATTTCGTTGGGTATACGAGTATAAGTTCATTATTATAATATTACTGTTATCGTTGTTGTCGATTAGGGTAACAATGATAGATTCTGATTTCAGTTAAAGTAATGTGAGTGTAACCAGAATAATGTCTTGTAAAATAAATGATAGCATAGCAATTATCAAGGGATAGCGGTATCCTATCGATAAGGCTATAATATGCCCAATTATCATTAGGCGATTCACATAAAATTGAAGATTCTAAGTCTGTATTAACATCTTTCTACTCTATTTTTAGACCTAATTGATATTAATTTTTAGTGTGTTTCATGTGTATATAAAGACTTTATTTTCTTTTACCATTATACTACAGTAGGTACTGCAGTTAAAATGTGAGAAGAAACGCTAGGTATTTTGCAAGAAATAATAAAATTCGATTATAATACGAGTAATATAAGTAGGTACATCGATGCTAATAAGTCAGAATTACATAAACCAATAATTGATGTGAGTAATTATTATGATAGTGGACATAGACATCTAGAGTTTATCATGTTATCCTGTATTACCGTCTATGATGGATCAATCAAATGATCTTGTAACTTATTATATAAAACTAATGTTTGACGGGACGGATAATGCGGTGACTAGAAACCTCAACCGCCACCCCAAAGTCGAGGGCTGACTCCCAGCCAGGATAACAACTGTTTGGCATGTACACATCCAGCATGAGGTTGTTACAATAAATTATGTATTCATATTTGTACATACACATGTCATTGTATGTTCGCCGGCGGCCGGGTGCCGCCGTAGCACAGACATTGCTCAAAGTTTGCAGTGTGTGGCTTAGGGGATTTTTTTATAAATTGTCAATACACACAGCTACCAATATAGTATTCCAAAGCATACCTGTAGCATATTCAGCTCGTAATGTTTTTCTGCGTAGTTACTGGACTGCGGGCATGATGAAAGCGACGTCATCGTTGTGCAAGGATCTGCACAGGCCTGTGGTAGGGATAAACTTACGGCTTCTAGGCTGTCCACCCCCCATACGTTAAAATCTTCTGAAAAATGCGGTGCGAAATTAAATTACGTATAACTAATAAGCTTCTTATTTTTTTTTTCTTTTGATTACCGTATACGCTGTGGTTAGTAACATTTTTCAATTCAATTCAATTCATGTATTGCAAAATATGAGTACCTAGTTAATTTCAGGTGTTATACAAATAAAGTACCATCATATTTGACTTTGCGGTATGCAATTACTTGATACGAATTTAAAGTATTCGAGCTGTGCAGGCAACGCTGTTGGACCTTCTTGATTTCCCTGCCTTGCCAAATTTACAAAACTGATATTGTTACTACCTATAGGTACAGATATTTCATAATATAGGTATAATATAGGTTGTTCTAAGGTTTTACGAGTAAATAAATTGAAATTGAAATATAAGTTTAAGCAAGCTTCCGACGTACTGGAGTTAATACTACTACTAGTACTGAATTTAAGCATTCTATAAATGATTTATTTTACGCAGGGCCTTGGCCCAATAATTGCTAAGTATATATGTCCTTGAAAGTGGTAAATCTGATTGATTATTAGGATCTCATAATTTACAAGATTATGTTTTGTATACGCAAGTTATGCGCAATATTATTATTCACAACCAGTAGTCACAATCAGTATTATTATTTATACCTTTTTACTTGATTTACACTTACTGGGAGACATACTTTGCTATAACTCGGTCTATGCGCTACCTCCTCAGGTGGCGCATACCTAGCTGGGGTTCATAAAATCCATATCTAGCAGTATGTGCCTGACAATTTGATATTATGTCTGGTACTATACAAAGCATTAAAGATTGTTTTATGTATTATCTTGATGCCATCGGAGCTATGCACGGTATACGGGGGAATCCGACAATAATACATATTGTAAGGTAGTTTGATGTCATAAGACCCATAACCAGTTTACGTAAAGATCAAACAATAAATACACTTTGTAAGGTACATATTTTGATGTGACAGGCACCCTACACAGTGTACGTGAGGATCGAACAATAAATACACGTTGTAAGATAGTTACACGCCATAGGACCCATACACGGTTTACGTGAGGATCAATCAATAAACACATATTGTGCATTTTGTCACAGGACCCATGCACGATTCACATGAGGATCAAGTGAGAACACATAGCGACGTAGTTGTATATCTGATACTTACACGGGATACTTACACGATGCCCATGAGGATTAACCAATGAATGCACATTATAGTGTGGTTGGACGTCATATGATCCATACATGATTAACGTGAGGATTAAACGATGAATGCGCCTCGCAGTGTAGATAGACGTCAAATGATCCTTACACGACTAGCGCGAGGATTAAACGATGAATGCGCCTCGCAGTGTAGATAGACGTCAAATGATCCTTACACGACTAGCGCGAGGATTAAACGATGGATGCGCCTCGCAGTGTAGATAGACGTCAAATGATCCTTACACGACTAGCGCGAGGATTAAATGATGAATGCGCCTCGCAGTGTTGATAGACGTCAAATGATCCTTACACGACTAGCGCGAGGATTAAACGATGGATGCGCCTCGCAGTGTAGATATACGTCAAATGATCCTTACACGACTAGCGCGAGGATTAAACGATGAATGCGCCTCGCAGTGTAGATAGACGTCAAATGATCATTACACGACTAGCGCGAGGATTACAATGAATACACATCATAGGTAACATTGTATACATATGTCATATGATCCATACACGGTTTACATGAGGACAATACGACTAACGCCTCTTGACCGACTCCGAAGACGATGACAGCTCCTAGCTATTCACAAACACCACAGCAAAAAGACATCACAGAAAAGTATGGTTATAATTATATTTATTTATTTCATGGCACCTTCCGTACACTATATACGTGTATTGTGTATTCACGTAGGTAACACGTTTTCATAACACAAAGTAGGTAGTGTATATTATAGTAGTAATATTTTCGTAACATTGAAATTGTGATATCGAAATGGTATATCTGATCTATGATTAATTTGTGGGTTCAAATAGGTAAATATCCTATATCACGTCATCCCCGCGCAAAATAAATACGTTGGGATATCACGAGTACATCATACGATGAGCATCGAATAGAATATAGTTCATGATAGGTACCTACCTTAATTATTTATGTTTTTTCCAAATGCCAAAGTACACAAAAGCGCGCAAACGCCCTTAAGATACTATGTTGGGACACACATACAATACACGTTTTGTGATACTGAGCGTTTACGTACGACATCCCTTGGCGTATTTATGATTGAGATGTTTTAATCACAATGTAGATTATTTAATTAATATAAAAATATAATAAGTGGGTAGTTGCCGAAAAGAAAAATATTAGTCTGTACTTTGAGATATAATTTTGTACTCACCTTGAAGTTTTATGACAACTACACAAGTAAAGAATTTACCAATATTATGCTGACACATCTTATGACGATACAATATATTCACTAGCGGAAATTTTCTTTAAATCCAATCTTATTTGATTTGTGGAGGTAAATTTACGTGTGACTCGGGCATCACAAAATCACGTAATGAAGATGGCGACTGGTTGCGTGCCGTTGCCGGGAAATGAGTCAAAATAGTGAATTTTATTTTTAAAAATATGTATTTTTATCTTTAAATATGTGACTTGGGCAGCATAATATCTCGTCTGCTGCATGTAAATCAGCCTTGTCTTCGTGAAATAAACGAAGTATAATACAAAATACCGACTGACGGCTACTCTATTAAATTTTTTGACATAAAATATTGCCTATGTCACTACCACATCTTATACGAATCTAACGACATATTAAAAGTTAAAATCCATTGAGCCGTGCCTGAGAAATATACATACATATAAGTATACACACATACTAATAAAAATCATAGTCCAACTAATACATATTTTTTTCTATTTGTATCATGTTTCCATATTGCTTCAGAGCTAATTGCCGGTGGAAATGAAATTAATTTATCTGTTAAAAATTATGTTATTTTATTTGTGATGACATGTTGCTCTACACGGACAGAATAAGTCTAGTAAGGCCACAAAGCCCGTTAACCCCAAAAACGACACTCGAACTTTAGGATAGCAAACAGCTATCTATACAAACAAGTTACTGCACTATACACTACACATAGGTAATGCATATTAATAAACTTATGGTTGTGTGCGTGAAGTCTAACAGTTAGATAAACATATATATGAATACTAAAACAACTATGGAAGTGAATGTACGGTCTGTAACACTACACTGAATACACTGGCAGTACTAGAACTAAATTTATAACAAAAGCTGACTTCAAGTGGCCAATCCTTCTGTACTCACATTTAAACACATCTACATATCGTAGATGCAACGATTACCATCTATTCCAATCGATGCAACACGCACAGTAATACTACTACATATCTAGCTAGAGAGAGCAAATCAACATTAGGTTGCGAAAGGATTCCGCCGTCCGTAAATATCTATAATTTTGCCTAACAATGCAGCTTTCGTCTCGAAAATAGGGTGAAGTATTATGTCTGACATAGGTCGAATTGTACTTATACTGACTGAGGAGTAGAATTTTACTTTGATTAAATATTAACGCAGCACTATAAAAAGAAATAGTCTTACACTAGTAATAGCTATACAATTAGCATGTCCAATTTAGACAGTATATTTTATCCATCCGGCACCATCAGTGTGATCATGTTCAGGACCGATCTTACTATACCTCAACCTGTATTTTCTTAACTAGAAAGTACGTACCTACAGCTAGAATCAAAAAGTTGTTGCTCTCGTAGGATTTGTATCAGCCACCCTCGGTTTGTAAAGCAAGCGGTTTACCGCTGCGTCAAGCAAGAAAGCTACAAATATATAGGTACATACATAACGTATTGACATAACCTTCACAAACAAACTTAGTTTTGCGGTTTGGTTTTTATTGCTATCTGAGGTGTTAGACGAATAGTTAAATAAATTTAATAAGTTCAATGAAGGATTGGAACCCTCTGTGCGTCCAACTCGCACTTGACCGGTTTTAAAAAAAAATTATAATACAGCAATGAATATTTAAGAAACCCATTCAGACACTAAAATAGGATGATGACTTACACAAAAATACAGGCTATGTCATCAAGTATGTCTACTTGATACTTATTAGGTCCAGGTTCAATAAAAGTGTAAACAATATTTTTAAAAACCTTGATTGCTAATTTAAAATATGTTTTACTAACAGAGCCAACGCGGGCGAAGCCGCGGGCTACAGCTAGGTAATATTCACCCTTAGGCATAGGGCGATGCGTATGATATGATTGTTAGTATATACATATTTCTTCAATTAAAAATGTCCGTACTCCTATAATTATGTGTATCAATGTCCTGTCATTGTTACAATGTTTTAGTTTATTCATACTAGTTTCTTAAATCGACCGCATTATACGGCACAGTGACTTTGTAGAGTGCTGGGACTAAAATAGTTATGATAGTCCAATGTGGGACTAAAGTAAGCGGTAAGAAATAAAAAAAAAATACTGACCAGTCACTATTGACTGGCAGTTAGACAGGTCGTTTAGTCTATTTGAAATGACTAATTTCATTTATTTTGGAGGTGGTGAATATGCGCAAACATTTTAAAACTTCCAAAAAATTAATACGAATTGAAATTCAATGTTACATCGGCTAATGAAAATATTTTATCTCTCTTGATTTGAATATCAGCATGGATGGGTACAAAATTATCATCAAATTGCTTATTCATCATATTATGGATGGATTATTGAAAATATGATTGATCAAGACGGGGGATTGACCTAGGCTGTCTAACTGCCGAACCTACAAACGCCGATTAAAGTTAATTCTCACTAATCCATTTTTTGAAATCGGATTTTTTGTCACTCGAAGCCCATTAAAACTTAATACGCAGATAGTGAGTAGAGATATCAATTATCTCGTGTTCAGTAATCGAAATTAATCATAAACTGCTTCGACAGTCGAAATAAATAGATTTTTAAAAGTGACTTAATTAGAATTAAAGTTAATTGGGGTTCGTGAGTGCGGCAGTAAGTAATAACTGCTCGGTTTACTTTTTTAGTCCGCCAACCCGCACTTGGCCAGCGTGGTGGACTATGACCTAAGCCCACTCATCTCGAGGGGAGGCCCGTGCCCAGCAGTGGGACATAAACAAGGGCTGGTATTATTATTATTATTACTTTTTTAACCGACTTCAAAAAAAGTGGCACTCAATTATTGAATTGATAAAAAAATCCGCTTGGACGCTTAAATACTGATAACTCTTTTCTGTAGGGATATTAGATTGGTCACAGGATCTCTGCTCCATTGAAAGGAGACCCACCAAACTTAGACTCATTGAATAGGGTCCAACAACTAGTTAGGGGTCTGCTAGGTGGTCAGAGTCTGATCGTAGAAAAGGACAGTGGTCATAGGAACTCTGCTCCTTTATACACGTACGTAGGCACATCGAATTTGCACTTGTAGGATTGATACACAGATAGAGATCAGGGCCCAATGTTGTAGCAGGAAAGTCATCACTGGAGCTTTTTAAATTACTTTTTAAGAGTTAGTTCTACGACGTCGGGGGTTTATAAAAAATACACTTGTTATTCACTATGAACTAGTGCTTTAACCAGTTTAACCTTTTAATTTTTGGACACGTTTCGACTTTAGCTGTTTGGGTGTGCTACTTTGAATCCGCGTCCCGTCACGCGAACAGTTTAATCCGCGCCGCCGCCGATTACGCCGCAGACCACGGCACGTACTGCTCGACCCTCCTTACCCCATGACGGTCCTATTGGACCGGGATGCGCCGAACCCTCCCCGACAACCGTATGCTACACTAGCTATCAGACACCGGTCTCGCCGGCGAGGCCGAAGGGTCGTACGTATGCGACCTCAACGACGTGCATCACCCCACTGAGTGTCTTGCCGGTTCTTCTCAGTGGGGGCGCGTTGTGAACCGGTGGTAAACTCAGCCCTCTCTTAAGCGACAGCCCAAGCCGAGGCCGTGCCTCCCTGAGGTGCCCTTGAGCTCGTCGCTACTTCTGCCGTTAAGGCTAGTCCTATTGTCCGGTGAAGCTGTAATGACCATCTGCGGCCAACTGCGTCTATCATTAACAAAAAAAAAAAAAAGATTCAAGAAAAGTAAAAGAAACCGCAATCTCTACATTTTGACCACGACCGCTATGACAACAGATGCTGAACAAATAAAAGAAATAAAAAAATATACTGTACTAAAGCAGTACCTACCTATTTAAAGTAATTAAACATATTCTTGTTATACCTATATATGTATCACACGTGTTTTGTACTTACACTATGTACCTATTAAGGTTTGATGCTGGTTTCAATCGGGGTTCAAGGGCAATAAATCCCGACGGGATGTGAACAGAGTGCCGCAAATTGCTATATGTACGAGTTTTCGTGGTGTAGCTTATGTCGACCTTTTCTAGCGGGACACGCTTGAATAAATCAATGAATAATGATAAAGCTCTTAGACGTGGATATACATATTTAAATAATTATATAGGAAATAATTAAAGATAATGCTTTAAACCTAGAATTAAGGGATAATAGATAGATGTACCTACCTATATAACTACAGTCGTCCACAAAAAGCCAAACAACTCTTTTCAACGACAACCGAATCTCGATATATGTATATCGTAGCTGCGGCTACGCCAGACCCAACTGAAAAATATTTGAACAATATTTCCTGTTACATCTCATTTTTGATGGATGTTGCTTGTCGATCCTGATGAATGTTATGTTTGTGAAAGCACTACCTATGTTTCCAGATTCGGAGGGACCGCGTGATTGTTTGCGTGCACCGATGAGGCGGCGGCGCTTGGCGCCATGAGCTAGCGGGAATGGGGGGCGAGGGGGCGGGCCGCGGCGCCGCGCGCTGGAACGTGGGCGACTCGCCCCCGCGCGCGCCCATGGGCTTCGCGGCGCCCGCGCAGGACGCGCCGCTCGACCGCGGGCTCGCGCCTGCGCCCGCGCCACCGCCCGCCGGCAATGCCGCACTGCAGCGGGCGCATTCCAGGTACGACACTAGTTTTTTTTAAAATCACAATCGTTTCTCACACTGACGATAAAGTTTCTTGATTAGTTAATTATTTAGAACATGAATTAATTCACGATTTTAAACATGGAACAGGATGAAAATTTGATTGAAGCCACCTTGTGCAAGAAACGGCTCGGACTCCGGTGGGAAGGGAATAGAAAATAAATATATGGGAATGACATATCTGTTCACGTGACTCAGGGGTGCGGCCTATTTCATATAAAGTTATTTGGTCTATTTTCATTTTAATAACGTTCACAAGATATAATAAACGTGAGATATACCAACTGTTGATATAATTTCTTTACACATACACATTTCATCACCAGCCGGAAGACGTCCACTGCTGAACATAGGCCTCCCCCTTCGAACGCCACAATGAACGACAATTGGCTATTTGCATCCACCGGTTACCTGCGACGCGCACAATGTCGTCTGTCCACCTAGTGGGAGGCCTGCCTACGCTGCGTCTTCCGGTTCGTGGTCGCCACTCGAGAACCTTTCTTCCCCAACGGTTATTGGTTCTTCGAGCGATGTGGCCTGCCCATTGCCACTTCAACTTGCAGATTCTGAGAGCTATGTCGGTGACCTGGGTTCTTCGGCGAATCTCCACATTTCGGATTCTGTCGCGCAAAGAAACTCCGAGCATAGCTCTCTCCATGGCTCGTTGTGTGACTCTGAACTTCTCTAAAAGGCCAGCCGTTAGAGACCACGTCTCAGTACCATATGTCATCACTGGCAACACACACTGGTTAAAAGCCTTCGTCTTCAGGCACTGCGGTATTTCGGACGAGAAGATATCGCGTAGTTTCCCGAACGCTGCCCATCCGAGTTGGATTCTTCGGGCGACCTCTTTGTCGAAGTTGGACCGACCTAACTGGATAGTTTGTCCTAGGTATACGTAGTGGTCAACAACTTCGAGTGTATCGTTCCCAACAACTACCGGTACGGGTGCAACATGGACATTAGACATGATCTTCGTCTTGTCCATGTTCATTTTAAGACCCACCTGTTGGGAAACGCTACTGAGGTCGCTGAGCATCGTATTGAGGTCCTCCAGCGACTCTGCCATAATGACTATATCATCGGCAAAACGAAGGTGAGTGATGTATTCGCCATTGATATTGATGCCGAATCCGTTCCAGTCCAAGAGCTTGAAAACGTCCTCCAATGCGTTTGTGAACAGTTTCGGAGAAATAACGTCTCCCTGTCTCACACCACGCTGCAATGGGATTGGTTTCATGCTCTCGTCCTGTAGTCGGATCGACATGGTGGCGTTGCTGTACAAACACTTCAACACTTCGATGTACCTATAGTCAATGTGGCACCGCTGGAGAGACTGCAATACTGCCCAGGTCTCGATTGAATCAAAGGCTTTCTCGTAGTCCACAAACGCTAGACATAATGGCCGATTATACTCCTCGGTCTTCTGTATAATCTGGCGGAGCGTATGTATGTGGTCTACGGTGCTAAAGCCTTTTCGGAACCCGGCTTGTTCGGGAGGCTGGAAGTCATCAAACCTGCGTTCGAGACGGTTCGTAATGACTCTCGAAAACAGCTTGTATACATGGCTCAGGAGTGAGATAGGTCTATAATTCTTCAATAAAGTGTTATCACCTTTTTTGAAGAAAAGAACCACCACACTCCTGTGCCATGCTTCTGGCGTTGTACCCTCGAGTACGACGGAATTAAATAACTTCTGGAGGACTAAAAGTACCGGTTTTCCACCCGCTCTCAGAAGTTCTGATGTGATTCCGTCTTCACCCGGCGCCTTGTTATTCTTGAGCTGTTTGAGAGCCATTCTAATCTCGTACAGGCTGATGTCTGGGATGTCCTCAGTGTAGTGTCGGGTTAGTTTGGCTCTGGTGTCCTGAGCTGTTCTATCAATGGGTTCCCGTGTTGAGGTGTATAACTGTCCGTAAAATCTCTCGAGCTCTCTCAATATCTCCGGTTTCGATGAGATGACACTGCCGTCATTGATCTTCAGCTTCGTCATATGACTACGCCCAATAGACGAATTCTGTGCGAACACTTTAGAGCCTTGGTTCCGCTCAATTGCGTCCTTAATACACGCTGTATTATAGGAACGCAAGTCGTGTCGCATGGATTTCGAGATTCGTCTATTGAGTTCAGCATATTCCGACATATCAGCTGAAGATTGCAGTCTCATCTCAGTCCGGTTTTCCATTAGCTTAATGGTTGTATTGGAGAGCTTTTGAGGTTTTTTACGGCGTGGGGTCTTATAGAACTTGGACCCCACTGCGTGGACAGTTTGCACCAACCCATTGTTTATCTCGTCCGCAGTTTCGCATTCGGCGAGGCACTGGAAGCGATTATGCAGTTCGAGTTGAAAGTCTTCGGGGTTCTGGATTTGGGCGGATCCTGGACGGAGCGTAGACTTCATCAGACGAAACCTTTCGAGCTTAACATTGATATTCAATGTGCCTCTAACAATACGGTGATCACTCCCGGTTTTCACCCTGCCGATCACGGAGACATCATCGAATATATGCTTCTTGGTCGTCATGATGAAGTCGATCTCATTTTTGGTTGAACCATCGGGGCTTATCCACGTCCACTTCCTGGATGGTCGCTTCTTGAAGAAGGAGTTCATCTCATAGAGTCCCTCCCTCTCCATGATGTCGACCAGCCGCTGGCCCCTTTGGTTCCGCTGCCCATACCCATACGACCCCACTCTCAACTCATCGCCATTCCGAGTGCCCACCTTTGCGTTAAAGTCCCCCATAACAACGGTGAAGTATGTTTTGGAGGTATGTATGGCTTCTGCTATCTCCTCATACATAGCCTCTACTTCATCGTCAGGGTGTGCCGAGGTCGGCGCGTATACCTGTATGACCTTCAGCGAATACCGATCGGTTATTCTGAGTATAAGGTACGCTACCCTGCTCGACACACTATCGACCTTTACCACGTTGTTAATAAGGGACTTACGGACGAGAAACCCGACACCACCCTGGGATTTTCGATCTCCTTCCCGGAAGAAGAGCAAGTTTCCGGAATCAAGGGTTATCGTATCCTGTCCCTCTCGTCGGATTTCAGATAAACCCAAGATGTCCCAACGTAACTTGCTCAATTCTTCCTCCAGCTCGAGAATCTTCTCATCGGTCCTAAGAGTGCGGACGTTGTGTGTTGCCAGGGCCAAAGTTCGGTGGGGGTGGTAGCGGGGCATCTGCCGGAGATTCTTCGCACCCCCTGCTCGACCGTTACCCCGCCCGCTACCAAGGCGAGGAATAGAGGAGCTGCCGGGGACTGGGGGCCGTAAACCAACAGTATCAATCATTGTGGGGGGGGGGGGGGGGTTGCCATAATCCCCACGCTTGGCAGGCGTCTTGGGGATCGCAGTATAAGTGATGAGATGGATCACAAAAACAGAAGACGCTGCTGCCCGTCTTCTTGATTTCCCTAAGTCGCCTCTTACGTACACCCAATGGGAAGAGATGGGAGGGTGCTATTCTTACCCGGACACCCCACGGGCAACCCATAGTTAGATCAAATGCTAATAATTTAACCCTAGATCACTACATATACACATACACTACACATACACATTTATATATTCTAAAACTTATTTCGTATAATCTTATTGGATATTATGTTTATCTAATCGAAAATCATTAGCACTATCGTTTAAAATGTATATTGATACCATCATGATTAACACCTCGATTCAGAACAATCCGACTCGGATAGGTTAGGTTAGAAGGTTTAATTAGGTTATGACCACCCAGAAAAGGAGCCCCGCCTATTGGGGCTCCGTCGACCTATCTGCGTCCTTAGGTAATAATATTATTATTATTTTGTTTTTATCATATTAGGCTAAATAGGTTTTATGTCTTGTGAGTAATATATCAAACGATATTATATTCAATGTATGTTATCTATCTATACTATAATAAAACTCAAAGAGCGCTTTTTCTGTACATTGAATATTTTTCCAAAATTTCTATGTGGGGATACTATACTATCGACATAGAGGCCAAATTTTTTTTGGAATTATTGTCTGTCTGTCTGTCTGTCGTTCTGTTTGTCCAGGTATCATTTGAAAACCCGTGGATGGATTTTGATAGGACTTTCACTGATGTGTTGTGTAGAAGTAGGGGTATAAATTCGTATATAAAACATCACGCTATGTTTCATAGGGGCTAAGCAGTGAAACATTACTTGCACATATTACCACGTAATTTCCTTTGTATGTGAATAGGGTAATTATAGACTGATCAGTTAATGATTAAGATATGTATTATTACGCTATATACAATAGGGACTGAGCAGACATTTAGTTTGCATAAGATATGACAGTGGCGAAGGGTCAATTTTTATAAGGGGTAAGCCGGTCCGGTACACTCAGGACATTTTCATTAGATTTCTGTATTGTTCTAAGTACTTTGCTGATAGCAATATGACATTATAACTTTGAAAAGTTAAAATCTGTAAATCCCATGCGAGTCCAAACTAGATTAGGAAAGAAATAGGCAAGGGAAAAATACCATTTCATTTCATTTAAAAGCCAGCATTTGTATAGGTAGGTAGAAATTGAGAATACGAAATTGCTAAATTTTTACTTAGGTAAAAGACTTAGGTGAGAAGGTTACCTATGTGAATTGTATTCACACTACACACAATGAACAGCGCTCCCAAAAAAAAGGTTCAAGGTCAGGGCTCAGGGGGGGTTCATGGAATTTTAATGAAACTCCCCAAGTCCAGGTAGTGTATAGGTATTGTATTACAGTCGCAACAATAAAAGATAGAAGCGAAAAACTTAGAACTTTCATTATCGAATATCATTAGACAGTAATTTACGATGTTAGCGTGATTTACATTATGAACAGCGCCATCTATAGGTGAAATTGAACATACAATCACTATAGAACTTTAATCTATAAATTAATATAAAAGAAAGTCGTGTTAGTTACACTATTTATAACTCAAGAACGGCTGAACCGATTTGACTGAAAATTGGTGGGGAGGTAGCTTAGAACCAGGAAACAGACATAGGATACTTTTTATCCCGGTAGGTTAAGGTTAAGCAACGTTAGGTAAGGTCATTAAATAGATGGGTGAACCGATTTGTATGATTTTTTTTATGCATATCGGGTAGGTCTGAGAATAGGTCATAAAGTATATTTCATACCGCTAGGTTAAGGTTAAGCAACATAAGGCCAGGTCATTGAATTGATGGGTGAACTGATTTGTATGACATTTTGTGTGCATTTCGGGTAGGTCTGAGAATAGGTCGTAAAGTATATTTCATGCCGCTAGGTTAAGGTTAAGCAACATAAGGCAAGGTCTTTAAATAGATGGGTGAACCGATATGTATGAAATTTTGCGGGTAGGTCTGAGAATAGGTTACAAAGTATATTTTATGCCGCTGATACCATGACTGACGAGGATATATAGAACGAGAGGAGGGTGCAAGATAGGGAGAGGGCAGGGTGATGGAGTGAGTGATCGGAGGAGTTAGGTGGAGCCAGGGGGGGGAGTGAGAGGGAGCAAGTTGGGAGAAGAGAGAGGAGGGAGAGGGTTCAGAGAGGACAACGGGGAGAGGAAGAGGGGATGTGTGACAGGGACCGAACCGGGAGGGGATAGAAAGAGCATAGAATTAGATTTTTCTTATAAGAGAGAGAGATGGAGAGAGATAAATCAAGGGAGTAGGGAGAAAAGGGGAGCAAAATGTAATTAAAGCGCGGGCGGAGCTGCGCGGGCCAGCTAGTGCTTAATAAAAATAGTTGTTCTAAAATTATATCAATCGTTTATTATCTATATACATATTATAAAACAAAGTCGCTCCCGCTGTCTGTCTGTCCCTATGTATGCTTAGATCTTTAAAACTACGCAACGGATATTGATGCGGTTTTTCTTAATAGATAGAGTGATTCAGGAGGAAGGTTTATGTGTATAATACATGCATAATATATTATAGAAACATTGATAATTTTAGAGGTTTCTAATGTGATGTCGCAAATAAACACACTTTTTTGCGCTTACATTGCAAACGCTGGCTGAACCCTACAAGATAGATCAAAATAATGTACTACAATATTGTACACCTTAACAAGGTCTACAAAAAAGTCCACGATGGTAAATGTTTATCTTTTAGGGATAAGCCACAATAAACATTTTTTGTCCTTTACTTTTTATGAGAAATAATTAACTATTAATAAATTGTTGTTAGCATAAATTTGTCCCTTCTTCAATATAACGTAAACTTCACTAATATTTACACCAATAAAAAAAATAACTGTGAACGTTGTTCATACCGCTAGGTTAAGGTTAAGCAACATAAGGTAAGGTCATTACATAGATGGGTGAACCGATTTGTATGAAATTTTGTGTGCATATTAGGTAAGTCTGAGAATAGGTCGTAAAGTATTTTTCATGCCGTTAGGTTAATCAACGTTAGGCAAGGTCATTACATATATGGGTGACGGCGGCGACTCATGGTGCCAGGTTTAAGAGGGCCAGAATGCGCACCGTGGGGTATTTGGTGCAGATCCCACTGGAGGGCCCAGGTACCCCTCTTATGTGGCGATGCGACAGCTGCAGAGGTTTAAGTGGGTAAGAACCTCAAATGCCATGATTGACAAGGATATATAAAACGAGAGGAGGGTGCAAGAGAGGAGAGAGTGGGAGAAGGGATTCGAGGAGGGGGTGATGGGGTGAGGGATTGGGGAATTAAGATGGAGCAAGGGGGGAGTGACGGGGAGTGAGGGGGAGAATGGTGGAAGAAGAGAAAGTGGGACGGGGTTCAGAGAGGGGACTACGGGGAGAGGAAGAGGGGGAGTGTGACGGGGACCGAAGAGAGAGGGGGAAAGAGAGAGCATAGAATTAGATTTTTCTGTTAAGAGAGAGATGGAGTGTGAAATAAATCGAGGGAGGAGGGATAAAGGGGAGCAAAATGTAATAAAAGCGCGGGCGGAGCTGCGCGGGTCAGCTAGTATCAAATAAAATTATAGATTCAGTTGTTATATCTTGTAAATATTAGAGATTTTGTAATTATATCAAATATTACTTACCCGTGACTCAGCGAAGATATGTGTCATACCCATCGATATACTATAGTATGTATGTGTCATTCCCATACATTTGTTTTCTACTATAGCGTTCCGTATTGTAGAATCACAGCTTGGCTAAGGGAGCAGGGCCTGTAGCCAACTTCGCTAAGTCACGTGAAGAGATGATAATATGTCATTCCCATACATTTGTTTTCTATTCTCTAGCGTTTCGTATTGTATAATGACAACTTTGATTAGGGGGCTGGTAGATACCATCATTGCTGTGTCCGATATTTTTGCACTAAGCAACAATGTGAGCTCCGGTGGGAAGGGCTCAAGAGACTTGGTATCTAATTTTTCTGGTGACGAGCGGCTGATGTTCTGATGTTCATCAGCAGGCGTGTGACTTACCATGAGACAAACGTACTACTTATCTCGAGACTGCAATAGCCGAAAGCACAAGAAAAGTTCTAAATCAACTAATGCGTTACTTTTCAGATCAATGTCATCCCTACCACCGGAGCCGTTTATGATGCTCCGCGCGAAAGCGCTGAGCAAGCGAGTTATCATCAACGTAGGTGGGGTGAGGCACGAAGTCCTGTGGAGGACGTTGGAGCGGCTCCCGCACACCAGGCTGGGCCGGCTGCGGGAATGCAACACGCACGAGGCCATTACCGAACTCTGTGATGATTATTCTCTACAAGACAATGAATATTTTTTTGATAGGTAAGTCAACGTCCCGTAAGTGGTATAAGGCTAGTGGCCTATCTTTACTGAGTGGCCTAATTAATAAATGTATACAAATAAGAAACGACCATTATTTCGGTGGACTCGTTGGTGGTGATACCCTGGCTGCTACTGAAAAGATCTTTGGTTTTGATTTCCATCCCGAACAAATAGTAAACAATGTCAGTTTGTCTGGTTGCTATAGTACATAGTAGAGGCTTTGCCTAGTTTTGAATTGTCTCGAGGTTTTACTCTACTGCTTATATAAACCATTCGTACCTAACTCTCTCTTCTTATTTATACATACGAGTAATTCTGTACGGTAACCAGACCGTAAAAACGATCTATATAAGTTTTTGTAATATCACTATAATTTACGAAAATATCGTCTGTTGACACTTAACATTTCCGACCTGTATATATAATAAGTCGCAAAAGTTTGAAAATATTGTTAATATTACTTACTATTCCTCTCCCTTTTTTAGTACCAACACTTTTTAATGCGATGACACTAACTTATTGATTATTTTGTTCCAGGCATCCAAAGAGCTTTAGTTCAATACTCAATTTCTACCGCACGGGGAAGTTACATTTAGTGGATGAAATGTGCGTCCTGGCGTTTAGTGACGACCTTGAATATTGGGGCGTGGACGAGCTGTACCTTGAGTCTTGCTGCCAACACAAGTACCACCAGCGGAAGGAACACGTGCACGAGGAAATGAGGAAAGAGGCGGAAAGCCTCCGACAGCGCGAGGAAGAGGAGTTCGGGCAGGGCACGTGCGCCCAATACCAGAAATGGCTCTGGGACCTACTCGAGAAACCGACCACCAGTATCGCAGCCAGGGTAAAGTATCGCGATATATTGAACAGTAATAACGAATACAAGTTAATAAACGTGCCACTTTAGCAACGCTGCCAAGGATAGCTTAATCGGGGCGAGGTATCAAGGATTTTAAATTTCTTAATTTCTACATTTAGATAGACGCTTTTGTGAATTGTGATCGACTGATTCAATATTTTATTACCTACTTGTTACACGCAACAATTTCTTATGTATCTACCTACCTATGACACTAGATGCAAAATGTAGTTATATTACACCAAATTTGGAAGATAATGGCACAAATCGTAGTGCAATTCATACCTACGTAAGTTAGGCACACTTACTACGCACTGCCACTTTCATTTACCTACTGTACATAGGGTAGGGTGGTCCAATCACTGACCGGGAATAACGCAATTACACACATTCTAGTATGTCTGGAACCACTTTAAATCGAAAAACCAAAAATCGAACCAAATAAAGTTAGCCACCTTTTAACTATTGTCAATATCGTTGATGTGGCATTTGTAAGAATCTTATCGTAATATTACACACTTTACATCTACGTAATGATTATGTCCCCAGTGTGTTTACTACATAAATATAATTATTATGGTCCAGTAAGACACTATTTCTATCTCTTGAAAAATCTTAGAACTACTGATTCGACGTTAACGCAAACACATTTTAAAACCGATAAACAATCAGTAGTGTGTAATTAAAACAAGAAAGTAAAAATAAATTTTGCCGTGAAATAGGTGTATAAATAAAGCTGTGTTCTGGTTGGAAGGGTAGTGTAACTGTAGAAATTACTATCGCTTACCATCAGGCGAACGTCTTGCCTGTCTCGTCACGAAATCTTTTTTTATGTGCATGTATCTGGTGTCGAAACTAAGTATAACACGATGAAAGTTGGCTGCCTGACTTACAATGTCACGTAATGACGCAGACACACATGAGGTACGTGTGTCCCCAGAAATCTTTAACCACCCTACCCTACATACTTATTTTTGTACTTAAAAATATTCACTTTTCAATACACTGTACTGTATGATAATAATAATAATTATCTACTAAATATTTTATCTTAAGCCAGGTTTTTATACTGACAAGATCTTTAAATGTATTCTAAAGATCAGTTTAGAAAAAAATACACGCTATGTACTACTTTGGCACATCCTTCATTAGATTGTGGAAATAAAACCGCGTCTCCAACGCGCGTTACTCGTACACACTACACAAAAACATGTAAGACAAAACACTGTTTCGCAACACAATTTTGTTGAGAAGATGTCGAGTGCATAGAAAATTGTGTAGCGAAACAATGTTTTTTGTACAGCCTGACCAGTAACATAAAAGCCCTGTAATGTGAGCGTCTTTTTCGGACTTAATTAATATAATACAGTCAATGCTAGCAAGTATTGGTGTATGTTTTGTAAATACGGCTTTATTTACACTATATTTCAGTTTGCCTGGAATGTTTATTTATGAAGCAAAAGATAAAGTAATTGCTAGTAGACGATGTAATTTGTACCTAATGTTCGATTATATCCGCAACATGGCAAAGGCTTTTATTTTTCTGGTCAGGCTGTAAGTAGAAATGTTTCTATGTAGTGCGTAGGTATGATGAAAGTTGGAGACTCGGCTTTAGCTGAACACTGAATACATACAACTTCTAGAAGAGTTATGCAATTACAAAATAAGCTTGAATATGAAATATTATGTTATTATTTGACCTTATTTATGTTGTGTTCGTGGTGCATGAATAACATCTATCGCTGGCTCCTCCTTCGATGTCGTAAGTCATTTTGATCGTATGTTGTGTTATGGAATGTGGTGTTGTGTTTTACTAGTATCCTGATCCGTGATAGTTAATATTTGTATCGCTTTTGTCGAATTGATACTGTTGTGTTGTGTAAAAATGCATAGCCTTTACATTTATAAAATATTTAGAATTTCGACAACAGCGGTGCTACATACTTAAGCCACAATGTAAGTATAAATTTAATATCTAAGTTTTTTATATTTCTTACGTATTTATAGAAAGTATTTTAAATTCTGTACGTAGTTCATAAATATAAAGAGCTTAATTTAACTCCATCAAATTAATTTCAGTTGTACTACCAGGTACAGTTTACTGTTAGAGCGTACGTCTGATGCGCCTTTTTAGGGTTCCATACCTAAAAGGTAAAGAAGTTACCCTTATGGTCTGACTTCGTCTGTCTGTCACACTTATATATTTCAGGAACCACTGATGCTATCGATTCGAAACTTGGAATAATTTTAGATCTTACCAATCCAACCTCATCGCAAATGAAAAAAAAAATATTTTTTGTTTATTTATAATGGGGATCGAAATGGATCATCAAAATTTCGAAGTGAGACTACTATATCCAGTGGGGTATCATATGAAAGGGCTTCATTTGCACATCTTTAAACAGATTTTTATTTTGGTTTATGTCTCGTAGTTTTTGGCTGATAATCAAAAATGTAAAAAAAAATACCGTACCCTTATCTCCGAAGTTTGTGAAGGGAAAAATCTGAAATAATTATGGGTAATACATGTCTATCTATATTTTATAGGAAAAATAAAACGGTCTTTCTAAGAAGTACAGTTTTATAGTTATCCTAAAAAAAACTCTACAAACAAACTTAGTTTTGCGGTTTGGGTTTTTTGCTATCTGAGGTGTTACATGAATAGTCAAATTACTTAAATACGACCAAAGATGGTATGGAACCCTCGGTGCGCGAGTCCGACTCGCACTTGACCGGTTTTTTTATTTGTCAACATGCCATTCTATAAATACAGTGTTAAAAATTAGCGACATATAGAGGATATATATTTTATATCGTAGATATTCCGTGCGAATATGTACCTATATGCACAGAAAAAGTCGTGTTTCTAACTTATAATAATATCCTATGACAATCTTCACTCGGTCATCTAATCCCAAACTAGGTAGAACCTGATTATAATAACCGGAAAAAGAACAAAGGGTAAAAGCGTCCCCACCCTTGTAGCACTTTTTCACATATATTAAATGAGAGAGCGTAAAAAATACATCATTTTATTGTATGGCAGTAAATGTGTGAATAATAACGGAAAGAAGTTATTTATCCATAAAGATAAATTATTTTTAATGAGAAATATTGTTTGAGCACTCAATTACACGCAAATAAATAATAACTATAACCGACAATCGTGCCAGACTGCACTAATACCACAAAATAAATAATAGTGCTACACTATTAGCGAAGGAAATACGGAAAATAACTGTGCTGGTTCGTACCGGACTGCACACAGCAGTAGCAAACGACGTGTCGCTGTGACACTACTGGTTTCTATGTATTTCTATGAAATACATTCCGCAGTGTTCGACACGTCGCCCGACTACACGTCGCACTATAGCTGACGACGTGTCGTCCGAATGCAGATCAATAGTGCCAACCAAACGGGACCCCCATACTTCAAATAACAACAACACAACAAAATACTGCGTTTATTGGCTGTCTGCCGTCTGCTGCAACCGTCTACGGTCATTCATGACCGCAGCATCATGTCGCTGCGACGTGTCGCAGTGACACTTAGTCGGTTCAAGTGCACCGCATCACGGAGCATGTCCTCTCCGGGCTCAACCAGCCCAGACCCAGTGGCGTGCACAGAGGGTAGGCAAAAAAATGTATTTGGCTTGTTTCACCTATTTTAAGTATGTTATTATACCATTTCAAATATCCATAAGCAAGCAAATACTATAGACATATTAATTGGCATTTGAAAATATTAATAAGTTTATTTAGCGGCTCCATACTGACAAAAATACTTTGCCTACCCTAGGATTTCTCTAAACAGTCTTAATTTTAAAAAATCTTAGTTTGGACATGAATTAACGTAATTTTTTTTAATGTATATGGATATGTTGGTAATATTGGTTAATTTAAGGATATGTGTGCTGGAACACGAACAAATAGCATAAAGCATAAACAACTCGCAGATATTTTTGCCTGCTTTCAGTGCACGCCACTGCCCAGACCTATATACACCGGAGCCTTATTCTTCGATGTCGCCAAGGCATTCGATAAGGTCTGGCACAATGGCTTGCTTCACAAGCTCTACCTCATGGGCGTGCCAGACCGTCTCGTTCTCATCATACGAGATTTTCTCAGGAATCGTACTTTTCGATATCGTGTCGAAGGTACGCGATCCACTCCCCACCCTATTCAGGCCGGAGTCCCTCAAGGCTCTGTGCTCTCTCCACTCCTGTTCAGCCCGTTCAAGAACGACATCCCTCGTTCGGACAGGGTGCAGCTAGTCCTATACGCGGACGACACCGCACTATATTTCTCCCACAGAGTAAGGATTTCCTGACACGCACTCTTCAAGTCGCCGTCAACGCCCCAGGCGAATGGTTCCGTAAGTGGCTCATCGATGTGAACCCGGAAAAGAGCGCCGCGGTGTTCTTCTCTCGGGGTACCATCAGATCCCACACTGCGGGCCATCCCAGTCGTCGTTTAGGTCCGATCACCCTCTATGGGCGTCCCATCCCCTGGACCAGAAAGGTCAAATATCTAGGCGTCACCCTAGACTCCCACATGTCATTTGGACCGCATATACGGTCAGTACGCAACCGAGCGGCCTTCATCCTCGGTCGGCTCTACCCCATGATCTGCAGGCGGAGTAAACTGTCGCTTAGGAATAAGTTGACACTTTACAAAACCTGCATCCGTCCCATCCTAGCTTACGCCAGTGCCGTATTCGCACACGCGGCTCCCGTTCACATCAATAGCCTCCAGGTTATTCAAAACCGATTCCTTCGACATGCCGTCGGTGCCCGGTGGTACATGCGGAATGTCGACCTTCACTCTGACTTCGGTCTAGTCCCTATCCGCAATTTTTTCAAAGAAATGTCCGAACATTACTTTGATAAAGCGTGCGTCCACCCAAACCCGCTAATCGGCGCCTATGCCGACTACACCCCCGACCCCGACCCTGGTCCTGGTCCCTCAGATCGTCAAACTGCCGTACATCGCCGCCGTCCGCGGCATGTACTGCTCGACCCACCCGACCCGATGTCCGTCCTCCTGGACCATGACACTACACCAACACCAACACCGACAACGACGTCACGAGTCGTAAACACACCTACACACAGACACCGGGCTCGCCGGCGAGGCCGAAGGGTCGTACGCATGCGACCTCGACATGCATCCCCTCGCTGAGTTTCTTGCCGGTTCAGCGGGGGCGCGTTAGAACCGGTTGTAAACTCATACTCTCTAAGCGGCAGCCAAAGCCGAGGCCGTGCCTCCCTGAGGTGCCCTTGAGCTAGTCGCTACCTTTCTGGCTGGAGCGCTTAAAGCGCTCGCCCTCTTGTCCGGTGAAGCTGTAATGGCCATCTGCGGCCAACAGTACTACTCCTACACAAAAAAAAAAGACACTTAGTCTGCTGCTGCTGTGAGCAGTCCGCTACTTACCGGCACCTTATATGTGATGGAGACAGATTAAGGTGAGAACTATGAGCGTGTTCGGTGGCCGGGGGGTGCGCCCGTTGCCGCTTTGACAACTATTGTTGTGCACTCACACGAACTCAAGTAGTCAATATACCTATTTTTTTTTTATTAGTATGACTACTTATTTGTTCATGTTTAAACAATGCAGGCAGTTGTAGCTGCACTTGTTAATAGCATCTTGTAACTTCTTTCTTGTTGTTTCTTGTGTTGACCACTTATTGGCTGATACTGATTATTACTGTACTGAACCATACGTATACTTATTAATTTGTAATATCTTATGATTACTTTGTTGTTTTAAAATGTAATAACATGATTTTAATCATAAAATACTAATCATAAAGAGCAGTGTAATATAAAAATAATTAAGAATTAAAATATATATTCCCACATTCATACATTAATTCTTTCATACTTTCTTTCAGTTATTCAGAATATTATCTATTTTTTCATATATGACCCATAGTGCTACACTACTGGGGACGGGGTCCATACAAATTTTCCCATTGTTCTCTGTTTTGTAAAGACATACGAGCGCTTACAAATAACACCCAGATACAACAAGGTGGGAATTGAACCAATCTTGTGGCCAGGGTGCCTAACGACTAGACTAACGGTTCCGTTGATATACCTAAGTATTTTCTCTTTAAATTATTTTCCTTTTCAAAATTTTTTAAACTATTTATTTTCTTTTATACTTTTTAGTCTTAGAAATACACATCTTAACAAACGGGATAATTTTGTCACTTTATATACGTAACTTGGATCATAGGCCGGTTGTTACAGAGTTCGTTTTCATTGAGTAGATGTTACGCGTATTTCAATATTATGAGTTTGAGCTTAAGGTATCACTATGAAGAAAGAATTAAGAATTATCTATCTATCTATCTATGTTTAATCTATACTGGATTAAAAGTACGCCCAAAGTCGATGGTTTCATAAGTAGCCATTCACGGGTGCTATGACGTGGAGTTGCAGACAACAGCCCGGTATAACAATAACTACCAACCCATTATATTGTCTGGAAAAGGTTTTTCATCTACTGTATTATATAAAGAGGAGACGGGCAAGCAGTAGCATATGCAAATGTTTTTGTCTACGTATCAAACTGGCAGGGAGGTGCGAAAGAGAGAAGATAGTTAAGAAAGAGAGAAATTCAGATGGTTAAAAAAAGCAGGACGGGAAAATTATGTGCATAAGACAGCGGTAATAATAATGTCCAACTGACCGATACAGACACAGCGACCAGTTTTTCACAAAATCTAGGCACACCAGAGATACAGTGCACAAAAGCTTGCGGAGACACAAGTGCGCTCTCTCTCTCTTCCTTTACTAGTAGGTATAGATATCTACGTTCGTTTGAATCGGGGGTTGCTTAATTAAAGTTTGAAAATTTGGATAGGATTTTTGGTCATTTGATTTTTTGTCTTCCATCTGTCGCTTCTTTTTTTCACTCCGGAAATTATAGGCATCTATAATATATATAAATGATAATGCATATTTTAACAATTATTATAATATCTTCAAATATCACATACAAGTTTATTCACGCTTGTTACCGTATTATGGAAGTTATTTGGCCTTCAAAATTGTACATACATAATTATTATTTACAATTAATTTTTATAAATGTTCACAGCCCCGTCGATTGTTCTCGGTAGGGAGAACTGTAATAAAACAAAGCTTAATTGTTGTCGCAAAGTTGCAATGATGGGATGGGCTTACGCGATGTGACCAGCCGCCGCCGGGGCGGCGCTCCGCGAGCCGGCGTGCGGGGCGGCACGGGACGGGTGCGCGCCCGCCGGACGCCAGCCGTCCGCCGTGCGCCGTCCGCGCCCGCGCCGCCCCCCACCACGGCCGAGCGTCGCCCGCCGCCGTCCCACGCTCCTCGCTCCCTCCGCTCCCTACAGATCTTCCAGCGCTTCCGCTTCGTGATACTCATCCGACTAATCGAGCGAGCAGCCGACGGACGGACGCGCGTCTACGCGTCGCGCTCGCCTGCCGGCGCGAACGCGCGTCCGTCCGCCCGCGATCTTATCTTAACTTCTTTTACCTACCTTCTACTTGTTTACACCGCCACCTCCACCACCACACGACACAACTGACACGATCACACGAATAGATGTTATTTCTACACCAAAATTTAGACATTAAGATGTTTGTTATATAAAATACCTACATAATATATTGGCTTCTACGTCATACATATCTGTAAATACGTAGGTACATAATATTATTTTGGTGCGTGCCACTGTTTTCAGTAGACCGATCGTAACCGAATGTACAAATCTGTAGGTCGTGTAGTAATGTATAAACACTGGCATATTTACTTACTTCTCTGACACATTGGCATAGTGGCTACCGTGGCAGCGCGGTGGCGAGTCCCCGGCGGCGGCCGCCCGACGCCGGCGCTCACTAGTTCGTGCTTGCAGGTGATCGCGGTGATCTCGATCCTCTTCATCGTGCTGTCCACGGTAGGGCTCACCCTCAACACGATACCCCAGATGCAAGCGATCGACGCGAACGGCGCGCCCATGGATAACCCGCAGCTGGCCATGGTCGAAGCGGTGTGCATCACCTGGTTCACGCTCGAGTACGTGCTGCGATTCAGTGCCTCACCAGACAAGTGGAAGTTCTTCAAGGGTGGACTCAACGTTATAGATTTGCTGGCTATATTACCTTATTTCGTTTCTCTCTTCCTACTCGAAACAAATAAGAACGCCACTGACCAGTTTCAAGACGTGCGTCGTGTTGTACAAATTTTCCGTATAATGCGAATACTGCGCATTCTCAAACTCGCGCGACATTCGACCGGGCTGCAATCGCTCGGCTTCACCCTCAGGAACTCCTATAAGGAACTAGGATTGCTCATGTTGTTCCTCGCTATGGGAGTTTTAATATTCTCGTCGTTGGCATATTTCGCTGAAAAAGAAGAGCCGGGGACTAAATTTATTTCCATTCCGGAAACGTTTTGGTGGGCCGGCATCACCATGACCACAGTCGGATACGGTGACATTTACCCCACGACCCCGTTGGGCAAGGTCATCGGCTCAGTTTGCTGTATCTGCGGCGTGTTGGTAATTGCGTTACCCATCCCAATTATCGTCAACAATTTCGCCGAGTTTTACAAGAATCAGATGCGGCGCGAAAAGGCGCTCAAGCGGCGAGAGGCGCTCGAGCGCGCCAAGCGCGAGGGCTCCATCGTTTCCTTCCACCATATAAACTTACGAGACGCGTTCGCCAAAAGCATGGATCTCATCGACGTCATTGTTGACACAGGTCAGTATCGCGTAGACCATTCGCTTTGCCGCTTGTCCATGTCTCCCGCTCGTGAACGCACGATGCTAATCTTTCCATCACCGTGCACGCATGCCTTTCGTGCTCAACAGCGTTTTTGTTATTGATTGTCGAATGTAAATGTGCACGTCGCATCGTTGGCTCTCCGGACTGCAGACATCTCGAGAATCAAATAAATCAAGTTCACGTTACATCGCAGCTACAGCTATGTTCACCCGTTGGTTGCTGGGAGGTGCACTCAGAGTGTTTTATTCCTTGTCTTCAGGTGACAAGTGCGTCCTCATTGAGGCGAGAGATGACGCCAGATGAGCATCTCGCTACTATCACACAGTCGTCACTCGACCCCTTTTTGTTAAGTCCGTTACCCGGGGTCGAGCTCGCGTCGCGTGTAGCTTGCGATGTGCGACGAAGACACTATAATCTAAGGTCGATTACATTGTCAGCGTAAGCCTAACGCTTCTTAGAACTAACACTCTCCTCTTCTGTGGACTGTATCATGTGTGTATCCGGAGGACGCTGGACTATGTGTACTGTTCGTGTGGAATGTGTGTTGTGTAGTTCGCCGTTATACTTTTCTCATGTTTTAAATGTTCATTTATAAATAAAACTATCATATTATTATTCGGGAAAAAAAATCGCTGAAGGAACTGTGGAATACGTCGCTACTCACGGTGGTATGTGTCTTCAGGACACAACTTGTCGCAGGAGGATGCGACTAGCTTGGAGGGCGAAGCTCCCGCCACCACCGGCTGTTACAAGCAGTATGAGCACTCCCTCGCTAATAAGCTGCCTCTGAACCAGTGTACTGAACCTAACCAGGTGAGAGACTAATTACCTATGTATAAAGTATATGCCGAGGTATACGTGAAAATTACTCAAGGACTTACGTTGTAAGTAGGTTGATTAGAGAGGCTACGGTAGAAATTATAGATTCCTAGCTGTAGACTGAAGTGTACTTAGCTGTAGACACGTAACATTCATCCCTCGATAAGAGCCTCAAATCAATAAACGCGAAACTTTTAGCAATAAGCAATTTAGTCTCTTTTTGAATGCTTGATACAACATGGATATAGCAACTTACCTCTAAATCAAAGTGGATTTAATTCTGTCTGAACCCTGAGCAGTAAAAACATCACAAGTGATCAGCGATTAAGTTACAAAAGTTAGCGATTTTGATAACACGCTGCTACGCTGCAAGTGGCCAAAACGCGTATCAGTCGAAAAATTGATGCTAAAAGTCTATACTTTTATCTTAAAGCATAAACTGTCTCTGCTCTAAGATAACGTTTAATTTGCTTCGTAAAGTTCTACCTTTTGTGTTCACTAGACAAGGCTTGCTAACGCTGTAGGTCACAGTTTCAGAGCAGCCCTAAGAAAGAGCGCCGGTACTCGAACGAAGGCCCTACCACGCCGGAGAAACGCTTGCTCATAAATCCTGAACCTACACCAGTAAGATATCATCTGCATTTAAATACATTGCTAATAATTGCTGCTGAATCAACATAAAATCGCCGTAGAGTTGTTATTAGTTGCCTGGTTGTTACGTAAACATCTCGATAAGAAAATATAAATGCCTCCAATAATATTAAATGCCTCAGTATTGTATTGAGTAAGGATGTCAAAAGCTCATGACGACCGCTGCGTCTGTATCTATATAATAAGTAACGGTTATAAGACGCTTCTTTGTCGTCGATGGCTTGGACTCATACTCCCGGTATTATTTTCTAACATAGATATTGAAAACGAGAGCTAATGGTTTCTGTTTTTCTAGGAAAAGAAGATGGCTGACAAACAGCTTGACTTGGATCAGCTGCCTTCTGAGTTTGAATGTTGTTTTTGCACGTTCAAGGTACTAAGATACTAACGCTTCCCGATAGATTCTTCATTTAACCATATAATTAATTACGCCATTATTTTTCATTTATAAAATGCATAACTAATAATGAATGATGTTTTCAAACAGCACTAACCTGTAAGTATTTATTCATTATGAAGTTTTAAAATGGTTCTTTTCGCCTGTAGGTATGTTTTTTGTTTTTTTTTTGTTTTGTTTCATGCTAATGTACTTAATAGATATTAGTACTTACTTATTACTTAAGATTACCGTATAGGACAACTTTGGTGCAGACAATGACATGTGTGCTCCTAATTGTGGACTTTTCGTAGGTACTTCTTTTACATCTCTAGTATCCAGACTATGAGTACCTATTATTATTATAATAGAATAATACAAAAGCAGCTTTATGAGCTGATGCGTGTATATCATTGAACTTGCGTATTATTAGAAGTGTGTCCTATGACATAAATATTTGAATAATGTATCTATTAGTACTTCTTGTTCATTTCAACAAAAGATTTATTTACCTACTGTTTAAAAAATACGTAACCGATCTAAAAATATTTACATACTTATCTAAATGACATTCAACCAAAATAGAATATTTACATACCTGAAATTCTTATGCAGGGTTATAAAGAGTTCATTGACGCCGAGCAGCTGATGCCGATGCCGACGTCTGACTTGCGGCAGCCGGTGTGCGTCGAACTGGCGTGTTTGCAGCGACACCCCGCACCCAAGGCCCTGCCTGAGGCCACGCCCAACAGCCTCGACAGCCCAGGTACTGAGCACCACTGCACTTTGGAACACTTCTTAACTACCTCCTGCTTCTGTTTAACACTCAATTAGATTGTTAATTTAAGAAGTTCGCTGATGTTATTTACGTGTCCTCCCCTAGACTCAGTCCAATTGTTTTACGTAATATGATGTGTTATCGTTATCCATTTGCAACTGTCAATGTCTTACCTAATTATCGCAGCGCGCACACCGTGCTACGGCGAGGTGGTGCGCGGCTCCATGTGCGTCTTATGTCTTACGTTACAGATACATTTGCATCATGCCTTACGCACCCTTTTCCTTCAGAGGGCGACATCGCATGCGAGAACGACTCTTCAAACTTGTATGTGAACCCTCTGGACGGTAGCGGCGGTGGCGGCGCAGGGGGGACTGGGGGCGGGGTGACAGAGTTTAGCGGAGTGCGCAGAAGCGCGTCTGGGGACGGGAGCGTGTTGTGTGCCAAAGGTTCGCAGGGCGAATGTTCGCCGCGAGGCTCGCGGGCCAGCTTAGCGGGCGCGCTGGACACCTCACGCGTCAGTCTACCGCAGCCACCGGACGAAACACCCGCCACCGCCGGCCTCCCGACCGACGACGCCAAGCCCAAACACAGGAAGGCCCGATTCCAACAGGTAAGTCCCCGACCAGACGCGTCGTCGCCGTCCACTGCAGAGCCAACCGGTCGGAACTGACTGTATGACTTTGTGCCCGGAACTTGTCCGTTGTCACGTGTGCATGATGTAGTCACGGTTTTACTAATACCTTGTACTTTGAGAATGCATGCTATGTCAGTTTCATGTTGCTCGAGATGTCATGGAGGTGACGATGTGACCCTTGTCTTTGATTCGCAGGATTGGACGGAGGAAGAGAGGAAGCCGCCGAGAGGAATAGCAACGAGGATCATTAATCATCATATCCTATTTGGTTCGTTTGTTATTTTGGATATTTAAATCGCACCATAATTGAGAAATAGGGGAGACTGGGTACGATTGTGCCACGGTATGGTTGTGACAGTCGTCGTATTAGCGAAACTATAAGGAATATCGGGATGGGTACTTCATATCAGCTTGATATCAGCCCATTTATTTCGATACCCTATTAAAAATCTAACTTTATTTCCTACGACAGCCTGGGTACCATCACTATCTATAAGAACTGTATAGCTATCAATAAAAGTTGTAATAAATTTACATAAATGTACCTACCCATTAATCTTTTAAAGGGTGAAACTTTTCCTGGTTGGTACACTGAAGGCCAAATAATTGTAATGCCACTGTGCTTAAAGCAGTGTCTATCTGCATACTTAGAATAATAACGCATATTATTCTAAGTCTGCATACTTAAAGTAGTGTCAGATCTGATGCATACTATTTATCTGATGCATACTATTTACATATCTCCAATCGTAAATATTTTGATTTTACTCAACATTAACTACTGCTTGACGGCAATCCCACCTGCTGATGGATGGAAGCAGCCGTGGATAAATGCGCTCTAGTTTATTAGGAAAAGGTCAAGTGTGTCCTACACAACTGTGGTCAACCTGGCCACTACTCAATAGAATGGGGGTTCGTTTCCCATCCTGCATCTGGGTGTTATTTAACCATAGAAGTATGTATTTCCAAAAAAGTATGTAAGTAGATCAATTGTCTGGTTACCGTAGAATAGGTTCTGCTTAGTTTGGGATCAGATGACCGTGTGTGGATTGTCCCAGGATAGTATTATTATCATCAGCAGCTGAAACGTCCACTGCTGAACAAAGGGCCTCCCCCTTAGAAGGGAGGGGTTGCCGTAATCCACACGCTTGGCAGGCGGCTTGGGGATCGCAGTATAGGTGGTAAATAATCCAATAAAGAGACGCTGCTGCCCGTCTTCTTGTTTTCCCTTAGTCGCCTTTTACGGACACCCAACGGCAGGAGATAGGTAGGTGCTATTCTTACCCGGTCACCCCACGGGGTACCTACATACACACACACACACACACACACACAGACACACACACACGGGGACACGGGGGTATACAGTGTTACTAAAACCCTGTCCGATCGCCAAGGGTGTTATTCGGTGTCGCAATACAATCATACGTAAGTATATACTTAGGTAACTCATTTGTTGAATATCTCATATTTTTCCTGATGTGTACCAGCAAGGCGAATATTCCCTATACAAATGGTACAGGGGTTTTTAACAGCCTATATAATATTACTAGCGACCCGCCCCGGCTTCGCACGGGTGTAATTGAGAAAAAAAAGAAAGAAAAAAAAAGAAAGAAGTGAATAATTTAAAGCTACTGTCTTTGAAGAATTTCTTTGAATTATTTATCAGTTTGTAGCTGACTTTTCGTAACGCAATATGAACAAATTTTGTATAGAAGTGACGCGTGAAAGGGCTACGTATAGCAGCCTGTCCATGGGCAAAGTACTCAACGCTTAGGTTTAAGCCTGCAACGTTGAATCTCTGAGCTTGTGATTTGTTAATTGTATTTATAATTTTAGAAACTGCAGACGTGTACGGGTGCACAATTTGTGTGGATTAAGGACACCATTTCTTTGAAACCAATTTATGGAAGCAATACGGGCTTCCTTGTTCGGTTTCATCGTTAAGACGTAAACGGGGGTCAATCGGGGAATTCTTTCCCACTAAAACCCCCGCGGCTATCACGTCGGCACATTAGAGGGCGGACCTGGGCTATCTGTCGGGATCTGCACCAGCTAATACCACTCAGTGCCTTGGCTTTGAACCCGCCGCCAGAGAGGCACATTATAGTTTCTCGAGAACCTGTCATGGTGCTCACGGTTACAGGGGTCACGGGGAAGCCTTTAATGGGATTTACGGGACCCTGTAGGTGGTCAACCGGGTATGGTGGTTTCTTATAAACTAAAGCCCCAACGGCCGTGAAATCAGCACATAAGAACCCCTTCTTGGGCTATCCGGTGGGATCTGCATCATTATACCCTCAGTGGCTTGCCTTTGACCCCACCACTGGGGAGCACAATAAAGCCAACTTTTCACCGTGCTCACGGTTACAGGGGTCACGGGGGAAGCCTTCAATTGGTCCCCGGGACCCTGTTGGCGGTCAACAGGGTTATGTAGGATTCTTATACACTAAACCCCCAACGGCTGTTAAATAAGTAGGAGACCTGGGCTATCCAGTGGGATCTGCACCAAGATCCCTCAGTGGCTTGCCTTTGAGCCCGCCACCGGGGGGCACAATAAAGCCACCCGGGAAACTATCATCGTGCTCAAAGATACGGGGACCGCGGGGGAAACCTCCAATAGGCCCCAGGTTCCTGCGGGCGATCGACTGCAGTATGTGTCCCCCACGGCTTTCCACACAAAAGAGTGTGCACCGTGTACCCCTCAGTGCAAGGCAAGGGCCTTTGAAGCCGCTGCCAGGGGCGCATTATAGCCCTCCGGGAATCTGTCACCGTTGTCACAGTTTAAGGGAGTAGCGGGGGAAACATCCAATATGTTCCCGGGATCCCGTGGGGAAGTCAAACTGGGTATTTGGGATTCTTACCCACTAAAACTCCCGTCGCTATCACATCGGCACATGAGAGGGAAGCCTGGGTGGGATCTGCACCAGGTGTCCCTGAGTGCCAGGCCTCTGAGTCCGCCACCGGGGGGCAAGCATATTATATCCCAGATTTACCTTATATTAAGTATATGGAATGATACAATGTGACCAGATTCAGTATTTTAATACTTTTTCACTCTTTTTTAACGTCGTTTTTGAAGATGTTTATCGGTATTTTGCTGGAAGTCAGTATTTTTATTGGGGAAAAAATATGCTAACATTGTAAGCAGTTGTCCTCGCGAAAATTGTACAGGGACTTGTCCAAACATATTCGATATTACATTTATGAGCGTGGATCAATAAATTAGAGACAAAACATTACAGGCTGCTGTGTTGTATTGTTATTTAAGTACACAATGCTTAACAGAGTCTGGAATTTAAGTTTTTAGTTGTATGAGGGGATAGTTAGGTCCGTATATAGTGTGTATGAACACAAACCTTGGCAACACTAAAAAAATATTGGTTGGGCATTTTTTTTATTATTGACATTAATTCTGAAATGATTACAGGTGTAATAATAAGTGTTGATGTTTTTTTTTGGCTAAATAAAACATGTTTGACGAAATAAAATGCGCTACTTGTGGATATTTTTTTTTTAGAAATGGTTAAAAATCTTTGACAAACAAACTTAGTTGTGCGGTTTGGTCTTTTTGCTACCTGAGATGTTAGATGAATAGGAAACTAACCCTCGGTGCGCAAATCCAGCTCGCTCTTGATCAGTATTTCGGTATAGATACATAAATTCAGTTAATATTAAACCTTCAGTGAAAAATATAAAAAAATAGTAAAATGATCAAAAATAAAAAGTTTAAAAGTACACAAAAAAACAAAGATTTGAACCCAGTCCCTGCTGTGCTTAGAAGATGCTTCCGTAACCTCCAGACTATTATTCGAATTACTTGATCATATTCTTGTTATATGTCTGCTCAGTCCCTAATGCATATAGCGTGATATTTTACTTGATGTATTAAAGTTATCCGTGTACAGTACCTAATTTACGTACTAAGCAAATCTGAGTGTGAGTGTAAGAATATTTGTACCGCCATCGGTTGAGTAATAATACTGCTTAAAAAGCAGTTGGGAGGATTCTCTAAACTCCGCAAAAAATATGGGGCTGAACCGGGTACCCCTCAGTGCAAGGCAAGGGCCTTTGAAGCCGCTGCCGGGGGCGCATTATAGCCCCCCGGGAATCTGTCACCGTTGTTACAGTTAAAGGGGTGGTGGGGGGCACGTTTAATATGTCCCCGGGATCCTAGGGGATTCTTTTGAAAATATATTTTCATTATTTTATTTTTATTTTGTTATATTTGGGAAACAAACAAATGATACCATTTATTACTAAATATAAGATCCAATAGTACAAAAATCAATTCAGTTTCCACTTATAACTAAATCATAATATTAGAGAGAAGTTAACTAAGTACGTATGCATGATTTTAAATTTAAAAAAAGTATTAAATATAAAAAATATATTAGAGATAAAAAGTGCCGGAGTCAATATGAGTTAAATATTTAAAACATCGAATCTTAATATACATAAAAAAATCAAAAACTAAGTTAAAAAAAAAATACCGGACACGGGTAGCGAACCCGGACAGTCCGTACTTAGAGGACGCTTCCGTAACCACTTGGCCAAGGAACTTTTATTATATTTTTCGAATTACCCTATCTTATTCTTGTGATATATTTGTACTGCTGTCGGTTGAGTAATAATACTCCTTTTTTACCCTGTTGAGGTATAAATTTAAAAAAATATGAAATACAAATTTAATTACCTTTCTTAACGAATGTCCGTGCAAAATTTCAAGTCAATAGGACCAAGGAATCGCGTTCTCCCATACAAACTTTGCCCCCCTGTTTCACCCCCTTACAGGTTGAATTTCGCAAAAACCCGTCTTAGTGAGCACCTTTGTCCTAAAAGGAACCCCCATGCAAAATTTGAGACTTCTAGCACTTGTAGTTTCTGAGATTTCGTGATGAGTGGGTTTTTGCTTACTCTTTTATATAATAAGATTTTGTTCACGTAAACAGGTAAAAACGGCAACAAGCGCAGCGGCGGCTGGCCAGAGGGCGACTCCCGCTCGCGTTCTATCCTCAAGAACAAGGAGTCCCGAGGCACCGACAGCGAACTGCTTTTACAGGAGACTACTTCGCTCGGCGCCAATGTAAGTTCAGGACATTAGAGAGATATCATTAACATGTTTCTATCCATTAGTAGGGGAATGAGAAGGCAGATGAACTACCGATGGTCGGCTCACAGACATCTAGTTGGCCCAGAACCATTTGTAGGGATACCTCATGGAACATATCACTGAGCAGAATAAACAAACGGAGAGAAGCGATAAGCCTAAACCACTCCAAAATGTTCGCAAATACAAGGGTGGGCAAATTAGGCACCTAATAAATGCACTCATGGGCCATTTTGGTACCAATGAGGACTTACACAGAATGTGGCAAAGTATCGTAGACACTTGCAGATTTTGTGAAGATGAAAGAGTCAATAGTATTATCTACACCTCGTATGTGGTTGCGACGCTCTTGTAAGATTTAAATTGAATCATCTGATAGTAGCCTATTCTACACCAGATGATTAGGTATGTACAGCTCCAGCTGGCGGATAAAAAAAAAATGCAGTGCTGTTGGGAAAGGATCCCTCCTCCTCGGAGGCCTTATGCTATGGTCCACAATGCGCGCCAAGTGCTGATTTGTGGGTCAGACATACAGTTGAATAAAGTTAATAAAGGCATGGCTTTCCAGACAATCCATAATTGACTAATTTTACCGTTAGCGAATAGTATTTTGTCTTTCGTGGAAGAACATTAGTTTTGCCAAGGCTACTCTGGTCGTGTCGGTCTTCCGTCCCATCGGATTGTAAGAGAAAAGAAAGAGGGAGTTCACTTGTGTTTACGCAAGCACTTGTGCACTATAATATAACACGTAGGTGGCTGTGAAAGATTGGCCGCTGTAGTCGCATCGGCCAGAAGCACCATTATAAGCCTCAATTCACACCAAGATGGCAGCGAACGGTAGCGCACTTTCAGTGTGAAAGAATTTTAAACTTTATCTACAATACGTAAAAGACCAGTATCGCTTGAAAAACGCGGCGCGCGGGCGGCCGCCGGCGGCCTCGAGCCGGCCGCTGCCATCTTGGTGTGAATTGAGCCTTATGGTTTTGCATTCAGCTTGACTTCCAATTTGGTACAAAACGTCCTGCCCTCGTGCAGCAGTCTTAGCCCGACTTGCAAGTCTTGACAGATCGCTGTGGAGTATGACGTAGTTTTAAACACCGAAACGTCATTCTCTATACCAAAATGTGAAATAGGTACTTGGAAAGGTTACGTCGCGCGCTGCCTACTTTCGCACTTTGATAACTTTTTAGTATTTTAAAATAATCAGTAGCACAATGCCAACTTTTTAAAACCACTATACGTTTGATCGTACTTTGCCTACTTTCGCATATGGACAACTTTTTTCCTAACACAATATTCTTATCGCAGCATGCCTACTTTTAATATCGGTAGTAGGTACATTAAATATGTATGTTGTCTACAAATTGTACAGTCGCCACAAAATTTGTTATATTGTGGATCTCTGTATGTTTAGTAAACTTTGGAAAAACAACTTTAGGACACCTGTATTAAACTTTTACAAACATAAAAACAGATGGGTCAAAGTTATTACGCAATGGATGCCAAAGGATGGACGTTGTCGCCGGGAAAGACCTAAGAAACGTTGACGTAATTAGATGCATTCACGAAGGATTGATCTGATGTGGCCCATGACTAAGACGTAGTTGGTCATAGGGCGAGATCTTGGCCCAGTGGTCGGGCAACATAGGTTAATTTTTTTTTTAAATTGATCCGACTTCAATAGCACTGAAAAGTATAAAATAATTTAAATAATATTGAAGTTGGTGCCAAATATACACAGCAGGTACGCTAACACCAACTTCTATAATATTTAAATTATTTTAGATTACTTGATTTTTAAAAATCCGTAATTTGTACATGTCTGCCCATAAAATCGGAAATAATTTTATCGACGCTTCCGTTGGTGAAGGAAATGTCACGATGGCGTAGGTATCTATTATTTTTTCGTGTTATTAAATTAGAACCAAACATTTTACAACTTCCGATGCTACTTAAAGCAACCAACTCCAAATTACATTAGTCACAATAATGTTATATGTAAGTAACCAATACAATAAAAAAATATGAGAAAAATATAATGTATTTGTTACAATACATGAAATAACTATGGCGGCATGTTTTCAAAATAAATATTTCGAACGTAACTGTACTAAAATAGAATACACGATCGATAGATTTGAATTTCTATAAAATCATTTAAAAAAAAAAATTGAACCGACTTCAATATCACTGAAAAGTATAAAATAATTTAAATATTATTGAAGTTGGTATTAGCTTACCGGCTGTGTATATTTGGCACCAACTTCAATAATATTTAAATTATTTTATACTTTTCAGTGATATTGAAGTCGGTTCAATTTTTTTTAAAAATGATTTTAATTTACACTCTTTAGTGATATTTTCATATATAAAGATTGAACCATCGAAAACCGTAAAATTATCTAGATAGGTTATGATCACATTATCGTCTACATAATTTTACATAATTCATGTTTCTTCAGAAAAAAATATCCGGTCGTAATGAAATTTGCATGGAATCATCATAGCAGTTTACTCTCTCGAATAAAAAAAGAATCATCGCAATCAGTTCATAATTGTCAGAGCAATGTAATGGAGAACATCAGTTTTATGGTTTTTACCAGATAAATTCCTCCACATCGTTCATGGTTCTCCAGGAAGTTCTTATCCGGTTGTAATAAAATTCATACAGATTTAATACAGTGGTTTCTTCTTTCGAATAAAAAAAAAATAATTGAAATTGGTAAATATTTGCCAGAGTTATGACCATTTTTGTCCTTAAAAAGCGACATAATGTCATCGATATAGGCTTTCCTGCAGCTCTCAGTGCGCAGTCACCATTCTTGTTTTTCAGGAACTACTTATTACTACGCAATAATTTTTTTATGGAACCCAATCAATGGATTGAAGAATGGATGGAAGAAAGATTTTTTCAAATCGGTTCATAATTGACAGAGTTATGCGCGAACATACATAAAAAAATATATATATATACAGACGAATTGAGAACCTCCTCCTTTTTTGAAGTCGGTTAAAAAAGTTGGCGAATTGCGATGTAACTGTGGCAAAAATAAAAAAGTAGGCATGGGGCGATCTAATGTATAGTGGTTTTAAAAAGTTGGCATTGTGCTACCGATTACATTAAAATACTAAAAAGTTACCAAAGTGCGAGAGTAGGCAGCGCGCGACGAAACCCTTGGAAATACTACGTCACTACTCTGTCAAGATTTGCCCATCGTGCATGCGTGCCTGCAGGACCGTGAATAGTTCACTTTATGGCATGCCAAGTAGGTACCTACTAATACCCTAGACTTCAGTCGCTTCTTTATGCGTTTATTCGCATCCATTGTGCGAAGGTAATTCTGTGAGATATTTAGTATTTATTCAACTCATTGTACTTTACAGGGTGATTCTGGCAACGAGTCGTCACCGATTAGATTGAAAGACTTTAAGGGCCAAAACCACAAGGGCGGCGCGCCGGAGCGGGACAACCTCGTCTCATAGCCTGTAGGGCCTGCCTACCACGGAGCACCCTTAGCGTAGTGCCCACCCGCCTGGCTCGCCGGACGCCCTACGCGATTGCCATTCAAACCTTTAATACTTAGAACGCAATAACAAAATCAATATAAAAATAATTTTAACATATCATTGGGCGATTGTGACTGCTTGTTGAATATATTTTCATTTCGTAGAGATATAAATATTGTAAAAAAAATATTACTTAATTGTAATAATCGTTCATTCCAATCGAAAAGTTGAAGGTACCTATTTGTTAAGTTTTTTTACGTGCAATAATATTAATTGCTAATTATAATGTAAGCGATATAGTTTGTACAGCATAGTTGATGAAAAATGAAGCAATTATTAAAATTAAACATTTTCTGAAATTGTTACAGATTCTCTTTTAATTCCCATGACTTTCCAGAACTGTTGGTGTAGGTGAAGACATTCCAATAATTCGTACGAATATAGTCAACAATAATATTTATTTGGAAGCTAAAATTTTTCCATCATTAGATATTAGACATAATATGTAAAGAAAATATAACATTAAATTTTAAATTAGCATTAGGAACGTGCTACAGTATAAAAGGGTCAATTAACACACGATGTTGTTCATAACTAAAACAACATTGCAAATATTTTGATAAATATATTTAAAAAAAATATGTCCAACTATCCATTTACAGCTAAACGTAACAAACTATCATGACTGAATTTGGAATACAAATAACAATGGTCCAAAATAATACTCAATAAATTTAACATTAATAATTAAAGAACTAAAATAATATTAAACATAGACAATTTGAGGCGTAATAAAATTACGACATTAAAATACTTTGGTTCTTTTGAGTATACTAACGAGCTGGTTACACTGGTCTGACTCAACGCAGAAATAAAAGATGACAGTACCTATCAGATGCAGTATTTTTATATTAAAGTATAATTTTGTGAAAATCAACTTTACATTTTGAATAGAGAATAGAACAATTCAAACAAATCCACCCCTCAATACTTCCTTTGGTAGATATTTATAATGTACCTAATTATTTACTTTAATCTATTGTAAAGTATAGAAACAGGCAAATAACCCGATTATCAAGCTTTTGTAATATTTTATTTTTTATTTTTGTATCACTCTCATTACACCTATTAATAACGTATCCCGGCGTTCAAATTTCGAATAACCAAGTAAAGTTACCTTTAATACAGATTCAAACGGATTTGATCTGTATTTCAACACTATAAGGTCTCAACTATGATTATGATATTGTTTATTCATAAATTACGTCTTAAATTGAACACACAGGCACCTTACTTTAATATTCTTGGCAGTATTAATGGCACGCGACATTTTGTTTTCTGCAGCATTCTATGCTCATTCTTATACTCGTTTAACAAACAAATTATCTATTTGTATTTATACTGCGGGTAAATGACAAACGGTCGGATCCCATATTCGTTTTTAGTGCAAAGGGATAAGAGCGGAATTAGTAAACGTCAATTCGTGACTGTGGACCTTATCCACTCAGTGATAAGTTTCAAATTAAATGGAGTAATGCAAAGTAGTTGTAGATACATATATACTAAGATCCAGATAGAGAAAGGAGTTTTATAAACTACTGTAGGTAACTCGTCGTTTTTTACATAAAAAATATTATTTACCTACAATTCAATTTCCTTAACACATTGTACGTACGTAGATGAGTGCCTGACTCATCTGTCCTAATTGGAAATCGCTCGGACAACTTCAACGTAGGACAGTGCAATTAAATGTACGAATTTGAGTCCAAACAAATTAAACTTCATTAAATCTCTAGTCCTCTAGTAGACGGTCTTCGATGACTCGCACAAACGTCTAGACACTTAAGATTTGTATGTTGAACGCATATTCGTATACTCTATTCTTCTTTACAAACGACTTATACGTTTTTGATCTTGTTTAAAAAAACAGGGTATACGTATAATCTCACGGTCTCGGACAGTCAAGTCGCGTGAGAGATCACGAACTATACTCCAATCAATAATTCACTAGAGTAAAATGACATTTGCTAATGTCACTTTGTAAAATTATGTTGCCACATTAATAGTAGTAGTGATGTTCCAGTTGAAAAGTGATTGTGGGTGATTCAATCACTTGCACAAAGTTAATAGGAATATATTTACTAAAAATAATTGTAATACAAATTATATTAGATGTAAATAGATGACGACTATTAATAAATTTTTGCAACAATATTCATAGAATCTATAATTATGTAGTAAAATTGACCGAACAACGAGGCTACATGGGCCATAATTATATCCGCAGTAAGTAGGAATGATGATGATTTGCTTCTCAAAATATATTTTAAATCGATTTTAAGAAACATAATTGCGAAATTTCGTGTAAATAAAATAATTATGGTGTTTTGATTCATCACGTACTGAGTGACTGATTAATAGAATCATTTTGTCGCTTCACTATTTCTTTATCATCAAAAACTAGCAACATAGTAAATGTCAGTTTACTATACTGAATTATTGATTAGTCTTTAGGACAGCGCCTAACGTTTATCGCTTTATCCCGCGTTTTATGTGGAACAGGATCCTAATTCTCTATACCATTTTCAGACTCCACGCTTAAATCTTGGCTACGAAATCGTGCAATCATGTTATAATTCAGTTATTTTGTTATGAATTTGTAAATGACGTGTAAAATTACCGGTTTACAATAGAAAAAAAAAACAGAAATTACTCTGTTATGCGGTGTTTACGTTGATTTAGCAAGACAAGACTTAAGCGGGGAATGTAAGTGGTCATAGAGAATTAGGCCCCAGGACTGATAATAACAACCGTTGTTATATTTATTCGTCTATCATTTACACACCGTATGATACCTAATTAATGTAAGAATTCGTATAGTTTGATAGTAGGATATGAAATAATGATTTTTTAAATTTAAAGCTCTGAGTAATAAAAATATCACAAATAACATTTGTCAGTGAATTAAATGAGCCAAATGGACACAACATAGTCGTGTGGTATCGTGTACTGGAAATGATGACATAGTTACAATTTTACAAATACATATATAAATATCACATTGACATCCAATCAAAATATAGTGTCGTTTAAATTGTAAGTAGTATAAAAGTGATGTAGTATAAAATGAGCTGTGTCATATATCGCTTCAAGTCAAAATTAACGAATACACTGCATCCATTACATCACCGAACAAGTGAAATAATTTAAAAAACTCTCGCATTTTTTCTGTCGTATGGTTTTGGCGAACCTGGTCTAAGTGTCGCCGCACACGGGCCACCAGCCACAACCACAAAACGCAGCCACCGATCTATTTCCTGTTGTTTTCATACATTTTGCATGGACTCGCCGCACACTGTAGACGCCGGTGGTCGCCACACGCCACAAATCGCCACTGCTCGCCTCTAGTGGTCGGCTCGGCGACAAAACGCCGACACAAGCCACTCGCGCGACTCCCCACCCCTCTCTCCCTCGTCGGAGTCCATTATGATACTGCAAGCACGCGTTAAAAAAAGTAGCGGCCACCGACCGCAAGTGTCCAACATGGACCACAAGTGGCTGTCGCGTGCGTCAGCTTCTTTTGTAGCCGCTTCTAGCTTCAAGTGGCGGCGATTGTGGATGTGGCTAGTGGCCCGTGTGCGACGACCCTTAAAGTTAGCGTAACGATTGCTGTCTAGATGACAACAAACAGGACCGACTTTTAACGTGCCCTCCGAAGCACGGTGACGCTCAGTTCAAATACCACTAAACGATCACCCATCTAAGGACTGACTAAGCCTGACGTTGCTTAACCAACTGATCTTATACCGAACAGTGATTACAACTGGCTATGGGAGCCTTACCGGTTATTCATTGCATGTTTATGTTTACCGAAAGAAAATAAACGTTAAACGTAGTATCTCATACATGTGCCTAAAAGATTTTTAAATTATTTTACAGTGTGCACCACAATAATAAAAATACTAAGCAATTATTTTAACTTAACAACTACAACAGTCAATAAACGTGTTTCCTGATTTGTCTTCGACTTTCGTGTTCAACTTCGGTTTTGGACAATTCATTGAGTATGATCGCATAAAATTTTAGTTTAGATTTACCGGCTAAATTTAATCTGACATAAAACGAAATAAGAATATCACAATATTAGTACTCTGTTAACAAACTCGTAGAACACACAAAGGCGATCTATTTTTTTTCAAACAGACAATTCATGGTGTTTATATTTTGGCCTGAATCCTCTTACTTATATACTGATAAGAGACACTTGCATCACAATATTATGTCATTGCGGGTTCAAAAAACAACAATTCTCTATGAGATGTTAGCTCTACACAGATCGGCCAATACTCGAACTCCGATTTTTTTCTCCAAACCTGAGATTACTCAATCGACATCGGCCCGCCACACATTGAAGGTGAATTCCAAACTACATGAGTATCTTTAATCATTATATTAATCTCTACAGCCATACGAAAATTTAAATGAAATAGTATTATTACTCCACTATTAAGCCAGAAACACATTAGGCTGACGTGTCGTGACTCAACGCGTCAGCAAGCATATTGGTTACATACATTTTGTATGGTTAGAGACACACTATTATGGCGTGTCGTGGCGCAGTTCGAGCTATCTGATTGGCTGATGACGCGTTGAGTCGCGACACGTCAGCATAGTGTGCAGGCGGCGTTATACTTATATATTGATTCAGATATAGGCAATTACCCAGCCATGCGAGTTCTGTGTGAAGGCCGGTTCGTGGGAGAGCGAAACTTCTTTTGATTCGGGACCATTCAAACGATTGCAAAGAAATCTTAGGCCGATTCGACCGAATACGCGTCTGAATCACCCATTCACGGTTAGAAGATTGGTGTTGGGCGATCTGTGTAAATACACATGACGCACTTACATATAAAAAATATGTATCAAATTAAATACTTTTATACACGAGATTTGTGTTAGATAAACACAGTTACATGAAGCCATATTAGATTAACACGAATGCAGTGGAAATTGACGTTATTCACACACATTTATAATTGTATATACAACAAGATAACGACGGCGAGTTAAGGGTTCGTTACACTACCCGATTATTTGAGTGGTTTGAGTTACAGAGGTGGTGGGCGAGTACACTGTAGAGCAAGGATGTCAAACTCGAAGGCTAGCAAAGACCAACATTTTAGATAGGCTGGTACCTTCAATGGTTACATAACGTAGGTTCATTTCGGTAAAAGCAACCGTGTTAGATTACCAAATAAGGTATGTGACTTGATTTTCAGTGAAACCGATCGATTTATTATTAGTACTAGATTAAGTGCAACGTCTCGAAAAATTACACCACAATGAACGCGTGTTTTCTAATTTCAATTTATCTGCAAATGTTTTGAGCCTTATATTATCGAAAGAATCTTTTATTTCTAAGTTAACATTCAGCTTTTGATGTTTATTTATACAACGTACCCAAAATACCCCGTAAAAAATATAATTAATTATCAAAGCCAAAAATGTTGTCAACCCTAGTAAGCTGTCATGTCAGGGAACCAGATTATTTAACAGAAAGGCCTACGTACCTATTTTACCTAATAATTGTATACTTTAATCGTTTTTCTATTATTCATTCATATAATATTATAAAGATGTGCTATCTCAATACAAGGATGTCGTTATACTCAAGTACTGGCTTCAAAAAAGGTCATGTTGAAAAAAAAATATGTTGCCAATTTAAAATCTTCTAATCGATATCCTACAATTGTTTAGAGTTTTTTTTCCAACATTTGGACATTTCTACCAGTTTTTTAGGTTGTTTCGTTAGGTTACGTCTTTTAAATTGTTTGTCGTTTCGCGAATTAGGTAGAAATGTAGTGCATTCTGCGTAGTTTTATTCTTTATTTTTACTGAAATAGGGTTTGCACATCAGTGGAAATAATAATATTTTTTTACTTTTTTGGGGTATATTTTTTACGGGGTATTTTGTAACACCCTGTATATGCAAATGCTACCATGTTTTGGAGCTTACTTTGTTCATGATTATTAATCAAGTACAAACAATAGATGAAATCCCAGAATTGTTAATTAATCTTGGGACAGGATATTCAATAAATTTCAGTCTATAATGCCATTTTGATTTTACCCTACAGACATGCAGACGTTGTGAAAAACATGTTTACTGTGTAAGTTTCGTTGGCTGGGCAGCAAATATTATGCGTTCTTTGGCGAGTTTGACGCCCTTGCTGCAGAGGCACATGTGTGGGCAGTGGGCACAAGTGGGCACTCGTGGGCACAAGTGGGCACTAGCTGTGCCAGGCGGCGTGCAGCGCGGCGCGTAGCTTGCGCCATAGCCACGGGTAGAGGCCGCCGCCGCTCCACGCGGACAAAGCCACGTACTTCACGTAGTCGTAGACGCCCCACGGCGCGTGACCTCCGTTCACGTAGTACACGTACGTGAACCCGTCCTTGCAACGCCCCTTTATCGAGTAATAGTACGGTAAAAATGAGTGAAGACGGAACCTAAAATGAAAATATCACGTGTCACTCGGTCGTGTGCGCTTGCATGCGGAGGCGCCCGGCTATGTAATGTGTTTAGGTACCTACTTGGAATATTAACTTCAATTTGATATTAAAAATAGCTTAACTGAAAGCAAGTGAAATAAACGACGTTAAATAGGTATTACGATTTTTTTTAGTTTACATACGCAGGGAAAATTAGTAATTAGAAAATTAGTTCAGTTAAATTTATCGGCTCCATTTGACATATCTTAAAGAACGTACTTGATGAATTGATTTCGCTTTTACAGTGAAGTAGCATATCATAGTTTTTAGCATGAGCCAACTCACAGGATTACTCGGATTCTTAATTACGTTTTCCTCTGCGACATATTCATAAAATACAACAAATTCAGTCAGTGTTATCCACCTGATAATAATATAATATGAAACAAACATAATTTGTAGGAATATATATTACATAATTTAATCGATTGTGATGGTGAGTATATGATAGTAAGAAGATAAGTGTAGTATATAACGTTATTAGCTATCATAATCTTTCATATCAATAGGTATATCTACTATTATTATTGCTAGAAACGACTACGACAGTTGAAAATAATATCTAATATGAATATAATCTATTATTAGCAATAGATTAAGAATTGCGACTCAAAATAGGTCAAATATATAGTAACTCAAAGTAGGCCTATTTGCAATTGACTGCATATAGTTTGAACCTGTCTAAGGTACAGCATTCACGGTTGTGCGCGGCGGCCGGCATGCAGCAATGAGTATATAATCACTACGTTTTAGCATGCAGGACGCCAATTCATTGCAGGATTGTGTATTGCTTTATTTTGCATCCAGCGTGGCGTCCTGAATCGCACATGACTAAATTAATATATGTTTAAGTAACCGCTAGCACAAAATATAGTACTCTCTATATTTTGTGCCGCTAGTGTGGTTCGTTTTTGATTTATAGACTTAAGTGCATCATTCACGGTCCGGCATGTCGGCTGCCGCGCAGGACATCATGTACCGTAATGCAGGATGGCACGCTGGAAGCAAAGCCATACAAGGTCCAGCAAACACGGTGCCCTGCGCGGCGGCCGGTATCCAAGATCGTGAATGTTGCACGTTAGCACGTGCGATGTTTGTTTTTAACAACCGTATTATGTGAAGGATGATCGGTACTCACCTTCTGTGTTCATAAAATAGTATAGCCTCTGTATTGGTAGTCAGTACATGTAGGAATATAGCTTTGACGCGGTGTTCGTGCGGCGGCTGCGGCATCGGACCCGCTAGGTGGTGGATGAGGACGTCCAGCAGCATCGTGGCCACCCCCGACCGCCGGTGCGACCGTGCCACCCCTGCCAGACAACATCGGCACTTATATTCAATGCTGCTAAAGCTATAATCGTGCACGGATGCTGCTTTGGGTGGCCCGACTTCTATCCTTAACGCCAGTATTTAGCAAGCAGGCAGGTATTTACAAAAAAAGTAGTAGTCGTCTGGTTTCCATAGTCCACGTTTGGTATCAGATGGCCGTGTGTGTAGATTGTATACACGACAAACAGAGAACCACAAATATATATATATATATCTGTGAAGAGAACTCTCTCTTTTTTGAAGTCAGTTAAAAATAAGCATAAACGGCTCAGAGTCACAATAATTACATTCAAAAAATTACTTAATTGGAATTAACAATCACTGACGTTTGTGCGTGCCATCCTGTATTTGCATTAATTATAATATCCCGTGGGGTGTCCGGGTAAGAATAACCCACCCATCACCTCCCGTTGGATGTCCGTAAAAGGCGACTACGGGAAAACAAGAAGACGGGCAGCAGCATCTTTTTATTGGATTACCTACCACCTATACTGCGATCCCCAAGCCACCTGCCAAGCGTGGGGATTATGGCAACCCCTCCCTTCTAAGGGGGAGGCCTTTGTACAGCAGTGGACGACTTTCGGCTGAATATGATGAACTTCCCATATTTCGGTAAACAGGTCCAATTTGTATTGTAAACATATAAATGTAGCCCACAATAAAGCTGTATCATAGTATAACAATACAGATGCAATAAGAGTAGGTGTACCGCAGCGGCACAAGATACATTATCTAATGACTGAAACAGTAAACAGCATGTCACGGATCGACTTGCATGCGCGACCAAATTAATGAGGAGAATGTGATACTCATTAGTGTCATATTTAAGTCATAAACATGTTGCGATCGAAGTGACATGACTACTGAACATTCCATGGTCGGACTCCTAAGATAATGTGGCATTTCCCATTAATAAGTAAATAAGGATAATCAATACTTACCTAAAGAGAGTATGTATGCAACAAGAGTGTCTTTGGATGCGAACCATCTTGACAGAATCCCTCTATCTTCAGCGTTTAATTTTAAATAAGGCTTGATCTCAGCCACAATAAGGCCGATAATTTGACTCTGATGCACCGCTGCCAATGCGAAAAATCTTTCTGATGAAGTAATGTCTTCGTACCAGGATTGTGGGTATTCTATTGGGAACCAATCTCTGCATAGAGATCTCACCTGAAAAAGAAACAATACTTTTTAATAGCTGTGATTGCATTTTGTTTCTGTTGTTTCTAGTTGCACTGAAATGTTTTTATCAAGTAGTGGTAAATTAAAATAATAATACTCTGGGACGATTTCATACATCATCATCTGGTCCCAAACTAGGCAGAGCCTATACTAAGGAAACCAGAAAAATATCCTTTTTTTTTGTAAATGGGCCTATCTTTTTTTTTCAACAACATCAAGTACCTAAACTATGACTGGGTTTATTAATTATTAGTCACTACAACATAAATATAAATAAGAAATATTCCCATGTCAGTTGTTGGTAGTCAGTATAGAGTGCCACACATTTGAGGAAGAACAAATGTATTTAAATGAAGAATTTTGGCTGAGGGGTGTTGTGTTCCGGCGATTCCGAGGACGGATACCCAACACCGCGCGCAACACGTCAGCGGTTTCACGTGTCTTTTAATGTTTATAATATAATATGTATGTTAGTCTATAAGGTATTTGTTGATTTTATACTTATGTATGTTAGTTTATTTATTCTATGGGCCTATGTTGCCTGACAATAAAGAAAATTATTATTATTAAATAATAATAATATTCAGGGCAGCTTGTGGCGAGCTGTTGGTGCGTAGCGACACCACGGACCCGAGTACTCCAGAGAGTTGGTCAGGGCCCCACCTCGGCGTGTCTTCGTCGGCCGTGTGGAAACCGAAGGGGGCCCGCAGGACTCTCAGCTCTGGCTTGCCTTAATTGGCCGTCCAGAGAGGAGCTGTTAGAGCTATATGCTCCAGGGGTGGAAGTGTTAAAGGGCATAACGCCGCGAGTAACTTCGGAGAAAGCGCAGCACACCTCTCGACACCCCTGAGTCACTCACACCGGTGTTGCTCTCTGTCGTCATCGGACGATCATTTGGGGAGCCCATCTAGTGGGTGGCAAGCCGCCACTTGCCACAAAATAATTATGAATGTAATTATGGCAAGTGACCCCGGCCTTTGCAATAGCCCAGTCGCCAGTCCAGCAAATGCTCAACCCCATAAACCTAGAATTCTTTTCACATGCTTGCAATAGTCCCTACCACCTACCGAGGTCAACTGCTGTAATTTCATCATTGTGGCAGTTGACCCCGGGAGGTGTTTTAGACACCATTTACTTCTTCTAAAACGGGCCTCTACGTGTTGGATCCGTCCCCACGCAAGCCTCTAAAAGACCGGGCTAAGCCCGTGAGTTAATAAAAAAATAATAATAATACATTTGTTCATTCCTCAAGTGTATAATATTATACTATTAAATATAAACAAATATAAAGATAATTGTGAATTAAAGTATAACCATTCTATAAGAGGTAGAAGGTATAGAGGTAGTTAAAATGACAAATCGATGAATCATGTCAATATGATTCATGATGGAAATTACCAATTTTTTAATAATATTTTCAGTTCCACTTATTTATATGAGCTATAACTTGTAGGTGTAGAGTCAGTTTTTGTATGGTTAATAATATAATATAGTGTTGGTCAAATAATTAATATGTAGGTACTAACTTCTTCGAGGTCATCAGGGCACAAGAAACGCAATTGTACATCTTTTAAGGAGCATTTTGCCTCTTCTTTTGACTTCTCAATTATAACTTGGAAGCCTTCAGAAAGGTACCTGGAATATTTAACAAGTCAACATTTTATAATGTTTGTCATTGTGTGTTTGTCAAATAATGAGTTTGCCATCCCTCATAGCTATAAAGGTCTTGTATAATAATAATAATATCCTGGGACAATTCAAATTAAAATTCAAAAATAACAATAATATCCTGGGTCACCTGATCCTAAACTGGGCAGAACCTGTAACCAGACAACTAATACAAACACTTATATACGTTTTTTGTAAATACATACTCATACAGATAAACAGCACCCAGACACTTGGTGGGAATTAACCCCCAAAGTATTCACTAGCAGCCAGGGTATCTAACCACTATATCAATGGGTCAATCAATGTATATTATTTAGTTTTGACCACTTTATGTAGTTATTACTTCACCCAATTTTTAAGTAAGGACTATTTCTATGCCACATACATACACGTAGGTACGTAAAAGTTCACGATTGCAGTATGCACTTTTGTTTATAGATATTCAGTACCTTGTCCACTCAATTGAACAATTGATCCAATTAAAACGTTCAAGGGAGAGACAAACCACTGCGAAAGCAATGAATGTATCGGTGCTCAATAAATAAAATCTACAGTACGATACTTACCAGCTAAACCCAGCCATTCGGTAAATCTGCCATTAATACGGTCACTTAACTATGTTCATTACAAAAACTGTTTTCATTTCCAAAAACTTATAAGTTAAATATAGGTGGTAGTCACAAGTAAACCAAATAACATTTTCCTTTTGAATGAGTGAGTTGAGTTGATTGCAATAAAGTAGAGCCAAAGTAGGGCCGAGGCCCGACTTGTCAATTTTACAACTGACAGTTGACAGTAAGTGACAACAAAGGTGACAAAATCTATGACAAACTGACACTGACACCGAATTGACACTGACACAGCGCCAAAGATAATATATGTTATGCGGACTCAGAGTAATTAGAATGGAGCTAGTATCGCGTCGATTCCCGGAACAAATTTTTCGTGGCACTTTTGCGGGGTGCGGGAGGCGAAGTAAACACACACAGATACAATTTCACGCATACCCACACTATAATAAACTCGCAACACATTAAAAAAAATACGCACACAAATAAAGAATGACCTGAACATATGAACAAAATTTGGCAGAGGGGTTAGCGCATCATGATCTCTCCAGTGGTATCTTCTCTAAGTATGCGGATGATGCGTCTATACTCGAATTCAAGTATTCCGTCGTAAAAAGTAAATAAACATGGCGGTATTGCAACCATCGACAATATTAGGGAGGTGACGCCTCATGAACGAGTGAATCTGACCACATCATAGATGTATGATAAATCCCTTAGAGGAGATACCACTGGAGAGAGCATGATGCGCTAACCCCTCTGCCAAATTTTGTTCATATGTTCAGGTCATTCTTTGTTTGTGTGCGTATCTTTTTGAATGTGTTGCGAGTTTATTATAGTGCGTGAAATTGTATCTGGGTGTGTTTACTTCGCCTCCCGCACCCCGCAAAAGTGCCACGAAAAATTTTTTCGGGGAATCGACGCGATACTGGCTCTATTCTAATTACTCTGAGGATAAATCCATTACAGTATCGATATTTATGTCAGCAACGGTAGGATTAAAAAGAATACATTATTACTGTGAATTATTTTTATTGATAATTTCACCTTTATTTAAACAAATAACAACTCGAAACCCTTTAATTCAAAATAATTAACAAATGCGTCAGTATTAAAATGTTAATTTGAGTGTACAACAATTTTACTTATTCTCTAGAAGATTGAATATAATACGTCAAAGGGTAGCATTTGGGATTTTTGCGAACCATTTTGTAACTTCCATCTTCCGGCCCAGGACGAGGTTCGCTCATCTTCAAGCACTAAAAACACATTTAGTGATTACTTATAATTCTTGTAATAAAGTCACCCATTTTATTTTGTTCTCACGGGAAAAAAGTTTAAAAGGTACCTGGTACCTGTGGGGACGTGGGGTGATAGGGGTCGCAACCCCGCCGGAGTCATTACCATACTCTATGGGCGTCTTAGGGCCCACACCCTGAACGTGCAGAGACTCCGAAGATTATCACCAATTGAGCTCAACCCACTGGATGGTTCAACAGAGTGAAATCTATATACATTTTGTCAAGCCATCCAGTGTGTGGAGCGAACTGATTTATAATGGGTTTTAACCCACTCGTGAGTTCCACCCGGGTAATTACCCATTTATATTTTGGACTCAAACGAAATAAATGGATTTATTGACTTGTTGTAATTACTAATAAAAAGTATTGACATAATTTATAAATTAAATATTCAAGCTTATAAAATAATGCTCATTGAAACAAATGAGTGCACGACAGTGCAAATGTATAATAGCTTTGGAGACTTAATCGTCAACACTTAGTAAAACTACATGTAAAAAAAATGGATGGAAAAAAGAACCTGTAGTGCATGTATGTGAATTGAATTTTTTTAAACGATTTGTTGTTGATTGTATTGATAAATGTATTTTTTTTACTTTATCATAATTTTTTTTCCAATTTAAATAAATTACTTTAAACTAAAATAATCTTATAAAATCTTACCTTATATACACACAAACACTTCAATTGAAATCTAATCGAGAGTATCAAAATCCTTAGATCGTAGCAATAAGTCGTCAGTCCAATCGAAAACACGGTCCAAATCACAAAGCAAACACAAAACCAAAAATCGAAAGCAAATTCGTTAAAGAAAAGACACCAGAGAGCATTCAGTACGTACGACATCGATACGAAGCGACGAATGAATGACTATGAATAACACAATGAGGGTGTTCAAAAATGACGTGCACCAGGTGGCAGCACTAAGGCGTAAGTCCCGGAACCTGTCAAACCGCATACATTTTCATATTCGGCACTCAATTTTATTGATATTTATTTAAATAAATAATTAGATACGTAATATAAAATATTATCTTACAATCAACATAATATAATCCGTGTAGACGTGGGCAGAGTAGCGATTTACTTTGAAATAGGGACGGCGGACCTACTGTTTATGTTGAATCTACCTCAGTTTAGTCTGAGTTTAATATAATACTTTTTATTTTATAAAATGATTGATTGTGGATCAATTTCAAATCATTCAATATCGAGATTTAGATCTTTAAATATTGGACATCACTAATTTCCATAGACAAAGTGTGTGTTCTATATATTGACATATTTTATCTGTGGCATTCTCATGTCAAAAATATTTTATTTATTCGTATATCTTAAGATTTTAATTATATTTTCAGTAGTTTAACTAGTTTTCTGAATCAGTTGGATGTTTTACGTGTGTGTGGTGATAAATGGAAAGTTTTCATCTTGTATTGGTGAAGAAATTTAGGTTTGTTTTGAAGTACCCGGTTTGATTACAAAAAATGACTTTATATCTGGTTTTGGGTATACGTGTCTTACGTCTTAGAGGTCTACGTAGAATACACACTGGCCCAATGAAGTCTATAACGAATGGATTTGGACGGTCATCAATTATTCATTACCTTTACTGCGTACAGACCGGCGAGACAAACCCAACGAATGGGTTCAGTGGCATTTTTACCTATCGCAAACGTAAAACGTAAACGATCGTTTGTGTTTGTTGGCGTTCGTTGAACCGGTGTGTGTATACAGCACTATACGAAGCCTCCATTCTGAAATTAATGCCTGCTTTATTATTACGTTATAACATTGAACACAACTAAATAATATCACTTCACCTGAAATAAGACACTGTTTACATTATAAAAATAAACATTCAACATTCATTGACCGCCCGCCATTATGACAGCTACCGTCGATCATTTTTTTTTTGCCACTTGAAGTTATGAATTAAAAAGTCTAAATGACAAGTGACTGATGGTCTAATAATGACAGAAATACACTAGGCTAATCATAGAGCAAATAACGGTAGAACAAAATTTAACGGTAAAACGCAATAAAAACGGTATAACGGTCTTGGTGAAATATGCACCATCGGTCTCGGACTTTTTTTACTTTTTATACGTCATGGTGAATAATTCACCATCGGTCTCGGAGAGGGTGCATAAAGACTCCAAGGCCAAAATTAAATACATAAATATAGGTGGAATAGGTTGTAACTTACAACTCTCTTGGTGGGATGGCAATGGCAAGAAGTTTATCTCTCTGAAGTTTAGCTAGGTAGGTGGGCAAGTAGGAGCAGCCGAGGAGGACGGTGGTTGGGTTGCGACCTCCGACCTCAGACCAGGCGCGATCATATTTGACGGGCCAATTGGTTTAGGCCAATAGGTCGTGGGCGTGGGTTATGTATCTATATGAATATGTAATTACACGCCCGCCCCCCCTTTTTTTAAAGATGCCCTGCTACAACCCCCACCAAACTTTGGCTCTGGCATCACACAACGTCCGGACACAAAAGACCGACGAGAAGATTATCGAGCTGGAGGAAGAATTAGCAAGTTGCGTTGGGATATTTTGAGAATATCTGAAATCCAAAGAGATGGATCGGATACGATAACCCTTGATTGCGGCAATATGCTCTTCTTCCGAGAAGGAGACTAAAAATCACAGGTTGGTGTTGGGTTTCTCGTCCGTAAGTAAGTCCCACATTAACAGTCATAAAAGTCGATAGTGTGTCGAGCAGGGTAGCATAAACAGTATATGGTTATACTCAGAATAACCGCTCGGTATCAGCACATGACGCAGCCTGGTGAGGAAATAGTGGCTTTGTATGAGGAGATAGCACGAGCCATACATACATCCAGAAGCATACTTCATCGTTATTATGGAGGGACTTCAACGCGAAGGTGGGCACATGGAATGGCGATGAGTTGGAAGTAGGGTCGTATGGGTATGAGTGGCGGAACCAAAAGTGGCCAGGGGCTGGTCCAATTCATGGAGAAAGAAGGAATCAATGCGATGAACCTTCTGCAAGAAGCGATCATCTAGGAAGTGGACGTGAATAAGCCTCAATGGTTCAACCAAAAATGAGATCGACTTTATCAAAACGTCCAAGAAGCACATATTCAATTATGTCTCCGTGATCAGCAAGGTTTAAACTGGTAGCGATCACCGTATTGTAAGAGGGGCATCGAATATAAATTTCAAGCATAAAAGGTCTCATTTAATGTCCACGCTTCGACCAGGATCCGCTTTAATCCCCGAATACACAATCGTCTAGCCGAATGCATAACTGCGGACGAGTTAGCCCATTGGTTGATGTAAACTGTCCACGCAGTAGGATCCAAGCTTTTTAGGACCCTACGCCACAGAAAGCTCCAGAAGCTCTCCGATACAACCATTGAGTTACTGGAAAACCGGATCAGTGGCGGTCCGAGAGGGGGGATCGTAGGGGTCATGACACCAACCCCCCCAATCCCAAACCTTTACACGTCATATCGACAAATTTATCTTCCTTTTTAGAAACGCCGAAACAATTAAATCAAAAATATAGGTTATCAAAATAATTTTGAAAAACAAGGATGAGAGCAACCATGTTAAAAGAGTGGCTGAAAGGTTTAGCTCCTCTAAATATTTTTCTGGCAACCTCTTTGTTCTCTTTGTCTTTTTGTTGGTAAGAATAGCACCCTCCCATCTCTTCCCGTTGGGTGTCCGCAAGAAGCGATTAAGGGAAAACAAGAAGACGGGCAGCAGCGTCTTTCTGTTTGTTGAGGTACAGGTCAACCTGTACTGAGGGATTATGGCAACCTCTCCCTTCTACGGGGAGGCCCTTTGTTAAGCAGTAAAGGTTTTTCGGCTGCTGTTGTTGTTGATGAACCTCTTTGTCGAAGTTGGATTAACCTTACTGGATAGTCTGTCCTAGGTAAAAAGAGCGGTTTACAAATTCAAGTGACGTTCCCAACGACTATCGGAACGGGTGCTACATGGACATTAACTAGCCATGATCTTCGTCTAGTCTGTGTTCATTTTAAGGCCAACCTATTGGAAAACGCTCCTGAGGTCATATAGTATGTAGTCCTCCAGCGACCCAGCCATAATGAGTACATTATCGAAGGTGAGTGATATGAATTCGATGCCAAATCCCTTTTTCAGTCCAAGAGCTTAGAAACGTCTTTCAATGCGGTGAACAGTTTCGGAGGAATAAAGTCTCCCTGTCTTACACCTCTCTGCAATCGGATTGATTTTTACTCTCATTCAGTAGTCGGATCGAAATGGTAGCGTTGCTGTGCAAACACTTCAACCCTTCGATATAACGTCAATGTGGTTTCGCTGGCTACCGCCTAGGTTTTGATTGAATCGTGAGCTTTTTCGTAGTCCTTAAACGCTAGACATAATGGCCGATTATACTCCTCGGTCTTCTGTATAAACTGGCGAAGCGTATGAATGCAGTCTAAAGTTGGAAGTCATCAAACCTGCGTTCAAGTCAAGACGTTTCGTAATGACTCTCGAAAACAGATTGAAGGCGTGGCTCAGGAATGAGATAGGCGTAAAATTCTTAATATTTTATTTGAAGAAAATTGCCACCACTCTGACCACTCTCATGTGTAATTCTTCTGGCGTATACCTCCGTAAGATGGAATTAAATAACTTCTGAAATAATAATATGACCGGTTTTCCACCCACTTTCAGTAGTTGTAATTCTGTCATCTGGTGCCTTGTTGTTCTTAAGCTGTTTCAGAACCATTCTAATCTCGTACAGGCTGACGGATGACCCCGGTGTGGTATCAGGGTAGTTTGGCTCTGGTGTCCTGAGATGTTCTGGAAATGGGTTACCGTGTCGAGGTGTATAACTGTCCATAAAACTTCTCAAGCTCTCAAAATATTTCCGGTTTCGATGAGATGGCACTAGCATCTTCGATCTTCAGCCTGGTCATTCGACTTTACCTAATATATAAATTCTTTGCAAACACTTGAGAGCCTTCGTTTCGCTCAATTGTGTTCTTAATACATGCCGTATTAGTAGAAGGCAATTTGTGTAACAGCGATTTATAAATTCGTCTATTGGATTCGTCATATTCCTTCATATTAGCTGAAGATTGCAGTCTTATCCCAATCCGGTTTTCCATTAACTTAATGGTTGTATCGGAGAGCTTCTGAAGCTTTTTGTAGCGTGGGGTCCTATAAAGCTTGGATCCTACTGCGTGGACAGTTTACATCAACCAATGGTTTAACTCATCCGCAGTTATGCATTATAGAATAGAATAGAATACTCTTTATTGTACACCAAGAAGACCATTATATGTTGGGCTAGACGATTGTGTATTCGGGGTTCAGGATTAAAGTGCATCCCGGTCGAAGCGTGGACTTCATTAGACGAGACCGTTTAAGCTGGACATTGATATTGGATGTCCCTCTTACAATACGATGATCGCTACCAGTTTAAACTTTACCGATCACGGAGACATCATTGAATATGTGCTTCTTGTTCGTTTTGACGAAGTCGAACTTATTTTTGGTTGAACCATTGGGGCTTATTCACGTCCACTTCCTAGATGATCGCTTCTTGAATAAGGTTCATCGCATTGATTCCTTCCTTCTCTATGAATTGGACCAGCCCCTGGCCCCTTTCGGCCGCTCACTCATACGACCCCACTCCCAACTCATCGCTATTCCACGTGCGCATCTTCGCGTTGAAGTCCCCCCATAACAACGATGATTTATGCTTCTGGAGGTATGTATGGCTTCTGCTATCTCCTCATACAAAGCCTCTATTTCCTCGTCAGGGTGTGCCGATACCGAGCGGTTATTCTGAGTATAACCTTAAACTGTTTATGCTATCCTCTGCTCCACACACTATCGACTTTTAAGACTTTGTTAATTAGTGACTTACGGACGAGAAACCCAACACCACCCTGGTATTTTCAGGCTCCTTCTCGGAAGAAGAGCATATTGCCGCAATCAAGGGTTATCGTATCCTATCCCTCTCTTTGGGTATCAGATATTCCCAAAATATCCAACATCATCATCATCATCATCATCAGCCGGAAGACGTCCACTGCTGAACATAGGCCTCCCCCTTAGAACGCCACATTGAATATCCAACGCAACTTGCTAATTCTTCCTCCAGCCAAACTTTGGTGGGGGTTGTAGCGGGCATCTTCAAAAAAAAAGGGGGGGGGGGGGGTGTAAATACATATTGATATAGATACATAACCCACGCCCACGACGTATTGCCCTAGACCAATGGCCTGTCCAATATGACCCCCCCAAAAAAATTGGCTGCGACCGCGCCTGAACCGGATTGGGATAAGACTGCAATCTTCAGTTAATATGACGGAATATGACGAATCCAATAGACGAATTTATAAATTACTGCTACACAACTTGCCTTCTACTAATACGGCATGTATTAAGAACTCAATTGAAACGAAGGCTCTCAAGTGTTTGCAAAGAATTGATATAATAAGTAAAGTCGAATGACCAAGCTGAAAATCGAAGATGGTAATGCCATCTCATCGAGACCGGAAATATTGAGAGAGCTCAAGAGGTTTTATAGACAGTTATACACCTTGACATGGAAACCCATTTCCAGAACATCTCAGGATACCAGAGCCAAACTAACCTGTTATTACACCGGGTACATCCGTCAGCCTGTACGAGATTAGAATGGTTCTGAAACAGCTTAAGAACAACAAGGCGCCAGATGACGGAATTACAACTACTGAGAGTGGGTGGAAAACCGGTCATTTTATTATTCCAGAAGTTATTTAATTCCGTCTTACGGAGGTATACGCCAGTGATGACTTCCAACTGTAGATTGCATTCATACGCTTCGCTAGTTTATACAGAAGACCGAGGAGTATAAGCGGCCATTATATCTAGCGTTTATGGACTACGAAAAAGCTCACAATTCAATCAAAACCTAGGCGGTAGCCAGCGAAACCACATTGACGGTATATCGAAGGGTTGAAGTGTTTGCACAGCAACGCTACCATGTCGATCCGACTACAGAATGAGAGTACAAAATCAATCCGATTGCAGAGAGGTGTAAGACATATTCCTACGAAACTGTTCACGAACGCATTGAAAGACGTTTTTAAGCTCTTGGACCGAAAAAGGGATTCGACATCGAATTCATATCACTCACCTTCGTTTTGCCGATAATATGCTGATTATGGCGGGGTCGCTGGAGAACTCAATAGTATATGACCTCAGGAGCGTTTTCCAACAAGTTGGTCTTAAAATGAACACGGACAAGACGAAGATCATGGCTAATTAATGTCCATGTAGCACTCGTTCCGATAGTTATTGGGAACGACACACTTGAATTTGTTAACCACTATGTTTACCTAGGACAGACTATCCAGTTAGGTTAATCCAACTTCGACAAAGAGGGTCATCAACAACAACAACAGCAGTTGAAAAACCTTCACTGTTGAATAAAGGCCTCCCCCATAAAAGGGAGAGATTGCCATAATCCGTCAGGACAGGTGGTAGGTAAACCAACAGAACGACGCTGCTGCCCGTCTTCTGGTTTTCCCATGGACACCTCTTGCGGATACCCAACGGGAAGAGATGGGAGGGTGCTATTCTTACCGACAAAAAGACAAAGAGAACAAAGAGGTTGCCAGAAAAATATTTAGAGGAGCTAAACCTTTCAGTCACTCTTCTAACGTGGTTGCTCTCATCCTTGTTTTTCAAAATTATTTTGATAATCTATTTTTTTGATTTAATTGTTTCGGTGTTTCAAAGAAGGAAGTTAAATTTGTCAATTTGACGTGTAAGATTTTGGGATTTTGGAGGGGGTCATGACCCCCTACGACCCCCCCTCTCGGACCGCCACTGCCTCAGACCCATATACCCCTGTCATATCTTAATTGATGTATTGTGTATTGTGAATACCTAGAAGAAGGGATAAATAACACAAAAGGTCGTGGGGGTCACTTGCCATAGGTAGGTATCTAAAACGCTAATCTAACCACCCACAATATACGTTCCATAAATGAAGTTGGAAGCTGTGTGAGTGGTTGTGGCTCAAGGTGGCTAGAGTTGTGTTGTGCTTTCTCCGAACTTACCTCGCGGTCTTATGCCTATAACACTTCCATCCCTGGAGCATATAGGTTAAACGACTCCTCTCTGGGCGGCCAATTATGGCAAGCGAGATCTGACAATTCTGCTGAACCTACCTATCCATTCAGTTTCCATATATCGACACTCCGAGGCCATTTCCATTCTTTGTCTTGATCATCCATCTAAGTATTTTATTTAATCAACTAGCTGACCCACGCAGCTCCGCCTGCGCTATTTTTACGTTAACTAAACTTTTAATAACAGACATTCGCATCGAATACATAACCTCCTTTTTTATAGTCGGTTAAAAACTGGGACCCACTTTTTACTTGCTCTCCGAAGCACGGACCCATTTAGTTCAAATGGCGTTAAACGGTCACCCATCTATTTAATGACCTTACCTAACGTTGCTTAACCCGATTGATTACAAAACCTTGATAACAACTCTCTATGAGTGTTCCCGTACTAATATTTATTATATTATAAAGAAAAAATTATAAAATCTGACCAAGCGTATAACCAAGTACCCATTTTGACTTTAATCCCCTCTCCCAAAAGAACCGTGCTAGATTACGGGATAAAAAGTATCCTATGTCCTACCTCGTAGTAAGATCTCAAATCATGCCAAGTTTCATTTGAATCCATTCAGTAGTTTCGGCGTGATGCTCAGCCGTGATACAGACAGACAGACAGACAGACAGACAAAAATTAAAAAAAATACATTTTCGGCCTCAGTATCGGTTATAGAATGCCCTCCAAAAATAATTTTCAAAATATCTTCAATGTACAGAATTGGACCTGTTACAGTTTTATTATAAGTATAGATGTTCTTGAGAAGTGATAATTTGTCCTCTTGGCCGATATGACCACAGCGGCCAATCTATCTCAAGAACTGCAATCTATGCGGGAGATATTCATATCACTAGTGACTATAGAGACACAAGTGTACTCTCTCTTCCTTTACTCTCACAAACCGATGGCACCGATGGTACGGAAGATTGACCGGGGACAGGTCAGGCGCAGGACCGACTTTTTACATGCCCATCCGACCCATTGATCATCGACTTGCGTTGTCCTAACTCAACAGTGAGAAACAACTACACAAATCCCAGCAAACTGCACCCGCGGTCTCCGGATTGCAAAGTAAGTTTCTCGTTGTGACACGGGAGCTAAAGCTATTAAGTGGAAGTTAAGTGGAAGGTACTAACGTGAGCGACGAGCTCTAGGGCATCTCAGGGAGGCACGGCCTCGACTTGGGCTGTCGCTTAAGAGAGGGCTGAGTTTACCACCGGTTCACAACGCGCCCCCACTGAGAAGAACCGGCAAGAAACTCAATGGGGAGATAGGTACGTACGAGTAGGTACGTGAGATAGTGCGAAATTTAGTTGTGCAGCCGTAAGATCCACATACGTGATACGAATACATAACACGCACCCTAACACATCTCAGAGGAACTAGGTATACCTACCTTCACTTAGCTGAGTTTAAATGCCGACAACAATCATGTGGGAATGCAGATGCGTTATCTATCGAAGCGATGTAATTCACGCATTCGTGAATAATACGAGTAAAGTAGAATTATTCCACATGTGTTACCCGGGAGAACATGTAGATACTTAGGTACATGTTCGTAGCACGTAGCACGGAGTTGATTCCTCGACGATGTTCACCAGACGCCGCGGTATCAGCTTACACATCAATATCCACTACAGCTGAGAGATTCACACGAAATGTCGCTCGCAATGATTCCACTTGAGCGTCGGACTGTCAGTGTATGGGGGAGGGGTAGTTTGATTAGACAAGATTTTCTAGAGATCTTTCTAGAGTTATTGTTTTGATTTGCTACGTAACGGATAATAATCCAGCAAGATTGTGGAGTTTTATTTTATAGGGCCTGTCTTACCCGACCAAAAAATAGGGGTATTATAATTAAGGTTTGATGCCAATATCTATCTGTCGGTTGACTGTCTGTCTGTTGCATCGTACAAAAAAGTCTAACGAGTGAACGAATTTAAAAAGTTTTTTTTTATCTGAAAGCTGTTTTAATTGAGGTAGTTCATATTTCCTTCTTATCTATCTTCTTCTGATAAAAATCTGTCCAGCCCAAAGTTATTGAATGTGAAAAAATCCTAACTCTATGGTTCAGCCATTAAAAGACCATCAGCTCAGATGTACAAATAATAAACAAAGGAATTTTTGATAAATTTTATTCTATTCTAATCCTTCGGGGTCCGCCCTTCGAGAGGGGCGGTTTTGAAGCTGCGCTTTCCTATAAAGTCAAGGTATTTTTTGGGACTAATCCCACTACATGATTATACAGAAGACCGAGGAGTATAATCGGCCATTATGTCTAGCGTTTGTGGACTACGAAAAAGCCTTCGATTCAATCGAGACCTGGGCGGTATTGCAGTCCCTCCAGCGGTGCCACATTGACTATAGGTACATCGAAGTGTTGAAGTGTTTGTACAGCAACGCCACCATGTCGATCCGACTACAGGAAGAGAGCACGAAACCAATCCCATTGCAGCGAGGTGTGAGACAGGGAGACGTTATTTCTCCGAAACTGTTCTCAAACGCATTGGAGGACGTTTTCAAGCTCTTGGACTGGTACGGATTCGGCATCAACATCAATGGCGAATACATCACTCACCTTCGTTTTGCCGACGATATAGTCATTATGGCAGAGTCGCTGGAGGACCTCAATACGATGCTCAGCGACCTCAGTAGCGTTTCCCAACAGGTGGGTCTTAAAATGAACATGGACAAGACGAAGATCATGTCTAATGTCCATGTTGCACCCGTACCGGTAGTTGTTGGGAACGATACACTCGAAGTTGTTGACCACTACGTATACCTAGGACAAACTGTCCAGTTAGGTCGGTCCAACTTTGACAAAGAGGTCGCCCGAAGAATCCAACTCGGATGGGCAGCGTTCGGGAAACTACGCGATATCTTCTCGTCCAAAATACCGCAGTGCCTGAAGACGAAGGTTTTTAACCAGTGTGTGTTGCCAGTGATGACATATGGTACTGAGACGTGGTCTCTAACGGCTGGCCTTTTAGAAAAGTTCAGAGTCACACAACGAGCCATGGAGAGAGCTATGCTCGGAGTTTCTTTGCGCGACAGAATCCGAAATGTGGAGATTCGCCGAAGAACTAAGGTCACCGACATAGCTCTCAGAATCTGCAAGTTGAAGTGGCAATGGGCAGGCCACATCGCTCGAAGAACCGATAACCGTTGGGGAAGAAAGGTTCTCGAGTGGCGACCACGAACCGGAAGACGCAGCGTTGGCAGGCCTCCCACTAGGTGGACAGACGACATTGTGCGCGTCGCAGGTAACCGGTGGATGCAAATAGCCAATTGTCGTTCATTGTGGCGTTCTAAGGGGGAGGCCTATGTTCAGCAGTGGACGTCTTCCGGCTGATGATGATGATGATGATGAATCCCACTACTCACTCCCACCACTGTGTCTCCTGTAAGCCAGGATCTACAGTAGTTACCAGTGAAGACACTGAGGTCTCCGAGGAAACGCGAAATTGTCTTGGAACCCACATCGAATTTAATCATAAAAGTAAACAGGAGGAGTAGGAAAGACAAATTCCACTTCCCTCTTTGGCAAAGCGATAGACAAACAATAAATATTTAAGCCTAACTCTTACAGATTGATTGACGATTTAGCCCATCTGCAAGGCACCATTATATACTAAACTTAAGGGACCTATTTATAAAGTCAACGTACCTAAGTAATTCTCTATTCAGACTGCTCAAATTTTGAGCAAGCTTTCTTAATAATATGGTTATTAGGTGGTAGGTTGGCTGTGCAAGGAACCGTCCATGTAGGTACCACCGCAGTGTCAGATATTCTGCCGCGAAGCAGCAGTGTGTAAACATTGCTGTGTTCCGGTGTGAAGGGCACTGTAGCTGGTGATTAAATATCTAATGTCTTAAAGGTCTGCAACACGCTAGTGGTTCTTCTAATGTTGCTAGAGTCCATAGGCTGCGGTGGCTGCTTACCATCAGGAGTGCCGTATGCTTGCTTGCCACCTTGGTAGTATAAAACAAAAATGTACTACCTTTCGACGGGCCTGTTGGTCTAGTGGTTAGACACCCTGGCCGCTGACCAATAGGTTGTGGGTTCGATTCCCACCAAGTGTCTGGGTGTTTTATCTATTTAAGTATGTATTGACACATACATAGTAATATATACATTATTTGTTGTTAATATAATACTTTTTGTTTGTTTAAATTGTATTTTTATGTTTTGATGACTGTGTACTACACTGCAGATCTATTTTTGTATAGCTCCTTCCACAAAGGTTGTCTGGAAGAGATCGCTTTGAGCGATAAGACCGCCTTTGCTCACATTAAAATGTACCTGATTCATGTAAACTGTCCTTTATAATGTGTGCAATAAAGAATTTATCTATCTATCTATCTATTTACAAAAAAAAAGTATGTAAGTATTAGTATCAGTTGTCTGGTTTCCATAGTACAGGCTCTGCCTAGTTTGGAATCAGATGACCGTGTGTGGATTGTCACAGAATATTATTATTATTGTTACCTACTTTTTTTACAAGCTTTGCTCGTAATCCCATCGATAGTAAGCAACCAAGCTTTCGTAAGTGATAAAGTACGCTACTTAATTTACAGAATTACCTGCCCTGACTGTAGCAAACGTTTTTTTAGAGAAGCTCAGAGTCACACAACGACTAATGGGGAGAGCTATGCTCGTAGTGTCTTTGCGCGATAGAATCCGAAATGTGCTGATTCACCGAAGAACTAAGGTCACCGACATAGCTCTCACAATCTGCTAGTTGAAGTGGCAATGGGCAGGCCACATCGCTCGAAGAACCGATTACCGATGGGGAAGAAAGGTTCTCGAGTGGCGGCCACGAACCGGAGGACGCAGCGTAAGCAGGCCTCCCACTAGGTGGACAGACGACATTGTGCGCGTCGCAGGTAACCGGTGAATGCAAACAGCCAATTGTCGTTCATTGTGGCGTTCTAAGGGGGAGGCCAATGTTCAGTAGTGGATGTCTTCCGGCTGACGATGACTGAAGCGAAAAGGACAAAACCGGGATACCTCTACCACTAGAACCGCGGCTCCTCATAAGCACTGGCAACCATACCTCCAGAAAACAAAACCACTCAAAGTTGGTGTTATTTGACTCCAGTTTTCTGGTTAGTGGAGGTATTTCACCACCGAGTTGCTATTTTTTTTGAATGGATGATCATGCTTTTGCCTTACCTCTTATTATTTTATGTCCACCGTCATCAGACTCCTCACATTTTTGACGACACAGGAGATGGGCGGTTACTCAAGAGTAAAAAAAAACTCATTACACCGTTTTTCTAATCATCCCTCTATATCCAAAGGTTGCATGGTAGAGATCGCTATATTGAAGCTCGTTGTTGCGTTTATACTGTAGGTACCTACATACCTAGCAAGTTCTTTTTTTTATAATGTCGAAGTATTATCTAAAAAAATATTCATAGATGAAACCCCCATTTTTGATGTAAAATCCTGTCATAGTTATAAGTAGATATGGTTTTGAATCTGTTCTACTTATTATGTAAATAAAAACATGAGCAAAAAGTGACGCAGATTAAAGCGTAAAATTGAGCATGCTGCCCTCCGCCTCTGTAATTAATATCTTATGTGGAGGCACAAAAACTGTGTTAGTCAAAGTATACGATATCGTTTTATCCGTCGGTCCATGTGTACCGTATGTGTAACGCGAGACGCGCCGCCCTGCGCACGCGCCTCGCGCGTCATTTGCACTCAATCTTAATCTTGCAGCCTACGATGCACCATTACGAATTCATAACAGCCTCTTTTCAATATGTTTTTGTTGCTGTCGAAGCTCGAAATCTCGGAATTACATTAGTCATGCTTTAATAAAATGTTGAACGTTTTAAACAATTAGAGATTGCTGAAAATTAAGGAGCGAGGAGGTAGTGTTTTTTAAATATTACCCCTAAGTATACCTAATACTATATACTTTGACTATACATAATCAGAGGACTGATATCCCAGGATTCCGTAAAAACTTAGTTCGCCTGAATCATCTCAGGGTTAGGTTATAGTGACGTCCTTTTAAAAACTATGTACCTACTTACACGAGCATGGTATGACAATTTTTTTGGAAGGCCATTAACTGTGGCACTTATTTTTTTCTGTATTTTAAATAGTATAAGCGGGGGTTTTCAGACTTTTTAGATTAGGTGTTTGCTTCGCTTTCTGTTAATACACGCACACTAATAAATTAAGTAATCGTATTGAAAAGGTGTATGTGACATCTTTGGTTGCGAAGCGTTGATTTTCAATCGGTACAGGTGTAGATGTATATCGAAAAGCTCGATGGAAAGTTACCCCACAAGAGTCTGCTTGAAGATAAGGAACTTTGCATCAAACAAAATGTATACAAAATATAATTTTCCATTGAAAAGATAGTTAACGGATGCAGGCATGACATCGGCTTATCGTCCGTCGGTAACATCACAACTCAACCGGCGATAAATCAACCGCATAAATTCTCTCGAAGTAGGATAATTACATAATTAGCGATATGTTTATTGGCTTCATTAGAGACGGTCGCGAAAAATGTGAGAGTGATAAGATAGGGGTGAGAACAAGGGAGGCGTTGTGCGCCGGGGCGGGCGCGAGCCGCGACCCGCCGGAAGCCACGGACGGCTAGGGGTCGCCGCCTATCTCCCGCTCAACTGACTACCACACAACACTTCTGAGAAATACTCATACCAGCCAGATACACATTATCTGCCGATTTTTAAATTAATTAGGTACCTCGTTAACTTTTAATAATTTTCAGTTTGAGTAAGTACCTACCAATAGAAACACGGTAAAAAATGTAATATACCGTAAGTTTCCAATAATAAAAAATCTTCGTCACTTAACAATAAATTGTGCAAATCATTTGAAAGTTTTTAAATAAGTTTTTGTTTTTCCTTGAGAAATAATAATAATATCTTGTGACAGTCCGCACACGATCATCTGATCCCAAACTAGGCAGAACCTGTACCTGTGAGTGGCTTCCATATACCAGACATCAAATACAAATACTCATAAACATTTTTTTTTGTAAATACATACCTACTTATCCAGACACTTGGTGGGAATCGAACTTCTAGGTAGCGGCCTTTAGCGGGTGTCTAACCACTAGATCAACGGAATTTTATAAGAAAATAAGCATAATTAGAATAATTATCTACTTAATTAGATTGCGTGCGAGGTAGATATTCTTAAAAAAAATCAGAATAGGTTAGAAGTGAAACGAGTTAATATTCATTGTAATTTATAGAAAATAATTATATTAAACAACTTGTGTTATGCCACTTATTACTATTTAATCACAACAATAACTTAATTAAATATACAATCACTAAATTATAATGTCTCTCATGTACCTTAAGATTTATACCTATTACTAACTTTGGAACTTGAGGAATTTTATGAGATGTGAATTTAATATTAATATTTACAGTACCTAATTTGTCAGTTTTTTTTTTGCACGCTCTATCTATTAAAATATAAATTATAAATATAACATTGTAAACCTCAAACTACTTAAGGCAGTTCGTTTGACACAACATAATGATAATCTTTAAACCAATAAAAATAATTATTCATCGGAGCTCTAATATTTACCACAATGATTAGACGCACGTGCGCGACTAATCAAACACCAGATAGGTACCTAATCTACTTAAAATGTCTATACATTTGTATTTACAACGGCCATAGCGACATGACCTATTTATAAGTTACAAAAAAATATGAGCGGCGATAAAAAACTTTGATCATTGCATTCAAATCATGACGACAATAAATAGTCCTTATACGTTTACGTATCACATGCCATGGATTTTTTACTAAGATTGTCCGTAGTGCTGCCATTCTGCACAGGAGGGGTGAAGGTAGGCGGGCACCGGGGCGTAGAGTGGCGGGGAGGGATGATGCGTCAGCGCGTGCGCCGGATACCGGGGCTGGAGCTCGTGGTAGTCCGTTACCGGCATTTGCCCCGGTTTCAAATACTGCTCCAACTCCGAGTTGTCAGGCGGTCCGTCCGCCAATAACGCCGGCGATATCTCCGGCATGCCGGCGAAATCGAGATGCTCTCTATCCGGAGAAGGCTCCCGTTTGGGTCTCACTGATGTCGCAGGCGGGTGTTTACGGCGCCGCGGCTGGTACTTGTAATTCGGATACTTCTTCTTGTGCTGCGTTCGTAGTTTATCCGCTTGCTTGATGAACGGCAGTTTCTCGTCGTCGCTTAGATTTCTGTGAACAACATTTGTTTTGATTGATACTGGGATAATTACTTAAAGCTGCTAGTAAGATGCTGCGTCACTGTGCAGTTTTTGTGGCACGAATCGTGCGGCGATGTGGGCATTGGTCGTGCGATAGCATCGGCGCGACTAGTTCCAGATGCGCCCGGTCACAGCTAATGAGCCGTGAGCCTGCATTCAGAGGCATCATACTCAGCTTGTTCTATGCAGGCCCTACATTCCACATATTTTTTACTCTACTGTCAAATATGCTGGAAGTTACTTTCAATCAAGAATTTTGCCGTACTGCAGGTGGTCGGTCATATGGGGTGAAGCAGGAGATTATAAATTATAATGATAGAGCGATAATAAAAAGAATTACAGAGAAATTTAAGGTCGGCCACAACCTACCACCTAACAAGCAGAATGTCTGGCACTGCGGTAGACAGGTACATCTACTGCAGTGCCAGACATTCTGCCACCAATCAGCGATGTGTGAATATTTTTGTTTCGGTGTAACGATGGTCACTGTAGTTGCTGAAATGACCGGGCTTGAGCTTAATAACTAATGTCTCAGGTGACGAGCGGCAGTGCAATACAGTCGAAAGTATTGCTTGTTGAAAAAAAAATAGAGTAGAATAATTTGAAAGTCCACAAATCTTGCTTTTATTCCAAGTCATCGATATAATATATAAACTAGATTTGGTGTCACGGTTCAAAAAGTGGTAGCGAGAAATAGCGCCCTTGTGTCGCTATTTCTTTACAAGCCACATCCTGACTAATTTATTTTTGTGGATGGGAGTGTCGCTACTGTCTATATGAAACTGTCAAACTATAAGTCATTATCATTATAAAATCGTTTGTTCACGTTTCCGCCACCAGCACAGATAAGTTCGCAACCTCCGCGACCACATTTTAGATGTCATTTTGTTCGTGAATGTTTATCTAGTTTATATATTATATCGATGTTCCAAGTAGTCCGATTAGTAGTAGATTAGTAGTTCGATCATCGGACAGATAGGAAAAAAATCCCGTCTGTCCTTCTGGCTTCTGTGATCAGGTACGTTCGCAGCCAACGATTTTGGGGGGTCATATGCGAAGTTCCCGTTGGTCTTGTACCTAGACAAGGGTGTCTAGGTAGGTTAGGTAGCGGCTAGGGAGCCGCTACCCAATTTTGACGTGTACGAATATTTTGGATTTTGGGGGGGTCATGACCCCTACTACCCCCTCTCTCGGACCGCCACTGTCTGTGATCGAATAGGTTAAGTGTTGACTGACCCGCGTGGTGGATTATTGCCTTAGTTACCTCAGCTGCCTCAGCTCTCACTGTGAAAGAGCCTGCTGATTGCATCTTTAATATCTCGTGATTTATTAAGTATTCTCTGTACTTAATTTCATAACAATTAGGAGGAATATTTCATTTATTACTGTAAACTATTCTATGGATAGGCTATTGCATGAAGTTATTCGAAAACCATAGAATGGTCTCAACCTTTACTATCTACGAAATACTTGTCACTTAAATAATGTTAATTACACAAATGCATATATTATTATATTAGTATGCATATATTATTATATTATTTATTGTATGCATATATTATTTATTGTATTTATGCCAGTTCAAATTGATTTATTGTTGAAATATATACATATGCACCTATTCATTATTGGTATTGGCATGAATATTTACGACTTTCTAGAATAATGGTACCTATATTATAGATCCTTCTGTCCCAATATTTAGGTAAGTAAGTAAACAGATATTTAATTAAACTTATGAACTCTATAGACCTTTAGCCTTGCTGAACTAGAAGATATAAATCTGCATTTCCATCGCGCACGATGACATCGTAAGAGCTAGCGACCAATCACAACACAGCAATCAGATTCACTTCACCGACTGTTGTCTTTGATGATTCGAGAGTTTGGCTCGCTAGCCATGTCATTCCCGTGTCAAAGCTTGGCGTCAGCCGTCGCAACGGGCTATGCGGCCGCGCGGGTGGCCTGTTCAACTCGTGTAACGATCTCTACACTTACTTACTGCCGCACTCACAAACCCCAATTAATTTTAATTCTAATTAAGTCACCTTTAAAAATCTATTTATTTCGACTGTCGAAGTCGTTTATGATTAATTTCGGTTACTGAACACGAGATAATTATTATCTCTACTCACTATATGCGTATTAAGTATTACTGGGCTTCGAATATCAAAATAATCCGATTTCAAAAAGTGGATTAATGATCATTAACTTTAATTGACGTTCGTAAGTTCGGCAGTGAGAATTTACTGTAATTTACTTGAATGTCTAATCTTCGACTATTTTAATTATTCACTGTTAACCTTTAAAGGGCTACTAAACTCAAGGTCTGTCAAAGCGCAAAGGAGCGCAGCATACTTGGTGTTAAGCGAACAGACCGAGTTAGAAACGTCACTCTGCTCGATTACAGATGTCGGGGAAAAGTCAGCAAAGCTGAAGTGGGAGTGGGCAGGCCAGGTCGCAACAATGAATCCGCAGAGAACTGGGCTAGAAATGCTACGTTCTGTAAACCCCGCAACGGTCGACGAAGACGTGGTAGACCAAGGCGACGCTAAAGGAACAACATAGACGCCTTTGCGGGTCCGGCGTGGCCATGTATTGCTCAGGATCTAGAGTCATGGAAGGAAAAAGAGGAGGCCTTTGCTCATCTTTGGGACATATTAGGCTCATATCTTGTGACGAGACAATTAGGAAGTTCGCCTGGTGTTACTCGCGACAGCTACACTGTTGCACGTTACCCGAGACATCAGTTATTTGCTGCCGCACTCACAAACGTCAGTTATCGTTAATTCTAACTAAGCCACTTTTAAGAACCTAATGGAGAGACTTTAATTTATGTATTTGTCTTCAGGATAATTAACAGATATACAATCAATTAAACCTAGCTAAGATTGTACTTAAAAAAAATTACTTATTGTATACCCAACACCATTATCCACAAAAGATTATAAGCTGCTAATTTTTAATTTAAATAAACTATGATAATTTACATAAATAAATTTAAATGTAACTTAATGCAAGTACCAAGTGCCACTGAATTTACAAATCAAAAAGAAGAAAAAGAATAAACGAAATAAGAGTAATCTAGAACAATACGTTAATGTAATATAGCATTAATATTATATTATAATCCTAGATATGTTATATCCTTAATAAGTACAGAAAATGTTGACTGATTATTTAATGTATATATTATCTGTATAATACCCATATTTGCGAACAATAAATGATTTGATTTGATTATATCGACTCTAGGAGCTGTTTATGCTTATTTTCTACTAGCTGACCCACGCAGCTCCGCCTGCGCTATTTTTACGTTAACTAAACTTTTAATAACAGACATTCGCATCAAATACATAACCTCCTGTTTTATAGTCGGTTAAAAACTGGGACCCACTTTTAAGTTGCCCTCTGAAGCACGGACCCTTTTAGTTCAAATGGCGTTAAACGGTCACCCATCTATTTAATGACCTTACCTAACGTTGCTTAACCCGATCGATTACAAAACCTTGATAACAACTCTCTATAAGTGTTCCCTAACTAATATTTATTATATTATAAAGAAAAATTGATAAAATTGGACCAAGCGTATAACCAAGTACCCATTTTGACTTTAATCCCCTCTCCCAAAAGAACCGTGCTAGATTACGGGATTAAAAGTATCCTATGTCCTACCTCGTAGTAAGATCTCAAATCATGCCAAGTTTCATTTAAATCCATTCAGTAGTTTCGGCGTGATACGCAGCCGTGATACAGACAGACAGACAGACAGACAGACAGACAGACAGACAGACAGACAGACAGACAGACAGACAGACAGACAGACAGACAGACAGACAGACAGACAGACAGACAGACAGACAGACAGACAGACAGACAGACAGACAGACAGACAGACAGACAGACAGACAGACAGACAGACAGACAGACAGACAGACAGACAGACAGACAGACAGACAGACAGACAGACAGACAGACAGACAGACAGACAGACAGACAGACAGACAGACAGACAGACAGACAGACAGACAGACAGACAGACAGACAGACAGACAGACAGACAGACAGACAGACAGACAGACAGACAGACAGACAGACAGACAGACAGACAGACAGACAGACAGACAGACAGACAGACAGACAGACAGACAGACAGACAGACAGACAGACAGACAGACAGACAGACAGACAGACAGACAGACAGACAGACAGACAGACAGACAGACAGACAGACAGACAGACAGACAGACAGACAGACAGACAGACAGACAGACAGACAGACAGACAGACAGACAGACAGACAGACAGACAGACAGACAGACAGACAGACAGACAGACAGACAGACAGACAGACAGACAGACAGACAGACAGACAGACAGACAGACAGACAGACAGACAGACAGACAGACAGACAGACAGACAGACAGACAGACAGACAGACAGACAGACAGACAGACAGACAGACAGACAGACAGACAGACAGACAGACAGACAGACAGACAGACAGACAGACAGACAGACAGACAGACAGACAGACAGACAGACAGACAGACAGACAGACAGACAGACAGACAGACAGACAGACAGACAGACAGACAGACAGACAGACAGACAGACAGACAGACAGACAGACAGACAGACAGACAGACAGACAGACAGACAGACAGACAGACAGACAGACAGACAGACAGACAGACAGACAGACAGACAGACAGACAGACAGACAGACAGACAGACAGACAGACAGACAGACAGACAGACAGACAGACAGACAGACAGACAGACAGACAGACAGACAGACAGACAGACAGACAGACAGACAGACAGACAGACAGACAGACAGACAGACAGACAGACAGACAGACAGACAGACAGACAGACAGACAGACAGACAGACAGACAGACAGACAGACAGACAGACAGACAGACAGACAGACAGACAGACAGACAGACAGACAGACAGACAGACAGACAGACAGACAGACAGACAGACAGACAGACAGACAGACAGACAGACAGACAGACAGACAGACAGACAGACAGACAGACAGACAGACAGACAGACAGACAGACAGACAGACAGACAGACAGACAGACAGACAGACAGACAGACAGACAGACAGACAGACAGACAGACAGACAGACAGACAGACAGACAGACAGACAGACAGACAGACAGACAGACAGACAGACAGACAGACAGACAGACAGACAGACAGACAGACAGACAGACAGACAGACAGACAGACAGACAGACAGACAGACAGACAGACAGACAGACAGACAGACAGACAGACAGACAGACAGACAGACAGACAGACAGACAGACAGACAGACAGACAGACAGACAGACAGACAGACAGACAGACAGACAGACAGACAGACAGACAGACAGACAGACAGACAGACAGACAGACAGACAGACAGACAGACAGACAGACAGACAGACAGACAGACAGACAGACAGACAGACAGACAGACAGACAGACAGACAGACAGACAGACAGACAGACAGACAGACAGACAGACAGACAGACAGACAGACAGACAGACAGACAGACAGACAGACAGACAGACAGACAGACAGACAGACAGACAGACAGACAGACAGACAGACAGACAGACAGACAGACAGACAGACAGACAGACAGACAGACAGACAGACAGACAGACAGACAGACAGACAGACAGACAGACAGACAGACAGACAGACAGACAGACAGACAGACAGACAGACAGACAGACAGACAGACAGACAGACAGACAGACAGACAGACAGACAGACAGACAGACAGACAGACAGACAGACAGACAGACAGACAGACAGACAGACAGACAGACAGACAGACAGACAGACAGACAGACAGACAGACAGACAGACAGACAGACAGACAGACAGACAGACAGACAGACAGACAGACAGACAGACAGACAGACAGACAGACAGACAGACAGACAGACAGACAGACAGACAGACAGACAGACAGACAGACAGACAGACAGACAGACAGACAGACAGACAGACAGACAGACAGACAGACAGACAGACAGACAGACAGACAGACAGACAGACAGACAGACAGACAGACAGACAGACAGACAGACAGACAGACAGACAGACAGACAGACAGACAGACAGACAGACAGACAGACAGACAGACAGACAGACAGACAGACAGACAGACAGACAGACAGACAGACAGACAGACAGACAGACAGACAGACAGACAGACAGACAGACAGACAGACAGACAGACAGACAGACAGACAGACAGACAGACAGACAGACAGACAGACAGACAGACAGACAGACAGACAGACAGACAGACAGACAGACAGACAGACAGACAGACAGACAGACAGACAGACAGACAGACAGACAGACAGACAGACAGACAGACAGACAGACAGACAGACAGACAGACAGACAGACAGACAGACAGACAGACAGACAGACAGACAGACAGACAGACAGACAGACAGACAGACAGACAGACAGACAGACAGACAGACAGACAGACAGGACAGGACAGACAGGACAGACAGACAGACAGACAGGACAGGACAGACAGGACAGACAGGACAGGACAGGACAGACAGACAGGACAGGAGGCAGACAGACAGACAGGACAGGACAGGCAGGCAGGCAGGCAGGCAGGCAGGCAGGCAGGCAGGCAGGCAGACAGGCAGGCAGGCAGGCAGGCAGGCAGGCAGACAGGCAGACAGACAGACAGACAGACAGACAGACAGACAGACAGACAGACAGACAGACAGACAGACAGACAGACAGACAGACAGACAGACAGACAGACAGACAGACAGACAGACAGACAGACAGACAGACAGACAGACAGACAGACAGACAGACAGACAGACAGACAGACAGACAGACAGACAGACAGACAGACAGACAGACAGACAGACAGACAGACAGACAGACAGACAGACAGACAGACAGACAGACAGACAGACAGACAGACAGACAGACAGACAGACAGACAGACAGACAGACAGACAGACAGACAGACAGACAGACAGACAGACAGACAGACAGACAGACAGACAGACAGACAGACAGACAGACAGACAGACAGACAGACAGACAGACAGACAGACAGACAGACAGACAGACAGACAGACAGACAGACAGACAGACAGACAGACAGACAGACAGACAGACAGACAGACAGACAGACAGACAGACAGACAGACAGACAGACAGACAGACAGACAGACAGACAGACAGACAGACAGACAGACAGACAGACAGACAGACAGACAGACAGACAGACAGACAGACAGACAGACAGACAGACAGACAGACAGACAGACAGACAGACAGACAGACAGACAGACAGACAGACAGACAGACAGACAGACAGACAGACAGACAGACAGACAGACAGACAGACAGACAGACAGACAGACAGACAGACAGACAGACAGACAGACAGACAGACAGACAGACAGACAGACAGACAGACAGACAGACAGACAGACAGACAGACAGACAGACAGACAGACAGACAGACAGACAGACAGACAGACAGACAGACAGACAGACAGACAGACAGACAGACAGACAGACAGACAGACAGACAGACAGACAGACAGACAGACAGACAGACAGACAGACAGACAGACAGACAGACAGACAGACAGACAGACAGACAGACAGACAGACAGACAGACAGACAGACAGACAGACAGACAGACAGACAGACAGACAGACAGACAGACAGACAGACAGACAGACAGACAGACAGACAGACAGACAGACAGACAGACAGACAGACAGACAGACAGACAGACAGACAGACAGACAGACAGACAGACAGACAGACAGACAGACAGACAGACAGACAGACAGACAGACAGACAGACAGACAGACAGACAGACAGACAGACAGACAGACAGACAGACAGACAGACAGACAGACAGACAGACAGACAGACAGACAGACAGACAGACAGACAGACAGACAGACAGACAGACAGACAGACAGACAGACAGACAGACAGACAGACAGACAGACAGACAGACAGACAGACAGACAGACAGACAGACAGACAGACAGACAGACAGACAGACAGACAGACAGACAGACAGACAGACAGACAGACAGACAGACAGACAGACAGACAGACAGACAGACAGACAGACAGACAGACAGACAGACAGACAGACAGACAGACAGACAGACAGACAGACAGACAGACAGACAGACAGACAGACAGACAGACAGACAGACAGACAGACAGACAGACAGACAGACAGACAGACAGACAGACAGACAGACAGACAGACAGACAGACAGACAGACAGACAGACAGACAGACAGACAGACAGACAGACAGACAGACAGACAGACAGACAGACAGACAGACAGACAGACAGACAGACAGACAGACAGACAGACAGACAGACAGACAGACAGACAGACAGACAGACAGACAGACAGACAGACAGACAGACAGACAGACAGACAGACAGACAGACAGACAGACAGACAGACAGACAGACAGACAGACAGACAGACAGACAGACAGACAGACAGACAGACAGACAGACAGACAGACAGACAGACAGACAGACAGACAGACAGACAGACAGACAGACAGACAGACAGACAGACAGACAGACAGACAGACAGACAGACAGACAGACAGACAGACAGACAGACAGACAGACAGACAGACAGACAGACAGACAGACAGACAGACAGACAGACAGACAGACAGACAGACAGACAGACAGACAGACAGACAGACAGACAGACAGACAGACAGACAGACAGACAGACAGACAAAAATTAAAAAAATTACATTTTCGGCCTCAGTATCGGTTATAGAATGCCCTTCAAATATAATTTTCAAAATATCTTCAATGTACAGAATTGGACGTGTTACAGTTTTATTATAAGTATAGATTATTGAGTACGAGATAATTGAAATTTCTACTATCAGAGTACCTATAAACTATTAATTGGCTGCGAGTATTCAAATAATATGCGGTAACAGCTCAGTGGGCGAGCGCTTGCCTTGGAAACAAGGTGCGCAGGTTCGAACCCCGGCTCGCACCTCTGATTTCTTCAATGAATCATGTGCGAATCGTCTTTGTGCGATTGTTACTAGCTTTCGGTGAAGGAAAACATCGTGATGAAACCTGCATGTCTGAGAAAGCCTAACTAGCTCTCGAATGACGTGTGAAGTCCGCCAGCCCGCACTTGGCCAGCGTGGTGGACTATGGCCTAAGCCCCCTCATCTTGAGGGGAGGCCCGTGCCCAGCAGTGGGACATAAACAAGGGCTGGTATTATTATTTATTATTATTATTCAAATAATATGATTTTAAGAACAGGACTATTGATCATTAACTGTAATTGGCGTTTGTAAGTGCGGCAGTAAGTCTCATAAGTCCGTTAATATCATCAGCTACATAATGATCCTTTGCGGCAGAAAACTACGGTGATCCGTCAACTCTGTACCTACATAGACGATGCCTTGCATAAGGGACGCTATCTAGTGAACCTATAGGGACCTATAGGGTTTTTTCTTTACAAGATCAAAAACGTAACAGTAAATGTATATCAACACAGGAGTGATGGCTAACCGTTGGCTAGCCAAAGACAATTGGTAGGGTTGAATATGACATATTGAACCCTACCAATCGTCTTAGATCTTCTAAAGAAAAACAGAAAAACATCCACATAAAGACTACCCACATTGAAACTGAAAAAATATAATTCTAATATTATATCCCTACGTTTAAGAATGTGTGTTCATTTGTACATTTAACCATAAAGGATGAGTGTGTCCGATATCATTATTCTCATGTAGGTATACTCTATCGACCTACTGGCTTAGCTTTATACCTACAGCATGTCTAAAACAGTGGTTTGTCAGACAAACGGAAGTAATTTGTTATTTTTCTGCTATCGGTATATTTGTTACGCTTATTTTAAAACACATTACGTACTTTGTAATTTACAGGACACTAGCTGCGCCCGCGCAGCTCCGCTCGCGTTCTTTTTACTCAGGAAACTTTTTGGGCTCATGCACACACTTTGCTGAAAATCATGACATGATCAAATGCATAGTTTACGGTTCTTTAAAGGACATACAGGCAGACAAACATTCATTTTTATATACCTACTTATATAGATTTTTCGATTATTTTTAATAGTTAAGAAATTTTGTCGATATATTTACTAATGATTTGATTAGACATCTTTATCATGACGCGAATTCATACCACAATTTTCTATCTGAGCAAGCCGAAACAGTTAGAGATGTTATCGCATCTGTTAGCGGCGATAGCATTTTAATGAGTAAACAATCGATGCACGCCGCGCGGCTGGGTGCCGCACGCGCGTCCTCCGCCCCGTACCAATAATTCTAGAATTTATAGACGAGAACCACGACCAACGAGCAAACGATACGACATCGTCGTAAGTTTTGAGTATCATGGTACAGGGTAACTTTCTTCATCATCTTTTCCTAGCAATAGTATCGACTACCTGCTTTACTTACTACAAATGAGGTCCCCTTTATTTTTTGACATGAAATCGGAGAAACGATTTGTTCAGAAAGCATATTTGAATCTACCCATCCCTTAGGTTAGCTTTAAAGAGGGAGTACATGGCCACTGCTAGAATAGGATATTAAAAAGTAAAAACGTACCTCCACATAGATCCCAATGATTTGCTAAGTTCAGCGTTGTGTAGAGCCGGTCGTTGTTCGGAAAGACGCTTGCGCATAGCCTGCGCAAACACCATGAATGCATTCATAGGCCTCTTTACGTGTTCTTGTCGCCTGCAACCACCACCCCTGTGGAAAAAAAGTATTATTTAGCAAAACATACGCAAGAAGGCCCAGTATTTAAAGCCTATCTCGAGATTCAGATGTACTAATCTCTATGCATTAAAAGCTTGTGGGTTTAATGTCATACTAATATAGAAATCAGAGAATTAGGTAACTTCTTATAACAGTCGGTTTGTTTGGTTAAAAACTAGAGAAGAAATTTAATTTCTCAAAAAAAATATTGACCTTTGAACTTGCACTCGCCGTGATAAAAAGTAAAGTTAACATCATAATTAGTTAAAAACTCCGAGTACCTATTACGCACACAGTGTTGTTTGGTAACGGAGCTATAAATAGTTGAAGTTTAGACCCACATTCGAACAAAAAACTCATATTGACATAAACAATGTGAAATGCGCACTTGAGCGGCCGCGCGCCGGCGTACTCAAATTGGTGTAGCTTTCGGCGCGCGCCCGATAATTACTAGGTAACCGCGGCCATCAGGCGAGGACTATAAACAAAATATATTACGAGTTACCCTTTATACTACGTGCACTAAACACTGTGCGTCAACGCATGTAAAATTTGTAAACAGTCAAAGTGGCGCGGCCTCACGTCATTTTACGCTCGTAAACATCTCTTATTTTATTACTTTTTTATTTTCTAATGCCGCGTTCGGGTTTCCTTGCGATCTGAATGCTGACAATAAATTATGTTTTTTTCTTCAAACACTGACACGCCAGTAAAAGTCGATCGATTTCTAACGGATTACTCTCGGGAAGCAATATGAGAAGAAATAATTACTACCCGCTTCGCCGAACTTGTAGCGATTTCCTTGTTTATTACTTAGAACGCGCTCACGAGAACTTTATTACCTACACTAACGCGATGCCGAAATGAGTTACCTATTCTTTGATTTTCTATAGCTCTACTCCATAAATATGGTTCTATTACTCGGTTGATCACTGTCATACATAAGATCTATGTATCTATATATTAAGCATTAACTTAACAGCGACTTGTTTCTTTTAGTAATAAAAAATGTGTGATGTTAATGTAACAAAGTTAATTTTGCAGTTATAAGTAAGTATAGGCAATAGTTCAACCGATCTTTATTTGAATCTGCAAGTTGAAGTGGCAATGGTCAGGCCACATCGCTCGAAGAACTGATAAACGTTGAGGACGAATGGTTTACGAGTGGCAGCCAGGAACTGTTCATAATATCTTGACGGTTTGTTTAGTTACCCTGGCCGCTACCGATTAGGTCGTGGATTCGGTTCCCATCTGGTGTCTGGATGTTATTAATATATGTATTTATGTGTCTGGGTCAAAAAAATACACATAATTATTCAGTTTCATCATGGTCATGGTCTGGCTCTGCCTAGTTGATGTGTGGATTATTCCAGGATATTATTATTACAACAAAGACAAAGCAACAAACGGACAGAGTCACTATCCTCACCAGTGAGGGAATGAAAAAAAAAGGTTAAGAAGTGTTGGGCTTAAACACCGACTCTACATTTTGAATATAAGTTACTAACGCGGCGACAAGAATGTTCACTTGAAGTTAAACGCTTGATTATTGAATGCCGATCGTCATCTGACACATGAACTAACTTGTTGTTCATCCTCATATAACCCCAGCAAGCCTAGAATGGATCCTCTGTGGCTGTCACATGGGCACATGAGGGGACTAGGCTCTCCGGTGGCATATGCACCAGGTACCCTTGCTTTTGAGCCTGCGGCCTTGTGGGTGCATTATAGTCTCCCGTCCTGTCACGGTTCACGGGGACTGGAGTCGCAACTCGCAATCCGCCGCCGTCTACCTCGGAGTCGCCGCCGCCGCGCCGTACTCTATGACACCTTAAGACAATAGTCTATTATCAACGATTACTGTGAAATGTCTGTAAAATATAATATGCCACACAATAAAGTAGTAATAATATAACAAATTGTGGTATTTCCTTTCATAATAGAGTGAGTAGTGGCAAGTTTTTGTAGAACATTGGACCCACCGCGCGCCGACATCTGGTTAGTAACATCGGAGTTCCTGACAATCACAGATAGTAACTACTCGTGTTTTAATTGCTACATGTTAAATTACGTACTCAAAGTGGTGCTTATAGATTTTGCCGTGATTACAAGTTTTATTTATAGCGAGACAAATGCATATAAATGTAATAAACTAAATTTCGCAAATTCATTGAACTTGAGAATGGACCCAGCAAACATATTTGTAGGCTTATTTTTGTAAAATATAATGACTTATTTTTTTCCTATGGACTTATGTTATCGCTCCTATTTAACAGCAGGAAAAATAGTAGGTACTGATTGAAACCAAATTGATCATTGAATAGCAGTTCCGCCGCTTTCCTTCAGCAATGAACATTAAATTAAATTAATAATAACTTGTTTCCATTACACAACATTACACTTAAGAAAAACTGAATAGTACAACAGGACAAGACATATCATTATACATAATGTACGTAGGGACACACATTTTATTACATTGCATATAATTTACTGCCAGATTTCACACTGAATCCTTGGATTCAAGACTTTAGAGTTGTAGACGTGACGCTTGCGTCATGTCTACAAATCTAAAGTCTAGGATTTAGTAGGCATCACATTAATAGCTAACGCGGTTTTGTTTATCTACAAGTGGTTGGAATGAATTATTGAAAAAGCAATAGACGGCACGTGTTTATTGCCAGCCATTTAATTTTGTAATCGTATTTTTATGCTTTTGTTTCAGACAGCCAAGCGTTTAAAATCTACTTCGGTTTCAGATTACATTTTTTTGTGTCACTTTACAATAGGTTACACAAAGGAAATGAGAATGATTTACACAATATTTAATAGTAAATCATACAGCCCTTTATTATTTTAAGTTACAAACATAACTATTTTTCAGCACAGGGATTGACTTTTGGGTGAAAGTATTAAACCTATTAGTGTGTTAAATCATTGGTTTTTAGGATTAATAATGCTATATGTCCCCTGTCCTGCCCGCCGAAGCACGGAGACGCTTAGTCAGTTCAAATGCCACTAAACGGTCACCCATCTAAGTACCGACCTTGCCTGGCGTTGCTTAACCAACTGATCGTTTGCCGAACAGTGATTACAACTGGCCATGAGCTCTAGGTACACATGATACTTTTGATAGGTACCAGAGGCGTAGCTACTCCGTATCAGCCGTATTTTTGATACGCGGCCCCCAGGCTGCAGAGACTCCGAATGTGTGTCTTTCAAACAAAAATTCATAAAATCCTTGATCTGACTTAAACTCTTGGGCCGGCCGCACCTTCATTTAGGTTCCCCAAAATATGCGCAAAAGTTCACTTAAAGTGAACTTTTAAAAGTGAACTTCACTGTAAGTGAACTTTTAAAAGTGAACTTTTGCGTAACATGACGCAGTTACGTTCTATTGGTGCTGTCAAAAAGAAAATAAACGGTTGGATCTATTATAGTAGTTGTATTGCGTTTCGATTGCGTTTCGGTGATTAGCTGTATCGAAATTGCGTATTTATGCTATTCTGTCTATTCCATTCCATGCTGTATCGTCTTTGGCAACTAATTCGCTGCCATAAAAGGTGTTATTAAAATCGCTCATTTTGGATACTTAATCCTTGATCCTAAAATTGTGCGAGGTTTATAGAGACAAACTCAAACTCAAATTCAAAAATCTTTATTTCAAATAGGCTTAACGCTAGCACTTTTGAATTGTCATTTTTTTCAAAGCTACCACCGGATCTCAACGCGGCCTCAACTGTGAAGATCCGGAAAGAAACTCAGCGAGCTTGTCATTTTTTATAAACATTGTCATTGTGTGATTACTGTCATGTATAATTCCTAACAAGTGCACAATTAATAAAAAATAATCTAGCACTTTTTAACCGACTTCAAAAAAGGAGGAGGTTCTCAATTCGTCTGTATATATTTTTTTTTTTTTTTTTTTATGTATGTTCGCGCATAACTCTGGCAATTATTAACCGATTTGAAAAAATCTTTCTTCCATCCATTCTTCAATCCATTGATTGGGTCCCATAAACAAATTATTGCTTAGTAATAAGTAGTTCCTAAAAAACAAGAATGGTGACTGCGCACTGAGAGTTGCAAGAAAGCCTATATAGATGACGTTTTAGTCGCTCGGACTCGCTCGGTCGGACAAAAATGGTCATAACTCTGGCAAATATTTACCAATTTCAATGATTCTTTTTTTATTCGAAAGAAGAAACCACTGTATTAAATCTGTATGAATTTTATTACAACCGGATAAGAACTTCCTGGAGGACCATGAACGATGTGGAGGAATTTATCTGGTAAAAACCATAAAACTGATGTTCTCCATTACATTGCTCTGACAATTATGAACCGATTTCGATGATTCTTTTTTTATTCGAGAGAGTAAACTACTATGATGTTTCCATGCAAATTTCATTACGACCGGATATTATTTTCTGAAGAAACATGAATTATGTAAAACTATGTAGACGATAATGTGATCATAACCTACCTAGATAATTTTACGGTTTTCGATGGTTCAATTTTTATATATGAAAATATCACTAAAAAGGTTAAAATAAAATCTTTTTAAAAAAAAATTGAACCGACTTCAATATCACTGAAAAGTATAAAATAATTTAAGTATTATTGAAGTTGGTGCCAAATATACACAGCAGGTACGCTAACACCAACTTCAATAATATTTAACACATAGAACGCCAAATGCCTGACACACAGTAGATTTTTGTATTGGTATGATGCCTGACGGCAGTCTAAGGGTTAAATTATTTTATACTTTTCAGTGATATTGAAGTCGGTTCAATTTTTTTTTAAAAAGATTTTGAATGGTCAATTTTTTAAAAGCTACCACCGTATTACGACGCGGCCTCAACTGAGAAGATCCGGCAATAAACTCAGCGGGCTTGTCATTTTTTCACTTTTTATAAACATTGTTTTGTTACAAATGAATCGACATTAGAGATAGTGTGTCCTGCCGTTCGAAACATAAAACAAGGGAGAAAAGAAGAAAAAAATAAATTACGACAAAATTACAACAAACTAAAAGGCCAAAGGGATAGTAGTCGGACCAGTCCCCCCAAGCAGCACAATTGTGATTACTGTCATGTATAATTCCGGGTTTGTTTTCCAGATCAGGCACTGTTATGTATAAATTAATTTAGGTAACGACCTTTAGAAGACTTGAGCAACAAACTTACTATAGTAGTAAGCACTCGTGACTTGAACAATAATAAAATACGCGTCGCATTTTGGGAATGTTAACTTACTCGCAAACTTACGTCTCTTATTTTCATGTTCGGCTATATGGGGCTATTGTTTAAATACTAGAGCAGTGGCCTATTGCCCATTATACAATGATTGATAGCCCTAAACAAATATATGGTTACACCTTACCTAAGCACATTCGATGCTTAATGCTACCAAGCTCTGAGCTGAGATGTTATTGTTTTTTTTTTCTATTTTTACACGTGTTTAATTACCTACAAGAAAGTTGATGTTTTGCATAAACTAAGATACCTAGAAAACAATGGATACATTAAAAAGTTATTACTAATAAGTAAATTATTCTTTATGTGAGGTGAAATTGCGTGAGACAAATGTGGAACCAACAGAAAATTCATGTTAGAATAAATTTAGAAGCAGCTATATTCTTCCTATATTCCATTGATGGGCCCGTCGGTCTAGTGGTTAGACACCCTGGCTGCTACCCGATGGGTCGTGGGTTCGATTCCCACCAAGTGTCTGGGTGTTATTTATCTATTTAAGTACATATGTATTTACAAAAAAAAAGTAAGTATATAAATATTAGTATCAGTTGTCTGGTTTCCATAGTACAGGCTCTGCCTTGTTTGGGATCGGATGACCGTGTGTGGATTGTCCCAAGATATTACTATTATTTACAGCTGCTATGCTAATGTTGGTAACACATTATTATGTAAATGACCTATGGACGTATTTTTTCACTTAAGCTTACATAATTTGTGCATGCAAAGCAAATTTTGTTTTTAAATGACTGTTTGCTATGTCGGTCCTTATGCAAAAGGCATCATCCATACATTCACCATCGCAGAAATTCTGCCATCAACGGCTGTGTTCCGGTGTGAAGAGCACTGTAACTGGTTAAATTACCCGACACAAAAGACTTAATAACTAATATTTCGAGTGGCTATTAGCAGTGCAGTGTATACACAATATAGCAGACGTCTTTGCTTGTCTCGTCACTAAAGTTGAATAAAAAAAAATACGCATGTATACCCTGTTTTTCACTAGATTAAAGTCGTAACTGTAAATGTATGAACACAGGAGTTGGGTTGAAAACGGTAGGGTTCAATACGTACCTTCGGAGTCGCTGGACGTTCGGGGTGTGGGCCCTAGGACGTCCATTGAGTACGGCTGCGACTCCGAGGGGGACGGCGGCGGGGTTGCGACCCCCGTCCCCGTGAGCATCGTGTCTGGGGGCTACAATGTGCCCCCCGGCCCGGCGGCGGGCTCAAAGGCAAGGCATTGACTTCTGGTGCAGATCCCACCGGAGAGCCCTGGGGTCCCATCTCATGTGCCGATGCCACAGCCGCGGGGGTTTTGGTGGGTAAGAATCACACATACCACGTTCAAGCCCCACAGCTCCCGGGGACCTTTTGAAGGAATCCCCCGCGAAAAGAAATGGTTCAATACGTCATATTTAACCCTACCCATTGCTATTAGCTGGTAACCGATCACCAGCCATTACTCCTGTGCTCATACAGAATTCTTAAAGTCACTATGTCCATTTTATCGAAATTGACTTTACCAGCTTAAAACATTCCCCGTACTTTTCTCTACGAGCTGGCCTAACTCATTTTCGAATAAAATAACGCTAAGTTTCACTGTCTTATTTATTCCAAATTTTATTGTTCAGCCATTTCTTTTAATTATTTTTCAAATGACCATATATCGAAACAAGAAAAATGGACTTAAGGACTTTAAGAACTCAGCCATCCATATAATGTTCCGATTCCGATCTTGTAAAGAAAAACAGGGTGTTCATTAGAAGTGATAGAAACCTCTGTTACAATTTCAGCCGTGTCACATTTTCACACTATGTAGATAAAAGTTGCCGAATGCCCGCTAGTGTGGCTAGAAGTAGAAGACTAGTGCACCTCGAGGCCATTGGCTGAGGAAGTCATAAACAGAGCAGATAGCTGTCATCTGTAACGCTCCCGCCCCCACGCTATTTCTGCCTTTCAGTGACGAGCCGCCAGCCGCCCACCGAACTTAGGATTTGCACATAAATTTGCGAAGTGAACCAACATCGGACAGTTTGTTACCGCCAAAGTGTATAGTTGCAAGCTAATGGGTTGTACGCTTTGTTTTATTGCTTTAGGCAACTTCTACTAAGCGTTTAAACATTGTAAATGTAATGAGAATTAAATTTGGACTCACTAGAGTACTATTAAAATTACGATTTAGGAATTGGTACTTCTAGAAACGTAAACGTAATAGGCAAATAAGGATTTCATATTCAATCCGGTAGAGAGCTATTATTATAATTCCAATATCTATCATAACTATATATATAAATGAATAGCTGTCAACGGACAGCTTAGTATGTTAACTAACATCAGCACCAGCTGGCACTGGCTTCAATATGCAGTATGTAACACAAAGAAATTCAAACTGCGAAACTGGTTGATAGGTTGGTGAAGCATAATATAATAGTAAGTGTCGGTCTACATTTTTTATCACTATTCATGCTATTCACTTTGTTTCATCATCATCATCAGCCGGAAGACGTCCACTGCTGAACATAGGCCTAAAAAATGTGTCTTAAAATGAACATGGACAAGACGAAGATCATGTCTAATGTCCATGTTGCACCCGTACCGGTAGTTGTTGGGAACGATACACTCGAAGTTGTTGACCACTACGTATAACTAGGACAAACTATCAAGTTAGGTACCGACCTAACTTGATAGTTTGTCCTAGTTATACGTAGTGGTCAACAACAACAACAACAACGTTGAAGTTGGACCGCCAACTTCGACGAAGAGGTCACCCGAAGAATCCAACTCGGATGGGCAGCGTTCGGGAAACTACGCGATATCTTCTCGTCCGAAACACCGCAGTGCCTGAAGACGAAGGTTTTTAACCAGTGTGTGTTGCCAGTGATGACATATGGTACTGAGACGTGGTCTGTAACGGCTGGCCTTTTAGAGAAGTTCAGAGTCACACAACGAGCCATGGAGAGAGCTATGCTCGGAGTTTCTTTGCGCGACAGAATCCGAAATGTGGAGATTCGCCGAAGAACCAAGGTCACCGACATAGCTCTCAGAATCTGCAAGTTGAAGTGGCTCCCACTAGGTGGACAGACGACATTGTGCGCGTCGCAGGTAACCGGTGGATGCAAATAGCCAATTGTCGTTCAATGTGGCGTAATGGAAGATGTTATTACTAATAGTTATAATAACATTTATTGAGATTTAGTAAGCCAATCTTTGTGGTAAAATAAATTACTTTATTACGACAGATAAATCTCGACAACTACCTTTTAAAACGACTAAGTAGTATAATCCTTTTTTTATTTTATTTTTTAACCGACTTCAAAAAAGGAGGAGGTTCTCAATTCGTCTGTATATATTTTTTTTTTTTTTATGTATGTTCGCGCATAACTCTGTCAATTATGAACCGATTTGAAAAAATCTTTCTTCCATCCATTCTTCAATCCATTGATTGGGTCCCATAAAAAAATTATTGCGTAGTAATAAGTAGTTCCTGAAAAACAAGAATGGTGACTGCGCACTGAGAGCTGCAGGAAAGCCTATATCGATGACGTTATGTCGCTTTTTAAGGACAAAAATGGTCATAACTCTGGCAAATATTTACCAATTTCAATTATTCTTTTTTTATCCGAAAGAAAAAACCACTGTATTAAATCTGTATGAATTTTATTACAACCGGATAAGAACTTCCTGGAGAACCATGAACGATGTGGAGGAATTTATCTGGTAAAAACCATAAAACTGATGTTCTCCATTACATTTCTCTGACAATTATGAACCGATTGCGATGATTCTTTTTTTATTCGAGAGAGTAAACTGCTATGATGATTCCATGCAAATTTCATTACGACCGGATATTTTTTTCTGAAGAAACATGAATTATGTAAAACTATGTAGACGATAATGTGATCATAACCTATCTAGATAATTTTACGGTTTGCGATGGTTCAATCTTTATATATGAAAATATCACTAAAAAGTTTAAAATAAATTCTTTTAAAAAAAAAATTGAACCGACTTCAATATCACTGAAAAGTATAAAATAATTTAAATATTATTGAAGTTGGTGCCAAATATACACAGCCGGTAAGCTAACACCAACTTCAATAATATTTAAATTATTTTATACTTTTCAGTGATATTGAAGTCGGTTCAATTTTTTTTTAAAAAGATTTTATTAAATCTGCTATTAAGTACATACATGAATCATTGAATCATAAATTAACCAGGGATAATTTATGCTCAAATTCGAAAATCAATTCATACAAATATTTACATTTAAACGACCATTAAAAATCTCCTTCTCATTCAGCGGGTCCTGAAAATTTTATGAACATCCCTGCGACCACAGTTATCTTTACAGTCGATGTAACAACGGCAATAAAACAATTAATGACTCCGTAAAACATGACGGTAGCCGACAGATGAGTTACAAAAACATTACCCTGCCACTCGACTGCGTTTTATCATCGCACGAAAGAAATTACATTTGTGAGATTAGATTGTACGGACATACATGTATCACCTGGTAGCCCCTGGGAAAATTCGAGTCATTCTAAAAGGGTGGTTTCGACCGACGTCATCATGCGGTGAATTGCGGTGGAATTCGGTTTGTTTAATTTATTAAAAGGGGGAAACGCTCTCACAAAGTTTGTTCAAATATTATTGTGGATTTGTGGAATTATCGCTACGAGTAGGGTAAGATATGAAGTATTTGGTAGGTGTTGAAGTTGGATCTTATTTCTCTGTATGTGAGTACGAAATGGTCCTAGGAATGTAGGTAATTGATGCCTAGATCGGACCCTGGCCAGGCTGTACCAGAGTGAAAGCATATATAGTTCGCGTTCACTAAACTTGTAAACAGCGAGGCCACGAAAGAATTTTGCCGCCCACCCATAACCAGCCAATAACAGAATAACGACTAAATAGTCGGTAGATCTGGCACTTTGTCAGGACCCAGGAGTCTGACATAACTCTCACTGGTATCCCGGTTGTTATCCCGGCAGGAGCGGCGTGGCGTGGTTATTCATAAAGGATTCCCCGTTAAAAAAAGGCAGTACTAAAACTTCCATTTTGTAAGAACTACATGTAGGTACTAATCTAAAAAAAATTAAATGTACAGAAAAATAAGAACGTTGAACATTCTGCAGAAGTTAAAAACTTTGTCGTAGTTATACGTCTCTGATTATTCAAACCGCGTAAGTCCACGTTTATGGAACCAAGCTCTCTCCGTTCTTAGAAGTGCGGAACATCTATGATAAATTCGACTATCTTAATTTTGATTTAAAAGCGATCGAAGGTGGATGAGAAATAATGTTTTACGATTACTGAGTTGCAGCTGTGTTTATAAATATACATATATGTATAATACCTATACTTACATTATGCCCTATTTATACATAGATTGATAAGCAACTCGAGTTCCCCGAAAGCGATTTCAGTGGTTTCACATCCGGGTATTTAAAATTATTATTATATGCACAAATTATTATAGGTACTTCCCTAATTTGTGCTATAAAGGCTTGATTATTTTTACATATTATTGTTTTCTGGTATTTTTAATCCTAGTTCGTAATCACGGTCGCACATACCACAAAATAATTCTACACTAGCCAAAGGTAGACTTTAAGAAAATGCCTAAGATAAGGCCTCATAGGTAATGTAGAGTCACGGTGCGTGAATATTAGATCAAATGATCTCATCGCATTTTTAGGCAATTATCTGGCTTTTCAGCTAGTTTACAAAAACAAAGCCTTCTCGCACAGGTTGCCTATGAAGTGTACAAAACCTATTAGATTATATTCTTTACATTTTATAAAAAAAAAAACTTTGGAAGAATAATTATACCCAAAACACAAGTTTAATCTTACTAAGGGTGTATATTCTAAACCACTCACTATAATTGCTTTTGATTGTTTGTCAATATTAATTATTAACAATTACATAATAATATCATCATCATCATGTCAGCCACAAGACGTCCACTGCTGAACTTAGGCCTCCCCCATATACTTCCATTGCGACCGATGTTGTGCCGCCTGTATCCAACGGCTCCCTGCCACCTTGACGAGGTCGTCTGTCCATCTACCGACCGACGGAGGGCCGACCGACACTGCGCTTCCCAGTCCTTGGTCGCCACTCGAGAACGTTTCTTCCCCACCGATTGTCAGTTCTCCGGACTATGTGACCTACCCGTTGCCACTTCAACTTACTAGGTAACTACTAGAGCTATGTCGGTTACTATAATTCTTCTACGGATTTCCTCGTTCCGGATTTTATCACGTAGAGAAACTCCGAGCATAGCCCTTTCCATAGCACGTTGAGCTACTTTGAGCCTTTTTATGAGGCCAATAGTCAGTGGCCAAGTCTCGGATCCATAGGTGCTATCCATAGATCCACTGGCTGCACACACTGATTATATACTTTGGTTTTTAAACATTGAGGTAATTCAGACGAGAAGATGTAGCGCAATTTTCCGAAGGCTGCATCCTAGTTGAATTCTTCGGCTGCCCTCTTTCTCAAAGTAATATATTATAATATATTGTATAATAATATATTGTAGTGAAAATGAACCGTATTTTTCGTAAATAAATTAATTGAATTGAATTTAAACAATAATAGTTTAAAATGTTATCTCTGTTTTCTAATATCTTTCTCTAAATTCATAAAATACTTATTATAATTATTTCCGCACCTGTCTGTGTGTTTGCTTAGCTACGTCCAGTATGGTCACGTTGTTGCTTAAAAACACTGTACTTATTTTTTTTTTATTTCAGCTAGCAAGTCCTTGACTTCCCTGCGGTACATAAGTAGGCACTAGGGTGGGGACAAGATGCATGGGAACATTGGGGACGCATCTGTGTCCACACAACGCTGATAACGTCCACTCGGGCCGCGATATCTTTGTAAACAAGTAGTCGCTTGCCTATCCGTAGAGCAACATCACACCATCGACTTGATGGGTAGTGCTGACATGACAGCTAGGGCAGGTTCCAATCGTGATATCCGTATGTCTTTTCTAAGTTGTTTAAGTTGAAGTTTTTTAAGTATATTTGTAAATAAACTGTAAATATTTATTTATTATGTAAATAAAGGGTTTTCCATGTAAGAGAGGAAGAAAGCATGCTTGTGCGTTCCATCCGCGAAGGATGCATCACCACTGACTATCTTATATTATCACAGTCATGCACTAGCTTGTTATGAGTAAAAAAAATAATTAAAAAGTAAACATACGTTGCGTAGGAAGGCGTCGCGAATAACGTTTAGCGAGTGGCGTAGCCTCCACGGTGAAGTAATGAAGCGGTGTACATACGTCTGTGTTAACCGCGCGCATTACCATTGCCCCGCTAACCACACACACGGTGCCGGCCAGATTACAACTCTGTCAATATTTGAAACGGCCTGCTGTGGAACACTTGCTAGGAATCATTTCAATATTCGAAGGCTTCTGTGGCCAGTGTTATTTAACCGTAAGAGTAGGTCCAGCGTATATTTCATTGTTTCAAATGGATTGATTAGAGTTTTGATGGCGAACATACATTTATAGTAAGAAAAATCGTTACATACTCAGTTGTTTCGTGATTTTTAATAACACATTAGCACTAAAAATCTAGTAACAAGTAGTAGGGTGGGGCTGCTAATATACCAAATTGACAAATTATTCTTATTTCCTCGATTATATCGATGTTTCCGAGCTAATTTCTTGCCCCGTGCCCCGTCCTTTCCGTATTCCAACTGTACGTATAAACTTTATTAAATTAAAAACTTTATTAATAAATAATAAACTTAATTATAAACTTTATTTAATTATTTATTTAGGTACCAAAATAAAAAAAATAAAAAAATATAACACAGCCGTAAATATACCTACACAGTTAATTTGTGATTTGAGCGCAAACATTATAAAAACATTCAAAGAATCCATCAGATGGAGTTCGATGGAGTTAGTTCACAAGTAAGTATAAATAAATTATATAAATGCTCAATATATTTTTATCAAAACTTAAATATATACTTAATCGAATTGAGAACCTCCTTCTTTGAAGCTAGTTAAAAATAAATTCATTAAAATCAGTCAATTCGTTTTGGGGGTGTCGGGAGCTACGATATCACACATAGATATATGGACTTAGGTAACACATAACATTCCACAATTTTGCGTGTGTTACGCTCCTAGCTGATACGATTCCTTCATACATTTCACACATTTCTAATACCGCTATGAGGTAGAGAGGCAGATACCCACAGATACCACTAGAGGCGCTGAGAAAGAAGTCACGGTCAGGGTGCGACGGTAAAGTTTAAAAAGTGAGCTTAATACTAGGCTTAGTTACTAGGAGTGCTATAAATATAGTCATCCATTGCGTAAGGTGGCGATCACCGTGACTAGTAACCGGAGGACTAAAAGCGTCTTGTGGCGGCTGGATATTAAGGCACGGAGGGTTACTTACCACAGGAGAGTCTAGAACCCTCTCTTAACCTGCTATAAATATAGTCATCCATTGCGTAAGGTGGCGATCACCGTGACTAGTAACCTGAGGACTAGAAGCGTCCTGTGGCGGCTGGATATTAAGGCACGGAGGGTTACTTACCACAGGAGAGTCTAGGACCCTCTCTTAACCTTCGGAGTCGCTGGACGTTCGTAGTGTGTTCGTTGGTTCAAAGAAAAATATAAAATATTTTTTTTTTTTCATTTGCGATGAGGTTTGGGGTAAGTAAGATCTAAAACGATTCCAAGTTTCAAATCGATAGCATCAGTTGTTCCTGAAAAATATAGGTGTGACAGACAGACAGACAGACGAAGTCAGACCATAAGGGTTCCTTTTTTACCTTTTAGGTATGGAACCCTTAAGCTCCTGTTGGATAACCAACCAAATTATTATGTAGACGAGCGAAATTTTGATTGTTGTTTTTTTATTGCGAGAGATTTTGAGATTAAATTGGGATATGTAGAGATATGATATGAACAAGTGTTGCGTGGGGCGCGAAGTGGCCTGAACAAACAGGGTTGGTGCGGGGAAGGCGGCGGCACCTGTGAACGGTGTTTGCGCCCCCACTTACACAGCCCGCTACAATCACTGCGCAAACCGCGGGATGTTTGCCCGCACCGGTGCTATGAGAATAGGCGAGGAAATATTAATCTGCCGCGGAACTTTGAACTCGAGACATGTAAAGATACGTGCACCAAAGAAATTATAACTGTAAGGTCTCGCGGGCTAGAAATGGCTTTAGGTCAATCTATCAAGCTGCAAATGCGGAAAAGAATAGAGCGACGGTCTTGTATGTCTTGCGCTTACTTCTAGATAATTTATATTGAATCCACATTAGTTATAACGTTAATTTTACATTTAAATAATTTCAAAAAGTTGTATCGTCCTTTTACTGTAATTTTCAGGAATTCCTATAAAACTTAGCTTTAATATCTCTTTTTTTCTCCTTAACATTTATTAATCGGTGTATGCTCTTTCCGTCTTTGCTATCCACTTTGATCTATCCGGATGTTTAATTTTAATAAATATTGTAGTACAGAAAGTAGTTCTTAAACATTACAATCTCTCCGCTTACATAACTAAGCTTAATTTTAGGGTAAAAGTGGGATAGTTGCCACACTTTTTGAAATTACTTTATATCTCTCAGTAAAAAAAGCAAAATTCTTTATTTGTAATACTGGTAGGTACTTTGGTTTATTATGATAAATTTTTAGAAAGAAAATACCATTATGATTGATATTTTCAGAGTTTTAGCTATTTTTGCGGACCTCTAAATTTCGGGGCATCTATCCCATATAGGGGATTATTGTCTAATCCATGTAAATTACCTAGATAGATGCCCCGCTGAGAAAGAGCACATACATATCCCGCAAAAAGTTTGACTTCACCATGCATGCATGCAACCGCACAGAGACATGCAGCACGGTCAACTTAGTGGTACTTGTAAGTCTCTCGAAAGATAAATAAAATAACATGTGATTCATCCGCCAAACTAGAGAAATTACAATTGAGGCAACTATACCCCTGGGGCAACTATCCCACTGTTACCCTAATACTTATTCGATTTTATATACTTACAGTAAAAAAAAGCAAAAATTTTGCCTTCATATATGTAGTAGTATGTATGTGATTTCTGTTTAACTTCTTAATTTTTAATTTAAACCACGTGCGGGATCTACAACATCCCGTTGGAATCTAACTCATTCAGTAAAGACGATATGCGTGAAAATACACAGTTATTTTTATTTGCACAGAAATTCTGGTGTGGGCCAATATTTTTATACAATGGGTACCAAAAAAACCTATGTAAAATGTTGTGTCTTACGAATCTACTTAAAATCCGTAACGTTAATCCGGTGCGTAGCGGCGGCAAATGTCTATAGTCGGTATATCGTAACATCTCGCGTTTTACATTAATATAATATAATAAGATTAGATTATTTTTTGGTTAGTAAGCATATAACTAGCGAGCGGAATAGCTGTAGACGGGATGGGGCTTCGTCGGGGACTCCCTCGTGACTGTGAAGATAAGCGCCCCATAATGAGAATGTTTGCGCAGGCGCATTTATCGCTACGCCACGCGGAAATAAATCGGTACCGGGCAGGAAGGGAACACGGTAAATATTGTCACAGAGTGGCGCGCCCTATCGACCTAGAGTATTAAAAAAACGCTTAAGGTTAGGTTACGTATGAATATTTACCGAATTAGGTCGGTATTGCATGATATAGTACTTAGTTGCCATTTTTACGATGGAGATAACGTATCTATAAATTCACTTTTAGTTGACATTTCAACTTAAATAATTTTATAATCGCTACCGAGAATTGTAGCGAAAACATAATTATAATATGTACTCTTAGGTGCGAAAATAAATAAGGGAAAATATTAAAGTATCTATGTATAATTTGAATTTTTGTACTTACTTAAAACCTGGATGAAAATTAAACAATTGTTATTATGTATTTAGTTCGTGTCGTATTTTTTTACTTAATATAGCCATTTCTTGACTGCAGTCCCACCTGATGGAAACCGGCGACGCAATCGAGGATGGTAAAGCACACTACAAATAAAACAAAAGTTATTTGGTAAACTGACAGCTTTTGAAATGTGGATTTACCGTAAAATGCTCAAAATTTAATGGACTGATAAAATTTCAAATGCTAAAGTTTTGCAAATAATTAATAAAAAAATAGAAGTAGGTAAGTAAGTAGTGGAAACTATAAAAATCATAGATATAGAATTTTTCACTACGATATCTTTGATAAAAATAAAAGAAAACTGCATATTTCGGACATATTTATAGAAATGAAAAGTACAAATTACTAAAATTAATATTGAAGGCAAAATTGAAGGAAATAGAGGGCCGGGTAGAATAAGGATGTCATGGACTGGAAACATAAGAGACTGGTTGAAGGTGGAATACGAGTACACGGACAAATTAATTCGCATGACTGCTAACATTGAAACATATCGACAAATGGTCGTCGACCTCTGGGATGGAGATGGCACGTGAAAGAAGAAGAAAGCACACTAGCTTATTGAAATCCTACACATTAGGTATAATCGGGCTGGAACACCAACGCAGGCAACTGTTCCAGTCCTTATCTGACCTTATTAATGAAGAAGCAAAATCGCTTAGTTCGGAGTGAAAGTAGGGTAGGGTAGGGTTGATGACACTATGCATTTTTTTTGGTATAACCTATTTTTATTTTTGTAAACTAGGTTTACTCTGATCAGAAAAGAATAGGACCCTCCCATCCCCATCCGGTGGGTGTCCGTAAAAGACGACTAAGGGAAAACAAGAACACGGGCAGCAGCGTGTTATTGGATTATAATATAAATAATAATACCAGCCCTTGTTTATGTCCCACTGCTGGGCACAGGCCTCCCCTCAAGATGAGGGGGCTTAGGCCATAGTCCACCACGCTGGCCAAGTGCGGGTTGGCGGACTTCACACGTCATTCGAGAGTTAGTTAGGCTTTCTCAGACATGCAGGTTTCCTCACGATGTTTTCCTTCACCGAAAGCTAGTAAGAATAGCACAAAGACGATTCGCACATGATTCATTGAAGAAATCAGAGGTGCGAGCCGGGGTTCGAACCTGCGCACCTTGTTTCCAAGCCAAGCGCTCGCCCATTGAGCCGTTACCGCATTATTGGATTACCTACCATCTATTCAGCGTGGGAATTATGGCAACCTTTATTCAGCAGTGGACGTATCTAGGATACTGATAATGATTCATCCCTTCTTTAACAATAAGTAAAATATAATAATAAATGGAATTTGAAATTGGTGAACCGCCCTTCAAACTGAAAAAAGACATTCGTCGATTTTCGTCTTGCTACGGTGCACCATAATCTAATCACAGACCACAATATCTCCATAGAGATACCTATGTTACTACTGTCCTCGATTGTACATGAAAGAATTCTTCGTAGTATTGTGCCCTTTGTTGACCTTTACTTCGTAGCTACTAAATATTCTTTAGTGAGCCATAATTTTAAGAACTGAAGGTCCGAAAAGCTGCTGATGTGAGCCACCGACGCAGATGATATGGAATTAATGAACAAGGCACAGATAACAGATAACATAGTGCCTATTCAATTAGAGGCGGTACGTCGAGTGTCGTTTTTATGTGGACCGCACCGCTGACCCCGGGTCGGCATTAGCCAGATAGATACTATGTCGCGTTAGGTACCAACCTAGTTAAGTTTAACTAATTACGGAATAATTAATAGTCTATCGGGTCTCTAGCAATAAAAACTAGCAGATAAATCAAATGAGAAAGAGTTTCTTTATACTTCTGTATATTGGTAACTCGCAAAAAACTTATCTGTCATGCTTATAGTGTACGATAACGATAAACGTTACCATAAATAACACAATAAACCATAACATTCTACTTACAATAAGATTTTAAAGCCACGGTCTATGCCCGAGGCTATATCATTAATCTAAGTTTTGTATTAAGATTGTGGGTAAAATACTCGTGATTTTTCTAACACCAAGATCTGAATTCTTAGTTAAAGTAAGTTTGCAATTTTAAACACTTGTTAAAGAAGAAATCCAATCTGCGTTGAAACCCATATGAATTAGGGAGCCTAAGTAGGTACTACTATAAGTATATCATGCCTTATCTTTTTGCAACTTAATGACTAGATGAGTAGGACATTCAACTGGTGGTATGCTTACCGTTGTAGCCCATGGACAGAAGCACACACAGTACAGCCACTTGTCACTTGACAAATTAGTCTTAAACAAAGTCATTTCTCCTGCTACAGAGCCTTCACACCAGAACATAATAAAGTTTATATACTTACAGCAGTATCTACTTTGCGGGCATAATATCTCACACTACGGTGTTAGTACTCATTCGGAGGGGCTCATGCAGAAGCGATCTATCAAATTGTACCAAACAGATTCAATGTTTTGTGCTGGCCGCGCATAACCGCGATATAATCCGTAAAATTAGTTTCATTTCAATGTGTAGTGGTAATCGCGTATCAAAAATCGTTATGGGCTGATAAGGTTTAATTTTTTTTATCTAAGAAATGATGAAGATAGCCTCTAAGTTACGGGCAGAAAGAAAATTGCCCTAGATTTTAGTCCTATCTATAAGGGTTAGTGAGTCAGGAGAAACGAAGATGGAGTAGCTCATCGCTGAGCCGCATAACATGAGAGATCAAACCATTTGAACTATAAGCGGCCATCGTTACTTTGCTCAATATAAGTTAGTCCTAGACCGCGATCCCCCCTTTTTTGATATCGGGGAGGAAACCTATCTGTATTCTGTGGTAGGGGGTCGGGCAATGTAGTTTTTACCCACTTAATCCTCCCCAGTGGCCTTTAACGACGATGTGGAGTTGGGCAATCCGTTCGCACCTCGCCCGAGTGGCAGCGATACCACCTGATTGAAAGTGAACCGCACCGTATAAATAAATATGAATCGCCAAAATGTTTGTACGTGCATAACTTCCGAACATCATCATCATCATCTGCATCCAAAAGACGTCCACTGCTAAACAAAGGTCTTCCCTTAGAAGGGAGGGGTTGCCATAATCCCCACGCTTTGCAGGCGGCTTGGCGATCGCAGTATAGTTCATCATCATCATCATCATCACCAGCCAGAAGCCAGAATCCACTGCTGAACAAAGGCCTCCCCTTTAGACCGCCACAATGAACGACAATTTGCTATTTGCATCCACCGGTTTCCTGCGACGCGAACAATGTCGTCGGTCCACCTAGTGGGAGGCCTACCTACGCTGCGTCTTCCGGTTCGTGGTCGCCACTCGAGAACCTTTCTTCCCCAACGGTTATCGGTTCTTCGAGCGATGTGGCCTGCAGATTGCCACTTCAACTTGCAGATTCTGAGAGCTATGTCGGTAACCTTAGTTCTTCGGCGAATCTCCACATTACGGATTCTGTCGCGCAAAGAAACACCAAGCATAGCTCTCTCCATAGCTCGTTGTGTGACTGAGCTTTTCCAAAAGGACAGCTGTTAAAGACCACGTCTCAGTACCATATGTCATCACTGGCAACACACACTGGTTATAAACCTTTTTCTTCAGGCACTGCTGAATTTCTGATGAGAAGATGTCACGCAGTATAGTTATAGTTAGGTAATCCAATAGAAAGACGCTACTGCCCGTCTTCTTGTTTTCCCTTAGTCGCCTCTTACGGACACTCAACGGGAAGAGATGGGAGGGTGCTATTCTTACCCGGACACCCCACGGGTCAACTTCCGAACGACTGTACTAAATTAGATAATTCTTTATTTTGTGTTCGTTATTATCAGTAAAAAGTTCTTACGGAAAAAAATAAGAAAGTTGCGCAGTAAATTAGAAAATTGCGCGGACGCAGCTGCGCGGGACAGCTAGTTTTTATACAACGATGTAAAAGAAGGAAAATAATTTTGGTTTAGATGCTTGTCTATGCCAACAGCAAAATGCACATACGATGTTCTTTCTGTCGCCAGCCATCACAGCGATTTCTCAAGGACAACTGGCAGTCACCACACGGACAACGCCAATCGAAGGTTCAAATGTGGCGTTATTTCGTCATAGGTACAGTATGTACTTCACTAGCCGGGTTTATTCTTCCCTACCTCCCTTAAAAACCTGATGAGGTGGTAAAGTATAGAGTAATGTCTATCATCTATGTCTATCAGTATAGAGTAATGTGTGTAAATGTCTGTCTATCACTGATGGTGACATCAGAATGTCTGAGGCCAATGATATTAGAAATCATAGATATATCCCTACCATAGATATAGAATTTTTCACTACGTTGCGCGCAAAAATTGTGACTCATGTAATTAAAATATTTTCTCATATTTATGTAAGGTATGATATCCTTTCCTTAGTATTTACTTTTTTACAGTACTTTGTCCATTTTCTAAATACGCATGAAGGCATTTATCGACGCAGGAGACCGGGCTGGTAGCTTTTTCTGCCAACGTATGTTTATGCTTGGCCATACAAAGGGGTAATGCCGCCAGTCTTCTAGGTACGTACCCTTCCCTCTCAGTGCAGCGACAACTTTGAGGAAGTTTTTTTTACCTTGTTTAAGTGTACATGTTTGTAAATAAACTGTAAATATTTAGTTGCAATAAGGCATTTAACTTAATTTTCAAAGGCACACGTCACGTTCGTTACATTTTACCGACGCGTGACTTACTGCTAGTTGACCAAATTTGGGTGAATTTCGTTGTTTCACTTTTCGTGCGCTAATGGCATATCTCTTGCATATCTATTGTATAAAATATCGTTGTCTGAGGCCGAAAATTAGATCAGTACTTTGAATTGATGCGCCAGCGGACTACCTGTGATGATGCCAGTTGTTTCAGACTTAAATATCCGTTACCGTACCTACTTGTTATTTTAATGAAATAACATACGAAAACTAATCAAATTAAAAACTGAAAATAATTTAAACTACAATAAAATGAATCCAAACCTAGTAAAAAATAAATGTACAGACAAAATTAAATAATATTTGCCGCTATTTTTATCACGTACGAATACCCACTTGAATTATTGTTGACTTCCTAAGAAATGGATATTAACTATAAGTACTATTTCTTTTAACTAAAATAATAATCACCACAACAATTGAGTTCAAGTATTGTTTTACAAATTGACATTTAACAAGTGGCGCGCTACGATAGCCTCGAGCTTTGAGGCACCATCCACCGGCTGCCCGCTCCGCCTCCGTCGCGCCGCTGGTTTACACCATGCAGCAATTGCAGCATGGCCATAACTAATAGTCATCATTAGCAGCCGATAGACGTCCACTGCTGAACAAAGGCCTCCCCGTTAGTAGGGAGGGGTTGCCATAATCCCCACGCTTGGCAGGCAGCTTGGGATCGCAGTATAGGTGGAAGATAAATCCAAAAGGAAGACGCTGCTGCCCGTCTTCCCGTTCTCGCTTAGTCGCCTCTTACGACACCCAACGAGGGGAGATGGGGGGGGGGAGGTGATGCAATTCTAACCCAGCACCCCACGGGACTAATAGTGAAAGTAAATAATTCTGTTTTTTATGTTCCTTCCTTAGTTGACTTTAATTTAGTACTCTATGTGAGCTTCGGTCTACAGTTGGAACTTCGATTATGTGATGCGAAGATCTAACAACCCATGATAAAAAAGCACTGCAACTTGAGTCGGGGCTGTAAAAGCCGTGGCAAGCCCCGGTTATAACATGGAGGTCGGCTATCAATTAAGATCTAGCAAGGAATAAGGTAGACCCAACGATGACTTGGAAACGATGCTTCTGGACTTCTCCAGTCATCCCTCGATTACTAGGAGAGTCGACCCCAAAATAATTATGAGAAAAGGCCCGATGAAGAAGATTTTAATACAGAATATCTGCTGCCCGTTTCTCTGCTTCTTCGCTTAATTAAGCACTAATTTTCTGACACTAAATTATGTTTCATCGTCATTTATTTAGAAAACCTCTTCCGTATATTATATTTATCATACCACACGAAAGAAAATAAACTTACCTACCTATGTATGAATATAAAGACTTAGGGATGTATATTTTGGTCGATGTGGTGGTAAATAGGCTCTCAAAGTATTGATATAGCACGTTAAAACGACTCTACGTTGCTAGAGTCGACCACTCTGACAATCGCGTCGTAGGTACATAGTTACTTTTATTTAATTTACAAGGCTTAAAGTAAGGGTATCAGAAACATATGTCTCCTTCAGTAGTACCTATAGCCACAAAATACTGAGAGTAAGAAGGCTTTTCATACCTACGCTCGGCAGTCGCGCTAGGGTTATCAACTCTGGCTTATGCGAAAAAACTATCGTGATAGTGGCACTCCTATCTCGCTTTTGGATTGACTGTTGAGAATAAAACAGGAAGAACGGAAGAAGAGTGTTTGAAGCGGACGGCATTCGCGCTCGCACTAAACCGAGATATACCGAGATATCGTGAGCACTGTCTATGTGTGCGTTGCTCGAGCGCCCGTTGTATGAAGCTAGCCTTCTGTACGTACTCTCAGTATTTTGTGCTACAGCCTCCCTGACGCAACAGAGAGCCGATTTTGCTTTGCAAACCGGAGGTCGCTAGGTTAAATCCTGTTTTGTTTGTTCGCAGTCGGGTATTTTATGATTTTATAATTTATACAGGCATGTAAATAGTCGGTACTGCGCCTCATCTGTCCCCAGTCGTGTTGGTCTTTCCACCCATTTGATTTTCAGAGTTAAGGAAGAGGGGATGCGCCTATGACTGTACCAGCACTTGTGTACTAATTATTTCCCTTGTTAGTTGGTTAATCCTGATAAAATCGATCATTATTATTTTTAAATAAATTATTACACCAGTATTACTAGTACCAGTATTATTAGTGTTACTAGGTAGTAGGCTCCTTGTGCAAGGAACCTTCCAGGTAGGTACCACCGCAGTGTCAGCTATTCTACCGCCAAGCAGCAGTGTGTAAACATTGCTGTGTTCCGGTATGAAGGGCACTGTAAGTAGTGAAATTACAGGACACAAAAGACTTAATAATCTAATGCCTTAAGGGTCGGTAACGCGCTAGTGATTCTTCTGGTGATGCTAGCGTCTATAGGCTGAGATGGCTGCTTACCATCAGGCAGGTCACATGGCCACCTAGGTTGTATAAAAAAAAAAACATTTGTAGCTAAGGTATCCATCAAATAGAATTTGTTATGATCGATAGTAAGATTAATTAATTTCTTAGGTGGTAGTGGTAGGCTAGGTTTACCTGTGGGGAGTCCGAGTAAGAATAGCACCCACCCATCTTCTCCCGTTGGGTGTCCGTAAGACTAAGGGAAAACAAGAAGACGGGCAGCAGAGTCTTTCTATTAATTGGTTTAACCTACCATCTATACTGCGATCTCCAAGCCGAGACCGTGAATGTATATTATAAGAAGGTAGGTAGGGAAAGTATAGATAGAATACTGTCAGATCTATAGGTGCTGCCGCGAATCTCCTTCTTTGCGCAGGTTGGAAAGACAATGTATCTGGATATTAACTGCCACACTTATAAACGTCATTTAGAGTTAATGATCATTAATCCAGTTCTTGAAATTGAATAATTTCGACACTCACATCCAATTAATAGTTTTTACTCTGATAGTGTGCAGCTATATCGATTATCACGTACACTATAATGGAAAATAAGCAAAAACGGCCCCAAAGAGTCAAAACAATTAGACTTGTTAGAAAACGGCGCCACACAGGCCCACACCACAAGTGAACTTGTGATGCCAATTTGAGATTTGAATTTTTTTTAAGTAATTTCTCAAATGCTGAAGGAACCACTATCAAGTTACTGCCCCGGTTCGAAAAAATCGCAGATCCGGGGCTTGACTATTGTAAGATATTTATTGTCCCAGTACATTACCAGCGGCAGTGCAGTGTCCACGGGCAGTCATGTCGCTTACTATCAGACAAACATCATGCTCGTCTCGTTACTAAGTTTCATAAATAATGCAGATTGCCCCACGCACCATACAAAAACCAGTTGTTTGTTTCATGTCAAGATGTCGCAAGCTCAAGTGCGAACAAATTACGATCGCGAGCTCTAAAGTTCTGAAGTTCCGTTAAGCCGGAAATGTGGGTGGTTTCTATATCAAGTCAAATCTAAGTGGCAGGCCGGGGTATCCGAAATGAAAAACTTATCCGGTAATCTTCTATAAGAAGTATAATATGGAAATGAATCTCTATTTCTCTTGGTCACGCCATAATTTGATAACGACTTTACCGATTTCATCAAGCTTTCTTTAAAGTTTTTAGGTAATAAATAATCTGTGGAAGGTTTTTACGGAAAGTTGCGCAGATAATTTGTAAATACGCGGGCGGAGCTGCGCATGACTATTTATTTAAAAATGCAGTAGATAAATCCTCGCTTACAGGTATTATTACGTGTAAATGTATCGCGAAATAGCGTGAAAACAATAATAAATAAAAACATGCAATCCACTTACTTCGACTGTTGCGGCACGATGGAATCGTAGTTGAAGCTTTCCAAAAGCTTCCCGACCGCCATATTAATTTCCACCTTGTCGCAGGGCCGATCGTGGTCTTGCTCCCAGTTCATTGTCACAGTAAACTAGAGTTTATTTTTTATTATTATTGCCCGATATATTTTTTGTACGTCACGAAAAGCACGCGTGCGACCGACTCGCGCGCATTGACTATAAAGAGCTCCTTATGCTCTGCGCGTAACTATAAAAACGTTCGACAGAAGGGGCGCGCGCGCCGGCCACTAACGCCCGTTCTGTTTGTTTACATATTGACTTCTTATAATTTTAATATAGAATAATATATTATATTATTATTTTATTTATATTCTAATATAAATATCATAATATAGATTATTTTAATATAAATTTAATTTCTTAATGTATTCAACTTAAGAGATGATATTTAATTTTGAGGGTCAAAGTCATAGAATGAGGTTTTAACTTCACTAGATAGGTTTATACCGTAGCTACATAGCTAACACTTACATATAAGTACTTAAGTAGTTACTAAAGTTTTAGTAATTAATAAAACTCTCTATGAATTTACTCTATCTGTGACAGAGTGAATTTATAAAAATTCATCAAAATAAGTAACTTATTCCGAGGATAAAATTAACCCGAGTTTGGTCTAATCGACCCACTAGTCTGTACCAGTTATAGCAGCCTTGTTTACATCGTAGGTAGTACGCGAGAACGCAATAAGTTTTCCGAGTTTTCCCCTTCAGTGGAATCAGTGGGCGGTGCGCGCGCGCATTCCGGCACCGCCTCGTCCCCTTATTGGCTCACGCCGTGTCGCCGGCCGCTCTGACGTCACAGCGCCCAGGTCTTTATCAACGTGCCTACTGGAGAAGCTTAGCCGACCCGTGCTATCGAAGTTCACGAATAGTACGCAACATGCATGCCAGCAAAGGACACATCATTTATAATGTATTAATTTCTCGTTTACTGACCATGCGACCACATGCAACGAGTAGGAACATATGGAGTAAGCGTACCTACACATACATATGTGTACCTACCATGTTTTTCTGTACAAGATCAAAATTGGAACAATTTAGGATCCGATTTTGATCTTGTAAAGAAAAACATGGTATACATTGTATGCAGATACAGCTAACTGCCGCACTCATAAATATGAAATTAGTGTTAATCATCTGCAGACATAACACGATGTGCAAATCTTAACGGATAGATGTGTGAGTATGACGTCACTATGACGTAGTATTTTAAATGTTTGGTTAGAGAATGACGTTTCGGTGTAAACTACGTCATACTCATGTCATACATACTCCACACCAACCTGTCAATACTGCAAGTCGTGGTTGGTCATGATGGTAGCCCTGCAGTATGTTTCTCCAATTCAGTTTAGTTTGAAATTCGAAGCGAATTCTTCTACCTTATAATCTTTTAGTCAGTTACTCCCGGTCACAATATCCTATCGATCCCTTACTGTTAGTTAAAATCGTTACCGTCGATAGCTATAATTTTTTTTATACTACTAAGGCGGCAAGCAAGCGTGCGGCCCGCCTGATGGTAAGCAAAGCAGTCACCATAATAAAATGACATATTTCCGTTTCAGACAGATAAGAAATCTACCTTTACTAGAAATGACAGTCTGTCAGGGTTTTAGTTATTGCTCCATTTCGGAGGTTCATCGCGGGATATCGATGACTTGGTAGATGATTTTAACTTATAGTTAGGGATCGATAGGATATTGGGAGAGGCAATTAGAGATTTTGAATGCATGGTGTGTTTTCCAGACTCAGTTGCATTGCACACGTGCAATATTAAACGTGGCTTTGCGTTCTTTTCAACATTTCATAGACTTACATAAGAATAGACAAGTCATATAGCGAGCAAAATGTTTGCTATAACTAAGGGGCGTCCATTAATCAAGTGAGGCTCGAAAGGGGGAGGTGTTCCGAAAACATCACGAAATATCACCAGGAAGGGGGAGAGGTATAATGAGACATCACGTGTATTTATTAACCGGCTTCAAAAAGAAGGTTCTCTATTCGACGCGTATGTATGTAATATTAATAATAAACTATTTAAAAAAAAAAACGACTTCAAAGTAAATTATCTAAAAAGCATTAAATAACGAAAATATATTGAACTCGGTGCTAGCACATCATCTATACTTATAATAAAACTGTAACAGGTCCAATTCTGTACATTGAAGATATTTTGAAAATTATATTTGGAGGGCATTCTATAACCGATACTGAGGCCGAAAATGTATTTTTTTTTAATTTTTGTCTGTCTGTCTGTCTGTCTGTCTGTCTGTATCACGGCTGAGCATCACGCCGAAACTACTGAATGGATTCAAATGAAACTTGGCATGATTTGAGATCTTACTACGAGGTAGGACATAGGATACTTTTTATCCCGTAATCTAGCACGGTTCATTTGGGAGAGGGGATTAAAGTCAAAACGGGTACTTGGTTATACGCTTGGTCCGATTTTATAAATTTTTCTTTATAATATAATAAATATTAGTAAGGGAACACTCATAGAGAGTTGTTATCAAGGTTTTGTAATCGATCTGGTTAAGCAACGTTAGGTAAGGTCATAAAATAGATGGGTGACCGCTTAACGCCATTTGAACTAAACGGGTCCGTGCTTCGGAGAGCAAGTAAAAAGTGGGTCCCAGTTTTTAACCGACTATAAAAAATGAGGTTATGTATTCGATGCGAATGTCTGTTATTCAAAGTTTAGTTAACATAAAAATAGCGCAGGCGGAGCTGCGTGGGTCAGCTAGTGTTAACTAAGACTAGCACGAGCTGACACAGACTTCAATATATTTTCGTTATTTTATGCTTTTTAGATAATTTACTTTGAAGTCGGTTTTTATTTTTAAAAAATAGTTTATTTAACTCTTTTTAGTGACTTTTATTTTAGTAAAATAGGTATCAGCACTATCACGCAACTCTAACGTCTACGTTACAGTAACTTACTGAAAACATAAAAAGTTTATATCTCTTAAACTACTGGACCGATTTTGATGAAACTTGTACTCTACCCTAAGTTGAAAAATACTCTAACTATTGCAAAAAGAATTTTCGAAATCGGACCTGTAATTTCTGAGAAATCCGTGGACAAACATACATACATACACTCTTAAAATTTGGTAAATTTGTTTAGAAGCCCACATAGACTAACATATATTAATATTACGCATTTTTATTAATAATACATACATACGCGTCGAATAGAGAACCTTCTTTTTGAAGCCGGTTAAAAATGCGTAATATAAATATATGTTAGTCTATGTGGGCTTCTAAACTTTACCAAATTTTACGAGTGTATGTATGTATGTAGGTTTGTCCGCGGATTTCTCAGAAACTACAAGTCCGATTTCAAAAATTATTTTTGCAATAGTTAGAGTATTTTTCAACTTAGGGTAGAGTACAAGTTTTATCAAAATCGGTCCAGTAGTTTAAGAGATATAAACTTTTATGTGTTCAGTAAGTTACTGTAACGTAGACGTTCGAGTTGCGTGATAGTGCTGATACCTATTTTGCTAAAATAAAAGTCACTAAAAAGGGTTAAATAAACTATTTAAAAAAAAACCGACTTCAAAGTAAATTATCTAAAAAGCATAAAATAACGAAAATATATTGAAGTCGGTGTCAGCTCGTGCTAGTTTTAGTTAACATGATGTGCTAGCACCGACTTCAATATATTTTCGTTATTTTATGCTTTTTAGATAATTTACTTTGAAGTCGGTTTTTTTTTTAATAGTTTATTTTTCGTTGAATGCATGATTTCTAAGCCAAACAACGGCACGTGGCCTTGACTCAGCGTTGCCGGCAACGACAACTCTGTATTTAAAGATAATATTCTGAAAATTTCAATATAGATTTTACAAAAAAAAAACACGTGATTTTGTGTAGGTATCTCCACCCATTAACATGGTATGAAGTATCAATTGGCTTAAAGGAAGAAAGAGAGAAATGGCTTATTGAGCAGATATTAACACTAAATTCAATAAGTATTTTGTATAAGTACCTACTTAGTTATTTACTGAAGATTATAATATAATAGAAGTGATAATTATAAGAAGTAAGAAACAGTTTTCGTATGAAAAATATTTCCAAAGGCTATATTAATAGTAGTAGTAGTAATATATAGCATAACTATAATTAGTAGTAGTAGTATCAGGGGCGTAGCTACTGCCGTATCAGCGGTATCAATGATACGGGGCCCCGGGCTACAGGGGCCCCGAACCTGTGTAAGCAACAATTCGTAAAATCCATGTTCTCACATAATCTCTTAGGCTGTACCATAATTTGGGCACCCCAACAAATTTTGATACGGGGCCCATCTATGGCAAGTTACGCCACTGGTAAGTATATAGGGTTACAGGAAAAGTCGTGCTAGATCCGTTAAGGGCGTGGAGTACCCATCATTTCTGACTTATTTCACTATGAAACACCCCACCCTAAACTTAACCCTTTTCGAGATTTTCGACTTTAAATTTTTTATTGAAAATTGCCGATTTTTAGGCTATTAAATTTTATTTTGTTTAAGTTAAGTTTAAGTTTTTTTTTTTTACTTTTTTTTTATTTTGGTTAAGTTTAGGGTGGGGTGTTTCATAGTGAAATAAGTCAGAAATGATGGGTACTCCACGCCCTCAACGGATCTAGCACGACTTTTCCTGTAACCCTGTATAGCCTATATAACTATTTCATTATTTTTTATACAACCACATTGCCGACCTTAACGACATTAGATACCTATTAAGTTGCTTGTATACTGTAAAACCAACAGTGCCCTTCACACCGGAACACAGCAATGTCTAATAACTAATGTCAGTGTAAATTCAATTTAGCTGCCTATAGGCGTCGCGTGAACATCTTGCTTGTCTTGCCGAATTTTTTTTTGTTGATTATCACTAATCCAGATTATTCCAACACTAACAGCCAATTCATACTTTATACTCTGTTATTGGGTAGTATTTCGACTAGGTTCCTCGTACCTCATAGGTATAACAATAAGCCTAAGCATAAACGTTTCCAAGTCGAAATAATCAGATTAAAAAAAATAGTTTAACGACAATTAACGTTTATTGACGTTTGTGGGTGCGGCAATTAGTCGTGCACTGTTCTCTGCCTATTGCCGTTCTACCAGCGCATGCAGTTATAAGTACGTAAGTTAGTTTCCTATTATACCTTCCACTTCTTTCCAATTAGCACGATCTAATTTTGTGGCCATTTTTACTGTGTAACTGATAATTGAGCTGCCAAGGTATGTAAAGTATAGCAGCGCATAGCTGGAACTTAAATATACCTACCTACGTGTAGCCTCCGCTCTGTGGCGCAACGGAAAACCGCTCGCTTTGCGAATCGGAGGTCATGGGTTTCAATCCCGCGGGGAGCAACAACATTGTGTAATAATTGTTCCTTATTTAGGACAATGTAGGCCCGTCACCGATTGTCTGGAAAGTAAGATGACCCATGCGTCGGATGGACACATAAAAACCCTCTCCCCGGTCGGTTGGTGTTCCGTCACATCTGACTGTGAGAGGGAAGTGCACTAAAATATCTCCAGCATAGATAGCTAAACTTATGACGTTAAAAACAAATGTATGTGTTCAACTTTGTTTGGTGGCCTTATAAAGTTCAACACACGCTGACGCTTGTTGCGCAGAGCGAATTTGCTTGAAGCGTTGCGGTTCGTGGGTCTCGGGTAAAATCCCAACAAACAGCGCGCTGCAAATTGTAGCGAAATCTGCTGTGAGAGAATTTGCACGATTATCGAATGGTTGAACGCGAGTCTTCTATGAGCGACGAGAAGAAATGTACGTGAGATAGTTCTACAGCATACCCACACGAAATAGTCGCGCCACGTGCCTGCGCCTAGCGCGTCCGCATTTAAAACCAATTATTTTGTTTTATTGAAGCTGCAACCGAACATCTAAATTTCGTGGTTTTGTTTGTGACGCTTCGCTTGTGTTCATGGCCCAGGGGTTAGGCTGGTTAGGCCTTAGAGCAGCCATACTCAACTTGCGACCCGCGGGCCGCATGCGGCCCTAGCCTTTTCTATGCGGCCCGAAGTCTAGTATAGTATTTTTAGAATAACAGTAGTATTTTTTGATAAGTGTACAAAAGTAATGCAAAAAATGTCGTTAAAATAAGGTTCGAATGAATAAATGTTCTTTTCACTCGTTTACTCTCATAAAATAGCATGCACACTGAATTTAAGTAAAGAAATGTCTTAACACGTTTGCTGCGACAGTATTTTTTCAATACTTCCCATTCCTTCGGTACAAGGCCTATAGACCTGGTAATAAAACTTCCATTGTGGCAGTACAAGGCTTATAGACCCTGTAAAATTTACGAAACTTAAATCCATTTTTTGGCTTCATTTAAAAATATATATGTTTTTTTTTGCTTTGAATATTATTAATAATTATTTAATTGACATACACCTGAAGGCGTTCGTTAACAACTTGTTTAGTTTAAAAATTATAGCTATATTCAAAATACAGGACTTAATCACCCGGTGCCGCACTGAATAAAGGAAGTCTGGTGCGTATTTTAAGGATGTGAAATAAAAATATCGATAGCTGTAATTAAGTTTTAATATAATGGAAAAAAAACAAACATGAGTTAATCTAAAATCAATTAAAATCTAAAATGAATTAATCTATTGAATGAATTAATGTTTTTCAATAAAACATGGGTAGCAAAAGCTTTTTTTGCACTGAACACATTTATTTATTTATTTTTTTCTTTTTTATCAGCTTGGCGGCTTGTTAAAAAGGTTCGGAGTTTTGCGTAACATCCGACACAATTCCTCTTCTTATCTTACCTTTTACCAAAGTGTGTTTGTCAAGTTTTCGTGCAGGTTCTGAAAAGATAAATTTATTATTATTTAATTGTATGTGTATGTGTGTGCGCGTGTGCGCGTGGATTGGATGTGGGTGTATATATGTATGTGTATGTGTAAATGTGTGCACGCATTTACGTCTGCGTTGAAATTACCTGTATCATTGTCAAAGTCTTTTTTTGTAAAATCTTTGATAATTTCCTCCACGAACCGTATTTTTTTTTATTACATCACAAAACAATTTACATTTTTGCGATTACAAACTTATACTTGCAGTAAACTGTACCGTGAAATATGCCATCATTGCCCTCAAGGGAAACTTTGCCCGAAAAACTATTTATAAGCTTATCTTTGATGTGCAAACGTATCTTAATATTGTGGCAATATTCATTGAATTTGGTGGGAAATAGGTTATATGTATGGCAACGCTGACTATCCCGATTGCTGCTAACTTTGTTTAGTACCTTGTTGGAACTCGTCGAGTGAGATGCGTGTTTTTGCGGGCAAATTTTAGTGAAAATTTATAAGTAAATTCTGCGAGATGGCGAAAACATAGGTAAACTTAATTTATATCATGTGCTAATAAATTATTTGTAGAGTTTATTAATGCTAGTGTCATTTTGCAAGGTCTTTTAAATCTAAAGTTATGATGGTGGGCAAAGTTATCTGGTAATATTCCGACCTACGATTGTCAATATTGCCCACCATTAAAATAAGCTTAGGGTTGGCTCAATACGAACGATAGATTTTTTTTTATTTTTTTTTATGTATGGATTCCGCTGAGCTTATTTATTAAATGTTAAACATTATTAGGTATTTAATTAGATGATATTAGAAAAAAGTTAAAGATGACATTAGTTATTGGGTACAGCTGCGTGAGTACCTGCTCCGCAGTACCTTATTATTTGAACTTTTTTTATTATTATCATGCTGGTCGACCCCTTAGCCTTGTTTGTATTATGCCTGCCTATCAAACACAGGCAAGCGCAAGCATTCATGTGATGAACACGTGCGTTTGTCTTGTGTCTGGATGTTATTTCTATGTAAATATCTATCTATATTGTATTTATATTAGCTGTCTAGTGCTTAGTTTGGGGACGGAAATTTCTTACGTGTCCATAGAAAAAACGTATTAAAATTGTAATTATTCGATAAAAGTGGGCAAAGTTGGCATGTTTCACGGTATCATGTTTGGCGAAAACTGCAAAATTAAGTTTGTCATTTACTACATAATCGGCAAAAATGAAAAAGTTACTAAACGGGAAACGTAATTAGGTAAGTAAAATAAATAGTAATGATGACTCACCCGTCTCTGATAAATCAATATATTAGATTTAACTTTCACTGCATCACTGTCCTCGCAAACATCATGTAATATATTTTTTCGGCACCGTTTTGTTGGTCTTGACGCCATGTCGACACGTTTCTCACGATTGCAAGTCGCGCGAAGCTAACGCGGTGTGCGGTACCAGCAGGGTTATTGCGTATCTTTAGCCACCCAAGTGACTATCAAGCTTCAGTTGTCCACCGAACTTTGATGTCAACCGAAAGTGTGATAACATTGGTATTACGTATGGCTTTCGGTGGATATCAACCTACGGTGTACTACGGTGCTCATCACTTGTCTTTTAGCCATCTCTACTTTTTTATCGTCATTATGCGACCAAGTTGAATATCCCCCCGAACCATTATACAAAGAACATTTAGTGGTACTTTTTAATTTGCAGGTATTTTCGCCTAGTGGATATTGGGAGCATAGACAACAAAAGTTTAATAAAAAAAATCCAAAGATATTGTGAAAAATCCTAAATCTATGAAAAAAAACAAAACTCACTAAATTAAAATAAAGTTTTCAAGAAATTCGAGGTGTTTTACATCTTTTCATGCCATTTGCCGCTAAACTATAAGTCAGTGACAAGAGTTTCCCCGAACAAATTTTTCGTGGCACTTTTGCGGGGTGCGGGAGGCGAAGTAAACACACACAGATACACTTTCACGCATACCCACACTATAGTAAACTCGCAACACATTCAAAAATACACGCACACAAATAAAGAATGACCTGACCATATGACCAAAAATTTGGCAGAGGGGGTTAGCGCATCATGCTCTCTCCAGTGGTATCTCCTCTAAGATTTTTACGTACGTTGATAATGCTTCTAGTCAACGTTTCAAATATCCGGCTAATAGTGACGATCACCTTCAACAGTATAAAACACTGCTTCTTATTAGTTGCTTTCACGATGGTCATCGCAACTTGGGTGACCATCAGTTTGATGTACACTTTACTTACATAATACCAATTATAGGTTATCGATACAGAAACATCTGTCAAATATTGTCTACGGTGATCATCACCGAGAATCGGTGCTCTTGACGTCATTTCAGTTGGTCACTCAAGTTAGGCAATACCGAATGCATCATTTGACAGTTATTTGATAGCCACTTAGCTTTGGTGATCATCACTTTAGTTGTCAAACGAGATACGTAATAACCCCGCAGGTCAGCCGGGTACAAGGTGTTTCGACCTGGTTTCGCATTATTATGAAATTTTATTTCTTCCGTGCGGCACCAGGTGTAAAAACCTGGTATTAAGGTAGGTACACCATTGGATTCTATTTTAATAATACATCTTAGATATATATATTCATCTTTTTCCTACACCGAACCAAGTTAAAGTTAGGCCTTCCGCAAGACAAGGAAGTCTATACTTTTCTTAGCCGCACTGTAAGTGTAGACGTATACAAGGTGTTTAGACCTGGTATCGCACTCAACGTGTTAATGGAAAATCCCTTAATTTTTAAATAAATGCTATATTTCTAATATGTAATTTAATATACTTAGGGTACTTAGTTATAATCAAACATACAATTTAGGCTAGATTATTGCGGCCCGCAGAGTAAAGCAGAAGTAACTATGCGGCCCGCAGGGTAAAGCAGAAGCGACTATGTGGCCCAGAGGTAAAAAAGGTTGAGTATGGCTGCTCTAAGAAGTTAGGCTGATAAATCGAGCTCAATGTGATCTACCGTCCAAGGTGTGGTCATAGATAAAACACTACAGTGTAGTATGGTTCACTGTGGTGTGTAGTGGTGCTATGCATGTAGAGTGGAAATGGTGGACTAAAACCAAAGATGTAATATCTTAGTGCCGTAGTGAAAATGTTTAAATCTATGACTAAAACAGATTTAGAATACGGGGTTGAAAGATTGATCAATTAGCAAGGTCATCTAAAGCTGATTGTCCAGAAAGTGCCCGACGAACATGATTTATTACGCTACTCGAGTAGGCTACTTACATGCACCGCATCAAGTCTTATAATAAAGAGTCCACGAGTCTTTCTGTATCCACTCGCTGGAAAGCAAACATCAAAAAGAACCAACAGATGACCGACAAAGAAAAACCCCAAAATCAACAACAAAGCGAAAACCCCGAAAAAACAAAGGTTTATTATGGGTGCGGAGCGGCCCAGGCGAACCTGAGCGAAGCGGAGCGGGCCGGGCGGAGTGGACTTTCAAATAAAATATATGAAAACGCGGCCCCGAGTTTGACATAGCGGAGCTGAGCGGAGCGGGGTGGAGCGGACTTTCAAATAAAATATATGAAAACGCGGCCCCGAGTTTGACATAGTGGAGTTGAGCGGAGCGGACTTTCAAATAAAATATATGAACACGCGGCCCCGAGCTCGACATAGTGGAGTTTTAGTTATGCTGGAACAAAACAAAAGGGCCTAGTAAGCAGAGGCCACAGTTTTAAATAAAGTAGACAGAATATGACAAGACATGCCGCCGATAAGGACAGAACATCAAATGCGGGTATTATGTAGTTTAAACAATATTTTATGCAATTGAATTTAAAAGCACTAAGCCAGATCCGAAAAGGCTTTAGCACCATAGACCACATACATACGCTCCGCCTGATTATACAGAAGACCGAGGAGTATAATCCAGTATGTCTAGCGTTTGTGGACTACGAAAAAGCCTTTGATTCAATCAAGACCTAAACGACCTGGGCGGTATTGCAGTCCCTCCAGAGCGCTGGGGTGCCACATTGACTATAGATACATCGAAGTGTTGAAGTGTTTGTACCTACAGTAATGCCACCATGTCGATCCGACTACAGGACGAGAGCACGAAACCAACCCCATTGCAGCGAGGTGTGAGACAGGGAGACGTTATTTCTCCGAAACTGTTCACAAACGCATTGGAGGACGTATTCAAGCTTTTGATCTGGAACGGATTCGGCATCAACATCAATGGCAAATACATCACTCACCTTCGTTTTGCCGATGATATAGTAATTATAGCAAAGTCACTGGAGGACCTCAATACGATGCTAAATGACCTCAGTAGGTAGCGTTTCCCAACAGGTAAGTCTAAAAATTAACATGGACAAAACGAAGATAATGTCTAATGTCCATGTTACACCCATACCGGTAGTTGTTGGGAACGATACACTCAAAGTTGTTGACTAGTACGTATTAATAATGAGATAATGAGACAACAAAAATTGGAAAATTTTCGTTCGTGGTAGGGATGGCGATTCTTTCCAAAAAAGATCGAATTTTGAATCGATTCGAATCGAAGACTTGTGTTGTGTATCAATTCTCGATAAAATCGAGGTCTAATAAACCTCTTGAGGGCCGTTGGTGCATATTGCACCATAAGACACGAAAACACGCACCTCCCTCGGGGGCCGTTGGTGCATATTGCACCATACGACACACATCGTGTTTTTTGTGGTAGATTTTTATTTTTTGTATGGGAACCCTATGCTTTATTGGTTCTTTAGTGTATATGCTCTTTATTAAAATCGTCATTCAGTTGCCGTTTTGACTTTTTCATTGATAACTTCAGTTAGCAAAAGTGGGCGGTAGCTGTCACTGAATGTTTATTTTGGCGGTCACTGAATGTTTATTTTTAATGTAAATATTGTATTATTTTCAGGTGAAGTGATATTATTTTGTTGTGTTTAGTGTTATAACATCATAATAAAGCAGTGTAGACGTTAGTTAGTTCGTGTTTTATCAAAATATTGGATATTTTCGAAATGAAATCTGACCCGGGTGATTATTTGTTTGTTTGTTTACTTTTGGTTTATTTTCGATATTATTTGTAATGTAACTGTTGTAAATACATCGTAATTACATCATAACGATAATAACTCGAAGATAAAGTCATAAAATCCAATCTAACAATAGAATTTTTTTTCATAATATGACGTCATGACGCGCGATCACGACAGTTGAAAAAAATTTTGAGATATTTTTTTTTTTTGGTAGTGTTTTGTTTAAAACCTATATGAAAAGGAGTTTGGATGCAAAGAATGGATCTTTCTTAGTGCCTGGGTCAATATTCTACCCTCAAAATCGAGATCAAAAATAGGTAAAATCAACTTTGCCGAAAATCCGCCTACTTCGGACTTTTTCTTTAAAAAATCAATATTTATAACTCAAAAAAAGGATATACTGCATAACTAATACTTTTCTCAGTAGAACTCAGTTTACAGAATGCGATTCGGATAAGTGCTTCAGATTACATAACGTTCGTAAGTGGTTTGAAACATGATAAACGCGCTGCGCAGACGCAGCGCGTTCATTTATAGAAAGAACGCTTAAAAAAGCCGGCCTCCCAGGGGAAGGTTGATTTCTCTAAAATTGATCTTTGATTCCGTCGATATTCGATGTGCTTTTGTTTTTGTAGTTTTAATCACGGATTTATATTTAGGGCTCCCACACATAACTGCGATGCGGCGCCGCATCGCAGGAACTTGTATGGAAAATTCATTTGTTTCTCGCAGATATTTGCGATGCGATGTGAATTCGCAGTTATGTGTGGGGAGCCTAACTTCCGTCGATATAAATAAATAAATAATTGAGGACAAAGAGGATGTATTTATTATACATCCTCTTTGTCCTTGGGTGTCAGTGTCAGTCGTCAGTGTCAAATGTCAATGTGGTTTGGCTGACCGGGACCCGGGACCGCCGAGTTTCGGCTTGTTTTGGGCTTCATCTTCAAGAATCAAAATATTTATGAGTTTTGTTACTATCGTAATAATATTTCAGTTACAACTAAGTAGCGTATTAGGAGGCGTTGGGTCACCATGAAGATTGCTGTAGAAGGTTGCGCTCATGGCGAACTTGAAAAGATATACGAATGTATTCAAACTTTACAAGAACGAGAAGGTATTCAAGTTGATCTTTTGATATGCTGCGGCGACTTTCAAGCCGTCCGTAACAGCGGAGATCTTCGAGCTATGGCGGTGCCAGAAAAGTACCAACACATGTGTTCTTTTTATAAGTAAGTCATAAATCTATAATACAAGCACACTTCTATTACACAGTTCAATTATTAAGTATAGAATATCCACTGCAAACATACGGCTCTAAGCGTCGCACTCTTTCAGACAACCGCCGCTGTAGAAGCTCTCTACTGTGATTCGACTAAACTGCATGCAAAGCATAGCGAAACTCTAAGTCATGTTAGCAGTGCTTGACTTGTTGTGTAATTTGATTAGAATAGTTTGTTCATGTTTCTACTGTTTCTATTTATGCTGTGGGCAGTTATAAGTCAAAAAATTTACAACTGGACAATCAGCCTTAGATAGCCATGCTAATTAATCTTTTCATCACAACATGAATAACCCGTATTCTAACTGTAGTAACTTCCTGGTATATTTCCTAAATGGATATTTCTTATCATTACAGGTATTACAGTGGTGAGAAAAGAGCTCCTATACTAACATTATTTATTGGCGGTAATCATGAAGCTTCAAACTACTTGCAAGAGCTGCCATATGGAGGTTGGGTGGCTCCTAATATTTACTACTTAGGACGAGCTGGTGTTGTGAAATATGGAAACCTTAGAATTGGAGGTAAAGGATTAGTTTATATAAAAGGTACCTAGTTACCACCATTTTTTTTAATTTTACAAAAGCTGCAATAATTACTTACCCTAAGGTATGAGTGTTCGTGATATTGGTAAGATTTAGCCTTCCTCCTGTGGGTTGCGGTAAATCACTAAAATCAATCCATGGTACTCTCCAAAATAATTGTCCTGTAAAGTTGCCTGCTACTGATATCATAGACAAAACTAAATGCTCTGGGATTTGGTAGGTACTCTCTTATTTTTTTTTGTTTTTAACATTGTCATTACACTACTATTACACTTAAATTTATACTATACCTATATCATTCTTTAATTAATATTTTACTCATTATTATTATTTATATATAAGAAAAGTATTTTTCTTCCGTGACATCACTTATCTGGTCCTTTCTGAAAACCAGTGCTGCAGCACCTTATTGTGGCTGCAGCAATAAGCTGAGATTGGCGCCATTTTTGGCATCGCACAACTTGGTAATGATTAATGTTATTGTTTTTTACTTTTATGTCAATGTAGTTCTTTCTTTTTTTCCCCTTTCTCGTTACTGTATGTCTCTTCTTGTATCAGCTGTGTGTTAATTACCATGTCTTGTGTGTGTCAAAATAAATAATTTTCTTCTTCGTCTTCTTCACCAAGAAGTAAGGTACTACTTCTTGGTGGTAGTTAGGCATAGTAGTCACAGGCGATCTATGTGTTTTTGTATGCACAACTCACAACTGTACTTGTGCAATGGTTCACCTGACCTAACTTCAGAGACTCAAAGATCCGCTGTGACCACTGTACCTTGTGTAAGGGTTCTAAGTAGGTACTACCACTGTGTCTGATTTTCTGCTGCCAAGCAGCAATGTGTATAATATGATGTGTTTCAATGTCCTTCACTACTAGAGCTGATTAAATTACTTAAATTTCAATTATCAAGCAAATTTATAATTTTAAGAAGTTTTATTATAGTTATTATTAAACAGAATTTTAAACAACAAAAGAACCCATAAGTAGCCTACTGAGTTTCTTATGAAACTATGAATCTATTGTCATTCAATTCAGTTAAATTCACTGACATTCTTAACATTGATAGCAGGGCTTCATATTCATTTATTGATTCAACAGTAAAATGTATTAAATTTTCCATTCCAGGAATGTCAGGAATATACAAAGCTCGTGATTACTTGCAGGGGCTTTGGGAAAGTCCTCCATACACAAATAACTCCCTGAGATCAGTGTACCATGTGAGATCATTGGATGTCTTCAGATTAAGTCAGCTGAAAGAAAAAGTACATGTTATGCTGTCCCATGATTGGCCCAGAGGTATCACAGATTTTGGAGATACACATAATCTATTGAAGCGGAAACCTTTTCTAAGGTGTGTAACCATATTTGATTGATTTTTTGGTTTTTTAATGGATTCTAAATTTTTTTGGATCACCTATTCTATGCCAAAACTACCATGATTTCATTTAATATTTGAAAATATTTTTGTATATTGCGATACTAATATTTTAACACATATTTTGTTTTTTTTTTGTCCAAATGCCCTAGAAGGATGGCCAGAAGGATGTTTTTCGAGAGTATATATGTATATTTCTTTGTCACGGTCTACAGCCTAAATGGCTTGATCTTGATGGATTTTACGATAATATGTATACACATGTATTGACGGACCTGTTGGTCTAGTGGTTAGACACCTTGGCTGCTACCCAATAGGTTGTGAGTTCGATTCCCGCCAAGTGTCTGGGTGTTACTTATCTATTTAAGTATGTATTTATACAAAAAAAAAGTATATAAGTATTAGTATCAGTTATCTGGTTTCCATAGTATAGGCTCTGCCTAGTTTGGGATCAGATGGCCGTGTGTGGATTGTCCTTAATATTATTATTATAATATGTTTTATGTAAGTATTTATGCATAATGTAATTATAATCAAATTGGTTTGTTCGCAGTCTGGCTTTTTGTTCTTTTATAATTTACTTGTTTAACACATTTTTTTTATAATACTGATAAAATAATATATTTTAGGGAAGAAATAGAAAATAACCAGTTAGGCAGTGTACCTGCTGAAAAATTACTGCACAGTTTAAAACCAGACTATTGGTTTGCAGCACATATGCATTGTCAATTTGCTGCGCTAGTTAAACATGAAAAGGATGGCAGTGAGACAAAATTCTTAGCATTGGACAAATGTTTGCCCAAGCGTAGACATTTACAAATATTGGATTTACCCCCTGACTATGATGGAGACAAGTGTTTGAGTTATGATGCAGAATGGTTGGCTATTCTAAAGAATACAAATCATTTGTTGACTGTAAAGAATGTGGATTGTCATATGCCTGGACCAGGGGGCAATGAAAGGTATGTTTTTTTTCAACCCTTGTTTATGGTTACACTCATCTTTTTACTATCTTAATTTTTGATTTTGTATTAGTCTATACTTAAAAAGTGACATAATAATGATTCATTAACTGACTATGAGTGTGGCAGTAAGTATAATTCTTTACAGCAAGCAGCATTATTATTCGTTTTTTTTTCTTCTAGACACAATTTTACACCAACAGAAGAAGAAAAAGAAAACATTATTAAAATACTTGGTGATTTAATTATAAAGGAAGAAAGTTTTGTGAAAACTGCACCTGTTTATGATCTAAATGCACCAAAAGTGGTTCCCAGAGATCCAATATTGAATCCACAAACAGCAGACTTATGTGAAAATCTGGGAATTGATGATCCGGTTCAAGTACTTGCAGCTAGGACAGGCAGGACTATGAAACAACCTAATGCTGAAGCAATAATTGAATCTAGTCCTATTGCCAAGACTCCAATAAAATGTTCAAAACTCTCTCTGCCGGCACCAATGACACCTTGTGAAGATGCTAGTGAAGAATCAAGGATAGTTTCTCCAGAAAATGCTACTGCACCTGATCAAACAGGTGACACTATTTCTGAGTGCAGTACACCCATGTCAACAGGTAAAAAAACATTCAAGAGGCGCAATATATCAATATACAACAATCCAGATGCTGATGAAAGTGTTAGTACTAACTCAAGTTCCTTGATGGATTCAGATAGCCCACCTTCTAATAAATTACCTTTTAGGGACAATATGGCTTAATTTGTGTAAGGGCTCCCACACATAACTGCGATGCGATGCGATGCGGCGCCGCATCGCAGGAATTTGTATCGAAAATTCATTTGTTTCTCGCAGATATTTGCGATGCGATGCGAATTCGCAGTTATGTGTGGGGGCCCTAAAGACTGAAATTGTACAAATTAATAAATGAAATCCCAAGATAAGTTACATTGATGAGTGTAATGGAATATTGTTTATAGTAATAGTAAATAATATGACTAATCAAACAGACATGTTTTAGTATTTTAATTTTCTGCTCAAGTACTGTGAGGTTATCAACTTTAAGTCAATGACGAAATTTTACAATTATGATTATTAATAAGGCAATAAATTGAGTGCAATGTAATAGAAAACCTAGTAAAAATATGTATGAAATTACTCCTAATATTTTTTTCCTTTAAGTGAATCTGAATAACCTTAGTCTAATTTTTTAATACTATACACATTTGTAACATGCTTTACAATATGGTCTATCATAATATTATTTACATTTGGAAGAATAAGTGAGGCAGTGTGTACTATTTATTTAATATGTGTAAATAAGTGTTCCTTTAACTGTGGCATGTTTCTAGGTTTATAAGTACATTGGTTGCATTGCAGTTCCGTCGACATTAAGCTTTTGTGCAACTCTGTTGTCATCTTCTGTATACACCCATTCTCTTTGAGTTCTTTTAATATATCTGAAAAAAGATAGTGACAATATATTATAAATAAGTAATAACCATGTCTTTTATTTTTGTTGCCTCTTATTAGTTCAATATTGTATTCCAGTTTAATTTTTGCAGACATTTAACCTTTTAAGAATAGACTCCATAGCAAGTGAAGTTTTCTCCACTAAACTTATTAGGTACCTAGTGTTTTTGAAGGAAATATGCACTGATATATGTATTGTACTGAAGAACATACTATAGTCGGCAGTTGAAGGATGTAACAGTTTTTGAATAAAAAAGTTCCCAAATGCCTATAACCTATAATGTAGTTATGTTTAATCCTTGCTTTTTTGTTTAATGCTAATCAGCTGCAATTAAAATCACAAAAGTTCCATTCATTACATACCTTCATATGGTATGAAAAACTTGGTAGTGAAGCTGTTCCAATGTATTTTTGTTTTCAGGCTTGGAGATACCATGTCTGTGCTAATGATGTGCATGTGAAGTCTCTGCATGCTCGGTACCGCATGAAAACCAGCCCTCAAAGTTCTTTTTTCTTCTTTGCTTAGTTCTTTATATAACTCTCCAAATTCTTCTAAAAGATCAATGTGTGTCTTGTTTAGCTTAAAAATACTGTTAATATCTTCGCGAGGTAGTACCAAGTAATGAACTTTAGCCTTAGGAAACTTGTCTTTAATAACAACTATAGTTTTTGTTTCTTTCACTATTGATTTAGGGTCTTTCATAGATTCAACCAAGCCTGAGGACCAAAGCTTTGGTTTTTTCACGTTGGTGGTCGGCATAAAGTTATGTGTACTTCTTTTACTCATGATGTTTAGGATTAGAACACCGAAAATCTAACACATATGTAAGTTATGTCAATGAGTTATGAAATATAACAATATTGTAAAAGCGATTTTCGTAGATTTCCAAAATAATCTGGCCAATATTCCGCTTGCTTTTCGCAAATTGTTTGCAAAATAACAGATGTTTTATTTGACAATGACATTTTGATGACATTTACATATAGCGTAAAATGTCACTCAAATCAAGTTTTTTTTTGTATGTTATGGCTTGGTATCAAGACCTTTAAGCCAACTCAAATCAAGTTGCCGTGCTTGTGGCGTAGGGATGTGAAAAAATCTCAGGAAAAAATAATGTATGTAAAGCTTAGAGGAGATACCACTGGAGTTAGTATCGCGTCTGAAAAGAACGCAGGACGAGGAAAAATCTATAAATTAAAGGCCGGGCCGCAGCTCGTGTTCGTCATAGCACATTTATTCGCAAACTAGTGCAAAAAACAAAATACTCTGCAAACAAAATATAAAAAATGTTCCACTATAAATTTGAATTATAAAATAATTATAAAAGTGGCCAAAAAGGTTTGCAACGATGCAGGTCGCCAACAGCGTCGATTCCCCGAACAAATTTTTCGTGGCACTTTTGCGGGGTGCGGGAGGCGAAGTAAATACAGATACAATTTCACCCACACTCTTGCAAATGTCTAATGTAAACTCTTCATGTTTCTATGAACACACACTTTAATAAACTCGCAACACATTCAAAAAGATACGCACACAAATAAAGAATTCATCGTTCCTACACATTTTATTGCACGTCCACAAACGTAAATTGTAGTGATGTGTGTGGTGCGTGCAAAGACCGATAAATAATGAACGGCTTCAAAGAATGGAATGTTTTAAAGAATCTAATAATTCAATGTGGAGATTATTGTATTCATTTTGTAAATCAAACAAGTAACGCATTTAAATTAGTTAGTATTATATAAGTACATCATTATATACTTATGTTATCATATCATTTCAAATATTTAGGCCATATATTAATCCCGAGCTCAATGATGATGCAGACATTGAGTGAGAGCGGAGGGCATTGACAGTGAGAGTAAATATTCTGACTCACTGGTTTGCACCCTATTCACTGACTGTTAAAATTACACAATTTCGCGCGTACTGCACAGCATTTTATACTTACAGCCTGTGGGGAAATTTCACGCAAGTATCCTACGACGCCCTACGTATCCAATACAATAATGTGTTCAGAGTGCTGCTGGTGTGATTGCCCCACTTCCGTAGCGCATCTAGGATGTTCGCGGACGCACACGTGGATTGCTTTTACGCTACTATACGCAAGAGGTGTGCATCCCTGGTGCGCAGGGCGCGGAGCAGCCCTGACACTCTTCAGAACATGATAGTTAGCTGGATTTTGGATACGTAAATCATTGTTGCTCCAGTTCCCATGATCTGGTGCGCGATAATTTGCGTATTATTTGTATACAGTATGTATAATTTGTGCATTATACTGCACAAACGTATGCGTTGATACCGATTTCGATGAAGACGGCGCGGTGCATCGGCGGGTTTTCGACTCCGTCTCTGTGAGCACTGTGACAGGTTCCCGGGGGCTATAATAGTCTCAAAGGCAAGGCACTGAGGGTGCAAATCCCACGGGAGAAACCAAGTTGTCCTCATGTGCATCCGCGGGAATTTCTGTAGGGTTTAATAGGTGGTAGGTTCCATGAGCAAGGAACAGTTCAAGTAGATTCTTCCGGTAAATATAAGGTAAATCGCGCTAACTACCGAACAAAATTACGTTTAATTTTTTACTAGTTACCGCTTTAGACGCGTCGAGAACATAACCTCCTTTTTTAATAAAAAATCATAACCATTGGTTGAGCCGTTTTGGAGGACTGCGAATGCCGTGAGACGAGATTTATATATGGATTTTGCATTTTAATAGTATTATATACATACGCGTTGAATACATACCTCCTTTTTTAAAGTCGGTAAAAACCGGGACTCACATTTTACGCTCTCCCTTATTCATATTCATATTCATTTATTGCATTCTATATGTACATTAATTGGATGTCATTAAAATAGTTGCGTAAACATATAGACCCAGGTAGGGCACAGCAATTTGAGATGGTAGGGAGTAGACCGAAATTTACTAGTTTTAATATTTTTCGTTTAAAAAGTCAGGTAATGAATAAAAACATTTGTCAATAAGGTGGTCTTTTAATTCTTTTATAAATAATTTTGTCTTTTTTATTTCTTTTATTTTGTCAGGTAACTTATTATATATTTTAGCTGTCATGACGTTTGGACTATTGCTATGTAGATTTAATTTTGACTGTGGTACGCATAGATTATATTTATATCTACTGGGATAGCGTCTTGGCTGGTCAATGATTTTTTTATATAAATTTGGGTTGTTTCTAATGAATAGGCACGCTTCTAAAATATATATCGAAGTGAAGGTTAGAATTTTATAATTAATGAAATAGGGCCTACAACTGTCGGTTTCCTCAATATTCATAATAATTCGTATGCATTTTTTTTGAAGAATAAATATGTCTTGCGCATCAGTTGAGTTTCCCCATAATATTATCCCATATTTGATCCAAGCGTAAGCATAAGCATAATAGGCGATGATTGCAGTTTTAATATCTGTAGTTTTTTTTAATTCTCTCAGAGCGTACGTGAACCTAGATAGCTTTGATTTTAATTTATTTATATGTGATTTCCAGTTTAGATTTGTGTCGATATCAATACCTAGTAAAGTGAATGTTGGGACACATTCTAGATTTATATTTTTGTATGAGAAATTTATATCCAAACCGGTCTTTTGATACGGTCTAAATTGCATAATTTTGGTTTTGTTAAAATTGATCTCCAGGTTATGTTCGTCCATCCAATCTACTATTCCATTTAGTAATAAGTTAAGCTCCGTATTAATATTGTTACTACTTTTACAGGAGAGTTGTATCGAAATATCATCCGCGAATAACACACAGTTTCGATTAAAACATTTAGGTAGGTCATTGATATAAATTAAAAATAATAGGCAGCCCAGAACACTACCCTGCGGGATTGAGTTTTGCATGATTATTACGTCAGATCTATTAAAGGTAATTTTCCCTGTTTCATGGTCATAGTGCTCAATGTCTACGTATTGTTCTCGGTTGTCCAGATATGAAGCAAACCATTTATGTGCTAATCCCCGTACACCTATACCATGTAATTTATTTAATAAGATGTCAAATTGTACTTTATCATAAGCTTTAGTCATATCAATTAAAATTCCAATGGCATATTCTCTGTTGTTCAGCGTATTCAGAATTTCTTGAATATATTTATATGTCGCTGATATTTGTGCCCTCCAACCGAAGCACGGAGACGTTTAGTTCAAAGAGCATTGTATAATGCTGACCGGTGATTGGCCGTCTGGTCACCCATCTGTATAATTACCCTGCCTAACGCTGCTTCACCTAGCGGTATATAATATACTTTAAGACCTATCCTCATACCTACTAAATATATGTACATAAAAAGAAAATCTCATAAAAATCAGTCAAGCCGTTTTGGAGGATTTCGACCACAAACACCGTGACACGTGATTTTTATGTAATTTTAGCAGAGGGGTTAGCGAGTCATGCTCTCTCCTTTGGTACTCTAAGATGTAAAGTAATGTAATTTTTTTCAAAAATCTAATATAAGAAATGGTTGTTTTTATAATAATTGTTTTTAAATATATTGATAATCTAATAATTTACACATTATAATCGAATTTTGTAAAAAGAGCCATCTGTGCGATGGCTGAAAAAAATGCCGTTACGAGGATTCCTTATTCTACCATCTTTGGACGTGTAAAAGTAAATTGGCTAATCATGTAACACCCCAGAGTCCAGAGGCCTTGGGCAAGTTGCCATTCTTCAATATTGAATGCTAGAGAAAACGGGAATAACATAAGACATAATATCTCCTGACGTGACTAAGCGCTTAGCGAAGTGTTTATGTCAATCCCATACATTTGTTTTCTATTCTCTAGCGTTCAATATTGGAGAATGGCAATTATTTAAGGAAGGTCTCTGGTAACAGAAAGACCAAACCGCTTGTAAGCGTGTTTGTCAAAGTTTTTTGAAGATTTCTAAAAAAAAGTACTTAGAGTTTTTTAGAAATCTTGACGCACGCGCCACTTTTTTAATTGGCACATATTTACAGCAGGTTAAGCTCTAATTAGTCGTTGAACTCATTTCTCTCTAGGTGCGATTTTCTTACTGGGGTATTGCACACGGAGATATGCCGCTCGCTGGAAGCTTGCTCATAGGCTAATAATATTGTCAATATTCTACAACCCACACGATATACCCTGTGCAACTCGCTGGAATTCGATGTTACAGCGCCAGGTGTACAGTTCATTCGGCCGGGTTGTAGAATATTGACAACATTATTGACTGTGTGCAGGCTACCTATCGAAGGAGTATAGGGCGAGAAGAATGGCAGTGCACTAACACGCACTTACTTGAGTGGCAGTGGATTTCGGCGAAACCCGTAGTAACGGACGCTGAGGAGATCATTTAGCTCTGGCATGGATAAATGAACTAATCCATGGCTCCAGGTATGGGACACGAATTCAATGTACGCTCCATAATCTTAAAGAATTTAAGGAAATTACTGAAATTAGCTGATAGTTGGCTGGATCGGCACGGTTGCCTTTTTGGGCACGGGCTGTACCTACGCAAGCTAGTTCCAGGATTTGAACATCATTCACGTCCTAAATAAAAGGCGGTTCAATCGTGTTATAGTACCTACATGATTGGAGACAGCTCAGGTCCACTAGCCTTATTCACGTCTAGACGACGCACTGCTTTGAGTGGGTGAGGCCCAATTAGTGCGTTGCGTTGCGTCGCGTCGTCGTAACGGATGAACGGATTCTATGCCCCACCTGCGTTACGCCGACGCACGACATTGCAACGCAAGAGGGCGACGCATACTTAGTTTATCCCTCAAACAGAACAACACTGTCCGTCGTCGCACCGGAGCTCCCTCCCGCTTCATCTCTTGTCCGTCGATCCGATGAAACGTCGCTCGCGACGACGCAAGGCATTAATGTGGCATGTCGTAAAAAATATATGTAAAACAGCAGCGACAACGCTGCGACGACGTGGTACGACGCAACGCACTAATGCGGCCTCGCCCTAGCCTAGCATGTAGACTGTAAGTACATAAGTAATGTAACATAGGGACATGTGACTTACTAAAGTAAGGTAATGAGGGTATATAACACTTCCTTGTACTTGGTACGACTACGTAAAGGAACACATATAAAGTAACGCTAAATAATTAAAAAAGTTAGTTTTACTAAAATAATTTAATACTTTTACTACATACTAGAAATTTTAAAAATAAATTATAAAATAATATCAACGACTTAATTAACTAGGTTTTTATCAGACAGTCATGACTGAAAAAGTTTTAAAGACATATTCTCCCTTTAATGAGAATAATTCTTGCTGTTTTTCAGTCATAAGTATTTTTTTTTACTAATTAATTACTCTTCATTACTGACATAAATACCTATTATGTAGTTAAGGGAAGGGCCCACGTGCCTATATTCTTTAGAATATTATGAGTAGGTAGTAAGGCAATGTTTGACTCAGCAAAGTTATAGGTGACCTACAGATGTATCCAAGGCAAAATTATTTTAGTAACGCTCAAGCCTCGTGGTCATACATAAGACATCAACGAAATAGAGAGCTTAGTGATTGCAAAATAAATTAATTTACAAAATAGACCATATATCTATAATTATTATCATTGCACTGTGGGCCGACCAGTGTACCCAGTGTCCGGAAGCGAATGGTGAGCCAGTTCTCGTAATATTTGTTCGAATCCCTTTCCAGTTGGAGCTTGGAGATTGTTGTTTTTTAGTATCGTCGAGTTCAATTTAGTAGCTAAATAGCACATCTGAAACAAAAATGTATAAAATTGCAATAATTCATTAGATACTCTTGAATCATCTAAATATTGTTGAAAAATTATTAGTAGGAACCTACCTATTCGCTATGGCCAAACAAAAGGGTAAGTAATAATCAGTGCTACTTTTTTAATATACCTATAATAGATCCAACCGTTTATTTTCTTTTTGACAGCACCAATAGAACGTAACTGCGTCATGTTACGCAAAAGATCACTTTTAAAAGTTCACTTAAAGTGAACTTTTAAAAGTGAACTTTTGATCCAACCGTTTATTTTCTTTTTGACAGCACCAATAGAACATAACTGCGTCATGTTACGCAAAAGTTCACTTTTAAAAGTTCACTTAAAGTGAACTTTTAAAAGTGAACTCCACTTTAAGTTAGTTTTAGTAGTTTTTTTTGCAACAGTGGACGTCTTCCGGCTGGTGATAATGAATATTTAGTGAGTCAGTAGGTGTATCACATTCGTTAAGTGTGTAAAAGGGTGAACAATAGTTGACAGTTTCTGCGATGCATGAGAAACGAACACCGTAAGACAGATGTCAGAGCTGCGTTCATAGCCTGATAGGATAATTGTGTGGAAGTTGTAGCCTCCGTGGCGCAGTGGGAAGCCGCTTGCTTTGTACACCAGAGGTCGCGGGTTTGAATCCTGCGGGGGGTTGATCAAACTTTGTGTAGTTGTTCCTTACTGGCTAGGAAAATGCAGGCCGATCACGTGATTGTCTGTAAAGTAAGATGATCCATGCGTCGGATGGGCATGTAAAAATTCGGTCCTGCGCCTAACTTCTCCCCGAGATCGTGTCGGTTTCCCGTCCCATCGGATTATGGGAGGTATAAAGGAAGAGAGTGCACTTGTGTCTACGCAAATACTTGTCAACCATGTGGTTGATGTTGTGAAAGATTGGCCGCTGTGGTCGTATCGGCGAGGAGGACATTATTATTAATTGTAAATGAGTCAATAATACCTACCTACCTACCTACCTATACCTACCTACCTAATACCTACTCTAATTATAGGTACCTACTAGTACCTATCAGAACATCATCTAGACTAGATTTAAAGCGTCCCTTGTAAATTCTATCTAATATCAGTTCCATCTACCTTCGCTATCAGAGCCAGTATAGCGAATCATATAGGCACACTATTTCAATGTCTATCTCCTGTCCAGCTATAGGTAAAGAGGACAGTGGATACTTACTAGTAAAGCTGACATAAAGAGTAATGCTCCCAGCGCAACAGCGACCATCATTGAGGTCGCACACGTGCCTTCCAACGGTGTTCTATGGAACAGCTCTCCAGGCATCACTACTGAATACTCCAGGTTCTCTTTAAACCTCGTGTAGGGAATTGAGGCGTTATCGGCGCTCAGTGGTGAACTGGTATGATTATGAATGTGGGAAGCATCGGGGAGTGATCTTTTTCGGCGACCATGTCCTGAAAATTATAAACAAAATGCAAAGTCGATACATTTACTTATGTAGGGATATTTATCGAACAGTGTAAAAATATAAGACATAAATTATGTTGGCCGGCCTTAGAAGAGCGTGCTAGCTGATTGAACGATCTTTCAGCTAGGTACGTCACGAATACTCCAGAACAGTCCTATTCACTTCGATAGGAGAAGAAGGAAACTTCTGTCAAGTACACAGTTAATATTATTTTCCAATCCCGCCCTTTTATGAATACCACTACCTAAATATGGAGGTATAAACAGTTGGTGCGAGCCGATGATCTTATTAAGTTATGTTAACTTCAATAATTAGCGTAGCACCAACTTTAATAATTATCGTTATTTAATGCTTTTTAGATAATTTTCTTTGATTTTTTAAAAATTGATTATACTGGGTGTCCCGGAAAGGGTATATCAAGCTGAAGGGTATCTATAGTATTGATACTAAAAACTCCGTAAAAAATGTCAAATGCGGCGAAAATTTATATTTTGAATTAGTTAAAAAAATATTTATATCGTCTTAAAACTGTTCCTTAGCAGCCCTGTGTCATTGTACCTACTTCTCTGGAGCCACTGTTTTTTATTGATTGCGTGCCTGCTCTGTTTAATAAGAAATTCATTCATTTTCGGTTAATTAGCGAACAAAATTTTGAGCTCACTGCACAAAAACTGTTGAATTTTTTCATTATTTTCTTTCACAAATTGATTGCTTGTGAGTTACACTAAGTATGCGTCATTATAGAGCGTCCAACCGTTTATTTTCTTTTTGACAGCACCAATAGAACGTAACTGCGTCATGTTACGCAAAAGTTCACTTAAAGTGAAGTTCACTTTTAAAAGTGAACTTTTGCGTAACATGACGCAGTTACGTTCTATTGGTGCTGTCAAAAAGAAAATAAACGGTTGGATCTATTTTAACGGCTTGATACCTTATTTCTGGGACAGCTTGTATAACTCTATCTTTTTTATAGAGTACCTATAAGTATTTATATAGGATAGATAGATACCTAAGGCCTTACCCGATGGCTCAAACAAATCAAGGCAGTAATCAGGTTGGCAGTCTGCAGCATCCATGCAGGCTTTTATTTGCGAATGGATCCAAAGGGTGGAGCGTTCCTTCATAGAGGCAAGTAAGAAGGCTTCAAAGTCCAGGAACACTTCATTGTGCCTTTCCCGGTAACGTGCCGGCTGGTGAGGAATGATTGATGCGAAGTCACGGTTTCGGCAACTACATTGATAAATAATAATTATAAATAGATAGATATTGCTTATTTAATTCTCCCATGTGCTACCTATGTTTTTTTATATAATAATGATTAAAATATTATGTTCTTATTAGACTTAATAATACCAGCCCTGGTTTATGTCCCACTGCTGGGCACGGGCCTTCCCTGAAGATGAGGGGGCTTAGACCGAAAGATATCTGATATCTCACGAGGTTTTCCTTCACCGAGCTAGTAACAATCGCACAAAGACGATTCGCATATGATTAATTAACGAAATCAGAGGTGCAAGCCGGGTTTAGACACCTTGCTGCCAAAGCAAGCGCTCGCCCACTGAGCTGTTATCGCATATTACCGTCATTAGACTTAATAGATCGAAAATCGAAGTCGACCTAAATACGGAATTGTTTCATTAATAATAATGACTGAATGGTATCCAGCACATTGGCTACATTTTGGAAGGCTTTAAAGGCTAAATAAGTAGGTACCTATAAATTATAAAAGCACAAAAACCTGACTGCGAAATAACAAAATGGTCTCAAGTTACATTATACATACATAAAACATAATATAGGGTATATATTTCAACTTCTCTCGTCTAGACCTTTCATTTGATACCCATATTGAAGTTTTGGTAACTTAGGCATCTACATTATTTAAGTAGATACAAAAAACGTAAGTTCTATTTTTTTATGTGTATACCCGTCCTTGACGAGTAGCACTGCGCCGGGTGCGTGCGGTCGGTCGGGGTCGGGCGAGACAGCCACCTCCAGCAGCTTGATGTGTCGCCACGCCGAGTCCGGGTTGATGCGCGCGCGCAGCTGCAGCTTCGTGCCTATCGGCACCGCCTGCAAACAAACAGGTATTGGATATCTGCAATTATCGATATACTTACTTACAATATCCTGGAACAATCCATACAGCCATCTGATCCAAAACTTGTTAGAGCCATGGTGACTAAGAGATAAATACATTTTTCACACAAAGTCACGAAACAGATATCACACATACACTTTTTGGTAAGCAGTCGAGGCCACTACACTGAAACAGGCCTGTTCTTTACACCGGAACATAGGTATTTTGTTTTTACTTTAGCGCTGTTAATAAACTAATCATCCATTCAAAGATGTAGGCTTGGAATGGATGATTAGTTTATTAACAAATTAGATTAGATTAGTTTATTAAGTGGTGTACCACCACTTAGCATCAGGTAGGTACGATAGCGATAAAGAACTAGCTTCTGCTGAGTACATACATAAATCGAACAGGAATTATAATATACTTAGGTATAAATATAGTAGGGTACATACTATTCACCGAGTTACCTACATACTTAATCTAAGCAACCGTACCATATCTGAAGACATGTTACCGAAAAACCTGTATCAACGCCTTTAGCTCTCATATAACCCGAAGGTCTTGCTTTGACACTGGGTGACCTAGTGACGTATCCACAGAAATATGACAATCACAAGGTAGTCTGAGAATATCAATCAGAAAAGATCGTTTTAGTTTGTCAAACTGAAGCTAAGACGATAAAACCCTACAAATTATAAATTATTTTTTGGCCTATAGTCATAAGTTAGTCAAAAGTCGGCCAGACTTATTTACCATATTGTTTTATGAAAAAGAAAAACGTACACCAGTTACCTGATCAACAGGTAAGTCAACGGTATGGTTGGAGTGGCGGGTGACCGGCGGAGCCTCCTTGTACAAAGCCACCTCGTACTCCAGCCGGCCTGGCGTCTCCTCCACTACGCCAGACACGCGCGCTCCATGCGGACTAGAACAGGGTGAATAAACATAAGATTACAACAGTCGGATTAACACAAGAAACCTTTCAACTACCAATAAGACACTAAGAGTAAACTAGCAATAAGATTTTTAAATGCGAAAACATTAGAATAGTGTATCGCTTTTTAATTAGTTTTTTTAAGTCATCTCACTGTTTGTTTTCCAAATAAATTTAAAAAAAAAAAAAAACTAATATCTCGGGTGACGACCGACAGTGCAGTTCAGCTGTCTATGTTGGCAGGTGTGTCGCTTACCATCAGGCAAATGTTCTACTTTTCCCTTAAAGCATTACGAACATTCATTATCACCTCGGTGGCTTTAGGTCGTTTTTTTTTTCGTGATTGAAGAATTTCCAAGTTAGGGAGAATAGCTGACATAATCACTCCCGAAAAAAATATTGTCTCCTTGTAATCTGTCCTTTTTTTCGTGGGGAAACCTTCAAAAGTTCACGGGACCTGTGGTGGTTAACTGGTGTATGTGGGATTCTGAACCACTAACTGCCGATCCTATCGACTTACTATAAGTTAAAATAGTTACCATCGAAAGCTATAATGACATAATATTTCCTTTCAATAAACAAAGACAGATAAAAAATCTACCTTTAGGTACTAGAAATGAGTCTATCAGGGTTTTAGTTATCGCTCCATTTCGGAGGTTTATCGCGGGATATCGATGACTTTATAGATGATTCTAACTTATAGTTAGGGATCGATATGCAGTAAAACGCCTGCGGCTTTCGTATCGGCACATCAGAGGGGACGCCACTCTCCGGTGTGATCTGCACCAGGAGTCCCAAAGTGCCTTGCTCCCCGGGAATCAGACCCGGTGCTCACGGGGACGGGGTTCGCAAACTCACCGCCATCCTCCCCGGAGTACCCGCCTTTCTCAACCTATATTGTACGCCTAGCACGAATTGTAGTCTTGACAGATCGGTGTGGACTAGGACGTAGTTTTTTTTTGTTCTAGGCCAATCCTAAAATAAAACGCTCCATAGCAGTAACTATACTCGTGTATAGTTTTTAAACCATCACTTGCAGAGTGGGTAGAGGAACCGAGTGCCAATCGCTACTGTACATTTTTTAAACTTGAGAATATTTTAATAGATTTGAATTGAAGTTAAATAAGTTATGATAACGTATTGAATATTCCATACTTACAAACTGCCCGCGAAGCCTGCAGCCTTGTTTTCAATAATGGTAGGCTCCGGGGGTTTGCACATGATGATCAGTTCCTGATCGGACTGCATCACCACGCCCGGAAACTGCGGGAACCACACTCGCACGTGTACGAAGCCCTGGCAACAATACATTTCTTTAGATTAAAAATTAGAAGCGGTATACTTAAGTACATTATTATTAGGATGAAATGACTGAGACTAGTATGCACTCAAAACGTATAGCGCTCATATCGTGTCCGGCACCCACACTGTCGACTGTACCACAGTGTAAATAATACACTATGAACAAATGGCTCTAATAACGCAGACAGACAGACAATATAGATAGCATCATTTACACTGTGGCTTCGTGAAGCGGATCGGCAACGTCGCCGACCATACACAAGATATTTGGTGAATTTTTACAGGCACGTGCATGGTATGGTCAGATACGCAACGATGTAGTGGACGTTGCTTCATACTGTTTCTTTGATTTTTTTTTGCCTGATACGTTTACTATGGTTATATTCTGGTCCAGAGTAGAGGGCAGACACTTTTGGGATAGGTACCTATCTAAGGGAGGTAAAGCAGAGCATGTAAATCAATTAACTTTAATTACAATTAAGTCATCTTTTGAAATTGTATTATTTCGACACTTGAAGCCAATTGATACTTTATACGCTGATTGTGAGTAGAGATATAAATAACTTCGTAATTACTGATAAAAATATCATAAGGAGCTCGGGGAGTCGAAATAAATCATTTTACAAAAAATGACGTATCGTAATTAAAGTTAATTGACGTTTGTGAGTGCGGCAGTAATAATCTACATATTGAATCTGTGCCAATCTCCAGCAATCACTTTCCGCGATTGCAATTGACCGACACGTTTATCAGCGGTAACTAGTGCGATGCAAATTTAACCGTATTGTCTCCAATCGATGCAGCGATCCCCGCATCGACACAGGTGTTAAAGATTTCTCTTTACCTCAATAGTGTACCGGTGTCGATGGTTCGAGTACTAGGCTAATAATATATTAGTTGAGTGGCGTGTGTAGGCCACCCATATGAGTACACTTAGTACTGTTAGTAACGGTATCGTTATTATCTTCTGATGTCACAATATCAGTTCACGGTAAGTGCACACCAAATGTTTAGTATTTGAGAATATCGAAAACAGAGTTTCAAGAATTGGACGCTTCTCTACAAAGAAGAAGCAGTACGTGAGTGTGTGTCAGTGTGTGTCAGTGTGTGTGAGTGCGTAATGCTTATCTCAAAATGGGCTAACATTGTATGTGTTGATGTTTAAAGAAATAATTAAAATTCTTAAAACGAGATTTGCTAGGTATCTCTCGGACTCCATTAAAAGTTAAAACTAATTATGTTTGTCATAGAAAATTCGGCCTCATTATGTAGGTAATGTACGAAAATATGTTCAAATGTATGAAAAGTTATCTCGTAGAACAATGGTAGTTAATCGTCTCACACGACGCACGCGGCGCCAGCAAAAAGTCTCTGTAGATTGTTTATTTTATGCTAACGATGTTTTTATTTGGAACGTCGGCAAATTGTAAGCTTACCTACTTACTCATGATCGTTATATTTCAAATATCTTACATTCGTGATATCGCAATATACCACAGTCCATGCATCGGTAGTGTCAGCGTTTACATAAGGTTTTAAATAATCTGCGGTGAAAGATAATTAGCATAGGTACCTATTATTTTGCTAACCGTAGTCGGTTGTATTTAATACAAACTAGCAGCAAACTGTTACATGCCGGGTAGAATACCTTGTTTAGTCTCGAACCATTTTTAACCGGCTTCAAAAAGAAGGTTCTCTATTCGACGCGTATGTATGTAATATTGATAAAAATGCGTAATATTAATATATGTTAGTCTATGTGGGCTTCTAAACAAATTAAACAAATTTACCAAATTTTATGAGTGTATGTATGTATGTATGTATGTATGTATGTATGTATGTATGTATGTATGTAGGTTTGTCCACCGATTTCTCAGAAACTACAAGTCCGATTTCAAAAATTCTTTTTGCAATAGTTAGAGTATCTTTCAACTTAGGGTAGAGTACAAATTTCATCAAAATCGGTCCAGTAGTTTAAGAGATATAAACTTTTTATGTTTTCAGTAAGTTACTGTAATGTAGACGTTCGAGTTGCGTGATAGTGCTGATACCTATCTTGGTAAAATAAGTCACTAAAAAGTGTTAAATAAACTATTTAAAAAAAAATAAAAACCGTCTTCAAAGTAAATTATCTAAAAAGCATAAAATAACGAAAATATTATTGAAGTTGGTGCACAATATACACAGCAGGTACGCTAACACCAACTTCAATAATATTTTCGTTATTTTATGCTTTTTAGATAATTTACTTTGAAGTCGGTTTTTATTTTTTTTTAAATAGTTTATTAATTCTTAAAACGAGATTTGCTAGGTGTCAACTTGTTATCTCTAGGACTCTATTAAAGTTAAAACTAATTTTGTTTGTCATAGCAAATTTGGCCTAATTTAATGTAGTTAATGTACGAAAATATGTTCAGATGTACGAAAAGTTATCTCGTAGAACAATGGTACTTAATCGTTTCACACGACGCGGCGCCAGCAAATAGTCTCTGAACATTCTTTATTTTATGCTAACGATGTTTTTATTTGGAACGTCGGCAAATTCTAAGCTTACCTACTTACTTATGATCGTTATATTTCAAATATCTTACATTCGTTAAACGTAGTGTAAGCGTTTACATAAGGTTTTAAATAATCTGCGGTGAAAGATAATTAGCATAGGTACCTATTATTTTGCTAACCGTAGTCGATTGTATTTATTACAAACTAGCAGCAAACTGTTACATGCCGGGTAGAATACCTTGTTTAGTCTCGAACCATTTTTGTTTTTTAGATCATTTTATAGATACCTACTCAACGCTGCCAAGCATATGCACATAGCAGCCTATCCTACACCAGATGATTATGTAGAGCTCCAAACTTTCGCAACTTTAGCAATCGAGTAAACTCAAACTCAAAAATCTTTATTTCAAATAGGCTTAACGCTAGCACTTTTGAATCGTCATTTTTTAAAAGCTAAGAGCTAGGGCATGCACAATAGATCCAACTGGGTTGAAGTGCGTTCCGGTGGTTACTGGATCCAATTATTATAGATAGCCACTTCTTTCCATGTCAATATGAACAACAATGTAGTATGTTCATATATGGTATTTTGTAAGAAGTTTCTAACACTGTCTGTCCAGGGTACGCCCGGCGAAAAAGACAGGGAAATGTTTACTGCTGTCGACTATGACTTTCCAGAAAACTAATGAAGCATGTAAAGATAGAGTCGACTGGCATTTAGTTTTTTTTTTTCACTATTCAGCTTAGGTCATGAGTACACAAGACAGGACTAGATCTGCATTTTGCGAAAAACTGCGTAGCAAGAGAATATTAGAAATATTTTTAGGTGAAATTTAAGTTATAGATTGAAGCATTAGACATAAAAGCTATGTTAAGTGAGCTATTTTGCTTGGGGTTTGCGTGCTAGTTTCCACGATTAAACCAAAGGTACGATGTGCACTTAGTGGCAGTGATAAATACTAACATTACGTTTCAACACGCCGCATCTTGTGAAGTCCGTGATACGCAGTTTATACAGTAGTCCTGTCGGGTCTTCTGGCTCTGGTCTGATCTGGCAGACAGGATCTGCGACAGGGTCCGTGGCTCGGTCGTCGGCGAAGAGTGGCGCCCCGCGGAACCCATCGGGTTTCTTTAATAACGCCGTGACCGAGTCCCTTAATCCTGATCCTGTGCTTGCAAATGTGCACTGAATGTCCGTCACTGAAATAGTTTACAGGTAAATTAGTAATAGCATGGTGGACTCATATCACACAGTGGGCTCCTAATGTTGGCTACCAATTCTACTGCTTTGATTAGGTACTGAGTTACTAATACGGGCGGCGTTTGCTGTTCGTATTAGTATGATTGCTCTGTCTAGGCGTTGGCGGACAACCATATGGACATAAAGGCTGTTTCGTAATAGACTGTAACAGCGGTCGTACTTATGCGGGCTAATGGGTAAATTAAAGTGCTCTGTGGGCTACCTACTGCAGACGCAGTGATACTGAATTTTCTTTGTGACACACGGTCATCTGATCCCAAACTAGGCAGAGCCTGCACTATGGAAACCAGATCACTGATTTTAATATTTAAATACTTTTTTTTGTAAATGCATAGTTAAATAGATAAATAACACCCAGACACGTGGTGGGAATGGAACCCACGACCTATTGGGTAGCGGCCATGGTTTCTAACAACTAGACCAACGGGCCTGTGATGAATTAAGCGCAGTTTTACAATCCCAAAAATAGATTTCAAACAGTTACTTTCGGTATAACATCGGCGGTCTGATTTCGGCTTCTAAGCAAAATAACCGGAGCAAAATGGATGCGGCCGTAATGCGTTAAGGCAGCACTCCAATCAAAAAAGAATTATAAAATAACGGTAAACCACTCACCGTCGTAGTCTTGTGCGACCGCAGCCCGGACCTGTAACAAAGAGCATTCAATTTGAAGGAAGGAAGCTCAACACGCCATCAAACAATTAGGAGGATAGGAGGTTAATTGTGTGTGAGCATTGTTATATAGGTTTTGTACTTTTGTTTTGCATTGTGCATTCGTTCCGTGGCTAATCGGAATAGATTTAATCTGTTTACAGTAATAATAATAATATAATTTGTAAGTGTTTCAACAGGATTTGGCAAGAGATAGAGCACAGTGAGAACTTCTTCAGCCCGTTGCCACCTAATGCTGAATGGAATGAAATGGCTTGTGGCTCGTCAACACTTCTGTAACACGTGCGCGGTTTCCACTCCAATACCCTTTTTGATGTAGGAAAAGATAAGGTAGAGGTCAGTGTTCATTGCATGTTGTTCATGCGTCATTAGAAATGACGACTACGACTCAAGCTAATTGAGTCTTTTGACGATAATAATATTCAGACCACCACTTCTTGTGTTCCTCCCAAAACGATACCGTGAGTCCGCTCCTTTAGTAATTTAGTAATTTAAGGAGTCCTGTAGTAAAAACAATATAAATATTGTTAATTGATCGAAATAACTAGCTTGGCCGTAAATTGGTCATGGTTCCTAAAGACAATTCTTCTTGTTTTCATTCATTTTCAGTGTGACGCTGAACTATTATTATAATCCCGTACCCTAAAATGTTCAAAGTTAGTAAATAGGTCTAGGTAGACGTTTAGTTTTGCTCCTCAATCCTTAATACGAGATTTTATAGTAAGCTGGATTTCTCTTTTACATATTTTGCTAGAGGCACATAAGTTAACTGTACGGAAACAATTAGTTTATTATTATATTAAGGCAGTTAAGTTTATTATGCAATAAATCCCAAATTTAAATAATCCGAACACCTATGGGAATAAAATAAATGAAAGCCGTTTTGTAACTATTACTGACTAATTTATTATAGCGATCCTACCTGTAATGTTAATTTCAGATGCAAAAAGGTGTAACCTATTTATCTACATCTATCTCCTAAACGAAAGGATAGTGTTGAATGGGTTTTATAATTTGGAAGTTCGGTTTATCGGAATAGTTTTTAGCTATTTGATGAAAATCCCATTCGCCGTTTATTTTGAGTTCATTTTCGGGAATCGTGGTCCGTCTATGGAATGACGACAGACGATTGCCATAGTTTTTATGAACTATCATAACGTAGGGTTTGGTATACGCAGAGGGCATACAGCGTCCTGCGCGTTCAGTACAATAATGCTCTCAGAGTGCTGTTAGGGTTGCCCAGATTTTGCAGTGCTTCAGACATGTTCACTGATGTTGGGATTGCCGGCTTTCATGCCGTCATCTGAAAAAGCTGTGCGTCCCTCCTGCAGAGAGTACGTGCCAGCCCTCACAGCATCCTGCACGGAAAAAAAAAATTAGCTGCAGCTACTAAATTTTAGGTGATATTGCAAATTTTCTTACGAACTATAGGGACAGCGAAGTTTGTAGCAGTCGTTGCAAAGTGTTTTTAGCTACCAGAATTTAGCCAAGGTAGCGAATTATTTTAGTTAAAATTACTACATGTCATAGCTAAAATTAGCGGTAGCGGCGAATATTATTTGCTATATTTAGCTGTGGCTGCTAATAATATTAGCAATATTTAGCTGTGGCTGCGAATTGTTTTTGTGACTCCACCAAAGGATTTTAGTTGCGATACCAAATAAATTTATGAGTGTCAGCTAATATAATTCGTAGTATTGTAGGTTTGTTTTAGCAGTATTAGCTAAGTTAATTTGATACTGTATCGTATCACCTTAGCTACAATTGCCAATATGTTAGCTGTGGCTACGAATTGTGTTTGTGACTCCACCCAAGGATTTTAGTTGCGACACCAAATACATTTATGAGTGTCAGCTAATATAATTCGTAGTATGATAGGTTTGTTTTAGCAGCATTAGCTAACTTAATTTGTTACTGTATCGTATCACCTTAGCTGCAATTTTCAGTATGTTAGCTGTGGCTACGAATTGTGTTTGTAACCCCACCGAAAGATTTTAGTTGCGACACCAAATACATTTAACAGTGTCAGCTAAAATAATTAGTAGTATGATAGGTTTGTTTTAGTAGCATTAGCTAACTTAATTTGTTACTGTATCGTATCATCTTAGCTGTAATTGCCAATGTGTTAGCTGTGGCTACGAATTGTGTTTGTGACTCCACCAAAGGATTTTAGTTGCGATACCAAATAAATTTATGAGTGTCAGCTAATATAATTCGTAGTATTGTAGGTTTGTTTTAGCAGTATTAGCTAAGTTAATTTGATACTGTATCGTATCACCTTAGCTGCAATTGCCAATATGTTAGCTGTGGCTACAAATTGTGTTTGTGACTCCACCCAAGGATTTTAGTTGCGACACCAAATACATTTATGAGTGTCAGCTAATATAATTAGTAGTATGATAGGTTTGTTTTAGCAGCAATAGCTAACCTAATTTGTTACTGTATCGTATCAGCTTAGCTGTAATTGCCAATGTGTTAGCTGTGGCTACGAATTGTGTTTGTGACTCCACCAAAGGATTTTAGTTGCGACACCAAATAAATTTATGTGTGTCAGCTAATATAATTCGTAGTATGATAGGTTTGTTTTAGCAGTATTAGCTAAGTTAATTTGATACTGTATCGTATCACCTTAGCTGCAATTGACAATGTTTTAGCTGTGGCTACGAATTGTGTTTGTGACTACACATAATGATTTCAGTTGCGATATCTAATTAATTTATGAGAGGTAGCTAATATAATTCATAGTAGCATGTAAAGTAATTTTAACAGTACAAGCAAAGTTAATTTGATACTGTACAGTATTAATGCAGCTACAATTCCTACGATGACATGAATATAATATGATAAAAAAATATATCACAAAATATGAATTAACACTATCTCATGTTGCTAGAAGTATGTTTGATACGATAGATTGTCCTTACAAACTTGATGGCAACAAAACAAATCTTCAGAAGACGAATAATGAGATCATTTACATATTTAATTAAAGCAATTCAACATCTTTAACTATTAAAAAGAATGTGTAAATGGTTACCGGTTACATAGCTTTAAATATGTTACGGTTATGTTATTCGTTTTCTAATAAATTATTATATTGTTGCCATCAAGTGCGTAAATACATTTTTTTGTTTGAAATACTTATAGCAACTCAGGATTATTTGATATTTTGTGATACTTTATTTATCATATTCTATTCATGTCATCATATCAATTGTAGCTACGATGATACGATACAGTATCATATTAACTTTGCCTCGACTGCTAAAATTATTTTCCATGCTACTACGGATTATATTAGCTACCTCTCATAAATTTATTAGATATTGCAACTATAATCCTTAGGTTTAGTCACAAACACAATTTGTAGCCATAGCTAAAATACTGTCAGTTCTAGCTAAGGTGAAACGATACAGAATCAAATTAACTTAACTTCAACAGCTAAAATGACCTTCCATGTTACTATACATCAGCTTTTTCAAATAAATGTAATACATAACTGAAACGAAATCCTTAGGTGAGCTAACAAACACAACTAACATTTACACTTAAAACACTGTCAAGTGCAGCTACAGTGATACGATAGAGTAATAAATTACCTTAGTTACTAGGTACTGCTTAAACTACCTAACATGCTACGAATTATGATAAATTAATCACCACTCTCAATTGTTACAAGAAGGCAATATAAAACAAAATTAAAGAAAGTATCTATTTATTGAAATCACAAAAAAGTTACTCCTAAAACAAACATTACTTTGGATAATTGAAAAGAAAAGTTATATACATAATATTTTTTACTAACAATTTTATGTAACACTGGTATAAGACAGTAATTCCAACATATCAACTTTTATAAGTACAAGTGTTAACTAACTTGATCATAAAATCACTATCTGATAAAGTGACAATAAGGGTAAAATCAATTACAATTTTTTTCAATACGGAACTTCTTTGCAACATTAAGCTTATATATTAATTTAAAATATGCAATACTCAACCCCCTATTAGGGTAAATGCACATGATCTGCATTTAAACTGCAAGCTAGTTATACAATTGCAGTTTTGGTGCAGTTGAAATAACTACATCGAAACTGTTGACCGACTATCCCACTGTCCGTATAGTGAGATAAGTCAACTGCACTAATACCCCAACTAAACCACAATTCTGCAGCTAACTTGCAGCATATACAAATTGAGACTAACAATCATTTATAGCCTATACATTATACTTAATATAAATAACGATTACACATAAGGGTACAAAAACACTTATACACTACTACAGGGAGCATTGGAAAACATTGGCAATATTTTATTTTTTCCGTCCATTCCGTCGGACGTCCGAAAAACATTAAAATGATAATAGGTACAAAATTTAATGAATCACTACAGATAAATTCTCGTGTTTCAGAATGATAGTCATCATATTTTATACGCAATTCCTCACAAAAATCCCTGACATTTATTTTAATTTAACTTTTTTATTCCTAAAATGATTGTACTATTGATGTAATTCACATGCAGAAGCATAGTCTTAAATATTACCGATGATTTCAAATCCATCTTGTATACAACATCGATACACTAGGCATACATATAATATGTATTTACTAGAACCTTTACAGAATATGGTTATAATATAAATACTGAGTAAAATCATATAATATGGGATTCATAAATCAGTACCATTTACAAAATACATACACAATATTTGCTGGACTCGTCTCCATGCAGATGCATTTCAGCATCAGTAGAGAAATTTTTAAAATCGATTTCCAGCTGTGGACAAATAAAAAAAAATGAATGATATAGATTGGGTAAGTATTATTTGATATAATTACAAAATCTCTAATATTTACAAGATATAATAACTGAATCTATAATTTTATTTCATATCAGTTGATATAATAAACGATTGATATAATTTTAAAATAACTATTTTTATTAAGCATAACATACATTGATTACAAAACCATTTGATATCATTTACAAGATATAAAACCTATTTAGCCTAATATAATAAAAATAAAATAATAATAATATTGTTACGTGCGGGTGGGTAATTAAATGCCGATTAACGTAAAAGAAGATTTTATTCCACGTACACTCACAATGTATACACTATACGGCACAGTATACACACAAGGCACAGTAGTCCGAGTCGCACAGTACTTCACAATAGTCGAAAGTCGTCGCAAGGGTCGCTGGTACAATTCTCTTCGATCGCTTCCTTAAGATGTTTCCGCTGTCGCTTGTAAACACAAACTGTCCGGACGCCACTATGCGTCGGCTTATATACCTAAATTAACAGAGGGGTGGAACTCTCTCGAATGAACTCGTATGTACTTACCTATTCTATCGTTTTCGCGAGATACAATAGCGGCGTGACCTTCGAGAATAAACTAACAATAGGCGGGGGCAGTGACCCGTGAGCGAGCGAGCGGTAGGTACTTACACAAGTACATGCGAATTGGAGGGACCTACTTTCTATTGAGAATTCCAGATCTTTCGGTACGAATCGATAGTAGACCTATAGACTAACAATGCGTTTTGAGATCATTGCAATTAAGTAATAATTAACCGAGTAATTAACACTTTTATCTCCCGGTCGTAACACTACCCCCCTCTTAGTTATGCTCGTCCCGAGCATCATTATCACCATGATAACGTGCCAATCTATCCAGGTGAACTATCTTAGGTTTGCCTCGGGGTCCCTTCTTGATGCGATAGGTGACGTCGTTGATCCTCGTAATAACAGTAAAGGGTCCTTCCCAGCGGGCTTGAAGTTTCGGAGACTTCCCTTTTCTGCGAAGCGGATTGTGAAACCACACTAGCGTTCCTTCATCGAAACCGTTGGTATTCGCATTTCGATCGTAGCGGGTCTTCATCCTCTCGCTGGTCTTCAGACTGTTCTCCCGCACTCTCTTGTGGACTTCGTCCAACTGATTTTGAAGATCGCACACATAGTCTGTAACGGGCTTAGGGCTGTCAGGTGGGGTACCCGTTATTGCGTCCACCGGAAGTCTCATCTCTCGCCCGAAGTTCACCTTGGCTGGCGTGTTCCCCGTACTATCATGTACTGCAGAACGATAGGACATCAGGAATAAAGGGATGTACTGATCCCAGTCCTTTTGATGATCATCCACTACCTTGGCCAAGTGATTCTCTAGAGTTTTGTTAAATCTCTCGACCATTCCGTCTGATTGTGGATGTGCTGGTGTCGTACGGGTCTTGTGGATTCCAAGAAGTTTGCACATTTCTTGAAATTCGGCAGATTCGAAGTTACGTCCTTGGTCCGAATGAATTTCCATGGGTACACCAAATCGACATATCACCTCCTGGACCAGTTTCTTGGCTACCGTTATTGCTTCTTGGTTGGGTGTTGCGAATACCTCAGGCCACTTACTGAAGTAATCCTGCACTACTATTATGTACTTGTTCCCATCGTCAGTCTGTGGAAACGGCCCAGCTACATCAATCGCGATGCGCTCCCATGGTGCCCCAACGTTGTACAGCTTCAGCTGTCCCTTACTTCTGGTTTGAGGGCCTTTTACCGAGGCACAAGCAGTACATTTACGGCACCAATCTTCGACATCTTCACGGCATCGTAGCCAGTAGAACCGCTGTCTGACTTTAACGAGGGTTTTCTTGACTCCAAGATGACCACCAGAGACACCATCATGGACGTGCCGTAGAAGAGGGGCCACCATGATTCGTGGTATTACCACTTGCAGAGTGATTTCCCTTCCGTCGTTGGACTCCCATTTTCTGCACAGCAGATTGCCTTCCAGAACTAAGCTGTCCCACTGAGCCCAATAACTTTTAGTAGTCGCGCTGTAAGCAGACACATCCTTCCATTGGGGTTTGTTTCCACTTTGCTTCCAGCGCAGTACAGGTCCAAGGTCATCATCTTCTTCTTGGGCCTTCCTCATATTGGGTCCAGTCCACTCATCGTCTAAGCCATGCGTCCTTATAAGGTTTACTTCTTCTCGGGTTTCATTTTTACCACAGTGCTTGCAGTCGTCAGCGCACGGTCTTCGTGACAGAGCGTCCGCGTTATTGTGTCCTTTTCCACTGCGATGCTCGGTTACAAAGTTGAACTCCTGCAATTGCTCTATCCACCTTGCTACCTGTCCTTCCGGATTTTTAAACTGTAACAACCACTTTAATGCTGCATGATCGGTTCTAACCGTGAACTGTCTTCCTATAAGGTATTTCTGAAAGTGTTGTAAAGTCTTTACCACAGCAAGTAATTCACGGCGGGTAACACAGTAATTTCTCTCTGGTTTTGAAAGTGCTTTGCTGAAGTATGCAATTACCACCTGGCGGTCCCCTTGTGTTTGCGACAATACTCCACCGATTCCCGTGTTACTAGCGTCCGTGTCCACAGTAAATCTTCCTTCCCTGCTTGGGTAACCCAATATAGGAGCTTCACAAAGCCGTTGCTTAAGTTCACTAAAAGCATTCTCGCAATTCGAGTCCCAGATGAAATCGCGTTTATCCTCTGTTAATTGATGTAATGGTTTTGCCACGTCCGAAAAATTCTTAATGAAGCGCCTGTAGTAAGTGCAAAGGCCAAGGAACGCTCGCACTTCCGTTTTATTTTTCGGGACAGGCCATTCCTGAACAGCTTTTATCTTTTCAGGGTCGGTTTTTACTCCATCCGCCGAGATGACATGTCCTAGGTAACTGACCTCCTTCTGAAACAGAGCACACTTCTTTGGACTCAGTTTCAGATTCGCTTCTCGGATCCGGGTGAACACTTTCTCTAGGTTCTTCAGGTTCTCCTTGAAGCTGCGTCCCATCACAATTACGTCGTCGAGATATACCAGACATACGTCCCCAAGGAGGCCTACCATCACCCTCTCCATAAGGCGTTCGAAGGTTGCTGGAGCATTACATAAACCGAAGGGCATGACATTGAAATGCCATAGTCCGTTCCCAATTCCAGTGCTAAATGCCGTCTTCTCTTTATCTTCTGGACTTAATTCCACCTGCCAGTAGCCACTCTTCAAATCAATGGTCGAGAACCACTTCATGCCACTGAGCATGTCCAGCGTATCATCAATTCTCGGCAGGGGATAGCTGTCCTTTTTCGTGACATTATTTAACATTCGGTAGTCAACACAAAACCTCGTACTTCCGTCCTTCTTCTTTACTAGCACCACAGGTGATGACCATGGGCTTGTAGAGGGTTCGATGATCTTGTTTTCAGCCATGTCTTTAATCATTTCGGCTACCTCTGTTTCTTTTGCCCACGGTATACGTCGAGGTCTCTGTTTAATAGGCCTGGCATCGCCTGTATCGATCTGGTGCTTTACAAGGCCTGTTCTACCACAGTCATTTCCGGTTGCAAAAATGTCCCTAAATGTAACCAAAAGCTCTTTGGCTTGCTGCAGTTCCAGTGCTGATAAATTTTCCTTACAATCTTCCAAAAGCTGTCGAATGTGATCGTCTTTGGTCGAACTTACATTTCGATGAACTGCGGAAGTGTCTAACCGTTTCAGGTACTTTACTTCTTCGCATCTTCCAATCAGGCTATTCTTCCTCAGACGAACTTCTTCATTACTCAAGTTTAAAATTCTTACTTTTGCTATTCCATTTGTCATAAGTAATGTCCTGGCCGTGATGGTCTGTGGATGATTGCCGGAGTCTTCTACTATAACACATTTGTTTGATTTGATCTTCTTAGGGAATTTCACTGATACTAAATTTTCAGATCTTGGAGCCAGTATGAAATCCTTTAAACAATAAAGATTACATGGGTGTGATCCTTGCAGACAAACTTCTTGATCAGGGAACCTTAATACTCCTTTATCAATATCCAAAACACATCGCTGGTCCTTCAAGAAGTCTAGGCCCAGAATGCAATCATCCGTGATATTCGCGATAAGAACTGAGTGGATGTATGTTCGGTCACCAATATTAATCTCTACGTCTGTATCACCGAGGACGGAGACTGGCTGGCCGGTTGCTGTCTGGAGGCGACATGGTGGGGATCGCCTTTTCCACATAACAGTGCGTTTCAGTAGCTCTGGTCTGACTATAGTCCGCGAAGCCCCAGTGTCTACTGTCAAACTGCATGTCTTGTCATTTAATGTGCCCTCGATGGTCAGACTATTTCCATTGCGAACTTGAGTAATGGTGATTTTGGGGGCCTTATCGTTACCAGCCAGCACCCGCCCCGCGGTCCTGGCGACACTTAGTTTAACGGAAGGTCTTGATCCACTTGGGTCCCGGAGTTCATGACCCTCTTCCTCTTTTTACGACATTCCAGTCGAATATGCCCCTTTTCTCCACAGCCATAACAAGTGGGGACATACTGTGGTCTCCTGTCATCCGACACTATTTCTCGGATTTTATGTACCCGATTATCTTGTCGTACGGCTTCCACTTCAAGGGCATGGGCCAATGCGCTCTTTAGTGTAGAATGATGGCCCAGGCGAACGGCGGCTCTAACTTCCGCGTCCCGTATGCCGTCGACGAATGCTTGTAACAAAGTTACCTCAACTGTCGCCGGTGACGAAGAGTACGCACGACGAACCAGCCTTTCCACTTCAAGTGCCCACTGTTGGAGGCTTTCCCCAGCCTTCTGAGTCCGATCGCGGAGTTGTGCTCGATAAACGTGTTCCAGGTGCTTTTCACCGTAACGTGTATCCAATGCGTCTAAGAGAGCATCCAACGTCCGTTCTTCATGTGGCAGGTTCTCTAATATCAGCAGAGCGTCTCCGCGCAGGGCAAGCGTCAGGGCCATAAAAGATTGGCCATCAGACCAACCATTCCCGTTGGCCAGTGTTTCGAACTGGTAGCGGAAGGCTGTCCACGACGAAGTCCCGTCATAGTGCGGAAGGTCGAGTTTCGCTGCTGATGGTGATGGTGAAGCAACGGTTAGTGGTTGGCGAGTTTCCAGTTTACGGATGCGGTGGTCATGGTCATCAATTCGGCCTTCCAGGTTCTCCGCTTTAAGAGTAACCTCTTTGACGTCCGCTTCCAGTTTCGTAACTTTCTCACCGAGTATAGTAATGCCGGCATCAATCTTACCCAGAACGGCCTCCTGGTTGGCCTGGATAGCTTCTTGGGTAGCCTGGATGTCACGACGGGTGGCCTCTTGGATAGCTTCTTGGGTAGCCTGGATGTCACGGCGGGTGGCCTCTTGGATAGCTTCTTGGGTAGCCTGGATGTCACGGCGGGTGGCCTCTTGGATAGCTTCTTGGGTAGCCTGGATCTCACGGCGGGTAGCCTCTTGAGTAGCCTGGATGTCGCGGCGGGTAGCCTCTTGGTTTGCCTGAATAGCCTGTATAGCAGCCATTAGGGTTGTGAGGTTCAGCTCTGTTGAGTTTCCCCCCGATGCATTACCAGACGAAGTAGCAGTAGTCTCAGGCTGGGACTCCACCTCAAGACCACGCTGACGTGCAGCATCCATCTCCACTTGTCTCCTTGTTCGCGGAGTACGCGCTTCTTCTTCACGCGGCAGAATCGGCATTCCGCTTCTGACACCAATTGTTACGTGCGGGTGGGTAATTAAATGCCGATTAACGTAAAAGAAGATTTTATTCCACGTACACTCACAATGTATACACTATACGGCACAGTATAATAGTCGAAAGTCGTCGCAAGGGTCGCTGGTACAATTCTCTTCGATCGCTTCCTTAAGATGTTTCCGCTGTCGCTTGTAAACACAAACTGTCCGGACGCCACTATGCGTCGGCTTATATACCTAAATTAACAGAGGGGTGGAACTCTCTCGAATGAACTCGTATGTACTTACCTATTCTATCGTTTTCGCGAGATACAATAGCGGCGTGACCTTCGAGAATAAACTAACAATAGGCGGGGGCAGTGACCCGTGAGCGAGCGAGCGGTAGGTACTTACACAAGTACATGCGAATTGGAGGGACCTACTTTCTATTGAGAATTCCAGATCTTTCGGTACGAATCGATAGTAGACCTATAGACTAACAATGCGTTTTGAGATCATTGCAATTAAGTAATAATTAACCGAGTAATTAACACTTTTATCTCCCGGTCGTAACAATATCATGTTTTTTTTTGTAATTTCGCGAGCCCTGCTTTGCGGGGCTCCTAATTCTGGGTGGTCATAAGACAATAACCACGAAGGCTAAGGCGGGAGCTCCGCTTCTAGCCTAACATATCCGAGTCGGATTGCTCTGAATCGAGGTGTTAACTATGTTGGTATAAATATACATTTTAAACTATAGACCTAATGATTTTCGATTAGATAAACATTATATCCAATAACATTATACGAAATACGTTTTAGAATATATAAATGTTATATGTAAAGAAATTATAGCAACAGTTGGTATATCTCACGTTTATTAGATCTTGTGAATGTTATTGAAATGAAAATAGACCAAATAAATTTATATGAAATGGGACGCACCCATATAGATTGAGTTTCGTAGAAGTTAGTTAAAACGTTCGTAATAAATTGTTACTTACCAATCTATCGTCCATGTATTTGTGGATTTCCATTAATCCTTTAGGCATTGATAATCTCTTTGATGTCGTGCATTCCCAGTTCTCAAGGGCAACATTTACCGTTTCTGTATTTTGAAGCCAGCTTCATAATAAATAATAGGCTTATTGTTTCTATGGGCCATAGTTGCCTGCAATAAAGGTTTTATTATTATTTTTCATTTTTGGTTACTCGGGCTTTTACACCCGGACTTTTAAAAAGCTTGCATGGGGACGAATCCAACACATAGGCCTGTTAGGACAAATTAATGAAATGGAACATACCTGCCAGAATCAACTGCTGGAAATAAGATATAAACAGCAGTTGACTCTGGCAGGTGTAGGGACTATTGAAGTATATGGAAAGATTTCTTGATTTCCTTAAGTGGGCATTTGGTGGACTGAACACTGGGCTATTGTAAAAGGCCGGGGTCATTTGCCATAATTAGTAGATACACTAATTATATTTTGTCAAGCGGTGACTTGCCACCAACTAGATGGGCTCTTCATATGGCCGTCAGAAGACGACGGAGTGCAACACCGGTGTGGGTGGCTCAGGTGTCGAGAGGTGTGCTGCGCTTTCTCCGAAGTTACTCGCGGCATTATGCCCTTTAACACTTCCACCCCTGGAGCATAGCAAGCAAAAGCTGGAGCAAAGCTATATAGCTTTAACGGCTCCTCTCTCGACTAGCCAATTAAGGCTAGCCAGAGCTGAGAGTCCTGCGTGCCCCCTTCGGTTTCCACTCGGTCGACGAAATCACGCCGAGGTGGGGGCCCTGACCGACTCTCTAGAGCACTCGGGTCCGTGGTGACGTTACGCTCCAACAGCTCGCCACAAGCTTATGTAAAATGGAAGATACCTTTTTTTTTGACGTGGGGAATCTTCGAAAGATCCCCGGGAGCTGTGGGGCTCGATCGGGGTATGTGGGATTCTTACCCACTAAAACCCGCGCGCCGGATCTGCACCAGGGACCCCTCAGTGCCTTGCCTTTGAGCCCGCCGACGGGGGGTGCATTATAGCCCCCCGGGAACCAGTCACGGTGCTCACGGGGACGGGGGTCGCAACCCCGCCGCTGTCCTCCTCGGAGTCGCCGCCGTACTCAATGAACGTTCTAAGGGTTCCACACCCCGAACGTCCAGCGACTCCGAAGAGCTTATGTAAAATGGAAGGTTAAGTATAAGTAGCCGAAAAATTCTTTGTGAAATATTAGCACATTTTCATATAATAAGGCATATGTAGGACTGCTATTCTGTTCAATTAATTGCAGGCAATTATAATTTATTATATTGTACTAACCTTTGAATGTATCAATGACGGGTTGGTCATAAACCCAGATTTCCAGTAATTTTGTAACGTCCTCCCTTGCACAATAACTTCACCGTCTATCACACAGAACACTATTACTCAAGAGTCAAGGTCTATCACCTCAGCTCGTCACAGATCATGACTATGATCACGCACGCGTCTGTCAGCATTCGAAAAACTAACTACCAAGCAATGTTGCCAGTGCTGTCAAAAAAATACAGATAAAACTTTTCTATTAAAAATGTAATTTCTATCAAATAATATATTTAACATTTTAACATAACATACTTTATTTAATTTCTATAAAATAATATATTTAACATTTTAACATTAAAATGTAAAAAATAAAGGTTAGTAATGTACATGCGGAAATCGACATCAAGCCAGGACCGGGTGATAGGCTAAGTCATAACTGTTAACAAAAATATATGAAAAAAATCTTTATTAAGAACTAGCTGTACCCGCGGCTTCACACGCAGCCAGTAGGTAGGTAATTTTCGCGTTATACTCATAAAATAAAACTCGATATAACACTATTCATCTCCATTGAACTTGATCACCTTCGGTCCGATTCGATCCGACCCTTTTATTTTTCGCAGGGAAACCTTCAAAAGGTCCTCGGGACCTGTGGAGGTCAACCAGGGTATGTGGGATTCTTACCCACTAAAGCCCACGAGGTTGTTGCATTGGCACATGAGTGGGGACACCAAAGTTCTCCGGTGGGATCTGCACCAGTGCCTTGCATTTTAGCGTTCACGGTGTCAAGGTGTTCACATGGATGGGGGTCACAACACCGCTGCCGTCCTCCTAAGAGTCGCCACCGTACTGGATGGACATCCTAAGTAAGGGCCACACCCCGAACGTCCAGCGACTCCGAAGGAACTCACTCAATCCGACTCCATCCAACCCAGTCTGACCACCCGATTCGACTCGATCGATTTACATAAATTATATCAAAATCATCCTATATATTTTGCGCGTTACCCTTATATTATGATGCCCCGTCCTGCAGGAACCCTTCAATTTTTCGGGATAAAGAGTCTCTTAGTTAAGCGGTCAGCGGGGCACCACTTACTTTGCAAACCGGAGGTCACGGGTTCCATTCCCGCAGGGAGCAACAACTTTATGTAGGTAATTGTTTCTTACTGGTTAGGACAATGACGGATCTTTTTGTCTAGAAAGTAAGATGATCCATACGTCGGATAGGCACTGAGGGGCTTGGATGACATTATTATTATTATAATACCACATACAATATTACTATTTTGACATTACCTATTTTTCCATTTTACTACTGAGTACCCGTACATCCGTAAATCTATTGTTCAAGTAACCCTGATCTTGTTTGTAAGCTGTCTACACGATAAGTGTCAAGCTGCATATCGTGATCTACTTGCTTTTTGTTCTCGCGGGGGACACATGCAATAGGTCCCGGGACCTATGGGGTCAACCGGGGTATGCGGGATTCTTACCCACGGCTGTCGCATCGGCACATGAGACGGGAGGCTCCGGTGGGATCTGCACCAGAAAACTGAGGGTTTTCTGGTCTTGCCTTTAAGCCCGCCGCCGGAGACACTTTATACATCCACCAAGCAAGCTGCCGTACTTGTTAGACATCTAGGGCCACACACCTCAAACTTTCTGAAGGAGCTTTATTCTTATATATTGAAGAATGTTATTGTAAGTGGTCAATAACATCTTATATTTTTTATTAAGAACTATCTTTTGTATTTCAAGATCAATGATTCAATGATTTCGATATCTATCACATCAACGTATTTTACAGAGGTTTAGTTTGAGATTTCATGGAACCATTATATTTTTTAACACTATGACTCAAAGTTGATAACTTTGTTGAGATTTCAAAAATAAAAAAGTATATTCAATAACTATAACCCAACTAGCGAAAAATCACGCTATGAAAAGTATGAAACCATATTTATTATAATTTTCAATATTTATCGCCTATTAAATAAACAACTAACACGTTATATTATAGCGTTTCATCGAGTCGTAAAGCGAGCTGCAAAGTTTTAGTGAATTGATGTGATTAAGTGAATCATCACTCTGGCAACACCTGCAAGAACCGTTATTTCATTTGTCCGCGCAAAACGCGAATAAATTTGCTACCATCCCAAATTATTGTATGCTACTGCAGCGAATACTATATTTGCAACAGTCGTTAAAATATTCGGGCTCGTTTTAAAACGTTTCTTTTGTACCTATTTACTCGCTTTCTTGTCTTACGAAAAACATAGACCTACTTACTAATATTGGACCATAGGAACATTAGGAATGGTGACCATTGGAACTACTGAAATACCCAAAATAACCCCGTCGTGTTTAGGCTAGATGTATTTGTCTTGACAAGTACTAAGCCTGTATCTGCTGTCTGTGTGTTCGCCATAATATGAGCAGCTAGCTTAAACGCCTTTTAAACTCGCTTTTATTAGTTTCACCTGTAATAAGTACGTAGGTATATATGATGGTAATAGAATATTGCCACTCCATTTTCACCCACTTCTACACGTTCAAATCTTTTGGAATTTTGCACATGTGTCAAAGACCCGTGACGATATATTAATATAGTATTATCGAGCTGATCTCATGATAAAGCTCGAAGGTGGATAAGGGAACCCTTAGATGGCTACTAGTAAACTCATCGAGTTTGGACTCATTTGTTTTGTTTTAAAGAATTCTATTTACTTTGACCACTAATGAGGATCTGATGATGGAACTGGAAGGTGGGTAAAGGAACCCTGGAGTGGGTACTAGTAATCACATCGTGTTTAGGCTCGCTTGATTCGGCTTTAAGAGTTCCATTGACTTTTCCCAATATGAGGATCTGATGATGGAGCTGGAAGGTAACCCTTGTATGCGCGAAAGTTTGGAGAGCCTAAAGCAATATCTCAATGGACTAAAGCCTAATGATCCATCGGACGTACCTACTGTAAGCAGTTGCGCATTATTGAGGAAAGTCTGTCTAATAACCACAGATCTTGGATTCGTATATCAACTCTCAAAATTGACAACGATACATTCGAAATGATATACTTACGATATTACTCCGAATGTATCATACCTACTCTAATAAATATTCGAACTCCTCATCGTTTATCGTACCTATCTATAGAATTTTTGGTCCTCGGTACGATTCATTTGGTCCTTTTTTATTTTCTTCATTATGTACAATGAACTAAAGACCACGCGTACAAGTCGTGGGCACTGCTGATGTTATCCCGGTTTTACTCACTGTGGGACATATCAATGTTTAAAACCCATCTCAGAGACCGAGTGAATACAGTCAAATCCATTTGTTCACTATTTTGGCGGATTCCATAAACCTGGTATATCTGGTAATACTTTTAAAGGCCCGTTATCTGAGTTAAACACTAATCTTGTTAGCTGTACTGGCAAATTATTCTATGGTATTGTTACAAATATAATATTTGCAAAAGTCGCAAAAAAATTCGGGCTCGTTTTATAATTCAAACTAAAACGCAAGTATTTAATAGGTAGTAAATGCCTATTACTACATAAGATTTCCCGTGGGATGCCGGGTTAGAATTGCATCCCCTCATCTCCTCTCGTTGGGTGTCGTAAGAGGCGAGAACAGGAAGACGGGCAGCAGCGTCTTTCTTTTGGATTTATCTTCCACCTATACTGCGATCCCCAAGTCGCCTGCCAAGCGTGGGGATTATGGCAACCCCTCCCTTCTAAGGGGGAGGCCTTTGTTCAGCAGTGGACGTCTATCGGCTGCTAATGATAATGAATGATGACTACATAAGATTGAGTAACCGTAAAGAGTGTTTTATTATTATCTTAGGTATTATATCCATAATAATCGGCAACAAGTAGATATGTATACCTAAATATATAAAACCATCCACGAAATGTATGATCATCAGCAGCCTAAAGTAGTCCACTGCTGAACAAAGGCCCTTAGAAGGGAGGGGTTGCCATAATTCCCTCGCTTGGCAGGCGTCTTGGGGACCGCAGTATAGATGGTAGGTAATCCAATAGAAAGACGCTGCTGCCCGTCTTCTTATTTTCCCTTAGTCACCTCTTACAGACTCCCGACGGGAGAAGATGGGAGGGTGTTATTCTTAGCCGGACACGGGTTAGATGCATGTATGAAGTACATACGTGTAAAATCGAGATATTTATTTTAGTCAACAGAAGTCAAGAAATGTTGTCAAAAAGCATGCCTTGAACACAAGAGTCCCATGTTCAAACAACGCCTTGCACCTCGGAGATTTTCTTATTTCATGTCATCTTAATTTCAATATTGATTATCACTTGTCTTATGGTGCAGTGTACGATGTAAGTACACATCGTGTGGAAACCTGCACGTCATTCAAAAATAGACGTGTGTAGTTTGCCAACCCGCACACGGCCAGCTGGTGGGCTATGTCCAGAACCCCCTCCATATAGAGGGGTGTGTCGATATAATGGCTCACCCCTTACACTATGCCTTGATCGCTTGGGTTCGTGATGGAAACCGTCAGTGAAACCGTTAGTTTTGAAAATTTTGATATACATTTAACTTTACGAGACTGCATAAAGAACACTGGCCGTTGTGCGTTGTTGTAACTTGCTGTAAAAAAATAGTTGTTAAATTTAGAACAATTAGATAAAGTTCCAAAATGATCTTATAAAACTCACGCAACTCTAGTTTGCTACCCCTGACAAGGTAATATTATGGTTCACTGTTAAGTTAATTTGAAAGTATTAATAAGATATTTCGCTATATAAAGACATATAATTAGCGACCAGAGCTCGAAATATTAGTTGTGGTGTTTAAAATAATGTGGAAGGTTTACTAAGATTTAGAAAACAAATTTAGTACTTGTTGCAAAATCATTTGCAGTGATTGCAAAGACCATTTAGCTATATGAAGACATTATAATTAGCAACCAGAGCTCAAAATATTACTTGTGGTGTTTAAAATAATTTGGAAGGGTTACTAAGGTTTTGAACAATATTAACAAATGAAACTTAACAGATTCATCTGCAAAAACATTTAGTACTTGTTGCAAAATTATTTGCAGGGATTGCAAAGACTATTTAGCTGTAGGAAGACATTAAAATTAGCCACCACAGCTAAAAATATTGGTCGTGTTGTCTAAAATAATTTGGAAGGGTTACTAAGATTTTGAACAATATTACTAAGATATTAACAAATGAAACTTAACAGATTTATCAGCAAACAAATTTAGTACTTGTTGCCAAATAATTTGCAGTGATTGCAAAGACCATTTAGCTATAGGAAGACATTATAATTTGCAACCACAGCTAAAAATATTAGTTGTGTTGTTTAAAATTATTTGGAATAGTTACTAAGATTTTGAACAATATTAGCAAATGAAATTTATCAGATTCATCTGCAAAAAAAATTAGTACTTGTTGCAAAATTATTTGCAGTGATTGCAAATACCATTTAGCTATATGAAGACATTATAATTAGCAACCACAGCTCAAAATATTAGTTGTGGTGTTTAAAATAATTTGGAATAGTTACTAAAAGTTTGAACAGTATTAGCAAATTAAACTTCACAGATTCATCTGCAAACAAATTTAGTACTTGTTGCAAAATCATTTGCAGTGATTGCAAAGACCATTTAGCTATAGGAAGACATTATAATTAGCAACCACAGCTAAAAATATTAGTTGTGTTGTTTAAAATTATTTGGAATAGTTACTAAGATTTTGAACAATATTAGCAAATGAAATTTATCAGATTCATCTGCAAAAAAAATTAGTACTTGTTGCAAAATTATTTGCAGTGATTGCAAATACCATTTAGCTATATGAAGACATTATAATTAGCAACCACAGCTCAAAATATTAGTTGTGGTGTTTAAAATAATTTGGAATAGTTACTAAAAGTTTGAACAGTATTAGCAAATTAAACTTCACTGATTCATCTGCAAACAAATTTAGTACTGGTTGCAAAATCATTTGCAGTGATTGCAAAGACTATTAGCAGGACCGATACAGACATGTCTTTGCTGCTTAAGGCATCTATCTTTTTGCAATAGTGACGAAGTATTTATCCATAAATGGTAATAATGATTTGTAGCCACAGCTAAGGGCAACCCCTAATGTTGTTTTGATGATATAGCGAAAAAAGTTTGCGATAGTTGTTAAACAATTTGTAACACCTGTTAATTTTTTGTAGTTCTTATAGCTAAATGTCGTTATCAATAATAGCTAAGTGGTCTTAGTTGTAATACACAATGCTTTGCTGATGTACCTAAGATATTATACAGAGCAGCAAATGAATTGGCAGCAAAACCAATTTAGCGACCACAGCTAAACCATTTTTTTCCGTGTGAGAACATTGTATGATAGATGGGACTGCCCTGTGCTGGAGCATTGGATACGGCTACATTCGCCTATAGCTAGGTGTGCACTGCTCTAGCTCATGGCCTTCTTATATGTTTAATTTTTATATTATTTAATTTTTACTAACACTAGTTTTTTAAGATGAGTTTGTACTGGATCTATTTGTGGTCTGAAATAAAGATTAATTATTTATAACAGCTAATGTTAGTGCTCCAAGATACATTACAAAAATCGTCTTAAGAATAGACAATCTTTAATCTAAGAGCAGCGTATAAACGATCAGAGCTGACCACAATGATGCACGATGGTCTATGATGGTGGATAGGTGCGTGCTTATTACTTTATTGTTCATGTTTTACGTGACTGGCAAGTACTTAACAACAATTTTACAACTTACAATTTTATATAGCAGTAACTTAAAAAATAGTGTATAATTTATGATGGTATTTGGAAGATAACTTCGTCGCTTAGCATGCCTAAGCATGGCCTTTAGGCAAGGTATCAAGGTGCATGTATATGATAATTACTTTTTTAATCAATTTGGAGATCAGACAAGTAGCACATTCCTACCTATCATTCCTGTCTAAGATTATTTATTAAGTCACTCTCATACCTTCACACCGGAACACAACAATGTTTACGTATTGCTGCCAGACCGTACGGAAGCGGTCTTCCAGAGACCGGTACCTTTTGAAGGTTTCTTCCCTGCTAACAAAAAAGGCCCTCGGTGGCGGTGGAGCTTGCCCAGACACTCCTTTGCAATAGGACACCAAGTAAATAACAGTGGTGAAACTTACTAAACTATTATGATTAAACTATTAAATTCAATGCCCAATGCTCCAGAAACAAGTCCAGAAAGAAACAATTGTGGCCCAATGCTCCAAAAACAAGTCCCTGGTTTTTGGTTTCGGGCTAACTTTGTAGGCATTGTTTATGTATTGTATTGCACAACTCTCTACAATTGTTTTAAATCTACAAATGTATATAGGTATCACGTAATTTATGTTTATGTAGAGCAAGTAAACAAGAAATGCTAAAAAAATTACATCATGACTTCTGCGTATTAATTTTAAAATTATAGATTAGATAACATGAAAGTACTGATAATCTCACGTACATTAGTAAATACATTTAGCGAAATACCAAGTATTTATCTACATACGTCAATTAAAGAGAATTTTACTAGGCGGTAGGTCTTTTGTGTCAACTCGGTATAGTCCAGTTATCGCAAGCACCGCGAGGGTGCCGGGGGATTCATTCTCTGCTCCACCCTGGGATATGCTCTGGCGAGCGTCTGGCACTGGAGTGACTCTACCGACCAGAGCCTCTCTACCGCATCGATGAAGACCACTGTGGAGGTTTTAGGATCTTGTCATAGGTTAAATTAAATTTCATGTTTTTTGCGACGAACTCGATTTTCGTTATTTGTTTGCTATAAGTAAAGAACCATAAATTCACTCATTTTGTATCTGCAACACTGAGACCTCCCATATCTTTCTTAGAACATTGTCGCACAAAAACTTTGACAGTGCGTACCTAGTTGAATAGTATTGAAGAGTGGTTGCGGTTTTGTGAATGAAGCGAACCATACCACATCATTTGGTCCGTGAACGTGAGGCCGGCTAATGCGGCGTCGTTGAAAGTAAGTCGATTCTATACACTGTCACGCTTTATGCTCTGACTACTTTATTTTATTGTTTACTTCTTTTCATGTACATTGACGAGTTAGTACTGAAGTTACAAGGTCTTTCGTATTTCAAGTCTGCAAATGATTGTGTTCATCGAAAGTGTTCCGGTTGGGTGGGCTAAGTCTTTGTACGAACTTAGGTCATTTGGGTGACCATTGACTTTTGGTTTCGTGCGGAAACGAATTTCTGTAGATAATCGCTTTTTCTTTATCGCTTGTATGTAAATTTTTATACAGACTGTTAAACGGTTTATTTTTAAAACGGTGCAGTCTGGTTATTGGGCGTGAAGAGATGTTTCGGGGAATGAATTGGATGCGCGGTTCAAACGGTTTTTGGTTCGTTGTATCCTCTACTTGTGCACGCATAATAGGTATGTAGGTACGAACTATCTATTGGAAAGAACAATTTTTTTACAAATTACCGTTATTGTTTATCTACCTAATAGATAAATTATAGCGGGTGTTTGTGATCATCGGTGCATTCAATACATGGTCTAAACGCATGAAAATTCCAATTAGTACAAATTAATTGAGACATTAATAATGTCCGTCTGCCTATTATCAGAATTGGTTTTCCGTAACGTGTTAGATAATTATAGTTAGTTATAGTTAGATAGTATATACGTACACCAACTGGTCACTTTTTTTAATACAAATCGAATCTTATGGGTTTAAATCCTTTAAGGGTCCTGAAAGGATTGCCTGTTTTCGTCTGTGTTTTATCCACTTACTAGCTCTGCCTACGCTTTTTATACCTTAACTCCTATTTTTTTTTTTGTTTTAAACCACCTCTGGATTAGAGCGAACAAAACAAAATTTATTTAAATCGGTCAAGCCGTTTCTGAGTTTAAGGCAGATTAACAGACAGCTATTCTTTTTAAATCCCCGACCAAAAACGAGAGGTTTTATAAGTTTGACGCCTATGTAGGGGCGTCTGTGGCATCGCAGCGCTCAAAGGAGTGGACGGATTTATATGCGGTTTTTTAACCGACTTCATAAAAGGAGAAAGTTCTCATCTTATTACATAAATAGATGTATTTTTTCCTCAATCCCACGTGAGGGGTGATGCATCGCTGATGGTAGCGTAATAGGTATCTTATAATCACAAAAACCCTGTCAGAGGTTTTGCAGTACCTACCGGTAATAAAGGGAGGAGATATAAAAACATGTTCCCTCCTATCAGTATAGTGAATCCTAATATAGCTGTCACCGTAAGAAGATACCTAATATTCTCTTATCTTCTGTAAGTTGCAGGTACTTCCCTAGTCAGGCTGATACAATATCGAGCGGGCGTTCTTGCAATGCTCTACTACTCTTTTATATATTTATACAACATAAAAGTATATCCATCATCATATATAAAATACCTATGTTTGAAACATATCACAATATTTTCAAATAGTCTGTATATTACGACTTCGCGAGTATCTAAAAAGCGCGAGTCGCGATAATTTATAACAATTTAAGGATCGCGCGGCTTGACGGTATAATACTCTTGTCTGTGTCAGACCAAATTAACGCTTCCTTAATTTCATGACATGTACCTACATCTCACGGTGTGCTATCTGTCTCCCAGGCAGTAGTGATTGTGATTGAACCGATGCGATGTGATAATTGATATACCTACCTGCTTAATCTCATGGTGTTAGCTTTCATTTTTTTTCTTATATTCCAATTTTTCCACGAAAAGTAGATTGTTAGGCCCTAATATAATTCTTATCTCTTGTAATTCTATTACATGAACATTTTGTAGTTGTTGTAGATTGGTAGAATTTTATGCAGAGCATTGACCTCGCAGTTATGATGACAATTTTGACTTTATAATACTTATATACCTACTCGTACCTACCTACACAGGAATATCGTATACCATTGAAGGCCGTCATTATCTCTAGACCTTTTAACACAAATATTTTAATGGTCATAACCTGTTTGATTTATTCACATCGTTTTGCGAATGATTTTGAAGGTCGAAAATATCAAGGTGCGTACAAAAATGAAAATCAAAAGTATTTTGGTACGAGGAAATCAACAGTTGGTGTCTACGTAAATTAATCACTGGGAGGATAGACGTTTTTTACGTTCCTTTTTTGTGTCTGAGGATGAAAGCGATTGCAAGGTTACCTACTTGCTTCTTGTTAAACTTGATGTGGGTTTTAAGACAATTTCACGGGACTCGCCGAAGGTGAGGTTGACTGGTGACCTGGTTGTTGGCTTGGTCTTGGTACTGGTGTGTGTAAAAAGAAGCACTGGTATATAACCTTGGCCCGGCCTTTTAAAGAAGCTCAGAGTCACACAACGAGCTATGGAGAGAGCTATGCTTGGATTTTCTTTACGCGATAAAATTCGGAATGAGGAGATTCGCCGAAGAACTGAAGTCACTGACATAGCTCTAAGAATCTGCAAGTTGAATAGGAAATGGGCAGGCTATATCGCTTGAAAAACCGATAACCGTTGGGGACGAAACGTTCTCAAGTGGCGACCACGAACCGGAAGACGCAGCGTAGGCAAGCCTCCCACTAGGTGGACAGATTTTACGCGTCGCACGTAAGCGATGAATGCAAATAGCCAATTGTCGTCCATTGTGGCGTTCCAAGGGGGAGGCAGACTTTACAGTGTACTGTGAGTACCTACTTGGTTACTGTAACAAATATAGTAAAAACTACATCTACAACACTATTCCGCAGTCAAAGTCCGAACATTTATTTATTTAGACTTAAGTATAAAACACAAAATACAGAACACATAAAAAGGAAACTGAAACATTGTACATATAGGCGGCCTTATCGCTAATAAGCGATTTCTTCCAGGCAACCTATAGGATAAGACGAAGGAAATATAAATATAAATGTAGGTAGCGCGACAAAGACCAAAGTACTAAAACAAATTACAACTAAAACACATATACTATATTAACATAACTAAGTTAACATAAATATGGTATAATAATAATAAATATATACTTATGTCCAATATAAAAATAATATACTTAACTTAACGAAATTATCCGAACATATTATACTTAATACATTCATCTCCAAATGTCGTAATTTCCAAACTGTTTATTTTTTAATTTATTTTTAATTCTCTACTTCGTTCGTACGAAATTGTTTCGCAGTCAAAATCCTAATAGTAATAATACATATCTGAATGACGTAATTTACTTAGAAACTCTTATTTTTTTTATTTACGTTATTTGAGCCAGAGACCATACAATGCATTTAATTTTTTGTGATGTTATAGATTTAGAAGTTTTTGCGCAGCTGATAGTTAGTTTTGTTCGAATGTGTAGTGCGCGCAAAGATTAATAAATTCAACTGCAGTAATGCATAACAGAAATGCTGTAGAGTCGCTGTTTCATTATGGTTTTTACTTTCAAGGCGAAAAAAAACTATTCACGAAAATTTACCACAGATGATAGTTAAGTACTAAAACACTTATAGCTTGTATACCAATTTAAATAGTAGAACTAATTTGGTCTTGATCTATAGATATACGTAAGTATATAGAAAAAAAACCTAACCAAGTCCCCAGTCAAGAGAAAAAATATTTAAGTTTATACAATACTAGCGACCCGCCCCGGCTTCGCACGGGTGTAATTAAGAAAAAAAGAAGTGAATCATTTAAAGTTACTGCCTTTGAATTTCTTGATAAATAATGTTTGTAGCTGACTTTTCGTAACGCAATATGAACAAATTTTGTATAGAAGTGACGCGTGAAAGGGCTACGTATAGCTGCCTGTCCATGGGCAAAGTACTCAACGCTTAGGTTTAAGACTGCAACGTTGAATCTCCGAGTTTGTGATTTGTTAATTGTATTTATTATTTTAGAAATTGCAGACGTGCACCGGTGCACAATTTGGGTGGATTAAGGACAGGAAAAGGACACCATTTCTTTAAAACCAATTTATGGAAGCAATACGGGCTTCCTTGTTCGGTTTCATCGTTAAGACGTAAACGGGGGTCAACCGAGGAATTCTGACCCACTAAAACCCCCGCGGCTATCACGTCGGCACATTAGAGGGCGGACCTGGGCTATCTGTCGAGATCTGCACCAGCTGATACCACTCAGTGCCTTGACTTTGAACCCGCCGCCGGAGAGGCACATTATAGTTCCCCGAGAACCTGTCATGGTGCTCACGGTTACAGGGGTCACGGGGAAGCCTTTAATGGGATTTACGGGATCAACCGGGTATGTAGGATTCTTATACACTAAACCCCCAACGGCCGTGCAATCAGCACATAAGAACCCCTTCTTGGGCTATCCGGTGGGATCTGCATCATGATACCCTCAGTGGCTTGCCTTTGACCCCTCCACCGGAGAGCACAATAAAGCCACCTGGGAACTTGTCACCGTGCTCACGGTTACAGGGGTCACGGGGGAAGCCTTCAATAGGTCCCCGGGACCCTGTTGGCGGTCAACCGGGTTATGTAGGATTCTTATACACTAAACCCCCCATGGCTGTTAAATCAGTACATAAGTAGGAGACCTGGGCTATCCAGTGGGATCTGCACCAAGATCCCTCAGTGGCTTTCCTTTGAGCCCGCCACCGGGGGGCACAATAAAGCCACCCCGGAAACTATCATCGTGCTCAAAGATACGGGGATCGCGGGGGAAACCTCCAATAGGCCCCCAGGATCCTGCGGGCGATTGACTGCAGTATGTGTCCCCCACGGCTGTCCACACAAAAGAGTGTGCACCGTATACCCCTCAGTGCAAGGCAAGGGCCTTTGAAGCCGCCGCCGCCGCCGCCGGGGGCGCATTATAGCCCTCCGGGAATCTGTCACCGTTGTCACAGTTAAGGGAGTAGCGGGGAAAACATCCAATATGTCCCCGGGATCACGTGGGGAAGTCAAACTGGGTATTTGGGATTCTTACCCACTAAAACTCCCGTGGCTGTCACATCGGCATATGAGAGAGAAATCTGGGTTCTCAGGTAGGATCTGCACCAGGTGTCCCTAAGTACCTGGCCTCTGAGTCCGCCGCGCAGGTTTACCTTATATTATATGGAATGATACAATGTGACCAGATTCAGTATTTTAATACTTTTTCACTCTTTTTTAACGTCGTTTTTGAAGATGTTTATCGGTATTTTGCTGGAAGTCAGTATTGGGGAAAAAAATATGCTAACATTGTAAGCAGTTGTCCTCGCGAAAATTGTTCAGGGAATTGGCTAAACATATTCTATATTACATTTATGAGCGTGTATCAATAAATTAGAGACAAAACATTACAGGCTGCTGTGTTGTATTGTTATTTAAGTACACAATGCTTAAACAGAGTCTGGACTTTAAGTTTTTAGTTGTATGCGGGGATAGTTAGGTCCGTATATAGTGTGTATGAACACAAACCTTAGGAACACTAAAAAAATATTGGTTGGGCATTTTTTTTTTATTATTGACATAAATTCTGAAATGATTACAGGTGTAATAATAAGTGTTGATGTTTTTTTTTTGGCAAAATAAAACACGTTTGACGAAATAAAATGCGCTAAGTACTTGTGCATATTTTTTTTTAGAAATGGTTAAAAATCTTTGACAAACAAACTTAGTTGTGCGGTTTGGTATTTTTGCTACCTGAGGTGTTAGATGAATAGAAAATTAACCCTCGGTGCGCAAATCCAGCTCGCTCTTGATCAGTATTTTTTCGAAGTGGACTCGGTACATTTCAGTATTTTTTTGATGAGACCTCGGTATAGATACAACTTCTAAATAAATTCAGTTAATATTAAACCTTCAGAGAAAAATAAAAAAAATAGTAAAATGATAAAAAATAAAAGGTTTAAAAGTAAGCCACGTAGGACGGGGGCGCCGCTGCCGCTGTTCCCGATGGGGCATTACGTCGGTTGAGCGCGGTGGTGGTACAGGGGGAGTCGGGCCGAAAGGCCTTAGGGTGGGGGTACCGCAGCAACCGTGCTGTCGGGGTATGGGACCCGGCAGACGGCAGTACCTGGGGTATGGGACCCGGTAGTTCGGTGCAATACACAAAAAAAAACAGAGATTTGAACTCAGTCCCTGCTGTGCTTAAAAGACGCTTCCGTAACCTCCAGACCACGACTATTCTTATTCTATTATTTGAATTACTTGATCATATTCTTGTTATATGTCTGCTCAGTCCCTAATGCATATAGCGTGATATTTTACCTTATGTATTAAAGTTATCCCTGTACAGTACCTAATTTACGTACTAAGCAAGTGTGAGTGTGAGAATATTTGTACCGCCATCGGTTGAGTAATAATACTGCTTTTTAACCCAGTTAAGGGATAAATTTAAAAAAACGATCCCCTCAGTGGCTTGCCTTTGAGCCTGCCACCGGGGGGCACAATAAAAAAAACCTGTCACCGTGCTCAAAGTTTCAGGGACCACGGGTAGACCTCCAATAGGCTTCCAGGATCTTGCGGGCGGTCGACCGCGGTGTGTAGGATTCTTACCCTCTAAACCCACCATGGCTGTCCGCAAAAGATATGGGGCTGCACCGGGTACCCCTCAATGCAAGGCAAGGGCCTTTGAAGCCGCTGCCGGGGGCGCATTATAGCCCCCCGGGAATCTATCACCGTTGTCACAGTTAAAAGAGTGGTGGGGGGCACGTTTAATATGTCCCCGGGATCCTGTGGGGGATTCTTACCCACTAAAACTCTCGTGGCTGTCACATCGGCACATGAGAGAGGGTTCTCCGGTCCTGCATCAGTTGTCCCTCAGTGCATTGCCTTTGAGTCCGCCGCCGGGGGGCGGGTATATTATATCCAGGATATTTACCTACTTTATAATATATGGAATTAATGAAATTCTCTAGTAAGTACTTGATTGTTAACTATGTATCTCTTTAGGTTTAGTCAATGTAAGCTATGTAAGTTTATTTACTTAGATAAAACTTAAAACCTTCAATTAAAAATTTATCTAACTGATGGTGAAAATCGCTGCGTGGTTTAGGAGGTGCTATCGGATATAGACAGACTCGGATAGCGACTTTGTTTCACACTATGTAAAGATACTTTAACGTCGTTGGTCCCCAACACCAGCCAACCTATAGAAAAATCCCTGACTGACAGACAGACAATAATTCTAATAGGTGCATGCATATTGTATTCCTACCCAAACAGACATTTTGAAAATATATTTTCATTATTTTATTTTTATTTTGTTATATTTGGGAAACAAACAAATGATACCACTTATTACTAAAAATATAAGATCCAATAGTACATAAAAATCAATTCAGTTTCCACGAATAACTAAATCATAACATTAGAGAGAAGTTAACTACGTATGCATGATTTTAAATTTTTTAAAATAATTAAATATAAAACATATATTAGAGATAAAAAGTGCCGGAGTCAATATGAGTTAAATATTTAAAACATCGAATCTTAATATAAATAAAAAAATCAAAAACAAAGTTTAATAATACAAAAAAAAATACGAACAGGGGTAGCGAACCCGGACAGTCCGTACTTAGAGGACGCTTCCGTAACCACTTGGCCAAGGAACTTTTATTTTATCTTTCAAATTATCGTATCTTATTGTTGTAATATATTTGTACTGCCATCGGTTGAGTAATAATACTTCTTTTTTACCATGTAAAGGGATAAATTATAAAAAATATGAAATACTAATTCAATTAATTTTCTTAACGAATGTCTGTGCAAAATTTCAAGTCAATAGGACCAAGGAATCGCGTTCTCCCATACAAACTTTGCCCCCCTGTTTGACCCCCTTAGAGGTTGAATTTCACAAAATCCAGTCTTAGTGAGCACCTACGTCTTAAAAGGAACCCCCATGCAAAGTTTGAGACTCCTAGCACTTGTAGTTTCTGAGATTTCGTGATGAGTGGGTTTTTGTCTACTCTTTTATATAATAAAGATAGAGACTTTGTTAAAGGAGGCTGATATTTCTGGGCTAATGTTCCGCTTAAGTGAAACACCAACGGAGCACACAAGTACGCACTAATTTTCAACAAAACATTTTTTTTTTTTCTAAAGTTGAATCACCAGTAGGTAGCGTTATATTTTTTGTGCGAGTATCGCGAGAATGTAATATGCGTGTAATTCAATTTTCTAAATGGCTCCAATCATGTGGTCAAGTGCTTGAATATTCGAATACATCTTAATGTCGATAAAATGATTTGACTATAGTCTGTGCAGGTAGGTAAGTGTTCGATAGATATAAATATTTTTATTGCTGGTCGGTTTCGAATCTAATATCTAAAACTTGACCTACTGGCTAGCAAATGCACTAGGTCAAGTTTTCGATTCGTTTGAGTCGTTTTCACCGAAAATTCAGATTTGATTCATGCTTATCGGTGTCATCTATTTTCCTTTTCATTGCAACGCTTTGCTTAGCTTTGAACGAGAAATTTAATTCACGATTATGCCGCTAGCTCGTTGTGTGACTGAGCTTCTCTAAAAGGCCAGGATAATGTTACACAAGAGTGCTCTATTTTACACACACCAGTACCAAGACCAAGCCACTAGGACACCAGGGTCAAACCTCACCCTCCGCGAGTCGAGGGCCATTGGGGCCCTCATCGACTTCGGTCTGTATAGCGCCAGTAGACGACGAGCACGTCATAGGGAGCAGAGAATGCAACGCTCCCCCCGGAGCGCTGTCTCTACCAAGTGTAAAATAAGTGCGGTGCACTAGGCACTGAGGTCACTGGCACCAGGGTGGTGCTTGCGCAAGGGCGCTATGTGTTGGCTTAGGGCCACTGTGAACCTACGGACTCGCTGTACGTTCGGGGTGTGGGCCCTTAGGACGTCTATTGAGTACGGCGGCGACTCCGAGGAGGACGGCGGCGGGGTTGCGACCCCCGTCCCCGTGAGCACCGTGTCAGGTTCCCGGGGGCTACAATGCGCCCTCGTCGACGGGCTCAAATGCAAGGCACTGAGGGGCCCCTGGTGCAGATCCCACCGGAAAGCCCTGGGGTCCCCCTCTCATGTGCCGATGCGACAGCCGCGGGGATTTTAGTGGGTAAGAATCCCACATACCCCGGTCGAGCCCCACAGCTCCCGGGGATCTTTGTAAGATTTCCGCCGCGTCAAAAAAAAAGGGCCACTGTGAAGATACCAAAATATGTGTAAGAATCATGTAACAAGTAGTAAGTGAACGTGACAAGTGAAACATAAAGTCGATAGACGCGCGTGAGTCTATTCGTGTTCATCATCATCATCATCATCATCAGCCGGAAGATGTCCACTGCTGAACATAGGCCCTTAGAACGCCACAATGAACGACAATTGGCTATTTGCATCCACTGGTTATCTGTGACGCGCACAATGTCGTCTCTCCACCTAGTGGGAGGCCTGCCTACGCTGCGTCTTCCGGTTCGTGGTCGCCACTCGAGAACCTTTCTTCCCCAACAGTTATCGGTTCTTCGACTGATGTGGCCTGCCCATTGCCACTTCAACTTGCAGATTCTGAGAGCTATGTCGGTGACCTTAGTTCTTCGGCGTATCTCCACATTTCGGATTCTGTCGCGCAAAGAAACTCCCAGCATAGCTCTCTCCATGGCTCGTTGTGTGACTCTGAACTTCTCTAAAAGGCCAGCCGTTAGAGACCACGTCTCATTCGTGTTCGCGCAATTTATATTAGTTAGAAAAGTAAGTTTTGATGTTATATAATTCGGGGTTGGTAGAGATCAATTTACAAAGCCTGGAGCATACGCGCAGAGTAGCCAGCCTCTCGGTATTCTACAGGATGCATTTTGGAGAGTGTGCACAGGAATTACGTGACTTGATTCCACCATCCCCCTTCCACCATCGGACAACGAGACGCACGGCGCGCACACACCCTTATGTGGTAAACGTGCCTTCAGTCCAAACTAAGCGATTTGCATCGTCATTCATAATAAGGACAGCTAAGGACTGGAACAGTTTGCCTGCGTCAGTTTTTTCGCCCGAATATTGTGGATGTCTTCGAAGCTAGAGTGAATAGGCTTTTAAGCGCGTGTGCACAGCTGGATAAAAGGCACCAAAGTCTTAAAATGACTATAGAGACTACCCAAATACTACAATAATAGAAAACAAGGTCATGGAGCGAGCAATTTTATTTAGCTTTATTTACGAAATCTTAACACTTTAAGAAGCTTATTGCGAATGTACGCGGTTTCCTACTTTAAGAATTACCAGCCGTGTTACGAGGCACGTTAGGGATAATGTTTTGTTAACAGAAGATCTATACTAAACCTACTTTTGTTTATTTATGTGATCTCCGACGATCGTGTTCTACAGGCAGTTAACATAAAATAAACAAAGTTGTAGTCTTTGTGACAATAATGGCTAATTTAAAAGATAACTTTACGACCAGTAGATGCTATTTTGTTTGCTAAAAGATTAGATTTATTATGTTATTCCTTGTTCCTGCACATTTAGATAATAGTACGTATTTATGTATGCATTTGAATAATGAAGAAATTTATCGTTCTGTATCACGCCTGTGTGTAGAGTGGCATGAGGTAAAAAATATCAATGTTCAATAAGGTAGGGAACGAGAAAAATATTTCTGCTTATTTGTTACTATTGTGTTACTTTATATTATAGTAAGAAAACAAGAGTTAGGACTTGAATCAGAACAATTTGTCGTACTCGTTAAAGCTATACGCTTATTCTCAACTAGCTGACCCACGCAGCTCCGCCTGCGCTATTTTTACGTTAACTAAATTTTTAATAACAGACATTCGCATCGAATACATAACCTCCTTCTTTAAAGTCGGTTAAAAACTGGGACCCACTTATTACTTGCTCTCCGAAGCACGGACCCGTTTAGTTCAAATGGCGTTAAACGGTCACCCATCTATTTAATGACCTTAGCTAACGTTGTTTAACCCGATCGATTACAAAACCTTGATAACAACTCTCTATGAGTGTTCCCTTTCTAATATTTATTATATTATAAAGAAAAAATGATAAAATCGGACCAAGCGTATAACCAAGTACCCATTTTGACTTTAATCCCCTCTCCCAAAAGAACCGTGCTAGATTACGGGGAATAAAAATTATCCTATGTCCTACCTCGTAGTAAGATCTCAAATCATGCCAAGTTTCATTTGAATCCATTCAGTAGTTTCGGCGTGATGCGCAGCCGTGATACAGACAGACAGACATACAGACAAAAATTTAAAAAAATTAATTTTCCGCCTCAGTATCGGTTATAGAATGCCCTCCAAATATAATTTTCAGAATATCTTCAATGTACAGAATTGGACCTGTTACAGTTTTATTATAAGTATAGATATTCACCTGTCCTAAATTTTATTAGACCTTTCTGAACTAACACCAAAGCAAAACTGTTTGAAAATTAGAACTACTGTTTACGTATATTATAATAGGTATGATGCAGCATGCAGCGGCAGGATTTCCCTTGCAGTGTCCGTGTTAAGAAACGGGCTCGACAACTCTCTAAATTATAGCCTATGTTATAGGTATAATCTTAATATGTAGGTTCCCATTGAATGGTGACAAAGTAAACCATTATGTGGGTTAGTCTACCGGGCCCATTTGCATAGCTTGGTGCTTGTAGGTAGTAAGATGCAATATTTATGATTATATTGCAGCAGAAGCTAACCGGATTCGAAGATGAAATGGCCAGGCATACCTACTGTTACTCTATCTAAAACTAAAGTACTGGGTTGCTGTAGAAAGTTTATGTAGGAAAGTAAAAATTATACTGTTCATTTTTTTACTGCGAATAAATTGTTAGGACTTAAGGTAGAAGTTGGTACCTATAAATATTAACTTTACCTTAGTTAAGTAGTTTGTTGATTTTTTTTTACTCATAGTTATGATATTATGCTGAGGATCGAGATAAAGGATCAGTGTTTTAGCAACGGCTTTGTTGTGAAAATAAGTTAGTACGAGTAATGCGTTTATAGTTTCTGAACTAACATGTCATGACAAGTTATTGTTTATTTACAATATTTTTTTTATCATTTAGCAGGAATATTAAATTTCGTAAGCGGGCTGTGTTTATTTATCATTGTAGGTTTCCGCTTAAATGCGGAAGCTGAATTACTCTTTTTAAATGAAATTAATATTTAATCTAATTCAAACTTAGATTTAGCTCTCGAAATGTAAATCTTATAACAACAAGTTTCAAGATAACAAACCCAACAATCCGGATAAGAACTAATATTAATTTCAGTCATCATAAATGTAGAGAGTTGTGGTGAAAATAGTTTGGGTGTTGTAACATACCAATATGAAGAGTACGAGAACGCACTCGCCGGCCCTCGTCATGCTTCTGGTCTGCTACACTCGAGCGCGGAACCAACCGTTAATGCTATCTGCTCCGATTACCGACCACGATACAAAAAATATCGTTATTTAGGAAGTAATTTAAATACGATCTCGTAAAACTAAAGGCCACTGTGATGCGTCAAACTCTTCACAGCCACTGGTATCCAGTGCGCGGCTCCGGTAGCCGGCAGGTCTCCCGCGCGACTTGCGAGTGTGGTACTGTGGTAGCGATCGCTCGGGAGTCGGGCCGCGTGGTGAGCCGCTGTCTCGGGACTGCGCGGTGGCGCGCTCGGCTCGCTCCGTTGATGATGGTGGAACAGTTAGCCATAGTAGGGGAGGGCACCACCTGCCCGTTCCTTATCGTTCTCACGACGCGGCCGCGGCGATCTCGCGATCTACATAGTTGATTGGAGTCGGATTAGGGGAGAATTGGGCTCTATCGCGTTCATTACCGTGACATTCGCGTGGAGAAATTGCAGCGTACCTGCCTAATGATTGAGTGGCGTTTCGGTGTTGCCGCGAGGCGCTCCGTGATCGGGTCAGCGATGTTATGTTTGGGTCGCAATCTCCGCGGATGGCTCCGGCCCGAAGCCGATCGCCAGATAAGATAACTAAATAGCTTTATTTCTGACCGACCTCATCGGGGCTATCGATACGATATAAAATTAAATCGCTATAGAAAGTCAATCAAAGTCGGAGATGAATCAAGATATATTTTTTAATTCGCCGTTTATTAAATACTACTCTCTGTTAACTTTGAACAATGCACGAAGTGTCAGTTTGTGAGATTTGCGCTTATCACAACCGTGTATGTGTGCCCACTTTGTGTTAGGATGAATGAGTGAACTTATTATTGTAACGTCTTCATTAAAATCTATTGCAATTATCCTCGATTTGAATGCTGTTGTGGCAATTTTATTGTCTTTGAGGGTCATTGAGCAGGTGGATCGACAGCTGAAGGCACCGAGACGTGACCGTGCTAGTGGCGGCGGTTCACTTTGATCACGTTTAACTTAACATTTTGCGATAAATGCCAATATCTATTTCTATTTTAACTTGTATTAACTGCAGCGGTAATCAGATGTACTATCTAGTGTTGTTGAATTGTGTCTACGCAAGGACTTGTGTACTATAATATCTCCCGCATAGATGGCTGATCTAGTGAAAGATTGGCCGCTGTGGTCGTATCAGTCAGGAGGACATTATTATTATTATTTTATGTTGATAAAGTTCATACTATGTAAAGTAACGATAACTGTATTATAACATACTTAATTATAATGAAATCCGATCAACCTTTAATTGTATGTAGGTAGGTATGTATATCGATTCTATTGAGCCTTCAATATTTGTAAAGAGTTACTGACTCAGATCATTGGCTGCTGTTTTTTATAAACAAAAACAGCTGATTTTCATGATATTGAAGTTTTATTTATGCACGTACAACTGAAATCAATAGCAAACCATGATCACTAACTCTTTTTTTTGCAATATTTTACGTTAATTCATTCTATTCCATGCGTATCTTGTCTACGTCTTTTAAAATTGTATTGGAACAAGTGAATCTTTTTGTATAGGAACCTATAAATAAATAAAATAATAAATAAATAATAATATCTATAAAATATGAGGCCAGTGTTTGAATAAAGAAATTAGAGATAGCTCACTAGCCTATCAGAGTGGTTATTCTGTACATTTATCAAACTTGAAAGCTGAATCCGCGGTGAAATATTTATTCGTTGAACCAATTTGACATTTTAGTTTGTTAAATCTTTTTAAAGAATACCATTCCAGTAATAAATATTTCATCACGATATAATTGAAGAAACGAATATGACGTACAATTTAGCTTACATTAAGACAGGCCCGGATCTAGGGGGTGGGTGGGGTACCGGGGCACCGGCACCGGGCGGCAATTTCAGGGGGCGCCAAAATCATAATATAATATGATTAAAAATGAAAAAACTCGCTCCTCAAAGCGCCTAGCATAAGGAAGCCTGGTTGGCTCACCTTCGACTTGTAAGAAAAAGGCACCACACCACCAGTGAACTTGTGATGCCGATTTGAGATTTGAGTTTTTGTAAGTAATTTCTCAAACGCTGAAGGGAGGGGCGCCACTATCTAAGTTTCTGCCCCGGTTCGAAAAAATCGCAGATCCGGGGCTGCGTTATGTTAAAATTTCCTATGTTAATTAAACAAATTGCGCGAAACAAAATAAATTCGTTGACAGTTTTTTAACAGCTTAGGAATGAATCGAACAAGTTTTGGCCGATATAAAAAGAAGAACAAGAAGTGCGTTCAAAGTGGTTACAGTAACTCCAACCTACTCCTAACTACATAAAAACAACTGTTCTTATACAAAAACTGTGAAGTGAACTGGTTAATTAAAAATAAACTTCGAAGTTAATTTGACCAGTTAAGGTTTAGTAGCTGTTAATTTGCCCAGATAAGCCTACCATAAACAAAACAAATAAAAAGTAGGTAAGTAAGTATGGTAGTATTTTTTTTTAAATTTAAAAGCGATCACTTACTGGCGGTTTATATTTTCGGCTGAACCAATAACAATGCAACTTTGTTATTCTAAAGACTGTATCGAATAAAAACGAGCAAGTATAAAAATCAATGAATCTCGAATAATAAATAAGTAAATTGTCTTCTTTCAAAGATATATAAATAGGATACCTATACCTACTTGTACAATAAATCTCATACTTATATATTATTTTTTTCACACCACCTGCTCGATAATGTCACATTATTTGTCATATAAAGATGACATAAAGTGCCTCATTATATCCCTATAGTCTAGCCGGGTAATAATGTTGTACTAGAAAAGAAAATGAAATACTTAGATGATAACGCGGCAAATCACTATGTTGATATTATTGACGGTCTCGTTGGTCTAGTGGTTAGACACCCTGGCCGCTACCCAATAGGTCGTGGGTTCGATTCCCACCTAGTGTCTGGGTGTTTTTTAACTATTAATTAATATTAGTTATCTGGTTTCCATAGTACAGTCTCTGCCTAGTTTGGGATCAGATTACCATGTGTGGATTGTCCCAAAATATTGTTATTATTTTAATTCTAGCAATATTTGTATTTTATTACCTCGCAGTAGGTGTGAAAAGTAGTGTATTCACATCGGGGATAAAGGTGCCTTTGTCTTGGGCGAGCTTAAATCCCTCGCTGTACTCAGGCTCGCGCCCGCGACATAAGACACTACTTTATCCCCTTGGTGCATAGACTACTATAACCGACTTCAAAAAAGGAGGAGGTTCTCAATTCGTCTGTATATATATATATATATATTATATGTATGTTCGCGCATAACTCTGGCAATTATGAACCGATTTGAAAAAATCTTTCTTCCATCCATTCTTTTGCTTAGGAATAAGTAGTTCCTGAAAAAACAAGAATGGTGACTGCGCAGGAGAACTGCAGGAATGCCTATATAGATGACTTTATTTCGCTTTTTACGGACAAAAATGGTCATAACTTTGGCAAATATTTACCAATTTCAATGATTCTTTTTTTATTCGAAAGAAAAAACTACTGTAATGAATCTGTATGAATTTTATCACAACCGGCTAAGAACTTACTGGAGGACCATGAACGATTTGGGGGAATTTATCTGGTAAAAACCATAAAACTGATGTTCTCCATTACATTACTCTGACAAATATAAACCGATTTCGATGATTCTTTTTTATTCGAGAGAGTAAACTACTATGATGATTCCATGCAAATTTCATTACGACCGGATATTTTTTTCTGAAGAAACGTGAATTATGTAAAACTATGTAGACGATAATGTGATCATAACCTACCTAGATCATTTTACCGTCTTCGATGGTTCAATCATTATTTATGAAAATATCACTAAAAAGTATAAAATAAAATCTTTTAAAAAAAAAATTTAACCGACTTCAATATCACTGAAAAGTATAAAATAATTTAAATATTATTGAAGTTGGTGCCAAATATACACAGCAGGTACGCTAAAACCAACTTCAATAATATTTAAATTATTTTATACTTTTCAGTGATATTGAAGTCGGTTCAATTTTTTTTAAAAAGGTTTTTTTAATGAACATTTAAACCTTAAAAGATCTTATTTTATTTTTTATTATGTATGGGATTCTTACCCAATAAAACGCCGCGGCTGTAGCATCGGCACATGACCCCTCTCATGTCCTCACACCCGGGTTCTCCGGTGGAATTTGCACCAGGAGCTCGTGCTTGCCTTTGAGCCGGCCGCCGCTGGGGGCGCATTATAGCCCCCCGGGACCAGACACGGTGCCTACGGGGATGGGGGCCGCAAACCCGCCGCCATCTTCCTCGGAGTCGCCACCGTAATATTTCTATAGACCTAGATATAAATATTTTAATAGTCCTAGATGGTGTCAAGACTCTGTTTATGGAGCGGGGATGTAGCAACAGGATAATTTCAACAACACTACTTACTCGTCACGTTTGGGTTCATTGGATTTGTACTGACAAATGCTAGAATGTCAAAATAAAAGATAAAAAATGTTTTGATTTGCAAGTTATGACTCCGTATTATGCTAAGAACGTATGCTAAGCGGCGCCGACAGGCTAAGTATTGAATTAAAACTATTAGAAAAGTACCTAAGTACTATCTCTGCTCTCTTGTTCAGTGCTCAAGGAAGTTGTTCTTCTGTATCTTTCCTATTTATGTTCAGTTGCCCGTGTGCACATTTATCATTTTCCAGAAATCGAATAAGTTTTGTAAATTTCTTGCACATATATAATATCTTCGATAATCATACGCAATAAGGAAGAGACAGTAGCATGGAAAGGCTTTCTATCATCCTACGAACTGTCAGTGCGCAATCTTTGCCTCATTGCTGTCAACTATTGTCAAGGAAACGCGGTGGTGATGTCGGACCGCCAGGGTCAATTTATCAGTCAGCCTGCGCAAACGCGTGTGTCAACCTGTACCGATTGTGTTTTCATAAAAGCCACAGTACTTGACTGACAGGCTTCCTACTAAAATGGATATTAGTGTTTGTATAATCTTCAGTTTAGGGAAATACACACGAACAGCTGCCCTGTTTTTCTTTATAATATCAAAATCGGAACAATATAAGTATGTATGAAATAATATGTCTTATTCAACTCTACCTAGTCTTTGGCTTGACCACTCCTGTTTTCATACATTTGATCCCGATTTTAATCCTGTAAAGAAAAACAAGATATTTCTAGGCATCATCACACACTGTAAGTAATTGTAAAATATGGAGATAGTTTTTCTTCGAAAAATAGAAGTTTAGGATAAAAGAACCGGCGAAGTGCAAGTCGGTCTTGCGCTCCTTGTGTTCCGTACCTTTTTTGACGTACGTACTTATTCATTCATCTAACAACTAAAATAGCAAAAAGATGAGACCGCGTAACTAAATTTGTTTGTCAAAGTTTTTTTAAGAGTAAAATAATCAAAGGAGTAAAACTGAAATTGGTTATGTAACATCTCAATACATGGCTTAAACGCTGTAGGAAATAAAGTGATACCTAGGTACGTACTGCTATAAGCTATCTCCAATACGAAGAACTAAGCAATTAACTTCTCCGGTAACGACTTGTTAAGTTTTTGCGATTTCTATTCACTTGGTTTCAGGTAGACTAGCGGGTATTATTAATGTTTGAAAAGGCAACTTACAATGCATGCTATCATCCGTGCGTAGCCATACAACAAACAATTAATGGTTAACATATCTCAGTGCGAACATTAGGTACCGCAGAGCTGAGTAATCTTATTAACTGTACCTACGACATAACTCCGTGAACGCTTTGAGTACCTACTTAGTTCCTAGGGACAGACCTTGTTGTTCAACCATTTCCCTTCTGTAGCGTACACCATCTCACAGCTCTAGCTGTTATGGTGGCTCCTTTACTATCCACGCAATTCGTTTATGGAACTCGTTGCCAGAGCCATCATCATTGAACGTTTTAAAGCATAAGTAGAATTTTTTCTCACAAGTAGTATGATATTTAAATAGTATAGTTTATAGTACATATTTATATATATTATATTATTAAGCAGGTATGTATTGTATTTTTGACTTAATATTTAGGTATGTTGTACACTAATTGTACCCCATTACAAATCTCTCTTTGTAAATTGGTTTGCTGTTGCTGTTTGAGTTTTCTAAACTCATGTTTGAGTTAAGCTCTCCAATGCGTTTACTATGTTTTAGAGAGACTAAGAATAAATAAGTCTACTCACGAACTCTATAACCGAAGCGTATTTATTACTAGCGTTTAAAAAATCGTCATCTGTGGAACGTCACATCCAATTAACTGGTCATAATATAGTACTTAAAGTAAATAATTGTGCACGATAAGTAAGACGAAGTACGTATAGGTTCTTGTTTACGTGATCAAATTCGGAACAATAAATGAATGAACACAGGAGTGATGGCCGACCGGTGGGCAGCCAAAGATAATTCGTAGGGCTGAATAAGCAACCCAAAAAACAGGTGATAGGTGCAATAATTACAGACAGTGAATTATATAAAGAATACTTAGTTACTTTCGGACGGATAAATAATTACGCAAAGTAATTATTTCAAAGATTTACAATAATTTACATGGATTAGGAGAGCGATTGCGTTTAATAGATTCAATAAGGTAAGATAAATATTTGTAGGAAATGCGAGGCACGGGGCGCGCGTGATCGCTACCAGCGTTTTTTAACCGGCTTCAAAAAGAAGGTTCTCTATTCGACGCGTATGTATGTAATATTAATAAAAATGCGTAATATTAATATATGTTAGTCTATGTGGGCTTCTAAACAAATTTACAAACTTTTATGAGTGTATGTATGTATGTATATATGTATGTATGTATGTAGGTTTGTCCGCGGATTTCTCAGAAACTACAAGTCCGATTTCTAAAATTCTTTTTGCAACAGTTAGAGTATTTTTCAACTTAGGGTACAAGTTTCATCAAAATCGGTTCAGTAGTTTAAGAGATATAAACTTTTTATGTTTTCAGTAACGGGTCGTCCATTAATCACGTGATGTTTTTTAGCAACTTTTTAACCCCTCCCCCCTCATGGTGATATGTGGTGAGGTTTTAAACTACCCCCCCCCCCCCTACCCAACATCACGTGTATTTTTTTGTACAAAATACATTGAAATTTTCGGAATATTATCTTTAAATACAGGTAACTGATTAAATGTTGAAGGGGAAGTCGTTGCCGGCAACGGTGTGTCAAGGCCACGTGCCGCTGTTTGGTTTAGAAGCATTCAGTGAAAAATAAATACACGTGATGTCTCATTATACCCCTCCCCTCTCCTGGTGATATTTTGTGATTTTTTCGGATCACCTCCCCCCCCCCCCCCCTTTCGAACCTCACGTGATAAATGGACACCCCCTAAGTTACTGTAACGTAGACGTTCGAGTTGCGTGATAGTGCTGATACCTATTGTGCTAAAATAAACGTCACTAAAAATTGTTAAATAACCTATTTAAAAAAAAAAAAACGAATTCAAAGTAAATTACCTACTATAGATTTTTTTAGTGAACTTACGACTGAACTTGAGAATGTTGCTTCTAATTATGCACATCACATCATCATGGGAGATTTTAACACAAATCTTCTTGCCCACACCTCTCCTTGTTCCCGTAAACTTGTTGACCTGATTGAGTCAGTCAGTTTGCATATTTTGCCCCTCCAAGCTACTCATCATAATAAATAATAATAATAAATTCTTTATTTACCATAAGTACACAGAAATATTAACAAAAAGATGTTTCATGTTTTACATAGTGCAGTACTTAGATACGATTAACTTTATTTAATTACCTATGGCCCTCACACTAAGCACAGCTTGTATCGTGAGGACCAATAAAAACCAGAGATTACAGTAGATTTAAATTTGGTCAGAACGATTCTGTGCTGGGCAGAATTTCTGAATACTAAAATAGGACTACTAAAATACTATAACACATAATATTCATAGTGATGATACCTGGCTTGACCTAATTCTAGTTTCTAACCCTTCCCTTGTTTCCACTCATGGTCAACATGACGCCCCTGGTTTCTCCCATCATGATATTATTTTCCTTTGTTACATTTTGAAACCTCCAAAACCTATCCCCAAGGTCTTGCATAGGCGTTGTTTTCGACGTATGAATCATGATGAACTGATCAAAGATGCATCTGCTATTAACTGGGAACCCCTCTATAATGCCTCTTCAGTTAATGATAAAGTTGGCATATTCAACAGTGTCGTGACTCAACTTTATGATGTTCATGCCCCCATCAGGAAAGTCAGATTGAAGCGCCCGCCTGCGCCATGGTTAACGCAGGGTGTTAGAATGGCAATGAGGCGAAGAAATCGTGCTTTTCGTAAATATAGGAAGGAACGCACTGAGGACAATTGGAATTTATTTAAAACAGCTAGGAACAGGTGTAACAGGATGATTCGTGATGCTAAACGTCGTCATATTCAGGATAATATCACTTCTTCTTCTTCTCCGGCTAACACTTGGAAATTTCTTCAGTCCTTAGGCATTGGCAAGTCACGTCACGTTGATGTTCCAAAGACTCTTCATATAGATGATCTTAATCGTCACTTTTCATCTACTTCTCCGTTTGATAGTTCTGTAATGAATCACACTCTTACTTATATCAATAATCTTAAACGTCCTGATATTAATCCTTTTCACTTTATTCCAGTTACCTCAGACGATATCAAAAAGATTATCTTATCCATTAAGTCTAAAGCTATTGGTTCTGATAATATAAGCCGCTACATGATCACTTTATTACTGGACCAACTGCTTCCTATAATTGTACATATCATCAACTTCTCTTTTACCTCTGGTGATTTTCCTTCTCTTTGGCGTAAAGCATATGTCATACCCTCGGCCAAAATTCCCAATCCCTCTTTACCTAGTCATTTTCGCCCTATTTCTATTCTTCCATTCTTGTCTAAAGTGTTAGAAGCCTGTGCTCACAAACAGTTATCTCTTTTTGTACTTCAAAATTCTCTCACTAGTCCCTTTCAATCTGGTTTCAAGACTGGGCATAGCACTGTATCTGCACTTCTTAAGGTGACTGGCGACATTAGATATGCAATGGAAGACGCTAAGGTCACTATTTTAGTCTTGGTTGACTTTTCGAATGCCTTTAACACAGTTAATCATAACCTTCTTTTATCTATCCTTTCCTATCGTGTGGTTTCGCCTGAGGCTCTGGAATGGTTCTCTTCATATCTTCGGGGGCATCAGCAGTCAGTACGTGTCGATGAGTCTTTCTCGAAATGGTGTGACCTTGATGCTGGTGTCCCTCAAGGCGGAATTCTATCCCCTCTACTTTTTTCTATCTTTATTGATCTTGTTACCTCTGAACTTCAGTCCTTGTATCATCTCTATGCTGATGACTTACAACTTTATTCGGTTGCCAGTATCGACAACATTTCTACAGCTATTTCCAATTTAAATCTGGATCTTGTTGCCATTAAGAATTGGGCAGATAAGTTCGGTATGGCTGTGAACCCCGCTAAGTGTCAATGCTTGCTAAAGTAGATTTTTCTGCTATCCCGTCACTCCTATTTGATGGTACAATTATTGAGTATAGTCCTAGTGTGAAAGACCTGGGCCTACACATTGATGCGACGCTTAGTTGGCAAACACATATTTCTAGTATCAGCCAAAAAGTTACGGGTATCTTGCGGCTACTCTACCGATTTAAAAATTTTCTTCCATCTGCTACTAAAACAATGCTTGTGCAAACCTTAATCTTTCCTTTGATCGACTATGGTGATGTGTGCTATTTAGATCTAAACTCTGATCTTTTAAATAAATTGGATCGAATTATAAACAACTGTATACGCTTCATATATAATCTTCGGAAATATGACCATGTATCCGAACATCGTGCTCTTTTAAAATGGTTTCCCATTCGTAAGCGAAGAACTCTAAGAGCACTAACTACCCTATTTTCTTTGCTTCACTCGTCTACTTCGCCTGCCTATCTTACATCTCATTTTCAGTATCTCTGTTCTAGTCATTCTAAATCTCTCCGCTCCTCACATAATCTTCTCCTCAAGTGTCCATCTCATCGTTCTAACTTCATACATTCTTCCTTTTTTGTGCAATCTATTCTTCTCTGGAATGCACTTCCTCAGGAAATCAGGATGGCTAAGAATCGCATAACATTCAAGGCTAAGCTTCGGGAGCATCTCTATCACACATTGGCAGAATGACATCCTTATTCTTCTTCATTTATAATTATTGTATATTGTATTATTAGTATCATAATCACTTTTGTATTAGTTATAGTATATACATATATATATATATATAGTATTTTTATTCATATTTTTATGTATGTATAATATATCTATGTTCTTCAGTTTTTATTTCACACAATTCGGCACCTACCACAAAATATTTCTGCACTACCCTAAGGTAAACTGTTAGAAAATGCCTAAGGCTGAAGGCATTAAGTCCGCCTTGTACTATAAGTGCACAAAGTTAAATAAATAAATAAAAATAAATAAATTATCTAAAAAGCATAAAATAACGAAAATATATTGAAGTCGGTGTCAGCTCGTGCTAGTCTTACTTAACATGGTGTGCTAACACCGACTTCAATATATTTTCGTTATTTTATGCTTTTTAGATAATTTACTTAGAAGTCGGTTTTTTTTTTAAATGGATTATGTTCTGTGATCTCACGCTATCCATAACAAAAATATAAACAAAAATATATGCAAGTACTTAGAAGTGTATGAAACAGCCTAATGTTTCAAAAGTCGATCATCAGGAAATTCAAACTTAAATCCATTCACGAGTTTGTCCAGAAATCCAGACAAACAAAAAATTTAAGAAAATGTTTTGGCTTTTTTGTCACTTTGTCACAAATATAAACATACTTATTGGAAAAAGATTTGATAAATAAATGTTTTAAATGTTGTGTTAAATGTTTTGCAAGTAATGCACCATTTTATACCAGTCGCGAGGGACTGGGGGCTTAAGACCAAAGGACATAATTATGTGCTTATATTAATACGTAAATCAGTTTTATTTAAATTTAGCTTGGTGAAAGGGAATCTTAATGTCATGGAAAAGAGTAAGCATACACATGGGCGTACGCAGCTTTTGGTCTAGGGGGGGGCAAGTTGAGATTTTTTTGCTGGTGATCAAATGCATCAAAGCACATGTAAATACATTGTAAATTTAAATGCCACACTCATAAACATCAATTAACTTTAATTATAATTAAGTCGGTTACTATAATCTGTTTATTTCGACCGTCGAAGCTGTTTATGATTATTTTCGATTATTGAATACTAGGTATTTGATATCTCTACTCACTATCTGCGTATTGAGCAATAATTGGCATCGATTTCAAAAAATGGATAAATGAGCATTAACTATAATTGACGTTTGTAAGCGCGGTTTTGTTTTTTTTGGTTGGGAATTTCCTTTATCTTATCCAAATCCAAACTTAAAACAATTTTTGTCTAGTTGTCACCTACAAAAACTCAAAAAGTACAAATGCTGTAGACTTGATATTGACAACATTTCTAGATTTTGACCTTAGAATTGACGTAGGCTACTTTTTACAACGGTAAAATATTTTTTCACATGGGATTTTTTTTACAGGGGGTATTTTCAGAGACCGCTAAACCCCCTTTTATCTGTTTATTAAAAAAAAAAACGGTTTTGCTGGAGCTAAAATGGTTTTTGATTTTTTGGACGCCAGCTAGTTATTTATCGACCACATGATGACAGATTGTTAAAGGAATAAAAGATAAATTTATTGTAATGGCTTCGTCATCAGATCAATTTGATGGTAGGTACTATATTCGATTTTACTATTTATTTTGCTTCATCATAGTCAAAGTCAATTCCACTTCGCCAAATAATACAACTGAATCGCTAAATACATATGTCAAAGTCAAAAATATTTATTTCAAATAGGCTTAACGCTAGCTAACGCTAACTTTTGAATGGTCAATTTTTTAAATGCTACCTAGATAGTATATCGATGATGCTACCACCTGATCACAACGCGGCCTCAACTGAGAAGATCCGGCAATAAACTCAGCAAGCTTGTCATTTGTTCACTTTTTTTAAACATTCTTTGTCTTGTAACAATTGGATCAACATTAGGGATGGTAGGGGAGACCAGGGATGAACGTAATAATTTTTGATATTTCTGTAATATCTCACAGAGATTTCTGAATAATCAAATTCTAATTAATACACATGATAGATTGGTCTTTCAGCTATCTTTTAACACCAGCTTAAATGGAATTTATATTACAGATTTTGAGAAAAACGACTAAATATTTGAAGTCAAAGTCAAAATATCTTTATTATGTATAGGCCCCACGGAGGCACTTACACAAAAATCATTTTTACAAACTACCACCGGATCGTAACGCGGCCGCTACTGAGAAGATCCGGCAAGAAACTCAGCGGGCTTGTCTTTTTTTGTCATTTTTTTAAAAACGGAAGTGGAATTTGTTACAACCATCCCTACCCCTAGGGTTGGTTGTAATAGGGTAAAGGGATGTTTGTAACATGGTTAATAAAGTTACTTTCATGGTCAATATATTTATTTGGAACCAGCCTTTTGGGTTTCACATTAGTAGGTATCACAACGCATAAAAAAACATTTCAATATTATAAAACTTTTAACAACTCATCAAATCAAACTATACAAATGCAATCTCCGCTGTCTGAATCATCACTATCCTTTACTTCCTTTATTTTAGCATCGTTTTTCTTCTTTTGTGCCTTATTACCTGTTTTATAGTTTTCATAACAACTAAAGTCTTAGGCTTTTTTGTCGCAGCAGCATTCCGCAAAATGAATTTCTTAACTTCTTTGGCTCTTATAGGTCTTCCTTATATTTTCTTGTTTTTGAATTTCAAGCTTATTTGGAGTACAGTCATTGTTGATGATTTCCTGCATTTATTTTCCTTTCTATTATTCTTTCTAGGTCCTACCAAGAGGTAGGGATTTAACTTCAAAGGGGCTAAACGGTGTCATCCTGATGTTGGGATGAAAGTAACAGATTGTTGCTTTCATCCCTACATTGAAAATTCCCAGAATATGACGAATCTAAAAACTACTTTAGAAATATACCATTAAAACACAAAAATAGTGAGTTGAATAGTTACGCTATTTCACTGACACTTCACATGCAAGATTGAACTTACCTTAATAAAAACAAACGCAGTTGCAAAACATGGTTAAAACTTACTTTGGAGGTATTTTTGACGAACTGACTCGCTGCGTCCAGAACCTAATGGCACAGCGCCGTAAGCGCAAATTCAGGTGATTTGGGATCCAAAATGGTGCATATCGCTGAATCGACCATCAATGCAGTCAACATAACTCTTTCAAAAATTAATTTGTTACGTTCATCACGTGTTACTTTCATACCTGGTCTCCCCTATTTTCTGCCCTTCGAAACATAAAACAAGGGAGAAAAGAAGAAAAAAATAAATTACGACAAAATTACAACAAACTAAAAGGCCAAAGGGATATTAGTCGGACCAGTCCTCCCACGCAGCACCCGCGCACGAGTTGACTCGAGCAGCAGCCATCACTCCCCGCAACCATATTAGAGGGAAGGGGGTGATCCGCCACACGAACTCGTAGGTACCTATACTATTTGAAGAGTTTCCTCAATAACTCATGGATCCCATAAACAGAACTAGATTGTGATGAAAATTGAAACAATCTGGAAGTAAGTATATCTACTTTCAAATCTTCCAGATCGGTTAACTAATTTAGTTCTGGTTCTGAAGTAATGAAATTATAAAAAAAAATACATCCAAATTGAGAACCTCTTCCTTTTCTATAAGTTGGTTGAAGGGCAAAAAGCAATTCTTTAAAAATAGTGGATCGTCTGCAAACCGGTTACAAGGTAACCTGCGATAAAAATCATCCATAGTACTTACAAACATGTCTGTCATTGATCAAAATCGAGTGCGCAGCGCCGAAATTTAAATTTTTTAATTCTTGCATGATGATTTGGAATTAAAAACATAAATCCCTTTTACTTACTTTCAAATAAATGTATAATGAAACAAAATATTGTCAGCAGTGAGTGATTGCCAAGTCCAGGGGGGGGGCGACGGCCCCCCCCCTGCCCCCCCTCTGCGTACGCCCATGAGCATACATGATATTTCTTGTTGATATAACATAGGTACGTTTCAAGTAGGCGCAAGTTAATTATGTAGGTACAATTTACTATGGACAACTATGAAGCAATGGTCAATTGGACTAATAAGATATTTTTTACTAATATTACTAAAAAGAGCAGAGACTGCTGTGGCTTTTGGTCTTAAAATTTATCTTGTTTTCACAGTAATATAAAGATATTACTTAAATTTAAGTGCACGCTTGACACATTTGTCGTTTGAAGAGGCTTTTACTTGGTTTTCTTTGGCTGACAACTTCGCAATTCTAAAAGGAAATGTCTTTAAAATAGGTTGCCGAACTGGTATGTGCCGCACGGTCTGAATGAACCGGCACCTTAGAGATCTTTTTGTTACAGTTAATAGAAATAGGTAGCCTCAGTGACGTAGCGGCAAACCGATAACTTTGCAAACCGGAAGTGCAGGTTCAAATCCTGTGAGAATTAACAATTTTGTGCAGTTGTTACTAACTAGTAGGACAATACAGACCAGTCACCTGACTGTCTAGAAATTAAGATGGTCCGTGCGTTAAAAGGAAATGACCAGTTGTGAAAGTCTTCTATCCCATCGGATTGTGAGAGTAGATAAAAGAAGACAGAGGGAACTTTTGTTTGTGCAAGCATATCTGGCTGTTCTTATAAAAGGTTAGCCACTGAGGCCGTAACGTCCTCCAGACGACATTATTGTTATTAACAGAGATAACAACAGGCATAAAAATCTTACACACTTAACATTTTATGTTTCATTAAGTATATCTTTTTTTCATCCCAACGTTGCCTGTAAGAAATCGTGAATATCGATATGGCCGTCCTTTGTACATATGTCATTTTTTAAAGTCTATTTATGTACCTACTTTAATTTATGTGTAAGTTTGTGTGTACGGTAAAGAGTATGTAAATCTTGTAGTATATAGTATTGTTCTGTGATATAAATGAATAAAAATCCTAGCAACTCAACAACATACTTAAATGTTCACGTAGATAACTTTCGCGCGTTCGTGGTATCTACAGTGCTTCTTTATAGAAGTCCAGTCTTCGATTTACGACAAACTTCCGCATATGGTGATACTGATGTTATGTAATAATAGTGCCTTATTATATCACACAAAGGCAGTGCGCATCTCAATCGATACAGTAAATTACTTGCCCGTTACCTTATACCGTGTGGTGATGTCCATGCAAGGAAATCAAGAAAACCGCACACTCAGTGTCATTTAGGTACTTTCATTTCTTGTGCCTCTCTCCAAATGGGTATATTATGTAACAACATAATCACTTGGTATGCAGTTACCCTAATCTTCTTCTTCCGAAACGGCTCGAACGATTTTTATGATTTTTAACAGACTTCAAAAAGTTCTCTATTCGTCTGTATATATTTTTTTTATGTATGTTTGCGCATAACTCTGGCAATTATGAACCGATTTGAAAAAATCTTTCTTCCATCCATTCTTCAATCCATTGATTGGGTCCCATAAAAAAATTATTGCTTAGTAATAAGTAGTTCCTGAAAAAACAAGAATGGTGACTTCGCAGGAAAGCTGCAGGAAAGCCTATATAGATGACTTTATGTCGCTTTTTAAGGACAAAAAAGGTCATAACTCTGGCAAATATTTACCAATTTCAGTGATTCTTTTTTTATTTTCGAAAGAAGAAACCACTGTAATGAATCTGTATAAAATTTACCACAGCCGGATAAGAACTTCCTGGAGGACCATGAACTATGTGGAGGAATTTATCTGGTAAAAACCATAAAACTGATGTTCTCCATTACATTGCTCTGACAATTATTAACCGATTTCGATGATTCTTTTTTTATTCGAGAGAGTAAATACTATGATGATTCCATGCAAATTTCATTACGACCAGATATTTTTTTCTGAAGAAACATGAATTATGTAAAACTATGTAGACGATAATGTGATCATAACCTACCTAGATCATTTCACGGTCTTCGATGGTTTAATCTTTATATATGAAAATATCACTAAATAGTATAAAATTAAATCTTTAAAAAAAAATTGAACCGACTTCAATACACTGAAAAGTATAAAATAATTTAAATATTATTGCAGTTGGTGCCAAATATACACAGCCGGTAAGCTAACACCAACTTCAATAATATTTAAATTATTTTATACTTTTCAGTGTATTGAAGTCGGTTCAATTTTTTTTTTAAAAGATTTTATTTTATGGATATTTGGTAGGTCGTACCTAAAGTATATTTTATACCGGTAGGTTATGCAACTTTAAGAAAGGTTATTGCATAGTTGGGTAATCGTTTACTATGTTTTAAAATGCGTAATTTTCACATAATATGCAAGTAAGTCTATGTGGGCATTTCAAAACGTAAAAAGAGCGCGGGCGGAATCACGCGGGTCAGCTAGTATATTAATAATATTCTAGCACAATCAACACACGGTCATTTGATCCCAAACTAGGCAGAGTATGAGACAAGTGATACTAATACTTAGGTAAGTACTTACATTTTTTTTATTTGTATACATACTTAAATATATAATAAGATCCAGACACTTGGTAGGAATCGAACCCACGACCTATTGGGTAGCGGCCAGGGTCACTGATCACTTTTTTTTTGATGCGGGGGAAATCTTCCAAAGACAGACCCCCTCCCCCGGGAGCTGTGGGGCTCGACCGGGGTATGTGGGATTCTTACCCACTAAAACCCCCGCGGCTGTCGCGTCGGCACATGAGAGGGTCCCCGGTGAGATCTGCACAAGGGGCCCCTCAGTGCCTTGCCTTTGAGCCCGCCGCCGGGGGACGCATAGTACCGGGAACCCGACACGGTGCTCACGGGGACGGGGATTGCAACCCCGCCGCCGTCCTCCGTACTAAATGGACGTCCTAAGGGCCCACACAGGGTCTCTAACCACTAGACCAACATGCCTGTATCTAAAAGAATACATAATTTGTAACGATTTAATGTATTTTAAAGCGTTAAACTGGTCATACGCGATAATTTTCTATTATACTCGTAAAGTATCTGCTTCCGCCTGAACCTTGGAAACAGTTTCCTCTTGAATCGCTTAAGCTGTTTGGATAACGGACCGTTCACACGGCCATCCACCACGGATGACCGCGTCTCATTTTGACCGGACTAATCGTAATTTTAGACTGCTTGGAAATGGGACAGAAACCACGGCCCGGAACAAGCAGGCAACTGGTACAGTGAAAATTTGAATAATGACGATCTAGCGGAATGTTTTGTTCGTTTAACGCAACGGTGGCTGCGTCTACGTAGAGCACGTCATTCGCTCATGAGAATTTGTAACAGTTGCGTAGTTCGAGATTTGAACATCGTCAACCTGTAGTTACTTATCTAAACAATGACTGCGCTAAGAAAGTATCTTCAGAGCAATAAAGTACCTACAGTAGTCACAACGGATCTTTGTGTGCCTGAAGTCTGCTGCAAGACGCTGCGCAGTAGGTATTTTTGTGTTTTTGTATTCATAACTCACAACTGTAGTTGCGCAATGCTAACCATCAACAAACAGAGATCCGTTGTGACTACTGTATTAACTAATGTCATGCTGCAGTCAGCGATGTGCTAGACATAATTCAACTTTCTTAGCTGCAGTATGCAAATTCATTGGGCTGCAGTACGTAGCTACTGACATAGATAATAAAACTAACACTACAACAGAGACAGCAACAACTGTTATAGTTAACAGATATGTTCCAGTCCCAGTCTCCACCCAGTCTCCGTAGGGAATGGAAGCTGACAAAATATAGAGTCAAGACACATCGTTCGGATCTCGCCAGAATCACTTCAAGCCGTTTCAACATCACCTATTAGATCTATGCGGTGACGGTCCACAGCGGCGTCGTAATATAAGTACTCGAGCAAAGCCTTGTGTAGAAATTTCCGTGTTCCGGTGTAAAGGGATCTGTTGTGTAGCTACAAAAGAGATTTGATAACTTATATCTCAAGTGACTAGCAGTGTAATATTCTGTTCATGAGCAGGTGTGTACCTCTTAGAGGAGATACCACTGGAGAGATCATGATGCGCTAACCCCTCTGCCAAATTTTGTTCATATGTTCAGGTCATTCTTTATTTGTGTGCGTATCTTTTTGAATGTGTTGCGAGTTTATTGTATTCTGGGTATGTGTGAAATTGTATCTGTGTGTGTTAACTTCGCCTCCCGCACCCCGCGAAAGTGCCACCAAAAATTTGTTCGGAGAATCGACGCGATACTAGCTCTATTCTAATTACTCTGAGGTGTACCTTTATTAATCAGACTAACATCGAGCCGTCTTATTAACTTCTAAAAATTATTCCAACTTTAGTAGATATGCAGGTATGTCGGTGGTTGGATACCTCCCCGCTAATTGTGGCGAATATATGGAGCATGCGGGACATAATGCTACAACGAGACAGCGCCGGCCGCCCGACCAGCGGGCGTGCTGCGCGAGCGCACGGTGGTTAATCTAATGGCCGTATGCGTGGTCGCGTGCGCATTTACCATTCAAGCCGTAGGTAAATGGCATGCACTCCATGTGTTTTTTTATTTGGTTCATCGCACCTTAACAACGGGGAATAAATACATCTTTAAATATTTCAAAGAAAGGTGTTGACGGTGATTTTACCTTTTTGGTATAGATTTTGTTCTGGATGGACCGGAATCATGTTTATTAAATAAATATATTGTTACACAAAGTTTTAATAACACATTTAGAACCTACCTACTCTACTATAGTATAATAGTCATAGTTAACATATCAGGAACTTTAGGTACACCGTACACAACACAAAACTACTTATGGCCTACGTATTCCGCCAAGCCCACCGTTCTTGGCTTGCCATATGCCGTCTATGAATCGATTTATTAATATTTTATAATATAGCATAATTTAGAGGACTTTAATGTCACAAATGTAGTACAAAGACAAGCCTATTGTAAGAAACCTAACGGTCCGTTGACACGTTACGGTGATTTACAGAATACGACAGCGAAGACGAGGTCGCAATTATCCGCTAATAAAATCTCCAAATTACATTATAATTACGATATCAGTTACAGTAAGCGTTATTGTTTCCCTGTTGGCTAAATGATCATTAAAATACCTGTAGCACAGATGTGTTACGGCTGTATCTATATACGTTTATATGTATATACTAGCTGACCCACGCAGCTCCGCCTGCGCTATTTTTACGTTAACTAAACTTTTAATAACAGACATTCGCATCGAATACATAACCTCCTTTTTTATAGTCGGTTAAAAACTGGGACCCACTTTTTACTTGCTCTCCGAAGCACGGACCCGTTTAGTTCAAATGGCGTTAAACGGTCACCCATCTATTTAATGACCTTACCTAACGTTGCTTAACCCGATCGATTACAAAACCTTGATAACAACTCTCTATGAGTGTTCCCTTACTAATATTTATTATATTATAAAGAAAAATTGATAAAATCTGACCAAGCGTATAACCAAGTACCCGTTTTGACTTTAATCCCCTCTCCCGAAAGAACCGTGCTAGATTACGGGATAAAAAGTATCCTATGTCCTACCTCGTAGTAAGATCTCAAATCATGCCAAGTTTCATTGGAATCCATTCAGTAGTTTCGGCGGCTCAGCCGTGATACAGACAGACAGACAGACAGACAGACAGACAGACAGACAAAAATAAAAAAAAATGCATTTTCGACCTCAGTATCGGTTATAGAATGCCCTCCAAAAATAATTTTCAAAATATCTTCAATGTACAGAATTGGACCTGTTACAGTTTTATTATAAGTATAGATAAGTTTTTTTCTTTTGTGGACTATCCCACAAAAGAAAAAAACTTAATTAACATAGAGATACCTAAACCACCATCGTTTTTAAAAACTTCTTATTTCATTTAAGACTAGCTGACCGGTGCAGCTCCGCCTGGGCTCTTTTTACGTTAACTAATTTTTTAATAGCCTACATTTGCGTTCAATACATAACATCCTTTTTTAAAGTCGGTTAAAAGCTGGGACTCACTATTTACTTGCCCTCCGAAGCTTGGAGCTTTTATTTCCTAAAAATTGACCGTTCAAAAGTGTTAGCGTTGAGCCTATTTGAAATATATGATTTTGAATTTGAAGCACGGGGACGCGTAATTCAAATGGCATTAATCGCTCACCCATCTATTTAATTACCTTGCTTAACCTGATCGTTTGCCACATATTGATAACAACTGTCTATGAGTGTTTCCAATTAATATTTATTATAATCAAGCCATGGGATACTCATCCCAACTTACCTGTCCGGTAGTTGTGGTAAGTATAGTATACGGGTATGCGACCCCGGCTTCCCTAGCTATTACTGTCCCATCCCTTGCCCTCCTGGGCGGTAATATCCTACTTTCCCTATTTCCTACTCTAACTTGCCAATCTTCCTTTTCACAACACCTATCCTTCCCTTTCCCTCCTTATTCGTGAGACCGCAATGGTCAATCATATAAATAATTTAATTATTGGCGGCGATGTGGTTCGCCACCCATCACGTCTCGTTTCTCACGGAGGCGAAAAGCGGCCCTTGGGTTCTGCCTACCCCTACAGGAAAAAGGCGTGATTTTATGTATGTATGTATTTATTACTGAAAAATTGATAAAATCAGACCATGCATATAACCAAGTAAACATTTTGGCTTTAATCCCCTCTCCCGAGAGAACCGTGCTGGATTACGGGATAATTAATATCCTATGTCCTACCTCGTAGTATTAATTCAAATCATGCCAAGTTTTATTTAAATCCATTCAGTAGATTCGTTTTAAAAATATAGAGTTTTGGTTTCAGAATGCCCTCGAAAATAATTTTCAGAAAATCTTCAATGTACAGAATTGGACCTGTTACAGTTTTACTATAAGTATATAGATAGATAGACTAGCTGTCCCGATGACTAGATATCCGGCATCTTTCTTATTTTTTTCCGTAAGAACCTTCTACAAATTAGGTAACTATCAGAAAACCAAAAAAAAACGGCTGGATAAAATCGTAGTCGTTATCAATTATGGCTTGACCAAGAAATAGAGATTCCTTTTTAACCGGCTTCAAAAAGAAGATAGATAGATAGATAGATAATACTTTATTGTTCCACCATTATTTAAAACACAAAAATACGGCCTTATCACTAAAAGTGATCTCTACCAGGCAACCTTTGGATGGAGAGGAACTATGAACTGCAAGGCGGGGTTGTTTATACAAACCAATTAGAAAAGAGAAAAAAAAAATACATAACTATAAACAATAAAATACGTAACAGCAAAATAATATATATATACATATTAGTATAATACATAAATATTATATTTGATAGAAACAAATATAAATAACCAACAATAATAAATAAATACTTAAATGCAGCCGGCTAATATCAATATAAAATTCATAGGGACAAATAAAATGCTTTCAAACGATCTTTAAAGATAGGCAGAGATGGTGCATGTCTAACAGTGACCGGTAAGGCATTCCACAGACGAACAGCTTCTACTGTGAATGACTTATCGTAAAACGAACTATTATGAGAAGGGAACATAAGAGTGAGATTTTCTGATGACCTCAAACAGTGGGAATCATTGCCGAGAAAAACAAAACGTTCCTTTAGGTAACGCGGTGAAAAAGAATTAAATAGTATATTATAAAGAAGAGACAGGATGTGCGTATTCTGACGAAGACGAATAGGAAGCCACTTGAGCTTAGAACGAAATTGAGAAACATGATCATATTTGCGCAAACCAAATATAAATCGTATACAAAAATTTTGAAGACGCTCAAGTTTATTAAGCTGGTCCTCTGTAAGATCTAAATAGCAGATGTCAGCATAATCAAGAATTGGAAGTAATAGGGATTGAGCTAGAACAATTTTAGTGGCAGTGGGAAGAAAGTTACGGAGTCTTTTTAACGAGGCTGCAGCAGCAAACAACTTCTGGCTAGTAACTTGGAGTTGAGGAACCCAACTCAAGCAGCGATCAATTAAGATTCCTAAATTTTTACACGATTCACTAAAAGGTATTAATTCCCCATCTAAATTGACACTAGGGATCGTTCTCCAGTTTACCCTTGAAATCAATCGCGAACTACCCACTATCATCGCCTTAGATTTTGCAGGATTAACTTTTAAGCCAAATTTTTTGCTCCACTCGGTTATAAGGAAAAGATCATTATTAACTACCCTAATACACTCTGGTAGTTCATCCAATGAAGCACTAGAATAAATTTGTAGATCGTCTGCATATAGGTGGTACGAAGAAGATAGATTTTGCGAGACAGAGTTTATAAAAATTGCGAAAAGAAGTGGAGAAAGGACACCACCTTGAGGGACGCCAGCAGTCGTATCACACCAAGAAGAGAAATCCTCATCCAGGCGAACCCGCTGCCTGCGCCCATAAAGATAACTGTAAAACCAATCGACAACCGCAGGAGATACATTCATTGAGCGAAGTAAGGCCAAGAGAATGTCAAAATCAACCGTATTGAACGCATTACTGAAATCCAGCAATATAAGTACAGTAAGTTTGCCATGGTCCATGGAATGACGTATATCATCAGTGATCTTGACGAGTGTAGTAGTCGTGCTATGGCCCGGGCGGAAACCTGATTGTAAAGGATTTAAAAGATTGTGACAATAAAGGAATTTACTAATCTGGTCATAGACAAGGCGTTCAAGAACTTTAGAAAGAAAAGGAAGAATAGATATAGGTCGAAATTCGGAAAATAATTTAGGACTTGATTTTTTAGGAAGAGGAATAATTTGAGCATCCTTCCAAGCTAAAGGAAAAATGCCGCTATCAACAGAATTATTCAGAATATCACAAAGAACAGGAAGGATAATTTCAAGAAGCGGCACAAGCATATTGCGACTGATACCATCATTACCAACTGCGTTTGACGTGATTGAAAGTATGCTCTTCTTGATGTCACTAGCGGTTAGACGACTGAAAACAAAAGGAGAATGGTCCGGAATTGGTAAGGCTGAGATGTAATTAAGAGTGTTGGCTTTAATTGCCCCATCAATAGACGAAGAAGAAGAGAAATGGAGATTGAGAGAATTTATATCTAAATTAGTGGGAACGGTTTCCTGACGTCCTTTACCAATTCCAATAGACCTAAGAAATTTCCAGACTTTAGCTGGATCATTTTTATCTACAGATTCATGAACATGGTGGCGTAATGCGTTCCTATACACCGTATTGCAGCGATTGCGACATCTAACATATTTTTCTCTGGTAAGATCATTGGGACGGCATTTAAAATTATGTTTGGCACTGGCTTTCTTACGCATCAGTAACTTAATGTCATCAGTAAGCCAAGGAGCAGGAAGGTGCTTCAGTTTAATGGATCGCAAAGGTGCATGCTTGTCATATAATTGCATTAAGATTGAGTTAAAAATTTCCACCTGATCGTTAACCGAATCTGCCTCAATAACCGGGGACCAATCAATGGCGCGAGCATCACTAAGAAATGCGTCATTATCCATACCACTAAAATTGCGCTGAAGGATTATTTTAGGCTTTGCTTTAGGAGGACGAATCTTATATGACAGGAATATCAGATCATGATAGGAAAACTCTTCGGCCGCACATTGACCGTGCTTAGCAACATGCTGAGAGGAAGATACAATTGCCAAGTCAAGAAGTGAGGGAGTAGAGTTAGGAAAGTGATGAGTTGCACCAAGAGGGAGAATATGCATGTTGCAGGAACTAACGACAGATTCTAATAAAGAAGTACGGAAATCTTTTTTTAGGAGACAGGTATTAAAATCACCCATTATAATAGTATGGCTATAGATAGGAATAAGATCTTCTAAATGTCTAAATGTCTGAAGGTTCTCTATTCGACGCGTATGTATGTAATATTAATAAAAATGCGTAATATTAATATATGTTAGTCTATGTGGGCTTCTAAACAAATTTACCAAATTTTATGAGAGTATGTCCGCGGATTTCTCAGAAACTAAAAGTCCGATTTCAAAAATTCTTTTTGCAATAGTTAGAGTATTTTTCAACTTATGGTAGTGTACAAGTTTTATCAAAATCGGTTCAGTAGTTTAAGAGCTATAAACTTTTTTATGCTTTCAGTAAGTTACTGTAACGTAGACGTTCGAGTTGCGTGGCAGTGCTGATACCTATCTTGGTAAAATAAAAGTCACTAAAAAGTGTAAATTAAACTATTTAAAAAAAAAAATAACCGACTTCAAAGTAAATTATCTAAAAAGCATAAAATAACGAAAATATATTGAAGTCGGTGTCAGCTGGTGCTAGTGTTAGTTAACATGATATGCTAGCACAGACTTCAATATAATTTACTTTGAAGTCAGTTATTTTCTTTTTAAAAATAGTTTTTAAATAATATAGACTAGCTACCTAATCGTTCCTTACATGCTTTCCTTGCACTATTCTATATTCCTAGTACCTAGTAGAACATATTGTTATTAGAATAGAATAGAATAAATCTATATCTATCTATACTTATAATAAAATTGTAACATGTCCAATTCTGTACATTGAAGATATTTTGAAAATTATGTTTGGAGGCATTCTATAACCGATACTAAAGCCAAAAATGTATATTTTTTTATTTTTGTCCGTGTCTGTCTGTCTGTATCTCGGCTGAGCATCACGCCGAAACTACTGGATGGATTGAAACGAAACTTGGCATGATTTGAGTTAATACTTCGAGGTAGGACATAGGATACTTTTTATCCCGACATTCGGCACGGTTCCCTTGGGAGAGGGGATTAAAGTCAAAATGGGTACTTGGTTATACGCTTGGTCCGATTTTATCAATTTTTCTTTATAATATAATAAATATTAATAAGGGAAGACTCATAGAGAGTTGTTATCAAGGTTTTGTAATCGATCGGGTTAAGCAACGTTAGGTAAGTTCATTAAATAGATGGGTGACCGTTTAACGCCATTTGAACTAAACAGGTCCGTGCTTCGGAGAGCAAGTTAAAAGTGGGTCCCAGTTTTTAACCGACTATAAAAAAGGAGGTTATGTATTCGATGCGAATGTCTGTTATTAAAAGTTTAGTTAATGTAAAAATAGCGCAGGCGGAGCTGCGTGGGTCAGCTAGTTTTATTCTAAGAATACAAAGCGTGCATGTAAACATACTTTTTAATGAGAGCGACAAATTGGCTGATATAATTTAAATACTCGTATTGTGTTCTTGTGTGCCAACTTTAAAAAAAATCTTTTTGTAAACAAGTTACTTAAGTAGTAAGAAATTGTATTTGAATTTGTGTTCATGCTGCAGTTGTACCTATACTCCGCTTCAAATGAATTTGTAAAGGAATACAAATTCGTTTGCGGTTCAATAACTACATAACGCCTACATTGTTGACTTCGCGTGGCCGCAAATACAACTTTGTATTACCAAGCCTTTTTTGCTGCTGCGTCGCATTGTCAAGTATAGGTACGGCGCGCGTGTTTTACGACCGCATAATAAAGCTGTAAATGTTTTCAGTTTTATTTGGTACAGACTATACCTATGTCCCTTTTTCAGTTTTCTTTAAGATTTTTTTAATATTATATTGTTTTTTATTTATATGTTACGTAACATTTGGTTTGTATTTGTGTCAATTACGGAAACTATAGGTCTGTTTGATAGAATAGTTCATAATTTCTGTTTCTTAATAAAATAATGTATTGTTTGCGTCTTACCTGCAAATTAACAAATTATTGTTTCCTGTCCTTATCTCTATACTATCCTGCATGAACCATTAGGTACCTACCTATATTTTGGGATAAAAAGTACATACTTACTTATCCACTCCACGTCTCTAATGAGTAATCATCAGCTGAAAGACGTCCACTGTTGGAGTAAGGCATCCCACTTAGAAGGGAGAGGTTGCCATAATCCCCACGCTTGGCAGGCATCTTGGGGATCACAGTAGGTGGTAGGTAATCCAATAGAAAACCGATGCTGCCAGTCTGCTTGTTTAAAATTAGTAAAATAAATAAGATTAGGTGTAATAAATGTCTAAGTATGCAACGCTATATAGATTTAATCGATATACGACCACAGCGGCCAATCTTTTTTATTTACAGGATCTACCATCTACGCGGGAGATATTATAGTGCACATGTGACATTGTGTATAGTGCACTTGGGTAGACACAAGTGCACTCCCTCTTCCTTTTTACACTCGCAGAATCCGATTAGTCGAAAGACCGACACGACCAGGGATAGTTGTTGCTCCCCGCGGATTAGATCCAGCGATCTCCGGTTTGCAAAACAAGTTTTCCGTCGTGCCAGCGCGCCACGGGGGTTACCATTAAAATTCCCATCCTGTAAGTGCTCTATTAAAATATAGGTACTGGTACAAATCTGCTTATAGTACGGGTAGGATAGCTACACAAAATGTGCAGCACAAAATACACTCTACCTATTGCTATAACTATGAAAGTCAGATAGCCCTCATACCTCGATGGCTAGCCCAGCTTAGCTAAGTCCACCTAATATCCCTACTACCATCTCGAATAGAAGTATTATTGTAATATTGCTTTCTCGATAGAAAGTGACAGAGCTACAATAGACGTGTATTGTCGTCTCTACATCGTGTCATAGTATGATTATAATGATATTGGTGGTGGTAGGGCACAGTCTGAAATATAATTCTGGAATACGTAAACATATTCATCTATTTTATTGAAACTAAATACCTATTCACAGTTTATTTACAAATATGTATACGAGTAAAAATACGTAAACTAAATAGTATAGATGGTTTATATAATATATAATTATTGTAATAAATGCTTGACGAAAATGATTTGCATTAAACTTTATAGAATACTGGTAAAAAACAAACCCATCGCACCAATATTTTTTTTGTATTTATTTAGGTAAGTACTGAATTATTTCTCAACGCTAATATTTACAACAGCAATAAACACCGTTTATATGTATATAAAACCAAGTTTTATTCAGTAGGCCGTCGACGTGACTGATATCTTGTGCGATAAACAAATATGTAGTTTGTTTATGGACTTAAATGAATGATACCACGTGTATTTTTTAATTAATGCTATCTCATTATAACGGCAAGTTGCGTCGGTGACTCATTTTAAGTTAACAGTTAAGTCAGCTATACTACATACGAAAGACGCTAACGATATGCGAATGAAATTTAAGTGTACAAAGATTTAAAGGAGGTAAAACATACCATTTAGTAAATTGTTATCAACGTACGTGCGTAATTAATTTTTATGACCAGGTACTTAATCATGAATTCATGACATTTATTAAAATTAATACTTACTATTTTTTCTATATTACAAAATTTTAGGAAAATTTTGTAAGTAGCTACATTTTTTAATTTACCAATCAAGTGACGAGACAAGGACGAGACACTATACCCTATTTATTTTTCTTGTCCAGTGAAGCTGTAATGGCCATCTGCGGCCAACAGCGACTGTCCTCCCAAAAAAACCCCTGTTTTTCTTTACAAGATCAAAAATGTAACTACAAATGAATGAGCGCAGGCGTGATGGCTGACCTGCTTCCTTCAGAGCAGACCACGGCACGTATTGCTCGCTCGACCCCTGACCCAATGTCGGTCCTATTAGACCACGATGCGCCCGAATCAGCCCTGCCCAAGCCGAGGCCGTGCCTCCCTGAGGTGCCCTTGTGCTCGTCGCTCCTTCATGCCCTTGGCTAGAGTGCTATAAGCACTCGCCTCCTATTTTCCGGTGAAGCTGTACTGGCCATCTGCGGCCAACAGCGTCAATAATCCCCAAAAAAAAGGTGGTTGACCGGCGGCCAGCCAAAGACTATTGGTTGGGTTGAATATGTCATATTCGCCCTACAGGGCCTATTTACCTGGCCTCCGGTCAGCGATCACGCCTACAGTAAATGTATCAAACATTTACTGTTAAATTGTATCTTGTAAAGAAAAACAGGGTATAGACAGGCAAGACATTCGCCTGATGGTAAGCGACACGCCTTATGCCTACAGACAGCTGCACTGCACTGCCGTAGGTACATCTCGTTAGTTAGTACCTTGAGTCCGGTATTTACACCAGCTGACACCGGAACACATCCAACATGTATATGTCAGAGTAAAAACTCTGAGGCACCATAAAAAATAACGTGATGCCAGCAATGCCGACGTTACTGACACAAAAGTTACTACTGTGACACTGTTAAGTAATTAAACATATATGGGGACTCCCCCAAGTGGTCTTCACCGACCCATATAACCACACCAACGCCAGACCTTTAACCATCAGTGGGATCACCATCCCATCTATTAATTATCGTTATAAAAATACGTGACTTAACTTATATTAGTAATTGAAACGACGTTACTGGTCCGACTCACCGATGTCATACGCCAAAAGTTGAGAAGCCGAATCGGACACATCCAATCCATGAGAATAAATGCAGCACCCAGCAAAATCTGCGAATATAACTTGAGCACATTATCAGTTACAAAGACCACAATCTCACAACTGATCGTTACCACCTAGTTAAGTGTCATAAGGAGACAATATCTCATCAGCAGCCGTAAGACGTCCACAGCTGAACAAAGGCCCACCCTTTAGAAGGCAGGGGTTCCCATAACCCCACGATTGTCAGGCGTCTTGGGGATTGCAGTATAATATGGTAGGTAATCCAATAAAAAGAGGTTTTGTCCGTCTTCTAGCTTTCCCTTCGTCCTCTTACAGACACCCAACGGGAAAGGAGGATGCTATTATCCTGAACACCCTACGTGTAAAATATCTGTAATATGGATAATAATAAGTAAGTATAACGGAACCGCACGGCATGTGATCGTACCCCGGTAGACTACGTCATGCATTTTTCCTAATAATAATAATAAATCTTATACTTACAACAAAACCTTGAATCCTACCTACCTCAGTTAATTCTAGAACTATGTATTAACTTAGGTAGGTATGTATTAACTACAACCTATGCGACAACTAACTGCCAGTCCCAATATCCTATCTATCTCTTACTATCAGTTACCATCGATAGCCTTATGACATATTTGCGTTTCATTAAACAAAGATAGAAATATTTGTCCTTCCTATTGGTCTAGCTTCGAGACCTTAAAGCTTACTAGAGATAAGTAAATTAATGTCAAGTGTCATATTGTTATTTTTTAACTGAGGTTGCTATCGGCGGTAGAGTATTGGGACTGGCTGTAAGTAGTTAGGCACTTGGCCCGGCCGCTGAATATTTAGCTAAACCTTCGATCTCTCATTTTTCGTCATGCATGCCTGAGGGAGGGAAAGGGCTTGCATAGTCTAGGTATCATAAATAGGTAAGTATACCTACATATTATTTTATAAGTAGGTACATAAAATTTCCCATAAAACGATTTTTTTTTAGTTACTGAATATTAGTTAGTAAACCAGAACGGGGCGATGCAAGATGATACCTTATAATTCATTTAAGCATGATACTAATAATATATCAACTTTTGCCAAGTGAACTTGATGATTTACACTACTGTTCTTTGGTAACGAACGCCGAATCATATGATTATTAAATTCTGTGAAGTTATTTACTAGCATGGAACTGAACATAAATGTACTTTAAAATAGATAGCAATCGTGAAGACTGACCGCTGCCACGCTGTGACCACATCGGCCAAAAGGACACCTATTGTTAATAAAATGTTACAGTATTCGAACGAAACATCGGATAAAGAAAACTAATACCAATACCGTTGTAAAAATTAACGTGAAATCCTCTTAGAGGAGAAGAAATCCTTGATTAAATTTTAAATAAACCGCGACGCACACTAGATATTCTTTTTCTATCACAGGTGGGCTTTACAGGGTATACCACAGACCACTATAAAATTATTAGATTACTGTCAATTTTATGTTCCTGAACGGAGTATCTAACATCGCATTTGACAGTTGGCGATTACGTGTTACCATATACTACTTACACATTAGGATTTCTACAGTATGCTAAACTGAAATTTAAAACTATTTACTGCAGAATAATTATATCATACCTATTCTAGCAGTCAGTATGTATATTTTTAAAATCAAATGCATATTTTTATGTCGCTTTCTAGGATGGAACTATGACTTAATACATCTTAGAACTTATTTTATGTTATAGCAGGGGCAACACTAGAATTCTCACGTCACGTAAAAATTGACATTACTCAGCTCAAGGTCACAAATACGATAAAAACATGTGCAGTGTTTGAAAAGATTTATAGTCGTGATTCGTAATGATAATAAGATGGATATAAACTGGTTCTTATAGAAATATTCGGACATATGAAAATGTGTTTGTGATAAAGAGTACTTAATCTAAAATTGTTTACTAAATAATCAATCATACTATTTTAACAAAATGATCGAGGGCTACGGTGCAGTGACCCAGGCCCTTTTGGGCACCCTACTGACGTGGGGGTTAACGGCTGTGGGAGCCGGCTGTGTATTTTTCATTAGAGGAAAACATGTAAGTTGGTTTTTGTTTTTTATTTTTAACTAAGCAATAGATTTCATATAACAACATATTGTTATTTTGTTATAGAGAAAATTACTTGACGTGTCATTGGGTTTCGCCGCCGGAGTGATGACTGCAGCATCATACTGGTCTCTGTTGGAGCCAGCTATAAATATGTGTAAACAATCACAAAGTTATGGTTCAGAAGGACAATATGCTTTCATACCAGTTGCAGCTGGATTCTTGTTTGGAGCTGTATTTGTATTTGGAACTGACAAATTTCTGGATTATTTAGGACTTAATTCACCTAATATGATGATAAGTAAGTACAATCATTCCTATTTACAAGAATAAGTTAAATTAAAACTAAGTACTTTATATACTTTACCCCTAAACAATTATTGCATGGAATTGTTGGGTTTTGTTTCCCAATATAAGTATTTTCTGTTGATGCAAGCCAAATGCTACATAAATTATTTCTTCCAATTTGTTTAATTAGGATAAAACTAGTGAAATTGGTACATTAATAGAATATTATCACATAAATATGAAATCTAGTTAACACTAACCACACTATGAATAATAACAAACATAATTGACCCAAACAACTAGTTGTAAAACTTGTCCAATGATGCTGTAAAGGTCAGGTGGATCTGCTGCAGCCATTAATTTTTAATTTCACAGTTCAATGAAACACAAAAAAACTTACATTGAGGTTTTATTTATACTTGCATTTGCCAGTCAAGAAACACTGGCCTACTTAAGGGATGTTTAATGTATTGTATACATACTTTATTATCTAATACATTCTTTTTTAGAGTCCAAGTTCCAAATAAACATCCAAATTACTTAAATTTCAGAGATATATGACAGATTAATGATGGTAAAATGATTTTGTAACTAGAATCTGGTTATTTCACCAGGAACATCAGCTGATGGTGCTGTGTTTATAGTAACTAAGTGTTTCTTTAACCAACTTCAAAAAATGAGGAGGTTCTCAATTAAACTGTATATATTTTTATTTAAATTTAATGCACTGAAGGCTATCCTGTAATACTCTAACATTATAAAATATAGCTACCATAATAACAATGTCTGACTGCTAACATTACATAGAATATAGCAGCCCATCTTTGATAGACAGTGCCACCTTTGAGTGGTGTTGTGTTTCTGCCATGAGTATTGTTACCAGTGCTCTATGAGAAGTCTCTGAGGTCTGCTAAGGTATCATAGTTCACCACTATGGCTGCCAGCACAGAACACCCTCTGACATAGGATCCTTTTCCCTGCGTTGCTGTGAAGCTAGTGCACTTTTGTTGATGGCTGCATCATTAGTTTATATTAAGTTAAAATTGAATGTGTGGTCCCATGCAGTATTATCAAACTGGTTGCTGCAAATATACTGAGACAGTATGATGGTCATTTGGTATTCCTATTGAGATTTTTAGTATTACGGTTTGGGATTGTGCTTAGCACATGGCAAAAAATACACACTTGCGAACTCATTTTTGGTTGAAGACCTTGATATTTATGTTGGCATTAAGAGCTCCTTAAGGCAGGTTAATTTTGATCCTTCGGAGTTGCTGGACGTTCGGGGTGTGGGCCCTTTAAACGTCCATTGAGTACGGCGGCGACTCCGAGGAGGACGGCAGCGGGGTTGCGACCCCCGTCCCCGTGAGCACCGTAATGGCACCCGGGGGACTACAATAAACGTCCCCCGGCGGCGGGCTCAAAGGCAAGGCACTGAGGGGCACCTGGTGCAGATCCCAACGGAGGCCCCAGGTTCGCCCCTCTTTATGTGCCGATGCGACAGCCGCGGGGGTCCTTCACTATTAATTTAAAATGAATCAGATGTTTCTGTCCCTTGTTAAAATGTATTTGAGATATCCAATATTTATAAGGTTTGATAAGCTAGTACTTACTGCAGCTGCAGTGAACAAGTGTGTTTGTTCAGATTGAAAGGTAAATAAAGTTATACATCAGACCTATGTATATAGGTATATCAATACATCAATTGATATAAATTATTTATATTGAAGTGTTTTTGTTTCTGAATAACTTTTTTCTTGCTGTTGGTAAATATGTTAACCAGATCTAGCATCTATACATTTTTTGTTTGTCTGTCGGTCCAATTGTCTGTCTATAAAAATAATTTCTACAAAAAAAAAACAACCGCCTTCAAAATGCAACTAAAAATCCTGAAATAATTTCTAAGAATTAGTGGTTTTTACATCTACATAGTTGGACTTGGACTACAACATATTATAAATACATATTACTATCAAAGACGGCGCCAAACTGGAAAACAGTTAGGTACCTACTGCCCTTGTAAGTATTTGCTAGACGGCCCTTGTAAGTATTTGCTAGACGTTAGGCGCCAAAAGTAAATACGAAAAACGCTATATGTATGCCTATAATATTTAAGGAGTTCCCTCAGTTACTCATGGTTCCCATCATCAGAACTTGCAGCATGTCCTTTAGAAAAAAATAATAATTTTCCAAATCGGTTTGTAAACGACAGAGTTCTGAGGTAACAAACATAAAAAAATAATAACAAAAAAAAACATACAACCGAATTGATAACCTCCTCCTTTATTTGAAGTCGGTTAAAAATGATATTACTTAAAAATACAAATGCTATATAGACTTCAAAATCTCAAAAGTTTTTAGTTAGTGGCCTTGGAGTCAACTCAAGCTACCGGAGTAAAATATCCAATAATATCTCAGATAATAATAAACAGGAAATAATTATATTTCACAGTTCTGTAGTTTCGTTTTGGACAAGGAGAGTCACTTATATCAGGAACATATATTATTTCTGCAAATGTTTGTTGGGATAATCCCAGACTATTCTAAACAGATTTTAACTGTAGTAATATAAAAATTTTCACTACTTTACTTGTTCTACATATAGGCAATTTTTTTTGTCTGCAAATGGGTACCCATTTACAGCAGTAGAATATAAATTACTAGCGACCCGCCCCGGCTTCGCACGGGTGTAATTTAGAAGAAAAAGAAGTGAATAATTTAAAGTTACTGCCTTTGATTACAGAAATTCTTCATAAATAATGTTTGTAGCTGACTTTTCGTAACACAATATGAACAAATTTTGTTTAGAAGTGACGCGTGAAACAGCTACGTACGTATAGCTGTCTCTACATGGGCAAACTCAACGCTTAGGTTTAAGCCTGCAACGTTGAATCTCTGAGCTTGTAATTTATTAATTGTATTTATAATTTTATTACAAACTGCAGACGTGTACCGGATTTGGGTGGGTTAAGGACAGGAACAGGACACCATTTCTTTAAAACCAATTTATGGAAGCAATACGGGCTTCCTTGTTCGGTTTCATCGTTAAGACGTAAACGGGGATCAACCGGGGAATTCTTACACACTAAAACCCCCGTGGCTATCACGTGGGCACATTAGTGGGCGGATCTGGGCTATCTGTCGGGATCTGCACCAGCTGATACCACTCAGTGCCTTGACTTTGAACCCGCCGCCGGAGAGGCACATTATAGTCCCCCGGGAACCTGTCACGGTGCTCACGGTTACAGGGGTCACGGGGGATGCCTTTAATGAGATTTACGGGACCCTGTTGGTGCTCAACCGGGTATGTAGGATTCTTTAGTGTATAAACCCTCAACGGCCGTGCAATCAGCACATAAGAACCCCTTCTTGAGCTATGCGGTCGGATCTGCACCATGATACGCTCAGTGGCTTGCCTTTGACCCCGCCACCCGGGGGCACAATAAAGCCACCCGTGAACCTGTCACCGTGCTCACGGTTACAGGGGTCACGGGGGAAGCCTTCAATAGGTCCCCGGGACCCTGTTGGCAGTCAACCGGGTTATGTCGGATTCTTATACACAAAACCCCCAACGGCCGTTAAATCAGTACATAAGAAGGAGACCTGGGCTATCCGGTGGGATCTGCACCAAGATCCCTCAGTGGCTTGCCTTTGAGCCCACCACCGGGGGGCAGAATAAAACCACCCGGGAAACTATCATCGTGCTCAAAGATACGGGGATCGCGGGGGAAACCTCCAATAATCCCCCAGGATCCTGCGGGCGATCCACTGCGGTATGTGTCCCTCACGGCTGTCCACACAAAAGAGGGGGGCTGCACCGTGTACCCCTCAGTGCAAGGCAAGGGCCTTTGAAGCCGCTGCCGGGGGCGCATTATAGCCCCCCGGGAATTTGTCACCGTTGTCACAGTTAAGGGGTGGCGGGGAAACATCCAATATGTCCCCGGAATCCCGTGAGGAATTCAACCTGGGTATTTGGAATTCTTACCCACTAAAACTCCCGTGGCTGTCACATCGGCACATGAGAGGGAAACCTGGGTTCTCGGGTGGGATCTGCACCTGGTGTCCCTCAGTGCCTGGCCTTTGAGTCCGCCGACGGGGGGCAAGCATATTATATCCCAGATTTACCTTATATTATATGGAATGATAATGATATATAGAATGTCTAGTACTTACTTGACTGTTAAGTATGTAGGTACCGCTTTAGGTTTAGTCAACGTAAGCTAATTAAATTTATTTACTTAGATAAAACTTCTAAATAAATTTAGTTAATATATAAACCTTCAGTGAAAAATTACAAAAAAACAAAATTATCAAAAATAAAATAACTTTTAAACTTTTAAAAATACTTTTAAACAAAAGTACACAAAAAAACTCCCAAAGAGAGATTTGAACCCGGACCCTGCTGTGCTTAGAAGACGCTTCCGTAACCTCCAGACCACGGCTACCCTCTATTATTCGAATTACTTGATCATATTCTTGTTATATGTCTGCTCAGTCCCTAATGCATATAGCGTGATATTTTACCTTAGATCCAATTGTACAAAAATTAAGTTTCCACTAATAACTAAATCCATTATGCATTAGAGAGAAGTTAACCATGTATGCATGATTTTAAATTTTAAAAAAGGTATTATATATAAAAAATACATTAGAGATAAAAAGTGCTGGAGTTAATAAGAGTAAAATATTGAAAACATCGAATCTTAATATAAATAAAAAAATCAAAAACTAAGTTTAAAATACAAAAAAATGTCCGCACACGGGTAGCGAACGCGGACAGTTCGCACTTACAGGCCGCTTCCGTAACCACTTAGCCAAGGAACTTTTGTTTTATCTATCGAATTACCGTATCTTATTGTTGTAATATATTTGTATCGTCATCGGTTGAGTAATAATACTTCTTTTTTACCCTGTAAAGGGATAAATTATAAAAAATATGAAATAATAATTCAATTAATTTTCTTAACGAATGTCTGTGCAAAATTTCAAGTCAATAGGACCAAGGAATCGCGTTCTCCCATACAAACTTTGCCCCCCTGTTTGACCCCCTTAGAGGTTGAATTTCTCAAAATCCCATCTTAGTGAGCACCTACGTCTTAAAAGGAACCCCCATGCAAAGTTTGAGACTCCTAGCACTTGTAGTTTCTGAGATTTCGTGATGAGTGGGTTTTTGTCTACTCTTTTATATAATAAGATAATAAGTTTCTTAGGGGTCATTTGGGAAAATATCTCATTTACATAGGAAATTGGTATAGATAGAGGGTAATATCAGATAATGATTTCTGATATTTACGCGAATATTACACATTGAAATGAAAAACTAATTTTACGGATTATATCGTGGTTGTTTTTTATTTTGATTACCCGAGGTTTCGAATACTTTACAGCATTCATGGTCACGGGCAGACTGAGGTGGTAGTTGTCCATATGTCATATTCAGGTCTTCTAATTATTATTGTTAGTCCGATATATGCAGAAAGAGCTTACAGTATCTTGAGGTCTTGCTGCAGTGGAATGCTTGTCTTTGGATTTGACTATATTTATCATATAACAATAATAATATATATAAATACTATATGCGGTAACAGCTCAGTGGGCGAGCGCTTGCCTTGGAAACAAGGTGCGCAGGTTCGAACCCCGGCTCGCACCTCTGATTTCTTCAATGAATCATGTGCGAATCGTCTTTGTGCGATTGTTACTAGCTTTCGGTGAAGGAAAACATCGTGAGGAAACCTGCATGTCTGAGAAAGCCTAACTAGCTCTCGAATGACGTGTGAAGTCCGCCAACCCGCACTTGGCCATTGTGGTGGACTATGGCCTAAGCCCCCTCATCGTGAGGGGAGGCCCGTGCCCAGCAGTGGGACATAACAAGGGCTGGTATTATTATTATTATCATATAACAACAATGATTAGAAGACCTGAGGGTAGCCTAAGACAACTATGAAATATGTACAGCTATCACCTCAGTCCGCCCGTGACCATGAATCTGTCCATGAATGCTGTAAAGTATTTGAAACGACGGGTAATTAAAATCAAAAATAAGATAGATAGATAGATAGACAATTCTTTATTGCGCACAAACAAACAGATACAAAAAGAATAAGACACAAATTAATAAAAAATGCAACAATGGGCGGCCTTATCGCTAAAAGCGATCTCTTCCAGGCAACCTTTGGATGGAGAGGAAAATAAAGAAAAAAAAAAGCCGCGATATTATCCGTAAAATTAGTTTAATTTCAATGGGTAATATCAGATTTAAAATATATTAATCATAACACATCAGTATGTGCAACTGACTCCTTTTATACTAATTACAAGCGAGTAATTCCGCAGACAACAGCTAGTTTTTAATATCACTTTTGATATGACGACATTATCTTTAGTACGTAGGTATCAGATACCCAAATACAGTATGGTTTCATGTAGGTAATTACTAATTTTTAAAAATCAGACAGAACACTTAAAAATGTAATATCACCAACAGCAGTCTATAACGTACACATGGCAAATCAGTATATTTATTTAGTTGCTGATGTTCGTTTTTGCTTCAATTGCTTTATTTTGTATCCAACAGCAACATTTTTACCATGTCCTAGTTTAGCATGTTTTATGCATAAGTATTTCAAATCACGACGCATACTCGTATAAATGTAATTCAAAAATTAGGTACCTATATAATAAGTAGGAAACTGGATAATTGTAATACTTATCCAGTTTAATACTTTTTTGGACCGGAAGTAAAGGACAAGTTCCTAGCCTATTTTTTGATATAAATTTGCCCGAATGCCCCAGGAAGAGGGTTATGTTTTCGAGAGTATGTATATGTATATATGTATGTATGTATATATGTACGTTTGTATGTACCTATGTATGTCTATTTCTTCGGCACGGCCTACACAGCCTAAACGGCTCAATGCACAGTGACTTACAATTCATTTTAAGCCCATTTTTGGATCGGGTTTTTTGTGCTTTCATAATTAATAATTGTTAATGTTTCATGATTGCGAATGTACCAGACCCGACATCTTTTAAAAACGTTTATACTGCTGCATCTGTTTAAATAAACGCCGCGCCAGACTTGCATGACGAGTATTGTTAATTTTCCTCATCTATATTTTTAAAACATAATTTGTATTCATGTTTTAAGGCACTTATTTAGTCACAGATTAGGTACTGATCTTGCTGCGCTGCGTTGTAAACCTTATCTTGTACATATACTTGTGTATTGGTGATTTCTTGTTCACAGGAGTGCCATTGCTCATATTATCTAAATGACTGAGCTACTAGTTACATTACATATATGTATATACGATACAACACTCTGTTTTAACAACAGCAGCATTATGACCTCACTGAATAGAATAATAATCATTAAAATAAAATGTAAATGCATAGGTACTATCACAACATGAACGAAATTAACCTAGGTTGTATTAGACTAGGTTGTATTTTTAACTGTACTTCATAGTTTTTCGTGTGATAAAAAACAGAACGAGATGACATTTAAATTTTTTATACATTGTATAAAAACTAGCGGCCCGTCCCGGCTATGCACGGGTGGACAATTGTTTTTCTAGTAATAAATATAATTTTAATTTATCCATGATATAGCCTATGTTACTCAGGGATAATGTAGCATTTTAATCTAATGGTGAAAGAATTTTTGAAATCGGTCCAGTTTTTAATTTTAGTTGTTACAAACATCCAAAAATACAAATCATAGTGTGTAGTATTAGTGTAGATGGAATATTTATATCCTTTAAATCTACTATTGACGCTTAGTTGGTAGCTATGGTTCACTAACAATAATATTACCTGCACAATATTTTGGGTACACTCGATGACCTTATTTTATTTTTAACTTATCTGTACTACTATATACAGATATGTATGTACATATGTATGTAAGCTTCCATGAATGTATGTAAGCCTACCGTATAATTTTTATACATTTCTAAACATCCAACATCAAGTAAAGTAGGACTAGTATCTATTCCTTTTTCCCGACTGCCCCGGAAGGAAGACTATGTTTTTCGAGGGTATGTATGTATGAAGAAGAAACGGGACACCGCCATAGCTCAGGAATTAAGTGGAAATGGGCAGGCCACATCTCTCGAAGAACCGATGGGGATGATTTTTTTTAAACTCATACTCCTAGCTTGACGTTCGACCGCAATCCTCTTGGTGGTAAAGATTAATACAGCCGTGAATGGAATCGCAGTAACTCATTAACAACACAACGAACAGGACCCTTGTCTTGTGTCAGAGTTTCCGCGACAGGAACTAACTATGGTCTCTCAACTTAGCCAGGGACATCTTATAAGCCACTGATGTTATTTAGCTACGATGTTCTGTAACATAGATATACTTCCCTAAAGGGACTACTGCCATTTGAATTCTTGATTGGTTGATTTGACAACGTTCAAAACTTCGATAGCATTAGATAAACTTGTAAATAATCGACAACCATCACTTGACACTTCAACTTTAATAACTATTTATTCGTTGGTTGTTTTACATTAAAGTTGATGGTATTTGCAGCTATGACAAAAACCAAGGATTCCAAGGAAAAACTAGAAGACCTAGAGATGATGACGGCGCTGAATCGGCGGCCGTCCAATCAGACCAGCGTGGTCACTATGGACCCGCAACAGCCGGCGGACTTTGCCGACTGCATCAGCAATCAGCACACCGCGCAGAGGAGACGGGGGCATCACCATTCCCATCACTCACTAGTAAGTATCATCATAATTAGGCTACATCAGCACGCTGCTGGATATAGAACTCAAGCCACGCCACTTAGTCCTTACTGAATTTACCTCAACGATCATCACTTCTGCCACTTCAGCTGGCTGTAATCCTTTGAGATATGTTGGTCATTTTGTTCGAATTACTTCATTTCGTTTTCAATCCCTCCGGTTCGATCACCGTTGTTAGATTCATCGTAGTTATGGGAGTGACATAGGTTATATATTTTGACGGGCCCGTTGGTCTAGTGGTTAGACACCCTGGCTGCTACCCAGATGGGTCATGCGTTCGATTCCCACCAAGTGTCTGGGTGTTGATTATCTATTTAGGTATGTATTTACAAAAAAAAAGGACTTATATAAGTATTATTAGTATCAGTAGTTTGGTTTAGTACCATAGTGCAGTCTCATGCTGCAGTTTGGGATCGGATGACCGTGTGTGGATTGTCCCAAGATATTATTATTATTTTATTTTAAAAAATAAAATGGCGTTTGCCAGCCGCTATTTTATTTTTTTTTTTTCTCCATAAAAAATCAACATGGGTATCTAATGAAAGGTCTTTATGAGAAGAGTTGAAATATATATGTATATATATCAACTGCAACATACAACTTATGTGTATACGTATTATGAATGTATAATGTAATTTAAGCCCATTTTGTCTGTTCGCAGTCGGGCTTTTTTTGCTTGAATTTATACTTGTTTACCTTTTAGGTATGGAACCCTAATAAGGTTCAAAAGATTGCACACAACATCGATATAATATATAAACTAGATTTGGTGTCACGGTTCAAAAAGTGGTAGCGAGAAATAGCGCCCTTGTGTCGCTATTTCTTTTCTTTACAAGCCACATCCTGACAAATTTATTTTTTCCGATAGGAGTGTCGCTACTGTCTATATGAAACTGTCAAACTACAAGTCATTATCATTATAAAATCGTTAGTTCACGTTTCCGCCACCAGCACAGATAATTTTGCAACCTCCGCGACCACATTTTAGATGTCATTTTGTTCGTGAATGTTTATCTAGTTTATATATTATATCGATGGCACACAATTTAAAAGTAGAATACGCATGCTTGGTGGTTTTATTTAGTGCTTTTTTCTCGACACACTTCATGTAGTATGATTATCGTTCAATAAATTGCATTACGTGCAACGCATGCAAACAATTAGTCGTAAATTGAATGTTAAACACTTTAAAGATAAACTTGAACATTTCTTAAGTAGGTATGAGTAAGTAGTTCAGTCTGATGTAGTATTGAAATTGATTGAGTCAAACTTTGTCCACGGTTTTGTGGAGCCATGTGATAAAATCCTGTTTTATTTTTAGTAAATAATTACTAATACGAATCGTTGTGTTGAATTAACACAATGATCACGTCAATACATTACGTATGATACCAACTGCTGGGAAAATATATGCACAAATGTCGTTTCTCTTGTATATTTGCACCAGTGGTGTTCTTTTTGGGTTTTGTGATAGCGATAGTCGGGTTTTAGTTTTAATTAAATGATATTTTATACAATGGATATGCCATTAGCGCACGTGAAACAACGATATTCACCCAAATGAACTAGCAATAAATCACGCGTCGGTAACATGTAACGAACGTCGAACGACGTGTGCCTTTGAAAATCAAGTATTATTTTCTAGGTGGTAGGTCCCTGGTGCAAAAGACTTTTCAGGTATTTTAACGTACCGATATTTTGCCGCCAAGCAGCAGTGTAAATATAGCTATGTTCCGGTGTGAAGTGCACTGTAGCTGCTAAAATTACCGGCCACAAGAATTTTAACAACTAATGTCGATACATTGAAGAGCGAGCGGCAGTAGGTACAATGCAGTTGTGTATATCTGTTGTCTTGTCTTGTCTCATCACTAGGTTGAATGAAAAAAAAAAGTAGTTGGTGAACTACCTCCACCAAGTAAATAACACCCGCGCCTTCGATTGGCGTGTGTACCTGCGGTAAGAAAGGTCGCCAGCGGTTAATGAATAATTATGTTGGTGGCATAGCTGCTACTGGTCCCGTTTGCTGATAGCCTAGAGATTCCTCTAACACAGGGTGCTTTCTCTTGCTTGTGAAGACAACAAACGTAAATATAAAAGCACAAAACCCGAACTGCAGACAAACAAAATGTAGGTAATTAAAACAACGCCGTCCCTGGAGAATAAAGTGACAACTGATCTTACCATAGTTTTAGTGTTAGTAGGTACATAATATTCGAGCCCTACGTTGCTTGTTTGATACATTTATAGTAACTTTATGAATAACGAAGTTATAAAATAATGCAATAACATTCATTAGTTACTCGAAAAAAAAATTGAATTTTAATGTTAGCGAAACTATCTCTTCTTTTAACATACATATAATAAAAACTTTTACAATAATATTCATGGAAAACAAGTTGGTGAAATAATTAATGCCATTATCAGTTTGCTTCGGTAAATACGTTTCCCGTGGGGTGTCCGGGCAAGAATAGCAATTGGAGGCCGCCATTTTTTTTTTGGAAATATATTTATTCTCACTAATATTTTGATAATATTCCTTGATATTTAGCCAAAAATTATTAAAAAACCGCACACTCAAACTCACAAAAATATACCAGCGGCCATTGAAAACAAAGCGTTCCTATTGGTTGAAGTGGACTTAACCAGATTTGTTAGTAACAGTAAGGGACGTAACCAACTACGTTACTAAACGCTGATTTTAACGCGAAAAATCTATGGGACGTAGCCTGTTATGCTTGGAAATTCCTTTTGATATTAGAATGTGAATGACAGATGAATGTGCTGCAATAGAAATTAAATTTTTTTCCCATATGTGACGTATCCACTTTTGTTTCTATACCCCTGATATATAGTCTATGTCACTCCCACAACTAACGACACAAATTATAATTCACTGTCTATCACGCCGTTTAGGCTGTAGGCCGTGCCAAAGAAATAGACATACATAGATAGATAGAGAGATAGATAATACTTTATTGTTCCACCATTATTAAAAACACAAAAATACAAGAAAAAAAAACAGACATATACATACATACTTACATAACCCTCCACCTGGGGCATTCGGGCAAAAATTCGCTATCATCGAGCCTTTTCACACCTTTCTATGTCTATTGCTTGGCCAGCTATATTCAAAATTCGGTTATATTTTTCCCGAAAAGTGGCGCTTTTGCAATTATCATTTTAAATTTCCGAGAATGTGGATATGTTTTAAGGGCATACATATATACATGTGTGTATATTAAACTCGTCCCGATAAGACCTTTCATTTGATACCTAAACCTGAAGGTCGCGACTGGCGACTGATGGCCACAATATTAATCTTTTTGATGAAATGTATAGCACTCCCATGACGATAACTCTAACATCTGACAATATGTCATAAATCAAAATTGTTTAGCCGTTACGTAAAAGCCGATTAGTTAGTAGGCCGTGCAAAAGAAATAGCATACTAACATACTCTCGAAACCTAGTAAGATAAGAATAGGACCCACCCATCTCCTCCCGATGTGTGCCGTAAGAGCCACTAAGGGGGCCACTAAGGGAAAACAGAAGCGTCTTTCTATTGGATTAACACCTGTACTGCGATCCCCAAGAAGCCTGCCAAGCGTAGGTATTATGGCAACCCATCCCTTCTACTTTCGGCTGAAGATGATGATGATACTTTCGAAAAACATAGAACAGAAAAGAGCAGAGAAAAATCGTGTAACCAAAATTTTAAAACTTATAATTATTTTCCAGAAAGTTGGTGAGAATGGTGAAGGCGACCGCCGTGACAGCGTGACGCGGACGCTGGAAGCGCGGCAGTCGCAATGGAAGCGGATTATGCTCCTAGTGGTAGCAATTACCGTACATAACATACCCGAGGGACTCGCGGTCGGAGTGTCGTTCGCCGCCGCAGGTTCATCGGACATGGCGCGATTTCACACCGCCAGGTGAGTAAATTGATATTATGATGTCATTCATAAAACCTGTATACCGAATAAGCAGCGATCCTTAAAAAAATAAAGGTTGAAAATGTAGGTAGTGTTGAAAGTCGAATTATGATACCCTTTCAACACGTCGAGGTCGATTGCTAAATAATAGTCAGCGCCATCTAACGACAGCGCGTCAAAACGTAATCTGTTGAAACTAGCTGTCGTAACAAGCTCGCGCACAACATTGCTGCTTCCATCTAGCGAGTTCCAATCTTATTTATCACTTCGTGTATCGTGTTATATGAGAACATGTACACATGATTCCGTACAAATGTGTATAGAGGGCGCTACGGATAACAAATAGTTTTGAAAAATATGTTAATGTCTATACGATTCAACAATATGATAATGACACTTAATTGTTTTATAAATAACTTAACTCAAGATATTGCTGTGTGTAATACAAGCACTTCGATCGCGTGTAACCAAACCACGTATGTATAGGTACCGTCTGTAAATACATGGGTGGTCTCAAAATCTATTGTCTTTTGTAACTGTTGTTCACAAGTGATTTCGAAGTCACAGGACTTATACTGAATATTTCTTAGGGATTATGTTTATTTCATGATCAGTACATGCTTGAGTATGTATAAACCATGATATCGCTTCTTTTTTTATAAATATCTTAACAGGATATGTACCTACGTAAATGTATTGGCCGCCATTTTGTTACGTCAGGAGTAGAAACGCGAGGCACCGTTGCGGCGGCGGCTGCGCAGACATTTCATTGATAAGCTGCGGGCGAGAGCGGGATGCAGCTACCCGTCTCTACGACTGCACTATGGCTTGTGCATCGGACCCGCTAGCCCGCGTTAATAATAGCTACTTGCGCCGACTTGACTCTAATTTATCGATATCAAACATATTAAGTACCCTTACGTGTGCTCACATTAGTCACGGCTGTCACCGAGACGTTATTAGGTTTTTTTTCAATTGTTATAAATAGCTCACCCAATATCGTTTAAGATACACATCATCGAGAATTGTCGCGATTCTCATAGAATTTTTTGGCATTATATAGTCGTCATACGCCGATTTGCCATTTGGCATGGCGTTCGCGATGCAACTAGAGCTCATTCCGCTAAATCATTATGAAACGGTTTCAGTTTCGTCCCTAATAATGCGATTACCGTAATTTTATCTGCTGTTCAGAAGTACTTAGATGGGCAGCAGTTTAGAGACGATCTGTGGTATATCGGCGAATTTGTTGGTATCGAGCGCCGCAGAGACTGTATTGGCAACGACGTTTTGTAGTTGCGTCGAGTGGAGCCAAATCGCGTGGCGGCGGGGGCATCGACCGGCGCGCCGGCTCTGACTTTGCCGTCACCGTCGCCGAAACCGCCCGGTGAAACTATTTCACTGAAAAATCCGCCGCGCCGTATCATTAAACTCAACCTTGGCGACTTGTCGCGTCGTCTATACTGGCGCGTGGGTGCCTCTCGAGCATATTCATAACATTTTTATATTGGCATCCCTCACTAATGAACACTGTCCATCCGAACGATTCTAGCTATCCTCGTTACTTTATAGTTTCCCAATTTCCGAAACTAAATACCACTAAGGCTATCTTTTCTTATTGATTGCTCTTGCTATGTTGTCACTAAGGCATAAACATTTTATTGTTAGAAAATTCACTTAATTGTCGATTAGTTTAATTACTATAAGAATTCAATTTTTAAGTTGCGATATTCACATATTACACTCATTACGTACTTTATTGAAAACAGTCAAAACTCTATCTGAATACATGATAATACACAACTTTTAAGTTTTTAAGTTAATATTACGTAGTAAATACACAATTTCTATCTGTGAAAACGATAGGCTTAAATTATGTTATAGTCCAAACTGTAAAAAAAAAACATTCATTGCGATAACACATCAACTTAAATACTAGTAGGTAAGTTCGTCTAAACAAAGCAAGACTCTGAAAAACTTGGGGGTCTATTACCGCCTGTTCGATCATTACTGTAGGTCTTATTTTTCCGGGAGAAAGGAACGGAGCTATACACCGCATATGTCGCGTCTCTTTCTCACGTAAAAGTAAGATGAGTCACTGTCGTATGAGCTGGTGGTAAACTGTCTGATTCTTCATTTACTACGTAAACCTGTATTCGACATCCTAATATTTAATTATCTTTGAGCCATTCTATTACATACAGATTTGTGCAATACAAATGAATAGTTCCCAGCTAAAATAAACTAAAATAAACAAAAACAATTCCTATTTAGATACCATGTTCTTATTCAAAGAGATCTCTCACAACTTGGCCTTAGCCGGAGGCACTTGCTGCGGGCGAGCAGCGTGAGTTAAAGCACTCACACATATTAAACCTCGTACACGTTAGGTATTTACTCAGTAGTAAATACCCATAGTGAACCCTACTGTCAACCAATACGGTTGCCTTGCCGTATTGCTTGAGGAGAACAGGCACGAGAATACTACGGATCCTTATTCGCCTATATTTTGTAGTCTCCGTGGCGTAGCGAAAAGCTTGTTTTGGAAGCGCTTTTGAATCCCGCCGGTAGCAACAACTTTGTGTAGTTTTTTCTTCCTGGCTAGGACAATGCAGGCCGACCACTTGATTGTCTGTAAAGTAAGATGATCCTGCGTCGAATGGGCATGTACAAAGTCTGTCCTGCATCTGACCTCTCCTCCATCTTTCCTCCTATTGGATTGTGAGAGTAAAAGCAGAGAGATTTCATTTGTATCTATGCAAGCACTTGTGCACTGTCATATCTCCCGCCTAGATGGATGATCTTGTATAAGATTGGCCGCTGTGGTCATATCGGCCAGCAGAACATTATATTTTGCCAATATCTTCGGCATTGATACATCCCTGATACAGATACCTTTCCCTGCTATATAACACATATTATATCATGTATTTTCATTGCAGAGCAGAATAAATTCTATAATAGCGGATTATTGAAGCTGACGAGAAAGTACTTACTGCTAAGTGCTACTGCTTTGTTTACTATTCGTTTTGCAAATCAAACCGAATCTAGTACCAAAAACTTGTCTACCATGTGCCTTCTCCGGCTCCTGAAATATTTCGGTCATGTAACACGCAGACTTGCAGTCCAAAAATATTGATAGTTAGGTATGTGCAAAATTTAGTCCAAGATCCTAGAGACCGAAGTCCAAAACTTTGGTCTGGCCAGGTGAAGCAGCAATTACAAATGCCGGTCGACGGCTTTACGAAGCCAAAAGCCGAAATAAGTGAGCGAACCACCGAAAACCCCTAGTTACCAGGAGTCACGATCCTCAGCAATGAGGAAGCGGTAATCACAGATGAATGGCATCTACTTGAATTAATCCGTAGTGCATAACAATTTCTTGAATAAATTACGCGCAGAATACGCGTTTTAGCTCGTGTTTTATCAACATTTCGCAACGAATTGTCCTGCAACGACAGATGAGTTAAAGTGCAGCTGCAACTTAACGACCAATATTTTCATAGTAGTGTACATCAAAACACTAAACTCAAACTCAAAAATAGTTTATTTCAAATAGGCTTAACGCTAGCACTTTTGAAAGGTCATGTTTTTTTTTGTTAAAAGAAGCTACCACCGGATCACAACGCGGCCTCAACTGAGAAGATCCGGCAAGAAACTCAGCGGGCTTGTCATTTTATCACTTTTTTTTAAACAGTGTGTCATGTTACAATTAGATCAGAGCGACAGTGTGTCTTGCCGTTCAAAATATCAAATACGACAGAAAAAAAATAAAAAAATACAAAGTACAACAAACTAAAAAGCCAAAGGGATAGTAGTCGGACCAGTCCCCCCAAGCAGCACCCGCGCACGAGTTGACTCGAGCAGCAGCCATCACTCCTAAACTCTAACTCTACCAATGTAGGACCCATTGGTAGAGTTTAAAAAGTTGCCGGATTTGTTTCTTACGTGCAGCTGATTACCACATTCCATTGTGTTGCCGAAATAAAACCACGCTTCATCGAATTTGAAAATTATACGTTATCCATAACTTAAATATATTTTCAAAAATAATCCGCATGAAAACATGCGGCGGTCGTTCATTACGATGGCAGGCGATAAGGCGGTCGATTTAACGTCGTAGTTGGCTGTGTCGGGTGTGTGTGGGTAATCACGTTCACGTAAGGCACAAAATACTGAGAGTACAGAAGGCAAGCTCATACACCTCGCTTTTCATACCTACGTTTGGCGATCGCGCTAGGATTATCAACACTGGCTTATGCGAAAAAAAATTCGTGATAGTGGCACTCGTATATAGTTTTTTGATTGATTGTTGAGAATAAAACTGGAAGAACGGAAATAAAAACTATTACTAACTAAATGAATTCGCTCGCACTAAACCGAGATATACCGACATATCGTGTCCGTGAGCGGTTTCTATGTGTGCGTTGCTCGGACGCCCGTTGTATGAAGCTAGCCTTCTGTACTCTCAGCATTTTGTGGTATGGGGGCGCAGGGAGCGGTGCCCGGAGGAGCGGGCGGCGGGTGGCGCCCGCGCATAATGGGAGTCGGCAACCGCTTTGTGTCCGCCGCTGTTATTATGCAGATTAACACCGCCGGGAATTTGTTCAAATATCGTAACAAGCTCTCCTCCCGGCGCCGGCGCCGCTCGCGTTGCCGTAATTTACGATTCGTGCCTCGGGAATGTGTCGGTGTTCGCTCCTTCCACGCACTAGGGGCCATTTTGTCGATTTTATAATTCCTCCTACTTGCCAGAAACGATGTAACACACACCGGATTCATTAAACTTTATTTTTTTTACGGTTAGATGAAATTCTTGTTTAATAAATTATGAAAAATATTATTAGATAAGCAGTTAAATTTCTTTCGTTGACATAAACATATTTAACGTTTCTTTGTTGGAGAGGTTTGTATTTTATTGTTTGAGGCGCCATATTAAATAAAGTAGGTAATAGAATCGCGGTTTGACGGGTAAAACTAATTTTAGTTCTTTTTAAATGATCCTTGATTACTTATTTATCGGTTGGTGAGAAGTTTAAAAAAATATTTGGTATTAATATGTCTCGAAAATGTCTTGCTGTCAAAATTGCAAAATTCCAGTATTCATACATCTCCTTCTTTCTTCAATTTAAGAGCTGAGCTCTTGTCGGTGAAGCAATTTCCAATCCGATTTATTATATGCCTTTATTTTGAACTCCTGGTACTACACTCCATCCACTTTTTCTGCTACCTGCTTCATGAAACTTCGCATTGGTCTTCCTCTTCCCCTTTTCCCTTCTATTTTACCTTTCTCTATCGTTTTAAAGAAGGTGTCGTGTCGTATCAAGTGGCCAATCGTCTTTCCACTCCTATTCTCAATTGATCTTAAAATTTCTCTTTTTTCATTAACCAATTCCAAAACTTCCTCATTCATCCCTTACTAAAATAACTTTTTTTAATTCTATTGATGAAGCTTATAATAATATTAAAATGTCAATTGAGTTTTATTAATCGATTAATACTTTCCTTAATTAACTGCTCATCAATCAGTTTACGAGGATGCGAGACGTTCTCATCACCCTCTTGTTAAAATTTTCCCGTAAAGCTTAAAAGTCTGTCATTCAATTAAACTTTCTAATAAATACAAGCTTTCAAGTACCTGAAAGTTCTGATTAGGCTTCTCGCAGTTCGTAAAATGTTGCAAGCGGTGAGTGGGCACGTAAGGTTGATGTGTGGTGGGGCGCGGGGCAGGGCATGCGTCCGGCCGCATTCCTTCGGAGCCTCCAACCCATCGCCCCTGCCTCACGGAACCTTTGCCGCTTTCCCTGCGCGGCTTGAGCTGGATTAAACACCATAGATTCATGCTCTAATGTTGGCATCGATATAGCACGTGGAACTGAAACTTCTTACATTATGTTAAGTTGTTTGGGTTTTATTAAGCAGCAATTTTAAGAATCACGCAAATAAATTTCCACGTCGCGCCTGTTTGTCGTCAACGAACTTCCTTTGGTTTTTTTCTCATTACTATCTTCATCAGAATTCCGGAACTGTTTAGTAGAGTGCTTAACATAAAATATCTTAATTTAGGTAGAATAAAGAATTTCGTCTGCAAGAATAAAATTTTACAAGTTTATCGCGTCTGCTTTTCGCATCGCAAAAACTCGAGCACCAAGTGTTGGAGTAATAATTGTGCATAAATTTAACCAAAAGATACATAATGTACAGCTATAATCATGGCTCGGGTACTATCGATCTCCTGTTTTGATATGACACGGCAACTAGCGTGGGGTCCGAGCGGTGAAAAGTGCGAAGGCAGCAGGCTGGATTGCTCGAGAACATTGCACTTGTTTTTACGCACGCGCGCACGGTGTGGTGCATGACCCCATTGGAATGTACCACGTGCACTAGCCGTTGGAATGCGCCACTGTTTGCTTTTTAATTTTTTTCTTTGCCGCCACAAACAATACCTTTTCTTACTATTTCATAACGAATTCTTTACTAACGCGATACTTTCTAAAACAGTGTTCGACTATACGTATTGACATTTTTTGCTTTGTTTAAAATGTTCTTTGAGAAAGCCGACTTGGAGCGGTTTGAGTTTCGATAGACAACAGATTTTGCATATTTATTGAAATCAACTTGTTAAATATAGAGAAAGGGTGATTCAGAGAACGTACTATGAAAATACCTAAACATTTACTTTTTCGATATCCAATTAATCATTATAACTACGCATATTCCACATCAAATTTTATACGTGACCGACGCAAAACATTTCACGTAAATGTAGAACGTGAAAATGTGTCGTGTCGTTCATTTCCAATACGTCGAATTGTCAAAATGTTGAATTTCCAAAACATTGAATCTTCATTGTTGAATTCATGCTCTAAAAATAACCCTGACTTAAACTATTGCCGATACTCGTAACGACATTTCGATGTCAGCAAACGCTACATAATATTTGCTAATATCGAAATATGTCGTAATTTAGGCTGAGGTTGTTTTTGTTCTAGGAATAAGGAATTCAATATATTGGATTTATTTCGAAAATAAGAAAAACATTGAGAATGGAACATTTTGTAAAATCAACATTTTGAGATTACGTGTATAGTGGAATCGGATGCTCCATGCCATGTTATCTGTCACATTTCGCGCGAAATTGGGTTTTATGATTACTGATTTTACAATGATTCTTGGATCTATCTAGTATTTATTTAAATTTGTGGTACCTATGGTATGATATTTTTCCACTGTATTCGAGAAACTCGTCATTAAAGCGTACAATTATAAAACTGCAACGTTACTCTTGATATTATATTTATGAAACATCAAGTCTGAGCACCGTGTGTGAGAATTTGGCGAAAGCATACATGACATGTGTGCATGTATATCTTAAAATTTAACGAAATTTCTTTTGAAATTGCTTTATTACTATTTTTAACCGACTCCAAAAAAAGGAGGAGTTCTCAATTTGGTTGTATGTTCTTTTCACGGATTAAATCGCGGTTTTATATGAATTGTAATAATCCGTAAAATTCATTTCATTTCAATACACATTAAGTATTTGCGTAAATAAAAACATTATTTATGAAATTAATTCACTTTCGTATGTTCGATTTGCTTGTCACCCGAGCCAGCTACCCAGCACAAAGCCCTTCAAACCAGAACAAAACAATATTTACACATTGCTGCTTAGGGCAGAATATCTGATACTGCGGTGGTAGGTACTAAGGTACCTACCTAAAACTGTTTAGGTGCACAAAGGACCTACTTAGTCTAGATTCCAACAATAGGTACAGGAAACAGATCACATGTAACAAAATAAAACTATTCAAGACACTGAGCATCAACTACACAATTACGTGCCAGATTTTTTATTTATAAAAGAAAAACAGAACATAACGACAGTGAATAAGTAGCAAAATCCGTGACTTGTTGAGAAATCCCTCGGGTGAACAGTTGATGGTTTCTTAGAATAGAAGAGTTCAGTAAACGCTGCCCTCACTCGTAAAGCGAACAATATTAGGCGGAAGCTCGTGCGCGAGCCGCTGGAAAGCGCCTTACCGGAAGATGCGCTCACGCCGATGATGTTCAAGTCGGGCGTTTACGATTTCCTGTGCGCCGACCGCTGTCCGCCGGAAGTTCCTGAACTAAATCCGTTTAGTCAATCACCACTGTTTGTTGTTATTCTGCTTCTATTTAATGCCCACAAAAATTGCACTTCGTTAGCTTTAAATTACCTAATTATATAGTTACGTAAACGTGATTATTATCAAGTTAAGCGTTGAAACCCCCTTAGCCAATTTGACTATGACATTCTTCGCTAAGTCACCTGAAGAGATATGTCATTCCCATACATTTGTTGTCTTTTCTCTAGCGTTCCGTATTGTAGAATGACAACTTGGCTGTAGGCCCAGTAGTTAGTTAGCTCCCTTTCTCTTATCGTCATCTTATGTTATTGATTTAGCTTATATCTGCTGCGTTTGTCTTCGATGTTTGATTTTGACTAGATTTGAAGGAACATCATTGTTCATTCAAACGTCAACTACCATCGTCTTAGGCGCTGTCCTATTGCCATCGCTCGTGCGATGACGCGTCCGACGAAAATGATCGTGCGACCGTGCGTTCAATCATACTGGTAACAAATGAATGTCCTATTGAAGGTCGTGCGATCATGCGATGCGACCGAATGCGGTTTCATCGTGCAATGAAACCGCATTCGGTCGCATCGCATGATTGCAAGCAAATGTTGACATGGCGGTTACATATTTTTCGTGAATTAAGCATTGTTTGCGAAAAATTCAAGCGTATTGGATAAAATGGAACGTTATACACACTTCGACACCGGGTCACTGCGCCTAAACTTGTAATTACATCTATGTGCTATCTTAAAGTCATAGTATATTGTTGTACGACCTACAAATACGAATGGTCGTGTTTTTATAAGCTACTCATTTGACATTAAGAGTCACTAATTATGAACACGGCTTCGCTGACGTTTTCAAATTCCGAATTACCAGCACTCGGTTAACCTGATCTGAATTATTTATACATAGGTATATACTGTTTGGTAATGGGAGCCGAGATCGGCTTATAAATTAAACTAAATTCTGAACTGATATCGGGATCTAATCTGAAATTATCGTTCTTTTTGGTTAGAAAATTAATGTTTGTTTGTAAACATTTTTTTCTGTCACATCTGCGATCGATTTATGAGTATGGACCTCTCTCTCTCTAAGCACTGTTTTAAAGTATCATGGCGAGTTACGAACAGTATTAAGCAGTTGGTGGGAGATTGCAACAAAACATTGGTACAAGACTATTTTGTATGTGTTTCACTTTGTGGTTCGCTCTTTGGGCAAAATACCGCAACGCGTAGTAGTTAACGCATCAGCATCACATTTTCTGCGTTCCGGTGTAAAGAGCATCGTATCTTAAGAAATTATTGTCCTTGAAAGACTTAATAGATAACGATTGTCTTAAATGCCAAGCGATACGACAGTTTGTCGATTGATAGACTTACCGCTTATCATTAGGCGAATGTTTCATCACTAAGTTGCATAAGAAAATACGGTAATTTGCAGAGAGGGCTACGTCAGCCGCGGTCGAGTTTGCGTCAAATAGGCCGTTCGCGCGTCACATGCCGACCTAATTGCCTATTACGCACTCCAATAACAAACACCTCGCTTTATTACGTTTGAAATTTTATTTTGTCCTATAGTTCACCCAATATAAGAAATACCTTTTGACGTTTTTTTTCCACATACCTATTTCCCGCCACAATAACTTTGTACACTATTTCAAAAATCGTTTCACGCATAGATAAGCAATATTGAATTTATACATATGTAATTTAAGACAACTTGTATTATTTTAAAATACTCATTATAAAATCAAATCTTTAAAACAAGCTTACGAATAAGTAATTTAGTCTGAATTATTAATTTTATTCCCGAGGTTAGAACAAAGTTAAATCGTTACGTTAGCTTACAGTAGAGCTGCCAATGATGCTGCGATAATTTAAATACATGACATGGTATTCGAATAATTGTTAAACATATCGATTAATAGAATCTTTCATTTTTGAAAATATATTTCTAATTTTATATATTGTGGAGAAAACAAAGAACAATATGATGACCGATTTCGAAATAGACATAATTTTAACAATGATAATGACGATGACAACAACTAGTTAGTGAAAATTAATTATTGAATGAACATAATCTTTTCCAGTTTAAGCAACTCTAATTCTAATTCATTTTGTGTTTTAGGTTTAAATTATTTCTGGAATTTTAATCTAGATAAAAATTAATCGATTGCCTTACCATCTATCTGTTCAGAATCAAAATCGATATCTCATAAAACTCGAATATTGTACGTAGGTACCGATTTTTGGATTCACATGCCAAAAGTCCAATAATTGTAACAACTGTCAAAAGGTATTTCTAAGATTTGGTTGGCTATTAGTGTGTTTTACTTTTGCGCCATTGTCATCAGTACGTAGTAAGTATAGTATTTCAATTCAGATGTGTTAATTTTATTTTAACTTTATATACTTACTAATGCTTGCTTTTGCTTTTCTCTATATACTTATATATATTTATAAAATAAAGCTACATGTTATTTTTCATTAAATTATATGTATAATTCTTATTATATGCTGTATCGCCAAGTATTACAGATCCTCTCCATCCAAAGGTTGCCTGGAAGAGATCACTACTAGTGATAAGGCCGCCCATTGTACATTTGCTGTATTACTGTATTTTTCTTATGTTTTATGTTGATTGTACAATAAAGTGTTATCTATCTTTCTTGACCACAATAAACAGAAAGGTTTCATTATTTGGCTTTTTATTTGCCAGAGTTATGACTATGAAGGAACACACGTTAATGCATATACGCATCTAATACAGAATTCTTGCTTTTGAAAGCAGTTGAAAATCATGCCAGTTGCCATATTTTTAGCCAATATAAACTCTGTTTAGGAATGCTAATGTTCTCTATTACATAGCACACGCCATGTAATCAACCTTGTCATTATTAATATCCATAATAATTTAAGTTTAGTTTATTCTTGTCGGCTCTTTAACAATGAGTCAGATCTTTTAGGCTTTACATGACTTCATAATTTATTTCCTAAGCCCGCTAAGCTTTCATGTGCATTGTTTCGTTGCATATGTCGCCAATATTTGGTTTGTTTATTAATCCGTTTAGTCATAGTCGTCAACGTCCCACGTCCGTTGCAGCATTGACAAATATAGCTCGTACACATCTAGCGCGACTAGTCACGTAGATTAAGTAGCATAGCACTCAAATATATAGATAGTCATAATGTATTATACTATAGACGCACTGCATATACACCTTATACCGGCAATCGATTCCGAAACACGTTCCGATACACTAACGATACGAATGTGCCCCTCTATGGATGTGATGACAAAACACTTTCAGAATAAGCTGAGTAACGTGTCGATTTGCGTCTGCGTTACTTGAATGATTCAAAGCTATTGTAAGCCAGGTGAAGCGCAGCCAAGAACAGCAGCTGCAACAGGAAAATCCGCGTGCATTTTTATTTTATGAATAATTATTTACGGCATTCATGAGTCATGATTGTTTACATACCGGTACCGGTTCTTGTCACATGCACAATTTTTCCAAGTACGGTATGAATAAATTGAAAGATTACTCAGAGTTATTGGTGATTAAACCTACCTAAAGCATGCCGCGGGGACCATCTATGGTCATATGAATCGGCAACTTGTCCGAAGGCTATATTAGGACACATGTCATCGATGTGTTAGTTTTTGGGAAATATGTTACGGAACTGTAACAAACTTAAGATATCATCTCACTTACTTATCCTTATTTGTTTCACTGTTGGACTCTCGTCTCGCTCCTTTCGTGAGAGTCGATAGTTAAGGACGTAATTTGATTACCCGAGCCCCAATCATTGGGGTGCAAAAGAGGCTCCTTGTATGGCTAACTAATACCATGTTAGCCGGGCGCATCCTGGAACACCAGCTCTAGAGGATCTTGTTTATTAGACTATCATTATAATTAGGGCACCTAGTGGCTATTCATGTCGACACGAAAAGAAAATGATCTTTAATAAGTCTGTCATTTGGTTCAATTCTAGAGCAATCCTCGGTTTTATGATGATGTTTTCCTATACCATCGGTGAATGTTATAAAAACTTATCAACTCTGGCGTTCCCAAAATGTCCCAAACTCAAAGTCTAATGCAAAAATTTAATGGTCTGAAAGTTTGACACCCTTGGAAACCCCAGTTACGTCAGGAAAACGCATACAACTTAAACCGTTGCGTAAGATTTGTTTTAGGTACGTGTGTTCAATTCTGTTTGAATTTGTGTTCGGTACGTCTACGCATCTTCGAAAGTGTCTACGATTATTGCTAAAATTTACGTCACATATTCATTTAGATCTGTCTGCGTACTAAATGTACAGTCTTTATGCAATCACGGTTAGGCGATTGATAAAAATTACGCTAAGATGAATGTCTCATGTAACGTTTATTTAACGAAGCTTTACACAAATTCGAAGCAGCGATGTATCTCGCTTCATCCTGGAAGATTGCTAAGTGCAATTCATATACTATTTGGAAACATCAAAGTTATTGTTTGCTTATAAATTACAGAAGAGCATTCGATTTTGTCATACTGGAACCTCTGATCTGACGTAGTCCCATAGACACAGTTTTTTTTGTGATGATACTAAGCTAGTTCGCTTCCATCCACGGGTACATCTCACCCAAACATAACTCATGCATGAGATGAGATTATAATGAAACGAAGATATAAAAGTTAAAAACAGATTGTTTTACACTAACACATTAGTTTATTGTATTTACTTTGAATGGATTCTCTATTATTTTTCTCTTACTCTTATTTCAAAGCAATCATTTTTGATTTAATTTTCGTGTGGCATCGATAGTTTAAAATCTATGAGTATCTACCTATTCATTGTAAAGCTATAAAAACAACATTTACCTATATCTATCATAATCTATAGTTAGGTTGAATATAGTTTTTGTATAAAAATATCACTGTCGTCATTATTTTTTATGCATACGTGTTATGTATCATGTTATTCCAAGAATGGTTTAATGAAGGAGTTAATTATACTTATACGCGGTGGATGGCGCCTGTGTCACCGGGCTCGCAGTTCTACGGACACGCACGTGGGTGTAATGACGTGTCCCATTCATAATTCACCTGTTCAACATGCGAACCATTACCTTCGCGCGATTATCGGTAAAACGAACGAACGCTGACTAACGGCTAAGCCTCGCGCGGAATGCTGCATCGCCGAAGGAAATCCGCAATGGCGCCTTCACACGTATCTATGTATATACGTTATACGGCTAGGTATATAGCTGTTTGACAGACACCTATACATAGAGCTGAGAAATGACATCATATTAATTTGCATAGGTGATGTGATCGACAAAGGGCCGGTTTCGAAATTATGTTTACAAATTGTTCCATTCCCTTCACTAATGCGAAATCGCTCTTCATATGCATTGAAGGCTTTAGTCATTTGTAAACTCATTACGTGAAGTGGTGCATGTCTGATGTTCCTAATTACATGTAAATTGTTTGATGTTCCAAGGGAATCATATGTAGATATCTTAAGTAGTCGGTTCGTTACAAGGTTGTGGACGGTCGATTACAATTTTTTTTGTGTTATTTCTTAGAGCTTTGTCCAGAAAGCTTTTAATAAATGACTATAGTGGCGCCGTATGCACTATTCTCAATATATTGTACAGTATTAGTGGTGTCGTCTAAGAGCATTAAAGTATTTATAAATTGGTCTGCACAGAAATAATCCGTTCAGTGTAGGCAACACGAGTTTTGTTTTAGCGAGACATCGCAACTCGTTCACGGACAGGGAGGCGAGACGAGACGACCTTATTTTTGAATTAGAATGTTGTGTTTACATTTTTCTCCTTATTGTGACATTTTTGGCAAGAATCCAGGTTGAGATATAAAACAAACTACCAGTCGCATATTTGGATGAGCAATCTTTAAGCAGTTCCATCGGATTGTAACGCGATATTATCTGTAACGGCCGTCGTCACGGATGATAGCTGGATTACCAGTGTACCGGCTAGATTCACCTTCAACTTATGGATGTTCGCGGATTGATGTTATTCGCATTCCATTGATTTTATGGTGTTTTTTTGTTGATAACTTAAAGAGGTATCAACAAAAAACATATAAAAGCCGGTAGGGATGCCTAGGTATACTATTGTTACGAAAATCGGTTTATATACCTAATTTTTTACCCCTTTGAGATTTATACATTTAAATACAGGAAGTATTTCGATGTTTCTTCATAACCTAAGCTTAAGATTTAAGTAAAACTTTCAGCAGAATAGGTTCAGTAGTTTTAAAGATATGGACATTCAAAGAGATACTAATAAATAAAACCAATAGTAATTTATTAACTTCACGACAGTGATGCCAGAAACAAGGATTAAGGGCAGTTAATTTTTTTTTTAAAAGGGCATCTCCCTTTTAAAGCCTATGTACTTACAGTACATACTAGCAACTTGGTTATCGGAGGAACAAGGACGTTGCGTTAATTAGCTGCGATCTTCTGACGGACGGAAAGGCACCTCAGGGAAGCAAAGTACGGCTTCGGCTTTCGGCTTTACCAACTAATCTAAGAATATCCGGCAAAATTCGGTAGGGTGACGATATTCATCGTTGAGCTTGCATGCGTGGAGGCACGCAGTACGACCCTTCGGCCTCCCCAGCGAGGCCGGTGTCTGTTTAAGGTGCATCGCTTTCTCTTGCTTTTTGACCACTTTACAAAGCCAATAAATTTTAACTATCGTAGTATGTTACGGCATCGTAGCCTCCATGTATTACAAAGTGTAGGTCGCAAGTTCGAATACTAAGAGAACCAATTTTGTAAAGTTTTTCCTTACTGATAAGGACAATACAGGCTAACCACTTATAGGGAAATCTAAAAAGTAAGATGATCAATGTGGCACGTTGAAAGTCGTTCCGCGCGCCTGTTCTGTTCCTGGTCGTGTCAAAGATAGAGAGAAAGTACCTATATCAAGTGCAAGCACTCGTGCATTGTCATCTCTAGCGTAGTCGGCTGTTCTTGTCAATATTATAAACCTCTCGTTCATGCACATAAAATACTAGGCATGTATGGAAATTGAATCCATGATCTGTAGGCAACAGTCGGTATCTAACCACTGGTGCAATGGTAGAATGGTACCTGGCGTAACGGCACACTATCACCTTTCTCTTTCGTTCCAAAGGTTTTCTGGATCACATGTTAGGGCTTGCAATCATGTACGGCCGTCCAATTTCTCGGAATTTAATCGTATTATAAAAAAAATCCTATTCAAGGTGGTAGGTCCCTTGCGCAAGCCACCGTCCAAATAGGTTGGTACCTATACTGCGGTGGTCCGCAGTGTCAAATTTATCATAGTCAAATAGCAATATGTCTTTTTTGTGTTCCGGTGTGAAGGGCAATGTAATTAGTGAAATTACCGAGAATAAAACGACATCAGGAACGTCAGCAGCAGGTGCCCTGTTAGCTTTATTCTTACATCCTAAAAATGTCTAGGTATTGTTACAGTAGTTAAAGTACCTATATAAAACCATTACATTATTTTCAAATTTCTTTCAAGACTTCTTCATAATAGTTAACATATTAATTTATGCATTAGAATTGTTTCCTAGGGTTAACACCGACTCGTCTAACCAAAGGCTCACCATATCTACTTAACGCCGGCGCCTGCTCGGCTAATCAAAGCTATATATCATGTGATAGAAGGTATATTAGTACGTATACAATAGTTTTATTTTCTAATTTATTCTGTCTGAAGGACTAGGTTCTGTCTAGTACAGACATTGACTTACGGGTTTACTGCATGGAATATTTTTGGTTCTTCGTCATTTCGTGTCATCTTGAAAGCGGCTATGATTACGGTATTCTCCGGTACGGTAACTGCTAAATACTGCGCTTGCAACTGTGAACCAAATATAATCCTAGCAGGAATCCCATAATGACGTTGAAAACAATACTAGATTTATTTATTTACCGCTCCGCGTAATATTAAAAAGGTAAAAGTAAAGTAAAAGGTAAAATAAGATATTCGTATAATCGCATCATCATCGAGATCCTGCCTCGCGGAACACACAACCCTGCGCACGAAATGAATAAAGGCGTTCGCACCGTGGAATGCGGTTGCGTGACGAGCGCTGAGCCGACGCTGATTCCGATGCACTTTATAAAGGGCTAGTTTTACCATACTACTATTTTATTGCGCATTCCAATGACTAATCAATCACCCAGCTATCGCGTTTTATTACATTAATCGTAACAGAGATTCATTTCTACTATATGTTGACAAAATCGATACCTTGAATGAAGACCTACTGCTGCAGTCATACTCCGTTAGTCATTAATCGTCCAGGTAGACACTACCGCAGTGTCAGATATTCTGCCGCCAAGCAGCAATGTGTAAACATTGCTGTGTTCCGGTGGTGAAGGGCACTGTAGCTGGTGAAATTATCGGACTCTTCTTTGCCACTTTGTTGAACTAAAGTTTACTAAGGGATGTTCCCCTTAGTAACGTTTAGTTCGAAAATCTACTATTTCAGACCAGAGTCTGAGTTTGGTTTAAGGTATTTATGTAAAAGCAATATGGCCATCGAAACCGATTTTTCACTGAGCTAAATTTTTACTACACTGTGTAAAGATATCGCAAAGGGGTGCGCGGGATGATTGACGGTTCAAAAGGAAAATCCATAGTCATAAATGCCAGTAATTAAACGCAAAAAATCGTAAGTTCAGAAAATTTCAGCTATGGTCCAGGTGATGTAAAAAAGGTTTAGACTGAAGAGTCGCGTAGCGTCGGTAGCTCGTCTTAGTATAGCAAATAAAACCCTTTGTTAAAGATATTGCTGTGTCAGCAACAAAAAGGACCAAAGATGGTCCTTCGGCCGCCAACATAGTGACAAATTTCTTCTATGGCCGCCGTCCGTTATATCTTTATTTGTTTTATTTAGATGTACATATTTGAATTCATTTTCTTACTCTGAAGCGACATGAATAATGATAGTTTATTTTATGGAGTCTAGGGAGCGCAGATGCGCGGAGGAACCCTATAGATAAAATATTTTAGAACTGTATTTAGGCCGTTTGTTCTCCTGGCTCGAAAAATGGTAGCCCTAGCCGTTAATAGTCGGTACTTGTGGTATGCGAGCGGTCGTTTAACCTTGGTGCTGATACAGCAGCGGCTCGACCGCTGCAGAGCACCGCACAGGTTGATGGACCAGTTAGCTGAACCGGTCCGTGGGAGCCTTCCACTTCTCCACGTACGACCAAAACCTCTCTTTTACTAAATATCACAACAAGAATTAATTTTATTTCGAATAATTTCAATAAATTCCGACATATAATTAACATTAACTAGATTCTTGGGCGTCGATCGTTTGATTAGTCATTTTAATGATAACTTTTTACAGTTAGTGATCTGAATGCGGTGTAAATTTTGTTTGGCAATCGGTTGGTTGTTATTGATGCCTCTCATCTGTCCCGCGGTGAAGTTGGTTAATGTCCTGCTATTGAAGAACACCGCGACCAAACGCGCTGCGCTAGGAATTCGTCGGCTCTCGTGTAATCTTTTACGCTTTCGAATGTTGATTATTAATTGCTATCTCATTCAATAGATATTGCATTCCTAGCGTTCCTTACATATCTTACCACGGAAAGAATTTGTTTAACCAGTTAAGTTGGTAGGTACCACTACATGGGCGGTTGGTTTTAGGTACCTCTTATATACATATATCTTTCAAGTCGTGCCTGTAATTTTGAACTTATGTAGTTTACTATTTGGTTTTAATTGCAGTGATAATCTTTCATTTCGTGTTTACATTTGAGTATATGGTTCTTAGTAATAAATAAATCATAGCGAAATGTTGAGAGATGTAGAGCGATTGTTTTCGGACCCGTTGGCGATTACTGTGCGCATAAAGAAATTAATGATGCTTATGTTTGGCTTGCCCATACAACTTCTGGTTCATTTGATTTTAGGTCAACGGCATATGTAATTTTCAGATTTGCAGGACATTGAAACGCAATAGTTTAAATTAATTCTTGTTATATTTGAAGGATATTAAACAAATAATCACATATATTTTGCATGTTATTATTGAACTTTAAACAATGGGACCTCTATCTCGAATTATTGCGTCTTATTCGTCTCTGGTAAGCGGATTGACGTTCGCAGTTGTAGACGCCTTGCCCTAGATTCTGTTTCGTCTGCCGTTGACTAATCCTTATTGCTGTGTGTTTAACATTTTGTATTATACATACATATATTATAAGCAGATTCGATAAACAATAAATATCAACAAACAAGTTCAACGCGAGCCACGCAAAAAATTAGATTCTTAAAATAATGTCTGCGATGTAATTTTCTTTGAATAAATTTGCAATGTAGGTATTTGTAATATACCGGCGTCTCGTTGCTATGCTCGGTGGCTTACAAAACGTTATTAATTCCCCTCGCCGGAACGTTTTCACAAGGCGTTTGACACGTCTGTCGCTGAACTTTCGTGGGTAAGCGTTGCTTAATATGCAATTTTAATCAAAGTGGAGCAGCCTTCGCGAGAAGCTGTCGCGACGGAGCCCGTGAGTAGTGAGCGATGCAAGAGGCTGCTGTTTGCCTCCCATGCGGAGCCCCGCTGTCTGGCAGCCGCGGTCGCCCGCCGCCCCGCGCCCCGCGCCCCGCGCCGCAGCGCTCGTCCCCCGCGCGCCCGCCACCGCCGCCGCCGCCTGCGATACCTAGCGCAACCACCTCGCATTGCCTACCAATTTCATCTACCACCTATATTAGCTTGATACGGTAAACACTCGTCAACGATCCTCTCGTTGCCGGCCCCCAAGGTTGAATAGATACATCGTCAATATTACCAGTTATACCTCTATCTTAACCTATTTGGTTACATTATTGCTTACTATAGAACCGACAACACTTACAATCAACTAGATTGCTATCGGCCATGTAGGAACATTTAGTAGATATATACTTTACCTGGGGAACCTAATTTTGTTAATGAGTCTTTGTCTTTTAAATCAATTTAGCTCTAACTAATGCTCTTGCAGATATTTAAATAAATTGTAACTATTCTGTGAGCGTAATAAATGATGATGTCTATTTACTAACATCAGATTCAGAGTCATAGTCCGTAAATAGTTACCTACTGAACCTAAAGTTCACTAGGACGACCATAACTTTATAAAATAATCAGACAGTTCCGCGTGGTCTAACTAAACATCATGTGAAAACGTGTGAATAAATAAATTGAATACAATTAGGACGTGAGAAACTTTATATTGACTTCTCACATTAATCCTTTACCGAACTACAGACTGTTGCATAGCCGCTGACTTCTTCTTACGGCATCAATTAACTTGCCAGATGTTTTAGTTCCGACGGCCGATTATATTTGGATATGCTTCTGTTGTTCTACGTGTCCCATAACATAATTCATTGTGTTCATTATAATATAAAATAATATACCTACACTACATAGATCTTTTGCTTTGCATTAAACTGTTAATTCTCACGTTATCGGAGGAAGATGGAATTTTAGGTAACTGACAAAATACAGAAAGTATAGAAGACTAGCTGACCCACGCAGCTCCGCCTGCGCTATTTTTACGTTAACTAAACTTTTAATAACAGACATTCGCATCGAATACATAACCTCCTTTTTTATAGTCGGTTAAAAACTGGGACCCACTTTTTACTTGCTCTCCGAAGCACGGACCCGTTTAGTTCAAATGGCGTTAAACGGTCACCCATCTATTTATTGACCTTACCTAACGTGGCTTAACCCGATCGATTACAAAACCTTGATAACAACTCTCTATGAGTGTTCCCTTACTAATATTTATTATATTATAAAGAAAAATTGATAAAATCGGACCAAGCGTATAACCAAGTACCCATTTTGACTTTAATCCCCTCTCCCAAAAGAACCGTGCTAGATTACGGGATAAAAAGTATCCTATGTCCTACCTCGTAGTAATCTCAAATCATGCCGAGTTTAATTTGAATCCATTCAGTAGTTTCGGCGTGATGCTCAGCCGTGATACAGACAGACAGACAGACAAAAATAAAAATAAAATACATTTTCGGCCTCAGTATCTGTAATAGAATGCCCTCCAAATATAATTTCCAAAATATCTTCAATGTACAGAATTTGACCTGTTACAGTTTAGATAACGTTGCAAGTATAGATAACGTTCAATAACTACCTACTACAGCTACGAGTTGCTATTGATAGTTATGAAACACGATACGATACGATCTCCGATTAAGACATTATTGACTACAAACTTCATGGTTTCTTTTTTCACATTTTGATTTTGAATCTGTAACAAAGATTATTATCACAGACTATGATATTAGTTTGTATAAGTAATTCGTACTTCAGGTGCCCAGCTCCGATCATCGTTTCAGATTATCGGATCCGAGTGTAAGTAATATGCGACCCACATAAAAAGTAGTCTTATAGAAGTCGACCCTGGCATATACTAATTCATTTGGATAAAAGTAGCAGATTCTGTCACGGTAACGAAATAATTGCCAGTACAGTATAGAATACGTGCAAAGTTTGTTCTATATTCGTCAATTCTTACGCGGATACATCTATTTATGTACGGTTTTTTGTTGATTGCGCATATTATCGGAGGCTCTAATTGAACAAGTGTAATGATGGTAGTACGACCTCGGTAAAGTGTAGGTCCGATTGCGACAGTCTCTAACACTACGTAGTTGTGAAACTGTTCGAAGGAAACTCCGGGGTCGAATTGTGCCGGCAGACTGTAACTTTTCCCAAGATAGGAACCTAGAGAGAGGCTATCAATGTGATTATACGAAATTATCAGTTTCTAATATTTATTATGTTTAAGAGTGCGGACTGTCTAAGGAAGAAATCTCTTCCTTATAGAGCAGTAGAACTGCCCAACGAGTGGTATTGTGTTGCTTGTCTAGTGGGTAAGTTTAAAAGTTCTGGCGGCTAAGGGAACATCATTCGTCCCTTTTCCTGTCGAAATATAGATAGCTTTCTGCCACAGAGTCTTTTTCCCTGTGTTAATAAGCCAGTGCATTTTCATCTACGTCCAAGTACTAGTTATGTTTTATTAAACATTTATATTATACGTAATGCAGCATGATATAAGATAATAATATTCTGGGGCATTCCACACACGGTCATCTGATCCCACACATCTGATACTAATACTTTTTTTTTGTAATTACATACTTATATATATAGATACAACACCCAGTCACTTAATGAATGGGAATCGAACCCACGACCTATCGGGTAACTGCCAGGGTGTCTAACCACTAGAGTCTAGTGACTAGACCATTTCGTCCGTCGATATATGCATAATTCTGCACACTTTGCGATCGCCGCACGCTATGTTGGCTTCGATGTGGCAATTTAAGTAGCATCTTATGATTATACGATGTGTAGATTTCAGCTGAGAGTCCTGTGCGCGTGCATTGCCGCTCGAGGCCGCGGCATGAATGGAGCTACGGTATGTAGGTCACGGTGTCGTCAATGGGCCGTCGGCAGGGCCCCGCACAGCCGCCTCATGCACCCCCATCGTGCCGTGAAAGTTGCCACTACTTTCGCGACTGTCGCTCTTACCAACATTACGATAATGTTCTTTATCACAGTTCTATTAAGTTAATTTTCCTACGAACGACGGTAACGTTCACATCCGCTTCGGTGTTTCGTGCATGCTTCTGAGACTTTCTGTGTGGCGTCGCCGCGAGAACTCTATGCAAATATTCATAGAGTCTTATATTGTTTGCTCCGTTGAAAATTCGGCCGCGCCGTATGCTCGTGCTTAGGATAGGAATTCACTTCCGGGTAGGTCGGAAAGTGAAATGGACTTGTCTGTGATGTAATTGGAATTCGGATGTATCCGGAGTCAGCGTTACTCGGTTCGTTTATAAAATTTCTATAGGTATTGACATAACTGGCGGCGCACTGCGATCGCTTCTGTGACACAGTAAATAAACAGTTAAAGCGATGAAGCGTAAGATGACTTTTTTTTTGCTGCCCCTGCATGTCTTTTTTTAATGAATATCTTCTAGCTTGAACGTCAATTAGGACGGTATAAATCTGAATTTGAATTTATAATTATGTGTAACCAGTTGGTTGTAGACACCTATGTTACTCGTAGGAGTTATCCTACACTATGTATCGTAACTCATTTTTAAACATTACAATTTTCTGGAAATCTCTTCAAACAAATATTGTACCACGTACATATACATGGTTTCCAAAATCAACAAGGTTAAAACTTAGTTCTGGTTATTCTAGAAAAGTTATAGTGTCACAATGTGCCCCGTAATTTTCGGTACCCCGCCCAGCCCGCGCTCAACAACTCACGCTGACTGGGCTGGGGAAGCTAGCGAATTCATCTCACGCATAATAAATATAACGGGTGTAAGGGACATCGTACCGAAAACCGAGACCAGGGATCCAGAACACGATTCTAATCATCCTAGTGTTGAAATTTTTCATCGGCTTATTCATGAATTAAAAAAAAAAAAAAACACTTTTTTTAAATAAAATTAGTATTACATCATTATTGGTATAATAATAAAGCCTAATTTTAATTTAAAAACAATTAATTAATTATTTGTGTTTTTATTTTATTTTTATTTATTTATTTATTCTTTATTCATAAAAACAGTGCATAGGCAATAAACTATTATTATTTTAGAAAATTAGCAGTGTAATTTGAAAAATAAACATTATTCCGCATATATTCATTACATGCTCGAAAATTAATAAGTTAGTCATTTGTCATTTACCATATAAATGGTTACTGTAATGTTGTAACGGACATTATTTGACGTCTTATAAATTTTTTTTCGGTACGATGTCCCTTACACCCTGTATGTCGTTTAAAATAGCCTAATGTTATTTTGAAGCAATATTTTTTTTGGTTTAAGGTAGTTCTTCTTTCTTATCTTTTCTTTGAGTAATCTAAATGGATAGAAATGACTGAAACACGATCGACCGCATGGGCTCACTCGCGAACCATCATTTCCAAAAACAAGAGTACCTTTTATTATATCGATGATATCGATTATTTTATTTGAGCTTGTCAACCTATTTCACTGGACTCCATCTAGTGAAATAACAGATTACTTTTCTTAAATTGGTGCAGTGAACGCCGAAATGAAAATATCCTGAAATGGGAATTTTTCATACGCTGCTTCCCAGGATTTATTAATTCCCATTCCCATTATTCGTTTGAAAATAAAGTGTTAATATACTTTTAACGTGGAACCAAATGGTAGGGTTGTTTCTTTCACAACCGCAATATCGAATATTCTGCCGCCTAGCAGCGAAGTCTAAATATTCGTGGGAAGACCACTGTAGCTGCTGAAATTACTGCGCTCATGAGACTTAACAAAGAATGTCTAGGCTAATAAGCGGCTGTGGAGTGCAGCTGTCAATGGGCAGTCGTGGTCTAACACATGCGATATATCTGAATTATACTCCTAATCACATCGTTTATCTCATTATTAGGGGACCCTATGAAATCACCTTTTGTCTGACAATATTCCGTGCCTGTTAGAAACCCTGGCCGCTACCCATTAGTTCGTGGTTTCGTTTCCAACCAAGTATCTACTCCTATTTAAGTATGTATTTACAAAAAAGTATATAAGTTTTAGTAACAGTTGTCTGGTTTCCATAGGACAGACTCTGTATAGTTTAAGATCAAATGACCGTGTGTTAATTGTCCCAGGATATTATAATTATTCCGCCGTTTGTCTTCGCCTTTGGCATCGTGGAGGGCGTTGTGAAATATAGTGCTTAGAGTTGAACGACCAGACCATCTTGTAGGGGTACGGCCTCTTGGTTAGCCATCTACCTTGCACTTAAACATGATCCATTTTAGTTTTCTGTATTATATTCCCATATTTTTCAACAAAGGTCACGTTGAATTCTCGGTGAACGTAATGTGGAGGTTTTAACTCAATTGATGAGTGCACGGTGGTATTGTGTCGGCGCTTGCGCATCTCGTAGCCAGCTTTCACCGAGCTCAAAGGCTCCGCGCCGCTATGCATGTTTATTAACTTAACCATTTTAACAGGAATTCCCGAGGCTTCCGTTTACGTCGCTATTAGTACTTTTAGTTGTCATGGTGCTTCTATGTCCCGTTAAAGCCACGTTAAACGAAATCTTTATCGCCGTCTCGCTCTTGCTCATGTGAAATATTATGAAGACAGTCGACGCATAACCTACATTATGTATATCGTAACAATGTGTACAGAATTGAACACATTTCATATCAATTATTTTTGCAACCATCGCTGGAATTAAACTCTTGGATGGCAACGCTAAGAAATTTTCTTTTTTTTTACTTTCTTTTCAACAGGGACCGAAATAGACATCTTCAAAAATTTTTGGCAAACAAACTTAGTTATGCGGTTTGGTCTTTTTGCTATATTTAAACGTCTGCCTCATTTTTAAACGTCTAAAAAAGGTACGGAGTCCTCGGCGCGCGGGTACGTCTCGCAATTGACTATTTTTTTTTAATTGATGCGCTTCCCTCCATCACGTGAAATAGCTGTTTCATCATCATTATTACCAGCCGGAAGACGTCCACTGCTGAATATAGCCTCCGCCTTGGAACACCACAGTGAACGACAATTGGCTATTTGCATCAACCGGTTACCTGTGATGCGCACAATGTAGTCTGTCCATCTAGTGAGAGACATGCCTACGCTGCCTCTTCCGGTTCGTGGTCGTTACTCAAGAACCTCTCTTCCCCATCGGTTATCGGTTCTTCGAGCGATGTGGCCTGCCTATTGCCACATCAACTTGCAGATTCTGAGAGCTATGTCGGTGACTTTAGTTTTTCGATAAATCTCTCCATTCCGAATTTTATCACGCAAAGAAACTCCGAGCATATTTTTCTCCATAGCTCGTTGTGCGACTCTGAACTTCTCTGAGTTTGAGTCAGCCGTTTAGCATTATTAAAAAAAAAATAAGGTCAATAGTCTAGTCTAGATTGTCAGATTATCAGTAAATATAAGAATTTCAACACAAACATGTTAAACTATATAAAAGCTTTTATTACAAACCACCGTCTGTAAAGTCCTTACATAATAAATCTATTCATTGTTACCCCAACATTGTGAATGGCTTTTATAAGTCTATCGAAATCAGCAAATAGGTACTATTACGTCATTACGTAACACATAACGAGCGGTCACACAGAGCAATGCCGCGGGAACAGTTGAGTTTAACGGTGACGGAGGCTGTACGTACAGACTGAGTACAGTTAGGCGCATTCCTAGCGTTGCCCACGACCAGGGTGGCAGGTGGCGGGGGGACGGAGGGGGGGCAGCCACTGAGGAATGTCTGTGTCAGCTTGTATATCCGCTTCTATTCGCTGCAATATACCTGATTGCTATTCATCGGATAAATTACCTGCACTGAACGGGAACCTTCGCATGATCAACTAAATGATTTATTTTCTAAAAGGCATCATGAAAATGTTTAGATACTGGGACACTGTTGAGTGGGCACGTACTGGATTGTCAATTCTTTTTTTTTACTCAATTTAAGCCACTGCTTGACTGCAGGTCCATCTGATGAAAAGCGATGACGTAATCGAGGATGGTGAAGCCTATTAGCCTTTTTACGATTTATTAATGTTGTAGGATTTTTATAACTATATTAACATTATCTACTTTTAGATCATAAACCCACTAGGTACTTAACTTGTTGCTCATGTATTGTACCTATTGAAATGCAAGTGTATCATAATAAGTACATGTCTAGATTATGCATACTGAGGGTTCAAGTTTTTATTTTAAAATTTTCATAATACTAGTTAATACTGGGTGGTAGCATGAAACCGCTCCAGGGAGGTACCTACTATCGCTATGTCAGGTATTTTCCAACAAATACTGTTACCAGAACTAAAACTGATAACTCCTGACGAAAAGCCTGAATTAATAAAAAAAACCTTACTGTCGCGGGCATAGCTTAATAGAATATTTTGTATTTATGTTAAAACAAAAAGAGGTTCTGAAAATAAATTGTTTTGGATATTGTTATTTAATTATCTAGCACAATCATGATATTTTAAAAATTCGGTCGGAATTTAGTCAAGTGCCTAAAATTACTGATATCTCTAGATTGTACAAATTGCTAATTTTCGAAAACAGTGGGCGTGGTCTTTCATCGTTTCACTCAAACACGTCACCTTACTTTGTTATACGGGTATATAAAAATACGAATAGACATAATGAACTGTCAGCGCTCAAAAGTGAACGTATTATTTGAATTGCATTACATATTTTCCTCATAGAGATGTCAATCGAAAGTAACTATTAAGTGCTAGGAATGTTGATCGTAAAAGTATTTGTTTTTAAGTTTGTTTTTAAATAATTATTTATGATTGTTCACAGAAACCTGGCTCTGGGAATCGGCATACAGAACTTCCCAGAGGGTCTAGCCGTAAGTTTGCCCCTGCAGGCCGCTGGTTTCTCTGTATGGAGAGCTTTCTGGTGAGTAATTCAAATATTACATAAACTCTTTTCGCACAATGTATCGGTCTCAGGGACAATACTTTTTTTCTTTAGTCTGACATCACCTAGTGCTCGCAAGAACACTGAAACATAATCCTATTAAAGTGTCCTTAAAAAGATTCCTTTCTGTTTTAACGAAGTTCTTTTAATCCAACGATTTCAGGATTTTTCAAATAATTAATATTAATAAGCTCACATCGTTAAAGCAAAACCGTTCGACAATTAGAATGCGGCACGTGGTTAGGGTTGCCATAGACTGTACGTTTCGTCCATTGAGTACGGCGGCGACTCCGAGGAGGACGGCGGTGGTGTTGCGACCCCCGTCCCCGTGAGCACAGTGTCTGGTTCCCGGGGGGATATAATGCGCCCCCCGGCGGCGGGCTCAAAGGCAAGGCACTGAAGGGATCAGATCCCACCGGAGAGCCCCGGGGTAGCCGCTGGGATTTTAGTGGGTAAAAATCCCAAATACTCCGGTCGAGCCCCTGGGGACCTTATGAAGGGTTACGCCGCGAAAAAACACAAGGCTGTACGTTTACTTCGTGTCTGGGTCATGGTTAGAGGCTCCATTCAACCATTTCATTTAACCCGTTAGGGTCGTGGGACCTTCAGAAAGCTGCGAGTTTCAGTCAATTTAAAAACAGAATTGTGCTGTATCGTGCACTTATGAGCGTAACTTTCAAAATTCAATTTACGACGATAGTTTTGCAGTTTATCTACATCCAGTCAAAAAAGTATGGGGAATGGGTGATTTGTTTATGATTCCAAATTCAATCTTTTGTTTATTTTGTTGTTATATTGGCACACCTGTTTTTCATTTCGGCGCGGGGTTTGTGTTGCATCGGTTATTTAGATTAAATACGGTGCTGTTTTTGGTTATATCATTTCTAGTGTGTATTGTGAATTTCATAATAGAACAAATCATCGAACAGAGTTTGTCTTAAATTTTGCATTCATTTTTTGGAGTTTCGTGTTCGGAGTCACTGAAAATGTTATAGGGCTTACGGTGAATCGACAAAAACACGTGCTTATGAGCGGCACAAAGCGTTCAAAAGCGGTCGAGATTTTATGGAAGATTTGCCTCGCTCTGGTAGGCCATCAACGTCTGCAACCTCAGAGTAATTAGAATCTGCAACTGAAGTTAACGTCGCAAAAGTGAAGGAAATAGTGACTGAAAATCCTCATTCAAGTTTGAGAGATAGCCGCCGAACTTTCTGTGTCTCACGAGTCGATCCGTACCATTTTATATAATCACTTGGGTATGAAACATGTTGCCGCTCGGCTATTCTCAAAAGACCTGAATTTTCTCCAAAAACTCAACCGCATAAGCTTCGCTGAGGACATGCTAGAACGAGTCAATTCCGACACAACATCCATGAAACGCATTGTTACTGGTGATGAGACGTGGGTACGAGTTTGATATGCAAACTAGTCAACAAGCTTCGCAGTGGCGCCTTCCAACTGAATCGAAACCGAAAAAAACACGCCAAAGTCGATCAAAAGTCAAAGTCATGTTTGACTATCGCGGTGTTGTGCACTTGGAATTATTGCCGGAAGGTCAAACGGTAAATAAAGAGCAAATTAGACGAAAAAGGCCAGATTTGTGGAAAGAAAATTCTTGGATTTTGCACCACGATAATGCGCCTTCGCACAAAGCCATCATTGTGAACGAATTTTTGACCAAAAAGCTCCACAAATACCATCGAGCAACCATCTTATTCACCAGATATGGCTCCAGCCGACTTCTTTCTTTTTCCTAAACTCAAATTACTACTTCGTGGCAACCGATTTAATTCGGTAGAAGACATAAAGGAGAATTCGCGGCGAGAACTAAAATCAATTCCAGAAAAAGCGTTAAAATATATTTTGATGATTGGATTATTCGTTGGCGTAAATGTACGATACATTTAATGAAGGAGCATACTTTGAATGTGATAAAATAAATTTAGATGATTAACATGAAGAACATTTTATGTGTTATTGATTATTCCCAGTACTTTCTTGACAGAATAGTATGAGTCTGTTTAAACGTCATACGAAGAAAATGTATAGTGACATTGCGTTTTACTGCTATAGATATCTATCAGTAAATTGGCACCGAAATAAATTTTGCACACAAAATTCTACATTTTGAGACATGCCAAGCGACTGGTGATTGAAAAATATTTTCCTCGTGATTTCCTATTTGAACTCGTTTGTCTACGAGCGGCTGATGTATGTATGTATTTCTCTGTGGTCTGGCAACACAGCTCGCGGCTAGAGAATGCGCCCGCGCTCGTCGTTAGGCCGGATGCCAACGCAGCCAGACTGGCCGACCCCATTCCTGTTCAGGCTAATTCATTTAGCGACTGCTGCCGGCCTGAGCTGATCGCCTCTTTATACGAGTCTTCTAATATAATATTCACTGGAATTATTTGTGGCGTTTCTGTATTTGTAATAAATCTCCGTAAAAGCAATTGAGCACTTGTCATTAATACATAATACAATTTTATAAAATTGTATTATGCTGTACAAAATGCGTACTAGCTTCTATCATATCCTTATTAATTCAACACAAAGATGGTTAAATTGTCAGAGTTAAAGGTTACTTGTGTCTATCGCATAGCGGTGGGTACGTGCAAGCATTGTAAACGTTACCAAATAGGTAAAAGTTGTAAATAGTCGCATTCCGTCTATTTACAAGTTCTCGTGTTGGGCCGTGTTCTCGGAACCGATGCGCTGGCGCCGCCGGCCGCCGCGGTCGCGTCGCGCCATTCCAGAGCTACGAACGATCTATAATGGATACGCTCTGTCGCATTTCTTCCCGTTACAAAATCTATACTTATAATAAAACTGTAACAGGTCCAATTCTGTACATTGAAGATATTTTGAAAATTATATTTAGAGGGCATTCTACAACCGATACTGAGGCCGAAAATGTAATTTTTTTAATTTTTGTCTGTCTGTCTGTCTGTCTGTCTGTCTGTCTGTCTGTCTGTCTGTCTGTCTGTCTGTATCACGGCTGAGCATCACGCCGAAACTACTGAATGGATTCAAATGAAACTTGGCATGATTTGAGATCTTACCACGAGGTAGGACATAGGATACTTTTTATCCCGTAATCTAGCACGGTTCTTTTGGGAGAGGGTATTAAAGTCAACATGGGTACTTGGTTATACGCTTGGTCCGATTTTATCAATTTTTCTTTATAATATAATAAATATCAGTAAGGTAACACTCTTAAAGAGTTGTTATCAAGGTTTTGTAATCGATCGGGTTAAGCAACGTCAGGTAAGGTCATAAAATAGATGGGTGACCGTTTAACGCCATTTGAACTAAACGGGTCCGTGCTTCGGAGAGCAAGGAAAAAGTGGGTCCCAGTATTTAACCGACTATAAAAAAGGAGGTTATGTATTCGATGCGAATGTCTGTTATTAAAAGTTTAGTTAACGTAAAAATAGCGCAGGCGGAGCTGCGTGGGTCAGCTAGTTTTAAATAAGTGTAATAAAATTGTATTCCGTACAATAATGCTTAATATCTTGAAAACTGCGTCTTTAATTTTCACCAATCATAGCTTAAACCGTTGCTAATAATATCAGCTATTTTTAATTGAAAAACGCGCGATGGAATGCTCTGGAAGAGCACTTGAATGCTGTATTAATGTTGACACGTGAAGAAGAATAAAAAACTAATAAATTCTGTAACTAATATACATTATACGTACTATTACTTATACGTCTAACGGTCCAGTAGGTTTTATTTAGTATGCATTTTTTCCTGTATCTATATTTTCTGATTTAATATTATCATTAAATGTTTTCATCCACCCTAGCTCTACTTCAATATTTGTCAAAATAACAGATCCGCGCTCTCTCTAATTTTGACATGCGTTAAACTTGCAAATAAATAATTCGTTGCGATGTCTTCGTAACTCTTTAGTCGGTAGTGGCGGTAAGAATGCGCTCGAGTGGGAATCCTGGCCCGCGGAGGAGCAGGAATGTGCGTCGAGCGACGACCCCGCCACCCTGCGCTGCTCGTGCCAATCTTGAGCTTCACTTTAGCTTAAATTTTAAACGCAGCTCAATATTTCAGTAAACGTAAAGCTTTATTCACAAGTTAGTCCTTACAAGGAGCTGTACTGAAGTTAGTGATGCATCGCCTGTACCGATAGTACGAGTTCTTACAGCTAGCAAAAACGTTCTTTCTTTTAGTTGTCTTTTTACATTTTACTCGGTACCGATAGTTTCCGTTAATAAAGCTGGTGTGAAATGTATGGAGTTAGTTTAAAGATAAAAATCTCCGCTATCAAAGCTTGTACTGTATACCCACTGATAAGTCCGATTAGAAGTTCGTTTGGTGCATTGTAACCAAGGTAACACAACACGTTCACAATGTTACATTGAAAAAATATCATGGCAATATTTACCTAGGTGCTGTAAAAAAAGAAAGTTACCTACCACCTTGAATAGAGTATGCGAAAAGAGCCTCCTCGAATGGCAAAATAACGGTCATCTGATACCAAACTAGGCAGAGCCTATACTATGGAAACCAGAAAACGAATACTTATATACGTTTATGTAAATGCATCTTCAATCAATAAATAATACACAGACACTTGGTGGGAATCGAGCCCACGACCTACTGGGTAGCGGTCAGGGTGTTTAACCACTGGACCAACAGACCAGACACGAAAACAAAAAGCTCAGAACTGGAAAAAGGAATTTCACACAAAACCAAACCTTCAATATTTGTACCTATGCTGTTACGCCCGCACGTAATTCTTGGTTTCGAGCGCAATCTTTGTACCAGTAAATCATTCGCAAACTTCACCTAAACATTTTATTCCAACTGGTACACTCATTAAAATTGATTAAAATATACTTCAGTATTTATAAAATTAATATACATAGTAAGTTACCCAGAACAATTATGTTGATTTCTCACTACGTCGCCGTCGTTTGTAAAGATAACGTACGAAATGAGTGCGGAATGCAGGGAGCGAGGAATGCGGCCCGCGCAACAAGTGCCCTCGCCGAGTTGCCCTCTCGCGTGTACCCGATACGGAACCACATTTGCCACGTTTAGTATAGCCCAAAGACATTTAACTACTTAGGAATAGACGGGCCATAGCAAAGAGTATTTTCGTTACAAAACTTATTACCAGTGGTAATAAATAACTTAGTGGCTAAACGTACTCTCGTGGTCATAAGCTGTGTATCACCTTTAAGGCGACAATCGCTTGCACGTGCCGGCCCAGAATACGTGCGTGCGGGCGGGGTAAGCGCGCGTAACGTCGTCGTTCAAACGATTTTGATTGAAAACTGGTACACCGTTCGTGTCCGCGATAGTACGTACGCTCGAAGCTTACATACATTATTTTTAACAAGGAAATATGCATAATTTCGGGTTGCGATATGGCAAATCTCATTACTGAAGAATATTTTCATATGTATTTTGTATGTGAGGCTTCTCTATAGCCTTATGTTAAATTTGGTATAGCTACATACAAACTCACCACTTAAAATTTTCACATATTAGATTTCATCGAATAAATATTATTCTATAAGGTAAGCGTTAAATGATGTAAATCAAAAACAAACCCTGTTTAATGGGTGTAGAGTTCTTAATTAATAAATAATAATACGAGACGTTCATAGCCAGTGGTAACCACTGTTCGGTAAACGAATAGGTGGGTAAGCAACGTCAGGCAAGGTCAGCCCTTAGATGGGTGACCGTTTAGTGGCATTTGAACTGAGCGTCTCCGTGCTTCGGAGGGCACGTTAAAATCCCCGGCTATTGTCATCTAGACAGCTAAGTCAGAGGCCTAAGGGCGGCTTGACAACTCTGACTCCAGGTTGGCCACTAAGCATACGATAAACAAACAAATAATAATGAAGCCGCCTAGCGTGCTCTCTACACTTTATACATAGGTCGATTTGCTTGTTGAACCGTCACAAAATAACACATTTCTATGATCCACAGGGTACACTCTAATTTGATGTATGTTATATTTTGTGCCTGAATATATCTAATTTTGTGATACTATCACAAAGCACAGATAGTCCCAATTAAACGTCATTACCGAAAATAACATTGGGTGCATAACGACAATGATGAAATTGTAACTATCGTCCAATACAGTTCAAGTCTAAGCCCACACGCGCCACATTAATATAATTATTATGCAAAACAGTTTGTATTAGGCACTTAATATACAATTTATCTTAGTGTTCAGTCTGTATATGTGTAGGTACCTCGTTCTTACTTGTATTATTAAAAGTTTCTTGTTATTTTGTCGTAGCGACATCGACTTTGGTTTTTTGTGGTGCGATATAATCTGTTCAAGTAGTGTGGTGATCCATTGTTGCAGACAATGCGTCTAGTCTATGTTTTTCACCTCATACTCATGTGACTCATGGTGACGTCGCTGACGCTTACGCACCGTATAAGTGCCTCATTCATTAGATAGCCTAGTTAAATCTAAATTACGCGTTTTCAATAATTGGGGATATTTTCTAATTGTAATGCGATCGATAAAGATAAACGTTGTTACTGTCAATATCGAACCGTATACAATCGATACGAAATCGATTATGAAACTGTTACGGCAGTAATATTTACAGAATTTTTCGCAAGTGCCTGCGGTGCGGGGCGCAGCCGCGCTGCGTCGATGCCGGTCGCGGCGTCGCGTCGGCCCGAGCCCGCGTGTCTGGACGATCGACGCTATTTGGTCAGATGGTCATTGCTAACTGGACCCGAGAAAGTCGTCTATTTCGAAATTTGAGTGTTGCGTGATCTCGGTGTGCTATGTGTCGTTGCGGTGCCGCGGAGTCTGGTGCGGTGCGCGGCGAGCGGACGGCGGCGCGCTGTCTGCGCGTTCTTCCGGACCGCACCCGTCCGACCAGTCGCAACGCACCGCCCGCTGCCCGCCTCGGGCGATCGGCCTTCAGAGTTAAATAATTAAATCGAGAGAGCGACGCCGCTCGCCGCCGCCGCCGTCGCCGCGCTGCCCGCGAAGAAGCCGTCGCGGAAGGCGCTGCCAGCCTTGGTGGCGCTGTTCTGCGCCATCGAGGCCGGTTTGTCGTACGCATATTGCGTTCTTGCCGCGCCTAATCTTCTCGAACACCTTCCTGGACTGGGCGACTCGGTTCTTTTTATAATTGATTACGTAGGTGCCTAAAGATAGATCCGTTTTATATGAATTTGTAATTAAAGTTGTACATATGTACAAACACATTACATAAAGAGCTTTTGGAGACGTCACGATAGAGTCGTTATTACCTCTTAATAGATTTTGATTTAAAATTTATACTTTCAAAGAGATGAGACAATGATACATTAAAGGATTAGAAAGTAAAGACACTGAGTGTGGCAGTTGAACTGTGTTCATTAATATAAATATATACAGGGAATCTATTGTATATCACATAAACTGAAAAATAAACATGTGGGTACAATTCTTTTATGATGACGTACCATTAGCTAGATTTAACCAGCAGATTAAAACCATCCATTGTCACATAGAAAAAAACTAACAAAGAGACTACCAGTTAGTTACGGGAAATACTAATACTAATGTAACCCTATAATATCCTATACGTAGTATGGACGTTTTCCTTTTGTTTTAACGCGCGGGAAATCTTCAATAGTTCCAGGGAACTGTGGGCGTCAATCGTGGGTATGTGGGATTCTTACCCACTAAACGTCCGCGCCTGTCGTATCGGCAATAGAAAAGAGACCCCTCAAAGCCTTGCCTTTGGGCCCGCGGCGCATTGTAGCACCAACACGGGGTGCGAGGGGGGTCGCAACCCCGCTGCCGTCCTCCTCGGAGTCGCCGCCGTACTCGATGCACCTCTTGGGCCCATACTCCAACCGTACAGCTATTACATATAAAGACGTAGTACGGGCCTATATACATACATAAAATATATGAACTTTTCCAGAAGACATGGATGGCTGAACCTAAAACAACGAGGAGTAGCGAAAATTGTTCAGAGAACAATAAATGTGATTATAATAACTATAATTTATTTATCAAATTCTCGAAATAATGTAGACTACACGAACGGGTGCGATTTCGGTGGCAACCATAGATTTAGGAATTTTTACTACGGTGGCCACCATTCAATTAGAGTCAGTCATCCTCAACTTGCGGCCTACTGGCCGCATGCAGCCCGCTCGCCTTTTTTATGCGGCCCGAAGTCTAGTACAGTACTTATTTTTAGATTAACATTAGCATTTTATTGATAAGTGTACAAAAGTAATGCAAAAAATGTCGTTCGAAGAAGGTTCGAATGAATAAATGTTCATTTCACTCGCTTACTCTCTTAAAATAGCGCGCACACAGAATTTAAGTAAACAAATGTCTTCTATTAGTGAAAAATCCCTTAAATTTAAATAAATGCTATATTTCAAATATGCTATTTGTGTAATGTAATTTAATACTTATGGTAGTTATAATTAAACATACAATTTAGGTTATACTCTGTCCATTTTATTATTGGTTTTTTGACATCTGACGCCCATAAAGATTCGTATTATTAAAGTTACAAATTCACAGAAATAATATTGTACTTCATGGACGCGTACCGCACTTTAGTGAGTTGCCACACATAACGATTTCTACGATTGTGCCACAGATTACAAATAATCGATAGAAATAAATGCTAATATGTAAATAAGGCGTAATATGTTTTCATTACTATCATTCATTATTTATTATTATTTTGAGGGCCTCATGCATAATATAACAAAGAAAGACAACATTTTTAAGGTTGAAACATTAACATGAGTCGTCAGAATCAAAAAAATATTTAATCGAATGTACATTTTTCGATATCGATTCTTTTGATTACTATGTTCACGTTCCTATAAACTTCAAACATCGAACTGTCAAAAAACCAATAATAAAATGGACAAAGTATAGATTATTGTGGCCCGCAGGCTAAAGCAGAAGCGACTATGTGGCCCGCAAGGTAAAGCAGAAGCGACTATGTGGCCCACGGGTAAAAAGGTTGAGTATGGCTGAATTAGACTAACATGTTCGGTTTTTAAAATGGTTTATATTTACGGGAATATCCACGATCGTTCGAATAATATAAATGAGGAAAGTGTTGATCAGAGCTGGCTCTGATCAACACTTTCCTCATGAATCTGGATTCATCCCACCTCACCTCCTCACCTTCACCACCCCACGCGTTTTGGATGCGGTTCTCTTTGTCAATTAAGGATCAAACGAACTTACCCTTACGTGAAGTTCGATCATAATTATGTGAACAGTTCGGTCCTTAGCAACTTATAATGTTTACTTATTGTAGTTATGCGTCCATACTACTAGCCTTGCACGGTGTTATTAAGTTTTTTTTTTTTCGGGTATTTTATTATTTTATCACTTTGCCTACCACCACCACACTGACACTCCTATAAGACAGCCCACCCGCAGTTTATCTTCATTATGTTTAGAGTAGGAAAAACATTTCACATTTTATACTTGGGACGGGTGATATGTAAAAGGGAGGGGAGTATATAAGTTGCTAAGGACCGAACTGTTCACATAATTATGATCGAACTTCACGTAAGGGTAAGTTCGTTTGATCCTTAATTATGTTTCACAGTTCGGTCCTTAGCAACTTATAATGTTTACTTATTGTAGGATGTTTAGAGTGATGATCTATAAAATGTGAATATTAGCTATTATGATTTGGGGAATGTTGTTGGTTGTACATTTGGCTATACTACGCATGCATATTGTGTACTGATACTAAAATGTATAACTGTTTGTTTTCCCCAATAAAATAAAATAGAATAGGTAATACAAGATATGCCCTAAAAATCCAAATTCATTTATCTCTGCAATTATTATAATCAAAAAACAACATTACATAATATTATGCACTAGATTTTTTTTTGTTTTTGTTTTAAATATCAAATGAGTTTTCTAACAACAACCTTGATACGAGTCTTATAACACTAATATTATATTACACGTAGCCAACAGTAAATTCAGACGTAAGTATTAAGCCCGTAATAAAGTAGATTATCTTCCCTGACCAATCGTAATTTATACTGCGGAGGAACCGCAAGCAAAATTATCCATTATTAAGATTAAGTATTAAGAATAGAAAGGTCGAATCGAGAAAAATCTCGCTTCAAAACCTGTCAATAAATCATTGTCTTGTAAAAACGCGCAAATGCACCAAGCTTACAAAAACAATTTTAAAGGAAATATGCAAAACCTCACCATTAGACAATGACTGAAATTGAAGTCTATTTTCGTAATTGTTTTATATAATCAATAACTGAACATTATAATAAGGGTAACATGTAAGTAAATATCAGTTTGTGAACGTAAATGTTCCCAAATGCCACACAGGCCACATAGAATAGATAGAAAAAACCTTAAATTAATTATTTAATTAACATGATGCATAACCGAAACATTATTGAACTTTGACAATAGGTAAGCAATAAATTGTAATTAATGAACAATCCTGTATTAATTTCATCCATAATAGTAAAAGTATCTTTATGATTAATTAGTTGCACTTCAAAGTTACTGCGTAATTTTTTTTTTTTTTTTTGGAAAACAAGTATTGGGTCAAGACTTTATGTCACATTTTATAAGTTGAGGGTAGATAAGGAGATATACCCTCCAAATATTATTTATTGTGTCACCTACCCTCATATGTATCTACCAGCTGTCAGCTGATTGTAATGTCAATGACCGTTAGCTTATCTCATGAAGGGTATTATGTACAACAGTCATATATTGAACTTAAAGTTTTTTATTTTATAATATCTATACAGCCCGTATGGCGCCAATAACCCTAACGTTATTGCTGATTACTGGTGATAACCACAACCTGAAATTGCGTGAATGTCTTTTCAGTCAAGAAGTATAACTTATTTACCAATTTCGCAGTCAGACAAATAAAGAAGATTGTTAGCAGATCATGGTCGTGATCGGTATTTATTTAGTACATTTAGGTGCTATAGAGGTAGGTAGGTATATACACAACAGTCACAATCTTTAATTAATGCACTCATTAGATACCGAACGTAATTTTAAATGTATCTAGTCATTGTTCCAAAAAGGATTTAAGTTCTGTGTTACAATTTTTTTTTTCTTTTTTTTAAATATAGGAAGAACTCGTAAAGCCTCCAAATTACAAATATATCTATTTCTGGTGTACTTAATGTGTTTTTTTTTTAACGAATACGCCAACGTATGCTTTATAATCTGTATAGACAAATAACGCTCAAAATAAGCATGTCACGCAGACAAATGTGTTATGCGTGTGAATCGATCCCGCAACCAGGGCATAAAAAAAAATTAAAATTACCCAACAATATTTCTTTTAAATTATTAATACTAAGGGATGGTAATAGTGACGTACTAGTAAACACAACTAATATATTTGAACTCAAGAATAGTTCCTATCTCCAAAAATATTGTAACAATCAAAATTAATAGGTAGTAAAAACAAATAATATGGTCCGTGTAAAATTATTTTGTCAATCTCAAAAATCTTAAGAAGCAAAGATATTGAATAGAGAGCGTAAACTAGATAGTTTTGTGTATATTGTAGAAAAAACATATAAGTTACTCAAACCAGCTTGAATGTGGTGTATTACACATTAAAAGGCACATCAAACCTATAAGAGGAATATTCGCAACGCTGGTATATATAACATCAGAAAAAATCCAATGAAATATTCAACAAAAAATTACATAAGTATAATCGTATGAATTCTGAATAATAATATCAAAGATCAGACAGGATGTTTTTATTTTTATTTTATTTTTTTTAAACTGTGTAGGTATACTAAGATCAAGTGTATTATTTTTATGATATATTTAGCAAAGGATTATATAATATATAATCGTATTTTGACACTGAGTGATAACCTCGGTAAACAAACAGGGTTTTTTTTTTTTAAACGCTGTTTATAGGGTTTTATTTATCTAAGTATATATAATATATGCCTTAGATAAAAAAATATTACGTAAAAATGATCGTGTTAAGATATTTTATAACACTCACTGTGATTGGACAGGGTTCTTCAAACACCCTGAATATATATATATATTTTTTTAGAAACTATTGAACTTTATAAATTTACTACACAGATTTAAATGTAGTATTCAAACTTTTATAGCAATAAATGTGGAAATTAGAATTATGAATGACAAAAATTCGTCCTTAATATTGTCACATTCAAATATTGCAACTTTACTGTTCATAAAGTTATACCATAAATATAGTCATAAAGGTAATTAATTTAGCTAAATTCGTCATATTCTTATGTTCTCTAGAACAGATTTATCAATAGTTACTTTCCACTAAGTACTTAGGTATTTATAATAAGTGTAGGAGGCGGCCGGCGCGGCGTACTGTCCCATAAGTTCAGAGGCTACTTACTGCAGCTCCACGGTGGCACTCACGGATGCTCCGGCTATAGGCCGGCCAGGATCTCGTCGAGCGTCAAGCCCGCGGCGGCCAGTCCGCCTCGGCTCTGCTAGATACCACTTTGCAGTACGAACTATGAAGTCTTGAATTCATTCTACTGTGAATTATTATTACAATTATTATTACAAGTTTTTAATTATTTACTCATCTCGTCGAGTGGCGCACGACGCATTCCGATAATTAGGAGTACCTACACATCGAATTATATCTGACGATATTGTAAGAATCCCAGGCAACCGGTGGATGATAATAGCAAATTATCGTTAATTGTGACGTTCCAAGATGGACGTCTTCGTATATTCAACAGTGGAATTTTTCGGGCTAATGATCGGATATGTTCCCAGTTGTATTGGCAGCTTGCATTTACTAAACACAGCGTTAAGTCATAAGTCATAAAAATTACCCGCAATAAGGAATGCGCAACGCATTTATTCGTACATCTGTACATTGTTTGTACAAATGAGACGACACGGCTTGGAAACAGGTATCGTAAAGATAACATCGTAAACATGTCATACTGACATACCAGCAGCAAGACCTATACTCACATGAGCATTGTGTATCGCACAATGACGGTAAAGGTGTTCATTATCTACGACAGAGACGACCCTGATTGTATTGGAAGCTCGCATCGTATGAACACAGCGAAAGCAACAATTACCCGCTGTTGGGTGTGCATCGCAATTAACCGTAAATACTCATATATATATGTATACTCACATCAGCAAAGCGGACGTATCGCACTATAACGGTGAACGTGTTCATTATCTACGACAGAGACGACCCCGATTGTATTGGAAGCTCGCATCGTATGAACACAGCGAAAACAACAACTACAGGAGTGTGCATCGCTTTTGTGTAACGCACTATACGGTTAACGTGTTCAACACTACGACAGAGACGACCCTGGTATTGGAAGCTCGCATCGTCTGAACACAGCGATAACGTCAATACCCGCTGATGGGGTGACAACTACCCGCTGGTGGGGCATCGCTGTTAACCGTAAATGTGTTCTTTATGTACGTGTGAGACGACCCGGTATGGAAGCTCGATTCGTACGAACACAATAGTGCACGACGATCCATTTCCCGAAGCACGAAGAGACGTCCGACGTCACCACCGCGGCGGCACCTCTCCGTTGTCCCGACATCGCGGCGTCTCCTCTCAGTTGTCCGGTTCTTGATTTTCACTTTTTATTTAATACTGAATACACTTGCAGCTTTGGATTGGAGACGTGCGAAGGCTTGAGCACGGAAACAAACAATGAAGATAAACTGCGGGTGGGCTGTCTTATAGGAGTGTCAGTGTGGTGGTGGTAGGCAAAGTGATAAAATAATAAAATACCCGAAAAAAAAAAAACTTAATAACACCGTGCAAGGCTAGTAGTATGGACGCATAACTACAATAAGTAAACATTATAAGTTGCTAAGGACCGAACTGTGAAACATAATATTATATTATTTTAATAAGAGAATGGTGCCGATTCTCTTGTTCATCTGACTACACTAAACTGCACCAAAATAATTCTTAATTTAGTTTAGAAAATCATTTATCCTATTCTGTTGTTCATTGAAACTAAATTTAGTCATCACTTAATTTGACTTTGACAGCTACTAAATTAGGTTGATAGTGAGGTTTTCATTAGTCAAATTGTGTTAAGAGAAAACAATTCTCTTGTTCTGACTACACTAAACTAAAGTAATATAATTCTCCGGCTACGATACCTATATAACGGTACCTACCTAGGTAGATATTTGATTGATTCAATAATTTGAGCTTGAAATAGGAATAACATGTACTCATTTTTTTTAAAGGTTTTTTTTTGGTATCGAAGCCTTTACTAAAGTATTAGTCAAATGTATGGCCCCAGATTTGGGAATTCTAAATATTTTTTGAACTTATCGGCTAGGTACTTCGAAGGGATTTGAAAAATCCCTTAAACTTTCCAGCCTTATTCTCCGAAACCACATATCCATCCTGCTATATATATTGCAGAGTTTAACTCTTTAAATTACGATTTTTTATTTTAGTCGACATCATTTATCTGATCTGATTTTAGTTTGAAGTTTCTTATATTAGGCGTAATATGACGTAAACTGTGCACAACAGAATAGAAAAATACCTACCATTAAAACTAAGTTGAGTATCTAAAACTAATCTCTGTCAGACTATAATTTAGTTTAATTCATGGATCTCTGAATAGGTGTCATCGTTTGACACGACTAAACTAAAATTTAGACTAGTTTAGTCTAGTGCGTGATAACAAAATCGGCACCAATATCCCAATCTATACTTATAATAAAACTGTAACAGGTCCAATTCTGTACATAGAAGATATTTTGAAAATTATGTTTGGAGGGCATTCTATAACCGATACTAAAGCCAAAAGTGTATTTTTTTTATTTTTGTCTGTCTGTCTGTCTGTCTGTCTGTCTGTTTGTCTGTATCTCGGCTGAGCATCACGCCGAAACTACTGGATGGATTGAAACGAAACTTGGCATGATTTGAGTTAATACTCCGAGGTAGGACATAGGATACTTTTTATCCCGACATTCGGCACGGTTCCCTTGGGAGAGGGGACTAAAGTCAAAATGTGTAGTTGGTTATACGCTTGCTCCGATTTAACAATTTTTCATTATAATTATAATAAATATTTGTAAGGGAACACCCATAGACAGTTGTTAACAATGTTTGGAAATCGATCAGGTTAAGCAACGTTAGGTAAGGTCATTAAATAGATGGCTGACCGTTTAAAGCCATTTGAACTAAACGTCTCCGTGTTTCGGAGGGCAAGTACAAAGTGGGTCCAAGTTTTTAACCGACTTTAAAAAAGGAGGCTTTGTATTCTATGCGAATGTATATTATTGAAAGTTTAGTTAACGTAAACACAGCGCGGGCGGAGCTGCGTGGGTCAGCTAGTAAATAATAATTAATCATTTATACAATAACAATAATAACATCATCTACTAAACTAAACACAGGCCTCTCCCGTGTAAGGGGGGGGGGGGGGGGGGGGGTTGCCATAATCCCCATCATTAGCAGGCGTCTTGTGGATCGCAATATTGGTGGTGGCCTGGTGGGTAATCTAATAGAATGACGCTGCTGCCCGTCTTCTTGTTTTCCCTTTAGTTGTCTCTTACGAAACTCTCTCCCCCTCTTACGAACCCTAACATATAATGTATAATAATCATTTATTACATATAACTTGTAGGAAGAAGACATCCCATTATGCTCTCCATGGCTGAATTTATCGCCAAAAGTAACCTAATAAAACTAAGGAATCTAATCATTGCAGCCTATTAGTTTCTAATACATAATCAATGCAAACACATTTAAAACAATGTTAATAAAAAATATTACGTTGTACATGTAACTAGTAGTACATATCCGGAATCGGAATCAATCTGTCCATCTTGTCTCCGTATATTTTAACAGACGAATTGAGAACCTCCTCCTTTTTGAAGTCGGTTAAAAACAAATGACTGTGTGTGAGTTATGAATAATTTGATAATAAATGTTTGTTTGACCTAATTAAGGACGTATATATTTATTTATTCTAAAAATATGTTGTTCAGCACTTCAATATTTTTACAATAAAAAATATATTACCCGGTTAAATTAAAAATGTACTGTTTCTTGCATATAACTTGCAGTAAGGTACTAATTTAACTTTGTAGGGATGGTACACACTAGAGGGTAATGTAATTACTACGCACGCGTTTCTTATAACTCGGTTTATGGCTCTAAAACCGATGTAATAAAAAGCTCACTTTACAAGCAAGTGTGTAGAAAATATTTCTATGTGTTTTTCCGTATTCGACCTCTCGGCTTTCATACAAAAGCACACATAGGCAAAATTCATATAAACAAGTTGCAAGCCAAAAGTTCTATTATCTTAATGACCTACACGCAATTAGTCCTACTTGCAAAATATCTTGTGTAAACATTGCAGACTTCCTGTGTAAAGGGCACTGTAGCTGGTAAAATCACCGGGCTCGAGTAAATTCATAACTAATGTCTCGGCAGACAAGTGGAGCTGTCTATAGGCAGGACTCCTGTCTATACTCCTCGGCAAACTTGGTGTTGCTTGTCTCGTCACACCTACATCTTGGTAAATACCTACAATGCGCGCTCGCGTGCATTATCTTTTCTCTATATTCAATACTAGCTGACCCACGCAGCTCCGCCTGCGCTATTTTTACGTTAACTAAACTTTTAATAACAGACATTCGCATCTAATACATAACCTCCTTTTTTATAGTCGGTTAAAAACTGGGACCCACTTTTTACTTGCTCTCCGAAGCACGGACCCGTTTAGTTCAAATGGCGTCAAACGGTCACCCATCTATTTAATGACCTTACCTAACGTTGCTTAACCCGATCGATTACAAAACCTTGATAACAACTTTCTATCAGTGTTCCCTTACTAATATTTATTATATTATAAAGAAAAATTGATAAAATCGGACCAAGCGTATAACCAAGTACCTACCCATTTTGACTTTAATCCCCTCTCCCAAAAGAACCGTGCTAGATTACGGGATAAAAAGTATCCTATGTCCTACCTCGTAGTAAGATCTCAAATCATGCCAAGTTTCATTTGAATCCATTCAGTAGTTTCGGCGTGATGCGCAGCCGTGATACAGACAGACAGACAGACAAAAATTAAAAAAAAATACATTTTCGGCCTCAGTATCGGTTATAGAATGCCCTCCAAATATAATTTTCAAAATATCTTCAATGTACAGAATTGGACCTGTTACAGTTTTATTATAAGTATAGATAGATAATTCAATTTTACGAATAGATCAAACAAGAAAACTAAATAAGTAGGTACATAAATAAATACAAATAAAATCAATGATCAACATAAATATACAATCTTTTAACTTTTATTTAAATTCAACGTAGTTATTGAGTGACGGGTATCCTGTTTTACGGCTTGTCGGCCGCTCAACAGTCGGCGATTCTGCGAATCAGTGGATATTGTCGCAAATTGCCGCTTTCGCCACTCGCTGAATAATGTATGCGATAACATAACATCACGTCGCGCGCCTGCCGCGTCGACGTCGCCGCCCGCGCCGCTCACCCCCCAACAATTCAACAAACCCGTTGTTTCCCGGTCGCGACGCCTCCATGCGGCCGTTCGCTCCGAACCACCACGTTATTATCCAACGTAAATTGAATCCGCGATGCGCTCGTTATCATATCCTTACACAACACCGACGGAACTTTCAAATGTTGAAGCTTTTTCTTTAGCGGCTTTCTATACAGTTACGCACATTCCGTGCGCCAAAACGGCTTCTATGGGACGTTTACGACCGCGTTCGTGTTCTAATGAATTGGTTGTCGTCGGAGATTGGTCCCCGGTCGTATGTAGGGTGTGGTCGGCCGCGGTGGCTCGCTGATATGGGCTGGTCGTCGTGTGGGGTGGCCCTGGCGGCGTTTCCCACAACGGCGGCTCCTCGACCAGTTCGTCGGAATGTGGTCGCGGCACCGGCCCGCACTTTCACCAAAACAATTCGTTAGCGGCCTCTTTCGGCATCGCACCGCGCACCGCACCCCGCCACCCGCACACGTGAAAATTAACAACACACCGATATAATTATGACCTCGTCATCGGTATTTAGATATGGGCCCTTAGTATATACTGATATACATCCGACCTGTGCCTATACCTAATCTCATAGATTACAAGAAAACATAATATATCATCCAATTTATACCCACGGACTCTAACGTTCGTATGTGCGAGTAATTACATATAAGAAAATAAAACACATAGCTATCTATAGCCTTCGTTTCACATAAGATACATACTATCTTATATTTTAGTTTTCCGTTGTTATATCTACTGAAAGGATGTGCATGCGGCGCGACAAAGCATTTGCGTCACAAGGCGTCAGAAGTGCAACGGAGGTTGCTTTCTTCGTATTCGTTGTCGCATAGTTACATAAAATGCATGGGAAATGTCTGCCAGGTAGGTATTTAATGTTTCCATCTCGCAACCTTTTTGCTATTAGGTACGCTCAAATACTTAAGATTATCGCGGTAGCTTTAAATAGCCTTATGAGATCAATATGGCTGAAAGTGAAAACGTAGATTTTTTATGTAGAGCTAGTTTTTACCATTCTAAAATTACAACTTTTTGTGTTATGTGTGTTTTTTTTAGATAATCGAATATTTAATCGTCTTCTGTTGATACTCATCTATCAAGCGCGTTTATGGATTAGAATAGTCTGCTCTAAAAATATAGCTTCATAGTTTGGTGATCTAGGGGTGTGATGTTTATATTTGTACTATACTAGTTTGTGAACTCCCCACCTCTCTTCATTAAATTTTTCACCAGCGTCTTAATAGAATAAAATGTTTGAAAGAAAACTAATAGTATGAATGTTTTAGTTTACGATCAAAACTCGTACTAGTGTGAAACGAAACATACTTCATAACCAATTCGTAGTCTTATTTGAAATTTTCTGGTGTTTTCAAAAAGGAATTCAGGGATTCAGCTTTCTCACAATTTCTCTAAAGCTTGATAGAATGGGGTAGCTGGGTCGGGATGAATTTTACTACTATGCTTACACATTTACATTTGATTTGATTTTCTTAATAGACTCTCCGTAATGCAGCGTTTTTTTTAGTATTGGTTAAACGAGTATCTAAGTAGAGGTTGGGTAGGGTAGTAACAAAATGAGTACGGCGGCGACTCCGAGGAGGACGGTGGCGGGGTTGTGACCCCCGTCCCCGTGAGCACCGTGACTGGTTCCCGGGAGGCTACAATGCGCCCCCCGGCGGTGGGCTCAAAGGCAAGACACTGAGGCCCCTGGTGCAGATCTCACCGGAGAGACCTGGGAACCCTCTCATGTGCCGATGCGACAGCCGCGGGGGTTTTAGTGTGTAAGAATCCCACATACCCCGGTCGAGCCCCACAGCTCCCGGGAATCTTTTGATGATTTATCTCGCGTCAAAATAAAAAAAGGGTAGTAACAATATGAAAGTTTGTAGTAAGTAGGTATATTAATTCTATAAACTCATACACATGAGCAAGGTGATGGTCAGGATGATTTTTCAGGAGTATGAATGTATTTATTGAAGGAAAACATCGTGAGGAAACCTGCATGTCTGAGAAAGCCTAACTAGCTCTCGAATGACGTGTGAAGCCCGCCAACCCGCAATTGGCTGGCGTGGTACTATGGCCTATGCCTCCCTCCCGCGGCCTCCCTCATCTTGAGGGGAGGCCCGTGCCCAACACTGGGACATAAATAAGGGCTGGTATTATTTATATTGTATTTATTTGGCCTTTGGTCGATAAAACTAAAAGCACGTAGAAGCGTACCGACAACGTGCGTGACGGTAACGCGTAGACACTGAAAAGTATAGAGTATTGAACTTTATCTCCTCTAAATAATGCATATATTTGTGAAACATTCGATGCTTCGCTTTTACTCTACTCTGTCAATGCGAATTGTCGTCACTGTAGAGCGTGTTCACATTGTGTATTTTACCGCAACAGTTTTCGTAAGACCTTTGCAGAAGCGAATGAAAACATACTGAGTTCGCAATATGCGGAAAAAATTAATGGGCTAATATGAGCTAGTGTGTGACTGTGGTACCACCTGATCATCGTCATCATCATCAGCCCACATCAGACCACTGCTGGACATATAGAGCAAGATCCCACGACGGCCAGACCTTCGTTATTTTATAAAAGCTACAGTTCACCAGCTACAATGCTCTTCACACCGGAACGCGGCAATGTTTACATACTGCTGCGTGGCGGCAGAATATCGTGACACTACAGTGGTGCCAACCTGGACAGTCGTTTGCACAAGGACCTACCTATCTCCTAGTAAATAATTCGTTTTGGAACAAGCGATCCTGCTTAATACTACTACGTGGTAGGTCCTTGTGCAAGGAACCGTCCAGGTAGGTACCACCGCAGTGTCAGATATTCTGCCGCCAAGCAGCAGTGTGTAAGCATTGCTGTGTTCCAGCGTGAAGGGCACTGTAGCTGGTGAAATTACCGGACACAAAGACTTAATATCTAATGTCTTAAGGGTCGGCAACGCGCTAGTGATTCTTCTGGTTTTGCTAGTATCTATAGGCTGCGGTGACTGCTTACCATCAGGCGGGCCGTATGCTTGCTTGCCACCTTGGTAGTATAAAAAAAAATACGTTGAACGCTCAGTTAAGTTACTTAAATAACTCTGTTTATTATAACTTTATGCCCTTGTCCACCAGGTACGGCCAGTTATCCGGCATGGTAGAGCCGGTGTTCGGCGTGTTGGGTGCAGTGGCGGTGGCCGCAGCCCAGCCTGCGTTGCCCTACGCCCTGGCGTTTGCTGCCGGCGCCATGATATACGTTGTCGCCGACGACATCATTCCGGAGGCCAATGCGTCGTAAGTGCCATCTATACTTCCCTTAGATCTTCATGCCTTATTGATATTTTAAGTAATCGGTGTAGTGTATGCCCAGACTTATAGTTATTTCCAACACACGTTTTATAAAATTTTGTAAGGTTCGATTTTGAATTTGACTTGATAGATGTTACTGCTGGAATAGAGTTACAAATCTATTAAATCGAATTCGAAATTGTTTTTTTAGAATAGTTTTATAAATTCTGTTTGTATCTTATAATGTTAGCAATCACTATAATAATATGCTGGGCAATCAGTTACCGGTTACCTTATACACTTTTAGAATGTTGTCTTTCATGATGTAAATGTAAGAAATTAACGTAATTTTTACTTTATAATTTGTAATTACGTTTCGCCTGAGTTGCTTCAGCTATGAGACCTGCATCCCCTATATGTGATGTGTGATGGACTAGTTGTGTTGTTTTGTACCTTTTGTTGTAAAAAAAAAATTTAAAGGATCCAGTCACAGAGCCTCTGTGTTTGTCGCATATAAGACAAACGGTGGTACTTCAGCATGTAGTACAGTGATGCATCATAGAGTAGTAATAGAAATAATATTAGTAGTAGTAGAAATAGTTCTAATAATTAAATTTCTACTAATTTTTAAAGGTAAGTATATATAACATATTAATATTACGTACTTACATAATACGAGTACATTCCAACTTAGTGCAAATAATGACTGTCGTGTCTTTTTATTTTCCCCTCCGATACTGATTAAATCGTTCGGCCTTGAATTTGACCTAAAAAGACTGCTAAGGACAAGCACCTTTTGTAACGTCCCCTCCGCGACACGGCCCTTCAGCTTTTGATGGTTATGCTAACATTGTGTTACTTAATGCGCATCTTCTTACATGTGTTTCCACACTCATCAGTATTACTCATATATAGTGCATATTTCAAATAAATTGGTATCCTAATAACCTTGTTATGAACCCTTGTTTTTTTAATGGCGGCGAATATTTGAAATAGTATAGCCAATGATATTTTACTAAAGATATGTTATATCCCTAATAACGTACGATAAAAGTTGTCTCACTTATAGTTAGCTATACCTAGCTATACATTTTCCTACCTATAGTCTGACAAGGACAGATACATAACGAGAAAAGTAAGAGAAAACGAGATGGCTATATTTTGTGCGTTCCGTTGTCAGCGTTGGTTAAACGCTTGTCAGTGTCATCTTGTCAACTGACACATTCAATTTTACAATTATTTCTTACAATATTATTATGAAAATTGAAATACAAATTGAAAATCAAATTATTTTTTCAAAGTTACATGTGCTATATTATTCCTGACTATTTATTTACTTTTGCCTGGTAATTTGTGCACATTATAAATACGCAGGACGGAATTTTCAATTTTTAATGATAGACGTCACGATGTCGCATTAACTACACGGGACGGCATGCGACTAACTGCTACAAAACCCAGTTGGGGGATACTCGCTGAACGTCTGGCGAGCGCTAATGGCATATCTATTGTTTAAAATATCATTGAGTATAGCCAATTACGCAACAGATATAATAGTGTGTGTGTGCTTCTGCGGCGCAGTAGGAGTCCGCTAGCTTTGCAAACCGGAGGTCACCGGCTTCAAATTCTGCGGGGAACAGCAACTTTGTTTCTTACTATTTAGTACGACTCAAGCTGATCACATGCTCTTCTCTGAAAAGTAGATAATACATCTATCGGATGAGCTTTTAAAAAGTCTGTCTTGCCCTAAGTAAGCTTGCGCGAGTGAAGAAAGAGAGAGTGCATATTCTGTGTCTGTGCAAGCACTTGTGCACTATAATATCACCTGCACAGTTGGTTAATCTTGTAAAGGATTTGTTGCCGTGGCCGGATCGGGTAGAACATTAATATAGTCTTTATAGTGAGAGCCGGTTAAAATAAGGAGTAGCATCGACGTTTGGAGTCGCTGGACGTTCGGGGTGTGGGCTCAGAGTAATTAGAATAGAGCCTATATCGCGTCGATTGCCCGAACAAATTTTTCGTGGCACTTTTGCGGGGTGCGGGAGGTGAAGTAAACACACACAGATACAATTTCACGCATACCCACACTATAATAAACTCTCAACACATTCAAAAAGATGCGCACACAAATAAAGAATGACCTGAACATATGAACAAAATTTGGCAGAGGGGTTAGCGCATCATGATCTCTCCAGTGGTATCTCCTCTAAGGATGTTGGCCATAGAACGTCCATTGAGTACGGCGGCGACTCTAAGGAGGACGGCGACGGGGTTGCGATCCCCGTCCGCATGAGCACCTTGTCTGGTTCCGGGGGGCTACAATGCATGGGCTCAAAGGCAAGGCACTGAAGTCTGAAGTGCCCCTGGTGCAGATCCCACCGGTGAGCCCGGGGGTCCCCCTCTCATGTGCCGAATCGTCAGCCGCGGGGGGTTTAGTGAGTAGGAATGCCAAATACCTAGGTCGAGCCCCACAGCTCCCGGGCACCTTTTGAAAGGTTCGCGAAAAAAAAGCTGCATCGTGTTTTTACGTAACCCTTTGAAGCAAGAGTCATTTTATACAGTCTCTCAGATGAGCAGTCTGTATTATCCTAACCAATAAGGAACAACGATAAGAAAACTAAATTAGTTATTAGACTATTTTGACATCACATTAATCAAGAGTTATGTGTAAACTTTTGTTTGACTTTTTAACATTTATATTCCGAAGCTAATCGATTTATATAATGCAATTGGCACTTCTCCAATTTAGATACTATGTAACTTCAAACCGTTCCAAAACACGATTAATGGTTAAATTAGAATCAGAGGAATATCTAGACATCAATTTTAATGTTTTGTTCTTACACGAGACATGAATCATTATATCACGCCGTTTTGTCCCAAAGCATCGGTAGAGATGTACACCCACGTTTCTCAATTACATGGAACCAAGCCAGTTGCCATTTACTGAGCATTATTCCAAACACTGTACTGCAATGGAGCATTCCCTGAAAACCTATTAGCAAGTTTTGGCAGGGACCTGAGAATTTAGCTTAAGACCTTATGATCGCAGGACCCGCATGCCTATCATCATGCAAAATGTTATTTGGGCGCTATTGAAAAAGAGAATTTGTCTAACAAATACTTTTGAGAACTTTTGTTATCCTCGACACAATATCTGAGTTTGGGGGAAAACAGCAGCTCCCTTCATAATTGGATTGACGAGGGTCGTTCTCGCTTAATTGTTGCAATTCATGTTAGTATAACAACCAGTATACTGTTTGCTAACCCTCTGTGCACAAAAATCTTAATAGTTTGAGAACGAGGACGGAGTTACTTCCCTTAGCAACAGAATACTATTGTCATTATGGGGTATTGTTCCCGACCAGTCTGACTCCCTTCCGCCTCGTCCGACGAGTATCTTTGTATACTTATTATTAGTTCGAAATCATGGGCCAAAATTGTTCACATCACGATGGACGGCCACATGCACGTCAATATTAGTTTTTAACCGACTTCAAAAAGGAGGAGGTTCTCAATTCGTCTGTATATATTTTTTTTTTTTTATGTATGTTCGCGCATAACTCTGTCAATTATGAACCGATTTGAAAAAATCTTTCTTCCATCCATTCTTCAATCCATTGATCGGGTCCCATAAAAAAATTATTGCGTAGTAATAAGTAGTTCCTGAAAAACAAGAATGGTGACTGCGCACTGAGAGCTGCAGGAAAGCCTATATCGATGACTTTATGTCGCTTTTTAAGGACAAAAATGGTCATAACTCTGGCAAATATTTACCAATTTCAATGATTCTTTTTTTAATCGAAAGAAGAAACCACTTTATTAAATCTGTATGAATTTTATTACAACCGGATAAGAACTTCCTGGAGGAACATGAACGATGTGGAGGAATTTATCTGGTAAAAACCATAAAACTGATGTTCTCCATTACATTGCTCTGACAATTATGAACCGATTGCGATGATTCTTTTTTTATTCGAGAGACTAAACTACTATGATAATTCCATGCAAATTTCATTACGACCGGATAAATAGGTTCTGAGTTTCTGAAGAAACATGAATTATGTAAAACTATGTAGACGATAATGTGATCATAACCTATCTAGATAATTTTACGGTTTTCGATGGTTCAATCTTTATATATGAAAATATCACTAAAAAGTTTAAAATAAAATCTTTTAAAAAAAAAATTGAACCGACTTCAATATCACTGAAAAGTATAAAATAATTTAAATATTATTGAAGTTGGTGCCAAATATACACAGCCGGTAAGCTAACACCAACTTCAATAATATTTAAATTATTTTATACTTTTCAGTGATATTGAAGTCGGTTCAATTTTTTTTTTTAAAGATTTTATTATGGTCCTAACTTCTTGTCGCACGTAATTCCTCAGCAGCCGAAAGATGTTTACTTATTTATTTATTTATATTTAATGAAGACTAGCAGCTTATAAAACTAATTACATTTCACATAATAGAAACTAGAAGCCATTTATAAGTCTCCACTGGTTAACACTGAATAAAGGCCACCCTTTGATGGGCTGGGTTGCCATAATCCGCTTGGCAGGCGTCTTTGGGATCGTAGTATAGGTGGTAGATAATCCAATAGAAGGACGCTGCTGCCCGTCTTCTTGTTTTCTCTTATTCGCCTATTACAACACTCAATGAGGCACACTAGAAGGCTATATATTGTAGCTACTTCGCCGACTAGACTACAAGGACCCGGCTTTTGATTTTCCAATAGAAGTGGTGATAGCAAAATCAGTGCAATTCCGGAGCATCCAATGGTATACCTATCAGTCAGTAGGGATCGCTGGTAGTAACCCTCTCCAGATACATTCAATAAATAGGCCCTAAACTTTCCGGAGGCCTTTAGTGTCGTACTGACTTATTTAAAAGAGATGTTGAAATGAAACTAATTTTGCGGATTATGTCGCGGTTTATTTTTTATTTTAATTACCCGACGTATCGAATACTTTACAGCATTCATGGTCGCGGGCGGACTAAGGTGGTGTGGTAGCTGTCCATACGTCATAGTTGTCTTAGGGTACTCTCAGGTCTTCTAATTATAAAACAGTTTTTAACTATCCATTTACTTTAATTTGGCTTTATTTGCTTCTAAAACTTATGAATTTATACTTTTGAATTGAATTGCAAAATGAATTGCAACCAATGATATTTTAAACAATAGATATGCCATTAGCGCTTGCCAGACGTCCAGCGAGTATCCCCCAACTGGGTTTTGTAGCAGTTAGTCGCACGCCGTCCCGCGTAGTTAATGCGACATCGTGACGTCTATCATTAAAAATTGAAAATGCCGTCCTGCGTATTTATAATGTGCACAAATTACCAGGCAAAAGTAAATAAATAGTCAGGAATAATATAGCACATGTAACTTTGAAAACATAATTTGATTTTCAATTTGTATTTCAATTTTCATAATAATATTGTAAAAAATAATTGTAAAATTGAATGTGTCAGTTGACAATATGACACTGACAAGCGTTTAACCAACGCTGACAACGGAACGCACAAAATATAGCCATCTCGTTTTCTCTTACTTTTCTCGTTATGTATCTGTCCTTGTCAGACTATAGATAGGAAAATGTATAGCTAGGTATAGCTAACTACAAGTGAGACAACTTTTATCGTGCGTTAGTAGGGATATAACATATCTTTAGTAAAATATCATTGATTGCAACACATAACAAAAAACTGGCATGGCGGCAAAAGGGTCACAGTCATGTGTAATTTTTATTATCAATGGCTTTAAAGGTATTTTTATTACAGTACTCTTTGTATTTTTGTTTCTGTTTTCTCATACATAATTTTAATAATTACAATATCAATGATAATCAATTCATTACATACAGTACACGCACATAACCAACTGTGACAAGTGTGAGCAGCAGCAGTAGCTATTGACAGCTGGCTAGCTGACAGTTTAATTCGGCATCGTGAGACGCCATCTTGGGACGCCTTGTTGAATGTAGATATAAAATAAATGGTAATTATAATTAAAATTACAACAATAATAGTCATTTAAACGAAATATTTATATTTTTCCCGAATTCTATGGATTTTTCTCGATTTTTTGAGGTGGTGTACATAGACCTAGCCCATTTTGCAACAAGTCCTTTGATGATATCAGATAATAGTCGCGTACCTACATACTCATGCTTGGTATAGTAATTTGAGAATAGATTGAAAATGTCGATTATGTACAAGACTTGCAGAAATGTGGGCGACAAACTAAATTAGATTTTTCTACAGTAAAATGTCGTCGAATGCATTAATAGCAGCAGATACAATAGAGTTTTGCACATTGCAAACGGCACGTGAGGTGTAGGCGCGCGGCGCGACGCGACGAAAATAGCTTCCGCCCCGCCTGAAATAGCGACCGCGCCGTCTGACACCACGGACGTGTCGCCGCCGCACTGCGATGCTCCGCGACTACTAAAGGGGGCCACACACTAAAGACTGAGCGAGGCGATGCGATGCGTAGACGGGGTGCTTTGAATAAATGAAAATGCGACGCGACGCGTAGCTGCCAGTACGGCTGAGGCCCCATTAGTGTGTTTCGTTGCGTTGCGTCGCAAAAAATATATGTAAAACGTCGCAGAGCTGCGACGTTTTCCATATATTTTTCCTCAGCCTACCTCCAACGTGATCGAATGATCGATGTTCCCAGATTACGGTCTGTGCAGATTTCTACGGTGAGGTGCGTCATACTTTACTATTTTGTATGGCGAGATACGATGCGACACCACCAAACTATGATTAGGACTACAAAGTGGCCGATACAGAAGAGTTAAATGCTTACGTATGTTGGATCGAGAGGTAATGATCAAAATGACGTGTTCATACGTTTGTACAAGGAAGATTTGTATCATTGTGTCGCGTCGCATCGCTGTCGTCAATTATACAGAGACCCCGTTTATGAGAGAGTTAAGCACAAGTTCGACGGGCCTCTTGGTCTATTGGTTAGACACCCTAGCCGCTATGCCGTGCCTAGTTTGGGATCAGATGACCGTGTGTAGATTGTCCCAGGATATTATTATTCCAAGTTTGAAATTGCGCCTCGCCGCGGCGTATACACTGTCCCATATATACATATGTATGTCGGAAACACGTTTAACATCCTTTTTTTTTAAACTTTACATGATCACTTGAACACAGAAACACAATCTCACTCATGCACACTAGAATAACACACGAGTAAACTACCGGCATAAGGTCTCGAATACGCACTGAAGCCCTACCTACCTACCTAGAGTGGCCTCCACCTGCCCCTTACAGCCACCCCTGACCGACCGCTTCCTATCTCGACCTTCTATCAACCTAGTAACCAAACCCATCGGAATGTAGATTGCAACCACTAGATAAATGGACTACACGAGCCAGAGAGGACAACTCATCGCACAACTACTCAATATGAAATCTCACAGGAAACTATCACAATCTAAACCAACAGCTGCAGTACGTTAGCTCACCAACACCGACCTTCACTGTAGACTCTCTTCTGTCTTACCGATCCCTGTTTTCATATCTGTCAACTGTAACAATCACTGTAACCGTCTTACCCAACGAACCTTACATAAAGACCACAACACACACTAACACATACACACATAGACACAAACTACTGTGACAATCTTGCCCAGCTGGTCCCTCTAGGAGGCCACTGTAACCGTCTTGCCCAGCGAACCTCACATATGGATCACAACACACATTCACACACAGAGACACACATTACTGTGATAATCTTGTTCAGCTGGTCCCTCAAGGAGGCCACTGTAACTGTCTTACCCAGCGAACCTCGCATATGGACCACAACACACATTAACACACACAGACACACACTGGTGTAACAATCTTGCCCAGCTGGTCCCTCAAGGAGGCCACTGTAACCGTCTTGCCCAGCGAACCTCAAATAAGGACCATAACACACACACACACACTTAACAAATAATCCCACACCCACTAAGGCTTCCCTTTGATCATCTCATACGACAGCGTGGACTTGATAACCTGACATCTTGCTATATCATCATCTCGTATGATGACATAACCCTCCACACACACACACAGTGATGTTCGACCTCATGCAAACCACCACTGGCTAAGGCGTCCCTTCGACCAGCTGTTTGTCATCTCATATAACAGCGTGGACCGGACAACCTGGCACCTCATCATGTCATCATCTCGTATGATGACTTCACCCTCCGCACACACAGTGATGTTCGACCACATGCAAACCACCACTGGCTAAGGCGTCCCTTCGACTAGTTGTCATCTCATATGACAGCGTGGACCTGACACCTCATCATGTCATCATCTCGTATGATGACATGATCCTTCACGCACACAGTGATATTTGACCACATCCAATACAAGCAACCCTGTACGAGACCACCGACCAGACCGTCACGACATCCCAAACTAGATCACTCAGGACAAATCACTCCCTTCGGGGTCACCGCACCAACTATCTCAAGATCCCACACTACTACTCGCAATACTCTCTACGGGATCATTACTCTGACTGTCACATGATCCCAAACTAGACTACTCGCAATACAAACTACTCTCTACGAGATCACCATGCTGACTCTCACGAGATCCCAAGCTATATACGACTCACAGCACGAACTACTCTGTAGACTAGACTGTGTTCATTCTACAAAGTACTTAGCTCTCAATATCCACTGATCGTTTCCCGAATAACTGAACGTAGACTCTCGTCCGGATCCTCACGCTGGACTCAATGCTACACCTCACTGATTCACTAGGAAATATCACGATAGACTCTCCATTATAATTTACGATCATCATCAAACATAACCATACTACTTTTCCAACCATCACACTTGTTATGTCATCGTCAACCAATCACCCGAACTAATGTCATGGCGTCACGTCAAACATGACAGTTGACATCTCGTAATAAAGATGTGCCGGCACGGCCGTCCTGCCTTCCTCACGTCCTCGTGAGGTGCAACACCAAAAGGTAGGGACAGTCTACGAAAGTAGTAACCCGCTCGGCTATCCTGGCCCATTTCAAAGATTTCAAGATCGTAGAAAACCAAAAAGAATCAAAATTCTAAATCATCTTGATAATTCAAAGACAAAAGGTTCCTATTACCAGTCAAAAGACTTTAACAGGCAATGGTTACCATAGAGCAATTCTACAATTTTAGACGGTCCCTTCATCCAACTTTTCCTCTTTTGCAATATACCAGTGCATCTTTTGAGTAACTCACAATGAGTCTGGCCCAGGAAACACTATCCGTCCAATGTACACTATCAATGGAAATCAAAACATGTCGGATGTAAAAGTGAACAGGCCTTGAGTGCTCTCGCAGTAGGTATCCGGCTCTCAGATATCACCCCATAAAGTCAAATGCAACCTCAAAATTGCTGTTGCTGCAGTGGCATGATCACTAAATTAACTTTCCAGACTATAACAACACACACAGCGGATGTTCCATACCGCTACAAAGGTCTATCGTACCGTACCACACCTATGGAATCTATGTCACTCCAACTGCTACATCACTAAACGAACCTTTGGTATTGAATTCAGCACTACATAATGTTTCATCAGTCACACGTTCATTCAGATTAACGTCTCACAGTCTCGAAGCAAAACGCCAGATGGCAAAAGCGGATAGGCCATGAGCCAATCCCACTTCTGATGTCGGAAACACGTTTAACATCCTTTTTTTTTAAACTTTACATGATCACTTGAACACAGAAACACAATCTCACTCATGCACACTAGAATAACACACGAGTAAACTACCGGCATAAGGTCTCGAATACGCACTGAAGCCCTACCTACCTACCTAGAGTGGCCTCCACCTGCCCCTTACAGCCACCCCTGACCGACCGCTTCCTATCTCGACCTTCTATCAACCTAGTAACCAAACCCATCGGAATGTAGATTGCAACCACTAGATAAATGGACTACACGAGCCAGAGAGGACAACTCATCGCACAACTACTCAATATGAAATCTCACAGGAAACTATCACAATCTAAACCAACAGCTGCAGTACGTTAGCTCACCAACACCGACCTTCACTGTAGACTCTCTTCTGTCTTACCGATCCCTGTTTTCATATCTGTCAACTGTAACAATCACTGTAACCGTCTTACCCAACGAACCTTACATAAAGACCACAACACACACTAACACATACACACATAGACACAAACTACTGTGACAATCTTGCCCAGCTGGTCCCTCTAGGAGGCCACTGTAACCGTCTTGCCCAGCGAACCTCACATATGGATCACAACACACATTCACACACAGAGACACACATTACTGTGATAATCTTGTTCAGCTGGTCCCTCAAGGAGGCCACTGTAACTGTCTTACCCAGCGAACCTCGCATATGGACCACAACACACATTAACACACACAGACACACACTGGTGTAACAATCTTGCCCAGCTGGTCCCTCAAGGAGGCCACTGTAACCGTCTTGCCCAGCGAACCTCAAATAAGGACCATAACACACACACACACACTTAACAAATAATCCCACACCCACTAAGGCTTCCCTTTGATCATCTCATACGACAGCGTGGACTTGATAACCTGACATCTTGCTATATCATCATCTCGTATGATGACATAACCCTCCACACACACACACAGTGATGTTCGACCTCATGCAAACCACCACTGGCTAAGGCGTCCCTTCGACCAGCTGTTTGTCATCTCATATAACAGCGTGGACCGGACAACCTGGCACCTCATCATGTCATCATCTCGTATGATGACTTCACCCTCCGCACACACAGTGATGTTCGACCACATGCAAACCACCACTGGCTAAGGCGTCCCTTCGACTAGTTGTCATCTCATATGACAGCGTGGACCTGACACCTCATCATGTCATCATCTCGTATGATGACATGATCCTTCACGCACACAGTGATATTTGACCACATCCAATACAAGCAACCCTGTACGAGACCACCGACCAGACCGTCACGACATCCCAAACTAGATCACTCAGGACAAATCACTCCCTTCGGGGTCACCGCACCAACTATCTCAAGATCCCACACTACTACTCGCAATACTCTCTACGGGATCATTACTCTGACTGTCACATGATCCCAAACTAGACTACTCGCAATACAAACTACTCTCTACGAGATCACCATGCTGACTCTCACGAGATCCCAAGCTATATACGACTCACAGCACGAACTACTCTGTAGACTAGACTGTGTTCATTCTACAAAGTACTTAGCTCTCAATATCCACTGATCGTTTCCCGAATAACTGAACGTAGACTCTCGTCCGGATCCTCACGCTGGACTCAATGCTACACCTCACTGATTCACTAGGAAATATCACGATAGACTCTCCATTATAATTTACGATCATCATCAAACATAACCATACTACTTTTCCAACCATCACACTTGTTATGTCATCGTCAACCAATCACCCGAACTAATGTCATGGCGTCACGTCAAACATGACAGTTGACATCTCGTAATAAAGATGTGCCGGCATGTATATAGATGCATACAAAATTCGGCAGCCACGGTCATCGCGCGCGCCGTGCCATTTCGCCTCGCCCCGCAATGTGTTCGATGTGTAGAGTTCCTTACCAGCTCGACATTTATTGCTTTCCGACCATGTTACACTATTTGTTACGTGGACAATAAAACAATACTGTTCTTCCACACAACCGCATTTTTTCGGTCACCGTATTTCCAAATTTTTATTGATTTGCTTAATCCAAACTGCAGCTGTGCAACAAACTAATCTTAATTGCCACATTAAAACCAGAGAGTAAGCTTCCTACTATAGAGCAGGATCGATGCATACGCCACCAGTTGACAAAGCTGGTTTACTCAGGCTCCACCACTTGATAATTTTAATTTTCAGACTTAGTTCGTTCTTAGCTTTCTTCTAGTATAGTCACTGATATTTTCATACACACAATCACCGTTACAGGCTCTAAAGATTAAAGTCGTTTATTCATCGATATAATATATAAACTAGATAAACATTCACGAACAAAATGACATCTAAAATGTGGTCGCGGAGGTTGCAAACTTATCTCTGCTGGTGGCGGAAATGTGAACTAACGATTTTATAATGATAATGTAGGTAATGACTTTTAGTTTGACAGTTTCATATAGACAGTAGCGACACTCCTATCGGCAAAAATAAATTAGTCAGGATGTGGCTTGTAAAGAAATTGCGACACAAGGGCGCTATTTCTCACTACCACTTTTTGAACCGTGACACCAAATCTAATTTATATATTATATCGATGCGTTTATTTGTAGGTGGTTCTACTTTGTATATAATGTTTGATATGCTGTGTTGTAATAGAGAATTTAATTTTAATGTTACTAACAATTTTTTGTCACACACTTACATGTTCTTCCTTCACCAAAAGCTAGTAACAATCGCACAAAGACGATTCGCAAATGATTAGTTAAAGAAATCAGAGGTGCGAGCCGGGTTCGAATCTGTGCACCTTGTTTCTAAGGCAAGCGCTCGCCCACTGAGCTGTTGCTGCTTACTCACTTCTACTACATATTTTATGTACATTAGGTACTTTTATTACACCCGAGTTACAGGGTGGATAGGTAAAAAGAGTTAAGTACCAAAACATTAGCCTTACATACGTTTTTCATGCCTGGCTCCATCATCAGACGACATGATTGATTGTGGAATCTCAATATTTACATCATTTTATCTACCGTATTGCATTTTAGCATTAAGTATCGTTCTTATCAATGTTGCACCAAGCACATTCGTCACTTCTTAGTAGATAGATAATGCGTTATTCTTCCACCATTACAAAATACACAAAAAATAGGCGCTTTCAGTCGAGTTGAATGTCACAATAGGCGGTCTTATCACTGACTAATAGCTCTACCCGGTAACCTTTTGACGGAGAGGATATATGAATATTTAGTACTCGTAAGTCACAAAAACAGAGATTCCTCTTAATAAATTTAAAAAAGATAGGGCATTACGGAAACGCCCGTTCGAAATGAAATATGTAGTCTGACAGGTAAACTATCTTTCAGAAGACTGTTTCCAAATAAAACCACCACCTTCTTGTGGGCTTTTATTCCTTCCTACAGTGGATAGGGTCGCGAGTGCTCTATAAAAATTCGCTGTGCCTGCGGCTGAAGGACCATCGGCTGTTCCTATTGCTGGTACAGCCTTTGTTATGGTTGTTACCTTTGACACGGGGTCCTTATCCTTGTGTTGTTAATAAGCTAGTTAGTGCGCTGCTGCAACATATTTAGAAGTATCACTTATACTCACGAATAAGTCTTACAACCGATTTTTACTGCTGTATAAGGTCGACAACCGATTTTTACTGTTGGAAAAAGTTTACAACCCATTTTCACCACGACGCGGAAAGGAAGCGTGTTTTGATTATGTTTGTCTGTAGTAACGTAGCTCCGAAAGCTGACTTTACTGACTGGCATGGTTATGTTATGATTAATGAATACTTGTCCAGATCTTTATTATGAGTTCGTATTTTTGCGTCAGGTCTTCAATTGATACTAATAGGTGTATTGATAAATGTCGATAATACTTGTATATCGACCATATAAATAATATAATTATTTTAGCTGTTTTATTTTCACATTGAAATGAAACTAATTTTACGAATTATATCTTAGTTTATTTTTAATTTTAATATCCGGACGTTTCAAACACTTTACAGCATTCATGGTCACGAGCGGACTGAGGTGGTAACTATCCATACGTCATAATTATCTTAGGGTACCCTCATGTCTTCTAATTACTATTGTTAGTCCGATCTAAGCAGAAAGTGCTTACAGTATCTTGAGGTCTTGCAGTGGAATGCTTGTCTTTGGATTTGGTTATATTTATCACGGGTATCCTAAGCTGGTGGTAGCACCCAGCCATCTTCTCTATTGAAATAATGTTTTTTTTTTTTTAAATGTCAATAGCCTCACATATCATCCTTGGCAGGAATCGCTGTTATTTTGCGAGGATTTGTGGTTTGTCAAATCTAATACAATGGTGGGTGCGATCCTGGACATGTTCACAGACTGCAAACATTGTATAGCGTAGATGTTTTACGTTAACTATATTAAGTTCTTTTACAAAGGTATAACTGATCTTTTTGTTTGCCCGATGTATGAGACCCCACAATCACAATCCAGTTTGTATAATCCTGCATCTTGTAGAGGTATGTGGCACTTGAAGCTCGGCACCAAGATGCTCCTCGTCACAGATCCCGTGTGGTCTCTGAAACAAAGATTTACCCACGGTAGCTAAAAAGCTGTTGGTAAACTTAGTTTCGTTTCAATATTCGCGACAATATCAGAATTCATTTCTTTTATTTTCATCAAAATTTTCGCATATATCAAATCAATTTTGTGATAAACATTTAGTAGGTACATAAAACACCAAAACAAAACAACTTTTACTCACTGTCTAAGGTATTTATTTATGAGTGACTATAAGAGAAAATGTAATTATTAATGGCATTAAATGAATCTTAATGAATTTTAATGAGTAAAGATATTTTAATGGCATTAAATGAATCTTAATGAATTTTAATGAGTAAAGATATTTTATTGGAATGAGTATGATTGGTGTCGCAGCGAGACGTCTATTTGCAGCGGGCGGGCGGCGCGCGCGCAGGGCGGGCGCGTGGCAACCTCGCACGATATGAAGTAAATTCGGTGCGCCGCCGGTTAGCGTGGGCTTGTCACCGTCTCGCCACTGTCAATAACAATAAATATAAGAAATGAGGCGTTTGTTGCCGGGATAAGGCCGGTGACGACGCTCTAGTTTGTCTATGTCCTGACGTCACTGTCTGGGAATCCAGTGTGCCGCCGCCGTCCGACACTCCCTGACCTACCTCCAGACTTAGCGCTGCATATCCCGGGAACACGCCGCAGATGCACCAAGCACCGCATGCTGGTTCCCTTCACTCTCTGTATCTTTTGCATTGTATCCAAAACAACGAAAGTTGAAAGGTTTCTGATACATTTGGGAATCAGTATTAAAGCAACAAATCGTTTTTAAAGTACTTAAAAATGGGTAAAATCTTAACGTCCCTTACAAATTCTATTAAGTGCTTTATATTTGTTCGTGAATCTAATTAAATTATCTTCCTTAAGGCATTAACTGCATGAGTGAGTGAATCTCTAGGAGTCCGCCCTGATTTTTCTTCCACGTGGATACGACTCGCAAAGGATCGCTGAGTGTCTGCATCCACTCGTTGCGAGTCGTTACTAATCACAGCTTTTCCGCATAGCATCTAGTTGCACATTTGTTTTGTTAAAAAGACACTCAGTTCTGTGTGTGTTATTTATTATGGGTGTATTATTGTTAGGTGCTTGTTGGGCTGGATGTCTCGAAGCAGTCACGCCGCGGTTGTGTTCAGTGGCGAGGTCTAAGTTGAACCAGCCTTGAATACGACGTCGAGTTTAACGTTGTTACAATCCATATTCACCATCGCATTTCGGCTGAACGTTGAACTGACTGTTAAACTATTCCACCTTAAGAAGTTCCTCTGAAAACAGTAAATTCTCGTGGCTACGTGGCACTACCGCCACGCCACGCATACCGTAAGAAAAGTTAGTGAATATGACACACAACTCGCCGCTGCCCGCATCGTTGAACTCAACGTTGAGTTTCTTAGAGAATACCAGGGCAGGTCGTATCTCGTATCTCGGTGCTTGGCGAGTGGTTGACCGTCATTATTACACGCCGTATCGCAGTGTTTTTACTGAATAAATTGGCACGGCGATAATATCGTCGTGATAGATTCGCTCGTGAAGTTAGCGCCTTAAAAGTGGGCTATACAGCAATATGAACACATTGCTGCTTGGTAGCAGGACATTGCTATGATGCTCGCTCTACCTAGAAGGTCGCTAGCACAAGGAACAACCTCGTTAAAAATAAGTGTAATCGTTTATAATGTTTATAATATTTACTATATTAAAAAGTCCGAGAGTACCCGAAGTGGGTGCTTGTAAAAGTAGAGATTATGGAGAGGAGTTTCTTGCACAATCAATGTAAGATATGTATTATTTTTACAACATGTAAAGATTAAGCAAGAAAAAAAATAACCACGAATTATTGCTGGCTGTGTATTTTGGAAATAAGTTTGCTTCTGTAAAAGTGATGTCATTGGTATTTAAGTGTATGTCGTATCGTCGTCGTTGATCCAGTCGGGGTTCCCCACAACACGTGACCAGAATAAACGCCTAACTGTCGTACTTGTTACATGGCGCACTCCGACGCACCGTCTCGTCACGAGCCGGATGTCAAAACTACGCTTCGGCAAATGGATTTGTTAGGAGTCGTTACCCAACTCCGTTTTGCAACAGACGCCCCAAATTATGCATTCAATTTCGCTGATTAGGCAACGAGCCGAATTGGAATGCTTTTTTAAAAATGGAATTACCCACCTTGCTGGAGTTCCCTAAATCCATACTGGAATTTCAATGAGGACCTACATCAGACGGATTACCTAACCAATTTGATAGCATAGAGTTGCACGTCTCGTCTGCTCTAGTGAAACGCTAAGTAAATAATAAGTTTGTGTATACATTATCACTAATTACTGCATTAATAGCTCGACTGCTACTATTATAGCCTCCGTGGCGCAGCGAGAGGATAATACCGACTGATAACATGATTGTTTGAAAAATAAATAAGAAAAGGAGAGTCGGTAATGAGCCCGATTACAGACGTTGTGTTGGTCTGTCATCCCACCAGAGACCCCCTATGTGAATAATAGAAGAAAGAGTATACATGTATCTGCGCATACTAATATTTATCTTGTACGAAAAGATTAGAGGGAGGCACAACGTGAACATTCGCTCAAAATCAGAGTAGCCCAACTGGGGCACATCTCTACTTTTAAAAAGATCGGAGCCACAACGCCACCTTCAAGTAGCGATGGTGATGTGTTGCTACGTATTCCTACAGTAAGTAATACATGTAGAATCCACTATTAAATACTGGATTAAATCCGTTCGGGCCAGCTGAATTATTTAAAACTAGATATTTTACAAACCTTAATTTTTGGAAACGATAATGTAAATTGGTAAACTTACGTCTACTCATATTATACGAGTATCTAGTAACTTGGAAATAAGAAGTACTCATATGAGAATAGCGTCCAATATTTATGGATTTATGAAACATCGGATTTTGAAATTTTCTTTCAAAATCCGTAAAAAATTGCTGTATATTTTTTTGATGATTTTAAAAACTAAGCTACTTTCAAATATAGTTTTATTTTTCTTGTAATAATTACTTATTACCTGTAATTATTTCAAATGTTCCCTCCATAAATTTTGGATATACGCGGGGAACTACGTGATAAAATAAAATAATAATTAATTTCGAAATATTTAAATAAAGCCCTTTCATCTGATACGCCACTTACATCAAGTGTGTACTACAACACTAGTAGTAATCTCACTTTTGAATTTCGACGCCCCATTTCGAACCTATTAAAAAAAAATTGCGATGAGTTTGGGTAAGCAATAATTTAAGCTATTCCAAATATCAAATCGATAGCGTTAGTTGTTGCCGAAATATATCGTTGTTACAGACAGACGAAGTCACACCATAATAAGGGTTATTATTTTACCACTTTGGTACGAAACACTAAACACATACATAATTTGCATAAACATACATATGTATAGTATAACTGTGGCAAATATGTTAGTTTCTTTACGGGTAGTTCGACTATCGTGGACGCTTCTTGGATGCATCTGTTCCTGGGATCTTCATAGCTATAGGTAATTCTACAGACATATAAACACCACGATTCTATAGAACTCACGGTATACACCTACATTGAATATCAAATTGCATCACGTAGTTTTCGTATGTGGTAACTTATTATTATCGTTTGGCATAAAGTAACTACCACCAATTTTTCTCAGTAAATCAATCCAACGCGATTAAGAAATTTGTATTCCGTGATACTTAAGAATCATGAATATTAAATAAGATTATACAAACATTTGCTTCTAGATTACTAATAAGGCTCGAGTGTAGTCTGCTAATAGTATATAATTTTTAAAATGAAATTGTATATGTAGTAAACGTATGTACCAGGAAATTGTTTAAATACGTTGCGTGTATATTCAATTAGTATTTCCCGGCCTTTTCTGTAACAATCGCCATCACCGGCCTTCCCGATATCGAAATTTTGCCACCTAATTGACATTCAAATGTCGTTCACGCATTATTTCTCAATGAAATCGCATTCATCGTATTGTATGACGACAACGGTTTATAACGGACCTGTATATGTTATTATGTACATACCATTATGTATATTACGAGCAAAGTGCGTCAGAAAACCTAACGTATTACTGCCCCCTAAACACGAGACATACATTTTAATGTGTTTATGATTTGTCCGTTTAAGTTTCGTAATCGACATTTCCGGTCGATCAAACAAAACAATATTCTTCCACGTGTTTTCTGAATATAAAATATTGGATTGGATAATTATCTATTGGAATTGGACTTATTAGTTTTATGAGGTGCTTATAGGTGCAATCCCTGTTCGGTGAACGATCAGATAAATGACCGTTTAGTGGCAACTGAGCTTTTCCGTGCTTTGGAGGGCACGTAAAAAGGGGGTCCCAGTTGTCATCTAGGAGGCAGTCGTTAAGCCAAGTGATACGTCTAAGGGCAGATAGGCCACGAACCTTATGCTAAAGAATAAATAAAAATATGTATAGTTTTTATTTTATCTTCGTATGATATGATGGCCGCTCTGGCGCCTGTCTCATTCCCTATTTATTCCCTTATCGTCGCTACTTTGCAAAAAAACTGAATTAAGTCGCAACAATTGTTTCTTCAAAAAAAAGAACTAGACATAGTGGTCAAACAAAAACGGTCGGATGATCCCTTGAACGACAGACGTCAAAACAGTTATCGTAGCGTGCAGTATATATAGCCTGAATACACACACACGCGAATTGAATCACCACTGTTTCAGGTTATAATACAGACAACATCACTGTAGCTAGGATCTATCTATTTTTGAGTATATTATAGTCGCTGTTCTGAAAGATGTGGATGGGTCCTGTAGCTCATCCCTTTTAATGCCGGAGCGCAGCTTTTATATTTTTGTTTGCAAAAAAACTGTTACGTTTTGCTATCTACAAGATTGTTCTTCTTATCATTTGATAGCGGTAATGTACAAAAAAATGTGACTTATAATTTTTGTCCGCAGCGGTAACGGCAAACTGGCGACTTGGGGCTGTATCATTGGCTTCGTGGTGATGATGTGCCTGGATGTCGGCCTTGGATAACTCCGCCTGTTTGGCTCCAACCGTGCTTCATGCCGGCGACCTAGCTACTTAATTTCGGTTCGAGATATCCTCCGCGTCTGTTAGTAGTTTATATATTAAAAAAAGAAATGTGTTATGATCGTTGCACATATCATGGGGACAGTGTGATCGTGAATCGTCGTGAATTGTATGAAGCGTGGATTTAAAAGGTTTGTTTTGGATTCCTTCACATTTATTTCTTAGTTAAATTTCTTTCAACTGCCAAAAATATACGAATAAACAAAGGTAATTATTAGTAATTTAATCTTTAGCACTTACCGCCCCTATTCTAATACGACGACGTACTCATGTATATCAGGCAGAAAATATTTTAAAATATTTATTTCAATATGGACATAATGTATATAATGTATTTAATTTCAAAATAAATATACCTATTCCTAGATAATTATTATCTCGTTCGATATAATGTATAGTATTCTGTATTGTGTAAATTGAAAACAATTATTATGTAGATAGTGCATGAAATTTCGAAAATTATATAATATGATTGAAAGTTAATGAAAATTATTTTAAGCTTTGTCTACAGCGCACAGATAACCGTCATAATTATGTATAGGTGTAAATATTCTGCTCACATCTCGTCGCTAGTATCCAACATTATTTGTACTATAATAAAGATTCAAGGGAAGTTACGAGCTTGTGGTTACTCGGAATTTTGGTGCTCCATACCAAAAAACACGTAGTAGGTAAGTTAGATTCAATTGTCAAGTTAAACAACGCGGTAGGTATATAAAATTCAGTATCGAGTTGCATTTCTATGCGTCAATTATACATATAAATATACCGTTTCATTTTACATTCTAAGATTGTAAACTTTCCGTGAGAAAATAGCATTTATCGAATTATGATATCTTTAAACAAACCTCGTACAACTTACTGCATTCATGTTCCACTGAAATATTTCCTAGTGTTTTATTTTTACGAATTTAAGGATTATCTTGTGAATGTTTTCTGTGAATCCAAATGCTATCGTCGGATTACCGAACAAATCGTTTGTATATAAATTAGCGGTGGAATTCGTTGTAAATGTAAGATATTCTAATAGCGTGGTACATTTAGTATAGTTCATCTGCACCAGATTCTAAGCGTCCTAAGAAATTTTGCATTTTAGCTAAAAAATTGTTTTCTGAGAAACAGATTGTAAAAAATTTATGTTTATAAAGTGACCGTTTTCTTTACATATATTTTTTTAAATTAGCATTTTGTAAAACTGATAATCTATAGATATTCTTTTTTGTGACTTACGGAGGTATTGGTGGGTAGAGAATAAATTAGAAATTTATTAGATCTCCTTATCAGTTTTGAACTGATTACTAATTTTATTTATGTAGTTTGACAATATTTACTACTGTAACTAAAAGCTTTATCCCACGAATAGTGGTAGAAATGTATTCCAAAAACTAATAAAATTATATTAATATAATAAGTAGGTATATTATATATTACAGTATTGTATTCGTACGCGATTAATTAATCGTCGTTTTGGTTAGTTTAGAATTTTAGATAGTATAATAATATTCGTAGTCACGAATTCCACCTGATACGGCGCTAGAGAATCGATGTTATTGTAATAATAGTTTTATTTTTTAGGAATGCAAAGCGCGACTGCTGTCGTGCGGCTAATATAGGGTCAATTTAATAGATCACATTTGACATCTGTCAGTTTCTTTTGTCATTATTACAATAAATATGTAATCGTAATTGAAAAAATTTAAGCAATTGTGCAGTTCTAAATTCGAAAACAATAATAATATTTTATGCCCGCCGTTACAAGGTTACATTTTGATGAAGTGTCAAATGTGATCTTTTAAATTGGACCTACTTTAGTTGCTCCGTTTGTATTTACAGTTATGTGTATGTATGCATCCTTAAAAAAAAAGTGTCCGCAACGCGTCGGACACCATGCTAACTTTACGCGCACAATTGAATTTTAAGCCAAATTTTAAGTGTTGTGTTATTACATATTAGCTAAACATTATACAGGTAGTCTATAACAATAACAAACAATATCCTTAACTGCATGAAGTATTATGTAAACTTGTCCGTGGGCAATGAACGCGTGCAATCTCTTGCAAAATAGAAATGTGTCCTATGCAAATAGCAAGTGGTACGCTTGTTACTAGTACGAGCAATTAGGTTTATGATGTCACTCGTTAAAAATAGCAATGACAATCCTTTCTACAGTTTCAGAATATTAAATATTATGTAATAGCTACTGGCTCTGCATCCTTAGCTGTTTCTCGTTAAATGATATGTTATATCGGCGTCTTTTTTTTTGTTCTCGCGGGGGAACCTTTACTAGGTCCCCGGAACCTGTGGGGGTCAACAGGGGTATGTGGGATCCTTACCCAATAAAACCCCCGCGGCTGTGGCATCGGCACATGAGAGGCTTCAAATATGTCATTTCCATACATTTGTTTTCTATCTAGCGTTTCGTATGAATGACAAGTTTGTTTAAGCCCTCTGGGCTCTCCGGCGAGACCTGCACTAGGTATCCCTCAGTGCCTTGCCTATGAACTGGCCGCCAGTCGGGTGGCGCATTGTAGCCCCTTAGAATCCTGAGACGATGCTTACGAAAACGGGGGTCGCGCCCCAGCCGCCGTCCTCCTACACCCCTAACGTGCAGCTACTTCGAAGATGTCAGTGTCTATGCCAACCTTAACGACAATAGAGTTGAACCTTTCAAAAGTGCTAGCGTTATTTGAAATAAACTATTTTTTAGTTTGAGTTTGGGTTTTGAGTTTGAACATTACTTTAAAGCAGATATTGTATAGATAGATAGATATTTTGTCATAATATTTACTATATGCTTTATACAACAATACTTTTTGTATACATAAAGCCGAAACAACCCAAATTAATTTTCTTATAAAAGTTAACGAAAATATGGGTAAACAAACCATTGTAATGGGTTTTATAAGTGATTTAAAACAGTCTACATTCTGTTTTAGGGTATACCTAAAATCGGGTTGTTTATTTATGTATATTAGTCGATTTTATCACCTGCATGCGTTCAATGCGGCAGGGTATAGTTTCATAAGTGTGAATTGCAATATACTACATTAATTAATGGCAGCACTGGTTAGATTATTTAACTGTGGTTATAGTGATGTGCATATTTGCCTGAATTAATAAATATTGATTATAATTCGGGGGCTAAGCACAGCACCAGTTTACCAAACATTTTGTCAGAATAACATGTTTTTATTGATGGCATATGTAAGAAATTGTTACCTAAGGTTATTGTTTTTATAATAATATAAAATGAAGCAAATTTTTGTTGTTGTATTATTTCCACTGAATCATTGATCATGTATATACTTTTCATGCACCGAGGCCTTACTAAAATTATAGGAAGGTATCCTTTTACAAACTTTATTTTTCCCTCCGAAGCACTTCCTCCTGACCATCATCTACCATGTCTATCTTGGAAGGGCTTAAATAGACTACGTACACAGGTCGGTCGGTGTAAAGGAAACCTAGTTAGGTCGAAATGGCGACACAGCTGTTCGTGAGTGTGGGTCCTCCCCACGAAGTATGACCCATTTATTGTCCTGTCCAGCGTTCACAGACTCCTGTACAATTCAGGAACCTATTAGATGCAACCGAAAAGTGGCAAAGTATTCGGAGGGCAGAGTATGATTGTATCTGTTGCCGATAAGAAAAGAAGAAGATGTATTGTTAAGTAAAGCACAATTTCGGTACACTACAGTAACTACACCACCTTGGCGATGATATGAATGCATACATCGTAAGCATAATGTAATTTAAGCCCATTCTGTGCAGTCTGGCTTTTTGTACTTTTATCATTTATACTATTTCTTTACCAAGTTTGGTGCTGACATATACGTAATCAGGGAGCCGACTGGATGCCGCAGCATGCGCGCAGTTCCATGATCCCTTGGAGCATAATCGGAGTCAAAGCTGTGTATATATGACATCTAAAACATTTCGTAAACGCTTTAATTTAGGGCTATAGAATCTGTATTTACATAAAAACAATACAAATCAATATAAAGTTCGCCTCCATGAGATACAAATTAAAAAGATACACACCTAGTTTTACCAAAATTTATGAGTGTATGTATGTAGGTTTGTACGCGGATTTCTCAGAAACTACAGGTCCGATTACGAAAATTATTTTTGCAATAGTTAGAGTATTTTTCAACTTAGGGTACAGTACAAGTTTCATCAAAATCGGTCCAGTAGTTTAAGAGATATAAACTTTTTATGTTTTCAGTAAGTTACTGTAACGTAGACGTTCGAGTTGCGTGATAGTGCTGATACTTATTTTGCTAAAATAAAAGTCACTAAAAAGTGCTAAATAAACTATTTTTTAAAAATAAAAACCGGCTTCAAAGTAAATTATCTAAAAAGCATAAAATAACGAAAATATATTGAAGTCGGTGTCAGCTCGTAGCTCGTTCTAGTCTTAGTTAACATGATGTGCTAGCACCGACTTCAATATAATTTATGCTTTTTAGATAAATTACTTTGAAGGCGGTTTGTTTTTTTAAATAGTTTATTATATCTTGAATCGATCGTTTACGTTGGTACATTAACGTAAAAGAAATAACATTTCTAAAAATTATGTTATTTAGAGTAATAATTTATTGAAAATTTCAATTTGGGTGATTTATCCGCCGCCAGCTTCGCGCGCTTCCTGTGACTTCAGCTTCCGCCACCAACCACATCGCATACATGCGTATTCCCTACTGTGTGAGTGATGCTGTCTAATTAGTCTATGTGACCGGTGGCCATTTCATTGTTTTCTAAAACTATTATTATTTTTGTGAGCTTTGTCGTTGTAATAATATAATTGATGTTAGTATATAATTTTCTTGAACACATCCTCATCACCGGCACGGTCGGTGTAAATATACAGGGTGTAAGGGACTCATCATCATCATCATCAGCCGGAAGACGTCCACTGCTGAACATAGGCCTCCCCCTTAGAACGCCACAATGAACGACAATTGGCTATTTGCATCCATCGGTTACCTGCGACGCGCACAATGTCGTCTGTCCACCTAGTGGGATGCCTGCCAACGTTGCGTCTTCCAGTTCGTGGTCGTCACTCGAGAACCTTTCTTCCCCAAGGGTTATCGGTTCTTCGAGCGATGTGGCCTGCCCATTGCCACTTCAACTTGCAGATTCTGAGAGCTATGTCGGTGACCTTAGTTCTTCGGCGAATCTCCACATTTCGGATTCTGTCGCTCAAAGAAACTCAGAGCATAGCTCTCTCCGTGGCTCGCTGTGTGACTCTGAACTTCTCTAAAAGGCCAGCCGTTAGAGACCACGTCTCAGTACCATATGTCATCACTGGCAACACACACTGGTTAAAAACCTTCGTCTTCAGGCACTGCGGTATTTTGGACGAAAAGATATTGCGTAGTTTCCTGAACGCTGCCCATCCGAGTTGGATTCTTCGGGCGACCTCTTTGTCGAAGTTGGACCGACCTAACTGGATAGTTTGTCCTAGGTATACGTAGTGGTCAACAACTTCGAGTGTATCGTTCCCAAAAAATAGCAGTACGGGTGTAACATGGACATTAGACATAATCTTCGTCTTGTCCATGTTCATTTTAAGACCCACCTGTTGGGAAACGCTACTGAGGTCGCTGAGCATCGTATTTCGTATCGATTACAGAGTTTACCAACACCTAACACCAAAGGTTGTTTTTGAAAATTCGAAACACGTATTGATTTATTTTATTTAGAGAATCTTTTCAGTAAATTTCAAGTCAATCGAACCATACAATAAAGTTTCATACAAAAGAAAACACCCCATTTAACCCCTTTAGGAGTCGAATTTTCAAAATCCTTTCTTAGTGGATGCTTACGTCATAAGAAGAACCTACTGTCCAAATTTCAGCTTTCTAGGTCCAGCGGTTTGGCCTGTGCGTTGATGAATCAGTCAGTCAGGACAAGTAATTTTATATGTATAGATGACAAATGACTAACTTGTTAATTTTTGAGCATGTAATTAATACGTGCGGAATAATATTTATTTTTCAAATTACATTGCTAATTGCCTCCCGCTGAGAAGGGAGGGGTTGCCATAATCCCCACGCTTGGCAGGCGTCTTGGGGATCGCAGTATAGGTGGTAGGTAATCCAATAGAGAGACGATGATGCCCGTCTTCTTGTTTTCCCTTAGTCGCCTCTCACGGACACCCAACGGGAAGTGGTTTGAGCTTAAATTTCAAATTTTGCTGCTAACTCTTCTTAAAATACAGCGAAGTATTTTCAAAGGGTCAAAAGGTTTCTCCGGCCTGGGCCACTGTATAATAGTAAGAATAGGTATTATGATACAAGTGAGCTAAGTTGCTTATTAATCACGAGGCTGTGGTTTGCAACCCGAGCCGAGTGTGTCATGAGCAGAGCTTACGAGTTTCATGCGACGTTTTTCAACAAACTTGCGAGGAAAAAACAAAAATTATTAACCACACAGCGACGAATACAATACATACATGATGATAGTTTATTCGTCCATATACAGGACAGGCGAAGGAATTTCTCCATCTTAGAGAAAGAAAACAATAGAGAGCTGGCACTTTCTTTCTCATTCGCTCAAGAAAAGGATGCATTTATATATATTATACGTGATAGAAAGAAACAGAGCATATGATTTTTTGTCCCTTAGCGTGTGTTCAAAATCTGGCGCACCTACGGTGCGTTTTCTTCGAGTACTCATGAAATTTTCTAGTTCACGACCTAGCTTTGGAGTTTTAAATTGAATTGCGTTATGAAATATCGTTTATACTACATAATAGGCGCATTTGAATAAATATCAATAACGTGTGTTAAGTGTACGAATGATTATTTTCCGTTATTTTCTGTCCTTATCGGCGGCACGCTAGCTAGATGTCTTGTTATATTCTGTCTACGTTCTCCATACTGCCAAATCTTTTATAGATTCTATATTTATCCGTATTGTTATTCCATGAAGTAATGTGTCTTATCCGAGATATAAATTTATAAGGCAGAAATCCCAAGTCTTGCATAGTTCTTCATTATCCGGTTAGTAAGTTTCAGTAAGGCAGAAATGCCAAGTCTTGTATATTTCTTCAGCGACGAATACAATAAAAACAAAATATGACAATTATGGAAAATGGCGCGCGTTTTTTTTTTCACGGGCTCAATGTAATGTGAGTGAGCATACAGCCTACTACAAAATTATAATTTTAAGTGATAAAATGCAAATATTTTAACAATTTATAACAAATTATTGTTAATTATGAATAATTTGATAATAATAAATTTTGTTTGACTTATTTAAGGACGTGTGTACACATTTATTTAGTCCAAAAAAATATATGGATTTTCAGTGGCACTCCACCCGCAAAACCTGTTTGTTTTTAATAATAAAAAAATGTATTACCCGGTTAAATTTAGAATGCTCTGTTTACTCGCGTACAACTTGCAGTAAGGTACTAATTTAACTTTGTAGGAATAATTCTATTACGTACTAGTGCGGTAATGTCATTACGCACGCGTGTCTTATAGCTAGGTTTATGGCCCTAAAAACTGAGCTAAAAACGATGTAATAAGGCTCACTTTACCAGCAAGTGTGTAGAAAAAGATTTTTTAATACAGTTGCTCAAAAAGTGGCGTATTGCAGGGATGTATAGCGTTCGGGATGTAGGGTATTACGCACTAGTGCTTTTTCTTTACCTTTCCCGCACTCGTGCGTTTTCTTTCCCAACTGTCAAAATAATGTCTATTAAAAAGAGAAAAAAAAAACAACCACGAAGTTTTTACTAAAAAGAATTCATAGAAGTTTTTACGATTCAGCTACTAATTTGTTTCAATATCAGATTTGGCTGTATGGGCATATTTCCCTTTGCCTACCCAGAATGGATAAAGAAAACAAAAAACTGCTTATATTATTTTACGGGAAAAGGCGCGGGAACCTTCGAAAGAAAAAGGCGCAAATTTTAAATTGTTAAAATATTTATTTAAAATAATTTGTAAAATATTGTATAAAAAGTGTAAATAGCTTGTACATATTTCTATATTGTGTACATATAAAAGTTTTAAATGTAAAGATGGGGAAGATAAGAAAACGAAAGAAAGAAGATGGGCCAGGGAATAATGATACGGAGTTAGATGGATCTGATTCTTCTTCATTTCAGTCTGTTGATGCCGTAGATAAGTATAAGACTTTTCAAATACCTAATTATCATAGATTGTATCCTGAAAATGGGGGCAATTTTGAGTACATTGTTTTTGTTGAAAGTATAGAAATTAACAAACCTCTAGGAGATAGAGGCATGATGTCTTTAGCTAATATTTTAAAAAGATATAATAAAGGTATTAAACAACTAGTGCGCATGAATAAATATAAGGTGGGTGTCATTTTCGAGAGTGCAGGTATGGCAAATGCTGCGCTTGCCAACAAGAAATTCCTCGATATGAACAAACTTAAAGCCAGTATCCCAGCTGCCGCTACTGAAACTACAGGTGTCATACAACATGTTCCAACGGACTTATCAAATGAACAGATTTACACTGCACTGACTAGCACTAAAAATATAATTTCTATTCGTAGAATAATGAGGAGAGTCAAGAATGATGACAACACTTTTCAGCTGCAACCCACAAAAACTGTATGTATAACATTTTCTTGTCCGAGCCTACCAGATAGTGTTGACCTGAACAGTTGGCGGTTTGAGGTCACAACATACATTCCTCCAGTCAAGCAGTGTCTACGTTGCCTCCGGTATGGACACTTGGCTAAGTTTTGCAAAAACTCAGAAAAATGCTCAATCTGTGCAGACAGTCACAACTATAAGAATTGTACTGTTGCACCAACTAGTGCCTGTTGCTATCATTGTAAAGGTAATCACATCGCAATTTCCTCAGAGTGCCCTGTAAAGCAAGAAAAAATAAAACAATGCAAAGAAAAGTTAATTAAAAAATCATTTGCTGATGTTGTTAACGAAAAATCATATCCTTCATTAGGTGGCAAGAAAAAAAGCCCTTCTGAACTTTTTGTATCACTATTAGATTCTGATCACATTTTAAAGTTATTAGTTGATTCTGTCATAAAACTGATCACTATGAGCAAAACTAAAGAAACTAGCATATGTAGTAAAACTATTAAAGACTTTCTCATACAAAACATACAACATGAACATAATGCTTCCCATTAATTTTTTTTTATGGATTATTTAAATATTGTACAATGGAATGCCCAGAGTTTACGAAGTAATCAACATATTTTTTCACATTTTCTTTATGAGAATAATATTCATATAGCAGTCTTATGTGAGACATGGCTTAAGCCGCGTCATCATATTAGTTTTAAAAATTATGAAATGGTAAGATTAGACAGTGGCAACGACCACAATGGAGTTGCCATTCTAATACACAAAAGCCTTAATTTTAAGAAATTAGATACTTTTAGCGATAATTCTATTCAAAACGTTGCTATTCGTTTATATTATGGTAATAATAAGGAACTTACAATAGTAAGTCTTTACAGTCCCAAGTTATGTACTCCATCTTTTACTAAACAGAAATTTAATAATTTAATTCAAGGTCTGTCTGAGCCCTTGCTTATTGCTGGAGACTTAAACGCTCTTCATCATAACTGGGGTTGCATGACTTCTGATACTCGTGGATCACATGTATTAGAATGCATAGACGATAACTTATTAGTTATTCTAAACGATGGTCAAATGACAACAGTAGGTTCTAATAAATGGCGACAAAACGCTCTTGATTTGACAATAGTTTCTCCTAATTTAGCAGTTTCTTGTGATTGGTATGTGCATGATGACCCTCTGGGAAGTTATCACTTACCTGTAATAACCAAAGTTTTTGTTAGTAATGTTTCTAATGATAATCAAAGCATATTGCCAGACAGTAAACCTTATCCTCACCAATATAATTATCGTATTATTAATTGGGATAGATTTTGCATGGCAACAGATAGTTTGTTGCATGATTTTCATTACGATCATGAAAATCCTATAAATTCATATGAGGAATTAATGAATTTGCTAGATATAGCTATTCAGTTGTCGATGCCAGCTGGTCATAGTAGTCATGGCTCACAGAATAAACCCAACACTCGTTTTAAAAGAAATAGGAGACCACTTCCTTGGTGGAATGCCAGATGTGCTTCTGCTGTTGAACAGTCCAAACTTGCTTATATAAACTTTAGGAATGATCCATCTGAGAGTAATTATATAAATTTCAAAAAGCTGCAGGCTATTAAAAAGTTGACCCTGAAACAAGAAAGACAAAAAAGTTGGGAGAATTTATGTGAAAGTTTTAACAGAACTACTCCATTATCTAGAATCTGGTATTATATGAAAATTTTTAAAAGGGTAAATTCTAACTATAGTTCCTGTAGTAGACTAGATTGGATTTTTGATTTTATTAGAAAATACACACCTTCTACTGTTGAGGTTGAATTAAATTTAAATAATAACTCCATTGCTGCTTCCAATTGTGATTATCTTACAAAATCATTTACTTTTGCAGAGTTGATTTCAGCTATTTCATCTAGACGAGATACAGCCTTTGGCCTCGATGGTATTCCATATAAAGTTCTAAAACATATGTCAGACAAATCAAAACATGTTTTATTAAATATATACAATTTGTTATGGAATAAATCAATCATACCACAAAGTTGGAAAACAGATTGTCTTGTGCCAATTTTAAAACCTAACAAAGTTAAAGGACAGGCTGATTCTTATAGACCAATAGCTTTGACATCATGCATGGGTAAAGTTTTTGAACAGCTGTTAAAACAAAGAATTGAATTTTTTATAGAAAGTAATCATATTTTACCTTCAAACCAGTTTGGATTCCGTAAAGGTCGCTCATGTCGTGAAAGTATTTCTCACTTACATTTTGACATTTTCAATGCATTCAAGAACAATCATATTTTAGTAGGTATCTTTTTTGACATTGTTGGGGCATTTAATAATGTCAATCATCATATTTTAGCATCCGAGTTGTTGACCATAGGTATTCCTGAAAAAATTGTGCAATGGATTTTTAACTTTTTACATGGTAGAGAGGTATATGTAAAATTTCAAAATCAGCTCGTTGGACCTAGAATGTCTTTTAAAGGAGTATGTCAGGGTGGAATTTTAAGTCCTTTAATATTTATACTCTATATTTATAGACTTAATTTAATATTAGGTTCAGATGTTAGCAATTTACAGTTCGCTGATGATCTTGTTGTTTATGCATCAGGTCATGATTTAAATAGCATAGTTAGTATACTCAGTAGAGCTTTGACCAAACTTCACAGTTATTTTAGGTACCTTAACCTTGATATTAATGTTGATAAAACAAAAATGATGGTATTCACTAAAAATCGTTCCATTAAAGTCAAAATTCTTTATGATCAGAAGGAGATTCCACAAGTATCAGAAGTCAAATTCTTAGGAGTTATTTTTACTAATAATCTTTCATGGAATAAATATGTTAATTATGTAATGGAAAGGGCAGGCAAGGCATTCAATATTCTAAAATCACTTGCAAGGATGTATTGGGGATCTGATCCAAAAATTTTGCTTATGCTATATAAATCACTAGTCCGTAGTCACTTTGAATATGGTTTTCTTTACTTTGCATCTGATAGAAAGCTAGTTCAGAAATTGGATATCTTGCAAAATAAAAATCTCAGATTAGTCACTGGTGCTATGAGGACCACTCCTATAAATTCACTACAGGTAGAGTGTAACACTCCTCCTTTGTTATTGAGATTTAAATATCTCAAATACTGTTTCATTCTTAAGTTATTATCAAATGTTAATAATTTATTATTAAAAAAGTTAAAACACTTTCATGAACACAATCCCTATGTTCCCACTAGTAATTTGCCATATGTTCTTCATGATTTTTCATTCACATCACATCTTGATCAGCAATACAATATTAATAAAGATGAGAATTGGGCTTGCTATACTGGCAGTTACGAAAGCAAATTTAACTTGATACCAATTAATATAAAAAGAGATATGAAGAATAAAGAAGAGGTGGATGCTGTTATGTCTGAATACAATGGGTACAGTAAAATATTTACCGATGGTTCCAAGTTCAAAAATGTTACGTTTTGGATTTGGCCGCAAACTTCCAAGTGAGTTGAGTATCTTTTCTGCCGAGGCTTTGGCTATCCTGGCTGCACTTCAATATACACACATCAAAAGTGTCTAGGGATCAAGCATTTTTAAGCGGATTTCTTGAGATTGAGATGTGGCTTTGTAATAAATTTATGATTTTATAAATTTATATGGATCCTTTTTGGTGCATTTCATAATTTGAATCAGGAACTGTGAATCAAATTCGAGTAAAAGATGAAAATCAGCTGTCAATATTTTCCCTATAAAAACATACAACGCATTGAAGACATTATTAGTGCTACTGTTTCCCTACTACTGATTAAAACCAACGTTATTATGGAGCGGCGACGTCATTTAAGCTGGGAAGAAATGCTCAGAGCCGTGGGAATGATAGAAGCTGGTTCCCGGCAACGTACTGTGGCTTTAGCTCTGAATACAAGTCAGAGTGTTATCAGTCGACTTTGGACACGTTACCGAAGCACTGGTACCGTGGCTGAGCGCCATGGAGGACGGTATCGCTGCACCACACGGAGACAAGACCGATATATTCAAATCTTAACTCGAAGAGCTCCAACAATAACTGCCATGATGTTAGCCGTGAGGCTTCATCACTCTTCAGGGAACTTAATTAGCGACCAAACAGTCAGAAACCGCTTGCATGAAGTGAACCTTCATTCCCGAAGACCGCTACGGGTACCACCTATAGCAATGCACAATCGTAGGATTCGATATCAATGGGCTCTTGAACACAGAAATTGGGCAGAAGAACAATGGCGTTTCGTGTGCTTTTCTGATGAGTCTCGTTTTGGTATGAGACCGGATACAAGACGTATACGACACTGGAGAACCCCTGGACGCCAACAGCGATTAAAATCCTGCCAGGAAGTCCATCCTTATAGTGGTGGAACCATCATGGTATGGGCGGGTATTTGGATCGGCGGAAGAACTGAGTTGATTTGGATCAGAGGCAACCTCAACGCTCAAATTTATGCTGAGACGATTGTATCAGACGTCATCGTTCCTCTACAAGTGCAAATCGGTCCCTTATTTCAGTTAATGCATGATAATGCACGACCGCACACCGCAAGAGTTGTAAGACAGACTCTCGCCGCAGCTAACATCAATGTCCTGCCCTGGCCTGCTCAGTCGCCAGACTTGAACCCGATTGAGCATGCATGGGATATGCTACAGAGAAGAGCTCTGCCGAATATGGAGGGTATCCAGTCGCAAGAAGACCTTTTTTTGTTGTTGCAACGAACATGGGCGGCCATTCCACAGCGTGATTTGGATGAACTCATTTTGAGTATGCCAAACCGATGTTCTTGTGTTGTTAGTGTTCGCGGTAGAAACACGGATTATTAATTGTTTAAGTTACCCAATAAAATTTTAAAGAAAACTGTTATTTCAGTCTTTTTTTCGAACTTTTGTGTTAGTGGTTCAAATGTCAAAAATCCCTTTATTAGGAAAATGGCAAATTTCTTTATTAATGCAAAGGTGACTTGGTTTATCGTTACTGTGACAAACGAAAACACTTTATTTGATGAATCCTTAAAGAAATTTTTAATTAATATCAATCAAGAGAAAAGTTATTGCAAAAATATATGTTGATCCCTAGACACTTTTGATGTGTGTATTACTCAAGCAAATGATCAACGTTGGCTCGTTATAACAGACAGCATGAGTGTTTTAAGTGCTTTGCAGAATAATATCTTGAACAGCAAGACTAACTATATTTTATATAATATCAAGAGTCGTTGGCTTCAATTGAAGAATCAAGGCAAAGAAGTACAGTTCCTTTGGACACCAGCGCACGTGGGAGTGACAGGAAACGAGCAAGTCGACTTTTTGGCAAAGTCAGTTGTTGACAGTGACAGCGGCAGTCCTGTTGACGATGTTGCCATACCATTCTCAGACATAAATTCAATCTTAAAAGAGTCTTTGCTTAATGAATGGAATGAATATTGGCTAAGTTCATTGCAAACAAAAGGTACACACTATGCAACAATAAATAACCATGTGGGAAAGTGTCCTTGGTTTTCTACATCCAAATCCAACAAGCATCGCAAATTCTATACTATAATGAACAGACTCCGATTTGGTCACGGTCGTTTTAAAGCCCACCTCAGTCGAATGCGCATTATTTCGTCCCCCTTATGCACAGAATGCAATCAAAATGTAGATCAAACAATAAATCACATTATATTTGAATGCCCTGCCTACAATGTACAAAGACTTGTGCTTATCGACAAGTTAATTGATATCTACGGCAAAACTGAGCTTGTCCCGCGCTCTATTGAAGACTTACTTAAAGAAACAGAGACATATAATGCTATTTACGAATTTGTAAATAATACTGTAATTGATATTTAAACGCTACTGGATTTAACGGAAAACAGAGTTTAAGACCTGTAAATTTGAATGGACTACTACTCCAATCTAAGACTTGGCCTTGGCCTGAAAAAATAATATGGAAAATGACAACAATCTAATGAAGAATTGGCTTCGGCCTGAAAACATAAATGAAAAAAGACAATAATTGAATGAAGAATTGGCTTAGGCCTGAAAATATATATTAAAAATGAAGACTTGGCTTATGCCTATCTATTATACAAATTGATTGACTGTTTAACTATTTAAGACGAGGCTGTATGGGCTAGATCCCTTTGCCTTCCCATTAGGGTCAACTAATTAAAAAAAAAAAAATTATTTTACGGTTGGCGCCATTTTCCAAAAAAATTCCTTGTACTTTGTTTGTTGTGAGTTTAGTTGCTTGTTGCACAAAATGAGTAATTACGACGATATGTTTTTTGAATTAACACCACCCGAACTCAGTATAATTGCACAAAATGCTTCGGAGAACATTTTACCGGAAAAGTCAAAAAGTCGCTACATATCTACATACGACGAATTTATTGCGTGGAGAGAAGAGAAAAAAGCGAATAGTTTTTCAGAAAATGTTATGTTGGCATACTTCTCCGAACTCTCAGCAAAATTAAAACCTTCTACGTTATAGTCGAGGTTTTCGATAGTAAAAAGTATGCTGAAAATAAGGAACAACGTGGATATAAGTGAATACCCAAAACTAAATGCTTTCTTAAAACGACAATCAGACGGTTTTACAACTAAAAAGTCGAAAATATTAACATCTAATGAAGTGGAAAGGTTTTTGAACGAAGCTCCCGATGATCGTTATTTAGCCACAAAGGTACTTACCTAATTTATTAATAAGTACTTATATTTTTCTTTAGTATGTATTCAGTTTACGAAATCGCAAAATACACTTTATATATTATTTAAAAAAATATTAATCAAATCCCTTTAGGTTGCGCTGATTTTTGGTGTTGTTGGAGCTTGCCGCAGAGAGGAGTTAGCCAATATTACTTTAAAAGATATTGCAACCCTGGGTAAATGCTACTAATCAAAATTCCGAATACAAAAAATAAGATACCGAGAAGCTTTGTTGTTGAAGGAGATTTTCTTAGAATAGTGCAAAAATATATGATTCAGCGGTCCCAAAAAGCAAAAACCGACCGTTTTTTCCAAAATTATCAAAAAGGAAAGTGTACAACTCAAGCAATCGGGATAAACAAATTTGGTAATATGCCAAAAGAAATAGCTACGTTTCTTGGTCTGCCGGATGCTGAGTGTTATACTGGGCACAGCTTCAGGAGGACCTCTGCTACATTATTGGCAGATTCGGGAGCCAATTTGACGTTCTTAAAGCGACTAGGAGGTTGGAAATCAGACAAAGTTGCAGAAGGCTATATTGCTGATTCATTAAACAACAAACTAGAAACTGGGAAAAAAATCACACGATCCATTAATTTAAAGTCCAGTCCGTCTCCTTCACATGCCAATACTGAAGAGAACATTCGTCCATCTACCGTCGTTGATAACGATAATTCATCAGATCCTATTCCATCAACTAGCAAACGCCAATGTTTAACACCTTTGACAAATATACATGAACAATCATACGAAATTAATAATAGTTGTCTCAAACAGTAAATATGCAACCTAAAACTTCCCCAGTTACTATTAAAAACTGTACCAATTTCAATGTACATGTGAATTATAACTTTTATAAGAAATAAATGATAAGTTAGTTGAGTTTGTTGTGTATTTTTATTATTTTATTAAGTTGCTTCGTTTTTTCGCAACTGTATTAAAAATAGTTGTTCAGTACACGTGCAGAACCGTCATTGCAACTTGTTCCGACTGTCAACCCTCGCCTTCGGCTGCGCCTCGGCTCGGGTAGACATTTGTCGGAACTCTTTGCAATGACAGGCTTTCCGCACTCGTAATGAAAAATACTATTTCACACCACCTGCTCGTTAATGTTTTTTTTTTATACCACCAAGGTGGCAAACAAGCATGCGGCCCGCCTGATGGTAAGCGGTAACCGCAGCCTATGGACGCTAGCAACACCAGTAGGATCACTAGCGCGTTGCCGACCCCGTAAAAAATTGTTAACTCCCTTTTTCGACGGGCCCGTTGGTCTAGTGGTCAGACACCCTGCCTGCTAACCGATGGGTCGTGGGTTCGATTCCCGCCAAGTGTCTGGGTGTTGTTTATCTATTTAAGTATGTATTTACAAAAAAAAAAGTATATAAGTATTAGTATCAGTTGTCTGGTTTCCATAGTACAGGCTCTGCCTAGTTTGGGATCGGATGACCGTGTGTAGATTGTCTCAAGATATTATTATTATTATATTATTATTTTTTAAAAACCCCATGCTGTAATTATTTGGGAAAACCTCGCCAGGCAATTCATTCCACAGCTTCAAAGTGCGGGGAAGCAAACTCTAGATTCTAGTATTAACTAGAGTTAACTCTATGCTCCCCCGCTGTGCTCGGGAGTTACTAGAATCCTTCGTTATGCTCGCGATTCAATTTCACGCCCGCGACATAAGACACTACTTTATCCCCTTGTTGCATAAACTACTATTAAAATACGGTATTTTATTGTTTCGTATCAAGTGGCTATCAATCATATTTAACTCAATTCTTCTATTTTCAATGTTTTTTTTAAACTTTGTCTTTCTTCATTTAATAGTAAATGTAATCTAAACCTAAAACTTTCTCGTTAATCTTCATTTCTGTCCAATATACCTATTCCCTCCATTCTCTTCCAACACCACATTTCAAAAGCCTCCTATCACTCTGAATCAAATTCAATGTCTCTCTTCTCCAAATGTTAATTATTTCGTTGATATTTAATAAACACATTTGCAATTAAAAAATCACAAACGCATAATGCAATAATAATGCGTAATGTAAGATATTCATATCTTAATAAAAACTGTTCTCTCAGTTTCGACTTTTATTTTTTAATTCTTATTATTAACACGCAGATTTATAATAATAGCTTGATATTTTTCGACTAATCCCGCAATTCTGCCACAAGCCCTAATTTACAGTGCCAGTGCTTTAATATAAACTAAGACAAAATGTTAATTATCCCGCTTTTGAAACACCAACCACCAACGGAATGTGATTTTACCTCGTAACAAAAGCTTTCCTTATCGGCCGTATTTAAATGGAACAGGAGCGCCGATAACCGGGGCCCAGTCGGGTCGTTAATAAACCTGTACGTAGATACCATTTCCTCTTGTGCTATATACATACTTGTCAAATGCGTTCACGGTTACGCCACCGAATCTCGTTAGTGGTTGGAGGTCCTTGAGTGCGGACTTTGAGATACGATAGCTATGTACTTGGGTAGTGCCGGGTAATTATCTTGTGGGGTTCGAGGATATAGCCTCCTCGTATGGCGAAATTGCCTGCTGATTAATCAATCATTCACACACGACATGAATGACGAGTCATCATCATCATCAGCAGTCCACTGATGAACAAAGGCCTCGCCCTTAGAAGGGAGGGGGATGTGTTTAGTACTGTAGTCATAATATGGACTGGTGCTTCGAAATACCATCTAGCAGCTTTGGACTCCGTGGGAAAGCGTGCTAAGAAGAGAGCATCAAAGGGTCTCCACTGGCTTATGGGTATATTAAACTAAGTATATATAGGTATACTCATTCAAGATTTGTGTGCTTTACCATCTCCGATTGCGATGCGTCCTTCGATTATTTGGAACTGCGGAAAATTAGTAAAAAAACGTTTAGGTGAAAAGACGGCACCGACCCGCTGGTGGGTCGGTGCCCATTTTTGTCGATGCCACTATACCTAATAACATAATTGCCGTTACACAATGGACGCTGATAGAGACGGGAAATGTAGTGTACCTAACTCAGAGATGACAAAGGGAAAAAAAAATCAACCGGGAAGATGGCTTTAGATTATCAGTTGCTTGGGAACCAGTGATCAAAATGACAAAACCTCGCTATTTGCCGGCGGTTAAATATACAAATATACAGATACTGTGAGTGTAGTGTGTAGTGGGCTTAACGTTACAGGTGAAAGAACGGGGGTAGACGAAGATATTTCTGCCTCGCGCACGGAGCCGTCTCGCCGAACCAGTCTGTTTGTGACCACGGCTGGTGCAACCCGGCCGAAACGTCAAGCAAAAATATAAGGTAAATCGCGTTAATTCCCGATTAGAATAAAGTTTGACAAAAGGACTCGGATAAAGAGTTAAGAATTTATAAGGAGTCGAGCATTGCGCGCGGTGGACAGAGTCATAGAACAAATACCTCGCGTATCTCTCGCAATTCGGTCCGTTTAACTAGAAGGTCGTGTCGGTGGGGCCTGGTCATGTACAGTGCGGGGCTCTGTGCGTCCGTTACCCACGACCGTTAAGGCAGGGCATACCTCGTCAGATTTGTATTGGACAACACCAGAAGAATCACTAGCGCGTTGCCGACACTTAGGACATTAGATATTAAATCTTTTGTATCTAATAATTTCACCAGCTACAGCGCCCTTCACACTGGAACAGCAATCTTTAGACACTGCTGTTTGGAGGCAGAATATCTGACACTGCGGTGGTACCTACCTGGACGGTTCCTTGCACAAGGAACCTACGGCCTACTAAATAGGTATATCATTATAGTAGTATTGTGGAGAATGTCCACGTACGACTCTAAGCGTTACTCAGCGCCGGTTGAGTTAGCGAGTCAGCGCTGACTACCGTCTACCTGAAGGCACCCTCAGGCATCACGTCTTGGGTACACCAAGTGTAAGCTCAGAAGTGAGTGGTTACGATTTCATACCTACAACATGGTCAGTTTATGGTATTCAACAGTATGCTGCACCCTAACGAACTTGTACTTAAAACTGTCTTCTTTATTCTAAGTAAGTATAAAGTGATCTTGCAACACTTACGCTGTTGTTCACGTGAAATTTGTAAGGTGTTAATTTTCGATCTCATACTGAATGTAAGGGTTTTATTAACTGCAGGCAGGTTATTACCTGCCGCATTTGGTCTATAGTTCATTGGGTCTGAGGCTCCTACTACTGGTCTTGCAAAACAAGTATCATAAATTTTGCCAGTAAATCAGATTTAAAGCCGATGGAATCTAGGTTGCTAAACAATTGTTTGTTTATAAGAGGGGGAGAGCGCTGTAGAGGCAGTGCGAGAGGAGAGATTTCCTTACTCTCACAAACCGATGAGACAGAAGTCCGATACTATTATTTATTATTAAGGCACACCACCAGTATACATATCAAACATTAATTGAAAAATATTACAGTAAGCACAATTCCTATATCTACAACAATAACAGGTATGCACAGCATTTACCAACTAACATTAGCAAAAATAATATTTAACAAGTTTTTGGTCAGTAGGTACAGTTATTATTAAGGATTTTGTTGTTTTGTTCTGTTATAATTTTCTCTTTATTATCCTAGTATTTGTTAGTCGTTCCGTGAGTGTTTATCCTATAATTATACCTTATCTAAATACTTAGTTTTAAATAACAAATTTAAGTGCATGCGGTGCATACCTTTAAGTGATTGTTACACTAGTTCTAAATACTTTAATTAAGAAGTTTGTAAGTGCTTGAGTGTAAATTATCGTTGGTAAGCCAATAAAATAAAATAAATAAAATAAAAAACATTAGAAAAAGATTAAGTTAATATTAAGTACATACTTAAGTAAAAGAAGAAGAAAAATTTTTAAACGGTTACATTAATGAAAATCACAAGAGACTTCTGCGGATGACTTCAGTACCATGCGTTTACGATCACAAAGAAAAAAGTGCGGCATGGGGTTTTCCCATGCGCATCCGACGCATGTATCATTGCACCTTTTTGAACTTATTTAGTAAGTTTAAACACTTTTCTCCCAAGGGATTTAATCTGTCAGCGGTCGAAGCGTGATCGTAGCTTGTTATCATGGTGCAGATCGGAACAATCGGCCGTTGAGAGCTTAATCCCGATAAATACCGCTTTTAAAGCCAACTGGTGCACTACGAACTTGAACCTTTGTCTTACGATGCCCTTACATAGCAGTTCCTTCTATGACAAATCCTTCACGGTGCAGGCGGTTCGCCTGTGGAATTCCTTGCCCGTTTCTATAAGGCGTGCTTCGTCACTGCTATTCATGTCGAGTGCGCGCACCCTCTGCTCTTTGTAACTTCTTTATTTTCCTCTCCATCCAAAGGTTGCCTGGAAGAGATAGCTTTTAGCGATAAGGCCGCCCATTGTTGCATTTTTTATTAATTTGTGTCTTATTATTTTTGTATCCGTTTGTTTGTGCGCAGTAAAGAATTGTCTATCTGTCTATCTACGAACTTTATAATAAATTATGATATTATTAAGTTGACAGCGTGTTAAAGTAACTACAATAAAGTTTAGAGTGTTGCTGCTATAGAGGACGGCTCAAGACCCTGGGAATGCATGCTTCAAGTAGGTAGTGTTTAACCGATATTGTAGATACTTCACATGGGTGTTAACATACCGCCAAATTACATTGTCGTTCGTAAAATGTTATGCTTCATTCGTAACATAGAGTATTGCTTATTACCGAAATTGGGGGTACTGGTCAGACTACTATTCCTTTGGCCTTTTTAGTTTGTTGTATTTTCGTCGTATTTTATTTCTCTCTCTTATTAAAATTCGATCTTTTGAACGGCAGGACACACTGCCGCCGATGGTGATCTAATCGTAACAAAACACTGTTTAAAAAAAGTGACTTATATGACAAGGCCGCTGAGTTTCTAGCCGGATCTTCTCAGTTGAGGCCGCGTTGTGATCCGGTGATAGCTTTTAAAAAATAACCGTATAAAAGTGCTAGCGATAAGCCTATTTGAAAAAAAATGCTTTTGCCCGCCAATAAGAGGTGTGACATTGCGAAAGATTACGTGGTGCGATCTCTAGTGCGCTTCGCGAATACCGCGCCGTTGACTCATAGACATTAACGAGTGCATATTTTTGGCGTTTTATATTTAGTGTCATAGACCTGAATAGAGTGTAGAAATTGTTATTGCTTTATTTAATGACTCCATTACCATTTTACACGAATACTTTTTTTACTGAAATTCTAGATGTGGATCGACGCTGATATCGCTAAATCTTCTGCGTATACATGGCGTATACAGTAGGTTTATTTATTTATTAAAAAAAATAACAAAGGAATATACATACATTATTATAATTTTATTAATGTAACGCTTTCACGCTATTGCGCTAGATATAAAGAGAGAAAGAGAGAGAGAGAGGAGGCGACCGCTCAAGTGACAAGTGACGATCCAGTATATTTTTAACCGACTTCAAAAAAAGGAGGAGGTTATCAATTCGGTTGTATGTTTTTTTTTATGTTTGTTACCTCAGAAGTCTGTCGTTTACGAACCGATTTGGAAAATTATTTTTTTAATTGAAACGATATGCTTCCAGATTGGTCCCATTTTTTTCAAAATCAAGTTCAGATGATGGGAACCATGAGTAACTGAGGGAACTCCTTAAATATTATAGGCATACATATAGCGTTTTTGGTATTTTTAGAAACTAGTCAAGCATTTTCATTCAGAAAGTATCATTTGATGAAGTGGATCTGATGAAGAAAGCCATAGATGGCCACCGGAACTCTGTAATAAAATTAACAATCCATCCTTAACTAGCCGTGCCTACTAAACCTAGAACTACCGAATTTGGACTCGATGGATAGTTCTCGACGAGTAGTTGCTAGAAAAATGGAGATCAGGGTCTGATGGTGGAGCAGGAAGGTTGTCACGGGATCTCTGCACCAATAAACGTAGATCCGCCGAGTTTGGGCTTGTTGGGTAGCTCGCGATGAGTAGTTGCTAGAAAAATGGTGATCAGCGTCTGATGATGGAGCAAGAAGGTCGTCACGGGATCTCGGCACCAATAAACATAGACCCACCGAGTTTGGACTCGTTGGATAGGTCTCGACGAGTAGTTGCTAGAAAAATGGAGATCAGGGTCTGATGATGGAGCAGGAAGGTCGTTACGGGATCACTGCACTAATAAACGTAGATCTGCCGAGTTTGGGCTCGTTGGATAGCTCTCGATGAGTAGTTGCTAGAAAAATGGTGATCAGGGTCTGACGATGGAGCAAAAAGGTGGACACGGGTTCTCGGCACAAATAAATGTAGACCCACCGAGCTTGCTCTCGAGAACTACGAGTATAACACCTAGATATCTTCGGTTTATGGCAATTGGTTAGTTTAATTAAGATATTGTCACATCAACATTTTTAATTTTTTTTTTGCTTAAGCTTATATTTTAGTGATTGTCCATAGTTGTGTTATGTAGTGGGTGTTTTTAAAATAATTAATATTAAACTGGCTGTTTGTCAGAATAAAATATAAGTTGTTAAAAGTTAACCTAATAATACACCAAGGGAACCACTAAAAAGAAGAAAATAAAACTAATTTTTACAAAAAAAAGAACCGCCTTCAAAATGCCACTAAAAATCCTGAAATAATTTCTAAGGATTAGTGGTTTTTACATTCACATTCTTGGACTTGGACTACAACATATTTTAAATACATATTACTATCGAAGTCGGCGCCTAAAGTCTAGCAAATACTTACAAGGGCAGTAGGTACCTAACTGTTTTCCAGTTTGGCGCCGTCTTTGATAGTATAATTATTATAAATATTTGTAAGGAAACACTCATAGACAGTTGTTAACAATGTTTGGAAATCGATCAGGTTAAGCAACGTTAGGTAAGGTCATTAAATAGATGGGTGACCGTTTAACGGCATTTGAACTAAACGTCTCCGTTTCACCCATCCAGGACATCAGTCTTAAACTCTGATACCCAGGCTGGCCACATACCATACGATTTAAAAAAATAAGCGTCAAGTTTTTTTTAAACATATTAATAATGTCCCTCTGGTCATTACGGCCAACAATGCCCAAAATCAGAAGTCTACGCGGGAGATATTATCGTATACAAATGCTTGCATAGACACAATTGCGCACTTTCTTTCTGTACTTATACAATCCGATGGGACGGAAGACCGATACGACCGAGTCGGTCTACCGGTCAGGCGCAGAACCCACTTTTAACGTACCCATTAGAAGTATATATCATTATACTTACTTTCCGAACAATCAGGAGATTAGCCTATTGTCTTAATCAGTAAAAAAACAAATGCACAAAGTTGTTGCTCCCCTCAGGAATTACCCGCGGCTTGCGATGGTTTGCAAAACAATGGTTATTCCACCATAGAGGCTACACTGAACATAAGTAAGTGCCATCCCGATTAAACTCTATATATTATTTAGTAAGCTATACGATGCTTTAGGCAAATATACATAGGGCGTGAAACTTGTAACAGCTTTCCGTTGCGCTTTGGGAGTTAATCTGGTTTTTAAATTTTCTCAGGAATCGAGCCTACGACTCTCTAGCAGTGAGCTGACGCTTTGACCACAGCGCATTTTTTTTGGGAAGCTGTTGGTCGCAGATGGCCATTACAGCTTCACCGGACAATAGGAGGCGAGCGCTTATAGCACTCTAGCCTTAAGGGCATGAAGGAGCGACGAGCTCAAGGGCACCCCAGAGAGGCACGGCCTCGGCCTGGGCTGTCGCTTAAGAGTGAGCACTGATTCTACCACCGGTTCGCAACGCGCCCCCACTGAGAAGAACCGGCATGAAACTCAGTGAGGTGATGCACGTCGTTGAGGTCGCATTCGTACGACCCGGCGAGGCCGCAGGCCTCGCCAGCGAGACCGGTGTCTGTACCAATGTCATGTAGCATACGGTTGTCGGGCGGGGTCGTCACATCGTGGGCCAATAGGACCGTCAATGGGTCAGGGGGATCAATACGTGCCGTGGTCTGCGGCGCGAGTCTAGGAGCTAGGACTAGGACTAGGAGCGTAATCGGCAGCGGTGCAGATTAAAGGGTTCGGGTGCCGGGACGCGGATTCAAAGTAGCGTTTTAGGAATTTGCGAAGAGGATCTAAAAAAGTCGGAAAGTAAATCTACATTCCGCACGTGCCACGGGGAGACCACAGCGCTATCCGATTCGATCTACGTTTATAAGTGTGTTCAATTAAAACGTAATTAGTACCTACAATACATATGTCACATGAATGGTAATGAACATTAATTAATTAATAATATGAAATAAATTAAAACAAGTATATCTTACAAGTTAATTGTATTATAGACAGCACACTATGGTATATTTCAATGGTTCTTTTATCAGAGTACCGAGAACTGACTAATCTATAACAGGAAATAATATACTAAGGCCGTACGTCGTTATATTATATCGTTAACCAAGTCGAAGTAACAACAAAAATGTTGATATTTGCTTTATCGTATTTGAATTATGTAGATATAAATAACTCCGGACACATAAATCAAAACATATTATGTAGTTACCAGACACGAAAATCAATACGTTTACCCAAAAACAAAAAGTTATAAAATCCAGAAATCAGACAGAAAGAGAGATAGGTATATAATATATGAAACAAGAGACGTTGTTTAATTGTACAACCCAAAAAAAAAAAAGTTAGAAGATGTGAAACCCGGTTTCACATCTTCTAACATGTATGTAATTGTATATATCACGCCCGTACAAGTATCTCAGTCTACATAAATACATGACTTTTCAAAAGTGCTAGCGTTAAGCCTATTTGAAATAAACTATTTTTGAGTTTTTTTTTTTTTTGGGTTGTACAATTAAACAACGTCTCTTGTTTCATATATTATATACCTATCTCTCTTTCTGTCTGATTTCTGGATTTTATAACTTTGTTTTTGGGTAAACGTATTGATTTTCGTGTCTGGTAACTACATAATATGTTTTGATTTATGTGTCCGGAGTTATTTATATCTACATAATTCAAATACGATAAAGCAAATATCAACATTTTTGTTGTTACTTCGACTTGGTTAACGATATAATATAACGACGTACGGCCTTAGTATATTATTTCCTGTTATAGATTAGTCAGTTCTCGGTACTCTGATAAAAGAACCATTGAAATATACCATAGTGTGCTGTCTATAATACAATTAACTTGTACGATATACTTGTTTTAATTTATTTCATATTATTAATTAATTAATGTTCATTACCATTCATGTGACATATGTATTGTAGGTACTAATTACGTTTTAATTGAACACACTTATAAACGTAGATCGAATCGGATAGCGCTGTGGTCTCCCCGTGGCACGTGCGGAATGTAGATTTACTTTCCGACTTTTTTAGATCCTCTTCGCAAGTTCCTGAAAGAAGCGTCGAAACGCTACTTTGAATCCGCGTCCCGGCCCCCGAACCCTTTAATCTGTACCGCCGCCGATTACGCTCCTAGTCCTAGTCCTAGACTCGCGCCGCAGACCACGGCACGTATTGATCCCCCTGACCCAATGACGGTCAAATTGGCCCACGATGTGCCAACCCCGCCCGACAACCGTATGCTCCATGACATAGGTACAGACACCGGTCTCGCTGGCGAGGCCTGCGGCCTCGCCGGGTCATACGAATGCGACCTCAACGACGTGCATCACCTCACTGAGTTTCATGCCGGTTCTTCTCAGTGGGGGCGCGTTGCGAACCGGTGGTAGAATCAGTGCTCACTCTTAAGCGACAGCCCAGGCCGAGGCCGTGCCTCCCTGGGGTGCCCTTGAGCTCGTCGCTCCTTCATGCCCTTAAGGCTAGAGTGCTATAAGCGCTCGCCTCCTATTGTCCGGTGAAGCTGTAATGGCCATCTGCGACCAACAGCTTCTGTTATTCCCAAAAAAAAGCGCTGTGGTCAAAGCGTCAGCTCACTGCTAGAGTCGTAGGCTCGATTCCTGAGAAAATTTAAAAACCAGATTAACTCCCAAAGCGCAACGGAAAGCTGTTACAAGTTTCACGCCCTATGTATATTTGCCTAAAGCATCGTATAGCTTACTAAAGAATATATAGAGTTTAATCGGGATGGCACTTACTTATGTTCAGTGTAGCCTCTATGGTGGAATAACCATTGTTTTGCAAACCACCGCAAGCCGCGGGTAATTCCTGAGGGGAGCAACAACTTTGTGCATTTGTTTTTTTACTGATTAGGACAATAGGCTAATCTCCTGATTGTTCGGAAAGTAAGTATAATGATATATACTTCTAATGGGTACGTAAAAAGTGGGTTCTGCGCCTGACCGGTAGACCGACTCGGTCGTATCGGTCTTCCGTCCCATCGGATTGTATAAGTACAGAAAGAAAGTGCGCAATTGTGTCTATGCAAGCATTTGTATACGATAATATCTCCCGCGTAGACTTCTGATTTTGGGCATTGTTGGCCGTAATGACCAGAGGGACATTATTAATACGTTTAAAAAAAACTTGACGCTTATTTTTTTAAATCGTATGGTATGTGGCCAGCCTGGGTATCAGAGTTTAAGACTGATGTCCTGGATGGGTGAAACCAGCCTGGACCGACTCTTCACGTGCCTTTCGAAGCAATGGGTATGCTTAGTTTAAATGCCACTAAACTGTCACCCATCTAAGGACTAACCATGGCTGACATTGCTTAACCACCTGATCGATTACAGTGAGCATCTCAATATGTTTAGTCATTATGGGTTTTCAATTTCCAACAGTAACTCTTTTTAGAGAACTACTAACTAGCTGACCCACGCAGCTCCGCCCGCGCTGTGTTTACGTTAACTAAACTTTCAATAATATAAATTCGCATAGAATTTTAACTCCTTTTTTAAAGTCGGTTAAAAACGTGGACCCACTTTGTACTTGCCCTCCGAAGCACGGAGACAATACAATTGTTATTGTGATCATTTTAAAAATATTATTAACCAAAAGATTTGATTCACATTCTACAAACTATCACACGAGAACTATTTCACCTTTACATAAATAACCATTTAAAAGCTCCATTAAGAACAGCATTTTTCCAATGAGTTGTCGCTACAGATTCCAGTAACTGTCATGTTGCAGTTGGGGAGGCGCCGCACGACTACGAATTGCATTAGAAAAATTGCTCGGAGGGCGCCCGGCGCTACGCGGTCGTCGACCTTATGCACCGCGCCTGCGCACCCAATCACCCGAATTCTTGCGCGTACGCAGCACTTCTCGCCGCCGCCACCGATAAAACCCTCTCAATGGAATTCGAAGCATGCCTACATGTGGCGCAGCCGGCACGCGCGCTCTCTAGCGTTTGTTTTGAACGATCTCTTATGGATAACTCTAAAGCGCACACCGTAAATACCAGCACTTAAATTACGAACGAGAATTCTAAGAAAATATCGAATATAATATGCAGATAGTGGCAGCGTGTGAAAGCATAAAGTATCATTGTATCCAGCTAGACACACTAGTTGATCTTATCAGAAATCTACTTAAATTCAGACCCAGCATTACTACATACCTGCTTCTACGAACTGAATAAAAGCCGAACGTATTAAGCTTGTTTGCTATACATATGTTTGTCAAAATATGGATTCCACATGCACCCTGGACTGTTCTATTGACTTGTTAACTATTATTTAACTAAGCGATCAGATTAAGCTACTAAGCTCATAGCAAATAGCATAGTTTCAGGGGGCTGCGGAAACGGGTTGTCCTTAGCATCAGTGCGTTGACTGATGCTCATTTCCATTCATTCTTTGTTGACAATGTGTCGGGGCGGTCAGAGGGCGAGCGACCGGCCGACGGCCGACGGGGTGCCCCGCGCGGCTGCAGTCAGCGCCCGCGCCCCGCTCACGCTGCACGCTGCATTGCTCATCTATGCACCGCTGCGTATCGTGCGCACGCGTTTTCGACCCGTTTAGATTCCAAACAACGTTCCAAATACAAATATACCGGATATTCTAACCCTTGCGGAGCAGGAATTAAAGACTGCGCCGGCAGCACCGCGGAGTTCGACGACGGCATCACTCGGCGCCACCATCGATCACTAGGTTCTCTACACTCGCCGATCGATGGATTATTACAGCTTTGTTTACGTACCGTCGCCTGCGCATAAACACGTAAGTTATGCATGTGTTACATGGCCCGTGTGTGCATTTCACAATACATGATTCCATTGCGTGACATATTTGTTTGTTTACATGCTGCGTCGCGTCGCTCTGCGTCTTATTAGTTAATGCGTTGAGTGAATAATATTTGTGTTCTAACGTCGATTATCATCGAGTTTCTTCCTATACCATCGTCTGTTTTGGAATCAATCAAACATTAATTGCTTCATTAAATATTAAATCTAAAACCGTTAACGTAATGAATACACGCGGCGCTGTCAGACAGAAGATAGTGAACTCTATGCGCTTTTGTAAAGGTTGAAAGTTAAATGAGGTGATTCTTGTGAGAGTGAGTCGCAATTCGCACTGCAGTCCGCGTCGGAAGTGGCCGTCCAGGCAGGGTCGCTAGGGGACTGCGCTGGCGCACACCTGCCTATCCTCCATGTTTATAATAAAACATAATTTAACTTTTTAAATTATAGAACTTACCTCCTAAACTCTCGGAATTAATACTTTAAAATAATCTGTCCCTTCAATGCTATTGATAATAATTTGGGAAGTATAAAGCGACATACGTATGTTGGGACACGGTGGTAAACAAAAACAATATATGTAGATCTTTTACTTTTTAACTTAAGTTGGACCTGGAATTTGGTTATTATCAGCTAGAGACAGGGCTTATCTTGAACAATAATAGAATACATATAGATTCCGAAGAAAATGTACTTTAACAACATAAACCAAAAAACGCCAAATGAAACTGTAGACTTTAAGTATAGATAAGTCTTTAATCTGTCTTATTCCCAGTAGTTCTACATTTTGTTCTACGTGTTCTTATGAAAGATACTTGTTTCATAATTTAACTAGTTTTCTTATTTTTTATCAAAATCCATTTTTCCGTGTTCGGAACTAGTGATAGTGTTTTTTTAGGGCAAGGCAGTGCAACAAAATATTTATATGTATCTAATTATGTGTTTAAGATAACAGTTTTTAAAGGTAAATTTGCATGCAATGAAGAAAATACGATCCTTAGTGATTAGACTAATCATGTAATAGTAATGGTGTTATAAAATCTTTCAATATAATTATAACTTCACTTTTAAATATAGACAGTAGTAAGTACAGAGACGGTAGTATGAGGTAATGTCATAAAGAACTACGGTACTAAACGTAGTACCGTAGTTCTTTATGACATTACCTCATTGCATACGAATGTTTTACAATAGTATTGTTTTATTGATAATTAATATGATTAAGCATAATACCAGCCATATTTTGGTGTTATACTTTTACATTATTAGAACAAAAGACATCAACGCAAAAATTTGTGCGTACTAGACATAGGGCCTATTTATTGCGGAAATATATTTTTAATGAAAAAGCATTGTCATTTTATGTACGTATCCTTGTATAACAAAACCAAAACTTATAATATTTATGATAACATATCCAGGTTCAGGTATCTGGAAATCGGAAGCTTCAAGCAATGCTTCAAGGAATGTTGAATATTGTCTCACTGCCGCTAGATGGCGCTGCTTTACAATAATAGCTTGTATGATTATAGCTTGAAGATTAGATTAGACTGGATCGGAAACTGTAATTCTTAGTTAGGAATTACTAAAATATTTATCAATATACGTCATGGCTTAGAATGAATTTATCGAGAACTGGATTAAGTTGGAAGTAAATAAGATTATATTTTTCCTCTATTATGAGTACATCATGACAATCATGTTATACAACATTCAGAATCGCTGGACGAAGGAGTTATAAACCAGATTGATCACAGATACCCATCAAAAACCGAAATTAATCAAAATTAAATTTCAGTGCAGAAATCTATTATAAATAGAAAATAAAACTTATGTGAAGTTATGTGGTTACTTAAAAACCAACAACCCTTAGGACGCCTATGTTTTATTTGGGAAATAATTTTAATTAAAATAAAAATTAAATTTAAAATTTTAATAAAAGCAATAAATATGTTCAACTGTACATTAACTTACCACGTAGGTATGATTTATATTTATTTAAAATTAAAGAAAGTTCGCTAAGCAAATATTGGATTGGTTTATTACCACTAGATGGCGTTGTTATTTAATCGACGTGGCAAAAGCTAATGAATGTAGGAGATTTTCACAAACAGCCAACAACGACATCAGACATTCTCTAAGTCTAGTCAAGACACAAAATAAAACTATGTGTATTAGTTACATCTTTTGCAAGAGAATAGGTACAAACATTGTACAGTTTTCAGTTGGTATTGAATAGTAACAAGGCGTAGATATGTCTGTATCCTAAAACTACCATATTTAAGGCACCATAAATAATTGCTATTGATATCATATGCTTGGGTATACGTAGTTATGTCAAAATCGACAAAATATTTTAGCAGACGGGGCCTCTGCGCTAAAAACTATCAAAGGTGATAATGAGATACGTAACACATGGTAGGTGGGTACCACTGAACGTAACTAAATAGAATTCTTTACTATAGTTTGCAACGAGACGTTGTTTTAATTTTCGTTAAGCCTATATTATAGAATCTCTTCGTTCTACTTCGTTGATCGATATGTTTTTATTTAGTATTGAATTACGTATGTGAGCTTATACGTAGGGATGTCGGGAATATAATAGAATAGTCGGCTTGTAGAATATTGGCAGTGGCAGTTTGGAGTTCCAGAATATTTTGTAATAGTTTATCTAAGTATCACTGAGATATTAGTTTAAAACATCAAACAAATATAAATAAAAATGAACGCAGGTACCATATATGTTCTCTGAAAACAAAATTATCGTAATCGAAAAAAATATCGTTTTGATATGATATTTTGATTCTTGATATATTATTTCGATGTATTCGTAGATAACGAAATATTTGTTATACTTACATATACCTACGTGGATATTCTTTCAACTAGCATTACACATATTGGCCTCTGACTACTTTGTTTTCCATTTAAAGATCAGTACTGTGGCCGGCCGGATTATTATAATTTATTGATTTATCTATAAAAAGTATAAACAAACTTTTAAACTGCTAATGAATTTTGAAGCAGTTTTTACCATCATTTAATTCCAGATGTAAAAATAACCATATGTACTACAATAACTTGTAATTTTTAATTAAAACAATAATTATATAATAATAATACCAGCCCATGTTTTGTCCCACTGTTGGGCACAGGCCTCCATTCAAGACGAAGGTGCTTAGGCCATAGTCTGTCATAGTCCACCACGCTGGCCAAGTGCGGGTTGGCGGACTTCACACGTCATCGGAAAGCTAGTTAGGCTTTCTCAGACATGCAGGTTTCCTCACGATGTTTTCCTTCACCGAAAGCTAGTCAATCAAAAGACAAAAACAACAATCGCACAAAAACAATCGCACTAAAACGATTTGCACATGAATAATTAAAGAAATCAGTGGTGAGTGCCGGGGTTCGAACCTGCGCCTTGTTTCCGAGGCAAGCGCTTGGCCACTGAGCTCTTACTGTCATACGCCAGCTGATAGCTTGTAGTAGGTGTCGCGCCCTATGATAATGGAATCTCATATCTAATGGGATTCCTGCCAAGGTTCTTAATAAACTAGTATGTGCGCAACAAAGATTATGTTCCGTATGAGTTATCCATCAGTTATGCTTCGCTTTATAATTAGACTAATAGGCTTTGCCATCCAAGGGCCTGATCTATTCAGAGTTACCCTCCGATCGACTATGGCTCCAGTCAGGGCGCAGCGACTGCGCCCGGGTGCCCCCTTCCCTAGCGGAGTACCTGGTCGGTACAGTTCACTCCGCTATCGTTCAGCCCTGGGTTCCTGGTCGATACAGTTTACCCAGGGCCGTGGCACCGCTGGACATGAGGCTTATGCCCCACGAGGACCTCCACCTTCCCCATAGTCCTGCCCATTCACCAACTTCATAGTCGATCGTTTAACTATGGCTATGCCTTGTGAGTGTGCTCCCGGGCCACTCCCTTGCACGAGCTTGCAAATGCTCGGCCTGTCCAATGACATGGACCTTTGACCTAAGGTCATACGCAATCATTGGATTCTCATCAAACCATAATCTTCGCTGTGTCGTGGTTTCGAACCACCGCGTTAGGTCCTTATTAACTAGAATAATATAAGCACTTACCAGGAACATGCTCGGTCTCGTCTCGAGTCACTCCCTGACTCCATTCGTCCGTGCTTACCCAATATCGTCGCTCTCACGCGCCATGGCGATGTCGCCTGTCTGCCAGCTCGTTCACTAATGAATGTAAAATGTGCCTGCGCTCGCATTTATAGCTTGGCGCGGCGGCGGTACCGTCATTGTCGGTACGAAATATAAATAAATATAAAACTACCTCGCGTTTCGCGACACTAATCGAAAACTACCTCGCGTGTCGCGACACTCCCAACGAAAAAGAAGGGTCTGTTTCGCGGGGGGGCTAGAATACGCCTATTTTGCCTTTTGCTCAAAGGCAAAGCACAGAGGCCCCACCGGAGCCTACGCCCCCCTACTAATGCGTCGATGCGACAGCCACCGAGCCTCCAGCGGCAAGAATCCCACACACCCCGGCTGACTCCACAGGTCCCGGGGACCCTTTGAAGGTTTCCCCTGCGAAAACAAACAAGCAATTAAACAAAAGGTAGAGATGTCCGAGTACATCCATTTGGTATTGGCATGGCGGGCTGGCTTCCGCAACTCCACGCAATAGCATGTACTTTGCATGTGGGTGGAAATGGACTTATTCGATCCACTCCCACTCCTCGAGAAAAGCCAGCGAGTGCCCGACGCCTCTGGCTATCCCTGGAAGAGCACCTGGGCTACCGAAGTACTCGCCCTGTTGGCGGCGACTTCCGGGCACTTCAGAAGCACTCGGGTCACCGCTTCGTCTTCCTACACGCACGCCCCGTATAGAGGACAGTCTGTGACTCCTATAACAAAAAGATGTTTATTAAATGAACCTTTTCTGTCCTGAAATAACCGCTGTGACTACATGCAGTTGCTATTTTGACACTAAGCAGCTGTTTCGCGTAACGGCAATCTGTGGCCGGAAGCGTCCCTCCAGCCTTTCTGTACTCGCCTTGGTTTAAGAGTCGCTACACGCTCGTCCCCAGTGCACCGTCCCACCTGGGCACGTAAGTGTGGGGACTGACGCCACAGGTTCAGCTCCCACAGCGTCCACGGAAAACCCTATGGTAAGCTCATCCGTTTCATTATTGCCATAGGCCCCTGTGTCACTTAACCCATTGAATGCTTATGTTGTTGAAGTTGCCCACCTGATTCCACGTTTTGGTGGCATGCGTATACATCCCGAAGTTAACGGTGTTACCTGTAACTGACCAACCGAGCTGCTATCGGAGAGTATGCGGATGTGGAAATCCTTTTACTGCCCGCTTCTTGATAGTTGTGATGCAGCCATGCTGCATGCTGTAATCGGAATTACCAACGTGTGCTTCCTACGGAGTTACTTAATCTATCTCCTACACGCCCTGTGAATTTAGCAGATTGACCTTATCTGGACTCCCGTCCAGGGCCTCCCAAAACGAAAAGAAGGTCGTGTGTCATACTGGCGACCAAGAACTGGCAACTTACGGGCTAATACTATCATAGTAGAAAATTATAACGTTATGAGGTACTATCAATAATGTAATCATTGGGCAACATCAACGAAACAAACGTCATTATTATCATCATTGTTAAAATCAAAATTAACCCGGCAACGCTGCCATGCTCCACGTGATGAGAACGTCGCACCTTATCGCAGTAAAATAAATAATTTTACTAAACAATACAGTAAAAAGTTGAGTTACATGCACTTATAGAATATACTAACTATGCTGAGGTCTACTAATTATATTAGCAGAGCCATTGCGCATCTCCAGCCACCCAGGCGACCACCAAGCCTCAGCTGTCCACCGAACCTTGACGTCAACCGAAAGTGTCAGTATTAGTATTTATTGGTAACTCAAGTCACCGAATGAATCATTCAACAGTCACCCGATAGTCACTTGATATACTATAGTGATCATCACTTTAACCGTCAAACGAGACGGGCAATAGGCACAGGTCACAGTTCTCGACTCTGTGGTGTTGATGTTGATGCTGAACAGCCTTGCAAACGCCGCTACTTTTAAAGTAGATACCATACCACTCGATAAGTTGCTATAAATCACCAGTCGCGCAACGCTTAAATCAATCAAAATCAGAAGACCCGGTTGTTTATTTATTTTTTTCCGGTATTTCAAAGATTTTTTACCAAAAATATTATACAAGTACCTACATGGCTCCCTGCGAAATACCATGTCTAATTCAAAGTATTAATTACGTTACCATGATACATTAAAGTCTACTCATGAAACACAATCATATAGCATATCCTATATAGTGTTTGTTTTTTCTTAAAACAAACGCCTCTATTTACATCAAAAAATATGCTTGTTTTAGAAAAGAAAATATTTAAATAGAATGTAAACTTTACGAAAAATTTAAACTATGGACATGTTTTGCCACGACTGAGCCTATTTTTTTTTTATCAGACTTGTCTTTCGTATACCTATTCTTATATACGTAAATACTTAGAATAATCGTTATTATTCTAAGCGTAAATATGTATTTATTTATTATTAATACAATACATATACGCCTCATTCAATATAGCATAATATACCTTATACTTCAATAATAAGTCTTTTTCCACTAAAAATCTGCAGACTTAATTATAGCAACATACTTATGTACTTACTTATGTATAATGCATCGACATTTCTTCATCAAAGTACTTATTCCCTCAATGTACACTTCATTTCATTTTATTGATAATCGGAAAGGTACCTACACAATTTTGTTATTATAATATTGGTCTACCTTATTAATATTATTTATATTAAAGCAGGCTACAAAAATTATATTATTATGTACACAATTTAACTTTATTAAACATTGTTATTATTAACTCAGGAAGTACTTTTTGTCGAAGTTATCTTCACGAATGGCTCGACCCAAACATGATCAGTACAACAAGGATTTTGCCCTTTATACTGCATTGTGCACCATGCTATTATATTATTTTCTGCTCAATTTATTATTTAAATAATTAACTATGTCACAATAACTGAAGTCATAAAATTTTTTTTTTTTTTTTTAATAAAACTATCCTTAGTCAGAATAAACTCCACTGCTCATGAGAACTCCAACCGAACTCCCAGGTGATCAATCTAGTCGTTAGTCGGGCTCATATCCGCAAATGTAGAATATCCTTGACTTTCAGATCCTCGATAACACATTTGCAACTGCATTACCGGGACCTTCCACGTATGTTTGCTAAATGTAATATTTTTCAAAAATCTAAAATAAGAACTCGAGCCCAGGGTAAACCCTTCGAAGGATTGACAACCCTGTTTTTAAGATACGTGATACCAAACCAACGTTATATTAACGCTAACTTCACTCAACGCTATTTCGAATTAACGTCACCAAAAATTATTGATGCTTACGCCGCTTATGACTTAAGCAAAAGCAACGCCAAACTCAACAATGATATTAACGCTAACGCTTTCAAAGCCATGTAAAAAAATTTAACATTTCAAGCACTGATAACCGCACGCACTATTTCAATAAATAACATTTTCACCCCCTCAGAGTAAATATAAATTTTCACTACAAATACCCAAACACAAAGATAATGTAGGGTAAATAATGATATCGTAATCGATAAAAATCAGTTTTGTAAGTTTTTTTTTTCTATATATAGCTGTTTAAGCTCCCACAGCAAGGCAAAAATGCTTACTAACACATACAACAATTAAACATTGGCCGGCTCTCAAGTCGCAGTTCGGATTTAGGTTCCGAAGCGTCAATGTTAACAAGTGTTAACAAATGCTAACCAATGTTTTATTTATATGTTACAATTAGCCATTCGGTTTATAAATGTTTAACAACATAACTCAACACAAAGATATCTTCCCAACATTGCCATCAAATGTTTGCATAGAAAACTTAGATAGAAAATGGTCACTAATGCCTCCAACACGTGCAAAGTGTTATTTATCTCCATAGACTTACAAAAAAAAAGGTTTTAGCACGTCTATGTTTATCTCAAAATAAGGAGAGTATATAAAGGGAGTTCTAAAGTGGAAAGGCCAGAACGAATCCGGCGTCCCAAATCAAATCCCAGCACCTCCACCATTTTGTCGCGCCCTATGATAATGGAATCTCATATCTAATGGGATTCCTGCCAAGGTTCTTAATAAACTAGTATGTGCGCAACAAAGATTATGTTCCGTATGAGTTATCCATCAGTTATGCTTCGCTTTATAATTAGACTAATAGGCTTTGCCATCCAAGGGCCTGATCTATTCAGAGTTACCCTCCGATCGACTATGGCTCCAGTCAGGGCGCAGCGACTGCGCCCGGGTGCCCCCTTCCCTAGCGGAGTACCTGGTCGGTACAGTTCACTCCGCTATCGTTCAGCCCTGGGTTCCTGGTCGATACAGTTTACCCAGGGCCGTGGCACCGCTGGACATGAGGCTTATGCCCCACGAGGACCTCCACCTTCCCCATAGTCCTGCCCATTCACCAACTTCATAGTCGATCGTTTAACTATGGCTATGCCTTGTGAGTGTGCTCCCGGGCCACTCCCTTGCACGAGCTTGCAAATGCTCGGCCTGTCCAATGACATGGACCTTTGACCTAAGGTCATACGCAATCATTGGATTCTCATCAAACCATAATCTTCGCTGTGTCGTGGTTTCGAACCACCGCGTTAGGTCCTTATTAACTAGAATAATATAAGCACTTACCAGGAACATGCTCGGTCTCGTCTCGAGTCACTCCCTGACTCCATTCGTCCGTGCTTACCCAATATCGTCGCTCTCACGCGCCATGGCGATGTCGCCTGTCTGCCAGCTCGTTCACTAATGAATGTAAAATGTGCCTGCGCTCGCATTTATAGCTTGGCGCGGCGGCGGTACCGTCATTGTCGGTACGAAATATAAATAAATATAAAACTACCTCGCGTTTCGCGACACTAATCGAAAACTACCTCGCGTGTCGCGACAGTAGGTATATTATTTTACAAAAATCCTGAAATGTATCATTATTATACAACATAATAAAATAACATATATTATAAACAAGATGATAAATTAGTCGTTTAAAACAATAGCGACGTCTAGCTCGTACATATTTGAGGCTAAATAAGTATATAGACAAGTTGCTGATTTAATCAATATAATAAATTTGTAAAAAAAAAAAAACATTTATAATTTAGTTTATACTACGGTTCATGTTAATTAAGATATTTTATGTTGATATTTAAGTGTGTTAAATTATAATATCTCTAATCTCCGACAAGTTAGGTTTTGTACTAAATTAAAACTAATTTTAAATTATGTACCTATCATAATCTCCACTCACTTGCTCATATTGTTACAGTCTATTATGTTTAATTCTAAGGGGCGCCCGCGATACAGGTTCGCCTAGTGCGGGGTCCATTGACATTTATATGGTTATGTAAATATATTTTTGGATTAATAAATAAAAATAAATAAAAAATAATCATTATGCACTTCAACAGGTTCTATCACTAATTAAACTATTTTAAAACATAGTACTTCATTTTAGACTATATTTTTGATTCTAAACTATGTAACTTGTATAACGGCAGTCGACTCCTCAGATCAAACAGTTAGTATCAAAGACTCGGCGTTGATGCACGCACCATGCGACGCACTATACCCTTTCCATTTTCCCAAAAAATAAAAGTTATTATTTTATAACCTGAGTTCTGTGAAATCAGAATATTTCGAAGCACAGTTTGAAAATTGTTGGTTTCTTTGTTTACCTTTTATTTTTTGGGATATTGGATAGGGTATAGGCTCACTATATATAGGCTATCTATCTATATTACATATATAAACAATACTATTCCCACAAGCAAAATGAAGCTATTTATTGGTTCGACTATACAAACTATTTGATAAATTTTAATGTGATCAGTACATACTTTACCGCTCGGAAAGCTTGTTAGTGATAAACCAACTTCCTGTACAAAAAGGTATACAGGGTGTAAGGGACATCGTACCGAAAAAAAATTTATAAGACGTGAAATAATGTCCGTTACAACATTACAGTAACCATTTATATGGTAAATGACAAATGACTATCTTATTAATTTTTGAGCATGTAATGAATATATGCGGAATAATGTTTATTTTTCAAATTACATTGCTAATTTTCTAAAATAATAATAGTTAATTGCCTATTAATTGATTGCCTATGCACTGTTTTTGTGAATAAAGAATAAATAAATAAATAAAAATAAAATAAAAATACAAATTTTTAATTAATTGTTTTTAAATTAAAATTAGGCTTTATTATTATACCAATAATGATGTTATACTAATTTTATTTAAAAAAAGTGAATTTTTTTTTTGGAAATTCATGAAAAAGAAGATGAAAAATTTCAACACCAGGATGTTCAGAATCGTTTTCTGGAGCCCTGATATCGGTTTTCGGTACGATGTCCCTTACACCCGTTATAAACACTACAAAAACGATTAATGAAAGAGAAAACTGAGTTTTATGTAGGCATTAAATGGTTTACTTTTAATAACATGCTGCTAAATATATTTACTTGGGACTGCATATCTTCCGTGCAATGCTAAAATGCATTCATATTGCATCCATTTTCTATGCAATGTAATACTTGATTTTAATCGGGAATCAACGCGATTTACCTTATATTTTGGCTTGACGTTTCGGCCGGGTTGCACCAGCCGTGGTCACAAGCAAACTGGTTCAGCGAGACGGCTCCGTGCGGGAGGCAGAAATATCTTCGTCTACCCCCGTTCTTTCACTTGTAACGTTAAGCCCACTACATACTACACTCACAGTATCTGTATATTTGACCGCCGAGGTTTTGTCATTTTAATCACTGGTTCCCAAGCAGCTGCTAATTTAAAGCCATCTACCCGGTTGAAATTTATTGATTAAAATAAAGTTTGATAGTGGAACGCGAAAGTCCTGAGTGAATTTCTCAATCATGCTTATGAGATAGATGGGTCATACTCAGAAAAAGTGTACATATAATGAAACTGATATGTAACGTAGTTGAGGATCAGTGTAACGAAACTGATATCATTAAGCAAAGTACACACTGAATATAGAAATACCAAAAAATAATAAAATAATAGATTAGGTACTAATTCTACAAAAAAAAAGATTGGCTTAGAAGCTTGTTGGTTAAGCTTGAAACTCAACATTTCACGCCACGAAAAATACGTCAATAAGTTTTAATGTAATTATGATAAAATTTTATCATTCATATAAATGTAACTTCGTAAACTCAGCTTTATAATTTCTCAGTTTCGTAACGTAACGCGATATAACTAAACTGAAGACAAAATCTGATAAATTGTAACCTAAAATAATAACTCAGTATGCAATCATTTCTTGTATACACTCTGTCTCAATGTCTGAATGTATTTAACAATATATTAATATGATTGACACAGTGGCGTGAAATAATACATTTTAATCATATATTCTTACCAAAATAACAGCTTCGACGAAAACAAAATGGCCTCCGTAAATGATCACTATAGGAAGCACTGGTGTTGGCAATAAAATAAAATTACTTGTCGTCAGTATTAAACAAATGCGTTCAGAATTATTCATACGTAACTAACCCTGAGTAACGAAACGGTATAATTGTTGGACAAGATTAATATTATTTATAATATATTTATTAACGATTCTAAGTAATAAAATGTATAACTATACAAATGCTGGACTCAAAAAGGCCTATACACAAATGGTTCGCCATATTCGTGCCTCGTTCCTGCATGATTGCTTTGTCTAGAAATCTTCGGAATGAGGCGATCGGCTTGCTGGTCTCGTTACTTCGTTTTGCACAATATAAAAAAAATGCGTATGACTGGATGGTCATAGCGGAATATCCGATGCATAGGATAGTTGTCTATATATAAAGTATATATGTATTAAGTATCAGTTGTCTGGTTTCCATAGTACAGGCTCTGCCTAGTTTGGGATCAGATGACCGTGTGTGAATTGTCCCAGGATATTATTATTATTATTATTATATGCGAAAGTAGTCATATATAATAAAATAATAATAATACCAGCCCTTGTTTATATCCCACTGCTGGGCACGGGCCTCCCCTCAAGATGAGGGGGCTTAGGCCATAGTCCACCACGCTGGCCAAGTGCGGGTTGGCGGACTTCACACGTCATTCGAGAGCTATTTAGGCTTTCACAGACATGCAGGTTTCCTCACGATGTTTTCCTTCACCGAAAGCTAGTAACATTCGTACAAAGACGATACGCACATGATTCATTGAAGCAAGCCGGGGTTCGAAACTGCGCACCTTGTTTGCAAGGCAAGCGCACCGTCCACTGAGCTGTTAACGCTATTTATTAAAAAAAAAAAAAAAAGTAATCATAGTACGATGTAATTATGGTGGGTGCCAAAAGTTGCCATTGTGCTACCGATTTCATGATAATATTGAAAAGTTAACAAAGTGCGAAAGTAGGGAGACGAAATCATCCCATTCAACAATATATTCTCGACTGAAAAAGTATTTTACTTCTCAGAACTCCAAATCCGCATGTCATACCAGACTTAAGAAAGATACATAATTCTGTGCAGATCTGTACTAAGTATGATTAAATAATGACGTAAAACTACGTCATGCTATACATTTATCAAGATTTCCACGAAGAGTTCAACCTGCACTGAAGCAGGTAATTAAAAAACATCAGGTTGATTCGGGCGATAACGTATTACTCAACAAATGGCTGCGTATAATGTCACAAAAATGCGTAATTTACAGTTAGTTATATGGTACACGTTGAACGAGCACCTTACGTCGGTGCACGGCGCACGCGCTTCGTGCATTACTCACACGCACCCCACAGTTTACTTACACAAAGAGGTGCCCACTGTCTAGGTACATACGTGTTAGATGTAGATCAACGGCCTACACGAGGTTATGAACGTCGGAACAAAAAAATTTACGTGACGTCATCATTGGTGGCATGTTTCTCGTCAAACCTGCACGAGTGTCTCGCCTAGTGACACATGCTAAAGTAAAGCCAGGTAATAACGACCCTGATATAGCAGGAGGACGGATATCTATGCAGTTCTCATCACTGTCTGACTTCATAACACTGATATAGCTACTAGAAGGGTACAAGAACAATGCGTTATAATAATTCAAAGTTTATATCTGTTTAATGCCTGTGGTATCATGGCTCCCAAGCGATGGATGGATTTAGATTAGGTAAATAAATAAATGTTACGTTTTTTGAAAATACATACTTGTAAAGATAAATAACACCCAGACGCAAGGTGGGTATTGAACCCATTGGGGAACAGCCAAGGTGTCTAACCACTAGACGAATGGACCCTGAAATGGAGGATGGTCAAATCATGTAAATCTATTCGGCCGTTTATTACAGATTCGAGTTCTATTAACAAAGGATATTTAAATTTTTAATTTCTAGTTATGTAGGTAGGTACTATGACTATTACAAACACACATTTAAGACCTTTTGTATATAACCTAATGTTGAGGAGAGCGAGGCATTCACCTGATAAGCAACATGGACAGTTGCATTGCACCGCTGCTAATTACCTGAGACGTCATTACCTGTCAAGTCTCTTGAGTCCAGTAATTTTACTAGCTACAGTTCTTTTCACAACGCAACACAACTGTGTTTATGTTCTGGTGCTGTTCTAGTACCTTACGCAAACGTTTCGCATTGCACAAGGAGGGACCGACCGCCTGGTAATTCTTCTTCCCAGACTAACATTAGTTGTTGAATCTCTTGTCCCAGTAATTTCTCTAACTATAGTGCTCCTTACAACGGAACACAGCTATGTTTCTATTCTGTTGCTTTGGTAGTTCCTACGGAGACGTTGTCTTGCATAAGGAGAGACTGACCGCCTAGTAAACCTTCTTCCTAGACATGATTGCTTTTTCCAGAACTGAGACGTATTACTACACCATGTTCCACCGATTGTAAAGCTGCCACTGCCGTGTGAGGTGGCGATGTACTGCTGGCGCGGTGATACCTCTGCTACTGATACAATACGTACATTGTTTAGCGAGAGAAGAAAATTACCGATTACCAACGAGTAGTATAGGTACACACAAGTTGGGTGCATAGATAGTGTTCTGTACAAACTGCAAGGAAAATATTTTTTTTTTTTATTATAGTTGATATTAAAATTAATCTTAATCTTTTTATATTATGAATATTTTTTTTAAACTACCTACTTAAAAGCAAGTGGCCGGTATCGTTTTACGAACTTGGACATAAACAACAAATTGTGTCTTTTTTATCATTATTAGGTAACCTACACAGATGCATTAGATTTAAAAAAAAAGCCGATGGATTTTCGCATACTTTTTTTTGCCTATTCCTCCCGCATTCCTTGCTTATTTCTATGGCGGTAATGATGTACTTTCATTATGTATTTTTATTACTTTTGGATAAACAGTTGAAGTGTTTTCCGGGCCATTGAGCTTTAACTAAATGTTCCAGGCAGGTGTATATTTCGTCTCTATATTCACCATAAGGTGAGATCGTCACTAAGCTCTAGCTATTAATATACTAGTCAGGCAGAAGAGATGGTGTAGTCCGTTTACTTATAATGTTCTCAGAGGTCAACAGAAAAGTACCTACTGTAACAGAGGACTAACCAATACCTGTCTGGCAATGTTTAAGACGCTACCAGTTTAACTAACTTACAGATAAGACGTATTGTACTTCGCTAACTCTTTACGTCCCCTTATCAATCCTGGTTTCTAAGAATAAATATGATCCTTTTTTTAACCGACTTCAAAAAAAGGAGGAGGTTCTCAATTCGTCTGTATATATATATTTTCTTTTTTTTCTATGTATGTTCGCGCATAACTCTGGCAATTATGAACCGAATTGCAAAAAATTTTCTTCCATCCATTCTTTAATCCGTTAGTTGGGTCCCATAAAAAAATAATTTCTTCCAAATAAGTAGTTCCTGAAAAAACAATAATGGTGACTGCGCAGGAAACTTGCAGGAAAGCCTATATAGATGACTTTTTGGTCGCTTTTTAAGGACTCTGGCAAATATTTACCAATTTCAATGATTCTTTTTTTATTCGAAAGAAGAAACCACTGTAATGAATCTGTATGAAATTTATCACAACCGGATAAGAACTTCCTGGAAGACCATGAACGATGAGGAGGAATTTATCTGGTAAAAACCATAAAACTGATGTTCGACATTACATTGCTCTGACAAATATGAACCGATTTCGATGATTCTTTTTTATTCGAGAGAGTAAACTACTATGATGATTCCATGCCAATTTCATTACGACCGAATATTTTTTTCCGAAGAAACATGAATTATGTAAAACTATGTAGACGATAATGTGATCATAAACTAACTTATTTTTTTTTTTTTTTAAATTGAACCGACTTCAATATCACTGAAAAGTATAAAATAATTTAAATATTATTGGAAGTTGATGTTAGCTTACCGGCTGTGTTTATTTGGCACCAACTTCAATAATATTAAAATTATTTTATACTTTTCAGTGATATTGAAGTCGGTTCAATATTTTTTTTTTTTTTAAATATTTTAAACTTTTTAGTGATATTTTCATATACTTATAAAGATTGAACCATCGAAGACCGTAAAATGATCTAGGTAGGTTATGATCCCTTCGGAGTCGCTGGACGCTTGGGGTGTGGGCCCTTTGAGCGTCCATTGAGTACGGCGGCGACTCCGAGGAGGACGGCGGCGGGGGGCTGTACTATCCTAAGAGAAGTCTTAGGATAGTACAGGTATAAGAACACAGTTTATTTCTATAGAAATCTCTTCCAGAATGCCCAGCAAAACGGTGAAACGGTGAAAGAATGAAATAGGGCGCAGTGTGTATAACTAAATATGTACTTACTTGTATAAGACACACATTAAGAGAAGTCTTAACATATTTATGTATGCACATAAACTTATAAAATAAATAAATAAAAATCATCTTAATATGCACTGTACCAAATTTGGCTGCTGATGATGGTGCAAATGAATTTACAAAATATATTGAAATCAAACTACTTTTACGAATTTTAACGCAGTCAACAACCAAAAGCAAAAACAACATTACAAAATATATATTAGCTATTATCAAAAAATATATAAAAAGGCATTTATAGAGCGCAGGAATTCATAGTAGATACATTCTCATAAATAATATACAGCTCAAATCAAGCGATAGCAAAATTCTCTTTTCACGGGCACGGAAAATTGGATTGGAATGTGTCTCATGACACATGAGTAATGACCACTAATTGGTTGCTGCGATAATAGACTCTATTACAATAGAAATATGTAGTGTGCACGTAGGCTCTGCGTCACAATATAATACTCTGCAAAGTCATCTTGATCATTATTCTTTCTATTAGGAAAGGTGAAATACTCCGGTAATGTGGCCTTTTAATTTTCCAACTAAACTTGTCATATGATAAAAACAAATATTAAACTTAAAAAAGCTTTTGGTGGGTCATTCTGCATACATTGAAAACTTTAATTTCATAGATATATTTCTTCTATGATTACATACTTCTCTCTAGAAAATAAACTCTATATTCATATATTACACCGAAAACATTTATATGCATTGCACGCTACTATCGTTCCAACAGTATTCATAATGTATCCTAAGTATAAGTTATATTTATGTAATGTAAAGTTTAACAGAATTTATATATTTTATGTGACTTCTATCTTTTGATTATATTTAGAGAAACCAATGTCAAAAAATATGTACAAGAAAATTCATCTATTTATGATGACTTTAATTTTTGAATTATTGTGCAACGTGGATTTAGTGAGATCTGTAAGTAAACCATAAATCTCGAGGAATGCATAATTATATACATTCATGCTTGACCATATATAATTAATTCAATCGTAAGCAATTAGTGCAGCAATCAGTTAATGTTTATTATCTTTAAGTTAGTGCAATGTACACTTGTACACGATGTTACAGTGTTATTGTATTGTTACAGTAATTAATTCATTACAAACGAAACTCCGCATGCGCGGCATACTAATGCGTATACCAACCACGGCGGCGCGGCGGCGGCGGCGCCCCGACAGCGCATCATTCACTCCGCTTACGTCACCACATTATCTGTGACGACACCGCGTAAATCCCACCGACGACAGTCTCAACTATTTTCCTTCATTACATGTACTGTGCACGTACTCATAAATAAACATGGTATGTGCAAACACTTGTACCAAATCACCTAGCGTACAAGAGTTGATGATACCTCCACGAACCGCCCTCTGTAGCTGGAGTGAACCCGCGCACAGGGGCGGGCTTCATGCTCGGTATTATGCTGCCTGTAGTACTACATTACTTTGATGAATTCGAGCGAATCTCCTTCAATGTCACCGTCGCTACCATTTATCATAATACAGGCTGCTCTACCAACTTAACCTTTCTAAGTCTATTTACATGAAACGTATGTACTAACTCGCCAAAGACTTGCTATGTAACTTATAATTCTCGAACAAAAAAAACCAATCCAATATCTATCTTTGTTGTATGCGAAAACTGACTGTAGAGCGATAAAAAATGTATTTAATTCGGCGGAAACTTTACAATAAATAACGGTACGATGCGATGCGTCCGACAATGCGTGTAATACATACTCATTTATACAGGTAGGTATGTCTAAATGACTAAACATATCAATGTCGTGGTGTAGGTGTCTGCCAGCAATCTTCGGTGGCTATAGAATTCGCGGGCGCATAGAGCCGGCGCGTTAGCCTCCACTTGGTCATTGCGAATTCGCAGACAAATCTGACAAAAAACCTGTCTGAATATTTCGGTCGGATCTATTAGTGCGTGTGTCTTCAAGTCGAGAGGCGATAATGAGGAGTGCAATAGTGACGTCACGCGGGAGTGCGGTCGGAGGGGGAGTGCGAGGGGTGGGGAACGGGGCGCGCGGGGCGCGGCGCGGGACACCGAGGACGCGGAGCCGTGCGCGGTGCGCCCGTTCATTGTAGTTTTTCGATTATTGTTTAATTAGGGCGAAGCGGCGGCGGAGCGGCGGCCAGGGGACACCCACGTGCGGCCCGCACACACTTCGCGTCATGTAAATATATCTCTCTTTTTACTATTCATCTGTCTATAATTTACGTTAAACGAATATCACATGTGTCTTGACACCTTTCCATCATCAAGTTGTTCTTTTAATTTTTTAAGGTTACGAAATCTTATTATACCCAAGGAACGCAAGCAGATGTATGTATATATACACACACATGTAAAATATAGTGAACACCTGTATTCATGAAATATTTAGGTCCTTATATCGGTGGTCGGTAGCGTCATACTTCAGAAATATTATTACACCATGCCCATATATTAGTATAGTTCATATTTTTTAACTCTTCAAAAATGAGGTCCCATCTTTCTTTATCCTTTACTACATATTTTTTATAACTAGGAATAGTTATGTTTTAGTTTTCGGAAAACTCGTGAGTTAAGAGCTATTAAGACAAACACGTTTACATTTAATTCTGCAACTTATTCATACCACTTTTAGCTATTCCGCAAGCCGGTGCTGTAGTCACCACATAAGAAGTTGACCTATGGGCCCGTTGGTCGAGACACCCTGGCCGCTACCCAATAGATCTTGGGTACGTTTCCCACCCAGTACAAACATTAGTGTGCATGAACATATCTGTTCGATCTGTATCTGGGTGTTATTTATCTATATACGTATATACGAGCCAATAATGCTCATACAGCAAATTAATAAGTAACTTACTTAATATAAAAGAATCGTCCTAAAACTTTTGTCACGTGCTAATGTATCCATAACTCTACAAAATCATTACGTAAGGTGTAACTCAGACACTAAATATAGACATAGACATTAACTAGTATTTACAAAAACAAGCATATAAGTATTTGCATCAGTTGTCTGATTACCACAGTACAGGTTCTGCCCTAGTTTGACATCAGATGACCATGTGTGAAACGCCCCATGATATTAATATTATACATGTTCAATTCCACAGGGAAGTGTGTTGGGTTGTGTATTATTTCTGATATATATAAACGACCTCCCAAAAATATTAGACAGAAATACCTCTTTGCCAATACTCTTTGCAGATGACATCTCTATTTTAATCAAATGCGAACATCCTAATAACCCGAACCCCCCCCCCCCCCCCATCCAAAATACACTACAAATTATAACGCAATGGCTACAGGATCATAATTTAGAAATAAATTTAATTAAAACCAAAATAATACAATTTAGATCATATAAAAGCACCCCTTTGAGTATTAATATAAATTATCAAAATACATCATTAGAAGAAGTAGATACATTTAATTTACTCAGTATAAACAAAGATACGCATCTAAATTGGAAAACTCATATTGAATATATTCAATCTAAATTATCCAAATTTACCTATGCTTTATTCCAAATTAAATATAGCACAAATACACAAACCGCCTTATCGGCTTACTATGCGTACGCGTATTCATGGTTAAAGTATGGTGTCATGTTATGGGGAAATAGTACTAATGTAAATGAATTATTTATAATGCAAAAAAAATGTATCAGAATATTGGCCCAAATAGATAATACACAAAGTTGCAAACCACATTTTATAAAAATTAAATTATTAACACTGCCATCAATATATATTCATGACACTTGCATGTATGTCTATAAAAATTTAAATACATATACTAAAATGGAAGACATACACAATATTAATACCCGCCACAAAAAATGTTTATATTTACCGCCTTCACGAATAAAAATGGTAAATGAAAGTCCATATTACATGGGAATTAAAATATTCAATAAGCTGCCAAATAATATTAAAAATCAAAAGAATTTGAAGCTATTTAATAAGGAATTAAAACTATTGTTAATACAAAAATGCTTTTACTCTGTAAAAGAATACTTAGAAACTAGATAGTTGCTCTACAAAATAATAGAATTTGAATTTGATAAAAAAATTGTAAACATACATAACCGTAAACAAAATAAATATTCTTAACATACTACATAACATACTATATTATAATATTAATACGTAGAAATACTAGACAGGAGAATCTAACATAATGAACTTAAATTTAATAAAATGACATACTTAATAAAATACTTAAAAATTATGTAGGGGAAACTAGACCATAATAATTGCTACACCTGTAAAAGGTGCTAAGTCATAAGTATAATGTATTATTATTAAGATCTTAATGTACACTTAGCAAGCAATAAAACATTTGATTTGATTTATTTAAATTTTAACCGGAACTCCCCGGAACTCGAGAAAGCTAAATAGTCATGGAATCTACATCAATATCTACTTAATTAATTTTTTTTAGTTCTTTCCTTTCCTCTGAAAATCGGAGCCAAAGCCAACATATTTAGGTGACTTCATTTTTGGAAAGATAATGTTTTTTATGAAAATAATAAGTGATCACACTTATGCGGTTTGCGTGTTAAACATAGTGTAGATCGGAATCATCGGCCATCGAGAACTTAATTGAAATCGAAAAGCTACAATACTTTCCATTAACATAATAAATATACAATGAAAAATCATAGATGTTTGTAAATTCCTACATTTTTTTTTGTATTAACCATCTAAGTGCTAAGTTAATATTTTGGAACACACCCAAAAAAGGCCATATGCGGTGAAAAAATGTAATGCGGTGCAGACAGTAAATCGGTTGGTAACGACTGGCTTGCTATCTGCGGGCGGCGACCGCGCCGGGGGCCCGCGGGGTTGGCGGCGGCGGCGGCGCGCGGCGCGGGAAAGAGCGCGTAAAAAGGCGAGCGGCCGGCGCGCGCGGGATCCGCCGCGCGCCGGCCGCGAGGTCGACGCCCGCCGGGGGCCCGCCGAAACCGACCCTCCGCCCCCGCACACCCACACCGCACCCCTAACTAATTTTCCAAATTTCTCAAAAAGCACCGACTCCGCCGCCGGCGACGACTGCGCCGTACGCGACGTCGCATTGTCACCTCGAATACGTAATCCGATGTCTATATTTAGGATACTGCGTCGATGTCTCAAGGTGAGGTGAGACGTGTAGCTGCAGCGGCGCGGTGACAATCCGATCGTGCGCAAGTCCCGTGACCCTCCGAAATATTGTCTTTCCGGGAACGTTGAGTTCACCGCAGAAATAAAATTAGCTCCGTCGCTCTACGCTAAAGAAAATGTTTTATGACACGCCTACTGTATGCGATCTCATAAAAGTCGACGTTCCACCAATAAAACAATTATTATTGCTGATTCTGTATTTTTGACGTAGATACGTCTTGCCCACGTAGTCACATGATTTGTGGTAGATCAGGCATCTACATAGAACTAATTTTTAGGAATGGTGTTGCAAACGAACTGAGTCTAGGTGTGATAAGTACTAGGCAATGTCCCTGTAACATTCCGACGAAGAATTAGGAGCCATTCTTGCGACTGTAAGAAACTAGTGGACGTGCGCGCTCATCGGCAGTATCCGGGCCAATGCCAGCGCCGTACCTAAACTAGAAACGTATTGTCCTCGATGTTCCGAATGATAACCACAATCCGTCTAAATGCAATTTGCAACTCTGTGTCTGGTGGCTAGGGTCTGTATTCGCGTACTCGCGGAACGTGGAGGTTGCGCGTGAGATATGTGAAGTCGCGGCATGCGGGTCGCGCGGCGTTCTCACGCTTTGAATATTCCTGCTCCCGACTGCCCCCGCGCCGTACCCCTCCCGTGGCCCCGCGCCACCATCGGCCCTTCAATGACGTCCCCTGACTCCCACTCCGAGTATCCCGGCTTTAATTGAATGAATTTCACTAAGTCTGTTTACATCCGCGCCCGTCTCCTTCGATCACCCCGCTGCGACACTAGTTAGTTGTAGCGACAGCGCAGTAGCATGACCGGAACGTAGACATCACTGATATATAAAAAAGTAAATACCGATGCTGTAAATAGAAATGGGTATTAGTAGACATTTTTTTTCTCTTCAGTCGCACACCGACACTATAATTAAAAGAGAGTGCGCAATATTAACTACTTGAGTTTGCTCAGTCTGACATTCGTAATTCGACGCCGAAACTTGTTCACTAAATGTATCTAATACTGTAAAATACTGCCAATGTCTAGATAGAAAAAAAAACGACATTAAAATGTAGAAATCCGCACATAAACAAAGACACAAAAATGTCGTTCTTGTTGGAACAAGATGAATGAAATGCTTATAAATTATTTGTGGGAGCCAGCGAGACAGCGCGTAGAGTAGCTTTCCCAGGCTCTACTACAATTGTTAATTATTTTTCAGTTTCCAAAAGTCACAAAATTCAACATTATTATTATTGATAACATTTTTAGTGACGGACGCATTAGGTATTAGTCACGTACGGCTGAGTGTGAGATGAGTAACTCTCCCACGGTTCTTAGACACATCGTAACACTAATCATCCTTGACTTACATTTTCAAAATCGTACCTTTTGTGTGGGAGTCAGTTTCCGTGAGAACGGAATAGTTAAAATTTCACGTGGCGTCTGGGGAAGATTAATAGTTGCTTGCTCTGAACAAAGGGTGTGCTCTAAGCTTGGTTACACCTGAAATACGTGAAAACCGATATGTTACCTGATCAACATGGGTTGTATGTAAATTTATATTTAGAAGGAATTATGTCTACATTTTGTTTTCATTTTTCAAAACTCTAACTAACTAACTGCCGAACCTACAAACCTCAATTAAAGTTAATGATCATTAATCCATTTTTAGAAATTGGATTATTTTTGCACTTGAAGCCCATTTATACTTAATACGTAGATAGTGAGTATATATATAAATTATCTCGTGTTCAATAATCGAATTTAATCATAAATGGCTCCGAAAGTCAAAATACTTAATAGATTTTAAAAAGTGACTTAATTTGAATTAAAGTTCATTGACGTTTGTAAGTGCGACTGTCAGACGCGATGTTTAATTACGACGAATCGTACATAGATAATACACTATAATAATTAGTAATCGTTAGTGGTTAATGACAGGACAACATACAACAGCAACAGGATTTTAAGCTGAAACAATACACAACACTTACTTGCTGAACATAACCTTAATGCCACACACATTTCTATGGGATCTTCACGAAGACGCTTATATACTCTAAATTGATGTAGTTGTTTTTAACAACCGCACTCAAAGTCATTATCCTATCCCTCAGTACATATTGATTTTGTATCAAAATCATTGTGGTGTTATGTGTACCTACTAGAGACTTTACAAAAAAAAAAATGTGCGTGCGTGGAGTCCCTCCGCGCGGAAGAAGTGAAACTTCATTCTCGCTCAGTCGATCGGTCGTTCGGTCGGTCTCTCACTCACTCACTCACTCACTCACTCACACACACACACACACACTCAACTCAACTCAACTCACCCCAACTCACCCAACTCACCCTAACTCACCCCAACTCACCCCCACTCTCCTACCACTCGCCTACCACTCGCCTACCACTCGCCTACCACTCGTCTACCACTCGCCTACCACTCGCCTACCACTCGCCTACCACTCGCCTACCACTCGCCTACCACTCGCCTACCACTCGCCTACCACTCGCCTACCACTCGCCTACCACTCGCCTACCACTCACCCACTCACCCACTCACGTACCACTCACCCACTCACCTACCACTCACCCACTCACCTACCACTCACCCACTCACCTACCACTCACCTACCACTCACCTACCACTCACCTACCACTCACCTACCACTCACCTACCACTCACCTACCACTCACCCACTCACCTACCACTCACCCACCCACCCACTCACTCAGTAACGGTGTCACATGAGCGCTTTCATAACCTTAACAAAACGCCTATCGTTTAACACCTATCACTTAACGCGTTAAGCGATAACGCGTTAAGGTGGCTCATTTAACGCTTAACGCGTTATGTGATAACATTTTTGGAAGTCGCATAAGAAGTTTCACTTCAAAAAAATGTCAAAGAATCTTTAGAGCCAGCCGATAGCGACGGATTAAGGCTTAGGGAATACCAATAGTGATATCATCCCTATATCTTTGGTTTATAATATCATAAGGATGATGTCCCTATACTATTACCCGTGGAGTGCCGGGTTAGAATTGCATCCCTCCATCTCTACTCGTTGGGTGTCGTAAAATCCGACTAAGCGAGAACAGGAAGACGGGCAGTAGCGTCTTTCTTTCGGATTTATCTTCCACCTATACTGCGATCCCTTAAGCCGCCTGCCAAGCGTGGGTATTATGGCAACCCCTCCCTTCTAAGGGGGAGGCCTTTGTTCAGCAGTGGACGTCTATCGGCTGCTAATGATATCGCTATATCTGTGGTTTACACACCACACCTAGTAATCGGATAGTTAGGCATCCTGATATCGCTTCCCTACTTTTGTGCAGTTACTACTTTGGGCATTTTACTTGATTTTCAAAGGCAAAATCACGTTCGTTATATTTTACCGACGCCGGACTAACTACTAGTTCACCCAATTGTGTGAATTTCGTGTCTTCACTTTTCGTGCGCTAATGGTATATCTATGTACCTACCTAATGTATAAAATATCATTAGAGCCAGCCAAGAGGCAGCTCGCACAAACTCATTTATTAGTCTATGTCTCATAGATTAATACATATGAGGTTCCCCGTGGGGTGTCCGGGTAAGAATAGCACCCTTCCATGTTCTCCCGTTGGGTGTCCGTAAGAGGCGACTAATAGAAAACAAGAAGACGGGTAGCAGTGTCTTTCTATTGGGTTACCTACTACCTATACTGCGTACCCAAGACGCCAGCTAAGCGTGGGGATTATGGCAACAGGCGCGGTCACAGCCAACGATTGGGGGGGCGGTCATAGTTGATGGGCCCAAAGGTTTAGTGCCCTGGCCGCTAGCCCACCTTGCGTCTGAGCGTTTCAAGTGCGTAACCTATCTATACTTATAATAAAACTGTAACAGGTCCAATTCTGTACATTGAAGATATTTTGAAAATTATATTTGGAGGGCATTCTATAACCGATACTGAGGCCGTAAATATTTTTTTTTTTTTGTCTGTCTGTCTGTCTGTCTGTCTGTCTGTCTGTCTGTCTGTCTGTATCACGGCTGCGCATCACGCCGAAACTACTGAATGGATCCAAATGAAACTTGGCATGAATTGAGATCTTACTACGAGGTAGGACATAGGATACTTTTTATCCCGTAATCTAGCACGGTTCTTTTGGGAGAGGGGATTAAAGTCAAAATGGGTACTTGGTTACACGCTTGGTCCGATTTTATCAATTTAATTAATTAATTTAAATATAATAAATATTAGTAAGGGAACACTCATAGAGAGTTGTTATCAAGGTTTTGTAATCGATCGGGTTAAGCAACGTTAGGTAAGGTCAATAAATAGATGGGTGACCGTTTAACGCCATTTGAACTATACGGGTCCGTGCTTCGGAGAGCAAGTAAAAAGTGGGTCCCAGTTTTTAACCGACTATAAAAAGGAGGTTATGTATTCGATGCGAATGTCTGTTATTAAAAGTTTAGTTAACGTAAAAATAGCGCAGGCGGAGCCGCGGGGGTCAGCTAGTTTTGGATAAAATTGTTTAGACGTTTTAAAGCAACAAGTTAAGATAGTCAATTTGACGTGAATGAGTGTGAGTTTTATGGGGGGTCATGACCCTTACGACCCCCCCTCTCGGACAGCCACTGTATGGCAACCCCCTCCCTTCTAAGGGCCTGCCGTTGTCCAACAGTGAACGTTTATCGATGATGATGAGGTACATATTCCTAAATTACACTTGATTGAAAAAATCTAGTTGTGATAACGGGCCTGTTGGTCTAGTGGGAAACGCCCTGGCCGCTACTCAATAGGTTGTGGGTTCGATTCCCACCAAGTATCTGGGTGTTTTATCTTTGTAAGTATGTAGTTACAAAAAAATAACTATATAAGTCTTAATGTCAGTTGTCTGGTTTCCATAGCACTGGCTTGACCTAGTTTGGGATCAGATTCCATTGAGTACGGCGGCGACTCCGAGAAGGACGACGGCGGGGTTGCGACCCCCGTCCCCGTGAGCACCGTGACTGGTTCCCGGGGGGCTACAATGCGGCCCCCGGCGGCGGGCTCAAAGGCAAGGCACTGAGGGGCCCCTGGTGCAGATCCCACCGGAGAGCCCTGGGGTCCCCCTCTCATGTGCCGATGCGACAGCCGCGGAGGTTTTAGTGGGTGGGTGGGTGTGGGTATCCCACATACCCCGGTCGAGCCCCACAGCTCCCGGGGATCTTTGGAAGATTTCCCCCGCGTCAAAAAAAAAGTTTGGGATCAGATGACCATGTGTGGGTGGTCAGAATATTATTATTATTATATTATTAGTTGTGGTTGCTTCTGTAACGCACTAACCTAAGTACCGGTGTCTGTTTGGAAGGTAGCATACGGTTAACTTGCGGTCCGTGCTATGTCGTGGCCTAGTAGGACCGTCATCAAGTCTGGGGATCGTTTTTGAAGTGAAAACTTCTTTAGCGGCGCTGTGCACTTTATTCTGATGGGGAAAAAATGTTAAATTGGCGTCAGGACACGTGACCGAGAGACCTGATCAAAAAAAGTAAAGGTAAGGCGTAGGCGGTGCTGCGGAAAAAATGTTAAATTCACGGACACGCACGTGATCGTAGGACTCGTAAGGTTCTTACCTTACGAGTCCTACGTAGTCCTGCGTAGTCGGCCTCAGAGGCGACGCAGGTCGCTTGTGCGAATGTTCGTGTGTGTTTGTGTTACAGCGTGCCACGCGCATCCATGGATGGTGACTGCTGATGGCTCGACCGTCTATGTAGTTAATGTAAAATAATTGCAATAGTTCTGAAGTGTTACATTTTTAATGTAATATAAATTGTCATGTTTGTGTACGATAGCGCATATGAATATTGTATTTTACCACATAAATGATTGCACTTTTATACTGATAATTAAAGCCATCGATATTATATAATTAAAGCAATTCGTGCAAAATTATTCCCTAACCATTCCAAAATATCAAAAATGCACAACGTTAGTTTGAAGTTTTCACTTCTGTCGGCACTCGTGGAGTGCAACCCGTTTTTTTTGTACAGGGGCGGAGGCTTAGTTGTGTTGGATTTTTACCAACTAAACCACCCCGGTGGCCTTCACCGTCGGCTTGGAGATACTCGGAGTACCCCGTTTGGACCACTCCAGAGGACCTCTTGCTCCTCCCGGCACCTTTATGTGGCGTTATGTTTCTGCGGTAAAGGTGGAGAGACTAGCGTTCGTCCCTTTCGTTGCAGGCACAGCGGAGCCTCTCACAAGACTGTTTTCCAATTAATTCAATGAATGAGGCTCCACCCAAGCTGTCATCATTACTGATGATAATCAGATGGAATCTTGTTTCCCTCAGACTTGCGCAGCCGACCATCCTATAAAGGACGGCTTGGATAAAGGACAGTCGTTTATCATACTTGATCCAGCACGGTGCTGCTAGCTGAAAGCTAGCTATACAGGGTGTAAGGGACATCGTACCGAAAACCGATACCAGGTATCCAGTACATGATTCTGAACACTCTAGTGTTTTGAAATTTTTCATCGGCTTTTTCATGAATTACCAAAAAAAAAAACACATTTTTTAAATAAAATTAGTATAATATCATTATTGATATAATAATAAACCATAATTTTAATTTAAAAACAATATATTACTTATTTGTGGAAAATTTATTTAATTATTCTTTATGCACTAAAACAGTATGTAGGCAATTAATTAATAGGCAATTAATTATTATTATTTTAGAAAATTAGCAATGTAATTTGAGAAAAAAATATTATTCCGCATATATTCATTACATGCTCGAAAATTAATTAGGCAGTCATTTGTCATTTTCCATATAAATGGTTTCTGTAATATTGTAACCATCGATATAATATATAAACTAGATTTGGTGCCACGGTTCAAAAAGTGGTAGCCAGAAATAGCGCCCTTGTGTCGCTATTTCTTTACAAGCCACATCCTGACAAGTTTATTTTTGCCGATAGTAGTGTCGCTACTGTCTATATGAAACTGTCAAACTACAAGTCATTATCATTATAAAGTCGTTAGTTCACGTTTCCGCCACCAGCACAGATAAGTTTGCAACCTCCGCGACCACATTTTAGATGTCATTTTGTTCGTGAATGTTTATCTAGTTTATATATTATATCGATGATTGTAACGGAATTTTTTTTCGGTACGACCCTTACACCAGTTATACTAGGTGGTAGATTCCTTGTGCAAGGAACCGTTCATGTAGGTGCCACCGCAGTTGCAGATATTCTGATGTCAAGGAGCAGTGTGTAAACATTGCTGTGTTCCGGTGTGAAGGGCACTATAGCTGGTGAAATTATCGGACACAAAGCCTTAATATCAAATGTCTTAGGGTCGGCAACGCGCTAGTGATTCTTTTGGTATTGCTAGCGTCTATAGGCTGCAGTCACTGCTTACCATCAGGCGGGCCTCATGCTTGCTTGCCACCTTTGTAGATAGTATAAAAATTGTATACCTGTGTCTATTCTAATACCTACTGTTGTTTGTCTCAATGCTTCATGATGTCGAACAAAAATATGTAAACCCGTTCTTTTATAACATCAAAATCGTACCTATAAATATATGAACACTCCAGTGTTCATACACACACAGGCCAGCCAAAGACAGTAAATAAGTAAGGTTGAATATGACTCCTGTTTGAAAAAAAGGGTTATGAAAAAAAGGGTATTTTTATTTCTCCACGCGTTTTCACTGAAAGGAAAAGAGGATATTATTTCACCCACATTTTGGCACCTGTGTAAGATTAGGTCCATAGGTTAGAAAATCATTAATACAGATACATAGTAAATGTTTTAATTAGCAAGAAATACACGCAAATTGGATTGAATATCTTCCTTAGTTCCCGATATTGTAGGTTTCGTATCAGATTACATATATTTTTGACATTCCGCACAGTGCACATAAAAGCAAAATGTTATGTATTACGTAGAAATAGTGCGAATCGATTCACTACTGCATATATGCACTCGTATATCAAACGCTTGGCGCTCGGCTGAAAGGCGACACTGTGAGTTCTAGGAATCCGAGCACCGAGCGCACAATACATGCTCGTTTACAGTTAGAATAGGAACGAATTAAATCAATGTTTCACACGACGTAATAAGCATGTTTATCATCGTGTCACGATTTACTGCATCAGTGCATAATATAGAAATTCCAACTAACTGGATATGGAGCAATGTTCTAAACGTTAGCTCAGCACTTATATCGATAGCCTCCAGATTATCCAGAATCGTTTTCTCGATCGTCGATGCCCCGTGCGGAACGTAGACTTACTTTCCGACTTGAAGTTAGATCCCCTTCGAATGCCGCAGCACCCGAGCCCTTTAATCGGTGCCGTTGCCGCTTACGACTCTAGTCCTACACAAGCGTCGCCGTCCGCGATACGTGTAGTTAGATCCCCCAGACCCAATCGATCTTACTGGACCAAGGCACTACACCTACCCCTCCCAAACAACATTATCTCCTTAGTGGGGGCACAACGAGCCATGGAGAGAGCTATGCTCGGAGTTTCTTTGCGCGACAGAATCCGAAATGTGGAGCTTCGCCGAAGAACCAAGGTCACCGGCATAGCTCTCAGAATCTGCAAGTTGAAGTGGCAATGGGCAGGCCACATCGCTCGAAGAACCGATAACCGTTGGGGAAGAAAGGTTCTCGAGTGGCGACCACGAACCGGAAGACGCAGCGTTGGCAGGCCTCCTACTAGTTGGACAGACGACATTGTGCGCGTCGCAGGTAACCAGTGGATGCAAATAGCCAATTGTCGTTCATTGTGGCGTTCTAAGGGGGAGGCCTATATTCAGCAGTGGACGTCTTCCGGCTGATGATGATGGGGGCGCGTTGTGATCTGGTAATACTCGTAGAATCCACCCTCTCTCAAGCGTCAGCCCATGACGAGGTAGCGCCCGAGGTGTCCTTGATCTCGTCGCTCCCCTGCCGTTCTGGCTGGAGTGTTATAGCTCGCCACTCACAAATATTTGTCTTGAGTGGATATCGAACTCACAACCATATTGAATGAATACCTATCGACGTGTTGGGTAAAAGCCAGGGTGTTTCACCAACAGACCAGTAGATAAGCCCTATAGGATCATTTCTTTCCATTAAATAAACCAGCTTTCGAATAGAAAAACGCACATTCAAAGTCCATTCGTTTGGAAGCTATAGACAGGTATAGGCATGAGCGTCAATTTAATAACACCATTCTTTTTTTGTCAAGGGTTAGTAAAAAAAAGATATAATTTTAACTCGTTGTGTCCTACTACTGGGCAAGGCATTTCTCTCGCCCTCGACATGAGCAATTAGGCTTAGGCCACAATTCATCACGCTGCTAGCGAGATGCAGATTGATGGATCGCACAGACCTTTCAAATAATTGCTAGGATGTGCCAAAGTTTCGATGAGGTTTTCTACCGTTTTTGTCGTCAACGAATAAACTAGTTTACAGTCCACCGATAAACTAGTCGAATCATAAACGATTTTATCTTGGACACTCCGTTGACGTATCTAGTTGACGATGTTAAAGTTCAACATCGACAACAAAAAAAACCTTCAACAATATAAACTAGCGGCAACTTTAGAATTTTTTTATAAACTGGTATATTGTGAACGATAAACGGTCCCGTTTGATCGACGGTAAATACGTCGACGTCTCATCGCTACATCTTACAGAAAAATAACTCCGCCTTTAAAGGGTCCCTGAGGACAGTAAGTTAGTTGCCAGGTGTACTGTGCTGTTGTGGGGACTTTACATAAAGCTAGAACGGATTGACAGATTCATGTTTCATTCATTGAAATCCCTAAAGCCTTTGTTTTATTATGTCATTGACTTTTTTAGTTCAGTTTATGAAAATAATTCGGTCACATTAAAAAATGCAAGACATATTTATATTTCTAATTTCATTACTTGAGTCTCTACTTCTATAAAATTTTAATCCATATCCATACATACATAAAATCACGCCATTTTCCCGTAGGGGTAGGCAGAGCCCAAGGGCCGCTTTTCGCCATATCCATAGGTGGATTAAAACTGGAAAAAGTTGATGCCGCTTATATTTTTATTTTTAATCAGCTTTAGTCATACCAGAAATGAGACGGAAACAAAACGGTATTCTGTACCACTCTATATATCTATTCCATACAAAAATAGCATTTCTCAATCATCTAAAAACGTTTATAAAACATAATAAACATATCAAAGTGCGTGTTATTATATATTTATAAATATAAAGCTAAACTCGACCTATTAAACTATCTGAGTACGTTCAATGTATGTTGTCGTCCTAATTTCAACAGAAATGAGTCCGTGCAGATATGGTACCCACGTGTAGTAAACACACCGTCATTATTTCCTAATTTCATAATGATAACAATGCTATTTCTAGTGGGACGGACGTTTTATCAACTAGTCAAAAATATTTACTTGTTAAATTATGTCAGAAATTGTATGTATGTCTTAGAGGAGATACCACTGGAGAGATCATGATGCGCTAACCCCTCTGCCAAATTTTGTTCATATGTTTAGGTCATTCTTTATTTGTGTGCGTATCTTTTTGAATGTGTTGCGAGTTTATTATAGTGTGGGTATGCGTGAAAATGTATCTGTGTGTGTTTACTTCGCCTACCACACCCCGCAAAAGTGCCACGAAAAATTTGTTCGGGGAATCGACGCGATACTAGCTCCATTCTAATTACTCTGAGATGTATGTATAATGATAGCAGTACTAAAACTTTTAATTAGAATTGAGTGAGCTTGCAATATACGTCCTTGTTCGTTTGTTTATCGTTTGGTTAGTGGCTAAAGATTTAAACTGCCCTTAAGCCTCTAAATTGGCTTAATTAACGACTGCTATCTAGGTGACAACAACCGGAATTGATCTTTTATATGCCCTCTGACAGAAGCACGGAGACACTTATACAGAGCGCCTCATAATACTTGTCGCTTAAGGTTAAGGCTCATAAGATGTTTATGTGTACGAGCCCTTAGCCCGTCAGTTTCGCATTCTTATTTATAATACAAAGATTTGATAAGATAAACAGTACCTGAACTGGCCCCATTTATTTTTGTTCATTAATATTTACCTAAGCTACCTAAACGAAACGGCTACCAAGAACTCTAATGTTTTGACTGAGCATGCCCTTAACCTTAAGCCTTAGCCTATATGAATATATTTTCCTCTGGCATCATCAATATCAGTCGGAAGACGTCCACTGCTGAACAACGCCTCGAGACCGTCACAATGAACGACAGTTAGCAATTTGCACCTACCTGTTGCCTGCGACGCGAACAATGTCGTTGGTCCACCTAGTGGGAGGCCTGCCTATGCTACGGCTTCCGGTTCTTTGTCGCCACTTGAGAACCTTTCTTCCCCAACGGCCTGCCCACTGCCACTTAAACTTGCAGATTCTAAGAGCTATGTCAGTGACCTTGGATCTTCGGCGAATCTCCTCCAAATGGCTCGGGAACAACATAATACATCTCAGATAAAGAACAGCAGTGGGCTGGGAACGACTTATTTCATCTCGTCATTAAATTGTATTACTCTAGTCTAGTTGTAAATGAAGCCACCCAATGCGCATCGTTTTGTCATGATAACATTGCACTGTGGCTCATACCACTAAAATTCTGATGATACTACTTATTTTATATTTGTCGAGATAATAAAATAACTATAAAACAACCTCTTTGAATTCTGTATGCCTCGTTTTTATTATGAACACTCGATGAAGATCAAGGATGACAGTGCTTCAAGACATATACAATCTGGCTTTTAGCGATCCATGTTGATGATATGATTAATTAACATCTGTTTAGAGTGGATCAAGAAACTCACCGAAACACCCAGACCAGACTTAGACAGTGATACTTCACTGTCTGTATAAATAAAACACGCAACTCCTTTGATATTTGCATAAAAGCCGACACCGGCAATAGACTGCAGGGTCACAAACTACTAATACGGGCGGCGTATGTAACTTCGGCCCCGTTTTGTCCTCATACTCAACGATTGCCCTGTCTAAACGGCTTCATCTGACAACTGTTTGGGTCTAGATGCTGTAGATAGAGAACGATTGGCGGGTACATTAGAATGGCTAAATAGGAGTAGATCCATGTAGCGCAGCGTGGTGGTGCGTGGGGCGGGCGGCCGGGCGCCGGTAGGGCGCGCGTTGGCAGCCCGGCGACGCCATACCCATGTATTTTTAACTCGTGAGGCCGCCGCGCTCAAGCTCACCTTTCCATCTATTCCTGACTGTGTTATTTTTAAACTTTTGTCTATATTACTTTCCTTCCGTCTGCTTATTAGTGGATGATTGAGATGCGTCGCAGGGGGCGATCTACTCGGAATATATCGCGGTGATATTTCCGCTTTGGCGACCATGTGGCGTGCGAACGGCGTCGACTTGTCATTATTATAATATTTATAAGCCAGGGGTGGTTCCGACTCCCCCACACACGGAATAGAACTATAACTTTCAACTTAGCTGAGAAAATGTAACATCTGCGACTGGAGAAAAGGAAACTATTTTTAATATGTTATATTTAGCCCCCCAAAACAAATTCGTAGAGTTTATCTACTGTAACTCTTGGTAGCTTAAAACGAGGGCTTAAGATTTAGGACTAAATTCAGATACCGTTTTAATTTATTGCTCTAAAAATATACTAAATTAAACTTTATTCTAATCGGGAATTAACGCGATTTACCTTATATTTTGGCTTGACGTTTCGGCCGGGTTGCACGCAACGTCAAGCCAAAATATAAGGTAAATCGCGTTAATTCCCGATTAGAATAAAGTTTGATAATGGAACGCGAAAGTCTAAAAGTATATACTAAATTAAGCAATGATATTATAGAATTAACGAATATTGAACTAGTTTTCGTCGAAATCATATTTTTTTTATATATGGAACCTAGTGACGACACTTCACATGGTTTCCACCATCAGTTAGATAAATTTTCAATGAAAGTTTTATACTAAGTATAATATAAAACACCTAAATAATTATTTTATGTAAGTAGAAAAAAATACAATTTTACGCAGTCTTCCAAATTACACCTGTGGGCAGCTGGGGCAGGTTGCTACTTCCAGATGAGTAAATAACACCAAGACACAAAACAGAAATAATATTAAAGCGTTATTGTCTACGTAATTTAAGACATATGTTCAGAATAACGATTTATCAAATATCAAGATTTAAATCTCACGATGAAATTCTCATTCCACCGATATTAACTATTGCCACCTACAATATGTATATTTATTGAAAGTCATATGATAATATGTAGATTGGTGTCACTTTAAATTTATTAAAGCTGTTTCATTTTCCAAAGTAAAATAATTGTTATTCTAAACACATTTAATCCGCCAGCTTTAAAAAAACGTAATTAATTATGCAACTAACATAAATACCCCAGTTTTATCCGTTATACAAAATATTTTATCGTAATTATACGTTAAAAAACTGTAAAGCTACTAAATTTCAACAAATTAAGGATAATATCACGCTTTAGGTATTGACTTTAGATAACTCAAAATAATGTGCGAATTAACAAGAAACTGCCATAAACTTATGTTTTAAATAAAAACACACATGTGCATAATCTGAGCTTCAATACTGTCAAAAGGATAATTTTTGTTATAATTATCAGAGTTCTGAAAGATTTTTGCATTCTACATTTCACATATTTCTGGCACATTCCGCTGGCACGTTGGGCTGGCTTTCAAAATTTGAGACTTAGGGCTTGAAACTTTAGAATCGAGTTCTAGATTATGTTATACAACCTTTTTTGATATAGTTAAAATTTTAGAAGTTATAGCAGTTTTAAAATAGCTCGTAAGGGACTTAGTGGTAAGTACAAAAAAAAATTTTTTTTGGAAATTTTATGTTGATAGCGGATTCTACTCATTACCTAATATAAACATTCTGTAAATATTTTTGACTACGGTAGTACTCAGAGTTATGACGATTTGCATTATTTTGTTTTTAAATTGGCTTATAACGCTCATACCTCAAACTCCCCAGGGCTCAGTTATTTGATTCATATGCAGGTAGCCATTAACTACTGGAATGATTGAAAATGACCGATTTTCAAGTAATCTTATTTAATCTGATGAGGTTTCTATGAAGATCAACACAAATTGGCTTATATCGCACGTCAAGGTCCCTCAGAAATTATCATTTGATCCTTTATATGCCTGTAGCCATTAACTACTAAAAACGGATATACATGATGCTCGATAGTTATCAAAACTGCTGGTCCATCAACCTGTTTATGAACAATCTAGCTAATAGCAGTGGCGGATTTCCCAACAGGCTAGCTAGGCTACGGCGGCAAATTTTTGTAGGTGGCATATTGTCTGTAGCCACAAAAAACGAGCAATAAACAAATTAATTTTGCGTTTTATGTTGTTTTATTACAAAATAAATTTCTCATCTCACGCGGCTCCTATTACCGAGAATCATATACGAGCGGCCGGGGTGTTTAGACACCCTGTGGTTAGCCACAAGACTAATGGGCCCGTCATAGGTGGCGATTTGGTTTTGGCTATAAGAGGCCTAAATCCGCCTCTGGCTAATAGTGATAAACTCCAGCCTCGACGGGAATAAGGCAAAAAATAATAGTCCAATTGAATTCGAATTCTCACCAATCGCTCAATCCCAACTACAGTGTCCCCCTCCTTAATTACAGTGTGATAATGTAATCAGGAAATAAATAGACGTTTCCTGCACGCTGGGCGCCACATGTGTGGACTACGAAACCCTCAAGTGACGCGCCACGCATCTGGTAACTCGGAACTGAGAGCTTCGTCTGTCAATGCCCTAATATAGAGCAACTCCCCGAACACAATTAAAGAACACATTCGTCCCAGCAACTTCGTTTTTTTGACCCCATCAAAATAGAAAACATAATTTGTTAATGAATGGACAACCCTTGGACGTGTTCTTGTCTGCAAAGTCGTATTATAGGAATAATTTTACATTCGGATCGAGTTTTGCTGTGCTAAGAGAATTTAACACAACTTGTTGATGTAAGCTTGAACTTGACTGCAATCCCGATTAGAAATCCAAATCAATTATTGTCATCAACAGACATTGCAACAGCTAGAGGTTAACTCTCCCTCTAAGCAAAAAAAAATGCCGAATTAGGTGAGATTACCTCTTACTGATATGTAAAGCGCACTGTCCATCGATTAGAACAATCGTTTGATTTGAGTAGCGCTGTGTCGCTGAGTAGAATAAGGTAACTCGAGGTAAGAGTAACTCTATGAAAAATATGATAGAGGGCCCATCGTTCTTTCATATCACTGCCAACACAGACATCTCTTATCCAGACTCCTTGTCCTTGTGTTTTTTATTAGTTAGCAATCCAGGCCAAAACTGCATCAGTACTTTTATCAAGTGAGATTGACTGCCATCTCACCAACTTAATGCTGGTATGCTCATATTTAGTACAAAAAATGATACTATTTCTGCAGGTCATCAAATGAGCCGTAGTTTCGAGGAATTCACACCGCGAGTACAGAACATTGAAGCAATATTAGGTAAAGGTGGTGCGCACTCACTACTGCAGATGAATGCGCTGAGTCCGTTCGACTGGTTTCTAACCCAATGTCGTATGGAATGCAGTGGAGCGGGCGGGTGCGGGTGGTGGTCGGCGCGAGGGGGGTCCGGGGGAGGGGGGCATGGCGCGGGCGCATCGGACGGTGTTGTCGCAAGTGGCCTCCGCACTTGTCGGCGCGTTTGACTGCCGGAGATATTCGGCGCGGTAACGGGCCGCGGCCTTCCTGGAATTGGTTACCTGTCGCATTCCTCCGGCGGTCGCCGCAGCCGCACCGCTGCGCCGCCGCACCCGCCGCACCCGCCGCGCCGCGTCGCGTCGCAGCCTGCATAGCGAAGCAACCACTAATCGTGCTCGCGTTCCTGTAACGCGTAACGTTACACGCTCTTTACAACGACCTTATACAATGAGAAATATGCACAATTTTTATTTTTTAGTTAAGATTTTGGGTTTGTTTAAGGAAACCAAAAAACAAAAAAGTTAATATATGCTAAAATAATTAATATACCTACCGTAAATCAAAAGTTGGCTTCTTAAAATTCGCTCGGCTTACGGACGTGATGTGATGGATTATGACGTCACTCCATAATAAGACGGTACGAGTTGTCTTTGCTCTGAAAGAGCTGGTGGATGGTGACGTGGCGTTTGAAATTATGTTAAAATTTTTGATTCAATTAGGTAGGTAATAGAATAAGAGAAAAAGTTCCACTATGTCTAGTTTATCAAGAACATTAACTTTTATTTATGTTATAAGGTATACGAACTAATTCATACCTATCATCGTTCAAACCAGATGGAATATTTGTATGGCATATAAAACGTTGATGACGGTTAAAGCGGAGTCTAACGGCGGCGATTACGTCACAGGTTGTAAATAATACCAAGATACGTGATCAGAGAGAATTCATGAACGCAGTACGCATTTATGCGTATTTTTTTTACTTTACGATTCATAAAATGATAACCTCGTCGATGGCTGTGGGCCTCACACACAGACACACCACGTTCTAACAGATCATACCCACACTACTCCTTGTGCAGTCACTGGTCACTAACATTATCAACATTTTCTACAATTACAATACATACACGACTCGGCACGAGAGAAACGCTACCAGAACGATCGGAACAATTCCCGCAGTGTAGCGTACATTCTTGGGGCCTCTCTGTGATCCTCGCAGTGGCAGAAACCTACCTACCTACGGGGCGTATGTGTGTAGCTGTGAATGTGTGTCGGTTTTACGTATGTATAACGATTGGTTCACATAGCAGCGTGTGTGTAAGGAGGCCGAACTTTCTGAGCAAAAATTTTCAGCAAATATCTGCGTATCTCGCTGAAACCGTACAACTGTAAGCTTGCTCGATGTCTTCAGGGCTGGTCACGCTTGCATGGGCTGATGAATGAATTCGGATGCGAGTTAATGTTAGGATAAATGTAACGATGATTTAAAATACGTATAATAAGTAGTTGGTGTGCGTTAGTAGGCGTGTCTGCGTGGGTAACGGCACCCTCGCGGCCCCAAGTAGGTAGCCAGAGCACGCGCACTCGCGCCGACCGATTAGGGAAATTGACTACGCACCTACTAGCAATCTATTGTTTTAATTGGTAACACCACGCGACTGCAAAGAGTTTTGTTTTAATGAGTTACCAATCTCATTTACCGCACGTATGTAGGTACTTGTTTTGTACGTTCCTAAGCCACGGCTGTACCAGGAAACACTAATATTATTAATGTCCCTTATGAATATTCATTTTTAATATTAATTTAAGTATTCCATCCTCATTAGTCTGTACTTCACTTAATAATGATATTTTTAGTTATAAGATACCAAGCCCATATAAGGTTTTGCAGGGGCACTAGAATCAATCATGCTATATGAAATAAAATAGTGTTTTACCTTTAGTCCTAAGACATATATATACCTTTAGTCCTAAGACATATATATATATATACTTAGTATTATAAAATTACCAAACTTGGCTTTCAGATCATAAAGCTCTTTTTTTCTACTGAAACTAGCAGATTACGCATATTTAACAGCTCCCAAAGAAATAATTACAGACCGTTGAACTTTTTCATTAATATTTAATCATTTTAAATGTGTTTTAACTGAGCCAATTAAATAGCAGATTTAGTTAAGATATAGCTACGCTTTAAACCATGTAGTACATACTTACTAAAATTCATCTTTTATTTTATATGTTTAAATCTGCAGTTCACCGGTTTGTTCCATTGTAGATAAGGATAATCAATTTTATGTACAAGTACATAAGAGATATAATAGTGGGGCGTGAAGTTGCTAGAATCATGTAGATACCTGTGCATTTGAGTGATTGGTAATCAGCATATCGGATACATTGTTTTTATCTGATATGGATACCTATTATTATGTTTAGGATACTCAAGCCTTTCTAGATAAGAGGGTTTATTGACCAATCAGCCGTGATTAGCCAATACCCATGTTTCATATCTCTACTTTCTCTATAGTTACAAAGTTACATTCAAATTTGAACAAAAAACATATATAATAAAGGATTTAAGAAAAAAAATGAAATTACATAAAATTATTGCAAGAATATTGGAAGAAACGGATTCATTTGTTAACAAAATTTTTTTTAGATAGCAAATGATATCATTCGAGGTAAATTATAATTAAAATAATGGTGTCGGTTAGGTACCAGTTAAAATTCTCTGATCGTGAAAAATGTTACGTTTTTCTCTAAAATATTTTAGAGGGATTTGTAGTGTGTTTGTGTATGTTTGTATGTAAACTTAATGACATATGCCCCGAATCTAATGGGTATATTTTGTGAAACCTAAAGCGTGATACTAATATTGCAACTTCATTCAATATTATAAATTACAAATAATGACTCAAGCACAGGTAGTCAAAGTTCGCTTCGTATAGCGCGGCTCATCCGCGTCAGCTTTCGCTCATGCTGGCATTCCGCTCCTATACTGAGAACTCCTTTCCACGTGCAATACGTACCTATGAGTACCTACGAGTACCTACTCATCGGCATGGCGACGGCGTCATTTTCCTCCTATTACTCTACATTTTTTTCGTTGCAATCAGTCTAGTGCACTTTATTTAAAATCACATCCTCAACCACATTTTAAACCTTATCACTTCGCAACAAAGTGTACTTTGTATTATTAATTGTTAAATATTTGGCGGTAGCGTCGTAAAGCATCGTTATCGGTGCCTGTGGAACACATGTGCCTTAACTCTATTTCCGCCCTACGCTTCCCTCGGGTGAACCAAGGACAGTTATAAAGTTTTACTTAATTACTTTGCCGTAATTGAGCAAGTTTCTATTTGCTCGATACCCTAGGTAAGCGATTTTGAACTATATTTACTGGAAAGAAAGAGCTATTATTGCCCGTTTCTAATACCTAGTACAAAGGGGTAAATACTTCAACAAATAGCTTTAATATTACACTTTAATAATACCCGTTATAACTAGACCAACGTATTTGTTATTTAATATTTGTGTCATTAAGGCGTTCAGTACCTAATTATGATTAAAGATTTTAATTTAAAGACATGCTGATCTTTTTAAACTCTAACTTATGCACTTGGCCTTAGTAAGTATATACTATATAGATATTGCATTGGTATATCTATATAGATATTGTATTGAAATCTACAATTAATTATGATAATAAATCATCATTAACGGAATCAGAGTGCAGCACTTAGACAAATTTAAGGTTTCTTTTTCTTTATTTAAAGAGTTTATTCGCTTTTCCGAATATGACACTCTGTAACAAAACATGCAATAACTTCTAAAAAAACAAAAGGAAAGTAATCAAACACAAATTGAGCATGAAATACACTGAATTGTTATTAAGTATATGATTCAACTCTGCAACGCGCCAGATCCCCTGTGACTCAAAGCAAAATTGACCATTCTGAGTATTGACATCACTCTATCAGACAACGGGTCTGAAAGATTGATGTCACCACCCAATTACTTTCTGAGACTTTCATTGCGAACACATCTCGCTAAAATGTGGTATACGTCTTCATCCTCATTGCAAACATCGCAAAGAGGAGAGTTGGCTTTCCGCATTAAGTATGCAAATTTATTGAGAGGCATGTCCAGATCTAAGACGCATTAACAGTGTTAAATCATATCTATTTAGATCACAATTGATCCATGGGTGAAAGGATGGCTGTGACTGGATAGTTCTGTACCAAATCCCCTTCTCTCTAGATCTAAGATCAAAGTATTCTTTCCACATTTGGATAGATGCTTTTTTGACAAGTTGGATTCCATCGTAGGGGTGGGGTACAAAAGAACTGACTATTCCATCATCACACGCTTGTTTAGCCATTAGGTCTACTTTTTCATTGCCTAGGATACCTATGTGAGATGGGATCCATTGTATGTATATCTCCTTTTGCTGTGAGGTTATATTTAAGATGGACTTAATAATAATGTATGCTGTTGGACTGCACCGTGCAGTTGAAGTGCAGCGTAATAAATGTTGGATAGAGATTTTAGGGTCAGTATAAATTTGGAATGGTTAATAGATTCTATATATGATAGGGCTTCTGCTATGGCCAGAAGTTCGGATTGCATAATAGACGTATCCTAACTGATTTTAAATTTCCCACCCATACTTGTGTGTTCATCAAAGAAAGCTGCTCCACATTGTTAAAGTTGTAAAACTTGGCATATTCCGTCCAAAATAGTTTGATTCTGTTAGGATACTAAATGGATTCACAGCAATAGAAGAATAAATTTCATTCCACACTGACTATTTGGTACAACGAATTTAACTATAGTATAGACAGCACGTCGTCTGTGTGAAAAAGGCTCCCACTCAGCTTAACGCTGTTTTGAGGAATAAGCCACAACACAGCGCTGTTTTTCAGGGACAACCCCTGTGACCCCACGAACGTAACCGTATCCAAAAACAGCCAATGGTACCTAGCAATAATTTATAACTAATAATATTTGTATACTTAAACCTAACAAGACAAATTAATAACCTGGTGCAAAGTAAGCTCGTATAACAACATCAAAAAATTACAATACTGCTACAAACATGAGCGACGTCTCGCTCTAAAAACAGTGAACGTACACTCATCACCCTGATCAAGTTATCAGAAACTTGTAATAAGTGCGTATTACTCATGAAAGTAATCTTATCAGATTAAGTTAAGATGGTAGTTCCTACTGCCCGCGCGCTTACCTAAACCCTAATCTGTGTAGAGACACAAGTTAGTCATCATGTATCATGAAACGAGAAAGAGAGGTCAATACACGTAGTTTATTATAGCTCTGTCACTTTCTATTTAGAAAGTAAGATTACATTAATATTGCTATCAGTGGTAGTGGTAGATCCCCTGATCGATGTAGTTTACCAAATGTTTCCTAAACACAACGTCAAAATAACATATCTTTATTATTTATAGCCCCCACGGAGGCACTTACACATAACTACCACCGGATCGTAAAGCAATAATATTAAAGTGTTTAAGTATTATTAATTTATAATGTCCAGTCAATTAGGGGAAGACCATAAATTGAACTTTTTTTATTCCGATCCTCCTACTCGTAGCCGATTCGGCCATGGCGATAAGTCTTTAACAGATAAGCTAACTACATAGAAGATATTACAGTGCAAAAGTGCAAGGTGCAATCTAGCTTCCTTTACTCTAACAATCCGATGGAAGACCGACACATCAGGGGAGAGATCAAGTGCAGGAACGACTTTTTACATGTCCATCCGACGCATGGATCATCTAACTTCGCATCTCAGACAATTAGGTGACCGGCCTGTATTATCTTAACCAGTAATTAAAGAAGAATTGCGTATAGTTGTCGCTCCCTTCAGGATTAGAACCTTCGAGTTCCAGTTTGCTTAGCAATTCTTTCATAGTGCCTTTCCTGTTTACGCTGGAAGAGATTTCTATAGAAAAAAGCATTTGTACTAGTAATATCATCAGATTTCTCTAACCATATTTGTGTTTATTAACCTGTTTTTCTTTACAAGAACCTGTATGAACTGAAGTGATGGCTGACCAAAGACAATTGGTATGGTTGTAAAGAAAAGCTGGATGAACATAAACTTATAAAATAAAAAAATAATCCATCCATCCAACTAGCACATTTAGAAATAATCAACTTCGATATCACCGTTTGCGTTACAAAAGTGTTGCAATTAATATTCTAACTAGAGGTACCTATGCACCGACCACAAAAACTTTATTTGAATTTGCTCCACAAAAGTTTCCACAGAATTATGCAATTTGTCACAAGAAACTGGCTATTTATATCAATACAAAGGCGATAAGCATAGATATTACATTCATTTTGTTCGTTTTTTTGACCTGCATGCATCTACGTAATCGTTACTGAACCGTTAACGACATTTCACCGAAACTCGATCGTGATTTGTTTTGAATCTGACCACACAGAAAACATCCACGCAAACTTGTAAAAGTTATATTTACATCTTGGCATATTGTATATGCGGCATACACGTAAAACAATTTGTCATATAAGAGCAGAAACTATTTTGCTCAGAGTTCAATTCCATTTATTTGAATAAATGTGGTGCTTATAAAGATTGAATCGAATAATGAAATTTTCAACAAGTATTAATTACAAAAGTCTCCGAAAATCTGACTATGAAAATCTGACTATGAACAAAATGGACTTAAACGTCATATTATGATAGGTTAATCTTTTCTCAAAAAAAAATTGTTCTATATTTAAAATAAATTGTTATATATTTAAAAAAAAATATCTGGTATAGAAAATTCTGACCATATTATGTTAAAATCAATCAAGCCGTTTATGCTGAAAGGCGAGTAAATAATAGACAAAAATGCAGGCGCTCGTAAATACATACGCTCTAAAAATTTAACCCACCTCTCAAGATGTTGGGTAAAAACATAAAACAAATAGGTATAAAAATATGTCATAAAATTATATTGATATAAAATACAGAAATTCGTGTAAAAATTTTAAGTTCCATAAGTTGTTTGTTATTTTATGCATAGACTTTTTTGCGCACAAATAATTATTGAACTAAAATATCAAGTTAACCATAACTCAATTATAACCTATAATTTTGATTTGCTTTTATGCCACATTCCAATTAGGATGTCTGAATTCAGTAGCGCATCTAGTTGCATAATTTCAAGAATCAAGAAGTTCGACATAAGACAGAAGAAACCACCGCAAATAATTGTAGCAGCCAAACTGGGCAAGCATCTGAATAAAATGATTATCGGAGTCCAAAATCAAACTTTTAAGTTGATAACAAATAACTCATCATCATAATCATCAGCCGGAAGACGTCCACTGCTGAACATAGGCCCTTAGAACGCCACAATGAACAAATATTAGTATATTTGTTCAAAATACTGAAGTGATATTTTCTTACGGTAAGAAAATATCACTTCAGTATTTTTTACTGATATTTAACCGCCTTTAAACTGTTTTTTTTATGGTTATGGGGGATTAAAGTATTAAAAACTATTATGTTAATTCAATTATAGCTCAAAGGATTACAATATACTGTGAATAATGTGACTATTTGCCAATTATTGTGGGGTTAAAAAATCATTAATTACTGTACTTGCTAATTTTTCATTGTGTCTTGTCATTCTGACAAGGATAAAGTGCCAAGAATGTATACATAATTCTTCAACCTCACTAGTTATAGTAGGGTCATAATGCGATGCTATTAAAATATTCTTTTTTTGTTATGTTCTTTTTAAAATGGGGTCAAAATTCAAGTGGCAGGTGGAATATAAAAACATAACAATTACCGGGCTTTGCCGGCATCTCGGGGTCATTGTACTGCCACCCCTTCCTTCTAGTGTGTGGTCATTAATTCTATCCACAATTTACTACATAATCATTTAGATTCGGAGAGAGGTAGAGTACTGCGGTAATATCCGCTTAAAGCTTTAAAACATTGGGACAGCCATACTAGAGAAGTAAATCTTCGCAGCGAATATTACCACGTTTCGTTGTATGGTTAGTGGCCAACTTGGTCAGAGTTGTTCAGGCCCTTAGGGTTCATTCACATGAACACGATACGACGTTGCGTATTGCCATAATCCCCACGCTTGGCAGGCGTCTTGGGGATTGCAGTATCTGATAAAATTACGCTGCTGCCTGTCTTCTTGTTTTCCCTTGGTCGCCTCTTACGGACACTCAACAGGAGGACATGGGAGGGTGCTATTCTAACCCGGACTCTCCACGGGTCCCCACGGGTGGTCTGGTGATTGTGAGATAGAGCCACCGCCATTATGTCTGAAGAAGTTTGATGGTCCATGCGCCCATTGGACTATAACAGCGAAGAATATACAGAGTGGGGCTGAGACTGTGCAGCACTATAATAATAATATCTCCTACTTAGTTCTTCTTCGTCTCCAATTTAAGAGCTGTGCTCTTGTCGGTGAAGCAATTTCCAATCCGATCTATTATTTGTTTTTATTTTGAACCCTGGTACGACACTCCACCCACGTTTTCTACTACCTGCTTCATGAAACTTCGCCTTGGTCTTCCTCTTCCCCTTTTCCCTTCTATTTTACCTTACACTATTGTTTTAAAGAAGGTGTCATATCAAGTGGCCAATCATCTTTCCTCTCCTATTCTCAATAGATCTTAAAATTTCTCTTTCTTCATTAACCAATTCCAAAACTTCCTCATTCGTCTTCCTTTCTGTCCAACTTATTCCCTCCATTCTTCGCCAACACCACATCTCAAATGCTTCCAACCTTTCTCTATCCCTCTGTGTTAAGGTCCATGTCGCACTGCCATACAAATCGATGCTCCAAATATAGGTTTTAATGAGCCGTTTTCTTACAGCAGTTGTTATCCTGGCTTTGAACAAATGTTCCTTGTTATTGAATGCCCTTTTAGCCATTGATTTAGTTGGCTGATTAATAATTGCTGCTATGACCGCATCTATCAGGAGGACATTTCTGATATATCAAATGAAAAATAAATATTTTGAGTAGCTCGGTGGTCGCGAAGTTACTAGCGTCTAGGATTAGTTGCCCGAATTCGGGGAACATAATGCAGCGCCGCCTTGAGATGCACGCGCATGGCGGCCATTCGCGCCTGCGCTGATAACATTCTTTAGCCAAGCGCACTAGGGATGGCACACAACGATAAACGGCTAAATTTTTAAATATAAAAACATTTAGTTCTTTTCTCAACAAGTCATCTGATTGATTATCAAGTATAGCAACAGACAATTAAATTTTTGATTTGGATTCGGTTGCTACAAAGATTTAACAGACGTTTGTCAAGTAAATTCATAGTCATCTTACTGCAATGCTTTAGAATTGGTGCTTTTTATATTATCTCATACCTTTTCTCTATTAAAATAAATATCTATCACGCTCTTAATCCTCGAAGGAAGCAGCGGAAGTGCAACGATGTTTTACGTTTACGTAGATATTTTTGGTATACTTAGTATATTTGTTTGGCATCGACTTTCTTCAGTCATATTTAAACACGTTTTTAGATACTCTATTCTGAGCGTAGTTTTTTTCCGTATGTATTTTTTTTTATCAGAAGTTAGTAAAACCATAAACATTTTGTTAATAATATACTTCGGTTACTTTTGTCAAAAACTTACTTTCCTGCCAACACAGCATTATGCGTTTATTCTTACATTCGGAAGTATTTTTGACGGCTGATCATCAAGGTGAAGAAAAATATATTTTAAACGAGCCAGAATGACGTATCCCTGCATGCCTATTTATAGTAAAATGTATAAAAATCCCGGGACAAAATTATCTAGATGTTGACAACCCTAGCGCACAAAATTTTTATGTATGCTTCTTAGTGTTTTATGTTACACAATAACAATTGTTGTATATTACATTTTTTTATTATTTTTATTATGCGCTATGCTAATTAGGTATTTAAAATTTTATATATGTAGAGTCTTGTCTTGATTGCACGGATTAGATAAAAAAAGTTCGTCAATAATATAAACGCTACCAGTAATGAGGTTTTTTTAAAACTTTAAATTACTACTTTCTTATCGTATACGTTTTTTCAACATGCCTCAAAACTGTAAGGCTTCTGCAATAAATATTTTTATCCGTTTTATTTTTTCAATTATGCTAGTCAGGTTCAGTTGTATACTACTTTTTTAATTTATGTATATAAGAGTTCAACTGCATCCCACATATGGTAAGTAAATATTAATAATAAAAATAATATCTTAGGACAATCCACACACTGTCATCTGATCCCAAACTAGGTAGAGCTTGTACTATGGTAACCAGTTTTTTTTTGTAAATACATACTTATATAGGTACATTGATATCTAACACCCAGACATAGGGTGGGAATCGAACCCACGACCTATTGGGTAGCGGCCAGGGTCCCTAACTAGACCAACGGGCCAGTCAAAAAGATGGAGCAGGTCACTTTGCTTCCGCGACTCATTAAACAAAATGCCATTCGAACGTAGTGGCTGCGGTCTTCTGTAAGATGGAGGTGGATACTTTCCCTGAAGTCTGCTGTATTTTTTGGGCAAGCCTTCCTGCTTAGCCCTTGCCCTGTCTTCCTCTTTTTTCTGTTCTCTCTATTCCTGTCTTAAAAGATCCAGCTGCTTAATTATCGAACTTAATTATTTTACTGTTATTAGTGTAAGACTATGATGCAAATTGGGTCAACTCTATCTGAAGGTTGCCTTTGTAAAACCTATTGCGATGGTTAACCGGTACGAAAAATTCCCTAATTGTGTCGTTTAATGGTCCGAACACCCCTGCTAAGTAGTTACGGAGATCTTGAAAAATATTTTTTTAATATTTTTCTTATTAGCATTTATTTGTGTTTATTTTTGATAAAATAAAAATATGTGTATTTTATGCATATTATATTTAAACTGTGGTGGAGATATTGTGAATGTGAGGTGTGAAGGCTCGTGGCTCCGCGGGGCCTCGCTCGCTACAGGGCCCGCGCCCGGTGCCTGCGCCCCATGACCTGCACATTTAGATTCCCAACTATACCTGCATATCATGCGCCGACTTTTAGTCACTAAGCGGCATCAAAAATCCACCTCAGTAATTTTTAAATAGCTAGCCTAGCGAAGTCTTTTCTATCGCCTCACAGGCGTGCAACGAGGTTTTTATAATTAATTATTATCATATGATAAAATTTAAAAAATATGGCATTTCGATATCTAAAATAGTTTAACAATTTCTTACAACGATTTTAGGCTAATTTTGTAAACCTGAGTATTGCAGGAACCACTGGTTTGACGTTAAACCGACGAGGAGGCTGGAAAATTTTCAACAATTTTCCTCGTGACGCTCGTTCATATTTCTTTGATTTTACTTCACAAACGTGATCTACGGTCTTGCGCCTATACGACGACGGCAAAAGGTTTAGGGTGAGAAAGTTTTTTTTTTGAACTTATGTGTGCGTGCGAGGGCGCAGTGGAGCCGCCGCCCCGCGCCCGCTCTGCCGCCACCTGGGCGGGCCCCCGCGCGCGCTGCTCTACGGCTTAACTACCCATCCAATTGCATATTTAATACCACAAAATGATACTGCAACTTAACCTTTAATAAAATAATTTATAAAAAATTAGATATTTTATACACCCATTGAAATAATCGGCTCAGAATAAGTACGGCATTCGAAATCGAATATCTCGATTACGCGTCGAGTGTTCCCGCTCTATTTATATTAATCATAAAGCGCGTTTCAATAGCTTCCCAACGGTGAGAATAGAACCTGGATAAAAGTTATGGAAAAAAAATGAAAATTAGTCGAACTCGGCGCGGCGGAGTCAACGGTGCGACTATTTGTAAATTTTTTTCAATATGTTCCGAGAGTGTGGTGTCGTTAAGGAGGGTCGCCACGAGGGCTGGTGGCGTGCGCGGGGGCGCCGACTCCCTAAACGTGCACAAAAGGAGCACGTTTTTCCTAAGAAAACTAGGTTTTTGGCGGCGCGGAAGCGCGGTGGTGTGCGTGTAAGACGCGCGGCGATTGGCCGCCGCGCGGCTGTGTGAGTGCGCGCCCCCGCTCAGCCTCTCGCCATACCTACCGCGCGGCGGCGCGCGCGCACACACACACGCACCCATACACACACGCGCGTACCATACAACCTGCCAATGATATTAAATGTATCTTACAATTTATTATTATTACTATTTATTTAATTATTGAATATTATCTTTAAATTAGAATTTTGTGTACATATAAGTATTACTTAACTAAAATGAAAAAAAAACATTGAGAATTTTATATTTACATTATTATTATTAACACCCGGTTTGATAAGCATTATTTTATTCTATTTAAGTATCTTATGAAAAAAAAATTTTTGGTAATAATAATAATACCTAATAAAATGTAGAGTTATCATTTGATATTATTTTATCAAATTAATAACGAAGCAAGCAATAACCTGAAGGTAAGCGACAAGCCAACCACGAGACCGGTGCAGTGTATTGCACCAGTCTCGAGGTTGGCGTGTCGGCACTAGTTATTAAGTTTCTTGAGTTCGGTAATTTCACCAACTACAGTGCTGCTGGAACTAAATAAATCGTCCCAAGGGACCTTACACCTAGTAACTCAGAATAAATACATATACATATGTATTATTACATATCAAGTTATTTATGGTTTGTAATAATTAATGAAGGTAAATAATAAAAGTGGTAATTTATTAAGTTTATATATCAAGTTAGTTTATATACTATGTATCATATATAATTTGTGTGATTTTTAATAGATTTAGATTTATTTATTTATTTTCTCATCACAATATACTACTTATACTAACTATATGCTAACTACTAACTATATGCTATGTGTGATTTTTAATAATAATTTAATAACAATTTCCTAGGACGTTCCATACACAATCAGCTGCTCGCAAACTAAGTAGAGCATCTATCCCTTATCAACCAGACAATTGATATCCCTAAATGCATTCAATTATCATAATGAAAACCTAAATATAATACAACAGACATGGTTATACACACAAATGTTTGTCTGGACGGGAATCGAACCCACAACATTTTGATGGCCCCCAGTTTTTTTTTATACCACCAAGGTGGCAAACAAGCATGCGGCCCGCCTGAAGGTAAGCAGTCACCGCAGCCTATGGACGCTAGCAACCCCAGTAGGATCACTAGCGTGATGCCGACCCCGTAGAAATTTGTTAACTCCCTTTTTAAAATAACCCCATTGTAATTGCTGTAATTATTTGGAAAAACCTCGGCAGGCAATTCATTCCACAATTTCATGGTGCGAGGAAGAAAACTTCTTCACCTTACCTCTACACTAGAATCCGTACCAAATCGCGGATATAGCCAAACCAAGCCCTTCCTAGAATAACAAAATAAATTACACAGTGGACAACTTTGAAAAAAAAAACAGATTTTAAAGCTTCAAAAGAGAAACAACGAAAATTAATAAAAAAATCTCTACACTAGCTGGCCCTTCAAGTATTCAGCATAAAATAATATTAACTGCTTGTAATATTGATAGTTGAATAGGTATCTTAATCCTGATACCAGGTTATATCAATGTAGGTACATTACATATTTTCTATCTACATATTTGTATTTTAATGTGCAATAAAGTTTTATTAACATTAGGTAAATATGTTAATATCAAATATATGTAGATATGTGTGTATACTACTTATATAAAAATTAAAGATAGCTCCTCCCTATGCTAACATTTTACATAGATTTATTTTTTATATAAATCGCCCTTTTTTAAGTTTAAAATAACCTAAAAATGAGAAAATAATAATAACTTTTGATCCTTCATTATTATTGACTGGGTTATGATTATGAAATAAATATTATTTTAATAATACATTATAATTGTAATATTTGAATCAAAAGATAATTACATATAATATTTATGTGATGTTTAATACCTATTCCCACGCTTCTACTAATTTGAATATACATAAGTTTTGTCAATCTTATAATAAAAATACTTGACTGTGTGAATAAATCAACTTTTATATTCAAACTGAAATTGTCTAGTGATTAAACCACTAAACATTTACAAATTATAGATTCCCACTAACATAACTATTATACAAATGTACACCTCTATTTTACTGCCTTCATGAACCTTTATTTCTGATTCACAATGGTAAACTCTATCTTCACTCAAGAAAATTAATAGAATAATAATGTACTTTAATTAATTTCCGGCTACGGCGGGCAATATTTTATTAATACTATTAGTCAACTACGCAAGAGATATTATACTGCACAAGTCCTTGCGAAGGCACAACATGTGCACTCTCTCTTCCTTTACTATCACAATCAGATGGGACGGCAGACCGACACGACCGGGGAGAGGTTAGGCGCAGGACCGACTTTTTTACATGCGACGCATGGATCATCTTACTTTACAGACAATCAGGTGATCGGCCTGCATTTTCCTAGACAGTAAGGACCAACTACACAAATTTGTTGCCCCCCGCAGGATATGAACCCGCGACCTACGGTTTGCAAAACGAACGGTTTCCCGCTAGGATAAGCCATGGCTCCATGTAGGCTACGACAATCATTAATAGTTTAATACATATAAAGCACCGAACCTAGTATAATAAGATAGATAGTACATCCACCCAAAATTGAATCAGCTCAACTAAAGAAGACCGTAACTTACAGAAGGCAAATAGCGACCAGCCGACCGTTCAGAGTTGTATTATGGCCAGTTAGTGCAAATAAGTATGAGCTTCGCCACCCGCTTATATACCATAAGCCCTGTGACGTCCTATTACCCATATCGTTGAATTGTGGTGTATCTTAATATACGGTACTATCCCTTAACCGTTGTTTTCCTGAAAATCCCGATAGCAAAGAGTTAGGAATACATACCGTTAAACTCGACTACTCGAAGGATAAATGTGTTGCAATTAATAAGGTTGCCATTGCTCTAACTCCTAGGAGTTACCCTGCTAGCAGTTGATGGGCCTTCCTTAGTTCCATTCGCTTCGAAACATCGATACTTCTGACATAGGGTCCCGTTTCCATATGTAACTGCGACCCCAGGATTGATTTACTGAGTTGCGTTTTTGGCGAGTGTATCCTCGGGATATCTCATACGGTACATTCGGTACTCGAATACTACTATGAAGTATTATTTTTCAGCGGTAGTGTACCTGAGAGAGGAATATGTATTGTTAAGCCTGTGCTTAGTGATGAAGTTAGTAAGTTTCGATCCCCAAGTGCTATAACAAGGACTGAAGGCCTACAAGTAAGTGCGAGCCTTCCAAGACATTCCTTTCACCCTTTTCACGTCGACTGTAACATACAGTCCATTTTCAAATTCCCCTTTTGTCACCCGCATCATATTTAGCGCGATCATTTTTTTTATAGTAGCCCTACAACACAGTAGCCCTACAATAATTCTAGGTGGTAGGTTCCTTGTGCAAGGAACCGTCCAGGCAGGTGCTTGGCGCCAACATGTAAACATTGCTGTGTACCGGTGTGAAGGGTACAGTAGCTCGTAAAATCACCGGACACAAAAGGTTTGGCAACGCGCTAGTGATTCTTCTGGTGTTGCTAACATCTATCGTATTCTGTGCCTGCTTACCGTCAGGCGGGCCACATGCTTGCTTGCCACCTTGGTAGTTGAAACACAATTTTCAGCTCTTGGTACCACTGGCTGTTCTCTATCGTGAAAGCTGAAAACTTAACGCAGTAATCTACTGCATTAATTTGATGGTTCTTTAAGCAAGAAACCGTCCAGGGGCCTTACCATGAACTCTTGTAGCAGTGTTGAGTTTAACACGAAGTGAGTGCATTAGCGGGACAATAAAATTGTAACGTGACCACTCACCTGTTTGGGTGATGTAATGGATGGGCGGCTTTCTAATTAGTGCACTCGTGGTAAGTACAAAGGTCACTTTTCGTGTTAAACTGCCCTGCTATAAGAAAAGGCAGCAGTAAGAAAACAACACTGTATTGCGACGTGAAACGCATTATAGCTGAAGACATTTCTGGGTTAAGAAGACTTCATAACTTATGTCGCAGGTGCTGTTCAATGCGTAAAGAAATTAATGGGCAGGACTTTCGCTTACTATTATGCAAATGTAATAAGTGAGTATACACTAGATGTATCTAAAACAGTCCATCTGAAAACGTTTAAAAATCTTTTCAGAACATTAATAAAGAGGGGACCGCTTAGTTTTAAGTTTTTCTGGCATTTAATAGCTCACTATATCGCTATTAGTCTGAAAAATCACTAGAACGAATACCTCAGCTAGTGAAGCTTGTCGTAGACGGGCTCTAAATAAAAAATCGTCGGGGGGCTCAAATGAATGTACGAATCTAAGAGTTTGAGTGAGATCGTGAATATTAAGAATTTTTGCAAAGTTCTTTGGCTCCGTAGCCCGGGGGTCTCGCATCATTGATACGGGCGGTAGATACGGCTCATAATAAAAAACCCCATAATTTTTCCAGCTACAGAGCTCTTTATACAATGTTTGCAATGCAGCATGCAGCAATGGGTGAACCATTGCTGCATACAGGACATGACGCTTTTTTTTTGACGCGGGGGAAATCTTCGGAAGAACCCCGGGAGCTGTTGAGCTCCACCGGGGTATGTGGGATTCTTACCCACTAAAACCCCCGAGGCTGTCGCATCGGCACATGGGACAGGTCTCTCCGGTGGGATCTGCACCAGGGGCCCCTCAGTGCCTTGCCTTTGAGCCCGCTGCCGGGGGGCGCATTGTAGCCCCCCGGGAATCAGTCACGGTGCTCACGGGGACGGGGGTCGCAACCCCGCCGCTGTCCTCCTCGGAGTCACCGCCGTACTCAATGGACGTTCTAAGGGCCCACACCCCGAACGTCCAGCGACTCTGAAGGACAGGACATGACCCTCCACCAACCCATGGCCCCGTCCGGCGGTCCGGACCTAATCGCGGGAGATGCGCATAGTACTGCTCTTTGGCTCTGTCTACCACGCGCAATGCTTGACTCCCTACAAGTATTTCATAGGACAATGTATCGAGTACCTCAGCGCGATTAACTGCAACTCTCCTGCGCTCGTAAATCATGCTTCTTTCAGATGAAACCAGTCTACATTACCGCCCCTAGACCTACAATTTATCCCATCGCAAACTGTATCTGATTTGTCTCTATAATTTACATAAATCCTGCGCTCAGATAGAAATTGTGGTTTGAAGTGAATTTAAACATCTATGTAGGGACGTGAATGAACCTGTTCCATTGTGGTCCCTGTATCCACTAGCATATTATATTCACTCATTCTTTCTTATTGCTTGTAATGTTACTATGTCTATTAGGGATGCATAAAAATGGTGCATTTGAATATTTATATTTGCGCTTTCTTAAACAATCTACACACGGACACCTGATACCAAAAGTGTACCATTCACTGACCTGCGCGGAGCGGCGGTGTATCCTGCACCGATTTGCAATATGCCACATTGGAATTTGGAAGCAAAGCCATCCTGCAATGACTAGGTGACCTGCGCGGCGGTCGGCTTGCAGGACTATGAATAGTTAAGTACAACATCGACTGAACCGGTACTTTAGGAACCAGACAAATGACATACATATATACCTACTATTAAACATCTACTTATACATATAAACATATAATTACCATTGCTGTCTATCCTGGGTCGCTATAAACCCAGTCTGGGTCAGGTCTGGGTTTTTGGATAGTGGTCTGATTATTGCACCACTGCATCACCTGGCCCTTTACGTGCGGTAAAACAAGAATACTTAAAATCCAATATTAATGAAAAGATTAGTCCTACCCTCATCATGTACAATAAATATTTTCTAGTTCTAAGGTGCACCATTCACGAACCTGCATGCCAGCCGCTGCGCAGGGTGCAAAGGTATTGCACAACTATGTATGGCTTTACATCCAACGTGACGTCCTGCATGCTGGTCGCCGCGCAGGGCCGTGATCTCAGAGTAATTAGAATGGAGCTAGTATCGCGTCGATTCCCGGAACAAATTTTTCGTGGCACTTTTGCGGGGTGCGGGAGGCGAAGTAGACACACACAGATTCAATTTCACGCATACCCACACTATAATAAACTCGCAACACATTCAAAAAGACACGCACACAAATAAAGAATGACCTGACCATATGAACAAAATTTGGCAGAGGGGTTAGCGCATCATGATCTCTCCAGTGGTATCTCCTCTAAGGCCGTGATTGATGCTCTTAAAGGATATAGTCACAAATCTAATCAGACTGTTTTTGCTAGATATGTAGTTACTGCTCAATGGGTCCCACCCATTGACTGCCGCTCCCAATATCCTTTCGATCCGATTTCGGAGGTTTATAGCGGGATATCGATGACTTGATAGATGATTTTAACTATAGTTAAGGATCGATAGGATATTGGGACCGGCAGTAAGACTACCATACAAATAATTCCCAACATTTATATACATCACAGTAAACTCTTCCTATCGTCCAAGTAATAGGCCAAGAGCCATTAGAATTAAAAATTCAAAAAATGTAAATATGTACGTACCTACATAATAGACGACGCATTTCGACTGGAAACATGTAATTCCCCTTTATTAAGAAGAAGGAATAGTGGAGCAGGTGTGAATTATAATGATATGTTGATTAAATAGTTACTACAATATAGTTATTTTATTCCAAATTCAGATATGCGTTTATTTTTAACCTCTAAAGCGAAAAGGAGTTTTAGTTATAACTGTACACCATTATCAGTTCATCTGTGTGTTGCATCGTAGCTCCCTAGCGAATGGACGGTTTGAAATGCGATTTTTATAATTTTAATGCCGGTTTATTTCTAATTAAATCCCTATGGTTCTTAGCGTGTTGTTTATTTATTTATGATTTTCTTTTAATGATTTCTTTTTATTTACAATTTAAGTTTGTCTTTTTTAAATGTCAGTAATTTTATCGGATAACGTTTCGAACACTTTACAGAATTAATGAACACGAGCAGACTGATATAGTAGATGTCTATTATGTCACAGTTATCTCAGTGGGTACCCTCAAATCTTTCAATTAGTATTATTAGTCCAAAGTAGAAAGAGTCTTTCTTTTAGATTAGCTACCACTTATTCAGCGATTCCCAAGAAGCCTGCGATGCGTGGAATAAGGCCTTTGTTGTCTGATGATGAGGGTGATTCAGTTTGAACCCATTTCCATCGTTTTCCAACTTTCGAACTTATCTGTATAATTCGCATACAATACGCGTCACATTAGTTAAAAAACGTCCAACAGACGTGGCGCCCCATCGTGTGCGGAATACATTACAATAACCGGATTACAGGTGGTAACACCAATATTTTGCGAATGAAAACGTGTCGATCGCGGCGCGAGACGAGTGCGTGGGTTTTCCTTTGATTTTCTCAAAGACCGCGTCACGCACGCCACCTGCGCACACACGGGCCGCCGCTTGCGCAGCTGTCACTACGTCACCACGTTATTCAATTATTGTAATCGATTAATTGCAAACTGTCTGCCCGACCGCCCGCTTCCAACATTTCTGGAGCACGGAACGGGGGCCCAGCGTCGCGTTACTACGCGGCAGCCCCGTCCACTCACAACATCGCGTATACACGTTGGTGTAGATGCCAGAGACGCTAACGTCCATTGAGTACGGCGGCGACTTTGAGGAGGACGGCGGCGGGGTTGCGAACCCCCGTGAGCACCGTGTCAGGTTCCCGGGGGGCTACAATGCGCCCCCGGCGACGGGCTCAAAGGCAAGGCATTGAGGGGCCCCTGGTGCAGATCCCACCGGAGAGCACTGGGGTCCTCCCTCTCATGTGCCAATGCGACAGCCGCGGGGGTTTTAGTGGGTAAGAATTCCCACATACCCCGGTCGAGCCCCACAGCTCCCTCTTTGGAAGATTTCATCCGCGTTATAAAAAAAAAAGTTGCCAAGGACGCTGGCTGGACCCAATAGGTTGTGGGTCCGATTCCCGTGAACAAACATTTGTATTCATCATCAGAAGGAGCCGTAAAACGTCCACTACTGAACAAACGCCCTACCCTTAGAAGGGAAGAGTTGCCATAATCCCCACGCTTAGCTGGCGTCTTGGGTACGCAGTATAGGTAGTAGGTAACCCAATAGAAAGACGCTGCTACACGTCTTCTTGTTTTCTATTAGTCGCCTCTTACGGACAGTCAACGGGAGGAGATGGGAGGGTGCTATTCTTACCCGGACACCCCACGGATACCACAGGTCATATTTGTGTGCATTATGACCAACAGATCATGTCTGATTGTGTTGTGTCCAAGTGTCTATAAGTTTGTAAGTATTTATTTACAAAAACAAAAATATTTTATGTATTCGGTCTGGTTAGCATAGTTCAGTCTCTACCTAGATTGTCAGATGATCGTGTGAGGAACGATATAACAATATATTACGAGTATACATTACACCACACAGTGGCGTGCACTGAAAGCAGGCAAAAATATCTGCGAGTTGTTTATGCTCTATGCTATTTGTTCGTGTTCCAGCACAAATATCCTTAAATTAACCAATATTACCAACATATCCATTTACATTAAAAAAAATTACGTTAATTCATGTCCAAATTAAGATTTTTTTAAATTAAGATTGTTTAGTGGAATCCTAGGGTAGGCAAAGTATTTTTGTCAGTATGGAGCCGCTGAATGAACTTATTAATGTTTTGAAATGCAAATTAATATGTCTATAGTATTTGCTTGCACATGGATATTTGAAATGGTATATTAACATACTTAAAATAGGTTAAACAAGCCGAATACATTTTTTTGCCTACCCTCTGTGCACGCCACCACTGATATAGTCTCGCGCTGTATATTTTATATATGCATGTTGATAACAAGTAAGTTAAGTGAGTGGCTAGTTGCGCTCGAGACGTTAATTATTATATATTTTTTCATTTCAGATATTTCTGCCAAGCCTCAACGCGTGGTAAGTACAAATATAGCTAGAGTTTTGCTACGCTTCGTGAACAAACGCCAGATGACGCAGAGGTATCTATAATGAACTTTAAAATACATTTCGCACTGTCTGGCTGTTCGACGACGGAACGAGTTTTAGTTTTTCGATCGATTTTATGTCTCAAAAGCAAATAAGCGAATGATCGGCGCGGCGGTGACGCGGTCTCATTTCGTAATACGTATGCCGTGTACATTGTTGCGTGCGATTACTTGATCAGTTTCAAATGTGCGTTGAGCTCACTAATTATGCGCACCCAAAATAGGTCGGCGATAAGTGTGATGCGTGCTGGCGGGCGAGCGACGCGGTCACCAATGTTGGTGGTTATCGGACTATTGCGCGCCTTACGGGCACTTTACGATATCGCCTGTATGCCCGTTTAAGCAACTTTGTAATAATATTGCTGCATGTAGAAGGAAAACCGCCCGAATATATTGGAAACCGGGTTCTGCATCCTTCTGACTCCGGCCAAAGATCCAAAGGTGTACGATCTGCGATAACCATAAGTTACCTCAAGATTTTCATAACATATATCACTAGTTAATACCCATCAAAAGCCGTGCCTATAAATAACTGTTCATAAACTTAAATATGATAGTCTTGTTCCGTGATATTATGTACTTACGTCAATTTCAACTTTTTTCTTAAATATTTAGGACAGTCGCCAAGTGTCAATTTTGACATCGTCCTAATGGTGGACAAATTGTATCCGGGTGAAAATTATTCACTCGTGACTCACGCGAAAACCACCACTTTACTACCAAAACTAACAGTTTCAGTACTAGCTGGCATAATCTAGCGGTTATTCGCATTCTATTTCGGTATTTATCTGCAATGAGATAAGGTTTATATTTGGTGTATTCGGATACATTGGGGCATGCCTCGTTATACGTGAAGTAATTTCCATTAGGTCAGATATCGAAACAACAATTTTTGTGAGCCATATTGTACACTATTATACCTTACGCCCTTATCATTATTTATTTAAATTGTATTTGTATCAACTCAAGTAGATAATGTTTAAAATATTGGATTGAACAGAGATTTCAATTGTCTCTATCGTTTGGTAGCGATCTGATAATGTCCAGTATACGCCACTGAGCGTCCCCGTGTATAAGGCTATCTGAAAATACGTAAGCGTTTTGATGATAGTAGAACTGCTTGTAAACACAGTAAGTACGTAACCCAACGAAATTCAAATCGTGAAACTGGTTGATGAGATAGGTGAAGAAGTGGTTCACTTTTTATCATTATTTATACAGGGGTAGGAATTTATTCCAAGGACTGCAGGGTCAGTCAGAGCATGGGACATTATGCATCGGTATTCCAAGCGGAAACCTATGCCATAATTGCCAGCATTAAATAAATGCAAAGGAGAAATGTCAAAAGTAAAACCATTTACATTCTCAGTGACAGTCAGGCAGCTCTGACGGCTCTAAACTCCTTCCAAGTTACCTCCAAACTGGTTAAAGAAGGTGTTACAGGTTTGAATAACCTGGGAAGACACAACAGCGTCAGCCTTATCTGGGTACCTGGACACGAAGGCGTCGAGGGTAATGAGAAGGCAGACAGACTAGCGAGGGCCGGCTCACAGAGACATTTGGTTGGCCCCATCGATATAATATATGAACTAGATAAACATTCACGAACAAAATGACATCTAAAATGTGGTCGCGGAGGTTGCAAACTTATCTGTGCTAGTGGCGGAAACGTGAACTAACGATTTTATAATGATAATGACTTGTAGTTTGGCAGTGTCATATAGCCAGTAGCGACACTCCTATCGGCAAAAATAAATTTGTCAGGATGTGGCTTGTAAAGAAATAGCGACACAAGGGCGCTATTTCTCGCTACCACTTTTTGAACCGTGACACCAAATCTAGTTTATATATTATATCGATGGTTGGCCCCGAACCATTTGTAGGGATTCCGTATGGAACATATCACCAAACATTATATACACATACTAGGAACGAACACATGAAGGAATGGAGGGCAGAGCTCTCTAGCACAAGGGTGGACTGTGGGGTAAATTATTAAACCTAAGCAGATCACAAATAAGGCACCTAATAGGTGCACTCACGGGACATTTTGGTACCAATGTGCACCTTCACAGAATGAGGCTAAGTACTACTGATACTTGCCGATTTTGTAAAGGTGAAAAAGAGTCAATGCGACACATATTATGTGGCTGCGACGCTCTTGCGAGACGTAGGTTGGGTCATCTGGGAGTAGCCTATCCTACACCAGATGATTATGTACAGCTCCAGGCTGGCGCAATCGTTGCGTACCTGGGGGAACTCTTTGACACGCCAGCTACAGAGTAAGGGCTAGGTCATGCACAATGGATCCAACTGGGTCGAAGTGCGTTCCGTTGGTTTACTGGGCCCGATTCTTAGCCACCAACAATAGAATAGAATAGGATCACTATTTAAGCTATTTACTTTTTTTTTGTAATTTCAATATAGAATGCTAAAATGTAAATAAAAATAAAGTGCTAATTAGTTATGACATTCCTTGAGATTTAGTAAGCCAATCTCTGTGATAAATTACTATTATATCCCCAGATAAATCTTAACAACTGTCGTTTAAAACTACTAGTGATAATACTCGTATCCTGTTTTATTATGCATGAATGGTGATAAAAAGTGAACCATTCTAATATACTCCACCTACCCATCAACAATTTCCCGGTTTGAATTTCGTTCTGTTACATCTATACTTATAATAAAACTGTAACAGGTCCAATTCTGTACATTGAAGATATTTTGAAAATTATATTTGGAGGGCATTCTATAACCGATACTGAGGCCGAAAATGTAATTTTTTTAATTTTTGTCTGTCTGTCTGTCTGTCTGTCTGTATCACGGCTGAGCATCACGCCGAAACTACTGAATGGATTCAAATGAAACTTGGCATGATTTGAGATCTTACTACGAGGTAGGACATAGGATACTTTTTGCCCGGTAATCTAGCACGGTTCTTTTGGGAGAGGGGATTAAAGTCAAAACGGGTACTTGGTTATACGCTTGGTCCGATTTTATCAATTTTTCTATAAAATATAATAAATATTAGTAAGGGAACACTCATAGAGAGTTGTTATCAAGGTTTTGTAATCGATCGGGTTAAGCAACGTTAGGTAAGGTCATTAAATAGATGAGTGACCGTTTAACGCCATTTGAACTAAACACCCGTTTAGTTCCCGTGCTTCGGAGAGCAAGTAAAAAGTGGGTCCCAGTTATTAACCGACTATAAAAAATGAGGTTATGTATTCGATGCGAATGTCTGTTATTCAAAGTTTAGTTAACGTAAAAATAGCGCAGGCGGAGCTGCGTGGGTCAGCTAGTCTATACATATAATAAAACTGTAACAGGTCCAATTCTGTACATTGAAGATATTTTGAAAATTATGTTTGGAGGACATTCTATAACCGATACCGAGGCCAAAAATGTATTTTTTTTAAATTTTTGTCTGTCTGTCTGTCTGTCTGTATCACGGCTGCGCATCACGCCGAAACTACTGAATGGATTCAAATGAAACTTGGCATGATTTGAGATCTTACTACGAGGTAGGACATAGGATACTTTTGATCCCGTAATCTAGCACGGTTCTTTTGGGAGAGGGGATTAAAGTCAAAATGGGTACTTACTTGGTTATACGCTTGGTCCGATTTTATCAATTTTTCTTTATAATTATAATAAATATTGATAAGGGAACACCCATAGAGAGTTGTTATCAAGGTTTTGTAATCGATCGGGTTAAGCAACGTTAGGTAAGGTCATTAAATAGATGGGTGACCGTTTAGCGCCATTTGAACTAAACGGGTCCGTGCTTCGGAGAGCAAGTAAAACGTGGGTCCCTGTTTTTAACCGACTTTAAAAAAGGAGGTTATGTATTCGATGCGAATGTCTGTTATTAAAAGTTTAGTTAACGTAAAAATAGCCTATGCGGAGCTGCGTGGGTCAGCTAGTTATCAATATGAATCCGATCTTAGCCTACATTTACTTTACAGTGGCTGGAGAGAGGTATCTGGACAGTATAAACCAATACCGTCTAGCTAGAAAAGTCTTATTAAGATTGGTATATAAATGTTCCCCGTTTCTGCTTTTCCTTAGGTTTAGTTAACATTTGCGTTAGTCGATAATATGATTTGTTTATCACTCTACCGCCTCTTTTAAGAACTTTTTAGGACCAAACAGTTACCGCTACTTACCGATAAACCACCCATTTTACTTATTGAGATTTTAATATTATTTGTTAATATTATTAATTATTATTTCATGTTTTCTTTACTCACGGGCTTAACCCGGTCTTTTAGAGGCTTGCGTGGGGACGAATCCAACACGTAGAGCTTAGATACCACCGGCTTTTTCATAAATTTCCAAAAAAAAAAGTGTTTTTTTTTGGAAATTTATGAAAAAGCCGGTGGTATCGGTTTTCGGTACGATGTCCCTTACACCCGTTATATCAAGACTGAACTCTTAAGTATATACATATAAAACTCCTGTTCAGCCCGTAAGGGGAATATTCAACTTATTGCTACATTTCAGGAAAAATAAATAAGAGTTATATAAGTATAATTGTATTGCGATATCAAGTAATACCCTCAGTGGTCTGACATGGGTGTTTAACACTCTGTATTTACGTGTGAGGCTGCAAAATTGTGATAAATATAATCAATATTTAAACTGGATGAGATATTCTTCAAATAGGTAATCAAATTGTCCGTCTTAAGACAACATCTTATTCCTTTGTCGTAAAAAATCTAATCTCCTTTCTATTTTCTACATTCATTCGACCCTAAGCTTCATTTCGGCCGTTGGCAATTACGTTCCGGTTCAATCATCCCACATACATACGCAGGGACATAGTTTTATCATTACTTACATCTATTAAATTTAAGGATGACCAAGTTCTTAAGGTACTATAAAGACTGGACCTTTATAAAGGTGCTGGTTTTGATGGAATGCCATCAGTGTTTGTAGCAAAGTCTGCACTGGCCTTGGCAAAACCTTTATGCATTATCTTCAATAAATCACTTTGCTCAGGTATATTTCCTTTAGATTGGAAGGTCGCGTTGATTATTCCCCTGTTTAAGAACGGGCAAAAGGACTTGGTACAAAACTACAGACCCATTTCCATACTTCCAGTTTTTGCAAAAGTTTTTGAGCTGCTGCTATAGTCTTCGCAACTCAAGCATGTTTTAAACCCACAACAACATGGGTTCATAAAATGATGAATGAATGATGTATCATTAGAACTGGATAGCCGCTCTTCTGTAGATACGATTTATACAGACTTTATCAAGGCCTTTGACAGAGTAAACCACCGAGCACTGATCCATAAGCTTTCCGTTCTTGGGATCGCGGAACCTCTGTTGAGTTGGTGTGGCTATAAATTGGGCCCGGTAACCACCGGAACGCACTTCGATCCAGTTGGATCCATTGTGCATTGTGTATTGAGTTGGTGTAGTTCGTACCTTTCAGATCGCAAAGGTAAAGTAGTGATTAAAGGTCATTCTTCTGAGACTTTTGTGACTACGTCGGGTGTGCCCCAGGGTTCACATTTGGGACCCATTTTATTTAACGTTTTTATTAATGATATCGGTAGTTGATTTCGTCATTCTCGTTATTATTTATTTGCTGACGATTTAAAGTTTTATAGAACGGTAACCACTCTTGAAGATGCTGCTCTCTTGCAGGAGGATTTGAATCGGTTGGTGGATTGGTGCAATTATAATTGTGTGGACTTGAATGTGTCAAAGTGCTGCTCAATGCGTTTTTCGAGAAAAAAGGATGGAATGAATTTCACGTATGATATAAACTCTGATTCTCTTGAAAAGGTCTACATAGTAAGGGATTTAGGAGTGATGCTCGACTGTAAATTGCAATTTAACAGTCAAATTGATAACATCTGCACTAAAGGGTTTAAAAACCTTGGTATTGTTCTCCGCAACGGTAGGGATTTCAAGTCACCAATTACAAAAATCTTGTTATTTAATTCGTTTGTCCGTAATGGTTTGGAATATTGCAGTGTTGCCTGGAACCCGTTCTATGAGTTATACGTCAAAAGACTCGAAAGTGTGCAGCGAAGATTTTTGTGGCATTTAACATTCTTGATGAAACTGGCAAAAATTCTTCCCAGCTATAACGAGAGATTAAGTTATTTTAAAATATCGGATCGAAGACGGTTGGTTGACCTCGTTTTTCTATATAAACTTGTAAATGGTAGCATTGATTCACCAGAGCTTCTGTCAAAAATAGGATTTTCTTTTCCATTACGGCAACCGCGAGCTTGTAAGCATCACAATCTGTTAGTGGGCAGTAACTACAAATCCAACCTAGGCCAAAACGCTCCTATTAACAGACTTTTAAGTGAGTTTAATAAAATGGCTACAAGTAAAGACATTGATTTATTTTCTAATGGCGTTAACATGTTCAAACAAAATATTATACCTACCATGACATTATAATTATTAATATTTGTTGTATTTTTATTTATTGTATTTGTTGTTCTACCATGACATGTTATTATTACCTACTATTTGTTTTTTTTTCTTATATGAAATAATTTTATTTTCTAGATATATATTTTTTTGTGTTCAATGTGGAGTAGTAGTTCTTCTTTTTTCCTTTCTCCATTATTAGGTGGTAGCTTTTAAAAAATGATAAATTCAAAAGTGCTAGTTACGTTAAGGCTATTTGAAATAAAGATTTTTGAGTTTGAGTTTATTCAATTTTCATTTTATGCGCTTTTTATCTGCATGTTATCTTCGCCTATAATTACATTAAGCTATGATTTCCAATTTTTCTAAATTAATTTTGCCGCAAAATAATTTGAAATAAAATTATGGCAAGTGATCCCGGCCTTTTGAAATAGCCCAGTCGCCAGTCCACCAAATGTTCAACCCCATAAACTTAGAATTCTTTTCACATACTTGCAATAGTCCCTACCACCTGCCGAGGTCAACTGCGGTAATTTCATCATTGTGGCAGTTAATCCCGGGAGATGTATTACACACCATTTACTTCATCTAAAACGGGCCTCTACGTGTTGGATTCGAAAACCGATACCACCGGCTTTTTCATAAATTTCCAAAAAAAAACACTTTTTTTAAATAAAATAAGTAACATCAATATTTGTATAATAATAAAGCCTAATTTTAATTTAAAAACAATAAATTAATTATTTGTGGAAAATTTATTTATTTTATTTATTTATTCTTAATACACAAAAACGGTACATAGGCAATTAATTAATTATTTTAGAAAATTAGCAATGTAATTTGAAAAATAAATATAATTTCGCAATTAACATGTGTCATTTCTCATTTTCCATATAAATGGTTTCTGTAATGTTGTAAAGGACATAATTTGAAATCTTATAAAAAAAATCGGCACGTGGTCCCTTACACCTAGTTAAACCAACCCAACTTTAGTTTATTCTGAAAAATCATGAGTAACTGCCACACTCCGATTTCAGTATCGAGACATTATCACCTCTCGGAGTATAGTTTTGGTTAAAAATGTTATTCTTCTTATCTTTATTAGTTGACGATAGTACACTTAATGTAATAATCGCAATAGTTACGTAAGTGGATCCTTGCTTGTTTAAAAATATTAACACATAACTTCCTAAAATTGCCAATTCAAAGGTTGAACGGGTGACACAAATTGATCTTTTATCATAAAAATGTGACGAAACTTTACAAGACGGTTGCTCAGTTCGTTCGTTATCTATTATATTAACGTCAATTCTATCGAGATGTAGCAAGCACGGCAAGTAAGTTTTTTTTATTAGTACAAATACCTACGTCATTGTTATTATGGTGTAATTTATTTACTTAAATTATTAACAAAAATATATTCACCAATCGTTTGATCTGAAACAAAATAGTACAGCGGCTTTCTTGGACATCTCGCAGGCCGAGACCGAATGTGGCATGAGGGACTTCTGTTCAAAATAAAAATAAGAGTTTTCCTATGAATTTCTACAATCCTTTTAAGTCCTACCTACACACAATACACTATTTTGTTTAACCGAAAAATGAAGCTACCTCCTTATATACGCGGGAGGAGTACCACAAGGTAGTGTTATGGGTCCCGTACTTTACCTACTCTACATAATAGATCCTTCGACGTTGGATGGAGTTGTTACAGGAGCTTTTGCTGACAACACAGCAATTGTTACAGTAGATTTAAATGATCTTTAGTGGTCTAGTTGTTGACGGCAAAACCGGGTATCCTCCCGTAGCGTAAAGCCGTAAAAAATATACCTTATTACAGTTACACCCTACAACCCACCCTAAACCCTACATACTTTTTACAGTTGCAGGTGTGTAGGGCACAGTAGCTGGCGAAATTACCGGGCGCAAGAGACCGCTAAACACTAGAAACAACCATCCGAAAAACGTCCAAGCTGGACGATCTTGTCACTAAATCCATATTATATTCAAGTTGCTAACAATATTTCCTTGCTATAAGTAAGTGTGTAATCATTACCGTGAGTTAATAAATTGTAATGCTTGGAACGCGCACGGCTGTACACACACTCTGGATGTGTAGGGAGCTTATCACAAGTAGCGCGTTGTTTACCGGGTTGTGGCTGGGTATTTCCCACTATTGTTTCCGCTATATGTGCGCCCATTGTGAGATTGCCAAATCAGACCTTTTCTTAAGCTCACACTTGTATTTAAATTAACAGTCAATAATTTTATAATTTTATCATAATTATTAGCTTGACATTGCTTGAATATAAGAGGGCAAGATAGAATCTTGCAATTTAATTTTTACTCACACCACCACTCCCACACGACTACTATACCAATAAGCCTCTTAGCACGCCTCTCCACCGAGCCCAAAGCTGCAAGATGGCATTTTACAGCATCAGCCCATATGTGACTACAGTACTCCACCCATGACCGGCCTTGTGCTTTATACATATAGCATCAAAAGCTGCCCTGGTGCGAAGTACCGGCGAACCTTTGCAAGGACACCTTTTTTTTTTTGTAGCGGGGGAAATCTTCCAAAGATCCCCGGGAGCTGTGGGGCTCGACCGGGGTATGTGGGATTCTTACCCACTAAAACCCCCGCGGCTGTCGCATCGGCACATGAGAGGGGGGACCCCAGGGCTCTCCGGTGGGATCTGCACCAGGGGCCCCTCAGTGCCTTGCCTTTGAGCCCGCTGCCGGGGGAGCATTGTAGCCCCCCGGGAACCTGCCACGGTACTCACGGGGACGGGGGTCGCAACCCCGCCGCCGTCCTTCTCGGAGTCGCCGTTGCAAAGACACCTAGCTACCTTGACCTTGGACTCAATGGACCGCCCAAAGTTGATGTTTAAGGAAATTTCAACTCCCAACAAATGAAGACTGTCAGTATATTCCAAGGATACATTCTGAAAAGTAGGAGCCAAGATGAACGGACTCCTTTTCGCGGTGAATAGACATGCTAGAGTTTTGGTGGTATTGAATATAACAAGATTGGTATATCACCCCATTCGGAGACTGCCTGAAGTGTGAGACTCGCGCGCTCCACCATGGCTACTCTTTCAGACTGGATAACATCCTTACTGGCCCGAGCACTCTGCATATATCTCTCCACAATCGTGTCGTCATCTGCATACCCATAGATACCGGGCACCAGCAGATCGTTAATATGCAGCAGGAAGAGAGTTGCGGAGAGAACGGACCCCTGAGGAACTCCGGCATTAGTCGTCAACGGCTCTGATGAGCAACCGTCAACAACCACTGACTGACTTGAAATTTTACACAGTTTACGGTACCTTCTACTACTATTGTTGGTATAACGAGCTGGAAGCTAACGAAATCCTTAAGTGACTTCTAGTAAACCCATCGAGTTTAGGTTTATTAGGGTAGAGTAGTCTTGATGCCCGTGCCCGCAGGGTGTCCAGATAGGAATAGCACCCACCCATCTCCTCCACTGGATGTCCTAAGAGGCGACTAAGGGCACAAGTAGACGGGCATTGAATACCCATATTGAATTACCTACAACCTATACTGCTATCCCCAAGACGCCTGCCAAGCGAGGCAACTCATCCCTTCTAAGGTGAAGGCCTTTGTTCAGCGGTGGACGTCTTACGGCCTCTGATGTTGAAACTTAATCAATTCTATTCATTTCCTTATAGGAACCTGATATGAATCTGGAAAGAGGATAACCACAAGCTTCGTAGCTGACTTCCGCAGATAATCACCGGTCACGGTTGTTTCTGTGATTATCTGCATAAGGTCGGTTATGAAGCGTCGACGAGATGCTTCCACTGCGGTTCAAGGACAAGGCACTGAGGGGCTCCTGGGGGTAGATCCCACCGGAGAGCCCGGTGGTATCATGTGCCAATGCGAAAGCTGTGGGGATTTTAGTGGGTAAGAATCCCACATACCCCGGTCGAGCTCCACAGCTCCCGGGGACGGCTTGAAGATTTCCCCGCAAAAAAAAAAAAACTTCTCAGCTACGTCTAGTAAAGCCATCAAGTTTAAATTTTAGGGCTTCAATACGACACTGAAATACGAGTAATATGTATTCGAGAATAGAAAAGTTGCACATCAATTTTTTTCCGTAGACATAAATAACGCTACCGTATTTATAATTGAGATAATATTCGAGTGTAAATGCGTGAGGAGCTTTTTTTTCAGTAAACGTCGAATGCGACCCACGCTTTTTGATATCAAATATCAAAAAATGTTTACACATCGTCAGAGGAATAAATAGGGCCGAGGAAATGGGCCCACGTCATCTTGGTGGCTCACGTCATCTAGGTGGCCATTTATTAGTGAAGTATATTAGGTTAGGGAGCGGACGCCATCGCAACACATCAAAGCACTATCGACTTCCGGCGCAACGCGGGTTATCGGGCGACCTCCGAAATTCCCGGCAATTAGCTTGCGCGTGCGCCGACCCTTTCCTCCCGCTCCTGTTCACCACTTCCGCTCGTCCAACCAACACGACTAACGACGCCTTCGGTAAAAGCAAACAGTCTTGATAATCATATTTTTATTTTACTTTTCCCCTTGCGTAACGAGATTGTCGTATGAATATGTAATAGCTTACGGCTTACTTTCAGTGCTAATATCTAAAATGGATTGTCTAGTTAATAGTTATTAAGTTAATAGAGTTTTAATAAAAAAAAACACTCGGTAAAAGTAGATTAATAGGATTTCATTTTTCTGCCTCCTAATAGTCTGTCTTAATTAATATCCTATTTAAATTAAGTTACAATACAATAGTTGTGGTTAGCATTTTGTCAAAGGAATATAATCCTGCCAGACATAAAGAATAATGTCAAAGGGACTTAAAGTGATGATATTTTCTAATTCACAACACACCAAGACTGTTTCTCGATTCTTTGTCACATTTCAAACGGAATTAGAGATCCGAATCGTCGATCCACTAAGTAGTACCATTGCCGCTATAGATAAAGCAATATACATTAAACTAAAGTAGGTGCCTTAACATTCTGAAGTCATTATCTCGAGGAGCGCGGTAGGTACGGCCGACCACCACTAAATAAATACGTAGAACATGAATGAACGTTTGGTCGACGACGCCTCGAGTCGAGCGCTCACTTCCGGCGACATATAATAAGGACACCACGCGATACCGACGATACAATTTCGAAACGGGAGAGTCTAAGGAGGTCACCGGATAAGATTACGGTTAGCTGTGTAAACAAACCGTTTACATTGATAACTCTTTAGCATTTCTGCTATGGCGCCTATGACGTTCCACAATCGACGGATTTTGTTCGATTGATAAGCACCCTCGTTGAAAACATCGCGGGGAACGATAACCGGTGTTGTGAATGGACACCTTTGTTGGCGGGAACGATGGGTCAACCCGTTCGCTACGGGATCTTGTAGAATCGATGCATGTTTGCCGTTTTACAGTAATTCAAGGACTTTTTATAGCTCTCATCCCATCACCGTAGTAAATCAGAACTGGGATTGATGACCAAGGAAGAGACTGACGCAGCAAAACTGAATAAAATAGCTTAAAAGCATCTATTTTAAGTAAGAAGAAGACAGGAGGTACTTTTCCTATAATATTAGTTACCTACTCTTCCTGTTCAAGAGGGAGACAAAAAATAAATAATATTACTGGGCGACCGGGGCGTTTTGAAACGGGTCGCAAATAACTCTCTTATACTTTCGAGCCCAAATTTTCCTACCAGTTCAATGGCCCCATAAATGCCATTCTTGAGACATTGGCACAATGATAATAAGGTGAACACAGATAACCACCAATTCAATACGAGAATGTCTTTGTCTTAATATTTTAACCGACTTAAAATATGGTTCCGTCAACCTGACAAGTAGTGAACGTGAACTATATGGAATTATTATGTAGTTACTTACAATGAGTAATCGTAATTGGATATTGGCATGTGTAATAAATTGTCAGACGGTAGATTCGCCCGATTCACCATACATCATGCGTCACAATATGACACACTCTTGGTGAAATTTGAATGATAGATTTACCTTTGATCAAACCTTCAGAGTCCTTGAAAATTAATAATAGATCATCGCGCTTTAACTCCAAAGATTTTTGTAGTCGTGTATTAAGGGCTGGCACACACTCGATAGTTTTGGCATCAGTGATGTTGCGGTCATCAATCAACATCGTGCCCAGATTTTTAGTCTAGGATTGGCAGAAATATCTAAGTTACCTGCTACTTGAGCTCTAAAATGGTTGCCGATGGGCTACCTCAAACAGAAACTTACGTACTTTAAACACTTGCTAGACTAGCTATCTAGGTACTATGATTTCGGCATTATGATACTGCCAAGTGACATATGGTAAGCCAATAATTTTTGTTTTGCAGGAATTCGCGCAATTTTCAAATTGCGCGATCTACTGATTGCATAGATGCTGCATCAGGTTCAGGTGATTAGCTACGGTAATATGCGTTGTGTATTTATTGTAGCTACTTAATTGCTGAGTATAAGCAATCGCTCATACAGAAAGAGTAGAGTTCAATGCGCTGTAAGCTTAATAGTTAATAACTTAAGAAATCACCGATCGGTATTGTTAAAGTATTGACTCCGGTACGGCTTTAGAGCAAGCGAGCGTATTGTCATTTGTGGCTCTCACTTGAAAAATCCGGGTTGCTACAAAGAATTTTCTGAAAACAAATCCGTAAGTTCTGCCTATCAAAAAGCTGAATCCGTGAGCTCGCGATCACAATAACCAAACACTGACACATCTAAGTGCTTGTCATACTGTAGACGACAGTCGACGTTGAGGAAATCTAAGGAAGTTTTTTAGATCCACTTTGCTATCCCAGAGGCTCTTAAAAGTAAGGTCAGCGGGTTTATTATGCGAAGCATAAGTCAGTCCCATACTTGATCTTTCCCCGATCGTATCGATCTTCCGTTCTTATATTGAACTGTGAGAGTACTGGTTCAGATATAGCTTAGGAGTGCTTGTACTGTGTCTGTGCTTTCGTCTATTTCCTGGTGTAGTTGGCTGATCGTGTCAAAGTTTGGCTGCTGTGATCGAACACGATCAATAACTCGAGTAATAACTCAGAAGTACATATTTTTTATTTTTTTCAAGAGCTTCTCCATATCTATATCTGGACTATAGAGTCTAGTGTTAAAGGCGCAGGAGACCTCCCAACGTGTAAATTATTAAAATATTCTTAAATAAATATGAAAAAACAGAGAAAAGCCGTATTTATTTAATGAGTTACAACGTTAGTATTACGATAGGTCCATGTTACAATGTTTGTACTTTGTATTACAAAATGCATATCCTAGTCAAGCTATTCCCGACCATGTACCGAAAGTTAGGTCCCATTACTGATTCTCACTATTCCTAACATCCAGATTTAAAATAATAGTAATATATACCCTGACATACGGTCATCTGATCCTAAACTAAACATAGCCTATACTATGGGCCCAGACAACTGATACGAATACTTGAACATTTTTTTGTAAATGCATAATATAAATGAACAACACCCAGACACAAAGTGAGAATCGAACCCACGATCTATTGGGTAGCGACTAGGGTGTCTAACCACTAGATCGGCGGGCCCGTCGAATGCGATGTTAATTAAATAAAATATTTTATCAGCTTATTTTGACCCTCAATTATAAATGTATCACAATAAAGATATAGACGCAAGTTATTACGCAGTATCATTAGCAGCAGAAAACAATTTACACATCTACACTAAAATTATATGTCCAGACTGATGAACGTCCAGACCAAACCTAAAAAGCTTTGAATGACTGTGGCATCCGATAAAATACTAACGAAAATTGAACCACTAAGGGGGTTAAATGGAGAGATTTTATTTAGATGAATTTTATTTTAAGAACCAACTGAGTCTATACTTACTTAAAAGTCTCTGCAAATAAAATAAATACATAGGATAAATAAGATTTTTCCAATTTTCAAAAACGAATCCTTAGTATTATTTTTTTCTGTCTTATTTGATCTTTTGAACGGCAAGACACACTGTCGCTCTGATCTAATTGTAACATGACACACTATGTTAAAAAAAAAGAAAAAAAATGACAAGCCCGCTGAGTTTCTTGCCGGATCTTCTCAGTTGAGGCCGCGTTGTGATCCGGTGGTAGCTTTTTTTAAAAAAAAAAACATGACCATTCAAAAGTGCTAGCGTTAAGCCTATTTGAAATAAACTATTTTTGAGTTTGAGTTAGAGGGGGAATAAAGGGTGAAATAAAGACGCAAAACTAAATAACTGTCCTATTTAAAAAAACATCATTTCTTTTTCCTGTAAAATTTACATAAACATTCATTACCTGTAATTATTTCAGGTTTTTCCCGCCACAAACTTCGGTCCCCCTTATCTCAGAACGGTATTTTTTGACATAAATTTGTGTTTATATAGTAGTCTCACGTAGAAAATTTGACGTCCCATGTCGACCCACATTAAAAGAAAATAAAAGAAAAAAAAATCTTTATTTGCGATGAGAAAAATCTAAAACTACCTATTCTAAATTTCAAATCAGTAGCTTCGGTGGTTCCTGAAATAGATTGTGTTACAGTTATAGACAGACAACATAAGAGTTCTTTACCTTTTAGATATCTTCTTCTTCTTTCACGTGCCATCTCCATCCCGGAGGTCGGCGACCATTTGTCGAAATGTCTCTCTGTCAGCAGTCATGCGAATTAATTTGTCCGTGTCTTCCACCTTCAACCAGTCTCTTATGTTTCCAGTCCATGACATCCTTCATCTACCCGGCCCTCTCTTCCCTTCAATTTTGCCTTCAATTATTAATTTTAGTAATTTGTACTTTTTTTATAGTTTCTACTACTTCTATTTTTTTCTTCATTATTTGCAAACCTTTAACATTTGAAATTTTATCGGTCCATTTAATTTTGAGCATTCTACGGTAAATCCACATTTCAAAAGCTCTCAGTTTACCAATTAACTTTTGTTTTAGTTACCAACTTTCGGAACCATACATAAGAACTGGGAGAATGTAACACTTCACCATTCTCCACCTTAATTCTAAACAATTTTTTCAGTTAGTCAACAGTGTCTTCATTCTGAAAGGTGTTTCAGGCTTTTAGGTATGGGGTCCTAAAAATTAAGTCTGTTATTAGAATGACTTGACTGATGTTCTTCCAGTTAACCACAAAAAGTAGCGTCAAAGCATTTTCGTCTGTCTATCCAAAATGATTTAACCCAAAAAGTGGTGTACTGACTTTCGAGATTAAGACAAACGTAGGTTAGTTTTTACCGCAGTATAATAGCCCAGTCCCACAGAGTTTTTTTTTTGTGAGGATTATTTCAGAAAATACTACACTGATTTTGGAACTTTATTCCCCGTTCTATAAGTAAAACTTTTTTTGGGCAACGGTGCAAAAATTATTAATAGGAGTAATCTCAGTAAATAATAAACCTAAATTACTTATGGTACTAAGACAAATAGTTTTGACCTTACTTATGGCCATATTTGCAACCATTTACAACAAGAAAATATCTCATTTCTATGGGAAAATTATTATTGGAGGTAGTTTAATAAAACTGTACCATAATTATACTAATTCAGGAAACCGAAGCCGCGGGAAACAGTTAGTCGTTTAAAAACATTACGTCCACTGATTAAATCCGATTACTTTCTGATCGGAACTTTACTACACTCCGCATTAAGTTGATTTTCCACTGGCTTAAAACTCGATTGCATTGCGAAGAATGCTTCAGATTGCGCGCAAAACTGTGACATCTAAGCCCGTAATCCATTTTATCAATTGCGTAGTTGCAAGCAATATGCTTTGCACAACACAATGAAATCGCTCTAAATGCACAACTTATGTGTGCGTCATGTAAATGAATAATTTGTGAATAATAGATAGTAAGTCGGAGTTTGAATGATACGTTATTCCTATATTTGATGATGAGTCAATCAACAGCTATGTCAAAAGTCAACGGGTCGGGTCCTGGAGTCTTACCGGATGTTGTTACAATACTCTGTTGTTTTAATATGTCCGTGAATCAACGCAGCTAGCTAATTGAATAATGATATGACTAACAAAGGCAGCGCTATACTTACCTATATGATACTCATGCCTAGAAGACTTTGGACCAGCTAATTATTGTTAAAATATTATCAAGCTTGACGTATTTGCCTTATAACAATGCATAATTATCCTGAAATATTGTAAAAATTTCAACCTAAAATAAAATATGACAGATGTTTTACGCGATAATCACGCGAAGAAACTAACTAAACGAAACAGACACGTAATAAAATAATAAAAAGAACATTTCATTGAACACTTTACAGTCAAAAGTTATACAACATATACCAGGCCAGTTGTTATGAATTTAAGCTAAACAAAAACAGAGCAATTTTATAGCGCGATTTGGTTACGAATGCACTGCGCCACCCAGGCTTGAGAAGGCATTAAACATCAAACGCGTGACTTCTGTGGTTTAACAGTTTTCCGTAACACTGTTAAACAATTAGAAAGCGATAAATTAACTGCGTTCGCTTTCGACTCGTTACATTAATATCGTTATCATGTCAACTACCATTCACGCAACCGACGAATGGGACAGTTCAACTTTTATTTGTGACATATTTTCTTTATCGACGACACAAGAGTAAGAATTCATGTCGAAAATATTTATTGGGGTGATAATTTAATTAAATGTACGTTACATTTTTAGTGCGCACCGTTGGCTGTTAGTCGAGTCGTTGGACGCCATCGACGTTTATCGGGCGCCTGCAATCCGCGCTGACCCCGCGATATCCTCGATCTACATTACCCCTCGCCCCACCGCCCGGGCGCGGTCGCCACACGAAATTGAACCCTTTAATGAAATTCTTAAGGATTAGTATGAAACGTGGCACACGGTGGGAGCGGGCGCATGAATGGACAGGCTTGTGAATGAGTGGACTATGTCCCGCGAGCGATAAGCACTATCGTCGGGGCCAGCTGACGGTCCATGTTGACATACCCTGTTCCACTTTCGTTGCCCAAGTCGACTTAAGTTTATCAATCGAATCAATGTTGACGACGCTCTCTGAGGCGTCCGATGTTGGGTGCGCGAACGCGCCCGGTGCAACTCTACTCTACGCCCTAATATACGTCCGTCTGATATTATTATGATGAAAAGTACCACTCTCCGTGAAAATACGATGACGTGGGAAAATAACTTTTACTATGAACTATATCAAATTTTTAAAGATTGTAACCTAAACTTGTTAAAGTGACTTCCGGTATATTGTTGTTAGGCTGCGAGTACAAGGATCTTGTTTATTTAAACAACTATGGGTGAAATGAGAAGTAATATAAATTGGCTACTCAGAAATGGTCACAATCGTACGCAGCCGTCTTTGTTTTGTAAGTACAAAGGCGGATATAACTAACCTAAATAGATATATGTTTCATATTCTTCTCAGCTCTATATTCTTATTAACTCTGTAACACGATCGATGTTTTATCTATTAGCTACTGGTATACAATAATAGTAGCTTCTGTGGTGCAGCAGAAATTGCGTTTTGTAAACCGGAGCTCGCTCTCCTGCGGGGAGCAACACCTGTGTGTTGTTCCTCAGGCTGGTCACCTGATTGTCTGTAAAGGATGATACTTCATGCGTTGAATGCGCATGAAAAAGAAATAAGCCGCCCATTGGATTGTGAGAGTAAAGGTACTTGTGTCTACACAAGAATTTGTGCACTATAGTATCCACCGCTACAAGCGGATTCTCGCACCGCCACGAAGACTACAAACTGGAAATGATGATGATGTCTTTCGGGCCGATACGACCACAGCGGCCAATCTTTCACAAGATCAGCCATCTATATACGCGGGAGATATTATAGTACACAAGCGTTTGCGTAGATACAAGTGCACTCTCTCATCCCTTGACCTTTCACAATCCGATAGGACAGAAGACCGACACGACCGGGTGAGAGATCAGGAGTAGGACCGACTTTTTACATACCCATCCGGCACATGGATCTTCTTACTTTACAGACAATCAGGTCTGCATTGTCCTAGCCAGTAAGGAATAACTACACAAAGTTGTTGTCCCCGCGGGATTCGAACCCGCGACATACGGCTTAGACAGCAACCAATTATTTCCAGTATTTGCCACTGCGCCACGGTGGCTACTACTGGAAATAATACCTACTCTATCAAGAGACTTAATACTACTAATAATACTTAATGACAGCTGTCTTTTTGTGATGACTTATTAACCACCATGGTAAACACAAGTCGTAGTGATGTAACAGGAGGCCGCTTGCTTTACAAACCGGATGGGTTGAATCCTGTGAAATGCAATATTTAGATTCAATACTAATCAGAATAATATACTTATCTTAAAGTATAAGAGAGTGATGATAAGGATCAACCTGCAAGAATAAAGTTCTGCGATTGTTTATATTATTAAGGTGGCAAGCAAGCATGCGGCCCGCCTGATAGAAAACAGTCACTCCAGCCTATACACGCTAGCAACACCAGAAGATCACTAGCACGTTGCCAACTCATAAGACATTAGGTATTAACTTAATAGGATATTACGAGTAAGTCGTTTGTGTTCAGTAATTTCACCAGCTACAGTGCCCTTCACACCAGAACACAGCAATGTTTACACACTGCCCGGGCAACTTTGATGGGCCCGTTTGTCTAGTGGTTAGACACCCTGACTGCTACCCGATGGGTCGTGGGTTTGATTCCCACCAAGTGTCTGGGTATTATCTATCTATTTAAGTATGTATTTACAAAAAAAAACAACGGGGTGCACTCGGGGAGTGCCGGCAGAAGTGAAAACTTGAATGTATATTTACCTATTTTTATTATTATAACTAGTTGACCCACGCAGCTCCGCCTGCGCTATTTTTAACCGACTTCAAAAAAGGAGGAGGTTCTCAATTCATCTGTATATTTTTTTTTGTACGTTAACTAAACTTTTAATAACAGACATTCGCATCGAATACATAACCTCCTTTTTTATAGTCGGTTAAAAACTGGGACCCACTTTTTACTTGCTCTCCGAAGCACGGACCCGTTTAGTTCAAATGGCGTTAAACGGTCACCCATCTATTTAATGACCTTACCTAACGTTGCTTAACCCGATCGATTACAAAACCTTGATAACAACTCTCTATGAGTGTTCCCTTACTAATATTTATTATAATTATGAAGCAAAATATTTACAGTTTATTTACAAATATGTACACTTAAACTAGGTAAAAAACTTCCTCGAAGTTGTCGCCGCACTGGGAGGGAAGGGTACCTAAAAGACTGGCGGCATTACCCCTTTGTATGGCCAAGCTTATACGTTGGCATAAAAAGCTACCAGCCCGGCGGTCTCCTGAGACTTCGATAAGTTTGGATGAAATTTCTTTTACCAAAGCGTGCGTCTCATGAGACCAAGGCCCCATGGTCTCCACCGCAAAGGGCGCAAATATATAGCTCGAACCTAGAGCTGCATACTTGCGTCGCTTTGCATCACTAGCGGTCGCCGCAGCCCCTCCAGCCGCCCTGCAAGTTGCCGGGGTGTGGGACGCAGCAAGTGTGTCGACACATGTCGCATCCCACACCAGCGGCTTACCATGTTGCCATGGTATTAAAGTGACACCATCAGGCCTCTTGCCGTCATCTCGTGTAATGCCGACTGGTTCCAGTACGGCAGGGACACCGGCAGTGACAAGCCCCCTGCGAATAATATCATTAAGGGCGGCATGGCGTGACATACGGCCAGCGCTACGCGAGCAAGACAGCCCGTGGTGACCATATTTATCTACGTACTCCCCACAGCGACAACGATGAGGAAGGTTGGTCCTGGCACCCACCCGCAAACAAACTGCAAGACTAAGTGTGGTGTTGGTCAATAAGGTACCAATATGAGAAGATGGCATAGCCTGCAGCCAGTGACCGGACTCCTTCGCAGAGACAGCTAGCAACCGCGCACGGTCCAAATCGTTAACGCTGGATGATAAAAGTGAATGCCAAATTGAATTACAAAGTGGTTTATCCCACTGTCTCTGAGAGTGAGTTAAGATTGGAGGGTCGGAACCCGGGCAAGCCAACAGCCAGGCATTTCTGGCCTCACTCAAATACGTCACCTCAACAGATCCTAAGGCTGAGACAATAATAGACCTGCTGAGGATTTCCGTACTATATACCGAGGACAAAAATGCCGGGAGTGCTAGATCGGAAATTTTGCGGACACCCAGACCACCTAAACAAATCGGTAAAGTAGCCTGGGTCCATACCCGCTCCTCTTCAAAAGAACAGTTTAAAATTTTTGTTAAACAACACCGAATTAAATCATCCAAAGTTGTTAAATGACTTTTAAATTTAAATAGTTGAGAACAGCGAAGAAAATAAGTGAATTTGGGCACAAAAAGGCAAAAACGCATAATGAAGAATGCCAAATGTGAGTTAATTTTGAAGATTCGATCAGAGGAATCATGGAATTTTTTAATTTTTTCATCCACGAAACTGGGTATGGCTTCGTCCAGAATGGGGGCACCGAGAAGGTACAGAGATTCCTTAGACAGTACCTTAATATTAGATGCCAAAATACTAAATTTGTTAATAATGAGGTTCTTTCGAGCCTCAGCCACTGAGTCCGAAACAAAGATTTCACACTTTGAAAAGTTAAATTCAAGACCGATTTTTTGAAACTCGTTAATAAGAATTTCGAAGTCAGCATAGACCGAATCTGCTGAACCCCCCAAAGTGCCATCATCCAGATACCAGACATTAAATTTGGAATTTAGAGTACATATGATCTGATGGATTGCCAAACTAAAGATAGCAGGACCAAGAGGGTCACCTTGTTGACATCCAACAGCTGAACAAATAGGATGTTCATTATATAATAATTTGGATGGTTGGCCATAACATTGAAAGACATATGGGTAAATTTCTGGAATGTTGTTTTGTACTTGTGTCAACAAAGCAGCTCTGTCTACAGAATTGAAAGCATTTTTGACATCCACCTTAAGCAAGACCTCACCTCCGTTCTGCAGTAAAAAGGTGCGTGCCGCATGGACGGCTGCCTCACAACCACCCTTTGAGCCAAATCCGAGTTGTATAGGCTGAAAAATTTGGGATACAGTAGGGAGGATGCGACGGCAACAAACTTTAGAAGCGATACGGCGGATGGTAGAGCCTATCGCTATAGGCCGAATGCCACCGTCTTTTTTGGATAGAGCGCACAAATTAGCGCCATATAAAACATCGGTAATTTCTAGAGGCACCTTGCCCGCCAACATTAGATTAATCAGAGCGGTTAAATTAGAAAGGAGTGACCTGCCAGCGTCCCCGACGGCGTTACTTACAAGGTCTTTGAGATGTTGAGGGGTAAGGCCATCAAGGCCGCCAGCAGAGCCACTCTTAAAGGAAGAAATGCAGTTCATAATTTCGACAGTATCCGAAATAAGAATCCGCTGATCTGAAGGGGGTGCGTTAGGGAAATGAAGACCTACTGAAGGTGAGGGATGTTTGGAAATCAATGCGGAAAGCGTGTCCGCATTATTTGGAGCAATAATATCGCTGGAAAAAAGCATCCGTGCTGCGCCTTTAAAATCACCATCATTTGCTTTTGTTTCAATTTTGTGAATGATATTACCAGAGACTCGAGATCGAATAGGGGAAATGCCAAAAGACAGATCCGAAATAACGTTATTCAAATCAGAACAATTTAGTTTAATTTTTTGCGTAAGAGATATTTTTTCACCTGCCTTGATTGCACTAACATGCAGCACTCTGTAAGGAAATGTTAGCAGCTCTTCCCAAGCACACTGTGTATTATGATTTAGAATTTTTTGAATGCAACTGCTCAGGGCATTGGCCACTGAAATACGAGCACCACGAGGAATGCGCTTAATGAGAGGAACATTTCTTTTTAGTGAACTAATACGCTGCCAGAATGGAATGTTGATGAAATTCGAATTTGCAGTCGAAACCGGGCGAGAACAAGATGGGTCTGACACAGGCACAGCAGGATGGGACTTATGAGCCCTCCCGATGTGAATATTCAAACCTCGTTTCCCGCGAAAGAAGCGTGCTTGAGAACACTGATCACACTTTACTAAATTTTCCAGCGAACTATTACTCACCTGGCTGCAAGGCTGCGGCATTGGGGCCAGGATAGTACTATTTACATCTTGCATATAAAACACTTATTATATAAATGCACTTAAAAGTCACTATATATACACCACTTGGCGTCGATAGGTAGTCGACTGGCCGAGGCTGACGCAGCTCGACAACGAAGAAAAAATCTGGAAATAAAAGATACAATGAAACAACTGGTAATTGTATCACAGTACTTAGGTAAAGTACTCCCCTGATGTATACAAAGTGGTCTTGAAAAGCCAAGCCAGCGTATGACCGAGACCCGATGCCTCTGTCGTGAGGGATGGTGAGGCTCTGCAACCACCCACCAGGAAGGCGCGAGTGATGCGGCTAGAGGTGGAGCACTCGGGAACTGAAATCATAAGAAAATAATAATAATTATTAAATTTTATTTCAAGAGAAAAAAATTTGACATGTCACTTCTGACAAGCCAATTTTTTTTTTTTCATTATGAAGAAAAAGTTTATAAAATCGGACCAAGCGTATAACCAAGTACCCATTTTGACTTTAATCCCCTCTCCCAAAAGAACCGTGCTAGATTACGGGATAAAAAGTATCCTATGTCCTACCTCGTAGTAATATCTCAAATCATGCCAAGTTTCATTTGAATCCATTCAGTAGTTTCGGCGTGATGCGCAGCCGTGATACAGACAGACAGACAGACAAAAATTAAAAAATATATACATTTTCGGCCTCAGTATCGGCTATAGAATGCCCTCCAAATATAATTTTCAAAATATCTTCAATGTACAGAATTGGACCTGTTACAGTTTTATTATAAGTATAGATAGATAGACTACATAGACAGTCGAGCCATCAGCAATCACCATCCATGGATGCGCGTGGCACGCTGTAACACAAACACACATGAACATTCGCGCATGCGCCCTGCGCCGCCTACGACTTACGAATTTTAGATCAGGTCTTACGGTCTTACGTGTCCTGACGCGAATTTAACATTTTTCCCCATTACAAAAAAGTGCACTGCGCCGCTAAAGAAGTTTTCACTTCAAAAATGTATTTAAGTATTAGTATCAGTTGTCCGGTTTCCTTAGTGCAGGTTCTGAATAGTTTGGGGTCGGATGACTGTGTGTGGATTGTCCCAAGATATTCTTATGATTTATTATTACTGCTGCTTGGCGGCAGAATATCGGAGACCGCAAAAAGATTAAACGCTAAACGTTAAAGAGTTTAAGCGCTATCCATCGCTGGGCCCTAAATCTCTTTCTGGTTAGGTACGTGTCGGTATTCTGTACATCGAATTGTGAGATTAAAATAAGAAAGTGCGAAAGTACTTGTGAACTGCAATTTCTTCATGCATAAGCGGATCTTAACAAAGATTAGACGCAATGGCCAGAGGACATCTTAAATAAACATCATTGTTATTACAAAAATCCGTTGGCGTATAACCTATTCAGGCTGGAAGGAACCTAGCTATGAAATAAATGTAAATGCTAAACAGGGCAAAAGAATAATGAAAAGACCTACCTGTCACCCGGATTTTGTTTCATAATAAATAAATAGCTAAATTTACTTTGAGTTGACCACGCTCAAATAGAGCCAGACGCTAGACACCCCTAGAAAATATTTCATGTAGTACCTTTTACGCAATCATAGTGTACAAATGTATTTTACATGAGGAGATGGTCATACTTCAATTACGAGCCCCTGATTGAACCCCTAAGCAGGACCAGTTTAATTTTTACTTCATATAAATAACCACCAATACATCCAGAACCAATAAATACAGGAGGTAGATCTGGCCAAGATAATTATGAGGGAAAAGATTTGCCTCGCTCTGGTAGGCCGTCAACGTCTGCAACTGAAGTTAGCCGCGCAAAAGTGAAGGAAATAGTGACTGAAAATCCTCATTCAAGTTTGAGAGATAACCGCCGAACTTTCTGTCTCTCATGAGTCGATCCGTACCATTTCAAATAATCACTTGGGTATGAAACAAGTTGCCGCTCAGTAGCCAAAAAACCTTGATTTTCTCCAATAATTCAACCATTTCCTCAGGGACTCTTATGCGAACAAGTCAATTCTGACCCAACGTTCATGAAACGCATTTTTTCTGGTGACGAGTTTGACATGCAAACTTGTCAACAAGCTTCGGAGTGGCGCCGTTCAACTGCCAAAACCGAAAAACCCACGCCAAAGTCGATCAAAAGTCAAAGTCATGTTGACTGTTTTCTGACTATCGCGGTGTTGTGCACTCGGTGTTCTTGACGGAAGGTGAAACGGTCATCATCATCATCATCATCACCAGCCGGAAGACGTCCACTGCTGAACATAGGCCTCCCCCTTAGACCGCCACAATGAACGACAATTTGCTATTTGCATCCACCGGTTGCCTGCGACGCGAACAATGTCGTCGGTCCACCTAGTGGGAGGCCTGCCTACGCTGCGTCTTCCGGTTCGTGGTCGCCACTCGAGAACCTTTCTTCCCCAACGGTTATCGGTTCTTCGAGCGATGTGGCCTGCCCACTGCCACTTCAACTTGCATATTCTACGAGCTATGTCGGTGGCCTTGGTTCTTCGGCGAATCTCCTCATTCCGGATTCTGTCGCGCAAAGAAACTCCGAGCATAGCTCTCTCCATAGCTCGTTGTGTGACTCTGAGCTTCTCCAAAAGGCCAGCTGTTAAAGACCACGTCTCAGTACCATAAGTCATCACTGGCAACACACACTGGTTAAAAACCTTTGTCTTCAGGCACTGCGGAATTTCTGATGAGAAGATGTCACGTAGTTTCCCGAACGCTGCCCATCCGAGTTGGATTCTTCGGGCGACCTCTTTGTCGAAGTTGGACCGACCTAACTGGATTGTTTGTCCTAGGTATACGTAGTGGTCAACAACTTCGATTGTATCGTTCCCAACAACTACCGGTACGGGTGCAACATGGACATTAGACATGATCTTCGTCTTGTCCATGTTCATTTTAAGACCCACCTGTTGGGAAACGCTACTGAGGTCGCTGAGCATTGTATTGAGGTCCTCCAGCGACTCTGCCATAATGACTATATCATCGGCAAAACGAAGGTGAGTGATGTATTCGCCATTGATGTTGATGCCGAATCCGTACCAGTCCAAGAGCTTGAAAACGTCCTCCAATGCGTTAGTGAACAGTTTCGGAGAAATAACGTCTCCCTGTCTCACGCCTCGCTGCAATGGGATTGGTTTCGTGCTCTCGTCCTGTAGTCGGATCGACATGGTGGCGTTTCTGTACAAACACTTCAACACTTCGATGTACCTATAGTCGATATGGCACCGCTGGAGGGACTGCAGTACCGCCCAGGTCTCGATTGAATCGAAGGCTTTTTCGTAGTCCACAAACGCTAGACATAACATTTGACATGGCATTTGGTGAAACGGTAAATAAAGAATATTATTAGAGCGTTATGCGGCGTTTAAGAGAGCAAATTCGACGAAAAAGGCCAGATTTATGGAAAGAAAATTCTTTTATTTTGCACCACGATAATGCGCCTTCGCACAAAGCCGTCATTGTGAACGAATTTTTGACCAAAAACTCAACAAATACCATCGAGCAACCACCTTATTCACCAGATATGGCTCCAGCCGACTACTTTCTTTTTCCTAAACTCAAATTACGACTTCGTGGCACCCGTTTTCATTCGGTAGAAGACATAAAGGAGAATTCGCAGCGAGAACTTAATTCCAGAAAAAGCGTTATAATATATTTTGATGATTGGATTATTCGTTGGCGTAAATGTATCGTTACTGAAGGAGCATACCTTGAAGGTGATTTGATTTGGAAATTTGGATGAATAACATTTTGTGTATTTATTCTTTTCTCGGTAATTTCTTGAGAAAGTAGTATATAGGTACTTTTTATTTGATGATGACTAAATATAATCTTTTTTTTTTATTTTTCCATGTCAGGAGATTACGTTTAAGCATAAGTTTACAATTATCAGTTAAGTAAATGCTGTCTTTAACTTCTCGGCGATCCGATGGACGGGATTGAGGCTCCTGGTTCGCTAGGCAGAAAAGGAAAAGCCGAACTAAGCGCATTGCCTGGTATAAATAAAAATTAACTAATCATCCATTCCCGGCTTAATTCGTTCGTCGTGCGACCTAAACAGTCGGAACGCAATGGATGAGTTCATAATGTATCATCATCATCATTCATCATTATCAGCCGGAAGACGTCCACTGCTGAACATAGGCCTCCCCCTTAGAACGCCACAATGAACGACAATTGGCTATTTGCATCCACCGGTTACCTGCGACGCGCACAATGTCGTATGTCCACCTAGTGGGAGGCTTACCTACGCTGCGTCTTCCGGTTCGTGGTCGCCACTCGAAAACCTTTCTTCCCCAGCGGTTATCGGTTCTTCGAGCGATGTGGCCTGCCCATTGCCACTTCAACTTGCAGATTCTGAGAGCTATGCCGGTGACCTTGGTTCTTCGGCGAATCTCCACATTTCGGATTCTGTCGCGCAAAGAAACTCCGAGCATAGCTCTCTCCATGGCTCGTTGTGTGACTCTGAACTTCTCTAAAAGGCCAGCCGTTAGCCACCATAATGTATACAATGCGCTAATTATATTTCATGTATCAGTGTAATTAACATAACTAAGTAATCAAATGATAATACTTCGGAATCTGAAGAAGGATGTATGTATTTGTACACTTTATCGTATTTATTTTCATTGTAATCAGAACAATGTGATCGCTTTTATCGAGGAGTGGTTTAAAGGTATATCGATAGAAATACATTTTTGCAATTGGCTCGTCAGATAGATAATAATTATATAAGATAAGTATATATATATATATCTTGTCCGTTATTGTATGCACCTCTATACTTCTGTACCTATTACAAGATTTTTCATATAAAGATTTTGTTTATAAAAAGTATAAACATAGTCATTACAAGTGTCTATCTGTTCGTTTACTTCTTCTAAACTACACAATGTAGTTTAATGCGATTTTCACCATCATTTCGGGAATTTCTGTCAAAAGGTTTATGGATACAATAACAGGAATATAGGTTTAGAACCATAAGAAGACCGGGCGCAACCGCGGTGGGTCTCTATATCTGCAGAACCCTATGATACGATTTTGCAACAAGTAAATGATTTACTTGTTGGAAAATCGTATCATTAAGGAAAGGATTAGAATGTAGTATAAGGCGAAACCCTAAAGCGCAATAATTACAATACGGTGGTGAATTCTCGCGCAGCGTTGTATGTAACGAGGTTGCCGGCTGCGCGCGCGCACCTGCCGCCCGCGCACGCGCCTCGCGCCCTCCGCGCCGTGCCACCGAGCTGCGGCCAAACCTTGCATGTGTCGACCAATTTACAGATCTCATTTTAATTATCTTACATTTATCAAGAATTTATATCTTCGAAAAACTCTCTCTATTAGAAATTTTATTAAAATACGACACGGTGGCACACTCGAATTCATTATGATGACACCATCGTATTTATTACCGGCAACTTGTCCACCTTCACTAAACTTCGTCGAAGAACATGAAGACAAATTCCTGTCTCGTAAAAATCGGATATAACCAGCTATCGGAGTAATCTCTTCGCTGTGGACGCTTATCGCGTCCAGCGATCGGTTAAGATTTAGCTCGGATTCGATATTGTTGCTGACTTGTTCCCTCTCAAGTTTCCTATGTTACCCTAACTAAATAATTATCTAACTAGTGCAAAATTTTCCAATAAGTGCGTCGTCGTGTGCATTAAAATGGTGTTCAAACCAACGGAGAATTAAGTGATTGTGATGTTTTTTAACCGGCTTCAAAAAAAAGGTTCTGTATTTGACGTGTACGAGTATGTATGTAATATTAATAAAAATGCATAATTTTCATATAATATGCTAGTCTATGTGGGCTTTTAAACAAATTTATCATATTTTACGAGTGTATGTATGTACCATGCGTATTAGGTATTATTTTATATAATTATAATTATTGTGCCTTTGCTGTTGATTTGGTCGATACTCACTTGCACATTCTTGTACATTCTTTGATTATAATTATGTATATAGTTGTGATTATAGATATACAATTATTAGCTTTGGTAGATGTAATTCTTACTTTAAGTATACCGCTATACCTAAATGTCCAAAACGAGCTCCGAGGACGGCGTCACTGAAAAACAGCGCTGGGACACTTGTGTGTCTTAGCATTATGCTGAGTGACGCCTTTTTCGTTGAGCGCGGCAGCATGCTCGAAACACGCGTAGGTTAAGTATGCAGTATCTACTCCTTAATGTATGTGCTGTGCTGTGCTGAACGAAATAAATTTTATTTCATTTCATTTCATGTATGTAGGTTTATCCACGGACTTCTCAGAAACTTCATATCCGGTTTCGGTGCCAACTGGTGCTAAAGTTAACTACTTTACTCATGATGTGCTAGCACCGACTTCAATATATTTTCATTATATAATGCTTTTTTAGATAATTTTCTTTGAAGTCGGGTTTTTTAATCGTTTATTATGTCTTATGATTAGCGGCCGACATGGTGTCAGGGATGTTCAAGCCACCCGCAGGTCAGTGAATTAGCTTAACGACTGCTGTCTAGATGACTTTTAAGGGAGACTTCAAGTTTGCAGCGCGGCTGCAGCGCTGCAGACGCTGCGCTTTGTAAATTCATATAAATAAAACACGCGCGACAGCAGCTGAAAATTTGAAGTCACCCTTACGCGCCCAAGTTCGGAGATTCTCAGTTCAAATTCCACTAAGCGGTCACCCATCGAAGGACTAATCTTGCCTGACGTTTACCGAATAGTGGTTACAACTGGCTATAAGCGCTTAATTTAATCGTTATTACCAACACTTGGAGCTCGAGTTGTTTAAGGGTTATCAGATCCGCATCATTGCAAAAAGGTCAGCATAGTTTCAAAGTCTAAAAAATCGTCACGAGATCGCTGATCCAAAAATTAAGTTCTACGGCGAAGACAAGCCGAAGTAATATTAAACTATACGATCCTATTGACAGCTACACTGCCGTTAGATACTTGATATTATGAGGTCTCCTGAACTTAGTAATTTCACCAGCTACAGTGCACCGCGGTAAAGTATCACACTACAATAGTACCAGTCTGTGCGGTCCCTTTCACAACCGAAACACCACTTAGTTTAGTTCAGTTCTATAAACAATGAAGAGCAACGACTGTCATTTGACACTACGGTATAAGGACAGTGCTATCATAGATCGTGCTGTTGCAAATTCCAAGAAGCATCCGCATTCCACAAGAACCCGTTCTCAACATCTAGCACTTATATATATATATCGGTATAACTCATTTGCGACACTGCACCACATTCATTAACATTCCAGTAAACCTCAGTAGGTCTTCAATTGACCTACCCGACGAGATTGCCTCCATTCAGGTTTCTCAATCAAATGCTTAATGAGCAAATCAGATTCCAACGTTTTCTGAATCACCAAAATGGCCTAATTAATCATTTGTACACATCCGGAAATAGTTGAAGTTCTTCATGTCTGATATAGTTTGTAGGTACTAATAGCGTATCCGGGTGATTCAGTTGCTTTTCCATATTTGGAGACAATTTTGCACGGTACTACGACCCCGTACTTGAGAACTATCATTTCTAAATAGATAATAAATGTCGGTTTGTGCGGATATCTTGAATTATATTAACAACAGATCCGTTTTATGAATCAACACGTCATGATGGAGATTATGGGAGCGGATTATCTTAATAATACTGAGAAGCAGTTCCATTCCAAATAGTTTAATAATAAGGGCATTAGTTAACACATGGTTATTGTTAAGGTACAGCCAAAATTGGTTCAAAGTGGACACCTGTTAGAATTTGTTGTAGCGTGTGTTTGTCGCAGGCGCACGCGCAGGCATGCGTGCGTGCGGCCCGCGCCCCCGCGCGTCCCGCCCGCCCCGCGCCCGCGCACCATTCATCGGAATGCAGGGACTGTACTTTGGTACATCTCATTATCAATACTCGCTATTTAGCCGTATTTGGGTTACAGTTTCGTTTGCTTGTTTGTTATCTTTGTAAGTATTTATAGCCCTTTTTCTGTTAGTGAATAAATTAACGTACTTATGTATAAGTATATAATAGATACGTGCTTAATGAGCATTGTTAATTAATTAATAATTATAAATATATTAATTTATTGATTTAGAGTTATAAAATGCGAAGTGCTAAGTTTCGTTTATGCAAACCTATTCAACGATGCAAGCTGAATACACTTTTGTCATATAGTCGTCTACCTACCGGACATATAGGTATTATCATGTTCACGTCCAAATAATATATCAAAGAAGACACCTAACGAATTTAGAACCATTTAAACCTTTCGTTCGAAACCATTTACAACTCCATATACGGTTAAAGAATTTGACAAAATCTTCTCAACAGTATTCAGTGTTTGACAGCTACGGTAGCATAGCTTTTGATATAGCATTAGAGTTCAAAGTCGAGTACTGCCTTAGGTGAACGTTTCTATCGTCATAGATGTCATACATTGCTGTAAATATATAGAAAGTCAAATCAGCTCGCTCTACGTTCCCGGCGATGTGTATGCTATGCGATAGTGCGCGGTGCTAGTGCCTTGGAAGAGAACGTTCGGATGGCAGAGCGCAGGGCACAAAGCACGTTAGGAATGCGCGGCCCTCGGCGCCGGTTTACAAATAGAAGGGCCGCTAACGCGGACTGCACGTGTGATACATTGCCACGATTAATCTGTTGGCGCTGATAGCTGCGCCCGCGCCTAAGAACCGATGATATCGCACAACAATTATCCATTAACGAAACGTCCTGCGGGTTAACGATATCCCCTCGTGAGATCGCCGTGTGTGTTTGTGTACTAATAAATAAACGTGATATAAAAACGTGACGATGCAATACGAGCGTCTTGTTTCATATTTTCCGGGGATCGGCAGTGTCGAGTAGCGCGTTAGTGTCAACTTCAGCGGCGCCTGTGAACGGCTAGAGGCGAGGGCTCGGGGAAGGCAGCGGAGGGCACGTGAGCGATATCTCGGAGGGTCGTTCGTTGGACATAAGAAAGCTATCGGGGGCCCTGCGTTCGCTGACCCCGACCGGACGTCACGCCTGAGAGAAGACGAGCGCAGCACACCGCGCCGCCCGACAGCCCTCCGCTCCCTGCGTCTACTGCTCCCGCTCCCGCCTTGCTATGCACCCGGCTAACCCACATCACATTTAAATAAATTCTTATAAATCATGCAATCAACCGAGCCCTTGCGAGTTTAATACATATTCGTCAATTGAAAGGAATTATAGAAATGGGAGTTCATTCAATTTTGGAACTTATATAAGCAACAGTGTTTTATCATCCACGTATAAACAAAAAGCTTAGTTGAAAACTGATTTGATTATCTGTGATTGTCGACGGACAAATCGCAGATAGTTGATGCTTACCACAAGACAAAACAATTATAAAGAAATTTACTACGGATTTTTACAAGTAGGATATAATTAAACTTTTGGAAAAGCACCGGACTGATATTTAAAATGACTGGTGAGTAAATAAATGCATATGTATTAATAAATTTGATTTTCATCTAAGTATATTTAAGTATAACATTTTAGTAATTTCCAGAAAATAATAAATTTAATATGTAAGTATAAGCTTTTCATAAAAATATAGAAACGCAAGTGCCTGCGATTTATAAATATTTTCAGATTTTAACTAGGTACATAATTGTTTTTTGCCCGACTGTCCCAGAAGGAGGGCTCTATATTTTTTAAACAATTAACTCTACATTACATATGTTACATTTATCATTGATAGATACATTAGAAGTGTGTGGTATCTAATTGTGATTGATTCTTATTTCAAATACGTAATCCGTATTTTATTTATATGTATTTATAAGTAGGTAGGTATAAGAATCACAAAAAAACAATAACTTTCATAAAAGATTTAAGTAAGCAATCAACTATGAGTGTGTGTAATAAAATATATACATAGTTTGTGGATTACGTTATATCTGCGAACTGTATATACGGTTCTTCCCGATACTAGTGTTGCCATGTGTAATAAGTACATAGATATAAATTCTACTAAAATATTATGCCCACTTATTATTGTTTTATGTTAAGTTTAAGCATACGTTATGTATGTAGGTGTAAACAATTAATTGATGGGAATTGTTCATCAACCTTTACTTCATCCGGAACTATTTCAGTAGCTTTTTGCCCAACTGCCCCGAAATGATGGTGGTTTTGGCGAGTGTACCTATGTATGTAGTATGTCTATTACTATGTCACGGCCTAAAAGGTTTAATAGATTTTGACTTAGAATATGTCGTTTGATTCGTCTTAGTGTTTTAGTTGTGAGAGTGACAAAAGCTAGATATTAAAAAAAACTGCCATTATACATTTATTTTTCTTCCTAAAACATAAATAGGGGTATCAAATGAAAGGTCTTAACGGGATGAGTTAAATATATGTATATACATGTGTATATTGTGTATGTATTTTAAAACCATTTTGTTAGTTCAGGCTTTCTGGGATTTTATAATTTATACTTGTTCTCTTGTATTGATTTTAATATTAATAATAATTAAAAAATACGGTAGGATATGTATTTTTCTACATGAACGTATCAAAAATACATAGACTAAGTTCCTATGTATTGTAGCATTAAGTAGGTACATACGTAGTTATTAGAGGAATCCTAACTGTTTGATTAGAACAATAATGTTTTAATATACATATGTATATACAATTTTGATGCAACTTTAACAATACGGTATATAAATTATGACGCATTTATTATTTAATTTTGTGGATATAAAATGTTCCATATGTACCTATTTAATTAATTCATGGTATTATCTTTTTATTCAAACTAATTCATTCTGAAGTTTAGTAGAATATAATCCTATTGAAATGGCAACTTCATTCAATAATGTGCTTACCAACTTAATCAACAAAATTATGATATTGTAAGACAAAGGTCCGATAAAAAAGTTATATGGCAATCTTTGTGAGTTTCCTACTTCATTGGTTCTTTCACAACATAAAAGTTGCGATGAGGGCAACAAGGTAAGACATTTGTCAACGATTTTTCCTAATTTAAAACAATTGCATATATTTTTACTAAACAAAATAAACTACTTTTTCTTTTATAAATTGTCATATATCTAGGCTTAGTAGGTAATCGGTTTTATAAACGGGTAAAAATGTTCTAAGTTGTAGAATATATATTAAGTATGTAGGTAGTCGTACGTGTCATGTTTGGTTGGGTTGTGCGCGGTGGTTAGGTATTGTTCAAATATGAGTAGGTACTTTAGAAGGTAGTCACTTTTTATCTAGAAGTTAGTAGAGGAGCAAGATTAGATAGGCTCAACCCTACGCGCTGATAACTTATACCGGATTCCAAAACAACATTTACATGAACTGATGCAAACATAATAATGTAAGTCCTTTTACACACATACTAAGTACTTTTACACACATACACACAAACGCGCAAACATTGAAAGTAATTAAGATCATTCGATTGTCTATATACCTACTTATTTCCTGTAAGTATACGTACCTTAAAAAAAGGTGGTGACTATTTTATTTTTAAAGATACTTAAAAATTGTAATACCTATTTCACTTAAATATCTTTTGAAGCCTTCTTTTGAATAAGTACCTACATATAGCTACCTACTGACTGATACTGATAGACTGAGAAATATAATAGGTATATATTAAAAAAATCTTTAGTTAGGTAGGTACTTTGGTTTATTAAAACATAGGTGAGTACCTATATATACTTATTTTTTAATACTTATTAATATTTATTTATTCCAATGGTTACTAAAAATCAGTGATTGCAACCTCTTAAATAGGTATTCTTAATTTTTATTATAGGTAGGGTAGGTAGGTACTAATGTTGCACTAACTGCATCATATATTTAGATACATTTTGAATTATGTGTTAAAAAATAGCTACATATAATTAAATGTAGGTAATTAAATAATTTTAAAGAAGTTAAAATATATTTTTTATTTTTTTTTATTTTATCATGAAATATTATATTTTTATTATACCTTTTATTTATATTTTTAAATAATATTAATCTTATAAGTAATAGAGTAAATAAGATAATACTTTAAGCAAATATGGTGTCGCGCCGCCTAGCGGGGCTAGTGCTCCCGCGCACTGCTACCGCAGCGTGTGGCAACACTGCCACGCACCTTTTGTTTAGTTTTTCCGCGTCTACCCACACTACAAGTCAGCGCCTATTAGAAATGATTAAAAAACTTAACAATTTATAGTAATTTATCCGTTATAGAGACGTTTTATTTTGTCCTAGTCAAGGGCGTTCTTCTACGGTACAATTATTGAAATATCCTCTTAAATTGAAATAAAAAATAAATTTTGGTTATTTTTAATTGTACCATTAAACAAGTATTATACGTTTCTAGTATAAAAATATTTGGAATTATTATAAATATTATAAAATTCCATTTTTTAAACCATTTAATCTTAGTTTTTGAGTAAATGCTTCAATATCCATCAACTTATACAACTTTTAGTTATTGTTTCGGTTTATCTTTTATTACAAATAATACTGTAAGTAATTAAAATTTATAATGTCGCAAAAATATCAAATTTAAATAAAAAAATATTTTAATTAAGCATTTTAATTTTTATCTCTTGTTTCTTCTTACAGTTGATACCAATATAGAGTTGATTCCTTACTGTTTATTTATTTTTTATTTAACTATGATATTTGATGTTTTATTTTTATATCAATATTTACTTGGTTGCTTGCAAACAATGGTTATATTTTGTATAAATGCAATAACAAGTAATCTGACTTGTACCTAGAATTTAATAATACTGACTGACATAGGACCTACCTACTTGTAATAAAATTAAGAATGCACCTTGATTATATAAACTAGGTATGTTTATGTATACTTAAATATATAAATATATTAAGTATTTTAAACATATAAATATCATTTTTATAGTAATAAATTTTTAGTAAATATTTATATTATAATTTATGTGCAATTTTCTCTTTTTTTAGGATAATAGACATTGATTTAAGTAAATAAAGTAAATGATAATGAAAAGTTGATATGGAGATGCATAAATGTATGGTATTTGGTGCCCCTAAATTTATATTTCAATTCATAATATTTTGTGAGACAACTGAATAACCATCTTCCTGATATGGGTTTGCATATTGTTGCACATAGTGAAGTATTAAGTAAGTATTAGAGAAGAACTTTTAAATGTTTATATTATTATGTGACAAACCTAGTTCACCAACCTAGTAGTGTAATAACCCTATAGGTAACTAACTGAAAATTAGCACCTATCAATGAGAATTGACAGTAGGCTTTTCATGCCTAACTTTTAAATTAAAAAAATATATAAGTACTCCATATAAACCTGAAAAATACATATGTTAACTTTAAATGAGATTATTTATTAATTTCCAAATAGACTACGAAGCTTTATAGGTACCTAGTTCTAGTTCTAAGAATGTTTAAATGTTTATCTATATACATAGTATATAGTTCAAATTATATGGTAAAGTGTTGTGCATGTGTATAGGATGTTCAGTTGAGTTGGGTGCGAAGGTTCAGGGCAGGCATGAGTCGAGTGCGTCCAGGCTGCAGCGAGTGAGTGGTCGGTGGCGGCCACGTGGCGCGCCTCGCCCACGGTGACGGTGCATGTCAGTTTTCTGGAAAAATTGTCAAATGTAGCACACCGACGGGTGTGCGGCGTGGCGGCGGCGGCGCGGCGGCAATTCGCGAGCGACGCGCGCATGTGTGGCGCTCGTCGCGACGCGAACAGCGCGCGCTCGTGTGCGTCGTGAAGTGAAGGTCGAATATTTTGTCCCTACTCCTCGGTCTATTGGTGTTCACGAGTCGCCGCTGTGATAATGAGGTGTCGTCGTCCCGCTCGCACCGGGGCTGCGGCGCACCCGACGACAGGGACGGGCGGCGGTGTGCGCGTGCGTCGGAGCCTCCGCCGGCGCCGGCGCGGCCTGCCCTCATCAGTCTCCCCGCAGCGGGGAATCGGTTCGCGTGTGCGACTCCGTGTCGGCTCTGGCTGCGGGCTGCGAGCGTTCTGCGTCGCACACGAATATTTTTAGATAACAGCACGAATAATTTATTCACAAGGTAGTGATCGCGCGCACTTTTGTGGATATCGGTACTGTCGCATGCGGGCTCGCTTGTGTTGCGCGAAAATCGAGCCGGCGGCAAGCACCGGGTGCAGGCCGCCGGCGGAGACGTCCCGATAGGTAAGCTGCGCACTTCCTGCGCGCACGCCGCCATGTTCGGGCGGAGCGTCACTTCCGCCGGGGCCGGAACCGGCGCGGGCTCAGGCGGGCCCGAGCTGGCCCTGCGGCGCGGCGCGCGCGCTCGCTCGCGCCAGCTCAATGGGCGACGGTCCTCGATTCATAAAATGTCGGTCGTTCCATTCACGCCGCATCGCGATGCTACAGCGACCGCTCACTCGTGACCCTCGCGTCTTCGAATATTCATGTCTCCCTCGATAACATCGTAACCTCTGACTTCTTTTTATATTATCACGTTTTTAGTGAACGCCGCTAGTTGAGGCCGAACTTCGTGCGATGTGCTAGAAACAAAGTGTCCGATCGATCGTTACACCGGAATAAACTGTGAAATTTAGTGCATAGTGAATGAATACTGTGGTTTTCCGTCTGTATGAGTGGAATGTTACAGCCAGTAGAGTAAGATTATAGAAACATTTAATTACTGTTCTTAATATTTTTTTTACTTTTTTGGTCCAAGTCCATCCAGTGCAGGCTTTTGGTGAAAACTAGGTACTTTGTTTTGAATAACGGTAATGCCCCGAATATTGTCTTTTTTTCTGTTTAATATTTACAAATTCCGCTATTTAATTGTGTAAATATAAATTCTATTTATTTCAACAGATATTTATTTCAATAAATAATAAAAAATGGGGGTAGAGAACATAGTCACATATTTTACGCTAATTAATTATACTTAACTATTTTTTTTTAAATATAAAAGTACAATAGTCTATATTTATTTATGTGAAATATTTCGCATAGTAAATACAACAACGGGCACCGATACAGTTGTGAGTGGAGAAATAGAAACAATGAGATGTGCAGACAGAGTCTGCGCGGGCGCAGGCGGCGGCAGCACGTTGCCGCAGCACGGACGTCACCGGAGCGTGACGTCGGCGCGCGTCTCTCTCGCACGCACTCGCTCTACTCTACTTCTTAACCCCCCAGTGTACATTGCCCCCGGCCACTTGCTCGCCTTACCCTCCTTCCTTGTATTTATTTAAATCATTCACTCCGCCACAGTCGGCATTTCTAGCCGCCGCTGGCTTCCAGGAACGCACGACAACAATAACGACCAATGTTATAACAAAAAGGAACGGTCTATCACTGTTGCGAATGTTCGGATGGATACGTTGGCTACCTGGACGGTATTCTTATCGCGAACTGAATGATGGTAAATACTTTGTTGAGAGAAACATTCTTCTTCATTAACTAATGAATCGTTTAGGATATGCCAAATATTTAAATATACATATTATAATTGCATAATTGTAGGTGAAGTGAAAAAACTAATTATGAATTGTTGAATAAAACTGTTTCTTCCAGTTTTATTATAAACCGACTTTAGTTTTAGCAAGCATTTTCTTTTCCTGCTTGATTTGATGTGTGTGTGATTTTTAACATTGTAATTTAAAATAAGTTCAATTTTATAAAGTTAGACTTTTAATGGTTTCTCTTTCAGTAACACATTGATTTATAATGATACTGTTTCTTTAAATATTGTTGTTAAATTGTCACATATTAAATATTGACGATATAATCTTATTATCAGTGATAAATTTATTAAGAATAATTAGGTTTGTTTTAATTTGGAAGATAAATCGTGCGTTATTTCATTATGCCTCTGTGTAAGGGTTCGCTCAATACCAGTATTTCCCAGATCACTGTGATGATTACGTGATGAGTCAGGTGTATGTGACGTCAACGACACGTGTGCTCTCGTCCACAGCTGACTCACAGCATCTCTCGGTGACGACGGCCGCCACATTTGCGCCCTTCGGTCCTCCGAACTTTGCTCTCATTTATCACACGTTGATTACATTATTCCGGCGTGCATGCCGCACATATGCAATGCTCGCATCGAGTACAGCCATACTGTGCAGCGCGCCTCCGCTTCCGGCGGCGTGGGTATGAATTTCATAAGCGTTTCCTTCGTCATACTCGCTCCCACTGACGCCGAGGACGTACCCAGCGCCCGCGCGGCCGCTCTACACCTCTAGAAATGGATACTGTCCATAGCTAGCCTCATTAGACGTTGACACGAATTGCAACACACGTCGCGATAGCATGTAGGACGAATCCGAATGCGATATGCAAATGTCAAGTTACTAAATTGGTCAGCCATTGTTGTATCCGTAGCGATAACTGCGACCGTTCCGTCATTCATGCTCGTACCTATTGAACGTGGCTGACGCTTCCGTCACCGCACAATCTCCCAGTTAAATCTCCAACCGATCGTCGATTTCCGCTCGCTCATCGGCGTTGACGGTGTCAAGTAATAACTAATAAGGTACCGGTCCCCTCGCGCCCCGCCGCCGTTCTCAGCCCCACGATAAGCCATTAAGGGTCTCTCCACAAAAAACGATCATTATAAAGGATGTAAAGACTGCACCGGCGCCGTGCCTTCCCAGAACTGAGCCCATTCTTATTTCGCGCCCCCGCCTTATTCACAGACTTTTTTGTGAGGTTTTGGTTATTTTTTTTCACCGGAGCGGTTCTCCTGAGAGAGTTTCAAGGAAATAGCTTATTGGGTTTCGTATAGAATGGGGCTTATCTCAGGGCGTCGATCGAGCGCGCGGCGGATCCTGGGAACGTTAGCAGAGGTCGCGTTACGCGCACCGTTTCGCGGCTAGCGCGCCGCATACCAGCCTGCCCACCGACCACATGACATCATCAATGTCACCATTAGTGACGTCCCGCCTGTTCATACATTTTTAGACACCCTATAATAAACATATAACTCAAATAAGCAATAAAGCTCGAGACGGTCGCTATAAAATTGGAATTTCGATAAAAACAATTTATTAATATCACAGATTTTCTTTTTATTGTTACATAGACTGAATATTATAATAGTTATGATGTATTTAGAAATGGAACAGGATTGATCGCTTCTAGTCATACAGGCGTAACATCGCTCACTAAGACCACGTGATCGAAGAACAGTTGCAGGATTTTCGTTTTCACTAAATATTTCAGTGTAACAGTCAATTATTTTTTGTATCTACGAAGCTAAAATTGTGATTCTTGTATATTTTTGTAAATACGGTTATTCTTGTACTGTATATTGAATCAAACTGACAAATATATATTTTAATTATGTACATATGAGGATTTAGAAGCCAATTAAGTAATAACAGTATTTTTTACACAAATAATTGCCACGATTCGAAGCACATCAGTGCAGTCAGAGTGGCGCCAAGAGGAGTTTCTTACACCTTGACTAATTTACTACTGAGTAATCATTAATATTAATACTTTAACTAAAAATGAATGGCATCGACTATTTTATAATTGGTGTCCGGGTACGAATAGCATCCACCAACCTCATCCTGTTGGGTATCGTAAAAGGTTACTAAGGGAAAACTAGAAGACGGGTAGCAGGGTCTTCCGTTTTAAATACATCTCTTTTTATACTGCGATCTCCAAGCCAAGCCTGGCAAACGTAGGGATTATGTCACTTTAAGGGTTTAAGGGCAAGGGCCCTTGCCTTTGCAGCAGTGGATGTCTTCTGGCTGATTCAAATTTTGAAATAATTCTGCTTTGGACGAGTCTTTATTTCAATTATATTACAAGGGGCTTTTTTCCCTTTCCAGCTGCGAGGGGATTGAAGCGGAGGATACAACAGCGCGAAACGTCGAGTTCGGGTCCTGTGCGCACGCGTGCAACTTGTTTGGGAATCAACTGCCTTGGATTTACTGGTACGTATTTTTTTTTTTATTTCTACTACAGACAATGTAAAACTTTGTCCTACCCATAGTTACACTTTTTTAGTCCTTTATATTCGATGTTCTTGTCATGTAGAGATGCCACAATTATTGCTATTTATATACTTACTGTACATTTATATATTCGTTTCAATTAAGAATGTGGCCGCCATCTTGCCATTTCAAATATATAATTACTAAAAATTATGTTTTAACAAAAATAGATCGCAAAATAAAACATTACAATAAATAATCAAAACCGGGGCGAGTTTTTCATTTTGTGTTTACTCTGCTGACGGTACAAAAATCGTAAAGAACGAGTGAAATTCCGCAGTCGCGATCATCATGGTGGCCACATTCTTAGTTGAAACGCATAGTATATATATATATTGATTGACACATAAACATGATTCTTGACATAAACTTGTAATGAAAATCTTTCTGTCTCTCTCTTCTTTTTTAATAAACATTGTTATGTTAATTACTAGATAGGAATGCTTACCTACCTATCTGGTGCAAATTGAGGAATCATTGCGATCATGGCATGATAGATATAATGACGACTGTAGATTGTTAGCTTATTAAACTACATACATTATTCGTTCCTTATTTAGACAAATAAACCACCTTATTATTTCCCTTAGCATCGTCACCCAATTTGTAAATTATTTAGTGTGATGACCATCCAATAGTACTGATTATAGTATTACTACAATATTTTCTACAATTAGCAGGCCCGTTGGTCTAGTGGTTAGACAAGCTTGTCGCTACTCAATAGGTCGTGGGTTCGATTCCAACCCTGTATCTGGGTGTTTATCTATTTAAGTATTTATTCAAAAAAAGTATTTATGTTTAGTATCAGTTGTCTGATTTCCTTAAGGCTCTACCTAGTTTGGGATCAGATAATCGTGTGTGGAATTATCTCAGGATATTATTTTATTAATTACGAGTGCTATAGAAGGGACGGGACACATTTGCTGATTAACATTTTTATTGACTTTTAATAGGAGCTGTCATTTTTTTTTGTAAGAGCTAGTATATATATTTCCATATACGGTAACATTCTGAAGCTTGATATATTATTTAAAAGAAGATTAGATTATTTCTATCAAAATAAACTTTATTCATAATATCAGAAAAAAAAACGGAACTTTGTTTCTGGCTGGGTTCATTTATTCAAAGATGCGTTACAATCATGTTACAATCACCAATCCTATGCTAGCTGAAAATTGAGAATGTTTTTTTTTTCCACATAATAAATTATTTCAAGTACTCTTAGTCTGTACCTACTTTAGATATACCTACCCGCATAAATTACAAACAAATACCCCACTGTAAAGTCTAAGTTGTATTGTTACCATTCATATAATGAATTCAGTTTTAACCATTTATCATCACTATAATATATTCGTATTTAATAGATATCTGTTTCTGCAAACATAAATCAATGCTAAGGCCAATTTTGTTAATATTTTAAACACGTAGAAATTGAAACTTTACGTATTGTTGAGTACTTCATAGGTTATTTTAGCAATCGATATTTTTGCTATAATATTGTTCATTCTTTTTCTTTTTGTGTCTACAAAATTCATATAATAATAATACCAGCCCTTGTTTATGTCCCACTGCTGGGCATGGGCCTCCCTTCAAGATCAGGGGGACAAAAAAACAAAATTCATATAAATAATTAAATATACATATATGTATAGTATTGAGTTTATGTATAGTATTTGTGAAATCTGTTGAGTATATTTATATATATGCATATAAGTTTATGTTTGTGTGTCCTATGTATATATTTGTAGTACACCACCAGCTGCCCATTTATTCTAATTGTGTTTCTCCTGCAAAATGGTTGTCTGGAAGAAATTGCTTATAGCGATAAGACCATTTGTACATTTTATGTTTTAGTTCTAAGTTTATATTGTAAATATCTTCTTGGTGTACAATAAAGAGTATTCTATTCTATTCTATATATATATATATATATATATAATAGAAAATAGAAGTCAAAATTGTCCAGCATACGTATTTGTTATAACTACATATTAGTTTATTTCTCCTAAGTACATAGCTACAGTTATTTCCTTATATAATCAGCACTTATTCGTGCTCAGGCTGTATTTTTCTAATACTTAGTATGTACTTACACACATCAAAAGTGTCTAGGGATCAACATATATTTTTGCAATAACTTTTCTCCTGATTGATATTAATTAAAATTTTCTTTAAGGATTCATCAAATAAAGTGTTTTCGTTTGTCACAGTAACGATAAACCAAGTCACCACCACATAAAGGGATTTTTGACATTTGAACCACTAACACAAAAGTTCGAAAAAAAGACTGAAATAACAGTTTTCTTTAAAATTTTATTGGGTAACTTAAACAATTAATAATCCGTGTTTCTACCGCGAACACTAACAACACAAGAACATCGGTTTGGCATACTCAAAATGAGTTCATCCAAATCACGCTGTGGAATGGCCGCCCATGTTCGTTGCAACAACAAAAAAAGGTCTTCTTGCGACTGGATACCCTCCATATTCGGCAGAGCTCTTCTCTGTAGCATATCCCATGCATGCTCAATCGGGTTCAAGTCTGGCGACTGAGCAGGCCAGGGCAGGACATTGATGTTAGCTGCGGCGAGAGTCTGTCTTACAACTCTTGCGGTGTGCGGTCGTGCATTATCATGCATTAACTGAAATAAGGGACCGATTTGCACTTGTAGAGGAACGATGACGTCTGATACAATCGTCTCAGCATAAATTTGAGCGTTGAGGTTGCCTCTGATCCAAATCAACTCAGTTCTTCCGCCGATCCAAATACCCGCCCATACCATGATGGTTCCACCACTATAAGGATGGACTTCCTGGCAGGATTTTAATCGCTGTTGGCGTCCAGGGGTTCTCCAGTGTCGTATACGTCTTGTATCCGGTCTCATACCAAAACGAGACTCATCAGAAAAGCACACGAAACGCCATTGTTCTTCTGCCCAATTTCTGTGTTCAAGAGCCCATTGATATCGAATCCTACGATTGTGCATTGCTATAGGTGGTACCCGTAGCGGTCTTCGGGAATGAAGGTTCACTTCATGCAAGCGGTTTCTGACTGTTTGGTCGCTAATTAAGTTCCCTGAAGAGTGATGAAGCCTCACGGCTAACATCATGGCAGTTATTGTTGGAGCTCTTCGAGTTAAGATTTGAATATATCGGTCTTGTCTCCGTGTGGTGCAGCGATACCGTCCTCCATGGCGCTCAGCCACGGTACCAGTGCTTCGGTAACGTGTCCAAAGTCGACTGATAACACTCTGACTTGTATTCAGAGCTAAAGCCACAGTACGTTGCCGGGAACCAGCTTCTATCATTCCCACGGCTCTGAGCATTTCTTCCCTGGTTAAATGACGTCGCCGCTCCATAATAACGTTGGTTTTAATCAGTAGTAGGGAAACAGTAGCACTCAGGCCGTCGACACTGCCTAGAAACCGATATTTGTATGGAGTTATGAACGTACTTATTAGAAATAATGGCACTAATTAGGTAGGCAATATAAAGTTACCAAATTAAAATGACTGCTAATACGTATTGGCTTCAACTGTATGAAGTTCTGTTTTAATTTGGACGTATTATATTATAATACGAATTTGTTATTTTTTTTGTTGTCTAACCTGTGGATGTAACTTGACATTTGAAAATGTTATTCTGGTTTGAATTTTAGCGGCTAATAAGTTATTATATTGTTTACATTTATATAAGCCTTAATGGGCGTTGTGTTAATATTATGGGTGGTAAATCGTTAAGAAAATGTGAAATATGTGGTGTCAGGCTTGTCACAAAAAGGTTTTCTGAGATATTTTTGGCCAGATTTCCACATGACCCGGCAAGGTAAAATTTCATGATAAATTAATATAAAAATGTAAATATTTCTTGTGGTGTAGCAGTTACATTACTTTTGAATCCTATTTAGTAGTCGATCGCAAGTTTTGTAATGGAATTATGAATTTATTCATAAAACTTAGTTGTTGAACAAAATAAATAGTGATGTACAGTATATTATATACTGATAAGTCCATAAATATCGATATTTTTGCCTGACTAGCCCAGAAGGAGGGCTATATTTTTCGAGTGTGTGTATGTATGTTTTTATTTGTAGTTGTTTTTTGTGCTTTTATAATATTATGCTTTTTTCTTCAGATGGGTGAAGTTACACAACGTGTTATCAGGATTAAGAATAACTAATACAGCATATAAATAAGCATATCTAGTATGACGACTCCATTGTGAATCGAATTTTGAGATTAATGATCGTAAAGCATTCAAAAAGCATAAATATTTCTTTATTTTATTTGTAAAAATGGCTTAATTTTATTTTGAAAACATAGTTATTGTACATAGGTAACTTTGCGTAAACTTAACAATAAACACACCCGTATATTGTGTTCTTTCATTTTCAAACATTCAAACATTGACAAACATACTAAGGGGTGGCAAGCCCATGAAGCTAGTAGGGCAAGCCCTAGCGGTATACAATATTCAAAAAAAAAATGGCAGGTTGGCCAACTGGTAACCATTAAATTTTATGTTTGTTAAGTTAGGAAAAGTACGTTCATGATTCGATTCAGGGGTTTGTATGGGAGTGCCGACTCTTATACGTAGTGTTAAATCCTCTTTGGTAGCACTAATAATGTCTTCAATGCGTTGTATGTTTTTATAGGGAAAATATTGACAGCTGATTTTCATCTTTTACTCGAATTTGATTCACAGTTCCTGATTCAAATTATGAAATGCACCAAAAAGGATCCATATAAATTTATAAAATCATAAATTTATTACAAAGCCACATCTCAATCTCAAGAAATCCGCTTAAAAATGCTTGATCCCTAGACACTTTTGATGTGTGTACTTTAAAGTTTAACAGTGTGGGTTTGACTTTTGTGTAATATTTAGGAGCGTAAGGTGCGCACAGGTCACGGGCCCTTATTGAGGGCAAAGGGAAGTTGTAAATCTGTCGGCGCTAACAATGGTGCGATAACGTGCACCTTGCGCCCGCGCCGATAGCACCCGGCGCCCGCCCTGCACCCCGCGCAAGCCCCCCCCACGACACCGAACCAAAACACTAACACACTAGACATGTATGGGAAATACCCTCGTTTACAATGCAAATAAGTTATTCGTTTATGGCCGCCGTCATTAAAATTGTATAATTGTAGCCGTTCAATATCCTTATTAAGAAAGTAGTCTAATTTTGTGGCAAGTACCAACGAGGTTTAAGATGATCAACAAAGGAGATGTTCCATTTTGGGCCAACACTATGTACACTATATGGAAAAATAGGAAAAACAAAGGAGAGTTTCATAAAAATACTTATATATTAATTTGAAGCAGAGTACAATTGTACAAAAATGATTACTTTTGCAGTTATTTAGTATGTCCACCCTGTTTTTAGGGCAGCCATGACAGTTGCGTTTGACGTTGGTTAACTACTTGACAGAGGTGACGTTTCGTAATAGATTGTTTACGCGTGGAGTACATAATGTATTTCGGAGTTTTTAGTGATTATTTATGTTTGCGGACATTCATTGACAGTTTCTTTCTTGACCCGGGGCTTTACTGTATTGATTATCGCCTGTGATTTGGATTGGAATCCGCAACAAGTTCAATCGCAGGTATAGTCAGTTGTCAAAATGTCATTTTAGTTGCGTATTTCCGATCCATCATATTATTGTGGGGTGTTGCTACAGTAGTATTATATTCTCTTTGGTGTTGCTCTCCTTGACCAAGATATCTTAAATGTACAATAAAACGAAGCAATATTAAAAAAGATAACATTACAAAACAGTTACTATATTGAATAGTTATATATACATATAGTGTACATGGTGTTGGCCCAGGCTCCATACATTTCTGGAACAACTCCTTTATTTATTTATTTATTTATTTATTTATTCTGTATGCACAAAACAGTACATAGGCGGACTAAACACTGTAACCCCAACAAAACAATTTTCTTTTCTCACAGGCTTTAAAAAGATCCTACATATTTATTATTTTCATATCGTAAAGAATTGGTATCGTAAAGAGTATAGCGTCCCCTTAGAGCTCATACAGTACCCATTTTTAGACACAACTGCCTGCCGTTTTAAATAAATAAATAAAAATACTTATGTACATAAGTTCATGTTTGGTCAAACTCTACCAACGGAAAAGGTTTCTGTTAATTTTTAGCTAGTTGGTGTTTTAGTGTTAACAATGATCCAAATTAGGATAATTTATAAATGTTTCCCTTGAAAAGTTGTATGACTGATGATAGAGAGGTCTTCGTAGCACAAATCTTATCGGTCATTGACCTTCATACCTAAATCGAGCCTCACGTCACATCTCGATAGATGCGCGCGTTTTATTATTTAAACAAATTTTCAGGAACTTGCGTTTTATTGTAAGTTACGTTATATTTTATTTTTATTTAGTTAACTTATAATCACGTAACAAAATAAAAAGCCAAAGTTCTCCCATCTACGGCTACATCGCAGTTAAACACTAATTTATATTAAGTAGAATTAAAATAATTAGATATCGAAACTATTGACTTTAAAATATAATCGATAACTGCAATTACCATCATTTAATTGGTGATAGGTCTCTTGCGCAAGGGACCGTTCAGGTATTCTGCCGCAAAGCAGCAATGTGTAAGCATTGCTGCGTTCCGGTGCTTTTTTTTTTGTAGGAGTAGTACTGTTGGCCGCAGATGGCCATGCCAGCTTCACCGGACAAGAGGGCGAGCGCTTAAAGCGCTCCAGCCAGAAGGGTTAGTGTAGCGACTAGCGCAAGGGCACCTCAGGGAGGCACGGCCTCGGCTTGGGCTGCCGCGAGAATATGAGTTTACCACCGGTTCACAACGCGCCCCCACTGAGAAGAACTGGCAAGAAACTCAGCGAGGGGATGCATGTCGAGGTCGAATGACGACCCTTCGGCCTCGCCGGCGAGACCGGTGTCTGTGTGTTGTGTTTGCGACTAGTGACGTCGTTGTCGGTGTTGTGTCGTGGTCCAGGAGGACAGACATCGAGTTGGTGTGTTCCGGTGTGAAAGACACTGTAGCTATTTTTTTTGTCGTATGGTTTTTGGCCAACCTGATGTCAGAGTTTTCAAGCTCTCCGAAGTACGGAGACGCTCAGTTCAAATGCCACTAAACGGTCACCCATCTAAGGACTGACCTTGCCTGACGTTGCTTACCCAACTGATCGTTTACCGGACAGTGGTTACAACTGGCTATGAGCGTCTCCGTAGCTATTAACATTACCGGACACAAGAGACTTAATAAATAATGTCTCGGGTGACAGTACGATGCATCCGTCTATAAGCAGGCGTGTCACTTGCCACCAAGCAAACGATTTGCTTGTCACTAGGTTAAATACAAAAAAAAAAACAACAACATGCATCGCACAAATCGTCTCAATATACTACATAGTAAGCGTCAAATCCAAAACTAACACAATCATAAAACGTTAATCGTGTTCAAATGTGTAAATAGCGTGAATCCGCGACGGCTAGTTGTCACGATGATAGATCTGTGTCATTTATAATGTGCTCAGTTGACAGATAGTGAAATGTAGGTAGGCAGTGATCGCGTCCGTCAGGTAGGCGCCAGGCGAGGCCTTGACCTGTTTCCCGCTGCGGCGGCGGCGCGCACAATGGACGATTCTGCGACATCGGACCCGAGACCCGACACCTGAGCGACCCGCCCCGCCACCGCTCGCCACCGCCAGCCTGCCCGTGCGCACAGCTCCACCAATATTTTATTTATTTATCCTATATGCCAGACGTAGGCCTGATGGTCCTATAAAACAGCTCGTCACTCGAGACACTATTAATTTCATCAGCTACAGTGCTTTTCACACCATTCTTAGACACTGCGTAGGTCGACCATTTACCAGTGATAGGAATAGTTAAATTCGGGGTTAACAACCTAAGACATTATATTTGATATTGTGATAAATAAATAAATATTGTGACATTCGTATGGATACGCCCCCGCGATTTCGGGATTGTTCTCTATATTCAAAAAAATGTTTTCTATTAATAGATTAAATGGATTTCTGTGTATTTCTTTAATCGACAAGTGACAAGTCATGCAGGATATTCCTTGATTACTTGAGACATTTATTATTAAGTCTTTTAAACTCGGTAATTAAATTACACATGCTGCAGTGCTCTTCACACCGGTTGATACATTGCTGATGGGTGGCAGAATATCTGACACCGCAGTGGTCGGTACCTGTGTACGGTCTCTTGCACATGGAGCAAACAAATTAATATAGTTTTTTTTAAGTTTAAATATTAAAAGTGTCATATAAAAGGTATTAAAAATAAAACTACAACCTTAGGATAAATAGGTACAGGGCAACAAAACATTGGTAATGAAATCGCATGTAGCAATACAAAACGTTGACTTTAACGATAATCGAAATCATCGTGACAGAGTAAAGTCGGTCATGCTAGTATGTAATTAGAGACGTCTGCGCCACGTCGAGGCTAACAAAATTCGGGGGGCGGCGCGGGTCGCGGCCGCGCCGCTGAATAATACATGGCGGTGCCGCTTGGCGCCGTCCGGCTCACACACATCGATACACGGAATCTAGGTTCTAGACGCGACGCACACCTGAAATATTGTCGCTGAAACGAGAAAGCTACGTCGCGCCGCACCGGCATACACGCGCACTTCGTAACACACTTTGCGCGACCAATTGACACCTATAAAAATTAGCTTACACGATATTGTAGAACAAACAATCGCCGGAAAATTAGACTATAAGCGCGGTGTAAATATTTTCATTGTGAACGGCACTCTGTCGGTTATATGATCCGCTAGAATGTATGTTATGTGTAAATAAATTCGGTAAATGAGTACGCAATCACTGAGAATGCGAAGTGTCTGCAACATTATGTGAAAGAAAAACGACGTTTGCTAGTTTAACAAAAAAATATACAGGGTGTAAGGGACTACGTACCGAAAACTTTTTTATAAGATTTCTCATATTGTCCGTTACAACATTACAGAAACCATTTGTATGGAAAATGACAAATGACTAACTTGTTAATTTTTGAGCATGTAATGAATACGTGCGGAATAATATTTCTTTTTCAAATTACATTGCTAATTTTATTCAAGCCGCCTGCCAAGCGTGGAGATTACGGCAACCCCTCCCTTTTAAGGGAGAGGGCCTTTGTTCAGCAGTGGACTTTTCGGCTGCTGATGATTGCTAATTTTGCACAAATAAGTAATTTATTGTTTTTAAATTGAAATTAGGCTTTATACCAATAATGATGTTATCCTAATTTTATTAAAGAAGAGGCATTTTTTATTTTTGAAATTCACAAAAAAGCCGATGAAATATTTCAACACTAGCATGTTCAGAATCATGTACTGGATCCCTGGTATCGGTTTTCGGTACGATGCCCCTTACACCCCGTATAATATCTACTTATGTATCAGCGGCAAGCTATGTTGGCCGCTATACCTTAACCTCGCTGTTTCACAAAAAACTGACAGCTACGTTTAAAGGAACGATTATGGTTCCAATATACGAGATTGCCAACTTCAACGAAATAACGAAATGGAAAGATAAACGTCAAAACAGCCGTCATAGCGTGGCGCGGATATAATGTTTATGTTTATGAAACTGTCGAGCCTATTGGTCTAGTGTTTAGACATCCTGCCCGCTACCCAATAGGTATTGGGTTCGATTCCTACTATTGTCTGGGTGTTATTTATCTTCAATAGTATGTACCTATTCACAAAAAAAATGTATATACGTATAGTTTCAGTTGCCTGTATAGTACAGGCTCTGCCTAATATTAAAAAAAAATAAGTTGCGATTTAAAATTTTAAATGTAATAAACATGATGTTTGTTCACTAATAGATATAATAGGTGAAGTAATATGTTATATTCAACCCTACCAACTGTCTTTGGCTAGCCAACGGCCCTCAATCACTCTTGTGTTCATACATTATTGCTATGATTTTGAACTTATAACTTGAAATATATACAGACGAATTGAGAACCTCCTCCTTTTTGAAGTCGGTTAAAAACAGGGTACAGTATACATACATATATCTAGATTCGTAGCACTTCCGTAGCAAGCTCGTAGCAATCGCCAAATTAACGTAAAATAAGGGTCCGGCAAAATGAGTGAAGTAAGAATTCTATGAATAATTGACCAAGGCTATGATAAGCTTCTATATTACAATATAAATTACCAAAAATAAATTACAATATAATAATTAATATTAATCGTGTGCACTATTTCACTTACACACTGATAATTTATAGGATCATTAGGCCTTAATTAATATTAGTAATTTATATTCGTAGCGCAATATCAGTTATCGAATTATTCTTTATCGTATTTTATACACAAAATAAATTAAAAAAAATATATATATAATATAATATCTTGGGACAATCCACACACGGTCATCCGATCCCAAACTAGGCAGAGTCTGTACTATGGAAACCAGACAACTGATACTAATATGTACTTATTTTTTTTTTTGTAAATATTTACTTAAATAGATAAATAACACCCAGACACTTGGTGGGAATCGAACCCACGACCCATCAGTTAGCGGGCCAGGGTGTCTAACCACTAGACCAACGGGCCCGTCATATTAATAAATTACAGGTTATTTTCTAGCGAAATATAAACTAGATAGATGCTTTTAAATAAATATAATATAGAAACATATTATATAACTACATACTTACAACAATTGTAAAACAAAGTTTTTTTATTTAGTATATTTTTGCAAAACCGGTAACAGCTCAGTGGGCGAGCGCTTGCCTTGGAAACAAGGTGCGCAGGTTCGAACCCCGGCTCGCACCTCTGATTTCTTAAATTAATCATGTGCGAATCGTCGTTGTGCGATTGTTACTAGCTTTCGGTGAAGGAAAACATCGTGAGGAAACCTGCATGTCTGAGAAAGTCTAACTAGCTTTCGAATGACGTGTGAAATCTGCCAACCCGCACTTGGCCAGCGTGGACTACGGCCTAAGCCCCCTCATCTTGAGGGGAGGCCCGTGCCCAACAGTGGGACATAAACAAGGGCTGGTATTATAATATTTATGCTCGATTAGGTAACTCTTTTTTTTTGTCTTTAGAATAGACAAACCAGTATTAGGTATCAAAGCCAATACACATCGTTGCTGTTTCCACGAGCAATATTCCTATCAAATATCCGAAAATCCAAAAATTGTCATATGGACATCGAATGCGTGCTCGTCATTAACAGTTCCGTAAAATGCTCCGACTTAATTAGGACGTATTGATATGCCGGACGCGGCTTAAACATCACGTATTAGTTATTAGCTAGGTGGAACTCGTGTCGTTTGCCTTAACGGAACGCGTCGTTACATATTAAAAAGAAATAAACCGCTCCTGTACATGGAAATCGTGAAGTGTTCGCCTTAAAAATGCTGACACGATTATTTTGACGAAGTCGATAGTTTTAACGAGAAACTAATATTGCAACCCAGCCACGTCGCTGCGTATGTTTAGATTGTATTCACCTTACCTACACCTACACAGGTATACCTGTGTTACATACATGAAACGCAAAAATATTCTGTTATTGATATCATGTACCTACCATTGATATTATGATGGATTATAAGAACGTATGGAACTTATTATTAGTAACGAATAATAATATTCTGAGACAATTCCACACACGGTCATCTGATTCCAAACTAGGTAGAGCCTGTATTATGGAAATCAGATAACTGATACTAACACATGTATATTTTTTTTTATAAATACATACTTAAATAACACCCAGACACTTGGCGCGAATCGAACCCACGACCTATTGGGTAGCAGCTAGGGTGGCTAACCACTAGACCAACAGGCCCGTCGACCAATACTTTGATAGAGATGTTTATTGAAGTCATGTTTACGCTAGCCATTTTGATCGCATTTATTCAGGGAAATTAATGTTTCTGTAATAATATGACAATCTCAATCTGTATAACCAACTGTCGTTCATTGTGGCGTTCGAAGGAGGAGGCCTATGTTCAACAGTGGGCATCTTCCGGCTGGTGATGATGATGAATCTGTAGAGCAGACCAAAGGGCTACTAGTTTAAATATGTACAATATTTGAAGTTTGTTGTACACAACGATAAAAGAAAGAAAATCCATAGTAATATAAGTGTATAGTATATCTGGAATGAAACACGTTCTTACCTTAATCTCGCTAGAAGAATCCTGCGAGCATAGTGCGGTATTTAAAAGCTCTGTTAGATACATTTAAATAATGATTAGGTTGCATCAAAGCTACAGAATGTAACGTATGGAGTGATGATTTTCCGATGGTCCGTTCTCACCCGATGTTTTCGGTAATTGCCCCGAGATGGTATCGCAAGCAACTTATTAATTACGAGCTACAGAGCCGCGCATTTATTGACCTTATCTCCGGTAGGGCCTTGTGCTTTCTTTACCTGCTTATTCGTTAATGAGCGCTGCGCGACACCGGAACGGAGGCGCTGGGAACCGTGCGGCTGACTCGCCGCGCCGCCTCGCTTCCCTCCCTACTGATTGAGTTATTACATCGAGCTACGAAATTATACTTCCTAACACTGTCACAATAACAGCTTATATTCTATTTGTTACCGGATTCATACTCGCGTTCATCGTTGAAAAATGAAACGACCGCCGAAGCTCATAAATATAACCCCGACACTTCCCGTTACCCCCCGAAGGGCCCGCAGCGCTTCTTCCTCGATTCGTTTCGTTTTATCGCGTGTTACATTTCGAGCTCACCAACCCTCGTCTAATCGCGTTCGGAACTTTAATTTTAGCTTAATAACATCTAACCAGTAAGTTTCACTCGGGCGTCCACATGCGGGTAAAGGGAACCGTTCTTAAATAAGCTTATTACATCACGGGCGGCGACGTGCGCCCTGCGCCGTTTATAAATAGACAGTCGGCGGTCCCTTAAGGCGCGGGCGCACGTTTCCGGGCTGGAAGTGTGTCGCTTCCGCTGCGAGCGGTCGTTGACGCCCGTGCATTGTCGCCGGCACATTCCCCGCCGCCGGCGACGACGTTTTTAAATAGAGGAGCGATTACGAGCGTCTGGCCGCGGCGCCGGGCGCATGACCGCGCGAAAGTGCAGCGCCCGCCGCGTCACGGGCTATTTGCGACACCGCGCCGTCGCCCGCGCCGCACGCTTCCGCTCTCGCTCGCTAGCGTGCACCTCCGCGACGATTGGGACCGCGGCTTTCTACACCGCTCTGTGCTCTACTCAACTTCTCTGCACACAATTTTATTTAATGGCTCCATTTTTTACAATACACCATTCCTTCATAATTTGTATACTTTGCGTTCCATGTTGCTGTTTTATGTAATAAATAATATGACTAGGTACTGCCTACAATATACGCTGCCAAAACGAACAATAACTAAGTCAAATAATCAGTAAATGATAACAGCATTGGCATATCCGAAAAGTGAGACTTTATAAGACGCTTTTATTTAATGTATAGAAATAAATTCAGTTTGTATTATCTTAATATCCTGCCGAAGTGCGCTGTAAAGGAAAATTATCATTGTACAATTTTTATAACTATTGGTATTGTAAAGAAATTTTAAATGTGACATACTTTAAGACTACATTTAAAACAAATACATAAGGGGCTGGCTATCCCCCAACCAAGTAACAATTAAACAAATGCGTTGAAGTCTTTTGTTAGAGACCCTAATCATCAAAATCTGCACTAATTGATATAAATAATATGATTATCTACACGGTGGATATAAATTATTTCATGTTGATGAATCACATGGTCACTCGTAGTATTCTATCTACCTTGTCAGCAGCGTGCCAGCTCGATTACGCAGCCACACATACATATGTATAGTATTAAAAATGAAATATTTTCTCACGCTATAAACATGGGCGGCAAGAGACCGGGTGAAGGCTATCAGGGTGGCCTAGGCTAGGTTTCACCCGGGTGGTGGGTAGGAGTGCAGGCGTCGCGGGTAGCGCACGCGGACCGGCTGGCGGCCGCATCTCGGGTCGCGGCTGAATAAATTCGGAGGGAGGCCCGCGGCGGCGGCGGCGCGCTGGAATGCGGGAGGCGGCGGGCGCGGGCGGGGGGCGCCGTGCGACTGGCGCGCGCGCCGCTGTCCCACGGTCGCACGGCCCCGCACCCCGCGCCCCGGCCACTTTCTTTCGCGCCATAAAGGTCGTTTCAAATATTTCGGAATGCTGTTTGGTGACATTTCACCTGCGGACGGCGGGAAGGGGGACACAGGTATGCAGCCTCCGGCATTCGGGCGCACGCTCCGCTCGCCACCGGAGCCTCTGCGCATCCTGCGTGTGACACCACGCGCGAACATCTGCTGCCGACTCGAAACACTTAATTGGGAAATCCCTCCATAAACTTCGTAATTTGCAATGCAATTTCGTTCCTAACGATGTATGTATATAATCTTGCAAACTCGGTAGGATTAAGCGCAAATACTGGACAAAGGCAACACTGACAGGACAGGACAGCATATTGCTGTTTTTTGCCATTTAAAATACGTATTAAAAGGGCGTTTACATGCTGTATTATCTTTCGGTGACTCGGGTCGCTAAAGCTCATCGGTCTACTTTCCACGCTCATGTGTGAACTGAGTTTCTCCAATTAATAGATTCGTTCCAATAGCAAACAGCGAGTCGGAGAAAGCAGTGACGGTGTGGGTCAACGTCCGGCGGAATTCACACCGGCCGACCGCCGTGACGTTCACGAAGAAATGTGGCGTAACGCTCTAAAATTTCGAACGGGAAGGCGAGGGCGGCGGCCGAGAGACGAAACGCCTAACGACCGCAATACGGCCGCAACGAAACGCGACCGAGCCGCTGCGAAGCCGCGCTGTTTATCGAGTCGCGCGTCGCTATGAATGGAATGCGGCGGAGGTTGCGCAAACGACTAGCTTCGCGGCGCTCGTCGGAATGTGCAGGCGCAGGCGAGGGGCGCGGGCCGGGGCCGGTGGCGCAGGCTGCAGCGCAGCCTCCGCTGCACCGCGCGGCCATTCACGCCGCACGCCGCCCCGCGCCCGGCGAAATAACTCACCGTTAGAGCCGCGGAATGCTCGCTCTATCTATCTCTATACCCGCGCTCCGTGTGTGCGCGCGTTCCTCGCCGACGAGCCCTGTTGTACATCGCGAGGACACAAACACGACCATTGTGTTACGTGCGCACTCTTCATAATAATTTTCCGTCCTCCAGTAATAATTAACTCTGCCTCAGCGGTAGTTTAGATCGATGTGTAACAATGCAAAATATTTTGAATATAACATCACATACATAAAAAAAATATAAACTTGCACACTTTAAATAACAATAATAACATTCTTGTATTAAACTACACAGCTACGCAGCCTTCATTTTACCGCTACGTTGAATGAACATTAGTCGCGAGCTTGATAAGCGGTACGCAGCGCGTCCGCCAGCAACCAATTTCCCCGTTCGGTAACATACACATGGGTCCTGTATCTATTCTAAAGCGAAGTTAAGAGAATATATAATAACGTTAGGTATCGTGAAGGTAGCCGGTGGCGCGCAGTATCAATAGTCGGCGCGTTGCCCGCCCTACATACTTGTCGCGACGTCCGCCGCCGCAGCCGGGAGCTCATTTCGTCATCTCATGCGCTAAATTCCGTTTTTAAGTCTATTGTTCTTCGTCTACGCCGTCCGACTCTGAACCGCGGCTCTCTGTAAAGTGACGTAACCGCAATTCTCATCGTCCCACACCGAACCGTTCGATACGACAATGTTATGCCGCGGACCTGATGTTTATTATTCACACGATCCAATTCTGTCAAAAACGTTACACACTTCCGCTCATTCGCCTTAAATTCTTATTTAGGCGCATCGATCGTGACGTTTGGCGCGTAGAGATCGCTCTACAGGCGGCGTATTTATTTATTTTTGTGTATTGTCTATAATATCCGTCTTCGCGTGCGGACATAAATCGGGGCCCACGTAGGCTGCGATAAAAAATAAGTGCGTACATGTCTAAAGACGACACATTCGTCATTATCACGAGTGTAAACGCGCTCCGTGATAAAAAAGTAACACATTTGCGCTATTTCCCATAGTTGTCAGCAATTAGAGCAGCGCTTGCGAGTGCGGGTGTGCGGGCGTCGCGCGGCTGGAGGCAAGCGCAGTCGGCGCGGGGGGACGGGGGGACGGGTGTGTGACACGTGTGGCCCACATAAGTGCGCGCTCATTGAGATCCCGCGCTACCGCGCCGGACGTGACGTCAGCGTCACGCCGCGCACCTGCGCCCTACCACACCAACCACTAAATATTCGCAATCACTCATCAACGCTCTTCTACCCTCACTTAGTTCATAATCATGGGTCTGAGACATCTGGAAACTTACATTCTCTTCTCTACTGTAGTTCTCCTATACTGGTATGGTCAGGTCATATGTATATGGCAAAATGTAGCCTCGGTAGCGCAGCAGGAAACAGTGTGCTTTGCAAACCGAAGGTCGCGGTTTCAAATCCTGAGAGGAGCACCAACTTGTGCATTCCTTATTAGCTAGGTCACCTGACTGTCTGGGAAGTAAGATGATCCATGCGTATAATGAGCATGTAAAAAGCCGGTCCTGCCCCTGACCTCTCCCCGTTCGTCTCAGTCGGTCCCATCGGATTGTGAGTGTAACGGAAGAAAGAGATGCCGCTGTGGTCATATCGGCCAGAAGGGCATTATTACATAAGATACAGGTGATTTTTTTTTATTTCGGCGGATGACTTTTTCGATACTATAAGCAATAGCGAAAGATACTCAGAGCAGTTTCGGGCGATTTTGGTGAAGGCTAAAACTGCGTCATTGGATTATAAAAAAAAAAATCCTAGCCAGAAATTGAACCAGATATTTTTTGTAAATAAAAACACACCTGTATTATTAAACCACGTGCGTAGTTAATAAAGATCAAATTCCGGAAAGTTATGATAATGAATAAATTGTATTTTATAAAAAAACGAACAATTTCCTATAGTTTACGTATGTAATCATTACCCAGAATGTAATCCTTATTAGAGACACAATCAGATGGTGTAATAATACAGCGTGTTGCTTTTTTTTCAAAATCAACGGTTTTGATCCTTGGCTAGGAATATTGATTTTCCAAAAATCCAGTGAGTTTTTCGCTCATTCCCATAGATTCAGATTTGGCCATTTAAAAAATCCACTTGTATACAACGTGTTAATGAAGAAACGCAAAACAGGAAACTAGTTTGTAAGTGTCGAGAGCAGAATTAACATTTTTACTATAATTACCTTAAGAACATTTTATTTACATAATAACTAAATATTTACAGTTTATTTACAAATGTACTTAAACTAAGTAAACAATATACTATAATTATAACTATATTTCTATTTATTTATATTGAAAAGTCTAAAAGTTCGTCGGTCTGTCCAATACTCGCGTGGTATGAGGTTATTAACCATTATTAACCTTACAAATGACATCGACGAATAATTTACTAAAAATAAATAATATTATGCTAAATTAATATTAAATAAGAAACTACTATGATAGTTTCTATAAAATTACATCCTGAGAATTGACAAAACACTTCGATAATGGATTCGTATATGTACATATAGGTTTACGGGATATCAGCGATAATGTTGTCATCGGAATCGGAGTTGTGAACAACTTTGCTGGGCTATAATAATTAATATAATAATTATAATAATTGAGATTATGCAATGTATTTTGTAAGTTAAATAAAATATCTCTAATTCTTCAACCCGACACAACACGATGGACACAACGGCAGTTGGGTCCCCATTTATTAGTGTCATGGCATGAAATTATAAAAGTTGGACGTTTGTACTTAAAATTCCGTCGCTGGTATATCTGTGGGTAGATGTGACATGCAAGTACATAGCCGTTGGTATCGATAAATTGGCGAAATAATTGTAGTGGCGCCGCAACTCCCGCGCAGCCGACCCAACAAGGCCGCGGCCATTTGTGGTACCAGCGCCGGCGCACGGAGAGTGCCTCGCCTAATTAGTGCCGGCTTGCGGTGTGGGTGAGCCCGCATTGCTTCCCCGTACCGTACCGCCTTCGTTTATTACTATATTAGTCAAATCACTATAATACAGTATGAACCTAACTCAAGGAAATGTGATACTGATGGTGGGTAGGCGAAGTGGTACTCTTTGTATCACTATTCATGCTATTCAATTTATTTTTAATTTCAATATAGAATATTATTAAGTACCTACTGGTCTCCGTGGGGTGTCCGGGTAAGAATAGCACCCACCCATTTCTTCCCTTTGGGTGTATCGTAAAAGGGGACTTAGGGAAATCAAGAAGACGGGCAGCAGCATCTTCTGTTTTAAGTTCCATCTCTTCACATATACTGCGATCCCCAAGACATCTGCTAAGTGTGGGGATTATGGCAAACCCCCCTGGGGGAGGCCTTTGTTCAGCAGTGGGCGTCTTCCGGCTGATGATGAAGTACCTACTATTAGTAATGATCATATATCTATGAGATTTAGTAGTAGCCAATCTCTGTGGTTACATGGATTATTTTATATCCACAGTGAAATCTCAACACCTGCCATTTAATACTACTAGTAATAATATCCTGTATTCAAAATAAAAATTAAGTGGATCGCATGGATGGTGATAAAAAGTTTACTATTATACTTCACCTACCCATTAATCAGTTTCACGGTTTGAATTTCGTTGTGTTACATACTGTATACAAACACCCATACTCGGCTGCCTTCCTTCCACCGGCGAACACTAACGGAGCGATTTTATGTTACAGATGGCGAGCGAAAATGAGGAGGAAAAAGGCATTGCTGTAGAACGGAGGCTGAGTCAGCGTGATATCATGCGGCAGTGATGTGGCTAATGGGAGCGTCCCGGCGCGGGCGCACGTCACATCCCATTCCCGAGGCATACTTTACCCAATCGAGCGATGACACATCCATTCGTAGTCTCCCATTGCTAACAGTTGTGTTAACTATTGAACTTTTGCGACTCCGAAGGAATTGAAGTAGGTACACGAAGCGGGCATAAATTCCTATGTGTTTGCGGTTTTCCTCTATGTGAATTTGTACTGTATATTAATATCGATTTGGGTTGGCAACAGGATTACATCTATTAATTAATTTTACTTAGTATCCAGCTTATTGCGAAGAAAGAAGAAATAAGCAACAGAGAAGAATGGATCGATAAGGAATCACGAAACTGGTTTTCATAATGATTTGACAGATTGTTCCATATTCTGAGATCATTGTGAAAGCTAATTTTGTTCCTAAGTCGATGGACGAGGTGCAACTTGCGAAATAAGAAGAGATTGCGTCTTCACATCTGGCAATATGTTATTTGGCTGTGATCTTATGGAGAAACCAAAACAATTACTGATCACTATTATTCTAACAAGAATATGTACCTACCACTGTAATACTGTAACCCCAATGTTTTGTATATGTAAATCTTAAATGTATTTTGTAACATTAGAAATGCTACTCAGTTAAGAAAGTACTGGGAAAAGATCAATAATACAGAAAATGTTAGTTATTCATTCAAATTTATATTATCACCTTCAAAGTAAGCTCCCTCAGAAACGATACACTTACGCCAACGAATAGTCCAATCGTCGAAACATTTTTAAACGTTTTTTTTCGGAATTGAGTTCCGTTCTCGCCGCGAATTCTCCTTTATGTCTTTTACCGAATGAAAACGGGTGCCACGAAGTGGTCATTTGAGTTTAGGAAAAAGAAAGAAGTCGGCTGGAGCCATACCTGGTGAATAATGTGGTTGCATGATGGTATTTGTTGAGTTTTTAGTTAAAAATTCGTTCACAATGATGGCCTTGTCGTGGCGCTTATCGCTCGAAGAACCGATAACCGTTGGGGAAGAAAGGTTCTCGAGTGGCGACCACGAACCGGAAGACGCAGCGTTGGCAGGTCTCCCACTAGGTGGACAGACGACATTGTGCGCGCCGCAGGTAACCGGTGGATGCAAATAGCCAATTGTCGTTCATTGTGGCGTTCTAAGGGGGAGACCTATGTTCAGCAGTGGACGTCTTCCGGCTGATGATGATGGCCTTGTGTGAAGGCGCATTATCGTGGTGCAAAATCCTAGAATTTTCTTTCCACAAATGTAGCCTTTTTCCTCGAATTATAACGCTCAAATTATTTTCTTTATTTACCTTTGAACCTTCCGGAAAGAATTTCGAGTGCACAACACCGTGATAGTCAAAGAAAACAGTCAACATGACTGACTTTTGATCCACTTTGGCGTGGTTTTTCGGTTTCGGTTAAGTTGAAGGCGCTACTCGAAGTTTGTTGACTAGGTTGCATGTCAAATTCGTAAACCCACGTCTCGTCACCAGTAACAAAGCGTTTCATGAATGTTGGGTTGGAATGGACTCATTCAAGCATGTCCTCAGCGACTCTTTTGCGATTGAATTTTGGGAAAAATTTCAGGTCTTTTGGGACTAGCCGAGCGGCAACATGTTTCATACCCAAGTGATTATTTAAAATGGTATGGATCGACTCATGAGACACAGAAAGTTCGGCGGCTATCTCTCTCTAACTTAAATGAGGATTTTCAATAACTATTTCCTTCACTTTTGCGATGTTAACTTCAGTTGCAGACGTTGATGGCCTCCCAGAGCGAGGCTAATCTTCCATCACATCTCGACCGCTTTTGAACGCTTTGTACCACTCATAAGCACGTGTTTTTGATAAAGTCGATTCAGCGTAAGCCTTTTCTGTTACATTTTCAGTTACACCGAACACGAAATTCCATTGGCGATGCAAACAAGACAAACTCTTGGTTCGATGTTTTTGTCCATTATGAAATTCGCAATACACACTAGATATGATATAACTAAAAACAGCACTGTATTTATTCTAAATAACAGATGCAACTCAAACCTCGGGCCGAAATGGAAAACAAACCAATGTGTGCCAATCTAACAACAACAAAAAACAATAACATGGATTTCTAAGCAAAAAAATAAGCAAATCTGCATACTTGTTATTTAAACTCGCCCCAATTTTAAACAAGGATGCTCTAATTACAGCATATCACGGCGTCGTAGCTTCTGTTTTAAGATTTGGTGTAATTTTCTGGGAGTTTTCAACAAATAGGGACATTATTTTCAAAATGCAAAAAAGGTGCATTAGATCCATGTTTACAATGTAGGTACTGACTCATGTAAACCATTCTACATTAAATACCAAATTTTAACTTTACCTTCTTTATATATATTTGAAACAGCAGTTTTTGTAAAAAGGAATCAAAAATTATTTACACGACAAAATGATATCTGCGATAGGAATAGACGAAATAATAACACATTATGTCTAAGATCGTCTCAGACAGCTCTTTTACATAAAAGTATTTATTATATTTACTAAGATATACAATAAGATTCCGAAAGAAATTAAAGACCTTGAATAAAACCTATTTAAAAAGAAATTAAAAAAATATTTAGTAGATAAATGTTACTACAAAGTGTCCGATTTTTTAACAGATCAGTGAATTATATGCAATTTTTGTGATTCCCTTAACTATTTTGTAGTGTTTGCATGCTTTCTCTCTTGGCAAAATATGGAGAGAATTATTAATGTATATTATCTGTATAATACCTACCCATATTTGTGAACAATAAATGATTGATTGATTGATTGGAACCATAAATCATAACCATCCATTCCCGATACTTTTTTGACTGAATGTATGCACGTATTATAATATAGGTAAGTACATAATAAAGCTTGAGACACGCTGCGCTACAGAGATTTGTAGCCCCGTAGCGAAACCGCTCGCTTTACAATCCGGAGGTCACCGGTTTCAATCTCTTGAGAATACCTCTCTCGTGGGGAGTGACACCTTTAGTTATTTCTTACTGGTTAGTAAAATACAAGCCAACCACTAGATACAGTCAGTAAAGTAAAATAGAATACTCATTATTGTAGTACGACAACAAAACTATAATAAGTATGGACAATTTGTATAAGTATCCAATTAGCCTACTGGGTTTGTTCATACTTTAATTCATACGTTACGTGAAATTAATGACAAACTAATGCACTGATTGGAACATTTTAAAATATTCTATTAATTCACATACTACATAAGTGCCAGTCGAGATTCAAACAAAAATAAAATAATACTTATTAGTATCCTACTGGCCGATACGACCACAGCGGCCAATCTTTTAACGCGAGAGATATTATAGTGCAAAACTACTTGCGTAAACACTAACGCAGTCCGTTACTCTCACAATTCGATGTGACGGAAGACCGACACGACCGGAGTGTGGTCAGCGCGGCCGACTATGCCCATCCGACGCATAGATCATCTTACTTTTCATACGATCAATCATGGGCGCCGGCAGCAGGGTCCAAGGGAGCAGTCAGGAAAGAAAATACATGGATATCTTTTTTATTAAGTTACTGTTTGAATATAACTGTTTGAATATAAACTGAAATGGTTGCTGTCCAAATTTGAATTATATTTATTTACATGTATAATTCTATATTTTATATTAGTTAATAGTATAATGTGTAGATGTAGATGCACCCCCCCTGAATGTAATCCTGGCGGCATCCATGCGATCAAATCAATCGGCCTGCATTGTCCTAGCCAGTAAGGAACAACTAGGTACATAAAGATTTGAACCTGCGACATCCGTTTAACAAAGTAATAACATATATTTAACATCAACACCTAAGTATTTGTAATGGGTATGTATTGTTAACACTAAACGTCTTGCTAACCATATTAGTATCTATGGGTTATTATATTAGAGAAGGTCTACCGCTAGTATAAATGTTTTCTTGCTCGTCTACATTATTTACATATTTTACTTGGCGTGTAATGTAAGGAGGTGAAAACGAGATCGGGAAGCCGATTTCCTTTTCCCAGCCCATTAACAGAGTGTTAATACAACCCTGTCCGATTGCTGAGGGCATTGTTCACTTTCGCAATACAAACATACGTATATTATGTCATTTGTTGGCTATCTCATAAACAATTTTCCCTGGAATGCCAATATTCCCCAAACAAATCGGACAGAGGTTATTTTAACCCTGTATGTTACAAAGGGATTAAACATGTTAATACTACACCAGTGTGAAATGAAGAGTTTTTACCTTTCTACTTATTGTCCTTTGTCTAAAATATATTTACTCTTAATTTCAGAGCTTTACCAACTACCTAATAATTAAGGAGTTATGAGGGCATCAACTTCTAACGTTAAATCTATTTTTCTCCGAAACTACTTGATATCTGACGCTGAATTGGTAGTTTTGTGGAAAGTAATTTGATGATATGAGTAGTGGCTTTTGATCTATATTATCTTGTGTTTTTTCTCTATTCAACAAAAAAGTTTGTGTGTTTAATTAATTCAATACTTATCTTTATCAAATATGAATTTTACATATACTTACTGCAATTATAAAATAGATTTCATCATGTCATGTATCTTTTAATTGTTTTGTTACGGTTCTGTGTGAAGGGCACTGTAGCTGATGAAATTAACCGCACTCGAAGTCTGTTAATCAATCAGTATCTCCTCACCTAAGTGTACGTTTTCCACACAAAATCTATACTTACTAACAGATGAGATAATGACTCATTAACGGACCCCGAGTGCAAATAACACAATAAAGGCAGAGAAAAACTAAATACGTCAAGACTCAACTGCCTTAAATATTAAGCATAATAAAGAATAGAAACATTAAAACTGAATAATTCCATATCGCAACGACACTACAACTTAATTTAACTGTCTTAACTTGCTTAAGATAGATCGGGTAATCCTTCCTTATAAGATTTAAATAATACATAAGGATTGAAGTTCACTTGTAAGAATACTAATCAATACGTACGCCCATCAACAAAGCTATCGAATAGATAAACGACCGTTAAAATAGTGCGTTGGTGCAGAAGTGGTGAAGATGTTATCCAATTCGAAAGTTACAGTGGAAGTATGTTAAGAAAGCATTACAAATGGATTTACTAGTGATAAATACTACCTCCTTTATATGTGAAGGTGCATTAAAATTCGAGCTGCTCTCAAAAATGATCTCAATGATGTCAATCAACTTAAAAAATCTCTAATGTCCTGAAATTCACATAACACGCAGGTCCTTATAATAATTAATAATCCCATAATACTTGTAAAATGCCTTAACTTTATTGGTTGTTGAAACTTGTGTCTTAAGTTTAAAACTTAGGAATATGAAAAAGTGACCTGTGTTTTAAAATTTAAAGAAGAAGTTTGGAGTTTCATTATTTTTTAATATTATTAGTCTTTTCAATATAGATTATGTAGGTCTAAGTATTGAATTTAGTTGGTTGCCGACAGTGAATTGGGCCCGAGAGATGCCACAACGCTTTTCAAGCAGCTTGGATCCATTCTGCATACCTTAATCCTTTACTCCGTTTCCGATACCTCGAAGAGTTTCTGAAGGTACGTCACGATTGTGCCAAGTTGGAGCTGTACATTAACATCCGGTATAATATACGCTATTCCTAGACAATTTACCTTACTTCCACTTTCTTGACCACAATCTCACATGATGGTAAGTGAAGATGTAATCTAGGATGGACCACGCTTACCCATAAGATGCCTGTTCACTCTAGTCTTGAATACACCCAAGTTATATTTATCAGGGAAAACGGGGTCCGGTATTCCACAGCTTGACCGTGCGCATGAGGAAAGAAGAAGCGAAACGCTTAGTGGAGTGTCAACGACAAAGCGGTGGAGACCCTGCCGGCGCCTGGTACTCCGGTAAAAGAAAGGGGATGGTGGTACAAGATCAAAAAGTGCTTGAGCGCATTCACCGTGGAACAATCTGTAAAAACCGATAAACATGCAAGCCGACGATGATCCAATTGTTGCAGTTTTTCATTTGTTAAGTCGTTATCGTCAGTTATCGTGCGAGCGCGTCTGTCTAACGAATCCAAAGAGTCAAGTTGATGTTTGGCTTTTAATTTTACCTTACAGTCGCCCCTGTGATAAGAAAGCTTTTAGAATGGGTCAGACCTCCTGCTTCTTTCCACCAGAAAAATGTTTGTTTTTTGTGTGATCCAATATTTCAGGGCCTGCTAGTATTTTTTTTTTCATTTCCCACCATGCTGACGCTTTTGTGTACGGAAACTAGATAAAACTGACGCTATTATGTTTTCCCAGCTCATTTAGGCCTGTGACACTCTAGATAAGTAGAAACAAAAAAAATTGTGACTATAACTTATAATCTGTTAAAACACCTAGCTTACCTACTCTGGCTGGAAGCCTATATATACTGTACTTACATGTTAACAGGACTGTCTCTACTCGGTAGTCGTATTAAGTTGTGTAAAGTAATTAATTCCAAAGCACTCCGGCATTAATTCCAAAGCACTCCCCAAAAATGTCGAATTTAGGGTCTGCTACTAACGACCCTTAAAAGGAATATTAATATTTGTAATTTTGATAACTAGTGGTAGGTATACATATAAATCAGAAAAGTGTCAAGATCTACGAATAAAATATTCTTAAAACATTGTCAACGTAAAGGGATTTTTAGTGATCTAAAGTAGGTACCATACCATATATTATAAAGAACTATGTTACCCGTATGGGGAATCAGGCAATGACATCAGCGTTACGTCACTATAACTCACCCCACAACAACCAATCTTCAATGAAGATTAAAGAGGACAATGCCACTCGTTGATAGACTATCAACTGTGTTATCACCTACGGTCACACGGTAAGAGTCCCGTTTAGTGACAAGAGCTAAACTTATCAATTACTTATAAGCCAAATCCTAGTGAAGAAATAATGAACGCGCCACACCACCCCCTTGATAGAGATAAAGTATCTACATACCTACCTACCTACACGTTACGATTACAGAGTTACAATGCAATACTAATAAGCATCTCGTAAACTACTGATAGAAGCGTGGACGGCATTGGAGGAGGCCTTCACCCGAAGAGGGATCCATAGCACGGAAGCAAAAGAAAACTAACCATACTAACTAAGTACTAGAATAAGAATACCTACTAACAATCACTAACTTACTATTATTTCTATGAGATATGAAATAGATGGATTTTTTATTTTTTATTTATTTAAACTACTGATATGTCGCGATTCTTCGATGTACCTTAGGACGATAATTAAAGATCGATTCGAGGACCCGCAAAAGTTCGACGATGCGACATCGCGTCGCGGTTCTGTGTGCCCGCCCTAATACATTGGCATGCCACCTGCGTTGTGTCCTCGGCCCTAATAACAATATTACGAGTATTGTGTCATACCAGCCATGAAATCATGGAAAAATCCAATGTAAATTATGACTGCGTTTGAACGTAACGATTAGTAAATGAGCAGCAAGTGTACGCATTTATAGCATGGAATACTTGTAAAGGACTAGGGTACTGCGCGAATAGGCACGGTTGTACTTGAGCAAGCTTTGTTTGTTTTCTTGTATAGCATTTTACAAAAGATTAAAAAATATAGTTTATATAGTTTTTAGTAACGAAACGAGTTGACGATCGCCTGGTTGTTAACTACACGCCTGTCATGCACAGTTGCAGTGTTATTCCGCACGACACCTAAGTTATACCTATTTCCATTGAGCCTAGGAATTTTTACAATTTATAATGATAATCCACCTGACCAATCAGCGAACTAAAGAGATATCTTAGTGCACAAGTGCTTGCGCAAACACAGATTATACACTCCCTCTTACTTTACTCTCACAATCCGATATAACGGAAGACGACACGACTGGGAAGAGTTCAAGCTCAGCCAGAACCAACTCTTCACATGCCCATCCGGCGCATAGATCATCTTCTAAACAATAGAAAACTGTTACAAATATTTGTATACTTTTTGTAAATAAATATATACTTATACATGAACAGGACACGGAGGGGTAGTAGTAGGTAAGTGTCCGGCATTGTATAATAGGCCCGTTGGCCCAGTTGACTGCTACCGGATACCCGGATACAATGCTTATTCAAGAGATTTTATGCTTAACATTTTACCCTTTACCTGTAACTATGCAAAATTTCTAATCGATAGGATTAGAAATTTAGCATTTTTAGTTGGTTCAGTTCCTGGCTCAGGCATTTTTAAATGTTTGAATGTTTCCTATCAGTGAATTTGATATTTTTAATATTGGATGTACTTCCTCTTCGTGTCCCGTTCATTTGTTCCATCCTGTATAGGTAGATAAATTACAGACACAAGAAAAACAGACATGTTCATACACATAAATGTGAACCGGAAGACGCAGCGTAGGTATGCCTCCCGCTAGGTGGACAGACGACACTGTGCGCGTTGCAGTAACCGTTGGATGCAAATAGCCAATTGTCGTTCATTGTGGCGTTCGAAGGGGAGGCCTATGTTCAGCACTGAACGTCGTCCGGCTAGCCTTCCGGCTTCCGAGAGCCCGGGGGTCCCCTTTCATGTGCCGATGCGACAGCTGCGGGGGTTTTAGTGGGTAAGAACCCCACATACCCCGGTCGAGCCCCAGAGCTCCCGGGGACTTTTGAAGGTTTTCCCCGCAAACACTAAAAAAAAAAGGCAGTGTCCCAGTCTAAGTGGGATTATACCCTTCTCAGATCTTATTCATTCAGGTAAGTAGGTACCTTAAACCGTCATACATACAGCCGACATTCGATCACACACCCGGCTAATTTAAATTAAGTCATTCGAAGAGCTTATTCCGCGCAGCCCATAACGCGCATCTGCTTGCCCTCCTCCTCCTGGCTGGTACGACCACAGCGGCCAATCTTTCACAAGACCAGAAATCTACGCAGCAGTTATTATGTGCTTGTGCTTGCGTAGACACAAGTGAACTCTCTGTCACTTTAATCGTACGGCTCGTACCTACAGTCCGATGGACGGAAGGGTCCGGGGGGACGGGTCCGAGGACCGACATTTTATAGGCCTAATCGACGCATGAATCTTCTTACTTCTCAATCAAGTGATCCCTGTGAGGCCTGCGTTGTGCTAATCGGTTAAGAACAACAACAAAAAGTTGTTGCAATGTTGTTTGGTATTGTTAATATGAATCTGGTAGGTATCTAAAACTGAACGTAGCGAAGACTGACTGAATAGATGACCTACGGCTCGTACCCGGATAGGTCCCGAAAACGTCCTGAAAATGGAAAAATTTCAGTACCTTGGGTCCGTTCTACACGAATCAGACAGTGATATTTAGGCCTGTATAGGCGTTGCTTAGGCAACATGGCAGAACGTTTCTGGTGTGCTTTGTGACCGCAGGATGCCTCCAAAGTAGAAAGGACAAGTATTTATGAGCATTATGAGACCGGTCCTGCTTTACGGTAGCGAGTGTTGGCCAGGCACATGCAGGAGCTCCGCGTCACGGAAATGAAGATGCTGCGATGGCTGGTTGGCGTTACACGGTTGGACCACGTACGCAACTCGTACATCATCTTGGTGTCCTTGACGTGGCGGATAAACTTAAAATCCCAGAGAGTAGCCTGAGATGGTATGGCCATGTTATACGCCAACCGAAGGAGAATGTTGGCAGAAGATGCCTTGATATGCCTGTCCTTAGAGCAAGACCTAGTGGTCGCCCAAGCGGTGAGAAGCGCTGGCTAGATATCATAAAAAATTACATGAGCGTCAACAATCTCACAACCGAGGACGTAAGAGAAAGTTGGGGAAATTGGAGGAATAATAGTCGGAAGGCGGACCCTGGCAATAGCCGGGATTAATCACGCCAGGCAGAAGAAGAAGAAGCAGGTAGAAACATAACCAAATCGTATGCACAGTAGGTTTTGTTAGCTGGCCACCAAAATAACAGACGCTGCATAATTTCGCATGAGTAAGGGCTCCCACAGATAACTGCGATGCGAAGCGATGCGGCGCCGCATTGCAGGAATTTGTATTGTTACGTGCGGGTGGGTAATTAAATGCAGATTAACGTAAAAGAAGATTTTATTCCACGTACACTCACACTGGATACACTATACACGCAGTATACACACAAGGCACAGTAGTCCGAGTCGCACAGTACTTCTCAGTAGTCCAAAGTCTTCGCAAGGGTCGCTGGTAAAATTCTCTTCGATCGCTTCCTTAAGATGTTTCCGCTGTCGCTTGTAACACAAACTGTCTAGACGGCACTATGCGTCGGCTTATATAGCTAAATTAATAGAGAGGTGGAAACTTCGAGAATGTAGTCGTAAGTACTTATATAGTCTAGCACTTTCACACAATAGCTGCACTTGTTCGAGAAAACGAACAATACGCAGGGCAGTGAACCGAGCGCGAGCGCATAGGTACATACGTAAGTACTTGCCGAATTGGAGGGAACTACTTTCTATTGAGAATTCGAGATCTTTCGGTACGTATCCCTTCTTGATGCGGTAGGTGACGTCGTTGTCGTCCTTTCATCGAAGCCGTTGGCAGTAGCGGACTAACGGGGGGGTGGAGGGGGCGGTCCGCCCCGGGCCTCGGGTCCAGGGGGGCCTCCAATCTCCAAAAGTCCTTTTTAATCATTGAGGCATTTAAGTACCTACTACGTATTAGAGAGTACATAATACCTAGACTATTTTAGAGTTCCGGCGCTTTCGTGCGCTGGCCTCTTAAAGCTTGCTTGAAATGATCTGGCCGATATGTCAACTCAAAACTCAAAGACGGCTAATAATAATCTTATGTGTTGTAAGTATTAGGCAGTTTAGAGTTGGGGGCCTCATGGTGCACGTTACCAAAATACTAACGTACCTACAATGCAACGTATACCTGTGGTCTTATCAGTACTACACCCAATTAGTGATTTGTGACAGGAGTGTAATATAAAATTGTCAAATTAAATGAATGTAAACTGTAGCCTTGTTTTATTAAAAATAAAAAAAGCACATGTCTGCTGGATACAAGAAAGTTAATTAAGGTAGTTAGCACATCGCTATAGGCCGACCGTTTAACTCGCGTATCGCCTGCGCGGTAAGAAGGGAGCGAGGGGAGATGTTAGCGGATGGGTGAAAGGGGTGCGCGGAGTAGAGAGCTTACGTCAAGTGCGGCAGTGCGCTGGCTGGCTGTGCTCGCAGCGCGCGGTTGGTGTTTTTGTTACGGACGCTTGAAGATAAACGCACAAGGTATACGACTGCCAAGATAAATCTCAAGATGAATCGCTCTTCCAGTTTTGCGAACAAAATTAACAAGCAAGCTAAACAAATAGCATACAATGTATATTCCTTTTTTAAAGCTAAAGAAAAGATATGAATATTAGTGACGAATAGTCCAATAAAATTTTTATCTGTGGTTAAATATTTCTTAAACGGAGTTAATTATTGTTTTATGATTTTGTACCTATGAAGCTATTATAAAATATTTGTAAAACTTAAAAATAAATACTTAAAAAAAATATACGTATTATTTTATTCTTTACCAACAATGTCTATCTCGAGATAAATCTTTGGATTATTGACTCCGTGTGTAGCGTTACCCGCCCCCGCTCCCTTCTTACCGCGCAGGCGATACGCGAGTTAAACGGTCGGCCTATAGCTGAATATGATTGTTGGACTTTGATATGAATACACACACAATTGCACCTAAATTAAATTAAATGAAATTATTTACTTCAAATACGCTTATCGCTAGCACTTTTTAATAGTCAGTATTTTTTAAAGCTGCGTCCGGATCACAACACGGCATGAACTGATATGATCTGGCGAGAAACTCAGAGTTCTTGACATTTTCCTTTTTATATACAGCCTGTTTCTTCTTGTTACCATCAGCGACAGCGTGTATTGCCGTTCGAAAGATAAATTGAAAAAATAAATGAGATCCTGGGCCTGGTAGCAGGAATGTGCGCTCTCCCCAGCACGCTCGTGGTTACTCCTAATGACGGACGCAATTCCTACCCCGAACGCATCGTCACCTACCAAGGGGTCGGATTTAGTTAGGACCCCAGAACAGTAATGTTCTGAGGATCAGCCGCACAGAGCCCCCAACCAGTACTTTTGAGTCCCACGAGGCCTCTATAAGGCAGAGGATATCTGGTCACATTTCTATTGGGCTCCTGACGACGGTACAATTTAAATCACCGTCTCACAGAAGGACCCTCCACATCGATTCCTCTGCTAATATATTAAACACTTCTGCTGGCAGAGTGGTCTTGTCCAGTCCGGCTGACCAGGATCCACCGCTCTAAGTTCCATACAGAGTATACTTGGAGCGCCTGTTGGGTGGAAGCCGGGGCCTCACCATGATTATTGCAAGTGGTTGTCACCTGTCGCCCTATCTCACTCAGATAATCACTGAGACAACCATGCCCAGATTATCTAAGTAAGTCTGCAAGCTGTCCGCCCATCTTTCTGTCACAGCCAGGCCTCGAAGACTTGCAGGACCGATCTGACAACTCCATTTGCTCGTGTACAGACATACATCAGAAGGCCATGAGCGTTGTTGTTCAAGTTCGTGCAGTCTAACCTCCAACTGGAGTTATATGAGCGCGGGTGCGCTTTTACCCTGCTGGCAGTGGACGTGGATTAAATCATTGAACCCGTCCATTCCCTCTGTAATGTTCAGGGCTGAAAAGCGCGCCAGGACTGTTTCGCCTCATATAGGACATTGCAGTACCCTTATAGCGACCCGGACGGCCATTTTGCGTTGCAGGCTCAGGATCTTTTTAGACGAAACGAGGTGTACGTCAAGGTTGCATACTATCACCACAGCTCCTTAATCTAATTGGTGAACATATAATGCGTACAGTTAGAGAGGACTGGGAGGGAAACTGTGTTCAACAGGTATAAGTACCCAGATGGCAAAAACAGCTGTAAAAAGACTAGAAGATATAGAAGAACAGCGGTACTAACCGAGCAATAAAAATCAAATTAATGCGTACTCTAGTCTTCTCGATCTATATGTCTCAGAAACCTGGACATTAAAGGTGCGAACCTTTTCTTCGAAGAATATTATGCATTCCAAATGTGGTTGGAGTAAAATGCTAGGCTTATCATGGCCCGAGCGTCATACTAATGCATCTATTCTGGAAGAGGTAAATATAAAGGAACGAACTTTCCACTGCCTGTTTTAAACGTGTCCTCAATTTCATTGGGCACACGGGCAGGAAAAAACTGGGCAGCCTAGAGAGGCATATCGTGAAAAGCCAAATGGACGGCAGGAGAAGCAGAGGATGCATGCCAATGAGATGGGCAGGCGCTATCACAGCGGTTATGAGAGCGCCGCTACAAGAACGCATATACAAAGCTTAAGATCGAGCAGCATAGAGAAGAATAGTGGCAAAAGTCTGCATTAGTCACGTCAAAATATCGTCTGTTGACATTTGTTGAGTTGACCCTGTATAGCTTATGTCACTATCACAACTAAGACAAATCTAATGACATATCACAGTCAAAATCCTTTAAGCCGTTTAGGCTGTTGGCCATGCCAAAGAAATAGACTACATACTTATATACAGACATACTCTCGAAAAACATAATTCTCCTCTGGGGTAGTCCGACAAAAATACGTCACTTTGTGTGGGGGCCTCATTGCCTTTTGCCGCCCCGGGCCCCCGACAGGCTTAGTCCGCCACTGGCCGTTGGTATTGGCGTTCCAATCGTCGCTGGTCTTCATCCTTTCCCTGGTCACCAGGCTATTTTCCCGTGCCCTGTTGTGCACTCCTTCCTGCACAACATTTTGCGACTTAAGTTTTCCTTTACTTCCGGTTTGTGATCTATTTGCGGCACACGCCAAACATTCACGGCACCAGTCTTCGACATCTTTACGGCACCGTAGCCAGTAAAACCGCTGTCTCACTTTCACCAGGGTTTTCTTGACTCCAATCTGCTTACCAGATACACCATCGTGAACGTGCCGTAAAAGAGTAGGCACCATAACTCGTGGTATCACCACTTGCATGACTATTTCTTTTCCATTGCTGGACTCCCATTTCCTGTACAACAAATGGTCTTCAAAGTTAAGCTGCCCCACTGAGCCCAATAACTTTTAGTAGTCGCGCTATAAGCAGACACATCCCTCCATTGGTGTTTGTTTCCACTTTCCTTCCAGCGCAGTATAGATCCAAGGTCGTCATCTTCTTCTTGGGCCTTCCTCATAATGGGTCCAGTCCACTCGTCGTCTAAGCCATGCGTCCTTATCATCCTGACTTCTTCTCGGACTTCATTCTTAGAACAGTGTTTGCTGGCACAAGGTCTTCGTATCACAACTTCCACGTTGCTATGCCCATTCCTGTTGCGATGCTCCGTTACATTGTAGACATTCTGCGGTTGCTCTTGCCATCGTACTACTCGACAGTCATCCCCTTGGGGTTCAGCATAGAAGGCACTGTTCTTTTCCGGTTCGGGCACTCTAGCTGTATATGTCCCATTTTCCCGCAGGTATAACACAGGGGCCCAAAACTCGGACGTCGCGAGATACCGAGTCGACGGACGGCTACAACCTCACTTACCCTATGTGATGTGCCTGCGTATCTTGCTTCACAGGTTCGACCTGTATCCCAATACTTTAAACACTTTTAGTCTTCTCTACTGGGCAACTCTGCTTTATGTGCCCCCTTGCTCCACAGCCATAGCAAGTGGGGACATACCCGGGCCTTGTCTCATCCGGCACCACTTCCTGGATCTTACATAGCCGAGTGTCCCGTCGTACAGCTTCCACTTCGAGAGCATGGGCCAGAGCGCTCTTCAAAGTCGAATGATGGCCCAGACGAGCAGCAGCTCTGAATTCGGCGTCCCGTATGCCGTCGACGAATGCTTGCAACAGCGTCACTTCAACTGTCGCTGGTGCCGAAGAGTACGCACGACGAAACAGCCTTTCCACTTCAAGCGCCCACTGTTGAAGGCTTTCACCAACCTTCTGTGTACGCTCGCGGAGTTGTGCTCGGTATACGTGTTCCAGGTGACCCTCACCATAACGCGTATCTAATGCTTCTAACAGAGCTTCCAACGTCCGTCCCTCATGTGGCAGGTTCTCTAATATGAGCAGAGCGTCACCTCGTAGTGCCAGCACCAGGGCCATGAAGGATTGGTCATCACTCCATCCATTCCACTTGGCCAGTGTCTCGAACTGGTAGCGGAAGGCTGTCCACGACGAAGTCCCATCAAAGTGCGGGAGGTCCAGTTTCGCTGCTGATGGTGATGGTGAAGCCACGGTTAGTGGTTGGCGAGTATCTAGTTTCGTTACCTTATTAGTCAGTAAATGAATACGACTATCGTGTTCATCAATGCGGCCTTGCAGGTTTTCCGTCTTAAGAGTAACCTCTTTGACGTCCACTTCCAGTTTTGTGACTTTCTCGCCGAGTACAGAAATGCCGGCGTCAATCTTGCACAGAACAGCCTCTTGGTTGGCCTGAATCTCGCGGCGGGTAGCCTCTTGGGTAGCCTGGATGTCACGGCGGGTAGCCTCCGGGATAGCCTGGATGTGACGGCGGGTAGCCTCCTGATTTACCTGAATAGCTTCCTGGAACTCGCGGCGAGTAGCCTCCTGGTTCGCCTGGATACTCTCTTGAATAGCGGCTAGCAGGGTTGTCAGGTTCAGCTCTGCCGTGTTTCCTCCTGATGCTGTACCAGACGAGGTAGCGTTCTCAGGCTGGACTTCCTCCTCTTGACCACGGCGACGTGCTGCATCCATATCCACCTGTCTTCTTGTTCGCGGAGCACGCGCTTCTTCTTCACGCGGCAGAATCGGCATTCCGCTTCTGACACCAATTGTTACGTGCGGGTGGGTAATTAAATGCCGATTAACGTAAAAGAAGATTTTATTCCACGTACACTCACACTGTATACACTATACACGCAGTATACACACGAGGCACAGTAGTCCGAGTCGCACAGTACTTCTCAGTAGTCCAAAGTCTTCGCAAGGGTCGCTGGTACAATTCTCTTCGATCGCTTCCTTAAGATGTTTCCGCTGTCGCTTGTAAACACAAACTGTCTAGACGGCACTATGCGTCGGCTTATACAGCTAAATTAGAGGGGTGGAAACTTCGAGAATGTAGTCGTAAGTACTTATATAGTCTAGCACTTTCACACAATAACTGCACTTGTTCGAGAAAACGAACAATAGGCAGGGCAGTGAACCGAGCGCGAGTGCATAGGTACATACGTAAGTACTTGCCGAATTGGAGGGAACTACTTTCTATTGAGAATTCGAGATCTTTCGGTACGGATCGATAGTAGACCAACAATGCGTTTTGAGATCATTGCAATTAAGTAATAATTAACGGAGTAATTAACACTTTTATCTCCCGGTCGTAACAGTATCGAAAATTCATTTGTTTCTCGCAGATATTTGCGATGCGATGCGAATTCGCAGTTATGTGTGGGAGCCGTAAAAAGCAGTTGTTTTTTTCGACAGTTTCACACTATACCCTAGTATAGTCTACTATACTAGGGTATAGTGTGGCTCTGGCTGGGGTTTATATTTGTTAAATAAGTTATTTATTACTGTAATTATTTTATTCTTTGAACCCGGTGACGCAACGGGTAATGCCGCTTGCTGTAAGTAGGTACCTACTAACAAGATAGAATTAACAAATTCAAAAATCGTGGATTCCCATCCTGTGGCGGAAGGCACAATGTGCAGATATGTATTTCTTAATGAACGCGTAGATATTATATAACAAGACAAGTAAAACGTCCATTTTCTCCGCCCGGGGCAGAGTGAGAATAAGAGAAAAGAACCAAAGAGAGCGTTTGTGTCTTCGCTAACACTTGTAAATCTTATGCATAGTAGGTTAATCTTCTTAATTATTTATGTGCAGGCCACATTCAATGGCAATCCACTTCAATCAAATTGCAGATTCTGAGAGCTATGTCAATGATTTTAGTACTTCAGTGAATCTTCTCAGTGAGTGCAAAATTTGTTCATTAGGTTTATATTTGGCTTGCGTAAATTTGACCATATTTCCCAATTCCGTGCAAAACTCAAATGGTTACCCATTCGTCTCCGACGAAATCTTCACATTTTCGCCTGTGGAATTGCTTGCCCTTGTATTGTTTCTATAAGGCGTGCTTCGTCACTGCCAATTTTCAAAGATCTGGTGAAGAAGTTTTATTTGGCGGAATAAGTTAATCGGTATTTGTGTAATTTTCTTGTTATATTAGTACGTACTGATTTATGTATGTTTATAATAGTATTATTTGATGTGTGTTTATATATTATACTCATATGAATATATATTATTATAGTTTACAACATATGTGTTTTTATTTGTATTTGTGTTAATGTTATCTATTCATGTCGAGTGCGCGCACCCTCGGCTCTTTGTAACTTCTTTATTTTCCTCTCCATCCAAAGGTTGCCTGGAAGAGATCGCTTTTAGCGATAAGGCCGCCCATTGTTGCATGTTTTATTAATTTGTGTCTTATTCCTTTTTGTATCTGTTTGTTTGTGCGCAATAAAGAATTGTCTATCTATCTATCTTCTCAGTGGATTTTATCGCGCAAAGAAACTCGGAGCGTCTCACCATATCTCGTTGTGTGACTCTGAGCTTCTCTAAAAGGCCAGCAGTTGGACCACGTCTCAGAACCGTATAACAACACTGGCAACACACACTGGTTAAAACATTCGTCTTCAGGCACTGAGGTATAGACAAGACGCAAAAGATATCGCGTAGTTTACAAACCTAACGCTACCTATCAGAGTTGGATTCTTTGTCGAAGTTGGACCAACCCAACTAGACAGTGTGTCCTATAAAGTGTAAATCAGTGAATCGCTATTCCGCTCCTACCTACCTATCTAAAGACTAAAATAATAGATAATAATAATAAACCCGCAGTGCAACTTGAGAGTCGTCCAGAGAGTGTGAGTGAGTGGAAGTGCTAAAGGCATAAAGCCGCGAGTAAACTCGGAGAAAGCGCGGCACACCTATCCAACCCCTGAGCCACTCACACCGGTGCAACACCGGTCGTCTTCTGACGGCCATTTAGAGTGCCCATCTAGTGGGAGGCGAGTCACCATTTGCCGCAAAAATAATTAATTTATTAATTATGGCAAGTGACCCCTGCCTTTTGCAATAGCCCAGTTTCTAGTCCACCATGTATTGAACAAATAGACTAGAATTATTTCCATATAAGTACAAACAATAGTTCCTACGCCTGCCGGGGTCAACTACTTAGGTACTGTTATTATTTATTATTTTGTGTTAGTGGTTGATCCTGGGGGTATGACACACCATTTTATTCTTCAAAAGAGCCTCTACGTCAGCCATACTCAACCTGCGGCCCGCTAGCCTTCTCTATGCCGCCCGAAGTGTAGTACAGTATTTTTAGATTAACAGTAGTATTTTATTGATAAGTGTACAAAACTAATGCAAAAAATGTCGTTCGACTAAGGTTCGAATGAATAAATGTTCATTTCACTCGCTTACTCTCATAAAATAGCGCGCACACAGAATTTAAGCAAACTAATGTCTTCAATTAGTGAAAAATCCCTTAATTTTTAAATAAATGCTATATTTCATATATGCGATTTATTGTAACTTAATATACTTAGGGTAGTTATAGTTAAACATACAATTTAGGCTAAATTATTGCGGCCCGCAGACTAAAGCAAAAGCGACTATGTGGCCCAGGGGTAAAAAAGGTTGAGTACGGCTGCTCTACGTGTTGGATCCGTTCCCACGTAAGCCTAATAAAATACCGGGCAAATCCCGAGATATCAACATATCTAGAGATAATACACACGGTCGTCTGATCCCAAACTAGGCAGAGCCTGTATGGAAACCAGACAATTGATACTAATACTTACATACTTTTTTTGTAAATACATACCTATTTAAAATACTTAGATAAAACACCCAGACACTTGGTGGGAATCGAACTCACGACCTAATGGTCAACCAAAATAATAATTGTAAATACCTTACAAGTCGACGACCAAAAAATCGTTTTATAGTTTTATTTCGATAAACTATTCAGATCTCTTCAATGCGAAAAGGCCATGGATCTAGAAAATAATCAATCCTAGAAGGAAAAGACCTTAGAAAGAAAACAATAGAGAGCTGGCACTTTCTTTCTCATTCGCTCAAGAAAAGGATGCATTTATATATATTATACGTGATAGAAAGAAACAGAGCATATGATTTTTTGTCCCTTAGCGTGTGTTCAAAATCTGGAGCACCTACGGTGCGTTTTCTTCGAGTACTCCTGAAATTTTCTAGTTCACGACCTAGCTTTGGAGTTTTAAATTGAATTGCGTTATGAAATATCGTTTAAACTACATAATAGGCGCATTTGAATAAATATCCATAACGTGTGTTAAGTGTACGAATGATTATTTTCCGTTATTTTCTGTCCTTATCGGCCTTAGAGGAGATGAGCATGATGTGCTAACCCCCTCTGCCAAATTTTTGGTCATATGGTCAGGTCATTCTTTATTTGTGTGCGTGTATTTTTGAATGTGTTGCGAGTTTATTATAGTGTGGGTATGCGTGAAAGTGTATCTGTGTGTGTTTACTTCGCCTCCCGCACCCCGCAAAAGTGCCACGAAAAATTTGTTCGGGGAATCGACGCGATACTAACTCCTTTGGTACTTTCTCTGAGTTATCGGCGGCACGCTAGCTAGATGTCTTGTTATATTCTGTCTACGGAAAAGACAGAGCTCCAAAGAAAAAAAAACGATGACATTACTGATTTGACAGCCAAATGACGTTTGATATTGAAAATGACATGGATAATTTTGAGGTTATGTTGTTATGTAGAGTAGAGCAGGGGTGTGCAACTCAAAATATATAAATAGTGACATCTACAGTATGTGGCCATCCTGAAAGTTTTTAAGTCATCATTACCAATCTAGATGGCACTAGTAAACGTCAATCAAGCAGGCAGGTACTTGTTTCGTAAAAAGTGTTTCATTTTACGCAGAAATAAAATATTTGGTCATTAATTTAGTAATAAAATTTAAAATCCTTGTGATGTTGTTCAAGCAATTAATCACACAAAATTATTTCATATTAACAGAAAGTCTATACACTTAAGTTGAAACATTAAATTAATTAAACAATTATTTTTGTTGCTGATGTGATGGTATGTCATCCCCATCTTGTAAGTAAATGAAGCGGTGACGGAACGGTTGTCGTTAGTTTGAAAATTTTGTTTTCTTCGAAAGTTTCAAACAGTGCTCCGTGTTTAATTTTTAAATATTTGTTAAATTTGTTTGTTGTTATCTCGCGTGGTTGTTATTCATTATTAAGTTTCTTGTTAAGTTTTCTTGTTATTTTGTTTTGTTACGATATGTCGTCTAAAAGAAAGAGGTGCGTTTTTGGCTGTGACAATCTGGGTAAGTGGATAAGTTTTCAGCCATGTACTTACTTAATTTGCTTGCTTATTTATTACCTTTGGTTAACAATTTACATGCGACCTGTTTATTACCTAGAGCAGTGTTGCATTTCCGTACCTATCATGTACGCATCATAACTATTTAGCACTTCTAATGCATTTGTAACTTTGCATTATGTTTTACGTTTCGATATATGTATATGTATTTATTTTGTGTATGTATTTTCTTTAGATATCTCATAGTTGTCTAATCTAGCTATCTAGGTTAATTATTTTAATCAGGTATTCTAACGGTACGCGAAAATGGCCTATGAAATTGCAATATTAGATCGTCGCGCACTGCGCATCTTTCAGTCAGTCGTGAGCGATCTAGTTCATTGATTGGATTAGTCTTTCCATTACGAAATGAATAACCGTATAGTATTAATGTTGCCTTGTCGTAAAGAAGAAGGTAAATTGTGTTTTTTTTACAGATGCATATATGCATCGTTTTCCGCATCCGGAGAAACGCATGGACCAATTTAAATTATGGCTAGCAATTGTTGGCGGAAAACTAAATGAAGAAGATCCTATGAAAATTTATAATAATAAAAGAGTCTGCGATTATCATTTTCAAGGTGACCTGAAATTAAGTGGGCATAGATTGTTAAGTTCGGCAGTTCCAACATTATATTTACAAGGTAATTTATATAACAAGCAATTGAATGTGATTTTTAACTAACTGATTTAATGAGTCTTATAATTCTGTGAAACAAAGTGTAGACAAACCATGATGGATTTATCTCCAGATATCAGTAACTTTCCTTAAATTGTATGATTTAGTTGTAATCATTTAAACTTTAAATAAGATCAATTTAAAATATACATCCAAATCTTAGCTAATTTACTGTACAAATTCTGTCTGCTGTTCAAGGTGGAAGTGTAATGTCATTATTTTATTTTACAGGTTTAGTAAAAAATATTTCCCTTGAAGTGCAAATGGAACATAATTACTGTGTGCCAAGAATAAATATGGATGTTAACATTTCTATACCCCATCTAAATGAAGCTGAACAGCCACATAAAAATGGTAAGTTCCATAAATATAATAATAATAATTAAGTAATATCTTACCTGACCCATCCCGATGACTTAATGATAGACTAAGCTAAGTGTAGGTTTCGTATGGGTGCATTCTCTTCATTAACTTCTTCACTCAATGTTAATATTGTTAATTATTTATTTATTTCATTTTTAGATGATAATAGTCATAATATTAAATATTATTACTATTCTGTTTATCTGTATACTCATATTATTTTTAACAATTTTCAGTATCTACATTTTCTTCAGTAACTGATAGTTTACTACCATTAAATATGCAAACACCACATTTGGATAATGTTCAGCCATCTACTTCTAAAGAAGGTAGGTAGAAATAACATATCTTAAAACCTAATTTAAGGACATATTTACAAATCAAACAAGTCAGTTACAATGATTGAGGACACTAAATATGTATGTGACAATATTATAATATAACTATTTTTAGTAATATGCTGACATTATTTTAAACTGTTTACAGGGTCTAACTTTTCTTCAGTAATTGATAGTTCACTACTCTTGAACAAGCAAGCTCTGCATATAGATGATGTTCAACCATCAACTTCTAAAAAAGGTTTGTAATGAATTACATATCTTAAACCTTATTTACGGGCTTATTAACAAATAAAAAGATGATGATGATTTATGATCCAAATTTCTAATATTGTGTACATTTTGAGCGAAACTAAAATATTTAATATTCAAATTAATTTTGTTTAAATATTATTTGAAGTAGCAAAATGAGTATTTGTTCTCCTTGCCTATAGTCAACTTTGAAATATGGTTTAATTGATAATGGTGATGGTGGTAGTGTTGATATGGTAGTTTGGTTTTTATAGTGATAATGATAAATTGAATGTAATATAAATACATGTTTTATTATAATTTCAATAAAAGTAATTTATCCTATCCATGCTTAATATAATGAAATCAAATGTAGCTCTGCCTGTCTTTTCCCTTTTCATGATTCAACAACTTAACGAAATTGAAAAGGGTAAACTTTTACTAGGCGGTATGTCCCTTGTGCAAGGGACTGTCCAGGTAGGTGCAACAGCAGTGTGATATTCTACTGCCAAGCAGAATATACACTCGTTTTACTAGTGCACTGTAAGGAACTTTGTGTACTGTTTCCTTGTGTATTCTTTCTTCTTTCGCACTATTTTACGTATCTACGTGCAGAAGATAATTCTGTGTGTTTAATGTTCATTGGGTACCTTGTTTTGTGTATTTCAAATTAAATAATTTTCTTCTTCTTACTGTTAATAATCCTCCTTAATTTAATTAATTAATTTTATTTAATGTAAGTTTTGTATTGATTTCAGGTTGTATATCAAGACCAAGGACTTTGAAATCTCTATATAAAGCTGTTGAGAAAAATCGCCACCTCAGACACCAGCTGAATGTACAAAAATTAAGGCAAAAAGATTATGTGTCCCGTCTTTCAAAATTAAAAGAAATATGTCTAAAATCCACATATCAAGATTTATTAAAAAAATTGCCTAAACCAGGACAAATATTCACGACTATTCAATTGCGTCAATCACATAAAAAACCAAGGGGACGTAGATTTTCGTTGGAAGACAAAATAATGTCCTTAACAATTTATAAAAAAAGTCCTAAAAGCTACAGATTTTTATCAAAACTATTTGCTCTGCCTTCTTCACGCTCGTTGCAAAATTTACTCAAGAAAATAGAAATAAAGCCAGGAATTAATGAAGTTATCTTTGAAAAGTTAAAAGATACAGCCATGAAATTATTTCCAGCGGATAGAATTTGTAGTGTCATATTTGACGAAATGTCAATAACACCTCAAGTTATTTACAATGCTGTAAATGATGAATTTACAGGATTTGTTAGCCATGGGGAAACAAGAAAATTAGCCAACCATGCCCTTGTCTTTATGGTGAAAGGAATAAGGAAGGATTTTAAGCAACCTGTAGCTTATTATTTTACTAACAGTCTCAATAAATTAGAATTAAAAAATATAATAAAAGAAGTTATAACAAGAGTTAATAGTACTGGATTACATGTTTTGTGCACTGTATGTGATCAATCGTCCACAAATGTTAGTGCTATTAACTCTTTAATACAAGAAACTAAGGAAACATATTTAAAAAAAAATAAAGAATGGAACAAATATAATTATGTTATAAACAATAAAGAGATTATTCATCTATATGACATGCCTCACCTCCTCAAGGGCCTCAGAAATAATCTAATAACTAAGAACTTACAATATATTGAAGACAATAAAACAATCATTATAAAATGGGAGTATTTCCGAATGATTTTTGAAGCTGATAGGTCTTATGGGGAATTGAGGGTTTGTCCTAGAATTACAGAAGAACATGTGAATGCTGAAAAACTCAATAAAATGAAAGTGAAACTGGCCGCTCAGCTATTTAGTCACAGTGTAGCAGTGGCTGCTGAACACCTTACTGGTCTTCCCATAGAATGTAAAAATATAATTCCATTTGTCAAATTACTTGATAAACTTTTTGACAGTCTAAATAGTAGCAATTTGCACATTCAAGACGGTAAGGAGTTCAGAGCTGCTGTAAGAAATGGTTCAGCCCATCATGAGCTTTGGCAAAGGGCTATTAAAATATTAAAGACCGTAAAATTTTTACAAGAAAAGAAAATTGGAAATAATGTTTCCAAAACAGAAAAAATTGTTCCATCTGTAACCAATTTAATAAAAACTATTGAAGGGGTACAAGATGTATGGAAAATTGTAAAACGCAAATATTCATTTGATTGTTTATTGACTAGAAATCTAAATCAGGATCCAATTGAAAATTTCTTTAGCAAAATAAGAAGTCTAGGATACAGAAATGTAAGCCCTAATGCCGTTCACTTTGAAAGTGCATATAAAACATTATTATTAAATAATTACAGTGCTCTTTACTCACTAAACACTAACTGTGAAGACGATTTCAACGAATGCCTCATAACATTCGATTTTCTATTGAAAGAAAAACGAACTAAGATATGTATAGATGACAAGGAAGAAATTGTTATAGATGAGAGTTGCTTCAATTTAAATTATGACGCACAAGGTATACAGCAAAAACAATATGTATGTGGGTGGGTTTTAAAAAAATGCTTACAAAAAATTGTTCGGGGTTGTAAATATTGTAAGGATAAAATTATTAATTTACAAAATCAAAATAATAATTTTATATCGTTAAAAGAATACCATGATACAAAAAAATGGCTATGTTATCCATCGGAAGCGCTAGTAAAGTGTTTCCAGGAAATTCAAAACATAACAGTTAATTATTTAAAAGAAAGCAATAAAAAATGTAATTTAAAAAATGATATAAAAATCTTATGTGATATGTTTGTAGATTACCCATTTGATTGTATTATACATAAAGAAAGATTGACTATTTTTTTTACGGATAAAACTATAAATGTTATTATATTTAGTTGGTGCCGTACGTTAAATCGTATTTTGTCAGGGAAGTTAAGATATGATGGACAAGATCCAATGAAAAAGTATGTACAAGATTATTATGATAAGCACAGAAATGTTAAAAAATGTAAGTAAGTTGTAACTAAATAACTGAAGTCCGTCTATAAACTATTATTTCGTCGTTTAGTGTAGAATGGACTCTGAGTGCGCCAGTTAGAATTAATAATGTTTTTTTTCAGTATCTTATTCAAAATAAAGGTTGATTACTTGAGTATTTTTTGTTATTTTCTTTTTACCTCCATCTATTTATTTAGGCCAATTCGACCAAACTTGTTTAAACATTTTCCTGAAAATAAGGTTTTCTATCAATAAATAAAATTATTAATTATATATAGAAAACCTTACTTTCAGAGTAATGTTGAACAAGTTTGGTCTAATTGGCTCTAAACTACGCAATAAACCAATATTATGCCTACCTATATATATATATATATCAATACAATAAAAGTACCGGCAACATCCACCAGATCGCAGTGACGTCAATATTTATTTGACAGCCGTGTCGAGTTGCGCATCTATTCCTATATTATTACTATGATCTGTGGAGTAGAGTTATTAGAGGTTACCTGCCTGCTACATCAGTTTCTTTTTATTTTACAAAAAATGTGTGACTCGCAGATCTACCTAACTTTCTTGTAAAAGTTAATTATTGTGTTCAACTTCTACAGATAAGTAAATACACATAGCCATGGAAGCAACAGAGTTTGATGCCACTTTGGGTGGGAGCGAACATCTACCATTTTCAGCAAACAGTTTAAAATTCGCTGCATCTAGAAGCGTTGAAATTGCTGCAATGACTGAAAGTATCCTTCGGCCAAGTAAAACGAAACTTATATTTCAAACTTTACCAGTTCATATGAGACGCAGAGTAATGAGTCACAACAGCAAAAGATTGCCTCGAAAATTAAGACAAGCGCATCTAGAACAGTTAAAAAAGAGTGGACTGCCGCCGAAACAAAAGCGGCCTACAAGGAAATACAGACGCCGACCGGCAAACTTATTGGAAGAATATAATAGGAGACAGAAACGAAATGTTTGGTTGGAGACCCACATTTGGCATGCAAAAAGATTTAAGATGATAGAACGTTGGGGCCATCGACTGGCCTATGCACCTTGCGATAAAGCATTCCGGGCATGCTACAGAGGCAGCTCAGCACACTGCCTTCTGCAAGACATTTCTTACTACACGCCAATACACATAGAAGGGTCAGTAGCGGCAATCAAAGAAATGTTTTCTATGATAACCAGCCCCTCCTGTGGGCTTAGTGTTTCAGCCAAGGCATATGTCAATGGCACAAGAGAAGGCATTGTACATTTGTATGCAGAAAACAGATTTCCATGTGGCTATGTAGGTAAAGTTTATTTTGAATGGGAACAGAATAATACTTCTATAAAGGGTCTATGGTTGTTTGTACATCCATCACAAACAAAGCAAGTAGAATCACTTCTAAAGAGTATTACAAGTACTAATAAGGATGAAGACTATGAAACACCAGAAAAAAGAATAAAGATCAGTAATAATTGTATTGATGGAATCAAGATTAATGTAATGCTTGGATGTTTCAATCGATTTAGATTAACAGGCCCAAACAGTCATGCAGTTTTAGTACACAGTTTGAAATGTGTCACAGATTATGAACAAATAAAAAATGATGAATGGACATCAATTCAACAGCCTCTGTATTTGAAAGAAAAATTTGAATACTGGAATAGCCTGCGCTTAGCAAGTTCACCTTCACAACTACCTCCCAATATAATTATTAGCTTAGTAGTGAGGGATCCACGTTTAAGTAGGCCCTCACACCGCACCAAAGCTAAACAGGAAATAGATGTGGAAATTAATAGACAATCCTTATTGAATATACCTCCATGCCTACCAGACTCTCCTCTATGGAATAAAACCATACATGATGCAATAAAGAAGAAAAGACTGACCAATGGACAATTCATAGAGCATATAACTAAAACCCAAGTAGTGCCAGGGGAGGTAAATGAGAATGACCCAACATTACAAAGCATTCCTGTTATTTTGATACAAAGACCTGGATCACAACATTCTGATAAGAAAGTTGGTTGGTATTTCTTATTTATTTTCCTTATAAAAAGCAACTTGCCTGCATGCTTTATCTCATCCATTAGAATAGATTTTCAACTCAGAGATTCAACTCAAGTTTCAGGCATGGTAAGAGCCTCCTTGAACGGCATAATGTGTATGTTCGCCAATGCACCCTGGAAAATTGGCCCTCAATATCTCACTGGCTGACAAGTCATTCAACTAAAATATGAATAACTCCTGTATTTATGACACAGAAAGAAGTTTTAAGTTAGTTTTGAAAAGTTTATAAAATGTATGATGTTAACATTTTCAGGATATGGCAGCGGTTGGGACATTATTGTACCTTCCGGTTATGGTCTTCCATTCTGGCTTACATTTGTAATGTTTGGTGCAAGAGCAGGTGGACTAAGAGAAACAGAGAGTATAGCATTTGAAATGGGGGAATGTTATTTACCACCGGACTCTGAAGCAGGAAAAATTGAAGAAAGAAGGCTGGAATTGGAATTACGTGACAAATATTTCAGACTGCCACCTAGTAAAAGAGTTAATTACATAAAGTTGGCAATCAATAGCCCTTTTATATGCCTTTGGAATATACTGCTTAGTGATTGGGCTGGTAAAACAATAACTGATTTCTTCATATTGAGAGATAGGAAACTGTTGAGTGACATAAAGGTTGTTACAGTTACCATTATTTTGAACAGTGAGATTGATTTTCTTACAGGTTGCTTAACAAATTTCCTAATATATTTTTACAGGACTGTGTTAATATGAAGAGATGTTTACCAAGCATTGGGAATAGTGATGGTTGTTTATTACCAGTATATTTGAAATTAACAGGAAAGGGCAGTTTACGAAAACATGCACTCATATGTTTACCAGAAAGAAAAGATTTATCAAATATCAAGAGTTTATTTGAACCACATCATGAAGACCCAAATGAGAAAACTCGAAAAATTAAACGTACTGAACATATTAAATTAATAAAAAACCTCAGAAGAAAAAGAATGAAACTCAAAAAGAAAATAAGCATTGTAAGTTTTAGAGCCATAGCAAACGCCATTCATTTTGTATCAGCGATCATTTAAACGACTCGCTCGATCGCTGTCACTAAACAGTGCAGTATAGAAAGAAGTTGTATGTGGGCGTGGTATTAAAGTAGCTCGAAAAAGTTTCAAGCAGTTAGTATAACTATGTGCCTAAAAGCATAGTGGGTGGAAGCCAAAATAGATTATTAAGGATAGGTTAGACTGCCCATAATTGTATCAATGTTAGCGACTAGTATAGCACCTCTACAATCTTCAACAAGTCTCTGCACTGGCGCCTGGGAATAATTCGACACTTGTACCCAGAACAGCAGTACCTCTGACACAGGATCCCTTTTCTTGTGTAGTCAATAAACTAAGGTGCACCATTCATTGTCCTACATGCCGGCCGCCGCACAGGGTGCAAGTAATTATTTTCAGGACTGCGTATGGCTTTGAAACCAGTGTGACATACTACATGCTGGCCGCGGCATAAGGATCGTGACCCCTTTACTATCAAGTGGGATTACAGTAGCGCAAGATTTTTTATTTGGCGCACATTTACAGCAGATTAAGCTCTAATTATTAGTTTTACTCAATTCACCCTAGGAGCATTTTCTGGCTAGGGTAATACACCCTGATTTCAGTCGACATATATTGAGTAAAAGAATTAACTTGTTATGCTGAAATTGTTGGATGTTGTGTTGTGTGGCTTTACATTGATATAAGAACTTCTAACTTTCAGGTTAATAAAACCAAATCAGAGAAACGCGCCTCGCGAGAACCGTCAGAATATGTAAAATGTATGAGGGAGTTGTGGCTTCCTTCCAACATAAAACGTGTGCGTGACGTCTCCACAAGGCAAGTCATGGGGTACATTTCCCAAGGAGGCTTCAGTTTTACTGAAGCGCGCAGTTGCGGGGTCGGATACGTGACTTATAATGCACTGAGTGCACTTTTAGAACATGGTATAAATCAGGTACTAGTTAGAAACACATCGTCAAGGAAATACAGACTTGCAAACATATTAATCGTAAGGAGTGTATAAATAAAATAACTTAGTAAAAAAATTATGCCTTTTAATATTTTTTGCTATTACATAAACCTACGAAAGTAAGTTTCATTCATTCTTTGTGATGAATAGCAAACATACATTTACTTACTAACGTTCAGTACTTGACATAAGAGTTTAGTCAAAATAAAGTCAAATGATTCCTTCTCTATTTGTCAGTGAGTGTAACAATGATTATGGTATCTTCAGATTCTAACAGTGCAAAAACTTAGCAATGACGACATCTTCCGAGATTTTCATTTTTAAACTATTTAACATTATAAATCTCAAATGCTTAAATTTGTACGACTTCAATTCTGCTTGAATACAAAATTAGTAGCAGCCACACATTATTTTTTACAGAAATGTCTCTTTTACGTTGCCCAATCTCATCAAGCAGAAATGAACGGCCCGTCCGTTGACACCGAACTGGCCTTCATAACAAACTTTACACACGCACTAACACATTACAGTCTTATATTTTAGATCTCTTTCTCGCAATGGCATCCTCTACCGCCTTCAATTGCTTTAACAGTTCCTCCCGCCTTGACACTGACTTCTTGGCCGGGACTGCGTTTACTGGCGAGGTCGCCGGTCGCTTTTTGCCAGCTATTTCTAGAAGTAGATTTATACATTAGTGTAATACGCAATAGTCAAAGATAGTTGAGGATGCAAGATCCATTAAAGCTAATGGCAATTATAGAATTTCCTTTTGGCTACCCACTTTATATGTTTTATTTTATTTTTTATAAGAATGTATACCTTGACTCTTGGGAATAAGGATGGTTTTTAAATAAATACAACTAATAATTTTCTTACCTTTATCACTTGCTACCTCCTTCTTGCCCGCAACCGTCGTCACAGCTGCCGCTAGGCCAGCATTTGATTTTGCATTTAACCTGATTGTAATTATATTTTTGTAATATTACAATAGAATTTTAAAAAGTGTACCAATGATGTATAACTTTAAAAAAATTATAATCAAAAAAAATATTAAGTCGAGTATACCTACAACGTGTTAACGAAATAACGCAAAACCTCAGACACCCAAACTTATAGTTTTAAAAATAAATTTAGTACACTAATATTTATTTTCATAAATTATCGTTAATGATGTTAGTATTTTTAACATCATATTTATTCTGTTTGTTCGTAACTCTACACTCATTACATGCGTGCCATACGCTCGCTGGAGGTTAGTAACCTCTTGTCTCCGCATTGAGTAGGACTTTACTTTTAGACACGACAAGAAAAATAAATAGAAATATATAATGTCCTCCTGGCCGATACGACCACAGCAGCCAGGAGATGAAGTGCACAAGTGCACTCTCTTCCTTTGTTTTCACAAATCGATGGGACGGAAGCCCGACACGACCGTAGAACCCACTTTCCTGCATGCCTAACTGACTTATCATCTTACTTTGCAAACAATAATGTGATCAACCTTCATTATTCTGACCAGTAAAGAGCAAATACAGAAAGTTATAGCCTTCAGTGAGATATTAGCCTGCGACCTCCGGTTTTCAAAAGAACCGCGTCACGGAGCTTACAAGATAAATATAGTACAATATCTTAACTGTGTCTCTTGATATTGAATTAGTTTCAGGTGTTGCGTTAATTCATTACCACCATGTATATATAAAAACGTATTTTAATCATAGTCTAGTAGGTCAATCCAAACAAATGTACGAACCTCGGTCTCGCAGCTGCGTTGAGAAGTCTCGCGTGCCTTGCTCGCCGCGCGCCCGAACTGCCCGATGTTGAGGACGAATGGGACTCGCTCTCAGACTCGCTAGACGACGATGACGACTCTGCATACAAAACAGTTACCAACAATCCATGCAAACTGCTCTGCAAAATTATATACTACAGGTATACAACTTTTTAGGGGTATCTTCTTTACATATGTTTGTTAGCAACAGGTAATTTAGGATACCCTCTACATAATGATAAACACACAAAAACCCGCCATTACATTAGATTTGACAAACCACAAATCCTCACAAAAGAACAGCTATTCCTAAGAATGATTTCATAAGGCTATTGAAATTAAAAAACATTTAAACAATAGAGAAGATGGCTGGATGCTACCCGTCAACTAAACCCGTGAAAATATAATTATCGCAAGGACAAGCATTCCACTGGAAGACCTCAAGATACTGTAAGCTCTGCTTAGATCAGACTAACAATAACAATTAGAAGATCTGAGGGTACCCTGAGATAACTATGTCGTATGGACAGCTGCCACCTGAGTCCTCTCGTGACCATGATTGCTGTAAAGTGTCCGAACGTCGGGATATTAAAATCAAAAATAAACCGCGATATAATCCGTCAAGTTTTTTTAGGTTGTGATAAATCATGAGTTTCATACTTAGTGGTAGAAAAAATGTTCAGTATGATGTAAAGAAACCACCTTTAAGAAGTTATTAATGTTTTTAAATCAGTCTTAATCTTAAAACAAACAGATACCTGACCCAGATGATGACGACCTGGAATACTTCTTCCTGTCTCTGTTACGACTGGACGCCTTAGTACGACCATACGGATCGAGTTCCTCCTGTGAGAGATAAAAAATTAACTAGTAAAGTCATTCATACGTATGTACTAAAGTCTAAATCAGTATTCAGTAGAGTAAACTGACATTTGCTAATGTCACTTTGTAAAATAATATTGCCAGTCTATAGTGATTCAATCACTTACTCAAAGTTAATGAGAACATATCTAATACTATCATCAATAATTTTAAATAGAAATTATATTTAGTTGTCAATAGATGATAACTTTATATAAATCTAGTGAAATTGACGAACAAGGCTGCATGGGCTATAATTTTATCTTAAAAACATCACACGTACACCAAGTCGGTGGGAATAAGTTGACTTTGGCTTTACACACGCCGTCATCTTGTTTATCATTTGGCTTATAACTTCTGGTCAGAGTGGACGAATGTTTCTTTTGCTCACAAGTACTGACTAAGTGATCAATATAATCATTTTGTCAATTCACAAATTTTTTTTTCATCAGAAACTGGTAACACTGTAAACGTCAGTTTACTCTACTGAATTATTGATTAACTATGGCGTTTTCATGAGACATGCATGCCGTTCTTGCCCATTGAGTAAGCAAAAAATTACATCAGTTAAGGCTTAACCCAATCATGTTCTTGGCCGTGGGGTTTCATTAGATAGTAGGTTCCTTGTGCATCCTTCAGATGTTCGCTCAGAGTAATTTGAATGGAGCTAGTATCGCGTCGATTCCCCGAACAATTTTTTTCGTGGCACTTTTGCGGGGTGCGGGAGGCGAAGTAAACACACACAGATACATTTTCACGCATACCCACACTATAATAAACTCGCAACACATCCTAAAAGATACGTACACAAATAAACAATGACCTGAACATATGAACAAAATCTGGCAGAGGGGTTAGCGCATCATGATCTCTCCAGTGGTATCTCCTCTAAGGATGTTCGGGGTCCTTTTAGTAAACGGTATTTTTTTTAAAGTTTTGCAATCAGTTTGGGTAAGTAATATCTAAAACTACTCAAGTTTCTATATCCAAACCTACTCAAGTTTATATATTTCAGCATCAGTGATGGCATATTATAGGTGTGACAGACAGACGAAGTCCCACAATAAGGGTTCCTAGGTATGGAACACTAAAAAGATGGTAAGAATCAAACATACCCCATTTGAAAACGATAGACCCGTAATCTTTTGAAAGCTTCCTCTGCAAAAGCAAACAAAAATGTACCTTGTGTCGATGCGAGGCGGGCGCAGGCGGGTTGGCCGCCAGTTGCCTCGCGGCCGCCGGCGACGGAGCACGTCGTCGCGGCGCCGGAGGGTTCATGGCCGTCGCCCTCGCTGTTGCTAATCGACGCTCACGAACTATCACCGACGGTGACAACCTACACACGACACCACTGCCTATATTAACACCGTCATTACACCCGCCTCGGCTACAAACCGAGACCACACACACATTTAGAACATTCCAGTCATAGTCGTATTATACGAGTTCAGTACCCACGCTCTGATTCCGCACTCAGCGACTTTATGTATACCATCGAAACTAGCACTCGGTAAAGTCTCTTCAAAGAGACCTCCTCACCTTTGTCTCGAAGACGACGACGCCCTCCTCTTGCGTCGAGCGCTGGGCGATCGCGAGCTCCGGGAACTGGAATTTGAAGAGCTGTGGAATCAGCGGGACGTCGGGGGGTGGGGGGTGGAAATGATTGATGTACGCACACACACACACCCACGCACACGTGCAACAAGTACGCTCACGTTGGTACGTTTCATTTACATGTTACCCACACATACACACACTCGCAACCACAGTGAGTTTCAGTAGTGACAGCCGTTCAAACCAAATGTGGATACATGCGTTTGTTAATGAAGAGTAGAAATGAATGTCATCAGAAATCGTAACACACGAAATTAGAGAGTTATGAAAGCGAAACCCATTGCCCGGGTAGAGGAACGAAGCGGGGGGAAATAATTTAAATTAATAAATAATAAACACCAAATACATAAAGAAACTTATGTTTTGAGTTTGCCAGTCTGACTGTATAGCTTCTTACTACAATGAGAATATTTTGGTCTATTGAATATCTAGTGGAATTTTGTTCAACTACGCGTGTGCAACTGTGCAATGGTAACTTAGTCATCATACTTGGTTATGATGCTTTCATTTTTATTATATCAATCATGCGCAGTGCCACATTAAGAATCAATTAAATAATATTTGAAGCCAAACCTGATTATTTATTGTAGTTTCATAAATTTGAACGACTTCGACGTAAGCTCCTATATAACTGCTGTTATCGGCTGCAAGGGTAGCGTGGATCGTTTCATCGATCCGATAGTCGACGTGGCGGTAATCACTTTAATTATCCGTAACAATTTAACGAGAACACGAGAGAGTGCGTAAATAAGACGTAGCGTCACTATCTAGCCGGGTATGCAAACAGTGACTATTCGGATTTGATGAACTTCGATCCAACATTGGGGCACAGCCATGGTTATCATACATAAAGTAGGGGAGTCAAAACTAAAATATGAATAGGTATTCACACTATTTTTTTTTTGTCTTAACCTGAAAATCCGTGTAATGAAAATGCATACTGCATTAGTACCGTACCGTATTAGTATATTTCATCTTAAGAAATGAATTTCTCTGTTGGCTCTCCTACTCTAGTATAAATTATATCTATGGGCGTAGAATATCATCAGCAGTTTTCTACGAGACGGTTTTCAACCAGCCCAAATGAGTTATCGCTAGTTATTACGACCCGTTCTTACATTTGCAGTTCAGAAAGAGCGGCGCCTGATGGATATGATTCGGGACAGATTGCACTTACAATCTGAAGTGATCGTTATTTTGCTGACTTCATATGGGCAATAGGGCACATTTTCCCGTGCGAATAGGCTTTCTTGCGGGTAAGAGCGGGCGTGTAAATTCAACCAGCTAATGGATCGTCCAGATATCATCTATCTATTATTTATACTAAACTATGAACTGCCCAAGCATTTCCATATTACTATTGAAAATAAGAATAACCATTAATTTAGTGGTCTAACTTTTATAACCGTTTTTCAAGTTGTACACTTATCCAGAACACATAATAGATAGATAGATATTGACAATCCGGGCGGGATAAAACAGTCTCGTAGGAAAGTGTAGTTGCGGCGTGTAGTCTCCGCGGAGGCATACCTGGAGGAGGAGTAGGAGTCGTCCGAGGAAGGCGGCTTGCGACGTCGCGCGGCTGGTTCCGCCCTCATCCAAGGGTCGGCCCACTCGTCCCCGCGGCCCCCGCGTCCTCTCCCCTCGCGCCCCTCTCTCCCTTCCCTCCCTTCCCGCGGCTCCCTCCCCTCGCGACCCTCACGCCGTTCCACCTCCGCCCGCTGCACTATCACCTCGCGCGACGCTCGCACGCGTCTCTGTTTAACGACCAACTAGAGTGAGACCACTAGATATCCTCGTGGAAGAGCAGTCAGCGTGACATATTGGGCGGCTGACTTAGTCGTTTCGGTGAGAATGGAGATGATATTACAGAACTCAAGAGAATTAATAGCTAAGTGGCAGAGTCATTCCGGCGGCGGGCTCATGGGCAAGGCACTGGTAGGCACGGTACCTAGAGCAAATGTCCCCGTAGAGCCCAGGTCTCCACCTCTGAGCCTAGCGACAGCCGCGAGGTTTTAGTGGGCAAGAATCCCACATACATTCACAAAGATTTAATATCTAATATCTTAAGCGCCGGTAACGCGCTAGTGATTCTTCTGGTGTTGCTAGCGTCTATAGGCTACGCTGACTGCTTACCATCAGACGGGCCGCACGCTTGCTCGCCACCTTGGTAGTATAAAACAAGAAAAAACATACCCCGGTTGACAACCCGGGAAAGTTCCCCGAGACACACACGAGAGGACATTACAAGTGTAAGGTCTGACCTTATTATGGTAGGTCCCGTCCTCGGCGGCGGGCGCGCGCTCGTCGTAGTGCGGCGGACGCTCGTAGGCGCGCTCACGCTCACGCTCGTACGGGTGCTCGCGCTCGAAGTAGCGCTCGCGCTCGTCTCCCGGCGGCCGCGGGAAGCGTCCGCGGTACATCGGACCGTACGGCCGGCTAGACCAGGGATTAAATCCTTCTTCTTTACATAGTTTTTTTTTTGCCCGATTGCTGAGCTATGTTTTTTTGAGTGTGCATGTAAGTATGTCACGGCATGCAGCCTAAACGGTTAGATGGATTTAGAATTTTAATATGTCGTTAGATTCATGTTAGTTGTGGGAATGACATAGGCTATACATTTTAAAATAAATATATATATTTTTTACTTCTAATAATATGAATATGGGAATCAAATGAAAGGTTGAAATATACTTAAATACATGTGTGTATATATTTTATATAGTATATGTAATGTAATTTAAGACCAATTTTTTTGTTTGCAGTTGGGCTTTTTGTGATTTTATCAAATATACTCGTTTGTCGTATGGTTAGTGGCCAACCTGGTGTCCGAGTTGTTCAAGCTGTATAAGCTGTACTTTAGGGTTCTGACTTAGCTTAACGACAGCTGTCTAGATGACAACAACAGGGACCGACTTTTTACGTACCCTCCGAGGCACGGAGACGATCAGTTCTTCAGAGTTCATGTCAGTGTCAGTTCATGCCACTAAACGGCCACCCATATAAGGACTGACCTTGCCTGAAGTTGCTTAACCAACTGATCGTTTACCGAGTTTACTGATCGTTCAGTGTTTACAACTGGCTATGAGGGACTCTACAAAATATAAAAGAAAGTCACTTTCAGCATCAGTCTGTATATCCGCTAACTCCTCCTAAACCACTCAACGGATTTTTAAACGGTTCTCACTGCCGGCTAGATATTTATTCATTGAAGGTTTATACTTATTTACACATAAACAAACTAATTAAGTTTTTATATAAGTAAAAACAAACAATTTTGAAACCAAGTTTTCTAAATTACACCCGTACAAAACCAGGGCGCAAACCCGCCCTGGCTAAATATTATTATATGATATAAATGCTAAGCCCACTAAGATCCTTATCAGACCTATTCAGTAGAGGCCGTTTTTTATCTAGTGGTAACTTCAAAAATATTGACCATTCAAAAGTGCTAGCGCTAAGCCAATTAAAATCAATCATATGATAATGGTCCTTCGAGCCATTAGTGTGTTGGGTCCTTCGAACCGTTAGTGTGTTGTACCTGAAACCGTCGTGTTCGCGGTAGTGGTGATGCGGCGGAACGTCGTGGGGACGAGGCGGCGAGGCCCCCACGGCGGCGGCAGCATACGCCAGCTCTGCATCCGGGTCATGGACCACACCACCCACCGACAGGTGCAGCTTCTTCTCCTCGAAGTCCATGTCCTGCTCCTTGCGCTTGTTCGCTATCCTCAACATCTACCCCACCAACGACGCTTTTATTTTAGGTTTATTTTTTTGCCCATAGTAAGACCACCCCCCACCCATCTTCTCTCGTTGGGTCGTAAGAGGCGACTGAAGGAAAACAAGAAGACGGGCAGCAGCGTCTTTCTATTGGATTACCTACCAAATATACCTACTGCGATCCTCAAGACGCCTGCCAAGCGTGGGAATATGCATGATGACTGCAACACAATACCAATAAATCTGTGGTTTTGAATATTAGAACAGATTGCACCGATTCCAGAAATGCATCTCATTTTCATAATAGAGAGACTTTCGTGATATTTAGGCAAATAAATTACTTAAATATAGCTAATCACCATTTTGTAATAAACACTAATCAGAGTGAATGGCCTAAATCCTAATTACAAAAAGATAATATAGACAGTATTATAGATACTGCGGTGGCTCGCAGTTGAACTACTTGTTGTTACTTTTGATCTAATGTTTGTGACTAGTGTGTTGTATGTGGCGTAGTTATCGTTATATAGGGTGTCGAACTTGATGTGTAGCCGTGTGTACTAACAACGAGTCTCGTAATACCAATAGATTTGATTGATCATGAGCGGAACGACAAAGAAATAGGGGCGTTTGTTCATCATTGAGACATGACAGGCTCATAAACAAATATTTTGTGTACCGTGTAAGTTATGCGAGCTGGTTTTATGTGCGGATAGAGCGTGGTGTACCTCCTTGGCGGTTCGCAAGCCGCGCTCCCAGGCGGACTCAGGCGGCGCTGCGTCGCGCGCTCCCGCGGGATACGTCCCTGTGGTCGGTACGCCGCGGACAACGTCAAACATGTTGTAGTTGCCCTTGTCCGTCACACCCGGGTGCAGGAACCTACGCACACCCACCACACTATTTTATAATAGCCACCACCACCACCATATATTTTAGTATTTCTTTCTTTCCTGATTGATACGGCCATGGGATGCGATTGATGTAGCAATTTTTTTTTATCCTGGGACAACTAATTTGATCCCAAACTAGGCAGAGCCTGTACTTTGGACAACAGACAACTAACTTTACTACTATACTTTTTTGTAAATGCATACTTATACATATGGATAAATAACACCCAGACATTTGGTGGGCATCAAACCCACAAGTTATCAGGTAGCAGCCAGTGTCTAATGGCTAGATCAACAGGTCCCATCAATTAATTGTACTGCACAAGTATACAGGGTCTCCCAAAACTCAACGATAACCTGGTACCGGGCGAGAGGCCAAGGTATACCAGTTATGAAAAAAATAAGAAAAAAAATCTATGTCACTTAGTCAAGCGATGATAGACATTTTTCGAAAAAGTAAAAAATTTGACACCCTTGGTCGCATTTTTAGGTACTGTGTTCACAATTTTACAGTGATTGGTTTAATAATGTTATCTCAAATAACAGTGCTATTAATCGTAAGCACAAATGAAAGTAATAATCATTGTTAACTAAGTAAAATAAATTAAATTTTGACGAGTTATGGTTTATAAAATTTATGTCAGTCAACTTTGACACTCTACGTTGGAAAAAAAATGTACTACACTACCTACGCCAAGTTTTTTTAAAAGATGGCCCATTTAGTCTAGATTTCAAAATAGTACAACACTTGCCACTTTTCTTGCCAATAAAACTGCTATTTTGTATTTTTTGCGAAAGGAACTCATGGAAAATTTAATCAAAATAAAACGGTAAATTATCGTAACACTTTATTATCCTCCTAAAACTAAAGCAGATGTTCAAATTGTTTCCCTCCAGCACGAATACAAGCTCTGCATCGCCTCAGAAATGACCTGTTCACCAGTCTTGCAAATCTCCTCGCATTGATTTCTTCTGATGCTGCATCAATTTTTTGGCGCAATTCTGTTACATTTTGAATTGGTTTTGAGTAGACCTTTTCTTTTATGCATCCCCAGTAAAAAAATCTACTGGATTCAGGTCTGGGGAACGAGGGGGCCATGAAATTAGTCCAAGGCGTCCGATCCATTTACCGGGATATAATTCGTTTAAATATTCTCTTACAGGCCGGGCATAATGTGCTGGGCAACCATCTTGTTGATACCACATTTCTCTGTAGATGTTGAGTGGTACATCTTCTAGCAATGTCGGCAAATCATTTTGAATAAAATGCAAGTAGGTGGCGCCATCTAAATTTTCAGTCAACTCAAATGGTCCAATTATTTGACCATTTAATATTCCTGTCCACATGTTGACTTTAAATTGGTACTGGGATCGATCCTCACGCATCAAATGCGGGTTTTCCGTATGCCAACCATGAAGGTTATGCAAGTTTAAATAACCGTCTCTTTTAAACGTCGATTCGTCAGTCCACAAAACTTTATTTAGAAAATCCGGATCTTCACGAATTTTCGCTAACATGGTTCTGCAGAAATCAACTCTGGGTGCGTGATCACGTTTTAACAAGCTCTGCACACGTTGTACATGGTAAGGATGAAAATCGTATCGTTTTAAAATTCGATGTGCGGTACTCTTCGCCACACCCGTTGCAATTTCAATAGCACGTACTGAGGTACTGGGGTCATTTACAACTTCATTCAAAACTTCAGCGTCGTAGTTTCCTTGAGGTCTCCCACCAGATGTACGAGCACTGGGTAATCGTCCTTCAGAGTATGATGCGTGCACATTTTGGAAGACACGATAATCTGGGTGCCGCTCCACATTCGGGTACCTCTCCCGATACAGTCGAGCTGCAGCAGAGGCATTACAACGGCACTCACCGTAGATAAGATGCATATTTGCATATTCTTGCGGTGTGTACAAATGCGGCATGTTGTTCACACACAGTTTGCACAGCACAAAGTCCAAAAAACAAAGTCAGAGTCGTCAAGTACGGATAGAGTATCAAGTCCAGGGTAACACAAGCCTAAGTCGATAGTACGAAAGTAACACGATTACGAGAGATGCGCAGTAAACGAAGAAACGATGCGTACTAAATGTTATTGTTTAAATTTTATTATGAACGACTGATGAGTCGTTGTGAGTGAGACGGATAGTGACGCCTCGTTTTGACAAAAACCATAACTACTATCCATTTCTTTTTATCACTTTTGTTCATTACAAACAATGGAGACTTCGAACTTTTCAAACAAAAGAATATCAGGTATTTTTTTTTAAATGAGGTATCCCTACGCATAGCATACCAAATAGCAGTTTTATTGGCAAGAAAAGTGGCAAGGGTTGTACTATTTTGAAATCTAGACTAAATGGGCCATCTTTTAAAAAACTTGCCATAGGTAATGTAGTACATTTTTTTCCAACGTAGAGTGTCAGTTGACTGACATAAATTTTATAAACCATAACTCGTCAAAATTTAATTTATTTTACTTAGTTATCAATGATTATTACTTTCATTTGTGGTTACGATTAATAGCACTGTTATTTGAGATAACATTATTAAAAAAATCACTGTAAAATTGTGAAAATTGCGATCACAGTACCTAAAAATGCGACCAAGGGTGTCAAATTTTTAACTTTTTCGAAAAATGTCTATCATCGCTTGACTAAGTGACATAGATTTTTTTTCTTATTTTTTTCATAACTGGTATACCTTGGCCTCTCGCCCGGTACCAGGTTATCGTTGAGTTTTGGGACACCCTGTATATGTCCACAGAGGATCTTTGACACAGACAACTGGATCTGATCCTAACCAATGACAACTCCCAAAGTTTTTGCTCCCCACAAGGTTTGTATCCGGTTCCACAGCGGCGCTATGAAAGCTACACACAGATATTATTAGTCATATGTAAAGTAAAGTACATACTTTGCATGCTCAACTGATACCGGACGTTTAACAACCATCATCAAGGCTATAATGTACTACAAATACATTATTCTGTTCATATTATTAAAATCTACCATAAGGCTAAGACTGACGCGTCACTATGACTCTTCGTATGACTTTTATTAGAACTGAAAATGGAATGTAAGAAAGTAGTTCAGTACCTGCAACTGACGCCCCACGTGCACGCGCCCCTTGAAAAGAACCGACACACCGGCCGAGGCTCGCTCTCTTCGGGACGACGCTCAGCCTCATCGGATACCTCGCCTTCCTCCAGCGAGGAACCTCGCGACCTCTTGCCAGCCTTCACATCCTCTGTTGAGCACATTCGTTTTAATGCTTAAAACTTTCCCCTTAGATTCCTGATTGCAGTCTAATACGTCATAACGGGGACCTTGCACAATTTTTATTTTTAGTGTGTAATAAAGATCTTGCTTAAAGATATATGCAAAAATAATGAATGCAAATGAAAAGTCAGCTTCTCAAAATCGCCAGACGTGATGACGAATTGTGTCGTCACAGCGTAAGAAGACGGCACAAGTTTCCATGGCCACAGAAAAGATACTCCAAGAGATGCTTGAAATTATGTTTCAATTTACATAACAAAAAACAAATCTTTTGTATAGAATTATTAATTTTTGTCACTATTATTAAATTATAATCATAATCCCTTACTATAATTTTCATGCATGTTCCCTATTGAACATCGTTATTAGATACAAATAAATAAATCTATCTATCTAATCAACAAAAAAAATATTACAATCAAAAGAATTTTGGAATTTTAGGGCCACACAAAAGTGCGATGCGATGCGATGCGGCGCCGCATTGCAGGAATTAGTATCGAAAAATTCATTTGTTTCTCGCAGATATTTGCAATGCGATGCGAATTCACAGTTATGTGTGGGAAACCTTAAGTAAAATTACAATATTTTTTTTAAATTAACTACTGAATACTGTCGTATACCTTTTTCTCCGCCCTTATCGTCAACATCGCCATTTGATTGTTCATTTTGTTTTGGTTCAATACACTCTCCTTCTTCTGCCTCAAAATCTAACTGCTCCTCTCCATCCTCTGTATTGCTTGTCTTCTCTTGTGGTACCTAAACAAATAGGACAAGATGTACACTCTTTATTGTACACCAAAAATAGTTACATAAAATAACATAAGCCTAGAATATGTACAAATCACTATTAGTCTAAATTATTCAGTTTATTGAGCTATGAAATGTTGGCATGATGATTTGATATTGTTTGGTGCACCCAACATAATAGCTTATAGCTTTAATAATTGATATGTAAGTTATGCAGATACTTGCTGTTAGTGTGCCCTTTTCAAATATGTATACATTCAGGATCCTATTTCAATGTTCTAGCATTCATCACAATAAACATTTGTAAATAAACAATGTCAACTTCTAACTCCACTATGTTATTGGAGTAGTTGTAGCTAATGCCTGGTAGAAAATATAACTGTTTACTACCACTGTATTCCTTTAGCAATTACATAAGTAGATACAATAAACATATTTCCTTATTAAAATAGTAATTACCTTTTCAAGTTTAGGAGTCTCTGCTTTTCCTGTTTCAGATTGTGGAGAACATTGTGTACTTGCTTTACCATTGACATTGGAATCTATATTTGTTTCTGGTGAAGCTGGTGGAGATTTAGGCTAGAAATACAGTAAATAGATTTATGTCTAAATCAATCCTATACATCCAAATATTATTGTATCATACAAATACTATACTCATAATGATTCTTCTTCCTTTGAATGGGTGTTTTCAACAAACCAATAGCTTTGGCACATATTTTGTACAATAGATATTGGTAGAACACCAGTGCATAAAATAAAAGTTATATTTTTACGACAGAAATCCACTTATTTTGAAGATAATGCGTACTGCACATTTTCGTATCAAAATGTTAGATAAATCCTACCTAGTCCTAAAATTATTATGTTAAATTAAATAAATGGTTCATTTAGAAACATTACCTTGGATCCCTTCCCTGAATCTTCTGGTCCTACAGAATCCAAATCTGACACATCAGACAGATCTTCGTGACTTATGTTTAAATCTTTGCAATCATTTTTATCAATGGATGTTGATTTACTTTGCAATTTAGCATCTTCTTGATCTGATTCCATTTCACCTACACAAATATCAAAATAAACACAAGGAGAATTTATATTATAGACAACATAAATAAATAAGTTCCAGGTGAATACCATCTGAAATTTCCTCTGTGGCTGGATCCTTGGTGCTTCGTTTATTATATGAAGAACTCCTACTTGATTGGCTGGATTCAGATCTACTGCGATTCCTCGATGTGGGCACCATTTTCTGTTCCGCTTTTGTGTGTCTCCTCCATGTCTCATTTCTTTCTTTTGGACTCCATTCATTTTTTTTAATATTAGTTGACCTATTTGAATTTCGATCAGGGGAAGGACTAGATGAAGAAGTATGTGTAGCAGGATTTCTTGAGGGAGGGGAGGCAACCTGCGATGGGGAGTCTGGAGATGCAGGCCTAGATCTGTTATTTGGTGACCCTGCAGCTGACCGGGCTGAACTACTGGGACTTTGTGGTGTTTTAGGGCCCTCTCCACCTGATGGAGGAGCTGAAGAATATTGATCAGCTGGTCCTGGAGATCCCACATTGGAACCAACCTCACTTGGAGAGTGCGGGCCTTCAGGAGACTTTGGACCTGCTGGTGATGCAGGCATAGAATTTTCAGGAGAATTGATATCAGAATGGGCACCACTCAAGTTATCAGGAGATTGTGGATGCTTAGCAGAACTCGGAGATCGAACTGAGGGGGACTGTGATCGGCTTTCAGGAGATGGAGATTGAGGTCCTTCTGACCTTGGAGACTGTGGCGGAGATTTTTGGTCCTTTTTAGGGCTTTCACTACCATCTGAGGAGGAGCTCCTTCGACTCCTAGAACTTGAGCTGCTGCTTGTTGATGAATGAGCATCTCCACTACCATCTCGAGAATCTTCTGAATCCATGCCTGTAAATAAATGAGTTCCTTATGAAGCTTATTACTACTTGCAATAAAATCCCAACCCAAACAAGCACTGTTTGTTATTCTTAATTTAAATAGCTTCACCAGAAAAATGATGCAATACTGATTTTAGTGTTAGTTCACACATTCTCAATATTATATCTCTATTTTAATAAGCGTAGTTTGAATATAATTGTATTCTTATAATTTAGGTAGGTAACCTATTTAATAACAATAGTGACAATGATTTTTTTGTCTTATTTCATCAACACTCACCTGGTGCAGACAATTCTACAAATAGTATTTAATCAAATTTCATCTAAATCTTCTAACATACCGAATTAATTTAAATAAAAAAATGAGGATATTCATGGTCATGGGATCAGTCAAACTGATTAGGCCATTGTATGTAATCCCTATGAAAAAAATACAAATATCAATAATAATTTTCTTTGTTTTATGTATGAACTGTTTTCTCTTTTACAAAACTTTTAATGCTACGTTGTGATGTATATTGAAGACACGTCCAGCCTTACCTTGACGATGACGCCTCGACGCCAGATACGGTTGCACTTTTTTACACTTTTCATATTGTAAAGACTTTTTGAACTTTATAATCACAACACAAACGAAACTTGGGTCTGTCACATATACTTGTGAACAACTTTTAACTTTTTTGAACGTTATACTGACGATAACTTATTAATATCAACACTACTTCAACATGGCTGTGATACTGAAGGAAATATATGAACATAATAAATAATCACTTTCCAGTACTTTCCTTGGGTTAACTTACGCCCTTACCTTAACTGAGATGGTTATGACGGAAATTTTCTTGAAGTATTTGTAAGTTTAGTAAAAAATCCTTTATTTGCGCCGCTAGCGAATTTTTCAACCTCTCAACGAAGCGAAGGAAGTCATTAATAACCACAGACTACTGTTGGTAATATACAGTGTTGCCAGCAGACAGTTTAAAAATGGGCCGAAAGCAGCGCTGGCAGGGGCCGATTTTAGGCAGTAAAGGCCGAAGTACGACTTTCCATTGAGTTCCGTCGAATTGCGGGGTGGGAAGGAGTTGGGGAGGCAGGGGGAGGTGTACTACCCCCCCCCCCCTTTAAAGGAAAAGTTGCGGAGCCCCCCATTTTCGAGTTTTTTAATTTTTAATTCTGAGGAAATTTTCCTCATTTTATGAATTATAATTAGTAATATGTGTAAAAAACAAGGGTTCCCCCTTGTTTTTGGGGGGAAAAGGGGGAGCCCTCTCCATCAGAAACGGTACTAGAAAACAGGAAAAAGAGATGTAAAACAAAAAAAAACATCGAAAATTTTCGTTTTTCTGTTTTACAAGAGCCCATCCTTCATCTTTAATGTTTAGAACGTATGACTTAATAAAGTTCTAAGCTTTTAGAATAGGAATTGGTCAACCGAACCAATGATTTCGATGGATTGGCTGTCGGAGGTTTAAAGGCCGATGAAGGGCCGATGGCAGGCAAAGGCCGACATAGTTTCGAAAAGGCCGAGAATCGGCCCCCCAGGGGCCGATCTGGCAACACTGGTAATATATAAAGTAAGTAGTGATGCTCTTGCTCTATGTCTATTATTGTCTATATCCATAAGCATACATCGATGTTTCGATGACATCGATATCTATATTGTTTAGACATAATGAATAATGACTCTCAGTCTTAGAGGAGATACCACTGGAGTTAGTATCGCGTCGATTCCCCGAACAAATTTTTCGTGGCACTTTTGCGGGGTGCGGGAGGCAAAGTAAACACACAACACATACAATTTCACCCACACTCTTGCAAATGTCTAATATAAACTCTTCATGTTTCTATGAACACACACTATAATAAACTGGCAACACATTCAAAAAGATACGCACACAAATAAAGAATTTACACAATTTATTGCACGTCCACAGACGTAAATTGTAGTGATGTGGTGCGTGCAAAGACCGATAAATAATAAACGGGTTCAAAGAATGGAATGTTTTAAAGAATTAAGATTATTGTATTCATTTTGTAAGTCAAACAAGTAACGCATTTAAATTAGTTAGTATTATATAAGTACATCATTATATACTTATGTTATCATATCATTTCAAATATTTAGGCCATATATTAATCCCGAGCTCAATGATGATGCAGACATTGAGTGAGAGCGGAGGGCATTGACAGTGAGAGTAAATATTCTGGCTCACTGGTTTGCACCCTACTCACTGACTGTTAAAATTACTCAGTTTCGCGCGTACTGCACAGCATTTTATACTTACAGCCTGTGGGGAAATTACACGCAAGGATCCTACGACGCCCTACGTATCCAATACAATAATGTGTTCAGAGTGCTGGTGTGATTGCCTCACTTCCGTAGCGCATCTAGGATGTTCGCGGACGCACACGTATATTGCTTTTACGCTACTATGCGCAAGAGGTGTGCGTCCCTGGTGCGCAGGGTGCGGAGCAGCCCTGACACTCTTCAGAACATGATAGTTAGCTGGATTTTGGATACGTAAATCATTGTTGCTCCATTTCCCATGATCTGGTGCGCGATAATTTGCTTATTATTTGTATACAGTATGTATAATTTGTGCATTATACTGCACAAACGTATGCGTTGATACCGATTTCGATGAAGACGGCGCGGTGCATCGACGGGTTTTCGACTCCGTCTCTGTGAGCACTGTAACAGGTTCCCGGGGGCTATAATAGTCTCAAAGGCCAGGCACTGAGAGTGCAAATCCCACGGGAGATACCAAGCTGTCCTCATGTGCATCCGCGGGAGTTTCTGTAGCGTTTAATAGGTGTTAGGTTCCATGTGCAAGGAACAGTTCAAGTAGATTCTTCCGATAAATATAAGGTAAATTGCGCTAATTCCCGAACAAAATTACGTTTAATTTTTTACTAGTTACCACTTTAGATGCGTCGAGAACATAACCTCCTTTTTTTAAGTCGGTTAAAAACCAGGACCAACTTTTTAGTAGCCCTCTGAAACTCGGATACGGTTAATTCAAACGTCGCCCATCTATTTATTCTTATACCTTGATACCATATTGTTATATATACACATAAATAAATCATAAACATTGATCGAGCCGTTTTGGAGGAGTGCGAATGCCGTGAGACGAGATTTAAATATGGATTTTGCATTTTAATAGTATTATTTACATACGCGTTGAATACATACCGCCTTTTTTAAAGTCGGTTAAAACCGGGACACAAATTTTACGCTCTCCCTTATTTGTGCCCTCCAACCGAAGCACGGAGACGTTTAGTTCAAAGAGCATTGTATAATGCTGACCGGTGATTGACCGTCTGGTCACCCATCTGTATAATTACCCAGCCTAACGCTGCTTCACCTAGCGGTATATAATATACTTTAAGACCTATCCTCATACCTACTAAATATATGTACCTAAAAAGAAAATCTCATAAAAATCAGTCAAGCCGTTTTGGAGGATTTCGACCACAAACACCGTGACACGTGATTTTTATGTATAAGAAAAGGAGAAGAAGATTATTGTTATTTATCACGATACATTAATCTATTTTTATAACAATAACTTCATTATAATAAACATAATTCATAATTATTAGAATTTCCTCCATTAGCCTAGAATGAACTAATTTTTTTTCGTACATTCAATCCTGTCCTCGCACTATGCTGTAACTAGGATAAAACATGGCGCGAAATTTTGATTCAGAGATAACAATATTTGGTTTCTATTTTTTTAATACTAACATATTCGTAAAAAAGAATAGTTACAAATGATAGGATAGATTTATGGTACCTAATCGATTTTAACAGTCAAATATTGCTCAAACATCCATTTTCACGGAGCTGTATAATGCATGACGACCTGGACAAAAATCGCCCGTGAACTAGTTTTTGTAAAACGACCTGACCATATGACCAAATTTTTAGCAGAGGGGTTAGCGCGTCATGGTCTCTCCTTTGGTACTTACTTTAAGGATTATGTCGATCTTTTGAGAATAAAGTGACTAAAACTCACAAATACTGTCAAAGTGTTTAACTGAATTATTAGGCGACCCAAAATTTACAAATCTATTTAGAAATACATATAAAATACAATAGAACATTTATAGAAATACAAAAATAATAACTGTAATAACTGAAATGCTTAAAAGGGCTTGTATCCAAAGCCGTAAAAATGAATAATAATAAATAACTGTACTCTACGGTCGAATCATTAAAATAGACTTGGTCAAAAAAAGCGCGCCAGTTTTGAAAGTTTTTGTGCGTACTTGTATACAATTATTTTCTGAATAAAAGCTTCAATATGATAGATCAAGCGCTTGATGATAATATTTCTGAACATGATGAAGAAGAGAGTTTTTTTCAAGATGTAGATATTTTACAAAAACATGGCATAAATGTGGCGGATATAAAAAAATTAAAAGCTGCTGGTATATGCACCATTAAGGGTATACAGATGTCCACAAAGAAAAAATTGTGTAATATTAAAGGTTTTTCCGATACAAAAGTAGAAAAAATAAAAGAGGCTTGCCAAAAAGTAGCTTCTCTTGGCTTCATGACTGCTTTAGAAGTCAGTGATCGTCGTAAGCAAGTGTTTAAAATTAGTACTGGTAGTACGGAATTAGAGTAAGTATTTTATTATTACATACATGCAGTATAGAGAAATTCATTCGCAGGTCCTGTTGGACGAATAATCTATCATTATATATCTATTATTACATAAGTACGTACATCAATGCATGGCATGTTACAAAAAATAAAAATATTTTCTAGGACAATAATAATTTACACATCATCATGTAAGCCCACAAATGCGGTAATAGCTCAGTGGGCGTGCCTTGGAAACAAGGTGCGCAGGTTCGAACCCCGGCTTGCACCTCTGATTTCTTCAATGAATCATGTGCGAATTGTCTTTGTGCGATTGTTACTAGCTTTCGGTGAAGGAAAACATCGTGAGAAAACCTGCATGTCTGAGAGAGCCTAACTAGCTCTCGAATGACGAGTAAAGTCCGCCAACCCGCACTTGGCCAGCGTGGTGGACATAGTCCAGGCTTTTCCTAGTTTGGGCTTACATATGTATATATATAATAATATTACCAGCCCTTGTTTATATAGGCCCTATGGCCTAAGCCCCCTCATTTTGAGGGGAGGCCCGTGCCCAGCAGTGGGGCATAAACAAGGGCTGGGATTATTATGATATATATATACTAGCTGACCCACGCAGCTCCGCCTGCGCTATTTTTACGTTAACTTAACTTTGAATAACAGACATTCGCATCGAATACATAACCTCATTTTTTATAGTCGGTTAAAAACTGGGACCCACTTTTTACTTGCTCTCCGAAGCACGGACCCGTTTAGTTCAAATGGCGTTAAGCGGTCACCCATCTCTTTAATGACCTTACCTAACGTTGCTTAACCAGATTGATTACAAAACCTTGATAACAACTCTCTATGAGTGTTCCTTTACTAATATTTATTATATTATAATGAAAAATTGATAAAATCGGACCAAGCGTATAACCAAGTATCCGTTTTGACTTTAATCCCCTCTCCCAAAAGAACCGTGCTAGATTACGGGACAAAAAGTATCCCATGTCCTAGCTCGTAGTAAGATCTCAAATCATGCCAAGTTTCATTTGAATCCATTCAGTAGTTTCGGCGTGATGCTCAGCCGTGATACAGACAGACAGACAGACAGACAGACAAAAATTAAAAAAATTACATTTTCGGCCTCAGTATCGGTTATAGAATGCCCTCCAAATATAATTTTCAAAATATCTTCAATGTACAGAATTGGACCTGTTACAGTTTTATTATAAGTATAGATATGTTGTAAGCCCAAACTAGGAAAAGCCTGTACAGACAACTGTCACAAATACAGAAATATTTTAATAATATGTTAGCAATATGTTAGGTTCCGAGATCAGGGACCCTAGGACCCTGACATATTAAAATAAATACTCGGAATAGGACTGGTTTAATGCCCTAAAAATTACAATTATATAGATATCAGTGCTTCGCAAGTGGTGAGCCGATGGTCGCGGATACGTTGCCAAACAACAGAGTCTTAAAAAACCATGTCCGATCACTAAGTTGAGGACTGCAAAACAGTGTCCGATTCGTGAGGGTATTATTCAGCGATACCAGAAATACAAGATCGGATTCATTATTCTGAAACAAAATGAGATATTCAAGAAATGAGTTACATACTATTGATACACTGATACACGTGTTTCTATGGTTCGCTATCTGAGTTCGATACCTAAAAGGTAAAAAAGGAACGCTAAGGTGTGACTTCGTCTGTCTGTCACAACTATATATTTCAGGAACCACTGACACTATCGATTTGAAACTTGGAATAGTTATAAATCTTACGTACCCAACCTCATCGCATATGAAAAAAAAATTTTTTATTTGTTTTTTTTTAATGGGGTTCGAAATATATCATCAAAATTTCAAAGTGGGACTACTATATCGAGTAGGGTATCATATGAAAGGCCTTTATTTGCACATCTCAAAACAGATTTTTATTTTGAAGTAGGTATGTCACTTAGTTTTTGGCTGATAATCAAAAATTTCCTTTATCTCCGAAGTTTGTTGAGGGAAAAATCTGAAATAATTATGAATATCAATATTTTACAGAAAAATCAAATGATATTTAAAAGTAGTACTTACAGTTTTTTAGTAATCCTAAAAAAAAACTCGACAAACAAACTTAGTTTCGAGGTTTGTTTTGTTGGCTATCTGAGGTGTTAGATAAATTGTCAAAGAAGATATGGTACCACCCTCGGTGTGCGAGTCCAACTCGCACTTGACCGGTTATTTTTAACAGTAACATAACTAATTTTTAAAAGTTTTTAGGTACATATTTTGTTGAATATCTCATGTAAAAATCTCGAAATTTTTATTCGCAATGCTGGTACATTTTTCATAGTTTTCTGTAAAATATTAGTAGATAGTTGTAGACTAATCATTGTGAATTCCATCCCGTAGGATGTTCTATTTACTTCCAAAGATTTTAGTTTGGCTAAAAGAGAGGCTACACAGTTACTAACCAGCGTTAGAGATGTACAAGAGCAAAAATAAGGTGTCGACATAACATCGTATCGACATTTTTAAAACATATGTCGGGTAAGATATATTAAATGAAAAATGTCATCATTATTTTAAAGAATATTGGCAGTTTTCAAGTTTTAGTTATCTACCTAAGTATCACAAAAATATTAATTTTAACCGTCCAAATATTGTCAAAATAGACAAGACACTTGGGTAGTGGGTGCTATAACTCTTTATACCCCTGGCTAAAGACAACGATATCGTAATCTATACAAAAAATATTTATTTTAATATTATTTTTCGATAATTCATTTTTTATATCGATATATCTAGGTAAAATATCAAGTATGTCGATCGAAGGAGATATCGAAATATTAAATATCTCGGAAAAATATCCTTCTATCTAAACATAAAATATCGACATATCGATATTTTTCCTGGAATCATAGCCACTTTATCAAGTTAGTGCCTGTGGTTTATAACCGTGTAGCCAGCACGTAAGTATCGAGGTATGCACCATACCATGGACACCAGTTTAATGGTATGTGAGTGTATAAACTAATAACACGCTGGCTACACGGTTATAAACCACAGGCACTAACTTGATAAAGTGGCTATGATTCCAGGAAAAATATCGATATGTCGATATTTTATCTTGTGTACTACAAGAACGGTGAACGGTTAGGAACCGTTGCGCAGTGCTCACCGAATAGATTCGATTCCCTAATCATAATCGTACATCGGACACTTGTTCTTTTAGTTCAGCTTGAACGATGAACAAGCAACCGTACGAAGTACTACGTACGAAAGAGTCCGGTCCTCATCTTGCGGATGTTGTGTGTTGCCAGGGCCAAAGTTCGGTAGGGGTGGTAGCGGGGCATCTGCCGGAGATTCTTAGCACCCCCTGCTCGACCGTTACCCCGCCTGCTATCAAGGCGAAGAATAGAGGAGCCGCCGGGGACTGGGGCCCATTTGCAAGTCGTGTCTGTCATTGTGTGTTTAGGGGGGAGTTGCCATAATCCCCACGCAGGGGCAGGTGTCTTGGGGATCGCAGTATATATGAAGAGATGAATCTCAAACAAAAGACGCTGCTGCCCGTCTTCTTGATTTCCCTTAGTCGCCTCTTACGATACACCCAACGGGAAGAGATGGGGGGATGCAATTCTAACCCGGCACCCCACGGGTATTTTAAACTACATATGCAAAATTCCTGTGACCAGCCCCAAACCATGTGATGATAATGATGATCGTTGTGTGATGATGATCTTCATCACCAAGATATGAACGAAGTTGATGATGTGTGATGATGATTTATCTTTTCATGTGTACTTATGTATACATGAAAAATACACGATGTATTTATTTCAATTTGTAAATAAAATTCGTTTATTTATCGGTTGGTAAAAGTAAACAAAAAGACTAAACTAGTTTTGAGGTTGAAAAAACGACGGATGCATCGTCAACGATTGACAACGACGTCGACAGCTAAAAACATTCTGTTTACGATATAAACTAGTCGAAACTTTAGACTGTTTTATAAACTAGATTATCGTGGACGGTATTACTAGTTTATCGTCGACGATAGACTTGTGTAGTACATGAGAGAACTATTCCTTTTCATTTTTAGTACAACACTCTTTTAGTACTTCGTCTTTCGGTATGTATTCGTAGTCTCTGGCTCTATGAACGAATAGGAATAGCTGACCAGTTATTACAGATAATAACTGGTAAGCTATTCCTATTAGTTTTTAGTACATCATTCATTTGGATTAATTTAGTACTTCGTCTTCCGCTCGAGATTTATTCGTCTCTGGTTCTGCACGAACTGGCTCGTTGACACATAGAACGGGACTGAATGAGCGGGAATTATATGTACTAAAAGTACTAAAATAATAAATTTTTACATTTGAAAGATTATACTAGTACGTAGCGCTCCGTTCAATGTCCGAGCAAAATAATAAATAATAAATAAATAATAGATAAATCTTTATTCATTAACCAGAAAGATTACAAACTTCAAAACAAGGTTGGAATCGCCTTTTAAGTGTAACACCTGTGCCAGACGATTCCGCTCTCCCATAGCCATATGTATTTATACATTTCAATAAACCTAGCAGTAAATTGTGTGTTATTGTAAATATTAACATTAACAGACAAAAAATAAAGAAAAGGTAAGTTTTTTTTTTTTGTATTCTGTATCTGAATGTATGTTTGCCTATGTGTGTGTGTGTTTGTGTGTAGGTGTGTGTGTGCGTGTGTGACTGTGTGTGTAGTTGTGTGAGAGAGAGAGTGTTGATATTTAACTATGTATAAGTATAAATATAATCCAAAAACGTCTCATACGAATGATTCAAATTCATGATTTTTAATTTTTATTATAGGTACTTACTACAATATAAATTACGAAGATGATTGTAATAATGTTTTTGTATCTTCATATGTTAAAGATTTTAACCAATTAGTTATCCTTAATTTACAAGTACGAGTATCTATAGGATAGATGTTTAAGATTTTATTAACTTTATTATATAAGAGGGCCGATTGTTTAATATACTGTCGTTGAGCAAAAACAGTTTTGACATTGTCTATAGTGAAAACGATATCTTTCCTCCTTTTAGTTAAAATACTGGGATCAAAGACTACAGATTTATGCCTTTTCAGTACTACAAATAAAATATACAATTTTCTGACGGTCAATAAATTACTTTCCATGTAAAGCTCATTTGTGGGGTACATGTACGGCTTAAAATACATCACTTTTAAGAGCGCCCTTTGAGCTCGTTCCACTTCCAAAAATTTTATTTTGGATGCCCCACCCCAGACAGAGATACAGTAACCTAACACAGACTGAGCTAATGCTAAATATATTCTATTCAAAAGTGATTCAGAGGCTACATATCTTAATGTTTTAATCCAAATTAACTTTCTTATTCTGGTAGAAACTAAATCTATATGACTGTGCCATGATAATCTTTGATCAATCATTACACCCAGGTATTTAGTCGAAGCTACTTTATTAATTGTAGAGCAATTGCAATTTATTTCAGGTGAATAATGACAAGTATGTAATTGAATACTAAAGTTAGTAGCAGGCTGGGTATGAATATTTTTCGAAAAAAAAATATAGTTAGTCTTCTCACTATTGAGCGAAAGAAGGTTCATCCTTAACCAATGAGCCACCTGCATAAGTGCCAGTTCAGTATCGTTATGAACAGTATTCCATGAAGAACCATTAACAACCAAGACTGTGTCATCGGCATAGCAAAATATATTAGCACCTTTAATTTGTAAATTACACAGCTCGTTGATATAAATCAAAAACAGCGTCGGGCCCAACACACTGCCTTGTGGCACTCCGTAAGATATATGTGAGTCATCACTGACATATTGTCCAACTTTTACTTTCTGTTTCCGACCACTCAAATAGTCTTTGAAAAGCAGTAGGGGGGTACCCCTGATGCCTATGTTCTCAAGCTTTTGCACCAGAATGGGGACAGAAACGGTGTCAAATGCCTTTTTTAAATCTAGAAATACAGCAAGACTCTTGTATTCTTTATCTAAATTTTGCACTATTAGTGAGCTTAAAGCTATGACGGCATCCTCTACCGACTTGTTTTGCCTAAAACCGAATTGCGAATCAGATAAAATCTTATATTTACTCAAATAATTGATTAATCTTTTGTTCATTACTTTTTCTACTATCTTAGATATAGAAGATAGTGCTGAAATAGGACGATAGTTGTTAACATCGTTTTTGTCACCATTCTTGTATACCGGAGTAATAAGAGCTTGCTTAAGCATTGCAGGAAATACGCCCAGTTTGAAGCATAGATTGACCAGATGACATATAATTGGAGTAACTTCGTTTATGGCAAGTTTTAAAAAACTAGAAGGTATATTGTCCCAGCCTGGAGCACTGCTAGATTTCAACGCATTAATCACATCATGTATTTCCATTGGGTCTGTGTCCAGTAAGGCAAAAGATGAAAGCTGAATATGACGCTGGACGTCGCTGGACGTTCGAGGTGTGGGCTCTTTGAACATCCATTGAGGAAGGCGACGGGGTTGCGACCCCCGTCCCCGTGAGCACCGTGACTGGTTCCCGGGGGGCTACAATGCGCCCTCCGGCGTCGGGCTCAAAGGCAAGGCATTGAGGGACACCTGGTGCAGATCCCACCGGAGAGCCCTGGGGTTCCCCCTCTCATCGTTCTGTTTTCCACTTGCATCTGATAGTCGTGTACCCATACTTCTTCATACTTAGTACATCGAGCGGTTTCTTGCACATCGTTCAAGCTGAATTAATAGAGCGAGTGTCCGATGTACGATTAACGGTTGGTGGTTAATCAGCATTGCGGAATGGTTCCTAACTGTTCACGGTTCTTGTACTACACACAAAAACTAATTTGAACTTTCAGTGTGTTTAGAACTCCGGCGTCCGGTAAACACGCATCTAGGGATTGGTCGTCGACGCATTTTCGGTTGACGAAACGAGGCCGTTTATCGTCCACGATAAACTAGTTTATAATACAGTCTAAAGTTTCAAGCAGTTTATATCGTAAGCAGAATGTTTTTAGCTGTAGACGTTGATCGTCGACGTCGTTGTCTATCGTTGTCGTTGTCGTTTGGTCAACGACGAAACTAGTGTAGGCTTCTCGTTTACGTTTACCAATCGATAGATCAATGACTTTAATTACAAATTGTAATCAGTATATTTTCGTGTAATTTTTCATGTGTACTTCTGCACACCATCATCACCAGTGGCGTGCAGTCCATATAGGCAAAAAGTGTTTGCCTACCCTGTGATTTCCGGAACAATACAAAAATAATTTATCTGCTCAATAACATTTTGTTTTGAATTATTTCATCATTATAAATAAGCAAAAGCTCGCGAAAAACGGGCATTAAACTATTAAACTAAGCGGAGATTTAAATTTCCCGCGCGCCAAACCGCGAGGACCGCTAATCAAAATTTTAAGATTTTATGATCGAAACTCTTAATTCCCACACATTCACAGATTTTTTTCTAACAAACTTACACACACCAGTAGGCACGCCGACCATTCAAACAGTATAAATGTCACGCACACCATGCAAAAATAGACAGTGCCTCTCGGGTGTGCTCGGGTCTGCTCGGGTGCTCTCGGCAGCAATGACGACCTTGGAGGAAGGACTAAAGAAATGTTGACCAATAGCAGCTCAATCTTAGCCCAATGCATCGAACGGGATGGATGAGTGAGAATGGGTGATCGATGAATGAAAAATACTACAAATATAAAATACCTAGTTTGTTCAAACTTCAAGATTTCATAATGACATCCATTTTTTGTTGGTTTTTATTCTAAACTTTTTTAACGATTTGATTGATAACGATTGTTTTCGGTGCAGTATGTGTATGTGTTTCCAAATTATAAAACTTACTAAGTAGAAAATGGAAGTGGTAACGTGTGATCGATGTTCTGGCCAAGTGTGTATAGAAAAATTAAAAATTCACGCGTTTTCGACACGATAAATAATCTAAAATATTTAGATTTAAAGTATATTTACAATCGGTTAGCCAGCTGGAAACATCGAATCTAAATATCATTTAATTTTTTTGATATTTTGAGGTGGCATATTTATAATCATCTTAATGTATGTGTACAAGCAAGACAAGTAACTCGCAAGTCATATTTGTAAGTTTTTTTACTCTATTATTGTTTTTATTGACTGTGTAGTATGTCTGGTTCTTTAAGACGCTCTGCCGCCTAAATGGCTGGATGGATTTTAACGTAGGTACCAGGGGGGTGCAACTTTCATACATTGGTGGTTATTAAAATGTAAATAGAAGCTACTGCCATCTGTGTTACGGTGTCCAAAAATATAGTTTTATCTAAACGCCGTTAGAAGGAGGTAGTGTGTAATTATATCTCGCAAGTAAAGTTTAACAGTGGATGCGTTTATATCCAGAGTACATTTGCAAGCAGTATTTATGTCTTTTAATAATATATTTTTTTGTCATTGGAATTTTATTGGAATTCATTGAATTTTTGAAAATTGTACTTAATTACACTATGTAACGTTCAAGAAATATAAATAATTATTGGCAAGGCAGCGCCATCTATCGAGCTAAAGGTATAACGTGCTAAGCAACGCCATCTAGCAAACAGACCTTCAATTATAAAATTGAAAACTAGAGTTGCGCATCTATCTCAGTATATTAAGTATCATCTATGGTAGGTACTTCCTACGTGTCGTCTTAGTAGTGGAAGTGAAATAGAATATATATTTATTCGAAATAAAAACATAAGTATTAGGTACTCATCAAATGTTTTGTGTTCACATCATTCATTAATGTCAATTTAGGTCCCCGTGGGGTGTCCGGGTAAGAATAGCACCCACCCATCTCCTTCCGTTAGGTGTCCGTATAAGACTAAGGGAAAACGAGAAGACGGGCAGCAGCGTGTTTTTATTGGATTACCTACCACCTTTACTGCGATCCCCAAGCCGCCTGCCAAGCGTGGGGATTATGGCAACCCCTCCCTTCTAAGGGAGACGCCTTTGTTCAGCAGTGGACGTTTCGGCTGCTGATGAGGTTGAAGTCAGTTTTTGCCTACCCTGTCATATAACCCAGTGCACGCCACTGGTCATCACCATTCATCATAATCATCATTTTTCACATCTTCATCAGCATTATCACACATCATCATCAGCATTATCACACATCATCATCATCATTATTCACATCTACATCACCATTCACATATTCATCACCGTTCATCATCATCATCAAACACCATCATCGCCATTCATCATCATCAACACTATTCATATGTTTATCACCATCATCACACATTTTCACTATTCATCATCATCATCATTCACATCCTAATCACCATTATAACACATAATCACCATCATCACCATTCATATCTTCATCACCATTCAACATCATCATTCACATTTTCATCACGTTCACCACACAACTATCATCATAATCATCACCATCATCATCTATATCATCATCATTGTTCGAATTGAAGACGCCACCACCCCACGCATTTCAGCCATTTAATTATCTTGGTTTTTTTTGTTAGCTTTATTTGTTTACATACTGCGTCATACAACAATAATATTTCAAAAACTATTAAAATCACAAACGTTACATAATTAATATTCAATAATAACCTAATCCTCATGTTCTTTAACATTCATATAGGTATGCATATCTTCTAGGCTTGTTTTTGCTCGGACATTGAACGGAGCGCTACGTACTAGTATAATCTTTTAAATGTAATAATTTATTATTTTAGTACTTTTAGTACATATCATTCCCGCTCATTCAGTCCCGTTCTGAGTGTGTCAACGAGTAACTGATCGGACCAGTTCGTGCAGAACCAGAGACTACGAATAAATCTCGAGCGGAAGACGAAGTACTAAATGAATCCAAATGAATGATGTACTAAAAACGAATAGGAATAGCAAACCAGTTATTATAGAGCTAGAGACTACGAATAGTCGAATACATACTGAAAGACGAAGTACTAAAAGAGTGTTGTACTAAAAATGAAAAGGAATAGTTCTCTCATGTACTACACAAGTCTATCGTCGACGCATTTTCATTCGACAAAACCAGACCGTATATCGTCCACGATAAACTGTTTTATAAAACAGTCTAAATGGGGCTGGTGTACTCCACGAGAGCAAAAGCCCCGAAAAAAAATTAAATAAAAAAAAACAGAAAATTTTCGACTAGTTTATATCGTAAACAGAATGTTTTTAGTTGTGGACGTCATTGTCAATCGTTGACGATGCATCCGTCGTTTTATCAACCTCTACACTAGCTTAGTCTTCTTGTTTACTTTTACCAACCGATTAATAAACGAATTTTAGTTACAAATTGAAATAAATATATCGTGTATTTTTCATGTATACATAAGTACACATTAAAAGATAAATCATTATCACACATCATCAACTTCGTTCATATCTTGGTAATGAAGATCATCATCACATCACACAACGATCATCATTATCATCACATGGTGTGGGGGCGGGGTTTTTTTACTGGTCACAGGAATTTTGTATATGTAGTATAAAATACCCGTGGGGTGCCGGGTTAGAATTGCATCCCCCACCTCTTTCCGTTGGGTGTATCGTAAGAGGCGACTAAGGGAAATCAAGAAGACGGGCAGCAGCGTCTTTTGTTTGAGATTCATTTCTTCATATATACTGCGATCCCCAAGACGCCTCCCAAGCGTGGGGATTATGGCAAATCCCTAAACTAACACACTAAACACACAATGACAGACACGACTTGCAAATGGCCCCTAGTCCCCGGCGGCTCCTCTATTCCTCGTCTTGGTAGCAGGTGGGGTAACGGTCCAGTAGGGGGTGCTAAGAATCTCCGGCAGATGCCCCGCTACCGAACTTTGGCCCTGGCAACACACAACATCCGCAAGATGAGGACCGGACTCTTTCGTACGTAGTACTTCGTACGGATGCTTGTTCATCGTTCAAGCTGAACTAAAACAGCAAGTGTCCGATGTACGATTAAGATTACCGAATCTATTCGGTGAGCATTGCGCAACGGTTCCTAACCGTTCACCGTTCTTGTAGTACACAAGACTAGTAAACATAAAATATCGACATATCGATATTTTTCCTGGAATCATAGCCACTTTATCAAGTTAGTGCCTGTGGTTTATAACTGTGTAGCCACTCTTTAACCGGCCCCTGCATAACCGCTTGCTAGTTTTGCTACCTCGCTAGACCTAGAGCAATATACATATTCTAAGGTCGAGCCCAATAACTATAAAGTCATTTGTTTTATTAGATAATGTCTAGTTTAGCGTGTCAATAAGGTAGATAACTGATAACATTTATCCGTAATCTTGTAATAATCAACCGCATCAAAAAAGCGTTTTTATTTCCTCACTAGCTGACCCGCGCAGCTCCACCCGCGCTTTAATTACAGTTTGCTCCCCTTTTCTACCTACTCCCTTGATTTATCTCTCTCCATCTCTCTCTCTTATAAGAAAAATCAAATTCTATACTCTTTCTCTCCCCTCCCGCTTCGGTCCCCGTCACACTTCCCCTCTTCCTCTCCCTTGTCCTCTCTGAACCCTCTCCCTCCTCTCTCTTCTCCCAACTTGCTCCCTCTCACTCCCCCCCCCCCTCTTGCTCCACCTAACTCCTCCGATCACTCACTCCATCACCCTCTCCTCTCCCTCTCTTGCACCCTCCTCTCGTTCTATATATCCTCGTCAATCATGGTATCAGCGGCATAAAATATACTTTATAACCTATTCTCAGACCTACCCACAAAATTTCATACATATATCGGTTCACCCATCTATTTCAATATTTTTATATTTTGCTTAGCCCCTATGAAACATAGCGTGATGTTTTATATACCAACTTATACCCTGACTTCTACACAACACATCAGTGAAAGTCCTATGAAAATCCATCCACGGGTTTTCAAATGATACCTGGACGAACAGAACGACAGACAGACAGACAGACAGACAATAATCCCAAAAAAAATTGTTTTGGCTTCTATGTCGATAGTATAGTATCCCCACATAGAAATTTTGGAAAAATATTCAATGTACAGAAAAAGTGCTCTTTGAGTTTTATTATAGTACTAGCTGACCCGTGCAGCTCCGCCCGCGCTTTTATTACGTTTTGCTCGTCTCTCTTTCCCTCCCACTTCGGTCCTCGTCACACTCCCCCTCTTCCTCTCCCCGTTGTCCCTTCTCTGAACCCTCGCCCTCTCTTCTCCCAACTTGCTCCACCTAACTCCCCCGAACCCTCACCCCATCACCCCCTCCTCAAATCCCCTCTCAGTCTCTCTCCGCTCTTGCTCTCCTCCTCCTCTCATGTCCTCTTGTTCTATATGTTATCAGCGGCATAAAATATACTTTATGACCTATTCTCAGACCTACCCGATATGCACACAAAATTTCATACATATCAATCGGTTCACCCATCTAGTTAATGAACTTGTCTTATGTTGCTTAACCTTAACCTATCGGCATGAAATATACTTTACGACCTATTCTCAGACCTACCCGATATGCACACAAAATTTCATACAAATCGGTTCACCCATCTATTTAATGACCTTGCCTTATGTTGCTTAACCATAATTTACCGAGATAAAAAGTATCCTATGTCCGTTTCCTGGTTCTAAGCTACCTCCCCACCAATATTCAGCCAAATCGGTTCAGCCGTTCTTGAGTTATAAGTAGTGTAACTAACACGACTTTTTTTTATAATTATGTAAAAACAATAAAGTTCTTTAGTGATTGTATGTTCAATTTCACCGATAGATGGCGCTGTTCATAATGTAAATCACGCTAACATCGTAAATCACTGTCTAATGATATTCGATAATGAAAGTTATAAAACTTTCCGCATTTTTTATTCTTGCGACTGTAATACAATACCTATACACTACCTGGACTTGGGGAGTTTCATTAAAATTTCATGAACAAAGCTAGCATAGATAATGTCATATTGCTATCAGCAAAGTACTTAGAACAATACAGAAATCTAATGAAAATGTCCTGGGTTTACCGGACCAGCTTACCCCTTACAAAAATGTACCCTTCGCCACTGCCATATCTTATGCAAACTAAGTGTCTGCTCAGTCCCTATTGTATACAGCGTAATAATAGATATCTTAATGATTAACTGATCAGTTTATAATTACCCTATTCACATACAAAGGAAATTACGTGGTAATATGTGCAAGTAATGTTTCACTGCTTAGCCCCTATGAAACATAGCGTGATGTTTTATATACCAACTTATACCCCTACTTCTACACAACACATCAGTGAAAGTCCTATCAGAATCCATCCACGCGTTTTCAAATGATACCTGGACGAACAGAACGACAGACAGACAGACAGACAGACAGACAATAATTCCAAAAAAAATTGTTTTGGCCTCTATGTCGATAGTATAGTATACCCACATCGAAATTTTGGAAAAATATTCAATATACAGAAAAAGTGCTCTTTGAGTTTTATTATAGTACTAGCTGACCCGTGCAGCTCCGCCCGCGCTTTTATTACATTTTGCTCCCCTTTTCTCCCTCCTCCCTAGATTTATCTCTCTCCATATCTCTCTCTCTTATAAAAAAAATCTAATTATATGCTCTTTCTCTCCTCTCTCTTTCCCCCTCCCGTCGGTTTCCGTCACACTCCCCCTCTTCCTACCCTGTTACCCCTCTCTGAACCCTCTCCCCCTTTCTCTTCTACGAACTTGATCCTTCTCACTCCCCCCTTACTCCACCTAACTCCCCCGATCCCTCACCCCAACGCCCCCTTCTCGAATCCCCTCTCCCTCTTTCTCCTCTCGTGCACCCTCCTCTCGTTCTATATATCCTCGTCAATCATGGTATCAGCGGCATTAAATATACTTTATGACCTATTCTCAGACCTCCCCGATATGCACACATAATTTCATACATATCGGTTCACCCATCTATTTAATGACCTTGCCTTATGTAGCTTAACCTTAACCTAGCGGTATGAAATATACTGTATGACCTATTCTCAGACCTACCCGATATACACACTTTCATACAAATCGGTTCACCCATCTATTTAATGACCTTACCTAACGTTGCTTAACCTACCGGGATAAAAAGTATCCTATGTCCGTTTACTGGTTCTAAGCTACCTCCCCACCAATTTTCAGTCGAATCGGTTAGGCCGTTCTTGAGTTATAAATAGTGTAACTAACACGACTTTCTTTGATATAATATATAGATTAAAGTTCTATAGTTATTGTATGTTCAATTTCACCGATAGATGGCGCTGTTCATAATGTAAATCACGCTAACATCGTAAATGACTGTCTAATGATATTCGATAATGAAAGTTTTAAGTTTTCCGCATCTTTTATTGTTGTGACTGTAATACATATGTACATAATCTAGTTTGGATCCGCTCGGGATTTACAGATTTTAACTTTTCAAAGATATAATGTCATATTGCTATCAGCAAAGTACTTAGAACAATACAGAAATCTAATGAAAATGTCCTGGGTGTACCGGACCGGCTTACCCCTTACAAAAATTGACCCTTCGTCAATGCCATATCTTATGCAAACTAAATGTCTGCTCAGTCCCTATTGTATATAGCGTAATAATACATATCTTAATGATTAACTGATCAGTCTATAATTACCCTATTCACATACAAAGGAAATTACGTGGTAATATGTGCAAGTAATGTTTCACTGCTTAGCCTCTATGAAACATAGTGTGATGTTTTATATACCAATTTATACCCCTACTTCCACACAACACATCAGTGAAAGTTCTATCAAATTCCATCCACGGGTTTTCAAATGATACCTGGACAAACAGAACGACAGACAGACAGACAGACAGACAGACAAACAGACAATAAATCCAAAAAAAAATGTTTTGGCCTCTATGTCGATAGTATAGTGTCCCCACATAGAAATTTTGGAAAAATATTCAATGTACAGAAAAAGTGCTCTTTGAGTTTTATTATAGTATAGATAGAAGATAGAAGATTGTAGCAATTATGTTGTCCATTAGGCAGACATGCAATTTTCTAAGCTATGTGGCATTGATATATAATTTTATACATAACTAGCTGACCCGTGCAGCTCCGCCCGCGCTTTTATTACATTTTGCTCCCCTTTTCTCCCTCCTCCCTAGATTTATATCTCTCCATATCTCTCTCTCTTATAAAAAAAATATAATTATATGCTCTTTCTCTCCTCTCTCTTTCCCCCTCCCGCTTCGGTTTCCGTCACACTCCCCCTCTTCCTACCCTGTTATCCCCTCTCTGAACCCTCTCCCCCTCTCTCTTCTACGAACTTGCTCCTTCTCACTCCCCCCTTACTCCACCTAACTCCCCCGATCCGTCACCCCATCGCCCCCTCCTCGAATCCCCTCTCCCTCTTTCTCCTCTCTTGCACCCTCCTCTCGTTCTATATATCCTCGTCAATCATGGTATCAGCGGCATTAAATATACTTTATGACCTATTCTCAGACCTCCCCGATATGCACACAAAATTTCATACATATCGGTTCACCCATCTATTTAATGACCTTGCCTTATGTAGCTTAACCTTAACCTAGCGGTATGAAATATACTGTAAGACCTATTCTCAGACCTACCCGATATGCACACTTTCATACAAATCGGTTCACCCATCTATTTTATGACCTTACCTAACGTTGCAAAACCTTAACCTACCGGGATAAAAAGTATCCTATGTCCGTTTACTGGTTCTAAGCTACCTCCCCACCATTTTTCAGCCGAATCTGTTAGGCCGTTCTTGAGTTATAAAGGGTGTAACTAACACGACTTTCTTTGATATAATATATAGATTAAAGTTCTATAGTTATTGTATGTTCAATTTCACCGATAGATGGCGCTGTTCATAATGTAAATCACGCTAACATCGTAAATTACTGTCTAATGATATTCGATAATGAAAGTTCTAAATTTTCCGCATCTTTTATTGTTGCGACTGTAATACATACATAATCTAGTTTGGACTCGCTCGGGATTTACAGATTTTAAATTTTCAAAGATATAATGTCATATTGCTATCAGCAAAGTACTTAGAACAATACAGAAAACTAATGTGAAAATGTCCTGGGTGTACCGGACCGGCTTACCCCTTACAAAAATTGACCCTTCGCCAATGCCATATCTTATGCAAACTAAATTTCTGCTCAGTCCCTATTGTATATAGCGTAATAATACATATCTTAATGATTAACTGATCAGTCTATAATTACCCTATTCACATACAAAGGAAATTACGTGGTAATATGTGCAAGTAATGTTTCACTGCTTAGCTCCTATGAAACATAGCGTGATGTTTTATATACCAATTTATACCCCTACTTCTACACAACACATCAGTGATAGTCCTATCAAAATCCATCCACGGGTTTTCAAATGATACCTGGACGAACAGAACGACAGACAGACAGACAGACAATAATTCCAAAAATAATTGTTTTGGCCTCTATGTCGATAGTATAGTATCCCTACATAGAAATTTTGGAAAAATATTCAATGTACAGAAAAAGTGATCTTTGAGTTTTATTATAGTACTAGCTGACCCGTGCAGCTCCGCCCGCGCTTTTATTACGTTTTGCTCCCCTTTTCTCCCTCCTCCCTAGATTTATCTCTCTCTCTTATAAAAAAATCTAATTATATGCTCTTTCTCTCCTCTCTCTTTCCCCCTCCCGCTTCGGTTTCCGTCACACTCCCCCCCCCCCCTCTTCCTCTCCCTGTTATCCCCTCTGTGAACCCTCTCCCCCTCTCTCTTCTACGAACTTGCTCCTTCTCACTCCCCCCTTACTCCACCTAACTCCCCCGATCCCTCACCACATCACCCCCTCCTCGAATCCCCTCTCCCTCTTTCTCCTCTCTTGCACCCTCCTCTCGTTCTATATATCCTCGTCAATCATGGTATCAGCGGCATTAAATATACTATATGACCTATTCTCAGACCTCCCCGATATGCACACAAAATTTCATACATATCGGTTCACCCATCTATTTAATGACCTTTCCTTATATTGCTTAACCTTAACCTAGTGGCATGAAATATATTTTACGGCCTGTTCTCAGACCTACCCGAAATGCACAAAAAAAAATCATACAAATCGGTTCACCCATCTATTTAATGACCTTACGTATCGTTCCCGGTGTGACTTCCGCCAACCCGCACTTGGCCAGCGTGGTGGACAATGGCCTAAGCCCCTTCATCTTGAGGGGAGGCCCTTTGGCACGGGCCGTGGGACAGTTGGTCATAAACAAGGGCTGGCATTATTTCAACATTCCGCGAGATATTTTTACTTAAAATAATTTTGTGCTTGATCGAAGTCGCTAAGGATGGAATCATCGATAAAAAATGGATGGAATAGACTATCTATTAACAATTCAAGGAAATGGGTGTCACAAGTATCGTTTTGACGGCAGCAAAAGGGACGAGCACTTTCAACCTTACTCACCACAGGTCACTGAGGCCAAGGAAGCGTTATTCGCTGCGGCAAAGCGATTAATAAATATCTGCATGATAAATATAGGCTAGGTCATGCGGTCTTATGGATTTTTTTATACTTACAAAAACTGTAATCAATCACTTTCGACAACTGCCACTAGGTATATTAAATTCTTCATTATACAAAAAAAAATACATATAAAAATAAATAGTGGTCTCAGTCAGCCACTTTATCATAGTGAGTTTTACAATATCGCAATCGCAACATAAGATTTGGCATCTATTCTTCAAAATGTGCACGTCCCTACTGACTTATTACACATGTCACAAGTTTTGTGTTGAAAGTTTTGCTCGCTATGGCCGGGTCTATTTCTAGAAATGCTTAGAATAATAACGCATAGAAACCGCGAACATGTACGCACAGTGAGGCAAGTAAAACCGAGCCAGAATGGCTCAGTAGCGAACAGCCAGCCAGCCCGCCAGTGTGACCGTTTTTGGTATATTCGATACCAAATTGGTAGAATTTGGGCTTCACAATTTTGATTTAGTATTTTTTTGGTATAATTTCAAATGTTAGTATATTTTGGTAAAATTTTAACTAAAACGACATTTTGTAGTGTATTTTTTGGTAAATTTTCTGGTAGCACAAACATTCATTCATACAATTTCACTTGCGTAGTTTTGTCTTTGTCTGATGATTACCGAAACTGTATGATTTATCTCTTTTGTATAGTTTTTATATTAATATTTTACTTTTAGTTCCACAATGCGTAATTCGTTGTTGTATTACTTATTTCTTGCACGTTCGGGTGGGTAATTAATGGATGGAACATCATAACACTGCGGCTACTCGGTTGGCAACAAACGATCCCGATTGTTAAGAGATGTGTAAGAAAATATATTGAAGTCGGTGCTAGCACATCATGTTAACTAAGACTAGCACGAGCTGACACTGACTTCAATATATTTTCGTTATTTTATGTATTTAGATAATTTACTTTGAAGTCGGTTTTTTTTAAATAGTTGAATTAACACTTTCTAGTGACTTTTATTTATCAAGATAGGTATTAGCACTATTACGCAACTCGAACGTCTACGTTACAGTAACTTACTGAAAAAATAAAAAGTTTATATACTACTGTACCGATTTTGATGAAACTATTTTATTCTACTCTAAGTTGAAAAATACCCTAACTATTGCAAAAAGAATTTTCGAAATCGGACTTGTAGTTTCTGAGAAATCCGCGGACAAACCTACATACATACATACACTCATAAAATTTGGTAAATTTGTTTAGAAGCCCACATAGACTCCCATATATTAGTATTACGCATTTTTATTAATATTACATACATACGCGTCGAATAGAGAACCTTCTTTTTGAAGCCGGTTAAAAAATACCATTCCCTTATCTCCGAAGTTGGTGGAGGGAAATATCTGAAATAATTACAGATAATACATGTGTATCTATATTTTACAGGGAAAATAAAACGATATTTCCAAAAAAAAGCTCGACAAACAAACTTAGTTTAGAGTATTTTTTTGCTATCTGAGGTGTCAGACGCATATTATAATAACCACGAAGCTATTAGTTGACCTACTAGCTTCATGATAATAACTTAAATACGTCCAAAAATGGTATGGAACCCACGGTGCTCGAGACCGACTCGCACTTGACCGTTTTTTTTTTAGTATAATTTTAGTATAATTCTGCATAAGTTTTATAGTATTTTTAGTACTGAAATCATATTCTTTTAGTTGATTACCTTTTTATGAAACGGTCACACTGCAGCCCGCGTCAGTGCTTGCTTATTGTCGAGTCGTAGGGCTAGCAGCTCTCGATATTTTATTTTAAAATGATGGTTTGTGCAATAAATGGAAATCATAGTACATTGGAAAAACTTAAGAAACATTGTAACATAACATTTCACTTGCAAGCATTACGTTTAATCTAATATTTTAACGTAAAACAAACGCCAAAGTGAAAACAATAATTTTAAATTTCAACAGACGACATTATATGAAATGTTGCCAATAAAAGGAAAATTGCCACCCTAAATTTGCTTATTAAGAAAAGATTTATTTAAGTACTAGATGATCCGCGCACGCTTACGTTTTCGAATGGCAATAAACGGTCACCCATCCATGTAATGACCTTGTCTAACGTTGCTTAACCTAGTGATATGAAATATACTTTACGACCTATTCTCACACCTAACAAGTATACATAAAAAAAAACATAAATATCGGTCGAGCCGTTTCGGAGGAGTGCGACCACAAAAACAGTGACACAAGATTTTTAGATCGTAGATTTGTTATTTCAGATCTTTTAAATTAAAAAGTAATTCATCACTGTCAGCAATAATAGTAATTTTATTCTAAAAATTAAATAATGACCTCAGTAAGATGCAATTCCATTTTCCCTAATTTTGGGGAAAATCTGATTCCCCTAACAACATTATTTTCTCACTTGTGTGCAGTGTTGCCAATTCAGTGTTTTTATAGCTAGATTTAGCTATAAATCAACTTCATCAGCTACAAAAAATCGATCTAGCTATTAAGCTATTTTTATCTACATTTTTTAGATTTTTTGGTTAACCTCTAAAAGGGAAAAGCCAACACCCCCTCCGTATTGTCTTCGACACTACAGTGACCACGTGACCCTGACCACACGACAAGAATTTTTCCATTTTACCACACGACCTCCAAGCACAAGACTAATTTTAAATCTCGTTAAATTTTCTCAAGCTTGTGGCGACTAAAACCTCTTTGCCATTTGAATTCTGTAAATTGAATATCGAATAGTGCGGTGTTTGAGTGGTCCTGTCATTCTGGTGGCAGCCACACTCTAGACATAGTTACAGTGGAGTCGAGAGACCGAAAAATATTGTATTTCCTTATAATTACGTGTTAAGTGTCAAAAATCACCTAACGTAAAGTTGCCGATGTATATCAGTGTTTTCCAGTTCATTACAGAGTTGAAGATAAATTGGAGTCGTTTTATTTATTTAAGGAGTACGAAGTTCCGTACCCATACATAAGCTCGTTTTTTTTCTAACTCAAAATTTATTAATAATAATACAGACCCTAAATTAACATTTTGTGAAATATACAGTCTGTATCTTGTAAAATATAAATAAAATAATCTTTCTAAATAGTACAGTTTTATATTAATCCTAAAAAAAAACCTCCACAAGCAAACTTAGTTTTGCGGTTTTTTTTTGCTATCTGAGGTGTTATTCGAATAGTAAAATTAATTTACTATGTCCAAAGATGCTATGGAACCCTCAGTGCACGAGTCCGACTCACGCTTGACCGGTTTTTTTATGTTTAAATGATTAAAAGTCTTTTGGCTATATTTTTTTAAAATATACAGCTATTTTTTAGCTATTTTTTATTGCTGATCTAGCTTTCTTTTAAAAATTGAGTTGGCAACACTGCTTGTGTGCGTGTCGCAGAGCGTCAATACGCGCGACTTACGCCTACATTATTCTAAGCCTACATCAATGATATTGTGCCTCAAACGAGACAGTTTTTTCGTATGAAACTATCGTTCTATGCGTTATTATTCTAAGTAGAAATGTTTTTGGGCTGCGGTCAACTGTAAGGTTGAGGTATTTTCCCAGTCTGACCGTTCTTATTTAGAACGTGATCTTCCCCTCTTAAATTTAGAAGCTCCTAGTGATGAATACCCAATAAAACCTTAAGAGCCTACCTATGGAAGTAAGTTTTTTTTGCTGTCGAGGGCGTTCATTCAGAAGGTAGCTAGTCTCCAGCAAGTAGGGGCGGAGCCTAGTTAACGTGGTATTTTTACCCACTAAAACCTTACAGGTGGCCTTCAACGACGCTATGGAAAGACTATAATAGACAGCCATCACGTCTGCGTTTATACATTTACTGTTCAATTTTTGATCTTGTAAAGAAAAACGGTATACGCATTCTGTTCGAACCGCGCCAGTCTCCAGGGCATTTTTTTTTTTGGGAATGATATACGCTGTTGGCCGCAGATGGCCATTACAGCTTCACCGGACAATAGGAGGCGAGCGCTTGTAGCACTCTAGCCTTAACGGCAGAAGGAGCGACGAGCTCAAGGGCACCCCAGGGAGGCACGGCCTCGGCTTGGGCTGTCGCTTAAGAAGTCTCCAGGGCGAGACGCTCGCTAGAGCACGTCCAGGAGAAGAGCAGAAATGCACGCTCCACTATCTAGAAGTACTTACCGTTATCATACGTTATCAAGTATTTCAGCAAGTTGTTAGCTGGCGGCATTGAATCAATGGCAATAACAGAGGTGTTTGGCGAGTTCCGAACCGGCAAAACGCAACTTTCCCACACGCTCTGCGTTACTACACAAATCCCCAACTCAACGGGCTACCACGGCGGGAAGGTTATGTTCTTAGACACGGAACACACTTTGTATCCTTTCTGTAATCATACGTGTTTGCCTAGGTAAGTATTAACTAGATAATTGACAGGCCTGCTGGTCTAGTGGATAGACACCCTGGCCGCTACCCAATAGTTCGTGGATTCAATTCCCACCAAGTGTCTGTGTGTTTTATCTATTTAAGTATAGGTATATTTACAAATGAAATAGTTATTTTTTCGTAATGATTTGTGATTTACTTAGAATAAAAAATACCGGCCACTTTGATGATAATAATATATTAATCAGGCTGTTACACCGGTTTCTCACGGGGTGCTCACGGGTGTAATATTGATACAAACAAAGAAAATTGGTGAATTATTTAATTCATAATTACGATAGCGGAATTCCGTGTGAATAGAATTTATATTGGAATATTCAAACGTGAAGCCCCATACCAGTTTTAATATTTCCTTATTGCTCCTCATTCGCCAGACTAGCGTCGCAGTGATTTACAGCATATTTACAAATTTATCATTATCAAACAAACATTGCATATTACAAGGATAAAGAAACTTCGTGCGTGCAGGTACTTTTATTCATTGTTGCAAACGAATGATCTAACTAAGTAAACATGCAATTTGTACGTAAGATACATCTTATTATGCAGCTTTTATACCTCAGTTTACATAATCTGTAAGCTAGAAATTTAGGTATACCCTACATATTTAGTAGGTAGGTATATGCCGTATATTATGTATACATATATATATGTACTTGCCATATTACATTCGTGATGGCCATTGTCTGAAAAACTAACGTACTATTTGCATAGACATATGTTTGAGCCAGGTATACTAGTAGGTACAACCTATTATTTTGTACACCTATTATTTTTTCAAACTCAATTCTTTTATTAAATCTAAAACAAGAAAGCCTTAACCAGCAGCAATCAGTCGACCCGATAGACTGAGACCAATTGCAGACAGATTTAATCTCGATCAGAATGCTGTTCTTGACAACGTTTTGTACGCCAGGGCATACACGTCGGAACATCAGGTTAAGTTCATATTATAAAAAAATAGACAGTTCTTGTTTTACCGTCCCTTGATTTCAATGATTATAAATTGTGGCGAGTCTATCGTTTATACAACAGGCCTTCTCTTTTAGTGTCTTCTTTTAACAGAGGTTAGCAATCATTTGGCTATCTCTCTTCCGAAACTGCCACTCGATATAGTTGCGGTAGGTACGGGGTTCTTTTTGTTCCCTTCGGAGTCGCTGGACGTTCGGGGTGTGGGCCCCGGCACGTCCATGAAGAATGGTGGCGACTCCGAGGAGGACGGCGGCGTGGTTGCGACCCCCCATCCCCGCGAACAACGTGTCTGGTTCCCGGGGGGCTATAGTACGCCCCCGACGGCGAGCTTAAAGGCAAGGCACTGAGGGGCTCCTGGCGCAGATCCCACCGGAGAGCCCGGGGAGTCTCATGTGCCGCGTCGCGAGTCGCGGAGGTTTAGTGAGTAAGAATCCCACATACCCTAGTCACGCCCCACAGCTCCCGGGGACCTTTTGAAGGCTTCCCCGCGAAAAAAAAGGTATGGGGTTGTTTTATCAAACCATTTGGGCAAGGTGTTCTAAACACCTTGCCCAAATCGTTTGATAAAACTTTTTGATAACAAAAACACAAAAAAAAATATATATGCAGACGAATTGAGAACCTCCTCCTTTTTTGAAGTCGGTTAAAAATAGCTAATAGCTAGTGAATCCTTCTTTGGCTAGTTCGAAAAAACAGAGAATATAGAAGAACTTTCTCTCTATTTTTCCTGTACCTATAGGTAGTGTATCTACAGATCTAATCTAATCACCGATTCAAGGTAAAGCTAGGTAGGTATTAGTGTATTTCTAAAATAAATTTGATTTCTGAAAAATCTAGGCCGAACTGCTAGATTTTGTGGCGGCCAAGTTCCACGAGGAAGCTGGCGTGTTCAAACTGCTCATCATAGACTCCATCATGGCTCTATTTAGGGTTGATTTTTCTGGACGAGGTGAACTGGCCGACAGACAACAGAAACTAGCTCAAGTGCTCTCGCGGTTACAAAAGGTTAGTCATATAGGAACTATACTATAATAAAACTCAAAGAGCACTTTTTCTGTACATTGAATATTTTTCCAAAATTTCTATGTGGGGATACTATACTATCGACATAGAGGCCAAAACAATTTTTTTTGGAATTATTGTCTGTCTGTCTGTCTGTCTGTCTGTCTGTCGTTCTGTTTGTCCAGGCATCATTCGAAAACCCGTGGATGGATTTTGATAGGACTTTCAGTAATGTGTTGTGTAGAAGTAGGGGTATAAATTGGTATATAAAACATCACGCTATGTTTCATAGGGGCTAAGCAGTGAAACATTACATGCACATATTACCACGTAATTTCCTTTGTATGTGAATAAGGTAATTATAGACTGATCAGTTAATCATTAAGATATGTATTATTACGCTATATACAATAGGGACTGAGCAGACATTTAGTTTGCATAAGATATGGCAGTGGCGAAGGGTCAATTTTTGTAAGGGGTAAGCCGTTCCGGTACACCCAGGAAATTTTAATTAGATTTCTGTATTGTTCTAAGTACTTTGCTGATAGAAATATGACATTATATCTTTGAAAAGTTAAAATCTGTAATTCCCGAGCAAGTCCAAACTAGATTAGGAAAGAAATAGGCAAGGGAACAATAACATTTCATTTTATTTAAAAGCCAGTTCATGAAATTTTAATGAAACTCCCCAAGTCCAGGTAGTGTATAGGTATTGTATCACAGTCGCAACAATAAAAGATGCGAAACACTAAGAACTTTCATTATCGAACATCATTAGACAGTAATTTACGATGTTAGCGTGATTTACATTATGAACAGCACCATCTATCGGCGGAATTGGACATACAATCACTATAAAACTTTTATAACTCAAGAACGGCCTATCCGATTCGGCTGAAAATTGGTGGGGAGGTAGCTTAGAACCAGGAAACGGACATAGGACCAGGAAACGGACATAGGCCATAGGACTTTTTATCCCGGTAGGTTAAGGTTAAGCAACGTTAGGTAAGGTCATTAAATAGATGGGTGAACCGATTTGTATGAAAGTGTGCATATCGGGTAGGTCTGAGAATAGGTCATACAGTATATTTCATACCGCTAGGTTAAGGTTAAGCAACATAAGGCAAGGTCATTAAACAGATGGGTGACCCGATTTGTATGAAATTTTGTGTGCATATCGGGGAGGTGTGAGAATAGGTCATAAAGTATATTTAATGCCGCTGATACCATGATTGACGAGGATATATAGAACGAGAGGAGGGTGCAAGAGAGGAGAAAGAGGGAGAGGGGATTCGAGGAGGGGGTGATGGGGTGAGGGATCGGGGGAGTTAGGTGGAGTAAGGGGGGAGTGAGAAGGAGCAAATTCGTAGAAGAGAGAGGGGAGAGGGTTCAGAGAGGGGACAACAGGGAGAGGAAGAGGGGGAGTGTGACGGAAACCAAAGCGGGAGGGGGAAAGAGAGAGGAGAGAATAGATTTTTTTTTATAAGAGAGAGAGAGATATGGATAAAGATTAATCTAGGGAGGAGGGAGAAAAGGGGAGCAAAATGTAATAAAAGCGAGGGCGGAGCTGCGCGGGTCAGCTAGTATAGGAATAAAACGTAAAATATGTACCTACTACATTTCAGCCAGCCATCATTCATTAATTTTCTCAAATCTCTTCCATTATTTTCCATTAAACTAGATTTAATTTTCTATCGATAACCTATTTTGCACAGTTATTAATTAATCAAGAGTTAATGAAACTACATCACCCATCACCCAAATCCTTATTTTATTACTCCTTTTCAGAGAATACAGTTTGTAATTTGTTTTTCGTTTGATAACTCTTAACTTCTTGACAGAATCCATACTTTTCAGCGTATAAAAATACCATTGAATGAAACAGTTTTATGCAGAGTTATTTACAACTGGTTAGACCTGCATAATTATTATTTTAAACTTATTTTAATCTTGTATTTATACGTGTATAACATATACATAGATGTTATTTCAAAAGCACGTGTTTTGAATGAGTTCAAGTGCATGAGACGACTACGCGGCGTAGATAAATTATTGATATCCGGCTTCCATTGAACTGCTAATCGCTGACTTCAGATAAGAATAGAAGGTGCATATTTTAAACGAATTGACTTAGATCATGTCTTTTGAGTAAAATAAACCAACACGTATTAAACTTAGTAAGTAAAACATTTTCAAGTCGGTACCAAAATATATTAACATCGTTTTTGCTTCGTCAGATATCCGAAGAGTACAATGTGGCTGTTTTTATATCAAATCAAATGACAGCTGACCCTGGAGCTACGTTGAGCTTCCAAGCTGATCCCAAGAAACCTATTGGCGGCAATATACTTGCACACGCCTCAACTACAAGGATAGCCTTGAGAAAAGGACGCGGGGAGAACAGAATTGCGAAGATATACGACTCACCAGATTTGCCAGAAAGCGAAGCCACCTTCGCTATTACTAACGGGGGCGTGGCAGATGCTAAGGATTAATAAACGTTTATGTTTTAATGTTCATCCTATAAGTATACTACGTCGCCACAGAAAATTAAAAAAATAAATTACCTATTTAGATTTTTGGGGTCTTTACCATGATTTCTTTTATTTATCTATTCGCTCGAATGGTAAATCTATAGCTGTCCGTTCGCCACATTTTAACCCGTAATAAAAATAGAAAAGTAATGTTCGTTATTTCCGGTATACTGCCATGTACAAAATAATGCTGTGTTTTACGATGTAGGCTGAACACCTGATTGTCCGAAAAGTAAGTTTTTTTTTTTTTTATACAACCAAGGTGGCAAGCAAGCATGCGACCCGCCTGATGGTAAGCAGACATCGCAGCCTATAGACGCTAGCAACACTAGCGCGTCGCCGACCCTTAAGACATTAGATATTAAGCCTTTTGTGTCCAGTAATTTCACCAGCTACAGTCAGAGGCGTATTTAAGAATTTGGCGCCCTGGGCCATTAAGATTTGCCGCCCCATACAAGGGAAAGAAACTAGAATTTTAAATATTACAGATTTACATTTTTTTTTTCGATAGACCAAACACGCCAGATCAATCGGGTATACTTTGAGTTTTATGGCATTCACTCTCTGCTTCGGGCAGTGCCAGATTAGCCATATAGCAGGGAGTCAGCAAATGCTACGGGCCCCGGGCCCCGGCAACATATAGCAAAGAAAAAAAAACAAGCACATGTTAATACTATCGACCAATCTATTTGAAATACGTAGTATCTATTTGAAATACGTCTATATCAGTCAAATAAAATTATAATTCTTTCTTTTCTAGTTATTCTAAAAGTGACCATTGGCCGCACATATTATGATTCTGCAAGTTGATAACATCCTCATCATCACCAGCCGGAAGACGTCCACTGCTAAACATAGGCCTCCCTTTTGGAACGCCACAATGTACGACAACTGGCTATTCTGGCATCCACCGGTTACCTGCGACGCGCACAATGTCGTCTGTCCACCTAGTGGGAGGCCTACCAACGCTGCGTCTTCCGGTTCGTGGTCGCCACTCGAGACAAGGTCGCCCTTTCTTCCCCAACGGTTATCGGTTCTTCGAACGATGTGGCCAGCTCATTGCCACTTCAACTTGCAGATTCTGAGAGGTATGTCGGTGACCTTGGTTCTTCGGCGAATCGTCGACTCTGTCGCGCAAAGAAACTCTGAGCATAGCTCCCTCCATAGCTCGTTGTGTGACTCTAAGCTTCTCTAATAAGCCAGCTGTTAACATTGCAATACAATACTTATAGAGGAATATCTAGATGCCTATATTATCTTATCCTTTCCAAGGAAATAAGCTTCAAACTGTTCGTATAATCCGATCTTTTAGAATAATAAAATAGAATAGTCTATTGGTTACTTTCTTATTAGAAAGTAACGCCCGAGTCTCCGATGCCCAATACAGATTTCGAGAGAGTCAGCCAAACGTAATCCTTCGCGTCAAGACTCTCTCGGATGAGGCAGTGTCTCAGGGGTGGTGTGTTGGTGTCTCTTGATATCGCCAATGCTTTCAACACACGATTCAGATGAATAACGGAGGCGCTAAGATGCCACCAGATCCGTCGCGGCTCCTGCCGAAAACGGGTGGCCCGAGTGATAGTTGCTATCACTTATATACCGGGGCAGTATGGCCGATGTCCCTCTATGGCGCGCCAGTATGGGAGGACACCCTGACTATCCAAACCAAGACCCCGTTGCAATGACCACAGAAGGTCATGGTAGTCCGGGTAATACCTACGCATACCTACCTTACTTGGGACTTGGAGGCGAAGGTGCAAACCACAGTTTACCAGCAGAACAAAGAAGCGCTAGGCCAGGGCGGAGCACCTCCTCGTAAAATTCAGCGGTGGCGAAGGGAGGCACAGGATGACGCCCTTGTGCGGTCGCTTGAATGAGTGGTGGAGTGAAGCCATTCCAGCCATAATTGTCCATATCGGCGAAAATACAGCACCCTCACCTTGCGGCTCGTGCTGGTTCTGTCGGAGCACGTTTGCTTCGGCAGGTACCTTCATAAGACAATCGTAAGGTAAGAGAACCCAAGCTGCCATGAGTGTGGTTGCGCTGAAGATACGGTGCATCATACACTCGAGGTGTGCAAGGCGTCAACTACGTCGTTGACGCCGTAGTCACTGCGCCGCAATTGGAGCCGACTCGTCGCTGTCAGCCAGCCGTGAAAGCCATGGTAGGGAGTGAGAAGGCGTGGTTGGCGGTAGTTTCTTTCTGAGAGAGCGTTATGTTGCAGAAGGAAGTGGCGGAGCGGATCAGAGAGTGTGATCCCCTCGTTGGTCCTTGATGCCGCAGAGGGCCGGCGGCCAAAAGGCGGGCCAATGCTGACCTTATGTCCCCGTAGCCAGGCAGCGCAGGCAGCTAGAACGGGTGAACTGATACCTGTGACTGCATAGTTACAAATGCCCTCGCGGAGGATGGAATGCTAATGTGTCTTGGCAAGCCACTGGATGAGAGTCTGCGGACCTTATACATCCGCACACGTCCGTGGGTTTAACACCCTCAGTGGTTGGCCACAGTGAACGCGCGGTGACTTGAGCCTAGCGCGGGCGCGGCGGCGGGCGCGCCGGGTGGCCACAGTGACGAATCATGATTCATCATGATTCTGAGAGCGTCTAAATGACCTTACTCTAACAACAAACACTATGCAGGGCAAGGGGGTAAGGGGGTGCGTTCATATTTGCTACGGGCCCCGCGCTGGCTTAATCCGGCACTGGCTTCGGCCATTGTTTCCAATTTACACAAAAATGCATAATTGGCGCTTACCGCGTCACACGAACTTTTCCTTAATTCGATTAACATTTAGTCGCATTTTGGAATTAATCTATACTTATAATAAAACTGTAACAGGTCCAATTCTGTACAATGAAGATATTTTGAAAATTATATTTGGAGGGCATTCTATAACCGATACTAAAGCCAAAAATGTATTTTTTATTATTTTTGTCTGTCTGTATCTCGGCTGAGCATCACGCCGAAACTACTGGATGGATTGAAACGAAACTTGGCATGATTTGAGTTAATACTCCGAGGTAGGACATAGGATACTTTTTATCCCGACATTCGGCACGGGTCCCTTGGGGGAGGGGACTAAAGTCAAAATGTGTACTTGGTTATACGCTTGCTCCGATTTTAACAATTTTTCATTATAATTATAATAAATATTTGTAAGGGAACACTCATAGACAGTTGTTAACAATGTTTGGAAATCGATCAGGTTAAGCAACGTTAGGTAAGGTCATTAAATAGATGGGTGACCGTTTAACGCCATTTGAACTAAACGTCTCCGTGCTTCGGAGGGCAAGTAAAAAGTGGGTCCAAGTTTTTAACCGACTTTAAAAAAGGAGGTTTTGTGTTCTATGCGAATGTATATTATTGAAAGTTTAGTTAACGTAAACACAGCGCGGACGGAGCTGCGTGGGTCGGCTAGTTCCAAATAAGAATGCAAAAAATATTTTTGAGTTCCAACGAAAAGCAAAGTCCCATTAGGTAGATAGTAAGTAAACTATTATTGAAGATAGGCGGCGGCGGGGTGACGGTTACCACATGGTCAACAAATAGTCACCAACGCCGTGGCCTGCGCCGCCCCACCGTCTCTCGCTGGATATGTACAAAAACTACACGCGCAACAACGTTGAAAGTGAAACATTCCGAATTCCCGACTAGTTCAACCAAATGAGTTTTAGTTTAAGTTAATCATGTAGGTTTATTAATCCTTCAATCATATAAAACAAAAAGAAAGACGCACATAGCTAGGCGAGGTGCGGCTCGCGCCGCCTCTCGAAGCCTGCCGCCCCGGGCCATGGCCCCCTTGGCCCTAGGGTAAATACGCCCCTGGCTACAGTGCCCTTCACACCGGAACACAGCAATGTTTACACACTGCTGCTTGGCGGCAGAATATCTGACACTGCGGTGGTACCTACCTGGACGATTCCTTGCACAAGGAACCTACCACCTAGTGAAGATGATGTAAGACGATCCATCGACATATAAAATGCCGGTCCTGCGCCTGCGCCTAATATCTCCCCGGTCGTGTCGGTCTTGCCACAAAATGTCTTGCGTTCCATCGCATTTTAAGGGTAAAGGAAGAGAGAGTGCACTTTTGTTTATATACACTTGTACACTTAAGGGCTGGCTTGACGGTTGCCAACAAACCATCCCGACCGGCAAGATATGTAGCAAGACTTTATGAAAGATGTCGTCGTACGTATCGGCCGCAGTGGGAAACCGCTGGCTTTGCATACCGGAGGTCGCGGGGGTTGAGTCCCGCAGGGAGCAAACTCATTTGTGAAGTTGTTTCTTACAGGCTAGGACAATGCAGGCCGATCACCTGATGTCTGAAAAGTAAGATGATCAATGCGTTGGATGGGCATGTAAAAATTCGGTCCTGCGCTTAATCTCTTCCCGGTCGATGGGTTTTCCGTCCTTGGATTGTGAGAGGTAAAAGGAAGAGAGAGTGCACTTGTGTGAACGGAAGCACTTGTGCACTATATCTCCCGCGTAGATGGCTGATCTTGCAAGATTATTCGCTGTGGTCGTATTGGCCAGGAGGACATTATTATTATTCAGTAGTTAACATATATTTGCCTAGAAATAATATAATGTACTTATCACAAACGTACAAATAATTGTTTCTGAATATTCAAGTTAATTTAGAGAAGAGAGAAAAATGACGTAGATAGTTTATATTTTTAACCGACTTCAAAAAAGGAGGAGGTTCTCAATTCGTCTGTATATATATATATATTTTTTTTTTCTATGTTAGTTCGCGCATAACTCTGGCAATTATGAACCGATTTGAAAAAATCTTTCTTCCATCCATTCTTTAATCCGTTAATTGGGTCCCATAAAAAAATTATTGCTTAGTAATAAGTAGTTCCGGAAAAAACAAGAATGGTGACTGCGCACTGAGAGTTGCAAGAAAGCCTATATAGATGACGTTTTAGTCGCTCGGACTCGCTCGGTCGGACAAAAATGGTCATAACTCTGGCAAATATTTACCAATTTCAATGATTCTTTTTTTATTCGAAAGAAGAAACCACTGTATTGAATCTGTATGAATTTTATTACAACCGGATAAGAACTTCCTGGAGGACCATGAACGATGTGGAGGAATTTATCTGGTAAAAACCATAAAACTGATGTTCTCCATTACATTGCTCTGACAATTATGAACCGATTTCGATGATTCTTTTTCTATTCGAGAGAGTAAACTACTATGATGTTTCCATGCAAATTTCATTACGACTCTGATTACGATTCTGAAGAAACATGTATTATGTAAAACTATGTAGACGATAATGTGATCATAACCTACCTAGATAATTTTACGGTTTTCGATGGTTCAATCTTTATATATGAAAATATCACTAAAATGTTTAAAATCAAATCTTTTTAAAAAAAAAATGAACCGACTTCAAAATCACTGAAAAGTATAAAATAATTTAAATATTATTGAAGTTGGTGCCAAATATAAACAGCCGGTAAGCTAACACCAACTTCAATAATATTTAAATTATTTTATACTTTTCAGTGATATTGAAGTCGGTTCAATTTTTTTTTTAAAAGAGTTTATCACTATTTAAAATTAGTTAATATATACAAGGATGTCATTGACCTATAAATTAGAATGTACGATGAGATAACTCCTGTAACCTGTCTCCGGTCTCACAGCGAATAATCGTGACTTCAAAGTCCACACGCAGACGAAACGTTTTGTATTCGTCATACGCAATGGCGTGATGCAAATCAGCCAATTATGTTTCTTGCTTCAATTAGATAAACCGTACCACGTTTTTGTGATTTACTATACTTACAGTACCTATATAGTTTAATGAACGATGTTTACGTGCGTGTAGTATCTAAATCTATTATTGGTAAGTTTTCAGTAGCGCATATATCAGCTCGCATTAGTCCCCTTAAGTCCTAGAATCTTACCGTGGGTCTTACTCACGGAATAATATGGTCTTACTAATACGTACTTACGTAATGTAATATTTATATTAATTACATTAAAAAACAATAGGTAAGTACTAGGTAGGTAGGTAATCTAACGGTTAGTACTTATTGATTAAAAGTTGGTAATCCTTACAATAATTTTCCTTTATTTGTCGACTATTATATATAGACAGTAATTACCCAAGTACTTAAGTAGCTAACTAAAGATAGGTAAATAAAATTCTAGACTGTTACGTAAGTACATACAATTATTTATCTTTTATCTTATTATATAAAAGAGTAGACAAAAACCCACTCATCACGAAATCTCAGAAACTACAAGTGCTAGGAGTCTCAAACTTTCCATGGGGGTTCCTTTTAAGACGTAGGTGCTCACTAAGACTGGATTTTGCGAAATCCAACCTCTAAGGGGGTCAAACAGGGGGGCAAAGTTTGTATGGGAGAACGCGATTCCTTGGTCCTATTGACTTGAAATTTTGCACAGACATTCGTTAAGAAAATTAATTGAATTAGTATTTCATATTTTTTATAATTTATCCCTTTACAGGGTAAAAAAGAAGTATTATTACTCAACCGATGGCATTACAAATATATTACAACAATAAGATACGATAATTTGAAAGATAAAATAAAAGTTCCTTGGCCAAGTGGTTACGGAAGCGTCCTCTAAGTACGGACTGTCCGGGTTCGCTACCCCTGATCGGATTTTTTTTTTGTATTATTAAACTTTGTTTTTGATTTTTTTATTTATATTAAGATTCGATGTTTTAAATATTTAACTCATATTGACTCCGGCACTTTTTTATCTCTAATATATTTTTTATATTTAATGATTTTTTTAAATTTAAAATCATGGATACGTAGTTAACTTCTCTCTAATGTTATGATTTAGTTATTAGTGGAAACTGAATTGATTTTTATATACTATTGGATCTTATATTTAGTAATAAGTGGTATCATTTGTTTGTTTCCCAAATATAACAAAATAAAAATAAAATAATGAAAATATATTTAAAAAAAAATGTCTGTTTGGGCAGGAATACAATATGCATGCACCTATTGTACGTATGATATAAAAAAAGCCAAAACTTTATTGGAATTATTGTCTGTCTGTCAGTCAGGGTTTTTTCTATAGGTTGGCTGGTGTTGGGGACCAACGACGTCAAAGTATCTTTACATAGTGTGAAACAAAGTCGCTATCCGAGTCTGTCTATATCCGATAGCACCTCCTAAACCACGCAGCGATTTTCACCATCGGTTAGATAATTTTTCATTGAAGGTTTTAAGTTTTATCTAAGGAAATAAACTTACATTGACTAAACCTAAAGAGATACATAGTTAACAATCAAGTACTAGAGAATTTCATTAATTCCATATACACACATCAAAAGTGTCTAGGGATCAAGCATTTTTAAGCGGATTTCTTGAGATTGAGATGTGGCTTTGTAATAAATTTATGATTTTATAAATTTATATGGATCCTTTTTGGTGCATTTCATAATTTGAATCAGGAACTGTGAATCAAATTCGAGTAAAAGATGAAAATCAGCTGTCAATATTTTCCCTATAAAAACATACAACGCATTGAAGACATTATTAGTGCTACTGTTTCCCTACTACTGATTAAAACCAACGTTATTATGGAGCGGCGACGTCATTTAAGCAGGGAAGAAATGCTCAGAGCCGTGGGAATGATAGAAGCTGGTTCCCGGCAACGTACTGTGGCTTTAGCTCTGAATACAAGTCAGAGTGTTATCAGTCGACTTTGGACACGTTACCGAAGCACTGGTACCGTGGCTGAGCGCCATGGAGGACGGTATCGCTGCACCACACGGAGACAAGACCGATATATTCAAATCTTAACTCGAAGAGCTCCAACAATAACTGCCATGATGTTAGCCGTGAGGCTTCATCACTCTTCAGGGAACTTAATTAGCGACCAAACAGTCAGAAACCGCTTGCATGAAGTGAACCTTCATTCCCGAAGACCGCTACGGGTACCACCTATAGCAATGCACAATCGTAGGATTCGATATCAATGGGCTCTTGAACACAGAAATTGGGCAGAAGAACAATGGCGTTTCGTGTGCTTTTCTGATGAGTCTCGTTTTGGTATGAGACCGGATACAAGACGTATACGACACTGGAGAACCCCTGGACGCCAACAGCGATTAAAATCCTGCCAGGAAGTCCATCCTTATAGTGGTGGAACCATCATGGTATGGGCGGGTATTTGGATCGGCGGAAGAACTGAGTTGATTTGGATCAGAGGCAACCTCAACGCTCAAATTTATGCTGAGACGATTGTATCAGACGTCATCGTTCCTCTACAAGTGCAAATCGGTCCCTTATTTCAGTTAATGCATGATAATGCACGACCGCACACCGCAAGAGTTGTAAGACAGACTCTCGCCGCAGCTAACATCAATGTCCTGCCCTGGCCTGCTCAGTCGCCAGACTTGAACCCGATTGAGCATGCATGGGATATGCTACAGAGAAGAGCTCTGCCGAATATGGAGGGTATCCAGTCGCAAGAAGACCTTTTTTTGTTGTTGCAACGAACATGGGCGGCCATTCCACAGCGTGATTTGGATGAACTCATTTTGAGTATGCCAAACCGATGTTCTTGTGTTGTTAGTGTTCGCGGTAGAAACACGGATTATTAATTGTTTAAGTTACCCAATAAAATTTTAAAGAAAACTGTTATTTCAGTCTTTTTTTCGAACTTTTGTGTTAGTGGTTCAAATGTCAAAAATCCCTTTATTAGGAAAATGGCAAATTTCTTTATTAATGCAAAGGTGACTTGGTTTATCGTTACTGTGACAAACGAAAACACTTTATTTGATGAATCCTTAAAGAAAATTTTAATTAATATCAATCAGGAGAAAAGTTATTGCAAAAATATATGTTGATCCCTAGACACTTTTGATGTGTGTATTATAAAGTAGGTAAATATCCGGGATATAATATACCCGCCCCCCGGCGGACTCAAAGGCAATGCACTGAGGGACAGCTGATGCAGATCCCACCGGAGAACCCCCTCTCATGTGCCGATGTGACAGCCACGAGAGTTTTAGTGGGTAAGAATCCCCCACAGGATCCCAGGGACATATTAAACGTGCCCCCCACCACCCCTTTAACTGTGACAACGGTGACAGATTCCCGGGGGGCTATAATGCGCCCCTGGCAGCGGCTTCAAAGGCCCTTGCCTTGCACTGAGGGGTACCCGGTGCAGCCCCATATTTTTTGCGGACAGCCGTTTAGAGGGTAAGAATCCTACACACTGCGGTCGACCACCCGCAGGATCCTGGAAGCCTATTGGAGGTCTACCCGTGGTCCCCGAAACTTTGAGCATGGTGACAGGTTTTTTTTATTGTGCCCTCCGGTGGCGGGCTCAATGGCAAGCCATTGAGGGGATATTTTTTTTTAATTTATCCCTTAACAGGGTTAAAAAGCAGTATTATTACTCAACCGATGGCGGTACAAATATTCTCACACTCACACTCAGATTTGCTTAGTACGTAAATTAGGTACTGTACACGCATAACTTTAATACATAAGGTAAAATATCACGCATTAGGGACTGAGCAGACATATAACAAGAATATGATCAAGTAATTCGAATAATAGAAGAAGAATAGCCGTGGTCTGGAGGTTACGGAAGCGTCTTTAAACACAGCAGGGACTGGGTTCAAATCTCTGTTTTTTTTTGTGTACTTTTAAACTTTTTATTTTTGATGATTTTACTATTTTTTTTTTTTTACTGAAGGTTTAATATTAATTGAATTTATTTAGAAGTTGTATCTATACCGAGGTCTCATTGAAAAAATACTGAAATGTACAGAGTCCACTTCGAAAAAATACTGACCAAGAGCGAGCTGGATTTGCGCACCCAGGGTTAGTTTCCTATTCATCTAACACCTCAGGTAGCAAAAAGACCAAACCACACAACTAAGTTTGTTTGTCAAAGATTTTTACCCATTTCAAAAAAAAAAAAATATGCACAAGTAGCGCATTTTAAAAACATGTTTTATTTTGCCAAAAAAAAAACATCAACACTTATTATTACACCAGTAATATTTTCAGAATTTATGTCAATAATAATAAAAAATGCCCAACCAATATTTTTTTAGTGTTCCCAAGGTTTGTGTTCATACACACTATATACGGATCTAACTATCCCCTCCCACGTCCCCTCATACAACTAAAAACTTAAAGTCCAGTCTGGACTGTTAAGCATTGTGTACTTAAATAACAATACAACACATCAGCCTGTAATGTTTTGTCTCTAATTTATTGATCCACGCTCATAAATGTAATATAGAATATGTTTGGCCAAGTCCCTGAACAATTTTCGCGAGGACAACTGCTTACAATGTTAGCATATTTTTTTCCCCAATAAAAATACTGACTTCCAGCAAAATACCGATAAAGATCTTCAAAAACGACGTTAAAAAAGAGTGAAAAAGTATTAAAATATTGAATCTGGTCACATTGTATCATTCCATATAATATAAGGTAAATCTGGGATATAATATGCTTGCCCCCCGGCGGCGGACTCAGAGGCCAGGCACTCAGGGACACCTGGTGCAGATCCCACCCGAGAACCCAGGTTTCCCTCTCATGTGCCGATGTGACAGCCACGAGAGTTTTAGTGGGTAAGAATCCCAAATACCCATTTTGACTTCCCCACGGGATCCCGGGGACATATTGGATGTTTCCCCCGCTACTCCCTTAACTGTGACAACGGTGACAGATTCCCGGAGGGCTATAATGCGCCCCCGGCAGCGGCTTCAAAGGCCCTTGCCTTGCACTGAGGGATACACGGTGCATACTCTTCCCATTAAATCCCATTAAAGGCTTCCCCGTGCCCCTGTAACCGTGAGCACCATGACAGGTTCTCAGGGAGCTATAATGTGCCTTTCCGGCGGCGGGTTCAAAGTCAAGGCACTGTGTGTTATCAGCTGGTGCAGATCCCGACAGATAGCCCAGGTCCGCCTTCTAATGTGCCGACGTGATAGCCGCGGGGGTTTTAGTGGGTAAGAATTCCCCGACTGACCCCCGTTTACGTCTTAACGATGAAACCGAACAAGGAAGCCCGTATTGCTTCCATAAATTGGTTTTAAAGAAATTGTGTCCTGTTCCTGTCCTTAATCCACCCAAATTGTGCACCGGTACACGTCTGCAGTTTATAATAAAATTATAAATACAATTAAGAAATCGCAAGCTCAGAGATTCAACGTTGCAGGCTTAAACCTAAGCGTTGAATACCTTTGCCCATGGACAAGCAGCTATACGTAGCCCTTTCACGCGTCACTTCTATACATAATTTGTTCATATTGCGTTACGAAAAGTCAGCTACAAGCATTATTTAACAAGAAATTCTATAATCAAAGGCAGTAACTTTAAATTATTCACTTCTTTTTTTTTCTCAGTTACACCCGTGCGAAGCCGGGGCGGGTCGCTAGTAATCGTATATTTAAAAATTAGAAAGATATACAAAATCCAAATACTTTTTGGTAGGTAGGTGGTCGCTTGTGCAAGAGGCTGAGCAGGCAAATAGCGATGCACTGTCTACTGTTCTGCGCCAAAGTAGCACTGTGAAAACATTGGTGTATTCCGGTGGGAAGGGAGCTGTTGGGCTGACGAAATTACACGTTCACGGAACCTAAGTATTTTAATATCTTATGTGACAAGTGGCTCTGTGTACCGCGTGGTAAAATTGACATCTTTTTTTGTTCTTATAGTACGTACCTACCTAAGTAGTGACAAGTACCTAAGTAGGAGTACATACTACTATCACAGTCTATAAACCAATACAGTCGTCCAACGAAGCCGTCTAGACAGGGCAATCGTGCGGGGTGTGAGGGGTGAGACGCGGGTAGGCGCGCCCGAGCTGCGTAGGCTGCTGCCGCACGAATTAGTTAGTAGCTCGGGACATAACTTTCAGGGCTGACGAGTATTTGTTTTAATTAACCGACTTCAAAAAAGGAGGGTTCTCAATTCGTCCTGTATGTATTTTTTTGTAATCAGTTATAATGGTTTATACTACCTGTGCTGTGTGAGAGATATTATTTTACACATTTTCATTCCAAAACGACGGATATTTTCTTTTAAAAAAAATATGTTATTGGTGTCATTTTCGAGGTTTCTCGGGGTGCTGATTACAAAAATAGCATCTATTTTCAAATCCAAAATAAACATTTTGGAAATTTATTAATTAATTACAATATATTACATAACATTGTAAAAAAACTATTTGAATTTGTCTCCACGAAATGCCTTTTTGTATTTCTTACTATGAAGAACTTAAATAAATAAAGTAAATATAAACAAAGAAATCATTACCATCCCGTGCGCTAATAGAATTATACTTTACTTACTGCCGCACCTACAAACCTCATTTAAATTTAATTACAATTAAGTCATTTTTTGAAATTGTATTATTTCGACACTTGAATACTATATACGCTGATTGTGAGTAGAGATATCAACAATTTCGTAATTACTAATAAAAAAATAATCAATTGTAATTAAAGTTAATTGACGTTTGTGAGCGCGGCAGTTAGTATTTTACTTTGACCAAATAAGTAATAATATAGTATTTTAAGTAAATTATAAAAACAAACTGTGACAACCCTACGTGCTACGGAGTACGCCATGCGGTGTCGGCTTTTACTCAAACATCAAAGGCGTTGACCCACTGTATTAGTTTATACAGTGTGCTACTATATACATTTCGTTTGATGTGTTGGATACCACAGCCGGCACTTTTTCGTGGCACTTTTGCGGGGTGCGGGAGGCGAAGTAAACACATTTCACGCATACCCACACTTTAATAAACTCGCAACACATTCAAAAAGATACGCACACAAATAAAGAATGACCTGAACATATGAACAAAAATTTGGCAGAAGGGTTAGCGCATCATGCTCTCTCCAGTGGTATCTCCTCTAAGTTGTCAGCACAACAAGGTAAATAACTCTCATGCCTGATTTACACGTATTAAGTTGTCAAGTAGGTAACTAAATTTTAAGTGACTTAATTTTAAGTATGCGTTTACACCTTAGAGGAGATACCACTGGAGAGAGCATAATGCGCTAACCCCCTCTGCCAAATTTTTGGTCATATGGTCAGGTCATTCTTTATTTGTGTGCGTGTATTTTTGAATGTGTTGCGAGTTTACTATAGTGTGGGTATGCGTGAAAGTGTATCTGTGTGTGTTTACTTCGCCTCCCGCACCCCGCAAAAGTGCCACGAAAAATTTGTTCGGGGAATCGACGCGATACTAACTCCTTTGGTACTTTCTCTGAGGTTTACACGTCGTTTTTACTAAATTTTAGTTAAAATCTTTAGTTCTTTAGTTCGCCCCAATGGACGGTCGCACGCTCCGTGACGATTTCATAGAACTTTGTAGCGACGGACAACTAACTTATTTTTAGGATTAAATTATATAAACAACTAATACAGATTATTATATTAGAATTTCCTTTTTATCTTCTATACTTATAATAAAACTGTAACAGGTCCAACTCTGTACATTGAAGATATTTTGAAAATTATTTTTGGAGGGCATTCTATAACCGATACTGAGGCCAAAAATGTAATTTTTTTAATTTTTGTCTGTCTGTCTGTCTGTCTGTCTGTATCACGGCTGAGCATCACGCCGAAACTACTGAATGGATTGAAATGAAACTTGGCATGATTTGAGATCTTACTACGAGGTAGGACATAGGATACTTTTTATCCCGTAATCTAGCACGGTTCTTTTGGGAGAGGGGATTAAAGTCAAAATGGGTACTTGGTTATACGCTTGGTCCGATTTTATCAATTTTTCTTTATAATATAATAAATGTTAGTAAGGGAACACTCATAGAGAGTTTTTATCAAGATTTTGTAATCAATCGGGTTAAGCAACGTTAGGTAAGGTCATTAAATAGATGGGTGACCGTTTAACGCCATTTGAACTAAACGGGTCCGTGCTTCGGAGAGCAAGTAAAAAGTGGGTCCCAGTTTTTAACCGACTATAAAAAAGGAGGTTATGTATTCGATGCGAATGTCTGTTATTAAAAGTTAAGTTAACGTAAAAATAGCGCAGGCAGAGCTGCGTGGGTCAGCTAGTAATATATATATGTACTATAATTATAATATTAGTTATAGAAAAGTAAATGACTTCGTGTCTTCTTGATTGCTGAATTTGTGTTTGATGTAAATATTTAACCATTTTACTTGTTTATTGCCTTCCATCCCCGCAAGCACCGTGTCTTGTTCCCGGGGGACTACAATGCTCCCCCAGTGGCAGGCTCCGAAGGAAATGCACAGAAGGACACCTGGTGCAGATTCCACAGGAGAGTCCAGGTTTCCCCTCATGTGTCGATGTGACAACCACGGGGATTTAGTGGGAAAGAATCTCATTTACCCCGGTTGACCTACACAGGTCCTGGGACCCATAGAACAATTCGCTGCTAGAAAAAAAAAGAATGCCAGATACAGGCTTAAATTACCCCAAAATTTCTCCGTTTATCTAAAAATTCCCGAGACTATTAGCCAAATAGCTCTCAATCACTTAATTATACGGCAGTCTATTAGGAAAAGTAAAAAAAAACATTTAATTGCAAATATTAATACCTACAGCGTAGTAGGTAAGTATTTGAAAATTCCAGGACAATACAAATTCTGGAACAATCCCGTATTTCTGGCAACCCTAAATATACGTTGGTACAACGAAAACGACTTTGCTCCTATTATATTTGTATATTATCTATGGTATGATCTATAGCTATACCTTTGCACGCACACCTGCAAACGTGCATTATACATGTGTGTGTCCAAACGTATCAAGAATAAACCACGCCCACCTACTTACCCGAAAAATAGAAAAGTTTCTATTATACTTCATAACTTGCGTACTAAATTTCAACTTGGGACTTTCTACTAAAGTGATTGTTTACACGTAATAATTTACTAAAATTTAGTAAAGATTTAGTTACCAACTTAATACGTGTAAACGAAAAATTTTACTTATTCACTTGTGTACTAAATTTTAACTTGGAACTTACTACTAAAGTGTTTGTTTACACGCAATAATTTAGTTAAACTTTAGTAAAGATTTAGTTACCAACTTGCAACTTAATACGTGTAAATCAGGCATCAGAGAAATAACTTCACTATTTATGTAAAGAAAGAATGTGAAAGCACATCAGCGATTTTAGCGTTTCTCGGAATGCTTCCGTGACTGACAGATAGTGTGACAGAAAGAACTGCTGACAGTTTAAATATTTAATTCATGACATTTCATTTCATTCAGTCAGTTGATCCGTGAATTTACAGTGTAGTGGGAGTCTTGTGTTTATAATTTACTTAAAAAATAATATATTACGGCGTTAAATTTCAAGTATAACCTATTAAAAACATATTCTTTAAAAATGAGTGACAGGAGTGAGGGCAAAAAACAAATCCGAGTATGGTGTGATGGTTGGTGAGTAATATCGGTTTTTTGTGCTTGTTTTATTTCGTACATCACTTGCTATTAAAATTCAATTGTCGGAAGTATATACGCTCTAAACAAATATTTGGATTTGAGTTTCTGTTAAACCAACGTACAACACATATTACTATCTAAATCCGATCACCTAAAACAATTACGGGAACGTTCTCTATAATAATATATCAATTATTATTATAAAACATCCGGCCCGACCGACCCCTATTCAAGCTATCGTCGGTCAATGAAAATACTATAATTTTCACGTTCAAAATTTTCCGATTTCGTTCACGATCGAGTATCAATTATCGGCTCGTTTGCAGCTATGACATGGTGCATTTCGGTCACGCAAATTCTCTGAGACAAGCGAAGGCGTTAGGCGACGTGCTGATCGTGGGAGTACACACAGACGAGGAGATCTCGAAACATAAAGGGCCTCCAGTGTTCACACAGGAGGAACGGTATAAAATGGTGCGTGCTATCAAGTGGGTTGATCAGGTTGTGGAAGGCGCACCCTATGTTACCACACTTGAGACACTGGACAAGTACCAGTGTGACTTCTGTGTCCATGGAGGTAAGTTCTATATAGAAAAAGAATACATTTTCTTACTGAATACCTGTGACTTATTAGGTTATTATTGTACAGGATAAATAGATATGTTCATGTTATATATAAATATTTGTCTTGGGGGTAATCAAGCCCACTGCTTTTTCGGTAGCAACCAGTATTAAACTGCTACAGCAATGAACCTGTTTTTGTATGTATGTAATATGGTTGTTTGCAATATTAATCTTTATTAAAAAGGTGTTTTAGGCTTGTATCTAGTGTTTATTAAAAAAAAGTATATGTGCCTATAAGGGAATAAATTCTTTAGCTAAATACTTAATGAGTTATTCATGTCAGTTACTCCTATTAGAATCAGTTTGCAATTATTCCATAATTTCAGTTGTAAAGTGTAATGTATGTAGCTTAATTAAGTATAGAATCTTAATGAGCTGTGTAAATAAATTTTGGCCTTGACTTACTGACTGAATAATGTAAACATGCTAGCTACAACACTTGAGTGATAAGTATTTTTTTTATTAATATATCTTTTTTTTTTTTCAGATGACATTACAGTGACTGCTGATGGAATTGATACATATCATTTGGTGAAAAAAGCTGGTAGATACAGGTAAGCCTTATTTTAACTATAATAATAATAGACAAACTGTAGGTACTGTATTGATTTCTAATAGTAATAATAGTGAACTTTTGTGAAAATAGTCTGGTATCCAAGGCACATATAACAATAAATTTTTGACTAGCATCATTAAGCATGTGCTTAAAATTGTAATATGCCTCATACATAATAGGCTACATGACTAAAAAAATTTTTTTAGTCCGTCATTTAGATTATCAAAAAAAATAAACAAAAAATTGCGAAGATATAGTGCTTTGAAATGTCGCGTGACGTCACACCGGTATACAATTCTTACTGAGGAGTGACGCCAAAAGCCCCCACTCCCGAACTTAGATGCTCTATATCTTTGCCAAATTTTATTGATTTGTTAAATAAAAAAAATACGCGTCCAATATTTTTTGATAATCTAAATTTTTTTTTTTACCCATTCATCATCCCTATTAGTATAATGAACAAAATTAGATTTTTTACTAAACAATTTTGATATTATATTGTTATTAAGATTATTGTACCTGATAATATCTGCTAGATTTGAAAAATATATTTTGGTTTCAGGGAAGTACAAAGAACAGCTGGTGTTTCTACAACAGATCTAGTTGGTAGAATGTTGCTACTCACAAGAGAACATTTCAAGTAAGAATTTACAAAAAAATAGTAACAATTTAACTCCAAATATAAACTAACGGCGATTGATGGCGGAATGAGCGACAAATTATAGCTTTCCCAGTGGGAACATATTATAGTTTTATTAGGCAAAAGTTACAATTAACTGATTGAAGCTCGTAGTAGTGGTGATAAGGACCGCGGATGTAACCCTCGCCAGCCCCTTCGGTGATGCTTATACATGTAATCCGTGCAGCTTATTTATATTATTTTTTTTTGGCTATATTGATAATTTTTATTTCGAATCCGCATTCTCGGCGTAGATGACATACAATTTCCAGCTTTATTTTAACTAGATAAAGACAGTATTCCAATAATGCGCAATCCATTTCCGCCTAGCTTGCTCTGATCTTGGATTGATATGTACTGAACGCGAGCCATTTAGAAATGTGTGGAGTTGAGTGTTAAATAGTGATTTAAAATAACATAACGCATTTTATTTCAGATATCATGATTGTCATAGCAATAACACGTTAGTAATCATTATTTACCTCAGTAAATAAATGTCAGTTGATAGTATACTATTATTTTTATTATTAGAGTAAACCATAAAAATAAACTTATTGAGAAATACTATATTGTGAACACACGCAGGTCTTATCACGTATTTATTTTATGGCGGGCTTGTGGTGACCACATCGAACAAAACTTAACAAAACATACTTATTGCGGTCTGCTGCGACTTTATTAACAAACAGTCAAGGAACAATATTATTTTTGATATTATTTTCTCGATGTTGGGAATACCTACAGCATCCATTCGTGTTCACGGGAAGATTGAGGTGGGATATCCTCACTTAGGCTCAATTCACACCAAGACTGCAGCGGCCGGTAGCGCACTTTCAGTGTGAAAGAATTTTAAAATTTATCTACAATACTTAAAGGACCAGTATCGCTTGAAATACGCGGCGCGCGGATTGCAGCCGGTGCCGGCCGCGCGCGGCCTCTTATGCTCATTATACTAATTATGAGGCATAATAACGTCACTTTCAAATACCACCTTGATACAACACTGGCATATTATACTTAATATTTTTTAATCATATTATTATTTTATTATATGTATTAAAATTCTTTCACACTAAAAGTGCGCTGCCGGCCGCTGCCATCTTGGTCTGAATTGAGCCTTAAATAGATAGATAAATTCTTTATTGCACATATTTTGTAGAACAGTACAAGAAACAGTAACATAAATATTAATGTGAGCAAAGGCGGTCTTATCGCTCAAAGCGATCTCTTCCAGACAACCTTTGTAAAAGGAGCTATACTAAAATAAAACTGCAGTGTAGTGCACAGTAATAATACAGAGTGAAAACAATGTAGACAAACAATAAATAATATATTAACGACACAATAAGCATATATTACGTATAAAAATATTATTATATACTAATGCATATTCTTGTGAATATATAAGTATATATTATTTAAAATACTTACTATACATTTATAAATACCTATTTCACAAAAAATATATTTATTTACATTATATACAACAAGGTCTGGTAAGATTTATAGTACACACATCAAAAGTGTCTAGGGATCAACATATATTTTTGCAATAACTTTTCTCCTGATTGATATTAATTAAAATTTTCTTTAAGGATTCATCAAATAAAGTGTTTTCGTTTGTCACAGTAACGATAAACCAAGTCACCTTTGCATTAATAAAGAAATTTGCCATTTTCCTAATAAAGGGATTTTTGACATTTGAACCACTAACACAAAAGTTCGAAAAAAAGACTGAAATAACAGTTTTCTTTAAAATTTTATTGGGTAACTTAAACAATTAATAATCCGTGTTTCTACCGCGAACACTAACAACACAAGAACATCGGTTTGGCATACTCAAAATGAGTTCATCCAAATCACGCTGTGGAATGGCCGCCCATGTTCGTTGCAACAACATAAAAAGGTCTTCTTGCGACTGGATACCCTCCATATTCGGCAGAGCTCTTCTCTGTAGCATATCCCATGCATGCTCAATCGGGTTCAAGTCTGGCGACTGAGCAGGCCAGGGCAGGACATTGATGTTAGCTGCGGCGAGAGTCTGTCTTACAACTCTTGCGGTGTGCGGTCGTGCATTATCATGCATTAACTGAAATAAGGGACCGATTTGCACTTGTAGAGGAACGATGACGTCTGATACAATCGTCTCAGCATAAATTTGAGCGTTGAGGTTGCCTCTGATCCAAATCAACTCAGTTCTTCCGCCGATCCAAATACCCGCCCATACCATGATGGTTCCACCACTATAAGGATGGACTTCCTGGCAGGATTTTAATCGCTGTTGGCGTCCAGGGGTTCTCCAGTGTCGTATACGTCTTGTATCCGGTCTCATACCAAAACGAGACTCATCAGAAAAGCACACGAAACGCCATTGTTCTTCTGCCCAATTTCTGTGTTCAAGAGCCCATTGATATCGAATCCTACGATTGTGCATTGCTATAGGTGGTACCCGTAGCGGTCTTCGGGAATGAAGGTTCACTTCATGCAAGCGGTTTCTGACTGTTTGGTCGCTAATTAAGTTCCCTGAAGAGTGATGAAGCCTCACGGCTAACATCATGGCAGTTATTGTTGGAGCTCTTCGAGTTAAGATTTGAATATATCGGTCTTGTCTCCGTGTGGTGCAGCGATACCGTCCTCCATGGCGCTCAGCCACGGTACCAGTGCTTCGGTAACGTGTCCAAAGTCGACTGATAACACTCTGACTTGTATTCAGAGCTAAAGCCACAGTACGTTGCCGGGAACCAGCTTCTATCATTCCCACGGCTCTGAGCATTTCTTCCCTGCTTAAATGACGTCGCCGCTCCATAATAACGTTGGTTTTAATCAGTAGTAGGGAAACAGTAGCACTAATAATGTCTTCAATGCGTTGTATGTTTTTATAGGGAAAATATTGACAGCTGATTTTCATCTTTTACTCGAATTTGATTCACAGTTCCTGATTCAAATTATGAAATGCACCAAAAAGGATCCATATAAATTTATAAAATCATAAATTTATTACAAAGCCACATCTCAATCTCAAGAAATCCGCTTAAAAATGCTTGATCCCCAGACACTTTTGATGTGTGTATATATCAATATAATAAACATGTAGCTAATAGTTCATAATGTACAGGTAAGTTATTAGTTGCTCACTAGGGATTTAGCAAGAAGATGCTGATGCAGGTTGTTCCGAAAGATAGGCAGAGACTTGGAATGTCGGACGTAAGGAGGAAGATCATGCCACAAATGCGTAGTACTAATAGTAAAAGAGTTCCGGTAATAGCCAGATTGTGCCTGAGTGATAGTAACCTGTAACTCGGTGTTCTAAACTCATATGTACCTATGTTCATATTCATGGTTATGATAGGTAGTGTATGTATTATTCTTATAAATTTTCTAGAGTGGCGAAAATTTTATCTAAATCCATTGTGAAGTAAAAAGTAAAAGTAAGCGATCAAACAAAAGATACGCGGACAGTGACTTTGTTAATACTATTAAAAGATTCCGTTACTTTTTTAACTGACGACATTGAACAATGCAAACACTAGACATTATCTGAACTGCTAATAAATTATCGGATTTACATCTGTCTATGAGGCCGATGACCCCATGAGGTTGCTAAAGTAAAGATTCAGGTGACTAATTAAAATAGTCTTATATAAATACATATTAACTTAGTTATTTCTATTAACTGAAGGTCAGTCTGTCCTGCGGTATGACCTGTGTAATCCTATAGCAAAGGTTTAATAAATAATCGATTTATTGAAATAACATGTCTAAATTAGATTGTTTTGCCCCTTTCCCGAGCATCCTAGTGGTGGTGATACCTACTACGGCAGTGTCGGATATTCCACAGCAACGCACCAGAATGTAAACATTCCTGTATTCCGGTTCATCAGGTGAACACCTCTCTCATCTCGTCACTCACTTCCGGTTCGTAGTCCCCACTCGAAAACCTTTCTTCCCCTTTGGTAATCGGTTCTTCGAGCGATGTGGCCTTACCACTTCGACTTATAGATTCTGAGAGCTATGTCAGTGGCTTTAGTTCTTCGGCGAGTCTCCTTATTCCGGATTTTATCGCCCAAAGAATCTCCGAACATATGACTCGTTGTGTGGATCTGAGCTTCTCTAAAATACCAGGTTCAGGACAACGTCTCTACTGAAACAACATCATATGGTAGTACCATATGATGTCGTCTCCGTAGAGACGTTGTCCTGAACCTGGTATTTTTATGGTAGTACCATATGATGTCGCCACTGGCAAAACAATATAATTTGTATCTCTATATTATAATTTTTCAACCGAAATAACAAAGAAATCTGGGCAGATTATTTTTCACAATTAGGATAATGAGGTAGGAAGAACCTTGCCTCCTTTGCTGTTTTGCTGTATCTTTGTTGAACGGGTTTATGACACCGATCTACGTTAGAATAACTTAAAGCTTGACATACAAATGCACCGGACTAAACAAAATAATTATTTGTTATTGCGTGAATATTATTATAATTTTTATCAGATCAGTACTACTTATGTACATTGACAAATGAAATAGTAGATCATTTATTTGATCACCTTAAAGCAATAGGAAACACAATTTTTTAAGAAATCCAAGAAACAAACAGAGGAAGAAAAAAGTATTAAATAGTATTATTATTATTATTTGTTAATGCACAAGCAGCTTAAAGCTGATGCGTGCATATCACTGTTCACTTGTGTTTAATTTGTTTAAAGTGTTTATCTAGTCTGTTTTTAAATGCATTAACTGAGGGCGCACTGATTACTGTCTCGGGCAAACTGTTCCACATTGTCACTACACGATTGCCTAGGAAGTGGTGTCTAGGGTTGCTAGCGCTTAAGGAGCGTGACAGCTTTAGTGAATGTCCTCTCAATGTTACATTTCTGTTTCGTAGAAATATTTTATCAAGCTCTGGAACATTGTAGTGTCCTGTCAGGATTTTATACGTCTCTATTAGATCTCCACGTTGTCTCCGCGCTTCCAGTGATGTCAACCCTAATTCTTCTAATCTCTGCTCATATTCTTTAGTATGAGTAGATTTAAAAAATATTTTATAGGTAATGTATCTCAAAACTAAATAGGTGTTGTAAGTCAGTGTGATAAAATGTTATGCATCCGAAAATAATTGAATTTTTATTTTTACTAAATACGGGAATTCAAACTATTCATAGCAATGACAAATTGATAGTAGTTATCCTGCATACAGAGAGGTAAAAACAAAGAATAGGTACATGGGGACCTCCCCCATACGTACGTCCCACCACTTATTCAATATAATAAATTGTCTTCGAATCCGCAATAAATTTAATTAGAAAAGTATAATATACATACAAGTACCTAGTTATTTCAATTATTTCATTTGAATGTTAATTTAACGTAAACAAGTTACCAGAAGCGATAAAAAATGTAACAGAAAATAAACTATTTTTGGTAAAAAGAAAAAGAAAAAAAAGTACCTAGGAGGAATTAAAATAATATAAATCACACAGGTCGATATTACCACATGAAAAGAGATTCTTACAGTGCATCAACTAGAGTAAGTCCACTTGTAAGGCACCATGGAAGTTACTAGATTTAACCGGGACCTATATTTAGATTTCCACTATTATCGTAGTTGGTATTATTGTACTACTATTGTACTTGTTTCCAATAATAGGTATGGCAGAAAAGCTTGAAAGCACGTAAATTTCCTTAATCGCCACAAGGTCCGATTCGTCCGAAGATGGTCCGATGGACATTTAGTATCTAAATAGGCATTTCAAAATTTTTGTATCTTTGTTTTAAAACTATTCAACCTCGGTTTTTGCACCAGCTTGAGAATGCAAGCTTTTTTGAAAATGGGACAATTGGGACCTGAAAACACGGTCCATTTGAAAACGTATGGGTACTTTAGGTATTCTAGACCAAATAAAATATTCAAAAAAAATATTTAATCGACTTCAATATCACTGAAATGTATAAAATAATTTAAATATTATTGAAGTTGGTTTTAGCGTACCTGCTGTGTATATTTGGCACCAACTTCAATAATATTTAAATTATTTTATACTTTTCAGTGATATTGAAGTCGGTTCAATTTTTTTTAAAAAATTTTATATAAAACTTTTTAGTGATATTTTCATACATAACTAGCTGACCCGCGCAGCTCCGCCCGCGCTTTTATTACATTTTGCTTCCCTTTTCTCCCTCCTCCATTGATTTATTTCTCTCTCCATCTCTTATAAGAAAAATCTAATTCTATGCTCTCTCCCTCCCGCTTCGGTCCCCGTCACACTCCACCTCTTCCTCTCCCCGTTATCCCCTCTCTGAACCCCCTTCCACTTTCTTTTCTCCCACTTTGCTCCCCCTTCCTCCCCCTTGCTCCAACTTAATCCCCCTATCCCTCACCTTATCATCCCCTCCTCGAATCCCCTCTCCCTCTCTCTTACACCCTCCGCTCGTTCTATATATCCTCGTCAATCATGGTATCTGGGATTCTTACACCTACTTAAACCCCTGCAGCTGTCGCATGGCCACATAAGAGGGGGGACCTGGGCCCTCCAGTGGGATCTGCACCAAATACCCCTCAGTGCGCATTATAGCCCCGTTAAACCTGACACCATGATCACGGGGACGCTTAGAGGAGATACCACTGGAGAGAGCATGACGCGCTAACCCCCTCTGCCAAATTTTTGTTCATATGGTCAGGTCATTCTTTATTTGTGTGCGTATATTTTTGAATGTGTTGCGAGTTTACTATAGTGTGGGTATGCGGTAAAGTGTATCTGTGTGTGTTTACTTCGCCTCCCGCACCCCGCAAAAGTGCCACGAAAAATTTGTTCGGGGAATCGACGCGATACTAACTCCTTTGGTACTTTCTCTGAGCGGGGACGGGGCTCGCAACCCTGTCACCGTCCTCCTCGGAGTCGCCGCCGTCTCTCATCTATCAGACCTACCCGATATGCATACAAAATTTCATACAAATCTGTTTACCTATGTGATGACCTTGCCTTATGTTGCTTAACCTTAACCTAGCGGTATGAACAACGTTCACAGCTATTTTGTCATTGGTGTAAATATTATTGAAGTTTACGTTATATTGAAGAAGGGACAAATTCATAACAACAATTTATTAATAGTTAATTATTTCTCATAAAAAGTAAAGGATAAAAAATGATTATTGTGGGTTATCACTAAGATATAAACATTTACCATCACAGTCTTTTTTGTAGACCTTGCTAAGGTGTACAATACTGTAGTACATTATTTTGATCTATCTCGTAGGGTTCAGCCAGTATTTGCAATGTAAGCTAAAAAATGTGTTTATTTACGACATCACATTAGAAACTTCTAAAATTATTAGTTTTTCTTTACTATATTATGCATGTATTATACATATAAACCTTCCTCTTGAATTACTCTATCTATTAAGAAAAACCGCATTAAAATCCGTTGCGTAGTTTTAAAGATCTAAGCATACATAGGGACAGACAGACAGCGGGAGCGACTTTGTTTTATAATATGTATATGTAAGCTAAAAAATGTGTTTATTTACGACATCACATTAGAAACTTCTAAAATTATTAGTTTTTCTTTACTATATTATGCATGTATTATACATATAAACCTTCCTCTTGAATTACTCTATCTATTAAGAAAAACCGCATTAAAATCCGTTGCGTAGTTTTAAAGATCTAAGCATACATAGGGACAGACAGACAGCGGGAGCGACTTTGTTTTATAATATGTATATGTAAGCTAAAAAATGTGTTTATTTACGACATCACATTAGAAACTTCTAAAATTATTAGTTTTTCTTTACTATATTATGCATGTATTATACATATAAACCTTCCTCTTGAATTACTCTATCTATTAAGAAAAACCGCATTAAAATCCGTTGCGTAGTTTTAAAGATCTAAGCATACATAGGGACAGACAGACAGCGGGAGCGACTTTGTTTTATAATATGTATATGTAAGCTAAAAAATGTGTTTATTTACGACATCACATTAGAAACTTCTAAAATTATTAGTTTTTCTTTACTATATTATGCATGTATTATACATATAAACCTTCCTCTTGAATTACTCTATCTATTAAGAAAAACCGCATTAAAATCCGTTGCGTAGTTTTAAAGATCTAAGCATACATAGGGACAGACAGACAGCGGGAGCGACTTTGTTTTATAATATGTATAGATATAGATATAGAAGATTGAACCATCGAAGACGGTAAAATGATCGAGGTAGATTATGATCACATTATCGTCTACATAGTTTTACATAATTCATGTTTCTTCAGAAAAAAATATTCGGTTGTAATGAAATTTGCATGGAATCATTATAGTAGTTTACTCTCTCGAATAAAAAAAGAATCATGAAATCGGTTCATATTTGTCAGAGTAATGTAATGGAGAACATCAGTTTTATGGTTTTTACCAGATAAATTCCCCCACATCGTTCATGGTCCTCCAGGAAGTTCTTATCCAGTTGTGATAAAATTCATACTGATTCATCACAGTGGTTTCTTCTTTCGAATAAAAAAAGAATCATTGAAATTGGTAAATATTTGCCAGAGTTATGACCATTGTTGTCCTTAAAAAGCGACATAGTCATCTAAATAGGCATTCCTGCAGCTTTCCTGCGCAGTCGTCATTCTTGTTTTTTCAGGAACTACTTATTCGTAAGCGATATTTTTTTTATGGGACCCAATTAACGGATTAAAGAATGGAAGGAAGAAAGATTTTTTCAAATCGGTTCATAATTGCCAGAGTTATGCGCGAACATACATAGAAAAAAAATATATACAGACGAATTGAGAACCTCCTCCTTTTTTGAAGTCGGTTAAAAATGACTGGCTACGCTCGTCCAATTCGCTGTCGGCATGGTGATGCTCTGACGTAAGGTGTGTTGCTAAAAAACCTAGTTAGAGCTAGTTTGCTTCCATCCACGGCTACATCGCCGCTTTGCAGTACGTAGCTTATAAACAACTAAAAAGTTGGGGTGAAAAAAATATATAAATAAATTTAATAATAATAAAATAACTGGGGGTAATATTATTTACCTTAAGTTCGTTGTCGATACCGAAATCGTACTTTGCCCGCGTTCGATAAATTATTTCGTTACCTATTTCATAAGAATTCTACCTGTTTTCGATGATATATACAGAATGAATCTTTCTAGAGGGCTTAATTGACTAAATCTAAAATATTATGGAATCGCGAGAAAATACTTAAAGGATTCTCGGGCCCGCATTTGATCAAAACTAAACCCTCGTCAATTTGAAAAGTTTTCAGTGAAATTATTACTAAGCCTATATTTATCCAAACAGAGGGACAGAATCAGAAAGAGAGCTTAATCCAATAAAATTCAAAGCCTAATCCAATAAGAGTTGTAAATGTTTAGATCGTTATTCAACAAACAAGATCTATGTATAAACTACTTTCGTCACATGTAGCTACTGATTACTGTTTACACTTAAGGCTCGTGAATTTTCAGGAGAGGTGACAAAGAGTACTCTGTGGCGTTGGAGCATTCGTCGAACCTCGGCACGGACTCCACCGCGAGGTCCCCGTACACTGGCTGCTCACAGTTCCTGCCCACTACACAGAAGATCATACAGTTCAGTAGTGGCCTCTCACCTAAACCCACCGACAAGGTATTTCTGTTCACTCTATCTACGAAGTTTATTATTGACGGAAATTTTTACACCTTATACCATCGATATACTATACCAACTAGATTTGCTGTCACGACCCGAAAAGTGGTCACGAAAATAAGAGCTACGGAGACGGCTGTCGCTCAATTGTCTGCAATTATTATTGAACCTTATTTTATAGTATGTAAGTTATCTTTTTATATGAACATAATTATTATTGTTTTGCGTGTACGTGTATAGTTGTAACCGCGACCACATTTTCGATGTCATTTTGTTCGTGACAGCTAATCTAGTTGGTATAGTATATCGATGCCTTATACTATCTATTCTGTAGTAGTTTTGAGATATTTGACAGTTCGTGTTGTCCGTTGCTTTAATATTAATCAATGGTGTCAAACTCGTGACCCGTGGTACACAAACACAATGAGCGTATTTTGAAGAACATTTGCACATATGTATGCAGTGAAAAGTCACAATTTCGAGCATTTTTTGGTTATTTTCTAATATCAAATTAAATTTTTTGGTAATATTACATAAAGTTTCTATACCAACCTACATAATTAAAAAGGACATGACTGTCTAATCTATTATTAGCTGACAGGACTTTTGGTCTAGTGGTTAGTTAGTCACCCTGACCACAACCTAATAAGTCGTGGGTTCGATTCTGACCAAATGTCTGGGCGTTATTTATCTATTTATAAATAAAAGGATATAAATTAAGTATTGGTATCAGTTGTCTGGTTGCCATAGTACAGGCTCTGCCTAGTTAGGGATCAGTGTCCGTCCGTATGGATTGTCCCAGGATATTATTATTATTTTTCTATTTTCAGGTTGTATACGTCGCAGGCGCTTTCGATCTTTTTCACGTTGGTCATTTGGATTTCTTAGAAGCGGCGCACGCGCAGGGTGATTTCCTTATAGTTGGCCTACACACAGACCTGGAAGTGAACCGGTACAAAGGATCCAACTACCCTATCATGAACTTACATGAACGTGTGCTCTCAGTGCTGGCGTGCAAGGTAAGATACATGTTTATAAATCAAAATGATTCAATATTTCTGACACATCAAGATCATTGTGATTATGCATCAAAACAACTACTAGTGCAGCACACATAAGTCGGTTACTGAGTCATAATCTCATTCCTGTTGTTGTTGAAATTGGAGATACCATGAATATTACTACTATCCGGTATTCGGCCGAATATTGCGAACTATTCGGTCGAATGCTAAATCATAAACAAACAAGTAGATTATAAATATATTCCCAAATAGGTGATATTTTATTAAATCGTCCCATTTCGTAAGGCTTTTCGTGAACAAACTCTTTTAATTTTTAAGATATGCGTTGTGACACGACCGAATTGCGAATAAAGCAGATAATACCCCCCTAACGCACTTCAATGATGCAGATCGGAAAATATTATTCGCGGAATGGACTAAGATGCGCTGAATATTCGCCGCTTCAGCCTAGCCGAATATTCGGTATTCGTCAAATTCACTATTCTTTACATTACGGTTACGGACTCTTAATGTTAAAGACAATCGCTTTTATTTGATGAAACTCCATATCAAATGGTTAGAAATAAGCACAAATGAAAAACTGCATAATAGTGACATAAGGACGTTCAACATCTCAGTCCTCCCGTGACCATGGGTGCTGCAAAGCATTCGAAACGTCGGGTTAAAAAAATCAAAAATAAACCACGATAAAATCCGTACAAGTAGTTTGATTTCAATGTGTAATATTCGCGTAAGTAAAAGACAACAAATGAAAAAATTGAACTTCAAAAGAAATAAGTAAGTATAATATTTATTTATTTCCAATTATGGTTCAGTATCGACAGCAGAATTGGTTACACTACTTTTTAATTTAGGTAAAGTGTGTATATTTTTATTTATGTAGGTACCAATTATGGCGCGTCTATAAAAGTACAGGCGCGGTCGAATACTCTGTAGTCTAAGTAATACTTATCAACATTATCAAACTAATATAGTGTAAGTAGAGTCAGTTTTTGGTAAACGTTGTCTAATCTACTTCCATTTTTATCGTACTGAGTACATAATAATGCAATTAGTCACTCTTTTCCGGGTTTTTTACTAAACAAAATATAAACCACAATGCACTTCTGCACTTGTAGATATACCAAATACGATAAACGGGTATAATTACAAAATAACAATAAGACCCGTTTGGACTCAAATTACGTTATATTTTACAGTTACTGATTTTAAGATTGAAGTATTCTTCATCAATCTAACAGGCCGTTTATGCTAGAGTCTACGAGTCTACCAAAGTAATAAGTATACAAATCTTGTTCTAAGTATGTAATTGTATAAATACATATAAAAATTTCGTGTTTGTGGTCGCATTCCACTGAAACGGCTCGATCGATTTTTATGATTTATGTATATTTGGTAGGTATGAGAATAGGTCATAAAATTATTTCGTACAGCTAGGTGATATAAAAAGCGCGTGCGGAGCTGCACGTTCAGCTCGTAATAATATAATAAACAGCGGCCAATCTAACAATATTACCCAACTATGCCGGAGATATTATAGTACTCAGCAAAAGTGCTTGCGCAGATAAAGGTGCATTCTCTCTTCCTTAACTCTCCCAATCTGATAACAGAAAGAATAGACACGATCGGAGAGAAATCAGGCACAGGACTAACTTTTACATGCTCATTCGATGCTTGGATCATCGAGCCTATAGAGCGTCCAACCGTTTATTTTCTTTTTGACAGCACCAATAGAACGTAACTGCGTCATGTTACGCAAAAGTTCACTTTTAAAAGTTCACTTAAAGTGAACTTTTAAAAGTGAACTTCACTTTAAGTGAACTTTTGCGTAACATGACGCAGTTACGTTCTATTGGTGCTGTCAAAAAGAAAATAAACGGTTGGACGCTCTATAATAACTAATAAATAACGGCTACACAAAGTAGTTGCTCCCACCGTGGGATTTGAATCTGCGACCTCCGGTTTGCATGGCAAGCGGTTTCCTGCCACAGAGGCTAATGGTGAAATAGACATACGAACAAGATATCATCATCATCAGCAACGCGAAGAAGTTCACAGCTGAGCAAAGGCCCTTAGAAGGGAGGGGTTGCCATAATCCCCACGTTTGGCAGGCGTCTTTGGGATCGCAGTAGCGGTGGTAGGTAATACTATAGAAAGACGCTGCTGCCCGTCTTCCTTAGTCGCCTCTTAAGTACACCCAGCGGGTGGATATGGGAGGGTTCTATTATTACCCGGACACCCCACGGGTTCGGGCGAACAAGATATGGCAAGTATTAAGCAGCTTGATGACGAGATAAGCCGGGTGATCGCCTGATTGTAAGCCACAAGCCTGCTCATGTACAGTTGCACTGGACTGCTGCGCCTCATGCCACACATGCTGCAATACATTGCTTGCTTAAAGGTAGAACCGACAGCGGGAGGTGCCACCCTACCTTGATGGTCATTTGTTTTGTTCTTGGGGCAAAAGTTACCTAATACGTATCTTCCCCGGGCGTACGTACGTATCTCTCGGTACGTACCTGGGTCCCTGTAGAAAGTCAATCGGAGTATGTGGTATTCTTATTTTTTTTAATTTAACCTAGTGACGAGTCAAGTAATACGTTCGCCTGATTGTAAGCGACATGCCTGCCTATAGACACTGCCTATTAAATATCTTGTGACCGGTAACTTCACCAGCTACAGTGCCCTTTACACCGGTACACAGCAAAGTTTACACACCGCTGCTTGGCGGCAAAATATTTGACACTGCGGTGGTAACTAACTGGACGTTACTTTGCAAAAGGGACTTACTATGTAGTAAAAACCTCTTACCGCACTAAAACCTCCGCAGCTGGCGTCTAGGGTGAGATCTGCACCAGGTATATCCGCGCCGAGCCCGCCTCTTGAGAACGTATTATAACCCTGGGAACCAGCCCCCCTAGACAATGTAACATTATACAAGCGTTATCGCTAATAGAAAGTATAAAAATGTATGAGAATGACATACTTAAGTCATCGAAAAATCACGTGACAAATTGTAGGGAACTGACACCGTTAGCGAATGAAGAAATAGATTCGCTACGAAGCGATTGCATCTTGTCTAGGCCCTCTGTCTCGGTGCTCACGGGAACGAGGGTCGCAACCCTACTGCCTTCTTTCTCGAAATCGTCTCCATACTCAAAGGACATTTAGGGCCCACACCCCAAATATCCAGCAACTCCGAAGATGTACCTACATGGACCTTTTTTTTTGACCCGGGGAAACCTCCACACGGTCCCTGGGAGGTGAACCCCACAGCTCCTATGTGGGGACCTATGTGGGATTCTTACCCACTAAAACCCCCGCGGCTGTAGCATAGGCACATCAGAGGGGGGCCCCATGGCTCTCCGGTGGGATCCGCACCAGGGGCCCCTCAGTGCTTTGCCTTTGAGCCCGCTGCCGGGGGGTGCATTGTAGCCCCCCGGGAACCTGACACGGTGCTCACGGGGATGGGGGTCACAACCTCTGCCGTCCTCCTCGGAGTCGCCGACGTACTCAATAGACCTACCGCCTAGTGAAATACATAACCCTGGGGAAGTCTGACAGTACATAAATTCATTGATGTTCCCGTCACAGTACGTGCACGAGGTTGTGATCGGTGCGCCCTACAGCGTGACCGCGGAACTGATGGACCACTTCCGTGTGCGCGTGGTGTGTCACGGACTTACCGCCATAGCGGCGGGCACAGACGCTGCCGACCCTTACCGCGTGCCCAAACAGCGCGGCTGCTTCAAGGTACTACTTACTGCGTCTAGCCTCTAGCTTCTAATGCCCACAGTTACTTATTACATGTAGTCCCCACACTTACAGCGTTTAGTACCTACACTTACTGCGTCTAGTGCCACCACTTACTTCTTCTAATTCCCACACTTACTTATTACATGTAGTGCTCACACTCACAGCGTTTAATACCTACACTTACTGCGTCTAGTGCCACCACTTACTTCTTCTAATTCCCACACTTACTTATTACATGTAGTGCTCACACTCACAGCGTTTAGTACCTACACTTACTGCGTCTAGTGCCACCACTTACTTCTTCTAATTCCCACGCTTACTTATTACATGTAGTGCTCACACTCACAGCGTTTAGTACCTACACTTACTGCGTCTAGTGCCACCACTTACTTCTTCTAATTCCCACGCTTACTTATTACATGTAGTGCTCACACTCACAGCGTTTAGTACCTACACTTACTGCGTCTAGTGCCACCACTTACTTCTTCTAATTCCCACACTAAGGCTGCCTGTCCACTGGAGCGGAGCGAGGCAGCGGAGCGGAGAAACTGAGGAATATTAACCAATAAGATTCAATAAGATTTTGGAGCGGAGATTTTGTGCAATCTTATTGGTTAATATTCCTCCGTTTCTCCGCTGCCTCGCTCCGCTCCGGTGGACAGGCAGCCTTACTTATTACATGTAGTGCTCACACTTACAGCGTTTAGTACACTTACTGCGTCTAGTGCCACCACTTATTGCTTCTAATTCCCACACTTACTTATTACATGTAGTGCCCACACTTATAGCGTTTAGTGCCTACACTTACTGCGTCTAGTGCTCACACTTACTGCGCCTAGTGCCAACATTTACTGCGTCTAAACACTAAGGTAGGTACTGTTTCTAATGCCCAAAATTACTGCATGTAGTCCCCACACCTACAACGTTTAGTACCTACATTTTGCGTCTAGTGCCCACACTTACTGCGTCTATGCCCACACTTACGGCGTCTAGTGCCCGCACTTACTACGTCTAGTTGCCCTGCATTTAATTTTTTTTTAATATATAGCCTACGCCTACGAGTATGACAGTCCCACAGCTAAGTCGAAACAAACGAAAGTCAAAATCCAGCAAGACTGTAGGCCGTGCCAAAGAAATATACATAATATATTATACATACTACAATTAGTTTGATTATAATGTACTGCCTGATTTGTGAACCAATAAACAAAATAAATACTCAGTATGTATGTAATGTCTGTTCCGTATATACATATATGTATTACATACATACTTACATAAGCACTGTCGAAAAACAGCCCTCCTTCTGGAGAGTCTGGCAAAAAAAGAGAAGCCACATCCAATCATTCTTTAAATGCGCGTCTTACACACTATTATTACCCACAGATTTTAAACTCTGGCAACACCATGACTACAGAAGACATTGTGCAACGGATAATACGCCACAGATTAGAATTCGAGGACCGGAATTCCCGCAAGGAAAAGAAAGAATTAGCCATTATGAAAACACAGAAGAATGAACAATACAAACAAAACGGCAACGGCGTTCATCAAACCAGTTAAAAAGCATTTTATTAACAATAATATCTACTTACCAAATACATGTGCTAGCTATTTACATTAGGTACATAGCAGATTTGAATCGTAATTTATACCCCATCGAATGTGGAAATTTTACGAATTGAATACCTTGTTCATGCTTTACGTAATAAAAATACTTGATCGCTCCGTAACATCAATTCGAATTAAATAATTGATTGATAAAGCCAAATTTATAAACAATACATTTAGCATAGCTCTTAAATTACAATTGAAATTTTATCAGATGAAACTGTATTTTAAAGAAATCACACCTCATGAAATTTTGCTAGAGCCACTACGGCTTCCATTAAACTTGAAAACAATTACAAATCCTTTTGCGTCTCAATAGACGCATTTGTAATTGTGTGGCAGCAAAAACAACTTTGTAATACTAACTGTCGCACCTTCAAACGTCAATTATAGTTAATTGTCATTAATCTTTTTCATGACATCGGATTATTTCGAGACTAAGCCAATTAATAGTTATTATGCTGACAGTAAGTAGATATATCAATTATCTGTTACTCAATAAAAAAAAAGTCATTAACGACTCCGAGAGTCGAAATAAGTGAGTTTACAAAAAATAACTTAATTACAATTGACTTTAATTGACGTTTGTGATTGCTGCAGTAAGTAATTTTGCTGCCGCCTCGCATTTATTTGTGTTATCAAATATACGGCGGGCGTGTTTTACGACCGCATAATAAAATTGTAATTGTTTTCAAGTCTATTTGAAATTTAGAATTGGTAGGCACATGAACAAGGAAACGAAAAATACCAAAAATAGGGATGATTGACTAGGTGTTATTCCTTCTATAGCATTTAGTATAGCAATAATGGGGCGGAGCCTCAGAGTAACTTAAATTAAATATAATATTGGTTCCAGGCATTTATGTGCAATGTAAATATTATTACTATTTGGTAACTAAGTAGGTTTAAATCAAATTCCAGTGTTCACCCGCCTATTAGTTACAGTATGATAATCATTTTTAACTAATTAACATAATTCTCAATAGTAAATAAACGATCTTTTAATGATGCAATTATTGAACGAGCAATATACATAGCTCAATAATTCAGTATAAATAATTAGTAAACTAAAAAAACGCCTGATCAAAAGTTGAATAGCCTGATTGGTTGTGGAATAGCCCGGTTGTATGGATGTAACTTTATAGGATAGAAGTCAAAAAGGACAAGTTTGAATGGCGTTTTGTCTCACTTGTGTGTGAGTAATTTTGCAAAAGCTCTGTTAGGGAGTCGAAACCTATGTTCGTCTCTTTTGCTGCCGGTATGGTATCGATATAACATGTATTAATATTATATCGATGCGGTACAGCGATTCATATGACGCAGGGTCCTTCCTTGTACTTGTTTTTAATAGGCTAGTACGCTTTACCATTCTTGATTGTATCAACGCTTACCATCAGGTGGGAGTACGGTCATGCAATAACTAATCATTGTTAAAAAATACTGTTCTGTTTTAACCCTAAAAATAAAGCTACCTATGTAATGTAAATGTTTTTTTTAATGCTTTGTGGATACGCTGCAGCATTTGTTAATGTTTGATAAAATATAATATGAAGTTTGTTTTTGAATTGTTATTTCTTAAGTTAGCAAATATGTATTTAACTATACATAATACTAATTTGACTGTTATGTGTAAATGGGGAATTTAATCGAAGACACTTAAAAGGAAAAATCCTCAAAGATGTGTCAACAATTATATTCCCTGATTACTCAAATTTGTTTTTTTATTTATACGATTTATTTTTATTTCACGAATAATTATTATAGGTACCTACCTAACTATAATATGCTCTCCTATTTATATTCTGCTCTCTTATACATCATTCTGTCAATGTAATATGCTGTTGAACAGGAAGGACTTAAAAAAATTGTAAAATCATGTACCTCAAAAGGATAATAAACTAGATTTCAATTTCACATTAAAGTTGTTCGAGTAATCATTTTGTTTTTTACTTATTGCAGTTAAAATCAAATCCTATTAAATGGAACAATTAGTACGGGTGTCGCGGCTCTTCAGAGGTCGCATGATTACTCAACGCGTTGTGTAAGGGCATGATAAGAGGTTTATATGTTCATTTTGCGTAGTAGGTTCCGGAAATACGGAACCTACTACGCAAAATAAACCGGTTCCATACCTAAAAGGTAAAAAAGGAACCCTTATGGTGCGACTTCGTCTGTCTGTCTGTCACACCTATATATTTCAGGAACCACTGATGCTATCGATTTGAAACTTGGAATAGTTTTAGATCTCACTAACCCAACCTCGTCGCAAATGAAAAAAATATATTTTTTATTTTACTTTTTTCATAATGGGGGTCGAAATGGGTCATAAAAATTTCAAAGTGAGTACTATATCGAGTGGGGTATCATTTGAAAGGGCTTCATTTGCACATCTCAAAACAGATATTTATTTTGGTTTGTCACGTAGTTTTTGGCTGATCACTGGCTGATAATCAAAAATGTAAAAAAAATACCGTTCTATTATCTCCGAAATTTGTGGAGGTCAACCTGAAATAGAGGGTTTGAGGAGGGAAAATCTGAAATAATTATGGGTAATACATGTCTGTTTATATTTTACAGGAAAAATAAAATGATCTTTCTAAGTAGTAGGTACAGTTTTTAGTAATCCTAAAAAAACTTCGACAAACAAACTTAGTTTTGCTGTTAGTTTTTTTGCTATCTGAAGTGTTACATGAGTAGTAAAATTACTTTAATATCTCTAAAGATAGTATGAAACCCTCGGTGCGCGAGTCCGACTCGCACTTAACCGGTATTTTTTTCCGTGGCTTCCGTTTGTCCATGAATGGAACAGAGTAATGGGCAGAATGCTTTAACGTAGGTAGGTACTAAGCAATTACTATCATCAGCCGGAAAACGTCCACTGCTGAACATAGGCCTCCCACTTAGAACGCCACAATGAACGACTATTGGCTATTTGCATCCACTGTTACCCACGACGTCAATATCGTCAGTCCACCAAGTGGGAGGCCTGCCTACGCTGCGTTTTCCGGTTCGTGGTCGCCAGTCGAGAATCTTTCTTCGAGCGATGTGGAATGCTCCATTGCTGCTTTAACTTGTAGATTCTGAGAGCTATGTCGGTGATCTTAGTTCTTCGGTGAATTTCCACATTTCGGATTCTGTCGCGTATATAAACTGCGAGCATAGCTCTCTCCATTGCTAGTGTGACTCTGAGCTTCTTTAAAAGACCAGCAGTTAAGGACCACGTCTCGGTAACATATGCCACTGGCAACACACACATTGGTTAAAAACCTTCGTCTTCAGCGTCCAGCGACTCCGAAGGAACTCAATCCGACTCGATCCAACCCCATCTGACCACCCGATCCGACTCGATCGATTTACACAAATTATATCAAAATCATCCTACTTATATATTTTGCGCGTTACCCTTATAATATAGATGCACCGTCCTGTAGGAACCCTTTAATTTTTCGGGATAAAGAGTCTCTTAGTTAAGCTGTCAGCGGGGCTCCACTTACTTTGCAAACCGGAGGTCACGGGTTCCAATCCCGCAGGGAGCAACAACTTTGTGTAATTGTTTCTTACTGGTTAGGACAATGACGGACCTTTTTGTCTGGAAAGTAAGATGATCCATACGTTGGATAGACACTGAGGGGCTTGGAGAATATTATTATAATTACTAGCTGTAGCCCGCGGCTTCGCCCGCGTTGACTTTGTTACTCAAACGTGTTTTGAATTATGGATCGGGGTTTTATAAAATATTGTTTACACTAATGTTGTATTTGATTTCAATGTGTAGCATTCTCGTAAATAAAACTACTTTTACGGATTTAATCGCGGTTTCTTTTAGATTTTACTATCCCGACGTTTCTAATGCTTTACAGCACCCATGGTCACAGGAGGACTGAGATGTTGAACGCCCTTATTTATTTTATTTATTTTTTTATTTATATTTATTTGGGAAACATACGATTACATTTTACTTTTACACTAAACATTATATAAAGTTCATAAATCAGTTAAGTTTCCACTTAAAAATTAACAAATATTATAAGTATTGGCATTAATTAAAATTAGTCAATATTTTATCAAATAAACAATAAGTAAAATGTCATGTCAAATTAAATTAAGTAGAAATTATTACATTAAAAAAAATGTTACAATATCATCAAATTAAATTAAATACACTGAATATATCAGCCGGAATAAGATTAACATTTTTCAATTTGCGTTTATAAGTACTTAAATTATTATTAAATATATCAATATCAATGAGTTCTTTGTTATATTGTTGTCACGATTATGCCTGTGCACCCTCAGGTCTTCTTAGTTATTATTGTTGGTCCGATCTTTGGACGATTGATTTCAATATTGTTTACACTTTTATTAACCCTGATCAAGGTATCAAGTATGTAGCCTGTATTTCTTTTTATGTCATTTCATTTCATTTTCATTTATTTATTAAATATTTAATTTACACAATCATGATCTTGGCGCTCATAAACCACCAAGGGTTTGTCCGAGCGTCGCACATTCCTCATTTGAGTAATAAATTAAAACAAATCAAAACATATCATGCACATTATTACAATATTGAGGGTGGTTTTTGAACGTAATGTCAACGCACAACCGCAGCCGGCGGCGCGGCGGCGGCGGCGTTCGCATTGTACCTACATTTTTTTCCATCAGTACCAACCACACAGCTTGACCCCTATACAGGCTGTTACTAATATTTTTTTATTTTAATAAAAGTATTTTTTATTTGTTGTTTTTTTTTTTTATATTTTAAGTAAAAGCATAATGTTATATTGACATGTTGTTTAAATGTAATATATACTTTTTTAGCATAAATTTATAGTTTTTCGTTGTTATTTTCTGCCTAACATCGTATGGAATTTCATTTATTAACCTTGGCACCATGAAGGCACTCGTTCTCTCCCCATAAAAATTATTAGCTTTAGTTGTTACCAGTTTTTTGTATTTTACACTCCGCGTAAATTTATTGTGGGCTACATAATTACTATTATTTTCATAATAAAAATAGTTTTCATATAGTAAAAGTAGCTTCGTACGTTCATGCACAGGTAAAACCCTGCAAAACTGAAACAGTTGGTCTATGTCGTTTTTGTACTGTTGTTTAATTTTACGAGGGACAATTTTTTAAGTAGACGCAATTGTAAGTTATAAATCTTTTCTATAAAAGTTTATAAATGTTTACACAACCATGTAATTGTCCTGCTATAGAAACTGTCACATCGCAAAAATACCTTGGAGTAATTATTGACAATAGATTTAAATGGGATAAACAAATAAATAACGTGTGTGATAAATTAAGAGCCATAGCTCCTATTTTTTAAATGTTTAAACTTTATTTAAAAAAAACCATGACTGTAACTGCGCTGTTAGCATTAAATACACCAAAAACATACTGTACATATTTTGCAATTCCATTTAAAAACTTATGAGGTTGTTAAGTGGAATCCATTTGGTAATCCCATTGCTATTTACCAATGCCCTTAGCGGTTAATTTTCAAAGAATGCTGGAAATTAGTTCATTCACTGAGTTTTGTTACCATAGTTGCATTATAGCATTAAATGGAGATCTTTCTTCACGCAAACTTTAGGGATCTTTCGAAGAATGCCGGAAACGGTTTCTTAGATTCTTGTATGCAATACATAAAATATGTCGTGTGACTGTAGGGATAAAATATTTTTTGGACCTCAATTGAACTCTTTTAGGGGTTAATTTAAAAACATGTCATCAAAGCAAAGTATCATCATTGCAGTGTGAATTTTTTTCGCGTTTCATGCTCAAAAACCGTGCTAAAACCCCGTCAAGGGTGGATTTTCTATACAAATGTGTTAAGAAATTGAGAAACACGTCTATGATGAGTAGACTGACATAAGTTTCGCGTCGAAGAAAAAAAAATACATACAAACTTGATACCTCATTTATCCCACGGGTATATACGATAAATGCTGAAAGTTAGTTTATTAAATTGTTGTGTTGAGTTTATTCACCGAGTTTCGAGACTGTAGCTGCATTATAGCCTAAATGAAAATCCTTTTGTATCCAAACTTTGAAATCATTAATTGACCTCAGGGGTTGTTTTTCGATGAATGCCGAAGTTCGAAGAATCAGGTTTCTTAGATTCTTATGTGCAATACATAAAATAAATCTTGTGACCGTAGGGTAAAAAAAAACATGATTTGGACCCCAATTAAACTCAAAAATTGTGCTAAAACCCCGTCAAGGGTTGATTTTCAAAACAATTTATTTGATGTGGTTCTCAATTTCTTTTGATGAGTACACTGACAAACTTTCGTGTCCATGTGCTCAAAAATATTTTGTTGCAAACTTTGATACCCTATTACCCACTTAGGGGTTGATTTTCGAAAAATTCAGAAAATTAGTTTGTTGTTTTGTTGAGTTTATTTAATGAGTTTTGTGACTGTAGCACATAATGGTGCTTAAATGAAAATCCTTCTTCATGCAAACTTTGCAACCCCATAAAACGACCTTAGCGGTTGTTTTTCTAAGTATGCCTGAAATAGGTTTCTTGGATTCTTGTGTGCAATGCATATAATAATTTCTGTGATTATAGGACAAAAAACATATTTTGGACCCAATTGGACCCTTTTTGGGGGTTGATTTTCAAAATAAATTGCTTTAACTTGATGAATTTATTCACAAAGTTTCATCAGTGCAGCAATATTCTCTTTCCACATGTGATACTAAAAAAAACACGCTAAAACCCCTTCAAGGGTTGATTTAAAAAAAATGTGATACACGTGTTTCTCAATTTATTTTTATCAGTACATTGACAAAGACTCGTGTCCATGCGATAAAATAAAAAAGATCTATAGTAACTGATAACTCATTTGACCCCACATAGGGGTTGATTTTCGAAAAATGCTGAAACTTGGTTTGTTAAATTGTTGTGAGTTTAAATACCGTGTTTCGTTACTCCAGCTGCATTATAGCATTCATTGGAAATCGTTCTACGTGTAAACTTTCCAACTCCATCATATGACTTTAGGGGTTATTTTTCGCTAAATGCCGGGGGTATCTCAGATTCTTGTGTCCAATGTATATATATTAAGTCTTATGGATGTTGGTCGAAAAACATCTTTTGGACCCCAATTGGACCCCTTCAGGAGTCGATTTTCAAAACATGATTATTTACACATGAATTGCATAGTTTGATAAATGTATTCGCAAAGTTTCATCAATGCAGTATGAATTTTATCCGCGTTTCATAAATTAAATTGAAATGAAATTATATTTATTTGTCAGAAATGTGGTACATGCATAGGTGTTACAATATTTTGTTAGTTCTCAGCACATTTCACCGTATTTGGTGTACAAATATTGAATAATAATTCTAATTATATTTAACATTAATCATATCAAATTACCTATATTGAATTATGGACATACTTAGATGATAATAATACATGTTATTACATTTACACACTTCATTACATTTAAATGTCAGTTTAAAATTGTTTGTCAAAAGAACAACTATGTATCAAATTATAATATATGTAAGTAATTCAATTTTAAATGTCATAAAAATACCAATGTCAATACAAATTTATAATGGTCATTTTTTTATTTTATTTACTGTCAAAGAACTCGTTAAGGTTATAAAATGTGTGTTCAATTAATCATTCTTTTAACTGCTTTTTCATACGCATTAAAGGCAATTCTCTTAAGTGCTTAGGTACTTTGTTAAAAACTTTTATACACATTATATAACAGTTTTTCTGGAATAAGGATGTTCTACACGAAGGCATTACAAGTTTTGTAAGTGATACTCAAAAACCATGCTAAAACCCCTATAAGGATCGATTTCAAAAAGCTTATGTGTTATACGTGTGTCTTTATTTCTTTTACTCAGTACACTGACAAAGATCCGCGTCCGTGTCACGAAAAAAAAAATTTTTTTTTTTCATAGAAATTTTGAGAGCCCATTTGGCCCACTTAGGTGTTGATTCTACAAAAATATTGAAATTAAGTTTATTCAATTGTTGTTTTGAGTTTATTTACCAAGTTTTGTTACTCTAGCTGCATCATAGCATTAAATGGAACTCCTTCTTTGTGCAAACATTCCTAGCCCATTATATGACCTTAACCTGACCTGTTTTTTAAAAAATGCCGAAAATAGGTTTTCTTAGATTCTTGTGTGCAATAAATAAGTAAATGTTGTGACTGTAGATCAAAAATAATTATTTTTACCCCATTTGGACCCCTTTAGGAGTAGTTTCTCAAAAAATTATTAGTTAGTTACACATGGGTGGCTTTAGTTTTATAAATGCATTCGCAAAGTTGCATCAATGCATCATGATATTTTTTTCCGCCTTTCATACTCAAAAACCATGCTAACACCCCTTTACGGGTCGAATTTGAACAAGTTGTGGTACATATGTTTCTTAATTTCTTTGGCTTAGTACATTGACAATATTTCATATCCGTGCGATGAAAAAAATTTTTTTCCATACTAACTTTGGGAACCCATTTGACCCACTTAAGGGTTGATTTTACAAAAATACTCAAAATTTGTTTGTTTAATTGTTGTGTTGAGTTTATTTACTGAGTTTCGTTACTCTAGCTGCATCATAGCATGAAATGGAAATCCTTCTTTGTGCAAACTTTCCAACCCCTTCATATGACCTTATGGGTTGTTTTTCGAAAAATGACGGAAATAGGTATCTTAGATTCTTGTGTACATTATATAAACTAAGCCTTATGACTGTAGGTCGAAAAACATTTTTTGGACCCCAATTGGACCCATTTCGGAGTTGATTCTCAAAACATGATTATTTACACATGGATTGCTATAATTTGATAAATATATTCGAAAAGTTTCATCATTGCAGTAAGTATGTTTTTTTTCACGATTCATACTCAAAAACCATGTTAAAACCCCTTTAAGGGTCGATTTTCAAAAAGTTGTAATACACGTGTTTCTTTATTTCTTTTGCTCAGTACTCTAACAAAGTTTCGTTGTCGTGTGATGAAAAATTTTTTTTTTCCATACAAACTTTGGGAACCCATTTGACCCACTTATGGGTTGATTTTACAAAAATGCTCAAAATTAGTTTTTTCTGTTGTTGTTTTGAGTTTATTTACCGAGTTTTGTTACTCTAGCTGCAATAGAGGATGAAATGGAAATCCTTCTTTGTGCAAACTTTGAAACCCCATTAAAAACTTTAGGGGTAGTTTTTTGAAAAATGCTACAAATAGGTTTCTTAGATTCTTGTGTGCAATATATAAACTAAGTCTTATGACTGTAGGTCGAGAAACATTTTTTGGACCCCAATTTGACCCCTTTACAAGTTGATTTTCAAAAAATGATTATTCGCACTTGGATTGCTATAATTTGATTAATGTATTCGCAAATTTTCAGCAATGCAGTATGAATTTTTTTTTCCGCGTTGCATACTCTAAAACCAGGCTAAAATCCCAATATGGGTCGATTTTCAAAAAGTGTGATATACGTGTTTCTTTATTTCTTTTGTTTAGTACACTGACAAAGTTTCATGATCGTGTGACGAAAAAAAATTTTTTTTCCATACAAACTTTGGGAGCCCATTTGACCCACTTAGGTATGGAATTTCGAAAAATCCGTTCTTATTGTTCACCTAGACTATTTGAATAATGTTGGTTCCAAATTTCAAGATTGTACGTTATATGGTTTTTGCAGTATCGTGATTCCTAGAAAACACCCTGCTCTTTTATTAATATAGATGATGACAACGACGATGGCGATTATGTGTAGGTATGTCACATACAAAATATTACTATTTTGATATTACCTAAATTCATTTTTCTTTTTTACAACTAAGTACCTACCAATACTGACACCAGCTATTTGAATTATCCGTAAATAAATCTATTTTTCAAGTAACCCTGATCTTGATTGTAAGATGTCTATACGATAAGTGTCAAGCTGCATATAGAACCTAGTAAAATATAATTCCGTGATCGTGATCTACTTGCTTTTTGTTCTCACGGGGGACACCTTCAATAGGTCCCGGGATCCCCTATGGGGTCAACCGGGTTATTGGTGACCTGCACCGTTGCAAACCTTTTTGGCCACTTTTATAATTCAAATTTATAGTGGAACATTTTTTGTTTGTGAGTATTTTTTTTTTACACGCGTTGGCGAATAAATGTGCTATGACGAACACGAGCTGCGGCCCGGCCTTTAATTTATAGATTTTTCCTTCCTTCCTGGTCTATTCTTTTCATGTGGTGTCAGAAGTGGTCAGCTAGCCTCTGCGACTTCTTCCAGTACACACGTCGATGTAGATCAGCGTCATCGAAAACCTTTACTGATGGCTTGCCACTAGAGCTTCCAATTAAAAATAAGAATGGCGTGATCGCTTCTTCTGAATCGCCGTCTACAGCCACATGTGGGTATTGAATAAGTAACAACGAGGAATAGAATTATTATATACTAGCTGACCCACTAGCTAGCTAGCTAGCTAGTGATACTAGCTGGCGTTCTAAGGGGGAGGCCTATGTTCAGCAGTGGACGTCTTCCGGCTGATGATGATGATGAGCTGACCCACGCAGCTCCGCCTGCGCTATTTTACGTTAACTAAACTTTTAATAACAGACATTAGCATCGAATACATAACCTCCTTTTTTATAGTCGGTTAAAAACTGGGACCTACTTTTTACTTGCTCTCCGAAGCACGGACCCGTTTAGTTCAAAAGGCGTTAAACGGTCACCCATCTATTTAATGACCTTACCTAACGTTGCTTAACCCGATCGATTACAAAACCTAGATAACAACTCTATATGAGTGTTCCCTTACTAATATAATACTACTTACTAATATTTATTATATTATAAAGAAAAATTAATAAAATCTGACCAAGCGTATAACCAAGTACCCATTTTGACTTTAATCCTCTCTCCCGAAAGAACCGTGCTAGATTACGGGATAAAAAGTATCCTATGTCCTACCTCGTAGTAAGATTTCAAATCATGCCAAGTTTCATTTGAATCCATTCAGTAGTTTCGGCGTGATGCGCAGCCGTGATACAGACAGACAGACAAAAATTAAAAAAAATACATTTTCGGCCTCAGTATCGGTTATAGAATGCCCTCCAAAAATAATTTTCAAAATATCTTCAATGTACAGAATTGGACCTGTTACAGTTTTATTATAAGTATAGATTTTTTTAATTTCCGTGTACCATAATTTCCACTTGTCTGTTAAGGCACAAGGCAAGCATTGATCCCAGTCAATGCCCAATTTCCAAGTTACTTGAAACAACATACGACCCTTCATAATGATAGGGCATAAGAGACCTAAAGGATCATAAATCGCCATTACTAAAGACAACACAGAACGTTTAGTAACTTTGTCGGGGAAATTTGGAATATTTTTTATAAAATGAAGCTTGTCTTCGTTAACTTCCCAAGTCAGACCTAATACACGCATTTGCGAGGGCAAAGTTGGACCTAACCCTACTTCATTGACGTCAGCAGCATGTAAATCCGCAGGGATCAAATTCAAAGCTTCTTTATAGTTTGAAACCCAAGAACGCATCTTGAAACAGGCCGCTTTATGAATAGCTAATATTTCAGACACTCGCTGAGCAGCTATATTAATATTATCGAAGTTTTCCAAAAAATCGTCCATGTAATGATTTTCAATTATAGACCTAGGGCATCGGAATATTGCAACTGATATTGACTAGCGTTATCATTCTTTACCCACAATGCAGTAAACGGACTAGACACTGTGCCAAATATCTTTGACGACATACGATACTTTAGAAGTGGCAAGTCCGGACTGTCTCTCCATAAAAAACGTTGTGCGTCGCTATCCTCAGGCCTAATCTTAACTTGTGGAAACATCTCCTTAATATCTCCTGTCACTGCTACCAGACCTTCCCTAAAACGCATCACTATACTAAGTAGGGGCTGAAGGATCAGGACCTTTAAACAGCATAGAATCAAGACTAACTCCAGTACACTTAGCAGCTGCGTCATGGACAACATGCTGGGAGCGTTTGGTACAGTCAATAAAGAGTGCAATTTTGGTGACCTTGAAGGAACGTTCCCCCAAAGAGGAAATATTATACACACTGCTACTTGAAGCTGAATACGTCGTGAATTCTAGACCCCTTACCCGTATTAAGGAAGCTCAACTTCATGTTTTTGCCGACGCAAGCGAACGTGCGTACGTTTGCGTAGCTTATTGGCGTTTCGTGTACTTCGATGATACTGTAACTTTGGCTTTGATTGGAGGTAAAGGTCGTTTAGCACCCTTGAAACCAGTTTCAATTCCTAGGTTGGAACTGCAAGCAGCTCTTATTGCGTCTCGTTTCGGGGTATATGTTACAGAAGCGCTCAGACGAAAACCGAATCAAACTTTTTACTGGACTGATTCCCTTACGGTGTTGAAATGGATCCGTAGCGACGCTTGTGTATTTAAAGCCTTTGTATCGTTTCGGGTAGGAGAGATCGTTGAAATAACTAATGTTCAAAATTGGAGATATGTTCCTTCGGCTTTAAATGTGGCAGACGATGCTACGCGTGATAACCAAAAATTCTCAACGTCGTCACGATGGTTCACTGGTCCTGCTTTTTTATTATCACCTTGTTCAGAATGGCCAATTGAGCCGTCGTGTAATGTCCCTCCGGTGACTGAAGAATTAAAGAGTGATTCAGCATCGGTGAGACTCTTAGTTGCCAGCCCACAGCTACCTTCACCGGTAGTGGCGGACTATAATCGTTTTAGTAGTTGGCTGCGATTACTTCGTGCTACAGCTCGAATACATCAGTGTCTATGAGTATTTTTGTCAATTTTACGCCAAAATTCAGAACTTTTCTCTAATACACTTCGTGATAATTTGAATTTACCTTTGCTTACTGTGGAAGATCTCAACGTTGCAGAGATCTACTTATTACAGAAAATTCAATTAGAATAATTTCCCGATGAGTTGATTGACGTTCAAGCAGCACGTCCTGTTTCGAATGACAGTAGGCTGCGAATATTTCTCTCACATTAGACTTACCTAACCTACCATAATCTGCTTCGCCTCTCTGGTCGCACTGCCGCTGCTGAAGACGTGGAGTCTTTTCCAGTTGTGTTGGACGGCAAGCATCGGATCTCCAGATTGATGATTCACTTCTACCATGTCAGGTTTGCGCATGGAAATAATGAGTTGGTGGTTAATGAGTTACGCCAAAAGTTCTACATCCTCAGCCTAAGACCAACAGTTAGAGCTGTGTCACAGAAGTGTCAGTTTTGCCGAAATCGTAAGGCCAAGCCTGTAACACCACCAATTGGAGACTTGCCAGATGCCAGATTAGCATACCACCAGCGTCCCTTTACTCATGTGGGACTGGACTATTTTGGACCTGTGAGCGTCACCATCTGTAGACGCACTGCGAAGAGGTGGATAGCATTGTTTACTTGTTTGACCGTAAGAGCCGTGCATCTCGAGGTTGTTGAGAATCTCTCTTCAGATTCTGCCATGATGGCTATTCGACGTTTTATTGCCAGAAGAGGTTCCCCGAAATACATTTACTTTGACAATGGGGCCGCCTTCGTTGGTGCGGCGAAGATGTTACCGGATCTGTTTGATTTCTGTGCCAACAAAAGGACTGAGTGGCGGTTTATTCCACCAGCAGCGCCGTTCATGGGAGGATGCTGGGAGCGTTTGGTACAGTCAATAAAGAGTGCAATTTTGGTAACCTTGAAGGAACGTTCACCCAAAGAGGAAATATTATACACACTGCTACTTGAAGCTGAATACGTCGTGAATTCTAGACCCCTTACCCATGTGGCTGTAGACGGCGATTCAGAAGAAGCGATCACGCCATTCTTATTTTTTATTGGAAGCTCTAGTGGCAAGCCATTAGTAAAGGTTTGCAATGACGCTGATCTACATCGACGAGTGGATTGGAAGAAGGCACAGAGGCTAGCTGACCACTTTTGGCAGCGTTTCGTTAAAGAGTACCTGCCCACTCTTGTCCGTCGAAAGCGACAGTCAGGTACTGAAAGTCAGACAGGCCAACTCAAGGTTGGGGACCTGGTGTTTATAGCTGACGGGAATCTCCCCAGATCCTGTTGGCCTCGAGGAAAAATAGCGGCAGTGCATCCAGGCAAGGATGGTATAATACGCGTTGTGGACGTTGCTACAAAAGCGGGCGTGCTGCGTCGGCCTACACGAAAAGTGGCGTTGCTGGTCGCCGGCCAATAACATTGGGTGCTTCTCACCGTCGGGGGCCATGTTGGCGACCTGCACCGTTGCAAACCTTTCTGGCCACTTTTATAATTCAAATGTATAGTGGAACATTTTTTATAAGTATTTTGTTTGCGAGAGTATTTTTATTACACGGGTTGGCGAATAAATGTGCTATGACGAACACGAGCTGCAGCCCGGTCTTTAATTTATAGATTTTTCCTTCCATCCTGGTCTATTCTTTTCACGGGGTATGTGGGATTCTTACCCACGGCTGTCGCATCGGCACATGAGACGAGAGGCGTGGACGCTCCGATCTGCATCAGAAAACTGAGGGTTTTCTGGTCTTGCCTTTAAGCCCACCGCCGGAGACACTTTATACTTACATCCACCAAGCAAGCAGCCGTACCTGTTGGACATCTAGGGCCACGCACCTGAAACTTTCTGAAGGAGCTTTAGTCTTATAGATTCAAGGATGTTATTTTATGTGGTCAATAACTTCTTATATTTTTTTAATAGTTAGTAGCATTCATTGACTTAATTTGAAGATTACTATAAACTTACTTACCTACTTTATTATTGATATCATAAGGATTAGTAATAATTTAAATGGTACTAAATTAGGTATTAAATATATTGTTTTTGTAATTTTGCTAATACCGCCCTCTGTCGAAAAAAATGAGTACTAACAAGTTCTATTTGTTACTTTGCTACCTATCAATAGATGGCAGTGTAGTAAAGTTGTTTCTATTTGACGCTAGAGTGCGCTGTTATACTGTATTGTCGTATATAAAAACTAGTAAATAACACTGACCTATTAGTAAATAACACTAACCTATACCTATTATCTATTGTAAAGTTTGAAAAGACAAAAAGATCATTACTCACAATAAATGTCATTACAAAGTTTTTGACTAAAAAGACTGATATTTGAGTCATTTAAAAACAAATAAACCTATTTTTAATATGGCAACAAAGGGGAAAAAATTCAAAATGGCAGATAGAAAGAGCAGCAGCAGTATTTATTTCTTTCTAAGTTTGTGAAGTGAGATAATAAATCAGTGACGTGGTGTAACGGAATTACAGTGAATTTGGAAATAATATTTTATATTGCTATAACACATTATATTGGATTGTACGAGAACGCGTAGAATTGTCATCAAAGGTAAGTTTTCTGCGTAGCCGCCCACAGTTGTATTCAAGCTGCTCCGTTTTGATCTATTTCTAGTTATTATTGCGATGTCACGTTTGAAAATGTAGTATTCATTTGCAGGATTGATTATAAATAAACTCCACGCTAATCAGTAAAGTCATTATTTCAAGGGAAATCCTGATATCACATTTCAATGCAAACGTAATTATTGTCGTATGATTCTATCCGGTAACCAGACACTACGCATTAGAAGTTATTATTAACTTGTTGATTTATCGTTTTTTAGCCTAACCGAGGGTCATGTGTGTCAGTAAGTAAAAGTAATTGTTTTTAATATAATGTTCGTAGTTTAAGTTTTTACACATAAGGAATGAACGCCGGTTCTTGCATTTAATCAGTGTCATTAGGTATATTGTTATTGTGTTATGTTAATTCATTCAGAGCAGTAGTATGTAGAACAGAACAATTTGTCGTATTTTCGACTCTCGTTGCTTGTGACCAATAGATAGTCAATTTTGGGTAGGCACTATGCCTAGCCTACCTGCGTACCTGTTTTTTGAATAGCCTTATTTAACCAAAATATTGTTTTTTCATAATTTCAAAGTTCACTTTATGTGAACTTTTGCGTAACATGACACAGTTACGTTCTATTGGTGCTGTCAAAGAGAAAATAAACAGTTGGATCTATTATACCAATATAATATTTTCGTCAGTACCAATGTAATATAAAGACATTTTTCTCAATACTTAGTACAACAGGTAAAAATATCTATATCTTGTAAACTTTCCATAACCACTCACATGGTAAAGTCACATAACATGAGTCTGGTGCAAAGTCATCATTACGAGGTACTGCTATCATGCTTTTAAGACATTGAATTTTGTGACCTAGTGATATAGTGACCTAGTGAATAGGTCTAACAGCTTATTCCAAAATTAGAGTTTGGATATTTTTAAACCTACTTTGATTTCTGTTTATTTCCTAGGTTCAATGTCTAGATTTCTCTGCTATGTAGATTTTTGTTTGCCTATGTAGGTAAATAAGTATATGGCATGGCATTCCAAGTTGTAATCATACCATGTGCTCTAAAACACTGTTGTAACACAGAAAATGAGGTTTAAGGTTTTAAATTTTTCATTTAAACCAATAAAAACTGGTAGTGTGGTATTATCTAAAAATTTAATAATATTGTGTTATGACAGTTTTTTAGAGGATGTGCATTCTACAAATTAAATTATTTATTTTATATAAGTATATTACTAGCAATTGCTACTAGTAGATACTATTCCCTTTCTCTAGATGGTATAAGACAATGTCTATCTGTCTGCTGGTTTGCGCTTTACCACCACTGTATATCAAAAGGTGGGATTAGGATATTTGTCCATCAATCTAAAAATTATCAGGGTTAATAACAGTGTTCTTGTTTTGCTCTCAGTCACTTACTGCCCGCCTCAATTAAATTAAAATTCATACATTATATTCAAAAGGTACAAAAAAAAGGCACATTACCTAATGAAAAAAACTAATTTATCCCTGTGATTCCCAGATAAGAATAGCATCCACCCATCTCTCCTTGGGTGTCTGTACGAAGCGACTAAGGGAAAACAGGAAGACAGGCAGCAGTATCTTTCTATTGGATTACCTGCCACCTATACCTATGGCATTGGCAGGTGTCTTGGGGATTGCCCCAAGACACCTGCCAATTGTGGAGATTATGGCAATCCCTCCCTACTAAGGGGGAGGCCTTTGTTCAGCAGAGGACATCTTTTGGCTGCTGATGATGATGATAAAACAAATTTTTCATTAATGAGTTTTATAGTGGGTAGATGTACATAAAGGGTTACATGATTATACTTGTGGGTTTAAGTGAAAATAGATATAGCATAGTGTTCAGAAATAGCTGACTTAAACACTGGCTGGCTTAAACACTCTAGAAACTTGAAATTTGGGATTCTACTTAATTATGTATTGTGTCGTCGCATACTATAATAGATCCAACCATTTATTTTCTTTTTGACAGCACCAATAGAACGTAACTGCGTCATGTTACGCAAAAGTTCACTTTTAAAAGTTCACTTTAAGTGAACTTTCTATTGGTGCTGTCAAAAAGAAAATAAACGGTTGGATCTATTATAAGAATTACATTTTCGAAACACATTGTAATTAGTTTTTATAAAAACAAAAATATAATATAGTTTAAAAAGTTATCTATACTAATATTATAAAGAGGTAAAGTTTGTAAGTTTGTTAGTAAAGGGTAATCTTCGGAACTACTGATCCGATTTAGAAAATGCTTTTACCAGTAGGACGCTACATTATTCCGGAATGCTATAGGCTATTTTTTATTTTAATAAAAGGGTTTTTTTTTAGTAAGAAATTACAATATTTGTAACACAAGTCTGGCTGCTTTATCGACGAACGCTGGGTAAATGGTTGGTTATAAGTGAATAAAATGTATTGCAGAAATATTAGTCTTTATTAGTTGTACAAAAAAGTCTACGACAGCATATGTCTATCTATTATGGATGACCCACAATAATCATTTTTATGATTTATAAATTAACTAAAAATTATAGGGTAACTTAAGAACGATTTTTGAAGCACAAATTATTAATCCTTATCAAAATAAACTCTTTCACTATCTTGAGAATTTAATAGAGTTAATGTTTGCCTTTTAGCGCATGTCAATAAATGGATAACTTTAGAAGTTATCTTAATTATAAAAATTAGGGACCACGAAATATCCGCACAAAGACGGCGTGAACGGAATGAATATCACATAATAACATCAGTAACAGCTTGGAAACAAGGTGCGCAGGTTCGAACCTTAGCTAGCTCGCACCTCTGATTTCTTTAATTACATATGTGCGAATCATCTTTGTGCGATTGTTCCTAACTTTCGAAGACGTGACCGCTGTCCGCCTACCCGCACTACGGCAGCGTAGTGGCACATGGCCTAAGCCCCTTCATCTTGAGGGGAGGCCCGTGCCCAACAGTGGGACAAAACAAGGGCTATTATTAACAACCTGCGCCCCACAGATTTCAACCGGGAAATGTGGAAATCTTACTCACTAAAACAACCGCTTTTTTATTAACTCTCTCGCTACGCTCGGGAGTTAACTCTAAACTGCTAGAATCCTTCGTTATGCTCGCGATTCAATTTAACGCCCGCGACATAAGACACTACTTTATCCCCTTGTTGCATAAACTACTATTATTCCAAATGGTACATACTGTGGGCGCAAGTGCAGCTACTAACCGCGAGGCGAGGTCCTTACTTTATTTCTGAAATTGGGCAAAGTTTCTTCAGAACGAATTATGTTAGGAAATTCTCAGCGGCAGACCAGTGCTTGGAAAATTAAATGTGGCCGGTTTTTCTATGCTATGCGCGCACGAAGTCGCAAGGAGACTGCTGGTTTAATGTCAAATATTGACACTGCTAACTTCAGAATAGTGCAGTATTATTTCCTAATTTAGTTAAGTTTTGCTATTTAACTGCTAGGTAACATACTTTTTCATGACTTCTTTAATGAATCGTTATCTCGTCACATAGTGTAGATTTGAATACAAAATCTTCTAAGGACCTCCCCTTTCTACGTGCGTTAAGTAATGTAAAAGATGTAACTGAGATTCTTGCATCTTCAGAACGCTTTTCGTGTACTTCGTATAATGGGGCAATGCGGCTGTTAACGATGGCAGGGGGGAAATCCTCGGAATTAGGGTCGTGTCAGGGTGCGAAGGCTTAGGGCGCGTCCGCGCAACAGGCTGCGATGCGCGGGCGCCGCGGCGCGGGCCGTTCGAGCCGTGAGTCACGGACGCCGAAAATAACTTGGGAATGGGCGCCGCCTACCGGCCGGGGCGGGCGGCGAGTCGGTCAGGCCAGTGGTAGCCGCGACGCCGCCGCCTCTAGAGGAGCGTTCGAGGTGGAACGCGTGAGCCTCGTGTTGACACGGCTGGTGGCGGCGCCGGCGCGGGATGCGCCGCCATGCCGGTACGACACCGCGAACTCGGCGACGAGATCGCACCCCCGGAGCCCAAGCGCTGCAGGCACTGCGACGGTACGATCACAACACACATTGCTTTGCAGCGCAACACACACTAGAACTTTAAAAAACTTATAACAGCCGGTGTCCTTACCTAATTACGTACCTTTCAGCTTAGAATTTAGAAACTGCGACACATGTTTTTGTGTTTACCTAATTGATTGTTTGTGCGGGTGACGTGATTTTTGGTTAAAAGTTACTGAACGGGTTAACTATAATAATAATAATATAATAATAATAGTATAATAGTTTAATAATAATATTTATAGTTACGTTTTATATGTGTGATTTGTTATATGTATTTTTTTAGAATGTTTGCAATAAGTTACTTACATAGATAAATTAACAATGTCTTTAAAGTTATTTTTATACCAAAATATAGGGAAGTATTATATAGGAAATCGTTCACACATTTACTTCAATAGATAAATCTGCCAATAGATGTTAAAAGTCTATGATGTTTATTTAATAATCCGTTACATAATACTTAAACTGCATCAACCCCGCTTCAAAGTTATAGACTACTTTTTTAAGCTTGCAATTTTTTTGATTTCTGAAATTAACAGCAGTTTTTAATTCTGCCGAATGATCTAATAAATTATACTGTTACGTATCTCTAAAACTTTTAAATGGTTTACTTTATATTTGGATCTATAGGTATAAGCTGTTGGAGTGTTCCTAATAAACTAAATAATAATGTGTAAAAACTTTCTTATATTTTTATATTTACTATGTACTTATGTAATTTAGACTCTTGAGCCTTGATAAATGAGCTAGCAAGTTGCCATAATTTCGGGAACATACACGTAAATTGTGCAAAGTGCGAAAAATTTGCACACACATCTACTTGGCATTTTTTTTTTTATTAAATATAAGCTAGTGCTTGACTGCAATCCCACCTGATGGAAAGCGGCGATGCACTCGGCGATGGTAGTCTTGAAAACGTAGCATAATTATGGCCAGATACCACAGGAGGGCAATGTCATCTAAGAGACATTTGTTCGGCTTAGATTAGACGACACACGTTTAAATTTTAATCAAAACATAATTAGTAGAAATGATAATAATGACTTAAAGTATACCGTAATGTAAATTGTTGCTAATCATAGTATTTTTAACCGACTTCAAAAAAGGAGGAGGTTCTCAATTCGTCTGTATATTTTTTTTATTTATGTTCGCGCATAACTGGCAATTATGAACCTATTTGGAAAAATCTTTCTTCCATCCATTCTTGAATCCATTGATTGGGTACCATAAAAAAAAATATTGCTTACAAATAATTAGTTCCTGAAAAAACAAGAATGACGACTGTGCAGGAAACCTGCAGGAATGCTTAAAAGATGATTTAGATTACTTTATACTTTTCAGTGTTATTAAAGTCGGTTCAATTTTTTTTTTAATATTTCATTATTATTATTTAATTAAAAGTATCTGTCACAGGATATGGGTAACGCATTTATGGTCCAAAACTATTCCATCCGATTATAATTAAAATAAGTTTCATAACGTAGTACAATAACCAAACTCATCTTTCGGACCCGTGAGGAAAGAAAGACTTGAATTGATACAAAAGGCAAAAAAACAGCCGCGATAAAAAGGCCAAAAACAGCCGTACCGGGAAATTCGGTTAACGATTGGGCCGCTGGAAAATTATCTTTAGCCCGCCCTTAGTCACTGGAGTAAGTAATATGTGTCACGGCGGCGTCGGGAATGGAAAGAGAACATATAAATAGGTGTACAAACCACGTTGAGTGGGCCACATTCCCCATCTTATGTAACGGCGAGCTGGTAAACAAATGTGCACGCATTGTCCTGCATTATGTGTGGGGCGTGTCGACGGTTAAAGTGATGTGCGTTGCTCCGTGCCGTCACGTTTGCCAAATTGTCAACAATGTTTTTGGCAGTTTTAATATTTACGTTTGAGGTTTCAATCGACAGTTGGGATAGGTTTGATGATTTTTATATACAACGAAAATATAAGAAACGGCAACGAAAACCAATACAAAAGATTAGAAAACATTTTAATCAAACAGAGCTATGAGCCGTCCTGATTTAACCAGCTTTTCATTTAATAACATTAACATTACAATTTGTTTCGCTTTAGAACTACGATGTCTGTTATAATAATAAATAATAATAATATTCTGGGACAATCTACACACGGTCATCTGATCCCAAACTAGGCAGAGCCTGTACTATGAAAACCAGACAACTGATACTAATACTTATATACTTTCGTTTTTGTAAATACATACTTAGATAATCGATATGCGGTAATCGAACCCACGACCTATAGGGTAGAGGTCAGGGTGTCTAACCACTAGACCAACAGGCCCGACCAACAGGTCCAACTCACAATTTGCGTCAGGGGATCCTCCCCGATTAAATTATAATATCAGCTATTGCTGTACCGAACATAGCTTAATCATTATTTAAAAGCTCTTATCGCATGTGTCTATTTTCTGATTGATTCCTTTACTAAGATTTGTCAACCAGCAACTATGTTTTTAATAAGACGACACCGTACATTACTTCTATGCAAGTACTTGTGTGTCGGCTTAAAGATTTCACATGATGCTTACACCAACAAAGATCGCTTAAGTGACGTGAAAAAGAAATTCCTAGTGTGGTTAACGAAATTACAAAATTAATACTATCAGTCTTAACCTTTAGATGCGTTATTTAGTGTGTATTGCGAGGGTACGTTGTGACAGGTGCGGAGTCAACGATGCGTTCGGGATCTGGCTAGACCGCTAGCACGCCGATTAATTAGTATTGCCCGTCAAGACCGCAGCCGCACACCGAGACGGCACGAATGAAGTCATCGATCATCATTAAAAATCCTGCCAAAATACATAGTTACGCATTACGAATCATGTTTTCTTTATAAATATATAAGTGGGACACGCATTGGGGTTTCGTTAAATGGATATATGCACTTAACAGTAAATATTAAGACTATGGATACGTGCATTGATCTTTCGTCTGCCATCTCTATCCAATTTATTATAATAAGAAAAATCCTTTCGCGTTCAGAAGTTAGTTCTTACGTCTAGTCTTTTTCTAAAATCATAAATTGTGAAACATTATGAAGTTAGTAAATAGATTTGTATTAAGTGTAACTAAGAAGTTATGAGTTCCCCGTGCAGTGCCAGATTAGAATTGCATCCCCCCATCTTCTCTCGTTGGGTGTCGTAAGAGGCGAGTAAGCGAGAACAGGAAGACGGGCAGCAGCGTCTTTCATTTGGATTTATTTTCCACCTATACTGCGATCCCCAAGCCGCCTGCCAAGCGTGGGGATTATGGCAACCCCTCTCTACTAAGGGGGAGGTCTTTGTTCAGCTGTGGACGTCCATCGGCTGCTAATGATCTACCGATGTAGTATTCGATTTTCTGTCGCCAAGCAACGCTATGTAAACATTGCTGCGAAGTGACTATTACTAACGTCTAGGATGACGAGTGGCAGTGCTGTGCTGCATTGCCGCTTACCACTAGGCATTCTTCTTGCTTGTCTTGTCACCAAGGTAAATATATAAAAAAATCAAGCACAAATTCTTTAGAGAAAAAATATACTTATGTCTTAGCTATCTGTGCTAATTTTCCTGGTGCTCTGACATCTCATCAGCATATCTATCAGCTGTATCCCTTTTATCGGATGTCTAATATGATTCACTTCCGTCGTAGTACTTGCGCAGCAGTAGCAGTCACTGCCAAACTGTCAGTCGTCACGTGTTGGTTTACGGTCTAGCTGTCCGTCTGAAAACTTCATCATAACCCGCTCTGTAAATTTATGTAGTTTATGAGATGGAAAATTAGTTGTCTTTTCATTAACTGTCTACTAGCAATAACATCTGTAACAATTTATTGTAAAACTAATACGAAAGCTCGGTATTCTTGGGGTAGTTGTAAATTTTACGACAGTTAGATTATGTATCTAACAAATTCACTGTGGGTTTTCTTTTATTGTTCTACCCTATATGAGTTACCAACTTTTTCGTCCTCAAACGACATTCGATAGTTATACTAATAAAATAAGGATGTCATTTTTACCCGATACAAAAGACATTGTTACGCACTCAACTGCACGCAAAATAAGTTTTCTGATTTTGACTTTTTTTTTATAAAATTACAGTCAATCAATTTCGTTACTAAAAAAATTCGTTTATTTAGACTACGAGGATTCCAGGTCTAAATACAGAATTGACTTAAAAAAAAAAAATTTAAAATTTCAAACTGTTTATTTCAAATTTTGTTAATTAGATTTACAAAAAACTCACCGCTTAATCTAGTTATAAAAGATTATGTGCTTGAGTGATTCACTAATACATCCTACTTTACCAACTTACAATTCAAGACTTATTTGCATTACGTTATGTTACTTATGCAGAGGCTGTAAGGTTTGGAAGTATATATTGTCCTACAGTAAAATGGTGTTTTAAGGGGGTAACATGCGCCAATGACCTTGAGAATCTGGCCGCTTCGGCCGAGAGTTGTCATCGTAGAGGGCGCTACCAGCAAATATGAATATTACATTTGAAAAATCATAGACTAAAAATATGCAGATGTGTCGAATGGAGTTTTGTTAATTTTGCCTATTCCGTTATAGAATGAAATTTCAATAAAATTATATCTATTGCAAATATACTTAATAATATCACTTTTGAATGTTTTGTTGATTATGTATACGTAAAATAAATGACTGATGAATTATTTAAATGCATGATAAAAACCGATTGTAATTCTGGCAAAGCTTTTTGTCATTTCATAGTGACACGAAAAGAACAAGACTGATGCAGTTTAAGAACGGTAACCCACTGTTTTATATCTTGATTTATACCTTGGCGTGCCACCTAATTACAATCTGACAACCCAACCACTTACAATGGTAACGTAGTTGACGTGTTGCATCAGGATACGGATTATTGCATTTCATATTCCAAACTTCTTTCATATTCAAAATCTGTATTCTACGCAAATAAATGATTCTTATTCTTATTCATATCAAAGTTTCAGTCCATCTATTATAGAATGGCCAATGCCTAACTTGTGAGACTTATACATACTTCTATTCTATTGTTGGTGGTTATTAGGTCCGGTTACAACCGGAACACACTTCGACCCAGCTGAATACATTGTGCCTGCCATTCGGAATCCATATACATTCGTACTACTTATAACTTACAGTCACAGCGGATTTTTGTGTGTCTGAAGTTAGGGTTGACGAACCATTGCGCAAGTACTGTTGTGAGTTCTGAACACATAAACATAAAAATAGCTATTGCGCAGCGTCAAAACGAACGTCAAAACGTTTAACAGAGCCTTCAAAATATAGTTTTTTTTCTTAAAAAGGGACCTTTTTAACATATTTCCTTAATTAGTTCCAAATTCTCTAACCAATAAACATCCATCTGATATTTAAGCTTTTTGATCCCTGGAAAAATGAACTGAAACCAAATTGATGATTGATTGCAATGTTCGAGTATGACAAAGAGGGTGACTTAAGATGCTGCAAGGCATGCCAGTGGCCCTGATGAGATGCTAGCGGTATTATTAAAGAAGCGTGTAACTGTAATGTTTCCTATTCTAATGCGTATATTCTCTTTAAGAGCGGCACAAGTACCCGAATCTTGGAAGCTTGCTAGCTTCCAACCTTACTCAAGACCAGATACCCAACGTCGACCCAAGTCGTGCAGACCCAAAAATCATAAATTATTGTCGCAATAAAAATATTATTGCGGCAATTAGTTCCGTGATAAGAATAATAGCAAGCACCCGTCCATCACCTCCCGTTGTGTGTCCGTAAAAGGAGACTAAGGAAAAACAAGAAGACGAGCAGAAGCGTCTTTTTATTGGATTACCTACCACCTATCTGCGAACCCCAACCGCCTGCCAGGTGTGGGGATTATGGCAACCCCTCCCCTTTAAGGGATAGAGCGCCTTTTTTCAACAGTGGACGTTTCGGCTGCTGATGATGATGTAGATGAGTTCCGTGATCGACTCCAAAATGGTAATTGAACTGAAACTATGATAAGATACTTAACTTTTTCCATAATTAAGTACAGGTAAAAACGACCCAGACTCAAGTTTACGCACATGAATGTTTGTCCTGTGTGGGAATCAACCCCAAGACCTTAAGGTCAGCGGCCAGGGTAGCAAACTACAAAATCAACGGACCTGTGTTGTTATTCAATATACGTGGCTGCCAAAGGAATCCGTAGCACTGTTTGTTTGAACGCACGAATTCAGTAATAGTCTTTTTTAGTGTAACGTCATATTATGTACTATCGCGGACACGAACGCTATACTATTTTTCAATCATAATAGTTTTTGATTGAAAACTGGTATAGCGTTCGTGTCCGCGATCCAGGCGACGACGACGTTTCGGGCGCTTACCCCGCCCGCATGTATTTTGGGCTGGCACGTGCAAGCGATTGTCGTCCTAAAGGTGATACACCGTTCGTGACCGCGAAAGTACGTAACGTAACTTCATCTTGAGTTCTGTACCCATCGCGGGGTTTGAACTACGCGGAGCATTTGACATTTTATTTTATTTTATTTATTCTTTAGCACACTTAGATATTTAATTTACATTGATTCTAATAAGCAATCTGGTTTTAGAGTAAGTAACATTTTAACGCGGTGGTATTTTTTCTCGTGCCTGCCAACAACACCAACAGTTTATTGTTACGCAACTTAGTTAAGTAACAAGGTATTACTTGATAGTAATCAAAGCATCCACCCATAGAAAAGTCTCTTCCTGTCCCTGTCATCCAAAACTATAATTATAGCCTTTTGGTCCGATAGTTTTTTTGCCAGCTACAGTGACCTTCTACTTATGTTACATAGCGAAAGAAATCTAAGATTAAAGTGGCGCCACCTAGATAGCACACGAGTACCCTTTCAACTTAACCATCCAGATGTCTCAAAAGACAAGCAACTGTCCAATGCAACTGTCCGTAGGTAAGCGTGTCGCTCACCACCAAGCCAACCACTCAGGTACTCGACTCGTTGCTAAGTTGCAAAAACCAACATGATAGTAATAATAACACCGTTCATGTTTTGACAAAAAAAATATCAAAATGTAAAGGATATCGTAATATGTCATTTTGTCGACCTACACAGTATTAAATACGATTTCAATTAGTAAGATCATATATGACTCTGATACGCTTTAAAAGTTAGGCATAATACTCGGCAACGATACTTTCGCATATTCTATGATGAACCAAAAATATGGTATTACTATAAAAATATCTTTAATTAAATATAGAAGTATAGAATTCATTTGAAATTATTTATAATGTTATAATTATACCATATGTAACATATCTTAATTAAAAACATGTTCAAAATCATTTAAATTAAATTCGTCTTGTCAAAAAAAATTCGAGCACGTCCACCCTCCATAACAGTCCACGAAAGACTGATGGAAGGCGATCGCGGGGGCGCTGCACGGGGAAATGCATCGCGTACGTGGTTTTTCTATAATTTCTTGTAAAACATGAATGAAATTAAGAAATGTAATCAATACAAATTGTAGAATAGGTTATTATGCTTTTTATAGTCCAAGTTTGACGTTTATCCGATGAACGGATATTGAACGCTAACACAATTCATATCCAACGTAGTACATTTTTTAAATACATATTGCTTGAAAACATTACATTTAATCTAATATCTAATCAATAAAATGGCTTGCTGAAGATCTGAGGTATATGTACATATAATTTTCATAGCCAATGCAATAGCGGATTGATCCATCGAACTCTTTAAACTAAGGCTATTTTTGCAATTTTAACGTTGTTACCCCCTTAATATACTTTTAATTTGTTTGGGGTTCTTATCTCTTAATTTACTGACTAAAGTCTTTGGTAACGCGTTTAAACTGTAAGGTAGAGTATACTTCCAAGTCCTTTTTCCGTATACATTATTATATTTAGGTAACTTATACAGAGGTAGGTATTGCACATTACGTAAATTAACAGGCCGCTTGACTGTATGCAAACAGTCTAAATGGCTGGAGTGTTCACAGATAATTGCTTGAGTAACTTTATCGAAAACATTAATCACCTTACAGTATTTAAACAGATCTTCATAATTATCTTTATATTTTATTTTGATTTGATTATCTTTATATTTTATTTTGACTTAATAAAATGTTAGTGCCAATACAGTCATAATTTTAGTGTAGGTAAATACTTCCCCGATTTGCCCGCGGTTTTTTATGCACCGGATACATGCACATGTGAATGTACCCAGTGCCTCATACTTGGTCAACCTGGCTTACTACTAATAACATCAATGTATAAATAGGTTATTGAAATTAATGTCAAAAAAGGGTTAAACTATCTCGTACATAAAGTACGAGGTAGTTTAACCCTTTTCTTTTCCTTACACGATTTTATATTTCCGATTAGTCTCGACTTCTCGAAATAAGGCCTTGTGCACTAAAAAGGTTTTTGTGCAATAAATAATAAATCACTCGAACTTTTTATAAGTACATTTATATTTTATTCTTCCACATGACATCTACATTTTTTACTCACGTTTATTGATTGTCAATACTCACAGAACATGTTTTAGATATTATCTTTATTATTGGTCGTACACCGTTACGTCGCGAGCAGACGGTAGCAGTAAAAAAAATCACGTGAGCGCATCCCATACACACATAATGTGTTACGACATGACGTAGGAGCACGTTCCGAGAGGCGAGCGTGGACGTACGTATACCTTGTTTTTCTTTACAAGATCAAATTTGGAACAATAAATATGTCATATTTAACCCTACCAATTGTTTTGGTTGGCCACAGGTCGGCCATCGCTCCTGTGTTCATTAATTTATTGTTCCGAATTTGATCTTGTAAAGAAATAAACATGTATTTCCATAGAAAATAATGAATATTCCTATGGATTTTTCTGCATTCCCGAACAGTTGCATTGAATCAGTGATTTATAACAGTCAACTTTAGCCTGACAATAGCGCTGAATTTTTTTATGATTTATCCACTTTTTTTGCGAATCTCCAAGCAATTGTAATAAAAGTAATTTTGGATCGTTGAAAAACAGGGGTCACCTTGTTTAATGCATCGAAAGTTGAAGTGTCACTTTGTCAGTACCTACGAGTACTGAAAATGGATTGTTGCATTGTACGCTGCTCGGTACCGGAGACATATTTGATTAGGTCTCATATCATTATAACGTGCTTACATTAGTGCATAAAATTGTATGACACAGTGTGGTTCCGACGAAACTAGTGGTCTAGAATATTGGAAACTTTGTATTTTCTGATGACATTTCGTCCATGTTTGGAAATACAAATTCAATATTGTAGGCCATTCCAACAAAAGTACTGCGTAGCGTGCTTTTGCATATTATTAGAGCGGCTACGCACTTTCGCCCACATGGTAGTGCTGGCCCGCCTCACATGTCATCTGCCACACAGTATTAAAAACTACTACGGCTCCGTGCTCTCTCCCCTCTTGTTCAGCCTGTTCACGAACGACATTCCTCGTTCGAACAGAGTCCAACTAGCCCTTTACGCGGATGACACTATTATTCCCATAGGAACATGTCCTATTTGACGCGTGCTCTTCAAGCCGCAGTCGACGCCCTGGGTCAATGGTTCCGTACATGGCGCATAGAGGTGAACCCGGAGAAGAGGGCCGCGGTGGTCTTCTCCCGGGGACCCGCCAATATGTTCTCCGCGCGGAGCCTTCGGCCGAACAGACGACTGACCCTAATAACCCTATTCAATCGCCCTATCCCCTGGACTAGGAAGGTTAAGTACCTCGGAGTCACCTTGGACTCCGCCATGACTTTCGGCCCGCACATTAGGTCCGTCCGCAATCGAGCGGCTTTCGTATTAGGTTAATGTAGTTAAAATATTTTCTCATATACATATAGTTAAGGTATATCTTTTCCTTATTATTTACTTTTGTACAGTACTTGGTGCATTTTCTGAATAAGCATGAAGGCATTTTATTCGATTTTCACACACGTCATGTTCATTACATTCACCCAATTTAGGTGAATTTCGTTGTTTCACTTTTCGTGCGTCAATGGCATATCCATTGTATAAAATATCATTGCTTCCAACATGCTTATCCTTATGTATTTCAACCAATTTACGCAAAACCTTGACAAATTATATATCTAAACCTTCCTTCCTGAATCACTCTATCTATTGGTGAAAACCGCATGAAAATCAAATGGTTGTTAATTTACATAATTATAGTTATAACTCAGTCTTTATCCTTATTATTTTAGCCGAATCTAAATGCCAACGTGATACAGATATCGTTAACACTGGACGTTCACAATAATGATGGCGTCACGCTTAGTTGTTTTTCACATAAAAAATAGGCTGTGACTACGACTACGTTTTCCCGCTCTTGATGACGCCCTAAAATAAAATTCGTGAATTTCCATCCAAGAAATGATTCTATTTATGCATCGGGGGCGTCGGCGTCTCGGTTATAGTGTTATAGGTGGCACCGTACATAAGAATGCAATGTTTGTTTTGAAGAGTCGCAAACAAACTCATAATTATTCCGAGAAGCTTTGCTCGCTCACAATGTATGGTTAAACGGCATTATCTCTGTCTAAAGAGGTTTAAATCGTATACTGTAGAACATTTTACACTCTCCGCTAAAATTCAACTGTTTCACTGATGTTCAATTTAGGTATCTAACGAGCTCTAATTGTCCTTGCTATAATAAAACATTTAACTTTAGATTGTCGTACGGTGATAAAGGATTTGTGTTTGCAAGTATTTCTCTGTCTCATCAATAAACTGCACAGATTTACTGACGGCCTCGAAATGGTGACAGTTACATGCCAGCCTTATACGATGTGGTATGTACATATTTAAAATGTAGCTACTAATATAATATATGTGGTAAGGCATACTTTGAAAAAAATTTACAATATAATTTTGAATCCACTAACCCCGAGGCGCAGCGATTGTCGTCCGTGCAGACAGGACGGCAGTGGCTGTTGACGCCATTGGATTGACGGAGCAATAATAAGGTTGTGTTGTTGGAATTTAAAAAAAAATATATACAAACGAATTGAGAACCTCCTCCTTTTTTGAAGTCGGTTAAAAATGGATTGGATTGATTGCACGTTTACATTTTTTTTCAGAGTAATCCTACTAATCTTCCATCGATGAAAGTGCTGACTTCGCGGTAAAGCCCACCCGGTGTTAAGAATTGCTGAAAAGAAAACATTTGACAGGCCCGTTGGTCTACTCGTTAGACAGCTTGGCCGCTCCTCAATAGGCCGTGGGTTCAATTCGTTGCGTCTAGGTGTTATTCATCTATAGGTTTATGTATGAAAAAAAGGATTTGTATCAGTTGTCTGGTTACCATAGTACAGGCTCTGTCTAGTTTGGAATCGAATAACAGTGTGTGGATTGTCCTAGGATATTATAATTGCTTCAACTCAAACTGAACCTAGGTTCAAATTCATTTCTTCACATTTCTTATGCATAGTAAACAGTTTAAATTTAAAAATTTAAAGAAAAAACCCCGACGTAGGTAAACGAATTCTTAAAATGACTTTCCTGTGCCTTTAACAGACTCTGATCAGTACGTATCTGTCTAACTACTCGACAAGATTTATAATTTGGTGAGTCCTACAATACACTGCAATGGAGCAGAGTTCCTGTTGCCACCTTCCTGCTTGCCTTTATCACCAGTCTGTGATCAACATTTTTGTACCTACTACTCGCAGCAACCTATCCAACGAATCCAATTTCGGTGGGTCTACGTTTATTAGTGTAGAGATCCCTTGACCACATTCCTGCTCCATCATCAGACCCTGATCACCATTTTTCTAGTACTACTCATCGAGACCTACGCAAGGTGTCCAAACTCGGTGGGTCTACGTTTATTGGTGCAGAGATCCCGTGACCACCTTCCTGCTCCATCATCACACCCTGGTCACCATTTTTCTAGCAACTACTCGTCGAGACCTATCCAACGAGCCCAAACTCGATGGGTCTACGTTTATTGGGGCCGAGATCCTGTTACCACGTTCTTGCCGATCATCATCAGACCCTGGTGAAGGTTACCATTTTATTTAGTGCCATCGGATTTATATAATAATATGTTCTAAATTTCAGATATTTCGGACTAATAGAAGTAATGAAAAATGTCTATTGTATACAAAATATCCCTACCTCGACTCGAAAAAGAACTGATGGTCTTCAAACGGCTGGACCGATTTTCATGAAACATAGCTAAGAATCATCTCGCTTAGACTAGCTTTCAAATAATAAAAAAGCGCATTCAAATCTGTTCACTGGTTGGACCGCTGCTACGATGCCACAGATAGACATTACATACAGACAGACAGAGACTTCCGGACATAGGCGTCAAACTTATAACTCCCCTGGTTTTTGGTCGGGGGTTAAAAAGACATGTTAATAAAGCCACATCTTTAGATATAATTAAAGGCAGGTGTGTTTATTTTAACATATCTAAATGTCGTCATTGCCGTTTCATTGCCTACTTTATGTATCAATTGTGTGCTGTTAGAGACAGTACCTATTCGACAGTTTATGGGTGGCAGTTAAATATACCCGTCGCGGTTTGTCGTCACAAATAGAATTTTGGCACTGACTGTCCGTGGTTGTGTAATTCATATATAAACCACTTGTTGAATTCATACTATCTGTTTAAATTTAAACGTGTGACGTGTAATAAACTATATCTAAACTTTGATTATGAGAAAATATTGGTTGTAACATACATTACAAATAACGCTTTTATTACAACTAGGAATTATAATGTTCCTTTTAACACGTCATCATCATCAGTCGGAAGACGTCCATCCACTGCAGCTGCACAAAGGGGGTCCCTTAGACCGCCAAAACTAACCACAGTTAGCCATTTGCATCTCTCAGTTGCCGAGGTGCACAATGTCGTCAGTCCAACTAGTGGGAGGCCTGCCTACGCTGCGTCTTCCGGTTTGTGGTCGTCACCCAAAAAAACCTTTCTTCCCCAATGGTTATCGGTTCTTCGAGCGATGTGGCCTACTGCCACTTTAACTTGTAGATTCTAAGAGCTATGTCGGTGACCTTGGTTCTTCGGCGAATCTCATCATTACGGATTCTGTCGCGCAAAGAAACTCGAGCATAACTCTCTCCATAGCTCGTTGTGTGACTTTGAACTGTAAGTGAATAAAAAATCTTCCAGATTTCCTTTACAATGTTTTCTTTTAATCAACTTGTGACGAGACAAACGTCGTTAGCCTATATACGCCGCAGTTATGAGTCCCTTAAACCCGGTAATTTCTCCAGCTACACTGCCTCTCACACGGGAACACCTTGACGGCATAATGTCTGACACTGTGGTGAATACCTACCACCTAGTAAATATTCAAGCCAATTTCTTTTCGCGTTTGTCTATTTTTTCAGAAAGCGTTTTGTCCTAAATCGATTCTATCCATCGCCACTGCTATTTTGCATAGCATTTATGTATTATTGACAAGGTGGGTAATTAGCGGGCTTGTCCTCGTTCTAAATCCTCACCTTGACCTCGTTGCGTTTCTTTACGATGTTCAGTTTTATACTTTTCTTTCACATAAAATGGCAGGTGGTAGTTTTTGTTAGCAGATAAATATAATTTACACGCGTAATTAACTAACTAACTTTGTAGTTATTGTTTTGGTCCATATTATTTATACTATTTGTTTCTGCTATGGTAAAACGGCTCGCGAGGTCGATCGACATACCGATGTGTTGTACGCAAATTGTGAACGCTGCGGTTTACTGCCAAATACATATAACCAGTGACGACTGTACGTAGAAGCTTGATTTGTGGAAGTAATTTGGGAATTATAGTTACTATGATGGCCGTGACAGCTCCACCGGTCAAGAGGAGGCAAGCGCTTATAGCACTCCAGCCTGTAAGGCAGAGGAGCGAAATTGTCTCAGGGAGGTACGGCCTCGGTTCAGGCTTAAAAGAGAGCTGGCTCTACCACCAGACAGATCCGGCACCAAACTCAGTGACGAGTTGAGTTCCGTAAGATCGTGGTCCAATAGACCCGTCATTGGGTCTGGGGATCTAACAATACATGCCGCGGACCTGGCGGCCGGCGCGATTCAATAGGACGAGGCGCGATGCCGTTTAATGGATTTGAGTGCTAGGTGGGGCTCTCTTTTAAATTAATGTTTGGACGCTCCTACGAGTATAAAGAATTTAAGAATGAGATCTGGATCGTCAAGTGACGTCTTTCTACGGTGAATAATGTATAATGGTCTATATGGAGCCGCTGTCTTGGCTGAAGGATGGTTCGTCACTTTTGCTACCAGCATAGCAATACTCACCTGAACATAAGGATTCTTTCCCTTGTGTCTTCCACGGTTGCACCACCGCTTACAATCAAGACAAGCTTATATTGAGTAAACAAATGAAAACTAAAGATTAATGCCGCGGTGTTGTTAAGCGCGAAGTATACATATTTCGTACTGTATTCAGTACGAGCCGTATAAACCCTGTTATCGTTATCTGGTGACAGCATCTTGGACCCGTGTCAACTGGACTCCGCCAAAACACTTTCAATTTCTGATTACATATAATAGCTATAGTATTATTACTACATGGTATTAAAATCACTGAAATTTAGGTACATTCCAAGCATCGCCCACCCGATTATAATGTGGGTGTTCTCAAGGCTAGATTGAATAGGCTATTATAAGCTACTTACTTTACCATCTTAGAATGTGTCGCCACTTTCCATCAGATGGGTCTGCAATCAAGCACTAGCTTATGTTGAATAAAAAAATCGCAAATTCTTCCAAATGTTGGGTTTTATATGATATCATTATTTGCTATGATAACAAGTAATAATTAAACTTATTACGCTCCCCTTTTGTTTCGGGCGCTCTAAAGATTTTATTTAATCCAAAACAAATTTCACTACCCGAAAGTCGTATTGATAGATTGCTGTATGTGAGAATGGATATGCTTATGGTTCATAGAGTTGCTGTGACATCCATTAATCATGGATCATGCGGACATATTTCGGTCGCTACCAAAATAATAGGTATCTTGGTATCACACACGACATGATAGATGTTCAGTTCTAGAGTAAAACTACGGTTTTGTAGAACGGAAAGACACTTTCGAACGTAATTAACATTTGAATAACACCTCTCGCCCAAAACATTATATATTAAATCTTAGTTCAAAAAAATGTTATATTTGCTACTACACACATCAAAAGTGTCTAGGGATCAAGCATTTTTAAGCGGATTTCTTGAGATTGAGATGTGGCTTTGTAATAAATTTATGATTTTATAAATTTATATGGATCCTTTTTGGTGCATTTCATAATTTGAATCAGGAACTGTGAATCAAATTCGAGTAAAAGATGAAAATCAGCTGTCAATATTTTCCCTATAAAAACATACAACGCATTGAAGACATTATTAGTGCTACTGTTTCCCTACTACTGATTAAAACCAACGTTATTATGGAGCGGCGACGTCATTTAAGCAGGGAAGAAATGCTCAGAGCCGTGGGAATGATAGAAGCTGGTTCCCGGCAACGTACTGTGGCTTTAGCTCTGAATACAAGTCAGAGTGTTATCAGTCGACTTTGGACACGTTACCGAAGCACTGGTACCGTGGCTGAGCGCCATGGAGGACGGTATCGCTGCACCACACGGAGACAAGACCGATATATTCAAATCTTAACTCGAAGAGCTCCAACAATAACTGCCATGATGTTAGCCGTGAGGCTTCATCACTCTTCAGGGAACTTAATTAGCGACCATACAGTCAGAAACCGCTTGCATGAAGTGAACCTTCATTCCCGAAGACCGCTACGGGTACCACCTATAGCAATGCACAATCGTAGGATTCGATATCAATGGGCTCTTGAACACAGAAATTGGGCAGAAGAACAATGGCGTTTCGTGTGCTTTTCTGATGAGTCTCGTTTTGGTATGAGACCGGATACAAGACGTATACGACACTGGAGAACCCCTGGACGCCAACAGCGATTAAAATCCTGCCAGGAAGTCCATCCTTATAGTGGTGGAACCATCATGGTATGGGCGGGTATTTGGATCGGCGGAAGAACTGAGTTGATTTGGATCAGAGGCAACCTCAACGCTCAAATTTATGCTGAGACGATTGTATCAGACGTCATCGTTCCTCTACAAGTGCAAATCGGTCCCTTATTTCAGTTAATGCATGATAATGCACGACCGCACACCGCAAGAGTTGTAAGACAGACTCTCGCCGCAGCTAACATCAATGTCCTGCCCTGGCCTGCTCAGTCGCCAGACTTGAACCCGATTGAGCATGTATGGGATATGCTACAGAGAAGAGCTCTGCCGAATATGGAGGGTATCCAGTCGCAAGAAGACCTTTTTTTGTTGTTGCAACGAACATGGGCGGCCATTCCACAGCGTGATTTGGATGAACTCATTTTGAGTATGCCAAACCGATGTTCTTGTGTTGTTAGTGTTCGCGGTAGAAACACGGATTATTAATTGTTTAAGTTACCCAATAAAATTTTAAAGAAAACTGTTATTTCAGTCTTTTTTTCGAACTTTTGTGTTAGTGGTTCAAATGTCAAAAATCCCTTTATTAGGAAAATGGCAAATTTCTTTATTAATGCAAAGGTGACTTGGTTTATCGTTACTGTGACAAACGAAAACACTTTATTTGATGAATCCTTAAAGAAAATTTTAATTAATATCAATCAGGAGAAAAGTTATTGCAAAAATATATGTTGATCCCTAGACACTTTTGATGTGTGTATTTATCCTTCATCCAAATTCTCAAAACAGACTTGAATAATTCAGTATACATACATGTGTATAGAAATGGTCTAAATTCAAGGTATATAATAATGTAATGGTAATTTTATTTACGTACTCAATATAAATACTTACTTGCGACTCGTTCGCGAGGGCGTCGTACGGGATTTCATAATACAAAACTGTTAAATTAATGTGTCGCTCGGCTTCCAACGCTAAGCATTCCCAAATACACACATCAAAAGTGTCTAGGGATCAACATATATTTTTGCAATAACTTTTCTCCTGATTGATATTAATTAAAATTTTCTTTAAGGATTCATCAAATAAAGTGTTTTCGTTTGTCACAGTAACGATAAACCAAGTCACCTTTGCATTAATAAAGAAATTTGCCATTTTCCTAATAAAGGGATTTTTGACATTTGAACCACTAACACAAAAGTTCGAAAAAAGACTGAAATAACAGTTTTCTTTAAAATTTTATTGGGTAACTTAAACAATTAATAATCCGTGTTTCTACCGCGAACACTAACAACACAAGAACATCGGTTTGGCATACTCAAAATGAGTTCATCCAAATCACGCTGTGGAATGGCCGCCCATGTTCGTTGCAACAACAAAAAAAGGTCTTCTTGCGACTGGATACCCTCCATATTCGGCAGAGCTCTTCTCTGTAGCATATCCCATGCATGCTCAATCGGGTTCAAGTCTGGCGACTGAGCAGGCCAGGGCAGGACATTGATGTTAGCTGCGGCGAGAGTCTGTCTTACAACTCTTGCGGTGTGCGGTCGTGCATTATCATGCATTAACTGAAATAAGGGACCGATTTGCACTTGTAGAGGAACGATGACGTCTGATACAATCGTCTCAGCATAAATTTGAGCGTTGAGGTTGCCTCTGATCCAAATCAACTCAGTTCTTCCGCCGATCCAAATACCCGCCCATACCATGATGGTTCCACCACTATAAGGATGGACTTCCTGGCATGATTTTAATCGCTGTTGGCGTCCAGGGGTTCTCCAGTGTCGTATACGTCTTGTATCCGGTCTCATACCAAAACGAGACTCATCAGAAAAGCACACGAAACGCCATTGTTCTTCTGCCCAATTTCTGTGTTCAAGAGCCCATTGATATCGAATCCTACGATTGTGCATTGCTATAGGTGGTACCCGTAGCGGTCTTCGGGAATGAAGGTTCACTTCATGCAAGCGGTTTCTGACTGTTTGGTCGCTAATTAAGTTCCCTGAAGAGTGATGAAGCCTCACGGCTAACATCATGGCAGTTATTGTTGGAGCTCTTCGAGTTAAGATTTGAATATATCGGTCTTGTCTCCGTGTGGTGCAGCGATACCGTCCTCCATGGCGCTCAGCCACGGTACCAGTGCTTCGGTAACGTGTCCAAAGTCGACTGATAACACTCTGACTTGTATTCAGAGCTAAAGCCACAGTACGTTGCCGGGAACCAGCTTCTATCATTCCCACGGCTCTGAGCATTTCTTCCCTGCTTAAATGACGTCGCCGCTCCATAATAACGTTGGTTTTAATCAGTAGTAGGGAAACAGTAGCACTAATAATAATGTCTTCAATGCGTTGTATGTTTTTATAGGGAAAATATTGACAGCTGATTTTCATCTTTTACTCGAATTTGATTCACAGTTCCTGATTCAAATTATGAAATGCACCAAAAAGGATCCATATAAATTTATAAAATCATAAATTTATTACAAAGCCACATCTCAATCTCAAGAAATCCGCTTAAAAATGCTTGATCCCTAGACACTTTTGATGTGTGTATATTCTAAAATAAAGACTGTTTCAGATACGACATTGGATCTCAAATGTATTTGGATTAGTCTATCCGGTCGGTGTCACGTATATATACGAGTATGAGTTATAGGCAAGGGCAATGAGAAGGCAGATAGATTAGCGAGGGCCGGCTCACAGAGACATTTGGTTGGCCCCGAACCATTTGTGGGGATTCCGTATGGAACATATCACCAAGCATTGTATGCACATGCTAGAAACGAACACATGAAGGAATGGAGGGCAGCGTCAGGCCTTAACCACTCCAAAGCGTTCTCTAGCGGAAGGGTGGACTGTGGGGTCAAATTATTAAACCTAAACAGATCACAAATAAGGCACCTGATGGGTGCACTTACGGGACACTTTGGTACCAACGAGCATCTACACAGAATGAGGCTAAGTACTAGTGACATTTGCAGATTCTGCGAAGATGAAAAAGAGTCAATGCGACACATATTGTGTGGCTGCGACGCTCTTGCGAGACGTAGGTTGCATCATCTGGGAGTGGCCTATCCTGCACCAAATGATTATGTACAGCTCCAAGCTGGCGCGATCGTTGCGTACCTGAGGGAGCTCTTCGATACGCCAGCAACAGAGTAAGGGCTAGGGCATGCACAATGGATCCAACTGGGTCGAAGTGCGTTCCGGGAATACCGGGCCCAAATTTATAGCCAACAAGAATAGAATAGAATGAGTTATAGGCACATGTTTTGTAAGACTGGTTTTATGGTGGTTGGCCCTGAACATTTTTTCGTTTGTGAAAATAATAACTGGAGTCAAGTCTGCGTCATTGCTATAATTTAAGTAAGTCTTACCTCATAATGCACTTTCGATTATTTGTATATAAGTGATGGATAAATAAGGATCAATCTCTCTATTTGATCGTAGATCTGTTTGTAGTTCATTTATTTTCTGACGTAGCGTCGGCGCTGTAAGTAGTTCGCACCAATTTACCGATTTTGACGTCAATGTTTTAAAATGCAAGAGAAGGCGCACATTCGCTTACATCATGATTCATTTCATAAGAATTTGTTTTGTATCCATCGGTTATGGTATTTATTTTATACCTGCAGTACCTACTGTCTTATAAAATAAATATTTGATTTGAATCAAAAGAACAATTATTAGATTAAATAAGTTTTTGGAATCGGTTTGCAAATCTCTGAGATTACCCGGAGCAAATATTGCACAGGAATAAGATATTTTACCTCTGTAACATTTTTATTTAAAAATTACATCGTAAATAAATTTCGCATTATAAATAAAATAGTGGACGGCGATAAAATATAGTTCTAAACATTGTTTACACATTTTGCTGCATATTCATTATACAATAGCAGGAACAAGGCTATACAAAATGGTAGTATATTTTTTACTACTTTTAACAGATTTTATACATTGTTTTTGTAATCCGGTTAGGATCTTAACAAGGTTTGTCTTTTACTTCAAGACCATCTAAAACAATGACAGTGTATCAATTAGAAACAGGCAATAATTCTCATTTTGGCAAACTCGCAGCCACGCGTCTTTAGGCTATAGACGCGGCCACACCTCCTTGGTAATATCACATGCATCAAAATAATTTGCATGGAACTAGGCGCACTGGTATTTGTTATTCTATTCTATACAAAGATTATTATCGAGAAAGTGAATTCAATTCGTAACACCCAGAATTACATAATTTTTATGTAAATCCATGAACTAAGGAATTTATTATTACGATCTGTTATGCAGCTGCTGCAGCTCCAGACGAGTGTATTTTAATTCTGTACACATGAGTCAGGATGATATACCATGCCAAGTTGCGTAATATTTCACCCATTCATGGCTCTGTCGTGTCGCCAAAAGTGAAATTTCCCGATGCTTCGCGCCGCTACAGCAATTTAGGGAATTAATTGTGTCAGTGCGCTTTTGGCCGCCGGAAATGCCAGGTTTGTTTAGCTTGCAGATTTATTTCTGTCTATACGGTGTCATCTGAGGCGTCATCCTCTGAGACAGCTGCCTTGCGTTTGGCTTGCTGACGCGAATTTCGCAACTTCTCTGTAGATGAGCACTCCCCGCCGATGGAAATACGGGTCGTAAGTGAACGCTTACAAAAGGTTAATTTTACCATTTCGTATGTGTGCGACAGCGTGTGTTTAATTTTAAGGGTATATTATCCTTTAACGTAACACTACTCTCATGACCTCATTGTAGTTGATCAGGTTCGTTGAGCAAAAAGTTAACTGATTATTGTTTATTGTATTAAAGATGAACCTGTTGCAATTAAATGGTTTTGATTAAACTTCAACTTTATTAAACAAGTGATTGTTAAACATTTGACGTCAGGTTTAAAATGGACAGGTTCTCTTTCAAACGCGCGTGTATTGTTAATAGTTCAGAAGTCTTTATGTTTCCTTAAAAAGTACTAGTAATTAAGCCAAAAAAAGTGGGCAAAGTGCACCTCTTTATTATGTCATGGAACTGATTCATCTATTTCCAGACCAATACAATAGTATCCAATTCCAAATGAAAACGAGTGAAAATGGACCTGGTCTATAAAAAGTCTCATGTTGGGCATGATAAAACATCTAACTGTGTCATCAACATCTAAAAGTGCTAATATTATAATTATACATAATTATTCTTGCAAAAAGTATTCCAAAGGACTTAAACATCCCAAGCCACATGCACACATACATATATCATCAATTCATCACGCATAGAGTAGCACCAACCTGATTTATTTGTGTACATTGTTAGCAGGTAGGCTATTAGTATATGCATTTGTATACGTTCGTACCGTCCTACATTCTAACGTATTAGATTAGGGTCTTTAATTTAATAGCTACAGTCTTGATTTTAGTTAATCTTACCACTCTGTTGTGATGTAATGTACAAATTCCATTATGATTGGTAAAGCAATGTATATGCTGGAAGAGTTTTACTGTGCATTAAGTTAAATTATTTAATTTAATGACCAGACGAACGCGATGTTATGTCTGACTGATGGTAAGCGATTCCATTGGTCAATTTGGTCATGCATGCGTTTTTCTCCTGCCTGAGACATTAGTTATTATTAAGTGTCTTCAAGTGTATTGCTCCCAGTAATTTCACCGAGTCACAGTGCTCTTAGCACCGGACTAAATTAATATTTACACAGCTGCATTCCGGTATTGAGGTAGTATTGTTTGCGGAAAAATATCAGACACTGCGGTGGTACTTACTTAGCTAGAAGAAGAGTCCTAGCAAACCTGTCCCACGATGCGCTAAAGATCAAAATAATCGGAAGTCATTTAGATGGACAATGTTGCACATCGGATGAAATGCCAACTTGGGTCTCAGAGTGCATATTAGTTAGTCCGGCAATCGCGTTCCTTGGTACACCGCCAGAATGGCCGATCCTTTTGGCCAATCGGTACCACGTACTGTGCTACGTGGCCCACCGTCGCCGGCGAAAATAATGTCAGTTCAGAGATTAACGAACTTCTGCCGCGTGACCTATAAAACTAATACCTACAGGTGAATTTTCACTCAAAAGTAATTCTAGGATATGATGTTACTGTATTAGGTTTCTGTGATGTAGTCCTGTTTGCACTGACGGACTTGTTAGATATTAAAAATTATTGAAGTTGTGTTTTTTAGAGTCCCGTACCTAAAAGGTAAAAAAAGGAACCCCTTGTGGTGCGACTTCGAATGTCCGGCTATCACACCGATATATTTCAGCAATCGATTTGAAATTTAGTTCTTACCCAACCTAATCGCAAATGTAAATAAAATCTTTTATTTTCTTTTCAATAGGGACCGACATGGGGCATCAGAATGAGACTACTTAGATATTATTAAATTTGAAAACAGGTTTTATTGGTTTAGACGTAAATGGTCCACTTCGCAAATGGTCCACTTCGCATATTGTCTATTTTGCAAAGCGTCCACTTCGCAAAGCGTCCATTTCGCAAAGCGTCCACTTCGCAAGTGGTCCACTTCGCAAATGGTCCACTTTGTTATATTGATGTACACTTTCCAGTAAACTAAAAAATATCTTGTTTTTATTCAATCTTAGTGATGGGAAATGCAAGACTCTGCTTATAGAACGCTGCACTGCACTGCCGCTCAACACCCGAGACGTTAGTTCCAGACAGTAACTGGATCGGTGGTCTACTTTTTATGCACTGGATCCAGTTAAATAACTGGATCCAGTGCATTTCAGTGCTTTTTTAGTATATTTCAGTTGCACTCCAGACCTGGCTTGGATTGTTAAACTAGAGCGAATAATGTAAACCCGGCATTATCTACTATTCAGATCTCGGATATTGTAAAAATTTAAACCGAATTGCAGTTACGACTTGCATTAGTTGTCCAAGAGAGCACTTTCAAATTATCATTGCACCGCGGATGCGTTGTCCATTCTGATTCAGAACTCGCGTCCTTGACTGATAAGGATCCGCCGCGAGGTCACATGTTTTCTGTATAATAAATTGTTGGTAAACATATTGACCGGTGTGTCAGTAACAGTTATTCTGCTTTGTTTAGCGATATCGATTGTAGTCGGTGGCGCGTAGGCGGCCGGCATCAGGCAGCACTGTCAAACTTGTTTACGAACTTTTGTCTATTTGCGTGCCCAATTACTGTACCCACCGCTTTTTGACAATCTCTACCAAGCGCCAGCGAAACGTTTCAACTATTGCCAAAGCATCGTGGTGTGTCATTATGATTATTTTAGGGCTCTCGTACTCATAACACATTTTGTTTAACATATTTACAAATAGGTAATGAATTTAAATCTATAAAACTACTTTAATGTGTTTTTGTTGTAAGTACTGTTATATGTATGCAGACGTATTGCCAAATTCCGTATTTTGATTATTGATGGTTATTAGCAGTGTTTACGTTATAAAACACGCTTCCGTACAGTATTAGTCGGTATTATTTTGCCGATGTAGTGCACTAGTACTAATTGTTTATTTTATATTTTCAGGTAATTAACCTTCACGTTCCTTCTTTCTAAACGTCTAAATGCTTGGCACAATATTTCACTGAGTCCGGGGACAAACGTTATGTAATGTTAGTTGCATTCTAAATATGTGACGAAATCCTTGTACCATTAGGCGATTCTAATTTTAAATGCGTCAAAACGTTAAAAATTGCGTTTTACTGTCTATCGTCGCTATACAAACCGAGATAAAAACGTAACTGCGACGGTAAAAATCTCGAAAACGGTTCGTACAAATTTATGTAAAATTTTGTTCTCAAATACCTAATACATCTTCAGCTGTAATAAATACACTAACAACCAAGATTCCTCGGTGCCTTAAATCGCTAGGAACTAATTTACGTGACAGATGTTCAAATGTCACTCCACCCGAGCGTCGCCGATTACTACACAGCTTCGTTCTAATTCACGTTTGTTGTTTGTTGACAAAGTTCATAAATAAAATAATACTAGAAAAAATGAGGGCAGGCGATTCATCGCTGTTGGTTGTTATAGCCGAATGAACTTTAATTTTTGCACATTTGCCTATTTCTAAGAGCCGTTTGGATAACATAAAAGATTTTTCAAATTACTAGAGTAGTGCGTTTTGTGAAGTTAACTATTTGTGCAACGGAGTTTCCTTGATATAGCTATTGCACGCTTGAGATGTTTATCTCGAGAACAGCTGTTAGTAAATCTTTTATAATGCTCCGGGATATATCCGCAAAGCAGCACAAAATGTGGAGCGTTAGTTTTATTTATCTGGTCGCTAAGCGCATTTGGCTCTCCCACGCTCGAGCACCGGCCAAATTCAGCGCTTTAATCCGTTAATCATTATTATGTTGCTCGGTTTATTAGCTTTCTCGTGATTCAATGAAATAAACAACTTTTTCAGATGTTTTGTAGAGGTGCAGGCTTAAATATTTGAAGGCCATGGCCTTGAAACTTAAGGCGGTGAGTTTACATCTGATAGCGGATGCTGTAGGTACTATTCATTAATTAATGTATAAACATTGTTGCCAGTATTTTAAATTAAACTTATAAATACGTTAACAGTGCCTTCAAACATCGGAAATATAATTTTGAGCAGAATTGTAGATCTCACTTTTTTTTGTATACTATTGACCATGGGAGCTTCACTCTAGATCTCACGTTTATTGAATTCTGCATACAATAACATATCAAAATTGGTTGTAGAAGCGAGAAGATGATTTGAGATCAGTAATTATACTGCATGTGAGGTAATGCATACTACTGCCTGTGTAACGGTGCCGTCTTAAGGCTGTGGCTGCGCTTGGCGAGCCCGTTTCAGTTTTATTGTTATAATTTTATAACTGTTAATGATTCATCTAATAAATGCGAAAAACGGATGCGTCTCGAGTTCGTAGTAATTTCGTTCGCAGGACGTAATCACTAAAAACTTAATGTTTTTAGTAGGTAACTCTGTTTATTATACATATGTCGATCGTCAACATTTTATGGTGTTCGTTCGTTCGAGTTGTAGATAAATAATGATCTTTTAGGGTGATATTACCGATTCATACCTTGTTTTTCTGTACAAGATCAAAATCGGAACACTAAATATATTATTCTTGTGATAGGTTTTACTATTTAGAATTTGTGAGCATCTTGTTCTTGAAAACTACTCCTATGACATATGACACTTATATTGTTTTTTTTTAGTAATATTTACCAGTGTTAGATCACAATTCCACCTTGAAGGTAAATGATAATGCAGCCCTGGATTTTGTGGTCATTGGTTGTTAGTCAACAAGACAAGTTCAAGTCGCATTAAATTACATGTACACAGGATGATTGGAATAACAACCTACTTCTACACTTAGTTTACATAATTTAATAAATATACTGGACGTACGTAACGGTGTTTTTGGCTTGTTTAAGGCGTAACGATGATACAGCCTTGTGCGATAGCGGGAAATGCCATGTCAATAGTTATAAAAACAATAATTATAAATGCCAGAAACAAATTTAATTCCCAAATTTCCGGTAGAACCATCTCAATTCATATCGACGACGGCTTCGTAGCACTCATATCGTGTTGAAGTAACTGTAAAGCTCTATTTTCTAGCCTAGCCATTGAGATATTATGTACTATACATACTGATTATTTCAACGCGTGTGGCTCTTAGTAGTTCACAATCGATCGGTACTCGTTTTTCTATATCATTCAATTAAGTAATGGTCTCATGAGACGCACGGTTTGGTGAAAGGAATTTCATCCAAACTTATAGAAGTCTCAGGAGACCACCGGGCTGGTAGCTTTTTCTGCCAACGTATAGACTTGGCTATATAAAGGGAGAAATGCCGCCAGTCTTTTAGGTACCCTTCCCTCCCAGTGCGGCGACAACTTTGAGGAACTTTTTTACCTAATTTAAGTGTACATGTTTGAAAATAAACTGTAAATATTTAGTTTCAGTAATGGTTAATCATACAAAATTAATTAATAGCCAATGCTTATTTAACAAAGAAGAATGTGTTGTAGAACAATTTGAATGATTCAGTTTTTTAAACCCGACGGCATGATATTGCCTGCGGCTTGTTTTTCGCGTCACAAAAATAGACTAGGCCACTACTTTGCTAAATAATAAGAAAAATCTCGGGATTGGCCGTGCACGAAATGACCATCCTCATCAATCAGCTGCTTGGAGTGAGTCCAAAATTTTTTCCACGTTTAGGTTTCGTAGATCGTGGTCGATAATTCAACTTGCTTTTTGTCGCACTGTCTGGAAAGTATGCACTGCAACGCAATTATTCGTTAAGAGTTTAATACGATTCAAATGACGGATTATGGCATGCCGATGTTACGCAGAATGCGTAACAATGAATAATTTGTGAATAACATGTATTTTTAGGGTTCCATACCTAAAAGGCAAAAAAGAAATCCTTATGGTGAGACTTCGTCTGTCTGTCACACCTATATATTTCAGGAACCACAGACGCTATCGATTTGAAACTTAGAATAGTTTTAGATCTCACTTACCCAACCTCATCGCAAATTTTTAATGGGGGTCGAAATGGATCATCAATATTTTAAAATGAGACTATTTCGAGTAGGGTATCATATGAAAGGGCTTCATTTGCACATCTCAAAACAGATTTTTATTTTGGTTTATGTCACGTAGTTTTTGGCTAATCAAAAATGTAAAATAAAATACCGCCCCCCCACCTTATCTCCGAAGTTTGTAGAGGAAAACACCTTATCTCCGAAGTTTGTAGAGGAAAAATCAGAAATAATTATAGGTAATACATGTCTATCTATATTTTACAGGAAAAATGAAAAGATCTTTCTAACTATAGAGCGTCAACCGTTTATTTTCTTTTTGACAGCACCAATAGAACGTAACTGCGTAACTGTTACGCAAAAGTTCACTTAAAGTTCACTTTTAAAAGTGAACTTTTGCGTAACATGACGCAGTTACGTTCTATTGGTGCTGTTACGCAAAAGTTCACTTAAAGTTCACTTTTAAAAGTGAACTTTTGCGTAACATGACGCAGTTACGTTCTATTGGTGCTGTCAAAAAGAAAATAAACGGTTGGATCTATTATAGTACAGTTTTTTAGTAATCCTAAAAAAAACTCGACAAACAAACTTAGTTTTGCGGTTTGTTTTTTCCTACGTATCTAAGGTATTAGACGTTTTGTATGTATCTGAGGTGTAATCCATGAGTATATTTGAAAAACAATGTGCTATTTTTGAAACTGTTGAGGGTATTTCTTTACTGTAGTTGTCGTTAAATGTTCTCAGAGATAGTACGAATGATGTGTTCACGACACCTTTACGCAATTCCCGTTTCACGGTTTAGCGCTTGCCAAAGTGCTACGTCATATGCGGCGCTGTCTTCACACTCACAGGAATATCGTTTTCTAGGTATGTTCGTTTCAGTCATTTTTTATGACGTTGAACACAAAAAAGCATCATAGGTGAGAGGCATAATGACCTACTTTAATTAGAAGTTCTCGTATAGTTATAGAACACGTGCTAGATGTCTTCATCATATTAATTTCATACCTGATGGCAGCACTTGTAATTTTTCATAGTTTACTATAAATTCTTTTTTATAATGATATCTATGTTATTTATAAACGAGTAAGGAAGAACACGTCTCATGAAGACCTTCATTTGATATGCAGCTGCTTTGTTTTTTTTAATCAAACTAAACTGTGGCATTTGAAAAATTACATGTCATCCAGAAAGACAAATCTAACCACCTCATGTTAAAATCCATCAAGCTGTTAAGATGTATAGCGTGCCTAAGCTAAAATAGACATGATAAACTCGAGAACCACAATCTGCATCATATATTCACTCGAAAAGCAACTCTGAAATATTTATCATTAAGATATTATATGATTAAGAAAGTCTACGGCTAGGTGAAAACATAAAGAAAAGTATTTACATTAGCATCTGTAAGTAATATTGATTTAGAACAAGCTATTGTTAACACGTTGGTGAATAGGTCTGGATAGCAGAGTAGATAGTGATGCCGCTTCTATTGTCACACACTAGACTAAACTAGACTAAATTTTAGTTTAGTCTTGTCAAACGATGATTCCTATTCAGAGATCCATGAATTAAACTAAATTATAGTTTGATATAATAGAATATAATTGGTTTTAGTTACTCAACTTAGTTTTAATCGGATTTTGCTATTCTGTTGTGCATAGTTTACGTCAAATTATGCCTAATATTAGAAACTTCAAACTAAAATTAGATCAAAATAGTCGGTATCTAAATGATGTCGACTAAAATAGAATAGAATAAAATTATTATAAGTAATAAGTATCGTAGCCGGAGAATTATTTTAGTTTAGTGTAATCAGATGAACAAGAGAATTGTTTTCTCTTAACATAATTTGACTAATGATAGCTACTAAATTGAGTTGATAGTGAGGTCACTATCAACTCAATTTAGTAGTTGTCAAAATCAAATTAAGTGATGACTAAATTTAGTTTCAATGAACAACAGAATAGGATAAATGATTTTCTAAACTAAATTAAGAATTATTTTGGTGCAGTTTAGTGTAGTCAGTTGAACAAGAGAATCGGTACCGGTGTTAACAAGCTAGTCATCACTTAATTTGATTTTGACAGGTACTAAATTGAGTTGATTGTGACCTCACTATCAACTCAATTTAGCAGCTATCATTAGTCAAGTCGTGTATGGTTGACAAAATTCTGATTTAAAACATCATGGTGACTTTTGTCGGTTTCTTTCTAGCTGCCGAGGCGGGCCGTTGAACTTTTGCTCCTTATTTAGATTATAGAAGTGGAGACGACGGACGCAATCGGGCCAACCAGTCCGCTCCGCGAAATAGGCACATATGATCACTTCCGCAATATGTGGCGAATCTATTCCTCAAATCTCCCCGATAACTAAAACTGTCTGTCATAACTGCATTCTAATATGTTACAAGTTTATTGGTTCATGATATAGCATCGATTCGAAGTTTGATGTTAACTATGGCCTTTGAATAATATTATTACAATCATCTGTCATTTTACATAGTGGACTCACTAAGACTAACTTGCGTCGTGAAAATCAACAAGTTTAATTGCACACAATTATTATTCACATAGCTTCTAGATCCTAAATGGCATCTAGCCCTTTACGGAGAGTTCCTGTGATTTCTAGGTTAACCTGGATCAAAAAGCTATAGTACACAGGTCGCAAAAGTCGCGTCAGCACAGTTCTGGTCGTTTGGATGCAGTTCAGAAATAGACTACGGAAGCGTCCGAGCGACCCGTTTGGTATTTGTTCAACGTTGACCTAAAACAGTGTTCGCTTTGCTCGTGTGTTATTCGCCTGGCCGACTAGCCCGGCCGGCGTTAATACCAGAACAATATTAGCATCGGCCAATTGTCCATACACATGTTTTTACAACTGCACAAATTACTGAAAGCGCTGAATCATCATAATCGGCAGCTTATTTATTATCTTTACTTATCAACGCGATAAGAACAAAATTTTAGTCGTTCGTTCAGCGGGGTAAACCGGAGAGTTTTCCGTAAGAATGGAATAGTTTCCATCAATTGTGGCCTGTGGCGTGATCTCGTCACGCGGCACGTTGCCAGGGCGGACAGCAGTATCACACGTGGAACATGACGGATGAATGGGGGTCGTCAGTGTCGTCGCGTGCGATCGCTAACTTCACGAACGTGAACTGGCATGCCACCTGTACACAATTTTACAATTTATTACGTGTAGTGTATGTTTTGATTGTACAAACAACAAAGATACATTTAAATTCCCTGCGAATATTTCGAAAGACTTTTTGACGATTTTTTATGCATTTTGAGGATTATACTGACAGGTAACAATACAAAATATACTTTTACCGTGTGTGGATTGTCCCAGAATATTATTATTATTTTACAAAGTACAAAAACTACAAGAAGATAGATACAAACAACAAAGCAAATACTGCCGACGATAGTAATCTATTGATAAGAATAATAATGTTATGGAAACTATGTATGAAAGGTTCGCGACTCGGAAACCACGAACCGAAAGACGCAGCGTCGTAGGCAGGCCTCCCACTAGGTGGACCGACGAAATTGGTCGCGTCGCAGGCAACCGGTGGATGCAAATGGCAAATTGTCGTTCATTGTGGCGGTCTAAGGGTGAGGCCATTATTCAGCAGTGAACGTTTTCCGGCTGATGATGATGATGGAAAGTATGTCAATAGTAGAAAATTTTACAATAAAAGCTAGTTCCTTTTGAGTCTCTGTAATGTGATAAAAACACGGAAATCTAAATAATAAGAAAATATATTTCTGTTGTTAAAAGGAGTAGCCGTCGACTTACACAGTGCTGGATATTTGTAGCTATAGAGTCTGAACTGAAATAATTCGCGTAATAATAATAAGAATGTTTTTGTTAAACGATGTTTAATTTGGCACCTTGTGATACGGCATGAACAGCTAGGTATATGTATTGTGGCTGAATAGTATAACGTTGCCAAGGAAAGTTATTTCCTACTGTCTCCGTGAGACAATTTAACAAGTGTTACAGTGATTGTCTAGCACGGGATCCTCTCCGTTGCCAATATCTATATATTGTGATTAATAGTTGTATTGATAGGATTCTCTCGGTAACAGATCCTCAAGGTTGCTATGCACGACTCACCTGACAGCTTTATTCTCTCAGCTATGGTTTAATCATCGTTGTTAGCTTAACACGATACGGGATTTGTTTTCGAAATGAACGATCACCTTGAACGTAAAAAATAACATGTTGAGGGAACTGTACCGTAGAGGTGTCAGCCCTAATTTTGAACGTAAACAGCTGTTATGTTTCAGTTACAAATAAAATTGTTAACGTCTTTACGTCGCTGTTGCGGTGTTCTCTGGATTTAGAGATTCTTACTATTCGGTTTTAAGTCGTAACCTCTGTAGATTTATGCCTTTTCAATTATAACGTAAATAAGTTAGTACTGTAAACATCATTTGTTGAACAACTGTTTTCAAGAATATTAGAACTGACATTGTCTAAAATAAAGTTTAATCATAAACGAAACACCTTTTGGTTTAAAAAACAAACGAGAAATGATACTTTTAACACTGACATCACGGATGATGTTTATCAGCGATTTTGTCGCTAAAACGAGTGATTTTGGTTCTATGCTTGCCCTACAGACGCGTAGACGTAACAAAATAGCTATTCGCTGATGCTCGTGTGTGTATGTAGACTTATAGCCCTTATGACGGAAGCTAATGCTGGTTACATTTTTATTAGTAAAATTATTTTTGAAACACTCAAATTGTTTTATAATTTATGAGTAGAGACTTGCGTCAATGACTCAAATATTTTTAGAATATACCTACGTATATGATTTTATATCAATTTGTTAACTAGAATATTTACAAAAAAAAATTATAATACCGGTTTCGGGACCTAAGCTTTTTTTTAAATTACTGATAAAAACTATATCCAATTTTTACCAGTGAACGTTTTTTTTTTTAAATATATTTATGTAGTTTCAAATCTTACTGTGGTGGCGTTGCTGACGCATTTCTGACATTTTTATTTAGGAGGATGAATAAAAAAATCTTCTGGTGTGATATATTAATAGGCTGGTATGTAATATATTTTGGCGAAAATTCTAATCGTATGTGTGGAAATGTTTACACCTACTGAACAACTAAAATGACTTCAATAATGCTTATTACGCAAGAGCAGTTTATGTTATTTTTGTTGCTTGACTTTTATTTAGATTTATTTTTATGTGATTTCGCATAGTTGGCATTTTGCTAAACGCGATAGAATAATACTTGAATTTTAGTCGCTTTTCCTTAACATAAAATAAAATTGTTATAGGTTTGGCATGTGACATGTCAGGTACCTACGCTTCAAATTAGAATTCTTTAATACTTACAATCTAGTGCCAGAGATGTAGTTAATATTTTATTGCCGGGCTAATTAAACATTTTAGCATTGATGTAAAAAATATATTTTGTTTATGTCAGATAAATATGGTTTCTAGGACTAAATAGACCATACTCATTGCCACCAAGGCCTGTAAGCCGCTATCTAACACTGGTTATCAGTGATGACATCGAGATTTGACTCTCCTATTGGAGAGTTCCGCAGAAACTCAAAATTGTCTGCTAGAAATTCAATTAAATATGAGGAGTTGGAAACGTTATTTTAAATTATTAGATTTCTCTCGCAAAGTTGGAGACATGGGCTAATTGACATAGATTTATACAACCGCAGTATCGACAGATCGACGAAGTTTGGCCCACCTGGCCTACAAGGCATACTACACACAAGGAGTTTTCATATGTCTGACCACACATTGTTATATTCGCATTTTTATCTGTGGGTGTCAGTTACGTAAAAGCTGTTTATCACATTGTTGCGATCGGCAAAAGTGGTGTAAATTCTGTGTGTTTTTACAGCTGCAGTTCAGTATAGGCTCGCACTGCGTATAGCTCTTACTGTGCTCCGACGATAAACAGACCGCCTCGGTTGCCGAATCGTTGAAAACATCCTTTTACGTCATCGCATCGGCCCGCTACACTTTCTGCCTTGATCTGTATTAAACAGATTTGGCTATGTATGGTCAAATTATTGCAGATTCACTATATCTATGATAAAATATGTTTTGGCCTACATAAGTTGCCATTTTCTCAATTAATATTCCAATTAATTATGTATTTCTGCTACAATCTTAGCAAATCAATAGATGTCTCGTCTCATAAGGCACAACAAATAGAAATTATACAAAAAAAAAACGAAAGTTGTAGATAATAACCAATTATTCTAATAATAGCTTTCATCTAAATGTGTAAATTAAATTTTGCATTTTGACAAGGGATTGGGTTTTTTGTAAAATAGCGGTTTATACTTTAATGACAATTGTTTATTATTCTAAAACACTACTAACTAATGCTTAGTTGTATTATTTATTTATACTTACTAATATTTAGGTCAAACTCGGTTTGTGTATCAAATTCCGCCCGCCTTCATTAACTCGCCTATTCCAAGACAAACAGCAATAGTCTCAATTCTCCATAGTGCTAAGCTAAATATGATTTGTGGGACGTATCTCGACAAGAGCGGTGACAGAAACGAGTGACCCCGTTCCGTCGCCTGCCGTGTCTCACAAGATTCTCCCATTTATGTTTTGAGAGTTTTCTTTAGGATAAAATTAATTCATAAAAATGTCAAAAACTTTAAAATACCTTTTAGAACTTTATTCAGACTACTATTTTATATGTCAACAAAGTCGCCGTCGTTGTATTTTGAGAGTATATGTGCACCTGTGTCTGCGAGTCTACGTAAAAACTTGTATCCTAGGTATAATCTCTTGCGTAGTTGACAGTAGAAGACTGTGGCTCTAACCATTAGAAAGAAATCCTCAATATATAATCATTTTTGGTTACGTATGATAAAATCTGTTTTATTTAAGAATTATTCCAAGTCTTACCTCTGCCAAGGTTATGGCAAAGAATACTAATAAATATTGCTCTGGTATATTGACTTAGATCAAACGAAATTATGTTTTTCCGTCCAGTGATTCATTGTTATGATAAATTTCAAGAAAAATCAACAATGTTGCGTTTAAACATTACATGAATGTACGGACGTAATACAAATGTAGGCACATTTCGGAGTAATATAACGATCACACCTACAGTACGTCGCAGTGGTGGTCTATTCCACTTTGATCACCTGGGTGATTAAAGTGGAACAATTTATTCCACTTTGATCACCTCGGAATCAAATCACCTGGGTGATTTGAGCTGGGTGATTTGAATGGAATTAATTAGTCTACTTTGATCACCTTGGAATCAAATCACCTGGGTGAATAGTAACGACTACGATTTTTATTTTTTATTTTGTGTCTTTAAATCACCCGACCCGATGAATCCCACTTGGATGGGCAGCGTTCGGGAAACTACCTGATATCTTCTCATCCGAAATTCCGCAGTGCCTGAGGACGAATTTCTTTAACCAGTGTGTGTTGCCAGTGATAACACATGGTACTGATAAGTGGTCCTTATCAACTGGCCTTTTCGAGAAGCTCAGAGTCACACAATGAGCTATGGAGAGAACTATGCTCGGAGTTTCTTTGCGCGATAAACTCCGGAATGACGTGATTCACCAATGAACTAAAGTCACCGACATAGTTCTCAAAATTTGCAAGTTGAAGTACCAATGGGTAGTCCACATTCCGAGGTGATCAAAGTGGAATAAATTGTTCCACTCAAATCACCCAGCTCAAATCACTCAGGTGATCAAAGTGGAATAGACCGCAGTGGCTAGGTGTGTTAATGTCGATGCGGTAATAGATATGATACGATTTTTGATTTGTCAGAAAGTTCTATATTATACACTATAACAAGGTTACAAATAATATACAAATATGAATTGTAACAAATTAACCCCGATGTCGGAGATTGAACTCGTAAAATGACTTTCCTGTTCCATTATCAGATCCTGATCACTACCTACTCTTCGAGATAAAACATCATTAATTAATTTTGTCTTCTTCTTTTACGAACCATCATATGCATCACGGAGGTCGGCGACCATTTGTTGATATGTCTCCCTGTCAGCAGCCATGCGAATTCATTTATCTTTGTCTTCCACCTTCAGTCAGTCTCTTTAAGTTTCCAGTCCAATGACATCCTTCTTCTACCAGGCAGTGTTTTACCTTCAATTTTGCCTTTCAATGAATAATTTTAGTAACTTGTACTTTTCATTTCTATAAATACATACGTCCAAAATATGTAGTTTTTCTTTTTTTATAGTTTTTACTACTTCTAATTTTTTATTCATTAATTTGTATTCAAAATTTTTTTACTTAATTTAGTTTACTCTAAGTATATTGGCTCTTTTTCTCTTCTTTTATTTTATTCCTTGTTAACTCTATATTACCATTACAATTAGTTATTTTTTTAATTGATATTATAATGATAAAGGTCATTCATTATAGACGAAAATTACAAAAATCTTTGCTAACCAAAGCATAGGTTTAGATAAAGTACCAACCAACTAAATTTCAATGATTAATTCACCATAGAACGGCCTTATATTACTATACTTTATAATCTGTTGCCTAACAGATACTTGAATTACGTGTATTTACGGCGTTTGTGGCATGTGTGCTTCGCTCAGATCTAGTCCTATACTTGTAATTGCACATAAACTTTACCGACGGCTAAATTAGGATTGCAATTGACTTTCGTAACACCACAATCCACATACAGGTTACGGCGTTGTGTTGTGAGCCGTTGACTAAAGCTTTTTTATTATAATTAAACCGCGTCCGAGTTTGTGAACATTACGAATGTGTAACTGTAAAATTTCAACGGTGCTTCGAGCGTGTAATGAGATCACTTCTTCCAAACTATAAATATGATAAAATTTCATGTGATTTTTTGCGAAATTACTCGTAATTTACACATCCTTAGTCTGAAATTACTGTTTCAGTTCAACAAACAACAACAAAATGTAACCTAGTTTCTAGTTTACATTAGTATACACATAATAAATACTTCGATAAACGTAGGCACCCTAATCTTTAACTGATTAGAATGTCAATTTTAACGTTTCTCGTCATTCGTAGTGGGTAGAGACAGGTGCTGGCGCCCACGCGTGGGCCAGGGCCGTGTGCACGACTGACGTCATCACAACAGCCTCCTGTTGACGTGTCCTATACGGAACCTACCTTCATTTAAATATTCATGTTAACACTGCGTAAATATTCCGATGTTTTATTAAGCGTTGCCATTTAAATTATCGAATTGCTTAGGGTCTTGCTTGTGAGAAAGTAATGTTACCGGAATATGATGCAATATAATAATATCCTGCGACAATACACACACGGCCATATGATCCCAAACAAGACTGCAAAAATCACCCTAGGAAAATCGTTCTGATTTAACCATCTTTCAATTATAGTAAGTATACCTACTTAGTATTTCTGTCGACACAAAAAGAAGAAGAAGATTGTAATATTACACCAACAGGCCCGTCGACTCAGTGTCTTTCTTCGTCTCAAAATGGACCAAATTGGTCAATGACTGACTGTCACGCTTTGTAAGCACGAGGCAGAAAGATCACTTTTCGAACATGTTTTCCAAGGCCTTATCACCCATCTTATTTTGGACCAAATATTAACAAAACAAGTATATACATATGTCTTACGCAACTTACCTCATCGGAAATAATAATGAATGAATGTGGCCCACGAAGTCGTCGTCGCAAAGTGATTATTTTCTCAGTCGTCAAAAGCAAAATTCTGCAGGAAGAGAGCTTACCAATGACAAGTTTGACCCACCGCCAGTCGCTTGCAGACTTGCTATCGTAACATACATTGAATAGAAGATTCATGCACTATTTATACATTTGATTTTGTTTTCGTGTTTTGAGTAAGTATATCATTATCTGTCCTGCAACGCAACAAAATTCGATTTATCAAAACGCGTTGATATCTAAAGTCCTAGTAACAATCGCACATGATTAATTAAAGAAATCATAGGTGCGAGCTGGAGTTCGAACCTGCGCACCTTAATTCCAAGGCAAACTAGTGCTCGCGCTATGTAGATACTTTGACTAAAATCCAGATCGGACTAGATTAGATGCCGATAGATTGTATTGTTTTATTCTTATACTAAAGATAATTTTACTAATATTGCCTTAACGTTTTCATGTCAGTAATTACCATGGTGCATTATTAAATCAGGAGGTTGCGGGTTCAAATCCTGCTGGGAGCAAAATTTTGTTGTTCCTACTCGTTAGGACACCAGAGTGCCTAGACAAGATACAATCGCTTCATAGCGATTCTATTTCTTCATTCACTAACATCGATATACTATACCAACTAGATTTGCTGTCACGACCCGAAAAGTGGTCATGAAAATAAGAGCTACGGAGACGGCTGTCGCTCAATTGTCTGCAATTATTATTGAACCTTATTTTATAGTATGTAAGTCATCTTTTTATATGAACATATTATTGTTTTGCGTGTACGTGTATAGTTGTGTAGGTATATGTAACCGCGACCACATTTTCGATGTCATTTTGTTCGTGACAGCTAATCTTGTTGGTATAGTATATCGATGTTCACTAAAGTTAATTCCCTAGTATTGTCACGTGTGTGTTGTCCTATAATTTGTCACCTGATTTTTCTACGTCTTATGTCATTCTCATACATTGTTATAATTTCATGTTACATTGTCTAGAGGGCGGGGCCGTAGCAAAGTTGTCATTAATTAATACGGAACGCTAGAGAATAGAAAACAAATGTATGGGAATAACACATCTCTTCACGTGACTTAGCGTAGATTGTCATACATTTTGTTTTCTATTCTCTAGCATTTCGTATTGTAGAATGACAACTTGGCTTAGGGGGCTGATTGTCTGAATAAAATAAAATTTATTTATTTAATGAAATGAAAGAATCTGAAAATCATTCATGAGTCGGAGGGGCATGTAAAAAGTTTATTCTGCGCCTGATAGTAGAGTAACCAACCAATAGGGATTGAGATTATAATGTGTGTGGTTCAGGAGGTTAATTACATTATTAGGACTGGTCCGGCCGCTGTCCTTTTGTCCTTTTTTATTTTTTATTTTATTATTTTCTTTTATAGTCTAGCAGCAAAATTGATTGTTGCTTTATTTACGTTCTGAAGGCAATTCACTTGAGCTTGTAAATTATTCTTAGTGTGTATCTAACTTAGACGACTTGTGATAAAATTTAATATGTTAAAGTGCTTTGTGTCTTGCCTGACGAGGCACTGCTTAACAGCAGAAGGTAAATGTTAAACGTGAGCCACTGTGATTTTGGATCGGTCATGCTCGCCATCGAAAAGTCTTTGCTTGTGGCGGCTTCGTGTGGCGGGTCACCCCCTTCCCTCCAATATGGTTGAGGGGAGTGATGGCTGCTGCTCGACTCAACTCGTGCGCGGGTGCTGCTTGGGGGGACTGGTCCGACTACTATCCCTTTGGCATTTTAGTTTGTTGTATTTTCGTCGTATTTTTTATTTTTATTTGATATTTTGAACGGCAGGACACACTGTCGCTGGTGCTGATTTAATTGTAAAAAGACAAACTTTGTTTAAAAAAAAATGTGATAAAATGACAAGCCCGCTGAGTTTCCTGCCGGATCTTCTCAGTTGAGGCCGCGTTGTGATCCGGTGGTAGCTTTTAAAAAATTGACCGTTCAAAAGTGCTAGCGTTAAGCCTATTTGAAATAAAAAATTTGAATCTTGAAGGATAACCTGCGAGTAATAAAAAAATAATCTGACTGCAAAACGGCAATAAATCAAATGCAAAGATAAGTGAGTCTGCGCCACTGCGCGTCTGCGGTGCGACAGCGGACCGCGGCGCGGACGTTTAATACGCGTGCGCGTTGACGCTGACATCTTGATTGACGCGTTACGCTACGCTACGCGCAGCGGGCGTGCGACCAACCTAACACTTAATTTTATTTCGTCGTAATTTTCGACCAATTGTAAATACAGTGTACACTAACATCAAAGAAGGGAGCCTTGACCTACATTTTGGAAAACAAAAATTGTTTTTACGTAAATTAAACTATGATCTAGGCTAGACATCTGGATCCAAAAGAAAGTAAACGAGGCGAAATGACGAATGCAAATATTGAAGTTACGAAGAGAACTAACTTTTCTATTAAAGTTTTATAAGGTGGTTTACGTTCCTGAAAACTTCAGTGTCTTTCTACATGCATACGTTAAATTGGCTTAGGTTATAGGTTTATGAACTTATACGGAAGATAAGGCTCCAAACAACGCCGCTCGTATAGCTTGGCTTCCGAATGTTTACGGGAATTACTAATGTGTAACGCAATATGACGACGAAGGTTTTTAACCAGTGTGTGTTGCCAGTGATGACATATGGTACTGAGACGTGGTCTCTAACGGCTGGCCTTTTAGAAAAGTTCAGAGTCACACAACGAGCCATGGAGAGAGCTATGCTCGGAGTTTCTTTGCGCGACAGAATCCGAAATGTGGAGATTCGCCGAAGAACTAAGGTCACCGACATAGCTCTCAGAATCTGCAAGTTGAAGTGGCAATGGGCAGGCCACAAGAAAGGATCTCGAGTGGCGACCACGAACCGGAAGACGCAGCGTTGGCAGGCCTCCCACTAGGTGGACAGACGACATTGTGCGCGTCGCAGGTAACCGGTGGATGCAAATAGCCAATTGTCGTTCATTGTGGCGTTCTAAGGGGGAGGCCTATGTTCAGCAGTGGACTTCTTCCGGCTGATGATGATGATGATGAACGCAATATGAACCAAGCTACTTGCATACTCCAACAAACACCCACAAACGTCAGTTTTTCTAATTTAGCCATGTTTTAAATCGAATTATATCGACATGGAGTTTATGCTTATGTTCTATTTTCTAGTACTACTTACCTAAATGATAATTCAAAATACGCGCTTCGACGTAGAGTTGCGGAAACCAGCCCGTTATACCAATACCACAGATTATATACTATCAGAGTATTTCAAGAATGATATCGAATTATTTCGACATTCGCAGCCAATTAATACTTTTACTTTGGTAGTGAGTAGAGATATCGACACTCTAACTGTAAGTGAATGAGAAAATGAATAGGAGATGTCTTCGTTCATTGAGCACTTTACATATAATGCCTTACTCAATCGTATGTAAAGTAATCCATTTATCCTAGAGTTTAAAATAGAAGTATGCTTCTAACTACAGTATCTTATAATTTACTTATTTCAGAAAAATAACAGTAAACGTATATTCATATAAATCGTTAAAATAAACCTGTGCTAGAAACAGAATGAGTGTGCTCGTGCCCGATTGACTAAGTAACTGAGTAGTGTCGTGTGATACCAAATTATGATACTGAGAGCGAAGAAGCGTGGGAGGTGATGACACGAGACAAATCTGTGCGAACGGTGACTAGATGCCGCATCATACATGCAATAATAATACATATTTGCATTATAAGACGAATCGTCATCGATATTCACCCTTTGTTTTTTTTTCTCGCGGGGTCCACTATAACCCGCGCGGATGTCGCATCAGTGCCTTGCCTTTGAGACCGTCGCCAGGGGGCGTATTATTGCCCGTCGGGAACCTGTCTCAGGGTCGTAACTCCGCCACAGAGGACGGCATCTGATAAGGATCACACCTTAAAGCGTCTAGCGCTTATCACTTCATCACTCTGCATCAACCCAAAAGCGGTCTACTACGTTTTGAATTATTGAATCATTTACCTTTATTTTTTGTCCACTAGTCGACCTTGTCCGTTCTGCGTAAGCAAACTATCTAAGCCTTTTCGCCATCGATATATAATATAGTATATCGATGCTTTTCGCACTACACCTGAAGACAATAATAATATTCTAGAAATACATATACTAGTCATGTTGTCGTTGGGGTGTGGGAGTTTGGGAATGCAGGGATTTATCTTTGTCTTGCCCATGTCTGCGAGGCATGCTACGTGATTAAGAAACCGCCCGAATACTTAAAATGTAATGTCACATCATTGAAAATTATTTAAAATAGGAAGTCTGACTGGGAGTATCTACATTTATTTAGCATCTATAAACGTTCATCCGTGTCTCGTCAACGCTTCCTCCGCTAGGCAATTAGAAAATCTGTTTGGTAATTTTTTTTTTTTTGTCAGTGGTGCAATGCTTCGATTTGGCCCAACGAGAACTTATGGACATGTGGTATGCTTTTCTTTTATGTGCATTGTGTTAGTAGTAACAGCTCAGTGGGCGAGCGCTTGCCTTGGAAACAAGGTGCGCAGATACGAACCCCGAGTCGCACCTCTGATATCTTTAATTAATCATGTGCGAATCGTCTTTTTTAGCTTTCGGTGAAGGAAAACATCGTGAAGAAACCTGAGAAAGCCTAACTAGCTTTCGAATGATATGTGCAGTCCGCCAACCTGCACTTGGCCAGCGTGGTGGCCTATGGAATAAGCCCCTTCATCTTGAGGGGAGGCCCGTGCCCAACAGTGGGACAAAAACAAGGGCTGGTATTATTATTATTAACCGACTTCAAAAAAGAAGGAGGTTCTCAAATCGTTTGTATATTATTATTTTTTCTTTTCTATTATTACTATTATTATTTTTCTATTATTATTTATTCTTGTTTATTATGTTCGCGCATAACTCTGGGAATTATGAACCGATTTGAAAAAATATTTCTTCCCTCCATTCTTGAATCCATTGATTGGGTCCCATAAAAAAAATATTGCTTTATTGTTCAATCTTTATGTATGAAAATATCACTAAAAAGTATATAAAATAAATATTAAACAAAAAATTGGTGCCAGCAGGTACGCTAACACCAACTTCAATAATATTTATATTATTTTATACTTTTCAGTGTTATTGAAGTCGGTTCAATTTTTTTAAATATTATATTCTACTTGACTAAATATTGTGCAAGGATACCATTTCCATTCCTTTTCAGGAACACATAATGATTTTATCAGCACATAGTAGACTATTCCTAGCATAGCCCCGTCGCTTCTGTCACCACCATTCTGTTTTACAGGTCACGTGTTTTTTTAGTAGATAGAACTAGTAGTTAAATAAATAGTTATTGTACCTATTAGGTTTTAATTATAATTTATAAAATATTTACTGGTTTTATTATCCCTGTGGTCTTCTTTAACGGAGGACTACGCACCGATTGCATACGTGTACAGAAATAATGTATGTATACAGGGTGTAAGGGACATCGTACCGAAAAAAAATTTATAAGACGTCAAATAATGTCCGTTACAACATTACAGTAACCATTTATATGGTAAATGACAAATGCCTAACTTATTAATTTTCGAGCATGTAATGAATATATGCGGAATAATGTTTATTTTTCAAATTACATTGCTAATTTTCTAAAATAATAATAGTTAATTGCCTATTAATTAATTGCCTATGCACTGTTTTTGTGAATAAAGAATAAATAAATAAATAAAAATAAAATAAAAACACAAATAATTAATTAATTGTTTTTAAATTTAAATTAGGCTTTATTATTATACCAATAATGATGTTATACTAATTTTATTTAAAAAAAGTTATATTTTTTTTGGAATTTCATGAAAAAGCCGATGAAAAATTTCAACACTAGGATGTTCAGAATCGTGTTCTGGATCCCTGGTATCGGTTTTCGGTACGATGTCCCTTACACCCGTTATGTAGAAGGCCTGTAAATTACAGCCCTGTCTTGCCTGATAATCAAATTTTGTAATAATGAATCACCTGAGCGCACCTCTGTATTTTGTTTACGAAATTGTATGTGGTAATTGTACAGACGTAAAATGTTTAACAGACATCCATGATTATTTACTTTTGTATACCTTGATATCGAAATGTTAAACTGTTTTCTCTTCCATTGATGTAATCGTAACAGGTCGCACATGGTGTGAAGGTGTGACCTGTTATGTACAAATATTTTATTTCACGTGTCAAACAAAATACATGAAATTCATTGAATTATTTAACAATTGTTAATTTCGTCAGTACAATAACAATTGTTTTCTTGCTATACTACCAGGGTTTTCTAATACAAATTATATAAATTCATAATCGAAGACACGGATTGTACGTTTTTGAAGTCTGTATTGTTTACTTTTATAATGCGTGTGACTCACGGACAGCTGTTTTATCTTCAGCTCGTATTTTTTTCGTATACCCAACTTTACGGGAGTTTTAAACATTACATAATACATCCATTTGCACGCGTTTGTTTACAGCTAAATCACATTGCGCATTGTATATGTACTATAGACAACAACTGATATAAAGAAAGATTATTTTTGAATGGCTTTAATTATACAAGTTTGCTATTAGGTTACTATGTGTACTAATCAAAGAATTTAGATTACTACACTAAAATGGTGTTTGGCAGCGAAAATGGCTATTATTGGGTAAACAATAGGCATTAGAAACTTGGAATTCCGCTCTCAAAGTTCAATCTAGATGAAACTTCTATAACGCATAGGTATAGAGGCTGCAGTAAACATATGGATGTTGTTCGCACCCTATTCTTGAAATCGTAAAATTTAAACGGCAACCGCTCCCGGGCCGTAATGTAGTAAAGCAACGCACCTTCACGCACGGAAACTCGTTCAAGGACCAGCAATAATGGGGGCGTCGTGATCACAACGCGTTCGATCAGCTTGCCTCACCCAAATCACATCATTCACTATATCCGGTGTTTACGCACTTCCTTCATAATGCTTTACTTATCATTAGAAACTAGTAGTTCTGAATTATTTTTGACTCTTTGATTACGACTTTGGGTAGTCGAATTTAGATGAAAGATAGTTATTATGCCATTTAGGACAGACTGTTTAGTGTTGACTATTCCTGTTGGGTTATTAATTTCCTATGGTGACTATTATTATAGATTGACTGACTATAAATAACCACTATTCCATCTGTACAATAATAATACCTTGAGTAGTAGCCCACACTCCAGTTTATTTCAGCTCAGGATTATTCATTTGGAGATTTTACTATTCTTTAACAGTTTACTATTAGTTTCGTTATACGTTCGGAATTTAATAGTATAATGATGTATTTAGTTATTCTATGCACTCTAATCATTTTTAGGGCTAATATATTTTTTTATCTTTCAAGCAATTCAAACACACATAATGTTGGATTAGTACCCATGAATCGAGTCACATTCGTGGCATGGCACCATGGGCAGGTGAACTAATCTTCTTTGGTCCACTTGTAGGGGTCTTCTTCAACGATTGATTTAATTTTTATTTATCTTCCGCTATGTTAAAGAAGGAAATGGGATTTATGTTTCGAGTTTCTCCTATATACTTCTATACTTAATAATATTGCTTACGAGTTCTAAGGCTAAATTGCCTTTGCGTTTCCTCCAGGATTGCTTAGGGTTAAACCTCTGAGTCTGCACTGGTGACCACTATCGATCCTGGCTTACATTGTGGTAGGAATGACATAATAATCATTAGTAATCAAAGCTTACGTGTTTTGGTTTTTGGAAACTCTTACATCAATACAGGAAATACGCTTCCAAAATTAATAGTCGGCTACACTGTCAAGTATATAACGTTGTTATTAGTAAACTAGCCAATCAGAAATTCTTGAAGTTTACCAGCAATATCATGTTCTTTTAATGTACACTGTGTTAAAATATTGTATCTGTAGCTGACAATTACTTTTCACCAGTAAATTTGAAAAATTGACGAAAACGCCAAAAACGTTGATCATTGAAATTTGCGGATTGGCTAGTTTACTTTTGGAGCGACGATATATTATGTACGTTTGTATTTAGCTAACACTGGATAGACCAACCAATCAATAACTGAAGTGTTTAAATTTAACCAGAGAGTCGATCGTCGTGCGGCGGAGGCGGTGGGTCCGAGGACTCGGAGGGCCGTGCCTCTTGGCGCGTGACGCTGGACCACGACCTCGTGGAGACCCTGAGCGCCATCTACCCTGAGTGGTTCAAGCCGCAGCACCGCCGAGACCGCAGCCGCGCCGCGACCCCGGTCTCGCCCGGGTCGCCGCCGCGCACACCCATCACACCGCCATCAGACGACACCTTTAGGTCAGTAACACGAAGAAGTAATACTATATCTGCGGTTATTATGGCCGCATTTATTACCCCTCACTGTTCTATTGTCCTCGCTGCTTCCCAAAAGCTGACTACTACGTTTGTTGGAACAATTACTTTTAAACGTAGTTGCCAACTTCAACGAAAAAATTCTAATGTCAAAACAGCCATTAGCATACAACAGCCACATAAATCGATCGGATCTTAGAAGTCATTTTCTATCAATATGCAAGTTTGCGAAAATAAAAGAAATTATCTCTACCATAAGAATTCTAGATTCATTGATTCGTAATGTAATGTATGACTTAAGAACAGAGCACACTGGATTCGTACACGTAGACGTGCACGTGCACGTTGACGTACTAATACGTTGTAATGTATGGAACTTTGAGAGATGGCAGATCGGTTACGTATATGTATAGGTCAGTACGTCACGCAAGCGGTGTGCCATGTTTTATAAAGTTCCATACATTACAACGTCATAGTACGTTCACCTCACGCTTACATCTACGCATTTGGTGTGCCGTGGTCTTTAGGTCCTCCTAATCTATCTCCAAGTTCAAGTTCCTACTTGAACTTTGAGATGCAACAGCCTCGTTGTTTGACAAAAAGCTAGATATAGGTCCGTTTAGTGTTGTAAAAGAAGAGAGACAGATCCAGAACTAGTATTTCTTTTAAATGTACCGACTGATTATAGACTGAAAACTTTTGAACATACGGTTCATAATGGTTGTTGGTGCAGTTCTGGTGCGGAGGAGATGGCCGGCCGCCAGGCAGGCAGCAGCGGCGCCAGCGAGCCGCCGAGCTCGCCACGCGTCTCCCCGCCGAAGGTGGTCGTCGACGACAGCCCGCTGCAACCAGCCATGGGCAAACACAAAGAATGTAAGTATACATTAACTTACAAGCTACAACAAAATATTTACGTAAGCTCGTAAGCGCGCGTATCTGAAACCAGGTACTACCCAATACAGAAGTAATTTAAATATCTAATTACCTAATAAGGGTAACTTCTTTTCGTGATACAAAACGTGTATTCTACCACTTTTAGTATTTTTTTTAATGTGATACATATTACCATAATATCTTTAATGTAATATTTGCTAGCTTTAAAGAAATGCAAAGGAGTGAGAGCAAAATGTTAAAGGTAAAACCATTTACATTCTCAGTGACAGTCAGGCAGCTCTGAAGGCTCTAAACTCCTTCCGAGTTGTTTCCAAACTGGTTAAAGAAGGTGTTACAGGTTTGAATGACCTGGGAAGACACAACAACGTCGGCCTCATCTGGGTACCTGGACACGAAGGTGTCGAGGGTAATGAGAAGGCGGACAGACTAGCAAGGGCCGGCTCGCAAAGACAGTTGGTGGGTCCTGAACCATTTGTGGGGATTCCGTGTGGAACGTACGACCAAGCATTATATGCGCATGCTAGGAACTTAGAGGAGATACCACTGGAGAGAGCATGATGCGCTAACCCCCTCTGCCAAATTTTTGTTCATATGTTCAGGTCATTCTTTATTTGTGTGCGTATATTTTTGAATGTGTTGCGAGTTTACTATAGTGTGGGTATGCGTGAAAGTGTATCTGTGTGTGTTTACTTCGCCTCCCGCACCCCGCAAAAGTGCCACTAAAAATTTGTTCGGGGAATCGACGCGATACTAGCTCTATTCTAATTACTCTGAGGCTAGGAATGAACACTTAAAGGAATGGAGGGAAGCGTCAGGCCTAAACCACTCCAAAACTTTCTCTAGCACAAGGGTGGACTGTGGGGTTAAATTATTGAAACTTAACAGATCACAGATAAGGCACCTGATCCTGATAGGTGCACTCACGGGACATTTTGGTACCAATGAGCACCTTCACAGAATGAGGCTAAGCACTACTGATACTTGCAGATTTTGTAAAGGTGAAAAAGAGTCAATGCGACACGTTTTGTGTGGCTGCGACGCTCTTGCGAGACGTAGGTTGAGTCATCTGGGAGTAGTTAATCCTACACCAGATGATTATGCACAGCTCCAAGCTGGCGCTATCGTTGCGTACCTGAGGGAACTCTTCGACACGCTAGAAACAGAGTAAGGGCTAGGGCATGCACAATGGATCCAACTGGGTCGAAGTGCGTTCCGGTGGTTACCGGGCCCAATTTATAGCCACCAATAGAATAGAATAGAATGTAATTTTTTGTTTTTATTTTAAACTAGTGTTAAGTTATAAACCTATTTCAAAACTGTAATATTTTCAAGGCATTGAAAAGTGATGATGAACGTAGTATGACGTAAAGCCTACCTAATGGGGGCTTTAGGTAATTAATATATTTAATTAACCCTAAATAACCAAAGTTTTTAAAATAGTTACCGCAAGCAAACAAACACTTGCTTGCAACACAGCTTTGGATACGTACGAATAGTACTGATATTGGCTCCAAATTCATATATTTCGTTTTTACAATCTAGTATTGAAATAGTATCTGTTTTATCGTCACAAAGTCGAATGTTTAGCACAATCCAGATATGTCAGTCTGAAACTTAAATTCAAGCTTCTTTAATAGAAGATAAACAAATATCCCTCAATGAATAGATATATTCGTGTACTATCTATACCTTCGGCAGCTTCTGCGCTGAGTTATGTGATGGTCATTTTGACACTTGTCTTTTCTCTTGGTTCTTTCGTGGAACTAGTCAGATTCTGAGAAGCAGCGATAAAAAAAAAGAAACGCGGGGCCGAGACGAGCGTCAGTGCAAATGTAGTTCACATAGAAATATTTTATTTTAAAAAAGGCAATGTAAAATGTTTCTATAATGAAACATCGCAGTAACAAATGTCACATAATCTATGTGACACTCTTTGAACGACTTGTCGAGTCTCGCCTGTAACGTAATTCACACACTATTTAATTAACTGTGAATTGGATCTCCCGTGCGAACTAGAACATAATTGATCCAAAGAACACATATTTTAACGAAAACCGATATGCCTCTAACGAATTTTTTAACGAAGATTTATTGTTCTTTTCGCAGTAAAAGTTGTACTTACTAAATACAACTTGTACTTCCAAGAGATATACGTACCAAAAGGCAATGTCCCAAGTCACTGTCTTGTATTGTGCGTAACGTCTGGTGGATCTGCATTAGTATGCTTGCGATGTCTATGCTTCCGGTCATGTTTGCACACTGTCTGCCTGCGCGCATCCCGAATAAACAAATCCCAACCCTTGTCAAGTCTCATTTGCATAAAATGCCTTTAAAATACTTGAATACACGTTTCAAATATAAATGAACGGAATATCCTGTTAACTGCAACATTTTATTTACATGTATAAGTTCCGTCAGAAAAGATAACTTCGTATAGCTACTGTTTAATAATTACTATGGATGGGTGGAAACTCATGAGTGAATTGAACCAATAATCACACATTTTGCTCCATCCATTGGATGGTATAATAATAAATAGGTCTATGGTGTAGTGCGATTCTTCGCAATACAAGAAATAAATTAAATATTTTGTGAGACTTTGTCAAATCGACATAGGTACCTAGGTACGTAGTACAATGATTTATTCCACAAAAGATATTTCTTCGTTTATCTACACTATAGATGGGAAAACACCCGGGTGAAACTCACGAGTAGGTTAAAACCAATCACCCCCCATGAGACTTGGTCATAACGACTTAGTTAGGTACCTTAGTAAAATGTTCTATTCTACGAATCCTGTTAACCAGTGTTAACCATAGCGAAGAATCAGTCAACATTTTACATATATACTTGATGATAAACGAAATCGAATGAGTATCGAGGCGGAGACGCCCAGTAACCTACAATATTCGGCCCAGTGGTAGTGAATGTTTCGTCTGTAATACGGTCGCGGCATAACACTAGTTTCCTTGTGCAGTGTTTATTTATATTGGCGTCCCGCCAGCGTTGTCCGCCCATCGCTCGCTGCTAGCCTATACGCAAACAAGAATATAGCAGCCCGGTCGCCCACGCTTCGATGCGAACTTTATCGATATACATTTTGGACATCGATCGACGTATCGATCACGCTGGCGCCACACACGACACGCTACGTCAAAGTTCGTCATCTGGCGTCATAACACCGTATTCTTCGTAGTGATGTGCCATCTATTCAATCAGTACCCATTGTTGCATTTAAAAGGTAGTCGGCAAATGTCGCTATGACACTCGCATTAAACTCGTGTCGGTTCGGCTCATTCCTGAACGGAGGATAACTAATAATATATTAAAGAGGAAAAAGGATAATTATGAGTTAGAATTCCACATAGATATATTCAGTTTACGCCGAATGTCATATTGATAATAGGAATACTGGAATATATTTGTTTTATTTACAGCATTGAAAGTAAAGCTGATGATGAGGCGGCCGATCAACCAGCTCGTTGCCCAAGGAATAATGCCGCGTAAGTTAATTTTAATAATATTAAAATACTCTTGCTTTTATTGCGTCGGTGGACGAATATGCAAATTGTAGCAGTGAAATAATTGATAGATGCGGTAGTTGTATCAATGTCTCGGTTATTTGCCCACTAGCATAGTGAGCGCTTGCGCGTGGGCCGGCGGAATTTTATTTACGATTTCAACGGCACTGTTAATGAGATTTTTGTTACCTACCGATACAGAATTACATATTTTTTTATTATTTTGCTTTACCAATCACTTAAATTTCAATGGGTACTGTGTCCATGATGATTTAACAAACAAAAATACTCCATGTTTTCGTGTATTTTATTTTAAAAGTTTTAAGTAGGCAATTATGTTTGACCTATATTTTTCTTCACCTTGGATATTTTTTAACACTTCACAGATATTTCCACTTTAATTCTGACATGTTTAACGACCAAAACTTATTTTAATTACAATCTGTTACAGCTCTGAAAACACCACCAGCTTATTTTGAACAATGCAAACAATTAGAGAGAGCAAAGACAGGAGATTTACTAAAAGCGAAAATTCAAAGAAGACCAGATCGACAAGAATTAGAACGGAGACATATTTTAGAACAAGTAAGTTTTATTGAAATAATTAATTATTAATTCTTAAACGCTGTAACAGCTCAGTGGGCGAGCGCTTGCCTTGGAAACAAGGTGCGCAGGTTCGAATCCCGGCTCGCACCTCTGATTTCTTTCATTAATATGTGCGGATCGTCTTTGTGCGATTGTTACTAGCTTTCGGTGAAGGAAAACATCGTGAGGAAACCTGCATGCCTGAGCACGACGACGAATGACGTGTGAAGTCCGCCAACCCGCACTTGGCCTGCGTGGTGGACTAAGGCCTAAGCCCCCTCTTCTTGAGGGGAGGCCCGTGCTCAATAGTGGGACATAAACAATAGGCGCAGAGTAGCCAGCCTCTCAATATTCTACAGGATGCATTATGGAGAGTGCGTAGGAATTGCATGACTTGATTCCACCATCCCCTTTCCATCATCGGAGGACGAGACGCACGGCACATACTCACCCTTATGTGGTAAATGTGCCTTCGGTCCGGACCAAGCGGTTTGCTTCTTCTTTTATAATAAGGACAGCTAAGGAATGGAACAGTTTGCCTGCGTCGGTTTTCCCGCCCGATTATAATGTGGGTGTCTTCAAGACTAGAGTGAATAGGCTTTTAATAAGCTAGTGTGCTTTACCATCCTCGATTGCGTCGCCGCTTTCCATCAGGTGGGACTGCAGTCAAGCACTAGCTTATAAGCAGTAAAAAAATAAAAAATTAACAAAGGCTGGTATTATAATTCTTAAATAACTCAAAAATGAAGTTTCTAATTAGATTTTTCTTTATTTGCAGGAAAGTCATGTCGATCCGAGTCTGGCGGAAAAACAGAGGATGTTAAAGAAAGCGCGTTTAGCTGATCAACTGAATGACCAGCTATCGCACAGACCCGGCCCGTTGGAGCTCATAAAGAAGAACATACTACACACTGAAGAGAATATCGAGACTGCAGTAAAAAGCGGTATTCTTGAGTTCAAAGCGACCAGCGAAGGCGCATCGGGGCGGCCGGAACACCCGTCGTCATACTGCGGCCCGCCGGAGGAGGTGTCCCCTTCCCCCTCGCCCCCCTCCACACTCTCCCCCGTGAGCGTCGCGTCCCCGCCACAGCACCCCGCGCCCGGTAAAGACAAAAACAGAAAGAAAAGCAAACAGAAACAGCAGCCGAAGGCGCGGTTTAAATTTCACGAGTACAAGGGTCCCCCGAACGCGCAGAAGGCGTCGTCGCCGCCCGACTCCGTGGAGACGCCTTACGAGCTACTGTTGCAGCAACAACAGCTTCTACTACAACTCATGTTGCCCGCGTCCCCCGCTTCCTCATCCGTAGCGTCCGACTGTTCGGACGCGTACGCGGCCCCCCCTCCGCCGCCTCCGCCCCCCGCGCCCTCCTGTACACCGACGCCCGCCCGCTTCGAAGACATGAAGGTGTCCGATCTGCGCGCCGAGTGCAAGCGGCGAAACCTCCGCGTGTCCGGCCCCAAGCCGCAACTCATTGACCGTCTGCGGCCCTACCTCGTCGAGAAGCAGGAAGAGCCGCCGCGGTCACCGGCGTCGGTCGCCTCGTTCACGTCGGTCGCGTCACCCGAAGTTAAGCTCGAACCGGAGCCGCCCGAGGATATAGTACAATCGCAGCGTCGTCAGATAGAAGAACTCGAAAGGAAATTGGAGGCGTCGCGGCAGCAGTTAGAGGCGGTGAGGCGGGAAGCGGCGGGCGCTGCCGCCAGCGATCAGAGTCGACGACTGCTGCAAGCGCATTTGTGTGTATCACAACTGCGTGCGCAACTCGACGCCTTACAGCAGGCTCCCGCGCCTGCTCCGCCCCCGAGATACGTATTAGCCGCTACGGACACCGCACCCGACCGCCTCGTACGCCTCTTCACTGTAACACCGCCCGGTGCACCGACCGACGCGCCGCCGACAGCCCCCCCCGCGACCAACTCCCCCGCGTACATACTCAACGGTGTCAAGGTGGTGCCTATCGCTATCCTGCCGACCGCGCACTATGAACCGGAACGCGCGCCTCCGCCTCCTCCCCCGCCGCCCCCGCCGTTGCCTCCGCCCGTCAGCCCGCTGCACGATGGCAGCGAGAACAGTCAGATTATGGACGACGTGCTCGAGATTCTAGTCGAAAATCTTGGTGAGTTACCGTCGTCAGCGGTCGGTGATACGACGCTGCCACCCGCAATGGACTCCGGTTACGGCTCGAACCCGCCCGCGTACGAGCCCACCGATGTGCTAACCGACGACGTGCTCGGAGACTCTCGGGTGCGGGACTCGTTGGCCGCGGAGGAACTGCAGAGGGAATTGGACCACATTCAGAACGAGATAATGAGTCACGCGGACATGCACGTGGTCGACGGCGACCGGTGCCCCGTCGACCACTCGGCGGCCGACATCGACCCCGACCTCGCCGTGGACCTGCTGTCCGACGGCGATTTCCACGCGGACTTCGGCTCGGACCCGAACTCGACGGACAACGATGATTTCTTCGGAAGTCTCCTGTCCGGCGACCGCGTGGACGAGTCGCAGGCGATGGACCTCTGCGATGACGGCCGCGAGAGGGCGCCCGCGACACCGCTCACCAACGGCGATATATTGGACCACGCGCGGAACGGCTTCGAGTGTATGGAAGACCTGTCGCTGCCTTCTTTCCAGAGCGACGAGCCGCGGGCTGATCCGATGGACGAGCGAGCGTGCGAGTTCGATCTGCGGGAGTTCGGTATAGAGGCCGGACCTGACATGGCGGTGGACGGCGACGGATACGAATACATGGATACAGAGATCATCCCGAACGTGTTCGGTCGCGGTCACATGCCACAGTGCGACCCGCTACTGGGAGGCGCCCTGTCGAGGCCGGCGCCGAGACCCGCTCGCAAACACTACTCGTGGGATCGCATCGAGTTCGACGCCACCTGACCGACGTATGACCGACGCCTGACCGACGCATGACCGCCGTTTGCGCGATTGATACGCTAGTCTATCCCTGTCGCTCGTCTTCCGATTTGAAGACTCTTATTCTGGACTTGACGTTGAACACAAAGTGTTTGCGCGCTTAGAGAGGAGTGTTGTACTTAATATTGACGCTGAACTTTTGTGTCGCTAGTTGTTTATCATAGTTGAACGTAATAGTTCGCCGGCGTGTGTCCGCGTGCGCCGGCGTAATTTAAGTCCATTTCGTTTATTATTTATAGACATAAATATCTACTTATGTATATATTGAAATAATACTCAACATAGTTGTGGATTTCTGCATTCCGCCCGATGACTAAAACATAGGGAAAATTATAATAAGAAATGTTGTTATTGTTGAGGCGCAGTCGATCTATGAGTCACCTGGTCGCGTACACATTGTGTTAATTATAATTATATTATATAATATATATAAATAGCTAAGATTGATGTAGTGTCAATTTGTAAAATCCGCTTGACGCTGTCCCCGGCGCATGGATGGATATTTCCCGATCAATAAGTGACATTCCAGTCTTGTTGAAGTGCAGAATGTGGCACGAGAGCACTTGTATCTCACAACGAGTAGGATGATTTGATAATCATTGAATTTAGTGAAATTGTGTAAAGCTTAGTAAAATTTAGAGAACAAAGTGCACATTCACAAGCCATCGTCATGGGTGGGACCAGCTTGGGAACAATGTTAGTTACGAATTCATTTAGATAACTTAGGAGCCGGCTCCTCGCATCCCAATAATCATGCAAGCATTCTGTTATCATCACTCGTTGATTTTACACTACGCTCTTTGAATTTACCACAATACCATGAATAATTGTGAATTGTTCGATTTACTTAGAAGATGTATTTTAAATATCGTGAAAATAACGTAACATTCTTGAAAAATGTATCATTCCATTTTATTATCTAAAATGTAGGATAGGTGTGCCGTTATTGATAAGTTGCGTCTGCACACGATTATGTTAATCTATACTGACTGGTAGTGTATGAAACTATTTATTTTCCTCTTCCTTTGATATCCTCAAAACAAAAATTGCTGTACATTAAACAATTTGTAGACACAAGATTATAATCTACTTAGACATGATTCAGAAGTTGCTTGTACATATAGATTATTTATTTACAATACCTATAGTTCCTAAAGTAAATTTTCAGGAGTCATGAAAATTATGGAGACTGCTTGCGTGATTGTTTCGATGCACTATTTATAATTATTTATTTTTAAAAACCAACTGTACTTACAATATTTGTATGTTCTATTCATTACTATGTGTGTGTGTTTTACTAATATTTTTTTAGTATATTATTATCATGTTATTTATTTAGCGTTTACCTTTGCTTCGTCAGAGAAATATGTCGATAAAGCAAAATTTGTGGATCGAAAATATATTGCCATTTTTTTGCATTTATGTTAAATTTAATACTTGTTGCTACAACGAACAGTAATTACTGCCCTACACGTGCCAATGAATCAGTCGTTAATAGTAACATATTTTAACAATTAAAGTATTTTCCTATAAATTGGATGCTGATACACGCAATTGCATGTAGGTATTGGTGAAGGTTTATGTAGATGTACTTTAAAAACAAATGGGAAATTAGAGTACATTCGCATAAGGAATGGTGCTATTAAAGTGAACACTTGAATGTTTGTACGAAATATTTTTAACATTACTTAATTTTAATATTGGATTAGTAAATGTGTGGCTGTTAATGTAAAAATAAAACTTAAATAACATACTGTGTGTACAAATTTCGTGAATTAAACATTTGCGGCCACAAACTATACGGCGGCATTCATATTTAAAACAGGGCTTGCAAATTAAAATTTGCTTTTTTTAATTTAAGTAATATTCCATTATCTAAGTAAATTATAATGACCTTTACTCTAGATTAAATATTTTAAAAATCTATTTGCTCATTATCGAAATTGTACCCATATTAGTCAAATATATTGGAATCAACATTGTGGGGAGTGATGTTCCCATTTCTTCTCTAATATGTTAACAGGCCTAGTGCGATGAATTAGTTTTGTATTCACTCTTTTGCAAGAGTTTAATTTAAATGTATGTAACAAGAAACTAAGTGAGATTAATGTTTGGTAAATAGCACACTATCTGCATACTTGTTAATTATTGTTATAATTATTTTAGGAGTTTTAATATTTGTTTCTTAACTAGGCTACATCCAAACCCAGAGTTATAATTATTTACTTAAGTACATTATCTGCTCTCTGAAATAAAAAAATGTGTATAAACTAATTGGCTTTGTTAGACTACTACATATTTGTATAACTACATATTTATATTTTATAGCTTTGAAGACCGTAACAAGAATGCAATAATGTATCATACAATATATTTACGTAATGAAAGAAAGATATCCGGCTGTAACCCTTGTAGTCTGTCACAGGCAAGTTTTCAATAATTGTATGTGATAACCACGTGAGTCGGGTCTGTAGTGTATAACTGGATAGTTTTTTTACCTTGCCCTTTCGTAAAGCCTTGTAAATATTTACCAAGCCTTTATTATTATAAGGAGAGAATGTTGAATAAAACGTTTTGACAGATATTGTTTCTCTTACTCTATAATAATGGTTATCCAGAGTATCGGCCCCCCAAAGGGTCTTTGTTGGCGTTTACATTCAGGTCACTTCCGCGGGAGTGAGCAGGGAAGTGGGAAGAGAATTGGGCAGCGCGAGTATGTAAACACGCCACTCGTCATGGCGCTGGCCGCTGCTCCTGCTCCTCGTGCTGCCGCACCCCGCAAAAGTGCCACGAAAAATTTGTTCGGGGAATCGACGCGATACTAGCTCCATTCTAATTACTCTGAGCGTGGCCACGGTTAAGCCCTCATAAGTCAGCCAGCCAGCCGTAGACAGAATATAAGAAGACATCTAGTTTTTTTTTTTGGTGATGATACTGTTGGCCACAGATGGGCATTACAGCTTCACCGGACAATAGGAGGCGAGCGCTTAAAGCACTCTAGCCTTAACGGCAGAAGTAGCGACGCGCTCAAGAAGGGCACCTCAGGGAGGCACGGCCTTGGCTTGGGCTGTCGTATATGAGAGGGCTGAGTTTACCACCGGTTCACAACGCGACCCCACTGAGAAGAACCGGCAAGAAACTCAGTGGGGTGATGCACGTCGTTGAGGTCGCATGCGTACGACCCTTCGGCGTTGCCGGCGAAACCGGTGTCTGATAGCTAGTGTAGCATACGGTTGTCGGGGAGGGTTCGGCGCATCCCGGTCCAATAGGACCGTCATGGGGTCAGGAGAGTAAGACATCTAGCTAGCGTGCCACCGATATGGACAGAAAATAATCATTCGTACACATAACACACGTTATGGATATTTATTCAAATGCGCCTATTAAGTAGTGTAAACGATATTTCTTAATGCAATTCAATTTAAAACTCCAAAGCTAGATCGTGAACTAGAAAATTTCATGAGTTCTCTAAGAAAACGCACCGGCGGTGCGCCAGATACTGAACACACGCTGGCTGAGTGACAAAAAATCATATGCTCTGTTTCTTTCTATCACATACAAATGCATTCTTTTCTTGTGCGAATGAGAAAGAAACACAGTGTAGAATTTTACCTCAGTAGCGGCCATCCTCATTTTATGTTAGAATTCAATGGATTTAGTTATTATGAAGCATACTAAAAAACACCGGATTAGATATTTCACTTAATTTAGAAGATACAGAGCATTTTTTAAAAGGTCATTGACCTACATGAAATCTGTATTCGGCTGTATTTCTCGTAATAAAGGAAGCCCACTCTTATAAAAAATACACATTGATTGTTGATATGTAATATATCAGATAGAAACATTTCAAGTCCCTAACCGCACTAAAAATGAAGAAAAAAAATATTTTGTAAATTTCAATAAATAATTAATATAAAATTATCCTTATAATAGTAGCATTTTTTTCTACCACTGAAATACAGTTACCTAATTTACCTTCGAATTGACAAAATACCAAACATCTATCTAGCGAGATCTCTGAGATAATGTGTTCCTAAGTTTTTTTCAGATTTCTATGGAAATAGGGTTGTCACAAAAAGTAGTGCTGTTTAATTATTTATATGAATACCAACAATAGAAAACAAAGGCCTTTCGGTTAGAAGCTTTTTATGCAGATTATTATTACAACTTGAATAAAAATATACATAGATATATAATAATAATAATAATAAATGCCGACTGGCTACATAAAATATCTGACACTACACACGTAAACCGAATGGTCTTTGAAAACATAACAATAGACACATTTACTCAAATTGTGTAACGGTCACATAATTGGAAAGCACCTGGAACAGATAATATACATAACTACTGGTACAAAAAACTCACTTGTACTCATCCATTCATCCACAACCATATATGCCAGTTCATAATATCACCACACACAATGCCAGCATTTATTACACATGGAATTACATACATGATACCGAAGGGATCTGATGCAAAGGATCCCGCAAATTACAGACCAATCACATGCCTACAAACTATATATAAAATCATGACATGATGTATAAGTGAGATAATATATAAACACCTAATCCTATTGGATTAGGTGCCATACTCGCAGAACAGCAAAAAGGATGTAGGAAAAATAGCCAAGGATGTAAAGAACAGCTAAGTATAGATGCAATAGTGATGAAACAAGCTCAAACCAGAAACAGAAACATCCACACAATGTACATAGACTATAAAAAAGCGTTTGATTCTGTCCCCCACAGTTGGCTGATTCACGTCCTAAATCATTATAAAATTCATCCAAACCTAACTGTATTTCTCAATGCGGCCATGTTGGAATGGAAAACCCAATTAAAACTAAATTACAATAATACTACATTAATTACTGAACCGATAAAAATACAAAGGGGTATCTTTCAGGGAGATATTCTTAGCCCATTATGGTTCTGCTTGGCTCTAAATCCTTTGTCTGATTTGCTTAATAGCTCTACTATCGGATTTAAGCTAAAGCATAATAACGCATATCATACACTTACACATTTAATGTATATGGACGACATAAAATTGTACGCAACTAATAACACTGAACTCACAAAGCTAGCTGATATCACACAATCATTCTCTACAGACATAAAAATGCAGTTTGGAGTAGACAAATGCAAAATTCACTCCATATCCCGCGGATAAATACAACATAATACATACACACTGGACAATGGTGAAAAAGTAGAGCCTATGGACAAAGGTAGCACTTACAAATACTTAGATTTCCACCAATCCAAACAAATACACCAAAAACAAACCAAACTGGAATTGATTAAGAAATTTAAACTTAGACTGAATCAAATTTTGAGAACCCAATTAAACTCACGAAACATAATCAAAGCAATAAACACATACGCAATACCAACACTTACATACTCATTTGGCGTTATTAAATGGTCTCAATCAGATTTAATAAGGCTCCAGCGTATCATTAATACACTCATGTATACAACGCCTCGTGTTACCACGCCGAGATGGAGGGAGAGGCTTAATTGACATCCGAAATCTACACAACGAACAAATAACTAAACTCCGAAAGTATTTTCACACTAAATCAGAACAATCGCAGCTACACAGATATATAACTAACACGGACATAACCCTAACTCCACTGAACTTACACGACAGAAGTACACATCCAAAGGAGTTGTTCCAGAAATGTATGGAGCCTGGGCCAACACCATGTACACTATATGTATACATAACTATGCAATATAGTAACTGTTTTGTAATGTTCTCTTTTTTTAATATCGCTTCGTTTTATTGTACGTTTAAGATATCTTGGTCAAGGAGAGCAACACCAAAGAGAATATAATACTACTGTAGCAACACCACACAATAATATGATGGATCGGAAATACGTAACTAAAATGTCATTTTGACGGATTTTGATGGGCGGATTCCAATCCAAATCACAGGCGATAATCAATACAGTAAAGCCCCGTGTCAGGAAAGAAACAGTCAATGAATGTCCGTAAACATAAATAATCACTAATAACTCCGAAATACAATATGTACTCCACGCGTAAACAATCTTTTACGAAACGTCACCTATAGCATTAACTGTCAAGTAGTAAACCAACGTCAAACGCAACTGTCATGGCTGCCCTAAAAACAGGGTGGACATACTAAATAACTCCATAAGCAATCATTTATGTACAATTGTAGTCTGCTTCAAATTAATTTATAAGTATTTTTATGAAACTCTCCTATGTTTTTCCTATTTTTCCATGTAGTGTACATAGTGTTGGCCCAAAATGGAACATCTCCTTTACAAGTGATGAGTAGGCAACAGAAACTAGATACTTGGTCCCAAAAGTCGCTTCACGGTAGGCACCTAGCCGATTTAAGGCAAGCTCACGTCGATAAGGTTGCGTCGAACGAATGGCTGCGGCAAGGTGAGCTCTTCCCGGAGACTGAGGCTTTTATAATGGCCATCCAGGACCAAGTTACACATAATCCGCACACCCAATCTACTACAGACATATGTCGCCGTTGTCACAGTAGTTCTGAAACAATTCAGCATATAACAGGTGCGTGCAAGTCTATAGTCCAAACTGATTATAAGCATAGGCACGACCAAGTTGCAGCAATAGTACACCAAAAGCTAGCACACAAATACAACTTTATTGATAAAAAAAATAGCCTATTACAAGTACCAACCTAGTACAATCCTGGAGAATAATCTATTTAAAATATACTGGGACAGATCAATAATAACAGACAAGACAATACACTATAACCGACCTGACATAACACTGTTCGATAAAATCAATAAAATAGTTTACATCATAGATATTGCAGTATGTAACACACATAATTTATTAACAACACATACAGAGAACGTTTCGAGGTACGTAGATTTAGCGACTGAAATTAAAAGACAGTGGCAAATAGACACAGTAAAAAACATACCAGTCATAATCTCGACAACAGGTGTTATCCCCAAGACTCTCCACACTAGCCTCAATACACTTCAGATGCCTAAACACACTCTCATACTTATCCAAAAAGCCGTTATATTAAACACCTGTCGTCTCACATGAAAATTCCTCACATCATCATCAAATACTGATACACTTGACTAAGGTCCGTGTGCCAGCTATTTTACCCACCTCGAAGGAGAGAAAGAAAAAACAAAATAATAATAATAATATCCTGGGACAATTCACACACGGTCATCTGATCCAAACTAGGCAGAGCCTGTACTATGGAACCAGACCACTGATACTAATACATATATACTTTTTTTTTGTAAATACATACTTATATAGATAAAACACCCAGACACTTGGTGGGAATCGAACCCACGATCTGTTGGTTAGCAGACAGGGTCACTAACCACTAGACCAACGGGCCCGTCAAAAAAATACGTATAAATAATAACACTTGATTAAAATGGTGACACTTGAGTAAATTACATTTAGCATCCTTTTATGTAAGTACAATGAAGAATCAGTTTATTTGACATTTATCATTTTCTTAAATTATACGTCTGCCACCAACTTTAATAGACACCACACTAAAAATTGAAAAATAACAAATATAATTGAGGTTAGTGATAGACAGTTGATTCTAAGCGTAAGTACTGTGTTTAGTTAGCTCCAACTTATATAATATTTCGGTTTTTTAGTTACTTCTTAGTGTGATGTATGTTCATCATCATCAGCCCACATCAGTCCACTGCTGGAAGCCACCCAATGCATGCCACTGAGCCCGATCTTCGTTGTAAATAAATTCTTATACAATAGTGTAATAATAATAATAATAATGTCCTCCTGGCCGAAACGACCACAGCGGCCAATCTTTCACAAGATCAGCCATGTACGCAGGAGATGATATTATAGTGCACAAGCGCTTGCGTAGACACAAGTGCACTCTCTCTTCCTTTATATAATACCTCTAATAATCCTATGGGGCGGAAGACCGACACGACCGGGGAGAGGTTAGGTGCAGGACCGACTTTTTACATGCCCATCCGACGCATGGATCATCTTACTTTACAGACAATCAGGTGATCGGCCTGCATTGTCCCAGCCAGTAAGGAACAACTACTCAAATTTGTTGCCCTCCGCAGGATTCAAACCCGCGACCTTACAAAGCAAGCGGTTTCCCACTGCACCACGGAGGCTACACACAATACACAATAATAATAATATACAATCGTGTAACAAGTATAATAATCGAAATACACATTTTTTTTATAGACAAATACTCAGGGAGTGGCAACTGACGATCATGACTTGAATATGGAACCGAACATGCTCATGACACGAGAACTAAATTATAGTAGACTAATTAATATTTAGGTCGAAAACTATACAGTTTTGGTAGAAAAGGTTTGGTACCTACATGGATTAGATAGATATTGAAATTTTTGATGGATGGATTATAATATATTTGTCAGAGTAATGTGGTAGACAACACCGATTTTATGGTTTTTACCAGATATATTCGTCCACATCACTCAAGTTCCTCGAAGCAGTTCTTATTCGGCCTTGATAAAATTCATACAGAATCATTGTAATGGTTCATGCTCACTAATAAAAAATAATCTTATAAATTGAAGAGTTTTATTAGTTTTTTTTTTTTTGCTGAGAATATAATCTTTACCCATTTTAGCAGGTAATTTAAACGTGTTATTCATTTTCCTTCAGGAACTACTGCTTCGTTGGTAGTGAAATTTCTATGGTAGTATTTTAATGCATTGTTGTTTAGATAGAAAAAAGAATCAATCCAAATCGGTACATATTTGGCGGAATGATGAGAGAGCATACATTATAAAAAATACATACGCGATGATTTGGTAACCACCTCTTTTTTAAAGTCGGTTAATAATAGATGATTTTCGCAACCTAGATATATTATTACTTAAGGGACGCCTATAGTCACGATCAAACATCTGACTTATTGCATGTTGCAAACATAACTTACCCACCGACTAGGTACATTGTTTGACAACCCTAACTTTAAATTTTAAAACGAAATATCTCCGAAGTCCTGGGCTTGTAGCATCTGATTTTTTTTGTGGTAATACTTATTAGTATGGTTAACACATCCATTTTGAAAAAAAATGCGACTTTGCACAGATAAAGTAAAAAAAAATTATTAGGAAATCCTAGAAAAAACGACTTTGTTGCCTGAAAGAGCATATTTTATTACCGTTTTTTTGAACATATTGGTACTTTTAGAAGATATCTATAATACAGTCAATCATTTAATGAAAAATCAATATCAGAAAAAGAGATAATTGATTTCTATGGTTTCTATGGACTTTTCTCGATTATGTCAATATCTCTATAACTATGACACATAGAACCGGCGGAGTTTTATTTTATTAGTAGTTTCGTTTGATGGTTATCTTTCCAAAGAATACATAAAAATAGTTGACCGCAACTAAGGCCAAATTCCACACTGTGAGAAAGTGCCAGCTCTCTTCCTCCAGGAGCTCTCTATTGGTTTCTTTCTCTAAGCAGCCAGCTTTGAGTATTAAACCAACCGGAGAGGCCACTGTCAGGCGTTCCCCTCTGTCAAAGTACGAGAGCACCGGTCATACCCGTTATATAAAACTAGTTGACCCGCGTTCCACGCCATTCAACAAATCCCGGTGCGCGCGGAACGACGTAAGCTAAAAATGCCGAATGCCAGCGCGTTTCCGTGTAAAAAAATATAAGACTTATCTAGTGTACCCAAGGATAACGTTACTTTCCATCTGTAAATATTATTTCGTTTATAAATTGTCAAATAATGCACTAAATTTGCAAAAAACTAAAAAATATTATTAATCAATAAGTGTTGCCACTAAATCGTACAAAAGCGTAACGAGCGTAATTTTAAAAGTTGAATGTACTGACATTAGTTTAAGACTTCTATTTCACGTAAATGATTGTTAATACCATTTATTTCTTTAGATGCATAATTAATTAATTAAAGATTACTGTTTGAAATTCAGTATCTTTACTTGAATTTTCTACATATTTTTTTACTAAACACTTTAAAAATTATCGATTCTATGAAACTGTATGTTTATGTTTGGGTGTACTTAATTATTATAAGATATTTACGGTCGTCACTTTTATTCCGAATACTTTTATTTATTTTTAAATACATTGGCCACACCGCAGCAAAGTTAGCGCTGGGACAGCTCATAATCAAATATCGATATCGACTATCAGTATGTTATTCTGACTATTTATTAATCAGATATCCAAAAGAGTTTGTGTAGTGTACCGCATGCCGTGTCACTTTTTAGCCGACTTCAAAAAAGGAGGAGGTTTTCAATTCGACTATACATATATATATTTACATTTACGTATGTTCGCGCATAACTCTGGCAATTATAGACCGATATGAAAAATTATTTTTTGTACGGATAGGCCGATCCCCTGATCGGGTCCCATTAAAAACGATTGCGATTTACGAATAAGTAGGTAGTTCCTAAAAAAAAACAAGAATGTCGCGTCAGAAAAATTTATAATAACGCCTTAAGGATGAGACTCGTCGTTCTTAAGGAAAAAATGGTCATAACTCTGGCAAATGTCTTTCTTTCACACTGAAAGTGCGCTGCCGGCCGCTGCCATCTTGGTGTGAATTGAGCCTAACTTCAAATATGAACCTATTTCGATTATTCTTTCTTTATTCGAGAAAGTTAACTACTATAATGATTCCATGCAAATTTCATTACGTCCTGATAAATTGTTCCTGAAGAAACATGAATGATGTAAAAAAATGCAAATAAGTATACTCCGTAGGTACGCTAACACCAATTTCAATAATATTAAAATTATTTTATGCATTTTAGTGTTATTGAAGTCGGTTCAATCTTTTTATATATTTTATAAAATGATCATAAATTCTTTGGAATACATCTATACTCCTGCTTTTTGTGGTGTATCTATACTGACATCCAATCCTCTAGATTTGTTAGGTCTCAATTTATCCTCCGACCTTAATTTCGGACGATCCATTGAATCAAAAGCCAAAATCTCTGCTAAAAAATTTGGTATCTTGAATAAGGTGAGGCGGTATTTCACAAAGGAACAGCTGTTGAATCTTTACAAAGCTCAGGTTCGACCCTGCATGGAGTACTGTTCTCACCTGTGGGATGGCTCTGCCAAATATCAACTTGACTCTTTGGATTCGCTAGACAGACGCGCTCGCAGGATAATTGACGATAATGACCTAACAAATAAAAAACTGCAACAATTGGATCATCGTCACCTAGTTGCATGCTTATCGGTTTTTTACAGATTGTTCCACGGTGAATGCGCTCAAGCACTTTTTGACCTTGTACCACCATCCCCATGGGCGCTGGCAGCAGGGTGCAAGGGGGTGCACTTGCACCCCCCTGTCACGGAAGAATATACATAGAAAAAATACATAAGTACGCTTTTGATTAGCGAAACATACTCAATCAAATACCCGCGTGTTTTGAATTTGACATTACATTTATTTACATCATATACATGTATAATTCTATAGTTTAAGTTAATAGTAAAATGTGTAGATGCAGATGCACCCCCCTGAAAGTAACTCTGGCGGCACTCATGACCATCCCCTTTCTTTTACCGGACTGCCAGGCGGCGCGGCAGGGTCTCCACCGAATTAACGTTGACACTCCAACTTGCCGAACTAAGCGTTTCGCTTCTTCTTTCCTCATGCGCACGGTCAAGCTGTGGAATACCCTCCCGGACAACGTTTTCCCTGATAAATATAACTTGTGTGTTTTCAAGTCTAGATTGAACAGGCATCTTATGGGTAAGCGCGGTCCATCCTAGACCACATCTTATCTTCACTTACCATTATGTGAGATTGTGGTCAAGAGCAAGTAAACCTATCGCATCGCTGACGCATCGGCACATGAAAGGAGACACCCGGGCTCTCCAGTGGGATCTGCACCAGCAGCCCGTCAGTACCTTGCCTTTGAGCCCGCCACCGGGGGATGCATTATAGCCCCCCTGGAACCAGACACGGTGTTCACGGGGATAGGGTCCCCGCCGCCGCACAGTGGACGGAAAAACGAAGTTCCCCTTCATAGGATTATTTAAAAATGAAATATTTTATTTGATACTTTCAAGTATACAGTTTTGTCAAGTACATTAAAAAATTGAATAAATGAGTAGTTACCGGTTTTTTTATCGAGTCTATACCATCAAAGAATGACTTTCTATATTTCAAATGTATGAAAATGGAATTAGTTTTCCTCATAACTTTTTTCTGTCTAGGATTGTAAAGCTGAAACTTTTAGGTATTGTTGCCGAGCCTATTAAAAAACCACTTGACATTTGACTTGAACCCGAACTTCCCCGTTCAAAAGATATGAATCAATTAAAAATGCATATTTACTCAATGCATAATTAATGCATTTTATTTATATTTATTTATGATACTCTCTTTTTTTTGTGATTTGTTTAGATATTCTTTTTTATTTTAATATTTTTCCTGTATTTAATCATTTCCAATATTTTTTTATTTTAATAATCTAACTATTTATACTTTAAAGAACACAAGCAAGCATATCGACAATGTTGTTTATACCTGTAATAGGTTCACTTATCAGAATTTATATTAACTGTGAACGTTGTAATGTTACTTAATCATAAGTGTACTGTTGGTATATAAATAAATAAAATAAAATATTTGGACGATGTTTTAACACGCGGTAATGTACTTCAAAAATAAGTTTTGTTTTATTTTTTTTACCCTTTATTGATCCCTGATAGACAAGACAACCAACCTATATGACTAACGATCTTGATGAAAAGCGTACATATTCATAACGTATGCACAACACAACAAATAATGCGATATGAATGACTGATATTTTATATTTGCAAGAATATAGGTAGCTAACACAAGTTCTTAAAATACATGGGTTTCACGTAAATATTTGTACGGCTGAAATGCCGAATATAGTGATCTGGCATTTCAGCCGTAAAATTATAAAAAAAAAAAACTGGTAACTACTAATTTATTCAATGTTTTAATGTACTCGACAAAACTGTATACTTGAAACTATCAAATAAAATATTTATTTTTAAAATATCCTATGAAACGGAACTTCGTTTTTCCGTCCATAGTGCGCCGTCCTCCTCGGAGTCACTGCCATACTTAATGGATGTCCTAGGGCCCACGCCCCGTACGTCCAGCGACTCCGAAGGTAACAACTACTGTCTACAACAACCGAGACCGAAGCACAGGGAAGCTCAGTTCAAATGTTCAAGAAAATCCAGACGACGGCTATCTATGTATTGGCCTTACTTGACATTGCTTAACCAACGCTAGCTTATGTCAAAAATACAACATATTTAGCAAAATATTTTTCCCTTTTTGGCCGTTAACATTTTATCATAGGAATGAGTAAAGATATTTATTTCTTTTTATTGCACAAAGTTGTTTATAGGCAGACTTTTCATGATATAAGAGTAAGAATGCAGCTTAGGTATTTCTTGAAGTTTCAGACTTAACCATACTGACTTATCCTAATTAATCGGATTTTGACGACAACCCAAGGTTCTTTTCCTATGATCCTAAATTAATAAAAATACCTTACACCTATTTAACTTTCACCAAAAATATTATCGGAACTCATCGACAATAAAATATCGATAGTGTCATGCACTATCCTCGTTTACTTAAAATTGACGTCATCTCGTGTACAGACAGTGTTGTCACTGTGTGTGAATTTACTTGTGTGCGTATAGATTATGTTAGTGTTTGATAATATTGTAGTGTGCCTGCGTAGCGACGTGGCGAAGAATGCATTAGTAGTAGATAGTATTTGTGTGAGTTACCTCGTCCCCCGCGCAGAAAGTGACAGACTTTTTCTCATAGCGAATAGTGCGCGTGTCGTCTCCTTTTGGTTTAATACTCAAAGGCAGCCAGCCTTCACTTCACTTTTTTTGCAACAAACATATGCAGTGTCAAGTGTCTACTGTCAAGCAAGTTCTGTCTGACAGTCTGTGAGTGAACTGAGTGAGTTGAAGTCAGTCAATTCAATGAAACATATTTATTTCTAAACGAAGAAGAATTATTATTAAAAATTGCTAGAAAAATGATAGTATTGTGACAATTGTATAGTAATAAATATATTTTTTACATTCGTGACTAGGTTTCTTAACGGCTATCTAGTACGGTTTGAATAATACTTACGTTATGATATTAGCTGAAACATTGGTGTTCTCTCTATCTTTGATTGATAGTGGTGCTATATTATTTCTTTTAGTTTACTACATAATAACATTGTCTGACCTGGAATGCGATTACTTGAATGCTCAAGAGTGCTGCGATAAGCTCAATTACTGGTTATTACCAAAGTACATAGCTCATACGTTCATTACATTTATATTATTCTTGCACGGTCAAATAATTTTGTTCCTGTTGAATCTACCTATGTTTATATGGCTCACGTTTGAATATTTCACGATACCTCGAGGCAATTTGGGAGCCTACGACCCGGCTGAAATCCACAACCGAGGACAGTTAAAAAAACATCTAAGAGATGTTATGATTCACATTGGTTTCTATCTATTATTCTTTTTCATATACCTCTATTGCTTTATATTAGCACTACTCAAGGGTGATCCTATTCAGAGGTCAGCGGACGACCAAATAGTAACAGAAATATAAGATTGATTTTTGAGATGGCAGAGAAACCAGGGGATGTACTAACCTTTGGGGAGAATGTAGATGATAATGATATGGACAGTGTGTCTGACGATGAAATAAGGTGTACAAAGTTACAATTAGCTGATAACATAACTGCTTATATAGAAAAGAGGAAGCTTTCCAGAGATATTGAATCACCAACATGCGATAACAGTTTGCTAGAAAACATCACTGCCAACTATGTTATCGCTAAGAAAATTATCAGTAATCTAACATGGCAGGATAAGGCGTTGTGCAAACATGTCTGTTCCATGTGGCGGTCCGCTGTACACGCATTGCAGAAGGAGCAGTTGCATCCAGCGGACTTCGTGATCAACTTGAGAATATGCTCTATTAGAAATGGTATCAAGTTCAGGAAGTCTAGCAACTTTTACACTGAACCTATGGTGGTGTTTACATTCGCAAATACATCAGGTTTTGCAATAACAAGTAAATGTGAAGTGTTAGTTCCTAGCCCTTGCGATCCGGCTTGTGAAAAGGAACATTGCCGTGAGTACCATTTTGTATAATATAATCTTTTTATCAGTTTTGATCAATTGTTATTTTTGGAGATCAACAGACAACGCACAAAATGTGGCTGCTTATTGGGCTAATATGATTTAGTTTTAACACAATAAGAAAAAGACGCTCATTTTTGGTATTTTCTCCTATTCCCAATGCTGTTAATATTGCCTATATTCATGTTAACGTTAATCAATTTCATATTGATTTCAATGTGACTGTTGTCTTTGTGAGACCTTGAACTTGAGCCAAAATATTCCCAGTAAGAGGGTCACTCTGGAAATCAATATAATACTCAATACAGTCCAACCAAATAGAGTGGCACTGTTGTCCTGTCGGCATGGGCACTCTGTAAGCAGAATATTTGACACTTTAATGGTACTGTGATAGCACTTAGGTAATCTCCTACATGACAAGTTTTTAGTAAAACGATGTTTCTATGTCTGAAACTGTAGCTAAATGTTCAGAGGATTGCAACATCTTTGACTTTAATTTATGGAAAATGTCAATCTCATATTAAGACAAATCCAAAGATTTTGATTGGTTTTACATATTAACATTACCTGTAAACTAATTTAATTGGCTTTTTATATGTATTTGCTTCTCCAAACCTCCAAATGTATTTTAAAATGTGGTATTATTAAACTAATTAATCTGTTACAGTTCTGGATGTAATACAACAACAAGTGGCAGCCCCTAAAAACTGTATGCTCACAGTGAAAGCAAGTTATCTCTCCTACATGCCCCTACATCAGTCCATTACCAGTGAACATATTATCACCCATCATATATTTGCGAGGTCCAACCCCTTCATTGGTGGTGTCTTTATCCCTGTGATACCCAATGTTGAGTTTCACATCATCAATATTAAGTCTGATAGTGATATGCAGCAGGACTTTTATGAGGTTGTTAACAAATTGACACAGAATAGAATAATTAAAGGAATGCTAGTCTATGTCACCGAGAGTTACCTACTGCATGCTGTGGAAGATATTGTTTTCTTGAATTATTTTAAGGATGTGTAAGTAATCATTTGCTGTGCTGGTAGTATTACCAAACCCTCTGATTCAAAGTTTGCATTGGTACTGCCAAAGTTACCACCAGAACTAATAATACCACCAACAACCTACCCTGGCCTGGTAATATTACTAAAAACTAACCAATGCAATCTATTCCTTGAATCACGGAGTTCAAAATTCCTATTAACAGTGATGGAAAAAATGGTGATAAAACCTGGAAAATCCTAAGTACTATTACATGTAGTAAATGTGTAATCATTTGCTTGGAGAACAGTAATAATAATAAACCTTCATTTACTTTAATACTGGTGGTTCAAAAGCTGTAGGGAGGGAGCAAAATGACACAAGTTTATCATCAATTACTTGAATGAAGATCCGATGAATATGCCTGAACTCTTCCTAAACATTTTAGTCTTTTATTCCATTGTATTGAAATTAAAGAAAAAAAGTATTTCACCTGTGTCTGTTATAATATCACATCACATGCATAAGTAGTCTGCAGATCAGTTAGAAAATTTCCACTTTGGTCACAGAATACATATCTTTGGTATCCACCAAGGTGGATCACCATGCCATCACCATTGTAGGAGATCCCTCCTACAGAACATTGTTATTTCTTATTCAGATTATTTACTTTTGTATGTACTAATATTGTCTTAATGTTTTCAGGCAACCCAATATTCCATATGCACTTGGAGGCTGCATAGTAGAGGACACAGTATCTGACCAAAGTGATATTAATGTAATTGTTGATAGTTTAAATGAGGGCAAAGACTTTGTCAGTGAGAATCTAATAACCTTAGGGTTATTCACAGTTCCTAAGTCTGCAGACAATGTTCAACATGATCATGGGTGCAACTTTGATGTATACTCACTCATAATAGAATCATCTGACTGGGCCAAAGCTAAAGTACAAAGCACTATTAACGAGGTATGTATGCATTCATGTTTTAAAATTTAAAAAGAGCTCAGTTACCTCTTATAGACTTCTATTAGAATCCAAAGGGCTGGCAATGGATGAACCACTGTTTGTCCCGTTTCCTGCCGACGGCGACACAGAGATTACTCCGGACTCTTGGTTATTCTTCTTGCTAATGCTTTACAATCTACGACCACATTACCATTTATCATCAGTTGGGATTGCAGTCAAGTTAGTACGGTCAGCCAAAAATATGGTTTACCACCCTACGGTTGAAGTTCTTATGCATATCATAAAACAACAAGGTTGATTTTCCCTTGCAATTATTCATACTGCTCTCTTTATCATTTATTGTAGAAACGTCAACACTTTGCCTTGTGTTCCTAGTTTAAATTGTGGCATCTGACTGATAGGTAACCCTTACATTTGTCTAAAAATAGTTTATATGGTGCAAGGCGAATTTTGAGCCAAATTTCGTCATACATTTTCAGCTTAGCTTATATCAAGAGATTAGATTGAAATAATCCTAATTTTCTTGCAAATAGTGCTCTTTATTTCTATTGTAGAAAGTAGTATAGGTATAGTAGGTAGCATTTTGTTTTTTTTCGTACTTAGGTATATAATAACTAGCTTTCGCCCGCAGCTCCACCCATATGAATGTCGATTATAGCACCAAAAGGTAAGCTATGTCCTTCTCCGAAGTTCAAACAATATTTAAACCAAATTTCATCAAAATCGGTCCAGTGGTTCAGTCGTGAAAGGTGGACAAACAACCTAACACACTCACATTTATAATACTAAAGTATGTATTAATAGGGATAGGAGTGAAAGAAGAATACGAGTAAGTCTTACCAAAAACAACCTTATCCGTAATAAAATAAAAATACAATAAGGTAACATAACTATATTAAATACAATAAAGCAATACAATACAATTAATAAATAACATAACTCATAAAAATTGCGAACGAACTAGTTGCTGGTAAATGGAAGAAATTTAACAGAAACCTTCAATTAAAAAAATGCAAAAATCTAAAATAGTCATATCAATAGCTCGTGTAACCGCCATTTGCGTCTGTGACAGCTTGGAGACGGTCACCTATTGAACCCACAAGCCTTAAACAGACATCCAATCCGCGGGTTTCCTCCCATATCTCATTACAGTGCCGTTTCAGAGCTTCCTTCGTTCTTTCGTAGCGGTTGGACACAGATCTCAGTGTTATTTCAATCGAAATTCAAGTGTTCTCTAGCAAAATTCAGTCAAGCAATTTTATGAGCATCAGTTATATGTATTTTTTTGCATAATGCCTGTAATGCAAACCCAAGTAAACATCAAATATTTCGGAAAAAGGTTCAGTCGGTGTGAAACCATTATTTTCTTAAACACGTCGCAGGCGCGGCTGCTTCGACGAAGATTATTTAAATTTCCTTCTTCGCCATCACGTGTAATCCAACGACGAACAACTTGTATCTAAAATTAAAGATTAACTAAATAAATGCTTATAGAAAAAATAGAAAATGTATAATATTTATACTAAGGAACGGTGAACTTAATAAAACTTACCGACACATTTAAAAATCTCACTAATATGAGACCATTGTTATGTAGTGCAATTATACTCGCTCTTTCGGCTATTGATAAATTGCAAAGCATTTGCATTCGAGAAATAACAATGTAATCTACTTTTTTACATTCTTACACATAAATAAAAATGACAAATCTTGATAGTTGTCAGTGATATTTTCTTTTTTCAGTTAAAAAGAGAATTTCACCTAAAAACAAGAACTTATTGGAATCCTCACTAAAAGACGAAAAAAGACTAATGGTTATATTTGTTGAAAATCTTAGCTTATTGCATTGAAAATAAAGGTCAAAATAACATCTTTATCCCATGACTTCAGATGTTAGGCATCTCAGATAATAAAAAATACGTCATGATTGTGCATCTCTTTCATTATTAGAAATGTTCAACCTTGGTGTTATTTTGATTGCATAGGAAGATTTGTCAAAACTGGTAAACCACTTTCTAGGCCGACCGTACATACTTAACTCAAGTAAAAAAGTTGAGCTGAAAAGAAAAAGACGTTAAAAATGTTACTCATTCATTAAATTTATTAAATAGTAACAACATTGCACCACGTCATAGTCAGTATTTAAACTCTTACTTATAAGATGGGTAGAATCTTTTAGGTTTACATTTTAAAAGGATAGGCCAAGTCACTATCAAAATGTTAGTCTATTTAGGTAATAATATAAATAAAAATCATAGTTTTCTAAACTTCGTTTCTTTTCCAGTTCTCAAAAAAGGTTCCGCACTTTGAGCATAGTGTGGTACTGAAATTGTCGTGTGTTGGTCGAGATCAGAAGCATGAATTGGAGCAGGATTACTTCCGAGCCGCATTCCCTAACACTCGACTGGTTGGTTGCTATGGGAACGGGGAGCTAGGGGTCAACCACCCCGCGCGGCCGCCGCCCGCGGATCCGCCCAACTCTGTGAAGAGACACCGCCGCGATCCCGGACCTCAATTCGGCATCATGTACTCATACTCAACTGTATTCGTGTACATAGGTTGGGGTAAAATTATATCGCACCCTGAAACTAATTAGTACCTTTGTAATTATTGTATTGAACACTGTTCAGTTATTTTGAACAATGTCCGCAAATACTCTCCGTTATTTCCAATACTTTCCGTTATTTTGATCAATGTTCGTAAATACTCTTCGTTATTTTGAATACTGTCCGTTATTTTGAATACTGTCCGTTATTTTGAATACTGCCCGTTATTTTGTCAAATACTGTCCGTTATTTTAATTACTGTACATTATTTTGAATATTGTCTATTTATTTGATTACTGTCTATTTATTTGAATATTGACCTTTTGCAGGCCAAAAGTATAAGAATAGCCAAGGTACACAGTACTACAGTACAAGGTACTTGCAGGTGAAGCCACCTAAAGTTATATCAAATCACGAAGTGTAAGTAATATAGTAGAATCACTAGAAAAACCTACTCTCATCAGACTCTTTGGACGTATAAAAGTTAGTTTGCTATTCATTTAACACCTCAGGTAGCAAAATGATCAAACCGCATAACTAAATTTGTTTGTAATTTTCTAAAAAATATAGTTTTATTTTTCCTGCAATCTTCTTTAAATAAACATTTTTGTTATTACATACCTCGGTTATTTCAGACTTACTTTATATTATATTTTCTCCACAAGCTTCAGATCTAATTTTGTATTTTATTGTCATATTTTATTTTAACCTCTCTCCTGGCGGGGCCTGCGCGCGACAATACCGCGCGTCTGGCAGCCCCGGACAGAATAAAATTGGTATAATATCACTAATGGTATAATAATAAAGCATAATTTTAATTTAAAAACAATAAATTACTTCTTTGTGGTAAATTTATTTAATTATTTATTTATTTATTCTTTATGCACTAAAACATAGGCAATTAATTAATAGGCAATTCATTATTATTATTTTAGAAAATTAGCAATGTAATTTGAGAAATAAATATTATTCCGCATATATACATTACATGCTCGAAAATTAATAAGTTAGTCATTTGTCATTTTCCTTATAAATGGTTTCTGTAATGTTGTAACGGACATTATTTGACATCTTATAAAAAAAAATCGGTACGATGTCCCTTACGGGCTCCCACGCATAACTGCGATGCGATGCGATGCGGCGTGAAACAAATGAATTTTCGATACAAGTTGCAGGAATATTGTATCGAAAATTCATTTCTTTCACGCCGCATCGCATCGTATCGCAGTTATGTGTGGGAGCCCTACACCCGTTATAGGTAGCTAAAAGAAAACCCCATTTCTAAAAAATAAACTAGTAAAAATACTGTTTTTTTTCACATTTGTTGAGGTATATTTAAAACTATTCCAGAGTTCAAATCCATAGTGCGATTTGGTATTACTTTAAGTAGCTTTACTTACGAGTACTGTGTGGCCTGTCTGTTCTGACGCGTTATTTTGATGTTAGCCTTAATTAACTTCTATATAATAAGTAAGACCTAAATAATCAGGTTGTAGAGCTTGAGTCATTAGGAAATGACTGGGAATCATTGTGTACATTATAATAAGCAAAAGTTTTATTCGGTCACTGGGTATCTCGTATATAAACAGCTACAATTCCGTCTAAGCATAACGAACTATTCTTATTAATTTGTTTTTGTACGGAGTGTGTGAAAGTTGGACCACACCGATGATCATAGTTTGCTATATTTTTACAACTGTAGTAACATATGTAACTGAGGTCAGGAGTCTGCTGTTTGTACGTTCAATATTCGTAGTCCGTGCAACAACTAAACGCTCTTATTTGTATTAACAGCACATCTAAAAAAAAATACAACAAAAGTACTGGCTTATTGTACAAGTGTCAGATTTATTCGTACAGTCGAATATAATAATGTGCATTTGTAATAACTTTTTACTAAAACGATAAAATTAAAAAAAAATGCGAACAGAAAATGTCTTCAGTGACACCGACGAATATTCTCAGTAGCATAGATTACTTAGAAATAGATAGGTAACTCCCACGTCAAAACGTGCCCTCCAACACCAGCGCCTCAGCGGTGTGATTTGAACCTCTAAATAGCCTCGAGCGTTGTTAATAAAAAAAATAGCTAAACCTTTGTAGTATCTATACTTATAATAAAACTGTAACAAGTCCAATTCTGTACATTGAAAATTATATTTGGAGGCATTCTATAACCGATACTGAGGCCGAAAATGTAATTTTTTAAATTTTTGTCTGTCTGTCTGTCTGTATCACGGCTGAGCATCACGCCGAAACTACTGAATGGATTCAAATGAAACTTGGTACGATTTGAGATCTTACTACGAGGTAGGACATAGGATACTTTTTATCCCGTAATCTAGCACGGTTCTTTTGGGAGAGGGGATTAAAGTCAAAACAGGTACTTGGTTATACGCTTGGTCCGATTTTATCAATTTTTCTATAAAATATAATAAATATTAGTAAGGGAACACTCATAGAGAGTTGTTATCAAGGTTTTGTAATCGATCGGGTTAAGCAACGTTAGGTAAGGTCATTAAATAGATGGGTGACCGTTTAACGCCATTTGAACTAAACGGGTCCGTGCTTCGGAGAGCAAGTAAAAAGTGGGTCCCAATTTTTAACCGACTATAAAAAATGAGGTTATGTGTTCGATGCGAATGTCTGTTATTCAGCGCAGGCGGAGCTGCGTGGGTCAGCTAGTCCGATATAAAGCACGCGGACCTCAATAGTATATGCATAAGTATTATAAGCACAAAAAAAACAAAAATGATTTCATACGGGCGCTGGGATTCGAACCTGCGCCCTCAAGAATTCGTATTAATTTGATCCCAACCTATTTACCGATACCGCTATAAATCTTAAGATAACAGTTGCAAAATACTGACTGAACTGCTATCTTAGTTTCATTTCTAAAGTAAGCCGAACAGAGAAAAGTTGCAAATCATGCCGCATGAGGGTGCTACTGGTAGCTTTTTCCATTTCTTCTAACATACCATGCTCAGTAGCGACCGCGTTAGCGTTTGTAAAATGATATTCCGTGGATCCATTGCAAGAAATCCCGTGTACCCTATGTATCGACTCAACTGGTACATATATAATTATTTTTTTGTTAAAGGTATATTCAAGGTGTGTAAAATAAGGTATGGATACTAATTTAACAATATGTGTAAGTCACTGAGTATAGTTGTTTACGATACGTACAATCTATTATTATATAAGTAAATAATTATCACCATGACTTGAATGTGGATCAAATGATTAATTATTGAATAAATATGTTTCAAATCTTATTTGCTTTTTATTTTTAAGTATCACTAGCTATTTCCTGCGGCTACGCCCGCTATTTTTTTATTTCCATACAAAAGTTTACCAACCCCTAGAGGCTGTTTTTGAAAATTCGCGAAACACGTACCTATACTTATTTGTTTATTTAAAGAATATTTTTAGTAAGTTTCAAGTAAATCGAATCATAAAATAAAAAGTTTCATATACTTACTTAAGTAGTGAAATTTTCAAAAACCCTTAGTGGATGCTTACATCGTATATAGAATCTAAATCAGCTTTCTAGGTCCAGCAGTTTGGCCTTTGCGTTGATGAATCAGACAGTCACTCAGTCAGGACATATAATTTGAAGATTGTATTTGTATAGATAGATAGATTGCACTATTATTGATTCTAAACAATAAGATATGTCGTAAAATGAGAAGGTTAAGAGTGTTTTACGGTCAAACTATTCAGAATTAATACCAGAATGATGTCAGATAAAATTGGATAAAATAAATAGCTCTTTATTGTACACAAATAAAAAAAAACAATAATGTACAAATGGAGGTATTATCGCTAAAAGTAAATTCTTCCTAACTTTAAAAATCGTGCAAAAGTTCACAGAACAGCTTAAACCCAGAAGGAGTTCGCTTCCATCTATGCATAGTATAAAACTAAGTCGCTTTCCGAGTCTGTCTGTTTGTCTGTATACCCGTAGGCCTCCTAAGCCACGCAACGGATTTTTAACTGGCTTTTAACATCAGATAAGATAATTTTTCACTGAAGGTTTATGATGAATATAAAAAAAGAACTATATATACTGTTTGGTATTTAAATTAATCATGCATTTCTGAACGCTCTCTTGTGACGTAAATGACGTATTTCCAAATCAACCAATCCCGTTCTTCCTTGAGTAGCATATATCCGCTTAGTTACCCTCTAACCACGAACCTAACAGCACACCGCCGCCGTCGCGAGAGTGCTTCTATTGCCTATAACTGTGAAGTTTTGTGAACTTTTGTGTCGACACATTGTGCCTGGTACCAGCTAATCATCAGGTGAGTGGTGCTAGCTGTTTCCTGCATTTTTCCTTGTCTGTTACCTGCGTTTTACAGCGTCGAGTAGCGTTCAATACCTACTAGTTTAATACACCTAATACAGTCCACACTTAAAAATATTAAAACCGCTATTTCTTGGCTTCTAGCCATATTTTAAACCCGCCACCTTTTTTGGTCCATCTCACCGGATTTGATACCTTTTTTGGTCCCATCCAATGGTTTCATTATTCGATTATCTAATCGCTATAATTATCTATCTGTCTGTGAAATAACAATTAAAAGCCTATTTAATTATAAATTATTCCCGCCCGCTTTGATAATATACATAAGTCATAAGTATATTCAATCGCTTCTAGATTTCTGCAATCTAATTCGCAGGCATTTATTTGTGTTGAAGGACAGTGCTTATAGATTGATAATCGTAATTACGTACTTAAAATTATTTTCTTTACAATCATACGCTGTATGCAGGTAGTATTCTGTGCCCCGCTTGGCTCGCGTCGCAGCTAATACGTGCCACCTACCTGCTTAACGCGCTCATTTTCACTTCACAATACGCTAAGTTATTAATAATATTATATTTTACGCTCGCTAATTATTTAATTGGTTATAGGCTATTAAAGCTAATTAAATAATTTCATAGGTGCATATCTCGGTAGTTAGGGTAACTCATTTGCTTAGTTGTACTTAATCGTTTATAAATACTTAGGTACCGCTTTAATTTAATAGCAATTGGTTTTTAAGCTATTAAAACCAACAAACGCATATTTTATTTATTATCGCCTGCTTTTATTAAATTAATCCGCTGAATAATGAGTAAATCTAGGCGTGAAGAACGGTCGCCATGCCGGGAGGACCCAAAGGTTGTCATTCTTCGAGCAAAACGAGAAGCAATGTTCTCGCGTTTGCAAAAAATTTACGAATTGTCGCGATCGGCTATCGCTGATGAACAACAGCGTGATACATTCTTGTTAAACGCTAGTAATGTAGATACGTTACGTACTGATTTCGAAAAGGTTGTTGATGATTATAATAATGTCTACTTACAAGCCAACCCCACCAGTTCCGTTGATTATCAAACCTGGATCGCATTTGAAGAGTTATACTGTCATATAAAGGGGGTTCTTTCTAAGTTACAGAAAGACTCTAATATTCCGATAAAGACTGAATCCAAGTCTTCTTCTTACCACAATAAGTTGCCGCCTATTGAATTACAATCGTTTGATGGCGATATTCGTCATTGGCCTATGTTTCATCAACAATTTAAAAGTATTATTCATGATAATCCGAATTTAACGGATACTGAACGCGTATATTATTTAGTTGGTAAACTTACTGATAAAGCCAGAGCAATTTGCGCTGGGCTGTCCGCTACGCCAGAAAACTATCCCATAATTTGGAATAATCTTATACAAAAATATAACGATACTCGTTCACTCGCTGTCTCTTATTTTAATCATATGTTAAGATTTAAACCGCTTACTTCTAGTTCCGCCGCAAATCTAGAATCATTTATTAATAATTTTGATTCCTCAATCAAAGCGCTAAAACAGTTAAAATTAAATGACTTAACAGACTTTATGTGCTTACAATTAGCATTGCAAAGATTAGATGCAGATACTGTTAAAGCCTTTGAATTGTCGCAACGTCAAACTGATATACCTACATATCAGAGTCTTATCAGTTTCGTCCAAGAGCAAAGTAAGACACTTAATAATATACAAACACAATTTGAACCTACCGCAAACAAACTTTCTAATAATAATAAAAAACATAATATACCTAGACCTAACAGTGGTCCTACTAGAACTTTTATTAATACTGACAACAATCCACCGTGCGTTATGTGTCAAGATAAGACACACACACACTTGTTTAATTGTCCGCGCTTTTCTAAATTAACGCCTAAGGAAAGGTATAACTACATAAAACAAAATGGTTTTTGTACGAATTGTTTAAGTAATAAACATAAGTCCAGTTTTTGTAATTCGCAACGTACATGTTTACATTGCAATCAACGCCACCATTCCTTATTACATTTTACAATTAAATATGAAGCGCAAGCTAGCTCAAAGTTAGATCAAAAACCGGTTTCCCAGCCGGCCGTCTCGGGTATTCGTAATGCTCACTGTAATTTAACCTCTAATCCTTCTACGAATAAGATCGAAATTAATCCGCAGTCCAACTCGGGTGATAGTGTATGCCCTCAGGGCTTGGAGTCTACTACGGTCTTGTCGTCGTTTAGTATTACAAACCTTAACAATGATATTAATCACACTCAAACCGCTGCTTTATTAGCGACCGCAAAAATAAAAGTAATAAATAATTATGGACGTGAATATTATGTAAGATGTTTAATAGATCCAGGGTCACAAAGTGACTATATTTCGCTTGATTGTTGCAAACGTTTATCTTTACCCATATCGGGAAAAAACCGCTTTACCGAAGTTCATGGCATTGGTGGTTCATCGCAAAAAATATTAGGCGTTACTCACGTTAAATTCACATCTCGCTTCGATAATCAATTCGTATATGAAGTCGAACCGTTAGTAGTGCCTCACATTACCGGGAAATTACCGGACGTTAAGATTGATTTAAATAAGATTAATTATATATCTTCGATACGATTATCTGATGACCAGTTCTTTGTACCTGGGGAAATTTCCTTACTTTTGGGGGTAAATACCTATTGTAAAATATTACTGTCAAATAAAATAATTACGCCGCACGCGCCTATGGCACTAGAAACAACGCTAGGTTATGTAATAATGGGCGACGCTTATGTTGAGTCCCCTACTCATAAATCGCATTCTTTTCATTTAATTAATCAAGAACCGCTTAATGACATGCTTCAAAAATTTTGGATAATGGAAGAATTGCCTTCTACCAAGTATATAAGTCCGCAAGATAATGAGTGTGAAAATATTTTCACCTCTAATACCGCTCGCAATCCTGATGGCAGTTACGTTGTCGCTTTGCCATTTAAGGATCCACCAGAAAAATTAGGTAATTCGCTTCAAATCGCTGAAAAAAGATTTTCTCTTCTTGAAAGAAGATTTAGTAGAAATCCTGAACTTCGCGCGCGTTACAATGACGTCATTAGCACCGCAAGTTCCAACGAATTTTATTTCGCTTTTCTGATGGCGAACCCTTGCAAACGTATGAATTTACTCGTGTCACTTTTGGTCTTCGTTCCTCTCCTTTTCTCTCTCTTCGCGTCATGCGCGAGTTAGCAAAAGATGAAGGAGCTAACTATCCTCTCGCAGCTAGTCTTATTGAAATACAGCTCGATATATACATGGATGACCTTGCTTCCACAGCTTCAACGCTAGATGAAGCTGTAGCGACAGCAACACAATTAATCCAACTTTTCAAAGCCGGTGGTTTTGATCTAGTTAAATGGACGAGTAATTCCCACGAATTGTTGGAACACATACCCGCAAGTCATCGTCAACAAGAATATATTTCTTTTAACGATAATGACACTCATAAGATTTTAGGCCTTCGCTGGCATCCCGCTACTGATAATTTTACTTTTACTGTATCTCAACCGCCCGCTATTTGTACAAAGCGTTCTATGCTATCCGCTACCGCACAACTTTATGATGTATTGGGTCTTGTCGGTCCCATAACGCTATTCGCTAAATTATTAATTAAACAATTATGGCTCCTCAAAATTGATTGGGACGAGTCTCCGCCTTCTTCTGTTGTCAAGTTGTGGCAACAATATATTTCAGAGTTACCGCTAATCTCGGGTCTTCAATTCCCGCGTCATATGGGTATTAAGGACTCTTCTGTCGTTTCGCTAATCGCTTTCGCTGATGCTAGCGAAAAAGGTTTTGGCTGCGTTATATACCTTCACGTAGCTAATGAAGGTTCTCCCCCTATAGTCACGTTAGTTTGTTCAAAATCCCGCGTTTCTCCGGTAAATACCGTGACTTTAGCGAGACTTGAAGTTTGCGCCTTAACACTGCTCGCTAAGTTAGTGCGTTCAGTGGTCAATACATTGTCAATAAGACACCCAATAAATAATATTTACGCATTTTCTGACTCTGAAGTCGCTCTGTGCTGGGTTCACTCTTCCCCACACAGATTTAATACTTTCGTCGCCAATAGAATTTCGCAATGTCAATCTTTATTGCCAAGTGATCATTTTTATCACGTCGCAGGAGTAGAAAACCCCGCGGATTGTGTATCTCGCGGGCTGCTTCCCTCACGCTTAATAGAGAATAATCTCTGGTTCCAAGGCCCATCTTGGATGTCTTTTCCTATTAGTGAATGGCCAATTCAGCAATTTTCACCGCAAAGCTCATGTTTACCTGAAGAAAAAACATTATCTCACGTCGCTTGCGACGCCGCCGCCGCGCAAACTGAGCATCTACTTCTGACATTAAGTTATAGAGTATCCTCGTGGAATAAGTTACTTCGCACTGTAGTGTATGTGTTAAGATTTCTAAGAAAATTGCCCCGCAATAATGTAATAACCGCGCAAGATTTAGACGCTGCTGAACTTGTTATAATAAAGGCCGTTCAACACGCTTCATTCGGTGATGATTTTAAACTTATAAAAAAGGGAAAAGGTTGTTCCTCAGCTCTCCGCAAATTAACGCCATACATAAATGACGGCATTCTATATGTCGGAGGTCGGTTAGATAACGCATCATTAGAAAAATTACATAAACATCCAATATTGTTGCCGAAAAATGGTCACATAATTAATTTGATAATTGACTTTTATCATAAGAAAAACTTTCACGCCGGTCCGCAACTACTACTTTCAATACTGAGACAACGTTTTTGGATTTTATCCGCCCGCCGTATTGTTCGTTCCCGCATACATAAATGTAACACATGTTTTAGGTTAAAACCAAAAGCTACTTTTCCTATGATGTCCGCTTTGCCATCGTGCCGTGTAGAACCTTGTAATGCTTTTACGCATACGGGCGTAGACTACGCTGGACCGTTGTATATAACTCATACTAGAAGACGAGGTGTCCGTAGTCAAAAGGCATACTTATGCATTTTTGTATGCCTAGTAACCAAGGCAGTTCATCTTGAGCTTGCTTCTGATTTAGCTACCTTTTTAGACGCTTTTAAAAGATTTTTATCGCGTAGAGGTCCTTGTAAGTATCTCTACAGCGATAACGGTACGAATTTTGTTGCTTCGCGTTCCTATCTAAACGAACTTCATGAATTTCTTAAATCCGATGATTACTACAAAACTTTTAGTAGCGAATTAGCGGAAAGCCGTATAATTTGGAAGATGAATCCACCAAATGCACCGCATTTTGGCGGAATTTGGGAGTCCCATATAAAGTCTGTTAAAGGCCATTTATTTCGCGTTAGGTAAACAAATATTAACATATGAAGAGATGGTTACGGTGTTGAATGGTATTGAATCAGTTTTGAACTCGCGACCCTTATATTTGTTGAGCACTGATCCGTCAGAACCGTCCGCGTTGACACCTGCCCATTTTATACATACCGCTCCGCTGGAATGTTTACCCGCTCCTACGTTAGAAAATGATCGCATGACTCTTCAAACGCGCTTTTCGTTAATGGACTCATTAGTCCAATCGTTTTGGAAGAGATTCCGCACTGAATATTTACATAATCTGCAGTCGCGAGAAAAGTGGAACACACCTGCAAATCCTGTAACTGTAGGTACAGTAGTTCTCATCAATGTAGAGAACTGTCCGACATTACGTTGGCCGCTTGGGGTTATCACTAAATTGTTTCCCGGCAAAGACGGTGTAATTCGAGTTGCTGAAGTGAAAACCAAAAGTGGCATTCTGCAGCGTCCTGTAGTGCGACTTTGTCCGCTACCAACGCAGTAGTTTTCTTTATATTATCGCTAGTTTAAGTTACAATTAGTATTAATATAAGCACTATCCTTCGCTCTAGTTTTTGTCCTTATGACTTAGTTTATATTCCGCATTATTAGATTATATTACCGCACGCATACACCTAATTTAATGGTGATGTTCTTATATATGTTTTCCCCCTTTTTGGGTTTATTTTTATTTTGTTTTTGAGGTTACCTCAAAGCCGGGAGGTTGTTTGGTATTTAAATTAATCATGCATTTCTGAACGCTCTCTTGTGACGTAAATGACGTATTTCCAAATCAACCAATCCCGTTCTTCCTTGAGTAGCATATATCCGCTTAGTTACCCTCTAACCACGAACCTAACAGCACACCGCCGCCGTCGCGAGAGTGCTTCTATTGCCTATAACTGTGAAGTTTTGTGAACTTTTGTGTCGACACATTGTGCCTGGTACCAGCTAATCATCAGGTGAGTGGTGCTAGCTGTTTCCTGCATTTTTCCTTGTCTGTTACCTGCGTTTTACAGCGTCGAGTAGCGTTCAATACCTACTAGTTTAATACACCTAATACAGTCCACACTTAAAAATATTAAAACCGCTATTTCTTGGCTTCTAGCCATATTTTAAACCCGCCATATACACCCATGCGAAGCCGGAGCGGGTCGATAATACATTATAATGTTATCTTAGTAGGTTCCTAGGTAGGTATAGGTATTGTAATTCATCGTGGCATTTGAAAGGCAAGTGCGCTTCGGCTCTCATTGTTTTTGCAATCTAATCGGCTTTAATTAGGTGATTAGAAGCTATTAGTGCCATGTAGGAAGTAGGATGCGGTGCGGATTGATTTAATTATAGTACCGGTGAGGGAATAGCAATATTTGAATGAGATAACGAGCGGTTTAGGGAGAAATTTTGCTAATAATCCCCACTAAATCAGTCATACATTTCTCCTGTAAAAAGGACATGCAACTTTTTTTGGTGTAAGCTAGGATCTGCTGTGGTAATCCTAAAGTCATCGCGATTTGACTTTGTGAATCTTAGGTACTGCTAAAATAGTTTTAAAGCAAAATTCACTGGAAAAGTATGAGCATAGGAGAGCTGTACTTAGGTACGTAAATCTGTTAGGGGTAACCCCTTTAATTTTTATATTTTTTTATTATTATTTATTTTTATTATATCTATCGATATTTGTCTACTTCTTTTCGTATCATGCCTTATTGGACAAATTAAACAGTCATAAGGTAAGACCTTCAAGGGCTGATTGTCCAGGGTGTTTCAGGCAAAAAGATAAGTATATTTTAATACGGGGAGGCTCTATCTTGTACCCCTATTTCTAATAATAATGTAGAGCTTGCTGTAACAAACTGTATATCCTTATATCGGGCGGCGACGCCTAAATAATGATCACGTAATTGATCATCAAGAGGTATTTGTTTCAACTCACCAACGAATTACTTGCTTCTCTTAGTTAAAAGTCTAAATAACTGTCCAATCCTGTATCTATAGTCCAATCTTCAATGTCCCGTAAATCGAAATTATATAGGTACTTACATACGAGATATTTATGGTGATTAATACAGATACCTAAGTAGGTACTTAATTTATAACCAGAAGCTATTAGCTCTTGCTACTTACTCTTAACTAGATAGTTATCTAGCTAAATATATCACCAAGCCGCTTAAACGAAGTTCTTAGAAGGCAAATTTCATTTGCGTGTTTCTCTCACATGCGAGAATCCAATTAGAGGCTCTCATAAATACCATATGACGCGTAAATAAATGATCAAGCGCACGCCCTAAGAATGGCTCAGCGTATTGTTCTAAATAACCGTTGCATGTTCCAGTTAACGCTAAATTTCTAATTCGCATAATTCGAATTAATATTTTTCGGTCTAATTGCGCGTTGAACTCGTAAACATTGACGAGTAGTATTTACCAGATAACGGTGAACGCGATTATTCGCATAGCGACGGATAGTGATTACCTATACCGATGATCATCATCAAATAATAGCCGAATCCAGTCTATTCAGTAATTATTTAGTCGTTACCCACCACTGCACCGCCTAAAGCGTAGTCGGGCTATACAAACCTATGGATGAGCGTTGTTTGAGTGTCCGTCTGTAATTAACTTTACTAACTTTGAGTTATTGTTTCATAAATTAAATCTTTTTGGTTTAACGTGTTACGTAGACAGCAAGACCACCTGCATAGCTCTACCAGTTACCACCATTGTGTATGCGATATTTGAGTCGAGCTACGTAGTAAAAACAGCCACTGTTGTTTATTACTTATGTTAAAGTACCTATGTGACGATGTCGTGAAATGTCGTAATCGATCTGAACCTCCCTGGTTCCAAAAGAATTGGAAGACCAAAGCTGAGATGGGTTGATTGTATTGCATAAGATCTGCAGTTCTGCAATGTTTCTGAAAATGACACGTCGGATAGAGCAAAGTGGAAAGCAAAGACGGGAAGAGCAGACCCCATCATTAGATGGGATTAATTAGTGCTAAGAAGAGAGAGAGAGATATAGAGTGACGATGGCGTGAAAATGGTAGACACAAATGCAATATCCAATGAAACAAATACGTTGCTAACTTTGTAGTGTCAATGTATACAAAAGCGAAAAAAACAAACAGTTCCGAAAGACTCGTAGAAAGTTATAATTTATCCGATCACGAGACACCGGTCATCACATTTAGCATAATACATATGAATGCTGTGGTATACCACACTGCTAGCTATAACTACTCACTATGAAAGTCTAATATAAGCTGACGAGAATTTCTCGTCTGCTTTCCTTCGTCTGTGTAAAAGTTCGAGCTGACTCTTGCTTGATACTGACTATGTAGAGTCTCATAGTATGGGAACAAAGTAACAATAACAACTATTATAGAATATTCGCAGGCATTTAGCTCATAAACTAATATAGTATATTAAGAATTGACGTGCGCTGCTCTAAGTCAAAAAAACGAAGGCTTGTTCTGATAAAAATCAAAATCAACATTGAGTATAGCCGATTGTCTGTACGTTGTGCGATTTTTAAGGACTTGTTTCCAGCGATGTGTAAGACATTTTCATGTTTCTTTAAAATGTCTAATTAATCATGAACTTCAATAATGTATTTTTAATGCAATATAACTTAGTGCGATCTTCTGCTAGGTGATATCCAGCACCCGGTCAATATTCCCTCACTCCCCATTTAGTAAAAATGTATATATAGCTTCGCAAACATTAACAGAATTCGTCTGTAAGTCCTATAATAATAATAATAATAATAATAATAAATACACTTTATTGTACACCAAAAGTTACATGTAAATTTAACAATACGTATAGTCGTTTCTGAATATTTTTTTTCTATGATATTAATAGGTTAAATGTGTTTATTGAAACAAAATATTTACAGTTTATTTACAAATAAATGTACACTTAAACTAGGTAAAAAACTTCCTCGAAGTTGTCGCCGCATTGGGAGGGAAGGGTACCTAAAAGACTGGCGGCATTACCCCTTTGTATGGCCAAGCTTATACGTTGGCAGAAAAAGCTACCAGCCCGACGGTCTCCTGAGACTTCGATAAGTTTGGATGAAATTTCTTTTACCAAAGCGTGCGTCTCATGAGACCAAGGCCCCATGGTCTCCACCGCAAAGGGCGCAAATATATAGCTCGAACCTAGAGCTGCATACTTGCGTCGCTTTGCATCACTAGCGGTCGCCGCAGCCCCTCCAGCCGCCCTGCAAGTTGCCGGGGTGTGGGACGCAGCAAGTGTGTCGACACATGTCGCATCCCACACCAGCGACTTACCATGTTGCCATGGTATTAAAATGACACCATCAGGCCTCTTGCCGTCATCTCGTGTAATGCCGACTAGTTCCAGTACGGCAATAAAGGTTTGTTAAAAGGTTTCTTAATAGGTTTGTTTTGTTATTTGATAGTCGGGTACCTAGGTATAATTCAAGTTTGTTTTACTATGCTGTAATGTAGAGTTTAGTTCGCTGCTACAGAATTAAAAACGATTTAGTTACAAATATTACCGATTAATTAGCCTTGTTACCTTGTGCCTTGTCCTTTGGCTAGTAGTCGTTGGCAAAATCATCGGTTAATGATGGCGCCATAAACCAAAATTGAATTGAATTGAAGTAGTGACGGTAAGCCGTGCATGGAGGTACACTGGCTTATTACATCGCAAGGAAAAGTGCCGGTGTGCCGGAATCAAATTGGACAACCGAGATGCCCTGTCAAGCCACCAGCACAGTGCTTCTTCATTATGTTTACGGAAATCTAAAAAAAATTCTTCGTTGTTTTTGTATTCTATAAAGTAAGTTTGAGGTAGACCAGATAGCTACCACACCGGAGAGCCCAGCCCCCCCCCCCCCCCAAGTGCCAATGCGACAGCTGCGGGAGTTTTAGTGGGTTACAATCCCACATACTCCGGTTGATCACTACAGGTCCCAGGGACCTTTTAACGGTTTCCCCAAGACAGAAAGAACAGCTAGCTAACACTTCTTTCGGAGTCGCTGGACGTTTGGGGTTTAGGGCAGACGGCCATCGAGTACGGCGACGTTGTGACCCTCGTCACCGTGAGCATCGTGACTGGTCCCCGGCAGTCCCGGATCTACCTTTTTTTCGAACTGGAGTATACTATCAAGTGATAGTGGCGCCCCTCTCTCTCCTCCCTCTCACAAACTTCAAATTCGCACCTCGAGTGAAGTTCACTTATGATGTAGACCTGTGCGGCGCCTTTTTCTTACAAATCAGCGGTGAGCCAACTAGGCTTCCGTATTCTAGAGCATTTTTTTATTATTTTTAATCATATTATATAATGATTTTGGCACCCCCTGAAACTGCCGCCCGGGGCGCATGCCCCGGTTTGCCCTACTGTAGATCTGGGGCTGGTTCCCGGGGGGCTATAATGCGCTTCCCGGCGGTGGGCTCAAAGGCACTGAGGCACTTCCATATTTCAAGATTTATCGTCATCGATAGACCTACTATCTAAACGTTTATCGTACATTTAACTCGTTTTTGATATAGTTAACGTTAGTTGTTTAACTTTAAGCTATCAAATTCATACGAGACCCTGCTCATCAGATGTCAGTCGTATTAAAAATAATTGTATGGCGCGGTCTCACCACCAGTCTGACAGGGGGTTAGTGAATGGAGCAACCTCCGTGCCGGCCAGGGCGGGCAGCAGTGAGCAGTGCTCAGCCACATGGGCCCGCGACCGCACGCCTGCGTCGACTCGCGCCTCCGACTGTACACGCACGCGGTAGAAAGTCGCGCGGATCATACAAACTTTCATTCGACACGGTAGTTTTTCGAATATATTTTTATTTTATTTAATTAATAAATAATAATTTTGGTACTATACCTATTCATTTAAATATGATATCAATTTTATATAATTATAATATTTTGAGTGTTAATTAAAAAAATAATAAGTACGTTTACTCGTATATATTTTAATGTTATTGAATATCCTTAAGCATAGCGTAAATTTTATCGTAATAAAAAATATGGAAATAAAAAATACGAACGTGCTTACAATCCACACAAACGCGCGTCCATCGTTATAGCAAATTTCTTCAGCGATTTTCGCAGTTTAAATATATAAGTACGTATTAGAAGGACTAAAACTACTTAATCACTATTTTTTAATAACGTCCTCACCAAACTGGTCTAGGAGACTAAAATGTTAAGGGGTTAGAGTAAATAGTAAGTACTATTACATTTATTTTTGTGTGATATACAAAAGCAACCAAGGGTGTAAATAAAAGGCTTTCTACGTATCCAAAAAAATAATATTGGTTATAATAACAATTGTAGTGAAAGCGGAAATAATCAGAAACAAAGATCGTACACGACGGAGTTATTAAAGCTCTGATGGTGATCAATGTTAATGTAGCGAGAACAGCGACCGCCGCGCAGTTGCGAGCACAGTGTCTCGTGCACACTTTCTCCCCAATCAGATAATCGCTGCCAAAATTGTTATAGATACTATTACATTAATTAATTCATCGTACGTTCTTCCATCACAAATAAACAGAAAAACAATTGTCGTTATTGATACTGCAGTCCTTTTCTGAACAACGGAACATTAACAATTAAATAAAAAAACTGTATTAATTAATTTATCTAATACCAAAGCCGTCATTTGTCACAGAAAACATTCATAACCAACAACACACTACTTACGACACGTCACTTAGCGTAAATATGATAACAGATTCAGCTAATGTCTGGTAGAGAATATTAGGTACTGTTCGATACTGCAACGACTCGTTTCACAGCAGTATAAGTGATCTAAATCCTATTCTTTGAACAGGTAAAATAAAAACGAAGTAAAAATACAATACCCATATACCTAAGCACTACACTAACATTAAGAAGTGTCAATTATTCTAACCACTAGTGACTCAAAGTGGACCCAGTGATACTAGTCTCCGAAACTTAAACACGAGATTAAATGAAAGTTTATAATTTCCTCGGTTTGTGTGAGACAATCTGAATAAGTGGTAATAAGAACGCCCAAGAACAATGGATCACCTGTTTCGTCAGCGACGGATTAGTGTGCCTAAGAGGTGAGTACGTAGCGTAAACACCGATTTAAATAATTAACATTTAACAAATTTCAGTCTGGAGGCTATCTTCGAGTGTGTATTTAATATCTAACTGCTGTACTCCGTTCATGAGGCTTTATCTCTTCTCTAAGTGTAGATTTTGTACTGAAATCTACACTTAATATCGTGTAGATTAATTAACGGACTCTGCGAGCGAAAGATTCGTTTGAAAACGAATCCGAAGGCCGACTTAAAGTTTGGAAATCTAAATAATCTAGTCGAGCATGTCTGGTATGTTAGTTCATATTGCCTCACTTTTGGGAAACTCAGTTAACTTATAAGGTAAAGTACATGTATTGCATGGTAGACAGGCAGTGAGGAATCTAGTGACAATAAGCTCTAGGTTCCTCTTATTGCATCTTCACCTAAGTTAGTAAGCAGGCAGGTACTTATTTCTTCTCACGGTTGCTAGGACGTGTATTATAGACTAACTTAACTATCGGAACTAAAAATATTAATTTGGTCATAAGTCCTAACTGGTTATTGACAACGGTTACTAAAATTTCCTACGAAAGGCAACAAAAAAAGTTATATTCTCTTATTCTCTATAAACTAGCAGCAAATTTCTATTCGGACACGCACGATCGACTCTACTAATCGCATTTATTACGGAAATGCCGAGAGATGGATAAGACGTTGTTATATCCGACATTTGATTCGAATGTCGAATCGATTATAATCGCAGATGTAAACATCGATTTCCTCGGTGACGGGTGAATGACACGGGCTGCGATTCGCGCTTTTTTGTCAACTTATATCCCGAGCAATTGTTGCTACGAATTGACAATGGTGCGTTGACTTCGACGATATTTTGCGTCACCGCGGGTGTGTTTTTCATATATTTTATTTGAAATAGCTTATTAATCTAGGGTCTGTAAACAACTTAACATTTGTGTAAGTATTAAATTTAACCCTTTGAACCATTTTTGAAATAATTGCAAAATGTTTACGAAAAGAGTTAGAAATATGCATATAGGTACCCTATTTTTCCTTACAAGAACAAAATCGTAGCAATAAATGCATGAACACAGAAGTGATGGCTGACCAACTGCCAGCCAAAGAAAATTGTTAAGGTATGTTATATTGCGCGATTTTCATTGTGTAAAGAAAAAACAGGGTATAGGTACGTACAAAATTAAATGTCATGTCAGTCGGCCAGATTTGTAGTGACAAAAATCCTAAATCTATGGGTTTGTGTACCTACAAACCTGGCCGCGCGGAAGAAGTGAAACTTCATTCTCGTTCTGTCTCTTGCTACAGTCAGTCAGTCAGTCAGTCAGTCGGTCAGTCGGTCGGTCGATCGGTCGGTCTCTCACTCACTCACTCACACACACTCACACACACACTCACACACACACTTACACAACACCCACCCACCCTCACACGCACTCACACACTCACACAGACACACACACACACCCACACGCACACACTCACACACACTCACTAAGCCACTCACCCACTCAAACTCACCCACTCACCCACTCGCCCACTCGCCCACTCACCCTCTCAGCCATATATTGCATCACGGTGTCTTCAGAAGCATGACCGTTTTGCTGATATTCCATATGATAAATGATTCTATTCAAAGGAACCATGCTATTATGCAAAACACAAGACCGCTCGGTCTACTTTAAACATTGTTGGTTCCCATTGAATAATTCATTATTATCTTCTTGTAAAGCGCGTACCTACTCGTTATTCATGCATTTCTATTAACGTTTCCATAAAAAATACCAAAATAATAGATAATAATATAATATATTATGTAGATATAGGTTATATACTTACTCGCATATGTGTTTTATTTCAACAAATTATAAATTTAATTACCTCAATACAAGAAAAAGATCTCAGTGTCACAACTTTAAATACACCTCATCCTTTTTGCATTATAAAACAATAGTATCCGAAGTCTATAATGATTTATTTGGCTTTGCTACCATTATGTTAGTCATTTCTTTCTTCAGTGCCAGAAATCTGCTCAATATGTCAACAACCAACCCTAGAAAATGCCACAAATGGACACACTGTCGCTGGTGCTAATTTAATTGTAAAAAGACAAACTTTGTTTAAAAAAAATATGTGAAAAAATGACAAGCCCGCTGAGTTTCTTGCCGGATCTTCTCAGTTGAGGCCGCGTTGTGATCCGGTGGTAGCTTTTAAAAAATTTACCGTTCAAAAGCGTTAAGCCTATTTGAAATAAAAATTTTGAATCTTGAATCTTTTGAATCTTGTCTTTGGCTGGCCACCGAAAAAAATAACGACGTTTTTGGAAGTAATAAATAAAAATACAACTAACTTACTTATTAACTTTTTTGAAAAAAGGTTTCTTACCCACTGAAACCCCACGGCTGTTGCATCGCTATATGAAGGGGACCCTGGGATCTGCACCAGGTGTCCCTTACTGCCTTGCCTTTAAGCCCATCGCCGGAAGGCGCATTATAGCCCCCGGAAACATGTCACGGTACTCACGGGTACGGGGGCCGCAACCCTGCCGCCATCCTGCTCGGAGTCGCAATAAAACCCAACCAATATCTTCAAATCCCAAGTGTGAATCAAACAATGAACGTATTTTTTCTAAAAGCACGCGTTCACTATACAATCGTCATAGCGGCGCCAACTGTTGGCAAATTTTCCTGCAAACCCTCATTCAACCAGAGATATTAAATGCAAATACTTTACATTCAACAAATATTCATTCATATTTAGTCTCATCTTTGACTTAAAAAAAATTACCCTTCCTTCTTCAAGTACAAAAGGTTTGATCTTAAAGACACACGACTAGGAGTGCTCGATATACATCGATATTTTAAAAAAATATCGATATTAGCTTTCGATATATCGTATCATTCCGATGTTGTCGAATAACTAGATATCGATAAAAAATTGATATAAAATAAATGGACGGCGCACGGTAATATGTTAATTCTTTCATTCGTTCTATGTTCAAAATGCCTCTTTTTTTGCGAAAAACTTACTGTGCCTATGACCGGTTTTTAACTAAGGAGGTAAATTAAGTTCTATGAAATCTGAAAGGGATTTTTCAAAGGCCGCAGGTCTTAATAGTCCTAAACGCAACAGAGGCCATGGCCGTGACCATGAAACCCATGGCATGGGTGCTACAAATCATTTGAAACGTCGGGAAAGAAAAAACTAAAACCGTGGCCCGAAGGCCATCGGACATAGGATAATCGTGAATGAATATATATTTTATATAAGATATATCGCAATAAAGATACGACATAACAGTTCCATATAATAATATCATATCGGATAAATATCGACATAAATTTTTCCGAAGAATATCCTAAACCAACGACGTAATTTTTTTACATCGTTTACAAAAATATATCAATACGGTTTGAAGATATGATATAATATTGTCACAGCGTACAAATCTGTGTTACATAATGAAACTTAAACACTGATTGATGACTAGCGGTGCCAACGAACAATACCATATCGTGATGCAAAACTATACTAGCGTCATCTAGTTACAGCCGATATAACCTGACACGGACAGCTTAAGCCATCTGCCAGTTTCTTTGTTTTTAACCGACTTCAAAAAAAGGAGGAGGTTATCAATTCGGTTGTATGTTTTTAGTTTTTATATTTTTTTTGTTTGTTACCTCAGAACTCCGTCTTTGCGAACCGATTTGAAAAAATATTTTTTTAATCGAAAGGATATGCTTCTAGATTGGTCCCATTTTTTCAAAATCGAGATCTGATGATGGGAACCATGAGTAACTAAGGGAACTCCTTAAATATTATAGGCATACATATATCGTTTTTGGTATTTTTAGAAACAAGGCAAGCATTTTCATTCAGAAAGTATCATTTGGTGAAGTGGATCTGATGAAGAATAAGAATAAGAAGGCCACCGGAACTCTGTAATAAAACAATACATCCGAGGCGTGCCTACTAAAGTAGACCTACCGAATTTGGACTCGTTGGATAGGTCTCGACGACTACTCGTCGAGATATCTGCTATAAAAATGGAGATCAGGGTCTGATGATGGAGCAGGAAGATCGTCACGGGATCTGTACATCAATAGACGTAGATCCGCCGAGTTTAGGCTCGTTGGGTAGCTCTCGAATAGTAGTTGCTAGAAAAATGGTGATAAGGGTCTGATGATGGAGCAAGGAGGTGGACACGGGATCTCGGCACCAACAAACGTAGACCTACCGAATTTGGACTCGTTGTATAGATCTCGACGAGTAGTTGCTAGAAAAATCGAGATCAGGGTCTGATGATGGAGCAGGAAGATCGTCACGGGATCTCTGCACCAATAAACGTAGATCTGCCGAGTTTGGGCTCCTTGGGTACCTAGCTCTCGACGAGTAGTTGCTAGAACAATGGTGATCAAGGTCTAATAAATGGAGCAGGAAGGTCGTCACGGGATCTCAGCACCAACAAACGTACACCTACCGAATTTGGACTCGTTGGATAGATCTCGACGAGTAATTGCTAGAAAAATGGAGATCAGGGTCTGATGATGGAGCAGGAAGATCGTCACGGGATCTCTGCACCAATAAACGTAGATCCACCGAGTTTGGGCTCGTTGGGTAGCTCTCGAAGAGTAGTTGCTAGAAAAATGGTGATCAGGGTCTTATGATGGAGCATGAATGTGGACACGGGATCTCAGCACCAATAAACGTAGACCCACCGAGTTTGAATATCTTGGGACAATCCACACACGGTCATCTGATCCCAAACTAGGCAGAGCCTGTACTATGGAAACCAGACAACTGATACTAATACTTATATATATATTTTTTTGTAAATAAATACTTAAATAGATAAATAACACCCAGACACTTGGTGGGAATCGAACCCACGACCCATCGGTTAGCGGACAGGGTGTCTAACCACTAGACCAACGGGCCTGTCAAAGTTTGGGCTCGTTGGGTAGCTCTCGACGAGTAGCTGCTAGAAAAATGGAGATCAGGGTCTGATGATGGAGCAGGAAGGTCGTCACGGGATCTCTGCACCAATAAACGTAGATCCGCCGAGTTTGGGCTCGTTGGGTAGCTCTCGATGAGTAGTTGCTAAAAAAATGGTGATCAGGGTCTGATGATGGAGCAAGAAGGTGGACACGGGATCTCGGCACCAATAAACGTAGACCCACCGAGGTTGCAGTCCCTGGATCTCGATCTCGAGAACTACGAGTATAACACATAGATATCTTCGGTTTATGGCAATTGGATAGTTTTACTAAGATATTGTCACACTAACATTTTTAAAGATTTTTGATTAAGCTTGTATTTTAGTGATGCTCCGTAGTTGTGTTATGTAGTGTTTTTAAAATAAATATTAAACTGGTTGTACTACTAAACTAAACTAATAACACACCAAGGGAACCAATAAAAATAATAAAATAAAAATAATTTCTACAAAAAAAGAACCGCCTTCAAAATGCAACTAAAAAGCATGAAATAATTTCTAAGAATTAGTGGTTTTTACATCTACATAGTTGGACTTGGACTACAACATATTATAAATACTTTGTCCATTTTTTGTGTTAAGATTGATTTCCTTACTTCCTCGTTCATTATTGCTGGTTCTTCGGGGAGATTTTCTGGTGGTTCGTAAGTTTCTTGATTATTGTTGCTTGTGTAGAGTGATCTGTAGTAATCCGTAGCAAGTTCTTTGATATCCTTTCTCTTAGTAATCGTTCTTTGAGTTGTTTTCATTTTTACCATCCATGATGACCCGCTTTCTCTTAGTTCCTTTAGTGCCTTCTTTATACCCCCTGTCTTAGTAATTATCTTTTCAAATGTTTGAAGTCGTTTAATTTTTCGGTGGCGTCTAGGCGCGTACTATCGAAGTCGGCGCCTAACGTCTAGCAAATACTTACAAGGGCACTAACTGTTTTCCAGTTTGGCGCCGTCTTAAGACAACATATTAGGGATAAACATCGTTTATAAGTAAAAAATATTTGTAAATAGCTATTAAGTGTTGCATAAAATTTAACTTTCGTTTATAAGTAAGGCTGATAATGTTTGGATTATACTATAAAGAAAACCTCTAAAGAGATCTAAGTATTTCTTATAAGATTTTCCCCAACAATTTTCCATAATCATTTAATATCATATATTTACTCTATAAACGGAATACAAAATACAATGAATAACTATAACTACTTAAAACAAATGCTTACAATAAATGTAAAAAAATAGGCTCATGTGGCATGGCACCCAAAATGCTAGCAGCATTTCCTCACTGTATCGAAATAGAAACTCGCTGAGCGAGATAATGGCCAGCTCTTGGATCAAGTTGGATCCCCTGTGATCTCGACCAGCCGTTTTGATAGTAAATTAAACGGACAATGGGCAGAAGGCCCCCATGGACTCAGAGTCTCAACTCCGAAAGGCATCAAAATATATTCGGGATGACCCTGTATTTCGGTTTTTTAATTTTCCATAATTACTAAATTTTGATTTTTTTTTTTATAACCCATACTGCCGCATTCACAAATGATACTTAAATCCAATTTAGTCCCCAGCGACTCTTATGATTATTTTTGCCTAATTATTACGAGATTATTGAAATATCTACCTACTCTGAGCGTAAATAAGTATTAACTGGCTTCGAGTGTCGAAATAAAGCAATTTCAAATAAAGGCTTAATGATAATTAACTACAATTGACGTTTGTAGGTTCGGCAGTTAGAAATTGAATTCTGAAGAACGCGTTGTAAAAGTTCGTGTTTCAATATTATTTTTTTAAGTCTTTGACTTTTGGACATACATAGATGGGAAGAATTAGTACCTCTCTAAAAATAACACATCGATCTATCTATATATTTACACACAACAAAATTAGAACGATGGTAAATCAGGAAAGGAACATTCAACTCAAGCCAAGCACTCTTCACCGTATACGAAAATAAATTTGAGCAACACTTTCACCAAACATTCTCTGTAACATATTACGAAAATTATGCGGTACATTGCAAGTGATTGACGTTTCGCAACACTAGCGGACAATGAATTCGTATTTATTTGTATTCTTCATCGGTTTTCTTATTCCGTTGATTACACGTTTTTTTTTCATTCAACTTTGTGACGAGACTAAATAAATAAATAAATCCTTTATTGGAACAAAAGTCCTACATTTGATTTTAACCCGCCAAACTGCGTAACAGTTTGTCGGCGGGATTAGCGCTCGATTTAATATACAAAAGGTTGATACAATACAAAAGGTTCTATTTACGAAGGGTCCTGCGATATAATTATTTACTACTTAAGTACCTATAATTATGTACTTACTGACTAGTTAGACGTTCGCCTAGAATTGAGCGACACGCCTGTACATAAATATAGATAGTGTACATAACATACAGCCTTTTTTTTTTGGGACAGTATAATACTATTTCAAGTTTCTACGGCAAAATATAATACTTTTCTATCCGTGTCTGTAGTGGGTGGTCTAATGCAAAAAGAGCCAGCCATCCACCATTTTTTGCGACAGCAACCGGAGGAACCTACAAACGTCTCTCCGTCTCCGTAGTCGCTGAACTACTACTAAAATGCCCCGGTGGCTTACCGTGGCTTTTAAGAATAAGAATGAATTAAAAAATTATGAATTTTATTGACTTTTTAATCTGTCGAGACCGGACGCGAGATCGCGGTTGCTCGTTTCCCGTGTTAACGTGATGCAGATCGGAATCATCGGCCGTTGAGTGGACAGACTCTGGGCATGCAGTTTGGACTTCGTCAGTCTGTCCAACACTGGACGCTCGCTAAAACACGTCCCTTTTGGAAGCAGGAGTGCACGATCCCCGGCACCCTCGCGGTTCTTGGGGCCAAGAAATTTTCAATTCGCTGCAAGTAATAAATATTTTTAGAGAGTTCGGTAAGAATCTGTTTCGTATCTGAAGCTCACCAAGGTCTTGGCCGTCGTTCGCTAACCGCGGGACAGTTAATGTCCACGCTTCACTTCCTACCCAAAGCGTTCAGTTGCGGCAAATAATCATTCAGTAATTACCTTAAGCAGCTGTCATGCGGACGTGGCCACCTGTAACCGTCTTATTTATAACTTGCAGCAGCATTTTCCGATGAGAATTGCGACGACTTTCGTTACACTATTATTAGTATTTCTTTCAGTTCATATCTTTATCACGATTTGCCCTTGAAAGATGTATTTAAATTAGCTATTTTGAACATATTATATTGTGCTTAACTACAATGCCACTAAGGAAAACCTAGATCTAATCAAGGATAATAAAGACTACAGCCTTGAAACACCCTTGACATTGTAATAATGGGACGGGAAATCAGATTTAGAAAAGCTTTCCATTCCAATCCTTAGCTATACGTATAAATCAAAACAAATCGCTCTGTCCGGACTGATGAAAGGTACAGAAAGTAAGACTGTGTAGTCGCTGTCTCTCGTTGCCCGATAAAAGAAGGGGTATGACGGAAACAAATCATTTAATATCTCACATTATGAGACAGTACTCAACATCACTGAACCTAGAAAAAAAACTCTAATATTCATACTCAGGTGTTAAATAAACTACGTAACCAAAATAGATGCATTAAATGAAGACGGAACTGTGACCAATTCCATTATTTAAAAAAAAATTGTTGGACAACAATATTTTCCCGCGTATCACGGCTCGGTGGGTCGTAAAAGAACCGGCATTGTATTCACTGAATTACGCCTCGTAACAAGGATTATTCCTTTGTATTGAGTTCAGCAATGCGAGACTATTCTATTCACATTTGTACAATGTCTTATACATATGAACACAAACGTAAGGAGAACACAGTAGACGGACTAGACATCTTCATTGACAAAGGAATTAGTGTTTCAAACAGGTATCAAGTGCAACCTAGAAAAGTTGTGTTGATTTTTAACGTTCTTATTTAAAACTAGCTGACCCACGCAGCTCCGCCTGCGCAATTTTTACGCTAACTAAACTTTGAATAACAGACATTCGCATCGAATACATAACCTCATTTTTTATAGTCGGTTAAAAACTGGGACTCAATTTTTACTTGCTCTCCGAAGCACGGACCCATTTAGTTCAAATGGCGTTAAACGGTCACCCATCTATTTAATGACCTTACCTAACGTTGCTTAACCCGATCGATTACAAAACCTTGATAACAACTCTCTATGAGTGTTCCCTTACTAATATTTATTATATTATAAAGAAAAATTGATAAAATCGGACCAAGCGTATAACCAAGTACCCGTTTTGACTTTAATCCCCTCTCCCAAAAGAACCGTGATAGATTACGGGATAAAAAGTATCCTATGTCCTACCTCGTAGTAAGATCTCAAATCATGCCAAGTTTCATTTGAATCCATTCAGTAGTTTCGGCGTGATGCGCAGCCGTGATACAGACAGACAGACAGACAGACAGACAGACAGACAGACAAAAAATAAAAAAATTACATTTTCGGCCTCAGTATCGGTTATAGAATGCCCTCCAAATATAATTTTCAAAATATCTTCAATGTACAGAATTGGACCTGTTACAGTTTTATTATAAGTATAGATTTAAATTCAAAGTCGCATAATAGATGCGTTGTTAAGAAGCATACGTGCACTGAGTCCGAAAATTGAGTGTCGAACAGTTAGATAATTTTGTTTGCGGGGTCAGTACATGAATGAACTTTTTGTTCGCCCAAGTTACCGTTCGATATTTGTCCGGTAACTACCGTTTACGTCGGTTTTTGGTTAATCGTTTGAATTTCTACTGAACTCGGTTAATAGGTCAATGGTTATAATATCCGCCGAGAGTTAAGGTGTACAAGCAGACATAATGTTATATTGTTTGCTCTGTTACAAATCCCCTGCATTAGTCTTGTAACCGCAAATAAAGCTTTGAATGACTGTCTATATTAACAAGACGTTGAAGTCATTCGTGTTAATGACGCAGTTAATGAAATATGTATCTGAAGGTAGTTAACATTCGGGGCACGTCGCAGCTGCCTGAAAGTGTGGCACCGGGACAGATTGCCACTCCAAGGCGTTGAAAGTTTTGACTTTTGTTGCGTGATTATACTTTTACATGCACTTGAAATGTTGTACACTGTACACACAGTTTTCACATGTTATATTATGAAAGTAGACAGCGTATAAATGCTTTGTCTCTGATTTCGAAAGCCTTTACGCTTATTAATTTTTGTTTTTGCCTTAAGGCGACGTATTTTGAATACATACGTTTGTATAAATAAAATGGCATGTAGTTATGGCTGTGGAAGTTGAATTCAGGTATAGTTGGTGGGAAAATAATGTTTTTTAAGCAAAGTGAAGATACAGAACTTCTAGCTTAGACGTTCGGTTGATGGAAAGCGACGCGCCTCCCCTTGGATAGCTGCACTGCTGCGCTGGTCAAGACGTTAGCAAATTATTAAGCCATTTGAATCTAGTATTTTAAGTACCTAAAGTGCCCTTGATACTGGAACACAGCAATGTTTACACAAAATTGCTGCCTGGTGGTAGTTTATCTGACACTGTGGTGGCACCTGACTAATAGTAGTCTAGGTTTAGACTGATCTAGTAAAGTACTTGTGTTATTTTTTTAATGAGAACACCATATAAAATCCAGTCAAGTGCGAGTCGGTCTCTCGCACTGTGAGTTCCGAACTTTTTTGGACTTATAAAAGTTAGCTTACTATTCATCTGTCACATCAGGTAGAAAAAAAAACTGCCAATGTTTTTTTTTCTCGAAGTATATGTGTATAGTTCTACGTTTACATAAACATTTACTAACTGTAATTATTCCACACAGAATGAGGCTAAGTATTAGTGACATTTGCAGATTCTGCGAAAATGAAAAACAGTCAATGCGACACATAATGTGTTGCTGCGACGCTCTTGCGAGACGTAGGTTGCATCATCTGGGAGTAGCCTATCCTACACCAAATGATTATGTACAGCTCCAAGCTGGCGCAATCGTTGCGTACCTGAGGGACTTCGATACGCCAGCAACAGAGTAAGGGCTAGGGCATGCACAATGGACACAACTGGGTCGAAGTGAGTTTCGGGAATACCGGGCCCAAATTTATAGCCACCTAGAATAGAATAGAATAAAACTGTAATTATTTCAGATTTTTCCCAAAATAAACTTCGAAGATAAATTGGGAAACGGTTTTTTTAGATGGCTTCATTGCTATGGTGTGCCAATTCTGTGTTCAACCGGCGCGCATCGTTTACTTTCCAGACAACAAGCTTTACGCTATTTAATCAATCCGCTATCGAATAACAAGATCCTATGGAGTGCGGACGAAGAATCCATGGAAAGTGGCACGTGTTTTACTTTTACAATTGTTGAATTAGACAAGGTCTCACGCTAGTCGACTATTTTTCACGCAAGTTGTTTACAAAAACGAATTCCTTCAATGTAAAAGAGATCCGTCGAATCCGAAGCGTGAAATTTTCGGGTCCATTGCTGTCGTTACACAGCTTTTTTGTACTGATGTTTTGAAAAGGGTCGTTGTGGGAAGTAATAAGTACTTGTACTTATCAGAACTCGATATTTGGAACAGCGGTAATAGATGACCCGGTTTTTTCAACGGGATTGGAAATAGAATGTGATTATATCAATAATATTATGGTTGTATTTCCGCTGTCAATCTTGTCTGGTCCATGAGAGAAGTGCGGAAGTTGTGATCGTGAGGTCCAATGTTCGATTTTCGTGCAAAGTATTTTTTTGGCAGGGGTTCGGTGTTTAGAACTGTGCCTGGCAAAGTAGGGCCAATTTAGTAGGTCAGATTTGACACTTCATCAAAGTTTAACAACGTAACCTTGTAACGGCAGGCATAATTTTTTTTTTCTGTGTTAGAACTGCACAATTGTTTAACTTTTTTCAATCACGATTACATATTTATTGTAATAATGACAAAAGAAACAGACAGAATAAAGAAACTGACAGATCTCAAATGTAATCTATTAAATTGGCCCTACGGTAATGGCATGGGTGCTAGCGTTTCTAGAAAGCGGAAAATTGAGAGCTGGACCTCTTCTTGTTTAGTTAGAGTTTTTAGTTGATGAATTGGGACCATCAAGGTCAGTGTCAGATAGTCTGCCACCAAGCAGCAATATGTGAACATTGCTGTTAGCTGGTGAAAATACCGGATTCAAGATACTTAATAACTTATAATGATAATAATCCAGAGAGGAGCTGTTAGAGCTATATGCTCCAGGGGTGGAAGTGTTAAAGGGCATAACGCCGGGAGTAACTACGGAGAAAGCGCAGCACACTTCTTGACACCCCTGAGCCACTCCCACCGGTGTTGCACTCCGTCGTCTTCTGACGGCCATATGGAGAGTCCATCTAGTGGGTGGCATGTCACCGCTTGCCAAAATATAATTAGTATACTAATTATGGCAAGTGACCCCGGCCTTTTGCAATAGCCCAGTTTTCAGTCCACCAAATGCTCACTAAAAAAATCTATAAGTCTTTTCACGTACTTACAATAGTCCTACACCTGCCAAAGTTAACGGCTGTTTATTTCTCGTTTCCAGCAGTTGATCCTGGTAGGTGTGCTCCATACCATCAATTTCTCCCAACACACCTCTACGTGTTTGATTCATCCCCACGCAAGCCTTTTAAAAGTCTGGGTTTAAAAGCCCGTGTTATCATAAAAATCAATAATAATAATAAATACACTTTATTGTACACCAAAAGTTACATGTAAATTGAACAATACGTTGAAGATATCAATGTACAAAGGCGGCCTTATAGCTAAAAACCAATCTCTTCTTATATCTTAGGTGACGAGCAGCAATGCAGTGTTGCTGTCTAGAGGCAGTAGGCAGGCGTGTCGCTATCTATCAGGGTTGCGAATTGCTTTACTCGTTACTAAGTGAAATAAAAAATGCCATGAGTTAACTGTTGATAAAGGGACAAAAACAGCAAGTGCACAGAAATTGATATAGTGTCCCGCCACACAATAGCGTGACGGAACACGCAACGTTATCAGCGTGATCACGTAGCGGCCCTGTCACGCCACCGACGATCTTATAACAGTGACACATATCTCCCTTCGCGGTGCAATACAATGGCATTCCGCGGAAACCGCAGTCTAGCATCATACTTTACTACCGGAATTACACCCTATTCCTTGAGTAATAAAGTTTTATTTCCACTGCTATAATATAATGTGTATCTCTTTATGAACCGCAAGCATTTGCTTCGCGCGACAATCCCTAGAGCCCTAGATTTTTTTTCCATTGCTCTCTCTGTGTTGTTAAGACAATAATTGCAACGTTGCATTGCATTTCCGGCTGGACGTTTATTGCAAAATGGCTTCTAATGTGTTTATAGTAAGACTGGTAATTAGTTTGCGGGTTAATTAGAGCGTACTTTGCGTGTTCAGGGTGGCATCCGTGATCTCACATTTCAAATGAGTTGTTGACAAAATGCTGTTGCAAGTTACAAATAAATACATTGAAATCGAACTAATTTTACGGATTTTGTCGTGGTTTATTTTAGATTTTGATGACGTTTGATCGTTGTAGTTTGATTTCAACGTGTAGTATTCGTGTAAATAAAAAAAAAACATTAAATAATTACGTTATTATTATTGGTCAGGTTATTTATATTGTTTCGTTCACATGGTATGAAATTAATGTTGAAAAAAAAACAAATGTATACGAAAAAAAAGTAAATCAAATAGGTTGTCGTAAAATATTGCGCAATAAAACTCGTAATTCCATAAACAGCGCCAAGTTTTTTTTCTAACGTGAATTCAAGTAGGGGAAACTCGTTGAAGTCTTTTGAATGTAAAATATATCTACTGATACTGAACACAAAATATAAAAAATGCTTAAAAAATACCATTAATATTAATAATATCATTCGGAAATAAACACATTTTTAGAAACCATTTTGAATTGGATTTGATAGATATTTTAACTCAGTCAGTTATACAAGTAACATCTATCAAATCGAATCCGAAATTGTTCCCTAAAAAGTTTCATAAAATATACTTGTTTTTAGGCAATTACTGTATGCTGGAAAATCGCCGATTACGGAATAAATATTGATAAAAACGGCACTAGTCAGTGGATTCTGATGTTGTGCTTCAAACGAACTGTTAACAAAACAAGATAATGACTGCATTGTTCACTTACTTGTACTGTAAACCTATCATCCGTTAAAGATTTCCCCAACACACGATAGTAAGTTCTATTGAACGGAAATGCTCTAGTTGCTCTGCTAACAATGTCTAACCGGAGAATACGGTTTCATCTAGATTTAAAGACATTCACTTAATTGTTTTAGTAAATATTATTACATTACATTTCTTAAATAATAGATCACATTCAGATAGCACCTTCAAGTGGTTTTTGATCCTCCGGCCAATGCTGTGTTGGTGGTTATCAAAGTTACCATAGTTTATTCCTTTTGTTGGCAGCATAGTGCTACCCAAACACAGGGAGCTTCTCGTGTTGTTAATATGCTAGTGTGCTTCCATTCTGCTACGGCTAGGCAGCTGCCATTAATATGACCATCATGTGGGATCACGATCAAAATTAAAGCTGATGAACATTCGCGAATACTTTGGTCTTTGTATACTGTCTTACATAATAAAAAGTGCAAGGGAGTTACCGCCTTTGCGACAAATGTGAAAAGCTGTCCACTGGCGCGGAGAAGAGAGGAGAGGAACGGAATTCTGATTTGACTGAAAAACTAATCTCCGCTAAATAATTAAGTATACCGTCTATTGACCCGCACCCTCTAAAAACAAAAGGTTAAATGCTACAATTTATAAAGCCACGGTACATACAATAACCGCACGTATCCTAAACGTATAAAAGATTACAACTCATAGCATCAATCAACATTTTTTGTAATGGTCCGACTAATTTAGACAAATGAGGTGTCACGGCGTGTTTTGTTTTGAAGAGCGGCGTCAGCGCAAAAAACAATTGACAGCAAACAGCTTAATTCTTAACTGTACTCCTGGTAATGTTATAAATTAATATATAACTGGACAACTCGATCGTTTTATTACTCATTTAATTCCTATGATGTATATAATGCTATAAAAAAGTTACTAGAACATCGCGTGCTGACCAACCATAAAATAAATATTCGAACCGCGACCCGTAGTACAATTTAAATTACTTAAAAATTTCACGAAATTGCTGTTTGTAATAAATTTAATATAATAAATATTCATTAAAGCTCGCCCGACGCAACGATTTGTAATGGACACCATAATAACATATTTAGTTCGTGTTCTGACTAATAGATTATAAGCGGTGCGAGTTAACGGTGGATTACAAAAAGGTGTTGTTGATCTTGCCCATTATGTCCGTCAGTTGATTTCACAGTAATATTGTGACGGGCGATATCACGGTGTTCGGTTTCGCACGTTAATGTTACATGGCCGCGTCATGTCAATGTCAGTCTGTGGAACTGAAAAAAGGCAAAAAACTAAGTAGCCGCAGCAGGAGTCAGTGCACCCTGTCGATGTTGGCTGCGAGTGTGAGCTGTGAAGAATGTAGCGCCGACTCATCCGTGTCCAGGCAAACGACCAATATTAAAATTAGATGCTTTTTATCAATATAAAAAAAAAGTAAAAATAAAGAAGCTTTGGTTTTACCTCCTGTCGACTTTGTCACGTTTTGTGCGTTCGCCTAATATTTTTTGAATACATTTAAAGATTTTAATAAACTCTGAACTAATAATAATAAAAGATAAACAATTAAAATAATAATATATATCATTTTTTTTTTAATATTTTCTTCTTGAGTTTATATGGACATGATTTTTTATATTATTAACCAGTACGATTTTCGATGGTTCATTGTCTAGGGTGCTTTCAGCGAACACAATCATCAACATCCAAAGAGGTTATTTCCACACTCGCAACCACTGCAATATCCTCCAAAAGAAATTTTAATACGCCACTGGTGGAGCAAGCCAAGAATTATTTTTGCCAAACTTTGACATATTAGTATACTTATAAAATATCTAAATAATCCATGGCAGCATTTAATTTATGTATTTATGTATTTATTATATTACGTATGATTTTTTAAAATTTAATTAAATTTGAACGTCCACACATGAATAAGAATATTGTCACAAGAATTTAATGGAGATAACATTTGACATGTACGTATAAGGATTACTGTAAAAATTATCTCAATTATTATAAAATCTTTTAAAAAAAAATTGAACCGACTTCAATATCACTGAAAAGTATAAAATAATTTAAATATTATTGAAGTTGGTGTTAGCGTACCTGCTGTGTATATTTGGCACCAACTTCAATAATATTTAAATTATTTTATACTTTTCAGTGATATTGAAGTCGGTTCAATTTTTTTAAAAAAAGATTTTATTTTAAACTTTTTAGTGATATTTTCATATATAAAGATTGAACCATCGAAAACCGTAAAATTATCTAGGTAGGTTATGATCACATTATCGTCTACATAGTTTTACATAATTCATGTTTCTTCAGAAAAAAATATCCGGTCGTAATGAAATTTGCATGGAAACATCATAGTAGTTTACTCTCTCGAATAAAAAAAGAATCATCGAAATCGGTTCATAATTGTCAGAGCAATGTAATGGAGAACATCAGTTTTATGGTTTTTACCAGATAAATTCCTCCACATCGTTCATGGTCCTCCAGGAAGTTCTTATCCGGTTGTAATAAAATTCATACAGATTCAATACAGTGGTTTCTTCTTTCGAATAAAAAAAGAATCATTGAAATTGGTAAATATTTGCCAGAGTTATGACTAATTTTGTCCGACCGAGCGAGTCCGAGCGACTAAAACGTAATCTATATAGGCTTTCTTGCAGCTCTCAGTGAGCAGTCACCATTCTTGTTTTTTCAGGAACTACTTATTACTAAGCAATAATTTTTTTATGGGACCCAATTAACGGATTAAAGAATGGATGGAAGAAAGATTTTTTCAAATCGGTTCATAATTGCCAGAGTTATGCGCGAACATACATAGAAAAAAAAATATATACAGACGAATTGAGAACCTCCTCCTTTTTTGAAGTCGGTTAAAAATTACCTACGCGCTACGGATTAATTCGCCCGTGCAATGAGGGCGCGGTGAGGCGCGGACCAAAATTATTTTACCCCTAATTAGGTATTGACATGGTACCGATCTTTTACTTATAATAGCGTGGTTGGTACTGAGAAATAACGGACGGAAATGTATGTATACGAGAATTCATGTTTGAAAAGTCAAAATACAACGATCGAAGCTGGAGATGTTCAATAGTATTGGTTTAAGTTTTTATACACCAAGATCCATATTAAATGTATGACTCATTTTTAACCTACTTCAAAAAAAGAGGAGGTTCTCAATTCGTCTGTATATATATATATATATTTCTATGTATGTTCGCGCATAACTCTGGCAATTATAAACAGATTTGAAAAAATCTTTCTTCCATCCATTCTTTAATCCGTTAATTGGGTCCCATAAAAAAATGATTGCTTATGAGTAAGTAGTTCCTGAAAAAACAAGAATGGTGATTGCGCAGGAGAACCGCAGGATTTCCATATATACATGACTTTATGTCGCTTTTTACGGACAAAAATGGTCATAACTCTAGCAAATATTTACCAATTTCAATGATTCTTTTTTTATTCGAAAGGTTGAACCACTGTAATGAATATGTATGAATTTTATCACAACCGGCTAAGAACTTACTGGAGGACCATGAACGATGTGGGGGAATTTATCTGGTAAAAACCATAAAACTGATGTTCTCCATTACATTACTCTGACAAATATAAACCGATTTCGATGATTCTTTTTTATTCGAGAGAGTAAACTACTATGATGATTCCATGCAAATTTCATTACGACCGGATATTTTTTTCTGAAGAAACATGAATTGTGTAAAACTATGTAGACGATAATGTGATCATAACCTACCTAGATCATTTTACCGTCTTCGATGGTTCAATCATTATTTATGGAAATATCACTAAAAAGTATAAAATAAAATCTTTTAAAAAAAATATTGAACCGACTTGGTGTTAGCTTATCGGCTGTGTATATTTGGCACCAACCGCACCAACTTCATAAATATTTAAATTATTTTATACTTTTCAGTGATATTGAAGACCGTTCATATTTTTTTTAAGATTTTATTTGTTCAAATGTAATGTAATGTATATAATGTGTGCGTGTACTTTTCTCTATAGGCTTTCTGCAGCTTTCCTGCGCAGTCACCATTCTTGTTTTTTCAGGAACTACTTATTACTAAGCAATATTTTTTGTATGGGACCCAATCAATGGATTGAAGAATGGATGGAAGAAAGTTTTTTTCAAATCGGTTCATAATTGCCAGAGTTATGCGCGAATATACATAAAAAAAATATACAGATGAATTGAGAACCTCCTCCTTTTTTGAAGTCGGTTAAAAATATAAACACAAAACAATAATTATCGCTGACAATTTGCTTTATTCGAAGCACGTCCGAAATAAAATGACCGCATGAATGACATAACAACACGCTTTTACTGTCAACACTAAAAAAAAGTTTTAATTCTGAAAAATGGTTCAATTTGACAGCTTAATCCCCATTTACAAAATGATCCGCCATTTATTGAATTAATTTGTTACAAAAAATGTGATAAGTGAAGAACCGCTCTACCGATTTTGTGCAAACTTCACATAAACCATCTACTAAATAGTCCGAACAAAGCCTAAACATTTGGTTTGGATAGGTGAGCCCGTTTTTGAGTTATGAAATTACAACGAAAAGTGGCATTGATTTTTATATATATAGATTCTGATGATAAATGTTTATCTTTGTTCCATAATACTACGCAAAAACTATTTCAAAGCAAAAATAAATAGCTTTCTCACATCCTGAGAGTTCACACCAAGCAATGAGCACAACAAAAGCTGCGCCCGCAGAGGAGACAAAAAACTGCGAACTCCAAACATGAATAGAGTTTGATTAATTTAAGCAGTTGCCCGCATAATTGAGTGTGGAGATATGAAGATATCTCAGATGCGATCTGTTTTTGATTGGAACACGATTGACTATTAATTTGTTCATATCGAACATGTTCAACCGAGTAAATGTTTTAAAAAAAGTTTAAGATTTGAAGCTATAAAAACAGCGTTGAATCACGATGCGCGTGAGATTGGCGACAACGAACCATTGCTAAACTTTAATCTTTGTAGAAACATCCCAGCGTTTAAAAGATTTACTGTCTGGTAAGAATTTTATAACGATGCGTGTAATGTAACAAACTGGGTTATAGCGGAGCTAGACCGTCTAGCCATTTACGCGTGAAATTCTTTTGCAAACGTAGAAAGCGTAAATACGCTTTTTAATTAGTGTTGTCACGTTTGTCAATATTTTATTACTAATGTTAAATAACTAATGAAACACTATGATGTGCCTGGGTGATTACGCCGATTCGAAATCCGGGCATGCTCGAGATTCTCACTCAGTGCGAGTGAAATATACCGGGTTAGTTAAAAATACTTAGCGCCTCTTAGGAGTAGCTTCGTTGCTGTCTTTAAAAATTAATTGCCTTAATAGGTATATGATTGCTTTACACGGCCGCAAAAGGGAAGAATAGACAAACCACAGTACGGATGGTTTGGTTTTTCAACCGCGTATATTTGTTGTAAATATTTTTGATGATATGATATTAGAAAGGTTAAATCAATAAAAATGGAAGATCATACGTTGTTCAGTATGATGTAAAGATGCTGCCCCTAAAAGGCGTTGAGAATTTTGTATTAACCCTGTATAAAAAGTACTTAGGGCACGTCGGTGACGGTCACTTCGAATTGGTGCAGCCTGAAGAAGTACTCCTTAAATGAGATTACAGGCAAATAAATCCACCTACAATTGGCATCGTGTTTGTGCGTTGAGTTAGCTTTGTCATTGCGCTACATTGCTACTGGCACAACAATACCTTCAATAGGACCCCGGGACCCTCTGGGGGATAAACCAAGGTATGTGGGATTCTTATCAATTAAAACCCCCGCGGCTGTCACATCGGCACATGGGACCTGGGCTCCGGTGAGATCTGCACCGGGTACATCTCAGTGCCTCGCCTTTGAGCCCGTCGCCGGGGGCGCATCATGGCCCTCCGGGAACCTGGCCAGTCCCTCGCACAAGAAACCTGCCACCCTGTTGATGGTTCTCTTTGTGTAACTTGCAAGAGACGTGTGTCGCGTTAAGGTAAATGTTAGTAACAGTATTTTAATGTTTATATTCGTCTAAGCTTTTAATTTAAATACTTAGTTTATCTAAAACGATTTGTATTCTATAAATTGCCTTTATTATGGCTCATTCAGTACTGCTTTATTGCATTTAAATTCCTACCTGAACACCCGTTCCTTAATACTAATTATTGTTGTGCATACTTTAACTGTTTCTAGGAAGAGCGTTTCTGAGATATTTCTCAGATAATTATTATAAGATTTGCCATCTCTAACTGGGTAAATAAATTAAGTAACTTGTAATCACCGTCGCACACATATTCTGAGCTGTTATGCCATCGTAGATTTTAAAATAAAGTCTAATTAAAGGATGACATAAATACTATAAGGTCTTATAAAAATACAGTTCGGATAGGCATGCAAAGAAGACATATCAAACAGAAAAATCACTTTATGAACATAACAATATCCCCCTTTCCTACACAAAAAGACGTGCAATTTGTCATTCTAAAAGATAACAAGGCGAGTTGAGCACATTGTCCCATTCTTAGTAGACAACCATAACTATAAAATAATGTTGGTGCACCATTGTGTGGATCAACCATTTGCTAGTATTGACAGGGCTTCTTGTGGCACGCACTAATGCAACGATGCTTTTTCTTGGGGTGCGCGACCGCAACAAGCGACACGAGACAACATGTTTGATATTTATAGAGACGTTTGAAGCAAGCGAGTAACCCGTGGCTACATGGCCACATTAGTCTGTCAGACAAAAACGACCGGTTCAAAACATTGAAGTGTTAGGTACTACGCACCTACACAGATTCTGCTAATTGAATAAAGTCTAACTAAGGGATGACATAAAACTATAAGGTCTTATAAAACTACAGGATATTATTTCAAATTAGATTTGGAATTTCGGCACACACAATCTCAGTGTATTGTGTAGTATAGTGATATCAACTGAGTTTGTGGCCCGAAATACTAAAGCTTGATTAAAATGAAATTGGGATATTCTCTAGGACTTAGCACTTAATACTTAGTATACTTAGTTTCTATAAGGCGTGCTTCGTCACTGCCAATTTTCAAAGATCTAGTGAAGAAGTTTTATTTGGCGGAATAAGTTAATCGGTATTTGTGTAATTTTCTTGTTATATTAGTACGTACTGATTTATGTATGTTTATAATAGTATTATTTGATGTATGTTTATATATTATACTCATATGAATATATATTATAGTTTACAACATATGTGTTTTTATGTGTCTTTGTGTTAATGATACCTATTCATGTCGAGTGCGCGCACCCTCTGGTCTTTGTAACTTCTTTATTTTCCTCTCCATCCAAAGGTTGCCTGGAAGAGATCGCTTTTAGCGATAAGGCCGCCCATTGTTGCATTTTTTATTAATTTGTGTCTTATTCTTTTTGTATCTGTTTGTTTGTGCGCAATAAAGAATTGTCTATCTATCTACTTCAAGGGTTTTAAAGAGCTAAGCCCCTTGTGTTCTGTGGACACCGGCGGGCATTGCGATCAGTGGACGTTTGGATTTTTATCATCGCGCAACATTGTCCGGTCCGTCACTACCCGTCATCCACGCAGAACCTCAGATAAATCAACTCGAAGATGGTGTTAGATTTCTCAGACGATTTGCTCTAATGTTGAACAGATTGTTCCCGCTGTGTCCAAACCCTCTTAAACTAATGTCAACTTTTTTTTTGTAAACATTTAACAGTGTATAACTGCTAGGCTAAGATTATCCTCTATCCATAACGTCCCATAACGTGGACCAGGTGACCATACTTTTTATTTACAAAGTATAGTAGTTTAATAACATCTGGACACTTGGTAGGAATCGAGACCACGACCTATTACGGGTAGCGGCCAGGGTGGTTATCTACTAGACTAACAGGCCTGTCAATCACTTGGCATTTATCAAAACACCATGTACTAAAATAATATTATAATTATTCTTACGTAATTTCATGTTAGAAAGTTCAAACAACCTCAAATTCTAGAAGTGTGCCGGAAAATGGACTTGTTAATCGAGTACATGTAATGTGTAGTGAGTGATGTCATACGACTCATACGCAGCTGTTTACCTCTTCACCCGTGTTGAGATGGAAAGTAAAAGTGGTTAGATTGGGCAGTTGCGCGGCTCCTCGATAGAATAGATCATAAAGTTTGTTGATATCCCACGCGCCGGCAAGAAAGTGAGAGGAAGTCGCCGATGGAGTTGCATGTTCCGGCGACGATGGTCATGTGATAGCTGGATATGATTTTATTCAATTTTAACGACACCTCGAACTAGTTTAGAAAGTTCCATCGCGGACGTCGAACAGGAATTTTAAGCACTATGTTTATGAAACTGCTTTTATTATAATACCTAATGCAGACAAACATTTTACGAACAAATATATGATCGGCAGGATCACGATTTGATAATAAAATGTGATTGATACCTTAGCTTTCGTTTTATGTTGAAGATAAAACTAAATGTGCTAGGTGTAATATAAATGGATTGAATAAGGCTTTATTTAAGTTATGCATGTACTCTCGCGGTGACGAACGATGAGCCTACCACATTCAGGGCGACACTCGCTTACACGAGCCGGCCCAAAATACGTGCGGGCGAGGTAACGTTGCTCAAACGATATTGATTGAAAACTGGTACACTGTTCGTGCCCGCGAAAGTACCTAGTTTTAAATTGTAATGGAACACAATAACACATTTTCAATTATTAAAATAATAGTTTACTATTAAATATTAATCTTTGAATTTTTTTACACATACTTACATACAATATGCGCGACATCCAGTATAGAATAAGAATAATGAATAAAAATGTCTATTTGTGACGCATACAAAAACACATAAACACGGTGACAGTAAACACATTAACACACTACAACATAATTGATGCGCCACAAAAAGGTCCCAACTCATCATATTGCTGGTCGCGAACAACCAGTGCTGGTCTTCCGTTGAGACCTCCTTGGTAACGTCGCGAGACAAACAAAAAAAAAATACTACCTACAAAAAGAAAAAAAAAGAAAAACCCATACCCGTTCTTAGCACTTCATGAAAGTCCTATGTATATTGCGTGTAATGGAATCCGCACTCTGACCTCATTATGCAGAATAACTGCATAAACTTGGCGTAGTTATTTATCGAGTTCGAATATTGGAAAGCGGTGAAAATCTAACGATTTATGGTAATTCAAACTCCAGGTTATTGCCGATTTTATCATGCTTTTAACCTCTTTGTCCATATCTCTGTATTGGCTTCATTATACACTGGCGACATAAATCCGTTTCGGTTATTTCACCATTTTTAGGGTTCCATACCTAAAAGGTAAAAAGGGAACCTTTATGGCGAGACTTCGTATGTATGTCTGTCTGTCACACCTATATATTTCAGGAACCACTGACGCTATCGATTGAAAACTTGGAATAGTTTTAGATCGTACTTACCCAACTTCAACGCCAATGAAAATTTTTAATGGGGTTGAAATGGGTCATCAAAATTTCCAAGTGAGACTACTATATCGATTGGGTGTCATATGAAAGGGCTTCATGCGCATATCTCAAAACAGATTTTTATTTTGGTTTATGTCACGTAGTTTTTGGCTTATAATCAAAAATGTAAAAAAAATACCATTCCCCGTTCTCCGAAGTTTGTGGAGGGAAAATTCTGAAATAATTATGGGGAATACATGTCAATCTGTATTTTACAGGAAAAATAAAATAATCTTTCTAAGTGGTATCAGGTTTTTTAGTGATCCTAAAGATACCTCGACAAACAAACTTAGTTTTGCGGTTTTGTTTTTTTTTTCTATCTGAGGTATTATACTAACAGTTAAATAACTTTATTACGTCTAAAGAAGTTATGGGACCCTCGGAGTGCACTTGCACTCGCACTTGACCGGTTTTTTAATAAGCACAATGTCGTCGTTGGTCGTTGTCTCAAATGTGTTTTATTAGTTCATCTTCTATATCTTCTATCTATATCTATACTTATATTAAAACTGTAACATGATCAATTCTGTACATTGAAGATATTTTAAAATTTTTATTTGGAGGACATTCTGTCATTAATACTAAAGCCAAAACTGTTTCTTTTTTTAATTTTTGTTTGTCTGTCTGTGTGTATCATGGCCGCGCATCACACCGAAACTACTAAATGGATTCAAACGAAACTTGGCATGATTTGAGTTAATACAATGAGGAAGGAAATAGGATTCTTTTTATCCCGTAATTCAAGACGGTTCCCTTGGGAGAAGAGATTAAAGTCATAAGGGATTAAAGTACTTGGTTATACGCGTGGTTCGATTTTATCCATTTTTCATTATAATTATAATAAATAATAATAAGGAGACACTCATAGACAGTTACTATTGTTATTAATGTTTGGCAATCGATCAGGTTAAGCAACGTTAGGCAAGGTAATTACATAGATGGGTGACCGTTTAATGCCATGTGAATTAACAGTCTCCGTGCTTCGGAGGGCCAGTAAAAAGAGGGCCCCAGTTTTTAACCAACTTTAAACAAAGATTATGTATTCAACGCAAATCGATACTATTAAAAAAATTGTTAACGTAAAAAGAGAGCAAGCGGAGCTGCGCGGGTCGGCTAGTCTATCTATCTATCTATATTAATAAAAGAGCAGGGTGTTTTCTAGGAATCACGATACAGCAAAAACCATATAACGTACAATCTTGAAATTTGGAACCAATATTATTCAAATAGTCTAGGTGAACAATAAGAACGGATTTTTCGAAATTCCATACTTAAGGGGGTCAAATGGGCTCCCAAAGTTTGTATGGAAAAAAATATTTTTTTCGTCACACGGACATGAAACTTTGTCAGTGTACTAAACAAAAGAAATAAAGAAACACGTGTATCACACTTTTTGAAAATCTACCTTTACAGGGGCTTTAGCATTATTTTTGAGTATGCTACGCGGAAAAAAAATTTCATACTGCATTGCTGAAACTTTGCGAATACATTAATCAAATTATAACGATCCAAGTTCAAATAATAATTTTTTGAAAATCAACTCCTAAAGGGGCCCAATTGGGGTCCAAAAAATGTTTCTCGACCTACAGTCATAAGACTTAGTTTATATATTGCACACAAGAATCTAAGAAACTTAAATTCGGCATTTTTCGAAAAACTACCCCTAAGGTCATTTAATGGGGTTTCAAATTTTGCAAAAAGAAGGATTCCCATTTCATTATATGACGCAGCTAGAGTAACGAAACTCGGTAAATAAACTCAACATAACAATTGAAAAAACTAATTTTGAGCATTTTTGTAAAATCAACCCCTAAGTGGGTCAAATGGGTTCCCAAAGTTAGTGTGAAAAAAAATATTTTTTTCGTCACACGGAAACGAAACTTGGTTACAGTACCGAACAAAAGAAATAAAGAAACACGTATATTACAACTTTTTGAAAATTGACCCTTAAAGGGGTTTTAACATGGTTTTTGAGTACACAATGTAAACAAAAACATACTTACTGCTTTAATGAAACTTTGCGAATATATTAATCAAATTATAGCAATCTATGTGTAAATAATCATGTGTTGAAAATCAAGTCAGAAATGGGTCCAATTGGGGTCCAAAAAATGTTTTTCGACCTACAGTCATAAGACTTAGTTTATATATTGTACATAAGAATCTAAGAAACCTATTTCAGGCATTTTTCGAAAAACAACCCCTAAGTTCATATCAAGGGGTTGCAAAGTTTGCACAAAGAAGGATTTCCATTTCATGCTATGATGCAGCTAGAATAACGAAACTCAGTAAATAAACTCAACACAACAATTGAACAAACTAATTTTGAGCATTTTTGAAAAACCAACCCCTAAGTATCAAATGGGTCAAATGGGCTCCCAAAATTAATATTGTAAATTTTTTTTTTCATCACACGGATATGAAATTTTGTCTATGAACTAAGCCAAAGAAATTAAGAAACACAAGTATCACATCTTTTTCAAATTCGACCCGTAAAGGGGTGTTAGCATGGTTTTTGAGTATGAAACGCGGAAAAAAATATCATGCTGCATTGATGAAACTTTGTGAATATGTACATTATCAAACTAAAGCAATGATTGTATAAATAATCATTTTTTGAAAATCAACTCTTAAAGACTTAATTTATGTATTGCACACAAGAATCTAAGAAACCTATATCCGGCATTTTGCAAAAACAACCCCTATGATCATTTAATGGGGTTGTAAAGTTTACACGTAGAACGATTTCCATTTAATCAATACATATAAAATTACTTGTCCTGACTGACTGACTGATTCATCAACGCACAGGCCAAACCACTGGACCTAGAAAGCTGAAATTTGCACAGTGGGTTCTTCTTATCGTCATAAGAAGAACCCACTGTCCAAATTTAAGCATCCACTAAGAAAGGATTTTTGAAAATTCGACTCCTAAAGTGGTTAAATGGGGTGTTTTCTTTTGTATGAAACTTTTTATTGTATGGTTCGATTGACTTGAAATTTACTGGATGATTCTTTAAATAAAATAAATACGTGTTTCGGGATTTTTCAAAAACAACTATTGGGGGTGCGCTAGGGGATGTTAAACTTTGTATGGGAAATAATTATTACTTAATTCAATTGATTTGAAAGTTGGTGAAAATACCCTTAATATAAAAAGATCATTTATTTTTCAAAAAATCTACCCTAAAGTGGGATAAGATGGTTTTTTTTTTTAAATCTATATTAATAAAAGAACAGGCTATTTTTTTCTAGAAATCACTATACTTTCAAAACCATTTAAAGTAGAATCATGAAATTTGGAACCAACATTATTTAATAGTTTAGGTGAACAATAAGGAACGAACTTGAAATTTCACACCTAAATGGGTCAAATGTCAAATGGGCTCCCAAAGTGTATATGGATTAAAAAAAAACATCACACAGACACGAAACTTTGTCAGTAAACTGAGCAAAAGAAATAAAGAAACACGTATTTCATAACTTTAAAAAAAAAAACGACCATTAAAGGGGTATTAGCATGGTTTTTGAGTATGAAATGCGCATAAAAAAATTCATGCTGCATTGATGAAACTTAACCCCTAAGAGGTTCTAATTGGGGTCCAAAAAATGTTTTTTGAACTATAGCCAATACTTAATTTATGTATTGCACACAAGAATCAGAACATACCTATTTCGCCAAAAACAACCCCTAAGTTAATTTAATGGGGTTGAAAATTTCAATTTAATGCTATAATGTAGGTAGAGTAATGCAACTCGGTAAATGAACTCAACACAACAATGGAAGAAACAAATTTTTGGATTTTTTTCTAAACCTTGATCCAACTCGAACCAGTTCTATGCAGTTTTATAATCCGGCTTGATTCATCTCGATCCACTTTGTTTCACCTTGACCCACTTTGACCCACCCAGACTTAACTATTTCGATCCACCTTGGTTCATCTCGATCTACATCGATCCACCTCAATTTACCTCGCTTTAGCTCGATCCAACTTGATCCTGCTTGATCCAGTTTGATCCAGCTCAAACCAGTTTTATTCAGCTCAATCCCGTATTATCCGGTTCAATTGAGTTTGATGATTCAGCTTGGCTCAACTCAACCCACTTTATTCCAACTTGACCCACTTCAAACCACCTTGACTTATCTCGATCCACCTCGTTCTATCTCGATGCATATCAATCAACCTTGATCCAACTCGAACCAGTTCAATACAGTTTGATAGTCCAGCTGGACTCATCTCGATTCACTTTGTATCACCTTGACCCACATCGACCCACCCAGACTTAACTATATCGATCCACCTCGGTGCATCTCGATTCACATCGATCCACCTCGATTTACCTTGCTTTAGCTCGATCCAGCTTGATCCTGCTTGATCCAGTTTGATCCAGCTCAAACCAATTTTATTCAGTTTAATCCGGTATTATCCGGTCCAATCGAGTTTGATGCAGTTTGATGATCCAGCTTGACGCAACTGAATCCATTTTATTCAAACTTGACCCACTTCAAACCACCTCATCGATCACACCGATCCACCTCGATCCAGTTCGATACAGATTGATAATCTGGCTCGACTCATTTTGATACATTTGGTTTCATATTGACCCACTTCGACCCACCTTGACTTATATTGATCCACGTCGGTCTATCTCAATCCACAATCCACATTGATCCACATCGCTTTACCTCGGTCCAGCTCAATTTAGCTACATCCAACTCAAACCAGCTTGATCCTGCTTGATCCAGTTTGATCCGGCTCAAACCAGTTTTATTCAGCTCATTCCAGTTTTATTCCGTTTAATCGAGTTTGATGTAGTTTGATGATCCAGCTTGGCTCATTTGGATCCACTTTCTTCCAACTAGATCCATTTCAAACAACGTTGACTTATATCGATCCACCTTGCTCCATCTCGATCCACATCGATCCACCTCGATCCAGCTTGATTTACTTCGATCCAGCTCACTTTAGCACGATTCACCTTAATTCTGCTTAATGCAGTTTGATCCAGCTCAAACCAGTTTTATTCAGCTCAATCCGGTTCAATCAAGTTCGATGCAGTTTAATGATCCAGCTTAGATCATATGGATCCACTTTATTCCAACTTGACCCATTTCAAACCACCTAGACTTATATCGATCCACCTAGGTCCATCTCGATCCACATCGATCCACCTCGATTTACTTTGATCCAGTTCGCTTTTGTTCGGTTCACCTTAATCCTGCTTGATCCGGTTTGATCCAGCTCAAACCAGTTTTATTCAACTGAATCCGGTATTATCCGGTTCAATGCAATTTCATGATTGAGTTTGGCTTAACTCAATCCACTTTATTCCATCTTAACCCACTTCAAACCACCTTGGCATATCGATCCATCTCGGTCCATCGTGATCCACATCGATCCACTTCGATTTACCTCGATTCATCTTGATCCTGCATGATCCAGTTTAATCTAGCTCAAACCAGTTGTTATTCAATTCGGTTCTTTCGAGTTTGATGCAGTTTGATAATCCGGCTTGACTCATCTCGAATCAGTTTATTTCACTTTGAGCTACTTCGACCCACCTTGACTTATCTCGATCTACCTCGGTCCATCTTGATCCACATCGATCCACCTGGATTTACCGAGGTAAATGATCCAGCTCTCTTTAGCACGATGATCCGGCTCAACCCAGGCAAAATAATTTTCAAAATCAGTGGTTCCGAAGAGAACCCTTAGATTACACATACTTACAAATACACAAAAATACAAATTTAAACTCTTTACAATATTTACATATATTTATTTTTATTTGTTAGATATATAGATAGATAGTATAGAAGTAGGGAGGAAGTAGGGACAGTAGGATTTCTTATCAATTGTAAAACAAAGTCATGGTATTATTTTCAACAATGACGAAATTCCATTCTAAATTTCATTCCCTATTTCAACCCCTTCAATCTTTTTGTTCGGGATAAAAGGTAGCCTATGTCCTTTCTTAAGGTCTAATCTGTCTCTGTACCAAATTTCATCGAAATTGGTTCAGTGGATTAGGTGTTAAAGTGTAGCAGACAGGCAGACAGAGTTACAAAAATACAGGCTATGTCATCAAGTATGTATATTTGACGATGACACATAATAGGTCCAGGTTTAATAAAAGTGTAAACAATATTTTTAAAAACCTTCATCCTTGATTTAAAACGCGTTTTACTTACAAAACCAACGCGGGCGAAGCCGCGGGCTACAGCTAGTATAAAATAAAAAGGTAAAATCGATGCTAAGTAGTTTATTGAGTTTTATCCTAATAAATTAAAATAGCATAATGCGAATTCCTTAAATGGACCGCAGTGCAATGACCTTTTCCTGTTCATGCTAATGGCCAAAGAACTACATAATTTGGATAAAATATAACGAGCCAGTGTTTCCATAAACAGATATGTACCGTAATCTATACTACACTAGCTGACCCACGCAGCTCCGCCTGCGCTATTTTTACATATAAACCTCACGGAGCCCGAGACCTTTCCAACGAATGCAAAACCGTGGAAATCGGTTCGTGCGTTCTGGAGTTATAGCGTCAGGAAGGAAAACCCGACTTATTTTTATATAGTAGATATGTATATAATAAAACTGTATTGTACTGGGTCGTCAGTAGGTAGGTAGATACATTAATTTAATTCGAATATTTTCTTTTTTCTTATATACCTACATATAAATTCCTTCATATAGACAAAAATCACCAGTTTTTGGATTGTTTGTTTGTCTGTCTGTACATTGTGTCACAATAATCATCAAGCGAAAACTTCTATATAGACTGATAAAATTTGACATAGTGATAAATTATGTTAAGTGTCATGCTTAAGGGTACATTTTATCTTGGAAACGATTTCGTATATAGAGCAACAATGTTTTAAGTTTCACACAGTAAGTACCTAACGGATGAAAAGAAGAGGGATATGTATACATATTATGTTAGAGAATGTATTAGGGTATCTATTAACCCGAAAATAAATAAAAATATGTCTTAATTTTAATTTGAGTTGGTTCCCTAAGCTTTCATAAAAATGCAGGCTTAAAGAATTTAACTGATTTATATGAATTGGGATAGGCATAAACATAGTGCGACGACGTGGCGACCAGTCTGACTCTGCCCAACACACGCATGTTGTGCACACAAAGGGTTGTGCCGCATGGATGTTGGAGCGTCGACACTTGGTCGTTATCATTGGACCTCTCCCTTGGCAGCGTAGTATCGTCGATATTGTCCAGACACTTGTGAGACAGTCATGTCCCAGAAATAGACCACTGAGCAGGATCGCGAATGCGCTGATCCTGTATGGCGATGAAGGTTTCGGCCGCGTCAAGCAGCCATCGGACGTCCCGTTCTCACCGGGCTCTAATTCTAATTTACGGGGAACCTTAGGAGTCGCTGAACGTTCAGAGTGTGGGCCCTAGACGCCTATCGAGTACGGCGGTGACTCCGAGGACAGCGGCGGACTTGCGATCCCCGTCCCCGTGAGCACCGTCTCAGGTTCCCGGGAGGCTATAATGCGCAAGGCAGGATATTTGTAGACATAACGTTTACAGGACAAATTCGATAGTTTCTATGAAATTACTGCTTCATTCCAAATAATAAGAAACGACAAAACACTTGATGATCGAATCTTAAATAGGGTTTACAAGATACCACCGAAATTGTACCTGTTAATCGGATTTGGATACGGAAATTTCCGACATTTGTGAATAGCCCCACTGGCCCCCCTGTGACAGCTGCAGGAGGGTTTAGTTTAATGTGTAAGAATTCCACATACCCCGGTTGATACCCCACAGGTCCCGGGAACCTATTGAAGGTTTTCTCCACGAGAGCAGAAAAAAGGCAGAATCCTGCACGGGCGTAGCCACAGGAAAATCTAGTGCTATACACTAAAAAGTATTTAGCAGTTATTAAAATTGTTAAAATTTGCGCTATATAAATTAGATGTGATTTACTCATAATCCTGAGAACATAAAAATTTCATTTGTAGATAAAATTCTAATAAATTTTTATGATCCATCGAAAATATGTTTTGTCTTTAATGTTTTTTATGCTAATTAGGTATATAGAACATTAATTTATGTGGTTCTCTACAAGATAATCTTGTTTAGGAAAAGAATAAGTCCTTAATAACCATTAGATATTGTTTAAAGATTTTTTTTTTAACTTGTAAACCAAAAAAATCTTTTTCATTATATTAGATTAAAACAGTTATATTATATTAGATTAAATAATAAAAACCGACTTCAAAGTAAATTATATAAAAAGCATAAAATAACGAAAATATATTGAAGTTGGTGCTAGCACATCATGTTAACTAAGACTAGCATGAGCAACGAGCTGACACCGACGTCAATATATTTTCGTTATTTTATGCTTTTTAGATAATTTACTTTGAAGTCGGTTTTTTTTAATACTTACTGAAAACATAAAAAGTTTATATCTCTTAAACTACTGGACCGATTTTGATGAAACTTGTACTCTACCCTAAGTTATAAAATACTCTATTCTATTCTATTGTTGGTGGCTATAAAATTGGGCCCGGTAACCACCGTGTAGCATGCCGTAGCCCTTACTCTGTTGCTGACGTGTCGAAGAGTTCCCTTAGGTACGCAACGATTGCGCCAGCTTGGAGCTGTACATAGTCATCTGGTGTGGGGTATGCCACTCCCAGATGACTCAACCTACGTCTCGCAAGAGCGTTGCAGCCGCACAATATGTGTTGCATTGACTCTTTTTCACCTTCGCAGAATCTGCAAGTATCGACAGTACTTAGCCTCATTCTGTGGAGGTGTTCATTGGTACCAAAATGTCCCGTAAGTGCACCTATTAGGTGCCTTATTTGTGATCTGCTTAGGTTTAATTTAACCCCACAGTCCGCCCTTGTGCTAGAGAACGCTTTGGAGTGGTTTAGGCCTGACGCTGCCGTCCATTCCTTCATGTGTTCGTTCCTAGCATGTGCATATAATGCTTGGTGATATGTTCCATACGGAATCCCTACAAATGGTTCGGGGCCAACCAAATGTCTCTGTGAGCCGGCCCTCGCTAGTCTGTTTGCCTTTTCATTACCCTCGACGCCTTCGTGTCCAGGTACCCAGATAAGGCTGACGCTGTTGTGTCTTCCCAGGTTATTCAAACCTGTAACACCTTCTTTAACCAGTTTGGATACAACTCTGAAGGAGTTTAGAGCCTTCAGAGCTGCCTGACTGTCACTGAGAATGTAAATGGTTTTACCTTTGACATTTCTCCTCTGCATTTCTTTAATGCTGGCAATTATGGCATAAGTTTCCGCTTGGAACACCGACGCATAATGCCCCATGCTGTGACTGATACTGCAGTCCTTGGAAAAAATCCCTGCCCCTGTACCTGACTCCATTTTAGAACCGTCAGTGTACCATATGAGGTGAGTTCCATCAACCGGTTTGAGTCCCCGCGTCCACTCTTCCCTTGATGGTATGTGTACTCGGTACCTCTTATGTGCATGTGCACTGGATTTATTTTGTCACAGGGCATGTCCATTAGATCATCCAATTCCTCCACGGGATCCAATTAAGTGTGTTTTGTACAGGGCTTGTTGCGATTCCAATCTCCTGCTTTTGCAAGTCTGTATAGCCACTTCCTTGCCTCTGTTTGTATATAAGTGTGTAGTGGGGTTAGTCCCAGTATCCACTCAAGAGCCAGTGTAGGCGTTGTTTTGAAGGCACCTGTAATTGCCATGCAAACTACTCTTTGTACCTTCCTTAGAGAATCCTTGCAGATCTTTAGTTTAGTCCTGGGCATACAGCGCTGCCATATGTAAGAATAGGCCTCACCATCGTAGTATATAACCAATATATTACCTTTAGTTTGAGTCCCCAGGTTTTGCCATAAGCAGAACGGCACATATTGAAGACTCGTAAGGCCTTTTTTGTTATATTTTCAACATGACTATGCCGCGTTAGTTTCCTATCGAGAGTTACCCCCAGATATTTAACTTCCGTAGCCCATTTTAGTTAAAATACTCTAACTATTGTAAAAATAATTTTTGAAATCGGACCTGTAGTTTCTGAGAAATCCGCGGACAAACCTACATACAAACATACATACATACACTCATAAAATTTGGTAAATTTGTTTAGAAGCCCACATAGACTAACATAATTATATGAATATTACGCATTTTTATTAATATTAATATCTTATTATATAAAAGAGTAGACAAAAACCCACTCATCACGAAATCTCAGAAACTATAAGTGCTAGGAGTCTCAAATTTTGCATGGGGGTTCCTTTTAGGACGTAGGTGCTCACTATGACGGGTTTTTGTGAAATTCAACCTCTAAGGGGGTGAAACAGGGGGGCAAAGTTTGTATGGGAGAACGCGATTCCTTGGTCCTATTGACTTGAAATTTTGCACAGACATTCGTTAAGAAAATTTATTGAATTTGTATATCATATTTTTTTTAATTTATCCCTTAACAGGGTAAAAAAGGAGTATTATTACTCAACCGATGGCGGTACAAATATATAACAAGAATAAGATACGGTAATTTGAACGATAAAACATAAGTTCCTTGGCCAAGTGGTTACGGAAGCGTCCTCTAAGCGCGGTCTGTCCGGGTTCGCTACCCGCGTGCGGATTTCCTTTTTGTATTTTTAAACTTTGTTTTTGATTTTTTTATTTATATTAAGATTCAATGTTTTCAACAGTTTTAAATATTTAACTCATATTAACTCCAGCATTTTTATCTCTACTATATTTTTATATATATATTTTTTTTTTTATTTAAAATCAGGTATACGTTTACGATTTAGTTATTAGTTAGGAAACTTAATTGATATACTTATTAGTAATAAGTGGTATAATTTGTTTGTTTCCCAAATATATTTCCAAAATGTCTGTGTCGGTAGGAATACAATATGCATGTATTGTACGTGTGTTTTTTCTACAGGTTGGCTGGTGTTGTCCCTATCGAAGTCAAAGTATCGTTACATAGTGTGAAACAAAGTCACTATCCGAGTCTGTCTATATCCGATAGCACCTCCTAAACCACGCAGCGGTTTTCACCATCGGTTATATAATTTTTCATTGAAGGTTTACCTATGTACTTATATAGAAAACCTAATTCAGTTTTATGGGACTCAGCAGACATAATAACAATAATATGATCAAGTAATTCGATTAATTAAATAAGAGCAGCCGTGGTCTGGAGGTTACGGAAACGTCTTCTAAGCACAGCACAGGGTCCGGGTTCAAATCTCTCTTTGGGGTTGTTTTTGTGTACTTTTATACATTTTATTTTTGATCATTTTATTATTTTTTTATTGAAGTGAAACTTCATAAGCGACTTCCAAAAATGTTATCATTTAACGCGTTAGACGTTAAGCGTTAAATGATAGGTGTTGAACGTTACGTGTTAAACGTTAAGAGGCTGACAACAGCCAAATAAGCTTTTTTCAAATCATCTGTAGCCAAATCTATACAGTTTGTGGTTGCAGGAAAAATATATGTTATTCTTGAACATATTTCTAAGACTATTATAGTGTCCAAAACACGTTTTCGAATAATTTTCTCAATACAAAAAAATAGTAAACTGACCTCCTAAAATTTGCTTCAAACCCCTAAAATCCATATTATATATCTTCTTACGTTGGTAAAATTAATAACAATAACGTATCTTATGTAAATACAGAAATTTATTGTTTTTATTTTTCGATTACACAACCAATTTTTAAATAATAAATTATTTTATGTTTTTTAAATATTGTATTAGGTTACACGCGGCCTCGGTCATCGCGTTTCTCGTTCTTTTCTATGCAGACCGACAGTGATCGCATGGATGGACTGCTATACGGACGTATGCCACTTTGCTCCGCTGCCCGAGAGGGCAACGAACGGCGAGAGCCATTGATTATAATTTGAGCAAATTTATTTGTGTAAATATATTATTTGGTTTATCAATAAGTTATAAAAAAATTGCTTGTACATATTACAAATAATAATTACTTAACTTAAATTAATTGATTACGAAAAAAGGGAAATAAAGAAAAATGCCAGAGATCAACCAAATATTTGTATATAACTAACAAAAACTAAGTAAAGAAGTGAGAAACTAAGTAAAATGTTTTAATATTATTGAAATGTAGGTATTTCTGATATACTGATTATTTATAAATTTATTTACTGATAAGTCTGCACAACATTGGAAATGAGTATTCTGTGGAACGCATACTTTAAATTCACTCTAAACTGTAAAGTTTCCTTGGTCTAGCGGTACTGTGTATAGAATAAATAGCCACGAGAACAAGATAAGACTCGGGTTCGAATCCTAGTGGTGATATTTTTTTATATTATTTATTTATTAGTGTTTTGTTTATAGTTTAAAAATAATAATAACGTCTTTTGGTATATTGCTTTATTTTATTACTTTGTTTATATTTTTGAAATAATTTGTTATTTACTTTACGGTAAAAAGATGCGTTTGGCGAACAGTATATAAATGTAAGAGAATGCCATGTCATCGAAAAATCACGTGACAAATTATAGGGAATTGACACCGTTAGCGAATGAAGAAATAGATTCGCTATGAAGCGATTGCATCTTGTCTAGGCTCTAAGTGAACCGACATTGGAAATGAGTATTCTGGGGAACCCATATGTACTTTAAATTCACTTCAAATCGTAAAGTTTCCTTGGTCTAGCGGTATTGTGTACAGATAGAATGTGCACGAGAGGAGTCTCGGGTTCGTATCCCAGAGATTGATTTCTTTTAGTATATTTTTCATTTATTAGTTTATTGTTTATAGTTTTTATATAATATTAATGTTTTTTTGGTATATTGCTTTATTTTATTAAACTTAGTTTATATTTTTGAATTAATTTGTTATTTACTTTACAGTAAAGATGCGTTTGGCTAACAGTGAGAATCAAGTGAACCGTCTGAGATTGGTGCAATAAGTTCATGTACTTGCTTATATAAATCGATAGTAATGACCATAATAAATTGGTAGGTAGGCACTTATTATTTTCTTAGTAAAATGGTTCATGTTTTATACTTCTTCAATCTAAGGGAAGTAGGTACTCACTTCCCCCGGGACGTGCTCTAGCAAGCGTTTTGCACTGCAGAGACTGGTGATTATCGCTAAGCATATGTGTTTTTATGAAGAAGGGATAGTATAATAATTTTTTTATAGGGTATATTATTGTTGCAGAGAACATACCAAGTGAGCACGAAATATAGTGAAGTGAGCCCGAGTGATAGGCGTTCTAGGATTGTCATAGACTTATGGCAATTTTACATTAGAACTGGCTTATTTAAAGACCTCGTAAACGTAACAAAAATAAATTGATATAAGATATCGTGATAGAGTAAATAAATTATATTAATAAGAAATATAATTAAATCGATAATTTAAAATACAACTTCCATTAAAAATTACATTAAATTATAGTAATTATATTGGGTACATTTTTTTTGTCTTCAAAAAAATGTGGCAGTTGCAGGAACTTCAGAAAGTAATTATTACCTATATACTTAGTTCCCTCTGAAAATGTTCCTAAGTAAGTACCTGGGGTCCTACCACCACCTCTATTAGCAGTACTATTATGATCGGGTTCGAATCCCACCAAGTGTTTTATCTATTTAAGTATGTATGTATTCACAAAAAATATATATACAGTCGAATTGAGAACCTCCTCCTTTTTTGAAGTCGGTTTAAAAAGTATGTATTATTATTTTTTCTGGTATCCATTACAGTTTCCAGTACAGGCTCTGCTTAGTTTGGGATCGGGTCGTTATACACCGTGTAAAGTTATTTTTGCAGAGAACAGTCACAAAAGAGCCGAGCGATAAGCATTCTTGGATTGTCATAGACTTAGGACAATTTTAGAACCACTTTAGAAAAAAGTCGTTGACGTCAGAAAAATACAATCGAAACATCAATTATTATCAATTATAATTATAAAAATATAATTATATCAATAGCTACTACTTTCATTAACTTGAAAATTATAATCATATTATTTGCAATTTTTTTCAGTTTATAATATGTATCAGTCCAGGGAAAGTCTGAAAGTAATCCCGTGAAAATGTTCCTATATAAGTACCTGTACTGTATATATAGCTATCTAACTTTATTATTTATTATATTATGCTTCTGGGAATCATACTTATCAGGTTTGAACAATCGGGAAAGGAATCGTGTGAGGTCATAGTATTATTGATCTAGAATCAAATATATCTCAGTATCTAGAATTAGATATATCTGAATCCACCGCTGATCTTCCCGAATTCTAGGTATTTACAAATTCCGCATAGTTTAATTGTATTAAATAATAATACAATTAAACTATGCTAGAGCTTCATTTTATTAGAATGAGACACACAAATGCAGGACAGTTTATTCTCTGACGAGAGTTGTACAACGAACAAATGACATATTTTTCACAGTAACGGCTACTTTTATACTTTAAACAAAACAACGGATTGTTATTGGCTGTCGCGACTACCCTCATGTTTTCATAAATGAATGAACAAGGATGCAGATTTTGAATTCATCAGTTTCAGTTCATTCATCATTCAGTCATCTGTATAATCTGGGCATATGAATGTGGTCTAAAGCCTTTTCGGAACCCAGCTTGTTCGGGAAGCTGGAAGTCAACAAACCTGCGTTCGTCACTGTTCATAATGACTCTCGAAAACATCTTGTACACGTGGCTCAGAAGTGAGATAGGTCTATAATTCTTCAATAAAGTGGTTATCACCTCTATTGAAGAAAATCAGTACCACATATTTCAAGCGTACTTAGTACCCTCGAGTAAGATGGAATTAAATAACCTCTGGAGGACTAAACGTCTCGGTTTTCCACTCGCTCTCAAAGGTTCTGTTGTGATTCCGTCTTCTACACTGAGGAAATCCCAGACATGCCAGACCAGCTTGTACGAGATTAGAATGGCTCTCAAACAGCTTAAAAACCACAAGGCGCCGGGTGAAGACAGAATCACAACAGAACTTCTGAGAACGGGTGGAAAACCGATACTTTTAGTCCTCCAGAAGTTATTCAATTCCGTCTTACTCGAGGGTACTACGCCAGAAGCATGGCACAGAAGTGTGGCAGTGCTTTTCTTCAAGAAAGGTGATAACACCTTAAATTGGAGAATTATAGACCTATCTCACTCCTGGGGGGCGATTCTCGCTTACTTCGAATCGACTTCGATTTCGAATCTGCAATACGAAGCCTATCTCTACTAAGAAATCTCGTAACTCGAAGTGATTTTCTCGAATCTTGTATTCTGGGCAACAATCGAAGTAAACTTCGAAATAATCTCTATTCGAATGAGGAAATTGTTGCCATTATGAAAGATAAATGTCCCGCGAGTCATTCCGTTCAAGTAGATGATACGGTTTTTTTACCGGATGGGATGTTTTTAGTAGAAAAACATATCTTTAAAGTGGTTCACGTCTATAAAATGGTAGAACGACATTTTGTACGATTTTTCATATAATTTATCACAAATTAATGAGTAATAAATACACAAAGCTGTGTGTTCTTACCATAGATTTTTATAAATCTATGGTTCTTACTTAGTAGTCTGTGGCTGTATGATCCTAGTACCTTTGCCTGTCTTTTGGCGAAGTAAAATTAAAACAAAAAAACCATATGTTTATGTATTTATGTTTACGATTTTGTTTTAGTATGCCCGAAAGGTTATAAAAAAGATAAGTTTTATTATTGTTGTCCGTATTCTTAAAGGCGTTTATGTGATGTTTAGGTGTATATAATCTTGTCGGCATAATGATTTTATCTTAATTGGCTGTCGATCGCAGTATCTCTTCTGTCGCAGTATCTTTCGTAGTCTGTGTTGTTAATTGTTTGTTTGGTAATGAATTAAGTTTTAATCAAGTGCGAGGACTTCGTAAAGTACAACTTTGTACTTTAATAAACTATCAAATAATGTTATTTTGAATAAAATAATCTAGGAATACGGTACTCATCTTAAAATTTTAATCATATTATACGGCAAGGTTTGACATTTGTTGTGATTCGAACTCGAGATGATGATTCGAATGGTCTTGACCAGTCGAAGCAGTTCGAGCGGCTAGCGTTCGAAATAGGTTGGGCTCGACATGTCGAGAATACAATTACGTGATTTTTAGTCGCCAATAGTTCGAATTCGAATATTTTTTCGAATTCGTGATTGATTCGAAAGTGCGAGAATCGCCTCCCTGAGCTATGTGTACAAGCTGTTTTCGAGTCATTACGAATCGTCTCATAAGTCATAAGTCATAAGTCATAAGTCATTTATTCATTTGTATAACATAGGTATAAATATGATGTAGGTCTTCATGAATGCAATGAAACGCTATGTTATGCCAGACGGCGTACAAAAGTGTTGTTAGTGACTAATTAATTAAATATTATTATTATTAGGTTAGGAAATTGATTAAAATAATTGAAATTTAATATTACAAATGTTGCTGCTTTAAATGTCAAAGAATAATAATATAGATTAATTGTAAATATGGAAAATTTATACATTAAAAATAGACATGTCAAAGGAAATAATGTCTACGTTACAATTTATATTAAGTATTTAGGAATTCTTCAACAGTGTAATAACATTTTTCAACTAAAAATAATTTAAATTGTTTTTTAAATTGTGCTACATTGAGGTATTTTAAGGCATCAGGTATTATCTCGAGCGCAGGTTTGATGACTTCCAGCCTCCCGAACAAGCCGGGTTCCGAAAAGGCTTTAGTTAGTACCACATTAATACGCTCCGCCAGATTATACAGAAGACCGAGGAATATAATCGGCCATTATGTCTGTCGTTTGGACTACGAGAAAGCCTTCGATTCAATCGAGATCTGGGCATTGGAGGACGTTTTCAAGCTCTTGGACTGGAACGGATTCGGCATCAACATCAATGGCGAATGCATCACTCACCTTCGTTTTGCCGATGATATAGTCATTATGGCAGAGTCGCCGGAGGACCTCAATACGATGCTCAGTGACCTCAGTAGCGATTCCCAACAGGTGGGTCTTAAAATGAACATGGACAAGACGAAGATCATGTCTAATGTCTATGTTACCCCGTGGTCGTACCGGTAGTTGTTGGGAACGATACAATCGAAGTTGTTGACCACTACGTATACCTAGGACAAACTATCCAGTTAGGTCGGTCCAACTTAGACAAAGAGGTCGCCCGAAGAATCCAACTCGGATCGTTTGGGAACTACGCGATATATTCTCGTCCGAAATACCGCAGTGCCTGAAGACGAAGGTTTTTAACCAGTGTATGTTTCCAGTGATGACATATGGTACTGAGACGTGGTCTCTAACGGCTGGCTCGCTCGAAGAACCGATAACCGTTGGGGAAGAAAGATTCTCGAGTGGCGACCACAAACCAGAAGACGCAGCATTGGCAGGCCTCCCACTAGGTTGACAGACGACATTGTGCGCGTCGCAAGTAACCGATGGATGCAAACAGCCAATTGTCGTTCATTGTGGCGTTCTAAGGGGGAGGCCTATGTTCAGCAGTGGACGTCTTCCGGCTGATGATGATGATGATGACTCGGTGAGACGTATCCAATGAGTCCAAAATTGGTGGGTCTACGTTTAATAGTGCAGAAATCCTGTGACTGTGTTCCTGCTCCATCGTCAGACCCTGATCACCATTTTTGTACCAACTACTCGGCGAGACTTATCCAACGAGTCCAAATTCGTTGAGTCTACATTTAATGGTACAGAGATCATGGGATCACCTTCTGCACTATAATTAGACCCTGATCACCATCTCTCTACCAACTATTCGTTGAGACCTATCAGCGAGTTCAAATTCGGTGTGTCCACGTTTATTCGTGGAGAGATCCTGGGTCCATCATTCCATCATTAAACCGTGGTGATGTTACCACTTATCTACTCTTTAGTATCATCGGATTTAGGTACTCATGAATTTTTAGTGGCTTTCAGACGAATGGAAGTTATAGAAAATGTCTTTTGTATATCTAATATGTCTGCATCGATTTGGAAAAGAGCTCATGGTCTTCAAACGGCTAAACTGGTTTTCATGTAACATAGCTAAGAACCATCTGGCTTAAACTAGCTTTCAAATAAAAAAAAACAGTATTCAAATCCATCTACTTGTTGGAGCGCTACGACGCCATATACAGACAGACAAACAGACATAGTCATCGGACTTATAACACCTTTTTGGTAAGTGTCAATCCGTTTAGGCCGAAAAGTATTTTATAGTAGTTGTAAATAAAGTCTTAAAATTATTACAAATTTTTTTTTTCGCCATGTCTAATTTATTACTTGCTCTACTTACAGGATAAAAAAACGAACCGACTTCAATTCTTCGCTTCATTTTTTTTTAATATTTCTATTTTACGGCGTTTTTACAATTTTTTCTGACACGCCTTTTTTGTTTTTTCAGGAACTATTTAATAATTCAGGAATATTTTTTTGTATGGAATATATTTTCAAATAGGTTAATAATTGCCAGTGTTATGCGCGTACATTCATAAAAAATATATATACAGTGGATTTGAGAAACTCTTTCTTTTTTGAAGTAGGTTAAAAAAAAATTATTACAACAATGAATGCACGACGGGCCTGTTAATCTAGCTGTAAGACCCTGCTACTCAATAGGTCGAGAGTTCGATTCCCACCAAGTGTGTGGGTTTTATTTATCTTTTTTAAGTATGTATTTCCAAAAAAAAATAAGTTTATAAGTATTTGTATCAGTCAAACGTCTAGATGTTATTTATCTTTTATGTATGTATTATAAAAAAATATATATATTATTAACAGCGCCATCTATTGTTTAAATACGATTTATTGATCGCGGCAATGCGTTCGTCAGCTTGTAGTAGTTCATTATTTTACCGCAAATGGCATCGCGCTGGATTATCGGAGAATAAGAGGGCGTGACACGGGGGCGTGACTGAAACATCGAAACGTGGAAAGTATTTAGGTCCTGTCAGCCTCTTAAGCGTTAAATTTGTTAAGGTTATGAAAGCGCTCATGTGACGCCGTCACCGAGTGAGTGAGTAGGTGAGTGGGCGAGTGGGCGAGTGGGCGATTGGGCGAGTGGGCGAGTGGGCGAGTGGGCGAGTGGGTGAGTGAGTGAGTGAGTGAGTGAGTGAGTGAGTGAGTGGGTGAGTGGGTGAGTGGGTGAGGGGGTGGGTGAGTGTTTGAGTGGGTGAGTGAGTGAGTGAGTGAGTGTGTGTGTGAGTGTGTGTGTGAGTGTGTGTGATTGTGTGTGTGTGTGTGTGATTGTGTGTGAGTGTGTGTGAGTGGTTCGGTGTGGTTCGGTGTGGTACGGTGTGGTACTCGGACTGACCGGGACTGAGCGGGACTGACCGGGACTGAGCGGGACTGACCGGGTCTGAGCGGGACTGAGCGGGACTGACCGGGACTGAGCGGGACTGACCGGGACTGACCGGGTCTGAGCGGGACTGAGCGGGACTGAGCGGGACTGATCGGGACTGAGCGGGACTGACCGGGACTGAGCGGGCACGGCCGTTGGGGGTTTAGTGTATAAGAATCCTACATACCCGTTTGACCACCAACAGGGTCCCATAAATCCCATTAAAGGCTTCCCCCGTGACCCCTGTAACCGTGAGCACCGTGACAGGCTCCCGGGGAACTATAATGTGCTACTCCGGCGGCGCGGCGGGTTCTAAGTCAAGGCACTGAGTGGTATCAGCTGGTGCAGATCCCGACAGATACCCCAGGTCCGCCCTCTAATGTGCCGATGTGATAGCCGCGGGGGTTTTAGTGGGTAAGAATTTCCCGGTTGACCCCCGTTTACGTCTTAACGATGAAACCGAACAAGGAAGCCCGTATTGTTTCCATAAATTGGTTTTAAAGAAATGGTGTCCTGTTCCTGTCCTTAATCCACCCAAATTGTGCACCGGTACACGTCTACAGTTTCTAATAAAATTATAAATACAATTAACAAATCACAAGCTCAGAGATTCAACGTTACAGGCTTAACCTAAGCGTTGAGTTCTTTGCCCATGAACAGACAGCTATACGTCCTATATAGCCCTCTTCTAAACAAAATTTGTTCATATTGCGTTACGAAAAGTCAGCTACAAACATTATTTATGAAGAAATTCTATAATCAAAGGCAGTAACTTTAAATTACGTATTCATTTTGTTATTCTCAATTACACCCGTGCGAAGCCGGGGCGGGTCGCTAGTTACTTACATATATACGCGTCGAATAGAGAACCTTCTTTTTGAAGCCGGTTAAAAATTTGTAAGAGCTAAAGAAGCAAATAATATATAGTAAAAACGTATGTATATGTGTTTGTGTGTGTGTGCGCATGTTTGTCATGCGTGTGTGTGTATGCATGTTGGTGTTTGAGTGGGTGTATGTAATACCTCTAACTAAAGTAAGTCATATCTACTCGTTTAACATTTTTCAAGACCACTAATCGGTTTGTTTAACCGAGCATTATATTTAAATGCCAATATAATAAACTCTGACCATCTTGTCTATTGATGGGCTGTCAATTGCGGTGTCTGCTATCTTCTTGATAAAGACCGTAATGGAGGTTAAACACGATAAAAAATCTTATTTTTCTCATTAGCTTCGAACATAGCGGATATGTGATTAATGAACGATGGTTAATTGCTTTGGTATGTACAATGTGCCGGGAAGGATGAACCCCACACTTTGGTATGCCGGTATTCCTATGCCTTATGCCATATAAATATGTAATTTGGTAACTCCTTTCATCACTAGAACTACATAATAATCTGCAAATGTCAAATTGTTGAGTCATCATCATCACCATCATCACCAGCCGGAAGACGTCCACAGCTGAACAAAGGCCCCCCCCCCTTAGACCGCCACAATGAACGACAATTTGCCATTTGCATTCACCGGTTGCCTGCGACGCGAACAATATCGTCGGTCCACGAAATTGTTGAGTTACTTAGGTCAAATTAAAACTTATAATTGGTAATGTTGAATTTTGGCTTTTTCACCTGTCTTGTCAAATTTTTGATTTTACTGGTTCAAAGTAAATGTCAGCTACTGATACAATAGTTTACCACAGTGTACAAAATAACATGATATTGCTGGTATAATATACCAGCAATATCATGTTATTTATATTATAGCCAAAGATAGAAGTATCTCACGGTCAAAAAGCGTTTTGTATTACAAAGGTTTATTACAATGGTTTATGATCAAATAGTCAAATGTTCTACCACCATACAGTTTCTTTCAGACATCGTATGTCTAGTTTCATGATTCTTTTTTTTTTTAATGTGATATTAGTCGTCAAGCCGCGCCACTATTGTTTCACGCATTCCGGATCCTGATTTCTTTAGCTGATCAAATCTACTTCTACATTATTAACAATACGAGGAAAAGGAGAGTTGTTAGAGGTAGTAAATAAAAATAAGCAGATACAAAAGCTCATCATACGTCATAGAGCGGCGTTGGCAACTGCACTACAGAAACTTAAACCCACTGAAAGGTGCGATTTTCCGTAAGGTATTTCCTAGTTTCGCATTCCCGCAGTGCACTATACAATCGTTATCTTACTCCGAGAACATAGGGTGACCTTAGTTCCCAGTTAACCCGGCGTAAATCGTTTGCGTTTAGGCATTTACAAGTGTAGTCGCACATATTACAGGCTCTGCCTAGTTTGGGATCAAACAACCGTGAGTCCACGATCCAAGGATATTACATTATACTAGCTGACCCGCGCAGCTCCACCCACACTTTTTTTACATTGTATGCTGCAATATCACCTAGCGGTATGAAATATACTTTTCGACCTTTCCTCATAACCTACCAAATATACATAAAACATTTCATCAAAATCGGTTAAGACGTTTCGGAGGAGTGCGACCATAAACACGAAAACACCGTGACACGAGATTTTTATATATTAGAAGATATTACGCCAATCAAGAGTATGATAGATCTGATTCATTGTATACTTTACAGTCGACGAAGTATGATTATAAAGTTCCGTGTGGTTACGTATTGTACAAGCAGCCTTTAATGATAAGATATGCGCCTATATAATCCAACTCTTTGTCCTGTAGCAAAAACGTTGAGGAGTATATACCATAAAATAATGGCGAATGTATTATCTAGGAATAACTGTTCTTAAGTAGCAAAAATCATAGTTATAAAGCTTACTGTATTGTTCTGTAATTGTTAGACCCAGATATATATGATTGTTGGTTTTTAAATCCATTGATTGTTATATTATATGTATTTATGTTGTACTCCATGGTGCAGCGGGAATCCGCTCGTTTTGCAACTCGGAGGTCACGGGTTTATATCCTGCGGGGAGCAATTTGTGTAATGTTGTTACTTACTGGTTATTAGCAAGCCGATCACCTGATTGTCTGTGGAAAGTAAGATAATCCATGCGTCGAATGGGTATGTAAAAATGTGGTCATGCTCGTGACCTTTCCCTGGTCGTGTCGGATTGTTTGAGTAAAGAAAGAGAGAGTGCACTTATGACTGCGCAAGCACTTTTACCATACCTACTTGTGCACTATAATATCTCTTTACTTGACTGAGACTTTATAATTAGTATTAATGTGCCACTCATCCTTCATTAGTCTTATTGTCTTGACCAAGTGTTCTTTCAGCTACAGTGACTATCACGGTGACATACAGCAAGGTGTATACAAAATACATATAATACTAATTTTTCTATCTCTATGATTGCTACTCATTGAAATGTTCAACTTTTTATTAAATTGTTTCTAATGTTAAAATAGCTAAACGTACCAATCTATAATTTTCGCTTATCTCCTCAAGAAAGTATTTTTTTCTTGAATATTATTCGCCTGCGATACAGGTCTGCCTTACAGACTTGATACAGGTCCCAAGCGTGTGGAGTATGGCAATCCCTCCCTTGTAAGTGGGAGGCATTGGTGCAGCAGTAGATGTATTGTATAGTCGGCAGATAATGATGACAGGTCTGCCTAACTAATAACTAAACAACGGTCCCGCCGTTGTTTCGTGTTTAGTTATTTATTTATTCAGAATAATAAATTAAAAATAAAAGGTGGTTGGCCATCAATTTAGTACACCAGTAAAAGGAGGAGTCGTCCAAATGTGCGGGTAATGGTATGTACTTTACATGGCGTCGTCGCTTCGCCACGATTTCTCGTGATGTCCACGGCTTCGCTCGCATGTGCCTCATTAAACACCATTTACGTACAATATAAATAAAATTTTTATTACGGACGACTGGTGTATCTCTGACCTTATATTCTGATTTCACCACATTTTAAGACAAAAATTCAATTCTGAATATAATTTTTTTTTCGAACTCGTGAAAATACGCGTGCATAAAATATAAAAACATATGGAGTGTGCAAAATAATAATAGGTCCTATACCAGCTGAGGTCAACTACTGTTTATAATTTATCATTTTCATTGGTTTATCCCGGGAGGTTTTACAAACCATTTTATTCTTCAAAAGGGCCTCTACGTGTTCCTACGCAAGCCTAATAAAAGACCGGACGAAGTCCGAGATGCCAAAATATATACAAAATTTTTTTGGATGATTTCTGGCATTGCTTTGAGGATCTTTATATTATGACTAGCTGTCTAGCTCTGGCACTGATTCTAATTCTATTTAACTCAATACATTCGTGTCTGCAAAGGGTTATGTCGTCATAAAATTAAATTATAGCAGCTGCATAATAAACAAGGTTAATGTGGCTGAATTACAGATAATTAAAGTACTATTATCCAAGAATTTACACTCGTAATTAATTGCGAGTATCCAACATCGGACTCCAATAACGGGATTGTATGTAAATCCCGTAAAGTAATTAGGAGTGCAGATGTCCGCTCGTGGGCATAATGGCGTTCGATATCAGAAAGCGCATCTCGCCATGGAAAGCGCTGCAACCCGTTTCTGCACCCAACTTTCCAAAGCCAGGAGACGTTAGCCCAGCCTAGTCGCTCGTTTATCACAGCTTTCTATATACCCGCCTACTTCATGTACCCCATCGATATAGTATATCGATGATGTACCCGATTAGATATACTCTTGGGTGAAATGTATTTCGTTATCTTTGGTATTTAATAATATCCTGGGGCAGTCCACACACAGACATCTGATACCAAATTAATCAAATTAATCCGACGCCTGATAAAAATAGATAGGTTGATAAATTTAAAGACAAATATATATCCAAACTTATCGAAGTCTCAAGAGACCGTTGGACTGGTAGCTTCTTCTGCCAATGTATAAGCTTGGCCATACATAGAGGTAATGCCGCCAGTCTTTTAGCTACCCTTCCCTCCCAGTGCGGCGACAACTTGGAGGAAGTTTTTACTTAGTTTAAGTATACAAATTTGTAAATAAACTGTAAATATTTACTTTCAATAAAGATCTAATGTATTTAATATACAATTAAAACAATTAATTCGCACAATTATAAGAATAAATAACATCCAAGAGATTAGCCATCGCATCACCATCATTGAAGCAGTAATGGTAGCTAACCACTACATCATTAGACCATTTAATTAGATTTGAATCTTGGTATCTGAGGGACTGACTTTAGCCCGCAAATTGTATAGTATCCTTCACATCGGAACACTGCATTTTTCTGTGTGAATTAACTATCCAAGTACAAAAAACTTTTTTCTATTTTATTTTTATTTCCTTCATAATTCAAACGGGGCAAGAATTTGTCCACAGCCTATCCCTTACTTTCTATTATTGTGAAAAATCCTTAGTTGGACACACTCGTTAGTTGGTTTTTGACGTAATAGCTAGGAATTATGGTATTTGCTATGCTGACTCCAAAAATCTCTCACTTCCGAATCATTGCTCAAGAATGAAATAAAATTACATCATTTTTGCACAAAAATAACATTACATAATTTCCCTCGACTGTTTTTCTGTAACACCAATTTATAATATCTTACTAAAAAGCAGATCGTGGTAACGACCTCTGAGTTATTACGTGGTGTGCTACAAAAAGTGACAGGACCTTGTAAAAAGTGCCATCAGAGTGGACAATATTAGCTTCATAAAAGACTGAATCTACAACAGGTTGCGTTGAGAGTAAGACTATTTGACGCACGGATGTTGCATTGGGGCAACGCACTCGGGAAAACAGTTACTTCACTTATTATAAGGACAATATTATATGATTTAAAAACGAATAGAGTACTTACTGTTTAGGTATGATGGCTGGGTAAAAAAGTAATAATTCTGTTTAGTCTGTCCGTTAGATTATCAAAAATAATTATTTTTTTATTTAGCAAAACAAAGACACTCTAGCGTCAAATTTCGGGAATGGGGGCTCCTTATGTCAGGCCTCAGTAAACATTGTATACAGGCATGATATTTGTAATTTTTTGTTTAATTGAGAAAAAGAAAAAATACTTGCCAAATATTTTTTGATAATCTAAATGACGGACTAAATATAATTCTTTAGTCATCTAGCCTATTACATGCATTAGTATCTGATTAAAAGTGGGTATGAACAAGCAGAATACAAAGTTCTATCATTAGTTCGAAAATTTCAATAGACAGCTCGCCAAGCAAATTATTTTATGTTTTTGTGTTGAACGTCCATTCCTTTGGTAATTCATATTATTTTTGCTATTCAAAGCGAGAGATCAAAATTTGCTTATCATGACTAAATTGACTTGCTCTACGACTCTATCGGAAGCCGGGTCTCACTGACGCGATAAAAAACATAAAATGTGATCATCAATGTCAAATAATGTTTATCTAAGTATAAAATAGTGTAAAGTTGATGCCTTGAATTGATGATGAAATACTTTTTATACACTATAGTTGATCAGTTCGAAAGTTTGTGAATTATTCAAGAGTTTTTTTTGCAGTTATAATAGCAGCTATCGTAAAATCATGGCCTAGTTTATACATATTATACAATACCATTTAACCCGATATTGTTGGCTTAGTATTTTGTTCTTAGGGGTCGTCCATTAATCACGTGATGTTTTTTAGCAACTTTTTAACCCCTCCCCTCTCCTGGCGATATGTGGTGAGGTTTTAAACTACCCAAAATCACGTGTATTTTTTTTACATACTATATTGAAATTTTTGGAATATTATTTTTAAATGCGGTAACAGCTCAGTGGGTGAGCCTTGGAAACAAGGTGCGCAGGTTCGAATCCCGGCTCGCACCTCTGATTTCTTCAATGAATCATGTGCGAACCGTCTTTGTGCGATTGTTACTAGCTTTCGGTGAAGGAAAACATCGTGAGGAAACCTACATGTCTGAGAAAGACTAACTAGCTTTCGAATGACGTGTGAAGTCCGCCAACCCGCACTTGGCCAGCGTGGTGGACTATGGCCTAAGCCCCTTCATCTTGAAGGGACGCCCGTGCCCAGCAGTGGGACATTAACAAGGGCTGGTATTATTATGGAATATTATTTTTAAATACAGGTAACTGATTAAGTGTTGAAGGGGAAGTCGTTGCCGGCAACGGTGAGTCAAGGCCACGTGCCGCTGTTTGGTTTAGAAATTGTGCATTCCACTAAAAATAAATACACGCGATGTCTCATTGCACCCCTCCTGGTGATATTTCGTGATTTTTTCGGAACCCCTTTCGAGCCTCACGTGATTAATGGACGCCCCCTTACCACGTATCAATGGATTTTTTTTATCGTATGGATGATTTAAAGACTGTTGTCTCGATGACATCAATTGAGTCCTTTTTTACGTACTCTCTGAAGTACGGAGACGCTCAGTTCAAATGCTATCAAACTGTCACCCATCTTTGAACTAACGTTGCTTAATCAAGTAATAGTTTACTGAATACTCCCCCATCTCATCCCGTTGGATGTCCCTAAGAGGCGACTAAGGGAAAACAAGAAGACGGGCAGCAGCGTCTTTATTACCCGACTACGGAACGGAGGGAGGGTTATGATTTTAACAAGAATGTATGTATGTATAAGCCATCTGTACCCGCATATCTTCTTATTTTTTTTATACCACCAAGGTGGCAAACAAGCATGCGGCCCGCCTGATGGTAAGCAGTCACCGCAGCCTATGGACGCTAGCAACACCAGTAGGATCACTAGCGCGTTGCCGACCCCGTAAAAATTTGTTAACTCCCTTTTTAAAAAACCCCATGCTGTAATTATTCGGGAAAACCTCAGCAGGCAATTCATTCCACAGCTTCAAAGTGCGGGGAAGAAAACTTCTTTGAAACCGCAAAATGACATTGTTTTTAAGATGTGACGATAAACGATGTCCCTATGGATGGCGAGAGGTGCGATGGTATTAAGTGGCCGTGGGCATCATGTCAAACAATTCTTCAGAACACTGTCCGTTATACAATCGGTAGAAAACACACAGGGAAGCAAAATCTCTTCTCACCCGTAGTGATTCTAGACCGTTTGAAACTTCAGGATCGTCGACAATCCTGATGGCTCGTCTCTGCTCGGTGCAGAGACGAGCCATCAGGATTGAGTCAAGTGGTCCAAGTTGGTATTCAGGCGCTGCCGCCCATAAGTGACAGCTGTACTCCATATGCGGCCGAACTTTAACAACCTATTGCGCGAAGTGAAGTACTTCTTCGCGCTATTAAGCACACCTTGCTTTCTAGACGCCAGCTTGACCTTGTCCTCAAGGTGCTCTCGGAACTGCACATCAAAGGATATTTTGACACCTGAGATCCCGATGATCTTTGACATACTGAGGGCTGTGTTCTGGAATTGAGGTATTACAGCGAACGGGGTTTTCTTAGTGGTGAACGCACAGACTTGTGTCTTAGTGTGGTTCTAATCTACTTAACATAATTTGACAAGTAGGGTGTCGTTAGAAGCGTCTTGATTGTCCGCTGGTTATAGGCTATATAATATCACATTATTAGACTGCGATTTTATCCGTAGTCGGGTTTTAGTTTTTAAAACTTATTACTTGTATTGGATTACCTACTATATCCCCAAGCCTCCGTGGCGCAGTGGTAAACCGCTTGCTTTGTAAACCGGAGGTCGCAGGTTCGAATCCTGCGGGGGGCAACAAATTTGAGTAGTTGTTCCTTACTGGCTAGGACAATGCAGGCCGATCACCTGATTGTCTGTAAAGTAAGATGATCCATGCGTCGGATGGGCATGTAAAACGTCGGTCCTGCGCCTAACCTCCCCCCGGTCGTGTCGGTATTCCGTCCCACCGGATTATGAGAGGTATTATATAAAGGAAGAGAGAGTGCACTTGTGTCTGCGCAAGCGCTTGTGCACTATAATATCTCCTGCGTACATGGCTGATCTTGTGAAAGATTGGCCGCTGTGGTCGTTTCGGCCAGGGGGACATTATTATTATTATATCCCCAAGACGCTTGCCAAGAGTGAGGATTATGGCAACCCCTCTCTTCTAAGGGGAACGTCTTTTGTTCAGCAGTGGACGCATTTCGCCTACTGCTGATGATGAAGATTACAACTTGCTATGGGTGCCTCAATAACAAAGTTACTTTCTTTATCCTTAGTAACTTTTCGACAGATTTTTAGATTTTAATTTTGTAGATGTATTAGTTCTTTTGTCTCTGTTAAGGGATTTTATTTATTTACTAGATTTTACAAATGTTCCTGATGTATAATAAGATCTTCAGTTGTTTCCTATAAAAACACCGAGACTGAATCTCGATGAGTTTCGGGAAACTACAAAACATTCATAGTACAAGTGTACGCTGCACATGTTTTGAAAGTGTGTAATAAGTGCGTTCTTCAACAACACATAAAGTAACGAGTCATCCCAACCAAACTGGTTCATATAAATCACAGCACGTCATTATTATCAACCATTATATAATTTAAATTAGTTAATTTGAAATTATGCGTTGTAAACTAGTACATATTAGATTACGCCCATTCACGCCAAATGAAACTGCGTGCACGCTGTGAGATCGATGCGTGAGCGTCGCGCGCGTCGCTAAGCCGAGAAAGTTATTTATAGGCTAGTTCGACTGCATCTTATTTGATTAACTATTTAGTTTAAATGCGTATTACAATTAGATAGAATACTTTTACGCTGCTCTGTTTCTTTTTTTTTTTGTTGCGCTGGCCGTATGTAATACGCCGAAAGCGATGTAACGGCACTGTGAGTCTCTTAAGGCGTTCTCTCGAGGAAACTTACAAAGGTTACCGAGACCCTGTGGGGTCACCCCTGGGGAGAGTCAGTTGGACCCCCGGAAAACCCCCGCAGATATCGCCTCAGCTTGGCGCCTCAGCACATGAGAGAGGGGACCTATGTTCTCCGGTGGGTACGGCTCTAGATATCCCTTCAGTGCCTAGCCTTTGAGCCCGCTGCCGGGGGCACATTGTAGCTCTCCGACAACCTGCTACTGTGCTCACGTGGATGGGGGCCGCAATCCCGCCACCGTTCTTCTCCGAATCGAAGACACTCTAATGTGGCGTTATTTGATTGGGGTCTTCTGTGCTTGTTCTCACAGTGCTCTACCTCTTTCCAAACTTTAATCCTATTTCAGGATACAAATATTGATCTAGAATTGCATGTGGCACGGAGTAAAATTTCTGTTAATAAGCTGCTTAATGCACACACACAATTATTTTATAAAATAATACCCGTGGGGTTTCCGGGTAAGAATAGCACCCTCCCATCTCCGGTCGTTGGGTGTCCGTACTAAGGAAAAATAAGAAGAGTGGGCAACAGCGTCTTTTTATTGGATTACCTATCACCTATACTACGAACCTCAGGACACCTGCCAAGCGTAGGGATTTTGGCAACCCTTCTAAGATGTAGGCCCTTGATCAGCTGTGAACGTCTTTCAGTCGATTATGATGATACTGATTATATTTTTTTATAAATTACTACTAATTTATCAATACACACGGAAGTGAACTAAGTCAATCGTTACTGGATGAGCGATAGCAAGTACGAGAATGGCTGGCCAACTGATTAATGGGCATGTTTACACGGAATGCTGTAAACGGAATAATCAACGGAGTCTCTACTAGTAAACAAAATCGCTATCCGTGTCTGTTTTTTCTCTTACTACTTTTAAACTACTTATGGGATATTGATGTGATCTTTGCAATCATTCGTAAAATACCTTTTAGAAGGTTGATATGTACCTATGTATGTATGTACAATAATTGTACAGTAGATACATATTAAAAGAGCAATCTCTATTCAAATTCAAAAATATTTATTTCAAATAGGCTTAACGCTAGCACTTTTGATCGGTAATTTTTTTTAAAGCTACCACCGGGTCACAACGCGGCCTCAACTGAGAAGATCTTGGTTTTGTTACAATTTGGTCAACATCAGCGACAATGTCTCCTGCCGTACGAAAGATAATAAATATAACGGAAAAATACGACGTAAATACAACAAACTTAAAGGCTAAAGGGATAGTAGTCGGACCAGTCCCCCCAAGCAGAACCCGCGCACGAGTTGACTCGAGTAGCAGCCATCACTCCCATATTAGTTGGTGGGTGCCTTGAGCTAGGGACCTTACTTTTCCGGGGCCCGCCACACATCGACCTGCTACCACCCGTGGTGGCGTGAGGATTTCCCCACGTAAAAAAGGGACCATCCAGGTGGGTAAGACCACCGTAATGTAGTCAGACATTCTGCCGCCGAGCAGCTGTATGTAAACACTGCTGTGTTCCGATATGAAGGGCACTATAGCTGGTGAAATTACCGGGCACAAGAGACTTACTGCCGAACCTACAAACGGCAATTAAAGTTAATGATCATTAATCCTTTTTTTTAAATAGGATTATTTCGACACTCGGAGCCCAATAATACTTAATACGCAGATAGTAAGTAGAGATGTCGAAATTAATCATAAACGGCTCCGACAGTCGAAATAAATAGATTTAAAAAAGTGACTTAATTCGAATTAGAGTTAATTGTAGTTTGTGAGTGCGGTAGTTAATGACGTGCGGCAGTGCCATGCCAAATCTATAGGCAAGCGTGCCGCTTACCATCAGGCGAGAGTTTAGCTTCTCTCGTCATTAGGTTGAAAACAAAATGTCAGTAAGGTCACCAGTTCTTTATGTTTATTTATATTAACGCCCTAAGCAAGCACTTAACGTTTGTGTCAAACATAATGTATGTACATTATTATGTACAAATATGTGCTGGGAACAGCCTGAGAGTAAAGACATGGCAACAATACATATTGGAGTATCGGAGGTTGCTTCACAAAGTAGACAAAAAGAGTAGTGATAAAAACCTCATTACTCGTATTCAAAGGCACTTTAGCGTATAAATTGTACGGACAAATTGTAGCAGCCTTTTTGTGTCTGTCTGGGGTACTTGTTTTACTATATGGATATAAAAAAAGAAATTGAGAAAACGCGTGGTAATAAAGGAATTAAGTACAAGTATGTTAGCGAGTTTACTGTCTTTGTTTTTTTTTCACCGGCCGAATAACCAAAATTTGTCTGAGTATGTGTAGGTACTCAGTTATTTCACCTGAATCTGGTATACTTACGAGATTCAGGTAAAGTCGAGGTGAGAGATGGAGAGAGTTTAACCGTATATGTAGTTATTATAGAATATGTTTTTGAAACTGTAATAAGTATAAAAAATTTAATCATGGTGCCTTTAAAATGAGTTTATTAAAAATAATAGTAGGTAAGTAAATACATGCGTTATTAATTGATACTCTTACTTCATGGGCTAGATAGATGAAGAGAGAGAGAGAGAAAGATGATATTCATGACTAGAAGCAATTTAGGATATTTTCCTGCGTTGACCGTCCAACCGCCTCAGTTCAATATGCTTAGTAAAAACCTAAATATTGATGGATTTGCGATAAAATCCGAGAAATTTAAAAAGTGTATTTGGAGTCACATAGTCTATATTGTATTAATTGGTTTTACAATAGTTCTCACCTTTTCTTATCGCATTTGCTTTTAGAGTTTTATATTTTACTAGTCATGGGCACCAGTAACTTAAGATCTAGCTTGACTACATGTTATCTAATTATAAATATTATATTTTTAGTGTCTAATATAATAAAAAAATGATTAAAACATGCCAATATTAAGTAAGCTAAAACCTATTGCACGCAAATATTAAGTAAGCCAAAACCTAAAGCACGTGGCACCTTCTTCCTGTGGGTCCCGACAGTGTGCGGCGCAGCTCTCGACACAACACCATAAATTAGCAACTTTTAGAGGCAGTTTCCGTTACGCAGCGTCCAAATGTTGGAATAATATCCCACCGCCATTGAGAAACCTGCAGAGTTTAAAAAACTTTAAAAATAAAGTTAAAAATATCCTCTTTGAACACCAAAGACAGCAGGAAACATTAAAGCACGATACTAGGTTAATTTGAGATGTGCAGCATTTTACTAATTTTAAAAATTATTATGGCTTTATAGCATTCTACTTTACAATATTATTTAATTATAATTATATACATTATTTCACTCGGAAGCGTGGTAGTCTAGTGCGATACATTAGGTTTTAAGCTTGATTTCATAGACGTACTATATACACTAAATTAATAATCATAGGAGACATATTAAAATTCAAATTACTGTCGTGGATTTAATTATTTTATTATTGTTACTTTCTTTTTACACACATCAAAAGTGTCTAGGGATCAACATATATTTTTGCAATAACTTTTCTCCTGATTGATATTAATTAAAATTTTCTTTAAGGATTCATCAAATAAAGTGTTTTCGTTTGTCACAGTAACGATAAACCAAGTCACCTTTGCATTAATAAAGAAATTTGCCATTTTCCTAATAAAGGGATTTTTGACATTTGAACCACTAACACAAAAGTTCGAAAAAAAGACTGAAATAACAGTTTTCTTTAAAATTTTATTGGGTAACTTAAACAATTAATAATCCGTGTTTCTACCGCGAACACTAACAACACAAGAACATCGGTTTGGCATACTCAAAATGAGTTCATCCAAATCACGCTGTGGAATGGCCGCCCATGTTCGTTGCAACAACAAAAAAAGGTCTTCTTGCGACTGGATACCCTCCATATTCGGCAGAGCTCTTCTCTGTAGCATATCCCATGCATGCTCAATCGGGTTCAAGTCTGGCGACTGAGCAGGCCAGGGCAGGACATTGATGTTAGCTGCGGCGAGAGTCTGTCTTACAACTCTTGCGGTGTGCGGTCGTGCATTATCATGCATTAACTGAAATAAGGGACCGATTTGCACTTGTAGAGGAACGATGACGTCTGATACAATCGTCTCAGCATAAATTTGAGCGTTGAGGTTGCCTCTGATCCAAATCAACTCAGTTCTTCCGCCGATCCAAATACCCGCCCATACCATGATGGTTCCACCACTATAAGGATGGACTTCCTGGCAGGATTTTAATCGCTGTTGGCGTCCAGGGGTTCTCCAGTGTCGTATACGTCTTGTATCCGGTCTCATATCAAAACGAGACTCATCAGAAAAGCACACGAAACGCCATTGTTCTTCTGCCCAATTTCTGTGTTCAAGAGCCCATTGATATCGAATCCTACGATTGTGCATTGCTATAGGTGGTACCCGTAGCGGTCTTCGGGAATGAAGGTTCACTTCATGCAAGCGGTTTCTGACTGTTTGGTCGCTAATTAAGTTCCCTGAAGAGTGATGAAGCCTCACGGCTAACATCATGGCAGTTATTGTTGGAGCTCTTCGAGTTAAGATTTGAATATATCGGTCTTGTCTCCGTGTGGTGCAGCGATACCGTCCTCCATGGCGCTCAGCCACGGTACCAGTGCTTCGGTAACGTGTCCAAAGTCGACTGATAACACTCTGACTTGTATTCAGAGCTAAAGCCACAGTACGTTGCCGGGAACCAGCTTCTATCATTCCCACGGCTCTGAGCATTTCTTCCCTGCTTAAATGACGTCGCCGCTCCATAATAACGTTGGTTTTAATCAGTAGTAGGAAAACAGTAGCACTAATAATGTCTTCAATGCGTTGTATGTTTTTATAGGGAAAATATTGACAGCTGATTTTCATCTTTTACTCGAATTTGATTCACAGTTGCTGATTCAAATTATGAAATGCACCAAAAAGGATCCATATAAATTTATAAAATCATAAATTTATTACAAAGCCACATCTCAATCTCAAGAAATCCGCTTAAAAATGCTTGATCCCTAGACACTTTTGATGTGTGTAGTTTGTTTTCTTCTTCTAGTAGTAGTTACTCGTTTTAATTAGGTGGTGCTTAAGTTATATTTTGCTTCTTTCTTAGTATAGGTTGCACAATACGTGTGTGCGGCGAAGTATCCATGCAGTCACCGGGGGTTCCAACGGAAGACCAGCGCGGCCTGCTTGCAAGCCGCCTTATGCTGAGTTGGAACCCTTTCGTTGCAAGCTTTTACTACTTATACTGTTTTCTTTTGTTTTGAACTATGTATGTAACCTGTTTGCTTCGAATAAAAAGTTTTCTTCTTCTTCTTCTTCTTCTATTGCAGCCAACAGAAAGATGTATCTATTAACTAGTTACTACGTCGCCCGGTTTAACTAAGTCCATAGAAGGGAAAGCTTTCGCTTCTGTGGGTTGTAAACGACGCATCCTTGCCTTGACGTTCAACCTTGCACACTGATCACTTGCGCCCGCGCACGTGTCCGGTTTCATCGTAGAGGCAGCGCACGCGATCACAAGGCTATAGAAAAACCTCTTAAAGCATATCAAAGGTAATTTGTTATGTCGCTTCGAGCCAATTTCATTTAATTGCTGCATTCATTACTAAACTAATTGTTGAACATAAGTATTCTAATTAAAAAGTCTAGGTACAACATTCTAGGAAAAGTTTACAGTGACGAGGCGAGTAGATGCAGAAACATACTACGTGTATGTATGTGACGTATGTGGATTTGCTGTAAATTGTTTGATCTTACGTTAACGAAGTTTCCGAGCTGGGGACATTGTTGAGTGTCCATAGCACTGTGTTGTTGTTCCGGATTTAATATTTGAATGTTGAAACTCTCTGAAGTGGGAGTTACACACTCATTTTGTGGAGACTAAAAGATTTAATAATATACTAGCTGACCGGCGCAGCCCCGCCCGAGTTTTTCTTGAATCTAAATCATTCTCGAATCCCCTTGAACACACACAAAAATTTTCATCAACATCGGTCCAGCCGTTTAGGAGGAGTTCAGTGACATACACACGTACAGTAGAATCTATACTTATAATAAAACTGTAACAGTTCCATTTCTGTACATTGAAGATATTTTGAAAATTATATTTGGAGGGCATTCTTTAACCGATACTAAAGCCGAATCTGTAATTTTTTAACCGGCTTCAAAAAGAAGGTTCCCTATTCGACGCGTATGTATGTAGGTACTCATAAATGAACAGTAATCACTAGTTCCCTGCTCTCTGCTGACTGTTTATATTTTATATCAAATCTGATGATAATGTGTTTGCTTAAAAAGAAGAATTTTCAATTTTCTCATTAAAAATGATATTTATGTAATTCATGATATCTATACTTATAATAAAACTGTAACAGGTCCAATTCTGTACATTGAAGATATTTTGAAAATGATATTTGGAGGGCAATCTATAACCGATACTGAGGCCGAAAATGTATTTTTTTTAATTTTTGTCTGTCTGTCTGTCTGTCTGTCTGTCTGTCTGTCTGTCTGTCTGTCTGTCTGTCTGTCTGTCTGTCTGTATCACGGCTGAGCATCACGCCGAAACAAATCCATTCAGTGGATTCAAATGAAACTTGGCATGATTTGAGATCTTACTACGAGGTAGGACATAGGATACTTTTTATCCCGTAATCTAGCACGGTTCTTTTGGGAGAGGGGATTAAAGTCATAACGGGTACTTGGTTATACGCTTGGTCCGATTTTATCAATTTTTCTATAAAATATAATAAATATTAGTAAGGGAACACTCTTAGAGAGTATTTATCAAGGTTTTGTAATCGATCGGGTTAAGCAACGTTAGGTAAGGTCATTAAATAGATGGGTGACCGTTTAACGCCATTTGAACTAAACGGGTCCGTGCTTCGGAGAGCAAGTAAAAAGTGGGTCCCAGTTTTTAACCGACTATAAAAAATGAGGTTATGTATTCGATGCGAATGTCTGTTATTCAAAGTTTAGTTAACGTAAAAATAGCGCAGGCGGAGCTGCGTGGGTCAGCTAGTCTCTCATAATATTCTACTTATAAGATTTTTTTATTTTATTATAATCAAAAACCAAAAGCGATCATCAGTGCCGCAGTACAGCAGCCAGACTAAATTGATACTTAAATCGTTAACTAAACTACTCTGCCAACCACAGACAACTGAACGGAAGGACTAGGTACTAAAAAAAGAATAAGGGGATAAGTGGGCCTGTATGGCGCCAGGCGAGATTGAAAATCACGCCTTATAGTCAGTCATCCATAAATGTATCCTTACTATTGACTATTAATAGTTCTCGACAAGAACTGTGTCCGTTCCAGTGAAGTCTAGCGTAAAGAGAATCTAGAAAGCACAAAAAAACACAAAGCATCTTTTGTGTCAGATTTGATTAAAATAATAGATGTTACTAGACAGTATAATTTGTTCCAAAATATAAACTGTAATATAATACTGTTTAATTTCTGTATACCAAGATAATAAGCAGCTGTTGTTTTTTTGGGCTATCATTAGTTCATAACATTGATAGGTATTTCGGATTATATAATTATCTTTCGATAATATATATTACTTTCTTTTTAACTTGTTATAGGTAGTATATAGACAAGTGAGTGGATAAAATAGAAAGTGGTTCTGGCACGCCGTTTATACAGGACATGTCGCGCGTGATCCAAAGAACAAATTACTGTATACGGAATAAGTATTTCCCATAGCTCGGTTACAAAACGAAAAGACCATTACGAGCGGTCAATAAAAATTCCAAGCCGCATTACGATTTACAATGCGAGTATGCTTAAAAGTGATGTGTGTGTGTGAGTGAACTGCCGTACTCACAAACGTCAATTAGCGGTCATTAACATTTAGCCATTTTTCAATCTGCGTATGTTGACTCTTGCAGATTATGCATGCTTGCATCTTCTGGGGAAATAAAGTATTGATTGGCCTCAACTATCAAAATAATTCGATAACTTATAGGTAGTGCTAATTAACACTAATTGACGTCTGTGAGTGAGAGAGAAGAGAAGTAGGTCTCTACGAGTAGTAGGTGGACAAATGGTCAGGGTCTAGAGCAGGAGGTGGTCACAGGATCTCTGCATGCAAGTCTGCACCAATAAACGTTGACCCACCGAATTTGGACTCAATGGTTATATAGATCTTGACGAGTAGTTGGTTGACAAAACAGGGTCTAATAATAGAGCCATTTTCAGAGCTCGTTCTCCAATCGGGAGTTTTTTTAATTAAATTTACATGAGTTAATTTTAACATTAATATTTTGTATTAGAGAAAGCTTTCCGACATATAATAAAATAAAAAAATCTTATAAGTAGAATATTATGAGAGACTAGCTGACCCACGCAGCTCCGCCTGCGCTATTTTTACGTTAACTAAACTTTGAATAACAGACATTCGCATCGAATACATAACCTCATTTTTTATAGTCGGTTAAAAACTGGGACCCACTTTTTACTTGCTCTCCGAAGCACGGACCCGTTTAGTTCAAATGGCGTTAAACGGTCACCCATCTATTTAATGACCTTACCTAACGTTGCTTAACCCGATCGATTACAAAACCTTGATAAATACTCTCTAAGAGTGTTCCCTTACTAATATTTATTATATTTTATAGAAAAATTGATAAAATCGGACCAAGCGTATAACCAAGTACCCGTTTTGACTTTAATCCCCTCTCCCAAAAGAACCGTGCTAGATTACGGGATAAAAAGTATCCTATGTCCTACCTCGTAGTAAGATCTCAAATCATGCCAAGTTTCATTTGAATCCACTGAATGGATTTGTTTCGGCGTGATGCTCAGCCGTGATACAGACAGACAGACAGACAGACAGACAGACAGACAGACAGACAGACAGACCGACAGACAGACAAAAATTAAAAAAAATACATTTTCGGCCTCAGTATCGGTTATAGATTGCCCTCCAAATATAATTTTCAAAATATCTTCAATGTACAGAATTGGACCTGTTACAGTTTTATTATAAGTATAGATATCATGAATTACATAAGTATCATTTTTAATGAGAAAATTGAAAATTCTTCTTTTTAAGCAAACACATTATCATCAGATTTGATATAAAATATAAACAGTCAGCAGAGAGCAGGGAACTAGTGATTACTGTTCATTTATGAGTACCTATATTATTAAGTACCTAATGAACCGCCGTGGCTCTTACCAGCCTTTTTAACCTATCTAAGTTACTCGAACATAACCAGTGGGGGGTAAGAATAGCATCTTCCTGTCTCCTCCCGTTGGGTATCGGTAAGAGGCGACTAAGGGAAGACTAGGAGACGGGCAGCTGCGTCTTTCTATTGGATTACCTACCATCTATATTGCGATCCCCAAGACTCCTGCCAATCATGGGGATTATGGCAATCCCTTCCTTCTAAGGCCTTTATTCAGCAGTGGAAGTATAGTATTCATAATTAATGTACGTATAGGTTCAAACTTCTGTTTTTTTTTAAATAACTATTGATGAAAAGCAAATCCATTTTAGAAGAAGTGTAGAATAGACAGATAGACTCGGATTGCAATTTTATAGAAATTAGATGTTTTTTCTTTATTGTACATACACACACAAAAAATGACTTTCTTATCGCTGAAAGCCATCTTTTTCAGACAATCACAACGGAAGAAGTAAAAACTATTAAAAATAGGGGCAGCTGGTGGTGTAGTGTAATAAAAGCGTTAATACCAATTATAACTATATTTAATCTAATACATACAAAAACATATTACATAATAATATTGCTGTATATATATGATAAGAAATAAGCCCAAAGGTGTTGCGATATGAAAGTAACATTTCAAAATTAAATCTTCTTATTTCCTAAAGTGTGTTAAAAGTTTATAATAATAGCTCACACTATTTACGTCTGCAATAAATTCTTTAGTCGTTTGTCTAGCTTAACTTTTTAGGTCACAATAAATCCTAGACATTTACTGAGGTTACGTCGTCTATTTCTGAACGTAAGATTATAAAAAAAATAGAAAGTGATCATTACGCAAATTGGCGTGCTTTGCTTTGTTATAGAATGGTTATAGATATAAAAACTAGATTCTCGAAATCTAGTTTATATTAACGTCAAAAAATTAATACGTATTCATTTTTCGGGTTCTGTACCTAAAAGGTAAAAAGAACCCTTGTTCTGTTTAGTATGTCAGTCTGTCCGACCTATTTAAATTTCATAAACCACTGATGCTATCGATTTGAAATTTTTAATGGTTTTAAAATATTGCTTAACCAGTTTTTTATCAGATATAAAAATTATTTCTTCTATTTTCTTTTCAATATCAAGAACAAATACTATATCGGGTGGAGTATCATTTTATTATATATTATTTTACCTGTACTGTAGTATACCAGTCACTTCTCTTATCTCTGCTTATCTTCAAAGTTTGTGAAGGAAACAATCAGAAATAATTACAAGTATTAAATGTTAATGTAAATACAACAAAAATACTATGATTTTGCTAATTAGGAAGTTTTTTATGAAATCATCGAAAAACTTCGACAAACAAAGTTAGTTTTGCAGCCTTTTGCTACCTGAGGTATTAGACGAATAGCAACTAACTTTAATACGTTCAAAGAAGGTACGGAACTCTCGGTGCGCGAGTCCGACTCACAATTGACTGGTTTTGTTTTGGCCGATGTGAATGTTGTAGACACAGTTTTTGCAGTAATATTTGACTGAAAGCTATTAATGCAGTCGTTTGCGTGCACGTAATTTGCATATATGCCGTGGTTCGGTGAAGTTTCGTTTGCTTCCTTAGGTTTTATTTGAGATGTTTATTTTAATTGTGAATGACTCAAAAGAAAGTTCAGGTGAAAGGATCGCTTTTACTCGTTCGTACGTTTTGAGGTCAACCAAGGGAAAGGGAGTTTTGTTAAATATTGACCCAGTACTCTAACGTCGGTAAGGAGAGAAGTTAAATTTAACATGAGTAAAGTGTGTACAAGTTAATTGTAAAGTTGTTATTAAAATTTTATTTGGTGATAAAAGGAAGGATAAAGGACTATCTTTGTGGAATGGTGGTTGCAAGAGACGCTCTATCTTTGTGGAATGGTGGTTGCGAGAGTGGTATCTAATGTTATTGGAGATTTGTCTTTAATTAGTCTGTAACTATTTATCTGTCAGTCTGTTTTTTGTTTACCTTACCTGTTCTAAACTGCACGATGAATTAATGTAGGTATGCACCGCTATCATCAAGAAGATTTAGGTTAGGTTTGCGGTATGTATATTATTTTTATATAGGAACTTTGATATTTTGAAACTTAGGTATGCTGGATTAAGGTGCGTCGGGTAACTTTCTTTTACCCGATGCATATACTTATCTAATGCTTGACCACTTGTTCTTACTAACAATACAAGAAAAATAAACCCTTTTTCCTAATTTCTACTAAAATTACGTAATTTCTGGTACAAATTAGGAAAAAATACGAGAAATTCAAATGAGTTACATACATAAAATTGTATTGATACACCAAATACCCTCACGGATCGGACAGGGGGTCTTTGAAAACTCTGTATAAGCTAATTAGCCTCATTCGGTCTTTATGGAGATAGTAGGTGAAATATTGTAATGCACAAGGATTTTATATAAAGTGATGTGGTTTTTTTGTTCCAGGACCAGTGAGCTGGTAGCCTTGGTGGCGGTGTCGTGCACACTGTTCCTGTTCCTCCACACGAGGGACCTGAGCACCCAGCTGCGGCGCATGCAGGGCCGCCTCAACGATGACGTCACCGCCTTCAATCACCTCACTGACAGTAAGTGGAGTTTATATTTTCCTAACTCCTTCTATCATCAGCAGCCGAAAATATCCACTCATCACAGTTCACTCATGAACAGTGGCCTCACCCTTAAAAGAGGGTCATCATCAGCAGCAAAAATATCCACTGCTGGATAAAGCTCACCCTTAGAAGAGAGGAGTTCCCATAATCCCTATGCTTGGGAGGCGTCGAAGGGATAGCAGTCCCGAAGTGATGGCACGGGGGGTTTTAGTCAGTAAGGGTCCGACATAACCCGTGCTGCTGCCAACCGTGGCGCACGGGTATCCATGATAGCCATCGATATAATATTTAGGTAAACTAGATTTGGTGTCACGGTCCAGAAAGTGGTACCTAGCGAGAAATAGCGCCCTTGTGTCGCTATTTCTTTACAAGTCACAGCCTGACAAAATTATTTTTGCCGATAGGAGTGTCGCTACTGTCTATATGAAACTGTCAAACTACTCGTCGTTGTCATAATAAACCCGTTAGTTCACGTTTCCGCCACCAGCACAGATAAGTTTGCAACTTCCGCGACGACATTTTAGATGTAATTTTGTTCGTGAGTTTATCTAGTTCATATATTATATCGATGGATACCATACAAAAATTACCGATGTCGTATAACATATATATCGTATACGTCACGTAAAACGAGCTGATAATGTCAAAACTTATTCTCTTAAAATGATTACAGATTTGAGAATATACTGCATTGCTTGTTTCCATAAGGCATGCAAAATTATTGTATATTTTTTAAAATCTACTACTACATTCCAGTGTACCGTCTGTGCAATTCCGATAAACTAATCGTAAATTCCAAATAATTTTCATCTGATCTTTAGCTACCGAAAAATAAAAAAAATCTAAACAGACTAGCTTATAGACATTTAATGATTCAAAACAAATGCTTAACAGTTATAATTAATACATTCGTATTATCTGTAAACTTGATCGTAAACTGTAAGAACACCGACACAAATCAAAATGAACATGCTCGAACGATATTATCGATATAAACAAATCTAAATTAAACTTTAAAAGCTCATAGCATAAATTACAATCATAGGCCGAATAATAAATGATATGAGTATTTAATGACTAAATAATAACTAAGTAATGGATTACCATTAGGTGTTATGATATTATTAACCTACATATAAAAGTTCTTACAGTGTAGACTAGAAACCGTTACTTATTATATTATCAGCTGCAGGCTTAGCACGATTTGCCAAGACTTCGTAATCTTGACAGTTCGGTGTGGAGTATGACGTAATTATCGACCTAGCTAATACCGAAAATGACGTTTCTACGTCGATAACTACGTCATACTCCACACCGAACTGTCAAGACTACGAAGTCTTGGCAAATCGTGCTAAGACCGCTGGCTTGTGCGATGTGCAATTCTTGACAGATAAGTGTGAGTATGACGCCATGATGACGTAGTATTTCACTCTTTTGTATAGAGAACTGACGTTTCGATGTTGAAAACTACGTCATACTCCACACCAATCTGTCAAGACTACAAGTCGTGCTACAGCAGGCTTAGTACGATGTGCAAATCTTGACAGATAAGTGTGAGTATGACGTCACGATGACGTAGTATTTCACACTTTTGTATAGAGAACTGACGTTTCGATGTTGAGAACTACGTCATACTCCACACCAATCTGTCAAGCCTACAAGTCGTGCTAGGCCTGCAGATCGCAATGGACCAATAAGTAAATAAAAAATAAATAAACAAGTATTCATCCAGTCATCCATCATCATCAGCTGGAAGATGTCCACTGCTGAACAAAGGCCTCCCCATAGAACGACACACAATTAACGATAGTTAGCCATTTGCATCCACTGGTTGCCTGCGATTTTTACAATATCGTCGGTACACTTTTTTTGTTGACGTGGGGGATACCTTAATAGGTCCCTGGGACCTGTGGAGGCCAACCTTGGTATGTGGGATTTTTACCAACTAAAACCCCCGTGGCTGTGGCATCGGCACATGAGCTCTCCAGTGGGATCTGCATCCCTTAGTGCCTTGCCTTTGAGCCCGCTGCCGGGCGGCGCATTATTAGCCCCCTGGGAACCTGACATGTTGCTCACGGGGACGGGGATCGCAACCCCGCCGCCATGGAGTCGTCGGTCCACCCAGTGGGAGTCCTGCCTACGCTCCGTTTTCCAGTAAAAAGTGATGTTGCTAAATTCATAACAATTCTTTCACTGCATAATCTAAAGAGACAGTGAAATAAGTCGCAAGAACAAATAAATCATGATGACGTGATGTTTGTAATTATTAGGTAACCTTTGGTGGTTTTAAAACCTCATTTGTTTTACGTGTACGTCCACATAATAGTCTTTAATTTAATGTTTTTACTTAACTTTAACTGAAATCAAACAGTTTTGATATTCCTGCGACATGACTTTTTTTGCAAACATAACACACCTTTCATATCAATCATCCGTGTGATAAATGGACTATACTTTATACTTACTTCTTTTTTATATTATCACTGAACGTGAAGTTTGTGTCCTGTCGTTAAATGAACATTTCACCACAATCGTGTTTTTATATCGAGATTTATGTATGAGATAACATCAAAATCGAATTTACTCTTGACGCAGCAATAGAGCTCACAGACTCACAGAATCGATGTAACGTTTAAGAAACAGTTAGTAAAACAGACATAATAATTATTTATTTTATTACTAAATTTGATGTTCGGGCGCAGTAAAATAATATCGTGTATTCTGAAGAGACCAGGGCGCTACTAGCTTTCATTTCAATTTTAAAGTAATCTTAATTTTACGTGTAAAAAAGACTCAGATATCTATCTAAGAGTCTATAGTCTCGTTCTTTTCTTGCGAGAACATGATATTGTAAGAACCTACCACTTAGTGAACTATTGAAATCCTACCGGCTGCGCCATGTTTTAAGAAAACACAAATAGATTTAGAAATTAATATACTTACCTACTTTTAATCAAAGACGCCATGATGTGATGGTTGCTGCTCGAGTCAACTCGTGCACGGGTGCTGCTTGGGGGGACTGGTTCGACTACAATCCCTTTGGCCTTTTAGTTTGTTGTAATTTTTGTCGTAATTTATTGTTTTCTTCTTTTGTCCCTTGCTTTATGTTTCGAACGGCAGGACAAACTATCGCTAATGTCGATTCATTTGTAACAAAACAATGTTTAAAAAAAAGATCTTCTCAGTTGAGGCCGCGGCCGCGTTGTGATCCGGTGGTAGCTTTTAAAAATGACCATTCAAAAGTGCTAGCGTTCAGCCTATTTTTGAGTTTGAGTTTGACAATGCCAATAAAAAAACATTCACTCGACGTCTATGATACAAAACAGTGATGTAATATAGCAAAACAACTGTAATATAGCGTTTAATCGGGAATTAGTTCTAATGCAGAGGCTACTTCACGTACTTCTTCCTCGTGGTTATTCAAACCCCGCCGCCTCAATTTCCATTAAGTATCATCATCATTTAGAAATAGCATAGTCATGTTCGTTTTAATATGATACTTGTAAAACTGCGAATCTTCTGGTTCATAAAGTTACGAGTTCACGTTTATGTTCCTTATTTTTAGAATTTACCACCGCATAACAACATCTGAGATAAGAATAAGTCAACTTTACGCTGTTTCGATATGGACTTTAATGGACTTTATTTAGGGACTTTAATTGAAAAACTGGTATAAAAATCCACTTAGGTACTGCGAGTTTTATTATGTAGTAAAAATACGTCTTAATATCAGAGTTACGTGAGACGTGGTCGCTAACCGCTGGCCATTTAGAGCAGCTTCGAGTCACACAACGAGCTATGGAGAGAGCTATGCTCGGAGTTTCTTTGCGAGATAAACTCCGGAATGAGAAGATTTGCCGAAGAAGTCACCGACATAGCTTTCAGAATTGCAAGTTGATGCGGCAATGGGTTATCGGTCGAAGAACCGATAACCGATGAGGAAGAAAGGTTCTCGAGTGGCAACCACAAACCGGAAGACGCCGCGTAGGTAGGCCTCCCACTAGGTGGACTGATGAAATTGTGTGCGTCGCCGGTAACAATGGTAACAATAGTGAATGCTAATAGTCAACTGACGTTCATTGTGGCGTGGGGTGTGGGGGGTCTATGTTCAGCGGTGTACGTCTTCCGGCTGGTGATGATGATGATCCGAGTTATGAATTTCTCCATACATTTCACTCTTTTCTAATAGAATTTACTTAAGGCACTGGTGTATGATATGCATGGAAAAACGTTACGGCAATAAACTTAACTACACAAACACTTATTAGGTTTACGGTACTATAGGACGATGCAATCTCGGCCTTATAACTTGTCATAAAATAAAACATTTACATCGAAGGCGATGAAGCAATATATCAATAAAAATAATCCCTAGTAAATTTAATTTCCCTAATAAAGTAAATGATTAATTATGATTTTAGATTCTTGTGTTTACGACTACTTACTGTACTATCGCGGGCACTGACGCTGTACCAGTTTTCTATCAAAATCGTTTGAACGACCGGATGACGGCGGCTCGGGCAAACGATTATCGTCGTAAAAGTGAGCAAGCGTTCGTGACCAGAGACCGTACATACAGCTGGTTCTTTTTAAGGAACTTGAATATGACTTTATATTTCCCTCTTTTTATTATAAGAGATAATGCACAGCTTTCCTCTTTTTATTATGAGAAATAATTCACAACGGGAACGCAAGAATGTATAGGTACTATCGTGGACACGAATGCTGTACCAGTTTTCAATCAAAATCGCGCATTTCGCACGTATTTTGGGCCGGCTCGTGCAAGTAAAGGTGGTACACCGTTGGTGTGACCGCGAGAGTATATTTAAGTAAGGTATACAATTTGGTCGACATAGGACGGACTGTGAACCGATCGACTTTCATCCAGAGTATTCTGCGAAATTGAACGAATTCTTTAGAGTTGGATCTTGATCAGCCAGCTGTCGGTAGTGTGAAATGATTTGGTCACCATATTTTGTGAGTTTTGATTCCCACGGTATGTATCCGGTATTATAAATTCGACTTTCTTTTGATAAGGATTTACTAGACACTTACTATGCCTTCCGTCTCCGTTCTAAAATAATTTTAACCTTAAATCATTGGACACATTATAGGTAGTTTTTATAATTGTGATTTGGTGCTCGCAGTGCTAGCGTATATGATACCTATTTATAAACGAGTACTTTCACGAAAAATTTCCAGAGAGTCGATAAAATTAAAATGTGTTGTACTTTTTTAACTGTAACTTGGCCGCGTTGGTATTTCGGTGACAAATAGTTATTACTTTTTACCGTTAAATGGAAAGCTTGTGAATTTCTGTAGATTGAGATAAAATGTCTTTAAAATGCTAATTAAGGCATAAAATGCATTATTTATCCTTTAAGTATCTTTGTTGGACGACAAAACCTGGTGGTCTCTGGTAGGACTATTTTGTATCAAACATTTCGTTGCTATGCAACTTTTTGACATTCTGTGTTATTTTTGTGTTGTGGTACCGTTTATGTAGTTTCATGATGTTCCCACACTTGCTTATGTATTTATCTAGATTCTGTTGCTATTTTTAACCCATCGATATACTATACCAACTAGATTAGCTGTCACGAACAAAATGACATCGAAAATGTGGTCGCGGTTACATATACTTACACAACTATACACGTACACGCAAAACAATAATATGTTCATATAAAAAGATAACTTACATACTATAAAATAAGGTTCAATAATAATTGCAGACAATTGAGCGACAGCCGTCTCCGTAGCTCTTATTTTCGTGACCACTTTTCGGGTCGTGACAGCAAATCTAGTTGGTATAGTATATCGATGTTTTAACCCTCAAAAATGGCCTAATGTTTGTGATGCTTTAGCTTTCAAATAAATGTACAGATTATTATTTGGTGTGTTTAAAATTGGAAGCTTGGTTTTTGAGTTTGATGTGATATTAATTGTTAATTAAATTGAAAGCAGATGGTTTACACAAAATAGTTATTCTATAATAGATAAAAATGAGATCAATCCTTTATTAATGTTGTCTTTTACTTACGCGAATATTACACATTGAAATCAAACTACTTTTACAGATTTTATCGCGGTTTATTTTTTGATTTTACTATCCCGACGTTTCGAATGCTTTGCAGCACCCATGGTCACGGGAGGACTAGTAAAATCAAAAAATAAACCGCAATAAAATCCGTAAAAGTAGTTTGAATCCTTTATTAAGTTATCCTGAGATCGTAGTCTTGATTCAGGGTTTCGTGCTAATGTTAAAAAAATCGATCTATAAAACTACTTAGATGATTATGGTTTGCAAACATTGTAATACACAAGCGCACAACAAAAACAAAGTCAATTGCAATTAATTCGAAAATCGTTGTTGTTGTCCAAATTGCGTGACGTTATTTCGTCATGCACAATATTGGCCATTGTGTCGCGTGTGCAGCTGACAAGGGGGCTCCATCAAAACTTTCACTTGTCACAAAAAACAAAAGAAAAATTTCATGGCGTCTCTGTTCGTGATTCGCAGTGATACCGTTCACTCCATATTCCACTTTTTTATTTCCAAGTAGCTTGCGGTTTTTAAGTAATCCGTTGATTTTTGTCCTAATCGTTTCGTGCCACTAACTCGCTGGTTTGGTTACACAATTGCGTAAAACGAATTTATTTGCATCTCTTCGGAGTCGTTCGAGCGTGTTCTGTGGATTCCTTCACAGATGGGTGAATTCCGTTATAGTTGCGGGTTGGCAATGTTTGGCAGGTTTTCTCGTGGAAGTCGCGACCGCAGCGAAGGCACGCTTCAAGTCGCACCACTTCCTTATTGGGTGCTCCCGATACGAGCGATTGGCTATATGGACACCACGCTATCGGGAAGTAAGTTTGTTGTGATATCTGAATTAGTAGTGAGCAGATAGCGTTAAATCTTAAAGCTATCTTAGATGGGTGTTAAGGTAGCGCTAGCAAGTGATATTTCTGGCATTTCGATATTTTTTTCATTTTTCGGTTTTTACATTTTAATCAATAGAAATTGCATTAGTTTGGCATTCCTGATCGTACTGTCTCTTTTTTTTAATGATGATAAAAATCCTGATGAATGTTATGATAAAAATCCTGATGAACGTCATGGAATACAGCATTGCCTAATCACAGAGTTTTGCTAAGGATTTCATTATTTCTCGGGTCCTAATAAAGTCATTATAAAAGTCACTTGTTACTTTTGTTGTTTGACGCTTAAAGGAATACAAGAAACTTTGCTACCTTCACACATTTTTTGTTAAATACAATATTAGTACTCTCAAGCCCTACCCATGTAAAATTTGATTCGTGGTTGTACATATTGCACTGCAGCTTGTCACCTAAGACATTGGATATTACGTTTCCAGAGCAGAGTTAATTCGTTATTGAGTTTCTAGAGTATCTATAGCTTACTCCAGCTACAGTGCCCTTCATATCGCAACTCAGCAATGTTTACTCATTTTAGGGTTACGTCAGAATATCTGACACGCTATGACAAGACCACCTCTATCCGGTCTGTTGTATTGCATCCATTACCCAAAAACAACTCAATTGTTACCTACCGTGACATAGCCGAGACCACACACCGAAATGTACAGAGACGTCATGGACTAAAAATAGCTAGAACAACACATGTATTTCCCGAATTCTTCCCACATAGATTTACTGCCGGCAATAAATCCGCGTAATCGCAGCAATGTTAACATTATTGAATAGGTAATGGTATTAAATTGTTGTATGCATGATAGTTATCGCTCGGAGGCTGGCAATTATGATATCGCCGAGTTTGTCTAGCATGTGTGTATAGGTTGGCTTTAAATTACGCCTTTTTGTTCAAGTTACCCTATGATTCAGTTGTTTAACACAGGTCATTATGCTAATGAATACGGTTGCGCTTAGCTGGCTGAGCCGAGAAAGGTTCGTGAACCGTTCTGTGAATTCATAAATGCGGTTCAAGCTTGAATAATTCTCTATGTTCATATTGACGGCTTTCAGGATTTTACTGTGAAGTAGGTAGTTAAATTTAAATAAATAAAGCCGTAGTGTGCCCTACCCGTGACGTCTTTGTATACATTTTCAAATGTTGATCCTTGCGAAATCTACTGAAACTTTGTGAAGTGTATGGACAAATTCCTATACTCGAAAAACTATTTTGTGCTACAAAAATTCGTACTGTAGGATGAGAAATGTTTAATTAGCTTCTAAAAGGAGGAGGTTCTTAATTTGATTGTATGCTACAGCATATCTTCAATGGTTCTTACTTCTTCAATAACTATTTGTTATTTTAAATAGAAGTATTCCAGACTGATCCCTAAACTGATTTCATAGAAACTGATCTTAGTTTTGTCCAAAAATAATCAGACGGCACAGATTCGCCAGCGGTTCTATTAGGTAACGACGACGACCTTACGATCTTGATACCATTTTTATTCTAGTTTTTTACAAACAGGACGTGACGTAGCAAAGCCGCAGAGGGCAAGGGGCATTTGGTAGAGTTTTATGTTAAAATGCGCGTGCGTACTGCTCGGTCCCGTTACACCGTGCTCCACATAACGATTTATTAGCTTTTGTGCATTACAATAACATTGCTGCCCTACGGTTGTTACTTTCAATTACTGACAAATAACTGGACACTTGGTTATTCGGTGAATAAATCATGGTTCAGTTTATTGCTTTCGTTTCATAGAGATCGTATCTTTGGGATTAAGGTCTTATTTAAATGCTGCATGGTTATAATGCCGTTTTCAAGTTGTTAATTGAGGAAATGTGTGCCGAATGGCATTAAACGGGTTCTAATCTGTGTGAAAACGGTGTTTAAAATAATAATGTGTGAATATTCATTATCATATCTTTAGAATTGTGTAAAAATGTTTTAACTATTGAATATAATTTTAAAATTTTGAACTTTAACATACGCAGTTTGCAGAAAAATTTTGATGCCTTTTATGTGGCGCTTAATAGAATCAACATTGACTTTGATGCAATAATACTTACTGAATGCCATCTTGGTACATGCTCATTATTAAGAAGTATTCCTGGTTATTCCTCTTTTTCTACAAGTAGATTAAATACCAATGCTGGTGGGGTGGTAATTTACGTTAAAGAGAATTGGAATGTTGATGTGACTGAACCCGATATCTTAGATGCAGAATGTCTGTCACTGAAATTTCCAGACTCACATATAATTCTTGGTATTTATCGCTCGCCTTCTTATAAAAATATTGACAATTTCTTAGAATCGATTGATGCCTACATTAGAAATCATACACAAAGTAATAACATTATTCTTATGGGTGATCTAAACATCAACATTCTAGATAACAAATCTGCTACTACTGATTACATGTGTTTAACAGCTGAGCTAGGCCTAAAATCAGTTATTTCACTTCCAACTAGAGACGGTTCCTGTCTTGATCATGTTTTTACTGGTGTTAAAACTGATGCAGTGGGTATAGTTTGCTCAACAAGAATAACTGATCATGACATGGTCATGGCTGGATTTCGGTTGGTTAAGAAACAAAAGTCTGGGCACTCCCGAGTTGTTTCAAAAATAGATTACGCTGCCGTTGAGTGCCAGCTCAAAGATACTGACTGGTCGATTGTTTTAAATTGCCCGGACGCAAGTCTCGCTGCTCAGATTTTTACTGATCACCTTTCTCGTGTAATACAATCTAATTCTAAACAAGTTAATTTAAGCAGATCTAAATATAACCTAAATGATTGGATCACTCCAGGGCTCATCAGGTGTATGCGACACAGAGATAATCTTCACCTTCGGGTAAGAGTTGATCCTAATAACTTAGTTCTCCTAACATCGTATAAGAGATATCGGAACTTCCTTGGTGATTTACTTAAAAAGTTAAAATTGCAGCATAATCATAACAAATTAGCGGAAAACAAGAACAACCCTCGAAAATACTGGAAAACAATAAATAAAATATGTGAAATGGAAAGTAAGAAGAGGCAGCCTGTCGAACTTTTAAATATTGAAAGTTCTTCTCAAGACTCTCTGTCTACTTGTAATAATTTTTTTGCAAATATCGGTCGAAACTTAGCTTTGAAAATATTAAACAATTCTACAGAACAAAATCTTGCCCAATCGGTTAATATCCAATCCAATTCCCCAAATTCTTTTTTTATTCACCCCACTGACGATTCTGAAGTCTCTGCTTTGATTGGTCAGCTGAAAGCTGATAGTGCACCTGGTATTGATGGCATAAAAAACACCACAGTCAAAAGAATTTGTTATCTGATTCTAAAACCACTAACTTACATAATAAACTTGAGCATATCGAGCGGCAGATTTCCCGACTGCTGGAAAGTATCAGTTATTGTCCCAATATATAAGAGTGGTTCTAAACTTGATCCGTCTAATTATAGACCTATCTCTCTACTTAACGTCTTTGCTAAGCTGCTAGAGAAAATAGTTGCCAAAAGACTAACAGACTTCTTTGAATCAAATAACCTCTTATCACATAATCAGTATGGATTTCGTAGAGGCAAATCGACTGAGGAAGCAATCACCCGATTATTAAACAGTATTTCCGCGACTCTTGACAATCGTCGTTATTGTCTCGGAGTATTTCTTGATCTCTCCAAAGCTTTCGATACTGTGTCTCATGTCATCCTTCTTCGAAAGTTAGAGTTACTAGGTATCAGAGGTATTGCTCTAGATTGGTTTACAAGCTACTTGAATGACCGAAAACATTCTGTTTTAGTTGATGGCCTTCTTAGTAAACCTGCTGAGGTATCTTTTGGTGTCCCTCAAGGCAGCGTCTTGGGACCAATTCTATTCATAACCTATATTAATGATATTACCAATCTATTTTCCTCCAATAAAGACATTGATATTATTTGCTATGCAGATGATACTGTCATCATATTTAAAGACTCAGACTGGACGAATGTTTTCTCCATGGCCAATCGTGGTATGGAATTAGTAACTGCATGGCTTAATGCAAACCTTCTTACCCTTAATGCTACCAAGTCCAGCTACATATGCTTTCACAAAACAAAGTCATCCAGCCCTCCTCCCTTACTCACTCTAAAGGCTCATACATGTTTTAATATAGATACTACTTGTTCTTGTGATATTCTCTCCAGGACGACTGTTCAGAAATACTTAGGAGTCACTCTGGATCAAAGGCTCACGTTTGATAATCATATTCAAACCTTGTCTGGAAGGGTTAGAAAACTAATACATATTATGAAATTACTCAGAAACGGTGCTACTAAAGAAACACTTCTCATGGTCTACACCGCTATCTGTCAATCTCTTTTAATATATGCTATTACAGCATGGGGAAGTGCTCCCAAGTCTTACCTACTTTCCCTTGCGAGGGCTCAAAGGTCTGTCCTCAAGGTAATGTTTAGGAAACATTTTCGGTTTCCTACTACTATTCTATATCGTGAATCTGGAGTTCTTACTGTGCGTCAACTTTATGTACATAAAGCAGTACTTCAATTTCATAGTACTTTTATTTCATCTGAAGATTACAAAACAAGTATGCAAAGTAGACGACTTATTGTTAAATATAACCCTGTTAAAACTGTCTTTGCACAACGATTTAGCAGCTTCTTATTTCCATTTATTTACTTAAAAATAAACAAGTCTTGTGATATATCAAATCTCAGCTCTTCAGAGGCAATTGTTAAATTAAAGACATTTTTACTTACACTGGACTATAACGCCACAGAACTATTATTATCAATACCAAAATAATGATTTATAGTATATATTAATTAAGTATGTATGTACATATTTATATAATATTTTACGTATATAATATTACAATATAATATTACATATATAATTGATATGCTCATATTGTTACTTACTATTAGAATTATTTCTTAAGGTCGCCCGCGATACAAGTTCGCCTAGTGCGGGGTCCATTGACTCTTCATTATGTTTAATGTACTTAAATGTATTTATGGATTAATAAATAAATAAATATGTAGTCATTTCAGTGGTATTGTCAAAGCCACGCGAATAATTTATTCAATTAAACACTTACAGCGTACCAAAATAATCTGATAATACTTAAGATTTATTGAATATTTGCAAGTCCAACGAGTTTGTTCACATCGTTTCCGACTCCATTGTATACGCGCCAATGTTGGGAATAATTAAATTTTTCATCGGGCCGTACTATTTCCCACTTATATACGTAATACGCTGATTATAGTTGAGATTGTCAGTAAGAAACAAACAAAGAACTTTAATTATTATAAAAAAGATACTACATAGAAGGGTGGTGGCAACCAAGTTGACATTGAAATGAGTCGGTTAGTCGGTACCTAACATAATGAGTACCTGAGAAGGTAAAATACATTACTACGCGGACACAATACGTATTGCGTAAGATGGTTATCGGAAGAATCTAGTATATATAGCTATAGTACATTAATGTGATAAAAGTTATAGAGTGCTTTAACAAAAACTATGTATTACTCGTGAACACTGTTTTGTATATGTCGGAGATCGAATGTAATGATGGTAATACTCTCCATAACAGTATCCTTCCTTGTGGGTGTATCGTAAGTATTGTTGGTTGCAATGACCACACTTTTCTGACCCGCATCAAATCAATGATCATTTCCTTAATGTACCTGGCAGTGAACAAACCTCAATCTCGAATTTGACTTTTTATGAATTTCATAGATATAGTACAGCAGTTTTTTCATTAGTTCCGGTGACGCAGGACGTAGTGTCTAACATACTTATACACTTAAAGTCTAGGGCTGAGGGTTGCGATGGTATAAATTTGGACATGCTCTTATTTACTTTACCAGTTACACAGCAAGCAATAACTGGAATTATCAATTATTCCATTACATCAAGTACGTTCCCCGATCATTGGAAAATAGCATTAGTTAGGCCGATACCCAAGAACGCTAATCCACGTGATGTAAAAGATTTACGTCCAATTAGTATTCTGCCGTGTCTCTCCAAAGCCATTGAGAAAGTTGTGTACCAGCAGTTATCTGAATTTTTAGAAAATAATAACGTACTGCCCGCACTTCAATCAGGGTTTTGAAAAAAACACAGTACGTCAACTGCTCTATTAGATGTAACGGATAATATTCTTTCCGCTCAGGATCAAGGTATGTGCACGGTGTTGGTGCTCCTAGACTTTTCCCGGGCGTTCGATTGCATTAATATACCGCTACTTCTGTCCAAGATGAGCTATTACGGGTTTGACCACGAAACAATTGAATGGTTTCATAGTTATCTTCACAATCGCCAGCAATTAGTTGAATTGCGTTCAAGTGATGGAAGCTGTCGTACAAACATGACTTTAGTTAGTAGAGGAGTTCCTCAAGGCTCGATATTGGGACCGTTACTTTTTAATTTGTATTGCGCCGACATTGTCACTAATATTCATAACTGTAAATTCCATATATATGCTGACGACGTTCAACTATATGTCTCATTTAAACCTGAACAGAGTCACGCTGCTGTAAAGGGTTTAAATGAGGACTTAAGTAGGATTACGGTATGGGCGGAAAATAATTGTCTTGCACTTAACCCCAGTAAAACTAAGTATATGCTACTCGGCACTAATCATCAGCTAGATAAATTTCCTACTGGTCTTAATGTTGTTCTTGTAGGAGAACCAGTAGAAAGAGTTTTTGAAGCAAGAAATCTGGGACTAAATTTTGATGCTAATCTTAGATTCGAAAAACATGTAGCTGTGTCAGTCCAAAACTGTTTCTATCGACTCAAGCTTTTATACAAAATAAGACCTTATTTGTCTCTAGACCTAAGAGTTCAGCTGGTAGACTCTTTAATATTATCGAAATTAAATTACGCAGATACTGTTTATGGTCCTCGCCTGCTGGCGAGAACCCAGCGGCTCATACAAAGAGTCCAGAACGCGTGCGCGCGATTTTGTTTTTCCATTCCCCCAAGAACACACGTGACACCTTACCTTAACAGACATAATATTTTAAAAATGAAATCGTGCCGAAAACTTCACTTAGCATGTCTACTTTTTAATGTAATTAAGTACAAGGAACCAGCGTATTTATATAATAAGCTTATTTGGCTATCGAGCGGAAGAGCCTGCTCACGTAGGCAGTGCTCGCAGCAGTTGGCCACACCATCTCACAAGTCAGCAGCCTTCAGAGGCAGTTTTAGATACGCTGCATCTAAAGTGTGGAATAACATTCCACCGCCTCTGAGACTCATTCAGTCTGTAAATACTTTTCGTCTGCGCCTCCGACAACACCTTATGGGCGCGCAACAGGACATTGGCAACATAAACATTGGCAATGCATCCTTCATATGATGTAGATAACGTATGAACGCGAGTGCTAATTTTTATTTTTTATTATTTTTATATTTGTATATAGGTAGTATTTAGATTAATTTAAGTAGATAGTTAGTTAATGTTATTTAAATGGTATATTTAATAATTACACCAAGTGCCTAGTGACTGCTTAATTTAATTTAACTGATGGTCTGCTGCCCCTTGTCGCTTAACTGTATGGTTGGCTGAAGATGTGCAAGTGTATCAGAGCTGTAGCACGCTATCTTGTTTGTAAATATTGTAATATATCGCATTTATTTTCTTCTTAGACAACTTTTTTTTTCCTTTGTACGCGCGGAGCTATGTAATTTTATGCTATAATAGTAATTATGTAGTAAGTCATGTAAGTTATGTAATAGTTCTATTGGTCTATATGTTTGTGCCTTTAGGGAGTGACAGGTCCGGTTTGGACAATATAATATAACTATGACATTGTAGCGCGGTGCGCGAGCAGCGCGGCACGCGGTGCTCGGGCGTCGGGATGCTTTTTTTTCTCTTTGTTTTCTTTGTTTATAATTTTTTTTACTATTTGTCTGTGACGTCACTGGGTGTTCACGGAAGACCAGCGTCGTTACTCTTTAGAGCGACGACATTAAGCTGAGTACCCTTTCAACGTCATATTTAAGTTTCTTTTTTTGTTTATGTTTCTCGTTTTTTGTATGTTTTTAGTGTTAAGTATGTCGTTGAATAAATTTTTCTTTTCTTTTTCTTTTCTTTTCAATGAAAGCAAGTTCTTTTATCGCCTAAGACCAAATATAATTTCTCATATCAAGTATCACAAAGCCATTACGTTAAGCTAGACACTAGACAAACTACAAGGAACGCGCGATGGTTTATATCAGTGTTTTTTTCACTAGCCGATCGCTTCCTCTTCAAGACCCGCCATTTTCTTCATTTGTTTTTTTTTTGTTTTCTTTTCTTTTTTTTTTCACGGCTGCCAGTAACACGCCATACACTCCATAGAGCGCTAGATATCTGGCATAGCGCTTGCGTTCCGATTACTTGTCTATTAGTTGCTCGATTCCGACATATAGATTCATCATCATTATCGTCGTCGGAAGACGTGCACAGGTAAACAAAGGCCTGCAACGATCCCCTCGCTTGGCAGGCGTCTTGGGAATCTCAGTAAAGGTGGTAGCTAATTCAATAGAAAGACGCTGCTTCCCGTCTTCTTATTCTTGACTATACGACAACGATATGTACCTACTATAACGTATTTTCTATTTACACTCTCCTCTAACAAGTCTGCGGGAAGAGGTTTCATTTGAACTTCTTTTTTATTTATTTTAAATATTCTTGTTCTCTTCTGTGTACATTGCAAAATAAATACATAAATATTATTTTACTATCAAAACTCATTCTAACGACGCAACGACGCAACCACGCCATGATACTAAGGCAAGTAATATTACAGATGTTATGACCACTCAAGTGGTTCAGAGAATACATGCACTTACCCAAAGGATTTACTTTTGCTTTTTTATTGGCTAGTAGCCAATTGCTGCGTGATTACAGGATGCGTAAAATGTTATTTTATAATCCTAACCAGTCCATTGCTATTATCCCACTATACTCACTTTATTCCCAGCTGTTAAGGTGACTGTTTAAGTATCCACGAGCTTTTATTTGTTTGATCGGACGCCATCAAACTGCGGCTTAAAATATCTATTAGGGATAAAAAAGGAGTGACTATAAAGAAGTGCTTTCAATGTCATTATGCTATGCATAATATTGTTTAGAAACACATTTAGGCAATGATATAGTAAAATATCATTGCATTTAGGTAAACAAAAAAAATTGAATAATTCCATAAAATAGCATGACCAAAAATATCAAACCAAAGATATAGCCAAAACGGAGATTGTAGACTTCTAGATCTTCTCTTCTTCTTTCATTACTATATAAAACATACTGTCCATACTTTGTCCATATATTAAGAAAGGCCGCATTACACTACAATATATTTGCCAGTATGAATTCCGAGTCGGCTCTAGCCTGACTGCAATCTGTTCTCGTTCGGATACAAAATAAACGACAGACACCTTAATTCCATAGAACGCTAAGAAATAAAGCACTTTCTTCTGAGATTACACGCTGCTGTCGGCGCAGAGAACCGCTTTAATTTAGAATGCCTTAATGATGCCAAATCGCATGTTATCTGATTCTGATAGTCGGTGTTTCTTGATACTGATTGAAGCCATTGTAAGTGCTGAATTTTATACTTAAGATTTTTTTTCTTTAAGCATAATATAGCTTTTTTTTGTTTGATGAGTGGTTTTAGAAGCAAGTTCGTTCAAGTTGGTGATCTTTGGTAAATGTTTTGACCGGGAAGAAAAGCTTTAAGGTTTTTCTAAAGTGAAAAAATGTGAGCCCGTTCTTAATCTGGCAATCACTCACACAAGATGAGTTCGTGATACTATTCAATCTAATTAGGTATAAGTTATTAATTTAGAAACCTTCGACATTAGAAAACGAACTCTTAATTAACGCCTTAACTAGTTTTTTATCAAACATATCTAAGAATCATTCGGAGTTACAAACTTTATAATAAAAATAAACCGCATTAAAATCACTGTTTTCGATTGGGAGCTCAGACAAACATACATACTTCTAAATTACATACTTTATTTGTATCGGGTTCAATAAGATTTTAAACTAGGCATATCCTAATAGACAACCGGTGAATGTAATAAAATGTTGCAGTATTCTAGGGTTTCCTAATTTGGAAGATCGGGTAGCGCTTACTCATGATGGAAACCAGACTATTACGTATCCATACTGGTATGGGTTATATTGGCATATAAATCGAGTATTTTATGATAGGAGAAAGTTTAGGACGGCTCAATCGATCCACAAATCACTGTTAGCGTATCTAATCATATTTGCATTTTATGTTCGTTTATGTTGATGGTAAAAAGAAATGAAACTCGAATAACAATGCATGCTACATTTCGCTGATGTGTGAATGATATACTCGTATTAAGACAGTGGGAATATCAGTCTATAATTTCTATGGGCAATTAAGCATCGCCTACTTTCCTTGACCTTTATAACAATACAATAACTCCTGAATGTACAATAACGCCTGCGCTTTTGAATAGATATAATTTATTAGTGAATCATTTTAATTCAGTATACCTACTTGTTATCGCAGTGAACGGCTAAAACTGACGGGCCCGTTGGTCTAGTGGTTAGACACCCTGTCCGCTAACCGATGGGTCGTGGGTTCGATTCCCACCAAGTGTCCGGGTGTTATTTATCTATTTAAATATGTATTTACAAAAAAAAAATTATATAAGTATTAGTATCAGTTGTCTGGTTTCCATAGTACAGGCTCTGCCTAGTTTGGGATCAGATGACCGTGTGTGGATTGTCCCAAGATATTATTACTATTATTAATTTTAATACAGTACCTATACCTTTTTTAATACAGTTATCGCAGTGAACGACTAAAACTAGCAAGTATTGTAATAAGTAAAATAAAACCGACTGCGATCCAAACGTATTTAACTAGTACATTATATTTTTTACTGTATTCATCTTGTAAGACTTTTCATTTGGTACCCATATTTTTTTGGAAATAAAAAATACAAAACGATGACTAACAGCCGGCTTAATTATTGGCATTTTTGATATATTAATTACACAATGATATGAAAAGGAACAAGTCAAGACGCGTATCTAACGACATGCCATACATAAGTGAAAATCATGCAAACATCACGCCGCGTTTAGTCTGTAGACAGTGTCAAAGAAATAGACATAAATATTATGTAAACACGCTTGAAAAACATATTCTTCATTCTGGGGCTGTCGGGTAGTTACCAAATAAATGAATCAACTTTCTATATCCACACATGTGGTTATTTCCGCTTTTGTTTTAATACGCTACGAAATAAAATAAAAAACAACGGGTTGTACTCCGGGAGTACCGGCAGAAGTGAAAACTTGAATATTAACGTTGTGCATTTTTGATATTTTGGAATGGTTAGGGAATAATTTTGCACGAATTGCTTTATCAGTATAAAAGTACTATCATTTATGTGGTAAAATATAATATTCATTTATTGCGCTATCGTACACAAACATCACAATTTATATTACATTAAAAAAATCGATCAGTCTTACGAATTTTCGATCAGGTCACTTATCCTGACGCGAGTTAACTATTTTCACCATCACAAAAAAGTGCACAAGCCGCTAAAGAAGTTTTCACTTCAAAAATAAAGAGAACTCTTCTCCAGTCAATAACACGTCCCTTGGACCGCTCATGGTCAAACTAGTGCACTATGCATTTACACATGTTATGTTTGATCAAGGTCATTGACCGTACAAGTCCTGGCTGGGTGCCCGCCCGTTTGGACCCGGAAGACTGATCGTGACTGCTTTATCTATCCCGGCGGTACCATTGTGTCGGGACGCGATCCCTGAGGGCAACCCGTACATGGTTTATTTATTTTAGAACTTGTTCCATAAGGTATTAAACTAAAGCGAATACGTATTACTGATCTTCAATATAGTCTATTATTACCGACTACGGTGAAGCAATGACAGGGTCATGTTTTTATCGCAGATGACCATTACACCTCTACCTGACAAAAAGGGCGAGTGCTATCAACCTCCATTTTGAAGGAAGGGTCCTAACTCTTTTTAACTTGTGACCCACTTTATTCCTAATTTATACCCAAAAGGAAATTTATAATAAAACTTCCGGTAATCGGAAGACTGCCATCGTCTACCTGTGATAATTGTACAAATAGTTATTTAGCACTTCAATGGTGTATTAATAATGAATATACTAGAATTAATAATAATAATAATATCTTGGGACAAACCACACACGGTCATCTGATCCCAAACTAGGCAAAGCCTGTACTATGGAACCCAGACAACTGATACTAATATGTACTTATATTTTTTTCGAACCACTAGGCCAACGGGACCAATTAAATATTATAGTAGCTTTTAGCTTTTGTTCATAAATACAGAATTGTTTCGCACGTTTAAATTGATATGTAGTAAATGCTTAAATTCTATTTGTGAAAACGATAGGCTTAAGTTATGTTTATCGTTACCGTGTCCATACTTTATATTTACAAGCTGCTGTTTTTCCAAACTGTAAATAAATAAATAAATAAATTATGTATGTATGAGAACATCTCGGTGGACAGACGACATTGTGCGCGTCGCAGGTAACCGGTGGATGCAAGTCGCCAATTGTCGTTCATTGTGGCGTTCCAAGGGGGAGGCCTATGTTCAGCAGTGGACGTCTTCCGGCTGGTGATGATGATGATGATGATGAGATCATCTGGCGCACCCTAAACGGTTGTCCAGCTTAGAGAAGAAGAAGACCATGCTGATGGTTGATCATGATTGATTTCATTACTAAATGAACGAGCTCTTAACATTCACGTTGTCAAGAAATGAATAAGGATTTACGGATGGCTCTTTCATTGACTTTCACGATTATCAATGTGCTAATGGCAAACTTCTCAATTTTACTAAATAGCGATGGGATTAACACCTTCTTAGAATTCTATGCAAAATGCGGTGGTAGTTTGTAAAAAAATAATTTTGTGTAAGTTGTTGTTTGTGTTTTGACGGGCCCGTTGGTCTAGTGGTTAGACACCCTGTCTGCTAACCGATGGGTCGTGGGTTCGATTCCCACCAAGTGTCTGGGTGTTATTTATCTATTTAAGTATGTATTTACAAAAAAGTATATAAGTATTAGTATCAGTTGTCTGGTTTCCATAGTACAGGCTCTGCCTAGTCTGGGATCAGATGACCGTGTGTGGATTGTCCCAAGATATTATTATTATTTATTATAAGTGCCCCCGTGGGGTCTATACATAATAAAGATATTTTGATTTTGAATTAAATCAATCAATTCACACCACTTCACTTATTTATCATCGATCGATCGAATTTAATGCAATAAGTACTTTACTGTAGAAAAAAATACTTCAATTTCCCTTGAGGCATGTATCACATTTTTTTTGGAAATAGATTGATGGTAATGATGCCACTGATACTATATCTATCATCACCATACCTCAATAGTTATGGTCCTTATGGTGATTTGACATAATTATTCCTATCCAAAATGTTTCTATCTACCTATTAGCTATAAATAAAAGTATTACATAATCCACTTTCCCTGAATGTAGGTTCTGTCTGATGGGTCGGATACTCAAAATTGTATTTTACGTAATACATTCGCGATAAATATTCATTTGTTGTGGGCTAGCTATCTAATAAAGAAATGTATTTCATTAGGCATGTAGATATTTTGATGTAGATACATATTCGTTACGTAAGTACTATAGGTGCATATTGATACCTTATTATGATAGTTGAATATGTAACGAATTACAAAGTAATAAAAATGAAATACTTTGCATAAATGGAACCTCAGTCGTTTAATTTATTATTTGGATATATTAATATACTTAATGACACATGAACCGGCGGCGCAAGTATTCAGCCCTAGGTTCCAGCTATATGTTTACGTCCTTTGCGGTGGAGACCATGGGGACTTAGTCTCATAAGAAGCTCGTTTTGGTGTAAGAAATTTCATCCAAACTTATTGAGGTCTCAGGGGACAGGCCGCGTCAGGCTGGTAGCTTTTTCTGCTTACGAATAAACTTGGCCATACAAAAAGACAACGTCGCCAGTATTTTACGTACTCTTCCCTCCCAGTGTAGCGACAACTTAAAGGGCTTTGTTTACTTAGTTTAAGTATATTTGTAAATAAATTGTAAATAGATAGATATTTAAAAAAATATAAATACCTATTTAAAATTTTATGCTCATAGGATTCTGTTGCCACTTTTTTGTACCTTTCTTAGAGATCGTCCAGGTAGATCCAACAGACACGTCAACAGTGTTCCTGTGTTGGTGGCATTTCAGCTGGTGAAATAACTAAGACTTGATAACCGATGTCTCAGGTGACAAGCGGCAATTCATTCAGATGAATTTCTCGCCATTTTCGTCACTAAGTTGTATAAAAAGAGAGACGGCACCTAAAAAATTTAATATCTAGACTAAAAATGTCGTAGGAAATCGAAATGAACAGTAAATCCCGTTGTGTAGATATTTAAAGTCGATTGCTACCACGATTGAAAACGACGATAAACCGATCACGATTTACTCGGCGTTGGTAAATTAGAACTTGGAACTGTTACGCGGGCACGTTTACCGGCCAATAAATTAATAATATCGCATCTCTCGATATTGTACCCCGGAACATTGCAGACCGTGGAATCTGTGGTCGGAGTACGGTACAGTCGGCGTCTAGTCACGCGTTTAAATGTCATTACCATGGTGCAGACCGTGAAATTTCGAGGTGCAAAGCTGCCCACATACTTGCGGGGCCAGATTGAATAAGAAGGGGTATTGTTTTTTTATTTAAATTTCGAGCGTACTTTTTCAGAGCTAAGATTAGTGTGCATCAAAAACACTCCATGGATAGGAAATTTGTTCTAACGTCTATTTAAGCTGTCTGTCGACGAAACGATATTGTAACAGGTAGGAGCGCTTTGCCTGGCAACTAACCGTTCTCATTTTGAGCCGGCCGCAATAACTGTTGGCCAAAATATCAGCCAGTCGAAGGTTTCGTAAGGTGAAGGTACTTTTTCAGATGACTTGCTATCATTTTTTCAGGCATGTTGGATGGACATGGAGGATATCTTTGCAAAGAACGAGCAGCTGAGGTTCGTGCGTGACCTCAGGTTGGGGAAGCTACTGATGCTAGATTTATTAACTTTATATCACACTATACTTCTCGTACATTGAACGCTTTTTGTGATGCTGATGGAGTTTTTACAGTGCATCAGATCCAAACTATAACCTAGTTATACATAGTACATATATGTATGTATAAGATGATGAATATCAAACATGCAAATATTTACAGTTATAAAATCTTTTTAAAAAAAATTGAACCGACTTCAATATCACTGAAAAGTATAAAATAATTTAAATATTATTGAAGTTGGTGTTAGCGTACCTGCTGTGTATATTTGGCACCAACTTCAATAATATTTAAATTATTTTATACTTTTCAGTGATATTGAAGTCGGTTCAATTTTTTTTAAAAAGATTTTATTTTAAACTTTTTAGTGATATTTTCATATATAAAGATTGAACCATCGAAAACCGTAAAATTATCTAGGTAGGTTATGATCACATTATCGTCTACATAGTTTTACATAATTCATGTTTCTTCAGAAAAAAATATCCGGTCGTAATGAAATTTGCATGAAAACATCATAGTAGTTTACTCTCTCGAATAAAAAAAGAATCATCGAAATCGGTTCATAATTGTCAGAGCAATGTAATGGAGAACATCAGTTTTATGGTTTTTACCAGATAAATTCCTCCACATCGTTCATGGTCCTCCAGGAAGTTCTTATCCGGTTGTAATAAAATTCATACAGATTCAATACAGTGGTTTCTTCTTTCGAATAAAAAAAGAATCATTGAAATTGGTAAATATTTGCCAGAGTTATGACTATTTTTGTCCGACCGAGCGAGTCCGAGCGACTAAAACGTCATCTATATAGGCTTTCTTGCAAGTCTCAGTGCGCAGTCACCATTCTTGTTTTTTCAGGAACTACTTATTACTAAGCAATAATTTTTTTATGGGACCCAATTAACGGATTAAAGAATGGATGGAAGAAAGATTTTTTCAAATCGGTTCATAATTGCCAGAGTTATGCGCGAACATACATAAAAAAAAAAAAAAAAAAAAAAAATATATACAGACGAATTGAGAACCTCCTCCTTTTTTTGAAGTCGGTTAAAATATCCGTCGTCAAAGTAGCCGCTGTACAGTGTAGGGTAAATTGGTCGCCAGAAACAGCCTTAAGTATTGAAATAGAATTTTAGTCTGGCATTAAAAAAATATAATAAAGTGATGACGGCGTGTGGTGAGCATAAAAGACTTAATTTAAATATCAAACTTTAGTCCCACAGAAAAAAATACATTCGTGTGTGCCTGGCTTTAGATAGCACTCGGTTACGTCTAAGCACGTGTAAACACCACCTTGGATTCTCGGAAGTCGCGTGGCTTTTTATCACGGTGCATGTTGAATGCACTATTATTTTAACAATGCTGTTCATGTACCCACCGTGTCACAGATAGCTGTAATGATGCCGTAAGTACGGAGAATTTTTTATTTTGATGACTCCAACGATAATCTTGACAATTCTAAAAACGTGCGTTTAAATTAGGATAAAAAGCGTAAATGTTAGTCCGATTTCACGCATTTCGGCGGGATTTCAATTGAAACGGCGGCGGCGATTGAAAAGTGATAAATTATTTTATGGCTTCGTTTTGTTGACTAGTATAGATTGTACCGAGATAAAACATTGCTGTATTCCAGTGTGAAGCGCAGGAGAAGACCTTAGGGGTCGTCCATTAATCACGTGATGTTTTTTAGTAAGTTTTTAACCCCTCCCCCCTCACGGTGATATGTGGTGAGGTTTTAAACTACGCGAATGTCCTAATCATCCGTTGTCCGCCCTAATAAAAAGAAGAAATCAAAATTAGTCAAAGCGAGCTACCACTAATTAATTTGTGCGATTTTTACTAGCTTTCGGTGAAGGAAAAAAACATCATGAGGAAACCTGCATATCGGAGAAACTCACACTTGGCCAGCGTGGTGGACTATGGCCTAAGCCCCTTCATCTTGAGGGGAGGCCCGTGCCCAAAAGTGGGACAAAAACCAGAGCTGGTATTATTATCGCCAAAATTAACGGCACTGTTATCGTAGTTATATGCATCGTACATTACTGGCAGTCGAAAAAGCTCACACGAATATTTGCTAGTACTGTAGTACTGTTGTGAATTGATATTCCGTACAATATGCGTGGTAGTAGCCTCGTTGAGCGTGGTACGGGCTTGTAGCTCGTTAGGCCGGGACGTGTGTCGGTTAACCTTTGTAACCCCATGAATATGTCCTGAGTGCCGCATATGTAATACTGGTTTCGCATAGCGTGAAAATGTGACTAGTGCTGTAACAAAAAAAAAATGGTTAAGACCGACGTATCTATTTAATCGGAGTATATCAGGGGGAACTAAGAAGAACCACCGAAGAACTAAGGTCACCGACATAGCTTTTAGAATCTACAAGTTGAAGTGACAATGGGCAGTCCACATCGCTCGAAGAATCGATAACCGATGGGGAAGAAAGGTTATCGAGTGGCGACCATGAACCGGAAGACGCAGCGTAGGCAGGCGTCCCACTAGGTGGACCGACGACATTGTGCGCGTCGCAGCTAACCGATGCAATTAGCCAATTGTCGTTCATTGTGGCGTTCTAAGGGGGATGCCTATGTTCAGCAGTGGACGTCTTCCGGCTGATGATATTAGGGGGACGGGTTTTCAAAGTTCACAAACTCGGGCAATCCTTCAATTTTTTCCACACTATTTCGGATTTGGCCAACCTGCCCACTTGAAAAATTCTGTACTTACATGTACTCGTATATTGCGCTCGCAAAATATAGAGTCCTATTAAAATGTCGTTACTTAAATGTACATATACTTACTTTTTTAACTTTAGTAAAAAATAACGTTTCCTTAATACGCTATAAAACGCAATTGCCGTTTTTGTGAACGCTATTGTATACACACAACGGAAATGAAAAAAAAACAGCATTGAATTTACGCAGTCGAAACCAATAATATTTCGAGAATACGTTGAAATTATCTGTAGATAAACAGTTAATGAAACCAAATATTTACAGTTTATTTACAAACATGTACACTTAAACTAGGTAAAAAACTTCCTCAAAGTTGTCGCCGCACTGGGAGGGAAGGGTACCTAAAAGACTGACGGCATTACCCCTTTGAAATGTAAATAATAAATAATTAAAATGGATCCCGCCAAAAGACCAACTGTGTGCGAAAAGAATGGAAATAAAATATACACAATTACTGTAATAAGCAAATATGTATATTATACGTTTAGCTTTAAGAGATTTGCTGAAATGGTTTAGATGTGTCCATTCATATGTACAAATCACAAACGCTGCAATAAATATGCAACAATGACGATCTAGTATACACTTCAGCCTTACTTATAAAAATCTACTAATCACCGTCTTAGCAACCAAATAACTACTTACTACATAACTCCTTAATAAGCAGTTTTATATTTTCTACTTATAAACGTTGCATAAGAGCGACATAACTAATTAACAGTTAATAAGGCAAAACATATTTTACTCTGTCAATACCGCCACGTGTTGTCAGCTTGAAATATTCAGTCTGACCTAAAACTTGGTAAAATGGCAACATTTTGTAATTCAATTCGACAAATAAGAAGCTAGGTTGTCAAATTCAAATTTGGAAGCATAGAACACAAATCAGTACTATAGAATGATTATTTTTAAGTAAGAACCGTAGGCACCGGTAAGAACATCAAAATACATAAATATCAGGTACACGACAATAGGTATTTTACCATCAGCTGTATTTATCGACATTTGAAAGAAAGAATAATTAATTTGTGACACACAATTAACAATCAAAAAAATAGAACAAAAAAATAAATAAATAAAAATATTAATAAGTAAGTTAGGTAGTTACATACTTTAACAAAATTGTGCGCCACAAAATGGTTCCAACTCAGCAAAAATGCTGATCGTACACGCAACCAGCGGTGATCTTCCGTTTCGTTGTTTCGTCCGTGTTCGTTTCCGTTCCAGCGCTGATTTGCGATTGTGACAGATCAAATCCATCACTACTTATCACTTACATAACAATATAACTCTTATAATGTAACATTCAATAGTTCAATTCACCTTCCCTCTCAGAGTAAAATCTGCCTACACTTTGTTTAAGGGGATCATAGACAAACGCGTACTCTATTCTTAATATATAAACTCTATGCATCGATCGATACAAATTACAATGCAAGCGCAACTGACTGAATCAGCTGATAGAGAACCGCCATATTGTTACATAACGTGTTGCGTGTGTTGTGTTCGTGTGTGTAAGCTTCTAAACAAGGGTCGGCCGCTGTTTAATTTGACAGCTACTTTAGCAAGCTGTTATGCAACGTATTAGGGATAAACATCGTTTATAAGTAAAAAATATTTTTAAATAGCTATTATGTGTTGCATAAAATTTAACCATCGTTTATAAGTAAGGCTGTTGATGATTTTAGTATAAGTCCCCCGGGAACCTGTCACGGTGCTCACGGTGACAAGGGTTCCAAGCTCACCTCCAAGGAGACGCCACCGTACTCGATGGACGTCTAGGGCTAACTCCACAAACGTCCAGCGACTCCAAAGGTTGTCGGTTATTTACAGCTAGACCCCCTGTAGCCTGAACATAATTATGTCTAGTAAACCTACTCTTATTGTTTTTTGTGAATCGTAGGATCATTCATGAGACGATCATTCATGAAAGCGGTACAATGACGGTTAGGGTGTTTCTTGCACACACATAACTTTATTTATTGCATATGCACAAAAACATTAAATTCTTTCACGTCACCTGAGGGCCTAGACAAGATGCAATCGCTTCATAGCGAATCTATTTCTTTAGTCGCTAACGGTGTCAATTCCCTACAATTTGTCACGTGATTTTTCGATGACTTATGTCATTCTCATACATTTTTATACTTTCTATTAGCGATAACGCTTGTAGAATGTTACATTGTCTAGGGGGGCTGTTCCTTGGAGCACTTTGTATACCGTTAAGACAGAGTTAGTATCAGTTAGTTAGTTTAAGTATTAGTATCAGTTGTCTGGTTTCCATAGTACAGGCTCTGCCTAGTTTGGGATCGGATGACCGTGTGTGGATTGTCCCGAGATATTATTATTAAATATTATTATATATTATTAAATACTTACATTCAATTATTGTCTAACTTCATTGCTCCGAAAAAACAGTCCCCCCCGCCGCGCCGCCCACCCCGTGAATATCAGAAAAATAAAGAAATTTTAGTTATTTAAAATTACATTATTTTTTTATATTATTTATTGTAACATTTTTTTTACGAAACTTGTTTATTTTAAGCTGGATTTCGCATGATAGTAAGCGATACACCTACCTAATTGCATTGCACTGTCACTTGTCACTTGGGATATTAGTTATCATTCTTATTACCTACAGTACCCTCATTCAGAACTTGCTTTGCTGCTTTTCAGAAGAACATCAGACACTGCGGTGTTACTTAGGTACCTATACCCTATTCCGGTCAGGCAATAATAATACCAGCCCTTGTTTATGTCCCACTGCTGGGCACGGGCCTCCCCTCAAGATGAGGGGGCTTAGGCCATAGTCCACCACGCTGGCCAAGTGCGGGTTGGCGGACTTCACACGTCATTCGAGAGCTAGTTAGGCTTTCTCAGACATGCAGGTTTCATCACGATGTTTTCCTTCACCGAAAGCTAGTAACAATCGCACAAAGACGATTCGCACATGATTCATTGAAGAAATCAGAGGTGCGAGCCGGGTTTCGAAGCTGCGCACCTTGTTTCCAAGGCAAGCGCTCGCCCACTGAGCTGTTACCACATTGGGTCAGGTCGGTCAGGCAAGAGGTCTGCCAAATAGGTCCATCACATATTCGAAAAACAGGGTATACTTTACATGGATATCTTTTTGTTCAAGTTTCTACTTCTAGTTTAAATGGGTTCTGCAGTCATCGTCCTGGTATAATGTGTTTATGAAGACAGCTTCAAGCCTTTGGCAAATGCAAGCGCGTTCATTTATTCCCTGCCCGTCAGCTGTCTGTTATTATGACGGGAAAATTACAATAAAATTAAACTGTTTACTGGTGGATTAAATACTGCATTTTATTTTTAACCGGCTTCAAAAAGAAGGTTCTCTATTCGACGCGCATGTATTTAATATTAATAAAAATGCGTAATATTAGATAATTGATATATGTTAGTCTATGTGGGCTTCTAAACAAATTTACCAAATTTTATGAGTGTATGTATGTATGTATGTAGGTATGTCCGCGGATTTCTCAGAAACTACAGGTCCAATTTCGAAAATTTTGCCATAGTTAGAGTATTTTTCAAGTTAGGGTAAAATACAAGTTTCATCAAAATCGGTCCAGTAATTAAAGAGATATAAACTTTTTATGTTTTCAGTAAGTAAGTTACTGTAACTTAGACGTTCGAGTTGCGTGATAGTGCTGATACCTATTTTGCTAAAATAAAAGTCACTAAAAAGTGTTAAATAAACTATTTACTCTACTAAAAAAAATAAAAACCGACTTCAAAGTAAATTATCTAAAAAGCATAAAATAACGAAAATAATTTAGATAATTTACTTTGAAGTCGGTTTTTATTTTAAAAAAATTGTTTATTATTTTTTATTCCCAACGATGAAGACACTTATAGTCACTGGAAGAACTAAAATGTTAAATGTATTTCCGCCGCACTCACAACCATCAATTAACTTTAATTACAATTAAGTCATTTCTTGTAATCTATTTATTTCGTTTCTCCGAGTCTCTTATGATTATCTTTTAGTATTAATTACAATTAAATTGATATATCTAACTCACTATCCGTGTATTAAGTATGAATGGGCTTCCAGTGTCGAAAAAATCCGAAATCAAAAATGGATTAATGATTATTAACTTTAATTGACGTTTGTAGGTTCGGTAGTTAATGTCCTAAATATCACGCGTTGTTAGTATGGTCTACTCGTACGCAAGGATCTTACTGCTTACAGTTTCTTGAGTTATACTTGGTTTTGAATATATTAATGTTTAATCTTTAATTATAATTATATATATCAGAGGATAAAATCCATGACTATACCCAGCTATCTAGCCGATTGAAAATTACATATTCTTTTCTAATTTTATCAGCCTCATGATTAATACTTTGTACGGATTAGTGTTCTTTTGGCGGCTTCGTGTGGCGGGTCACCCCCTTCCCTCCAATATGGTTGAGGGGAGTGATGGCTGCTGCTCGAGTCAACTCGTGCGCGGTTGCTGCTTGGGGGGACTGGTCCGACTACTATCCCTTTGGCTTTTTAGTTTGTTGTACTTTCGTCGTATATTTTTTTTTCTGTCTTCTTTGATCCTTTGAACGGCAAGACACACTGTCGCTCTGAACTAATTGTAACATGACACACTGTTTAAAAAAAAGTGAAAAAATGACAAGCCCGCTGAGTTTCTTGCCGGATTTTCTCAGTTGAGGCCACGTTGTGATCCGGTGGTAGCTTTTTTTTTTTTTAAAAAAACAGGACCTTTCAAAAGTGCTAGCGTTAAGCCTATTTGAAATAAACTATTTTTGAGTTTGAGTTTGCAAGGATTTGTAAAATCTGATGAAGTAGTGCGGTGGACTCTGAACGCGTTTACAGATTTCCTACCACGTCCTTGTTTAACATGAACTATATTATACAACTAAATGTGTTCTTCAAAACCAGATTCTATTGTACGGTTTATTTGCCCGAGATAATATCGGAAGCGTAACTTTTATGTTGTCGACTCTGTAAATTTTTTAAAGTCCGCCAGAAATTATTCTACGGGTGAATTTTGAAGAGTGTGCGCAAGATTTAAATGACTTGGTACGGTACACACCTCTAAGTGGTGGACGTGCCTTCAGTCCGGACAGCAATTTGCTTCTTCATTTATAATAAGGACAGCTGAAGACTGGAACAGTTACTCTACGTCGGTTTTTCCGCCCTATTAGGCGATATCCTGACTAAACGCGATCACGCGATCATCGCGATGAGGTCGCGTGAACAAAATTCGCGCGGCCAGTTAGGACACTCGTTCGACGTCCATATGTTTGAGATTTCGTTCGGAGTTCGTGTTCTATTAGGACACTCAACTTATACGGTGTCTTCAAGGCTAGAGTGAATAGGCTTTTAATAAGCTAGTGTGCTTTACCATCCTCGATTGCATCGCCGCTTTCCAGCTGGTGGGACTGTAGTCAAGCACTGGCTTATAGATAGATAGATAGATAGATAATTCTTTATTGTTCCACCATCATTAAAAAACACAAAAATACAAGAAAAAAAAAAAAAAACAGTAAAATAGAATGAAACAATGAGCGGCCTTATCACTAAAAGTGATCTCTACCAGGCAACCTTTGGATGGAGAGGAACTATGAACTGCAAGGCGGGGTTGTTTATACAAACCAATTACAATTTAGTAAAAAAAAATATTTTCGATATTCATTGTGTTACTGTAGAAACAATTATCCCTTATCGTTGATAGAAGAACAGTCCGCTAAAGGTAAGTCTCCAATTAGTATGGCAAGAAACTAGTCCGCGGGTAGATATCCTGCCCACGTGAACCGCTAACAACTGTCGGGCAAACAACGGACCGTTTTCCGGGAAATAAAGCGTACCTATAGAATGGATACACATTATTAATACAACGAGACATCTCATGAAGACGTTGCAACGGCAGGCTTACTAAAGTTTGTATCAAATAGAGATGGGAATGCATTTAATTATTCTTATTATTATTATTCTTTATTTTCAGGCTGCATAGATAGATAGATAAATAGCTTAAAACTAGAATACATATTATATACAATAAAACTAATACTAAAGTAAAATAATATAAAAAAATACTAAAATTAAAGCAAAAAAAAAAGTAAAAAAAAAATGCTAATTTTAAAGCATACGTTGCGGCGGCGACGTGTTGCGCTGATCAGGAGAGTCCCGCAGCCTTCCTTTGAACTTCCGGTACAGGACTCCCTTCGGCCAAAACTCTTCCTATATGAAGGTCTCCAGCTCGGCTGTAGGAACTCGCCCCGCAAAAGAGTTGAATGACACTTTGTGCCGCGAGTTGAGCTTCTCGACCCTCAGGGTAAGCTTCGTCTTGACTCGTACGTTTTCCGTTGTACATATTTAAGAATAGTCGTGCTTTGAAGAACACAGGTATCAATAGAGCCAGTTATAATCACTATTTGGTAAACAGTCAGTTGTTTGAAAATAAAAAAATAAGTCTGTAAATTTTTGTCATATAAATAACAGTCGTTAAGCATTGTCTAAGGCCTAATTGCAGCTTGAATAAGTCTGATACCAGGATGCCCGAAACCATATGAAAGATAATGTAATGTATTTATGTTGGTTTATGCAAAACTTGCTTACTGCAAAGATGTTATTAGAACCAACCATTTGCTCAAAGAAGAATAATAAAAATGTCTTAGGTAAAGTACTTACGGCATCTAAATGGGGCTTAATAAGTACCTAAAACCATCTCGAAATTGTAGTGAAACTTACGTGGTATTACGTAAATGTTCGCTCGCTAGGCATTTCATTTTGGCGAGTTAATTTGTGGTTTTATCCCACATTTTAGAACGTAATACCACAGAAATGTTGATGTGTATTGGGAACGTACCTACATATAAAAAATACATACGTGCAGAGTAATGAGTTACTCAGAACTATTATTCAAAGTTAGATTCACACAGCTAGGTTTTCCCAAAGAAGACCTAATGTTAGTATCTTGAAAGTATACAAACTGAGAATTACTGATTTGCAAATCATAGTTGTTCGACATTATTCTGCTGATTATTATTGCTAGAAAGTGCGGCTTTAAAGTTGGTATTGCAATTACTTGGCCCGTGATTATTTCGTTTAAGTATCAATTTTGGGGTCAATGGAAATTGGGAGCGGTCATTGTGGCCGCTGATGGGGCATCCGTGACGTCACGATCAAGCGCTTACCCCACCGGATGTACCCCGCTACATTTGATACTTTGATCTTACACCTTTTTATACAATATCATTATTACCAAAGAGGCCGTCTTATTTATTTCCTTAGTAGCCGTTATTATTAAGAATGAAGATGTAGTTTTTACGATTCCATCCCGCACTGCTTATTAGTAGTTCACGCTTTAATGGTAACCAAATTGTTTTTGTTCCATTTCCTTTTGTTGCATTGCGGCTAGATAATGGAGTGATTATACAGCAATAACGTTACAAAGTAAATACGAGTTCGCATCAAGGTAGTAACGGTTCAAGGTAATTTAGTTTTTATTTTTATTGAATGGATGCAACGCATTGATAAATTAAAAGGTGATCAGTCATCTTTAACCACATAATAACTCTATGAGAACTTAATGATTCGCTAACGGGTTTGTTTGTTATGATCGAAACTCTTTGATTTTTTTTGCTCTTATACGTACCCGACCCCTGGAATAAACATGATCTTGTTGTACATGCCACGCGTCTCCACAAAACAGGCAAATCGTTTATGGGCCAAAGTATACGCTTTTATAATAAACTGCCACAGGATATCCGAGATCTTCCTTACAGAAATTTAAACCTTTGATAAAAAGCCGATTGTTAAAAAAGGCTTATTACAAAATCTTGGATTACCTGGAGGATAAAGCTGCGTGGGCTTGAACTGCTGAACTCATGCAAGATTAGAATTTTAAGGTTGACGTATGTCAAATTTGTAAAACAGTTTAAAAAAAAATATGACAAAAAAGACAAGCCCGCTCAGTTTCTTGCCGGATCTTCTCAGTAGCGGCCGCGTTACGATCCGGTGGTACTTTGTAAAAATGATTTTTGTGTAAGTGCCTCCGTGGCCTATACACAATAAAGATATTTTGACTTTGACTTTGACCCAATTTTCATGTATGAAATTGCAATACAATGGGCCAAAAATAACGAAGAGCATTGTGGGTTTGTGATAATTTTCTCGTGAATACTGTGCGCAGTGCGTTTAGCTGCCGATATTTTCAAGAAAATCATACAAAATAACACATTATTTTAGCATTTTGTATATAAGTATATTGTTCGAAATCGAACGTTGTGTCACTTCGGTTTATATAGACAAACAGATAAGCTAATCAAGAGTCATACTTATACAATAACTATTACATATTATTTATCATTAATTAATACTATTTAGACTGGAGATTGAATAAGGAGAATTAACCATTAATAATTCCTATAAACATACTAATTTAAATATTACTCATAATGTGTATTTTGTTACGCCGGAAGCTGTCAAGCGGACGGCGACATAATAATATTTTATTTAGTAGGTAAAAGGTAGTTAAAAGTATTTTAACACAAATCAAAATAATGCAAAGCTACAGAACAAATTAGATCACAAATATAATCGATATATAATTATGTAGGTGCACTACATAGTTGAACTATAATAAGTAGATACCGGAAGTCTGTAACAATATGTATATTTATAGATAGACTACCTGACCCGCGCAGCTCCGCTCGGCGTTCTTTTTACTCAGAAACCTTCTTGGGCTCATGCGCAACACTTTGCTGAAGATATGACATGATCAAATCGTAAACTTACGATTCTATAAAGGACACACAGATAAACATACATTTTTATATACTTACTAGCTGACCCACGCAGCTCCGCCCGCGCTGTGTTTACGTTTACTAAACTTTCAATAATATACATTCGCATAGAATACAAAACCTCCTTTTTTAGAGTCGGTTAAAAACTTGGACCCACTTTGTAATTGCCCTCCAAAGCACGGAAACGTTTAGTTCAAATGGCGTTAAACGGTCACCCATCTATTTAATGACCTTAGCTAACGTTGCTTAACCTGATTGATTTCCAAAAATTGTTAACAACTGTCTATGAGTGTTCCCTTACAAATATTTATTATAATTATAAAGAAAAAATGATAAAATCGGACCAAGCGTATAACCAAGTACCCATTTTGACTTTAATCCTCTCTCCCAAAAGAACCGTGCTAGATTACGGGATAAAAAGTATCCTATGTCCTACCTCGTAGTAAGATCTCAAATCATGCCAAGTTTCGTTTCAATCTATCCAGTAGTTTCGGCGTGATGCTCAGCCGAGATACAGACAGACAGACAGACAAAAATGAAAAAAATTACATTTTCGGCCTCAGTATCGGTTATAACCGATACTGAGGCCGAAAATGTAATTAAAATTATAAAAAAATTATAAATTGAAATTGAAATTATATTTGGAGGGCATTCTATAGAATGCCCTCCAAATATAATTTTCAAAATATCTTCAATGTACAGAATTGGACCTGTTACAGTTTTATTATAAGTATAGATATATATTTTTTTGTAAGGGATATTTATACTTTGTGATCAATTTTTTTGTAAATAATGTATATTCGAGTTTTGGAATAGTGACCGAATTCTTATTGGCGAACGTCGACCGACAGGCACACTTTAATTATCTTTAGAGGTTCTATTATTTTATGTATTTAACTCTAATTTCAGAATAAAGGCTTATTATTATTGTTTTAGATTTTTTATAACACGGGCTTTTAATAATAATCATAATAGTAATATCTTGGGACAATCCACACACGGTCATCTGATCCCAAACTAGGCAGAGCCTGTACTATGGAAACCAGACAACTGATACTAATACTTATATACATTTTTTTTTGTAAATACATACTTAAATAGATAAATAACACCCAGACACTTGGTGGGAATCGAACCCACGACCCATCGGTTAGCGGACAGGGTCACTAACCACTAGACCAACGGGCCCGGGCTTTTACACCCGGACTTTTAAAAGGCTTGCGTGGGGACGAATCCAACACGTAGAGGCCTGTTGAGAGAAGTTAATGGTAGGTATGGAACACACCTGTCAGGATCAACTGCTGGAAATAAGATATAAACAGCAGTTGACTCTGACAGGTGTAGGGACTATTGTAAGTATGTGGAAAGATTTCTAGATTTTATTAATGAGCATTTGGTGGACTGAATACTGGGCTATTGCAATAGGCCACTTGCCATAATTAGTGTACTAATTATATTTTGGCAAGCGGTGACTTGCCACCCACTAGATGGGCTCTCCATATAGCCGTCAGAAGACGACGGAGTGCAACACCGGTGTGAGTGGCTCAGGGGTGTCGAGAGGTGTGCTGCGCTTTCTCCGTGGTTACTCGCGGCGTTATGCCCGTTAACACTTCCACCCCTGGAGCATATAGCTCTAACAACTCCTCTCTGGACGGCCAATTAAGGCAAGCCAGAGCTGAGAGTCCTGCGGGCCCCCTTCGGTTTCCACTCGGCCGACGAAGACACGCCGAGGTGGGGGCCCTGACCGACTCTCTGGAGCACTCGGGTCCGTGGTGTCGCTACGCACCAACAGCTCGCCACTAGCTGCCCTGCGGGTTTTATTATTATTATTATTAGAGGTTCTATTAGTAGTGAGTTTTTCTGGAAATTAGGTTAATTTTACTTAGGTGCTATATGATGGAAATTGAAAGTAGAGCTTCTAATACATATATAATTATGTATGTGGATGCCTATATGCATGTGGGTGCCTATATGCATATTTTCTGTGGCTGTATAAAAAAGTTGACCCCGTCGAGTAGCAAAACTATGGAAATGTGCTATTTTTCTCTAATAATAATAATAATTTCCAGCTGGCCGATACGACCATAGCGGTCGATCTTTCACAAGATCGCCATCTACGCGGAAGATATTATAGTCCACAAGCGCTTGCGTAGACACAAGTGCACTCTCTCTTCCTTTATACTTCTCACAATTCGAACCCTTCAGTTTGCAAAACATGCAGATTCCCACTGCGCCACGGAGACTACAAAATTTTCTCAATCAAATTTCTATATCAATTCTCTCAATTTTCTCTAATAGTAGGTATACAATATGCTAGCCGTATTTCTATCAAGTTGTGGGCTTTGTTAGGTCCCAAGCATCGATATACTATCTAAACGTTCCGAAAAAATCACGAAATATCACCAGGAGGGGGGAGGGGTATAATGAGACATCACGTGTATTTATTTTTCGTTGAATGCACGATTTCTAAACCAATCAGCGGCACGTGGCCTTGACTCACCGTTGCCGGCAACGACTTCCCCTTCAACATTTAATCAGCTACCTGTATTTGAAGATAACATTCCGAAAATTTCAATATAGTTTGTACAAAAAAAATACACGTGATTTTGGGTAGGGGGGGGGGGGTAGTTTAAAACCTCACCACATATCACCAGGAGGGGGGGGAGGGGTTACAAAGTTGCTAAAACACATCACGTGATTAATGGACGACCCCTTATCTGGTTACTTATTATATATCGATGGTCCCAAGTTATAATAGTAAATATGATAATTGACATGTTCCTAATTTTGTGTCGAGAATTTCTTGTTAATAAAATTCAATGACATTTTAACATCGATATCTAATATATAAAATTCTCGTGTCACAGTTTTCGTTGCCATACTCCTCCGAAACGGCTTGACCGATTTTGATGAAATTTTTTGTGCTTATCCGGTATCTATGAGAATCGGCCAACATCTATTTTTCATCCCCCTAAAAATTTTTTTTTTTAATTTTATGGCAAAACAACGTTTGCCGGGTCAGCTAGTAATATATAAACTAGATAAACATTCACGAACAAAATGACATCTAAAATGTGGTCGCAGAGGTTGCAAACTTATCTGTGCTGGTGGCGGAAACGTGAACGATTTTATGATGATAATGACTTGTAGTTTGACAGTTTCATATAGACAGTAGCGACACACCTATCGGCAAAAATAAATTTGTCAGGAAGTGGCTTGTAAAGAAATAGCGACACAAGGGCGCTATTTCTCGCTACCACTTTTTGAACCGTGACAACAAATCTAGTTTATATATTATATTGATACATTTTAAACAATAAATATGACATTAGCGCTTGAAAAGTGAAGACACGATATTCATCCAATTGAATTAACTAGCAGTCAGTTCTGCGTCGGTAACGTGACGTGTGCCTTTGAAAATCAAATAAAATGCCGTAATGAGTATTAGAAAATACAGTAAGTATCTATTGCACAAAAGTAAATAATAAGGAAGGTATATCATACTTTGCGGTAAAATCTCAGTATGTGGGCCCTTGCCTTGGAAACAAGGTGCGTAGGTTCGAACCCCGGTTCGCACCTCTGATTTCTTAATTAATCATGTTCAATTGCACAAAGACTAATCGTTTTTGTTACTAGCTATTGGAGAAGGAAAACATCGTGAGGAAACCTGCATGTCTGAGAAAGGCTAAATAGCTTTCGAATGACGTGTGAAGTCCGCCAACCCGCTTTTGGCCAGCGTTGTGGACTACGGCCTATCATCTTGAGCGGAGGCTCGTGCCCAGCCGTGGGACATAAACCAGGGGTGGTATTATTATTATATTATTTATTATACTATAACTAATATTCTGATTACATGGGTCACAATTTTTGACGTGCATTAGTAATAGGGATATAACATATCTATAGTTTATAAAATTCATGGCGTTGCCGTAGCTAAGAATCGAACAACATATTCCAGAATCACAGCAGATACACTTCAAAATATGTACTAGACAACTGAAGTCTCGACTTGAACTTTTTATCGAAATTATGAAAGAATATTTTTTGCTCCAAATGTAATTGTAATCGAGGTTTCACAGAATATCTAACCGGTAATTTTATTTCGCCCGATTAGTTCTAGGGTCATCAGCCGACGCTTGCCAATTCGCACTAACAGTTAATAGATTTAATCGTAAAATGAGATTTACGTGAGTCTCTGTTTTATTAACGTACTAGCTGACCCACGCAGCTCCGCCTGCGCTATTTTTACATTAACTAAACTTTTAATAACAGACATTCGCATCGAATACATAACCTCCTTTTTTATAGTCGGTTAAAAACTGGGACCCACTTTTAACTTGCTCCCCGAAGCACGGACCCATTTAGTTCAAATGGCGTTAAACGGTCACCCATCTATTTAATGACCTTACCTAACGTTGCTTAACCCGATCGATTACAAAACATTGATAACAACTCTCTATGAGTGTTCCCTTACTAATATGTATTATATTATAAAGAAAAATTTATAAAATCGGACCAAGCGTATAACCAAGTACCCATTTTGACTTTAATCCCCTCTCCCAAAAGAACCGTGCTAGATTACGGGATAAAAAGTATCCTATGTCCTACCTCGTAGTAAGATCTCAAATCATGCCAAGTTTCATTTGAATCCATTCGGTAGTTTCAGCGTGATGCGCAGCCGTGATACAGACAGACAGACAGACAGACAGACAGACAAAAATTTAAAAAAATACATTTTCGGCCTCAGTATCGGTTATAGAATGCCCTCCAAATATAATTTTCTAAATATCTTCAATGTACAGAATAGGACCTGTTACAGTTTTATTATAAGTATAGATGAACGCAACCGGGAATGGGGTATTTATATCTCTGGGTGCGAAAATGAAAATCAGTGGCATGATTAATATTAGGAGGAACCCAAACTACTATGCACCCCATTAGCTTGTCTCTTAAAAAAATTCTGTTCAAAATTCGCACTCGACTCTAATATTTAATAAACTATTTTTAAAAAAATAAAAACCTACTTCAAAGTAAATTATCTAAAAAGCATAAAATAACGAAAATATATTGAAGTCGGTGCTAGCACATCATGTTAACTAACACTAGCACAAGCTGACACCGACTTCAGTATATTTTCGTTATTTTATGCTTTTTAGATAATTTACTTTGAAGTCGGTTTTTATTTTTTTTTAAATAGTTTATTTAATACTTTTTAGTGCTTTTTTTATCAAAATAGGTATCAGCACTATCACGCAACTCGAACGTCTACGTTACAGTAACTTACTGAAAACATAAAAAGTGTATATCTCTTAAACTACTAAACCGATTTTGATGAAACTTATACTCTACCCTAAGTTGAAAAATACTCTAACTATTGCAAAAAGAATTTTCGAAATCGGACTTGTAGTTTCTGAGAAATCCGTGGACAAACCTACATACATACATACATACATACATACACTCATAAAATTTGGTAAATTTGTTTAGAAGCCCACATAGACTAACATATATTAATATTACGCATTTTTATTAATATTACATACATACGCGTCGAATAGAGGACCTTCTTTTTGAAGCCGGTTAAAAAAAAAAGACTTCCTAGTTGTTGCCACCGCACTGGGAGCGCGGGGTAGGTAACTTTTTTGTTGTCGAGGGGGGAAACTTCAAAAGGTACCCAATCTCTTTAGGGACGGATTAGATGGGATTTTTACTCACTAAAATCTCCCCGGTGGCCTTGAACTAGAGACTCTGGGAACTCTGTTCTGACGTCGCCATAGTGAGAGGCAGATAAGTTCCTTTTTTTTAACAGACTAGAAGCATTGCCTTTTTGTATGGCCAAGCTTAAGCTGGCTTCTGACCAGCCAAACTACTCAGGAAATATCATAGTAATATAATAATAATAATCAGTGTAATATTATTTAAGTAGAATTTAAGGTCGAAATGGCATCAAAATGTCACAGGGGCTAATCATGAAAAACAGCGCTGGACCGTGATATGTATTCCGGTGCAGCAATATGCTGAGTGGTTAGCCTCATTTGCCGAAAATGGACGTACCTACTTACACGTTTTATTATTCTTTTATGTTTTCTCTAAGTTTTTCCGGCGAATAAATATTCTTTATTCTTTATATAGTAGGTATACAAGCTTGCGCAAACAAAGGGTAATTTACGCTCACAGACCAATAGGACGGAAATGCATTCGACGCATGAATCATCTTCCTTTTAGACAAACAGATGATCAGCTTGCAACCAGTTAGAACTACACAAAGTTGCAACCGGCAGGATCCGAACACAGGACCTCAGGCTTTACGAACTGTCCTAAAGAGACTGTTATTAGATAAAACCTGCTGCTATACAATTTGATGCCTACATTTTCAGTAACTCTAGTACGAATTTTGATAGTTAATGGATATCTAAAATAAATCAATAAAAGAAAACTGAAACTATAAAAACGTTTTCATATACAATCAAAACCCTTACAAGGGGTACAAATGATGACTCGAATCTCCTTTCAAGATTTTATTAGTTTATTGCTACTCTGTTATTTCAAACGTAAACGTCAAAGAAATGTTTACTTACAGTGATATATAATAGGTAGTCTAAGAAAACAAACTACTGACCTATAGTTTTTCTAGTTATTTTTAACCGACTTCAAAAAAGGAGGTTCTGTATTCGACGCGTATGTATGTAATATTGATAAAAATGCGTAATATTAATATATGTTAGTCTATGTGGGCTTCTAAACAAATTTACCAAATTTTATGAGTGTATGTATGTATGTATGTATGTATGTATGTATGTATGTATGTATGTATGTAGGTTTGTCCACGGATTTCTCAGAAACTACAAGTCCGATTTTGAAAATTCTTTTTGCAATAGTTAGAGTATTTTTCAACTTAGGGTAGAGTACAAGTTTCATCGAAATCGGTTCAGTAGTTTAAGAGATATAAACTTTTTATGTTTTCAGTAAGTTATTGTAACGTAGACGTTCGAGTTGCGTGATAGTGCTGATACCTATTTTGGTAAAATAAGTCACTAAAAAGTGTTAAATAAACTATTTTAAAAAAAATAAAAACTGACTTCAAAGTAAATTATCTAAAAGCATAAAATAACGAAAATATTATTGAAGTTGGTGCAGAATATGGTACGCTAACACCAACTTCAATAATATTTTCGTTATTTTATGCTTTTTAGATAATTTACTTTGAAGTCGGTTTTTATTTTTTTAAAAATAGTTTATTATTAGTAGTTAATATCTCATTATAATATTTTTTTAACCGACTTCAAAAAAGGAGGTTCTGTATTCGACGCGTATGTATGTAATATTGATAAAAATGCGTAATATTAATATATGTTAGTCTATGTGGGCTTCTAAACAATATTACCAAATTTTATGAGTGTATGTATGTATGTATGTATGTATGTATGTATGTAGGTTTGTCCACGGATTTCTCAGAAACTACAAGTCCGATTTTGAAAATTCTTTTTGCAATAGTTAGAGTATTTTTCAACTTTGGGTAGAGTACAAGTTTCATCGAAATCGGTTCAGTAGTTTAAGAGATATAAACTTTTTATGTTTTCAGTAAATTATTGTAACGTAGACGTTCGAGTTGCGTGATAGTGCTGATACCTATTTTGGTAATATAAGTCACTAAAAAGTTTAAATAAACTATTTAAAAAAAAAAAAAACCGACTTCAAAGTAAATTATCTAAAAAGCATAAAATAACGAAAATATTATTGAAGTTGGTACAGAATATACACAGCAGGTACGCTAACACCAACTTCAATAATATTTTCGTTATTTTATGCTTTTTAGATAATTTACTTTGAAGTCGGTTTTTATTTTTTTTAAATAGTTTATTATTAGTAGTTAATATCTCATTATAATATTTTTTTACCGTAGTCATTTAATTTTTAAATACTTTAAACTAACGTAGCTGACTTTTATTTTGACCGTCGGGGTGATCGCTTTTTCTACCAACGTTTATACTTGGTCATACAAAGAGGTAACGCCGTCAGTCTTTTAGAGGAACCCTTACCTCCCAGTGCGGCGAAAACTTGGAGGAAGTTTTTTTACTTCATCATCAGCCGAAAGATGTCCGCTGTTGAACAAAGGCCTCGCCTTAGAAGGGAGGGGTGCCCTTGTTTACTTAACTAAATATGTACAGTTACTAGCTGACCCACGCAGCTCCGCCTGCGCTATTTTTAACTAACTAACTTTTAATAACAGACATTCGCATCGAATACATAACCTCCTTATTTATAGTCGTTTAAAATCTGGGACCCACTTTTTACTTGCTCTCCGAAGCACGGACCCGTTTAGTTCAAATGGCGTTAAACGGTCACCCATCTATTTAATGACCTTACCAAACGTTGCTTAACCCGATCGATTACAAAACCTTGATAACAACTCTCTATGAGTGTTCCCTTACTAATATTTATTATATTATAAAGAAAAATTGATAAAATCTGACCAAGCGTATAACCTAGTACCCATTTTGACTTTAATCCCCTCTCCCAAAAGAACCGTGCTAGATTACGGGATAAAAAGTATCCTATGTCCTACCTTGTAGTAAGATCTCAAATCATGCCAAGTTTCATTTGAATCCATTCAGTAGTTTCGGCGTGATGCGCAGCCGTGATACAGACAGACAGACAGACAGACAAAAATTAAAAATATTACATTTTCGGCCTCAGTATCGGTTATAGAATGCCCTCCAAATATAATTTTCAAAATATCTTCAATGTACAGAATTGGACCTGTTACAGTTTTATTATAAGTATAGATGGCTAAAACTAATAAATTATATTTTTTTGTTTACCAGGGATACAGACAGAAGGCTCAGAGCACGCCTTCGCATCTGCGCAAGAGTATAGAGAAGCACTCGAAGCTATAAGACGGAACACCGGTGCTGTAAGTTATTTATTTTAGTCGCTTCTATTTTTCGCCTCTGATTGAAAAAAATATACATCTTTGTTACTAAGAATTGCAGCTGACTAGATAAATAGCATGTACCTAATATGATTATACTATTCCACTTTACTATTATTGATTAAGGGGGTAACAACGGTAAAATTGCAAAAATAGCCTTTGTTTAAAGAGTTCGATGGATCAATCCGCTATTGCATTGGCTATGAAAATTATATGTACTTATACCTCAGATCTTCAGCAAATAGTTTTATTGATTAGATATTGGATTAAATAAAATGTTTTCAAGCAATATGTATTTAAAAAATGTACTACGTTGGATATAAATTGTGTTAGCGTTCAATATCCGTTCATCGGATAGACGTCAAACTTGGACTATAAAAAGCATAATAACCTTTTCTACAATTTGTATTGATTACATTTCTTAATTTCATTCATGTTTTACAAGAAATTATAGAAAAACCACGTACGCGATGCATTTCCCCTTGCAGCGCCCCCGCGATCGCCTACCATCAGTCTTTCGTGGACTGTTATGGAGGGTGGACGTGCTCGAATTTTTTTTGACAAGACGAATTTAATTTAAATGATTTTGAACATATTTTTAATTAAGATAAGTTACATATGGTATAATTATAACATTATAAATCATTTCAAATGAAATCTATACTTCTATAATTAATTAAAGATATTTTTATAGTAATACCATATTTTTGGTTCATCATAGAATATGCGAAAGTATCGTTGCCGAGTATTATGCCTAACTTTTATAGCGTATCAGAGTCATATATGATCTTACTAATTGAAATCGTATTTAATACTGTGTAGGTCGACAAAATGACATACATTATGATATCCTTTACATTATGATTTTTTTTGTCATAACATGAACGGTGTTATTATTCCTATCATGTTGGTTTTTGCAACTTAGCAACGAGTCGAGTACCTGGGTGGTTGGCTTGGTGGTGAGCGACACGCTTAATTACGGACAGTTGCATTGGACAGTTGCTCGTCTTTTGAGACATCTGGATGGTTAAGTTGGAAGGGTACTCATGTGCTATCTAGGTGGCGCCACTTTAATCTTAGATTTCTTCCGCTATGTAACATAAGTAGAAGGTCACTGTAGCTGGCAAAAAAAAACTATCGGACCCAAAGGCTATAATTTTGGATGACAGAGACAGGAAGAGACTTTTCTATGGGTGGGTGCTTCGAATACTATCAGGTAATACCTTGTTACTTAACTAAGTTGCGTAACAATAAACTGATGGTGTTGTTGGCAGGCACGAGAAAAAATACCACCGCGTTAACATGTTAGTTACTCTAAAACCAGATTGATTATTAGAATCAATGTAAATTAAATATCATTTAAATTTTACATTACCTATGCAGCTACCACTATTACCCTCTGCATCATCCATAGGTAGACTGGCAGAGAATGCCTAAGGCATTAAGTCCGCCTTGTACATATTTAAGTGTGCTAAAGAATAAATAAAATAAAATGTCAAATGCTCCGCGTAGTTCAAACCTCGCGATGGGTACAGAACTCAAGATGAAGTTACGTTACGTACTCTCGCGGTCACGAACGGTCTATTACCTTTAGGACGACAATTGATTGCACGTGCCGGCCCAAAATACATGCGGGCGGGGTAAGCGCCCGGAACGTCGTTCAAACTCTTTTGCTTGAAAACTGAAACTTACACTAAAAAAGACTATTACTGAATTCGTGCGTTCAAACAAACAGTGCTACGGATTCCTTTGGCAGCTACGTATATTGAATAACAACACAGGTCCGTTGATTTTGTAGTTTGCTACCCTGGCCGTTGACCTTAAGGTCTTGGGGTCGATTCCCACATAGGACAAACATTCATGTGCATGAACATAATCTGTTTGTCTTGGGTCTGGGTCGTTTTTACCTGTACTTAATTATGAAAAAAGTTAAGTATCTTATCATAGTTTCAGTTTGATGGCCATTACGGAGACGATCACGGAACTCATCTACATCGTCATTAGCAGCCGAAACGTCCACTGTTAAGTTAAAAAAGGCCCTCTCTCCCGTAGAGGGGAGGGGTTGCCATAATCCCCACGCCTGGCAGGCGGTTGGGGATCGCAGATAGGTGGTAGGTAATCCAATAAAAAGACGCTGCTGCTCGTCTTCTTGTTTTTCCTTAGTCGCCTTTTACGGACACCCAACGGGAGGAGATGGATGGGTGCTATTATTCTTATCACGGAACTAATTGTAGCAATAAAAATAATTTAAGATTTTTGGGTCTGCACGACTTGGGTCGACGTTGGGTATCTGGTCTTGAGTAAGGTTGAAAGCTAGCAAGCTTCCAAGATTCGGGTACTTGTGCCGCTCTAAAAGATAATATACGCATTAGAATAGGAAACATTACAGTTACACGCTTCTTTAATAATACCGCATCTCATCAGGGCCACTGGTATGCATTGCAGCATCTTAAGTCACTCTTTTTGTCATACTCGAACATCGCAATCAATCATCAATTTGGTTTTAGTTCATTATTCCAGGAATCAAAAAGCCCAACTATCAGATGGATGTTTATTGGTTAGAGAATTTGGAACTAATTTAGGAAATATGTTAAAAAGGTCCCTTTTAAGAAAAAAAAACTATATTTTGAAGGCTCTGTTAAACTCTTTCGTTTTGACGTGCAGAACAAAAACCTTAGAACTTTGTGCATAGTTTCATTTCAAGTACGCTTACAGTAGTCACGGCAAGACGCTGCGCAGTAGCTATTTTTATGTTTATGTATTCAGAACTCACAACTGTACTTGCGCAATGGTTCGTCAACCCTAACTTCAGACACACAAAAATCCGCTGTGACTGGAAGTTATAAGTAGTACGAATGTATATGGATTCCGAATGGACAATGTATTGTGTTCAGCTGGGTCGAAGTGCGTTCCGGTTGTAACCGGACCTAATAACCACCAACAATAGAATAGAAGTATGTATAAGTCTCACTAGTCAGGCATTGGCCATTCTATAATAGACGGACTGAACCTTTGATATGAAGTTTGGAATATGAAATGCAATAATCCGTATCCTGATGCAACACGTCAACTACGTTTCTACTGTAAGTGGTTGGGTTGTCAGATTTTAATTAGGTGGCACGCCAAGGCATAAATCAAGATATAAAACAGTGGGTTACCGTTATTAAATCATTTCATTCTATAACGGAATAGGCAAAATTAACAAAACTCCATTCGACACATCTGCATATTTTTAGTCTATGATTTTTCAAATGTAATATTCATATTTGCTGGTAGCGCCCTCTACGATGACAACTCTCGGCCGGAGCGGCCAGATTCTCAAGGTCATTGGCGCATGTTACCCCCTTAAGTAATAGGCAATTAGCGCCCCTATTGTCGACGGAATGCCCCTACATTCAGCCACTGGTTCACAATGGACTGAAACGTTTGCGGTCGTGACCACGATCCCAGACTTCATAAAATACGATTCATTTCTATAAATGGCGAGACGAAACTGCACAAATCGATTTAAAAACCTATTCACGACACGCGCGATGTGACTTGTCTGTCCTGAAAATAGGCTTTTCGAGATGCGAACAAGTAACAGCTATATAGCCCTGTGCCTCGGGGCTTTAAATAACAGACAACTGACGAAGTCACTTGACGTTTGGGGTGTGGTGACTCCGAGGAGGACGGCGGCGGCATCCCTGTCACCGTGAGCACCGTGACAGGTTCCCGGGAGGCTCAAAGGCAAGGCATTAAGGAGTATCTGGTGCAGACCACCGGAGATCCCTATGACATCTGGGATAAGACACTACTTTATCCCCTTGCTGCATAAACGACTATTATTTTTCAAATTACATAGCTAATTTCAATCAAGCCGCCTGCCAAGCGTGGAGATTGTGGCAACCCCTCCCTTCTAAGGGAGAGGCCTTTGTTCAGCAGTGGACTTTTCGGCTGCTGATGATTGCTAATTTTGCACAAATAAGTAAATTATTGTTTTTAAATTGAAATTAGACTTTATTATTATACCAATAAATTACCAATCTTATGTTATCCTAATTTTATTAAAAAAAGCGGCATTTTTTTTTTGGAATTTCATGAAAAGCCGATGAAAAATTTCAACACTAGAATGTTCAGAATCATGTACTCGATCCCTGGTATCGGTATCGGTTTTCGGTACGATGTCCCTTACACCCGTTATTGCGATATGGAAGTACCTACGTCCACTGTCGGGCTTTTTAATTTTAAAAGGATAACCCCACTGTTTGCCCTGAATCTCTTACGTTTGTACAATCCGTCATTGAGGTATGTGACATCTGAGATTGCACATATGGTACATCTGTATGTTTGATTCTATGAATACGAGTTCGATTCCCACCATGCTATAGCGAAAACATTTTTGTGCATGAGCAGGGGCCTAATTCTCGATAAACATTTACATTCTGCGCTTAAGTCTTGCTTTGCTAAAACAACGTGAATCTCGCCTATAGGTAGCCACTGACGATACGTCCATTAATCCAAATGGACTGGACGTCTTCCAAAATCGTTTCGTGAATGTGAAAAACGCATGCCAATTTAATGGACGTCATCCAGCTTTGGATTTCCAAACGGATTGAAATCCATGCATCCAATCCAAATGGACGTCGTCCGCGGTAGACTATCAATGTGAAAAACGTGCGCCACGCCATTTGGAAGACACTGAATTGCCTGTGAATGGGCAAAACCACGTCCAATTTTTTGGAATTTTCGTCTCAGTTTATGCTCTGGCGTTGACGGCGGCACATGTGCTGGATTATAAGAGCTCTGTGGCTGAGTCTATGAAACATTTAAAAAATCCCCGGATTGCTTTAAATGTTATCGCAGGCCTCCTGGAAGAAATGTCTACAAATAAGCAGTGCATTATATTGCTTCTTTCCTTGTATGCTATTGTGTGTACAAATACACACATCAAAAGTGTCTAGGGATCAACATATATTTTTGCAATAACTTTTCTCCTGATTGATATTAATTAAAATTTTCTTTAAGGATTCATCAAATAAAGTGTTTTCGTTTGTCACAGTAACGATAAACCAAGTCACCTTTGCATTAATAAAGAAATTTGCCATTTTCCTAATAAAGGGATTTTTGACATTTGAACCACTAACACAAAAGTTCGAAAAAAAGACTGAAATAACAGTTTTCTTTAAAATTTTATTGGGTAACTTAAACAATTAATAATCCGTGTTTCTACCGCGAACACTAACAACACAAGAACATCGGTTTGGCATACTCAAAATGAGTTCATCCAAATCACGCTGTGGAATGGCCGCCCATGTTCGTTGCAACAACAAAAAAAGGTCTTCTTGCGACTGGATACCCTCCATATTCGGCAGAGCTCTTCTCTGTAGCATATCCCATGCATGCTCAATCGGGTTCAAGTCTGGCGACTGAGCAGGCCAGGGCAGGACATTGATGTTAGCTGCGGCGAGAGTCTGTCTTACAACTCTTGCGGTGTGCGGTCGTGCATTATCATGCATTAACTGAAATAAGGGACCGATTTGCACTTGTAGAGGAACGATGACGTCAGATACAATCGTCTCAGCATAAATTTGAGCGTTGAGGTTGCCTCTGATCCAAATCAACTCAGTTCTTCCGCCGATCCAAATACCCGCCCATACCATGATGGTTCCACCACTATAAGGATGGACTTCCTGGCAGGATTTTAATCGCTGTTGGCGTCCAGGGGTTCTCCAGTGTCGTATACGTCTTGTATCCGGTCTCATACCAAAACGAGACTCATCAGAATAGCACACGAAACGCCATTGTTCTTCTGCCCAATTTCTGTGTTCAAGAGCCCATTGATATCGAATCCTACGATTGTGCATTGCTATAGGTGGTACCCGTAGCGGTCTTCGGGAATGAAGGTTCACTTCATGCAAGTGCAAATCGGTCCCTTATTTCAGTTAATGCATGATAATGCACGACCGCACACCGCAAGAGTTGTAAGACAGACTCTCGCCGCAGCTAACATCAATGTCCTGCCCTGGCCTGCTCAGTCGCCAGACTTGAACCCGATTGAGCATGCATGGGATATGCTACAGAGAAGAGCTCTGCCGAATATGGAGGGTATCCAGTCGCAAGAAGACCTTTTTTTGTTGTTGCAACGAACATGGGCGGCCATTCCACAGCGTGATTTGGATGAACTCATTTTGAGTATGCCAAACCGATGTTCTTGTGTTGTTAGTGTTCGCGGTAGAAACACGGATTATTAATTGTTTAAGTTACCCAATAAAATTTTAAAGAAAACTGTTATTTCAGTCTTTTTTTCGAACTTTTGTGTTAGTGGTTCAAATGTCAAAAATCCCTTTATTAGGAAAATGGCAAATTTCTTTATTAATGCAAAGGTGACTTGGTTTATCGTTACTGTGACAAACGAAAACACTTTATTTGATGAATCCTTAAAGAAAATTTTAATTAATATCAATCAGGAGAAAAGTTATTGCAAAAATATATGTTGATCCCTAGACACTTTTGATGTGTGTATTATGAAATGTTTAGGTACAAATAAATATTACGATAGCGCGTGACTTTGTATTAGAAGTCAGTTGAAAAATATGAATCGCATCCATGTTTATGGCAAGTGAAACATCCTGATTATCATGCTGTTCATCGCGCATTACTTTTATCTCTTTGGAGAAATGCAGCAATTAGGAAGTATTCCATTTAGAAGTATTCCAAACAGACGTGTCGTCAGTGGCTACCTTAACAGAGTGATATTTAATGTTTTTTACCCGACTGCCCCAGAAGGAGGGTAATGTTTTTCGAGAGTAGGTATGTATGTATATTTCTTTGGCACGGCGGCCTGCAGCTTAAACGGTATGATGGATTTTGACTTATAATATGTCTTTAGATTCGTTTCAGTTGTGGGAGTGACATAGGCTATAGGTATATTTATAAAAAAAAGTTAATATGGCGGCATATACATCAATATGGGTATCAAATGAAAGCTATTAACGAGACGAGTTGTAGTATGTATACATGTGCATTTATGCTTGTTATCCATAAAAAAACAGTAATTTTACACAGCATTTACAATTTCATAACAAATGTAATCAGGATGGTCACAATAACATTTTACGGTCAATTATATTTTATAAACAATCGTGCAGAGTTTCCACTTACAACTGTTCTCAGCGACGGTTACAGAATTACTATCTCGACCTTTTTTTTTTTTGGGAATGATAGACGCTGTTAGCCGCAGATGGCCATTGCAGCTTCACGTTGTGACGCATCGGTTTATATAGACAAACAGATAAGCTAATCAAGAATCATACTTATACAATAAATATTTCATATTTATCATTAACTAATACTATTTATATTTGAGATTGAATAAGGAGAATTATCAAGCAATAATACAAACAGAAACTAATTTACATATTACCCATATTAAGTATTTTGTAACGCCGGAAGCTGTCAAGCGGACGGAGACATAATTATATTTTATTTATTAGGTAGTTACAAATATTTAAACACAAATCAAAATCATATAAAGCTACAGAACAAATTAAATCACAAATATAATAGTTATAAATAATTATATTAGTTGCGCTAGTGTAAGCAGGAACCGGAAGTCTGTAACACAAAATAACTTCAGTAGATAAGATTTGAGCGTGGTAGGTATCTGAAAATGGTCCTAAAGGATTAGGGCCCAGATCTGTTTGTCTTGTCTTGGTGATATTTATCTACATAATTATGTATTTTCAAAAAAGTTGTCTCTGCCTAGTTTGGGATCAGATGACCGTGTGTGGATTGTCATGATATAAATTATTAATAAAGTTTGCACTTTACTAGGAGCGCAGCAAACCGCAGCGTACACTAGAGGCTGAACCAGACTTTTCGCAGCAGGAGGATGAACAGGAGTACATAGATGACCTCCAGGTGCCTGAACCCTGGGAGCTGAACAACACTGCCCGCTCTGGCATGGAGCTGCTCTTCTTCAACCGCGTGCCAAAGGTCGGCAGCCAGACCTTCATGGAATTGCTGCGACGGCTCGCTATAAAGAACCAGTTTGGTAAGTTCTTTTTTTAAGCTAGGTAGTGACGAGATAAGCAAGATGTTCGCCTGATGGTAAGCGATACGCTTGCTAATGATGGGCAAATGCGCTGCTTTGCCGCTCGTCACACGACGCAATAGTTATTGATTCTTTTTATCCCGGTAATTTTACCTACGAAACGGAACACAGTAATTTTTACACATTGCTGCTTTCCGGCGTATAGAGACTATCTTCAGGTTAGATATTACTTTTTTTTTTTTGACGCGGGGTACATCTAAAGATCCCCTGGAGCTGTGGGGCTCGACCGGGGTACGTGGGATTCTTACACACTAAAACCCCCGCGGCTGTCGCATCGGCACATGAGTGGGAACCCAGGTCTCTCCGGTGGGATCTGCATCGTGCCTTGCCTTTCAGCCCGCCGCCGGGTGCGCATTGTAGCCCCTCGGGAACCAGTCACGGTGCTCACGGGGACGGGGGTCGCAACCCCGCCGCCGTCCTCCTCGGAGTCGCCGCCGTACTCAATGGACGTCCTAAGGGCTAGATATTACTCCTATAGGACCACCCGCTAGGTAAAAATTATTCGCCGATAGATACCAATCTATCAGCGGTATTAAGCACAAGAGACCAACCACTAATTATTAAGTAAGAAAAGATAAAGTTAACAGGTTATTATTATTTGTATTATCTTTAATATACCGTACGGTATGATAATGGTACGTCCATAATGTTAAATGTTGCAATCTCACTAAATTTTCTTTTAAATGTTCATCCAAAGTTAGCTTTTATTATTTATACTAATACTAGCTGACCCGCGCAGCTCCGCTCGCGCTCTTTCACTTGTGAATCAAAACCATTCTCGAATCCCCTTGAACACACACAAACAATTTCATCAACATCGGTCCAGCTGTTTAGGAGGAGTTCAGTGACATACACACATACAGTAGAATTATATACATATATAAAGATATGTACAAAGATCCAAGAAAACAAAAAAAAATCCTACCTAATCTGTTTAGACTCAGAAATTATGTTCATAACAAATACCGTTAAAAATTATTTTAATTTAATTAACATCTTGATTGATAAGATACAATACTAAATGCATTAGAATTATATACATATATAAAGATATGTACATAGAACCAAGTAAACAAAAAAAAATCCTACCTAATCTGCTTAGACTCAGAAATTGTGTTCATAACAAATACCGTTAAAAAGTATTTTAATTTAATTAGCATCTTGATTGATAAGATACAATACTAAATGCATTAGAATTATATACATATATAAAGATATGCACATAGAATCAAGTAAACAAAAAAAAAATCCTACCTAATCTGCTTAGACTCAGAAATTGTGTTCATAAATGGTTCATAACAAATACCGTTAAAAAGTATTTTAATTTAATTAACATCTTGATTGATAAGATACAATACTAAATGCATTATAAAAAGACTTAAAATTAAGGTCAATGGCAATTTATTACGGCCAGGACCATATTGAAATGCATTCCAATTAAGACTTCCTGTTTTCAACTCATTATTAAACAAGCTTTTAAGCTCACTATTCTCTTAAAACTCCATTTAGTGGGCTTTAAATAGCCATATTAATTAGACAGTATACTTTAATATAATACGAGTACTTATCGGACGCATATTATAGATATAAGTTAAAACAAGTTTATATACCTCCAAGCTATACCTACTTAATCTAATAAGTTTAGGTAAAATAGTTTAATTTAAATTTTAGAGTGAATACCAACCAACCCATGTGTGTACTTTTCAATACTTATCATTCAATTACTATATAACGATCACAGGTAAAGATCTGAAATTCATTGATATTTCCTCACCTAATTGAACGGATCTTATGACAATAGTTTTAGTACAGACTTTAATAGCTGAAAATAAATAGTAATTATATGCCAAAAGATTGTTTTAAAGGATACGCGGTAATAACCTATTAGGTAGTAGGTTCCTTGTGCAAGGAACCGTCCAGGTAGGTACCACCGCAGTGTCAGATATTCAGCTGCCAAGCTGCAGTGTGTAAACATTGAAGTGTTCCGGTGTGAAGGGCACTGTAGCTGGTGAAACTACTGGACACAAAAGACTTAATGTCTTAAGGGTCGGCAACGCGCTAGTGATTCTTGTGATGTTGCCAACGTCTATAGGCTGCGGTGGGTGACTGCTTACAATCAGGCGATCCACTGCTTGTTTGTTGCCTTGGTAGTGTGACAACCCGACACAAGATGACGCCACATGTAGTATACCGATGCAATGAAGCAATTGGTACCACATACAACACGACAGATGGCGCCACCACCGAATCCTGAATCTCGCAAGCGAAGTTTCTCCAACTTGGAGAATATATACAACACCCGACCTCGCTCGGTCGGAGAATCCTCCCTTTAGCCGGCCGTCGCTTTACCAAAGTAGTACAAAAAAAACCTTTCCGAAAAGCGTTATAATAAGTGGTCACCACACCGTGGACAATTAGCCGAGGGAGATGTTGCTATTTGGCCATTCCAATTACTAAGTAGTCTGTGGGTGAATACTACGGGGCCAATCATGCCGATACTAAATAAAATATTGCTAAACACGTCATATCGTTGCTACTAGGATTTCATCGTGATGCGGTGCAGCGCGTGGAGACGATCAGGCTGGCGCCCGCGGACCAAGAGATCCTCGCTGGCTTGGTGTCCGCCTACACGCCGCCCGCCTCCTACATCAAACACGTCTGCCACACCAACTTCACCAGGTATTATTATATAACTCCACCGATTGTTTATTTAACTCCCATTCTAAGTTATGTAGTTTGTGGAACGGGCGCCTTAGTACGTCATGTACTTTGTGGAACGGGCGCCTTATAAGCGCATGGTTTCAGAAATGTACTTACATTGAAGTACTAATTACTGTAGCAGCTACTGGTACAGAGTTTGAATTTCTATTGAATATGGTTATACGGAGGATAATTAATAAATGAATGGAGTAGACATAAGTGATGACATTCACTTTGAGAGTTGAGACGACATAGAGTTACAAGGGGTCTTTCACCCTATAAACTTGGATTATATTGTGAATCAAAAATATATAATTGGAAATTAAACACCTCTCGTAGGTATTACTAATGTTATTACTTAGTTATTCAGATTCCGGTGCTCTAAGTTTGAACGCCACAGTGCCTACTCAAAGTCAAAGTCAAAAGAGGATATTAGAGCTAGATTATTACAAACAGATTTTAGAATTTGAGCAAAACATAGTTTTCTCTCAGCCACTTATCAGTAACTGTCTTATATACAAACCACTGTATATCCATATAGATTTGTGAATAACATGAAACATAATTGATGAGAATTTAATGTACTCGTGTGCATCATCATTAAAATAGTTAATCTATTACCTACGCGCTGCATAAGCATAGATAAATTGCCTTGCGTTACCGATAAAAAGATTAGAAACGAAACATTAGAAAAGAGTTCTGTGATAGTTACCCAACAGTGAAGAATCACTTGCCTTCAGAGATTTATTTACATAATTTAATCTGTGCATCGGTAACGGTTTCCATTTTTAAATCACGCCAACTCTGCCACCTGTTCAACAGATATTTGTTTATTAAAAAGTAGAAAAATACTTTTATCAATAGGTGAAGGACTAAGCAAAATACCGTAAAATTTGCCGTGAAATTATGGCCTCTGGCGCTTCTATCGATGCACTACAAAAACATAATAGACCAAAAACCAGCATTCAAGACATTGATACACAAATTATCTACGATTGACTCGGTGCTATTCTGGTTTTAAAGAAATCGCCGCGGGCTCTCTACCATCAATCAAACTGCACTAAACTGTATTGGTGGTATCGGAACGTGAGCATATAACATGATTAATGTATGCAGCAGACGTTAATTGCAGCTGCGGGTTAAGGCGCTAGTCCATCGTAAGCTAGAATTTTTGTCGTCATTCTATATTTCGAAGTCGGCCAATACTCTTCAACTATACTTAGTCTTTTAAAGCAATATCACGCTAACGATTTGCAAGCGTATTTGTGTTTGTTATCAATTATCATCATTGATGGCTAATTATACTTAAGGTTAATTTTCACTAAGGATTCGCCAAGATACTGCTAGGTTTTTTACGTTTTTAAAGCATAATTAGTATTCATCATCATCATCATCATAACCAGCCGGAAGACGTCCACTGCTGAACATAGGCCTCCCCCTTGGAACGCCACAATGAACGACAGTTGGCGATTTGCATCCACCGGTTACGACGCGCACAATGTCGTCTGTCCACCTAGTGGGAGGCCTACCTACGCTGCGTCTTCCGGTTCGTGGTCGCTACTCGAGAACCTTTCTTCCCCAACGGTTGTCGGTTCCTCGAGCGTTGTGGCCTGCCCAATATTAATTAGCATGCAATGCATGTAGGGATTGCAATCCGGAAAACCGGATCCGGTAATTTTCCGGATCCGGCATCATTTAACCTTCACCGGATCCGGTTTTAGCAATTTTTGGCAAAATAATAGAGCTGTTGCATGAGTAAGTACTTTACATGCGTTGCGCGTAGTTTTCATGCGTGCGAGTTGACGCCGAGTTGACTGATGCAACTGTTATCCTAAGACATAAAGCGGTATCGGTAAATAGGTTGGGATCAAATAAATACGAATTCTTGGGGGCGCGGGTTCGAATCCCAGCCCGTATGAAATCTTTTTTGTTTTTTATTTTATTTTATGCCTTTAGTACTTGTGCATATACTATTAACGTCCGCGAGCTTTATTTCGGATACTACAAAGTTGTAACTATTTTTTTATTAAAAATGTCCGAGGCTATTTAGTTAGAGTTTCAAATCACACCGCTGGAGGCGCTGGTGTTGGGGGGCACGTTTTGACGTGGGAGTTACCTATCTATTTCTAAGTAATATACAGTACTAAAACACGAAATGACATTTGAAAGTGACGGAGTTCGAGGAGAATACTTGTCTGCTATTCTGAAAGGGCCTTTTTGGCCGCAAGCTATATTTGTAGCTCTATTAGAAGTCGACTAGCAGATGACACAATTAACACTATTTGCTGTAACTTAGTAACAGTTCATTTTAAACCGAAAATCGAAAATCATCCTAATTTGATCAATCCTAATTTGATCGATCCTAATTTGCCGGACAATAATTACTAATAATAATAAATAATACCCCGCCGGCCGGATAATTTGACACGGCCAGTTGCCAACACAGAAGGGCTGCTATAATCCCCACGCTTAGCAGGCGTCTTGGAGATCGTAGTAGACACTGCTGTCCGTCTTCTTGTTTTCTCTTAGTCGCTTCCAACGTATATACAGTGGAATTTCCTGTGATTTTGAACATAATTTAGAAAACATTTCGGAAGGTTAACCGTGTTTAGTAAATGTACGAAAAGTACTTTACCTTTTTCTGCCGCACTCACAAAATCAATTAGGGTTTATCAATAACGAAGTCCTTGAAATGGGATTATATAAAATTATGGGATTACATTGTATATTCGAAACCAAAAAATAATCTGTTAGTGAGTAGAGATATCGATTATCTCGTCATAATGGAACATAAGCATAAACGCCTCCCAGAGTCAAAATAAGCAAAATAAAAAATAGCTAAATGAAAATTAACGCTAATTGACGTTTGTGAGTGAGATAGAACATTAAAAAACACAGGGCGCAGCGGTGGGTCTCTACACAATTTTAGTGAAATATGAAAATTTAGTTGCACGCCTTTGATTAGATACATCGTCACATAAAAATATGTCTGAACCGACAATTTTTTTATTGTAGTATTATATCGATAACGGCTAAGTGTGTAGCAGCGCCTTTAAACTAAAGGCGACTCTCTCGCGGCTCATAATTACACGATACAAACGGTTAGCGTGCAAAGTGTGAATAAATTGGCGTATTGTTTAGTCGACCGATGAGATAATTGGGCCGGAATAATTTGTTACAGATCTTGTGATCCGATTTTGCCTTTATTTTGTCTATCTTTAATGATCGGTCAAGAGACCTATTTTATAATCGTCGATTTCTTTTTGTATAGATTAGTTATTAAAGTAAAACGGAAAAAGACAAAAAGTATTGTTTAGCTCACACATTTAGATGAATATATTGTTACGTGCGGGTGGGTATTAAAATGCCGATTAACGTAAAAGAAGATTTTATTCCACGTACACTCACACTGTATACACTTTACACACAGTATACACACAAGGCACAGTAGTCCGAGTCGCACAGTACTTCTCAGTAGTCCAAAGTCTTCGCAAGGGTCGCTGGTACAATTCTCTTCGATCGCTTCCTTAAGATGTTTCCGCTGTCGCTTGTAAACACAAACTGTCCGGACGCCACTATGCGTCGGCTTATATACCTAAATTAACAGAGGGGTGGAACTCTCTCGATTGTACTCGTATGTACCTACCTATTCTATCGTTTTCGCGAGATACAATAGCGGCGCGACCTTCGAGAATGAACTAACAATAGGCGGGGGCAGTGAACCGAGCGCGAGCGCGTAGGTAGGTACGTAAGTACCTACTTGCCGAATTGGAGGGAACCACTTTCTATTGAGAATTCGAGATCTTTCGGTACGAATCGATAGTAGACCTATAGACTAACAATGCGTTTTGAGATCATTGCAATTAAGTAATAATTAACGGAGTAATTAACACTTTTATCTCCCGGTCGTAACACTACCCCCCTCTTAGTTATGCTCGTCCCGAGCATCATTATCACCATGATAACGTGCCAATCTGTCCAGGTGAACTATCTTAGGTTTGCCTCGGGGTCCCTTCTTGATGCGGTAGGTGACGTCGTTGATCCTCGTAATAACAGTAAAGGGTCCTTCCCAGCGGGCTTGAAGTTTCGGAGACTTCCCTTTTCTGCGAAGCGGATTGTGAAACCACACTAGCGTTCCTTCATCGAAACCGTTGGTATTCGCATTTCGATCGTAGCGGGTCTTCATCCTCTCGCTAGTCTTCAGACTGTTCTCCCGCACTCTCTTGTGCACTTCGTCCAACTGATTTTGAAGATCGCACACATAGTCCGTAACGGGTTTAGGACTGTCAGGTGGGGTACCCGTTATTGCGTCCACCGGAAGTCTCATCTCTCGGCCGAAGTTCACCTTGGCTGGCGTGTTCCCCGTACTATCATGTACTGCAGAACGATAGGACATCAGGAACAAAGGGATGTACTGATCCCAGTTCTTTTGATGATCATCCACTACCTTGGCCAAGTGATTCTCTAGAGTTTTGTTAAATCTCTCGACCATTCCGTCTGATTGCGGATGTGCTGGTGTCGTACGGGTCTTGTGGATCCCAAGAAGTTTGCACATTTCTTGAAATACGGCAGATTCGAAGTTACGTCCTTGGTCCGAATGAATTTCCATGGGTACACCAAATCGACATATCACATCCTGGACCAATTTCTTGGCTACCGTTATTGCTTCTTGGTTGGGTGTTGCGAACACCTCAGGCCACTTACTGAAGTAATCCTGCACTACTATTATGTACTTGTTCCCATCGTCAGTCTGTGGAAACGGCCCAGCTACATCTATCGCGATGCGCTCCCATGGTGCCCCAACGTTATACAGCTTCAGCTGTCCCTTACTTCTGGTTTGCGGGCCTTTTACCGAGGCACAAGCAGTACATTTACGGCACCAATCTTCGACATCTTCACGGCATCGTAGCCAGTAGAACCGCTGTCTGACTTTAACGAGGGTTTTCTTGACTCCAAGATGACCACCAGAGACACCATCGTGGACGTGCCGTAGAAGAGGGGCCACCATGATTCGTGGTATTACCACTTGCAGAGTGACTTCCCTTCCGTCGTTGGACTCCCATTTCCTGCACAGCAGATTGCCTTCCAGAACTAAGCTGTCCCACTGAGCCCAATAACTTTTAGTAGTCGCGCTGTAAGCAGATACATCCTTCCATTGGGGTTTGTTTCCACTTTGCTTCCAGCGCAGTACAGGTCCAAGGTCATCATCTTCTTCTTGGGCCTTCCTCATATTGGGTCCAGTCCACTCATCGTCTAAGCCATGCGTCCTTATAAGGTTTACTTCTTCTCGGGCTTCATTTTTACCACAGTGCTTGCAGTCGTCAGCGCACGGTCTTCGTGACAGAGCGTCCGCGTTATTGTGTCCTTTTCCACTGCGATGCTCGGTTACAAAGTTGAACTCCTGCAATTGCTCTATCCACCTTGCTACCTGTCCTTCCGGATTTTTAAACTGTAACAACCACTTTAATGCTGCATGATCGGTTCTAACCGTGAACTGTCTTCCTATAAGGTATTTCTGAAAATGTTGTAAAGTCTTTACCACAGCAAGTAATTCACGGCGGGTAACACAGTAATTTCTCTCTGGTTTTGAAAGTGCTTTACTGAAGTATGCAATTACCACCTGGCGGTCCCCTTGTGTTTGCGACAACACTCCACCGATTCCCGTATTACTAGCATCCGTGTCCACAGTAAATCTTCCGTCCCTGCTTGGGTAACCCAATATAGGAGCTTCACAAAGCCGTTGCTTAAGTTCACTAAAAGCATTCTCGCAATTAGAGTCCCAGATGAAATCGCGTTTATCCTCTGTTAATTGATGTAATGGTTTTGCCACGTCCGAAAAATTCTTAATGAAACGCCTGTAGTAAGTGCAAAGCCCAAGGAACGCTCGCACTTCCGTCTTATTTTTCGGGATAGGCCATTCCTGAACAGCTTTTATCTTTTCAGGGTCGGTTTTTACTCCATTCGCCGAGATGACATGTCCTAGGTAACTGACTTCCTTCTGAAATAGAGCACACTTCTTTGGACTCAGTTTCAGATTTGCTTCTCGGATCCGGGTGAACACTTTCTCCAGATTCTTCAGGTTCTCCTTGAAGCTGCGTCCCATCACAATCACGTCGTCGAGATAAACCAGGCATACGTCCCCAAGGAGGCCTACCATTACCCTCTCCATAAGGCGCTCGAAAGTTGCTGGAGCATTACATAAACCGAAGGGCATGACGTTGAAATGCCACAGTCCGTTCCCAATTCCAGTACTAAATGCCGTCTTCTCTTTATCTTCTGGACTCAATTCCACCTGCCAGTAGCCACTCTTCAAATCAATGGTCGAGAACCACTTCATGCCACTGAGCATGTCCAGCGTATCATCAATTCTCGGCAGGGGATAGCTGTCCTTTTTCGTGACATTATTTAACATTCGGTAGTCAACACAAAACCTCGTACTGCCGTCCTTCTTCTTTACTAGCACCACAGGTGATGACCATGGGCTTGTAGAGGGTTCGATGATCTTGTTTTCAGCCATGTCTTTTATCATTTCAGCCACCTCTGTTTCTTTTGCCCACGGTATACGTCGAGGCCTCTGTTTAATAGGCCTGGCGTCGCCTGTGTCAATCTGGTGCTTCACAAGGCCTGTCCTACCACAGTCATTTCCGGTTGCAAAAATGTCCCTGAATGTAACCAAAAGTTCTTTGGCTTGCTGCAGTTCTATTGGCGATAAATTTTCCTTACAATTTTCCAAAAGCTGTCGAATTTGATCGTCTTCGGTCGAACTTACATTTTGTTGAACCGCGGAAGTGTTTAACCGTTTTAGGTACTTAACTTCTTCGCATCTTCCAATTAGGCTATTCTTCCTCAGGCGAACTTCTTCATTACTCAAGTTTAAAATTCTTACTTTTGCTACTCCTTTTGTCATAAGTATTGTCCTGGCAGTGATTATCTGTGGATGATTGCCGGAGTCTTCTACTATAACACATTTGTTTGATTTGATCTTCTTAGGAAATTTCACTGATACTAAATTTTCGGATCTTGGAGCCAGTATGAAATCCTTTAAACAATAAAGACTGCATGGGTGTGATCCTTGCAGACAAACTTCTTGATCAGGGAACCTTAACACTCCTTTATCAATATCCAAAACACATCGCTGATCCTTCAAGAAGTCTAGGCCCAGAATGCAATCATCCGTGATATTAGCGATAAGAACTGAGTGGATGTATGTTCGGTCACCAATACTAATTTCTACATCTGTATCACCGAGGACGGAGACTGGCTGGCCGGTTGCTGTCTGGAGGCGACATGGTGGGGATCGCCTTTTCCACATAACGGTGCGTTTTAGTAGTTCTGGTCTGACAATAGTCCGCGAAGCTCCAGTGTCTATTGTCAAACTGCATGTCTGATTATTTAATGTGCCCTCGATGGTCAGACTGTTTCCGTTGCGAACTTGAGTAATGGTGATGGTGGGGGCCTTATTGTTACCAGCCAGCACCCGCCCCGCGGTCCTGGCGACACTTAGTTTAACGACAGGTCTTGGTCTACTTGGGTCCCGGAGCTCGTGACCCTCCTTCTCTTCTTACGACATTCTAGTCGAATATGCCCCTTTTCTCCACAGCCATAGCAAGTAGGGACGTACTGAGCCCTCTTTTCATCGGGTACTATTTCGCGGACTTTATATGCACGACTGTCCTGTCGTACAGCTTCCACTTCAAGCGCATGGGCCAGTGCGCTCTTTAGTGAAGAATGATGGCCCAGGCGAACGGCGGCTCTGACTTCCGAGTCCCGTATGCCGTCGACGAATGCTTGTAACAAAGTTACCTCAACTGTCGCCGGTGACGAAGAGTACGCACGACGAACCAGCCTTTCTACTTCAAGCGCCCACTGTTGGAGGCTTTCCCCAGCCTTCTGAGTCCGCTCGCGGAGTTGCGCCCGATAAACGTGTTCTAGGTGCTTTTCACCGTAACGTGTATCCAATGCTTCTAACAGAGCCTCCAACGTGCGTCCTTCCAGTGGCAGGTTTTCTAGTATTAGTAAAGCGTCCCCTCGCAGAGCCAGTGTCAGGGCCATAAAGGATTGATCATCAGTCCACCCATTCCCCTTGGCCAGTGTCTCGAACTGGTAGCGGAAGGCGGTCCACGACGAAGACCCGTCAAAGTGCGGAAGGTCGAGTTTCGCTGCTGATGGTGAGGGTGAGGCCACGGTTAGTGGTTGGCGAGTCTCTAGTTTCGCTAACTTATTGGTTATCACATGAAAACGGTTGTCATGCTCATCAATCCGACCTTCCAGGTGCTCGGTCTTAAGAGTAACCTCTTTGACGTCCGCTTCTAGTTTCGTAACTTTCTCACCGAGTATAGTAATGCCGGCGTCAATCTTACCCAGAACGGCCTCCTGGTTGACCTGGATAGCTTCTTGGGTAGCCTGGATGTCACGGCGGGTGGCCTCTTGGATAGCTTCTTGGGTAGCCTGGATGTCACGGCGGGTAGCCTCTTGAGTAGCCTGGATAACCTCCTGGATCTCACGGCGGGAAGCTTCCTGGTTTGCCTGAATACTCTGAATTTCGCGACGGGTAGCCTCCTGCATACCCTGGATAGCGGCCAACAGGGTTGACAGATTTAGCTCCGTCGAGTCTCCCGGTGGTGCGGTACCAGACGATGTGGCAGTCTCGGGTTGAGACTCCTCCTCTTGACCACGCCGACGTGCAGCATCCATCTCCACTTGTCTCCTTGTTCGCGGAGTACGCGCTTCTTCTTCACGCGGCAGAATCGGCATTCCGCTTCTGACACCAATTGTTACGTGCGGGTGGGTATTAAAATGCCGATTAACGTAAAAGAAGATTTTATTCCACGTACACTCACACTGTATACACTTTACACACAGTATACACACAAGGCACAGTAGTCCGAGTCGCACAGTACTTCTCAGTAGTCCAAAGTCTTCGCAAGGGTCGCTGGTACAATTCTCTTCGATCGCTTCCTTAAGATGTTTCCGCTGTCGCTTGTAAACACAAACTGTCCGGACGCCACTATGCGTCGGCTTATATACCTAAATTAACAGAGGGGTGGAACTCTCTCGATTGTACTCGTATGTACCTACCTATTCTATCGTTTTCGCGAGATACAATAGCGGCGCGACCTTCGAGAATGAACTAACAATAGGCGGGGGCAGTGAACCGAGCGCGAGCGCGTAGGTAGGTACGTAAGTACCTACTTGCCGAATTGGAGGGAACCACTTTCTATTGAGAATTCGAGATCTTTCGGTACGAATCGATAGTAGACCTATAGACTAACAATGCGTTTTGAGATCATTGCAATTAAGTAATAATTAACGGAGTAATTAACACTTTTATCTCCCGGTCGTAACAATATACTTACATAAAATCACGCCTTTTTCCCGTAGGGAGGCAGAGCCCAAGGGCCGCTTTTCGCCTCCGTGAGAAACGAGACGTGATGGGTGGCGAACCACATCGCCGCCATTTTGGTTAATTAAATTATTTATATGATTGACCATTGCGTTCTCACGAATAAGGAGGGAAAGGGAAGGATAGGTGTTGTGAAAACGAAGATTGGCAAGTTAGCGTGGGAAATAGGAAAAGTAGGATATTACCGCCTAGGAGGGCAAGGGATGGGACAGTAATAGCTAGGAAAGCCGGGGTCGCATACCCGTATACTATACCACAACTACCGGACAGGTAAGTTGGGATGAGTATCCCATGACTATATATGATGTCCCATGATTAGAATGAATGTGCCTGGAAAACGACTATTTTTACCACCATTCCACAAAATAAGTTACCTTGTGTGTGTAATTCCTTAATTAGGCACAGTGGTGTTCAGCCAGCGATGTATGCATTATAAACTATAAACGATCAGCTAATTAAGTTTTTGTTAAGATTTTAATCCTTAAATGTTAAGCACTACTTCCGTTTTTTATTCATAAATGTTAGTTTAGGTTAGGTGAGCACCTTGTCGTTTCCTGTGGGACCATAATTCGTAGTTTGGGGAGGGACGGGCACAAACGCAAGGCAGAAATTGGTACCTGCAGCCCTAGCACGACTTGCTATCTTGACAGATCGGTGTGGAGAATGACGTAGTTTTCAACACCGAAACGTTAATTCTCCATACAAAAATGTGAAATATTACGTCATAGTGACGTCATACTCACACTTGTCTGTCAAGATTTGCACATCATGCTAAGCCTGCTGGTGCAGATACCAATTACCAAGAGCCTAGGTCCGTACATTATTTGCCGATGCGATAGCTGCGAGGTTTTAGAGGGTAAAAATCCATATACCCCAGTTTACACCTGTGGGACCCGAAGGTTTCGAAGGTTTCCCGGATATTTTAATAAACAATTCCAGTCTATAGGGTTAAAATTATAAGTTTCTTTTATAAGTCAGTCTTTCTTTTCTGTCAGCAACGAATTCTCTAATGTTAATAATTGAATCTACGACCGCAGCACCTGCTCGGTAGGTACATTATACGGACCGTACACTCAGTTATTTCTTTATTTTTCCAGATTCGGTTATCCATCTCCTATCTACGTCAACGTTGTGCGGGATCCAGTGGAGCGAGTAATTTCTTGGTACTACTACGTGAGGGCCCCCTGGTACTACGTGGAAAGGAAGCGAGCCTTCCCTGACCTGCCGTTGCCTGACCCCGCCTGGCTCAAGAAGGTAACATATTATACTATAGATTCTGTAGTGTTATTTGTTTATGAACTAATAATAAAAAAGAATCTGCTATACCTACCTCTTATCCGTGGTTTTTTTACTAATAATTTATTTACATACTTATTTTATTTATTTCTTTATTATTAGATAACTAAAAAACTGTACTGCTTAGAAACCTCATATTCTTTATTTTACGCTAGAAACATATTTTTTTTTTGTAAAGTAGGTATAGATAGACTTTTATCACCTATAAATTATTTCAGATTTTGTCCTCCACACACTTCAGAGACACGGGAGCGACAGTATTATAAGAGTGATGATATAAACCAAAATAAAAATCTGTTATGAAATGAGCAAATGAAGCCCTTTCATATGATACCCCACTCAATATAGTAAGTAGTCTCACTTTGAAATTTAGATTCTCCATTTCGACCCCCATTGAAAAGAAAATAAAAGAAAAAATATATTGCTATTTGCGATTTGGTTGGATAAGTAAGATCTAAAACTCCAGATTTAGTTCTTTCCAGGTTTTAAATCGATAGCATCAGTGGTTCCTGAAATACATATACAGGTGTGACAGACAGACAGACAGACAAAGTCACAATATAAAGGTTCCTATTTATCTTTTTAGGTATGGAACCCTAAAAGTATATTGTGACTCCTACTCGCAGAGATCTAAACAGAATTATGTGTTGCTACTCATGTCTACCCCTAGTCAGTAAAATATAGTCCCGCTTAAGATAAGGAGGTACTTCGCCATGAACATTCTATGCTATGAGCGTATATATTATCAGCAAGAAAACAGCTTGTTTATAAGAGTCTCATATTCCCACATACAATTTGGAAAACAACTCTATCGTCTCGCCTCCGTATAAATTGTCTATAAAGACCGTTTCAATTTCAACAGCCATTATTTAAACCGATCGCAAGTCATAATTCCCATAGTCGTGAGATTTCTCGCTATCGTGGACCTACTTTATGGTGAATTTATGATTCGAAGCTATCCAGGTGCGACCGGAATGGATTTGATTTCACTACGGCACGATGAATGTTCTATTTTTTGAATAATGTTTTCCGTTAGAGTTATCAACAGGTTCTATTTTTAACCGACTTCAAAAAAGGAGGAGGTTCTCAATTCGTCTGTATATATATATATATATATATATATATGTATTTTTTAGCTGACCCACGCAGCTCCGCCTGCGCTATTTTTACGTTAACTAAACTTTTAATAACAGACATTCGCATCGAATACATAACCTCCTTTTTTATAGTCGGTTAAAAACTGCGACCCACTTTTTACTTGCTCTCCGAAGCACGGACCCGTTTAGTTCAAATGGCGTTAAACGGTCACCCATCTATTTAATGACCTTACCTAACGTTGCTTAACCCGATCGATTACAAAACCTTGATAACAACTCTCTATGAGTGTTCCCTTACTAATATTTATTACAGATTCAATACAGTGGTTTCTTCTTTCGAATAAAAAAAGAATCATTGAAATTGGTAAATATTTGCCAGAGTTATGACCATTTTTGTCCTTAAAAAGCGACAAAAAAGTCATCTATATAGGCTTTCCTGCAACTTTCCTGCGCAGTCACCATTCTTGTTTTCTCAGGAACTACGTATTACTACGCAATATTTTTTTTATGGGACCCAATCAATGGATAGAAGAATGGATGGAAGAAAGATTTTTTCAAATCGGTTCATAATTGCCAGAGTTATGCGCGAACATACATAAAAAAAAATATATATATACGACGAATTGAGAACCTCCTCCTTTTTGAAGTTGGTTAAAAAGTTTTAAATAAAATCTTTTTAAAAAAAAATTAACCGACTTCAATATCACTGAAAATTATAAAATAATTTAAATATTATTGAAGTTGGTGCCAAATATACACAGCAGGTACACTAACACCAACTTCAATAATATTTAAATTATTTTATAATTTTCAGTGATCTTGAAGTCGGTTCAATTTTTTTTTTTAAAGATTTTATTGAATAATGTTTTCCGTTAGAGTTATCAACAGGTTTTTCGGAAGACCCATAGCGCCTTCAGATAGGGAGACGGTAACCGGCGATGACTTTCCAATTTCCAGTCGTATCAGGTGCCGATTCATGCTTCGTAGTCGCCACATATGCAATTTCTATACTGCGGGCCGATCATGCACCGGTAACCATCAACATTTTGCGTCACTTCCAGTTATATCGATCCTAGTTCCATGGAACTAGTGGGACTATTTATTCCCGCTAGTTGCAGACAATTGTATATTTACCTACATTCCCAATCTCTACCGGTTTCCATAGTGACGTGATATCGGCAACTATAGGTAGTAGTCAATGTACCAGGTGGCAGTGTTAAAGTAATCTTACTTTGCCGGGTAAAAGGAGGAGCTTTCTCTCGCGGATGCAATGAATGCCCGAACAGACAGTAGTAGACTCCTTGAACGTGCTCAAAGCGGTGCCCATAGTCACAGAATGCCATAGTACAGAAAAACATAGGTCCATCTAAAGTAGGAAGTAAAGGCACAAAGACGGACGGATTGACGGGCCTGTTGGTCTACTGGTTAGAGGCCCTGGCTGCTACCCAATAGGTCGTGGGTTCGATTTCCGCCAAGTATCTGGGTGTTATTTATCTATTTAAGTATGTATTTTTAAAAAAATGTATATAAGTATTAGTATCAGTTGTCTGGTTTCCATAGTACACGCACTGCCTAGTTTGCGATCAGATGACCGTGATTGTCCCAGAATCCAGAATATATAAAAAAAGTCTCAAGATCAGTTGGTCACGCTGCGCGGTCATCACACGATGATCCCAAGGCTCACGATCGACAGGACACAATGAAAGGCGAGCGGAAGAAACTGTTGCTTGTAACAACACAGGTTAATTAGGTTAATGTACCCACGTGAATGATATATTAGAGTGGTTAACGATATTTGAATAGGCTGTCTATATAGAGTAATTGCTTTACGGATCTCTTTGTTGATAACCTGATTTGAGCATATGAGTGTCCTAAAATTATACGAACATTGTTATTTAGTATAATGACAAATAAGATTCATATCGTCTTATTAGGAAAAGCAGTCTATCGATGAACCTCGATTTAGACTCGGGTTTAAGGAACGATTTCCTGAGTTTAAACCTAGGTTCATCGCTAAACTACTTTTCGTAATAAGACGGATAACATATAACCCTTAAGACCGGGGCTAAAAAGGTCACTTTCGGTGACTTATAATATGAGTAAGTTACGGTTTAATTTTACTTCGCTTGGCAGCATTAACACCAAATATGCGTCTGCTAATTAGTGCTAATAAGTGAATTGAGTATGATTCACCTAAAATGTGTGAAAACTAGAAGAATTTTTAAGGATACGCTTGAAATTCAAAACACGAATTGCTTTTAGGTGAATTGCTTAATGTAGCCTTTTTAGACCCGCTGGCGCTGTGCAATCAACTAGCAGTCGAATAGAGATGTAAAAGAATAACTAATTAGCAACTAATACTAGCGATTGAGTTACTTTTTAACCGACTTCAAAAAAGGAGGAGGTTCTCAATTCGTCTGTATATATATATATTTTTTTCTATGTATGTTCGCGCATAACTCTGGCAATTATGAACTGATTTGAAAAAATCTTTCTTCTATCCATTCTTTAATCCGTTAATTGAGTCCCATAAAAAAAATATTGCTTACGAATAAGTAATTCCTGAAAAAACAAGAATGGTGACTGCGCAGGAGAACTGCAGGAATGCCTATATAGATGACTTTATGTCACTTTTACGGACAAAAATGGTCATAACTCCGGCAAATATTTACCAATTTCAATTGTTCTTTTTTTATTAACCGACTTCAAAAAAAGGAGGAGGTTCTCAATTCGTCTGTATATATATATATATATATATATTCTATGTATGTTCGCGCATAACTCTGGCAATTATGAACCGATCTGCAAAAATCTTTCTTCCATCCATTCTTTAATCCGTTAGTTGGGTCCCATAAAAAAATTATTGCTTCCGAATAAGTAGTTCCTGAAAAAACAATAATGGTGACTGCGCAGGAAACTTGCAGGAAAGCCTATATAGATGACTTTTTTGTCGCTTTTTAAGGACAAAAATGGTCATAACTCTGCCAAATATTTACCAATTTCAATGATTCTTTTTTTATTCGAAAGAAGAAACCACTGTAATGAATCTGTATGAAATTTATCACAACCGGATAAGAACTTCCTGGAAGACTATGAACGATGAGGAGGAATATATCTGGTAAAAACCATAAAACTGATGTTCCATTACATTGCTCTGACAATTATGAACCGATTTCGATGTTTTTTTTTATTCGAGAGAGTAAACTACTATGATGATTCCATGCAAATTTCATTACGACCGGATTTTTTCCGGAAGAAACATGAATTATGTAAAACTATGTAGACGATAATGTGATCATAACCTACCTAGATCATTTTACGGTCTTCGATGGTTCAATCTTTATATATGAAAATATCACTAAAAAGTTTAAAATAAAATCTTTTTAAAAAAAAAATTGAACCGACTTCAATATCACTGAAAAGTATAAAATAATTTAAATATTATTGAAGTTGGTGCCAAATATACACAGCCGGTAAGCTAACACCAACTTCAATAATAGATAAATTATTTTATACTTTTCAGTGATATTGAAGTCGGTTCAATTTTTTTTTTAAAAGATTTTATAAGCAGCAATATTGCTGCTTTGCGACAGAATGTCTGATACTGGTCACCTGGACGGTCTATTTATCAAGTAGACTACTATCGAATATACTTACTGTAGATGTGAATATTCGCTGTGCCTATTAATTCTAGCCTTCGGGCAATGTAGCCGAACATCACTTCATGTAATATAGGCTCTATTTAGAATAACGCTAACAGCATAGGCGGTTTAATATATTGTTAAAACACACTGATAAGTGTTAAAGCGGTCAATCAATCAGCTTTTTTGTGTTTTTAGGTTTCACTTCTAGAGGAACATGTAAATAAGATTCACTTTATCATGTAATTCATCTCCATGCCGCCGCTCGGGGTTGTGTTCTTAATATATGGAACGGTAAAAGAAAGTCTAGAAAGGCTTTCATCAGTGTGCTTGGCAGACGAAACAACTATCACTTGTGTATTAGAAAATTAATGAATTGTGTATTAGATAATGAATGCTGGCGCGTTTGCGCATCGCAGTGCCAAGAACGCACCATATTTTAATTCTTTATTAATCGCTTAGTACGTTCGTTGCAAAATGTAGTATATTGCTATGTCTTGTTCTGGTTAACCGATTATAGCATACCATTTCATTATGGCGTCATGGTGTAAAAAGTCACAATACAATACAACAACAATATACAAGCATATATATATATATATGATAAACAAGCTCTTAGTATATTGAGGCTAAGAGCTTGTATATCATAGACAGACATCCGACTTTTGACAACATGACTTTTGGTATATATACGTATCAATATACGTACTTATATATACCAAAAGATATTCCCTTCGGTCACTACTCATCCGGCTATTTGTAAGCTTCTGTTGTAAACGAACTCTTTATTGATTCTTGGCTACTCAGATTTTCCGAGATACAAGAAACCGTTAGATTTATCTGTTAAATTCAAGAGAGCACTAAAAACATTGTCGGGTTAAAAGATTAGGAGTACTCACATAGGTCCTGGGCTAAAATTCGGAAGCGTTGAATAGTTTAGGTGCACATTTACCAATGAGGCCAATAGCACCCGGGTTGTTAGCATTGTCAAATAAAAAATAAATTAGTTTTGCGGGAGCAAAAACATTTGACGTTATAATTAAGTTCTTGAAAAAAACTAACTCCAACGTGTTTAGTGTTTAGTCCAACCTGTGATCTAATAATTGGGCAATAATTAAAAAAATGATTAAGCAAAATATATACACGCAACGAATCGAAATAGTTATTATAATCATTTAACGGTACGAATATATTAATATTACGAAATGTCTACCGTGAAATTCACATGTGGAATGTGTGTGAAATTTTATTCTTATTTAATATCTGTTTTCTTACTAATCGTAATGGTAATTTTTTGACGATTTTTAACTCATAAGCCGCACGACGTCCACTGCTGAACATAACAAAAGGAACGCCAGATTGAACGACAATTGGCTATTTGCATCCACCGGTTACCTGCCTACGCTGCGTCTTCCGGTTCATGGTCGCCTCTCGAGAACCTTTCTTCCCTGTATCGGTTATCGGTTCTAGTGAGATGTGGCCTGCCTATTGCCACTTCAACTTGCAGATTCTGAGAGCTATGTCGGTGACTTTAGTTCTTCGGCGAATCTCCTTATTACGGATTTTATTGCGCAAAAAAACTCCGAGAATATAGCTCTCTCCTTAGCTTGTTGTGTGACTCTCAGCTTCTTTAAAATGCTAACAGTGCAGTTAGGGATCACGTCTCAGTACCATATTATATCATCGCCGATTTTTAAATAACAGATATAAAAAATATCATACATGTAGTAAATACTAAGCAATGCGAAGTATCGCTGAACTAAATCTAAATTTTTCGTCATGTCTTACTCATTCGTAATTAATCAGAATTAGAAGTATTCATTACTGCACTAATCTGAACGGATAATCTAAAACTCATTTTGGACATAAAGAGTTGATAATGAAAGTCCATGCTATTATGTATTAGGTCTTTTTTCAACTAGAGCAGTTGTTTTTTACTCCTAAATAATTCCTGCCGTGTTTTTGTATACCTTTACGTCTATTATTCTGTCTACCCATTTCATCATTCAATGATCAAAACTTATTTTACGGGGCATTGCTATTAACTAGCTATAGTCTATTTAAATCTTGTTTTATGGAAATTATAGCTTTAAATATGGTTTGATTGAAATGGTAGGACAACCCGTGAGATATCCTAATAAGAATAGCACCTTCCCATCTCCTTCCGTTGGGTCTCCGTAAGAGGCGACTAAGGGGAAACAAGAAGATGGGCAGCAGCGTCTTTCTATTGGATCCCTAAGACGCCTGCCAAGCTTGGGGATTATGGCAACCCCTCCCTTCTAAGAGGTGGCCTATGTTCAGCTGTGGAGGTATGTTGAGAGGCCTAGTTTGGGATATTATATTGATGATTGTATATTGTTATTAAATGCGCTCAATATATAAATCCGTACAAACCTTCTCCACGTGATCTCTTACCTATCGCTCACGTATCCCAAATCCTATAGGTACTTTATTAATTAGTGATAACCTTCAAGGTATCAGTGGTGTATAATGTCATAAACGTACCTTTACAAGTCAATCAAGCTCTGAACCCGTGTGGTGCCGGGTTAGAATTGCATCCCCCCATCTCCTCTCATTGGGTGTCGTAAGAGGCGACTAAACGAGAACAGGAAGACGGGCTGCAGGCTTAGCACGATTTGCCAAGACTTCGTAATCTTGACAGTTCGGTGTGGAGTATGACGTAGTTATCGACGTAGAAACGTCATTTTCGGTATTAGCTAGGTCGATAACTACGTCATACTCCACACCGAACTGTCAAGATTACGAAGTCTTGGCAAATCGTGCTAAGCCTGCAGCCCGTCTTCCTGTTGTCGCTTAGTCGCCTCTTACGACACACAATGAGAGGAGATGGGGGGATGCAATTCTAACCTGGCACCACACGGGTTAGAATTGCATCCTCCACCGAACTGTCAAGATTACGAAGTCTTGGCAAATCGTGCTAAGCCTGCAGCAGCTTTCTTTGGGATTTATCTGCCACCTATACTGCGATCCCCAAGCCGCCTGCCAAGCGTGGGGATTATGGCAACCCCTCCCTTCTAAGGGGGAGGCCTTTGTTCAGCAGTGGACATCTATCGGCTGTTAATGATTATGATGAAGCACTGAAGTACCCAGTGAATCTTCAAATTTTCACCGTTTCTTAATATCTATTGCAGGATTTCGAAACGTGCGTGTTGAGTGGTGACCGCGAGTGTCGGTACATTGAGGGTGAGACGCACGAGGGCATCGGTGACCACCGCCGACAGAGCCTGTTCTTCTGCGGACACGAACCTCAATGCACGTAAGTGTCCTATCTATGAAATCTAGAACTTTTTATATTAGCTAGGTGGTAGGTAAGGTACCACCGCGTGTATAGGTAGTCAGATATTATGCCGTCAAGCCGCAATGTGTAACTTGAGATGAAGCATAGGATACTTAATAGCTATTGTCACGTTTATCCGGTTTTGACTTATTTCTAGTTCTATCATACTACTGTAACTTTTATTCTGATCACCATAACGAATACTGATTGCTATAAAAATAGTTAAGGCGTGGTAAGTTCCTTGTGCAAGGAATCGTCCAGGGGTCTACTACGGCAGTGTCAGGTATTCTGCCATCAAGCCAAGCAGCAATGCGTAAGCGTTGCTGTTTCCCGGTGTGATGTGTCGCTAATGAAACCGGGCCCAAGAGACTTTGATGCTTAGGGTACCTTTTAATTTCCCTTATCTCTATTATATCTATCACTAGCGGCCCGCCCCGGCTTCGCACGGGTGGTATAAAATGTATTTTTTCTTAATTGGATAATGATTTGCTGTATTGCTTAAAAATTGCTTCGTAAATAAGCCATTATTTCTCTTATAAAGTAAAGGATAAAATATAGTTACTGTGGGTTATCCCTAAGAGATAAACACATCCCGACAGTCTCCCTCTATTATGAGGCAAGCTTCTAACAGTCAGGCAATTATTTATTTTAAGGGTGGGACTAATTGCTCACAAAAAAGTGGTTTCGGCTTTATTCTATACACAACTACTCCAAGAAAGAATTTTCAATCTTAAATTGCCACATGTTCACACATCTTTTGCACAAAGATTTGGAGATTTTTTAAGAGCACATACCTATAATGCGATTAATAAGCATTGTAATATTTTGAAATACACAGTTTTTGAAGCCAAATTCATTCTAAGTAAATGGTTGCTAACACTGGATTATGTAAACACTGAGAAAATAATTGAGATCTTGGTTTAAGTTTTTCTTTAAGTTCTTCATTATTTTGTTTTTTCACTCTATTATTATTATATTTTTCTTTGTCCTTATTACCTACTTAACTTAATTTTGTTCTTTTTTTTCATTTCTTATCTTCCTTCATACTAATTACTTAAGTTCATTACATTATTCCTTAGTTTATTACATTCAGTTTTTAATTATGTTACTCTAGATTTTATTTTTTGGCCAAATGGTTTGCTTTCTTTTTCTAATATATTTGTTAAACTCAAAATGATCAGTGTTTGTCTACTGTATTATGCATGTATTATACATATAAACCTTCCTCTTTAATCACTCTATATATTAAGAAAAACCGCATCAAAATCCGTTGCGTAGTTTTAAAGATCTAAGCATACATAGGGACAGACAGACAGCGGGAAGTGACTTTGTTTTATACTATGTAGTGATACTTCGGTAACATATTATCAACCACCACAACGAATACTGTTTGCTATAAGAAAAGTTTAGGCGTCTAGGTGATAATATCACACCTAGACTACACCTATTATGAGTCTTGTTAGGAAACTAATGCCACACTCACTCGAAGCCAATTAATACTATAGACTCTGTTAGTGGGCCGATATATATTTATGTATGAACGTAGATTCATCTGGTAGTCAATAATGAAACATAAGCCTAAACGGCTCCAACTGCCGCACTCACAAACGTCAATTAACTTTAAGTATAATTAAGTCACCTTTTAAAATCTATTTATTTAGACTGTCGGATCTGCTTATGATTAATTTTGATTGTTTAATACGAGATAATTGACATATCTACTCACAGTCTGAGTATTAAGTATTGTTTGGCTTCGAGTGTCGAAATAATCCGATTCCCAAAAATGGATTAATGATTAAATAAAATAATATAATAATACCAGCCCTCGTTTATGTCCCACTGCTGGGCACGGGCCTCCCTTCAAGTTGAAGGGGCTTAGGCCATAGTCCACCACGCTGGCCAAGTGCGGGTTGGCGGACTTCACACGTCTTTCGAAACCTAGTTAGGCTTTCTCAGACATGCAGGTTTCATCACGATGTTTTCCTTCACCGAAAGCTAGTAACAATCGCACAAAGACGATTCGCACATGATTAATTAAATAAATCTGTATCTGTAAATCAGAGGTGCGAGCCGGGGTTCGAACTTGCGCACCTTGTTTCCAAGGCAAGCGTTCGCCCACTGAGCTGTTACAGCATAAATGATTATTAACTTTAATTGACATTTGTAGGTTCGGCAGTAAGAGTCAAATAATCAGATTCAAAGAAATGGCTAAGTGAGAATCAACGCTAATTGACGTTTGTGACTGCAGCAATAAGACTTTTCTACTTTATTTTCTATCATACATTGAAATATGTACTTACTACATCTGTTGGTTTTCAGTCCATTCAACAGCATCGAAGCATTGCAGCGAGCGAAGCGAGTCGTTGAACAGCAGTATGCAGTTGTGGGCGTCCTGGAGGACATCAACGCAACGCTGACAGCGTTAGAGCGATACGTGCCGAGGTTCTTCAAGGGAGCGCTCCGTTTATATTGGGGTGAGCAACATTTTTTTTTTTTCTTTTAATTGTACAGACATATGGTACTGAGACGTGGTCTTTAACTGTTGGCCTTTTGGAGAAGCTCAGAGTCACACAACGAGCTATGGAGTGAGCTATGCTCAGAGTTTCTTTGCGCGACAGAATCCGGAATGATGAGATTCGCCGAAGAACCAAGGTCACCGACATAGCTCGTAGAATATGCAAGTTGAAGTGGCAGTCGGCAGGCCACATCGCTCGAAGAACCGATAACCGTTGAGGAAGAAAGGTTCTCGAGTGGCGACCACGAACCGGAAGACGCAGCGTAGGCAGGCCTCCCAGTAGGTGGACCGACGACATTGTTCGTGTCGCAGGCAACCGGTGGATGCAAATAGCAAATTGTCGTTCATTGTGGCGGTCTAAGTGGGAGGCCTTTGTTAGGCAGTGGACGTCTTCCGGCTGATGATGATGATGATGAGCAACATTGTGCGAGAGCTTGAGGGAATGTCTTAATAGAACGCGACCACGCGATTATCGCAAGTTCGATGCGTGTGATCATCGCGTTTAGTTAGGACATCGCCTTATAGTTATGATATCTGTAATGGATTGTGTTCTCGTAATTAATCTGCTTTGCTAGGTGGTAGGTTCCTTGTGCAAGAGACCGTCTAGGTAGGCACCGTCGCAGTATCAGATATTAGCAGTGTGTAAACATTGCCTTATTCCGGTGGGAATAACACTGTAACTGGTGAAATTACTGTGCATAGGAGACGTAAAACTAAGCACAGTGCGGAAAGAGCCTCCTTGAATACATTCTGGACTATCAGTCTTATATCTTGCATAATTATCAATATTTTCATGATTACATGAATAAACTGTTATGTAATATTCACTAGAAGTCGTAACTAGAAGAAGATAACTAATGTCTGAGGTGACGATTGGTAATGCATTTCGACTGCCCACGAGCGTGCGTGTTGCTTACCGTCAAATGAGTGTCGTTCGGGCTCACGTGGCAGCCTCGCGAGCCTAATATGTGGTTGGTGTGGACGTGCCTTGGTGTTGTTCGGGCACACGTTGTCTCAGCTGAGCGTGGCTCGACTGACCACACCTTTGGTGGCGAATGAAGCGAAGCGGAGCAGAGCTCCACTATGTCCAGCTCGGGGCTGCGTATTCATATATTTATTTGAATGTCCGTTCCGCCCCGCTCCGCTTCCCATAGCTCCGCTATGTCCAGCATGGAGCCGCGTGTTCATATATTTTATTTGAAAGTCCACTCCGGCCAGCTCCGCTTCAGTGAATTTCATACGCACCCTTAATCGTAAATGTTATAAATCTCTACGTACGTAGTCATCGCTACGTACACTAGATGGCACTACTAATCAAGAAATTACTTAAAATTCTCTTCCTCAGAAGAGCTGAATACGTTCAACCGCATAAATCGGAACGCCTTCAAGCCTCCAGTCTCCGAGGCCGTCAAGCAAATAGTTCGAGCGAACTTCACCAGAGAGATAGAGTTCTACGAATTCTGCAAACAGAGGCTGCACTTGCAGCTTAGGGCGCTACGGGACCCCGCCATAACCCTCCCCACCACAAGGAGTGGGAGAAGACGAAGGGCCCAGAAGAGGTTAAACAGGGTGTAACCATGACAAACGGATGGGTGTCCCATCGAACGCAGACTGTTTTAGTTTACTCCCTCGTGGGCATGTGAAGATTTTACGTAGGCTAACTGTGAAGTAAGAGAGATGAATTGATTGTATGTGTGTTAGTAAATTAAATGTAATCGGAGCCTGCCTCTTATGCAAACTCAATTTTTCATTGTAATCGTGGACACTAGCCATCCGACCCGGTTTCATGATGTTTTGTACTACCGCGGACACGAACGGTGTATCAGTTTTCAATCGAAATTGTTTGAACGATGTTACGTGCGCTTACTACCCCTTTCGAGCGTATTTTGGGCCGGCTCGTGCAACTGATTATCATCCTAAAGGTGACACACCGCTTGTGACCGCGAGTGTACATCGCAGCAAAACTCATCAAGTACAGCCTAAGAGCCAAATATACTGGCGGGATGACGAGCAAGGCAACTTCGTTTTATATTATGTAAAACCTTTCCTTTATTTCCTATTTTAAGTTAAGATTTCGAGCAAATTTTTAATAAGTTTATATTGAGATATTGTGTAATGTTCAATTCACATAGTACTGATTTCTGTCTTAGGCCCTAGGTACCTTACCTACTCATCGAATCTGAACGACTTACTTGTGTACTACATAGATTAGTTTTTATGGTGCTGAAAAGCAGCAATTCTCTACATTGTGGTAGAGTGATTAAAATTCCAAAGGCTTTTGCACGAGTGTCACACTCGTATAGAAACAGGTTTAACACGCCTCTCATTGTCGCTCAAATTAGGTACATAGTAACCCAGATAATTATGTACATTCAAGTACATAATCTGTGAACAAGAAGCATAAACATTTCTTACGCAACACACTGCACTATAATTAGTTGTAAATGAAATTGTCAGATGAATCACCATTTTTTTTTTAAATATTATGTATGTGTTTGTATTCTAATATATTACAATATAAATTAAGATTGCCCAAATGGCTTAATTTACAGCTTAGCGAGACATGAATTATATATTGTTGATAGTGATGTATGTTGTCTTGTGTGTGTGCATAATATATGAACGTTTCCAGTAAGTCTTGTAAGTAGGTGTTTAACATATTAGTTACAAAATTAAAACTCTTATCTCTATAGTTTCAGTCGGCAACAGTGTGCTCATACTGCGAGGGCAAAGCGATAAATATAGAAAATACTTATGTACCACAGTCATAAGATTTCAAGGATCGAGGTTGCTATATCGAGATGATACTTTTGGTACTTACTTGAATCATTGTCTTGAGTTCCATTAATAATAATAATACCAGCCCTTGTTTTTGTCCCTCTGTTGGGCACGGGCCTGCCCTCATTATGAATGGGCTTAGGCCCTAGTGTCACGCTGGCCAAGTCCGGGTTGGCGGAGTTCACACGCCATTTAAAAGCTAGTTAGGCTTTCTAAGACATGAGGTCCATTATTTTTGTACAATCTGCATTATATGCATGTAAGTCATTTGTTGAATATCTCATTTTTTTCCTAATTTGTACCTGAAGTAGTAACCGATCTTGTATTTCTGGTACAAATTAGAAAAAAGAAAAAGATATTTAGTTACATACATATAATCGTATTAATACACCGAATTATACCGTCACGGATCGGACAGGGTGTTTTTAACCAGTGAGCTGTTTTTAAACTCTGTATAATAATGTCCTCATGACCCGTACATATGTACAAGTAGTACTTCTAATTGTGTACAAGTGCTTACGCACACACAGGTGTATAACTCTCTTCTTTTACTTGCAAAATTCGATAGGACGGAAGACCGACACGACTTTTCATGCCTATCCGACCTATCTTCATCATCTTACTTTTCAAACAATAATGTGATTGGCCTGTATTATCCTAACCAGTGCAGTGTACAATGTTGCTGCCCCGCAAGATTCGAAGCCGCGACCTCTGTATTGTAAAGCGAGCTACTTTCCACTGGGCTCCGTAAGACTACAAATCCTTACACTACAATATCTATAGATGGTAACATATTAAATACAAAAAAGAGTTGGTAAGACTAATATGCGTTTCTGTTATTCATTTGCGGGTCGAGCAGCATCAGGCCTTCAGGGCGGCATAGTGTGTCTCGGGTCGAGGCAGCGACTCTACTTTAACAGCCTAGACACAGCGTTACTTTCTGCGTCACAGCGTTATGAAGACAACTGTGGTCAAACGCTCTCTTTCGAAATACACACATAAGAACGAGACAGTGATAGGTGTTCTTTATCTTATTTATGTATTCAGAAAAAGAGTGTTCGACGGTAGTCTTCACATAGGTGTTTAGAATATTGCCTCCACTTACTTAGTATGATGATGCATATGTGTCTTACTATTGTTTGGTTTTTACTATTGTTAGATGCTATGATTAGGTATTTCCTACCATTAGTATCACAAACTGTTTTACAAACTTGCCCAATGGCAGCGAATTTCGTACAATGTGGTACTAAATCATTAGCTAATTAATAGTGTCACATTCTCATGTTGTGCACAATGTCTCAAAATGTTTGTATATAAATCTATGATCGTGCGTCAACGAATTAAACCGGCGACATTTTTTTTTTCAACTTTATAGTTTAACTACGTACTGAAATCTAATTATTTATTATTGTAATAAAGTTGTAATGCTTCTACGTTGATATACTTTTACTTCGTCATGTTTTTGGAAATACATTGACAGTACAGTAAATTTTACAGTAGCTAGGAGACATGACTTTAGCTATCGAGAGCTTTATGCTTTTTTATTCGCGAAATTAATCTGCTGTGTGCACATTTTTCTGTTCCCTGTAGTGTTGGCAACATAATAATCTGATTCGTATTTATTGAAATTCTAAATAAACGCCTTATTATCACGCGAATCGCTAGTCTGATAACTTTTCATATGATGTTTGTCAAATTATGTTATTGTGATATGGTACTGAAGTGTTGTGTATTTTAGAGTATATACATTACTTAATAAATGTATACTCTAGGGTAAACATATATATACGTACATACATATAAAATACATACATGTGAATACAATACTTCGGAGGCACAGCTTGACTATGTAAATGAGTTCCGAATCGATGTACTGCTTATGTTCTAAAAATGTATATTGTAAGTAACTAATTGTAAGGACTTAGCTTTAGAAAAATGCCACTAACTTATACATTATTATTTCTTATATAAAGCGTATATTTGATGTAAGTATAATGTAATTTAATGGTAGTTAATGCTGCCGTTATTAATAAAAATATTTTTATATCATAAATAAATTATAATTGTGATATGTTTGATATGTATATTTGAATTTATTATAATAAAATATTGCTTAAGTTGAATCTTTATACTTTTTTTTTCTCTACACCTATTGGTATTTTTTATTTATAAGTACTTACTTACGTCTTTATATTCGTTTGAAGACGCAGGGTTATTAAAACCATTGTTTATTAATTATGCACATTAATTTATTTATCTATTAGGTAGGTTGAATTAATAATAAAACAGACGTCAATTATAAAAAGTAACAAATATAATTCATTAGGATAGAATTTAATTTGATTTAAAATTAATATGGCCACATAATCAAGAATTCAGGTACATACACAAAACAGAAGGTCGGCCCAATAAATAAATTACAGGTAATATTGCTTAAAAATACAAACAATAATTTAATTTCGTAATTTCTAATAGTATCTCGATTTAATTGATTAAAATCTCAAAAATGAATCAACAATCATTTGCATTAACTTATCAGTTCTCTCATAGGAAGTAGGTGTGTCATGATATCGTGTTTATAAAAATATAAAATGTAAATATCATCCAGATTATAACATCGATATAAAATATATAATAAGATAATTCGCATAGCGCATTCATAATTGTATCGTAGGGGTTTAAACGATTTTTATTAACATATGACTAATAAGACGTCTCAGTAACTCCTACTTTAAATAACTATTCTAGGAAATTCGTAATAATCTAATGACGAACGCCAGTAGGTAGGTACGTCATCTCGAAAACTATAACTAAATATAATCGCGTTACTTACATACAGTTCATTATGATGTAATATGAATATAACATTTATCTAGGTGATGCCTATTATGACGTAGATCTATTACAAAACTCTAACAACGTCGTAAAAATGTATTAAAATAATATCATTCAGAATTCATCTCTCTCAATATGTACAAACGGCCGTCGACGGGGCCTCGGCTCGCGCCGTCATCACAACATCACATTTATTTATTGTCCTAATGGACGCTACTCCACAAATAATATATGTAGGTACGAAACGAAAAAAAACGATAAAATATAACATTAATAATTCGAAACATCGTATTTCAAAATGGCACTCTGAGAACGAGTCGCACACTCGTCGGATATCTACACCTACTTTATATCACAAGTACGCTTTCCAACGTGAAGCCTCATCGTATCGGGGCGGCCCGCGCTGCGGCGGGCGCCGAGCGGGGAAGGGGGCGCAGGGCGCGGGGTATGCTCCCGCCGTCGCAGTGTCACCCGGCGGCGCCGCAGCAGCGTCAGTAGAAGGACGGGTGCCAGTCCACCGTGGGGTGCAGTGGGCCTGACTGCGGTGACGCACCCAACGCGCTCGCCGCACCTAGCGCCAGGCAGTCGAAGCAGTAATTGGCGCCGCTGTTGTTGTCCCAGTACTGCTGGCCCTTGCATAGGAACCGCACCGCGCACTCCAGCCGCTGGCCCGACGATATCGCCGGCACGTACAAAATGAACTGAAAGCGGTCGGAGAAGCCGTCGCACGAGCCCTGCACGTACGTCGCCTGCAGGTCCGTGTACGTCTTCCACCTGTTCATTGTGTAGCGTATGTGCACGGTCTTGTGGAAGTCCAAGTTTCGAACGCGCACGGAACCGCACACGGTCACGTGCACGCCGTCGCACACGCGCGCGCTCTCCAGGCACACGTTTTGAGTTTCCAGCTTGTCGGTGACGTCACGCGCCAGCTGGAATAGCGGAACCAAAGTGAGAGCACCGAGCCTCGGCAGACTCTTTACTTGCGGTGAACTTTGAACGTCGCAACCGGTGAGATCGTCGTACGCAGATTTAGGTATAACAGGAATTTCATCCATAAAAGTTTTCACATCAGCTAAATCCAATCCGAGTACGTCTGCGAATCGTACTATCTTCTTGCGTCCTGGCGTGCCGGGTGGGGTTTTACCAGTCTTCAATGACGAGCATCGTCGGAGTCGTTGAGGCCGATCATCTTCTAATTCGTTGTGATTTTCAACTTTGATTTCTGCACTCAATAGGGACGGTTCTATTTCAGGCTCCGGTGATATTTCTTTCTCGAGCAACACTTCACTGGTCACTATTTCTAGAAGAGCCTTATTATTTTCGATGCAAATTGGTTGTTCTTCGACAGCCTCTTTTATTGTTTCCACATCAAGCTGTATTTCGACTTCTGTTAGTGATAAAGTTTCCAAACATTCTGTGACTGTGTGTTCCACGGAGGTTTCGTTATCAAACACCTCAGTGTAAACGCCTTCAGAGGGGTCACTCTTGGCCGATTCGAATTCTGAGTCGCTATCCAAGGTGACACTGGGTAGTGTTGCTAAACTAAAGTGGTCCGTATCTACGGTGGGTGGAGATTTTGGGGCACAGTCGATTTCATCCAGGCTGTTTTGTCGCGCACAACCATCGAATGTGATCGGAGAATACAATCGTTTATCACCGTGCGTGTGACCATTTTCCCGTGAAATAGGTTGAAGTTTTACTGGAGACTCTGTGTAAAACGCTGTGGAAAACTTGAAACCATTCTTTTTCTTGTCCTGATGCAGGTGTTTAGCTTGTTCTTTAAGTTCTGGATCGGAATCGACATCGTAAAAGGGGGCTTCCTTATCTTCCGTGGGGGATCTCTCTGGGAACGTAGGCTCGAAATCGTCAACGGGGCTAGATGGACTTTCACACTCTAGCTCAAAGTCGTAGTATGTGTCGATGTCCCGTTGTGTTGTAGAGGTGTTGGGTCTATGGATGGCGCTGTCTCTGGTGAGCCAGCTGCTCTCGCACTCTTCGCCGTGGGTACCGCCGAGGTTACTGAGTCGTGACTGCAGGTCCCGCGCGAACGCCGCCGCGCGCCTGCCGCACGACATCGGCAGTAGCGATGTCAGACCGCACTGCGAGCCTGCGCGATCACCGCTCATCTGCGTCTGGAAAAAACAAAAAGGCACTTTAGCAAACCAAAACATCACTTTACTTTTAGACGACAAGAATACGATTGTGATAACATATGAATGTATGCATATTATACCCTAATAATAGGTCGAAGGTGACCTACGTTACTATTTGGCACAAGCGGTAGAGCGTAAACATTACGGCATTAAACAGCTGCATTTTGCAAGATAAACGCCTATTTCAAATGAGTTGCAGTGACTTTAGAAAAACTGACCAGTAGGTATAGCCAGAATTATTGCGAACTGTATCGAAGAGCTAATTATTCGACATTGTTATATGAATAGATTATCACATGAATGTTGAATGTCAAGTGTGAATGACCCTGATAAGATAATAAAATTACATGGCGTCTCTATGATCAGCAGTCCCTCAGGCCAGATAATAAAACTCATAGTGATTGCAGTACAACGCTACGCTTTATTGGAATGTGAAAAACAAAGATAGCACCAAGGACAGACAGTGCTGTTTACAGGTCAGTTTAATTAAATAAATGTATAATATAATGCAGGGTGATGATTATATTATATTCACACCACCTGCTCGATAATATTGCATTATGTGTCTTAAAAAGATGACATAAAGTACCACATTATATCCTTATAGTCTAGCTGGGTAATAGTAATAGTGTACTCCCTTGGGTAATATTGTGATTTGATTTATCTTTGTACATAGATTCTCCGTACTTTTGTTTTAATGTATTGTTTTTTATGTGTACAATAAAGTATTAAAGTATTAAATTTGAATTTCGAACGTCTAACGAGATTTCCACAACACTTTTACCACAATTGTAATACTACTCTTAGCCTCCGTGGCGCAGTGGGAAACCGCTTGCTTTGTAAACCGGAGGTCGCGGGTTCGAATCCTGCGGGGAGCAACAAATTTGTGTAGTTGTTCCTTACTGGCTAGGACAATGCAGGCCGATCACCTGATTGTCTGTAAAGTAAGATGATCCATGCGTCGGATGGGCATGTAAAAAGTCGGTCCTGCGCCTAACCTCTCCCCGGTCGTATCGGTCTTCCGTCCCATCGGATTATGAGAGGTATTATATAAAGGAAGAGAGAGTGCACTTGTGTCTACGCAAGCGTTTGTAGACTATAATATCTCCTGCGTAGATGGCTGATCTTGTGAAAGATTGGCCGCTGTGGTCGTTCCGGCCAGGAGGACATTATTATTACTACTCTAAGCACAGACCTGCAGGAAAAAAACATTTGAAAATCGAACCGGGCGCGACGAGCAGAACCCAGCCAACCCCACCAATCAAAAAATATTGGACACTTAATTTTTCTTTTCTCAATTAATTAAACAAAAATGACGAAGATAATATTATAGAGCGTTGAAATTCCGCGTGACGTCACGTCTACGTAAACTTTTTACTAAGTCGTGACGTTACAAGCCCCCACTCCTGAACTTTGACGCTCTTTATCTTTCTCAATTTCTATTAATTTGTTAAATAAAAAAACGTATCCAATATTTTTTGATAATCTAACCGACGGACTAATAAGAATTATTATTTTTATCCCAGTCATCATCCCCATTGTTCAAGCATCATCATTCACTGTAAGTAGCAGCACTTCATTACGAAGCTTTTCATTAGGATTTATTATATTTTACCAATTTTGTCAAATGTCTGTTATCCCTCCCTCGGCATTCAATAGCAGTTTGACCAAGAAAGTATTCAAATTCAAATTTATTTTATTCAAATAGGCTTAACGCTAGCACTTTTGAAAGGTCAGTTTTATTTAAAAAGTTGCCACCGGATCACAAAAGCGGCCTCAACTGAGAAGATCCAGCAAGAAACAGCGGCATTCTTTCACTTTTTTTAATCAGTGTTTGTCTTGTTACAATTAGATCAGGATCAGCGACAGTGTGTTCTGCCGTTCAAAAGATCAAATAAGAGAGAGAAACAAATATGCGGAAAATACAACAAACTAAAAGGCCAAAGGGATAGTAGTCACCCCAAGCAGCACCCGTGCAGGAGTTGACTAGAGCAGCTGCCGTATTAGAAAAATATTTTAGTAATTAAAAATAATATTTGCCCCGAATAGAAAGTTTTTCTACACAGATGTGACGCATCACTGTGAAGGTCAGTACCCGACCTATTTCTGAGGTAGTTCGACAAAGTGGGTCGCCTAGCCTTGACCACAATGCGACATCACGTGACGTACGCTGGCTTATAAAAATCCATTCCAATATATAAATTTTAGTTTTCTTTTAAAGATCAAAATCGTAGCATTAAATGTATGAACACAGGAGTGATGGCTGGCCGGTGTCCTTGTAAAGAAAACTAGGGAATACTGCGTTTTGGAATCTTCATTTGTTCATGTGTACAGAAAAAAAAAAACCGGTCAAGTGCGAGTCGGACTCGCGCGTACGGTACTAACGGTATTTTTTTATGACATTATTGATTATAAGCCAAAAACTGCGTAACATAAACCAACACAAAAATCTGTTTTAAAATGTGCAAATGAAGCCCTTTCATACAATATCCCACTCGATATAGTAAGTAGTCGCACTTTGAAATTTTTAGACCCAATTTCGGTCCCCATTAAAAAAATAGTAAAGAATAATATTGTTTTCAATTGCGATGAGGTTTGATAAGTAAGATCTAAAACTCGATAGCACCAGTGTTCCTGAAACAGAAGGTGTGACAGACAGACGAAGTCACACCAATAGGATTCCTTATTGGTCTGGAACCCTAAAAACAACTCGCATTATTGAAGCAAGGGACACGTCCAGTCCATAACAACAAGATAACTTGTCCGGTGAAGCTGTAATGGCCATCTGCGGCCAACAGTACTACTCATACAAAAAAAAAAAAAAAAAAAAACAACAAGATAAAAATGATTGTTGAATACTGTTGACCATCATTGGACAATATCACTAATGTAAACAGAACCAAAAGGTCATACAATTTTAATACAAAGACAATTCTTATATTCCCATTTATATACGGCCGCTTGTAAGCAATCGTAATTTATAACCGCAATCATTTTGTTTGTTGTCGTCAAAATTGATCTAAATTAAAGTCAGCATTGTCACCAAATTGAATTGGATGCGCGTGATAGTTCAATGAGAGAATGAGCTGGAAAATTCATTTCAAATAATAATAATAATATTCAGGGACAATCCACACACGGTAATCTGATCCCAAATTAAGCAGAGCCTGCACAAAGGAAATCAGACAACTGATACCAATACTTATGTATACTTGTTTTGTAAATACATACTTAAATTGATAAATAACACCCAGATATTTGGTGGGAATCGAACCCACGACCTATAGGGTAGCAGCCAGGGTATCTAACCGCTAAACCAACAGGCCCGTCATAAAATAATATTTTTTGTGTATATAAATTCTAAATGCAGTTTTTGCTAAGTTCGGAAGTTACAACGTGTAAATCATGTTTCGTAATTAGAAATGAATGCCAAAAGCAATACGTCACGGAAGCGGGGGCGGCCGAGATATCTGGTGACTAGCCCAAGTCCGGTCCCGTGACGCCAGCCCATTCTCGCGGCATTCGGGACAAACTATTTTCGATATGTTTAGACAAGTCTCGCAAATCATCACGTAATGGTTTCGGTGTAACTCTGTAACCAGATTTGGCTATGCGTAAAACATATAAAACACATCCAACATGATTCTTTATTTAACGCTTAGCAATTTTGTTTTTTGCTATATTTATTGCTTGTTGTATTTATATGCTGACGTCAATATTCACAAGACCAGACTCCGTTTCAAATCATACCAGTTATTGGTTGGTGGTATCTCTTCAGATAAATATAGTTCAGTAATGCATCTGTGACTACCCATTATTCAATCAGGGCGAGTCGGTCACCGCTCCGAGGCGCACATCGGCAACCGACCACGGTACTCGTTATGGTTCATAAATAACACCCAACTCAATTCCCGTAATGTATTATTACGACACGATTTGCGAGAACCAGTGTACATGAATGATGGTAGTCCTGCACGATACCGGGGGCCGGGTTCTCGGACTATCACTATGACTATTTAGTAATATGAGACTATTCAGCCGTGGCATTATGAAAGCTTTAAGGCAGGTCAAGTGTAAAATGCGCATTGAACGCGACAAGTGAACAACATCAAACTCCGCACTCGCTCAAGAAAATAAATACCAGGAAAGTACTTATATAAGGTATAGAGTTTTAGCGACAGTGAAGTGCAGCTTTTAGTGTTGAAGTAACGTTTTCTAACGTTAAACAGTGAGAAAGATAATGGTGACAGGATTAATACTTGAATCAACCATTCTGTAGTGTTTCATTTATTAAGTACATTGTAAATCAAAAATTATGTTGCACTGTCGCACATGAACTAAAGTTACTAAGCTATATTCTCTTGCATATCTGAACATAGTAATGTTGACACGCGGCTGTTTTACGAAAGAATAACTGACACTGCAGCAGTAAGAGTACCTGCCAGGATGGCAATGGATGGTGGCAGTGCCTACCATCCAGTAGAGTTGTTAACATGACTTGATCTAATCTATTTTAAATATGAAAGTTGGAAACTCTGCAAACATCGATAGTTACTTATTATATCGATGGCCGCAAACGTAAGCGAAAAGGATTTGGTTCAACTCTAATAATGTTTTGAATTTGGTTCAGCTGATCGGATGTTGGTATTGCGATAAAGTTAAAACACTAACCAAAGTTGAACTGGAATTGGAACGTATATACCTGGTAGAAGTACCTGGTAGAGATCAAACCGCTCTTAGCCCTGTGACTTTGTTTAACGATGCCTGTTTAGATGACAAAAACAGGAACCGACTTTTTATGTTTCCTACGAAGCACGGAGACGTTCTGCTCAAATGCCATTACACGGTCAGCCATCTGTGAATTGACCTTAGCTGACGTTGCTTAATCAACTGATCATTTGCCGAACAGTGAACTGGCCATGAGTGCCTGAAGCAACTGGGGAATTGTAAATGTAAGGCTTATATATCATGCCGAAGTATTAGCTCTTGGAAGTATTTGTAGCGTCGAATTTTCAAAGTCTATTTAGTGAAATTTACAACAAAAATAAGCTACATAACAATCATTCATCGACATAACCACGAACACATGTCTGGCACAAAAACAAAGTGTTACCTCCAGCAACGATGTTAGCTGCATACTTTAACTATGTTCAAATGTGTGATGTGTGTTATATAATGCAGGTAGTGGACTTATAGTAGGTATAATAATACAGTGGCGGATTTCCCCATAGGGTAGCTAGGTCTACGGCGGTATATACGGCGTCAAATTTTCGTAGGTGGATTTTTTTTGCAGCCACAAATATAAAGGCTAGGCATCCACCATATGGCATTGCGCAAACAGACATGTTCATTTACACAAAAGTTTGCCTAGGGTGTTTAACAACTAGAGTAACGGTCAGAGTAGCCCGTCATAGGATGCGTTTGGGTTAATCCTGCATGTGGTATTTTTGTAAATCAGCCCACTGATAATACATGAAGAAAAGATAAAATTAAATATAGACAGTTGATTGAATGCAGTATTTCACCACTTTTGATTCAGCAACATCTTGGGCGAAGAGCATTTAATACTACGTGATCTTGGCAAGACATTTTATTTATTGATTTTATTTCATGTGGATACTTATTCTTAATAGTTACAAAATTAAATAGGTATTTTTGAAGTGAAACTTCTTATGCGACTTCCAAAAATGTTATCACAGAACGCGTTGAGCGTTAAATGATAGGTGATAGGCGTTAAGTGATTGGTGTTAAACGATAGGCGATAGGCGTAAATTTGTTAAGCGCTCATGTGACACCGTCACTGAGTGAGTGGGTGAGTGGGTGAGTGGGTGGGTGAATGGGTGAGTGGGTGAGTGGGTGGGTGAGTGGGTGAGTGGGTGAGTGGGTGAGTGAGTGAGTGAGTGAGTGAGTGAGTGAGTGAGTGAGTGAGTGAGTGAGTCAGTGAGTGAGTGAGTGAGTGAGTGCCTGAGTGAGTGACTGAGTGAGTGAGTGAGTGAGTGAGTGAGTGAGCGAGTGAGTGTGTGAGTGTGTGAGTGAGTGAGTGGGTGAGTGGGTGAGTGGGTGAGTGGGTGAGTGGGTGAGTGGGTGAGTGGGTGAGTGGGTGAGTGGGTGAGTGGGTGGGTGAGTGAGTGAGTGAGTGAGTGAGTGAGAGAGTGAGTGAGTGAGTGAGTGAGTGAGTGAGTGAGTGAGTGAGTGAGTGAGTTGAGTTGAGTTGAGTTGAGTTGAGCTGAGCTGAGCTGAACTGAGCTGAGCTGAGCTGAGCTGAGCTGAGCTGAGCTGAGCTGAGCTGAGTTGAGTTGAGTTGATGGAGAGCAAAGGCCCTTCAAGAGAAGGGGACCGGAAAGGTCCAAGGCCAGCCTGTGTACGCGAAGCAATGCTCACGCGATGCCGCGACACGAGCAATATGGCAGAAGACGGGACACCGGGGGGTTTTAGTGGGTGAGAGCCCCACATAACCCGTTCGCCGTGCCCACGGCGGGCGGTGTATGCCTCAGGACATTTCCCCCCAGGTCAGAAAAAAAAAGAGTTGAGTTGAGTTGAGTTGAGTTGAGTTAGTGTGTGTGTGTGTGTGTGGTCTCCTTCTGCGAATGCGTAATGTCGCAGAAGGAGGCAGCGGAGCGGGCCAGGGAGAGCGATCCTCTCGCTGACCCGCGACGCAGGAGGAGGCCCGGGCGCAGAAGGAGGGCCCACGCCGACCTGATGCCCCCGTAGCGAGGTAGTGCGGGCAGCGGAAACGGGGGAACTGCTGCCTGCGCACAGCGATTTATCGCCCTCGCGGAGGATGGCGTGCCGGTGTGTCCGGGCACGCCACCCGGTTGTGGGTCTGCGGGCCTTTTACACCCGCAGACAGGTCCGTGGGCTTTACACCCGCGGACGAGGAAGGGCTCGCCGGAAGGCGAGCAGCCGCTGACGGGACCCGGACGAGTACCATGTATGTTCCCGGGGCCCGTCGACACAGCGGGTTGAGGACACCGTGGGGTTTTAGTCGGTAGCTGACAAGCTGTCAGTAGTCCGACATAACCCGCACTGCTACCCCCGTGGCGGTGCGGGTATCCGTAATGGATTTCCCCACGTTAAAAAAAAAAAAAAAAAAAAAAAAAGTGTGTGTGTGTGTGGGGTACTGGCATCACCTCCTCGAGTGCCCGGCCCATTGTAATTCCCGAGGATTCGTTCGGAGGAAGGACAATGGGCTTGGGACGGTGTACCCTGGGCACCGGGTAATATCTCTCCACTCTTCGGGGTGGACAGCTGTTGCTCGGTGGCGAAGCCTTAGGTGGGGGCGCCGAACTGCTGTTCCCGATACGGGGGTACCGGTTGAGCGGCAGCGAGGCGCGGGAGGGCGTAGGGCCGAAAGGCCACGTAGGGCGGGGGCGCCGCTGCCGCTGTTCCCGATGGATACGCACGTCGGTTGAGCGCGGTGGTGGTGCAGGGGGGAGTCAGGCCGCAAGGCCTTAGGGCGGGGGCACCGCAGCAACCGTGCTGTCAGGGTATGGGACCTGGCAGACGGCAGTACCTGGGGTATGGGACCCGGTAGCTCGGTGCAATTGGGGGGGTAGGGCCGAAAGGCTATAGGGTGTGTGTCACTGTGGTCGCCCCTGGTACTTCTCTGTTGAGCAGAGTGGACTGGTGGGCACCGCACGTGACAATGGGGGGGGAGATCTGCAAAGGCTCCGGCTTGGCCATTTTGGTCGAGCCGGTTGTGGGTTTGGCGAAAGCCGAACGGCCGCTGGCGGGAACCGGATGAAGTACAACGTACGTTCCCGGGGCCCGCCACTATAGCGGAGGTGCTGGAAGGCCCGATGGTGGTTTAGTCGGTAAGAGTCCGACATAACCCGCGCATGGTAGGCGTCGTGCGCGTGGTATCCTATGAGGATTCCACCATCGATAAAAAAAAAAAAAAAAAAAAAAAAAAAAAAAGTGTGTGTGTGTGTGTGAGTGAGTGAGTGAGTGAGGGACCGACCGACCGACCGACCGATCGACTGATCGAGAATGAAGTTTCACTTCTTCCGCGCGGAGGGACTCCACGCACGCACATTTTTTTTATCTAAAATATCTTTGTAATTTAATATTTATATTGTTGTGTGTATTACACACTGAAGAGAAATTATGATATGACCATTGATAAACACTTATCGTGTCAGCGTATCAGCAATCGAAAACGAATGATATCGATATTTGTCATCGATATAGTATCGATAGTATATCGATGATATTTGCGAACGACGGATTGTACTATTATATCGTTAAGTAGGTATTTATCTCAAAAGAAGTACAAGTCCGTTTGTAAACACAAACGCCTTTCACGCGTGACTTATGCCCAAGGCACTTCAAGGTGGTAAACAACGAAAGCAGACAGAGATGATAACCCAGGGTTGTTTTTAAAATAACTGTTTAACAGCTTTTTTAGACTGCATAATTACATATGATATAGATAATAATGCATAACAAAGATGACATTGTTTTCAAATCTGCTCATAATTTAACGATTTTTGTTTGTGTACATAGTTGGCATGACATATGTTTTGTAACAACTGTTCAAGTTGCATAATGACAACAAACGGTGATGACTAGTGATGCCACCAAGAATATGTCAAACAATCTATACTTATAATAAAACTGTAACAGGTCCAATTCTGTACATTGAAGATATTTTGAAAATTATATTTGGAGGGCATTCTATAACCGATACTGAGGCCGAAAATGTAATTTTCTTAATTTTTGTCTGTCTGTCTGTCTGTCTGTCTGTCTGTCTGTCTGTATCACGGCTGCGCATCACGCCGAAACTACTGAATGGATTCAAATGAAACTTGGCATGATTTGAGATCTTACTAAGAGGTAGGACATAGGATAATTTTTATCCCGTAATCTAGCACGGTTCTTTTGGGAGAGGGGATTAAAGTCAAAATGGGTACTTGGTTATACGCTTGGTCCGATTTTATCAATTTTTCTTTATAATATAATAAATATTAGTAAGACAACACTCATAGAGAGTTGTTATCAAGGTTTTGTAATCGATCGGGTTAAGCAACGTTAGGTAAGGTCATTAAATAGATGGGTGACCGTTTAACGCCATTTGTACTAAACGGGTCCGTGCTTCGGAGAGCAAGTAAAAAGTGGGTCCGAGTTATTAACCGACTATAAAAAAGGAGGTTATGTATTCGATGCGAATGTCTGTTATTAAAAGTTTAGTTAACGTAAAAACGCCTATGTTCAGCAGTGGACGTCTTCCGGCTGATGATAACGTAAAAATAGCGCAGGCGGAGCTGCGTGGGTCAGCTAGTATAAAATAAGTTTTACAGCACATAATTGATATATAGATATATCAGCACCGGATCTACGATTTTTTCGAACCGAGGCAGAAACTGGATAGTGGCGCCCCTTCCTTCAGCGTTTGAGAAATTACTTAAAAAAACTCAAATCTTAAATCGGCATTACATTGATTATAAATCTATGGCATCACATGTTCTTTTGTGGTGTGGGCCTGTGTGGCGCCATTTTCTTACAAGTCGAAGGTGAGCCAACCAGGCTTCCGTATGTTAGGCGCTTTGTGGAGCAAGTTATTTGTTTTTAATCATATTATATTATGATTTTGGCGCCCCCTGAAACTGTCGCCCGTGGCCGGTGCCCCGTATTGCCAAATACACCCCACACCCCCCTAGATCCGGGCCTGACATATATACGTACGAAGATAGACAGACATTTAACTCGTGTAATTAGAATAGCATTTAGCGAACAAAATATTCATCACGACTGAAAAAGGCGATAGTTAATTTTTATATGTATTTTGTATATTTACTGAAGAATTTAATAAAGTTAAAAGATAAGATTTTGTACAAACTGATAACATATTTTGTCTAAAAAAAATCCCAAAGGCCTTTCTATAACCGACACATTTAATCTCTCTAAATAAAAAACAACGCTTCCTCGTTGTACCTATATACATCACTCGAAACTATATAGTTGGAGTTCAAGTAAGATTATGTTTTCTTACTCAACTAATTTACAGAGGGAAAGGCTAGTTGCACTAAGATCTAAAGCTGTGTCTGAGGCATCGATGTACATATATTATATTGATGGTCTGAGGGGAGGCATTGTTGAGCGATCTCTCTTTAACTTCATCCATTTATTCATATAGCTATGCAATTATCATATAACTGCACATTACACCCACAGTTGAATATGACTAGACTATATAAAGAATATCATACTAGCAATTCTGGGCGGCTACGCCCGCTATTATTTTTTTCCACCCCATTTAACCCCTTTAGGAGTACAGTTTTCAAAGACCCTTTCTTAGTGGATGCTTACATCATAAGAAGAACCTACTCTCCAAATTTCAGCTTCCTAGGTAAAGCGGTTTGGCCTGTGCGTTGATGAATCAGTCAGTCAAGACAAGTACCAAATTTTATATGTAAGTACATATAGATAAATCAAATATGTATTCGACAGTATTTTAAAATGTTCACAACTTTGGTCAGTTGTTTCGTTTGTGGAATGGTAATGTAGAAGACATTATTCTCACCTCTAACTTGCTATATTGTCTTTATACTAGAAAAATAGCATGAAGAGACTTTTGTACGAAGCCTTTCTGCATACGAGTAAAGCTGGTTGCCAACTTCACTCGTTCATAGTAAGTATTAGGTATTCATAAAGGATCCATAAAGGACTATAACTATAAAAATACCGGTTAAATGCGAGTCGGTCTCGCGCACCGAGGGTTCCATACCATCTTTGGACGTATTAAATTAATTGTTTCTATTCATGGCATGTGATACCTCAGATCAGATAGTTGAGGTTTTTTTAAGGATTACTAAAAAAAACTAAGAAAAATAGATAGACATGTATTACCCGTAATTATTTCAAATTTTTCCCTTCACAATCTTCGGAGATAAGGGGGGCGGTATATTTTTGTCATTTTTGATTATCAGCCAAAAACTACGTGACATAAACCAAAATAAAAATCAGTTTTACGATGTACGAATGAAGCTCTTTCATATGATCTTATGAGAGTGGGGTATCAACCCCACTCGAAATGTTGATAACCTGAAACATGTTTTTTTTTTAAATTTGCGATGAGGTTGGGTAAGAAAGATATAAAACTATTCCAAGTTTCAAATCGATAGCGTCAGTTGTTCCTGAAATATATAAGTGTGTCAGACAGACGAACTCCCTCTCTCTCTCTATACGGGTTCCTTTTTTAACATTTACGTATGGAACCCTAAAAACCGTAGACACAGAATTAGATTTTATTATCTTATCAAGCACACATCATTAGGGGCTTTCCCGAGAGTAACACAAAAATTATAGAAAACAATACCTTTTTTAAAAACTAGCTTTTATTATTTGTTAATAAAATGAACTAATAAGTTAAAAAAATAAATTAACTCTAATAAAATAGTGATACATTTCAAGGCAATCATCATTTGGTGCATCACAAGGTGATGTTTTGGCGGCTCGCTGCTTATCAGCGTGATGTCAAAATGTCTCAAAATCGCAGTAAACTGGCTGGTGTAAAAGTATCGTGTTTGCTATGGCTATTATCTGTTGGAATGTGATAAATAACAACATAGTTGATTGTTTATTGGCAATAACGCAAAATTTAGTGAATACGTAATAAGTGAATGAAGAGGTTCGATAAGGCGGTCGTTGAACCGACAGATAAGGCATTGCGAGTACATGATACTTGATATTTGTGCGTTTTGCCAGCGATAACTATTGTAAGGAGATGCATAAAATTTCTTGCGTTTGTACCCGAAATGACAAATACCAATCTTCAAGCTACAAATTTCTTTAGAATTTATAATTTTAATAGGTGGACCACAGATATAGATTTACATAGATAACGCAAATGCATTTACTTCGCGTGACCAAACCCCGACGAAACGTCGGAGTTGGTCGCCGCTAATTTGCAGTCCGCGCGCGTCTATTGTTGCAGCCTTGCAGCTGGTCGGCCGCAAAAACTAAAAAAAATCGGCAGGCCATCGGCGGCATCGGTGTCTTTGAATCGGTTTGGATTTCCCGTCATTAAATTTCGGCCGTGACGTCAGAAAAAGTGTTAAAAAGTCGGCACGCTTGGTTTCAATACAAATCGTGATACTTGCGTTATCTATGTAAATCTACACATGGGTGAGAACGGCACTAAAGCGCAAAAGGCTCAAAAGACTTAATAACTAATGTCTAGGGTGACAGCAGCATTGCCCTGCAGCTGTCTATAGGTAGGCATGTCGCGTAATTTAGACGAAAGTATCATTAGTCTCGTTACTAGGTTGAATAAACTAAAATTGTTTCGATTGGATTGACGCCACATAGATTCTCAACGTCTAAATATAACCATATTGATAAAGCATTACTCATATTTTAATTATCTCATTGACTGACAAGTCATACTGAATTATGTATTTGTCAAACTCTCGGAATTCGAACAATTGTAGTAAGGACTAGCTACTACAACCAGGGGCATAGCTACCGCCGTATCAGCCGTATCAATTATACGGGGGCCCGTTTATCCCCTTCATTTGGGGCCCCCAACAATACACTCTTTTATACAGTCTAAAGCAAGCTACGCCACTGACTACAACTCATATTGATATAATTCATAATAATTCGTAACATAAACTTAAGAAGAAAGAAGCCTACCTTCATATATGTTTAAAAGTATTTAATATCACCCTTCTGCTCCATCATCAGATCGTGATCACCCAACATCACCCAACTACTCTTCAAGACCTATCAAACAAGTCTAAATTTGATGGGCCTACTTTTGATAAAACCGAGCTCCTGTGACCACTTTCCTGCTCCATCATCAGACCGACCATGGTTATCATATTTTTTTAGTATCATCAGATTTACACAATGTAATAAATTTCATGTCCTTTGGATGACTGGTAAGAAATGTATAGGTATGGTATATAATATTATCCCTACATCGACTATAGCGAAAGAGGTGATGGTCTTAAACGGCTGAACCCATTTTAATTAAACGTAGCTAAGAGACATCTCGATTATAAATAAAAAAAAGGAATTTAAGCAGAGACAGACATACGGACAGACACTAATCTTATAATAACACTCCTCATATTTGGTTGGAGGTAAGATTAACACTATTGTGTCACTATAACCTGTCTGCACGTACAATTTGTACGAAACATTTTGTCTCAATAACTCGTGAACGTCCACAGCGTTTAGTCGTATACGGTGAGAACAATGGTGGTTTCAACAGCCCGGTACTATGTCAACTGATAAATGCCTTGCACAAATGCATAATTTACACGTTGAGTACACCTTGGGTATTCAATTGTATTTTTGTTTTGCAGGTCTTCAGGTATTATTAATTTATTTTCATATTTCAAATTAGTTTAGTAGATATTTTATGTCCTAATTAATACAATTAAATAAAATTAAATCAGTTATTTTTTTAATTTTCACCCCAAGGGAAAAAGTGTGCCGAGCGGGCGTAAATTAAGACTAAAACGACGTAAGTTTTTTCCATAGTCGTGCCTGTAACTGAACTACTCTTTCTATACCAACTAATTTCACGCGAGCCGCAGGCAAGAACCTATGGTATGGTATATTTAAAACAAAATCGCCACCCGCGTGTCTTTTTGTTCCCTGATCTTTTTCTTTGCTAATATCAGCTATCTACGAGTAGATCACCCGTAGCGAGTAGCTCACAACTTAGCGACTCCAATAGGTTATTTTTTATATATTTCTGTGTTATTTTTTCATAATTAGCATGTGCAAATATGACTACTAAAAGCTAGACTTATATTACTACACTCTTATATTATAATCATTCGAAAAAGTCGTACGATAGACAAAAGTTTTTTTGCCTATTATTGAGTGCACGCCACTGACCACGTCTCAATGTTTGGCCTTCGCCAGAATACTCATATCCTTTCCCTCATCTCTTGTAAGTTTTTGTTCTTTGGGCTCTTTACACTGCATTTTTTTTTTTAGAATACAACGTGTTTGTATTGTATCGACGTGCTCGCTCGCTAAAACATGTATGTTAGGTAAAACTATTATCAACCTATTATTAACCAAACATCGTCTATTGAAATTAAACGAAATATTTGTAATGTCAGTAACCCGGAATGTGTTGAACACACAAATTAAGGTACATATACATGACTGTGCTGTGTTCAATATTCATTACATAGTGATATACATATACATACATATGGCAATCAGACAATGACCTTACGCGCGTCTTAATTATGACGGTATCACAAAATTATGTTTTTAAATATCAATTGATACTGTAATTGTAATTTTAGTTTATTGAAGGTTCTTTTACGTAGGGCTTGAAACAGCTAAGTGATAAGTAGGGTAGACTGGGTACGGTTGAAACAAAGGACGGTTGAAACAACACGAATATCTCGCAAACCCTTTGCGCACCGGTGAGGGGTCCAAGGGGAGAATTAAGCGGATGACCGGTCCGAACACGAACAACAGTGTTACGTTGCTCTCCATAAACTTTAAACGTTTTTAAGAGACCCTGTTGTGTTTTTTTAACCAAAACTAAGTATTTTTTCTCGCAGAGTTTTCCAATTATTGTGGTTTCTATTAAAGTGAGAGTATTGAGTGTGCGTATATTATGTTTGAAATAAAGCTTGTACAATATGGTACTGTGACTAGTTTTTATGTTTAATTGCTTTTACAATTACTATAACTGCTTTTTACCTAAAGCAAGAGTTGGGGACGGTTGAAACATTTTTTTTGGGTACGGTTGAAACCATCGTTTTTATTGAGTTAAGCAAGTTATGAAGTAACTGAATGAAGGAAAGAAGAAGCAATTGGATATAGAAAAAAAGCAAAAAAACACCATGAAAGTAAAAAAGAAAAACGACGTGCAACAGGACATCCTGTTGTACGTCATCAGAAGAAGAGGAGTGCTTCTGTCTTGTTTGTATGGCACCAGGCATTCAGCGAGCAGGTCCGGAGAAAAGTGGCTACAATGCACTATTTGTAAACTGTGGGCTCACGAGGAATGTACAGAAGGTGGTTTTAACTATGTTTGCCAAAACCACGACTCAGATTAATCGTTAGGTATATTTAACTTAATGATTGATCCTCTTTGTCTACTTATCGTTAATTATATTTTTTTTAGTTTGTTATGTTAAACAAACAAATAGCTTTATTTATTTATTTTTTGTAAATTTACGTAAATTATAAGTCTCTGTTATGTAATCTATAGTTACAGATGAATGGTAATATACGTAGATTCTAGCTAGCGTGCTCTAAAAACGTTAAAGGCTGATTAAAAGTATCGTTTGAAGTATTTAAAACAATGAAGACTGATTATTATTGTCAAAGAGATCCTTAAACAGTAAATAAAACATGTTATAATATTATATTTTGTGTTATTCGCATGTGTTTTAACTGACCCCAATCACTGTTTCAACCGCCCCTGGTACGTTTGAAACAAATCGGATTTTTTTTTCAATTTGATCTACTGTTAAAAATAACACACCTGGAACTAAGATCACATTGCCCATTAGTAGATCGAAATATGCTCTTTTATTTAACATATCTTCATCATCACTCGGCATATAAAAAGCAAAACTATTGACGATATAAGAGAAATGGTTTCAACCGTACCCAGTCTACCCTATATTAATAACATAACTATACCATTGTAATCGTTATAATAAAATCTTGTTCTACTCAAAGGTATACTGCTAGAAAACTCATTAATAAGTACCATAATACAGAATTTCTAGAAGAAAGAAAAGGCCCTCCTACAACTTATTGCACGACACTTACTATTTTAAGAAAATAACGGATGAGGGTAGGCCGACCTTCACAGCATCTTGTACTATCGTAAAACATGAATCGTAAGTGACCTATAGAATAGTTATGCTTTCATGCGACTACAAATACTTCAGCGATAAGATTATACCTACGCGATAACGGAATCATTATTAGGTATGTACATATTTTCCTTCACATGTACCTACACTTAAAATCTCAAATGGCACAACATATTTACAAACGAAACATTGGCGAGTATTAATGTCAATAAAAGTAATGTGTTGATGTTGTGAGAGCAATTAAACTGGTTGTTGGGTTGACCAAAGTTGTAGATATTACATCGCGTAGAGGGCGCACAGCGGTCAGAACCAGCGTGTCGTCACTGACCGTCACACCACCGTGCATGCATACCTACGTACTAAAATATGCGTTGATGCATATTGTACGTAGGTACATATGAACAGTCGTATCTAGAGTTGGTAACTTGACGACAGAGGTTTTCCTGTACTTTCAGGAATTTAACCCTAATCATTGCAAAGCTGACATTGTCAGATGGTGTCAGGAAAAGGAAAACATGTGTAGTAAAAAAACGCACAACGCATGAAGTTCACATTCGCAAATTACAATGCGAGCGGACTGGATATGTGACGTCGAGATTTTAAAATAAGGCGCTCAGTGTATACTGAAAACATCGCTGCATTTCTAGAACGATCGTTCTAGCTGCATTTACATAACCACATAACCTTTTTTTTTTGACGCGGGGGAAATCTTCCAAAGATTCCCGGGAGCTGTGGGGCTCGACCGGGGTATGTGGGATTCTTACCCACTAAAACCCCCGCGGCTGTCGCATCGGCACATGAGAGGGGAGACCCCAGGGCTCTCCGGTGGGATCTGCACCAGGGGCCCCTCAGTGCCTTGCCTTTGAGCCCGCCGCCGGGGGGCGCATTGTAGCCCCCCGGGAACCAGTCACGATGCTCACGGGGACGGGGGTCGCAACCCCGCCACCGTCCTCCTCGGAGTCGCCGCCGTACTCAATGGACGCTCAAAGGGCCCACACCCCGAGCGTCCAGCGACTCCGAAGGATACCACATAACCTAACCTAACCTAACAAATTCGGACAAAATGCCAAGAAAATTACTGAAAAGTAAGTGACATTGTCATGAAAACTCATAATTTGATCTGGTAATACGCATCTGAAACAATGAAACCATGAAACGTGCTGTGTATTTGACTCCATCCGAATATGCTCGATCTATTATAAGCGTAAGTCTAAGTAGATTTTTTATCGTCTAAATATACGCACATTCTTTTGATGATAAAAAGTATTACGTATACAGTTATTAGGTAGATAGTATTAGGTATATATAATCTGTAAATAGTCATACATGGAACAAGTGGCTTTACTATGACAAAATTGTCGGGATGGCAACATCATTCAACCAGAAATACTATCCTCTGAAAGTGTCATCTCCGAATTCCCACAGTGTGAATTCGGAATGAGATGTAATTTGGATGTTATGATTCACACCTCGTCAAAACTGTGAATGAATTAGAAAACAATATGCGTTGTGTACACAATATTGGAGACAGAGCATGTCTTACACTCGCATCCCAACTTTCACTTTGCGTAACTTTATAAATAGTACGTAGACACATCCAGACGTCAGTTATTTATATAAATAGTTAGGTGATCACGCGCTTGGCAAGTTGTTGGCACTAACTATTGCCTTCGCCGCACCGTCTCCCCGCGCCCAGCGAGCGTTGCAGATTTATTTAGCTTGTAAACAAAGGGGCTCGTTCCAGCTCTTGTCACTTCCTACTCTTGTTTGGCAAATGAACTAACAGCGCAATCTCCTATGCCCAGTGACTACTGATTATATTTATGTAAACATTATGTATGTAAACCCAACTTCAAATGAACTTGTGAACGATTACAAATTCGTTTGCGATTCAATAACTATATAAAGCCTACATTGGTTAACTTGATGTGACAGAAAAAAAACTATGTATTACCAAGCCCTATTTGCTGCCGAGTTGCATTGCCAAATACACTAAGGGCGTGTTTTTCGACCACGGCATTGTAAAGTGTCATCGTTTTCAGTTTTGTTTGAAATGGAGCAAGTACTTCTTCTTTATGTCGTCAATGCAAAAATGGTTTGAACCAAGGTCTCGATCCTAGTTCTAAGCCTAAATGACGCTGAAAACTGACACACACAACCAGAAAAAATTTCAATAGACTTAAAAAGGGAAGAGATTTTCAATTAGTGTGTATAATTTTTACACTTCATTTAATTCATAATATTCAGAAGGATAATTGCATGAATCAAAAGTATCAACTGTCAGGTAAGTAAAAATATTTTGTTAAACTATTCTATTGTGATTGTGAGGTTATCTTCTAAGCCAGGATCAAGATTTCTGAGTGTTCTTATATTTCTGAAGTACCGATCTACCTAAATGTATGTGACCAAACTATAGTATAAGTAGATGATTTCAATAGACACAGATATTATTTACATACAATGGACAGATAAATAAAGGCCAAGAGAAACGCGACATTTTGAACTTAACAATCTCGATTTACCCTAGACAAATAACCTTAGTACAATAAACAGACGCACTATGTTACTATTTACTTTATTAATATAGTGTAATAATATGTACCTCCGTACCTACCTAACAAAGCAAAAAGATAAAGCCCTAGGTCTTCATTCACATCAATAAGATATAAGAAATAAGTAGCAAATGAAAATTTATTTCAATCGATGTAAAAAAGGATCAATTTTTAATAGATATTTAATTAATTTATAGTGCAATACAATTTGGTGAATGCCCCAGGAATAGGGCTGTGGTTTTCGAGAGTATGTATGTATGATTCTCAAAGGTATGATTGTATGTCTATTTCTCTGCCGCGGCCTGCAGCCTAAATGGCTTGATGGACTGCGAGTTATAATATGTCATTGGATTCGTCTTAGTTGTGGGAGGGACATGGGCCATATATTTTTCCAAAAAAAACGGCCTTTAGCCACTATTTTGTATTTCTTATTCTTCCAAAAACATCAATATGGGTATTAACGAAAGGTCTTAACGAGACGAGTTGAAATATATATTATATATTCATGGGTTACGTATACGTTTAATGTATGTATAATGTAATTTAAGCACATTTTGTTTGTTCGAAGTGGGGATTTTTGTGCTTTTATACTTGTTGTATTTCTAATCATTTTCCGTCCCTAAAGCTGTAATAGATAACAAAGCATAGCTCGCCGAACACAACACTATACAACATAACGGTATAAAGCTACTTCTTTAATATAATTTAAACCACAAGAGGGCTGCAAATTAAAGTGCATAAGCGAGACAAGTTATCACATCTATCGTTAATGCCTACGAATACCGCCACTGGCATGATCCTACCTGCACCACAAAATACTGAGAGTACAGAAGGTAAGCTTCATACAACGGGCGTTCGAGCAACGCACACATAGCCAGCGATCACGGACACGATCTCTCGGTTTGGTGCGAGCGAATTATTTTAGTTATTATTAGTTTTTATTTCCTTTCTTCCAGTTTTATTCTCGACAATTAATCAAAAAACTTGATACGAGTGCCAGTGAGTGAGTTGACAACCCTAGCGCGACCGCCGAGCGTAGGTATGAAAAGCAAGGTACATACATGAGCTTACCTTCTGTACTCTCAGTATTTTGTGCCTGCACAATCCACCGCGATCTGAAAACTTGTCGTGATTACATAGCTGCGGCAACCCGCTGCGGCTTAATTGCAGCTTTATTTTTATTTTAAACCTTAAAGTTAACTTATAGAAGATCACAGCTCAAAACCTTATCAAGATCCATATGAGACTAGAAGAATTAGCCAAACAAAATAGATAGACTGCGACCAGTCCGTGGTCTACTGGTTCGTCAGCCTGGCCGCTACCCAATAGGTCTTGGGTTCGTTTTCTACGTTGTTTACTGGAGTTATTTATCTATATAAGTATGCATTCACAAAAATTATATAAGTATTTGTATCCGTTGTCTGGTCATCATAGTACATACAGGCTCTGACTAGTCTGGAATCAGATGACCGTGTGTGGATTGTGCCAGGATATTATTATACCTAATACCTACTTTATTCTAAATATACATTATACAATTTTCAAAATAGATAAGTTAGAGCCTATATAATAACTAAGCGTTGCAAATATTCCTTCGTATTAAGTCTTAGTATTTTACTATCGGGTGCATTAGCTGCTAGATAATTCTTAATTATTTATTTAAGTTCTATCTATTTACAGTTTATTTACAAACATGTACACTTAAACTAGGTAAAAAACTTCATCAAAGTTCTGTCTACCGTCAAAATTAGTTATTAAACAATCCCTTGTTATGTAAAGTAAAACTTACAAACTTAACACTATATTTCAACAAAAATCACGTAGCATTTACGTTCGTTTTACGTTATGTTGTGTCGTAAAAAAATCCATCAGCAAAAAAATATTTCTCTCCGATATTCTAAGCATATTTTAACACATTGTTTGTTATTGTAACAACTCAAGGTGATGTAGGAGGCACCTACATTAATATTAATACCTATAGCCAATTGCATGGCGACGACCGACCGACCGGTTTCAAAGAAAACTGTGCTTTCACAAAGTGAGTTTTTTTTTATGAAAGTCATGAAGAATTTCCTAATAGAATGTCGGAATGCCTTTTATGTTCAACTAGGTATTAAATACTTTTCCTTCATAACTACTTTACCGTACCTATATAAGAATGACGTTTGTGGTTTAAGGGCTCCCACACACACACACAGATATACACACCTGCGAATGCACATAACTGCGACTTCGCATCGCATCGCAAATATCTGCGAGATACAAATGAATTTTTGATACAAATTCCTGCGATGCGTCGCATCGCAGTTATGTGTGGGAGCCCTAATATAAACATTTTTATCGTTTTCAATTTTTTTTTCAATACAGTGGGCGCATGTTTTTTTAAATTTTTGTTTTAACAGGTATCAGAAGTTCAGGCACACTTTTTAAAAGCCAAAGCTACGATTTTATAAATCATATTCTGGGGCCATTAATGTAAAGCCATCTATCTTATCCCAAACTAGGCAGAGCCCACCAGACATCAGATACACAAGACAAACAGACACACACATTTTAGTCTAAAGTCGAAATTAAAACCACGACCATTAAGGTAACTTACAGGGAATTTAACTACTTCACCAACCAACGTGATCAGAGGGCACATAAAAAATCGGACCCGGTTGTTATTATCTATACATATTATACTACAGTCGTTAAGCCAAGTCCCTAAGGACAGCTTGAGAGAAGAACAACTTTAAAGGTGTCAACACCAACGAACCAAACGATGAACAAATAAACCAACTACATAATAATATTTAATTAATCATCTATCCTATCGTACCAGAACGTTTTCTCTTAAATACGAGCTAAGTAAAGCCTGTTAAGAACTCTCAGAGTGAACTTTCAAGCTATATCGGTAGTATGACTAAATTAGATTCATTTTAAAACGACGCTGACAAATCGACCGCTAGACTGGATTGGTATCATTAATAATAATCATATATTTAATATACATATGTTAACATTATAGAATGTTATTCATTGATAGTCGATAACTATTGCTTCTGGCATAGAACCAAACCAGTTTTATCGCACTCAGCAACAGCAACAAAGTATTGCGTAGACATAGTTTGAGTGTGCGTTAGTTCATGAAGACCAATAACTCGTATTTTGTGTGTTACTGGAGGCACCGTTGCATTAAATTCAATATTTAACGAAGTCGTAACGCAGCTCGGTGGCATAACTCTGAGCACGTACAATCGCGTGTCACCTTTCCACTTGTAAACACCATTTGAAAGCCAGAAGTCGAAAATATTACACAGTTCGTCGAAAACTGCATGTGGCATTGCGGCGAGTGACTATTCGGCTTATCAATAAACAATGACGATTTTAAAAGCATAAGTGAATTAAGTAAGCTGTCAGACAAAGAATAAAAATAAATATGGCAACGTTACTTACTATTCACCTTTTGCTTCATTTGCTTACTCGTCTCTATAAAACTACTTTTACGGATTATATCGCGGTTTATATTAACCCGCGATTTGTTTTAAATAGAACCTAGTTATTTATTTTTAAACATCTATGCACACTTATACGACGTTTATTGCTGTACACTCACACAGACTTCAAAAATCTTAAAACGATGCGTTGATTAGTATAACTTATCAAAATTTGACTACCAAGAACTGAGTAGTCCTAAACATGTGTAAGCAATCGTAAGCACAAATTATGTGTGTCATCATATCAGGTATCGAGATAGGCAAATAAAATCCAACCCTAAATTAGGCATTCTCAACGCTATTTTTTCCTTGAATACTGACGTAAGTACCACCTTGTTGATTAATCATTAGACGTACTATAAGTAAAGTTGTTTTCGATGTGCCTCCGATGCAAGTCAGGCTTCGTAAATGTACTAGCATCACAAATTACTTTTAAATAAATAAGTGCCGCAGTTACAGACGTCAGTTATCATTAACTCTAATTAGGCCATGTTTTATTGTAATTATTTGACTCTTGGAGCATATGCTTATTTTTTATTTATTATTGATTACATTACAAGATAATCAATATCTCAACTCAATATAAGTAGAAAGTATTAACTGGTTGTAAGTGTCGTAGTAATCCGTTTTCAAGAACTGGATGAACCCTAATTGACGTCTGTAAGTACAGCAGTAAGTGGTTCTAACAATTTGGACATTTATCTGATGTTAACAAAACTTCTGACTATGAACAGCAGTGATATTCCGACACTGTCATCATCGCGATATAATATGCTGGGACAATCCACACACGGTCATCTGATCCCAAACTATGCAGAGCCTGTAATATACAAGACAACTGATACTTATATGCCACTTTTTTTATATATACATACTTTAATAGATACAGCCTCTATACGTAACCCGTTATTCCTCATGTTGGTGTCCCCTCCGGTTGGGTGTTCGTAAGAGGCGACTAAGGGAAAACAAGAAGACTGGCAACATTGTCTTTCTATTGGATACTTACCACCTATACTGCGATCCCCATGTCACTTGCCAAGCGCGGGGATTATGATAACTCCTCCCTTCTAAGAGTAAGTCCTTTGTTCAGCTGTGGAATCTTACAGCTGCTGCTGAAGTTGCTAAATCCGTTATTTTAGGCAATACACTCTTTACAGATGACCTGGCACTACTGCGGTAAGTACCTGGTCCGTTGTATGAGGAACCAACCTATCATAATGTGAATATAAACTGTATATCTCTGAGGGATATGTGTATCATATCGCATTCGAACGGCATTTCTTGTTAAACATTTTAACATAGCCGGATAAAGAGAAATTTATTTACGTATATTGAATCATTGGCGTCATGAAGATTCGATTTGCGCACTGTGATCGTGTAATTTTAACTTTATTTTCTAATTTTATGGCCGATTTCCGAGGGAATTTGCGTCAAGCGAGCCGGGGTGGCGGCAGGCTTGCCGCCATATTATTATCCTAGGTAGCTAGATGATGTAAGTATGTATAAAACTTGTCTTGCAGCTACCCGACACGTAGGTAGTCCCTATGCCCTTGACGGATGCCTGCACTCATCTTTCAATGCGCACATAAAATGTGGATTTTAAAGCAAGACGTAGGCACTAGCCTAGAATTTTTATATGCGGTATCTTCAACTATATTATGGTACGAGTATTTATAGAGATTAACCTCCTGATCACTACAGCGGCCAATCTTTCACAAGATCAGACAACTACGCGGGAAATACTCATATTATAGTGCACAAGTGCTTTCGTAGAAACAGGTCCAATCTCTCTTCCTCTTCTCTTACAATCTGATGGGACAGAAGACCGATACGACCGACGCAAGGTAAGGCGCTGTACCGAACATGCCCATCTAATGCATGGATCATCTTACTTTCCTGACAATTTGGTGATCGGGGCCTGTATTGTCCTAACCATTATGAAACAACATACACAAAGTTTTTGCTTCCCGCAGGACGTAAACCCGCGCCTGCTGCGCCACGGAGACTAGATACTAGAGACTACTTACTAATATTATTGTAACATACATGATTATTATTATATGTATTATCTATAGTGGAAAGTTTCGATTTTAATAAATGGATACGAGTATCAATGACCAAACAACAAAAATAGTTGCAATCACAAACAAGGTGTAATTAGTACACATAATTATTAAGTTAGAACAAAATGACGCTCCACGCACGTTTGTTCATCTAATTAATTACAATGTAGTTGTTTGTTAGCTAATAATACCTTGGTCTGGGGTCACGCGTTGCCAGGTTTTAATGTTGTGCATTATCTGGCCTCTCGGATGCCCCCGCGTGATAATAAATTAGAACCTTAGAATAATAACGCCTAGAAACCGAGAACATGCACGCACAGTGAGGCAAGTAAAACCGAGCCAGAATGGCTCGGTAAGCGAAAAGCCCGCGTCAGTGTTAAAGTGGAGTCGTAGCATTAACAGCTCTCGATATTTTATTTTAAAATGACGGTTTGTGCAATAAACGGATGTCACAGTACATCGGAAAAACATAAAAAACCTTCTAACATAACATTGCACCTGTAAGTATTACGTTTTATCTAATATTTTCACGTAAAACATCGACAAAGTAAATACAATAATTTTAAAATTTAATAGACGACATTTTATCAAAATGTTGCCAATAAAAGAAAAAATTGTTACCCCAAATTTCGACATTTATTTTTAAAATGAAATTTATAAATTGGTACTTTTGTTTGATTCAATTACATTGTATGCTTAGACATAGGGTTGCCAGTATTCTGAAAATTAATTTCTATAAAAGTATTTACGTGAAATGATTTTTATCAATCTTCAGTTGTTAAATAATCTTATAATTTTCGTTGTAGATTTCCTTCTGATCCAATTATTGTTTGATTCAATTACATTGTATGCTTAGACATAGGGTTGCCAGTATTCTGAAAATTAATTTCTATAAAAGTATTTACGTGAAATGATTTTTATCAATCTTCAGTTGTTAAATAATCTTATAATTTTCGTTGTTGATTTCCTTCTGATCCAATTATTGCTGCTCGTTGGACTGAAAAAGTTAGACTGAGTCGCAATGATAACAGTTGGAAAGCAACAAAAAATACTAAAATATGTTCTTTACATTTTAACGCTAACGATAAGTATTTTACCAAGGGTGGCTTGTGCAGATTACGTCACGGCGTGGTTCCAAGTACAGTAAGTATGATAATATAAACCTTAGAGGAAGGATCTCAAGAGATGGATACTTTCTTTCTCATTCGCATAAAAAAAGAATGCATTTCAATATGTTAGATTTGATAGAGAGAAACAGAGCATATGCTTTTTTGTCCTTCAGCGTGTGTTCAGCATCTGCAACGGATTTGAAGACAACGCATCAGCGGTGCGTCTTACTTTTGAAGTTTGTTCGGTCAAGATCAGGCTTTTGTTTTTTTGAAGTGAAACTTCTTATGCGACTTCCAAAAATGTTATCATTTAACGCGTTAGACGTTATGCGTTAGACGTTAAGCGTTAAACGTTAGGTGTTAAACATTAAGTGTTAATCGCTAAGCGTTAAACGTTAAGCGTTAAAATTGTTAAGGTTATGAAAGCGCTCATGTGACGCCGTCAGTGAGTGAGTGAGTGGGTGGGTGAGTGAAGAAAGAGACAGAACGAGAATGAAGTTTCACTTCTTCCGCGCGGAGGGACTCCACGCACGCACTTTTTTATTATTTATTTTATATCTTTGGACTATCCACACACGGTCATTCGATCCCAAACTAGACAGAGCCTGTATTATGGAACCAGACAACTGATGATACGACGTATATACATTTATTTTTGGAAAAAAATAAATAGATAAATAACACCCAGACACTTAGTGGGAATCGAACCCATGACCCATCGGATAGCAGCCAGGGTGTCTAACCACTAGACCAACGGGCCTGTCAAACAGTAAGCAAATTGTATTGCATTAAAAAATATTGTTAAAACTACAAAATCGCCGCCTAACTAATCCTAACAGTTCATAGCTGAAATATGTCTATGTCCCTATGATATTTTGTGGTCTTAATGCCATTTCATCTGCAACTAGATTGCAATTTAGTTTTTTTTATTATTACTTTCGGCAAGTAAAGCAGTATTAATGATTAATTGTTTAAAATATACATACATCTAATTCATAATTTCTTTTTTTCCTATTTCCTTCATACGAAGATATTAATTTTATTATTTGTTACTTCTATGTTTTTTAACGAATAAAGTAATTCCTTACTGTTGACATATAAAATTAATTACAAATAATATTATTCTAAAAATTAAGGAAGAAGCAATATCCTCACTCAAAACTATTCGTTTCATAAGAAAAGATTAATATTATTATTTGTTTTTAAAGGTGCTTTCGGAAATAATAATAATTATTACCTAATTATTATTATTTAATAATTATAATTATTTCAAATATTAAAACGACGTAAGGAAGAAGCAATTTCAATTTCCCTAAATTTAGGGAAAATCTGATTCCGCTAGCAACATTATTTGCTCACTTGTGTGCGTGTCGCAGAGCGTCAATACGCGTGACTTACGCCTACATCTATATTATTGTGCCTCAAACGAGACAGTTTTTTCGTATGGAACTATCATTCTAGGCGTTATTATTCTAAGATTAGAACATTTTTTTATCAAAACATAACAGTTTTTCGTCTACCATTGATAACGAGACTTATTATAAAGCTAATGACTACGGAAAAATTGTATGCTTAAGCCCAATTACCGCGTGACCTATGATACATAAGAATAAATCAAAAATTTGTACACCCTCAACCTTAGAGGAGATACCACTGGAGAGAGCATGATGCGCTAACCCCTCTGCCAAATTTTTGTTCATATGTTCAGGTCATTCTTTATTTGTTTGCGTATCTTTTTGAATGTGTTGCGAGCGTACTATAGTGTGGGTATGCGTGAAATTGTATCTGTGTGTACTTCACCTCCCGCACCCCGCAAAAGTGCCACGAAAAATTTGTTCGGGGAATCGACGGGATACTAGCTCCATTCTAATTACTCTGAGCCCTCAACACAAGAAAATGAATGTATGATAAGACAGATAATACGTACTATACTGTACTGTATTTACTAGTTGCTAGGTTCTTTGTGCATGCAAGAAACCGTCCAGGTAAGTACCACCGCCGTCAGATATTCTCCCGCCAAGCAGCAGTGTGTAAACATTGCTGTGTTCCGACGTAAAGCTGCACTGTAGCTGGTGGTATTACCAGACACAAAGACTTATATCTAATGTCCCTAGGGTCGGCAACGCGCTAGTGATTCTTTTGGTGTCGCTAGCGTCTATAGGCTGCGATGACTTTATTAGGCGGGCCGCACGCTTGCTTGCTATCTTGGTGGGTTAAGAAAAAACAAAGCTCCGAACTGGAATAGTTTTCCTGCGACTGTTTCCCCGTCCGATTATAATGTGAGTGTATTCAATGCTAGAGTAAATAGGCTTTTAATAAGCTAGTGTGCTTTACCATCCTTGATTGCATCGCCGTTTTCCATCAGGTGGGATTGCAGCACTGGCTCATATTGAGTAAAAAAAATATAGCTTGGAAACTATCCGTTAAAACATAGGTTAAAACCGTCCATTCGCTTGGGAACCACTGTGCTACCAGACAGGCTGACAGACATAGTGGTCAACTTATAACACCCCGCCTATTTGCATCAGAGAATAAAAAAGAACTACATGCGCTTATTTTAATTAACCGCCCACCTAATTATATGTCAATTTCTTAAAAAATCTTTTGAAATTGACTATTATTGTCATTAATAAACTGAGTGAATCTCTACAAAAATACGAAGCAGGAGTCAGGTGAAAAATGTTTATTTATTTTATAATTTTTGTACACACAATAACATTAATGGAAAATGGAAATATAGGTAAGAATAGTACAAAGACACAGCTTATTTCTAAAGAAATTTCTTCCAGCAGGCCAATTTATGAAAAAAATAAATTATGACAAAAATGCACATTATTCTAAACAAACTATTTAAAGAGAGATAGAGTGATTCATAAGGAAGGTTGAGATAATTTCTCAAAGTTTTGTGTAAATTAGTTAAAATATAACGATAACTGTTGTAAGTGTAAGAAAAAGCGCGGACAAAGCTGCGCGGGTCAGCTAGTAGGTAATTTATAATTAGATACCATCACGATTTTTTTTAAATTATATATAAATATTTTTTTCTGTGGTTTGGACGTTACTTTGAGTCCTATGTCCAGAGTGTGACACCCGTAGGCTTAGAGGAGATACCACTGGAGAGAGCATGATGCACTAACCCTTCTGCCAAATTTTTGTTCATATGTTCAGGTCATTTTTTATTTGTGTGCGTACCTATCTTTTTGAATGTGTTGCGAGTTTATTATAGTGTGGGTATGCGTGAAATTGTATCTGTGTGTGTTTACTTCGCCTCCCGCACCCCGCAAAAGTGCCACGAAAAATTTGTTCGGGGAATCGACGCGATACTAACTCCATTCTATTTACTCTGAGCCCGTAGGACAAGTGTTGCTAATCTAAGATTTAAATTATTTATGTATGTCCGATGTTTTCTTTTTTTTGTTATTTTGAAGGGCAATTCCAGTTTTCAAAACTATATTTGTTTCATATGATAGAATTTTGTAATATCTACATCAATTACCTATCACCTTAGGCGAGGGCGTTGCCTTCATAAAAACACCAGAATTCTTGGCACGGACAATGTTCGAGCGTCCCTCCATCTTTGCGTTTTCAAAAATAAATAAGTATTTGAAGCTATTGAGAGGATTTAGATAGCACTATTTCAAGACGTGTCTCAGGGTGAATGAACTGTCCTACGTTCGCTACGTTGCAGTATATTTATGGCACATTAAATTTCAACGCTAATAAATTAAACTGTTAACATTGAACCATCATTGTATAACATTGAATCTTAATAGATTTTATATTTACTATAAAATAATTATTTATTATAATAAAGACAATAAAAAACATATACATAAAATAATTCAATGTTTTTTTGGTTTCAAATTTTTTTGTCCTTATTCCGTTGAGTATTCTTGTTTGGTATCTGATTAAACCCTTGACAGTGAAATGTGTAATGCATTTTTAAATCACGCATTCTCACCCGACTTTTTAATTATTTAGATATTTTCCGGTAATTTATTATTGTAACATGTTATTAGCAGTATTCCCCGTGGGGTGTCCGGGTAAGAATAGCACCCACCCATGTCCTCCCGTTGGGTGTCCATAAAAGGCGACTAAGGGATAACAAGAAGACGGGCAGCAACGTCTTTTTATTGGATTGCCTGCCACCTATACCATGGTATGGTATCTTAGAAGAAATGGAAAAAGCTACCAGTAGCACCCTCTTGCGGCGTGATTTGCAACTTTTCTCTGTTCGGAATGAAACTGAGATAGTAGATCAGTATTTTGCATCTGACGTCATATGTCTTACAGCGGTAGCGGTAAATAGGTTGGAATCAAATTAATACGAAGTCTAGGGGGCGCGGGTTCGAACCCCAACCCATGGGTGGGGCTGTGGATGGTTCGAAATCATTTTTCTTTTTTTATTTCATTCCTTAATGCATAAACTATTGACGTCCGCGCACTTTATATCGAATACTACAAAGTTTTAGCTATTTTTTTTATTAAAAATTCTCGAGGCTGTTAAAGTTTCAAATCACACCGCTGGAGGCGCTGGTGTTACGGGGCGCGTTTTGACGTGGGAGTTACCTATCTATTTCTAAGTAATATACTCTTATCTATGACCTATACTGCGATCCCCAAGCCGCCTGCCAAGCGTGGGGATTATCCCTCCCTTCTCCGGGGAGGCCTTTGTTCAGCAGTGGACGTCTTTTGGCTGCTAATGATGATGATGATACTACCCACATTAAATTTTACAACTCGCCCCATAATGAAATATATTTTAATTATACGCAAGTTGAGTATTACACCTATTATTGGTAAGCATACTAGATTAATTAAATACAGCATTATAGTAAATAGAAGAAATATTAGATTAAACTGTACGTCCTTTTTAACACGCTTTTATTAGCTTGACCTGTATGTATGTATGTATGTATGTATGTAACTTTGTATGTATGATGGTAATGGAATCTTGCGATGCCATTTTGACCCATTTCTACACGTCCAAAATATTTGAAATTTTGCAAATGTATCAAGGACCGGTGACAATACAATAATATGGTATCATCGAGCTGATCTGATGCTGAGGCTCGAAGGTAGATAAGAGAACCCTTGGATGGCTACTAGTAAACTAATCCAGTTTGTGTTCATTTGATTTGTTTTAAAGAGTTCTTTTCACTTTGACTATTAATGAGGACCTGATGGTGGAACTGGAGAAGGTGGGTGACGGAACCCTGGATTGGCTACTAGTAAACACATCGAGTTTGGGGTCATTTGATTTGTTTTAAAGAGTTCTTTTCACTTTGACCATTAATGAGGACCTGATGATGGAACAGAAAGGTGGGTAACGGAACCCTGGAATGGCTACTAGTAAACACATCGAGTTTGGGTTCATTTGATTTGTTTCAAAGAGTTCTTTTCACATTAACCATTATTCAGGACCTGATGATGGAACAGGAAGGTGGGTCACGGAACCCTGGATTGGCTACTAGTAAACACATCGAATGTGGGCTCATTTGATTTGTTTTAAAGAGTTCTTTTCACTTTGACCATTAATGAGGACATGATGATGGAACTGGAAGGTGGGTGACGAAACCCTAGAATGGCTACTAGTAAACAGATCGAGTTTGGGCTCATTTCATTCGTATTAAAGAGTTCTTTTCAGTTTGACCACTACTGAGGGCCTGATGATGGAACTGGAAGGTGGGTGACGGAACCCTTGAATGGCTACTAGTAAACACATCGAGTTTGGGTTCATTTGATTTGTTTTAAAGAGTTCTTTTCACATTAACCATTAATCAGGTCCTGATGTTGGAATAGGAAGGTGGGTGATGGGACCCTGGATTGGCTAATAGTAAACACATCGAGTTTGGGTTCATTTGATTTGTTTTAAAGAGTTCTTTTCACATTATTCATTAATCAGGACCTGATGTTGGAATAGGAAGGTGGGTGACGGAACCCTGGATTGGCTACTAGTAAACACATCAAGTATGGGCTCATTTGATTTGTTTTAAAGAGTTCTATTCATTTTGCCCAATAATCAGAACCTGATGATGGAACAGGAAGGTGGTTGACAGAACCCTGGATTGGCTACTAGTAAACCCATCGAGCTTGGACTCATTTGATTTGTATAAAGGAGTTATATTCACTTTGCCTAATAACGTGGACCTGTTGATGGACCCGGAAGGTTGGTAACGGAACCCTTGATTACTACTTGGGAAGCTATTGACTTTTAGCCTACTTTCGACTGTTTAAAGGGTAAATACGTAGTGCTTTCTTAAACTCAATCAGATACCTACGCGTAATACCTAGTTTAGTTAAAATATGTTTTGCCACAACCTGCCTACGATTCAAGCTACGAACAAATCAATACTTGGACTAATTTTATCCGTAGTTTAGGCGAATATTGCTAAGACTAAAAAGTATAAAATAAATTACTAGTTTAAAAAACTAAAAGTACACGCTTTTATAAGGACTACTGCACTAAAAAGCAATAAATAAATTATCGAAACCGTTCTATCTTTCGTTCTACCCCGTGCTTGTAATTTATGGATTATATTTATGTGTAAAAGCGTGGGGCGCCTTTTCTGAATAACAGCTTAACATTTGTGTAAACTTTCAAGAACGCTAAGTATTTGTATTCACATGATAATCATTTGTAATCATTAACAGAGAAAAGGCGCCCCACGCCTTTACACATAAATATAATCCATAAATTACAAGCACGGGGTAGAAAGAAAGAAAGAACGGTTTCGATAATTTATTTATTGCTTTTTAGTGCAGTAGTCCTTATAAAAGCGTGTACTTTTAGTTTTTTAAACTAGTAATTTATTATTTTCACAATAACTACTGAGACGTTATCATTTGTCACACGGATTAATGAACGTATAGTTATAATTCTATATATACTTATAATAAAACTGTAACAGGTCCAATTCTATACATTGAAGATATTTTGAAAATTATATTTGGAGGGCATTCTATAACCGATACTGAGGCCGAAAATGTAATTTTTTTAATTTTTGTCTGTCTGTCTGTCTGTATCACGGCTGCGCATCACGCCGAAACTACTGAATGGATTCAAATGAAACTTGGCATGATTTGAGATCTTACTACGAGGTAGGACATAGGATACTTTTTATCCCGTAATCTAGCACGGTTCTTTTGGGAGAGGGGATTAAAGTCAAAATGGGTACTTGTTTATACGCTTGGTCCGATTTTATCAATTTTTCTTTATAATATAATAAATATTAGTAAGGGAACACTCATAGAGAGTTGTTATCAAGGTTTTGTAATCGATCGGGTTAAGCAACGTTAGGTAAGGTCACTAAATAGATGGGTGACCGTTTAACGCCATTTGAACTAAACGGGTCCGTGCTTCGGGGAGCAAGTAAAAAGTGGGTCCCAGTTTTTAACCGATTATAAAAAAGGAGGTTATGTATTCGATGCGAATGTCTATTATTAAAAAGTTTAGTTAACTTAAAAATTGCGCATGCGGAGCTGCGTGGGTCAGCTAGTAGTTAATAATACTTAATCAAAATATTTTATAAACATGTTTGTAGATTGTTTTATAGGGCTCTTCTGTTGTATTATCAGTTGTTGTTGTATTATTTGCCTGGAGTCAGTTATTTTTAATAATCCTTCAAACGACCTATAATTATTTTATTTATAAGTATAAAAAATATACCTTCGAGAAAAATACCAACGAATGCTTTTTTTGTTATACCAGTAATTGCAAACATAGGAAAAGTCGAATTACATGATTTTATACGCAAACTATGAATCATTTATTTTTAAACAAACAGTTCCAAGCTAAGTCACTCTGCCTACCTATGCTTATATGTATGTTTAAGAAGGCCAGCGACGTTTTTCATCCATTACACACCAGCAGGCCTAGCACGACTTGCAATCTTGACAGATCTGTGGGAAGTATGGCGTAGTTTTCAACCGAAACATCAATTCTCCATACAAAAATGTGAAATACTACGTCATAGTGACGTCATACTCACACCTGTCTTTTTAGATTTGCACATGATGCTAAGCCTGCAGGTACTCGGCTGGTATTGAATTCAATTGATTAATTTTCAATTAAATAAAACGGAAGATTTCGACCTTACTGCAACGACGATAAGTTACATAATTTCAAATTTAACACTTTAATTATATTCTTTTAGTAATGGGTTGCTAATATGCATCACTATCGTGTCACCCGGTATAGAGATCATAATGTCCATGCGCACACACATGATTTTCGAATGATACCTATTATTAACATAATAATAAATAATAATGTTATACTTGTCGCCTGAGCAGATAAAAAAGAAACAATGAGCCGAGACGCGTGATACCTAATTATTACTAAAACAAAAGAGACATGCAATAATAATGATAAATTATTCACACTATCGTTAAATTTAAATATTTTGTTGACATTTGGTTGTAATTATAATTATTAACATACTAAGTACTTATTAGTAAGTAAGTATATAAAAATACAATTACAAGAAGGTTGCTTAAAGGTCATAGGTATTTATTCTGAGGTTAAAAAATGGTTTTCCCCTAGTAAAGGAATAAGTTTGAACTTATTTAATACTAGCGTATATTGGACTTAAAATAATAATGTGTTAAAAGGTTTCTGATTAAATCTAATTTCTTACTAAATAAAAAGGGACGTATGCACTAATTCAATGTGAATGCTTTTTTATTAACAAAGTATTTGCTAAAATAGAGAGCTACTTCGCGCCTAAATACTAATAAAATATTTCTAGAAGAAAGTAATTCTTGAAGTCGGTGCACAGTAGGTATGTTAGCGAACACCGACTACCGGTAAACATCAAATCTCGTTATATACCTACTATTAATAAATTAAGTTTAGTTTGAGTACCTACTCCCGCACATTTAGGAGTTCCGCTCTCTATTGACTAGACTATGATACCCTTCATCAGATCAGAACAAAATGTCCATGGGTCACTCTAAGATAGTTACAAATTAAAAAAATAAAAACATCTAAAGAGACATTGGATATACCGCATATCCATACAAACAACAAAAATAAATCGAAGTCAAAGGAGATGTTCCATTTTGGGCCAACACTATGTACACTAAATGGAAAAATAGGAAAAATATAGGAGAGTTTCATAAAAATACTTATAAATTAATTTGAAGCAGAGTACAATTGTGCATAAATGATTACTTATGGAGTTATTTAGTATGTCCACCCTGTTTTTAGGGCAGCCATGACAGTTGCGTTTGACGTTGGTTTACTACTTGACAGTTAATGCTATATGTGACGTTTCGTAATAGATTGTTTACGCGTGGAGTACATATTGTATTTCGAAGTTTTTAGTGATTATTTATGTTTACGGACATTCATTGACTGTTTCTTTCTTGACCCGGGCCTTTACTGTATTGATTATCGCCTGTGATTTGGATTGGAATCCGTCCGTCAAAATAAAAATCCGTCAAAATGACATTTTAGTTACGTATTTCCGATCCATCATATTATTGTGTGGTGTTGCTACAGTAGTATTATATTATCTTTGGTGTTGCTCTCCTTGACCAAGATATCTTAAATTTACAATAAAACGAAGCAATATTAAAAAGAGAAAACATTACAAAACAGTTACTATATTGCATAGTTATATATACATATAGTGTACATGGTGTTGGCCCAGGCTCCATACATTTCTGGAACAACTCCTTTAAAAACCTCCTGCTTCTTAAAATTCGATTCTACGGACTCGACGGACGATACCTTCTTTTTCCTCTAATCTAAATGAAAATAATAACGACTATTCGGACAGTAAACTACTAAAATAAGAATAAATCACAAAGCTTATATAATATCATGAATGCTATAAGTGAGAAAATAAGGTGTATTTAATGATAACAAAATAGGGTTACCCAGTCTTACAACTGCGGTTTCATGTTTTGCTACAATTTAACTGATTAGTTACGACAGCTCATTCTACTTAACTTATATTTAGCTGAACGCATCCTATTCTAAAATGCTAGTACAGGCTTAACCTGATATGAAACAGCCACGTGGGAGGTACCTACTGTAAAAATGCTTACAGTAGTTGTAAAGGTTGTGCCACAAAAATCTATGTCCTTTTGCGATATCTCTACCTAATAAAGGACCAGCAGATAAGGAAAAAAATACCACATTATTTAGTTCACAAACTAACAATCGTAATTAGTTTTAGAAACCTACAATTCGGTAGGTATACAATGCTATCTCAATTGTTCGGAGATTGTGATCGAATGAGGCTAACTTCTTCAAAAGAATGCCAAAAAATAGAAAATATAGAGCACGTGCAAAAATAAATGATATTACATGAAAACATTTAGAATATAACAAAGTTTTAAATCGCAGTGATCATAAAAAGCTATGATTGTCTCAGGTAGCGCAAAGCCATCAGTTTACATACATCAAAGTTAAAGATAGATAAAGGCGTTTTGCATATTAAAGAATCTAATTCCTCAAAGTAAGTAAGTACGAACGCTCGGGTACTCGGAAAGAAGCATCTTATTTAATGTTATTAAATAAGATTGTTGTTTTAAAACAGGTAAATAAAGTATTTATAGTTTTCTTTAACTTTGAAGTAGAGTTTGTCTAAACCTGAGATGTCACAGTCTTTTATGAACAAAAGCGGCAAGCCTAGGCTCAGTTTTACACATGAAATGTTTTTGACGAGATTCCACTTTACAAGATGAGTACATTTACGTAAACGACATGTTACTAGACTAATGTGACAGCTCTAAAATGTTTTATCCATAACTTATCGATATAAGATAGAGATAGAGCGAGAAGATTAATTTCTGTTCATAGGTACATCAAAACAGATCCTGTTTTGATGTACCTAAGCACTATTGTTCACATTTAAGTTTATAATGCATTTACACTGCAAAAGGAATTATAAGTTGTACCCCTATGTTACAAAAGATAATTTAAATTTTGCATTTAAATCTACACTAAGTGACGAGATACTGATTCATTACCCACAGAAAGAAGTGCGGAAGAGGAATGTGAAATTAGTTATTTCAACAAGTAAGTGACTTTAAAAAAATACTTTATTTATTTAATGAGGCTTTTTGTCAACTGCTATTTTTTTCTATTTTCACCATTCACTCGTGGAATATTTAATAAATGTTCCTTAAGAGATAAGGGCCTATGCCCAGAAGCAATTCATCAATAGTTACTCGACCAGCTAAGGTATTATAAACTCGACCGGCTTGCATCCACCCAGCCATTGGCAGTCTTCTATATAGTAACTAGACGTAATTCCTACTAATTTACGAGACCCTGCAACTGGATTTATAGCAAGAATATGATCGAGCCTATTAAAGACATAGTTGCAAGTAATACACAGCATAAATTACACAAGTACAAAAAGCCCAACAACAAAAATACAAATGGCGACAAATGTTGACATATTAATTTTTTGAAAATATATATGAAACGACTCCCTAACATAACATACAACTCCGTAATATTTTCTACTAGACGTTCCTATAAACGCAGCTGATGTAAAATCTTGAGGGGTAAACTAAGTAACGAATAGTTAGTAGTAACTTTATTACTATTTGTAGTTGAAACAAATTACGGATTATTGAATACAGGAACCTTGCTTATGACGAATCTAAAGACATATCATAAGCCAAAATTATAGAAAAGTGCTGAAGAAATAAAGATACCTATATATGTATATACATTGGAAAAATGTAACCCTTCAGCAAAACAAGTGAGTAAAGTGAGATATTAGCGATGCAAAGGAGCAGCGATGCGCGCCGCTGCCATACGGCCATACTGCTTTCAATTATCGTTATGGGCAAACGGTAATTCAAAATAACAAACAATTGAATGCAGTTTAGTATGACAGCATGCATACAAATACGTTATCTTTCAAGATATCACGCGAGAAAATACTAAAAGAACATTCGTCATTTACAAAAAGTATAAAAGTTCAATATACCCGATAACACATAGGTAGTAATAAAATTCTTTACAATTCAAGTGTTACTGAAGGTCATATCACAAAAAAAAACTGTCACCTTCATTTATTTTCATTTAATTACCCTATTTTATTTATAGTTCTACAAATTACAGCAAAAATATGTGGTAGTCTAAATTGAGACAATTTATTGTAATGACTCTGGGTGAGAGGTTACGATAACAAATGACAGTCAGTGATAATTGTTCGTTACCTTTTTCATTAACACTGGCATCTGATGTTCCAGGGACACCTCTAGCTTGGGCGAACTCATCGAAGTTCTGGTCTGCGGCACATACGGGCTCATTAATCACAGCCACCCTAAGGTCTCGTACCACTAGTTACAAGATTAAAAAAAATATACTTCACGGCGTCACTGGTTTTAATTATCACACAGTTTATTCGTATTTTTCACGCTCCAAGAATTTTTTTTTGTATTATAACGGTATTTATTTCCTTTGGTTCGCGGTTGAGGGTGAATGGATAAGTATGAGCGCGTCGCGTTTACGCAGCCACCCGGCGCCTGCGCTTGGTGAGAATGAGTGCGCGCGCGCGAGGTGCGCTCCCGGGCCGAGAGCCGCCCGCGCACCCAAACAAAACCAATTTGAGATATTTATCTTGAGCATCGATGTGTCTCGTTAGCTAATGTGTTCACAATTATTGATAATCCAATCCCACCGATAAACTATCACTGACATGGATTTTATATAATATTTATATATAAACAGAACGCCACGTTGCGGCTACGTGATAGTCACGCGCAACTTGTATGATTTGTTGGCGCCCTCAAACCTGCCTCGGTTAACGCAAGAACAAGATGTGAGCAGGAACATTATATCGAAAAATTTATGACTATATAAATAAAAAGATATAAAAAAATACCTGACACAAATGGTCGTTTATTAAATATTTTTCTGGATCTCATTTGAATGTTTACGCTTAAAGCTCAAAAAAATACTTAATTGAAATACACACATCATAAAAGTGCATCAACCTAATCTAATATATAAAATTCTCGTGTCACAGTTTTCGTTGCCATACTCCTCCGAAACGGCTTGACCGATTTTGATGAAATTTTTTGTGCTTATCCGGTATCTATGAGAATCGGCCAACATCTATTTTTCATCCCCCTAAATGTTAAGGGTAGTCCACCCCTAAATTTTATTCTTTAGACAAAATTTTTATTTTTTTATGATACAACATACAAAAATACATACAATCCTCAATTTTCACCCTTCTACGATCAACCCTTATTTTTTAATTATTTATATGGCAAAACAACGTTTGCCGGGTCAGCTAGTTATTGATATAATTTTGTTTATCGTTTTTTTAGAGTATGATAAAATAACAAAATCTATACTTAGTCGAGAATAGAAGCAAGTTTTTTTAATACATAAAACAATCCAAAGCGTGGTTCCTTGAACGAAAACTGCTCTTCCAGGATTGTGATATTCTTATTATTACTGTCATGGAGCGACGTTATTTCACGAATATTACACAGTAGGTTGTATGAATTTGGATAAATTTAAGCAGATTCTGACAAGCATTTCAACGTCCAGGAGTCTAATTTGCCGGCTTTAGCAAAGTTATCGTAAGTCCACCCATACAGCATTTCAGCGGCTGCACAGTTACGGTTTGGGCTGCGGGATAGATTAAAAATCAAGAACCAAGCTCATTTATACAAATGGCAATCCAGGTACTGAAAATATGTTTAATACCCCACAAGAAGATGAAGAATCACAGATCGTGCGATATTTTATGTTTATCAATCAATGTCAATGTCCGTCGGCATAGATTAAAGAGAACTCTGAAATAAAAGAAGCGGAAGTTCGCTTTTTACCTGGGCCAGTTTAGCATTATCTATGAATGTGGGTAATTTAATGACATAAAATGAAAAATACTAGCCGCCACTGTTCACCCAGATAATTTGAGTCTAAGGTGATCACAGTAGACTAATTAATTCCACTTTAATCACCTATCTAAAATAACGCAGGTGATTTGATTCACTCTGATCACCCAGCAAAAATCACATTGAACAAACCTCTAGATAATAGTCCCGAAAGATCAACCACACTTTAGTTAAAAAAACATTTTAAATTCTACTGTAACTACTTAGATAACATTAGCAATTCATTCACACTTTAAATACCCGAGGAGGACTAAAGGAAAAACTGTCTTTAGTTTTCATATTTTTTAAATCAAGATTTAGTCTTTTTTTATAATATGCTACTAGGCGGCAGAATGCCTGACACTGATGACGACCACCGCGCACTACTAGTAAGTATACCTATTGAAAAAAAAATGGATTGCGATATTGTCATTTGGCATCCCAATTGTTTTATGAACCAGAACAACCTTTTCATGTTAAGTAAATTCAATAATGTCCAATCCAATAAACTGAAGCACTATGAAACTGCATCCTATCATACACTAAGTATGTATTCAAGTATGAGGAATAGGTGTCGTGTCACCAACAATTTACGGACTTTCCATTTACCCCAGAGAACGAGTAATAAGTACGACCACTTAAATGGTAAGTACATAAATAGTATACAAATAAAGTGTGTCTCGGCGCTGATATAATGGCATAATTAACAATAAGTGTGATAAGTTACTGCGCCTCAAGTAACTAGTCGTGTGATTGACACGTTAAACGGCAATATTACTGCGGTTGTAATCGGTAGAAATAGACACACTATATACTGGGACTCTGGTAAATATTGTTTGTTACCGTAAGTTCAAACATTACTACTTCCCATTAACAATACCTATCTATTATTTACTCCAACTGCATTGACTTGTAAGACAATTAATACTGCCGCACATTTACTTATACTTACCCTGATTTTCTAAAATTGAGTACCAAATCAAAAATTGAACAATAAATGTATGAACGCAGGCGTGATGGCTGACCAGTGGTCAGCCAAATACCTACCTTTTACTTGATACCAATAATTATTGTTTATAAAAAATACTAAATCGACACTTGATGGATGGATAGATGAAGGACACTGCAGCCGGCGAAATTACCGGACAGAAGAGATAATGTCTCGGGTGACAAGTGACAGTACGATGCAGCTGTCTAAAGGCAGGCCTGTCGCTTACTATCAGCGAACGTCTTACTTGACTTGTAACTACGTTGACTAAAAAAAACTTGATCCACTAAAACGTTATCAATTACTCAAAATTAATCAAGCCGTTAAAAAGAGTTCATTTGTTTCTCGCAGATATTTGCGATGCGATGCGAGTTCGCAGTTATGTGTGGGAGCCCTAAGTCGGTATTTTTCTTTTTATTGTTGTCGCGTGGTTCAGTAGTTACACGAATACACTTGAAGCTTCTCCACGCGTCTGAAGCTTACCTTATGCAGGCGATTTGAGTGCTAAGTTTCGACTAAACCTAAATAACTTTACCAATTGAAGCTTCTCATTCGTCATAAAATTTATGTTGAAGTTTAACTCTTACCGTTTTTAAATTAAATATCTACAATTAATAGGGTGAAGAGATCAAATAGTACTTTTTATATTTTCAGTTTTACTATAAAATGTCAGTGGTTCCTGGAATATATACTTACTCCTTGATTAACCGAAGCCATAATATAATTTAGTAACAACGAAAAGTTACGCGATTTTAAACGATGCCGCCCTTTAATCGCCTTAGTAATGATCTGATGTAACATTCTCAATGCTACTTTATAAGAGTTTCTTAACATAATGTATGTGTGTGCGTTAATACATAAAATCATAAATTAAACAAGATTTTTTACAAATCAGGATAATCGAATACACTAGACTTAACTTTGATCATCAATAGTGGGGAAAGATCCTATTACCGTAACATCGTCTCCTGGTGGCTCCTGGACAATCAGTTCTAGACAACCTCTGGATTAATCTTTTCCTCACGCAAGAATTATGTCATGTCGACACGAGAGGAAGAACAATTTCATAATTGAAAAAGGTTATAGATAAAATATTAAGTATGTACATCTTTTAAAACCACGAAATGATGAAACTATAAATATTATATTATCGTCAACAGGCTACTAAAAATTACAATGAAAGAATACTATAATGACCTTACGGAGTAATTAATGAAGATAATTTAGCGATATTCATATAATTATGTACTTATATCAAAAGGACAACGAAGAACATTGACTTTGTTGTTTATAGCTGTTTACTGCGGAAGTAGTTAAAAATAACGGCATTCTATATCTGTAGGTACGAAGTAAACGACCAGTCTACCTTGGTCAGCATGTAGAGCTCATACTGATTAGAGACACATCGACATATGCACGTCCTTATTGATCTTGTGCGACTCGTCGCACTGTAGTCCGGGATAAATCGAGCTGAAAAATTCACCAGTCCTAGAAAGCTAACTTCTTCTCTATTTTGAAGGTGCTCTAAACTCTTGAATCACCTCTTGGCTTGTCCGTGTTGGCTTAATCCCATCATTTGACAACTGATGTCCTAGAAATGTCATTTCTGTAACTCCGAAGACACATTTCTTTTATTTAGTGTTATGCCATTTTCTTTCAATCTGCTTAGTTCATCTCAATGAACGACAAAAAACACAGTTAGTTATAAAACATTCACTCATATTTGAATATTTCAAATAGGTAGGTAATGATAATAATAGTTCAGTATCGAGAGTAGAATTGATTACACTACTTTTAATATAGTTTAAGTTTATACTTTAGTTCTATCTATGTTCGGCGGTCTGACGAATACGCAGAGCGCGAGCGATACGCATGATTATAGAGTTATGAACAAACAGAATAGACACAATACTAAAAAAAAAACAATATCATTGATGATAACTTATGATAAGTTATAATAAACTAATCTTAGAAATAATAAAAACCTACTTAAAATTAACATGATCTAAAAATCATTAAACAACGAAAATATATTGAAGTCGATGCCAGCTGATGCTGATGTTATTTAAAACGCTATGCTTACGATATGTCAATGTATTAATAATACTCAAAGGCATTGACATATCGTCAATGCACACAGATGGTGGTGCGCGGAAGCGAACCCACAATCTACTGGAAAACGACCAGGGTGTCTAACCAATAGACCAACAGTTTCCGTCGATGGGTAATTATTTATTTTTTTGTTTTATGCCGAGTCTAGCACCCTTATTCGGTAGGTTTATAACATTTATAATGACCGACGACCGTCCGGATGACCGACGTAGTAGTAGTTAATAGTAGTAGTGTATCTTCTATGACCGACAGTATGCCTATGCGTTCATATCGTGCCATGCGTTCGTTCGTTTGTCGGGGCCGTTGGCCTAGCGGCTAGACACCCTAGCCGCTAACCAACCGGGTTCGATTCTCACCACGCGTCTAGCTTTTGTTTATTTATTTATGTATCGCTATAAAAATAAATATAAATAGGTATCAATATCAGTTGACTGTTTACTATAGTACAGACTCTGCCTAATTCGGAATCAGATGAGTGGATTGTCCCAGGTTATTATTATTATTTTCTACATAAATTATTGTTTACTGCAAAACTTACTACCTTATTCTCATAAAATCTGAACAAATATGAAACCTAAACGAATTGATTTCAAACGGGTATTATATTTTAGTTGTTTTGTGTGTTCTGTGTTGAGTTATATAACTGCAAACAACACAGGCAAGACAGCGTGTTGGCAGCTTAAATAAATGATTACATATATACGTAGTTTGAAATATACATACTTATGACGGACCCATTGGTCTAGTGGTTCGGCACCCTGGCTGCTACCCGATGGGTCGTGGGTTCGATTCCCACCAAGTGTCTGGGTGTTATTTATCTATTTAAGTATGTATTTACAAAAAAAGTATATATAAGTATTAGTATCAGTTGTCTGGTTTCCATAGTACAGGCTCTGCCTAGTTTGGGATCGGATGACCGTGTGTGGATTGTCCCAAGATATTATTTTTGATTTTTTATAACACGGGCTTTTACACCCGGACTTTTAAAAGGCTTGCGTGGGGACGAACCAACACGTAGAGGCCTGTTGGGAGAAATTAATGGTAGGTATGGAACACACCTGTCAGGATCAACTGCTGGGAATAAGATATAAAAAGCAGTTGACTCTGGCAGGTGTAGGGACTATTGTACGTATGTGGAAGGATTTCTAGATTTTATTAATGAGCATTTGGTGGACTGAATACTGGGCTATTGCAATAGGCCGGGGTCACTTGCCATAATTAGTGTACTAATTATATTTTGGCAAGCGGTGACTTGCCACCCACTAGATGGGCTCTTTATATAGCCGTCAGAAGACGACGGAGTGCAACACCGGTGTGAGTGGCTCAGGGGTGTCGAGAGGTGTGCTGCGCTTTCTCCGTGGTTACTCGCGGCGTTATGCCCTTTAACACTTCCACCCCTGGAGCATATAGCTCTAACAACTCCTCTCTGTACGGCCAATTAAGGCAAGCCGGAGCTGAGAGTCCTGCGGGCCCCCTTCGGTTTCCACTCGGCCCACGAAGACACGCCGAGGTGGGGGCCCTGACCGACTCTCTGGAGCACTCGGCTCCGTGGTGTCGCTACGCACCAACAGCTCGCCACAAGCTGGGTTTATTATTATTATAAAACTCGAGAATTCGCTCCCACGGTTATCACAGGAATCGGATGTTTTTCCGGGTTTAGAAGCCAATCACCGTCACACCCACCCATAGCAAAGCCCAAGGGCAAACAAGAAGACGAACGGCAAGGTCTTGCTATTGGATTACCTACCACCTATACTGCGATCCCCAAGACGTATACCAAGCGTGGGGTTTACGCCAACCCCTCCCCTCTAAGAGAAGGCCTTTGTTCAGTAGTGGACGTCTTTCGGCACAGCCCCCGGGGACCTTTTGAAGGATTCCCCCGCGAAAAAAAGGTACTTAGTTTTCATCTGTTCTATGATTGTATTTAATGTTCACTAGATTATATTGTGTCATAATTTTGTGTTTGGAGCACCCTCTCTTAATAATCACAACATACCCTGACACTAATATTACCCATAGTTTAACTATGGTTTAACTAATTTATTAATATCAGTTTAAATGATAATAATCACAATAAACTAATCATATTTTTAAACAATAATTATTCCCTTCAAAATTAGACTCCTGTTAAACATTAAATGAGTTGATATCGAGCTATAAATGCGCTTACATTTCCACAGGCAATCAGCAAACCTGTCACACGACAATCTCCACTACACGTAATAATTTCCATATTTAGGCTTTCAACTTGATATTTTTAGCCCACAGTGCAACGCACTGCCGTCCTTCCAACGAACTGACAGGGACATTAGTGTATAACCAAAGCTTCTTTTACTCTCAAGCTACCGTACTTCACAATCTCTCAAGCCTCAACCCGAAAGACAAGTTTATTTATTTACGTACACATTTATAAAAAATACAGAAAAGTTGGTTGAAACATGTACTTATATAAGTACACTACAGAGGCACAGCTTATTTCAATATATGTCTTTCAGCACTCCACCAGTGAAAAAGATATAGGGCGCAGTTTATAGGAAGCAAAGTAGTAAAGTGGCGTGCAGTCCATACCTTCTAAAATGGTTATAATATAGTAAAAAACTTAAGCAATTTGCTTTTTTAAGAAGAAACCTACCCTGTCATAAAAGTGTGTGCACGCCACTGAGTAGTAGTATACTACATTATTAACGTGTTTCCAAATTAAACGAATACCATTTAGCACAGACGACATGCACAGTTGTTAGTTTCCAAATGATCAGTGTGATTCAGTATTTTAATAGTTTTTCAGTATTTTTTTAACGTCGATTTTGAATAACAGTATTCTTATAGGTATTTTGCTGGAAGTCAGTATTTTTGGGGGAACTAGAATAACGTAACACTGTAAGCCGTTGTTCTAGCGAATATTGATGTTCAGGGACTTTCCCAAACATATTTTATATACTTATACATAAAGAGCATGGATCAATAAATTAGAGACAAGACATTACAGGGTGCTACGTTGAACTGTTATTTAACTGCACAATGCATAATCAAATAAACAGAGTCTGGACTTTAAGTTTTTAGTTGTATGAATGGGTAGTTAGGTCCTTCCATAAGCGTGAACTAGTTTTGCCTATGAACAAAATCTTGGGTCCACAAAAAAAACACTGGTTGGGTATTTTTTTTTTATTTTGCCGGAAAGTCTGAATAAATTACAGGTAATAAATTTGATGTACTTACTTATATTTTTTCAGAAAAATAAAAGTGAAAACAATAAAATATAATCCGTAAAATTAGTTTCATTTCAATGTGTAATATTCGCGTAAGTATCAGAAATCATTAAGTGAAAACAATGTTGACAAGTAGCACAGTTTTTGTAGAACTCACCAAAAAAACTTTGATAAACAAAACTTGTGTACGGTTTGGTCCTTTGAGGAGGAAGATGAATATGAAACTAACTTTTCTACGTCAAAGATGGAATGGAACCCTCGGTGTGCACTGAGGTTTAATCAGTATTTTGTTCATTATTTTTTCGAGGTGGCCTCGGTATATTTCAGAATTTTTTCGAGGAGGCATCGGTATTTTCGTAAAATTTAATCCGGACACACTGCTAATAATATAACTACCATCTTTTGTGTTGCATCTGTGGACTACATTTTTTGTGCACTTTTTTTACAAATGCCACACGGCATTGGTTTCTAGGTATGGTAGTAATCGATGGTTGGCGTCCTGCTGCGTGCGCGGGCGCAACTCTGCGTGCACTCCGCTTAGCACCGGATATGGATCACTAAAATATATTCATACTATTCATAGGATTGGTAGCTCTTAAGAAACCAGATACTTTAACAATAGAATTCGATTATGTATGTGGAAGCTGAGACGGAGTGAACTGAGACGGAAACATACGGAAATAAACTTACAGACATTTAAGCGATAATTAGCTTTTTTAACTTTCCTAGAAAGCGGGTTTTTCGATGGTTTTCGTGGTTCTGATACATTGGTAATAACTTTACATTAATAAAAAAATGAAATCGATGACATGCATGCTAGCAGAATAAATTGTCACAGATTTCCTACAGTTTTTTTTTATTATGATGATGACATTGTATGGATGTAGTCCTATTTGTTGTCCTTTGGTCACGTAGGTGGCAATTGTAATATATGAATAGTCTGTCATTTCAATGAGTATTCTAAACTACCTGCTTTTGCTAACCCGAAAAGAAAAAAAAATATAAAAAGTTAAACATGACCGGTCCGTCTCAAAAGCGTTTAAAATAATTCCCACGGCTAGGCAGCATATTATAACTTTCGAACTTGATTTGTGTGCTAGGCGTGGGGATTATAGCAACCCCTCCTTTCTAAGGGGAGGCCATGGTTCAGCTAAGTAACAGTAGTTCAGTAGTAGTAAGTAGTTGTTGTTTGGTAATATATAATCACCTTACCTGATTATGTATTACCTACATAATCTGGTAAGCTGAACTATTCTTAACGACTTAATAGCGACTATTTCAAGAGAAGAAGTGCAGAGGAAACGGCTCGCTTAAAAAATAAGCAGCTTAAGGGAAGGTTATTTTAATCATGTTGCACATGCAAACACAACCGTATAACCACGACTCACACAGTACAGTGACCTTCACATAGGAACACAGCAATGTTACACACTGCTGCTTGCCGGCAGAATATCTGACACTGCGGAACCTAGGTAAGACGGTACTTTGCACAAGAAACTTTCCACCTAGTTATATTTTCTCTTATACGCTGATCACATTTGTTAAATTCTAAAATAATTCAGTAGTCAGGTGGTTTAAATAACAGCAAAGTTGTTTTAAATCCTGTTTCAATAATAATTCGTATAGGTAACTAAACTGTTCATCAGTTTATTACGAACCCTTGCGACCAAGTTTATTTTGTATTGGATATGTACCATACTAGGTACATACAGGTATAATGTAGGAATCACCTACTTTAGAATTGTCTTGAATACGAAATATATAATTATTCTTACGTGGTCTTTAACGCCGGCCATGACTATAAAGGATAGCCGCTGCATCAAAAAATATACCGACTTCAAAGAAAATGATCTAAAAAGCATTTAATAACGAAAATCAACAAAAACGAAAATACATAGAAGCCGGTGTCTTCTGGCGCTGGTGATAGTCATCATGGTGTGTTAGCACCGACTTCAATATGTTTTCATTGTTAAATGCTTTTTAAATCATTTTCTGTGAAGTCGGTTTTAATATTTTTTTATAAATAGTTTATTTAACACTTTTTAGTGACTTTTATTTAACAAAGATACGTCTCAACACTATTACACAACTCGAACGTCTGCGTTAGAGTAACTTACTAAAAACATAAAAAATATATGAAAAATGTAAAAAGTGCCCATAAAATTTGAGGGTTGTCCTCGATTTCCTTGAGATCACATTATCAGATCCTTATTTGGTGTAGTATACCCTACGGAACCAAAGAATTTATTTTTTAACAACTGTTAACGAGAAATTGGTGAACATACATATAAAAAATACAGAAGAACATAGTACCTCGTCCTTTTTTGAAATAGGTTAAAAAGCATTTTAATTCAAAATCACTATTACATATTACCCGTGAGGTGTCCGGGTAAGAATAGCATCCTCCCATCTCCTCCCATTGGATGTCCGTCAGAGGAGACTAAAGGAAAATAAAAAGACGGGCAGCAGCGTATGCAAGTTTCTCGGGTACACACCTGCGTGTAGGCCCTCCAAGGCGCGGGGCCCATAGCATTTGCTGACTTCTGCTATATGGCTAATCGGGCATTTTTTTTTTTGGGAATGATAGACGCTGTTGGCCGCAGATGGCCATTACAGCTTCACCGGACAATAGGAGGCGAGCGCTTAAAGCGCTCTAGCCTTTACGGCAGAAGTAGCGACGAGCTCAAGGGCACCTCAGGGAGGCACGGCCTCGGCTTGGGCTGTCGCTTAAGAGAGCGCTGAGTTTACCACCGGTTCACAACGCGCCCCCACTGAGAAGAACCGGCAAGAAACTCAGTGGGGTGATGCACGTCGTTGAGGTCGCATGCGTACGACCCTTCGGCCTCGCCGGCGAGACCGGTGTCTGATATACTCTAATCCGGCACTGACTGCGATCGTGTATGGATGCCCACGCATGGCCACACCTTCCTTCTAAGGGGCCTCCCTGTTAAGAACCTGTCCTAACGCACGGGAGGAGACGCGCGGGCGGGGTAAATCGCGCCACCGCCGGCAACGTACCTGAGACCGTCGGCTCGCCACTCGCGACGCACTGGGCCATACGCGACGGACGACTACTTAAATTTATTTTTTATTATTTTAATATTTGTCATTTTCACGGCATTAAACCAGCCCTATTTTTATACAGTCCGCGATTTTTATTTACGTCCACTAGGACCCTAACAATGGTCCTTTAGGATCTTCGCCGTCTTTAAAAATAAATTCTTAATTAAAATAAATTAAAAACACGTAAAGAATCGGGTCTTCGGTAGCGGACTTCAGCAGCGCAAGATATCAACGGGAGCCTTCTACGTTCATCTATATCCTGTTGGACATCAATGCGTAGCATTCGCATACCATACGCCCGCAAAGTCATTTAGAGGTCGCCCGCCTTAACGGACTTGGGACCCTACACGTCGAGTCACATTCAAGATAGAAGAAACATCATCAGATACGTGCCACAAGTGGTCGGATGGTTATTTCGTGAGTCGTTCCAATTTTTCCATCTAGTTCCTATTCTTCGTCATTATATTCCTCCTTTTAAGGCTTTAATTAAGAGTGAAGTTTCAAATTTAAGACCTTCCGTCGATATATCTCAAATTAAAAGGTATCAGTTCTTAAAATTCATATCATTTAAAATCATTTTATCTTTTTTCTAAACCAGTTTAGCAGCCTATGCCTACGCAAGTCATTGTAAAGGATTACCGGTGCGCGGCTTATTTACGGCTACCGCTTATCGCACGCCTTTTATTATTTTATGACTGTCAGCTGTTTACCTGCACATCTGGCCTATTGTTCTCACCGTTAGGTCATTAGTTCACTGCATATTTTTATTATCGTTTAACCTGCTCAGTCGGTTTCTCATCTTATCATAACTTCATCGCATTACTGCATTAATTGCACACTTCCATCGCAATGGCTGATGAAAAAATTGAAAAACTTATTAAAAGGCGTAGTTGTATGAAATCTAATCTTTGTATGTACCATTGTCAGGGTCCTAGTGGACGTTAAATAAAAATCGCGGACTGTATAAAAATAGGGCTGGTTTAATGCCGTGAAAATGACAAATATTAAAATAATAGTAAAAATATAAATAAAAGTCCCAATAATTATTATAAAAAACCTTTAAAATGTCCTATGTGTCACCAAGAACACTTCTTATTTAGCTGTGAAACATTCAGATCCCTATCTATAGAAAATCGTATACAAAAGGCTAATGAATTAAAAGTCTGTCTTAATTGTTTACGACCGGGACACATAGAAAATAAATGTAATCTTGTATCATGTAAATATTGCAAGAAGAGACATAACACTCTTTTGCACTTGCATGAATCAGATCCGATTCCTGTGCCTGCTATACCACTAAATAATTTTGCCAATTCCGCTCAAGTTACGCAGTTTACTACTCCTCACGTTTTGCTTTCCACAGCGCTCGTGAAGGTAGTGGACAGCAAAGGCGACGTGCACACTGCTCGAGTATTGCTCGACAATGGTAGCACAACCAACTTTATATCACAATCGCTTTGCGGTAAGCTGGGTTTGTCGCGACGTAGTGCAAGCTCCACGGTGACAGGTATAAATAATCATACTTCCTTAAGTACGCAGTCATGCAGTCTTACTATTATGTCCATCCACGACGATTATAGACTTACTGTTGACTGTCTCGTATTACCAGAGATCACTAAAGCTTTACCGTCTTCTTTTATTAACATTGATCATCTTCATATTCCCTCGGGAATAGCTTTATGCGACCCATTTTTCAATGTACCTTCGGTTACCGACATTTTGGTAGGCGCTGAAGGCTTCTGGACAGTCTTATGTAATAATTCTATTGACCTAGGTAAAAATCAGCCTATGTTATATGAAACGAAACTGGGTTGGCTGGTGTCTGGGTATGTAGCCCATCATGAGTCACACTCTTCATCACCCGCTTGTCATTACGTGACCGAGGGAGCTAATCCAGACTTATCTCGTTTCTGGGAATTAGATACCGTAGCAGCTAAGCACTCTCTATCCCCTGAGGAACGTGCCTGCAAGCAGAGTTTTTTAACACACACCACGCGTAAGGATGATGGCCAATTTGTTGTTACCATGCCGTTAAAGGAAGACCCTTCCGTCCTAGGCGATTCATTTCAACAGGCTAAATGTCGTTTTTTATCCCTTGAGCGTAAGTTTGCCCGAGACCCTGCTTTCAAAGAGAGGTACGTTCAATTTATGAGCGAATATGAACGGTTAGGTCATATGAGCGAAAATAGAGAGCCTTTGCAAAATAGTCTGCAACAGGTAACTTGTCATTTACCTCATCACGGTGTCATCCGTGAATTAAGCCTTAGTACAAGGCTTCGTACAGTCTTTGACGCTTCGGCCCCCACCTCTTCTGGGTTGTCGCTTAATGACATCCACATGGTGGGTCCAACTGTACAAGAAGATCTTATTTCCATTTTAGTACGATTTCGCCAGCACAAATATGTCGCCACTGGCGATATCGAGAAAATGTACAGAACTGTTGAAATTTCCCCCTCACAACGCATTCAGGAGAGCACGCAGGGTCACGCGTGGAGCTATACCGTACCGTCAAAAGACAATCCGGCGGTTCTTGTTTCCCGCGGGCTGAAGGCCGATCGTATCGGCAGTTCTTCCTTATGGTGGAAAGGCCCCACCTACTTATTAATATATCTATGAATGCCATTGGCCAAAAAAGCCAAATCAAAGCGTGAAACAGGATCTACCCGATGTAGTTACTTGCAAATTTACGCTTTGTAACTATACTAATGCTAATCTTATTTCTAACTTAATTACTAAAATATCAAACTTTACATAATTAAAAAATACTGTAGCATAGGTATTTACATAGATTTACTTTCAACTGTAGAAATAAAAACAATAAATTATCTGGTCACCTTTCCGTACACGAAGTTTAAAATTCTTTTTTTTCTTTAGTGACCGAAAAAGACTTATAAAATCATATTTGGCAATTTTTGTTTGCAATTCCACAAAGGCCTGTCACATCGAACTTGTCACGGCACTGTCTAGTGAAGCATACATCGCCGCTTTAAATCGTTTTGTGTCACGTCGAGGGAAACCCCAAAGCATCACGTCCGATAACGGCACTAATTTTGTAGGCGCTTGTAATGACTTAGGTAATTTCCTCAAACAGTCAGAACTCGAGAGTCATATTGCTCAAGAAGGCATTGAATTCAAATTCGTTCCTCCATATTCCCCTCATTTCAATGGCTTAGCAGAAGCAGCCGTTCGCTCAACTAAGCATCACCTTAAAAGGTTGCTGCAAACCGCGCACCTTACTTATGATGAGATGGCTACTTGTCTCTCTTTAATTGAAGCCATTTTAAACTCTCGTCCTCTCACTCAGCTTTCCTCAGATTCCCTTGACTTTTCTGCTCTAATTCCCTTTCACTTCCTCATTGGACGACCACTTATAGCTATTCCTTACCCACAGATACCAGATGTAAATATCAGCCGCCTTGAGAGATTCAAACGAATTCAGCTCATTAAACAGCATTTTTGGCAAAGATTCTCCTTAGAATATGTTGCACTATTGCAACAAAAATTGAAATGGAACGCATCAGACAAATGCCTAAAGGATGGGTCTCTTGTCATCATCAAGGAACGTTCTCTTCCACCGCTACTTTGGTCTTTGGGAAGAGTCATCAAGACATATCCAGGGAGTGATGGTGTCGCTAGAGTCGCCGAAATTAGGACCAAGGGAGGCACCATCCGGAGGGCGTTTAATAATATTTGTCCTCTTCCAGAATATTGAAGTCTTCTTCAGTCTTCAACCCGGGCAGCCTGTTAAGAACCTGTCCTAACGCACGGGAGGAGACGCGCGGGCGGGGTAAATCGCGCCACCGCCGGCAACGTACCTGAGACCGTCGGCTCGCCACTCGCGACGCACTGGGCCATACGCGACGGACGACTACTTAAATTTATTTTTTATTATTTTAATATTTGTCATTTTCACGGCATTAAACCAGCCCTATTTTTATACAGTCCGCGATTTTTATTTACGTCCACTAGGACCCTAACACTCCCCCTTTGTTCAACAGTGGGCGACTGTCGGCTGAAGATGATTACATTATTATAATCATGTATTTGTTGCTTTGCATATTCAAGAATTAAATAAATTGAGTCATTTACCATTTACGACGCACGTTCCTACATATGAAAGGTCGACCAGCGTTCATTCATCGTGATTTCCATCATAATAATATAGATTTGCAAACATTATTCACGTGGTGAACGGTAAAGGGTTAGTTTATACAAGGCAGATACTAAACTGTCAGGCTCAAGTCAGAGAACATTGGAATTCATCGTAAACGCAACACCGATATGAATTCCGAGTGGGCCGTTCGCCCTGGGCCCGCATTCTGTGCTGAAAGCCAATACAAGTTTCCCATAGTGACTGTGGTTGGTCTAATGAATTTAGTTATCATGACGCCGACAAAGCCGACTTGTGGCTTGCGGTCAGAGTGGCTGTGTTGCGGTCACCGGAGTTGCGTCCACTAAGATCAACTTGCAGTCAGGTGCTGCTGAACAACCATATTATGTTAGAAGGCTTAATAATGCTTGAACAATTTAATTATAAACTAATGAGAATTTATAAATGTAAGTACATACACTACTCGAATACGTATGTGGTTCTCTCAATTGTATTTAACTTTTTTTATTATGTATGCGCAGGCAATTATGAGTTATTATTTGTACTGACAGTCCGTTGTACTGAAAGGGTCCTATGAAAGTTTTATAACGAACAAAGAAGTAGTTCGCGAAGAAACACCAAGTTTGCGTTACAACTGTTGCTGTTACATATATATTTAGCTGCAAGAAAGCTTACAAAAGTCCGCCGGTACTTCACACCGGGGCAGCTTTTGATGCTGTATAAAGCACAACACCGGTCGTGTGTGGAGTACTGTAGTCACATATGGGCTGGTGCTGCAAAATGCCATCTTGCTGCTTTGGACTCGGTGGAGAGGCGTGCTAAGAGGCTTATTGGTGACGCAGGCAGCTCAGGCGCAGAGTAGCCAGCCTCTCGGTATTCTACAGGATGCATTTTGGAAAGTGTGCGCAGGAATTGCAGACTTGATTCCACCATCCCCCTTCCATCATCGGACGACCAGACGCACGGCACGTACACACCCTTATGTGGTGAACGTGCCTTCAGTCCGGACTAAGCGGTTTGCTTCTACATTTATAATAAGGACAGCTATGGACTGGAACAGTTTGCCTGCGTCAGTTTTCCCGCCGGATTATAATGTGGGTGTCTTCAAGACTAGAGTGAATAGGCTTTTAATATATAAGCTAGTGTGTTTTACCATCCTCGATTGCGTCGCCGCTTTCCATCAGGTAGGACTGCAGTCAAGCACTAGCTTATATATAGTAAAAAAAACATATTTAGCACCGACTTTAATAATATTTAAATCTAATATATAAAATTCTCGTGTCGCGGTGTTGGCGTGGCGAAACGGCTGAACCGATTTGTATGAAATTTTGTGTGCATATCGGGTAGGTCTGCGAATCGGCCAACATCTATTTGTCATACCGCTAGGTTAAGCAACATAAGGCAAGGTCATTAAATAGATGGGTGAACCGCTTTATATGAAATTTTGTGTGCATATCGGGTAGGTCTCGAATAGGTCATTAGGGTATATTTCATACCGCTAGGTTAAGGTTAAGCAACATAAGGCAAGGCCATTAAATAGATGGATGAACCGATGAGCTTTGTACCTACTATTATTTTCGGTATTTCTTCTTTCGTCTATGTGTGTACATAAATAAACTGCTGAACAAAGGCCTCCCTCTTTTCTAAGAGGGAGCGTGGTTAGCGTGGGGATACCACGCCACCACCACCACCACGCTTGGCAGGCGGCAAGAAAGACGCTGCTGCCCATCTTCCTGTTCTCACTCGCCTCTTACGACACCCAACGAGAGGAGATGAGGGGATGCAATTGTAACCCGGCACCCCATCATCATCATCTCCCTCGCTCTGTCCCGTTATACGGGGTCGGCTTTCCCAATCATTTGGCACCATTTTTGCCGCTGGTGTGTATCTTCCTCCGTCAACCCTAGCCTACTCATGTCTTTATTTATAGCCAGGTGGTTTGCGATCTTCCTCTTCCCCTTCTACTAGTTGAAGCCATGGAAAGGCACTTCTTCACAACGTGGGCATCTGGTCTCCGCATGACATGACCATACCATCGTAGTCGTGACTCGATTATTTTATCAGTTATTGGAGCAACCTTGAAACTTCCCCTAATATAGTCACAAGTCTATATAGTTGCACCCAAGGAATTTGCATATATGCCTTACGTTACACCTCGTAGTACAATTTTATCTGAAAGTGAAAGTGCATCGACGATATTTAATGCTAATTTATTTTAAGCTAAGTTTAAGGAAATCAAATTAGCTAGTTATGTAGGCAGTGTGCAAATATCGCACCACAGACCAGGACCAATCAAGATAAGAACCTACAATGTTTTGGTCACTTATAGTTTACGCGCTAATTGTCGTTTGACAGCAATAACTAATGTTCGTGGATGTAAATTATACTGGCTTACTAACTTCATTCATAATTTACAGTGATCACCAGAGAAGACAACGCTTGCTTTTCCCAGGACTTTGTCTTTAGTGGTTTCCCAAGGCAAGGCCCTGGGGTTCCAAGAACTCACTAAGAAGTCCACGTCCACATGTTTTGTATAACTAAACGACTCTTTAAACGGTCACAAAAACAAGAATCAAAGTGCGAGCGTGTTCTTATTTCAAATTATCTACAAATGCATAGAACCTTATTTTGGAGTAAGTAATTAAGTTTTATTTCTATATGCTTTTGTACCTTACTACCACATTTTGTATTTGTTCACGATTATTAATTCAGGGAGCTCGCAAGCCGGGAAGGAGAAGAACATCGTGGTTAAAAAATCTTCGACAATGGTTTGGCAAAAGCACACGTACACTTTTTAGAGCAGCTGTGTCAAAAGTTCAAATTGCCACAATGATCGCAAACCTTCGGTAACGAAGATGGCACTACTACAAGAAGAAGAAGATTAATTGAGCATAAATCGATGATATAAGGTCTTATTTTTGACAACTCTAATACCCACACACACGACCCCCATAGGGGTCACTAATAAACACACGACACCCAAAGGGGTCGTGCCCCCATGTTGAGCCTTGTGGCGATCTATCTATTCATAACAACAAGTAGTATCTATGGTTCTGGGATCAGATTGTTGCCGTTGTTGCTGCAGAGATACGGAATGCGACGACGACTGGAACCGGTCGCGTGTGCATACGCATCATAACAGAACAAACTCCTTTCTAAAAACCATGCAACCAAACCATATACCAGACCATACATACATAGACCATATAATCAAAACCACGCCAAACTTTCAACCATGCGATTGTGGGATAGATTTGTTGCCTATGGTCTTATTTCAGTTACCAAAGTGCGAAAGTAGGCAGCGTGCGACGAAACACACCATCATCATGTAAAGACAGGGTATCTACATAATGTCTATAATTATTCCATAATTGACGTCTTCTTCTTCCATGGATCACTTTTTTGACTTATTTGATCAAATATTAAGCAATCTCTTAATTGCTTAAAATGGTGAGCCGTTATCGCGAAAAATTGCTTAATACGCCAGCGAATAGGACGTCCAATTTGTAGCATTTATCAATGCCTTCCAATTTGCGAAGACATATTAAACTAACTCTATTATTATATTAGACTAGACTACAGTTGTTATAGTTAATATTAGTAATCATTGTCAGATGCCAGGCATCCGATAAGTAATCAATCAATAAGAAGCTGACGCGATGTGCTTTTGTGCGCATCCGATATAAAATCTGGCCTAAAATAATTATCACGCATTAAAGATGTAGTATATCAAATGTCTGATGAAATATAGTCCATCACATGACGCAATTCCATGAAAGTCGTACGAAAATAACATCGCGTAATTCGGATGCTGGAGCGAACCAGACAGAACTGCATCCAGATAAAACTTGTTTAAAACCATTTAAAAAATACCTATTTGATTATACTGTTAGCGAAAATATACATTATATTGATACGATTGACAATACGAACTTTTACATCAATAAGAACGCACACCTTGTTTGGCTTATCTACCCAAGAAACTCTCCTTAGTTTTCCCTCTCTGCAATGGAATTTTAATAAAGGAATTGCCCTGAAAAAGGTGCTGACGTAAGTATATCTTGTTATTACGTGACTGAAGATTCGTCTGAAAAATTTATTTACGTATTTTTCACAAAACAGAAATAGAATATATTTTATTTTTAACAGCAAAGCGTCAACATAGCCTACACGTATTGCGAAGTAATTTAGTGCACCAAATCAACTGTTACTAACAAAAACATGATTTAGCAACTGAAAATAACATGTTTACGGTCTTGGCTTCATTCGATTAAACCATGACAGGCCAGATTTTAATTTCAGTAAAAAATATTGCAATGATCAAAATCTTCATGTCGAACCAATATAAAAAAAACAGTAAAGTGCGAATTGAACTCGCACACCAAGGGTTCCATACTTTTTAGATCTTGATTCTTCTTGTTGAAAGTTAGTTCCAAATTCCAAGGCAAAAAAAATAAACCACATAACTAAATTGTTTGTTGTGATTTTTGAAGATCTATAAAAAATCTATGATACTTAGAATCTTCGTTTTATTTCCCTGTAAAATATACCTACATAGACATTTATTATCACTAATTACATTAGACTTTTTCCTCCACAGACTCCGGAGATAAAGCACGGTATTTTTCTGACATTTTTAATTATAAGTCGAAAACTACGAACCTAACATAAACTAGTTAGCGCTTTGATAATTATAATAGGTAGGTACCTACGACATTTGATAAATAAAAAGGTCGTTACTATTTTTGTTTTTGTTACATTATATAAACCCAACATAAATCGATCTACAATCTTGGACTTTTGGACAGATTTTGAGGTAGGTAAGTATAAAATAATTTAAACGAAATATTCAAAAACAAAAAATCAAATTTGAAACAAACAACATTAGACCAAGACGGCTGCGCCTACTAATAATCTCCATCAAATTTGCAGGAATTAAACGTTTTTGATTTTCAGATTAGATGGTAATAAAGTCCTTGTGACCGATAAGCCCACAGCGGCAAAGATCAGTCAGTTGGCAATTAAATAGCTATGCAGAAGATATTACAGTGCACAATTGCTTCTGCAGACACAAATACACTCTATCTTCCTTTAATTACTGTTACAATCCGATGATGTGGAAGACCAACACGTCCGAGGAGAGATCAGGTGCAGAAATGTTATTTCATGCCTATCATCTTGCTATTCAGATGCGTGATTAGCTTGTTTTTTTTTATAGAACTAGAACTATCCAAATCTGATGCTTGTTACTAGTTGATTAGCAGGACAACTCCATCATGTCTTCGTCTCAGAATGGATGTAAGAGTGGGGCCCGTGGTACTAAGGAGCTACTCCTCATTGATATGGCCATCTACCAGCAGGCTCGCCGGAACCGTAAGGATCTGTCGACATGCTGGATAGATTATAAGAAGGCCTTCGACTCTGTGCCTCATACATGGCTTATGAGGGTGCTGGAGTTGTATAAAGTCAATACAACTCTACACACCTTCCTGGCGTCATGTATGAGGCAGTGGAGAACAGTCCTTCTCTATCCAGGATCTCGACAAACCCTTGGAAACGGTGATCCAATAAGGATAGAACGGGGCATCTTCCAGGGTGATAGTCTGAGCCCCTTGTGGTTTTGCCCTGAACCCTTTGAGCACTCTCTTAAAGAGTTCAGGGCTAGGTTGTCGGTTGCGGAGAGGTGTTCAGGTCATATCTCACCTGCTTTACATGGATGAATTGAAATTGTTTGCCCCCACTTAACTCCAACTGATGGGCTTGTTGAAGGTCACAGAAACCTTCAGTAATTCTATCAGGATGGAGTTTGGTGTGGACAAATGTGCAGTTATGCATGTAAAGCGGGGGGAGATTGGTTGAGTCTAGGAGCGTACACAGACTCTACTGATCTGAGGACACTCTCTGCAACCAAAACCTACAAATACTTGGGTATGTCACAGGCGTTGGGCGTCAATGAGACTGACATGAAACAGTCGTTGCGGGAACGCTTCCTGGGCCGCCTGAGAAAAGTACTTAAAAGTCTTTTGTTGGGCGGAAACAGAGTGCGAGCCTACAACGGTTGGGTCATGACAGTCTTGATGTACTCCTTTGGCATACTGAAGTGGACTCAGACTGAACTAGACACCTTGGATAGAACAGTTCGTACACTGTCAACCACATATCGTATGCATCATCCTCGCTCTTCAGTGATGAGGTTATATATCCCACGGAAATGTGGTGGCCGAGGCTTTTTAAATGCCAAGACCCTACACAACCGTGAGATATGTAACCTCAGGGAATATTTCCTCCACGGCGGAGGAGAGATGCATACGGATGTGGTTGCTATGGACAATGGACTGACCCCTCTATCCAAAGGGAACTGGTGCAAGCCTGTGGTGCTCACCACTGGAGATCGCGAAATGGCAAAGTAAGGAGCTACACGGTAGGTTCTACCGGGCTTTTCATGGGCCCGATGTAGACTTCTCAGCCTACGTGGGCTGGCTACGATTCGGTGACCTCTTTGGGGAAACCGAAGGTTTTGTCTGTGCAACTATGGACGAAGTTGTGATGACGAACAACTACCGGAAATATATCCTCAGGGATGGCACTATCGACATTTGTCGGGCATATCATCGCCCTGGTGAATCCCTCAGGCATATTATTTCCGGTTGTTCGCGTCACGCAAATGATGAATACTTGCACAGATACAACCAAGTGGCCAGGATAATCCACCAGCAACTTGCTTGAAAATACCGCCTTTTGACGTCAGAGGTACCGTACTACAGGTATGTACCAGAACCAGTTCTGGAGGATGGCCATATCACCTTATATTGGGACCGATCTATCATCACAGACAGGACTATTGTCGCTAATAGGCCTGATATTGTGCTGATAGATCGCACCGAGCGTCGTGCAAAGATTGTAGACGTCGCTGTCCCCCATGACGAGAACCTCGTGAAGGCGGAGAAAGATAAATAATGCAAATATCTGGGTCTCACGCACGACGTTGTCGACATGTGGGACATTGATAAGGCAATCATTGTCCCCATAGTCGTTTCCTAATGCCCATGGCCTAATGGCCATGGGCAGAAACGACTACTAGGCCAAGAGCCTCGATAAACACCTCAAGAGGCTCACGTTAGACGGCTGGATCAAGGGCCAGATACAGAAGGCAGTGCTCTTGGAGACGGCACGCATTGTGAGGAAGTTCCTCTCTCTGGAGCCTTAACCACCGTTTGCTAGGACCCTGTTCCCGCAGCCGGTTGGAAGGTGTTTTTTATATTTTTAAATGTATGTGTTTTATAATTATATTTAAAAATGTAAAGAATAGTATAGAACAATAAATAAATGGAATAATAATAATAAGCCCGCAGAGCAGCTTGTGGCGAGCTGTTGGTGCGTAACAACACCACGGACCCGAGTGCTCCAGAGAGTCGGTCAGGGCCTCCACCTCGGCGTATCTTCGTCGGCCGAGTGGAAACCGAAGGGGGCCCGCAGGACTCTCAGCTCTGGCTTGCCTTAATTGGCCGTCCAGAGAGGAGTTGTTAGAGCTATATGCTCCAGGGGTGGAAGTGTTAAAGGGCATAACACCACGAGTAACTTCGGAGAAAGCGCAGCACACCACTCGACACTGAGTCACTCACACCGGTGTTGCTCTCTGTCGTCATCGGACGATCATTTGGGGAGCCCATCTAGTGGGTGGCAAGCCACCACTTGCCACAACATAACTATGAATGTAATTATGGCAAGTGACCCCGGCCTTTGCAATAGCCTAGCTTCTAGCCCATCAAATGTTCAACAACATAGACTTATATAATCTTTCCATGTACTTACAATAGTTCCTACATCTATCGAGGTCAACTGCCATTTTTTCACCATCTTAGCAATTGATCTTGGGAGGAGTTCTACACACCATTTATTTCTTAAAAAGGGCCTCTACGTGTTGGATCCGTCCCCACGCAAGCCTCTAAAATGACCGGTTATAAACCCCTGATAAATATTTAAATAAACGATAATAATAATAATATCCTGGGACAATTCACACACGGTGATCTGATCCCAAACTAGGCAGAGCCTACTATGGAAACCAGACCACTGATACTAATACATAATTATATACTTTTTTTTCTAAATACATACTTATATAGATAAAACACCCAGATATGCATGTGGATTTCAGAGAAGCAAGTTTTAAAAGAATCAATAGGAGTTTAATGACAAAGCTAGTCATAAGACCGTCATGGGGCGCTAGATTGATTCCCAGTCAGGAAATAACCACCCATCTCATTTCTTCTATGTGCATGTAAGTACATTTTAACCCTACGTCTCTAGAATTTATAGAGTCTAACCCTGTCATTGTTATATGCCCTGAGTAATAGATATAAAAAACGTCCCTGACCTCGTACGGAAATAGATTTAAAAAATATGTATTCTTAGAAAACAAACAATGATATTCCGGCAAACTAGTACCAGTTCACCCCACAATACATGCTTTGCATAAATCAGTTCCATATCAAACGTGGACCGCAAGACAAGAATATCGAGCAATAGACGGCTCGAGCTATCTGCACATGTTTGCTCGAGGCCCGGATCTTGGTGCAAAGGTGACTTATAGAGCACGAACCGGTAATGTATGTGTGCAGGCCACGATAAACTGCGTCCTCCAAGATTTATGAGTTTACAAGCCCTTATAAACCCTATCACGATCTTGGAAACGGTTTAAAATGCATTGAACGTGTAGAGGTGTTAAGCCTCTGAGCGCCTATTGTGCCTATTGTTACTTTGTTATATACTTTACAATGTAAAGTAAATAATTTTTTATTGCCGTGCGTAACTGCTACCTTATGTACTAAACAATGGTTTTATATGATGGTAATTTTTTAAGGAAATAAATGTGACACTATTCTTCTTATGTTTTAAAGGTAAATTACACTGATGAGCTTCTTTGATTTGAATATATGAATACCTATACTTACCCAGATCATTCAGAGGCAAGGGGTTGAAGATTAAAAATACCAATCTAGATATAAGCAGGCCGGTATATAATACTTAAAAAACTGATATCTAAATACGAAAATATAGTCTGTTACTTATCAAAATGTCGGTCATTAACATCGAGATATCAAAAAAATAAGATTTGTTTATATATTTAACGACACTTCTTAATGTGTATAACGACACTTCTTATCAGCGGTAGTGGTAAACCACCTAATTAATTAATATTACTATAAGTATATACTTATATACAATAACAGGAGCGTAATTAAAACGATCACTTACTACCTACTATAATCAGCACATGAAAAAGTCTGAAAAATAAACATTGTGATATATCGGTCTAATTATTCGACATAAACTACACTTAAAAGGGTCTTGCTAAATCGGTGCGGGTCGTTGACATTTTCTTGTTAGTCGGTGGGCGGGCGGCTGCGCGTGCGCATTTCGTGCGTGACCTTCAACGTCATACAGTGAAAAATAGAATTAGATCTCAAGTGTTCGCCGTGACTGTCCCTGTGTTATACTGCTTGTCCTGTTACGAACTATTTTAATTATGCAACGAGCTATGTGTAAGATAAACAGCTTAATCAGTTACACACATTATTTATTATAGTGATTGTGTTATCACTGATAATTAATTAATTACCAATAATATAACAGATGAGCCAATACAACATCAACATACAACAAAAAGCCCACTCGGGTAGAAGTAAATATTCTGAAAACGTGTCGTTAGTATTTCCATCTCTGATATACTAGCCAATAAAAATAAAAATTATCCAAATAGGTCCAGCAGTTTCAGGAAGTTTCTTAAGAATCTGTTTGCTATAAGGTTATTTAAAATTGCAAAACACTTTTGGTGGAAATTTAAGTAAGATCGTTTAAGATATCCTATAAAACTAATACCATGGGGTTATAAAAATAATTTTCAATAATCTCTTTATCAGTTATACTTTATAATTGAAATGAGTTATTAACAATAATTTAATCAACGTATTTAAATAAGATAGTTAAATAGGATGCGCGAAACCATCCTCGAAATAGTATAATATATAATAACATGCCCGGCCTGTGGGGTGTCCGTAAGAGGCGACTAAGGTAAAACAAGAAGTCAGTCAGCAGCGTCTTTCTATTGGGTTACCTGCCAGCCACCTATACTGCGATCCCCAAGCCTGCCAAGCGTGGGGATCAGGCAACCCATCCCATCTAAAGGAGAGGCCTTTGTTCAGTAGTGGATATCTTGCGGCTGCTGAAGAAGACTATGAAGCCTGGCACGTCCTGGACAATTAGCCCTAGAAGATTATTTGATCCTTAGTGTTATCAAAGTTTAAACGAAAAGATGACAACACACGTAAAATACAATTTGATTGTTTATAAACTAAATTTTGTGAGTCGTGTCCCCGACCACGGAATCCTGCATCGTGACGTGGCACTGTGCAGCGTGACGGGCTCGCAACCGTAACGGAGTGACAAGTGAGTGACCACACCCGCGACACACTTACCCGCAGACACCACTAAAGAATACTAGAAACGAAACATTACACAAGATATTTTAAAAAAATACCCTTCTAGAACCTAAGCATAACGCCTAGAATGATAAATATGAATACGTAGACGGCGCATTTACAACATCAAGCTAGAGAGAGAGATAATGCCTATCGAGACAGACGATTGGTCGCTTCTAAATGCAAATCGTAATTAAAATTTTGTACACACTAGAACCGACAATGAAAGTTAAGTAATATCTGTTTAATTTCGTAAAAGTCGATGGCAATTATTATTTAGAATACGATTATACAGAAAAATAAGCCTATTGGCAGAAACAATACCAATAGCAAAATGATATACTTAACCATTGTTACAGAAAACCTTTAACAATGATGAATTTTATCGGAGCATTATATCGTAATTAAGTGTTATCAACGAGTTTAATCAACTCTCTGTGCACGAAGTAAATGCCATAAGAGATAATTTAGACTTATATGGCATAGTACATTCCTAGGTTTCCCTATAGCTTTATTAAGTACGCCTTAATAAGCTTCGCTTCTTCGTAGGAAATATATTTTAAGTGAAAGGAGGGAACTGAAGGGTGGTATTTCCTTCAATACATATTTTTATTTAAACCTTCTAATTACTGTTTGTGTACTGCTCCCCTTAATCTCCGCCTCATGCTGTATAACTATACATGCTGGCGCGCCGAAACGTCGAGGAGAGTTTTAATTCAGACGAGACAGCGAACAAATCTTAAGACAGAGAACGAAGGGAAATATACCGACGACCTCAGCGATGATTTTGGTCATGGCTATGAAACACTCCGTGACTCGGACTACTATGCCTTGTGAACAATAGTGTGTGTATGTGTCAATAATTTTTTCTATACGATCAGCGGTATTTAAATACCTACCCGCACGTAAAACTTAAACAACGCTCTGCCGCATCGAGTAGCCAAGAGGTGATACAGATTAATAAACACTCAAAATAGCTAATCGCAGATGCTAAAAGGGTGTGCCATTTCACCAAATTCACCAAAGACTTTTAAGACAAATAAAAATCATACATTATTAAAAATGAAAAGCAAATATTGTTAAGTGTGATATAAACAAGTTACCTCTAACACCTTTTAAATTAACCCTGTATGGTTAATTTATACATAAGAATAAACATATTTTAATGAGAAACAGTCTTGACAACCTGGAGATTATCTAAGAAAATGGAATGAATGCATAATTCTAAGGCCGCATGCTCGATACAGCGCCAGCGGAGAGCGGGCGGAAGCGACGGTAAGGAGGTACTCGTATATAGTACGCGTTCATTGTATGAAGCGGCCCTCAGCGTTGAAATGAATGCGCATATTTCCATCACTAACCACCCACCACCAGCCATGTCCCACTGCGTCTTTCCTGCCGAATGGAAAGACGCGGATGTAGTAGGTATCCCTAAGCCGGGTAAGCCTCGCAGCAGCCCTGCGAGCTACCAGCCTATCAGTCTTCTCAAGTCTCTCGGCAAACTCTATGAGCGCTTGCTATTAGCGAGACTCAAAGACTTTGTCAGTTCTAATAATATCCTTATTGACGAGCAGTTTGGCTTTCGAACCAGACACTCTTGCGTCCACCAGGTGCACCGCCTCACGGAGCACATCCTGACCGGGCTCAACCAGCCCAAGCCCGTCTACACAGGCGCCCTATTCTTCGATGTTGCCAAGGCCTTCGAGAAGGTCTGGCACAACGGCTTGATATACAAGCTCTTCCAGTTAGGAGTCCCCGATAGGCTCGTACTCATCATACGAGACTTTCTCTCAAATCGTACCTTTCGATACCGGGTCGAAGGTACGTTTTCTTCGCCCCATCCCATACAGGCCGGAGTCCCTCAGGGCTCCGTGCTCGCCCTCTTGTTCAGCCTGTTCACGAACGACATTCCTCGTTCGAGCAGAGTCCAACTCGCCCTTTACGCGGATGACACCGCTCTCTATTATTCCCATAGGAACATGTCCTAATTGACGCCCTGGGTCAATGGTTCCGTACGTGGCGCATAGAGGTGAACCCGGAGAAGAGTGCCGCGGTGGTCTTCTCCCGGGGACCCGCCAATATGTTCTCCGCGCGGAGCCTTCGGCTCAACAGACGACTAGCCCCAATATCCCTATTCAATCGCCCTATCCCCTGGACTAGGAAGGTTAAGTACCTCGGAGTCACCTTGGACTCCCGCATGACTTTCGGCCCACACATTAGGTCCGTCCGCAATCGAGCGGCTTTCGTATTAGGTCGCCTGTATCCCCTTCTCTGCAAGCGGAGTAAAATGTCGCTTAGAAATAAGTTGACATTATACAAAGCTTGTATTCGCCCTATCATGACTTACGCGAGTGTAATTTTCGCGCACGCCGCCCGCGCCCATATCGATAGCCTCCAGGTTATCCAAAATCGTTTCCTCCGTCGCGCCGTCGGTGCCCCGTGGTACATGTGGAACGTAGATCTGCATTCCGATTTCAAATTAGATCCCCTTCGTAAGTTCCTCAAAGAAGCGTCGAAACGCTACTTTGAATCCGCGTCCCGTCACGCGAACAGTTTAATCCGCGCCGCCGCCGATTACGCCGCTAGTCCTTCTGACTCGCGCCGCAGACCACGGCACGTACTGCTCGACCCTCCTGACCCCATGACGGTCCTATTGGACCGGGATGCGCCGACCCCTCCCCGACAACCGTATGCTACACTAGCTATCAGACACCGGTCTCGCCGGCGAGGCCGAAGGGTCGTACGTATGCGACCGCAACGACGTGCATCACCCCACTGAGTTTCTTGCCGGTTCTTCTCAGTGGGGGCGCGTTGTGAACCGGTGGTAAACTCAGCCCTCTCTTAAGCGACAGCCCAAGCCGAGGCCGTGCCTCCCTGCGGTGCCCTTGTGCTCGTCGTTACTTCTGCCGTAAAGGCTAGAGCGCTTCAAGCGCTCGCCTCCTATTGTCCGGTGAAACTGCAATGGCCATCTGCGGCTAACAGCGTCTATCATTCCCAAAAAAAAAAAAAAATTGGCCACCGATCGTTCCGCACCGCTATCCGCTGTTATCGGAAGCGTGACCTTAAGTATTTTCCTATTCAAGGCAAGAATATTTAGGTTTACACAGAGTCAAGCTCGAAAGGAATGCAGAATTCGTAATGGTTATGCATTATTTGTGCTCTCCAATTCTATTTTAGGTTTTCCAGGATATCTATTTTATCAAGAGCCGGTTTGTTGAAGTGCATTGCTAGTGTTACCTAAAGAATAACAAGCGATATCGTGCTAATCTAAATCGACAATAATATAATACTTGTTTGGAAGGTTGGAAAGTCGGTTATTATGGGGCAAAATTATCCTTAAGTGTCGGAAGATGTGTACTAAATTATCAACGAGCTTCATCATCATCAGTCCACGGCTGGACATAGGCCTCCTCCAAGGCCCGCCACTGAGCCCGATCTTCGGCTCTCCTCATCCAGTGTCTCTGACATTTAGGTATACCAATCAATTAGGATTATAATACAATAGATAAATTCTTTATTGCGCACATTACAGAAATTATCTACAATTTTTAAGGAAATTTAAAAAAAAACTAATGTGAGCAAAGGGTACACATACATATTGAAGAATACATTAAATAATCGTATAAGCAAGGTATTTCGATTCAAACATTATAATAAAAAAAACAATATAGTTCGAAAGCTTATAGACTACTCAAAGACTTGAAGATAACTAAATAAGCAAGACTATGGCAAGACTCTACATATCTTCGCCGAGATTGCATGTAGGTACTAAAAAGTTCTTAGAAGTAAGGTCTGTATAAAAAAGGTCAACACTGCATCGCTTTCGCCATGACGAAATCAATATCCGTTAAAGATAACATCGTGGGTGGCGACGGTATTTTTTCCTATCCTTACATTTCTCGAAATAGTCCCATTCGGCCGGCCTTTCATTGGCGCGAGATTAACAATAACCCAGTATCTTCTAATTAAGTAAGTTCCCTAAAATCTAGGTCACCTGAGGTAAGAATAGCAACGTCTCACCCATCTCCTCCCGTAAGAGACGACTAAAGGAAAACAAGAAGACGGGAAGCATCGTCTTTCTATTGGATTACCTAGTATACTGCAATCCCCTTGACGCCTGCCAAGAATGGGGATTATGGCAACCCCTCCCTTCTAAGAGGGAGACCTTTGATCAGCAGTGGACGTCTTTTGACTGCTAATAATGATGATGATAGAAATCTAGGTGACCTTTTGAAACACTATAATTATATGTAAACTTATTTTTGAGCACAGCAGTACATGTGTAGTACTTTATAATGTGTGTTTAATATATATTATTTATAAAGTTATTTAAAGGAACCGGTAATTACGAATGTTGTTGTTAACAATTTCTTTATTTCGATCATAGTGAAATCTTTATTCAACTTAGTGTCGTGAAAGCAATACGTTCGCCTGATACACATATATTTTATTTATACAATAATCTCCATCGGCAATAATGCGGAGAGTGGGTATATGAAGTTATTTAATTAACCTTTAGCTAAGCTATTAAAGATTCGAATTTATGTTCCGGATTGTAAAATTGTTTGACGACAACGAATCGCAGATAACAGTCGACAATTTGTTGGTAAACAATGACTCGTAAATAGGTAAACAATAACTCGTAAATATACTATATTGTGTGACTTTTATCTAAATCTTATCATTAATGAGCTGAAACAGTACAAATATTATTTTTAATGCAATAATGTTATATTCGGATCTTAAATCAAGGGTTTTTTATTTTAACGACGAATAGAAAAATGGCTAGCACATACATAGGTTATATCTCTATTTCACCACTCTAAACTTTTGTCTATATTTTACACACTATAGGAGTAAGCTATGTATAGATGAAAGTTTGATAATAGGTTATTAACTACTGGTACCAGGTGGACCTAACGCCAGTTTTACAGTTTCCTTACTTTTACGTGGGAAAGAAATGCAGATACACGCAGTATAAACCTCCGTTCTTTTCACTCAACTTACAATAATATTGCCCGAACCCCATGGTGGCAGACCTCCAATTCATGAGCTGTTAAAACTAGCGACAAACACAAAAACCTAACTACAGTTGAACTAATATGTATTAGTCGACTACTACCCCAAATTCCCACCTAGGACAAACATTTGTGATTACGACCATACGTATGTTTGTCTTGTATCTAGGCGTTATCTATAAATAAGCATATATTTAAAAGTAGGATATATTCATATCAATAGTCTGGTTGCGATAGTAGTAGAAGCTTTGTCTAGTTTGGGATCAGGTTGCCCTGTTGAGTTGGATATGTTCTAAACCATACAATAGCGTTGGATGCTGTTTTTTTTATTTTAGGAATTCCTTCAGAAGATATACAAATTGGTACTATTTTAGGAGAGAGAGAGAGAGAGAGCAAAACGGGATTGCCCGATCTACCTAACTAGGTGTAGCTACTTCTTCCGTAGAAGACCGTAGTCAACGCAACTGCTAGTGGCGTAGTCTTCCTACATTTGGAATGGTTGAATTAGAGACTGAAATTCCACCTTTCGCCTTTTATGCTACTCAGCGATTCCTCTGACGCAGGCCTTGTCTATTGCACTAACGTCCCTAACTTCATCACGACCCACCATCATGAGTATCAGGGTTTTATAGAATTGCAGTCAACTACTAACATATATTGAGTAAGTATATAAGTTAACGAATTGATAATCACTCACCCGCATATCCATCCCATGGTAAGCTATTTACACATGCACTATCACATAATATACGGCTTGATATAAATAAATACAACACTGCCTTTATCAGTAGGTATGAAAGAGAGCACGGCCGATAGTACGGACGGTGCGCAGGAGTGCGGTGCGCGGCAGGACGCAGACCAGACTACTGTCCGCACCCACGTAGGTCACTAGAAACTAGAAAACGTTGCATGCCCTCCCCTATGAGCCCGTACCCCTTTCTGCCCGCGCATCCCTCCACCCTACTCCGCCATTATAGTAACCTGTCACCTTAAAAAAATCCCACCCTTATCACTTTTCTAATCAAAACTGTGTATATATCTTTTTTTTAGAGACTGCAGATGGAAAAGGGCCCCAAAAATTATGTGAGGGTCAGAGATCATCATCACCGGCATCAAAAGGGACGAACTAATGGTTCTTCAACAGCAACTCTTTATATTATAATGAAGCTTTTGTCAACGCAGGTACACAAGACTATTAGAAGGTGGTGTTATAACCATGGCTACGATTTTCCTTAAGGTAGAGGTCATTTTATTTTCCATTCCGGTGTTTCCACTGTTCTATACGTCTTTCGTGTATCTATTAGCGAAGTGTCAACTCGTTCTGACAAACGGAATTAACCCGGGTTGAGCGTACGTAACTCGTATTGAACCGAGTTACAATTTATATAATTCGGTTTGTTGTCGAAACGTCAACCCGACGGGTGGCTTCAGATCGCAACATAGGCTACACTAGTAGTCTGGACAGCAAATCGCAACGATTGCTCCGGAGTCGAACGAATGGGACCGGTGGTGGTGCCTCTACCACGAGTTTCAATAACTAATTTTCGATAGTAGAATACTGTCAAATGTGAATTACGAACGACTGTAGTTTTCGATACATGCTCTACTATAAGTTTTATAAAACGGGTACAGTGCAGTTTACTTTTATTTAAAGTTGGCAAAGCGAAACGTAGCTAAAGTTTTTGAATTCGATTGTAAGTATATTAATGGTCTTGCTAGAATACCATGAGTTAGTAATTTGACATTTAATGATAAGATAAATAATAGATTATTATTAGACGCTAGCTCTCAATATTGTTGTCACTCTAACTTATAGCGGTGAAACAAGTATGTATATTAAAATGGCGTCTTACGAATCAAGTCGTCTCGGCACAGACGCGCGCGCACAGCGAGCGAGCTAAAACTGATAATTTGAAGTAATGAGTTTTGATTAATGTATTATTTATTGACTGCATACAGATTATTCAATGTATTCCAAAAAAGATAGATACTACACTCTCAATCCTTTTCGGTACTTACCGACTACTACCGACCGAGAATCCTAACCGAATTCAAGGCAATTGTATTTATATTTTGCTCGATTTAAGCTAGTGCTAAGTGCAATCCCACCAAATGAAAAACTGCAATGCAATCATTGATGGTAAAGCAATTTTTAGGTTATGTAACTTAAAAAGCGTGCGAGGCCATCGGATTTATATTTGTAACAATAATGTCTCCGTAACTGTCTACAGACACAAAAATGTAACTAATTAATAGAACTGATACATATAATAATGTCCTCCTGGCCGAAACGACCACAGCGGCCAATCTCTCACAAGATCAGCCATGTACGCAGGAGATATTATAGTGCACAAGCGCTTGCGAAGACACAAGTGCACTCTCTCTTCCTTTTTAAGACGCTTTTATTAGCTTGACCTGTGTGTATGTATGTATGTAACTATGTAACTTTGTAACTATGATGGTAATGGAATCTTGCGATGCAATTTTGACCCACTTCTACACGTCCAAAACATTTGAAATTTTGCACATGTATCAAGGACTGGTGACAATACAATAATATGGTATCCTCGAGCTGATCTGATGCTGGGGATCGAAGGTGGATAAGGGAACCCTTGGATGGCTACTAGTAAACTAATCGAGTTTGGGCTCATTTGATTTGTTTTAAAGAGTTATTTTCATATTGACCATTAATGAGAACCTGATGATGGAACAGGAAGGTGGGTGACGGAACCCTGGAATGGCTACTAGTAAACACATCGAGTTTGAACTCATTTGATTTGTTTTAAAGAGTTGTTTTCACTTCGACCAATAATGAGAACCTGATGATGGAACAGGAAGGTGGGTGAAGGAACCCTGGAATGGCTACTAGTAAACACATCGAGTTTGGATTCATTTGATTTGTTTTAAAGAGTTGTTTTCACTTCTACTAATAATGAGAACCTGATGATGGAACAGGAAGGTGGGTGACGGAACCCTGGAATGGCTACTAGTTAACACATCAAGTTTCAGCTCATTTAATTTATTTTAAAGAGTTCTTTTCACTTTGACCATTAATGAGGGCCTGATGATAGAATAGGAAGGTTGGTGACGGAACCCTGGAACGGCTACTAGTAAACTCATCGAGTTTAAGCTCATTTGATTCGTATTAAAGAGTTATATTTTCTTTGCCCAATAATCAGGGTTGATGATGGAAATGAAAGGTGGTTGACGGAACCATGGAATGATTACTAGTAAACCTCGATGGGTTTACTAGTAGCTTGGACTCATTTGATTTGTATTAAGGAGTTATATTTACTTTGCCTAATGACGTGGACGTTGATGAACCCGGAAGGTTGGTAAGCCACCGAACGGCTTCGGACCAGTTATACCATTGAATTGTACCATTAATGGTATAAATGGTACTAAGTTGTCCCATTTATACCTGTAATGGTATAGGTGGTACTAGTTAATACCAGTTATACCATTAGATATCCCTTGAATACTACTTGTAAAACTATTGACTTTTGGCTTAATTTCGACTGTTTAAAGGGTAAATACATAGAGCTTTCTTAAAATTCGCTAACTCAATCAGATACCTACGCGTAATATAAAAATATATTTTGCCACAACCTGCCTACGATTCAAGCTACGAACAAATCAATACTTGAGCTAATTTTATTCGTAGTTTAGGCGAATATTTCTAAGACTAAAAAGTATAAAATAAATTAATAGTTTAAAAAACTAAAAATACACGCTTTTATAAGGACTACTGCATTAAAAAGTTATAAATAAATTATCTAAACCGTGCTTTCTTTCTTTCTACCTCGTGTTTGTAATTTATGGATTATATTTATGTGTAAAAGCGTGGCCTCCTCTACCTCTCATAATCCGATGGGACGGAAGACCAACACGACCGGGGAGAGGTTAGGCGCAAGACCGACATTTTACATGCCCATCCGACGCATGGATCATCTTGCTTTACAGACATTCAGGTGAACGGCCTGCATTGTCCTAGCCAATAAGGAACAACTACTCAAATTTGTTGCCCCCCGCAGGATTCGAATCCGCGACCTCCGGTTTACAAAGCAAGCGGTTCCCCACTGCGCCACGGAGGCTACATATGGTTGATACATATAAGTATACATCGGAGGCGTCATAATTAGGTTACGCTAGCGAGCACTCTCTCCTCTTATCACTCAGGGGTTAATGATTTTCGCATGGAAAAGTACTCAAATGATTACGCCTGCCTGTGGCAAACAAAACAATGTCACATTTATCTATAAATAGTAGGTCGTATGATGCAGGGCGGCTGCGCGGGCGCGGACGGGCGGGATCGACCGCGCATGCGCGAAGATTTGGCACACTCGTTTTACATGCATCTAAAATTGACTGGCACCGATTTATTGATGGCTTATAAAATGCACTTGATGCACACTGGAGAGCCATATAGGCTCGCTTAGTGTTATTAAATAATAACAAATATAACCACAACGGATGGTTCTGGGGGATCCCAGTGAATATACGAAACAAAAAAATAATATATAATATGTAGGGTAAATGTGGGATAGTTGCCCTAGGGGTATAGTTGCCTCGATTGTAATTTCTCTAGTTTGGCGGATGATCACATGTTATTTTATGTATCTTTCGAGAGACTGTAGAGTCTACAGTCTCTCGAAAGTGTGCCTTGCCTTTGAGCCCGCCGCCGGGTGGCGAATTATAGCCCCTCGGGAACTCTGATTACCGGGGGTTCTCCCGAGAACCCTAGTTCAGACACAGTGCTTGCGGGGACGGCCCACCACCACCACCGTCCCCTTCGGAGTCGCCGCCGAACTTCTGAAGAACTTGGTCCCTAGCTTAAGGGTCCTTTTTTAAGGATTGATGATGTGAGAAGACTCTGCAGACTTTTGCGGACGCCTCGCTAGAGCGGGGTTAAGCAGAGGATGCACGCTTACCTGACACCCTCCCTTGGTGCTCGCGCGCCTCGTGGGTTAGGGACCTAGTTATCTAGCGTCTCTATTTCGTCGTTTTGTCGTCGTCGTTATCTACTTTGTCGTTTTTAACCAGTGCGCAATTTTTTGTTATTCTTAAACGAAATTTTAAAAATAGGTAGGTACGTATTTTTTTACTTGTGCAATACTAGTAAAGCCGGCTCTACACTCGCGGCGCGAACGGCCACGAAGACCGCGACAACTGCGAATCACGAGTGTGGGATTATTTATTTATTTTAAAATTGAACAGGGTACAAAAAATATACTTATAAAAACGTGTTCAATAAATGATACAGAGCAACCAAAAAAAAATTGCATTGCATATATACATACCTTTATACATACATTATTATAGTATGAATCTGAAAATTTAAGAGAACTACGAGTACCTCCTCCACACTATAAAAAAACCGCAGCCAAATACGCTACCTTCAAGTGGCGTTGCGTTCCTGAGTATAGGTTAGATGAATAATCCCACAACCTATGGAGTAGTAGCCAGTATTACTGCACAAAAGAGGCCGACGTAAATTATAATCTTTCTACAATATCTGTTAATGATAGGTAATACCAAGTAAGTATATTCTAGATCCATGGGTAATACACAAATTAAAATTCTATGACTTCGAGACGCACTTAGGGCCCATTCGTAACAACATTGCCAAAGCACATCTTGTATATCAATATGTACAGTTCTCATTACACAACATGATGCAGTGTTTAATTTGTAATATTCGTTTAAGAAAGCACATAATAATTATTGGATAACGACAGATTTGTACCTAAATTAATCGAATCATTACGTTCTGGATCTAATCTTTATGATTTTAGGGTTAGTTTTCGGATGATCGCTGGCAGTTGCCTAAAAGCTGTGCAGTGCTAATCCCAAGAACAATCACTTATCGTCGTTGTCAAACCAAAATTTGCTGTGTGCAAAAACTCTATTTTGAATTAACGAGTAAAAACATTTTCGTATAATAATTTTATATGAATTGATAGTTGTCACATAGTGTATCACATAGCAGATTTTATTAGTCAACAATCTAGCTGCGTCACATAGCATATTTTAAAAAGTGCTCGTAGATCGTCGTACAGTGCTCATAGACACATAACAGTTTTTTTATACGGTAGATAGGGCTGTGAACTATACGAAAAGTTCAAAAAGTAAAAATCTCAAAAAGTGCACATAGCAGATTTTGGTTTGACAACGACGTTATGTCTCGTCACTGTATGCACAGGGTTGCAAATAATGGAGTCTGAGAAAATATTGACAACGTGCACACAGTGCATCAAGACCTGTCTATGGAGTCATGGGTTGCTTGCTTATCAGCTTATCACAAATGTGTTAAGCTAAAGATAAGGTCACGATGTCCCAGTTTCTAGTATAACGACTTACTATCGTAACATTCAATTAATATAAATATGACCATTTCTGAGTTAGTTGGAATGCGGCATAAGATATAATTATAAAAATATAGTAAGCAAGTATATTTTTTAAAAGTCATTTGGCCACCAGTTTCAACAGAAACCACGCGTTCCAATTTGGGTCTTAGTACAATTATTTTTACGAACTAGACTAGTGAACTGTTTTTAAATATACTATTTTTATCGTATACAAACAAAATATGTTGGTTCTGGGGCAGGGCATGTATATACAGGACAATATTTAGTCCATTTCGATACGACGGCGACGCTACATTTTACGCAACTAGTCTAGAAGATTGTAGACATCGATATAATATTATATCGATGATTGTAGACTATATTTTGAAATAATGTTTTCTTTTATTTACGCGCATACTACACATTGAAATAAAACTACTTTTACGGAATATATGGCGGTTTATTTTAGGTTTTACTTTCCTGACGTTTCGCATGTTTTACAGCACCCATGGTCAAACCACTCGTGACCAAAGCATGGGTGCTGCAAAGCATCTGTAAAAGTGTAAAAGTAGTTTAATTTAATCTAACTTAGTGCTTTACTGCAATCCCACCTCATGCAAAGCGGCGATGCAATCGGGGATAGTAAAGTACACTAGCTTATTAAAAGCCTGTTCAATGGCCTGTTACGCCTCTCCACTAAATCCATGGCTGCTTAATGATATTTCGCTGCATCAGCCTACATGTGGCTACAGTACACCACATACCAACGGACCTATGCTTTATATAAAATCAATAGCTGTCCCGGTGTGAAGAACCGAACCTTTGCATGGTGTCTTGCATCTACTTTAGCATTGGACTCAATAAACTTCAACTCCCAACATGTGCTGTATTCCAAGGATACCTTCTAAAACTAGGAGCCAAGGTGAACGGGCTCCTTTTAGCGCTTGAGTTACAGCCAGATTAAATCTGACACGACGGTCATCATCCCATTCGGAGACTGCCCGAAGACTGAGACGCGCACGTTCTACCATGGCCTTTCTCTCAGACTGGATGACATCTCTACTGGCCCGAGCACTCGGCAGATATCTTTATACAACAGTTTTGTCATTTGCATAGCCATGCTTTACCGAGCATCAGTTGATCGTTTATACACAGCAAGAAGAGTGGTGCAGAAAGAACATGAGGACTGGGTTCTCCTGGGGCTCTACACAAAGTGCCCCTCAGTGCCTTGCTTTTGAGCTTGCCGCCGGAGGATGTATGTATTATACCAGAGAACCTGTCACGGGGACGGAGGCCGCAACACCGCGGCCCTGTCGTCCTCCTCGGAATCACCTCCATACTCTAATGGACGTCTAGAGCCCACACCCTTGGGGCTGAACATTGGTGTCCAGCGACTCTGAAGTCACTTTGTAACCTAAGCGGCTTGATAGAATTTAATATGTGTGTGTCCTATTTTGCAAAAACCCTATATTATTCCAAGATACAAAATTGCACTAAAACGCGTAAGTACCTTAATTTTGCAACATTATAGACGCAAGACATAATTAAAATGTAGGTATGCATTATTATTACGTGTAACAATTCAATAATATCAAGCCACAATAAAATATGAGTGATTGTAATGAAGTGGCGAATGGCCGAGTTTCGAACCTGAGAAGCTCGGTCAACCGCACCGCCTAGCCTCCCGCACATACCTACCCCACAACACTTGATACGGCAAGCCTTCGTTATTGTCCAACTATTGTGTATTTGTAGAAAACACGTAATAATGAACTATTTTAAACAGAGCCCAGGACGTTCGCCTAATGGTAAGCAACACGTCTGCCCATGGACATCGGCACTGCTGCTTTTCATTCGAGAGCACAGTTAGGGTTGCCAGATGGCCGAGTAATCCGGGAAACGCGTTTGGTGCACATAAAAACGACAATGTACAGCTTTTCATAATTTCAACATTCAACAAGAGCTTTTACAAAGAGTTCGCCCGAAGAATCCAACTCGAATGGGGTCAGCGTTCGGGAAATTACATGACATCCTCTCGTCTGAAATTCCACAATGCCTGAAGACAAAGGATTTTGACCAGTGTGTTTCCAGTGATGGCATATGGTAGTGAGACGTGGTCCTCAACAGCTGGTCTTTTAGAGAAGCTCAGAGTCACACAACAAGGTATGGAGAGAGCTTAGCTGTGCTCGAAGTTTCTTTGCACGACAGAATCCGTAATGAGGAGATTCGCAGAAGAACCAAGGTCATTGACATAGCTCTCAGAATCTGCAAGTTGTAGTGATAATGGGCAGGACACATCGCTTGAAGAATCGATAACGGATGGGGAAGAATGGTTCCCGTGTGGCGACCACGAACCGGAAAACGCAGCGTCGTACTAGGTGAACTGACGACATTGTTCGCGTCGCAGGTAATCGGTGGATACTAATCATTATGTCGTTTGGAGGGGGGCTGGATGATTAACATGGTCAACGAGTGACCGAGAGTGAAATAAGGATAGCTGTGTTAGTACGGCTAAGCCTTTATTTTTAGATTGATGGAGAAATGTGTAGGAAATGATAGGTATGTAGCCAGCCCTAATTAAATGCCCCTCTCACCGGAACACAGCAATGTTTACACTAGCAAGCAGTGCGTTGGCAATATCTGATACTTCGGTGGTAATTATCTGGATGGTCTCTTGCACAAGGGATTTACCACCTATTAAATTAACAAGTATAAATTATAAAAGCATAAAGAGCCGGATTGCGAACAAACAAAATGGTCCTAAATTATACATACATAATAGTATACGTATACATACATATGTATATATTTCAACTCGTCTCGTTAAGACCTTATATATATGTATACGTATATAGTTGGTATATTGATGTTTTGCCCCGAGAAGCTAGCGATTATGGCAACCCCTCCCTTCTAAGCTGGAGGCCTTTGTTCAGTAGTGGACGTTTTTTGGCTGCTGATGATTCATGTTTTCAAAACTAAAAAAAATACAAAATGGCGGCTAGCGGCCACCATATAATTTTTTTGGAAAAATATATAGCCTATCTCACTCCCACAACTAAGACGAATCTAACGACATATTATAAGTCACTGTCCATCACGCTATTTAGGCTGTAGGCCTTGCCAAAGAAATAGACATACATACATACTGTTGAAAAACATTACCCACCGCCTGGGGCATTCGGGCAAATAAGTAACTCTTTCACTGGGAAATTTTAAAACTTTTAGAAAGAAAAATATGTATTATACTTAGTTACCTATAACGGGTGTACGAGGGACATCGTACCAAAAAAATTTTTATAAGGTGTCAAATAATGTCCGTTACAACATTACAGAAACTATTTATATGGAAAATGACAAATGTTTGACTTATTAATTTTCGAGCATGTAATGAATATATGCGGAATAATATTTATTTCTCAAATTACATTGTTAATTTTCTAAAATAATAATAATTAATTGCCTATTAATTAATTGCCTATGTACTGTTTTAGTGCATAAAGAATAAATAAATAAATAATTTTTCCACAAATAAGTAATTTATTGTTTTTAAATACAATTATGCTTTATTATTATACCAATAATGATATTATACAAATTTTATTTTAAAAAAGAGGATTTTTTTTTGGAAATTCATGAAAAAGCCGATGAAAATTTTCAACACTAGAGTTCAGAATCATGTACCTACTGGATCCCTTTTCGGTACGATGTCCCTTACACCCTAAAATAAATATATAAGAATCACTTTGTGTAATTAAGCTCTGTCCACCAATACTATTGTTATTGAGAAAATCTAGTCGAAAATCGCTGAATGCTATCCTAAGAATCTCGTTTTATTAAATAAAAGTTATTATTATGTTAAATCTTTTTTATTTAGATTGAATATACAATTCTAAAATTAGCGACAAGCAAATCGTCTAGTTCAACAATGATAATTGACTATGGAGATAAATCTAGCAATTGAGTGTAAATTGATGAAATGACCCGTTTATTGACAAGAGACTATTGAGAACCATAACAGACGACCAACTTAGGGCATTTCATCAATTGGACTAAATTTTTCGACTACTTACATTGATTTGGATCTTGCAAATATGTACATTATTTAAAACGGTAAATTCAAACATTTAACATAACGACTCTTACACATATAAAAAGGAAACAATGTTATTTGGATAGCAAACACTCATCACTGCATCTCTAATGACGTGTAGCATGTATGTGTAATTAATATACTTACTAAAATATTACGTCAATCACTATAAAAAAATAATACTGTTAAATACCCGGCCAAGTGCGAGTCGGACACATGCACCGATGATTTCGTACCTTCTTTGGACGTATAAAAGTTAATTCGTTATTCATCTACACCTCGCAGCAAAAAAAAAACATATATACCGCACAAATATGTATGCGAACGTTTTAAGGTAATTTCTAAAAAACTGTGCTTTATAGTAACGTAGTTTTAGTTTTCCTGTAAAGAAACCAATAGAGAGCTGGCACTTTCTTTCTCATTCGCGCAAGAAAAGGATGCATTTATATATATTACTAGCTGACCCGCGGAGCTCCGCCCGCGCTTTAATTACATTTTGGTCCCCTTTTCTCCCTACTCCCTTGATTTATCTCTCTCCATCTCTCTCTCTTATAAGAAAAATCTAATTCTAATAAATCTTTCTCTCCCCTCCCGCTTCGGTCCCCGTCACACTCCCCCTCTTCCTCTCCCCGTTGTCCTCTCTGAACCTTCTCCCTCCTCTCTCTTCTCCCAACTTGCTCCCTCTCACTCCCCCCCCCCCCTTGCTCCACCTAACTCCTCCGATCACTCACTCCATCATCCTCCCCTCTCCCTCTCTTGCACCCACCTCTCGTTCTATATATCCTCGTCAATCATGGTATCAGAGGCATAAAATATACTTTAGAACCTATTCTCAGACCTACCCGCAAAATTTCATACATATCGGTTCACCCATCAATTTAATGACCTGGCCTTATGTTGCTTAACCTTAACCTAGCGGTATGAAATATACTTTATGACCTATTCTCTGACCTACCCGATATGCACAAAAAAAAATCTAACAAATCGGTTCACCCATCTATTTAATGACCTTACCTAACGTTGCTTAACCTTAACCTACTGGGATAAAAATTATCCTATGTCCGTTTCCTGGTTCTAAGCTACCTCCCCACCAATTTTAAGCCAAATCGGTTCAGCCGTTCTTGAGTTATAAATAGTGTAACTAACACGACTTTCTTTTATAGTGATTGTATGTTCAATTTCACCGATAGATGCCGCTGTTCATAATGTAAATCACGCTAACATCGTAAATTACTGTCTAATGATATTCGATAATGAAAGTTTTATATTTTTTGCACCTTTTATTGTTGTGACTGTAATACAATACCTATACACTACCTGGACTTGGGGAGTTTCATTAAAATTTCATGAACCCCCCTGAGCCCTAACCTTGAAGCGTTTTTTGGGAGCGCTGTTCATTGTGAATTGTAGTTGCACATTTTATTGCCTATTTCTTTCCTAATCTAGTTTGGACTCGCTCGGGATTTACAGATTTTAACTTTCAAAGATATAGATAATGTCATATTGCTATCAGCAAAGTACTTAGAACAATACAGAAATCTAATGAAAATGTCCTGGGTGTACCGGACCGGCTTACCCCTTACAAAAATTGACCTTTCGCCACTGCCATATCTTATGCAAACTAAATGTCTGCTCAGTCCCTATTGTATATAGCGTAATAATACATATCTTAATGATTAACTGATCAGTCTATAATTACCCTATTCACATACGAAGGAAATTACGTGGTAATATGTGCAAGTAATGTTTCACTGCTTAGCCCCTATGAAACATAGCGTGATGTTTTATATACCAATTTATACCCCTACTTCTACAGTACACATCAGTGAAAGTCCTATCAAAATCCATCCACGGGTTTTCAAATGATACCTGGACAAACAGAACGACAGACAGACAGACAGACAGACAGACAGACAGACAATAATTCCAAAAAAAATTGTTTTGGCCTCTATGTCGATAGTATAGTATCCCCACATAGAAATTTTGGAAAAATATTAAATGTACAGAAAAAGTTCTCTTTGAGTTTTATTATAGTATAGAAGATATGTGATAGAAAGAAACAGAGCATATTGATTTTTTGTCCCTCAGCGTGTGTTCAAAATCTGGCGCACCTACGGTGCGTTTTCTTCAAGTACTCATGAAATTTTCTAGTTCACGACCTAGCTTTGGAGTTTTAAATTGAATTGCATTATGAAATATCGTTTATACTACATAATAGGCGCATTTGAATAAATATCCATAACGTGTGTTAAGTGTACGAATGATTATTTTCCGTTATTTTCTGTCCTTATCGGCGGCACGCTAGCTAGATGTCTTGTTATATTCTGTCTACGGTTATAGCTGATCCGTGCAGTTCCGCCTGTGCATTTTATTACATACTCGCATCCGTTTTTGCTATCGCTCCGACTCCTATTTCCACTCTGACATACGCACATTATTAATTAAAGAAATCAGAGGTACGAGCCGGGGTTCGAACCTGCGCACCTTGTCTTCCAAGGCAAGCGCTCGCCCACTGAGCTGTTACTGTTACGTACAAAATTAACAATTTCGAATTTTCAAACACTAGCATTATTGTAGTAGGACCTACTGAAATATGCCGCTGTTGCATACAAACAGACGAGACGAGACGAGATAAGTCACGCCATAAGGGATTTTTTACTTTTTATTTATATTAAATCAGGTAATCTTGTTCCTAGGCTAATTTATGTATATAAAATATACTTACGATCAGCATTAAAATTGTATATAACCCACCACTACTTTGAAGTTCAGTTGTGTTTTTGCAGTGACAGCGATACGACTAACTCAAGGATCATTTGCCTTGCATCATTACCTCAATACATTTAATAATTAGTAGTCTTCGTGGCACAGTGGAAAACCACTTGCTTTGCAAACTGGAGTTCGCGGGTTCGAGCCCGGTGGGTGGAGAGCAACAACTTTGTGCGGTTGTTCGTTACTGGCTAGAACAATCGCCTGATTGTCTGGAACGTAATATGTGTCGGATTGGCATATAAATAGTCGGTCCTGCTCCAGACAGACCGAGGTCGTGTCGGTCTTTTGTCCCATTAGATGGAAGAGAGAGTGCACTTGTGTCTACGCAATATAATATCTCCCGCGTCATGGCTGATCTTGTGAAAGATAGGGGGTTGTGTTCAATTGGCCAGGAGGACATTATAATTAAATTCGGATCACAACGCTGCCTCAAATGAGAAGATCCGGCAGGAAACAGCGGGCTTGTCATTGTTTCACTTTTTTAAAACAGTGTTTGTCTTGTTACAATTAGATCAGTATCAGCGACAGTGTGTCCTGCCAAAAGATAAAATAAGTGAGACGACTGACTCTTTATTATCGAAGTCTCAGGAGACCGTCCGGCTGGTAGCTTTTTCTGCCAACGTATAAGCTTGGCCATACAAAGAGGTAATGCCGGCAGTCTTTTAGGTACCCTACCCTCTCAGTGCGGCGACAACTTGGAGCAAGTTTTTTTAGTTAGTTTAAGTATATTTGAAAATAAACTGTAAATATTTAGTTTCAATAAATATTATTTCTGTTCCAGAGAGAAAATGAAAAAAATACGACGAAAATACAACAAACTAAAAGGCCAAAGGGATAGTAGTTGGACCAGTCCCCCAAGCAGCACCCACGAGTTGACTCGAGCAGTAGCCATCACTCCCCCCAACCATATTGGAATGAAGGGGGTGACCCGCCACACAAAGCCGACACAAGCAAAGATTTAGAAATTTTGGATGGCGAGCATGACCGATCCAAAATTACAGTTGCTCACTTTTAACATTTAACTTCTGCTGGTAAGCAGTGCCTCGTCAGCAGCCGAAAACACGTCCACTACTGAACAAAGGCCTTTCTCTTAAAAGGAAGGGGTTGCCATAATCCCCACGCTTGGCAGGCGGTTTGGGGATCGCAGTATAGGTGATATATACATTCAAAAGCCGACGCTGCTGCCCATCTTCCTCTTCTCGCTTAGTCGTCTCTTACGACGCCCAATGAGAAGACATGGGGGGATGCAGTTCTAACCCGGCACTCCGCGGGGGGAAGCAGTGCTTATTAACTATAAATTAACAATAATAAGTTAGTGGTGCTACTATCCATGACCGCAACACTACTTGTTATCAACTGTGATCGATCGCAGTCAAGCACGAGCTCATAACGAGCAGAAACACATAATTAAATAATTACATACTAATTAATAGAGTAATTACCATCAGTTTATGAAGTATCTTTTAATTAAGGTTATCAGAGCGAAGAGATGGCTCTTATCTATTAATGTGTTGACATGAAAATAAAATACAATACTTTAATTGCGTTTGGAATTAATATTTTATTCCTATGACAAGAAAAGCGAGACTTTCGCCTGATGGTAAGCAGAACGCCTGCCTAAATCTCACCTTCACCCGAGACCTTATCGTATCTACAGACTACTCAACATAAGTTGAGTAGTAGTAGTCTGTGGTAAATAATTGTCCCATGTCCAAAACGAAAATATCACCTAAAGAACTTTGAAACAATCTAAAAATCGGTCTAGTATAAAACAGAAAGCGCTTAAATATAACACTTATTGTGAGGAGAACAATAAAAACAATGTAGGCCTTAGGCACTCGTCCTGATCGCATAATAATATCACATTAAGTAATATTCCACACAGATATTAATTGATTTTTAATGAAGCTGCTATCCCGCGTAAATAACACGCATGCGCAACACAGACACCTTCAATTAATCTAAATGTAACCCGCGACTATGCTCGCGTGAAATGTGAAATTATCTGAAGCTAGTGATATGTTGAACTTTGATTCACACAAACTTTTCCGCATGACAACGGTATATTTTACCGCTGTAAGTGTCCGCTAAAATAACGCCTATAAAATAGTAAAGAAAAAATCTGCAGTCGATTTTGTATTCTCTGAGATTACCCCAAATATACATTTTTCTGCTGTAAATGTTTGAGTAAAATAACGTAAAACGAAAGAATCGCCTATAAAACAGTAAAAATAAATCTGAAATTGGTTTAGTATTCCCTCATAACCCTGATGGTTCCTGATTACCACCCTGGGATATGGGATATTTTGCAGTTTAAAGCCTAGGTGCTTTCAAAGCAATAACGAGAACCCGCTGTGATCGGAATAGTATTCCATTCCCTCGATTGCCTATTGCCAAAAGGAAAGTATTTGTCAATAGAACAATGAAAAAAATACTGGTCAAGTGCGAGTCGGACTCGCACACCGAGGCTTCCATACCATCTTTGGACGTATTAAACTTATATTACTATTAATGTAACACCTGAGATAACAAAAAAAAAAAACACAAAACTATGTTTCTGTCGAGATTTTTTTAGGATTACCTCCATCCCATTACCATATAAAAAACCGTACTATTCAGAAAGATCATTTTATCTTTCCTGTAAAATATAGATAGACGTATATAATAATAATATAATAATAATACCAGCCCTTGTTTATGTCCCACTGCTGGGCACGGGCCTCCCCTCAAGATGAGGGGGCTTAGGCCATAGTCCACCACGCTGGCCAAGTGCGGGTTGGCGGACTTCACACGTCATTCGAGAGCTAGTTATGCTTTCTCAGACATGCAGGTTTCCTCACGATGTTTTCCTTCACCGAAAGCTAGTAACAATCGCACAAAGACGATTCGCACATGATTCATTGAAGAAATCAGAGGTGCGAGCCGGGGTTCGAACCTGCGCACCTTGTTTCCAAGGCAAGCGCTCGCCCTCTGAGCTGTTACCGCATACGTTTATTTCAGTTTTTCCCTCCACAAACGTCGAAGATAAGGGGGAAGGTATTTTTTTTTCAACATTTTTTATTATAAGCCAAAAACTACGTGACATAAACCAAAATAAAAAAATGTTTTGAAGTGTGCAAATGAAGCCCTTTTATATGATACCCGACTTGATATAGTAGCACAGAATAGATACATATAGATAGATAGTAGTCTCACTTTGAAATTTTGAGATTAAATTTCAGCCCCCATTAAACAAAAGTAAAAGATTTTTTTTTTATTGCGATGAGGTTGGGTAAGTAAAATCTCAAACTATTACATGTTTCAAATTGAGTTCCTAAAATATATAGGTGTGACAGACAGACAGACAGACGAAGTCACACCTTGAGAGTTCCTTTTTTACCTTTTAGGTATGGAATCCTAAAAATAGTTTAGTAGTGCCGATTATGTAACTCTAACAAATATTTTTCCGTGAGAATGGAAGTCCCTAGGGTACAATATACACACAAACGTCTTGCGCATTTTTACTTTTTAATTGAAATCATTTCGGACAAACAGATCAATAAACGGGCTGATGAACAGACAGACAGATGGATGAAGAGGCAGGAAAAATTTGGATGTTTGATTTAAGTAACGCAGCGAACTTTCTAATATAATACAACATCGAAACTAAAAACTTCTAAAATCGCAAACACACACAATTTTATTTTATTTATTTGTATTGCTTATTTATTTCATAACATACCTAATATAACAGTGTAAGCTCCGTGTTTGGTATCATAATTTCTATAAAGCATTTATAAATAAAAAAAAGAAATTAAGAAAAGCATAAATTAGTAACAATATGTTAATTGAAAACATGGGTACGTAAACAACGTTGTAAAACTGATAGTCGTTGTCCCATTGTAGAACTGGAAAAATCGTGATGTGTCTGTGTACCTATTTTATGATCCGTTTCACCCTTTGATAACAAAAAAATCAGCAAATTCTCGAAACGTCATTTTAGTCACTTTAAGTGAACTTTTAAAAGTGAACTTTTGCGTAACATGACGCAGTTACGTTCTATTGGTGCTGTCAAAAAGAAAATAAACGGTTGGACGCTCTATAGATTCACATAGGTACCGCAATTATAGAATTACCAGTTACATCATGTTATTAACACCAGAGATGTGACTTATCTAAGATACAAGTATCTGAAATACAGATACAAGATACAAAATACGTATCTTCATCTTGTATCTAAGATACTTTTAAAAAAATGTATTTGTATCTTGTATTTAAATACCTTTTGTTGGGTATCTTAGTATTTTGTAAATACTTTATTTGCTAAAATACTTTTCGTAATTATTCGCAAAATGTGATTCTATGGTGGCATTAATTTTAAATTATATTACATTGACGGGCCTGTTGTTCTAGCAGTTAGACACCCTGGCCGCTACCCGATAGGTCGTGGCTTCGATTCCCACCAAGTGTGGGCGTTTTTATCTATTTATTTATTTACAATAAAAAAAATATAGGTATTAGTATCATTTGTCTGATTTACATAATACAGGCTCTGCCTAGTTTGGGATCAGATGACCGTATGGGGATTGTCCCAGAATATTATTGCTTTCTATAATTGTACATATCATCAACTTCTCTTTTACCTCTGGTGATTTTCCTTCTCTTTGGCGTAAAGCATATGTCATACCCTTGGCCAAAATTCCCAATCCCTCTTTACCTAGTCATTTTCGCCCTATTTCTATTCTTCCATTCTTGTCTAAAGTGTTAGAAGCCTGTGCTCACAAACAGTTATCTCTTTTTGTACTTCAAAATTCTCTCACTAGTCCCTTTCAATCTGGTTTCAAGACTGGGCATAGCACTGTATCTGCACTTCTTAAGGTGACTGGCGACATTAGATATGCAATGGAAGACGCTAAGGTCACTATTTTAGTCTTGGTTGACTTTTCGAATGCCTTTAACACAGTTAATCATAACCTTCTTTTATCTATCCTTTCCTATCGTTTGGTCTCGCCTGAGGCTCTGGAATGGTTCTCTTCATATCTTCGGGGGCGTCAGCAGTCAGTACGTGTTGATGAGTCTTTCTCGAAATGGTGTGACCTTGATGCTGGTGTCCCTCAAGGCGGAATTCTATCCCCTCTACTTTTTTCTATCTTTATTGATCTTGTTACCTCTGAACTTCAGTCCTTGTATCATCTCTATGCTGATGACTTACAACTTTATTCGGTTGCCAGTATCGACAACATTTCTACAGCTATTTCCATTTTAAATCTGGATCTTGTTGGCATTAAGAATTGGGCAGATAAGTTCGGTATGGCTGTGAACCCCGCTAAGTGTCAGGCAATCATTATTGGTAGCCCTCGTATGCTTGCTAAAGTAGATTTTTCTGCTATCCCGTCACTCCTATTTGATGGTACAATTATTGAATATAGTCCTAGTGTGAAAGACCTGGGCCTACACATTGATGCGACGCTTAGTTGGCAAACACATATTTCTAGTATCAGCCAAAAAGTTACGGGTATCTTGCGGCTACTCTACCGATTTAAAAATTCTCTTCCATCTGCTACTAAAACAATGCTTGTGCAAACCTTAATCTTTCCTTTGATCGACTATGGTGATGTGTGCTATTTAGATCTAAACTCTGATCTTTTAAATAAATTGGATCGAATTATAAACAACTGTATACGCTTCATATATAATCTTCGGAAATATGACCATGTATCCGAACATCGTGCTCTTTTAAAATGGTTTCCCATTCGTAAGCGAAGAACTCTAAGAGCACTAACTACCCTATTTTCTTTGCTTCACTCGTCTACTTCGCCTGCCTATCTTACATCACATTTTCAGTATCTCTGTTCTAGTCATTCTAAATCTCTCCGCTCCTCACATAATCTTCTCCTCAAGTGTCCATCTCATCGTTCTAACTTCATACATTCTTCCTTTTTTGTGCAATCTATTCTTCTCTGGAATGCACTTCCTCAGGAAATCAGGATGGCTAAGAATCGCATAACATTCAAGGCTAAGCTTCGGGAGCATCTCTATCACACATTGGCAGAATGACATCCTTATTCTTCTTCATTTATAATTATTGTATATATTACTAGTATCATAATCACTTTTGTATTAGTTATAGTATATACGTATATATATATATAGTATTTTTATTCATATTTTTATGTATGTATAATATATCTATGTTCTTCAGTTTTTATTTCACACAATTCGGCACCTACCACAAAATATTTCTGCACTACCCTAAGGTAGACTGTTAGAAAATGCCTAAGGCATTAAGTCCGCCTTGTACTATAAGTGCACAAAGTTAAATAAAAAAATAAATAATATATAATTAAATGTCAAAAATAATAAAAAATGTCCAGATTTAATAATACTATAAACTTGTCGGTCAATAACAAAAATTAAAATGAATATACTTACAAAGAATGTCTACAATGCAATTTATAGAAATTCATTAATACTATAATAACATTACCTTATCACCATTTTTCTAGCACCTATTCATCGGGACCTACCCAACAAGCCCAAATTCGGTGGGTCTACGTTTATTGGTGCAGAGATCTTATGACCACCTTCCTGCTCTATCATCAGACCCTGATTACCATTTTTCAAGCAACTACTCATCGAGAAATACCCAACGAGCCCAAATTCTGTATGTCTAGGTTTATTGGGGCCGAGATCCAGTTACTACCTTCTTGCTGATTATCATCAGATCCTGGTGAAGGTTACCATTTTATTTAGTATCATCGGATTTACATATGTTCCAAATTTCAGATCTTTCGGACTAGTAGAAGTGGTGAACCCTACCTCCACTCGGAAAAGAGCCTTCAAACGATTGGACAGATTTTTATGAAACATCTCGCTTCAACTAGCTTTCAAATAAAATAAAAACCGCATACAAATCCGTCGACTGGTTTGAGTGCTACGATGCCACAGACAGACATACTGACAGACAGACTTCCGGACATAGGCGTCAAACTTATAACTCCGTTCGTTTTGAGGGTTATAAATGGTAAACTTCACCAGGGTCTGATAATGATCAACAAGAAGGTGGTAACAGGATCTCGGCCCCAATAAACGTAGACCCAACGAGTTTGAGTTCGTTGGATAGTTCTCGACGAGGATTTGCTAGAAAATGGTGATCAGGGTCTGATGATGGAGCAGGAAAGTCATTGTATCAGTACGTTCACCTAAGTCAGGAATTTTTAAAACTTTTGAATTTGTACGTGCCTTACAAAAGTATTTTATCTTTAAAAAGTATTTGAAAGATACGTATTTTGTATCTAGTATTTCAGATACCTTTCCAGTAAGGTATTTGTATCTGGTATCTAAAATACTTAATTTGAAAGTATCTTGCATCTTGTATTTCAGATACTTTGTCTAAGTATCTTGTACATCACTGATTAACACACAACCCTACGATCGTCCGACGACATTGTATCCGGTTTGAACTAAGGATTGTAGGCAACTAAAATTAGTACACTAATATGTATGTATTTCGTAGTTCGTTAATGCCTCTAAGAACAAATTTAAATATATAACATCAAACTTATTTTCAATTATAAAATTCCCAGGCACATTAGGTTATTCCCAACCCTACAATAGGCCGACGACATTTTTATCGCGTATTGAACTTAAAGATTGCAGACAATCAAGGTTAATACACATTACATGTGTTTACATCCTTGTACTTAAAGGATAACCCCGAATGCATATCGAAGTCGTCTAGACTTTAATCTTTACATCAAAGCTCAATAGTTCTGTACTTATACAATTTGTTTTTTCAATAACCACTTTTGTTTTGTATTAAAAGTTTGTAGTTCTTCATCATCATCATCATCAGCCGGAAGACATTCACTGCTGAACAAAGGCCTTCCCCTTAGAGGGGTCTAAGGGGACAATGAACGACAGTTACCGATTTACATGCACCGGTTGCCTGCGACGCGCACAATATCTTCGGTCGTCCATAGCTCGTTGTGTGACTCTGAGCTTCTCTTGTAATTCGTACATTTAACGTATTATGCCATAGAACCAAAGTAACCGAACTAGCTGAACGTTGATAAGCAGGCTAAAGTGGCTGGTCATAGATGCTGCAGAAACGTTGATCATTGGGGAAGACTGATTGTGGAGTGGAAATCATTATCCGCAAAACGTAGCGCAGGAAGCTCTGTGATCAAGTGGAACGATGATATACGCAAAACAGTGGCTGAAAGAGAAAACCCGAAGATCAAATTCAGCGGCGTGCCTTTGAGGAGGCCTATTTCCAGCAGTGGACTGATGTAGGCTGATTATGATGAATACGAGTTTAAGTAAATAGTTTTTCAATCATTAAAGACGAAATTTGTAATTTTGCGCTTGCACACATCTAAGACAAGTTCATTACCATTTATGGAAATGCGAGTTCAAGTGAGGTATACTTCAGCGTCAGTGTGGAAACGTGGATCGTGATGGATGAGTCATACAATCAAAAGACAAACCCGCAGTATATTACAGTCCTGAATAGAGACATAGCGAGGCTAATAATCAGGCGACATAATTGGCTGGCCGCGTTTACTTCTTGTGCCAAGATGCGTACTTCCTAATTTACAAAACCGTTAACATTTTATGGGCGGATATTGTTGCCAACTGTGCAACGTTTTCGAACTTTTAGACACAGTAAGAACATAATTGTAGGCTCTGTGACACAGCGAGAAGCCGCTCGCTTTACAATCCGGAGGACGTAAATTCCTGCGGGGAGCTACCACTTCGTGTAGTTTTTCCTTACTAGTTAGAACAATACAGAGGCCGATGAACCGACTTTCTAACAAGATAAACTGTCAAAGCCCAAAACGCCCGACTGCGAACTTCTTTTACTACAAACCTCTAAGAGCCTTCTTCAGTCAATTTCATCGTTTGTAAAAATCGTATATCCTTTTGAATCTGAATTATTCAGTGAAAACGACCCCTTATAAGTTTTTCTTGATTTTATCACTTCTAATCAACTTATGTTTTTACTACAATCAAAAATTCTTTCACTACAAACCTCTACGAACCTTCTTCAGACAATTTTGTCGTTTGTCGTAATCGTATATCCTTTTAACGGCAATTATTTAGTGAAAATGACGTCAGAACAAGTTTTTCTTGGTTTTTTCACTTCTAATCAACTTATGTTTTACTACAATTACTACAATCGATAATTCTTTCACTACAAACCTCTACGAACCTTTCTCAGTCAATTTCATCGTTTGTAGTAATCATAAGTACTTGTATCCTTTTTAACAAGAATTATTTTGTGAAAATGACGCCATACAAGTTCTTCTTGTCACATCTAATCAACTTATTTTATTACTACCTTTAGTAGTAATCTTTTAGAACTTTGGAGCTGAATTTAAGTCTAAAGCATTTTGAACTAATACTCCAAAAATAAAAATGTTTTTTTCATTATTTTATTTTTTACTACTAATGATAAAAATTGCAGTACAATTCACTACTAACGATTATTCAAACAGATAAAAAAACACTTGGATTTTCGAATTTCGAGGATAGCTTTTTTATTATTACAAACGAAAACAGTTTCACTACTATCCATCTACATATCGAAATCTTCTAAAATAACTACTATAAAAAATCCGCTTTTCCAAAGTCGGGTGCCAAGTTCACACAGGTAATATCGATGCCCTCTTTTAACTCCGTGAACACTTTGTTTATTTAGTCCCTCGGGGAAAATCCTGTCGCTATCTTATCATTTTTAGGTATTTTCAATAACCCTTTTGTTGCAATTCATTTCTGTAATAAAGCTTTTTTGTTCTCCGCCAGTCCGCCATCATTCGTCAATGTTTATGTATGTGCACAGTGCAATCTATTCTATACTTATAATAAAACTGTAAAATGGTCCATTTCTGTACATTAAAGATATTTTGAAAATTATATTTGGAGGGCATTCTATAACTACTAATATATGATACTAAAGCCAAAACTGTACTTTTTTTCATTTTTGTCTGTCTGTCCGTTTGTCTGTCTGTCTGGTCTGTCTGTCTGTCTGTCTGTCTGTATCACGGCTGCGCATCACGCCGAATTTACTGAATGGATTTAAACGAAACTTGGCATGATTTGAGGTAATACTACGAGGAAGGACATAGGATACTTTTTATCCCGTAATCCAGCACGGTTCCCTCGGGAGACGAGATTAAAGTCATATTGGCACTTGGTTATACGCGTGGCCCGATTTTATCCATTTTCCATTGTAATTATAATAAATAATAATAAGGAAACACTCATAGACAGTTACTGTTGTTATTTTTTTTTTATACTACCAAGGTGGCAAGCAAGCATGCGGCCCGCCTGATGGTAAGCAGTCACCGCAGCCTATAGACGCTAGCAACACCAGAAGAATCACTAGCGCGTTGCCGACCCTTAAGACATTGGATATTAAGTCTTTGTGTCCGGTAATTTCACCAGCTACAGTGCCCTTCACGCCGGAACACAGCAATGTTTACACACTGCTGCTTGGCGGCAGAATATCTGACACTGCGGTGGTACCTACCTGGACAGTTATTGATGTTTGACAATCGATCAGGTTAAGCAACGTTAGGTAAGGTCATTATATAGATGGGTGACCGTTTAATTCCATTTTAACTGGGCGTCTGCGTGCTTCGGAGGGCATGTAAAAAGTGAACCCCAGTTTTTACCGAGTTTAAAAAAAAGGAGGTTATGTATTCGCCGCGATTGTATCTACTAATACTAATAAAAAAAAGGATACACTCATAGACAGTTGTTTTCAATATGTGGCAATCAATCAGGTTAAGCAATTCATTACATAGATGAGTGGCCGTTTACTCAGTCAGTGTGCCAGTTTTTAACCGACTTTAAACAAATGTTATGCATTCAACGTAAACGGATGCTATTCAAAATTTAGCTAACGTAAAAGGAGCGCGAGCGGAGCTGCGCGGGTCGGCTAGTAAAAAATAAATGAAGAGAAGAAAAGATATTGAATTGATGTCGTATAATACTTCGATTTTGTTTAATGATACAAAATATTATTCATATTCATATTCATATTCATTTATTGCTTTATGTAGGTACATAAGTTGTTATAATGATTGTTTGATCCATACATAAACCCTGTAAGGGCACAGCAACTTCTTATTAACTATACGTCCACTATAAGGCACAAACTACGTTATATTACTTTAACAATGCTGAAAATATTCTTTTATAGTGTATAAACAATTATTAATTAAGAAATCTTTTAAAACATTTCTAAATTCTGATAATTTTTCTATATTTGCGATTGAAGGCGCAAGTTTATTATAATTTTTTATTGATTCATGGTAAGCACCTGAACTTACCATGTTTAACCTAGTAAACGGGAGAGCTAGCTTGTCTTTATTTCGTAGATTACGGGGTCTGGAGTAAAATTTTTTGGCTTGTGGGTACAAGTTCTTATTTTGTTTTACAAATTTACATATTTCTAGTATATACATTGAGGTTAGTGTTAAAATTTTTAAATTTTTAAAATGTGCTCTGCAGCTTTCAATATCTTTTATATTTACTAATATTCTTATACATCTTTTTTGCAGTATAAAAAGTTTCTGAGCATCTGTTCCATTTCCCCATAATATTAAGCCGTAACTCAACCACGCATGGGCGTACGCATAATAGGCACTAATAGAGGTTTTTAAATCTGTAGATTTCTTTAATTCATATAAAGCGTATGTAAACCTAGACAGTTTGCCAGCTACTTTATCTATATGTTGTTTCCAGGACAAATTACTGTCGAACTCGATACCTAACAGTGTACTGCTATCTACAAATTTTAGAATTCCATTTTTAAAAGAAATGTTTGCCGTCAGCGGTGATTTTTGACGAGGTTTATACTGCATCATTTTAGTTTTAGCTATATTCAACATTAGGTTATGGTCTTCTAACCATTTTCCTGTTGAGTTAAGTGTGTTATTTACTTGATCACTTAAATCGTCAGAATTTCTACATGGGATAACCAATGTAATATCGTCTGCATAGAGAATTTTTTTGTAATCCATTATCTTAGGCAAATCATTGATATAAATTAAGAATAGGATACAGCCTAGGACACTTCCTTGTGGTATGGAATTTTCAGATATTATTTCGCAACTGGCCAACCTAATACGGATAAAGCGCTTACCTATCAATATTCAATACACTATTAACAATTGCTGCACACAATTAAATTAAAGGACCATCCATCCTCATCCCAGCCTTCGATATGTTATAAAATAATATGTATGATGCCAAGTAGTCCGCCATTGAATCCAAAACCGGACGAGGCGATGGAGAAGAGCGCGCATATGCAAAAATCTTCACTTCTTTGGAGACGTTCCAATAAGAAAACACGCGCGATTTTAACGCAAATTTATTTTTAAATTGCCAAGCATTTTATTGGAACGTATCTTTTGAACTCGAAAGTCCGTCGTGGAATTACATCTGAGGTCATTTTATAAATTACCAAGGACAGGGGGAGGGGGATAATAATAGCTCTACCGATTAAGTGCCAACTAATATCTAATAAGGTAACGTATAGGTTGATTATTATCAGTGGGCGTGGCTTCAAACGAAATGTGTCTGTAGTTTATTTATATATATATATATACTAGCTGATCCGCACAGCTTCGCCAATTTTCAGTTTCTGGACTTTATTTTAAATAGTCTCCTCACGCTCTCATGCTATCGCATAAATTATGCAATCATTTTTATCCATACTTTATTCACTTTCAAAATATGTACATATTATAGACTAAAAAAATCTAAAATATGGAGTTAAAATAACCATAAGTTTCAGGTATTTGGCAGTTCATTTCAGTACCTATTTGTATGGTTGCAGTACACGGATCTCATGTTTTGTAACCCCCAATGCACAAAGGCATGTTATAAGTTTCACTTCTAATGTCTACCGGTGGCATCGTACCTCCCAAACGAATTGCTGATTAAATTTTCAAAATTCAAAGTTTAAAATGAACTTTTGTACTGACTGAACTATCTTTCAACATCACAGTATGTGACGGAAACATACCTTCCTGCAAACTGACGAACCGCGATCCGCAACATGGATTTTTGATTGATAAGGTGAATATACGGGGAATTTACAATAAATTCAGCGGCGATAGATGTGACACGTTTACAGAAAAAGAAATATTTTGCATATCGCAAATTAGTCCTACAAGCGCGGTATCGTTAGTACCTACTTTGCTTCTTCTAAAAATTGCATTTTCTCGTTCCAAATGTCATGATTCGTTTAGAAAACAACATACTGAACAAAAACTACTGAAACTAAAAATATGTATTTACATATAAATCCGGTCCCTTAAGTATTATCAGTAAGTTAATCGATCAGTGAAATAAAATGTATTTAACAAATCTTAGCCCCTATCCCACCGTGTCATTTAAACTGTTGATTTTCCAAAAAAAAAATCGTTTTCAGTAAGTATACCTAGTACGTAATGAACCTGTAACTATGCACTATTTTAATTTTTAATGTGAGAATAAATTTCACCCCTTTGTCTGGTTAGAGGTAGATTTTGAAAAAATACGTAAATAATTATTTTATTTCAATAGCATTTCCCATCGTTATACTATCTAAACTTTTTAGATTGTATATCGATGGCATTTCCACTAAATTTCTAATCAATCGGAAACGGAATCATTTTTCCCCATACAAGGTTCACCAACATTTAGCACACACTTAAGGGTTGTTTTTGAAAATACGCGAAATACTTCTTTACTTTATTAGTTTCGAGTCAATCGACCCGTTAAACAAAAAGTTTCATACATACGAATACACTCTATTAACCCCCTTAAAGGTTGACTTTCCAAAAATCCTTTATTAGTGGAGTCATACATCATAAGAGGAATTTACTGTCCAAATTTCATGTTTCTAGGTTCAGCCGTTTGGGATGTGCGTTGATAGATCAGTCAGTCACTCAGGACATTCTCCTTTAAATATTATGCATATAGATTACATATATACGCTAGAAAAAGACAAAAATCTAATTTTAATGAACGCCTATACGCTTATTAAATGCAACATGATGTTTTAACAGAGCCCTTTAAAGCAACGGGCTCTTTACCTACTTATAGGCCGCCCGGCCACCACACCCAGGTGATCAAGTACGTGTTTTGAAAATTCTATTTTAATTGATATTGACTAAATTCTCACTTTTCTCCATACAATTTCTAGATGCATTTCACACCAGAGCCTCTAGCGGTAACTATTAAAAACTAGTAAAAACAATACATGTTGGTCGACTTCACTATCAAAACCTGAGCTAGAACCAAATGTGTCAAAGCTCTAGTTGGGTGACCAACGATGGCAGGCTTCTTGCGGATTGTTAAATACCTCAACGCTGTCCATGTTGAGGGTTTATTGATACCACCGGACCAGTAGGTAATACATTTTTACTATCGATATAATTTTTTACCACCTGTCAAGTGCTCTATACCTCTACAAGATGCAGGAGTTTATAACCTCGATTGGGACTGTGGGCTCTCCTACATCGGATAAACAAAGCGTGCAATAAAAACTCGCGTTAAAGAACACATAGCTGATGAGAAACACCGACGCTGTACGAAGTCTGCGGTATGTGAACACGTTCAGGATCGCACCCACCATTATATCTGATTTGATAAACTTTAAATCCTCACAAAACAACACCGATTCCTACCTAGGATGATTCGTGAGGCTATTGAAATCAAAAAACCTGCTTATTTCAATAGAGAAGATGGTTGGGTGTTACCACCAGCTTGGGATCCTGTGATAAGTATAATTAAATCCAATTCCAAGCAAAACACTGCACGGCTTCAAGATACTGTATGCTCTTACTGCGGAGATCGGGCCAACAATAATAACTAAGAAGACCTGAGGGTATACCGGCATAATTGTGACATACGGACGTTTAACATCTCAGTCCTCCCGTGATCAGGGATGCTGCAAAGCATTCGTAACGTCGGGATAGTAAAATCTAAAATAAACCGCGATGAAATCCAAAAAAGTTTGATTTCAATCGATATAATTTTTACAATCTGTGTTTAGCGGCTTTCGTCAAGTAATGTCGTGATTCTGCTAGCACAAGTAAAATAAATAATAACTATATATACGCTAGCGCAAGTACCCTCTTTTTATGTTGTCGCAGGGGAATCTTCAATCAAAAGGTCCCCGGGATCTGTGGGGGTCAACCGGGGTATGTGAAAATCTTACTCACTAAAACCGCCGCGGCTGTCGCTTCGACACATGAGAGGACCTGGGCTCACCGGTGGGATCTGCACTAGGAACCGCTTAGGGCCTTGCCTTTGAGTCCACCGCCGGGTGGTGCATTTTAGCCCCCGGGGACCAGACACGGTGCATACGAGGACGGGGGCCGCAACCTCGCCGCCGTCCTCCTCGGCGTCGCCGCCGTACTCAATGCACGTCTCGGGCCCACGCCACGGATTCCGAAGAACACAGGTACGAGTTTCAATCGTAAACGAAAATGTTAATATTTCTAGCTTCCTCTTTCATATTTTACTAATTTTTGATGGTTTATTAAGGGTGAATTCAAATTTGCAGTGCGACTGCAGCGCCGCAGACGCTCTGCTTTGTAAATCCATATAAATCGAAAAATTTGAATTCACCCCAAATGTCGGTCCTCCGCCAGATGTCTCTCATGTCGTTTTTTCATCCCATCGGACGGTTAATACGGAGATAGTACACATCAGTCTGCTCAAATAGTTGGGCACAATTTTTTTTCATATTTGAGTAAAATCAAAGACGAGCCCTTTTTGTAGTTTCGAGCGTTTCTGCCATACCTATTATTGGAAACAAGTCTATTAGTAGAAATCTAAATATAGGTCCCTTTAAATCTAGTAGCTTCCGTGGTGCCTTACAGGTGGACTAACTCTAGTTGGTGCATCTGTAAGAATCTTTCGTTCTGAGGTTTTATCGACCTGTGTGATTTTTATTTGTCTTTTCAAAGGAGGGAAGTGGAATTTTTATTTTTCCAACTCCTCATATATACTTTTCTAATTAAATTTGTTGCGGGTTCCAAGATAATTTAGCGTTTCCACGGGACTCGCTGAGGGTCAAACCTCGGTGGCTTCGGTGGTGACCACTGTGGATCCTGGCTAACAGGAGTCACAGTGGTGGGAATGAGTGGTGGGATTAGTCCCAAAAAAAAGAATATATGTAGTTTCGATTGCTACAGGCCTCGCCGGCGCCCATCGCCGCGCCGAGCCAGGGTAAATTGCCATACATTTCGCTCAGACAAACTGAAAGTATAATCAGAGCATCAGGCGCATGACGTGTGTAGGCTATCTTACGATGCCATTTTAGTGATTGCATAACCAAACCTTGCTATTATAATAAACTAGCTGTAACCCGCGGCTTCGCCCGCGTTTACTTTGTCACTCAAACGTGTTTTGAATTATGGATAGAGGTTTTTTAAAATATTGTTTACACTAATGTTGTCTTTTATTTACGCGAATACTACACATTGAAATTAAACTACTTCTACGGATTTAATCGCGGTTTATTTTAGCTTTTACTATCCCGGAGTTACGAATACTTTGCAGCACCCATGGTCACGGGTGGACTGAGATATTGAACGTCCTTATGTCATAATTATGCCGGTGTATCCTCAGGTCTTCTTAGTTATTATTATTGGTACGATCTTCCGACGCTCGATTTCAATATTGTTCACACTTTTAGTAACCCTGATCTAATAGGTATCAAGTATGTAGCCTGTATTTTTGTGTAAGCTATCATAGCTCCCATTTCTTAAATATTTACTTCTTTATTTAAAAAGATACTGTACTTATTTTGCAATTCCATTAAAAAACTTATGAGGTTGTTAAGTGGAAACCATTTGGTAACCCCGTTGGTAGATACCCTTAGCGGTTGATTTTCGAAAAATGCTGGAAATTAGTTTATTAAATAGTTTTCTTTAGTTCATTCACTGAGTTTCGTTACCATAGTTGCATTATAGCATTAAATGGAGATCTTTCTTCACCCAAACTTTAGGGATTTTTCGAAGAATGCCGGAAATGGTTTCTTAGATTCTTGTATGCAATACATAAAATATGTCGTGTGGCTGTAGGAATAAAATATTTTTTGGAAATCAATTGAACGCTTTTAGGGGTTAATTAAAAAAATTACATGGATTACTTCAATATGACGAATGTATCCGCAAAGTGGCACCAGTGCAGCATGTTTTTTTTTGCGTTTGATACTCAAAAACCGTGCTATAACCCCGTTAAGATTTTCAAAACAAATGTGTTAGACGTGTTTCTCAATTATTTGATAAGTACACTGACAAAGTTTTGTGTCTTTGAAAAAATATTTCTTTGCATACAAACTTTGATACCTCATTTGTCCCATGGATTTTCGAATAAAACATTACACACAACACAACAAAAAAAGAACCGACTTCAATAACACTATAAAGCATAAAATAATTTAAATGTTATTGAAGTTGGTGTAGACGTACCTACTGTGTATATTTTCTTCAGAAACACTTTATCCGGTCCTAATGAAATTAGCATGAAATCATTACAGTAATTTACTCTCTTGAATAAAAAAAGAATAATAGAAATCGGTCCATATTTGTCAGAGTAATGTAATGGAGAACATCAGATTCATTGTTTTTAACCGACTTCAAAGAAGGAGGAGGTTCTCAATTTGTCTGTATATATTCTTTTTTTTTACCAGATTAATTACTCCACATCAATCATGGTTCTCCAGGAAGTTCTTCTCCGGTTGTGATAAAATTTATACATATTCATTACAGTGGTTCCTTTTTTCGAAAAAAAAAGATTCATTGAAATTGGTAAATACAAATATTGGCAGAGTTTGACCATTTTTGTCCTTAAAAAGCGATAAAAACTTCATCTTTTAGGCATTCCTACAATTTTGCAATTCCATTAAAAACTTATGACCTGGTAACTTGGTAACCCCGTTGGTAGATACCCTTAGCGGTTGAGTTTCAAAAAATGCTGAAAATTTGTTTGTTTAATTGTTTTGTTGACTCTATGTACCGAGTTTCGTTACTCTAGCTGTATTGTAATATTTAATGGAAATCGTTCTATGTGTAAACTTTCCAACCCCATTATACGACTTTAGGGGTTGTTTTACGCTAAATGCCGGAAATGGGTTTCTTAGATTCTTGTGTGCAATATATAAATTAAGTGTTATGACTGCAGGTCGAAGAACATTTTTGGACCCCAAATGGACCCCTTTATGAGTTTATTTTCAAAAACTATTTACACATGGATTGCTTTAGTTTGATTAATGTATTCGCAAAGTTTCATCAATGTAGCATAATATTTTTCTGCGGTTCAAACTTAAAAACCATACTAAAACCCGTTTAAGGGTAGATTTTCAAAAAGTTGTGATACAGGTGTTTCTTCATTTCTTTTGTTTAGTACGTTGACAAAATTTCGTGTGTATGTGATGAAAAAAAAAATGTTTTCCATACAAACTATGAGACCCCATTTGACCCACTTAGGGCTTGATTATCGAAAAATGCAAGTAGCATTAAATGGAGATCGTTCTACGTGTAAACTTTCCAACCCCATTAAATGACCATAGGGATTGATTTTTGCAAAATGCAAAAATGTGTGCAACACATAAATTAAGTCTTATGACTGTAAGTCGAAAAATATTTTTTGGACCCCAATCGGACCCCCTTTGAGAGTTGATTTTAAAAAAATGATTATTTGTACAATAATTGTTTTAGTTTGATAAATGAATACGTAAAAAATTTTCAATGCAGCAATATTATTTTTTTCCGCGTTTCATACTCAAAAACCATGCTAACACCCCTTTACGGGTCGAATTAGATAAAATTGTGATACACGTGCTTCTTAATTTCTTTGGCTTAGTACATTGACAAAATTTTATATCCATGTGATAACGAAAAATAAATTTTCCATACTAACTTTAGGAGCTCATTTGACACACTTAGGGGTTGATTTTACAAAAATGCTCAGAATTAGTTTGTTAAATTGTTGTTTTGAGTTTATTTACTGAGTTTCGTTACTCTAGCTGCATCATAGCATGAAATGGAAATCCTTCTTTGTGCAATCTTTCCAACCCCTTGATATGACTTTAGGGGTTGTCTTTCGAAACATGCTGGAAATAGGTTTCTTAGATTCGTGTGTACAATATATAAACTACGTCTTATGACTGTAGGTCGAAAAACATTTTTTGGACCCCAATTGGACCTATTTCGGAGTTGATTCTCAAAACATGATTATTTACACATGGATTGCTTTAATTTGATAAATATATTCGCAAAGTAGTCCGCCAACCCGCACTTGGCCAGCGTGGTGGACTATGGCCTAAGCCCCTTCAACTTGAAGGGAGGCCCGTGCCCAGCAGTGGGACATAAACAAGGGCTGGTATTATTATTATTATTATTCGCAAAGTTTCATCAATGCAGTACGTATGTTTCTTTTTCACATTTCATACTCAAAAACCATGTTAAAACCCCTTTAAGGGTCGATTATCAAAAAGTTGTAATACACGTGTTTCTTTATTTGTTTTGCTCAGTATTTTAACATAGTTTCGTTTAGGTGTGACGAAAAAAAAAATATTTTCATACAAACTTTGGGAGCCCATTTGACGCACTTAGGGGTTGATTTTACATAAATGCTCAAAATTAGTTTTTTCAATTGTTGTGTTGAGTTTATTTACCGAGTTTCGTTACTCTAGCTGCATCATAGGATGAAATGGAAATCCTTCTTTGTGCAAACTTTGAAACCCCATTAAAAAACTTTAGGGGTAGTTTTTCGAAAAATGCTGGAAATAGGTTTCTTAGATTCTTGTGTGCAATATATAAACTAAGTTTTATGACTATAGGTCGAGAAACATTTTTTGGACCCCAATTTGACCCCTTTAAGAGTTGATTTTTAAAAAATAATTATTTGCACTTGGATTGCTATAATTTGATTAATGTATTCGCAAATTTTCAGCAATGCAGTATGAATTTTTTTTCCCGCGTTGAATACTCAAAAACCAGGCTAAAATCCCAATATGACTCGATTTTCAAAAAGTGTGATACACGTGTTTCTTTATTTCTTTTGTATAGTACACTGACAAAGTTTCATGTTCGTGTGACGAAAAAAAATTTCTTTTCCATATAAACTTTGAGAGCCCATTTGACCCACTTAGGTATGGAATTTCGAAAAATCCGTTCTTATTGTTCACCTAGACTATTTGAATAATGTTGGTTCCAAATTTCAAGATTGTACGTTATATGGTTTTTGCTGTATCGTGATTCCTAGAAAACACCCTGCTCTTTTATTAATATAGATAATAACACAAGCAGACGCACCAAAATTAAATTTGGCAGGTTATTTTAGAAATAAATGAAGCAGCTACTAACTAGAGCCAGTGTTCTTCTTTCTCCAAAGCCAACTTTATTAAATTTAGATACTTTTGACATGAATCAGCACACTTACCTTTCAGTATGTGAGCAGGAACGGCCGCGAACATTCGGGACCATCTGTCATAAGCAAAAGATTTCTCAATATTACACGCAAAAAACTAATAAGCGCTGACGATAACAATGTTCAGCTATTGTTTGTTGAAGGTACATAAGAACAAACGAAAAAACAGCTAGCAATGACATTTCAATAATCTTTTCAGTGCACTAATATGTAAAAGATCAAAATCGGATCTTGTGAAGAAAATCAGGGTATACGTCCAAATATATTAAGCATTCTTTTTTTACAGACCAAATTGCGGTTCATCTTAATTTGTAACTTCCCGACGCAAATGTCGACGAAGAAATGTGAAATGTTATTTTTTGTGTTATGGTTAATAGCTTTCGGTGAAGGAAAACATCGTGAGGAAAGCTGCATGTCTGAAAAAGCCTAACTAGCTTGCGAATGACGTGTGAAGTTCGTCAACCCGCACTTGACCAGCGTGGTGGACTACGGCATAAGCCCCCTCATCTTGAGGGAAGGCCCAACAGTGGGACATAAACAAGGACTGGTATTATAATGGTTAATAGCCAACCTAATTTCAGAGTTACTCAAGCAATGACCGCTGGTTATATGATAACAACTGGGATTGATTTTTTACGTGCGCTCCGAAGCCTGTAGACGCTTGGTGGAAAAGCCAAAAAGGTCACCCATCTAAGGACTGTCCTTGCCTGACGTTGCTTAACCAACTGATCGTTTGTTCTGGCTATGAGTCTCTTGTGTCCGGTAATTTCACGAGCTACACTGCCCTTAAAACCGAAACACAGCAATGTTTACTTATTAATGCTTAGCAGCAGAATATTTGACACTGCGGTGGTACCTACGTGGACAGTTCCTTGCACAAGAATATGGCTATCATAAATAAAATGGCAGAGTCGCTGGAGGACCTCAATACGATGCTCAGCGACCTCAGTAGCGTTTCCCAACAGGTGGGTCTTAAAATGAACATGGACAAGACGAAGATCATGTCTAATGTCCATGTTGCACCCGTACCGGTAGTTGTTGGGAACGATACACTCGAAGTTGTTGACCACTACGTATACCTAGGACAAACTGTCCAGTTAGGTCGGTCCAACTTTGACAAAGAGGTCGCCCGAAGAATCCAACTCGGATGGGCAGCGTTCGGGAAACTACGCGATATCTTCTCGTCCAAAATACCGCAGTGCCTGAAGACGAAGGTTTTTAACCAGTGTGTGTTGCCAGTGATGACATATGGTACTGAGACGTGGTCTCTAACGGCTGGCCTTTTAGAAAAGTTCAGAGTCACACAACGAGCCATGGAGAGAGCTATGCTCGGAGTTTCTTTGCGCGACAGAATCCGAAATGTGGAGATTCGCCGAAGAACTAAGGTCACCGACATAGCTCTCAGAATCTGCAAGTTGAAGTGGCAATGGGCAGGCCACATCGCTCGAAGAACCGATAACCGTTGGGGAAGAAAGGTTCTCGAGTGGCGACCACGAACCGGAAGACGCAGCGTTGGCAGGCCTCCCACTAGGTGGACAGACGACATTGTGCGCGTCGCAGGTAACCGGTGGATGCAAATAGCCAATTGTCGTTCATTGTGGCGTTCTAAGGGGGAGGCCTATGTTCAGCAGTGGACGTCTTCCGGCTGATGATGATGATGATGATGAAATAAAATGGCCGAGTACTACCACCGGCTTAGGATCCTGTGATAAAATATGAATAATCCAAAACCAAGCACGCGTAACACTGTAAACCTCATGATCGCCCAATTTTTTTTCACTACATCCTATCCTACATATCTATGGGACAAAATATTTTTAGGGTTATATACCACAGACAATTCAATGCTGCTTTCGTACGGTAATAATACTTTAGTAAAAATAGAGGAAATGTTAGAAACGAAACAAGAAATTCTCAGAGTTGTGAATGAATAAATTATTAGTTTAAAAAACTAAAAATACACGCTTTTATAAGAACTACTGCACTAAAAAGCAATAAATAAATTAACGAAACCGTTCTTTCTTTCTTTCTACCCCATGCTTGTAATTTATAGATTATATTTATGTGTAAAGGCGTGGGGCGCCTTTCTCTGTAAATGATTACAAATGATTGTCATGTGAATACAAATACTTAGCGTTCTTGAAATTTAACAGAAATGTTAAGCTGTTATTCAGAAAAGGCGCCCCACGCTTTTACACATAAATATAATTCATAAATTACAAGCACGGGGTAGAAAGAAAGAAAGAACGGTTTCGTTAATTTATTTATTGCTTTTAGTGCAGTAGTTCTTATAAAAGCGTGTATTTTTAGTTTTTTAAACTAATAATTTATTTTATACTTTTTAGTCTTAGAAATATAATATTCGCCTAAACTACGGATAGAATTAGCCCAAGTATTGATTTGTTCGTAGCTTGAATAGTAGGCAGGTTGTGGCAAAACATATTTTTACTAAACTAGGTATTAAGCGTAGGTATCTGATTGAGTTTAAGAAAGCACTACGTATTTACCTTTTAAACAGTCGAAAGTACGCTAAAAGTCAATAGCTTCACATGTAGTATTCAAGGGTTCCGTTACCAACCTTCCGGGTCCATCAACAGGTCCACGTTATTAGGCAAAGTGAATATAACTCCTATATACAAATCAAATGAGTCCAAGCTCGATGGGTTTACTAGTAATCATTCCAGGGTTCCGTCAACCACCTTTTATTTCCATCATCAACCCTGATTATTGGGCAAAGTAAATAGAACTTTTTAATACGAATCAAATGAGCCCAAACTCAACGAGTTTACTAGTAGCCGTTCCAGGGTTCAGTCACCCACCTTCCTGTTCCATCATCAGGTTCTGATTATTGGGCAAAGTGAATAGAACTCTTTAATACAAATTAAATGAGTCCAAAGTCGATGTGTTTACTAGTAGCCATTGCAGGGTTCCATCACCCACATTCCAGTTCCATCATCAGGCCTTTATTAATGGTCAAAGTGAAAAGAACTCTTTAAAACAAATCAAGTGAGCCCACACTTGATGTGTTTACTAGTAGCCAATCCAGGATTCCGTCACGTCACCCACCTTCCCATTCCATCATCAGGTCCTGATTAATGGTTAATGCCAAAAGAACTCTTTAAAACAAATCAAACGAACCCAAATCGATGTGTTTACTAGTAGCCATTCAAGGGTTCCGTCACCCACCTTCCAGTTCCATCATCAGACCCTCAGTAATGGCCAAACTGAAAATAACTTTTTAATAAGAATGAAATGAGCCCAAACTCGATGTGTTTACTAGTAGCCATTCCAGGGTTTCATCGCCCACCTTCCAGTTCCATCATCAGGTCCTCATTAATGGTCAAAGTGAAAAGAACTCTTTAAAAACAAATCAAATGAGCCCACACTCGATGTGTTTACTAGTAGCCAATCCAGGGCTCCGTCACCCCCCTTCCTGTTCCATCATCAGGTCCTCATTATTGGTCAAATTGAAAATAACTCTTTAAAACAAATCATATGAGTCCAAACTTGATGTGTTTACTAGTAGCCATTCCAGGGTTCCGTTACCCACCTTCCTGTTCCATCATCAGGTACTCATTAATGGTCAAAGTGAAAAGAACTCTTTAAAACAAATCAAATGAGCCTACACTCGATGTGTTTACTAGTAGCCAATCCAGGGTTCCGTCACCCACCTTCCTGTTCCATCATCAGGTCCTGATTAATGGTTAATGTGAAAAGAACTCTTTAAAACAAATCAAATGAACCCAAACTCGATGTGTTTACTAGTAGCCATTCCAGGGTTCCGTCACCCACCTTCTCCAGTTCCACCATCAGGTCCTCATTAATAGTCAAAGTGAAAAGAACTCTTTAAAACGAATCAAATGAGCCCACACTCGATGTGTTTACTAGTAGCCAAACCAGGGTTCCGTCACCCACCTTCCTGTTCCATCATCAGGTCCTGAATAATGGTTAATGTGAAAAGAACTCTTTAAAACAAATCAAATGAACCCAAACTTGATGTGTTTACTAGTAGCCATTCTAGGGTTCCGTCACCCACCTTCTCCAGATCCACCATCAGGTCCTCATTAATAGTCAAAGTGAAAAGAACCCTTTAAAACAAATCAAATGAACCCAAACTCGATTAGTTTACTAGTAGCCACCCAAGGGTTCTCTTATCCACCTTCGAGCCCCAGCATCAGATCAGCTCGATGATACCATATTATTGTATTGTCACCGGTCCTTGATACATGTGCAAAATTTCAAATGTTTTGAACGTGTAGAAGTGGGTCAAAATTGCATCGCAAGATTCCATTACCATCATACATACAAAGTTACATACATACATACATACAGGGCCCCTACCACCACCTCTATTAGCAGTATTATTACCACCTTTCTTGACATGAGATAGAGATGCCTATATACGTAGTTTATAGCTCTGTCACTTTCTATCGAGAAAGTATGGTGAATATAATATTGCTATTAGAGGTCGTGGTACAGGCCCTGGTCAAGCTAATAAAATAATAATAAACTAGAAACAGGATAAGGTATCCCTGTCTCTGTTTGTCCTTTCTATAAATAACCTGATACCATGATACAAAATGAGTCAACCGATACTGTACTGAAGTACACAGATAACATCTGTATTGGAAATTAGCGTGGCTATTCCTGAATAGCTTATAAACCAAATGGCCGTGCACTTGAACGGACTGGACTATAATTGACTCCGTCGATAATCTTCGAAAAAGCGCTTACGCACTACTTCTAATCTGACAAGGAAATACGGATCTAGAAAACTCGGAACGAAGTTAGATATCGTTGGTTGCACTGCAGAGTCCGGCCCCAATCCGATAAAATTCGGATGGATTTCCCTTGTATAATCAGTCTCCTTGCCCTATTACGATACGAATTCCTCCGATTTCGAATATATTACATACATTTCCTTTGACAACGCCGTCCGATAGATACCGCTATAGAATTGTATAATTGAAAATAGGAGTATAAGCGTTAATACTGAAAAACTAAATCACCTCGGGTTTGGATCAGTTAGACGCAGTGTGCAAGCACTCTAACCCATACCGCATATTTATGATTGTTTTATGCTCTATAAAGACGGTTAGAGCCATTCGCCTTATAGTAGGCAACACGCTTACCCACGATTGCTTTGTACTACCGTTCTTCACTTGAGATATTAGTATTGGGGTGCCTTCAAATTTCAGCGCGGATGCAGCGCTGCAGACGCTCTGCCATGTAAATCCATATAAAACAAAAACGCGCGGCCGCAGCGCTGCAGCCGCGCGTCTCATTTATATGGATTTCTGCTAATCTGACTTGTACGTACCATCACAGTGTTAGATACTCTGCCGCCAGCAGAGTATCTAATATATATTCTGTGCGCTGTTGTATAGGGTACTGTATCTGGTGAAATTACGTACAAAAGAAATATTGCAGCTGTCTTTTGGCAAGAGTGTCGCTTACTATCAGGTAAAAGTCTCGCTTGTTTCGTCACTAAGTTGAATAAAAAAAGTCTTATAGCTTCTGTGGTGTGGCTTGCATCTTAATAAGGAGATTGTGGGATTGAATCCTCCGCGTTGCGACATTTTTGTATCGTTCCATACTGGCTATTATAAGTTAGACAGGCTAATCAATTGGTTGTGTCCTTAGAGGATAGTTACTCTGAGGTTGTGTCAGCAAAGTCACGTGATCCATGCGTACGATGCTCAGAAGTTGTCCAGAATATACTTACTAACTAGATTGCAGTAATAATACAATATTAATATCCTGGGACAAAGGACAACGAATGCATTTTATGCGAAACTTTTATCCATCCCAGACAGACGCTGATTATATGACTTAAGATCTCGAGAACAACCCCAGACAGTTCATTGGACTCGTAAAATCTAACAAAACATTATTACACATTCATCAGACACTATACTTAATAGAATGATAATAATAATGTATCAATCAATGAATTAGTTAATTTTTTTGAGTAAAACAATGTCACATGCGCCAGTCCATCACTTTATTAGTTTACCCCGCAGAATAGAATAGATTCATGTGGTTATCATGCTTATCATCATAATTTAGAGAATTTATTTCAGAAGGTTTAATTGTTTAGGTTTAGAACTTATATCGACGTTTAGAACCTTCAAACCGCACGAATTGGAGAGCTGCTACTAACTATATGATAGAAAGAAATGATAGCCCTTCATGAATTTCATGAATTAATTTTTACTATGAAACCACCAATAAAACGTTAATAGTATCCAACCTAAAGTCAAAGTAAGGTCATCTTGATTTATTTATGTTTAGGGTAATGGTATAACTATCATGCTTTCAACATCGAGGACAATGACCTGTGACAATTTATAGCCGTCAAAGTGAGAATCTGTAAACATTGATACGATGTCAATTTCCAAGTGTTGTCCGTCCCATAATTTAATTGTTGTTTATGTACGCGCTCAATTTAAATCTCGTATTTGGATGAACGTCGGGGAGACTGGGTACGATTGTGCCAGGGTACGGTTGTGACAGTCGTCGTATTAGCGAAATTATATGGAATATCGGGATGGGTGCAAGAGAAGAAAGGAGCAGCGTGCTTGTCTGCATCTGTTCCACAGAATTGCATCAGCAATCGCGCGACGTTTCTAGTACCACATTACTTTTTATCAATGAAAAGTAAATTTTTTTCTTCGACATCTTTTAGTAATTGTTGATTCATGTGTAGGTACAGATAGAGTAATGAGTGTTATGTCTCGTTAAAATTTAAACATCGGTAGTTAATTAAATAGCAGTGATTACTTTGTAAGTAGATACATCGGTATAGTCACGGCAATTGTTTTTTTGCGAATGCCTGCAATGGTTACGGTTGTTGTGCCATATTTTTTGGGTACGTTTGTGAAACAAGTATAGGTTTTATATGCCTTGACAATGTGTGAGGAAGACGGAAAGGAGTCCGTTTGTGTAAACTAAGTTTAAACATGCAACAAATTGCATGTTCATAATTAGTTTACACATATGTTTATTATTTCTTATGATGACATTTTCAGCTGATTCACTGATTTTGATATGCCTACCTACCGTTATAATATTATTTTTATGTATTTTGACGCCAGTTAACGTAATGTATAATTAACTGTTTGACTGATAAATATTAAGACAGTTATTATAATAATTATAGATGCTACAGTGCGTTACTAGTAATAAGCGTATAAAGTGTTCCTAAATTTTATTTCCTTTGTTATGTATTTTTTCCAGAAGTACCTATATTTTATTACATTATATTACATATCACCTGCAATAAAAGAGATTATAGACAAATTAGGTGTATTTTTGAACCTGTCACTTCCGACCCCAAACACTGGCACAATCGTCCCTGGGGTGGGGTCGATTGTGACATTTTTTTCTAATATCATCCTATATGTTAACCATTGCACTTAAAGGCAAAAATTGTAGTATTTATACGTAGACAAATGTACATTTAACTGTAAAAAATACCTTTCTTCCAGCTAACTAAAATAATAACAAAGTTATGGGCGATCTAATGAAAATTGTCACAACCGTACCCAGTCTACCTTAGTAAGTAAACATGGTTGTAGTAGTGATGGATAATGGTGCATAAGAAAGTTGTCCACCGCCCACGAAATGTTTTAATATTCATTTAGGCTAGTGCTAGAACACAAACCGACCAGTGGTGTTACTCTGAATGACTCCAAATCAATAGTTAAATTTCAGATGGCAGCGCCATGCGGTTGCTAGTATACCGCATGGCGCTGCCATCTGCTTATTTATAATTGCATAAAAGAAAAATAATATATATACGTATATAGCAAGGGGCGATGCAATCGCGGATAGTACAGGTATCAAAAACTATTAAAAAAAAAACGACTTCAAAGTAAATTATCTAAAAAGCATAAAATAATTAATTATTAATTGCTTATAGCGATAAGACCGCATTTGTACATTCTATGTTTTAGTTCTAAGTTTATATTGTAAACATCTTCTTGGTGGAGAAGATGGTTGGGTGTTACCACCGGCTTGGGATCCTGTGATAAATATAATTAAATCCAATATCAAGCAAAGCACTGCACGGCCTCCAGATACTGTAAGCTCTTACTGCGTAGATCGGACCAACAATAATAACTAAGAAGATCTGAGGGATCACCGGCATAATTGTGACATAAGGACGTTCAACATCTCAGTCCTCCCGTGACCATGGGTGCTGCAAAGCATGCGAAACGTCGGGATAGTAAAATCAAAAATAAACCGCGATATAATCCGTAAAAGTAGTTTGATTTCGATGTAAAAGAGTATTATATTCTATTCTAATAACGAAAATATATACCTGTGTGAACTTGGCACCCGACTTTGGAAAAACGATTTTTTTTTAGTTTTTTCGAGAAGCCTTCGGTAAGTAGTGGATAGTAGTGAAACTATTTTCGTTTGTAGTAATTCCAAAAAAAAAAAAAAAATTAAAAAAAATATGCTGTCCCCCGAAATTTTAAAAACCACGTTTTTTCTACTGTTTCCATTAGATAATGGTTAGTAGTGGATTGCAGTGCAATTTTTATCGTAAGTAGTAAAAAAGAAAAAAAAAGAAAAAACTTTTTATTTTAGAGTAGTATTTCAACATGCTTTAGAAGTAAATTCAGTTCCTAAGGTCTGAAAGATTACTACTAATGGTAGAATTTACCAAGGAAGGTTCGTAGAGGTTTGTAGTGAACGAATTTTCGTTTGTAGTAACTGTAGTAAAAATCTACATTGACTAGAAGTTATAAAATCAAGAAAATCTTGTTCGGGCGTCAATCTCACTGAATAACTCCGCTGTAAGAGGATGTACGATTACTACAAACGATGAATTTGACTGAGAAAGGTTCGTAGAGGTTTGTAGTGAACGAATTTTCGTTTGTAGTAACTGTAGTAAAAATCTACATAGACTAGAAGTTATAAACTCAAGAAAATCTTGTTTGGGCGTCAATCTCACTGAATAACTCTGCTTTAAGAGGATGTACGATTACTACAAACGATGAAATTGACTGAGAAAGGTTCGTAGAGGTTTGTAGTGAACGAATTTTCGTTTGTAGTAACTGTAGTAAAAATCTACATAGACTAGAAGTTATAAAATCAAGAAAATCTTGTTCGGGCGTCATTGTCAGTGAATAATTCTGGTTTTAAAGGATATACGATTACTACAAACGATGAAATCGATAGAGGAAGGTTCGTAGAGGTTTGTAGTGAACGAATTTTCGTTTGTAGTAACTGTAGTAAAAACATAGGTTGATCAGAAGTGATAAAATCAAAAAAAACTTGTTCGGTCGTCATTGTCAGTGAATAATTCTGGTGTAAAAGGATATACGATTACTACAGTTATTATAAAGTTTTTTTAACGAAAATTCGTTAACGAAAATTCGTTCACTACAAACCTCTACGAACCTTTCTCAGTCAATTTCATCGTTTGTAGTAATCGTATATCCTGTTAAACCAGAGTTATTCAGTGAGATTGACGCCCAAACAAGATTTTATTGATTTTGTAACTTCTAATCAATGTAGATTTTTACTAAAGTTACTACAAACAAAAATTCGTTCACTACAAACCTCTACGAACCTTTCTCAGTCAAATTCATCGTTTGTAGCAATCGTACATCCTCTTAAAGCAGAGTTATTCAGTGAGATTGACGCTCGAACAAGATTTTCTTGATTTTATAACTTCTAGTCTATGTAGATTTTTACTACAGTTACTACATACGAAAATTCGTTCACTACAAACCTCTACGAACCTTTCTCAGTCAATTTCATCGTTTGTAGTAATCGTATATCCTGTTAAACCAGAGTTATTCAGTGAGAATTACGCCCGAACAAGATTTTCTTGATTTTATAACTTCTAGTCAATGTTGATTTTTACTACAGTTACTACAAACGAAAATTCGTTCACTACAAACCTCTACGAACCTTTCTCAGTCAAATTCATCGTTTGTAGTAATGGTATATCCTCTTAAAGCCAGAGTTATTCAGTGAGAATGACGCCCGAACAAGATTTTCTTGATTTTGTCACTTCTAATCAATGTAGATTTTTACTACAGTTACTACAAACGAAAATTCGTTCACTACAAACCTCTACAAACCTTTCTCAGTCAAATTCATCGTTTGTAGTAATCGTATATCCTCTTAAAGCCAGAGTTATTCAGTGAGAATGACGCCCGAACAAGATTTTCTTGATTTTGTCACTTCTAATCAATGTAGATTTTTACTACAGTTACTACAAACGAAAATTCGTTCACTACAAACCTCTACGAACCTTTCTCAGTCAATTTCATCGTTTGTAGTAATCGTACATCCTCTTAAAGCAGAGTTATTCAGTGAGATTGACGCCCGAACAAGATTTTCTTGATTTTATAAGTTCTAGTCAATGTAGATTTTTACTACAGTTACTACAAACGAAAATTCGTTCACTACAAACCTCTACAAACCTTTCTCAGTCAATTTCATCGTTTGTAGTAATCGTATATCCTCTTAAAGCCAGAGTTATTCAGTGAGAATGACGCCCGAACAAGATTTTCTTGATTTTGTAACTTCTAATCAATGTAGATTTTTACTACAGTTACTACAAACGAAAATTCGTTCACTACAAACCTCTACGAACCTTTCTCAGTCAATTTCATCGTTTGTAGTAATCGTACATCCTCTTAAAGCAGAGTTATTCAGCGAGATTGACGCCCGAACAAGATTTTCTTAATTTTATAACTTCTAGTCTATGTAGATTTTTACTACAGTTACTACAAACGAAAATTCGTTCACTACAAACCTCTACGAACCTTCCTCTATCGATTTCATCGTTTGCAGTAATCGTATATCCTTTTAAACCAGAATTATTCACTGACAATGAAGACCAAACAAGATTTTTTTTTATTTTATCACTTCTGGTCAACCTATGTTTTTACTACAGTTACTACAAACGAAAATTCGTTCACTACACACCTCTACAAACCTTCCTCTATCGATTTCATCGTTTGTAGTAATCGTATATTCTTTAAAACCAGAATTATTCACTGAAAATGACGACCGAACAAGATTTTTTTGATTTTATCACTTCTGATCAACCTATGTTGTTACTACAGTTACTACAAACGAAAATTCGTTCACTACAAACCTCTACGAACCTTTCTCTATCGATTTCATCGTTTGTAGTAATCGTATATCCTTTAAAACCAGTATTATTCACTGAAAATGACGACCGAACAAGATTTTTTTGATTTTACCACTTCTGATCAACCTATGTTTTTACTACAGTTACTACAAACGAAAATTCGTTCACTACAAACCTCTACGAACCTTCCTCTATCGATTTCATCGTTTGTAGTAATCGTATATCCTTTAAAACCAGAATTATTCACTGAAAATGACGACCGAACAAGATTTTTTTGATTTTACCACTTCTGATCAACCTATGTTTTTACTACAGTTACTACAAACGAAAATTCGTTCACTACAAACCTCTACGAACCTTCCTCTATCGATTTCATCGTTTGTAGTAATCGTATATCCTTTAAAACCAGAATTATTCACTGAAAATGACGACCGAACAAGATTTTTTTGATTTTATCACTTCTGATCAACCTATGTTTTTACTACAGTTACTACAAACGAAAATTCGTTCACTACAAACCTCTACGAACCTTCCTCTATCGATTTCATCGTTTGTAGTAATCGTATATCCTTTAAAACCAGAATTATTCACTGACAATGACGACCAAACAAGATGTTTTTGATTTTATCACTTCTGATCAACCTATGTTTTTACTACAGTTACTACAAACGAAAATTCGTTCACTACAAACCTCTACGAACCTTCCTCTATCGATTTCATCGTTTGTAGTAATCGTATATCCTTTAAAACCAGAATTATTCACTGACAATGACGACCAAACAAGATGTTTTTGATTTTATCACTTCTGATCAACCTATGTTTTTACTACAGTTACTACAAACGAAAATTCGTTCACTACAAACCTCTACGAACCTTCCTCTATCGATTTCATCGTTTGTAGTAATCGTATAGCCTTTAAAACCAGAATTATTCACTGACAATGAAGTTAAAATAATACTCCAAATTAAAAATGTTTTTTTCATTTTTTTTCTTTTTTACTACTAACGATAAAAATTGAACTACAATTCACTACTAACGATTATTTAAAGGATACAGCTGAAAAAACTTGAATTTTCAAATTTCGGGGGACAGCAATTTTTTTTAATTTTTTTTTTTTTTTTGGAATTACTACAAACGAAAATAGTTTCACTACTATCCACTACCTATCGTAAGCTTCTGAAAAAACCATAAAAAAAATCGTTTTTCCAAAGTCGGGTGCCAAGTTCACACAGGTAAAATATATTGAGGTCGGTGCTAGCACTAGCACCACCTGACACCGACTTCAATACATACGCGTCGAATAGAGAACCTTCTTTTTGAAGCCGGTAAAAAAATACTAACGGGGGTTCTAACATTGCCGCAACCCTTAGAGGAGATACCACTGGAGAGATCATGATACGCTAACCCCTCTGCCAAATTTTGTTCATATGTTCAGGTCATTCTTTATTTGTGTGAGTATCTTTTTGAATGTGTTGCGTGTTTATTATAGTGTGGGTATGCGTAAAATCGTATCTGTGTGTGTTTACTTCGCCTCCCGCACCCCGCAAAAGTGCCACGAAAAATTTGTTTGAGGAATCGACGCGATACTAGCTCCATTCTAATTACTCTGAGCCGCAACCACAGAGACTCCTCGCAGAGAGCAGAGGCCATAATACGATTGAAAATCAATTGCTGCTATACTATGCTGAGCTGGAATCCTCTCGGCTTTCCTAATTTTTTTTAATGTATTTACCTACTGTATTGTTTATCAAAGTATTATTTAGATTTTACTGCTTTAAACTCAAGTTTTGCACACTTCTTTTTTCGTAGTTTTCAGCTTGAGTACTTCTGGATTATTCATGTCTTAATGTTAAAATACCTCAGAAATCGGACATCATATGCCGCCAAATGTGTAAAATAAACATTGTTGCGTTCCGTAGTTCCGTGTTTATTTTATCGGTCGGTTCCGGTGCGAAGGTGTGGTGAAATTACCAGTCACAAGAGCCTTAATGACTAATGTCTCCGGTGACGAGCGGCACTGCAATGCAGCTGTCAAACCTTCAGGCGAACGTCCTGTTTTTCCCGTCACAGTTGCATAATAAAATATTTAAAAAAAAACGACTTCAAAGTAAATTATAAAAGCATAAAATAACGAAAATATATTAAGTCGGTGTCAGCTCGTGCTAGTCTTACTTAAAATGATGTGCTAGCACCGACTTCAATATATTTTCGTTATTTTATACTTTTTAGATAATTTACTTTGAAGTCGTTTTTTTTTTCGTCGGTTTTTTTTTAAATATTTTATTTAACACTTTTTAGTGACTTTTATTTTAGCAAAATAGGTATCAGCACTATCACGCAACTCGAACGTCTACGTTACAGTAACTTACTGAAAACATAAAAAGTTTATATCTCTTAAAGTACTGGACCGATTTTGATAAAACTTGTACTCTACCCTAAGTTGAAAAATACTCTAACTATTGCAAAAAGAATTTTCTAAATCGGACCTGTAGTTTCTGAGAAATCCGCGGACAAACCTACATACATACACTCATAAAATTTGGTAAATTTGTTTAGAAGCCCACATAGACTAACATATATTAATATTACGCATTTTTATTAATATTACATACATACGCGTCGAATAGAGCACCTTTTTTTGAAGCCGGTTAAAAAAAGCTAATCCGAATAATGCTACAACTAAAACAAATAATTCAATTGCATTTTAGTGTGTAATAGGTTATAGCAGGTTCTTTGGAGTCTTGAGCGTCCATTGAGTACGGCGGCGACTCCGAGGAGGACGGCGGCGGGGTTGCGACCCCCGTCCCCGTGAGCACCGTGACTGGTTCCCGGGGGGCTACAATGCGCCCCCCGGCGGCGGGCTCAAAGGCAAGGCACTGAGGGGCCCCTGGTGCAGATCCCACCGGAGAGCCCTGGGGTCCCCCTCTCATGTGCCGATGCGACAGCCGCGGGGGTTTTAGTGGGTAAAAATCCCACATACCCCGGTCGAGCCCCACAGCTCCCGGGGATCTATAGAAGATTTCCCCCGCGTCAAAAAAAAAAGGTTCTTTGGAGTCGCTGGACGTTTGGGGTGTGGACCCTACAACACGATCGGACACGGCGGTGACTTCGAAGAGGACGGCGGCGGGGTTGCTACCCCCGTCCCCTTGAGCACCGTAACGGTACCCGGGGGAATACTGAGGCACTGAAGGAAGGGTTCCTGATGCAGATCCCACCGTAGAGCCCAGCCCCTCTGTACCGATGCGAAAGCCGCGGGGGCTAAGTGGGTAAGAATCCCACATACCCCGGTTGACACAGCAGCAGCCTTTTAAGATTTACCCCGCGTAAACAAAAAAGTTATAGCGGGTTGGAATGTCTATAAAAAAATAATTTTGGTTTAGTTAGATGCACGTTGGTACCTACTCATTTTCTATTTTTGGAACGCCTTTTAAAACCGGCACAAAATACTGAGAGTATTTTGTAAAACCGGCTTGTTTATTTTTTAGTACAAGTTGTTAAACATAATAATTAACAATTTTATGGTAACGACTTGGCGACAATTTTAAAAATAAACGTAAACTTATTTAGTAAATACCCTAACAGACTACATTAGAACAGACTACTTAAGAATATTATGTACTATCACGGACACGAACGGTAGCCCATTTAGCAAACAGATTTCTTTGAACGGCGCTAAGTGCGTAAGAGCGGGAAAACCCCGCCCACACGTAGTTTGGGCCAATGACAGGTTGGGGTGGATTCAGGCCAATTGTAAAAGTAACGGGAAATTCTATTATTTAAAAAAATGATGTTTTACTATTCGCTAGTGATTAACAAGTCCGTTTGCGCGATTGTAAATTTTATGAATGAAAATTGTATGATTTTTTATGGTTCGTGTTTTGTTTCATCGGACTGTTGACTGCCTTCCTACTTACTTGTGAGATGTTTTTATGGATGCTAAAAAACCCTTTAATACAAAATAAAAGAAACCAAAGTTTGTTTCTTCACAATCAAGGACTGCAAATAACACAAATATCTTAGAATATATAAAATATAAACTATACTATTCCTAGTTTTTGAATATTTTTATTTTGTTAATCTACTAAAAGTATTTTTTTATAAAATGCATGTGTATGACTTATTACTATAATAATATCTTCTTTTAATTTTATATAGTATTATGTCTGTATTCCTACCTACTATAAAACTCACCTATTCATAATCTTTTTTTTATAACATGAATATATTTACTTTGATGAACTTGAACTAATCATCGTAATTCAAATCTATTATACTGATATTTTTTCTTTTATTAGGTAAATTGAATATTGAGTTTTACTAAAATAAGTAGATCATGTGCTAATAATGGCTTAATTTTAATATGGAAGATAACCAAGAAAAGTAGATAAGGAATTTTAGAACAATAGGTAATAAAACTATTACATTGAACACGTTTTGTCCGCTCCCATACCTTAATTTTAAGAATTACTTTGACCAGAACATAAATATTTAAAATAAGTCTTAGTGTGTTGAGATAAGATTGTTTTTTCTTCAATTATTAGCTTGTTGTATATTAATTTACCAGTGCAATAGAAATAACCTTTTTTTGTCGTATGGTTAGTACCCAACCTGTACCCTGATGTCAATTGTTTAAGTTGCTGCTAGATGCTAGACTGCTGTCTAGTCTAGATGATAACAACTGGAACTGCCTTTTTACGCGCCTTCAGAAGCATGGAGACGCTTAGTTCAAATGCCACTGAATGATCACCCATCTAAAGACTGACCTTGCCTGACGTTGCTTAACCAAGTGAGTCGTTTACCGAACAGTTATTACAATTGACTATGAGAGCTTTAGAAATAACCTGAATGTTAATTAATGTATTTACTTGTCTTTCTGCCGCACTCACAGTCATCAATTAACTTTAATCGCATTTAAGTAATTTTTTGCAATCTATTTATTTCGACTCTCCGAGTCTCTTATGATTGTCTTTTAGTATTAATTACGAGATTATTGATATATTATCTACTCACTATCCGCATATTAAGTGTTATTTGGCTTCGAAAGTCGAAATAATCCATTTACAAAATATGACTTAATCACAATTAACTATAATTGACATTTGCGTACGGCAGTTGGTCTTATACTTGGGTATAATTTAAAAAATGTGAAAAAAACTATTTGAAGGAATTGTCTGGGTATTCATAACTCAAGGTCAGCCAAGTTTGGTACCAGAAGTGTGTAACGCCTCCGATTTCACATTTCATATGATTTAATTATATTTTTCTATTTTATTTAACAGTAAAATAGAAACATGTAATTAAATCATAATAACCACACTATGCTTGAAAAAAAAACCTGAATACTGCGGCAGTGATAATAAATGATGTGGAATGGAATACCTATAAAAAGATTTTTGTTATTAATTTAACATAATCACAGTATATTTCAATTCCACCTATGAATTGCTATATTATTATGTCGACGAATGCTCTTTGAAAATATTTTACACTATACAAAAAGCGATACAGCCGGTGGGGTTCGAACCATGGCACTTGCTCTATACTGCAAATATCGCCGTAGACCTCCAGACCAAACAGTCATTAGCGATGTAAGGCGAAATTTGTAGTACTATTCTAAGGCACAGTTTTTTTTTCATTACTAAAAAAGCATTAGACACCCGCCGCAGGTAATCCTACTATTCAAAAGAATACCGATTAAAAAAAATGTTTCGAAGCTACGATGTATCAGTGAAAAAAATGGAAACAATAGATTGAAGCAATGCGATGGAGTTTTAAATGTTGTATTTTTTCTTCGACAATTTACATCCGATCCCAAACTAGGCAGACCAGTTAACTGATACTAATACTTACTTATACACTTTTTTTGTAAATACACACTTAAATAGTTAAAACACACAGACAGTTGGTGGGAATCGAACCCACGATCTTTTGGGTAGTGGCCAGGGTGTCTAACCACTAGACCAAGAGGCCCGTCAAATTTTTTTATGGTTCATTTTTTGTTTTGGTCAAAGCTATAATGAAGCCAGTTAGTTCATTTTGTTTTTTTTTTCTAAAACTTTTAATTTGATTTTATCGTCCAAGCTAAGTAACACATTGTAAATCTAAATACTAATAAAATAACAATATTTATTTTTTTCCTGATAGGAACACATTTATTTATAGATTATTTATCCGTAAACCGGATCTTAGAGAGTATTCTTTGCTTCAATAAAATAAATTGGATATAAGGCAAAAGCTCAATTATCTTCTTTATATATAAAGATGTCTCCAAATCAATCCAAATAGAACTAAACTTATGTTTTCAAAGATCATGTGTTTTTAATTAGTTTCTTGTTATCAGTAACTACTTATACATGCCAATTCTAAAGGGTTATCGATGGTATACCGACTTTCATCTAATAAGTAATTAACTACACGACTATGATTACTCGGCTTGTATTTCATTGAATACAGGTAACACGGCGATGCCGGCGCAAGCCTTTCAAAATGCAATAATAACAATGGCATTTATTGCGGCAATACGGGTACGCCCCGCTGCCATAAAACGAGGCGGAACTAGCTCTGCGTTTGGACGCACGTGCAAGCGATTATAGCTCTAACAGTGGTACACCGGGAATGTCCGTGATTGTACCTAGAACGCGAAATTATTAAGTATACATAGTTTACTGAATCAGTAATTTTTCCGGACGTTGACCTACCCTGGGTCAAGGTCATGACCTTGTTACGTTTCATTCAGCGTTTTCCTACATACTTACAGCTGTTTATTAATTACCACAACATACGCCACCGTTCAGCCACTGAATTCTAGAATGCATTAACAATAGTTATCACTTATCATCATATCAGCTTATTATTCTATCAGTAGTTCAATAAAATAGTATTGTGAAAGAATTCTACACACTACATACAGCTTGATAAAACTATTAATGTATACAAATACAAACCCGCTATTTACACCAATGCCTTGACAATACCACTAAATGTAAGCTACAGAGCACACATCACCATAAATCACTTCACCTTATGTCTAAAATCGCGATTACGATATAAAGAAAACGAAAGTGTATGGTTTATTGTCACCCCGTGTTTACTAGTGGTCGCACGGCGTACGTGCGTCGTCGACTGACATGACAAGCGCTAAGGACGCGGGAAGGTTGCCATCGCTGCGCATGCGTGTTGATGACCATAACGCCGCCAAACCGGTGGCTGGCCAAACGATGCCAAACTAGATTTGATACCGACCTTCACCACTTTTCTTGAGGAATAATGATGACCATAATTAATATAATATCTTTTTTTTTCTTAGCAAGAGCTGTTTAAATAGGTAAGTACCACCAGTCGTCATCATCATCATCACCAGCCGGAAGACGTCCACTGCTGAACATAGGCCTCCCCCTTCGAACGCCACAATGACGACAATTGGCTATTTGCATCCACCGGTTACCTGCGACGCGCACAATGTCGTCTGTCCACCTAGTGGGAGGTCTACCTACGCTGCGTCTTCCGGTTCGTAGTCGCCACTTGAGAACCTTTCTTCCCCAACGGTTATTAGTTCTCCGAGCGATGTGGCCTGCGGCCTGCCCATTGCCACTTAAACTTACAGATTTTAAGAGCTATGTCGGCGACCTTGGTTCTTCGGCGAATATCCTCATTCCGGATTCTGTCGCGCAACCACCACCAGTAACACCCACTAAATTTCTGTGGGGCCTACCAACGCAGATGGTGCAGTGTCACTCAAGCAGCAATGTAAACATAACTGTTCCAGTGTGGAGGCCTGGAGGGTAATGTAGGTAGCTGATGAAATAACCGGGGTCAAATGATGGTCGGCAAATGTCTCAGATGATGGTCGGCCTAGGTGAAGGACGTGCCGCTTACTTACAATTCGTATGTACTCGTCGTTCGTTTTTAGGGTTCCATACCTAAAAGGTAAAAAAGGAACCCTTATGGTCTGACTTCGTCTGTCTGTCTGTCTGTCACAAACCTATATATTTCAGGAACCACTGATGCTATCAATTTGAAACTTGGAATAGTTTTATATCTTAATTACCCAACCCCATCGCAAATGAAAAATATATATATTTTCTTTTACTTTTTTTATAATGGGGGTCGAAATGGGTCATCAAAATTTCAAAGTGAGACTACTATATTGAGTGGGGTATCATATGAAAGGGCTTCATTTGCACATCTTAAAACAGATTTTTATTTTGGTTTATGTCACGCAGTTTTTGGCTGATATTCAAAAATGTCAAAAAAAATACCGTTCCCCCCCCCCCTTATCTCCGAAGTTTGCGGAGGGAAAAATCTGAAATAATTATGGGTAATACATGACTATCAATATTTTACAGGAAAAATAAAACGAACTTTCTAAATAGTACAGTTTTTTAGTAATCCTAAAAAAACCTCGACAATCAAACTTAGTTTTGCGGTTTTTTATTTTTGCTATCTGAGGCGTTAGACGAATAGTAAAATAACTTTAATACGTCCAAAGATGATATGAAATCCTCGGTACGGGAGTCCGATTAGCACTTGACTGGTTTTTAAAGTATAATTATACTTTACGAAGTCCTCGCAAACAATTGATAACAACCGAACTAAGAGATACTACGATCAACAACCAATTGGGATAAAATCACTATGCCGACAAGATAGTATATCTCAACATCACATAAACAACTATAAAAATACGGACAACAATAAAATTTAACTTTTTATAACCTTTCGCGCATACTACAAACTTTGCTACAAACAAAATCGTAAATATTACGTAATCCTATATTATAGGGAACATATGGCCTTTTTATTTTTATTACACCTCGCCGAAAGACAGGCAAAGGTACTCATACCATACAGCCTTGTTTATTTTTGCCACAGTTACATCGCAATTCGCCAACGAGTCGAGGTAGGGATATTTTGTATACAATAGACATTTTTCATTACTTCTATTAGTCTGAATGATCTGAAATTTAGAACATATATATGTAAATCCGATGATACTAAATATAATGGTAACCTTCACCAGGGTCTGATGAAGATCAAGAAGAAGGTGGTAACAGGATCTCGGCCCAAATAAACGTAGACCCATCGAGTTTAGACTCGTTGGATAGGTCTCGACGAGTAGTTGCTAGAAAAATGGTGATCAGGGTCTGATGATGGAGCAGGAAGGTGGTCACGGGATCTCTGCACCAATAAACGTAGAACCACTGACTTTGGGCTCGTTAGGTAGGTCTCGACGAGTAGTTGCTAGTAAAATGGTGATCAGGGTCTGATGATGGAGCAGGAAGGCGGTTACGGTATCTCTGCACCAATAAACGTAAACCCACGGAGTATGGGCTGGTTTGGTAGTTCTTGACGAGTAGTTGCTCGAAAAATGGTGATCAGGGTCTGATGGTGGAGCAGGATGGTGGTCACGGGATCTCTACACCAATAAACGTAGACCCACCTAGTTTGGGCTCGCTAGGTAGGTCTCGACGAGTAGGCACTAAAAAAATGGTTATCAGTCTGATGATAGAGCAGGATTTTTTTTGGAAATCTAACAAAATTCAGCAGATGCGCATATTCTATATAATTATTTTAATTAGTAATAACAAGCTAGGATAGACACGTCTCTTTATTTTTCACAATGACAAAATGTACTGACAAGACCTTCTAGATATAAATACATCTTACGCTATGCTCTATAAAAGTTCGAACATGTAAAGTTGTAATAAAATTAACAAATCTTAATACTTTTGCTATCTGAGGTGTTAGATTAATTGTAAAATAACTTTAATACGTCCAAGGATGGTATGGAACCCTCGGTGCGCGAGTCCGACTCGCACTTGACCGGTTTTTTTTGTATGTTCGCGCATAACTCTGGCAATTATGAACCGATTTGAAAAAATCTTTCATCCTTTCATTCTTCAATCCATTGATTGGGTCCCAAAAAAAAATATCGCTTACGAATAAGTAATTCCTGAAAATTCAAGAATGGCGGCTGCGCAGGAAACCTGCAGGAAAGCTTAAAAACATGACATTTAGATGACGTCGCTGTTTGAGGACAAAAATGGTCATAACTCTTGCAAATATTTTCCAATTTTAATAATTATTTTTTTTTAATTAATCTGAATGAATATTATCACAACCGGATAAGAACTTCCTGGAGGACCATGAATGATGTGGAGAAATTTATCTGGTAAAAACCATAAAACTGATGTTCTCCATTACATTACTCTGAAAATTATGAACCGATTTCGATAATTCCGTTTTTATTCGAGAGAGTAAACTATTATGATGATTCCATGCAAATTTCATTACGACGGGATATATTTTTTAACCGACTTCAAAAAAGAAGGAGGTTCTCAATTCGTATGTATTGTATATATTTTTTTTCTATGTATGTTCGCGCATAACTCTGGCAATTATGAACCGATTTGAAAAAATCTTTCTTCCATCCATTCTTTAATCCGTTAATTGGGTCCCATAAAAAAATTATTGCATACGAATAAGTAGTTCCTGAAAAAACAAGACTAGTGACTGCGCAGGAGAACTGCAGGAATGCCTATATAGATAACTTTATGTCGCTTTTTACGGACAAAAATGGTCATAACTCTGGTAAATCTTTACCAATTTCAATGATTCTTTTTTTATTCGAAAGGTTGAACCACTGTAATGAATCTGTATGAATTTTATCACAAACGGCTAAGAACTTACTGGAGGACCATGAATGATGTGGAGGAATTTATCTGGTAAAAACCATAAAACCGATGTTCTCCGTTACATTACTCTGACAAATGTAAACCGATTTCGATGATTCTTTTTTTATTCGAGATAGTAAACTACTGTGATGATTCCATGCAAAGTTCATTACGACCGGATATTTTATTCTAAAGAAACATGAATTATGTAAAACTATAGAGACGATAATGTGACCATAACCTACCAGATCATTTTACCGTCTTCGATGGTTCAATCTTTATGTATGAAAATATCACTCTAAATTATAAAATAAAATATTTAAAAAAAATTGAACTGACTTCAATAACACTGAAAAGTATAAAACAATTTAAATATTATTGAAGTTGGTGCAAAATATACACAGCAGGTACGCTAACACCAACTTCTATAATAAGTACTTCAATTATTATTATTTTTTCAGTGTTATTGAAGTCTGTTCAAATTTTTTTTTCAAACATTTTATTTATTTGTAATTGTGTTGCATGAGGTAAACAATGTGCTAGTCACGTCACGTCACCTAAATGCTGATGAAGCCGTGAAAAAAGAACCGTTTCCGACAGCCACGAGTGATCAGTCAACCACAAGCGTCTCTTCATAAAGCGCTGGCACCCTATAACTTACAGCAGGAACACAACGCCTCTCGATGTGGGCGTTATTTAGCTGAGGTCTTCTGAAGTTATTTCCCCAGTCGGAGCTGCTATGCTAGTGCTTGATTGCAGATCCACCTGATGGAAAGTGGCGACGCAATCGAAGATGGTACGGCACACTAGCTCATTAAAAGCCTATTCACTTTAGCCTTGAAGACACGGTATGACACCCACATTATAATTGGGAGGGAAAACTGACGCAGGCAAACTGAACAAATCCTTAGTTTTCCTCAATATAAACGAAGAATCAAATCGTTTAGCGGTAGGTATCTTATCTAAGTCTTCATCAGACTTACCTATTGGGTACATACATAACATAACTCTCTAAACATAGGCCCCTTCCAGTCTGCGCCACATAATCAGATTCCTTGCCTTCTTCATCCAGTCGTGGCCCGCAAGTCCTCGCAGCTTATCAACCCCATCCTCTTTGATCAACCTATAGAGTAGTACGTATAAGTACATAATTATATCTGAATAAAACAAAGATTAAAAAAATTTCAAATGCTAATTATTGAAGTCGGCGTCCAGTCTGGCCACAGAACACTATTACTCCAAGAGAATCAATCTAAGACATCAATGCATGCACAGCGTAGCCGCAGCGGTCGGCTGCTGGACTGACTTTATTAATTTAGTCTTACTTACCTAATTTATAATTTTCTTTTATAATTAAACATTTACTACTATTTCAAATTTCAACAAACATTTTTTTTACCCAATGATAATAATATCACAGACTATCAGAGAGTACAATAATACAATAATAATATATGGAATATATTTACATTCCTCGATTTTGTATACATATGACATCTATATTCATTTTATAAAACTAAAGGAAAATTTAAAGCATGTACGAAACGTCCTCTACACGAAACCACAAAATACCGAGAGTACGAAACTATAACCGTAATCGGCACCGTTGCGTCGTCGTCGCCTTGACCGTTCTATGCGTTCTCTAGCGAAGAATGTAGATTGTATCTTATGAAGAATCCTATTAACATTTTCCAGAAACAAAAACCGAAACTCCATTTATCAAAAATATATATTACAAGGACTTCAAAATGATGCTGGCTAATTGTAATTTTTTAAGAATAGCGCCACCTATCGTTACGAAAAAGTCGAAAAGATATTTATTTGTACCACTAGATGGCGTTACACAAAATTTAATCTTAAATATTTTCCACTGACAATTTTATTAAAAATTCTGTAACTGAAGCATCGATATATAATAAGTAATAGTAAGTATATCGATGAACAGAAGGGAGTCATACCTAACCTGAGTTTATAGTTAATAGGTGATACAATATTTTTTTAAATAACCGATTTAAACGACCTAAGAATCGAACCAGGGATCTTATGATCACAGTACCTGCCCTGTGCGGCCGCTGAACCCTGATGTATCTGATAATGGGATGCGGGAGAGGTAAATAGGTATTCATCAGTGTATGTTAAGCATTGTTTTTTTTACTAGTAGGCGCATTTTCCTAATGCCTATTCCTAAAATAATAATCTTTGGATACCATTACCAAAAATATTATATAAGTACCGACATAGAGTTATTAAACCTGTCTTCTGAGACAGACGGGTAGAAATACATACTTCCGATCACATAAAATAAAATAGGTACCTACCTACCTACTTATCTACAACTAATACGTAAAATCTTTTTCTTAATACTTCATATGTTTATAGATAAATGACACACATACACAAAAACAGACATGTTTCATGCACACAAATATTTGCCGTTTGCCCTGAATGGGACTCGAACCCACGACCTTTCGGGTAGCCAGGAGGTCTTAACACACCAACAGGCCGTCAATATTTTTGTACATTATTGTAGGACAATAACCAATTACAATGTAAGCTTCTTGAATGGAACCTAATTCAAAAAACATGGAAACTCATTATCTACATTCTTAATACTAATAACTACACCAGACGGCGGAAATGACCAATTCATTTTCAACTCACACAGATGAAACCAGTTCTTAAGATGCAGAAAAATACCTACCCATATGACAATCTGTGCGGTCGACAAAACTTATTCAGTTACAGGAGCTACATACGTACTATGCACTAAATGCATGACACCGTAACGTAACGTTTCTCATATAACAATGACATCACAATAACGAACCCTTTATAACAATATGGTTGTTGAGCCGCCAACTTTACAAAGAATACTTTAGGCCCCACCTAGTCACTGAATGTTTTATAAATATACGTACGCGGCCACAGCACAGCACAGGTACCTACTGTATGCATGACATATCACATATTGAAACTACTTATACGAATATTGTGAATCTCATTATAAGCATTCTATAATAAGGTATCATCAATCAGTTGCATTATTTTTAATCATAGCCAAAATATTGGAAAAGGGGAAAAGGAAAGCATAGTTAATACTAAAAGAAAAATAACCATAGTAACAAGCTCGTTTTGACATTTTATTCATGTAAATTTGCAGATATAGATAATACAAATTATGGTCATGTAAATTGGGATCTATGATAAATAATTATAACTATTAGCTGGTTTAGAGGACACTGTTCCATACCGCCTCCGAATAGATAAATTCCAGCCATTGTTAAATTTTGATGACTCATTGAAATATAAAAAGGCAGTCTCGGAGGTGTGGCATTAAAAATACTGTCTTATTCCTAAGTTTACATTATGAGATTTTTATTGTGATAGTGATAGAACACAAACTTAAACTATGTGAACTTTCTACTACCTGAATGGCTACAATATGCATGCATGACTCCGTTACATTTGGTTTCTCACCTTCTAGGTAGTTGTAATTAGTGCACAGCTATGTCATTATAATCAACTAATAAATCCTAAAAAAGATTAATGTGACAAACCCTATATTGTCTACATGTCATACATCACAATTTTTTCCTAAAGTAATCTGTACAGTTTGAGTAATTTAAAACGCCAATTACTATACATTATGTGTTCAAATGGGATGCTACACAGCAGCAGGTATTATATACTCCACTGCTGTGGGTATAGTTCTTAGATGCTGTTTTAGTAATATCACCAATTATTATTCTGCAAACATATTCCATTTCGTAATAATTCAGGACCACTAACAAAACAAACTAGATAAAGTAAATATCCACAAAGAAATCCATAAATAAATGTTTTATTAAAATTGTATAAGACAGAAATACTTTATTGACACTACTGATTTCTTGAATGTATGATCATTCGTTTCAGAGAGCACAGTTACGTTATTTCTCAGACTCATTTTGTTCAGGTGCGGGTTTCAACCACGGGTGCTGAAGGCACTCATATGCAGTGGCACGGCGATTTGGATCAAAGTCTAACATAGGCTTTAAGAAATCAGCAAATTCTTCTGCATCTTTCTGACTCCACTCATACTTTTCAGTGAGCACCGATACTAAGCCCCATGGTTTCAAACCTGTGATGTTCCTTAACTCACCCTTTTTGTTAAAGAATACCTTTGAATATTTACCAGAGGCTGCAATCCGTTTAGGGATATCTCCTAGGAGTTCAATAATATGCGCAAGGTGATCTTCATCTCTACTATAACCATCGCCAGAATGTGGTTCAAACAAATAATCTCCAGTGGCTAATTCAAATGCCATACATGCTGTGCTCCATATGTCAGCCGATGTACCATAGCCAGCACTCAGTAACACCTCCAACGACCGATATTGCCTAGTCTGGATATCTTCAGTGAAGTGTCGATGTACCCAGCAGGCATTACCTAAGTCTGCAATTTTTACTTCAATATCACAGATATCAAAGGCAGGATCAAATTTTTTATCAACAGATATACCTTTTGTAGACTGAGAATTGAAAGAAGGTGGAGTATCGGTCATTTCTCCTTCAGACATTGGTGTGCCGGCATCATCTCCACAGCCATACTGTTTAGTTCTTACCTGTACTGCATCTGCATCTGTATCGAATGCCTCTTCATCAGCTCTCTCTGAATCATTACAACCATTAATATTGGTTTCAGTGTCTGAGCGAGTGGTCTCAATCACACTGCCTTCCTCAGGAGTGGGCGGTGAATCATCATTATCCTGAGACATTGGTGTAGAATCACTGTTCACTGGAACCTTCTTCTGTTCTTCTATTTCTTCAATTTGCTCCATCTGCTTCTTGAGAAGCATAGATTGACGTTTTGCTTTTTTCTTTAATTTCTTCTTTTTATTTCTACTCATTTTAGCTGTGACTACTTGTTCTTGAAATTCCTTAGGTGCAGTACTTATCAAGGAATGAGGTAGCCTCAATCCTAGGGAATGTAACTCCTTTGCCTCAGCTGCAAGATTACGAATGTAAGGCTCATCAACACAAACCAATACATTCTCTGGTTTTATGTCAGTGTGAATTATCTTACACTTAGTATGAAGGTAATCCAAGCCCTCCAGCACTTGGCGAATGATAGTTTTGACATTTTCTCGTGGAATGCCTCTATAATTAGACTTGAGTATCAACTTTAACAAGTGGTGCCCCAGAACTTCAAAGACCATGCACACATGGGTTCCATTCACACCAGTTATTTTAAAGTCATTAAGCAACTGCACGGTCTTATTTCTCTTAGGGTCGGTCGGGTCACTGTCGCGTACAGCCTTCAGAATTTTGATTTCATCTAAAGCCGTTTCTGTAAAATGAGGCGCAGATTTAACAACTTTTAATGCGACAAATCGTTTGTCAACTAGATCCCAGCACAACCAAACTGTTGAAAAGTGGCCCCATCCTAATTTCCTAGTGACGTGGTACCGATTCAGGAACAAGTCTCCAATTTTGACAGGATGGTATCCACCCTTGCAGTAGTCGGCGCTGTCCTCCTGCTCCTCGTCCTCGCTCGCATACTGCTCATCTTCGTCCTCCTCGATCGTTTCATTGGAAGAGCTATGTGTTGGTTCTAAACGATTCTGATTCTGGTTACGCAGACCGTTCCCTTGTCCACCAGCGCCGTGATCCTCCTCGCGATTTTTCTTTTTACCGAGTTTATGTCTTTTCTTTTTCGCCTGAATGGCGAGCACTCTTCTATTTACATCCGATTTAGAACTCATTTAGTAAATTAAACACTTTCAACAACTGCCAATATAAATATAAATTTATCTTTTCATCTCAAGTCTTTTTGTTTGAGTATGGCGGCCGGTCGTAGAACAAAATTACAAAATGCGCTCGAACACGAACTCCAAATGTTGCTATCATTCAAAAATCTTTTGCAGGACCAAAGATAATAACATTAATAAAATGAGGCTTGCTTGACAAATGTGCGGATTCGGATTGGATGAGCCTGTTTAAAGACCAAAGCAATTAGGCTGACGTGTTGTGACTCAACGCGTCAGCAGCCTATCGGTTAGTTAGCTTGAACTGCGCCACAACACGCCATAATAGTGTATCTCTAACTCAGTCTGGGGTCTCTAACCATACAAAATGTATGTAACCTAACCCAGTGGAGTGCACATGTGCAGTTTTTTTTTTTTGGGAATGATAGACGCTGTTGGCCGCAGATGGCCATTACAGCTTCACCGGACAATAGGAGGCGAGCGCTTGAAGCGCTCTAGCCTTTCCCAAGCTTACATAAGCCGCGATCTGCACGCGAATCTCGAATCTGGATACGAGGACAATTCACAGCCTGCGTTTCACGCGCGTATCTGGTGAGCTCTTTACATGGGGAGCATCGTGCAATAATAATAATAAATACACTTTATTGTACACCAAAAGTTACATGTAAATTGAACAATACGTGCATTGCAATGTACATTCAGTGCATGCCTTGGAGGAAGGACTTCTTTAGAAGTGCATGCAATGCACGTCCTGGATTGGGCTTTTTTTAGAGGGATACTAGCTGTAGCCCGCGGCTTCGTCTGCGTTGGATTTGTAAGTAAAACGCGTTTTAAATTAGGGATGAAGGTTTTTAAAAATATTGTTAACACTTATATAAACCTGGACCTAATAAGTATCATGTCATCAAATATACATAGCCTGTATTTTTGTGTAAGACATCATAGCTCCTATTTTAGTGCCTGAATGGGTTTCTTAAATATTGCTTTATTAAATTAATTTATAAAAAAAACCGGTCAAGTGCGAGTTGGACTCGCGCACCGAGGGTTGCAATCCTTCATTGGACCTATTAAAATTATTTTACTATTCGTTTATCACCTCAGATAGCAATAAAACCACACCATATGTTAAGTTTATTTTTATTTAATATTATAAATGCGAAAGTAACTCTGTCTGTCTGTCTGTCTGCTAAGCTTTAACGTCTAATCCACAGAACCGATTTTGATGTTTGGTACGGATATAGATTAGACCGAAAAGACATAGGCTACCTTTTATCCCGAACAAAAAGATTGAAGGGGTTGAAATAAGGAATGAAAGTTAGTATGTAATTTCGTCATTGTTGAAAATAAAACCATGACTTTGTTTTACAATTGATAAGAAAACTACTATCCCTACGTATAATCCCTACTTCCTCCCTACTTCTATACTATCTATCTATATCTATATTGAACACTTCTATACTAATTTTGTAGAGATTAAATTTGTATTTTTGTATGTACAAAAACACACAGTTTGTAAGTATGTGTAATCTAAGGGTAATCTTCGGAACTACTGATCCGATTTTGAGCTGGATCATCATGCTGGGTTGAGCTGGATCATCGTGCTAAAGCAAGCTGGATCATTTACCTCGGTAAATCCAGGAGGATCGATGTGGATCAAGATGGATCGAGGTAGATCGAGATAAATCAAGGTGGGTCGAAGTGAGTCAAAGTGAAACTAACTGGTTCGAGATGAGTCAAGCCGGATTATCAAACTGCATCAAACTCGATTGAACCGAATAATAACGGATTGAGCTGAATAAAAACTGGTTTGAGCTAGATCATGCAGGATCAAGATAAATCGAGGTAAATCGAAGTGGATCGATATAGACCGAGGTGGATCGATATGTCAAGGTGGTTTGAAGTGGGTTAAGTTGGAATAAAGTGGATTGAGTTAAGCCAAACTCAATCATGAAATTGCATTGAACCGGATAATACCGGATTGAGCTGAATAAAACTGGTTTGAGCTGCATCGAATCGGATCAAGCAGGATCAAGGTGAACCGAGCTAAAGCGAGCTGGATCAAAGTAAATCGAGGTGGATCGATGTGGATCAAGATGAACCAAGGTGGATTGATATAAGTCAAGGTGGTTTGAAATGGGTCAGTTGGAATAAAGTGGATCGATATGATCCAAGCTGGATCATCAAACTGCATCAAACTCGACTGAACCGGATTGAATAAAACTGGTTTGAGCTGAATCAAGCAGGATCAAGGTGAATCGAGCTAAAGCGAGCTGGATCGAAGTAAATCGAGCAGGATCGAGATAAATCGAGTTGGATCGATGTGGATCAAGGTGGACTGAGGTGGATCGATATAAGTCAAAGTGGTTTGAAATGGGTCAAGTTGGAATAAAGTTGATTCAAATGAGCCAAGCTGGATCATCAAACTACATCAAACTCGATTAAACGGGATAAAACTGGTTTGAGCCAGATCAAACTGGATTAAGCAGGATCAAGCTGGTTTGAGTTCAATCTAGCTAAAGCGAGCTGGACCGATGTAAATTGAGGTGGATCAATGTGGATTGTGGATCGAGATAGATCGACGTGGATCAATATGTCAAGGTGGGTTGTCAATGTGAAACAAAGTGGATCGAAATGAGTCCAGCCAGATTATCAAACTGTATCGAACTGGTTCGAGTTGGATCGAGGTGAATCGATGTGAATCGAGATGAACCGAGGGGATCGAGATAAGTCAAGGTGGTTTGAAGTGGGTCAAGTTGGAATAAAGTGGATTGAGTTGAGCCAAGCTGGATCAGCAAACTGTATCAAACTCGATTGAACCGGATAATAGCGGATTGAACTGATTAAAACTGGTTTGAGCTGGATCAAACTGGATCAAGCTGGATCGAGCTAAAGCGAGGTAAATCGAGGTGGATTGATATAGTTAAGTCTGGGTGGGTCGAAGTGGGTTTAGGTGAAACAAAGTGTCGAGATAAGTCAAGCCGGACTATTAAACTGCATTGAACTGGTTCGAGTTGGATCAAGGTCAAGGATTATAGAAAAACATTCAAAAATTAGTTTCGTCAGTTGTTATTGAGTTTATTTACAGAGTTTCGTTACTCTACCTGCATTATAGCATTTAATGGAAATCCTTCTTTGTGCAAACTTTTCAACCCCATGAAATGAACTTAGGGGTTGTTTTTTCGAAAAATGCTGTAAATAGGCTTCTTAGATTCTTGTGTGCAATACCTACATAAATTAAGTCATACGACTGTAGTTCAAAAAAACATTTTTTGGAACCTAATTAGACCCTCTTAGGGGTTAATAATCGAAAAAATATTATTGGCACATGGATTTGCATTTGCTTTAGTATGACAAATGTATTCGCAAAGTTTCTTCAATGCTACATGAATTTTTTTATGCGCATTTCATACTCAAAAACCATGCTAATGCCTCTTTAATGGTCGTTTTTAATAAAGTTGTGAAATAAGAGTTTCTTTATTTCTTTTGCTCAGTACACTGACAAAGTTTCGTGTCTGTATGATGATTTTTTTTATCCATACACACTTTGGGAGCCCATTTGACCTACTTAGTGTGGTCTTATTGTTCACCTAAACTATTGGATAATGTTGGTTCCAATTCCAAATTTCATGATTCTACGTTAAATGGTTTTGGTTGTATTGTGATTCCTAGAAAAAAAGCCTGTTCTTTTGTTAATATAGATTATAACTTTTTCCCTCTTATCCCACTTTAAGGCAGATTTTTTGAAAAATAAATAATACGTGTTCAATAATTTTATTTTAAGAGTATTTTTACCAACTTTCAAATCAATTGAACTACGTAATAATTAATTCCCATACAAAGTTTACCAACCCCTAACACACCCAAGGTTGTTTTAGAAAATTCGTGAAACACGTATTGATTTATTTTATTTAGAAAATCTTTTCAGTAAATTTCAACTCAATCGAACCATACAATAAAAAGTTTCATACAAAATAAAACACCTTATTTAACCCCTTTAGAAGTCGAATTTTCAAAAATCATTTCTTAGTGGATGCTTACGTAATAAGAAGAACCTACTGTCCAAATTTCAGCTTTCTAGGCCCAGCGGTTTGGCCTGTGCGTTGATGAATCAGTCAGTCAGTCAGGACAAGTAATTTTATATGTGTAAATAACATAACGCCAGAAATACATTAGGCTGACCTGTCATGACGCAACGCGTCTGCAGCATATCAGTTAAATCTCAGGTTAAATACATTTTGTATGGTTAGAGACAAACTATTATGGCGTGTCGTGGCACAGTCCGATCTGACTGAGGGCACAAAATCTGAGGGAGTGTCCTAATAGAACGCGATCACGCGATCATCGCATTTTAGTTTGGTTTGGACATCGCCTGACGTGACGGACGCGGACCGGTCGAGACCGATTGCTCCAGCACCCCCACCACTACGGTGGTATATTTGTGTTTTAGTCTTGATAGTGAAAAATTTTAAATCTATGGTTTTAGTAAAAATGTTTGACGAACTTAAAGAATACTCTATGTTTTTTTGCCCAACTATCGCAGAAGGAGGCTTGAGTATGTTTGTTTTTATATAATTATGTATGTAAATATGTTTGTATGCATGTCTATTTCTTTGGCACGGTTTACAGCCTAAACGTTTCGACGGATTTGGCTTAAGATCTGTTTAGATTTGTCTTCGTTGTGGGAATGATATAGGATAAATACTTTTCAAGAAATCAATATTGTGGCCGCTAGCCTTTTTGCCCGACCGCCTCAGAAGGAGGGTTATGTTTTTCGAGTGTATGTATGTATTTCTATTTCTTTGGCACGGCCTACAGTCTAAATGGCGTGATGGATTTTGACTTATAATATCTCTTTAGATTCATCTCAGTTGTAAGAATGACATAAGCTATTGTTATTTATCTACTTAAGTACCGTAAAACGGGGTGAATAGCAATGATTTGCAACTTTGTCCTAAGAATTTGTGGACTCTAACTTGTTTTTTTAATCTCAGTTTATTTTTATATCATGTCCGGTCCCATATAGAAAGAGCTATACCACTATTTTTTTAAATACAAGCAAAGGTTTTCCAGATATTTATAAAAATACTGACTTTTTCTATTCACCCAACGAATGGGGTCAATAGAAAAGCGTAAAGGGGTGAATGGAAAAACTGTTAGGGTTACCAAAAGTTACTTACCCAACATGCAAAATGTGAGGTTGTGTGTCTAAACATTGTTTTAATTTCATAATTCATGTAGATAGTAAATTATTATAAGACAAGTAATTTTAATGTTGGTAACTATAAGTCATTTAAGATATACGTATGGACTTAGTATTCATTAATACAGAAACTACGAATGTAGGGGAGTTATTTAGTTCTGTTCAGTTTTTGACAACCCTATTTATTTATCTCTATTGACCCTTCATTAGTTGCTATTCACACCTTTAGCGTTTCTATTAATCCGTCCTACGTTTCCAATAGACCCATACTACAGTTCTATTCATCCTTCAACAGATTCTATTGACCCCTTTTATACAATAAATTTACATGTGCTGTGATTTTAAAATTTTTTTTAAGTTTTTTAATGGATTCTCCCATACCCTCACTGTATTTTTATAATTTATCATACACATATTGACATAAACACATTAGACAGCATATTACATAATTTTTTCTCATCTAAAATCAAAAGTTTCGGCAGTTGAATTTATCGAGTTCACACAAGGTAGACTTTGAAGTAAAATTTGAAGGACAAATGACAATTTTGACGATTAAAAATTGTTGCCAACGCAAAGAAAAAACGTTGATGTGTAATAATTTAAAATTCTACCAAAATTCTTCAACGAAAACTAAAAAAATATTAGCTTTGAAAACTTTCTTGATATTTTTTCTATTCACCCCGCAAATTCTATACACCCCGTTTTACGGTATGTATTTACAAAAAAAATATATAAATATGTATTAGTATCAGTTGTCTGGCTTCCATACTACAGGCTCTGCCTAGTTTTGGGATCGTGGATCCTAACCGAAAAAAAATGTACACTGCGGGTGTACATTTTTTCGGTTCTACCGTGTGTGGATTGCCAAAACATAATAATATCATTTAAATGCCTACGGGTTTTTTTAGTGCTTATATTTTTATCACGCTATCACTAACGTTAATAGATCATATTTAAACAATGTTTTTTTGCATTTATTAAATTATCCACCAACAAATTACGGAAAACATATTCACCATGCGCATGGCACGGATAGGAGGCAGGTGAAGCCTCGTGACCTCGGCAAGCGGCGAACGCCCGTGACCATGATCATTGCGCTTGTTCTGCTGTGGATACTTCAAGGTTGCTACAATCAGCGATGTGCTACCTTAACAGGATAGCTCACTGTCTACCAAAAAGCGATCTAAAAAGGAAAACCCCCCGATCTGTCTTCTTTACTACAGTGACCACACGGCTATTTGTTAAATAGGGTTTCTGGGTCTAAATTTTTCTCTATCTTTATTTTTCTAAAGCCCTGCTATGTTATGACCCCAGGAGTTACTTGTACGTGTTGTAAGCACGCAGTTTATAGGCAAGGTAGGTCATAAGAAAAAACAGTACCAAATTCATACAATTTTTTAATAAGGTAGGTCACACTATTTATAATATCTTAGTTAAGCTTTACTCAGTATAACCGCACAGCTCCCGCTAAGTAACAGAAAGTTCATCACCAGCAACTAACGGACTGCCACACTTGAAACATTGTATATGAGATAGTGAGCGCACTTGTTGCTGCAATCCTCTCGTTGATGTACAACACGTAAAAATACCCATTTTAACGACTGGGCAAAAGTTGTACTCAAGCAAGTGCGCGCAAAGTTAATCCATGTTGTAGCATTGTGGCTATAATGAGTAATAAATAATCCATATTTTTACAAGTTACTTAATTCAATCTGCTTAAGTAAAAACTCTTAACTCATTAGTTACTTTTTTTGTATATTTATAGGTATCTTAGCTGCCACGCTATTTTCTATATCATTTTCTTTTTTGCTTAAGCCAGTAACAGGCATTAAAATAATACCACATATCAACAAAGAAGCTCCTGCCACAGAGAAAGCCACTGTATATCCGTATTTATTTTTAATCATACTAGATGTTGGTGTACTTACTAAACTTCCTATGCCTTGAAACACTAACATAACTCCAGTAGCGTTAGTTAATTTTTCCAGTCCATACAAATCAACCAATAACACACTTCGTAGGCAAGCTAAACTGCCTCCAAAAAATCCAAAAATAACGCAATAAGCGTACTGAAAGTAAAGATTAAAAGACACATTTGATATGATTGTTGCTATTCCTGCCACTATACATGATATGTAATATAATTTAAGTGAATCTAGTTTACATGCTAATGCTCCTATGATGAGCTTACCCAGTATATTAGAGAATCCGATAACACTTACATATAAGTTACAATGTGTTGGGTCTATACCGACAGTCATATTACGATCCTGAATAAATACATACGGCACTAAAAATCCTACATACAGGAGAAAACCACTAAAACACAAAATTCGAAATGAACATCTCTTCAATAATTTAGGATCCATCATAGTAGCTAGTATTCTTCTAACAGCAGTGGTAAATATGCCTCTTTTTTCTTTTAAATCTGCAGTAGTCACTGCGCGAGATACAGCCATTTGATATTCCAGACCAGTTCTGGCCTCTGCTGTAGTATCCATCATACTTTTTTGGTAAACTGGCAATTTATCTACTGGTCCATCGTAAAATGCATCATCACGATACATTGGTCGTGATTCTTGCACATGCTCTTCCCAGTGACATAATCGTGCCCAACAACTACGTTTTTTCTTAGGCTCCGCGGGTACGGCAAGTTCTATAGTCTTTACTTTATCTTGAACACTGGTTTTCGATATGATAGACTTGACTTGTTTTAATTGTCTCTGGCTAAGTCCACCTTGTGGGTGATGAGCTGTTAGAGTAAGCTTTGATACCGGTGCTGTCGATGGTCCAGGTTGTGTTGAAGGCACTATACCTTCGTCTATCACTTCTGCGGCAGTAGGGAAGTGGGCGTTGGATACCGCACTAAAAAGGCGTTCAGTTGCGGTTGAAGTTAATGCCTGAGATCTGACTCGAGAAGGTGCAGCACGCACACTTGTTGAAGCTAGACTTGGTAAATACGTCACAGTTCGAGTCGCATCGTCTGTAGTCTTCATAACGGTCAATGAAAGTAATGGTTTAAACGCCATAGCAAAATAAAAAGTTAAACCAAATAATCCAGAATGTAGCAACGTAGTTATACGCCAGCCAGCCAATTTAACTAAATATGCATTTATAGGAAACATTAACATTATACCAACACTTGACCCCATGGTTGATATTGCTAAAGCTAATGATCGAAGTTTTTCGAAATAAAAGCCCACTACTAAACAAGATGCCATATTGAGAAAACAGTATCCAACTCCAGCAACGAAGCCATAAGTAATACAGAGCATTACCATTGTTGTTACGAAATATGAACAAAACAATGCTAAAGCACATGTTATTGAACCGGTCATGGCACAAGCGCGAAATCCGAATCTATTAATAAATGCTGACGCTAACGGGGCTGCTGTAAAATATATTGCTAGTGCAATTGAATTTACAAATGCAGTTAGTGATTCTGATGCTTCCAGGTCTGCACTCATGTCTTTAATTATGCTTCCGAATGTAAAAGATACTCCGTCTAGTACAAAAATACAGCAAAATGATGAAAATACAACAACCCATCCCCATCCACCTTCTTGAGGGACTGATATTTGTGCAGCAATTTCAGTTTCTTCAACTCCTTCTAAATTTTGTGGTTCAATTATTTGACTTGGAACTGAATTTCTTCTACTTTCAGATTCCTTTTTTCGATCTGATTCTGGCCGCATTTTAGTTAGTAATTCAAATACTTATCAATAATTATTATAGTAATACCATATTATTATGTATAAACTGTGTATAAAGTGTCCTTATGTGTCAAAATCTATGTCAATGAGATAAGAATTAGCAAGAAGATTTTAAACTAAAGCAATGATATCATTGGTAATTTGTTAACACGTTAACCGTCTCCGTTTAAGTTTTTTGATGACCCCATAAGTCCAAAGCAGTTTTTGTAATACTTTGTCTCAAATCAATACAGAATAGCTAATTTTGGATAGATATTTGCTTAATATATATCAAATTACTCGGTTTTACTTGCCCGGTATTTTACACTACCCACAACAGGAATGGGACCGGAACTCTGACCCGAGGGGCTCAAGGTGGCAAAACTAAGCCGGCAAAGAAAGGTTTGGCTCTGACTTCGGCTGGCGGAGCTGACACTGGAGAAGGCTCGTCAGAGCCCGGTTTCAGGACAGCGACGCTGCTGGGAAGGGCCACAACCAGTACAGCGCAAACGCGCAGAAGCAAGCCTGGAGCCGTTGAAAAGAGAGGCAGGCGTGATCAGGCCATTGGTGTTCCATCACCAATAGGTTATCTAAGATGTATACAAATTAATCTACATCACATAAGGCGGCTACGGCAGTACTCTGCCGTTCACTTAATATGGATAAATATGATGTCGCTCTCATACAGGAACCTTATCTGTACAAGGGCGTCATCAGAGGTCTAAACGTTCGTGGAGGACAGCTTTTCTATAGATGCCCTAGGATGCGGTCGCAGCCAACGATTTTGGGGGGGTCATGTCGACGGGCCCGTTAGTAGAGACCCTGGCTGCTACGTAATTGGTCGTATTTCCCGGTGTTAATATACATTTAAGTATGAATTGACAAACGATAGACACCATCACCCCCCCCCCCCCCCCCCCCCCCCGCTTCACAATCATAGACAACATTTGTATCCGATCCCCAATTCCGACAGTTTAGCTTTATTTCCTCACCTTATTAGCGGGAGAGGTAACGGTGGAGCAAGTACCAAAGCACCACCAATAACTTTGGCTCCGGCAACACAATATCCGCAAGCTAAGAAAGGACCGATGTACCCTTACACAGAAGGATAGAGAAAGGTTGGAAGCATTCGAGATGTGGTGTTGGAGAAGAATGGAGGGAATAAGTTGGACAGAAAGGAAGACGAATGAGGAAGTTTTATAATTGGTCAATGAGGAGAGAGAAATTTTACGATCTATTGAGAATAGGAGAGGAAAGATGATTGGCCACTTGATAGGACACGACACCTTCTTTAAAACAATAGTGGAAGGTAAAATAGAAGTGAAAAGGGGAAGAGGAAGACGCAGACGAAGTTTCATGAAGCAGGTAGCAGAAAAAATGGGTGGAATGTCGTATCAGGAGGTCAAAATGAAGGCACATAATAGGAAATTGCTTCACCGACAAGAGCCCAGCTCTTAAGTTGAAGAGAGAGAGAAGGACCGACGGGAAGATTGTCGAGCTGGAGAATAATTATCTCAAATCCGACGAGAGGGACGCGATACGATGACTTGATTTTGGCAATATGATTTTTTTCCGGGTAGGAAACCGGCAATCCCAGGGCCGTGTTGGGTTTCTTGTCCGTAAGTCCCTTATAAACAACGTGGTAAAGGTCGGTAGAATGTCGAACATTGTAGCATACCTTATTATATGAATGTATGAGGAGATTATCAGCCCATAGGTACATAAAACTAAAACATAAATTATACTATTGTTATGTGCAACCTCAATGCGAATATGGGCACCCGGAATGTCGATGAGTTGAGAGTGAGCCCGTATGGGTAGGGCCAGAGGGTGGTCGACTTCATGGAGAAGAAGGGACTTTATGATATGAACTCATTATTCGAGAAGCAACCATCTAGGAATTGGACGCAGATAAGCTCCGATAGTTCAATCAAAAATGAGATCAACTTCATCATCATGATGGCCAAGAAGAAACCGGTACCGATAACCGTTTTTCTTAGAGGCACATTGAGTATTATGTCAAGCTCGAGAGGTCTTGTCTGATGAAGTCCACGCTCCGACTGGGTTCCGCTCAAATACAGGACCCCGAAAACTTTCAACTCTAACTACACAATCGCTTCCAGTGAATAGCCGATTGCGAAACTGTGAATGAGTTATACAATGGATTGGTGTAAACTGTCCACACAGTGGGATCCTAGTTTTTTAAGACCCTACATAGAAAAAAGCCTCAGAAATCTGAACCGAGATGTGACTGCAAAGTTCAACTTGGCAGCTATGTTGGAACATGCCGAAGACAATAGACGAATTTCATAATTAAGTACTTACAGCGACACGACTAGTCTTCGAATAATCCGGCATGTATTAAGGACGGAATTGAGCGAAACGAAGTCTATAATAAAGTATCTTTTGCTGACACTGTGTCATCTCATCAATACCGGAGATATTCAGAGAGCTCGCTAGGTTTTACGGAGAGTTAATACACCTCGACACGGAAACCCATTGGCACTATCGTCTATGCAATAGCTCAATATTATGCTCAGTGACCTTAGTAGCGTTTCCCAACCGGTCTTAAAGTGAACATGGGCCAGACTACGAATATCCTATTTTGCACCCATAAAGGTAGTCGTTGGGAACGTTACACTCGAATTTGTAGACCACTTTCTTTACCTTGGACCTTAGAGTAAGTACCAAGTGGTATTTCCTCTAAGCCTTGGACAGATAAATAGGTCTTCGACAAAGTAGTCATCCGAAGAATGAGATGATCTACCTTTCCGTCTCACTTCTATTGTACTCAACCAAGTTTTTCAAAATTATATTATTTGATTACCTATTTTTGATATAATTGTGTAGACATTAAAGCAGGAAGTTAAGTTTGGTCAATTTGACGAGTACTATTTTGAGATTTGGGGGGGGGGGGGGGTCATGACTCTTTGTATATACTTTGAATCCTCACTAACCTTAGGGTGTAACAGTGGATAATTTCTGACAAACATTCCGATTTCATATGAGGATCTGTATCTTTGTCAGGAATGACATAATGGCAATGCCTCTATATGACTTCTGCTCCAGAGACCTCACTACTGTGAGGATTAAGGGGTTAATGGGAGGGGGCAGTAAAGATACTATTCTATCTTCTGCTTACCTACCCTATGAGAATGAGGACCCGGTATAAGCACTGCTGCAAGACCTGGTTAACAATTGCACTCGCGACGACCACATCATAGGATGCGACGCTAACGCTCCCCACGTTGCCTGGGGTAGCACAGACAACAACTAAAGAGGGGAAGCACTATTGGACTCTCTGGTAACCTCACCCTTACAAATTTTAAATAAAGGCAATAGACCAACCTTTGTGAATAGACGCAGGGCGGAGGTCATTGATATAACGCTTGCATCCAATGGAGCGAGTAAAGCGATCCGTAATTGGCATGTGTCGGAAGACGTCAGTCTATCTGACCACAACTACATCTGCTTTAGGTATGTAACTTCCAATAATTATGGCAAGGTACGAAGGAGGAACCCAAGGAGAACCGATTGGGAATCTTTCTGAAGAGACCTTAAGGAACACTCGGGGATCCTACGGAGCGACTCAACTCAATCATAGATATCGAGTTTGAGTCTGACAGAATTACCCAGGCAGTTAAGGCCAGCTGGATCAAGAACTGCCCGGAGAAAGAGGCGGTGACGCAAAAGGAGCCGTGGTGGTCACCTGCCCTTGAGAATCTAAGGTAGGAGACGCGAGGTGTTTTCAACTGGGCGAAGTCAAATAATGACTTTACGGTATATGCCGAAGCTCTTACGCACTATAGTAAGGAAATGCGCAAGGCGAAGCGGAGATCATGGAGATCTCATTGCAGTAGCATCAATAGCCTTCCAGAGGGTATGAGGCTCAGTAAAGCAATGAGCTCTGCAAAGGTCAATCCACTTACATCTATCCGGAATGACCAAGGCAAGCTCACTGTAATTGGGAAGGAAACTCTTACGCATTGCTTTTTTTTTTTTTTGGGAATGATAGACGCTGTTAGCCGCAGATGGCCATTGCAGCTTCACCGGACAAAAGGAGGCGAGCGCTTGAAGCGCTCTAGCCTTTAGGGCATAAGTAGCGACGAGCACAAGGGCACCTCAGGGAGGCACGGCCTAGGCTTGGGCTGTCGCTTAAGAGAGGGCTGAGTTTACCACCGGTTCACAACGCGCCCCCACTGAGAAGAACCGGCAAGAAACTTAGTGGGGTGATGCACGTCGTTGCGGTCGCATACGTACGACCCTTCGGCCTCGCCGGCGAGACCGGTGTCTGATAGGTAGTGTAGCATACGGTTGTCGGGGAGGGGTCGGCGCATCCCGGTCCAATAGGACCGTCATGGGGTCAGGAGGGTCGAGCAGTACGTGCCGTGGTCTGCGGCGCGAGTCAGAAGGACTAGCGGCGTAATCGGCGGCGGCGCGGATTAAACTGTTCGCGTGACGGGACGCGGATTCAAAGTAGCGTTTCGACGCTTCTTTGAGGAACTTACGAAGGGGATCTAATTTGAAATCGGAATGCAGATCTACGTTCCGCATGTACCACGGGGCACCGACGGCGCGACGGAGGAAACGATTCTGGATAACCTGGAGGCTATCGATATGGGTGCGGGCGGCGTGCGCGAAAACTACACTCGCGTAAGTCATGATAGGGCGAATGCAAGCTTTGTATAATGTCAACTTATTTCTAAGCGACATTTTACTCCGCTTGCAGAGAAGGGGATACAGGCGACCTAATACGAAAGCCGCTCGATTGCGGACGGACCTAATGTGCGGGCCGAAAGTCATGGCGGAGTCCAAGGTGACTCCGAGGTACTTAACCTTCCTAGTCCAGGGGATAGGGCGATTGAATAGGGATATTGGGGTTAGTCGTCTGTTGGGCCGAAGGCTCCGCGCGGAGAACATATTGGCGGGTCCCCGGGAGAAGATCACCGCGGCACTCTTCTCCGGGTTCACCTCTATGCGCCACGTACGGAACCATTGACCCAGGGCGTCGACTGCGGCTTGAAGAGCACGCGTTAAATAGGACATGTTCCTATGGGAATAATAGAGAGCGGTGTCATCCGCGTAAAGGGCGAGTTGGACTCTGCTCGAACGAGGAATGTCGTTCGTGAACAGGCTGAACAAGAGGGGAGAGAGCATGGAGCCCTGAGGGACTCCGGCCTGTATAGGATGGGGCGAAGAAAACGTACCTTCGACCCGGTATCGAAAGGTACGATTCGAGAGAAAGTCTCGTATGATGAGTACGAGCCTATCGGGGACTCCTAACTGGAAGAGCTTGTATATCAAGCCGTTGTGCCAGACCTTGTCGAAGGCCTTGGCAACATCGAAGAATAGGGCGCCTGTGTAGACGGGCTTGGGCTGGTTGAGCCCGGTCAGGATGTGCTCCGTAAGGCGGTGCACCTGGTGGACGCAAGAGTGTCTGGTTCGAAAGCCAAACTGCTCGTCAATAAGGATATTATTAGAACTGACAAAGTCTTTGAGTCTCGCTAATAGCAAGCGCTCATAGAGTTTGCCGAGAGACTTGAGAAGACTGATAGGCCGGTAGCTCGCAGGGCTGCTGCGAGGCTTACCCGGCTTAGGGATACCTACTACATCGCGTCTTTCCATTCGGCAGGAAAGACGCAGTGGGACATGGCTGCGTTGAAGATAGTCACTAAAAGACATATCAGACGGACAGGGAGAACCTTGAGAACGCGATTGGAGATGCCGTCGGAGCCCGGTGCTTTCTTCGGCTTAAGGCCTTTGATCAGGTCTTCCACCTCGGTTTGCGTGACCGGGGAGAGGGATTCGGTGGGAGGGAGTGAGGACCTGCGCTCTACTTCCCTATCCACAAGATCGAGGTGCGCCGGATCGACGGGAGCGGAGCTGGGTGTGCACTGACTCTCTAGAGAGTCAGCGAGAACCTCAGCCTTCTCGTCGTCCTCGAACGCAGGTGGGTCGCCTGAAGGGCGGGTCAAGGGGGGCATGGTAGCTACGGTGTCGGTTTTGAGGGATCTCGCGAGTCGCCAGTAAGCCTGGTTTGACGGCGAGATCTCCTCTAGAAACCCTCCCCATCGAGCCTCCCTGAGTTCCGCGATGCTGCGCTTCACGTCCCTCTGCAAAGCACGCATGCGGACCCGATTGGCATCGGTGGGGTAGGAGTCGCACGCGCGAATAGCCGCGTTTTTAACGCGGACTAATTCCTTAACTTACGCATTGCTAAGAATGTACTTCCCGGACTCAGTTGAGATACAAAATAATAATAATAATATCTTGGGACAATCCACACACGGTCATCCGATCCCAAACTAGGCAGAGCCTGTACTATGGAAACCAGACAACTGATACTAATACTTATATACTTTTTTTTTTGTAAATACATACTTAAATAGATAAACAACACCCAAAAAAAATAATAACCACCCAAATGTGACTGATAATGTCATCACCATGGAAGAACAAATTGCAAAAACTTCCAAAGACGACTGGCGTATAGCAATGAAAATCGTTGACGCAGATAAGGTACGATGGGCAATCAGCAGGTTCAGTCCGTATAAATCACCTGGATCTGATGATATATGTATATCCGATCTTACTACAAGAGGGGAAAAGTATTCTTATACCTCACTTATGCAGATTGTACAGGGCATGCCTAGCCTTTGGGCATGTCCCATCAGCTTGGAGACAGGCAAAAAATCTTCATTCCCAAACCAGGGAAAGAAAGTTATGAGGATGCCAAATCTTATCGTCCTATCAGTCTCACTTCATTCTTTCTTAAAACTATGGAGAAGATGATAGACAGATATTATAAGGGATGGCCCACTGAGGAGACGATCGCTCCATAAGATGCAATGTGCGTATCAACCGGGTAAGTCTACGGAAACGGCACTGCATTACGTAGTCAACCATGCAGAACATGCATTGGAGACTAAAGAAATCTGCGCTGCAGCGTTTTTAGATATTGAAGGGGCGTTCAACCGAACCACCTTCGATTCAATAAGAACCTCAGCACAAATTCATGGCATAGAGGCGCCAATTGTTAAATGGATTACCACTATGCTACAGGAACGAGTTATTGAAACTGGTTTATTGAGTGATAAGGTTACCGTAAAGGCAACTAATGGATGTCCACAGGGAGGCGTACTATCCCCACTACTGTGGAGTCTAGTTGTGGACTCGTTGTTAGTAGAGCTGAACAGTGGACCACTTCAAGCGGTAGGCTATGCAGATGATATAGTCATACAAGTAAATGGCAAATTTCCAAACGTAGTAGCGGATTTGCTGCAAGGTGCTTTGGGTAGGGTGGAAAGATGGTGTACAAACAATAACCTTTCCATAAATCCCAGCAAAACTGTTATAGTGCCGTTTACGGGAAAAGACATTTAGAGGGCCTTCGGGAACTAGAAATGTACGGCACTAAACCAAAGATCTGCAAGGATTCTCTAAGGAAGGTACAAAGAATAGTATGCATGGCAATTACCAAAACGCCTTCAAAACAACGCCTACACTGGCTCTTGAGTGAATACTGGGACTAACCGGCTTGCAAAAGCACGAGCTTGGAATCGCAACATGCCCTGTACACAACACACTTTATTGGAAGAACTGGATGATCTAATGGACATGCCCTGTGATAAAATAAATCCAGTGCACATGTTTAATAAAAGGTACCGAGTACACATACCATCAAGGGAAGAGTGGACGTGGGGACTCAAACCGGTTGGTGGAACTCACCTCATATGCTACACTGACTGTTCTAAAATGGACAAATATACACAGCAGGTAAGCTAACACCAACTTCAATAATATTTAAATTATTTTATACTTTTCAGTGATATTGAAGTCGGTTCAATTTTTTTTAAAAAGATTTTATACTACACATAATACCGTGTGTATTACTTATTATCCTTACAGTTGCACATTGCCCTGATCCTTTTTTGTGATTATACTTCTTACAAATGGCACTTTGAAATGAAACTAATATTACGGATTATATAATCCGTAAAATCCGTAAATTAGTTTCACATTAATATGTAATATTTGCGTAAATACCAGAAATAATTAAAGAGCTTTCTTTTCTTTAGCACAGATTTCTTTAGTCTCCAATGCATGTTATGTTCGGTTGACTACATAGTGCAGTGCAGTCTCCGTAGACTTACCCGGTTGATACGAGCATTGTATGTCACTCATGGAGCGGTCGTCTCCTTAGTGGGCTATCTCCTAAATGTCTGTCTAGCATCTTCTCCAAAATCTTCAAAAATAATGAAGACTGATAGGACATTTGCATCTTTATAACTCTCCTTTCCTGGTTTGGGAATGAAGATTACTTTTACCTGCCTCCAAGCTAATGGGACATACATGCCCAAAGACTAGGCATGCCCTGTACAATCTGCACAAGTGAGGTATAAGAAAACTTTTTCCCTCCTGTAATAAGATGTACAGGGTGATTTTTGAGACGGTCCTTAACCGTTGCAGTTACAGAAAAACCTTCCTAGGAGATCCATAACATTTTTCTGAACTGTATTCACAGATTTTGGAAAAAAAATATAATCAGCGAGAGAGAATGCTAAAATAACAAAAAAATATTTTACGTCTGTAGATCCTATTTCATGTAGGGATCAGATTTTGTACGAAAAAACAATAAAACTTCTAAAACATAAGTTTTAACTTTCAAACTTCTAATTCGATTCAAATATCTTTAGGTCGTGAGGCTATTGACATCAAAAAATATCTTAATTTCAATTGAGAAGATAGTTGGGTGTTACCACCGGCTTGGGATCCTGTGATAAATATAATTAATTCAAACCAAGCAAAAGCACTGCACGGCTTCAATATATATATATATATATATTTGTAGGAGTCGTACTGTTGGTCGCAGATGGCCATGACAGCTTCACCGGACAAGAGGGCGAAGGGCTTATAGCGCTCCAGTCAAAAAGGTTGGGGTAGCGACTAGCACAAGGGCACCTCAGGGAGGCACGGCCTCGGCTTGGGCTGCCGCTTAGAGAAAGTGAGTTTACCACCGGTTCACAACGCGTCCCCACTGAGAAGCACCGGCAAGAAACTCAGCAAAGGGTTCATGTCGAGGTCGAATGCGTACGACCCTTCGGTCTCGCCGTCGAGACCGAGTGTCTGACGTCTGTGTGAAATTCTATATGCGACTCGCGACGTCGTTGTCGGAGTTGTGTCATGGTCTAGGAGGACAAACATCGGGTCGGATGGGTCGAGCAGTACATGCCGCGGACGGCGGCGGTGTACTGCGGTGTGACCAGGGATGGGGTCGGGGATATAGTCGGCTGCGGTGCCCACCGATTAGCGGGTTTGGGTGGACGCACGCTTTTTTAAAGTAATGTTCGGACATTTCTTTGAAAAATTTGCGGATAGGGTCTCGACCGAAATCTGAATGTAGGTCGACATTCCGCATGTACCACGGGGCACCGATGGTATGTCGAAGGAATCAGTTTTGAATAACCTGGAGGCTAATAATGTGAGTGGGAGCCGCATGTGCGAATACGGCACTGGCGTAAGCTAGGATAGGACGGATGCAGGTTTTGTAAAGTGTCAACTTATTTCTAAGCGACAGTTTACTCCGCCTGCAGATCATGGGGTAGAGTCGACCGAGGACGAAGGCCGTTTGGTTGCGTTCTGACCGTATATGCGGTCCAAATGACATATCCAGGGGGCACGGCCTCAAGATACTGTATGTAATGTAAGCTTTAATTCTAACTTGAGTTACGGAGACTTTTTTCAAATGATTGCAGCACCTTGCTTTACTCTATGGTTCAACAATTAAAATAGACTCGGTCGTGTTTGCACGAAGATATAGGGTCGTGTTTGTCTGCGTGAGTGTGTGTGACTGGTGACAGGTGACAGGTGACAGACCTCAGGGGATAGACTGCTGCGTCTGTGACTGCTGCTGACAGTTTTTTTTTTATATTATATTATATCAATCACAATCATTTTAACGGCGGTTTTGGAGGGAAAAAGAATAAAGCTGCTTATCAGAACAGTGCAGGCATTTATTTTATATAAACCTTTTTAAATTGTTAGAAGTGCGAATTGTAATATTTAAAATAATTCGTTACGATGTCTCAAACAAGATTAACAACATTTTTTAATAGTAGAAAACGACCTGCATCTGATGATATACTAACATCAAAAAACAAAGTCCCTCACATAGATCGTATTGAAGCAAATGGGAAAACTAGTCGGAAAGTATTCAATATAGGGAGGCAGTGTGAAGTTCTTGTAAAAAATTCGAAGCAGTCTGACATAAATTCACGTGTAAAAAATGAACAAAAGACAGATAGTATCAAGTCAAATGAACCTGAAGTGACACAAGGAACAGCAGCATTTGCTAAGAAATTAAACGCCTCTAATGTAAATAAAACTCCTGAATCGTCCAAGTCGGAAGTGTTGAATTCAGCACGTAAGGAACTAAGTCTAGGAGATATAAGGAAAAGGTTAGCTGGGAGTTCTAGGTTAGCTGAATTAAAAGCCACTGCTGACAGACTTAGCAAAGGAATACAGCAAATTAAAGAAGCGAGTGACAAGCGCAATCTTAAAGAATTTAAGTCAATTGATGTGGAAGTTCCGTCAAGGTATGTATAAGTCTGGTAAAATGATTCCATATGAAATAACATTGAGGTGTGACTTAATTGCTTAATATTTTGCTATATTAATAACTGAAATGTATTCTATTACAGTCCAAGCAAGAAAGCCTTGATTCAGAATGATTTGCTGTCACCACAAAAGTGTGCACCAACAACAAGTTCTCTCGACAGGCCTCTCATATCTCCAAGAAAAGTATTTGTTAGCCCTGTTAAGAGTCCAAGCAAGGTTAGTAGCATCACATGGGTAAAATGAGGTTTAAAAGTTAAGTTTTATATTATTAATAAATTAGCTACACATTTGTTTTTAATAACTTCATAAAATAACTGAATAATGTAGACTTTATTAATATTATATCAGGTGCAATAGTACCAAAATTGCAATAGCAAAGAATTATTCCATGATTATGGCACTTGCAACAGGGCTGAAATAGTGTAAACTTACAATTCTGGTGGAAAACCAATGTTCATATTGAAAGAATTCAAACAAATTTAAAAACATAATTTAAAAAACTATTTTTTATTTTGGCCACAACAGTGTACATAATTTATATTATTAATCTTTACATAGTATAAAACAAAGTTGCCCCCGCTGTTTGTACGCTTAGATCTTGGCGGGCCTGTTGGTCTAGTGGTTAGACACCCTGTCCGCTGACCAATAGGTCGTGGGTTTGATTCCCACCGGGTGTCTGGGTGTTTTATCTATGTTTTTACAAAAAAAAGTATATTAGTATCAGTTGTCTGGTTTCCATAGTACAGGCTCTGCCTAGTTTGGGATCAGATGACCGTGTGTGGATTGTCCCAGAATATTATTATTATCTTAAACTATGCAGCTTTCAGCAATAGATACGGGCGGAGCTGTGTGGCTCAACTGCATAGTTTAATATAATACTATCTTTGGAAAATCTAAATAGACTTTCCATCCCAAACTAGGCAGAGCCAGTAATGTAACTGTTCATAACACAGATATATTCATGAATATTAAAGTTTGTTCTGACTTGAATTAAGCCACCAACCATTATAATTATATTAGTAACAACTACCAATGGCTGTCAGTTGTGAGTAATTTACAAAGCATTTTTTTGATAATGATGATTGATTTTTGTTTCATGATGTTATTCTACTTTAGTTCCAATAATAAAAAGTAATTAAGGTACATAATCATTATAATTTAATAATATTTGATGTCTGTTGTATATTTCAGTGTGTGTATTGAAAATAATACATATTTTACACACTTTTTGTGTTAAAACACTAACTACCATGATTAGAGTCCATTATGAGTCATTATTTATGGCATCTCTTAGTATAAAGTCCTTTAGATTTTGCTTTGAAATCTACACTAGGTGAAAAGACGAGTCATGAGGACTCTTGAGTGTAGCAGTAGCCATAGGATGTTGAGTGGTGGAAACTTTTATGGACAATCTTAGATTTAGTTGTCATTTGGCATGTTAATAGATGACTAAGGGAAAACAAGAAGACTGTCAACAGCATCTTTCTATTGGATTACCTACCACCTATACTGCGATGCCCAATACGCATGTCTAACGTGGGGATTATGGCAACCCTCTGCCTTCTAAGTGGGAGGCCTTTGTTCAGCAGTGGACGTCTTGGCTCCGATGACGTAATTTTTAAGAAAATAGGTCGAAAATGACATTGAATTGATATGAACTATTTTATATTGGTCACCAAACATAATATGGGATATATTATTTTCAGGTTCCAGCTTACATCAGGCATGCAGCACTGGCAACATCTACCAGCCTCCCTCTGCCCCATCACTACAGATTTCTTGCTGAACTGTTCCGCGGTATGGAGACTGTTGTGGCCCTTCTGTATAACAGGAATGAAAAGATTACATTTGCTAAGCTAAAACCATCCGTGCAAGAGATGCTGAAACGGTCCTTCTCCGAGAAACATTTGGGCCAAATTAAATATTTGGTGCCAGATTTCTATAATTTTGAAGTACAAAAAATCAAGAACTCCACTACTTCAACACAGAGAGAAGGATATGAGTTAGTGATTACACCGAATATCCCTAATGAAATAAAAGTTATGAATCCAACAATAATATTAGAGAGGCGTAGATACTTTTTTGACACATTGCTTCAATTAGTCAAGAAACATCATTCGGAATATTTACTCACTCTTGATCCTCCAATGGTAATTGCCGATGATAAGTTAACTCGCTGGCATCCAGAATTTGAGATCGAAAAGATACCAGAGGTGGAAAATGCTAAGTTGCCTGAGATGCCAAATATTGAGACATTTTCAACCGCTCAAGATGTACTGGCCAAGGCAAGGGAATTATTTAAGTGTAATACAAAAATGGAGAGGGCTTTGGAGAAACTGGCTCAAGCCAAGGCTCGTGGGCTCACTGATCAGGAAAAAGCTGCAACTGGCCTTACAGACAACAAAAAAGTGCCATCCACACCACAAAACAGTAGTACACAAACAAGTCAGCCATCCGCCAGCACTGTCACAATATTGAATCCTGCACTACGTAATCTTCCAGCCGCTTTATTGGAGAAGGTGAAAGCTAAACAAGCAGCAAAAGCTTTGGAAGCTATGACAAGATCCTCAGATTATGAAGAGAAGTATTACACCTACACTCGTCTACTGGATCTTGCTAAAATGTTAAGAAACATTTTTGTAACGGAAAGAAAAAATGTTTTAGCATTAAATATCATACTTTCTAAATTAGATAGTAGTTTCAAAGCAAATGTGTCCGCTAGTGATTTACAAAGAGATATTAAAGTGCTGACTGAGGAATTGCCTGATTGGATCAAATTGCACGACATTAGGAATAACACTTATTTAAAGCTGGATAAGAATGCAGACTTACAAAAAATTATATCTAAGTTAGAAGCTTTAGCTGAAAAATATAAAAATGATTAACCATAGTATTAAGTTTGACATTACTAATTAAGACTGAATTATTAACATTCTTAATTGTTAAATAGTAAGTTCAAATATTTAGCGAATAAGTTGTTAGTTTTCTATTCTCATAAATGTTGTTTTTGAGCGTTTTATTTTTTAATTACTTTTTGTAATAAATTATTCAATTGTTTAGTTAGTAACTGTTCATAGGTTCATAATATAAAATAGTTTGACCTGACATACAATAATGCCAAAATGACATAAATAATGTTGTATATTTATGGTGACATTTTCATTATATATCTGTTAATAACCGTACACAATATATAGTACTCAGGACATGAACTTTATATTAATTTAACGTAAGTTTAGTTTTCATTAGTTATTGTGTGGTATTCTGAATAAAATTTCAAAATTACTTTGTTTATGAGTGTCAAGTACCTACTAGTACTAGTTGTAGACTAATAATAATAATATCCTGGGACAATTCACAGACGGGCATTTGATTCCAAACTAGGCAGAGCCTGTACTATGGAAACCAGACAACTGATACTAATGCATATATACTTTTTTTTGTAAATACATACTTATATAGATGTTTTATCTACCACTACTAACTAACCCAGACACTTGGTGGGAATCGAACCCACTAGACAGTAGGTTGCGTTTTGCATGCATTTATCAATTAGGGTCCACTGAATTATGAGTTTGAGCTTATCACAGAGACTTCAATAAATAGTTGTTTTAGTGAGTTGTTAGTTTGTTAGTTTAGTTGTTGTTTTGTATATTAAATTTAATAAAAATTATTTCTACAAAAAAAAGAACCGCCTTCAAAATGTAACTAAAAAGCCTGAAATAATATCTTAGGATCAGTGGGTTTAAGGGCTCCGGCTTCTATCGAAAATTCATTTGTTTCACGACGCATCGCAGTTATGTGTGGGAGCCCTTACATCTACATAGTTGGACGTGGATTACAACATATATAAATACATCGTATTATCGAAGTCGGCGCCAAACCTCTAGCATAGACTCACAACGATTGATGTAAAACCCACTGATCCTAAGATATTATTTCAGGCTTTTTAGTTACATTTTGAAGGCGGTTATTTTTTTTGTAGAAATTATTTTTATTTTATTCTTTTTAGTGGTTCCCATGGTGTGTTATTAGGTTAACTTTTAACAAGTTATATTTTATTCTTACTAACCACTTATCAACATTTAACCATCGATTTATAAGGCTCAATTCACACCAGAATGGCAGCGGCCATTCTGGTGTGAATTGAGTTACATAAAATGGAATTGGTTATCATAGCACTTCTTTCTGAACAAGAAGAAGAAGCTATTAGCTACCTATATTCTTGCAAATAAATATATTCATTCATATCGCCGCACGGATGCTCGCGCAGTCGCGCGGACGCTCGCGCAGCCGCTGGCGGCTGCTTTGATGAGTCGCGCGGCCGCCCGCGACTGTTCGTGCCGGCGCGGGCAGCCGCGCGGCTTCTTTGAGCTTTTCAAGCGATACTGGTCTTAAGTATTGTAGATAAAGTTTAAAATTCTTTCACAGTGAAAGTGCGCGCCGCGCCGCTTCCGGCCGCTGCTCTTCTGGTGTGAATTGGGCCTAATGGAGCAGAGTTCCTGTTAGCACCTTCCTGCTCCCATTGCCAGACTCTGATCATCGTTTTTCTACCTAAATCTTGTCGCCACCTATCCAACGAGTCCAAATTCGGTGGGTTTAGGGTCATTCATCGCGGGTGCAACATTTAGACGCATGTAAAGACTCTTAATAAGCAAATAAAAACATTTTTAAACAAATTAATCTTGGAAGAACTACATTTTAACCTATTCAGTTTATGTTCATTTACAAGAACTTTAAAGTCATATTTAAATAGCCAGGAGGAAGGTTCAAAGTGCCATCGCGGGTGCAACAAAATTGGCCCAGCCTTTCCAGATCATAAGACAAACACACAAAAGTCTGTTAATTGTGAAACATTTATTATTTTATTCCTTGATATTTCAGAAGGTGTTAAACTAATCAATTAAAAAGTATGCAGATAACAAAAATAAATAATGATCTATTTACTTTTGAAGCAATTGCGGGTGCAACACCGAATTATCGCGGGTGCAACCCGTCTAATTTAATTGAATATAAACATCAATAGAAAAATATATATGAACAAAATAAGAGATCAAACAACGTTTATTACTAATTAGTACACTTCTTTGTTACTTATATTAATTATTTCTTTTAAATACGTGAATAATCTCCAAAAATTCTATGAACATATTATCTCCATTAGTCTTCCTCTTGCAATCGTCGCAAGCGCAAGAGCGCTTCCAACTTTGCAATAATGTATTCAAATTCGGCACGTCAACTATGTTATTATCGTCAATTTAAAATTTGCGATCATTTGTCATCAGGAATTGTACCCTAATTTCTCTATCTTTATCCATATCACACTATGATAAGACTTGAATCATGTAATACAGGTATTATCATGGTGTGATATGGTGTGATGCGTGATCGTGTGATACACATGTGTGTATCATACTACCACGTACATGACCCACATCATCATCATCAGCAGCCTTAAATAGTTCACTGCTAAACAAAGGCCTCTCCCTTAGAAGGGAGGGGTTGCAATAATCCCCACGCTTATCCTGCTAAGCGTGGGGATTATGGATCTCCAAGAGGCCTGCCTCTTGGAGATGCAGTATGGGACGGTAGGTAATCCAATAGAAAGACGCTGCTGCCCGTCTTCTTGCTTTCCCTTAGTCGCCTCTTACGGACACCCAACGAGAGGAGATGGGAGGATGCTATTCTTACCCGGACACCCCACGGGAGGAGATGGGAGGGTGCTATTCTTACCCGGACACCCCACGGGAGGAGATGGGAGGGTGCTATTCTTACCCGGACACCCCACGGGAGGAGATGGGAGGGTGCTATTCTTACCCGGACACCCCACGGGAGGAGATGGGAGGGTGCTATTCTTACCCGGACACCCCACGGGTACACAAAGAGCGATATTGAATAAGCCAGCCAGTATTCTAAAATCTTAATCAACCTCTATTTTCTTTTTATTACTTTTCTCATACGATTTATATCAATTTTCCCTATATTTCTGCAAAGCAGTCTCTATCTGTGACTTTTTATCATTTTACCCGATGTTTCTATAAAAAGAACAGAATATAATATAACACACATATTAAATACAAATAAATTAATCATATACAGTATATAAAACTTAAAATATATAAGGAACTAGCTGACCCACGCAGCTCCGCCTGCGCTATTTTTACGTTAACTAAACTTTGTATAACAGACATTCGCATCGAATACATAACCTCATTTTTTATAGTCGGTTAAAAACTGGGACCCACTTTTTACTTGCTCTCCGAAGCAGGGACCCGTTTAGTTCAAATGGCGTTAAACGGTCACCCATCTATTTAATGACCTTACCTAACGCTGCTTAACCCGATCGATTACAAAACCTTGATAACAACTCTCTATGAGTGTTCCCTTACTAATATTTATTATATTTAATAGAAAAATTTATAAAATCGGACCAAGCGTATAACCAAGTACCCGTTTTGACTTTAATCCCCTCTCCCAAAAGAACCGTGCTAGATTACGGGATAAAAAGTATCCTATGTCCTACCTCGTAGTAAGATCTCAAATCATGCCAAGTTTCATTTGAATCCATTCAGTAGTTTCGGCGTGATGCTCAGCCGTGATACAGACAGACAGACAGACAAAAATTAAAAAAATTACTTTTTCGGCCTCAGTATCGGTTATAGAATGCCCTCCAAATATAATTTTCAAAATATCTTCAATGTACAGAATTGGACCTGTTACAGTTTTATTATAAGTATAGATCAGACCGTAATATTAATTGTCAAAGAGTTGCACCCGCGATATTACCATCACGATCGCGGGCGCAACCAATTTGGATAAACGTTTATTTTAATGCAATTAACATTACACTCTTAAAAACTACTGATTTAAGATTGCCTTTGACTTCTTCTTACTTTTACCAAGTTTGAAAACGTTAACACTATTGCTGCGAAAAAACCAAACTATTAAATCTTTTCTATCGCGGGTGCAACAAGCTGACAGTGTCTCTTTGTAGTCAACGATACTTAAAAAATCACAATAATTACTTAAATTTTTTGGCTAATATAAATAAAAGAATAGTATAACTTCACGTTTAGTTGGTAAAGGATAACTTTAAGCTGTTAGTAGCTACTGTTTTATTTACGTCAGTTCTGCTAGGTCTAATATTGGAGTCTATAGTAATTCTTCGAGGGTGATATTTCCAACGGCACCAAAAAGTAAAATATGATGTAAAATAAATAAAAAATAGTTTCAGTATTAAATTTAGACTTTCTTCTTTGCATTGGAGTCAAAAAACGTAACAATTAATGTATTTTAAAAATTTATGTCGAGAGTTTTTTTTTTTTTTTTTTTTTTTTCCTTTATTGAAAGGACTTTGTCGCTTAGCGACGATGCCGTCCCGTAAAAACAATCAACATCTTACAAACTTAAATTAAAAATGTACTACATATTAGCGTCCGTCTAAACCTAAAGCTGCTAACTTAATCAATATTTGGGCTTCTTTCGACATTGGGCTAGATAACATTGAATTTATGAGTCCAATCAGGGCATTATTATTGCCAAAATTTAAATTTCTAAATGTTTCATTCCGGACACATTCCAACAATACATGCTGTACATCCTCAATAACCCCACAATTTACACAATTTGGAGAGGTGACTTTTTTCATTAGGTATGCAAACTTATTTGCTGGAATATGTCCCGAACGCAACCTAAGTAGAATTTTTAAACTATTTCTACTGCCTGTATTTTTATCTATCCAGGGGTATCTGTAAATTTGTGGTTGGATAGTTCTATACCAGATGCCCTTTTCACGCGATCTCTCGTCAAAATATTCTTGCCATACCCTCCTACATGCTTCTTTTATTATTTTTATGTGGTCCGTATAGAGAGGTAAAACCTTTAGCGGGACTCCATCTGTAGCCGCTTGTTTAGCTAACAGATCTACATGATCGTTCTCATTTAATTGAATATGGGATGGAATCCATTGAAGGATTACTGTCTTATTATGGGATTGCAGTCTCAAGATTGATGCTAGTATTCTATAGGCAATCGGTGTACCTTTCCCTTGAGAGGTACAACGAGCCAAGTGTTGCAATGCGCTTTTCGAGTCTGTAAAAATTACAACTTGGTCAAAATTAATTGACTCGACATAAGATAGAGCTTCTGCTATGGCAGTCAACTCAATATGCATTATTGAAATGTCAGAATCAATCTTAAACTTCATGCTACATTCGACATTAGCGTCAAAGAAGGCCGAGCCTGCCCCATTGTTATCTTTGGATCCATCAGTAAAAATTTTGTAGAAACCGTTATATTCTTCATTAATTAATTTTGTACAAATAGTTTTAAGGTAATGACTGCTATATTTATTTTTGGCTAAATCTATCAAAGGCACAGAATCACGTATTGTTTGATGCAAAGGAATATTACTAACCCAGGTTTCTAATGAAAACATTTCAAGTTGCTTACTACTATAACTCGGCACTAACTGTAGAGTACTTAGAATATTAACAAGTAATGGATATTTTTTATTATGCCAGTATCGTGAATTACAAAGTGATGCTAATTCTTGTAAAATATTAATAGTATTGTTATCAGTAAATGATTTAGATTTCAAGTAAAATTTTCCGGCAAGGTATCTTCTACGAACTTCTAGAGGGGGAAGACACAATTCGTTTTCCATTACATGTATTGGAGTGCTCCGTATAAACCCACCAATTACACGTAAGGCTTGGTTTTGAACTCTATCTAACTTTAATAGATTAGTCTTACAGCTATTATCGTACAGAAAACAACCGTAGTCCATTCTACTACGTATAATGGAAATGTACAGGCGTCTTAGGTGTTTCTGGTGAGTACCCCAACTTGATCCCGACAAAGCTTTCAAAAGATTTATGAATTTCGATGTAATTTGAACTGTCTCATTAATATGTTTTCCCCATCTGAGAGAACTGTCCAACCACAAAACCAAATATTTAATATGCTTCACTAATGGTAAAGACTGGTTATTAATCTTAAAATCAACTAAACTCCTAAAGACGCCCTTTTTAAAAATACATAATTTACTCTTTGTTGGGGAGATAACTAGACCTAAACTATTTAATTCACAATCAAGATCATTACAGGCAATTTGCAGTTCTGTAATTGCAGAGTCAACACTATTTTTTGAAATGTATATGACGAAATCATCGGCATATTGAGACACTTCAACATTTTTTATGTCCTTACAAATATTAATAGTAGCCGCATTAAAAAGGAGTGGGGATAAAGGGTCACCCTGAGCTAATCCTCGTCCTGTCCATCTAGCGATCTCATCACCTTCTGCCATTATGCTTAATTGTCTATCTGTTAAGTACGACCAGAGATATCGACAAAACTTTGAACCAACACCCAAGTGATCTAACCTGTGCAATAAACAACTAATATCAATGCTATTGTACGCATTCTCAATATCAATAAAGCATGCTGCAGTTAACAAATTTTTAGAAAAACCAATTTGAATCTGGCTGACCAGACGAGAGAGGTTATCCATGCCAGAACGAGCCTTACGAAAACCTACCATATTATCGGGAAACATGGATTGTTTTTCAAAATACCACTCCAATCTTTTATTTAATATCGAATGAAGATTTTTACATAGACACGATATTAGTGAAATTGGGCGAAGTCCTGAGCAAGAGTTTGGATCACGGCCCGGTTTAGGGATAGCAATTAATTTTACTTGACGCCACTGATTAGGTACAAAGCCAGAATGCAGAATAATGTTGTATAGAGTGACTAACAGAATTTTACCTAGTCTTGGTAGATGTTTTATCATAGAGAATGATATTTCATCGTTGCCTGGCGCCGTATCGGTGTTTTTTATAGAATTTTCTAACTCCTGAATAGTTATTTCAGATTCCAGAGTGGTGTTAGTTGAGTTAAACTGTGGTTGTGGAGGGCGTGAATAATCAGGGGTTAACGAATGGAGTAGCTTAGTGGCTTGTTCCTTGGTGACACTGCAATTTGGCGAACTAGACTGGTAACCTTTCACCCACTTCATTTTGTTCCACATATGTGATGCCGAAGTGGTTTCATCTATCGAAGAACAGAATCTCTGCCAGGACTTACACTTAGCTAGACGAATAAGCCTTTGTGCGTTACGAATTTTTTCTTGCAATATATTTAAATTATCAGGCGATGGACAGCCTCTTAAGTTGGCCAGAGCAATTCGACGTTCGGCAACAGCTTTGGAAAGCTCCGTATTCCAATAAGGTTTAGGTACAAATTTATCACTTATATGTTGTGGTATTTTTTTAAAAGGAATAAATTTGTCAGCGGCCTCTTGTAAAGTGAGTTCAAACATATCGTAAAAATCTTGTGGATTAGTGGGGAATAAACGTTCACTAAATATTTTATCTAAAGACATGGCATATGAGTCCCAATCACTATTTTTAAAATTTCTTTTCTTTTTAAATACGCGTTGGATGTTTAAAACAATTGATATTTTTATAACAAGGTGATCGCTACCTAGGGATTCATTGCATATTTTCCAAGAAAACAATGTAGCCAGATCAGAAGACACAAATGAGATGTCAGGTGACGATTGTTGTAAGGATCCACCAACCATTCGTACCCTAGTGGATTCGCCGTTATTTAAATGTATATAGTTGTGTTCTATCATAGCATCAAAAATTTGAAAGCCTCTTTGATCTGTTCTACCTGACCAATTAATGTGATGTGCATTAAAATCACCTAATAATAATGTTTTGTTACTCGTAAGAGAGAAAACGTAATCCCAATCATTTTGCGTTGTTTGTACAGTCGAAGGACAATAGATGGATAAAATGTTCTCGATATGCCGGCAATTAAGTACTTTAACATGTAGGAGTTCAATACCTGCATTTGGGCTACGTGACCTACAGATAGTGCTTTTAATAGATTTGTGTGTTAGAATGGCTACACCACCATAAGAGTCGGAGCGATCTAATCTATAAGTATTATAACCGTTCATGTTAAAATAACTTTCAGGTTCTAGCCAAGTCTCGCTTAATACAGCTATATGAATTTTTTCTTGTGTAATTAAAGCCTCTAGCGCTACTGACTTTGGGCGTAAGCTCTGACAATTCCATTGTGCAATATTAACATTAATTGTGTCTCTATCCATTATTGACAAAAATATTTAAAAAGGCGTCCGTTGAAAATCCGCTTACAATTTTAGATAATATCCACTCTGTGCAAATTCTAACCGCCTGTTGTATTTTGGCCTCAAACGACTCCCTACTGACTATAATTTTGTATAAACTCTTTAGTAATCTAATAAAACTCATTTTATTTAAACCTATTTCCCTCTGTTCTTTCTTGTTAACATCCGCGTTATCTTCTGAGCCTTCTGAGTCCTTATTCCAATCAGTCTCCATAGTCGGCAGGGCTGGAGAAGCAGCACGAGACGGAAATGGAGTAGAAGGTGAAGGCTTTTTACGATGCTTTTTCTGTTTGTTACTTTGTGTCACTTTAATTGAATTCTGTTCCGAGGAAGTAAACAGCGGTTTTTCTTTTCCATCCTGCTGAGTGGTACTGTCATTGGTTGGTTCAGTATAAGGCTGTGGTGGTATATAGTTCTGTACTTCAATGAGAGCTGGACATGGTGACGTGTTTCTATCAGGGACTGGGGAAGGCGGTACGTATATTTCAAGAGCCTTTCTATATGTGCAATTAAATTCTGCCATCAACTCTCTAATCCTCCTTTCTTTTTTATACATTGGGCAGACCTTTTGAAGAGCCATATGATTTCCCGTGCAGTTGACACAGCGAAATAATACTGATTCGCAATTCTCGTGGTTTTTTGTACACTTAGGACATATTATTTTTTTAGATGGACATAATAATTTAGTGTGGCCGAATTTCCAACAACGGGAACACTGTGTCACCGGAAATATATAGGGAACTACCTTCACCCTCAAGCCGTAAATGTATACGTACCCCGGCAGATTGGAACCTTTAAAGGCAAGACGTATAGTTTCACATTTAATCCAGCTCTCACTCTCTTCTGTATCAAAATTTCTCTTATTTAGTCTTTTCGCAGAAAGTATTTGAATATCGCACGACAGATCCTTGACTATGTCCTCTTCGGTAACATTCATATCGATATCCTTGATAACCCCGTATGATACACCTACCTCCGAGGTCTTCTGCCTCCGCCATCCGAGGTCGCAAAAGGTTTTGCACTTAATAAATTGGTCGGCATTTGCATCCTGGTCAAAAGTCACAAGAATTTTGAAATTATGGACGTATTTTACCCGGATAATTCCGCTGATGTTGTTATCCCTAAAGAGTTTAGCCAATTGCAATTGTTTAGGTAAGGCTGAACTACATGTCACGAGAACTTGAACATTTTCATTGTTTTCCTGACTATTCCTACGAACAGATTTACGCCCTCGAGATACAGTCTGCCATTCTTCTTCTGAAGAAGTTTCTCCACGCATCCTTGTCCTCTTCCTATTCATTTCATCCACTTCCATATTATTCATATTATTATTTCTCAACTCTTCGTGTTCACTGCAATTCACTGTACACCCGATATCCATATCGTCACCTTCACTTGTCACGACATATTCAACCGATTCCTCTACTACATACGGTACATTATCCATTGTATCCAGAGCCCGACCTGATAAGGTCGGGCTCGCGATTATCGATATAAAAGAAAAACTTATGTGGGTAGTACGTAGATTTTTCGCGCTACACGACCTATCCGTACTAAATGTAAGATGCAACTGATGTCGAGAGTTGTCTACAGCGGAATCGCCCTTTAGGTTTATTGATGCAGACATCCCGTGACCACCTTCCTGCTCCATCATCAGACCCTGATCACCATTTTTCTAGTATCTACTCGTCGAGACCTTCCCGACGAGCACAAACTCGGTGGTTTTACGTTTATTAGTGCAGAGATCCCGTGACCACCTTCCTGCTTCCTCATCAAACCCTGATCGCCATTTTTCTAGCAACTAATCGTCGAGACCTATCCAACGAGTGTAAATCTACATTTAGTAGGCACGGCTAGGATATACTGTTTTATTACGGAGTTCCGGTGGCCATGTATGGCCTTCTTCATCAGATCCACTTCACCAAATGATACTTTCTGAATGAAAATATTTGATTATTTCTAAAAATACCAAAAACGCTATATGTATGCATATAATATTTAAGGAGTTCCCTCAATTACTCATTGATCCCATCATCAGAACTTGATTTTGAAAAAAATGGAACCAATCTGGAAGCATCTCCTTTCGAGTAAAAAAAGAATTGTCCAAATCGGTTAATAATCGACAGAGTACTTAGGTAACAAACATCCTCCTTTTTTTGAAGTCGGTTAATAAAAGACAGTAACAGCTCAGTGGGCGAGCGCTTGCCTTGGAAACAAGGTGCGCAGGTTCGAACCCCGGCTCGCACCTCTGATTTCTTTAATTAATCACGTGCCAATCGTCTTTGTGCGATTGTTACTAGCTTTCGGTGAAGGAAAACATCGTGAGGAAATCTGCATGTCTGAGAAAGCCTAATTACCTTCCGAATGACGTGTGAAGTCCGCCAACCCGCACATGGGCAGCGTGGTATTATGGCCTAAGCTCCTTCATCTTGAGGGGAGGCCCGTGACGAGTGGGACGTAAACAAGGGCTGGTATTATTATTATTAAAATTCCTCATTATCCTTAATAACACTTAGGTACCTACATATTACAACTCACTCTCACCCAGTTTCTGCAACTAAATATGTACATTCTGATATAACTTTCAATAAATTTATCAACTAGAAAAAAAATTAATGTTAATGGAGCGAGTTAGGTACCTCTAATACCTCAAAATACAGCATATCTCCAAGTTTGGGTATCAGAGAAACACCTGCCTCTCTTACATTTTTAGCTTTAGCAACTGATGTAATGAGTTTAATCCTACTAGTATGTACCCTAGAATTCTTAAATAAATAACCTAATTACTTTGATTGAACTGCTAGTTTTTCTGTCTCAAATTCCAGATATAGCTAGAAATCAGATTTACTAAGTGCGAAAGACCTGCCTCTGTGCGAAAGACCGTGCAAAGTTATTGGGTTCAAGGAATTTAATGCCTCACGTCTTAACTTATACCATGAGCAGGACTGCAACTAAAAGTCTAGGTCAGTGGTTCCTAAACTTGATTGGGCTCTGACCCACCTAACAAAAACTGCCAAATTCGGGACCCACCTCTTTGCCATCTTAAAAAGGGGGACAAAATAGTGGTAACGTTTAGATACCCTAGTCTCTGTCGTCATTTTTTGGCGCTCCCCATCTCTACTTATAGAACGCCAGGTCTCCTGATTTACAATTAAAAAATCTTTTGATTGTCCACTTTTCCTCTTTTTTGCCATTGCCGTCTTAGGTTGCCGTCATTTTCTGGAACCTGCTTTGTAAGATATTTTGTTTGTCAGTTGATCAAGGGTTGATCAGTACTATTGCCGTACTACCCCCACCCTTATCTAATAATTATGGATTATAATTTACTTCCTACAAAACTACAAATAGTGCCACCTTCCAATAAGTTACTAAATTAAACAACGAATGTAACAAATTTGTTTTTTTGACGTCATATTTCCTTTACATGTTATCATCATCAGCCGAAACACGTCCACTGCTGAATTAAAGGCCTCTCCCTTAGAGGTAGGATTTGCCATAATCTCCACACGTGGCAAGCGGCTTGACCTTGTTCTTGTTATGTTTCGAACGGCAAGACACAATATCGCTAATGTCGATTCATTTGTAACAAAACAATGTTTAAAAAAAAGTGAAAAAATGACAAGCCCGCTGAGTTTCTTGCCGGATCTTCTCAGTTGAGGCCGCGTTGTGATCCGGTGGTAGCTTTTAAAAAATGACCATTCAAAAGTGCTAGCGTTAAGCCTATTTGAAATAAATATTTTTGAGTTTGAGTTTGAGTTCTTGTTTTCCCTTAGTCGCCTCTTACGGATACCCAACGCGTGGAGATAGGTGGGTGCTATTCTTACCCGGACACCCCACAGGTATTTTACATGTAGCTAAGAATTGTCCTAATCAAACCAGTTATTAATTCCGAAACCTATATTCAAATCCATCTATTTGTTTTGGAGCTGCGACCACACAGAGAGACAGACAAAGGTGTATGTCACCCTCCTATTAGTGTAAGGGGTTAGAAATTAAAGAACTTTTACGTATCAGTTTGTAAAAAGTGATAATTAAAACATTAATTATTACGATCTAAGCCATCGATTGATTTTTGTCTGATCTGATTTTTTTGACATTTGACTCCTGACATTTTAAAATACGCTGGTCACTGTGCCCTCAGTGGTCGTGTGGTTCCAAAAGGAACAATGCGCGTGTTCTTTTAGGAGCCAGCCGGGATTGAAGCCATAAGAAGTTTCACTTCAAAATAAAATAGGTACACTACATTTTTTTCTCATTGTTTAGAGAAATAAACATAAAATTAATGAGTGTTTCCTATAAGCAATACTGAGGGTTTCGCATCGCAGCCGGTCCGCACTTTTCGTAATTACCGCTAACGAATAACAAATTCCAGTTTGCAACAAGTAGCGCTATCTAGTTGTCTTATTTGGTACAAGAGTGTATCAGGTACCACCTCAGAGTATATACCAACTTGGTACTTACTCTAAGGGTACCACGGGCTACAAGTACGAAATTGCGTTAAAAATTAAATTCTCTGGATTTTGGAGGCGCTCGAACGGAATGAGTCTACTCTATGATACAGAGGCGCTTAGGCGCATAAGGGACCATTCCCATCTGTGCCCCAGAAATGCCCAGATAAAGTATATTACAAGATTGCTCAGTACCCTTGCAGTACCAGTGTATCTAACCAAATTGTTTTCACATACATATTGACCGATATTGACACTATACAATGGAGACAGACTAGATAATTCCAAATAACTGACATGTTTATCTGATAACATACAGTTATGTATATAAAAGAACACTGATCTGGCTTAACTTATGTGACGATGATCATAAAGTTGCCTAGTGAAAAACTAATAGCAAAGCTGTCTGGAAACGATAAAATGTATAAAAAACAAGTAGGAGGTTATCATGTTTAATGTCCATTACATTTTGAACCGGTGCTTTATATGACATTAAATCTAGTTATCATATGACATAGAGCTGCAATTTGGGCATTGCATGGCATTTCTGACTTTCAGCTCCATACTAATATGGGCATGGTCCTTTAAGATTTGGCGACGAGCGGGACCTCTTTCTGGCTTTATTATCAGAACTCGACCACCATCGTCAACAAAGTAGGTACCTATGCACACTAATCCAGCTAGTTTATCACTATGTGTCTACGTTTAATGAAACCTTCCTTCCTGCCTTCCTGCTTCCTTATCTTTCCCTGCCCTGATCACCATCGAGCCCTATCCAACAAGTAAGACGTTTATGTTCAGTTTCTGGGATCTATCAACATTAATAATAAGCCCAAGGTTTCGAGATTCTTAAACCCGTTTTACACGTTCACCTTCATAATTTACATCAACCAACGCCAATTTGAAAGATGAGAGAATGTAGTCTTAGAAGGTTTTAATACCAAAGGGACACGTGAGACCACTGATTTATTCCTCGAAGGTAAACTCTCTCCTTTTAGTTTAAATACTTTGCTTAGATAGGATCGATTTGTGTATCGTATGCATAAATACACATTTATGTAGGTAATATCTCAATGGGTAGGTAATATTTTATTTAAGGTGAGGTACTATCTGAGGATAGATCAGAACAGTGGCTCAGGATTTAATAAGAAGGTGTAAAAACCGCCGGCAACTTTTCTGCTCTATCATCAGACCCGGATTACCATTTAGGTAAGTACATTTGTTTACTACTATACCGCATATTTCCTTCACAAGATCAAAATCGTAGCAATAAATATTTGAATACAGGAGCCAAAAGTCAAAGTCGAAAACTACTATCCAATCTAGATACGTAATGTTGGTTGCGACAATTAACGTAGGTAACGAATGACGTGACATTATTCGTAGTTAATGATACTCTGGTATCTATGTAATTAACGGGGTACCATTTTAAAAATTATAATTTACTTATCTTTGAATTACAGTGTTGACTAAGATACAAAGCGCCATTATGCATATACATTATAGAAGGTGCATGACACGATTTATTAGCTTTGTTGGTTTTATCAAACCGGTACCTATCAACCGGAAACATAACGTAAGTATGCTTCGCCCTTTTTTTCGCGGGGTAAGTAATCCTTCAAAAGGTTCTCGGGAGCTGTGGGGCTCGACCGAGGTATGTGGGATTCTTACCCACTAAAACCCCCGTGACACAGCAGAGGGGACCTCCGGGCTCTCCGGTGGGATATGCACAGTAGTCTCCAGGGTACCGTCACGGTGTTTACGGGGACGAGGTAGCAACTCCGCCACCGCCCCGCTGCCTTTCCAACCCCTGACTTCATTTCCCTTTAGGTACTATCGGATGAGAAAACGCTCATTCACTAGCTATATTAAGTAAAATGTCATCATCATCAGCAGAGTAGGTCCATTGCTGAACAAACTCCTCCCCCCGAGGAAAGACGCTGCTTGCTTTGTTTTCCCTTAGTCTCCTCTTACAGACACCGGAGGAAATGGGTGGGAGGGTGCTATCCTTACCAGGACACCCCACGGTTAAGTAAAATGTACCTACTTACAGATTATTCTGTAGTTAAGAGGACAACTTTGTATTTTATCAATCTGCTTTTCGTCTTTTATTGAAGCTCTTAAGCAAGACAATTAATAGTAAATATTTGTAATTAATTATACAATGGCAATATTGGCAATGTAATTCAATGTATCATTCCGCTGCAAACTGTTGCCAGCGATGGTTGTGTGCTATCACTAGTGTACCTATTCAACGTGCTTCGTATAATTACGTATAAGTACTTACTTAAAAAAAGTGTGTTATAATGAAAATATAGACCTCTTTCGGTTGGACTATTACTTATGCAAATTTGTGGTACTAAACATACACAATGGAGTCGAAAGTGTTGTTAAAGGAGAAAAATCCGCACGATAAAGCGAATATATTTAGTAAATTATTTTTAACGTAAGTATAAAAATTATTTATAAATCGTATATTTCCATACTGGTCGACCGGCGTTAACGTCCAAATGTTAAAACAGAATAATTTCCTGACTGTTATTTTGTGCCTGACTGTTATATGGCCACAGCGATGAATCTTTAATATAACCAGTTATCATAGGAAGTGCTCGCAGACAGGGTTAATCTTTCTCTAATCTCTTTTGATACCGCAATAATCCTACGCAGCGGAAAACCATGACAACCGGGCTGAAATCAGGTGCAGGACCGATTTTCCACATACCCATTCGTATGAATTAATTTACTTTTCTGACAATCAGGTGATTGACCTGTATTGATTCAAAGCTGCGGTCACCAATTTCTATGCAGGTGAAAACGCGACGCCCAACTTTGTTTTTAACCGACTTCAAAAAAGGAGGAGGTTCTCAATTCGTCTATATATGTTTATATAATTTCTTTTTATGTATGTTCGCGCATAACTCTGACAATTATGAACCGATTTGAAAAAATCTTTCTTCTATCCATTCTTTAATCCGTTGATTGGGTCCCATAAAAAAATTATAGCTTACGAGTAAGTAGTTCCTGAAAAAACAAGAATGATGACTGCGCAGGAAACCTGCAAGAATGCCTATAAGATGACTTTATTTCGCTTTTTAAGGACAAAAATGGTCATAACTCTGGCAAATATTTACCAATTTCAATGATTCGTTTTTATTAGACAGAAGAAACGACCGTAATGAATCTGTTTGAATTTTATCACAACCGGATAAGAATTTCCTGGAAGACCATGAACGATGTGGAGGAATTTATCTGGTAAAAACCATAAAACTGATGTTCTCCATTACATTACTCTGAGAAATATGAACCGATTTCGATGATTCTTTTTTTATTCGAGAGAGTAAACTACTATGATGATTCCATGCAAATTTCATTACGACCGGATAATTTTTTTCTGAAGAAACATGAATTATGTAAAAAATATATGTAGACGATACTATATGTAGACGATAATGTGAGCAGAACCTAACTAGATCATTTTACCGTCTTCGATGGTTCAATCTTTATGTATGGAAATATCACTAAAAAGTTTAAATAAAATCTTATTAAAAAAATATTGAAGTGACTTCAATATCACTGATTAGTATAAAATAATTTAAATATTATTGAAGTTGGTGCCAAATATACACAGCAGGTACGCTAACACCAACTTAAATAATATTTAAATTATTTTATACTTTTCAGTGATATTGAAGTCGGTTCAATTTTTTTTTAAGAGATTTTATCATTTCAGCCCGTTCTTTCTGTCGCGGATTCCGATCTCCACATTACCACTCGTGGACTGCGCTGTCTACGCCTGGTAGCTACATCTTATGTAGAGCTAAGGCTAAGGTCTAAGTAAGTTTCGAAGTTATTCAAAAGAATTAAGGCTTGGCTTGCATGGAACTATGCCAAATAAAGATTTGATTAGTAGCTCTACTTTTTTACAATTTATTTTCTATAATCATTTAATGATTAATAAAAAATTGCAGAGTTCGTGCATTGAGCAACCAAAAATAATAGATAGTTAAGTAGGAAAAGCCAAGTTCACACACATGCAAACAAAATAGCAATGTACGAGTATATAATTATGAAATAAAAACAACAAAATACATTTCTTCAGCAACAGTCTCTATAGTTTTCTTTCTTTGATCAAGCTTAGGTCTTCCGACGTCTTATTCTTTAAAGCCGCACCCATTCCTGTTTATAATATTAGTGGTCGTCCTACAAATGTCTACTACGAGTGGTAGTTTAATGACTGCAAATGTTACAATTTATCTTTATTTACAACTTAAGATATAGGTACTTAATAACAATGATATCTGGCTGCGATAAATGGTATAGTAGGTACATAATTGTTCATATTTACTATGTAGTATGCGTAATCTCATTAATAAGAATTGTTGCTGTATGGTACTTCATTTTTAACTGAGGTAAGTAGGGTAGGGCACAGTGGATAGACCCGCTTAACATGTTCACTTCGACTGGGAAAGTACTACTACTCATAAAGAACAATTCAGTCAAATAATGCCGCCATCGGGTATCGTTATTTCTCCTATGAGTAAGAAAACGAGATACACACAGTCAAACCGATTGACGGTTTTGTGGGACAATATATAATGTAATGATTCCAATTTGTTAAAAAGTAATAATTAAAGAAAAAAAAAAGAAATAAGGACTCCTAATTTCTTTTCAGTGGCGGCTCCGAGTCGAAGGACTTTGCTGCTAGCGTAACGATTCCTCACAAAGAGGTTCCCTGTGTCACTAATACTGCTAATGAGTTTTGTCATCCACGACTACAGTGCCGGTTGTAGGACTACCAGCGCCCTACGGCGCCCCCTGAATACAACAAAAATCCAGACGAAAAAAAAGGCAAAGGATATAATGAAATAACCCTTTACTAAAAATAATTGGTCAAGTGCGTGTCGGACTCGCGCACTGAAGGTTCCATACCTCTTTTGAACACCCTCAGATAGCAAAAAGACCAAATCGCAAATATAAGTTGTCGAGTTTTTTTTACGATTTCTTAAAAACTGTACTACTTAGAAACATCATTTCATTTTCCATGTCAAATTTACACAAACATTACCAGTAAGTAATTATTTCAATACATTTTTTATTATGAGCCAAAAACTACGTGAACTAAATTTTGACACCCCACTTTTAACCTCATTAAAAAAAAGAGTTTTTTTTTTCATTTGCGATTATCTAAATCCATCCCATTCTAAGATCTAAAACCATTCTAAATCGGATCGCTAGCATCAGTAGTTCTTGAAATATACAAGTTGGTAGACAAACTTTGATCAGAGTCTGATGATGGAGCAGGAAGGTGGTCACGGAATCTTTGTTCCATGAGCAGAAAAGTAGTCACAGGAACTTACTTAAATTACTTTTTCGAGTTTGTTCTTCGATCTGGGTAAGTAAATTATTTGTTTTAAATTTACACTAGGTTATCAAATTCTATGTTTTCAGTGTTAGGTATTTCATTGTCGATTGACAAAGTTGCCAAGTTTGTCAATCTAGATTCAAAAGTTGCCGATCGCAGAGAGATTTTTATCAGCTTACGCTTGGAAAAACTCCCCTTCCCACTAGCACCGTACCCATAGTCAATAATATACCCAATGCTAGGTATCCTTACATTTGGATACAGTGCTTGTATGTTGCGATCTTTGATAAAAATTAAAACATAAACAGGAGTAGAAACATTCTCAGGTAAAAAATATTTCACACTTACTACTTAGGTTGTATTCAGACTTTGCGGTATCGGTGACGAGAAGACTTGACGAAGTTTTCCGAATGCTGCCCAGCCCAACTGTATTCTTCTCTTATTTTCCTTCTAAAAAAAAGGACTGATTAAAGACCTTAGTCTTCAGACTTTGCGGTATCGGTGACGAGAAGACTTGACGAAGTTTTCCGAATGCTGCCCAGCCCAACAGTATTCTTCTCTTAATTTCCTTCTCAAAAAAAAAGGAAATTAAGAGAAGAATACAGTCTTTAATCAGTGTGTCCTGTAATGACGTACGGTGCTGAGACGTGGTCACTTACGATAGGACTAGTCCACCAACTGAAGGTCGCTCAGCGAGCTATGGAGAGATCGAATAAGAAACGAAGTAATTCGCCAGAGAACTAAAGTTACCGACATAGCTCAACGGATTAGCAAGCTGAAGTGGCAGTGGGCTGATCATATTTGTCGCAGAACCGTTGCTTGTTGGGGAAGACTGGTTGAGTGGAGACCACAAACCGGGAAACGTAGCGTAGGACGCCCTGTGACCATGTGGAGTGACGACATACGAAAAGCAGTTGGCAGTGACTGGATGAGGAGAGCCGAAGACCGGGCTCAATTGCGTCTATTGCGTATGTCCAGCAGTGGACTGATGTGAGCTGATTATGATGACTTAGGTTGTATGTTTTGTGAGTTTAAAACTACCATTAAGAGCCATTTGTCTAAAAAGGGCTATTTTAAAATCTCGGATTACCTGGAGGATAAAGCTGCTTGGGCTTGAACTGCAGTACTCTTACAAGCTAATAGTTTAAGATATATGTATTGCTTATTTGTTTTAAAAAAAAATATATAATTGAAAAAAGACAAGCCCGCTGAGTTTCTTGCCGGACCATCTCAGTGGAGGCCGCGTTACGATCCGGTGGTAGTTGTAAAAAATGACAATAGAACCGAATGTAAGAGCCCCTGTGAGGCCTATGCATAATAAAGAATTTTGAATTTGAATTTATCACACGACATACTTACAGCCATCTATATCTGATTAAGTTTACAGCTAATTTCAATTGGATATCACCACAGAGTTTAACAAGTTTAGGTTTATCCGGAATCTATTTTATATGGTTAAAAAAATACCAAGATTCCTAGTACCTATTCATCTTTTCAAATCTTTCATTGGCTGAAATGATTCAAAAGACAGTTGAAAAATTCAACCTTAAATTTTTATCTGGAGAAGCTATAGACTAGGATTTACCTGTCCTCCTCATGATGCAACCAAAATCTTATTTTAGTTATAATTCATGATTATAGTCGTACTCTTTCAATTTGTTTCATACCTCCACTTTATCGACTTATTACGGGTGATAAACTAATTTGAGAATGTGCCTATCTTTATAATTCTTTGTATTACTATAATAAAGCCTCGACGTCGTCAAACATTCAATTCTAAAACATGTTTTAGTGACATATTATTATTAAACTACAAGATACCTACTTTACATCCAGATCACCATTATGCTAAGTTAAATCGTTATCTTACATGCGAGTGGCAAACTAGTTTGTTGGAGCTAGTGATTCGGAAAAACTTGAGATTCGCTTTAAATGTATTTGAGTTATGCCAATACAAATGTCTAAGGTTACAGAAATATGATTCTGGATGTTTTTAATAAGTATAGCGACAATTGAAATTTAACCCATGAAGTATCTTGTAAAGAAAAACAGAGTAAGTAAGTATATAGTGAATACATGCTATATTTCCATGCCAAAAATACACCACTATCACACTGACATCACTATGATTTCACATTATCGTCTACATACTTTTACATAATTCATGTTTCTTCAGAAACTCAGAAACAATTTATCCGATCGTAATAAAATTTGCATGGAATCATCATAGTAGTTTACTCTCTCGAATAAAAAAAGAATCATCGAAATCGGTTCATATTTGTCAGAGAAATGTAAAGGAGAACATCAGTTTTATGGTTTTTACCAGATAAATTCCTCCATATCATTCATGGTCCTCCAGGAAGTTCTTATCTGGTTGTGATAAAATTCATACAAATTCATTACAGTGGTTTCTTCTTTCGAATAAAAAAAGAATCATTGAAATTGGTAAATATTTGCCAGAGTTATGACCATTTTTGTCCTTAAAAAGCGACATAAAGTCATCTATATAGGCTTTCTTGCAGCTTTCCTGCGCAGTCAACATTCTTGTTTTTTCAGGAACTACTTATTACTAAGCAATAATTTTTTTATGGGACCTAATTAACGGATTAAAGAATGGATAGAAGAAAGATTTTTTCAAATCGGTTCATAATTGCCAGAGTTATGCGCGAACATACATAGAAAAAAAAAATATATACAGACGAATTGAGAACCTCCTCCTTTTTTGAAGTCGGTTAAAAAAGGTGAACTCTTACGCATCTCTTTGTCCGATGAGAATTTAAAGAACAGAATATACTTAAGTACGCTTAAACGTTTCAAGAAAACTTACCGCAGTGCCCCCTTTACTTGACGGGTCAAAACAAGCCCATTTCCATGTTCCTAAATAATAATCATTAACTATGTCATCATATCTACAGAAACGAAATATTTACAAATATGTATGCTTAAACTAGGTAAAAAACTTCCTCCAAGTTGTCGACGCACTGTGAGGGAAGGGTACCTAAAATATTGGCGGCATAACCTCTTTGTATAGCCAAGCTTAAACGTTAGCAGAAAAAGCTACCAGCCCAACGGTCTCCTGAGACTTCGATAAGTTTGGATGAAATTTCTTTTACCAAACCGTGCGTCTCATGAGACCAAGGCCCCATGGTCTCCACCGCAAAGGGCGCAAATATATAGCTGGAACCTAGAGCTGCATACTTGCACCGCTTTACATCACCAGCGGTCGCCGCAGCCAGCCGCCCTGCAAGTTGCCGGGGTGTGGGACGCAGCAAGTATGTCGACAGTCGACACATGTCGCATCCCACACCAACGGCTTTCCATGTTGCCATGGTATTAATGTGATACCATCAGGGATACCATTTAATCTACACCAGTTAATTACACTCTCAATAACGAATCAAAGTGATCACTAATTCCACATATTTGTCATATTACATAACGAACTCTTTGTGAAAGTTAGAGCAGTTCAGATACACTTTAGAGAGGTAAAATTGTTTATTAAAATAGCGCGGTAAAACGCGACCGCGAGGTGGTCGCGGACAGATGCGCAATAAAATACCGCGACCGCGAGGTGGTCGCGGGACATGGCAGGGGATAATACTATATGAACACCTGATTCAATAAAACTCGGCAAGTATTATGCGCTTACACCAAATTATTACCTTACATCATTGAAAAATTAAACTAGAGATTGTCATAAACGTATATAAGGGTAGGCATTATAACGCTCGAACAATCTCAGCGGTACGGACCCGCGGGGTATCCGGGTAAGAATAGCACCCTCCCATCTCCTCCCGCTGGGTGTCCGTAAGAGGGGACTAAGGGAAAACAAGAAGTCGAGCAGCAGCGTCTTTCTATTGGATCACCTACTACGATCCCGAAGACGCCTGCCAAGCGTGGGGATTATGGTAACCCCTCCCTTCTAAGGGGAAGACCTTTATTCAGCAGTGGACGTCTTAAGGCTGCAAATAATGATGGCATGCAAGTATTTTCCTACTGACACCATCATCATTGATGGTCTCAGTAGGAAAATACTTGCATGAATCTTGTATTGTATTCTTCTTCTGTTATCGACACGAATAGGTACTACAAAATAGTTATTCATGTTGGCTTGGATGTATTAAAAACCCTTTGGTACGGCTATAAAATCCTTTTTTACATGGACATAAAGAAAGATGCAACCGGGGCCAATTTGACCTTATCACTTTGGTCTGACTTGTTATTTTCTTCAGATGGAGTTTCGGCTTTTTCCGCAAAGGATACAAAACTGGGGTGACAATGAACGATCTCGCTCAGGCTCGGGTGGGTGACCACTCCGCTCTACTGGGTGACAAACTTGAAAAGGCTTGGGAGTTGGAGCTTGAGAATGCCAGAAATTATGGCACCACACCCTCTTTCACCAAAGCAATTGTTAGAGTATTTTGGATGCAATATATGTTATGCGGCATTCTAGTTGCTTTTACATTCGTTATAATTTGGTAAGTCTTCCAAAATAAACACCCATAACATATTTCCTAAGGCCTCATTTACGGAGACGCGGGGCGTCGCGCGTCACGTGTGGCTGCGCGGCCCGCACTAAATTCAAATGTAGGGCGTTGGATGAGTGCGTTTAAAGAGAAGCGATTTTACACGCGTTTGCTTGAAATGGAGCGTATTTTACGGCGGAGCCCGCGGATGGCATCGTCACGTCCCACGCGGCGTTAATCGCGGCGGCGCACGCAGCGGCGATTCTCTATGAAGCGATGCCTGTGGCGGAACCTTCTGCCAGTCTATTTGATAACCATGCATCACAGACGTAGTCACCATCGCATTGGAGTATGATATGATCGATTTTTTTTTTAGAAGGTAATTGTAACTTTAAAAGTGAGTTGCACCGCCATTGCCCGCGGCGCCGCGGGCACAGCGGCGGGCACCGCCACTCTTCCCGCCTCGCGTCTCTATAAACAGCATCGTATATTGCTATAAATCTGTGTTTACGCGTGCAATGATACGTGCCGATTCACGCGCCGCCGCTACGTAAACAATAAAAACGTCCGACGCGCCGCGAGACGCCACGCGCCTCCGTAAACGAGGCCTTATCCTTCGACATGCACTCAAAACATTCCAATTTTAAATTCAGTATTTCAAATGTCGCGTTTATCATAAATTCTTTCACAGGCCTCTGGTACCATACACATTGGCGCTGTTCATAGAATATTTCTCAAGAGACAGAACGCCGGAGAGTTACAAAGAAGCCCACCTATACAGTTTCCTGTTGAATGTGTGTAGTATGTTGGGAGCACTGTCGTATAGCCACACGCAGTTGTCCCAGGGGGTGGTTGGGATGAGAGTTAGGGTAGCATGCTGTTCTTTGTTGTATAGAAAGGTGACAAGCATTTTTATTATTATTTTTAAGAATTTCCTCATGCCCGACGATCACAGCGGCCAATATTTTACAAAATCAGCAAACTACTCAGAGTTATTAGTGCACAAGTGCTTGCGTACCTACTGGTGCACTCTCTCTACCCTCTTTTCTCTCTCTACTCTCGCAAGATGAGACGGAAGACTAATAAGACCGGGAAAGGTCAGATGCAGTGAAGATTTTACATGCCCATCGGACGCGTGGATTACCTTACTTTTCAGCCGACAAGGTGATCAGCCTGTTTTGGCCTAACCAGTAAGGTAAATCTCTACAAAGATGTTCCCAGCAGGATTCAAACCCCTTATGGATTGTAAAAAGATACGGATTCAGTATTTCTTAGAAAGCCGGTCCTGCTACACCAGTCCGCTCTAAGCGCGCGTGTTTCGATACGGCCTTAACCGTCTCATTTCTATTGATGAGTGGGTGGGATGTTTATGGATTATAAAATTGCAACTTGCTTGCTTCCTAATAACTCTGTTATTAACCCAGATTATTAACCCAGACATACTGAGTAATTTACCAATATAAACACTCACACCGCGTGATGCGATAACCCAGCAAAAGTCTTTAACCTTCGCGGACCTCATAAGAAACGAGAGAAGTCTGTAGGACTTTAAAAATTCAAAAATATCTTCATGTATGTAAAAATCTTGGTTAGTTTTTCAGAGGACTGATATTGTGTGCGCTGTATTTAAAATCTAATATATAAAATTCTCGTGTCACAGTTTTCGTTGCCATACTCCTCCGAAACGGCTTGACCGATTTTGATGAATTTTTTTGTGCTTATCCGGTATCTATGAGAATCGGCCAACATCTATTTTTCATCCCCCTAAATGTTAGGGGTAGTCCACCCCTAATTTTTTTTTTATTTATATGGCAAAACAACGTTTGCCGGGTCAGCTAGTATTATATATTATGTTTCAGATATTGAAACTCAACAAAGTCGGTTTAGGAAAGACAGAGTCCGGCCAAGTGGTAAACTTGATGTCAAACGATGTCAGCCGTTTCGATCTTGTCTCTTCATTTTTGAACCATATCTGGGTCATGCCTATTGTGGTTACGGTCTCCTCCTATTTGATTTGGCAGCAAATAGGCATCGCAACCCTTGCTGCTCTATTGGTGGTTTTCCTACAGACTATGTTTATACAAGGTAAAAATTACATATATTAGACTTACTATGTACTTAGGTACTGAAATATTTTATTGATAAACTTTTTTGTGTTCCGGTGTGAAGGGCACTCTAGCTGGTGTAATTATCAGGCTTTTGATACATAATAATGCGGTAACAGCTCAGTGGACGAGCGCTTGCCTTGGAAACAAGGTGCGCAGGTTCGAACCCCGGCTCGCACCTCTGATTTCTTCAATGAATCATGTGCGAATCGTCTTTGTGCGATTGTTACTCGCTTTCGGTGAAGGAAAACATCGTGAGGAAACCTGTATGTCGGAGAAAGCCTAACTAGCTCTCGAATGACGTGTGAAGTCCGCCGACCCGCACTTGGCCAGCGTGGTGGACTATGGCGTAGGGCCCTCATCTTGAGGGGAGGCCCGCGCCCAGCAGTGGGACATAAACAAGGGCTGGTATTATTATATTATTGAGACATAATAAGTAATGTCTCGAGTGACTATATCTCGGGATCAAGTTGTGTTGGTGGTATAGGAACGGTTCCTTGCACAATAGACGCACTACCTAGTAAATAATATAAAGAGTATTTTAAGACACTGACTTATTTGATTGTTTATCATTATTATGTACCTACTAGCCGACCCGCGCAGCTCCGCTCGCGCTCTTTTTACGTTAGCAAAATTTTTAATAGCATCCATTTGCCTTTAATACATAACCTTTGTTTAAAGTCGGTTAAAAACCGGGGCCCACTTTTTACTTGCCCTCCGAAGCACGGAGACGAACTTAATTCGAATGGCATTAAACTGTCACCCATCTGTATATTGACCTTGCCTATCGTTGCTTAACCTAATCGATTGCTACATATTGATACTGCCTATGAGTGTCTCCTTATTTTTTTATAGTATTAGATAGGTACATTTGTCGAATACATAACCACCTTTTTTTAAGTCGGTTAAAAACTGCTTCTCACTTTTTACGTGCCCTCCGAAGCACGTAAACGCTCAGTTCAATTATCATTAAACGGTCACCCATCTATGAAATGACTTTGCCTAACGTTGCTTAACCTGATTACCTGATTGCCAAACATTAATAACAACAACAACTGTCTAAGAAGAGACAACTGTCTCCTTATTATTATTTTTTATATAATAAAAAAGGGATAAACTCAGACAACGCGTATAACCAAGTACCATTATGACTTTAATCTCTTCTCCCAAGGGAACCGTGCTGGATTACGGGTTAAAAAGTATCCTATGTCCTTCCTCGTGGTATTATCTCCAGTCATGCCAAGTTTCGTTCAAATCCAGTAGTTTCGGCGTGATGCGGAGCCGTGATACAGACAGACAGACAAAAATGAAAAAAATTACAGATTCGGCTTTAGTATCGGTTAAAGAATGCCCTCCAAATATAATTTTCGAAATATCTTCAATGTACAGAAATGGACCTGTTACAGTTTTATTATAAGTATAGATGTACCTATATGAAATCTCGGATTACCTGGAGGATAAATCTGCGTGGGCTTGAACTGCTCAACTCATGCAAGCTTAGAATTTTAAGGCTACCTAGATATTATTAGTAAAAACAGTTTTACTAATAATATCTAGGTAGCCTTAAAATTCTAAGCTTGCATGTAACAGGTCCAATTCTGTACATTGAAGATATTTTGAAAATTATATTTGGAGGGCATTCTATAATCGATACTGAGGACGAAAATGTAATTTTTTTAATTTTTGTCTGTCTGTCTGTCTGTCTGTCTGTCTGTATCACGGCTGAGCATCACGCCGAAACTACTGAATGGATTCAAGTGAAACTTGGCATGATTTGAGATCTTACTACGAGGTAGGACATAGGATACTTTTTATCCCGTAATCTAGCACGGTTCTTTTGGGAGAGGGGATTAAAGTCAAAATGGGTACTTGGTTATACGCTTGGTCCAATTTTGTCAATTTTTCTTTATAATATAATAAATATTAGTAAGGGAACACCTCTATGAGTGTTGAGTTGTTATCAAGGTTTTGTAATCGATCGGGTTAAGCAACGTTAGGTAAGGTCATTTAATAGATGGGTGACCGTTTAACGCCATTTGAACTCAACGGGTCCGTGCTTCGGAGAGCAAGTAAAAAGTGGGTCCCAGTTTTTACCCGACTATAAAAAAGGAGGTTATGTATTCGATGCGAATGTCTGTTATTAAAAGTTTAGTTAACGTAAAAATAGCGCAGGCGGAGCTGCGTGGGTCAGCTAGTAACATATATAACCATACATATATATATAACATAATATAGAAATGATAAATATACATACCTACTAAACGTATTATGATGATAAAAAAAAAACAGAAATAGGAGAAGTTTACTGCAAGGAAAGATAGTGAGAAGTAACCTGAGATTTGAACACATTTAAACTCTGAGCTCTTCTTATATTTTGCGGCAAAGCATTCCAGAGACGACCAGCATGGACAGTGAAGGACTTAGTATAAGTGTGAGATGTGTGGGAAGGAGTATATACTTATCTAATAAAGATATTTTAACTTGACTTTAAAGTTTAAAGTCTATTTTCAGTGTACCTCAGCAATCGTCAAGGAGTTCTTCGTGGTAAAGTCGCGGAGCGCACGGACTCCAGAGTGAAGGTGATGAGCGAACTCGTAAACGGCGTTCAAGTCATCAAAATGTACGCCTGGGAGAAGTCATTTGAAAAGATCGTCGATAAGTTGCGAAAGTGAGTGAACTAAAGCATATGTTACTGAATACCAGTCAGTCGTCGTTTGTGATAAAGTAGGAAGTTAGAGAAGATTAAGTAATTCATTTATTCACTATACTCTTTATTCGTCTTCGGTCGTGAATCGGGATCTAATTGATATAATCTGCTTCGAAAGACAATGTTTGATATTGGTACATTTGCAAATAGTTTACACATCAGACGATTTATCGGCCTGCCAGCTAAGCTTCAATAGATATGTACAATTAAAAAATCTTTTTTAAAAAAAATTGAACCGACTTCAATATCACTGAAAAGTATAAAATAATTTAAATATTATTGAAGTTGGTGTTAGCGTACCTGCTGTGTATATTTGGCACCAACTTCAATAATATTTAAATTATTTTATACTTTTCAGTGATATTGAAGTCGGTTCAATTTTTTTTAAAAAAGATTTTATTTTAAACTTTTTAGTGATATTTTCATATATAAAGATTGAACCATCGAAAACCGTAAAATTATCTAGGTAGGTTATGATCACATTATCGTCTACATAGTTTTACATAATTCATGTTTCTTCAGAAAAAAATATCCGGTCGTAATGAAATTTGCATGGAAACATCATAGTAGTTTACTCTCTCGAATAAAAAAAGAATCATCGAAATCGGTTCATAATTGTCAGAGCAATGTAATGGAGAACATCAGTTTTATGGTTTTTACCAGATAAATTCCTCCACATCGTTCATGGTCCTCCAGGAAGTTCTTATCCGGTTTAATAAAATTCATACAGATTCAATACAGATTCAATCATTGAAATTGGTAAATATTTGCCAGAGTTATGACCATTTTTGTCCGACCGAGCGAGTCCGAGCGACTAAAACGTCATCTATATAGGCTTTCTTGCAGGTCTCAGTGCGCAGTCACCATTATTGTTTTTTCAGGAACTACTTATTACTAAGCAATAATTTTTTTATGGGACCCAATTAACGGATTAAAGAATGGATGGAAGAAAGATTTTTTCAAATCGGTTCATAATTGCCAGAGTTATGCGCGAACATACATAGAAAAAAAAAAAAATATATACAGACGAATTGAGAACCTCCTCCTTTTTTTGAAGTCGGTTAAAAAATATGCTATCTGTACTATAACTATTAATGAGTGTATTAACTTAGCTGCAAAAAATACTCGGACATTTTATGGAAGTAAATATAATTATAACGTTTTATAGAGATACTTACGAGTGGTATCGTTTATATCGTACGTACGTATAAATATAATCTTTGGGTTCAGCCGTAGAAAGATTTTGCTAATTGACCCTCCGTCCACTACAACATTTATAACCCAAAGAAGTAATCGTAAAGGTACTAGGAAAAAAGAGCAGAATAATAATGTTGAAATAACTATCTGTTTACAGATTAGAGGTCCGCTTTATCACAAGAACATCCATGATCAAGGGCTTCTCTACAGCCCTCATGGTTTTCACAGAAAGATTCATACTCTTCACCGCCATCGTCACGTTCATGCTGTTAGGTGGTGTCATCCGAGCTAGTACCGCCTTCTCACTGGTCCAGTACTTCAACCAAGTCCAGCTGTCTTGTAACATAATGTTTCCATTTGCATTGGCATTTCTTGCTGAAGCAAGGGTCTCAATCAAACGTCTCGAGGTAACTTACATTCAGAAAACTTGTAATACTGCGTTCGCTTTTATTATTGTAATATACAAGCATAAGATTTTTTTAGGAATTTTTATTACTAGACGAGATCAAAACAAAGGAACCTAAAGATCATCTATCCGACGATCCTCAGTCTCTATCACCCGAAAAGGAAAAGTTGATCCAAGATGAGCCCAAAGAGATTGAGTTAATATTATCCAATGTAACCGCTAGCTGGATGGCTGACCCCGTGGTAGCTACCTTAAGGAACATCACCCTCTCCGTGAATCCTGGAGAGTTTATAGGCATCGCTGGTTCGGTGGGAGCTGGAAAGGTATAGTTAGATTTGAGAACTATAAACTTTTAATAATTTTTTTTTTCTTTTAATTTTTTGTTAGGAGTGACATTTCTACTCGTCGATATGATACCTACTAAGAAAATAGTGTCTATGTTGGGTGTAAAATCTGATAAAAATGTTTGCAATGATTAGTAAACATTGAAATGAAACTAATTTTACGGATTATATACCGCGATTTTAATATCCCGACGCACGCGACGTTTCGAACAATTTACAGCATTCATGTCATAGAGAAAAGTAATACCTTGGAAAATTCATGTTCACGGGCGGACTGAGGTGGATCCGTAAAATTAGTTTCATTTCAATATGTAATATTCGCGTAAATATCAGAAATCATTATTAGTAAACATTTTCCAAACAATTGATACTTAGCATACTTACTTAAACATTTTTAAAGAAAATAACAATTTGTAACAAATACAACATTTGTTACCATTGACGCCTTGGAACGTAAATCCAAACTGCGAGCCGATTTCATGTTTTCAAATGTTTGTAAACATTTTCCATAGGCACTTAAAACATTTAACAATTTCCAACAGAATGTAACAATTCCTAAAATTTGTTAGTGAATGTATTAGTGTTAGAAAATGTTTGTAAACATTTTTAACCGCAATGTCCTACATTGCGGTTAAAAGCACCATAATATCATTAATTCAGAGCATTATTGTTTATTAATTTATTCATTGATAGCTGGTATCAGTGATTTGCAGATATCAGTGTCATGTACTTATAGCATTATTAAGAGGTACAAATCTGGAAATGCCTCCTTATAATTGAAGCAGTTCGCCTGATGGTAAGTGACCCCTGCGTATAGACAGCTGCACTGTACTGCCGCTAGTCACCCGAGACATTAGTAATTGCTTAATTAGTTTATACTTAAGGCTTCTCTACCGTAAACTTCCGGGAGTTTGACTAGCTACATTACTCTTCACTCCGGGACAACGGAGGGTCAGCAACGCGCTAGTAGTTCTTCTGGTGTTGCTAGCGTCCATAAGCTATCATAAGCTATAAGCCGTACCATCAGCAGTGGTACCTACCCGGATGGTCTCTTGTACAAGGGGGTAGCCCTAGTAAGACAACTGGAGAAATCTCCACCTTATTGTAGACTGCAGTCCAAATAAGGTGGTATACCTTAGAATACTACTAAGTATGACCTTGTGGTGTAATGTAATGTTTCCAATGACCGATAAGCAAACGTTGTGCTGTCTCTACCGCTGCCGATACAGGGATAGTTCTGACACATTCTTTAATCCTTTTATGATACACACATGAAATAGATACATTGAAGTATAGATATATTCCGTTCTCTGACAGTAGTAAACCACGGAGTGGCAGAGGAAAAAATGTACTTATACAGTGAGAGCAAAATAAGTGTATAACTAAAAATAAACAGTGAGAATTTCATTTCATCGTATTTTTTTTTCCATTAGTCCTCCCTACTGCAACTGATCTTGGGTGAGCTTGAACCTATCCAGGGTTACGTGTCGGTGGGCGCTTCACGAGTTTCATATGCAAGCCAAGAACCATGGCTGTTCGTCGCTACAGTCCGGGAAAACATTCTCTTTGGGCAGCCATATGATCCAGTGCACTATAGCAAGGTTAGTGGTATTCGCTTATCTTTATGAATTCACTAATACCTGATAACTTTTTAATAGAAGTTGTTACTAAGACAAACAAAAGATTGGCTGTATACAGATAATCAAGTACAATAAAGTCGATTCAGTCCGTCAAGGGATTAAGGTGCCTTATAGTGCCCTTTAATTTGTTGTTTTAAGATATCTGTTACATTGCGCATGTATCTTCTTCTATCTTTATTAAATTTAACAGCTGGTAACCTACTTGACGATACATTACGTATTTACATAAATTACTTGAAAGGCACCGCTTTCATTTTTTTTATTATTAATTCAAGTGATTACTTATAATTGAGTCCTTTACACTAGAACACAGCAATGTTTACACACTGCTGTTTGACGGCAGAATATCTGACACTGCGGTGGTATCGAAAATCATTTCTTTATGTGTGGGAGCCCTATTTGGCTGGCCACCGGTTATCCATCACACATCCGTTCATACATTTATAGTTTTATTTTTGATCTTGTAAAGAAAAACAGGGTATACCTGTGAGTATAGTGTGTAGTGGGCTCTTAGAGGAAGAAAACTCTGTCTACGAGTGGGCTTAACGTTACAAGTCAAAGAACGGGGGTAGACGAACATATTTCTGCCTCCCGCACGGAGCCGTCTCGCTGAACCAGTCTGCTTGTGAAGTTGTGACCACGGCTGGTGCAACCCGGCCGAAACGTCAAGCCAAAATATACTTAAGGGGTCGTGCATTAATCATGTGATGTTTTTTTAGCAACTTTTTAACCCCTCCCCCCCTCCTGGTGATATTGTTAAGATATGTCACTGTGACATCACTATTAAGTCTGTTAGTCTGTGGTTATGATGGCGTCGTAAGCAAGCAAAGCAATTTCAATGTATAAGAACGGTGATTGTAATAAACAGTAAGATTTAACAATAAAACACAAATAATATTAATAAAAGGTTTATTTCCCTCCTCTGCGTGTTCCCTATACCCAACAGGTTATGGGCCCAGAGCGAGAACATAAAAACAGTGCAAAAAACAAGAACAATAAAAAATAAAAATGGCTAACAACCAAGAAGAAAATATAGAAAAACTTACGAACTCTGAGAATTTCCACATGTGGAAATTTGAGTTTAATATACATTTGTCGGCATCTAATCTATTGGAAGTATTGAAAGAATCAGACTCAGAAAAGAAAGAAAAACCGGAATTTCAAATAAAGGATGCAAAGGTAAAGAAGTTGATATTGAATTCCATAGATAGAAAGCTAAAAGGTCATATAATAAATTGCACAAATGCACATGAAATGTACAGTAAACTATGTGCAGTATTTGAAGGAAGTGAAGAAAGAAATAAGTCTTCTTTGCTACAAGAATTCTTTAACTTCAAGTATGAAAACCAGTCAATGTCACAGTTGATCACAGATATTGAAAATTTGAGAATGAGATTAAATAATCTTAACCAGAACATTGATGATGACATGGTGATATCAAAAATATTAACCTGCATACCAAGCCAGTATAAATTCTTCATCACAGCATGGGAATCAACATCAGACGATAAAAAGACACTTACCAATTTAACAAATAGACATTTATCAGAAGAAAACCGATTTTCTGAAAGAAAGACTGAGCACAAACAAGTTGCTTTTAAGGCGGAGAATAAAAATATAAAATGTTTTAAATGTCAGAAAATGGGCCATCTAAAAAAGGACTGTAAGATGTGCATTATCTGTAAAAGGTACAACCATGAAGAAAAAGATTGTAAATTTAAAAATAGTTGTTGCTCAATTTGCAAGAAAAATAACCATAAAGAGGAAAATTGTTTTTTTAAGAAAAAAGATGATAAGAAATCTAAAAATGTTGCCTTTTTAACACAGAAATCTAAACAGAGCTCAGCTAAATTCATAGTAGATTCTGGAAGCACAGTGCATATGACAAATGACCCTGGAATCTTGAGCAATTTTAAAGAGAATGATTCTGTGGTATACGCAGCCAATGATGAAAAAATGAAAGCAAAAGGATCAGGTACAGTCCATGGAATGTCATGCGATTTGCAGAATACCTTATTAATACCAGACCTAGCACAAAATCTTTTATCTGTTAATTGTGTTACTAACAGCGATGGCTCTGTGGTTTTTACAAAGAATAAAGTGGAGGTTTACAAAAATTCTAATTTAATTTTAACCGGTACAAAAGAAAATGGGTTATACACCGTGAAGTTAGAACATGATCTGCCAAATGAAAATAAATCGTTATTGACACAAGAAAAAGGAACAGCATTGGAATGGCATGCAAAACTGGGACACCCAGGTAAATCAGTATTAAAGACACTAACAAAAGTGGCAGATGGCATAGATATTCAAGGACCAAAAATATTACAAGAACAGTGTGAAATATGTGCAGAAGCTAAGCAGTCAAGACTACCATTTAATACAACCAGAACTGGGGCTGAAAGACACTTACAAATATTACATACAGATGTATGTGGCCCTATCGAGGAGAACACTCATGATGGATACATATATGTACTGACAGTAATGGATGACTACAGTCATTTTACAAAAATCTATTTATTGAAGAACAAGAGTGATGTAAAAGAAGAAATTAAAAATCATATTGAAGAAACGGAACGTGAGAAAAATAGTAAAGTATCAATTATAAGATGCGATAACGGAGGCGAGTACACAAGTAACGACTTTAAAGCATGGTGTCAGCAAAATGGTATAAAACTAGACTACACAGTGCCCTACTCACCACAATTAAATGGCAAAGCCGAACGGCTAAACCGGACATTGTTAGAAAAGACAAGAGCACTACTTTTTGATTCTAAATTAGACAAGGAAATGTGGGGTGAAGCAATATACTGTGCTACTTATATTATAAACAGACTGCCAAGCGATGCCCTGAAAAATAAAACGCCATATGAAATGTGGGTTGGAAAAAAGCCTAATATATCTAATATGCAAAAGTTTGGCTCTACTGTCTACGCAAAACAGCTACATCCAAATGTAAAGAAATTAGATCCTAGAAGCAAGAAACTAATAATGATTGGATACACTAATAATGGATACAGATTGTGGAATGCCAAGGAGAGGAAAATAGAGATATCAAGGGACATAGTGATCATAAAAAGTAAAACTGAACAACAGAAAGAAAATTATAAGAAAAGTAAAATAAGCTCTAGTGAAAATGATGAAGAGACAACAGAAGACCAAGAAGTGGCTACAGAAGACCAAGATGAGATTACAGAAGACCAAGATGAGATTACAGAAGACCAAGAAGTGACTACAGAATACCAAGAAGTGACTACAGAAGACCAAGATGAGATTACAGAAGACCAAGAAGTGACTACAGAAGACCAAGAAGAGACAACAGAAAATCAAGAAGAGACTACAGAAAATGAGGAAGAGAGGGAAGAGTATTTAGAAGAAGAATTCTTAGATGCAGAAGAAGTAGAAGACAACTCTGTTAGTGAAGAGAAGAAAAAAATCTTAGAAGTAAAAGGCAAGTAAAGAAACCTGTATGGACAAAAGATTATGAGATGGCACTGATGGCACAAGGAGAAGAACAACTAACTTATGAAGAGGCTGTTAGTGGAAAGCATAAAGAAGAATGGCTAAAGGCAATTCAAGCCGAGCTGGATGCACTGAATAAAAATAGTACATGGCGAGAAGTTAGCTTACCAACAGGAAAGAAATTGATTGATACCAAGTGGGTCTTCAAGATTAAGAAAGAAGGTAATAAAGAAGTTTATAAAGCGAGATTGGTTGTAAGAGGCTTTAAACAAGAAGAGAAGTTTGATCATTCGGAGATTTATGCTCCAGTGGCTAAACTACCTACACTGCGGATTTTATTAGCAATAGCAAGTAAATATAATTTAGATATTCAGCAGATGGATGTCAAGAGTGCATTTTTATATGGGAACATAGAGGAGGAAGTTTACATTGAAAAACCTGAAGGAATGAAGAAAGATGGAAAAGTATTAAAATTGCAGCGGTCGCTATACGGATTAAAGAAATCTCCTAGATACTGGAATGAGAAGTTTAATCAATTTATGATTCAGGAAGGGTTTATAAGAAGCCAATGTGATTATTGTTTATATTACAAGAAGGATAAGAAGTTCTATGTTTTATTATATGTCGATGATTTGATCATACTGTGTGCATTACACGAAAAATTTGAAATGAAGGATTTAGGGGGTAATAATCTAAAATATTTAGGAATAAACATAACTACGAAGAATGATTTAATTGAGTTGGATCAAGAACAGTATTTAAAAGATTTATTGAAGAAGTATAACATGGAAGGATGTAAACCTATAGCTACACCGATAGAACAAGGTCTACTGATAGAAAAAGAAGAATCTACAGATAAAGAATTGATAAGAAGATGCAGACAGTTAATAGGAAGTCTCATGTATGCCATGTTAGGTACACGTCCTGATTTGTGCTATGCACTAAGTTATTTAAGTCGCTTTCAATGTTATGCTAATGAGAGCTTATGGAAAGCATTGAAAAGAGTTTTGAGATACATAAAAGGGACTATAGGATTGAAGTTGATTTATAGAAAAGGAGAGGATGTGCAGTTAGAAGGATATACAGACGCAGATTGGGCTGGAGATCAAGGTGATAGGAAGTCTACATCGGGGTATGTCATGAAGATGTTTGGTAACACAGTATCATGGTCTAGTAACAAGCAGCAGTGTATATCTTTATCAAGTACGGAGTCAGAATATGTAGCGTTAGGAAGGGGAGTTGCAGAGGGTTGTTGGATAAGAAATTTAATAAAAGAAATAGGTGTTGATTGTAAAAGTTTTATCATAAATATAGATAATCAGTCTGCAATTCATGTCGCCAAAAACCCAGAGTATCACAAGCGCCTGAAACACATAGATATTAAGTATCATTTTGTTAGACAGAAAGTTGAGGATAAAATTGTATGTTTAAAGTATATACCATCAGGGGATCAGCTTGCTGATATATGTACTAAGGGTTTAAGTAAGGTTACTTTTGTTAAGTTGAGAGATGAGGTGCTTTCATAAAGCTTATTAAAATTAGTTTTGTTTATTAAGTAAAGTAATTAAATAGTAAAGTAATTGTATTAGTTAATTAATTAGTAGAGTTGAGATTTTGTTTTTGTAGCAGGTATTGTAAATTAGGTTTTCAGTAATATTGTATTGTGAGTGATGTTCACATTGAGGAAGGGTGTTAAGATATGTCACTGTGACATCACTATTAAGTCTGTTAGTCTGTGGTTATGATGGCGTCGTAAGCAAGCAAAGCAATTTCAATGTATAAGAACGGTGATTGTAATAAACAGTAAGATTTAACAATAAAACACAAATAATATTAATAAAAGGTTTATTTCCCTCCTCTGCGTGTTCCCTATACCCAACAGATATGTGGTGAGATTTTTAAACTAAACCCCCGCCTATCCAAAATCACGTGTATTTTTTGTACAAAATTTCAATATAGTTTATATTGAAATTTTCGGAACTTTATCTTTAAATACAGGTACTTAACTGATTAAATATTGAAGGGGAACTCGTTGCCGGCAACGGTGGGTCAAGGCCACGGACCGCTGTTTGGTTTAGAAATCGTGCATTCAACGAAAAATAAATACACGTCATGTCTCATTATACCCCTCCCCCCCTCCTGGTGATATTTCGTGATTTTTTCGGAACACCTCCCCTCCCCCTTTCGAGCCTCACGTGATTAATGGACGACCCCTAAGGTGAATCGCGTTAATTCCCGATTAAAATAAAGTTTAACAATGGAACGCGAAAGTCTAAAAGTATATAGGGTATACCTATCAGGATGGTCCTTTGGACTTACCACCTACTAAATTAATTGGAGGTTACGTGACGTATATAGTTATCGTTTTCATTCATTAGTTCATTGATTTAAGAAATACATATGCTTACGCATGCAACTGGTAAACAAAACTAATCTTACCAAACACGATACAATACATCTTATCACTTACTTTCTGTTGTATATTTCAATATGCATACTGCATAATGTAGATCATAAGTAAATAGTAAATCTTCAGAACAAGAAAAGGTTATCATATACAGTTCATTTCAACTTCTTCTACAGCGTTGTCATCATGAAAATCACCGATTAGATAGTACTAAACGAATTCCGCTGTAATCTAAACTGTCCTAAACCCTGTAACAAAGACAAGAAAATAAAATAGGAGATAAAATATTTGCGAAGATTAACAGATGGTTAAGTTTATCGCCGTCAAAATACCTTTAGAAGATACACTCTACATAATTATATGTGTAATATTGGGTAATTAACTACCCCGAACCCTGCGTAACCGCGAGGGTGCCAGGGCAGTATAAAGACTACCCAGTTGGTCTCACAAATAACGGTGGGTGGATTCTCCCAGCAAAAAATAAATTCTTTGCACGACAGAATTCGGAATGAGGGAATTCGCCAAAAAACCAAAGCATTACGACGCTAAAATAGCGCTAATGCTTGTTTAGCCATTGATTTAATCTGCTTATTGCAACTCTCGGAGCCACTATTAAGTACAATATAATTCGATATCTCTAATCACTAACAGGATCTTAACATATTTATTGGCTTCGAGTTTATCACTAATTGTCATTATTGAGTACGACATTAAGTTTCTGCCGTAATGTCTTCAGCTACAGAGCGTGTTCACACTAGAATACAGCAATGTTCATACAAACTGTTGCTTAGTGGCAGATTATCTGTCACTGCGGTTGTACCTACTTGGTCGGTCTTCCACAAAAAGAACCTAGCTAATAAAAGAGGCACCTACATAATCTTCTTTACATAGTATAAAACAAAGTAACTCCCGCTGTTAGTACGCTTAGACGTTTGCAACTACGCAACGGGTTTAAATGCAGTTTTCAATAATAGATAGTGATTCAAGAGGTAGGTTTATATGTAGTATACGTGGATGGGCCCCCGTGTGGTGCCTGGTTAGTATTGCATCCCCCCATCTCCTCTCGTTAGGTGTCGTAAGAGGCGACTAAGCGAGAACATGAAGACGGGCAGCAGCGTCTTTCTTTTGGATTTATCTTCCACCTATACTGTGATCCCCAAGCCGCCTGCCAAGCGTGGGGATTATAGCAACCCCTCCCTTCTAAGGTCTTTGTTCAGCAGTGGACGTCTATCGGCTGCTAATGATGATGAATGATGATGGGCGGAGCTGCACGGGTCAGCTAAGTAAACAATAAAAGGTGATGATGATACGTGGGCGGAGTTGCACAGGTCAGCTAGTAAATAATAAAAGGTTATCTCTACTTCAGGTTGTTGCCGCTTGCGCGTTGCTAAAGGACTTTGAGTTGCTGCCCTACGGAGACTCTACCTTAGTGGGCGAAAGGGGCATTAGTCTCAGCGGAGGACAGCGCGCTCGCATTGGGTTGGCCCGGGCTTGCTACAGACAAGTGAGTAGTTTGTCACAAATATAGAAAAGGCGACGTCTTCGTCGTTTTATTTCCACACCACCTCCGCGCTTCTATAGATTCTAACACGCCACAGTTCATTTACTTTGCCAGCCATGAATGTTTCATACATCGGTTTCCGAACGTCAGGCTTCTGTTGCTACATAATGCTAACATACCGATATAACTGCGAATCAACGTATACCGATAGATACGACTACAATGTATGCAGTATGTAGGCACTAATGTCATGTAGACATTAATTAGAACCAGTTAAATTGCCCTTAACCGTTATTGTTAAGAACCGATAACCGCTGGGGAAGAAAGGTTCTCGAGTGGCGACCACGAACCGGAAGACGCAGCGTTGGCAGGCCTCCCACTAGGTGGACAGAGGACATTGTGCGCGTCGCAGGTAACCGATGGATGCAAATAGCCAATTGTCGTTCATTGTGGCGTTCTAAGGGGGAGGCCTATGTTCAGCAGTGGACGTCTTCCGGCTGATGATGATGATGAAATTGCCCTTTACACCGGAACACTGCAATGCTTGCATACTGCTGCATGGCGGCCGAATAATCTGTAATTGCGGTATTAGCTACCTGGACGGTAGATACAGCCGCTTGCTTTGCAAACTGCGAGTTATAATCCAGCCGGGCAGCACCAGTTTTGTGTATCTGGTCCTTCTAAGTTAGACCGTGGTGTAAGGTAGAAAGTACGATACAAGACAAGTCAGTCCTGCGCCCAGCCTGACCTGACGCCTGCCCGTCGTCATCGGCTCCCATCAGTTTGGAAGAGATAAGAGATAGAGAAAGAGAGAGATAGAGAGAGAGAGAGATAGAGAGAGCACCTAGCTGTGTCTGCGCAAGCCCTCCCGGAAGATATTATAGGAATATCGTCCGGGTTGATTGCTGATCATGTTCGAGCGTTTGGCCGCTGTGACCGTATCGATCTATCGTACCTATTTACATTCATTACATAAAAGTATTGGTCTATTTCCCTTACTTATGCCATCATTTTAATAAATCAGGCGGATATCTACCTCCTGGACGACCCGCTGTCCGCAGTAGACACACACGTCGGCAAGCATATTGTGTCCAAGTGCTTGCTTGGCTTGTTGGAAAACTCTACCAGGATCCTGGTGACTCATCAGCTGCATCACCTCAAGAATGCTAACAAAATTGTCGTAATGCAACATGTAAGTCAGTGTTTTTATTTTTCATTATTATTACACCTTCACCGTACCAGAGGAGGCGAGCACTCCAGCCGGGAGCGACAAGCTCAAGGGCACCTCAGAGAGGCACGACCTCGGCTTGGGCTGTCGGTTTTTGTCTGCTTATGTAGCCTCCGTGGCGTAGCGAAACCCCTCGCCTCTAGTTTTACAATCCGAAAGCCGCACGTTCGAAACTCGAGAGAAGCAACAAGTTCGTATAGTTGTTCCTTACGTTAAGATCACTCGTGGCAATCATTTTTTTTCTCTGTAAAGTATGATGACCCATGCGTTGATTGGGTATTTCAATGATGATCCATTTGATCACGTTTCGGAATTTCGTGCTAAACTTAAATGGCTTCCAATTCGGCTTCGCCGTAATCTACACATTCTGTCTCTCTTATACAACATTTTATTTAATCCCTTTACCCCTTCCTATCCTAAAGATCGTTTCATATACTTACATGAATCGCATTCTCGTTCCTTAAGATCCTCAGAGAATTTAATCCTTAAAATTGCAACGCATTCCACAGCATATTACGGTAACTCTTTTTCAGTTCGTGCTGTCAAACTGTGGAATAGTCTACCTTTGACTATTAGACGTGCTGAGTCCTTAGTTTAAAAGGCTCCTGAAGGAATATTTCTTGGTCTCCTAGCCATGACTTTTTTTTTATTTGCAATTTTTTTTCATCCGCGATATCACCTCTATACTATCATAATATGTTTTATAGTATTATTACTTATTTCCTCACCATAGATAAACTATGTTATATTATGTTTTATGTATATCGAATATATAGATATTTTTTTTTTCAATGTAGGTATATATAATATTTATCTTATATATTATTATTTATATTACCTACATGTAGATTTTTAGCTTTTCCTCATTTTATTTTATTTTGTTTTCTGTACACCATTGGCTACCTTCTTTTGCTATTTGATTGTTCCTTTCCATCCTAAGGTTGTCTGGAAGAAATCGCAACCCGCGATAAGACCGCCCGATGTATACCATTGTATATTTTCTTTGTACTTCTTTGTTTTCCTGTACTTTTTGGTGTGCAATAAAGAGTTCTCTATCTATCTATCTATCTATCCATGCGTTGATTGGGTATTTCAAAAATGGTCCTGCGCCTGATCCCTCCCCGGTCATGACGGTCTTCCATCCCATCGGATTGTGAGAGTAAAGGAAGAGCGCGAGCACCTATGTCTGCGCAAGCACTTCTGCACTATAATATCTCCTGTGAAGTCATCTGATCTTGTTAAAGATTTGTAGCCATGTCTAGATTGGTTATATGTAAATTAATATAATTATTGTTATATTTGTGTTGAATTGGTTCTGAAGTATGGTCTACACTAACCAGAAAACGTAAAGGACGACCCATACTTGACTAGGCGGAGCGACAATAGACGCAAAGCGGTTGGTAGTTACTGAAACGGATAGCCGAAGATCAGGCTTCGTTGCATGTCTTGTCCAGCAGTGGACTCGATGTAGATGACGAAGCTATTATTTATTTACTGTTTTGTAGTTAAAGAATTTTAACCAACTTCAAAAAAGGAGGAGGTTCTCAATAATTCGACTTTTTTTTTTCATATAAAATATAGGAGTAGGATGATATAAGGCATACATTGCATTAAGTTGGAACATGTTGCAATCCTAATGGTATATAGTCATTACTTCGGGTAAAGTGTTTCAACTGAAATTTTGTTAAATTCAATTTATTTAATACTAGCTGACCCACGCAGCTCCGCCCGCGTTGTGTTTACGTTTACTTTCAATAATATACATTCGCATAGAACACAAAACCTCCTTTTTTAAAGTCGGTTAAAAACTTGGACCCACTTTGTGCTTGCCCTCCGAAGCACGGAAACGTTTAGTTCAAATGGCATTAAACGGTCACCCATCTATTTAATGACCTTACCTAACGTTGCTTAACCTGATCGATTTCCAAACATTGTTAACAACTGTCTATGAGTGTTCCCTTACAAATATTTATTATATAAAGAAAAAATGATAAAATCGGACCAAGCGTATAACCAAGTACCCATTTTGACTTTAATCCCCTCTCCCAAAAGAACCGTGCTAGATTACGGGATAAAAAGTATCCTATGTCCTACCTCGTAGTAAGATCTCAAATCATGCCAAGTTTCGTTTCAATCCATCCAGTAGTTTCGGCGTGATGCTCAGCCGAGATACAGACAGACAGACAGACAAAAATTAAAAAAAATACATTTTCGTCCTCAGTATCGGTTATAGAATGCCCTCCAAATATAATTTTCAAAATATCTTCAATGTACAGAATTGGACCTGTTACAGTTTTATTATAAGTATAGATAGGCCTTGGATCATGAGACGCACGGTTTGGTGAAAGAAATTTCATCTAAACTTATCGAAGTCTCAGGAGACCGCCGCGGGCTGGTAGCTTTTTCTGCCAACGTATAAGCTTGGCCATACAAAGGGGTAATGCCGCCAGTCTTCTAGGTACCCTTCCCTCCCAGTGCGGCGACAAAGTTTTTTACCTATTGTTTTTACCTAGTAGTTAATGTTTGTAAATAAACTGTAAATATTTAGTTTCAATAAATGTACATTAACTATTATTATTTATTTAATATAGCTTCAAATTCGTATATTATATTATTTCACCAGGGTGAAATAGAAACTCAAGGCACTTTCGAGGAAATATCGAAGACGCCACTGTTCGTCGAATTGCTACAAGACGAAAAAGGGGAGGACGATGCAGCCACAGACCTGCATACAAACAATCTATCAGTACAGGTGTGTTTATCTTCAGTAGTGTCTGTTACTCATGCGGCACTAACGAACGTCAAACTATCTCATTAAATGCCGCACTCACAAACGTCAATTACTGTTAATTATTATTAAGCTGTTTCATTGAATCTCATTATTTCGGGTCTCTAATCCCCTTAGGTTAGGTAGGAGGTTTCCCCTTCGGAGTCGCTGGACGCTCGGGGTGTGGGCCCTTTGAGCGTCCATTGAGTACGGCGGCGACTCCGAGGAGGACGGCGGCGGGGTTGCGACCCCCGTCCCTGTGAGTACCGTGTCAGGTTCCCGGAGGGCTACAATGCGCCCCCCGGAGGCGGGCTCAAAGGCAAGGCACTGAGGGGCCCCTGGTGCAGATCCCACCGGAGAGCCCTGGGGTCCCCCCTCTCATGTGCCGATGCGACAGCCGCGGGGGTTTTAGTGGGTAAGAATCCCACATACCCCGGTCGAGCCCCACAGCTCCCAGGGATCTTTTGAAGATTTCCCGCGAGTCAAAAAAATAAATAAAAAAAAGGTAGGAGGTGCCAGTGGCAGTGCATTTATGCACAAAATCGGATTAGCGGTCGGCTTCGGGTGTCAAAATAATTTGATTCCTCTGGATTCATGATAATTATCAGTAATTGACGATTGAGAGTTCGGCAGTAAGACGCCTCAAGATAATCCACAAAATACTAAGCACAGGAATCTACTTATACAGCCTTATTAATAAACTATGATTAGCGTCAGAATAACTTTACTCCAAGACTTATGCAAATATTAGGCAATTATGGTATTAATAAACTAGGAGTAAGGACGGAGTTATCTAATCAAAATTTACTCCCGGAGTAAAAGTTACTCCGCGGAGCCCCATGGTTTAACGCTTGAGTAAGCATAGATTTGTATTATATTTCTAACTTCCATTGAGATATTTGTTTGGTGTTCATTCGAGTACCTACTTACTAGTGTCGGATTTTGTAATTATTGTGGATTAAAATGAATAGAGATTATTTCATTGACGATTTGAGAATGATAGAAAGAATTGAAGAAATATTACCATTAATGAGGCATGTGAAATTGTATAAACCTCGCAATAACCCTTTTGAAGACCTTGAAGAAGACAAGTTTAAATATAAATATAGATTTACATGCTCAAGTGCATATTACATTACTGAAATGGTTAAAAATGATTTGGCTGGAGATGAAAGAGGAGGCTTTAAACCACCTCACTTGAAAGTTTTAGCTGCAATAAGGACTTGAGCTCGTGGAGAGGTAAATAACCTATGTCAATAAAATAAACTATTATTAAGTAGGCTAGTTATGTAGGCGTCAGCCGGATTAAGAAATAACTAGAACTGATTTTAAAACTAATATTTATTTAATTAAATTACATTTTTAATATCTATCTTAAATATGTAGTGACCGCTTCGTTGTTAGAAGCTAAGTAAAGAGCCGATTCCGTCGCCATGGGTCCATTCAGTGGATCTAGTTGTGCGCCGTCAGCTGGTTTTCGGTACACGTGCCAGATGCGTTCATACAATAGGCCTTCTGTTCTTGGATAGGTTGCATTTTCAGCAAGTTTTGCATTACACGCGCCGGCTCGTGCTTGAGGCCCACCGTGGTTTGCTCTTACACGCGTCCTTTGAGGAGCACTGTAGTTTCTTGTTAGGGACGGTGTAGCTATACAGCTACACCGTCTAGCCTGTTACATACGTAACAGGCTAGATCCCCGGCCTAATTGTTATATACTTTCTTGCTTTATAGATAATATTCTGCTAATAAAAAAATAGCACAAATTCTAAAACCACTATTTTGGATTCAACAAGAGAAATACAGAGTGATAGTTGTGATTGTCATAAAAGTGTCAAATATCAAAATTTACCTAACTGCCAGTGTCTTTTTATTCGACCAGGTCATTTTGTTCATTCTTTTTACTTTTAATATCAGTGGGTTGCCATAACATACACCTTAATCTCAGTGTAAGAATTGTATTGTTACTCCGTCCGAACCTACTTCGTATTTATTAATGCCGTTATTAACACGTAGCTATTCCGTGACTAGTCTAGAATTAACTAATAACCCTGTGTAACTTTTGAGTAAGAGAAAAATAAGCAATTTTTATTAATAAGACAGATAGAGTTCTATAAGTCTAACATAATTTTATGAGCCGTGACAGGTTCCCCGGACGGAGGTTATAATGCGTCCCCCGGTAGCAGGTTCAGAAACAAGGCATTGAGGGATTTCTGGTACTTATCCTACCGGAGAGCCCTCCCAGATCTTCCCTGTCATGTGCAGATGCGACAGCCGTAAAGGTTTTATTGGTTAAGAATCCCACATGACCCAATGAAGGTTCCTCCCGCGTTAACAAAAAAAAAGTAAGGCCAACCATTTTCTAGTTAAGTTAGTTGAATCAACTTTTAATTTTAATGTTTTGCCACACTTAGAGTCCATCAATAGTCGTTATCTTATTCCTTCTTCTTTAATAAGTGTCGAGATAATAATTTATTAACGGACTCTGAGTGCGGCAGTCAGAGATAAATAGTTATATATCAGACGCATACCAGCTCGGGTGATAAAGAGAAAGCTGATGAGCCAGAAGAGGATCAAGAAGAAGTCGAAGAGGAATCTGCCACCGGTAGGTAACTTAATTTCATATTTTACAATTAGTTGGAAGCAGCTTTAGATTTATTTTTAGGAAGACAGGCCAGTTACATGCATTGCATACCTATAAGTACAGATATTTCTGAAAAAAAAAAATACTTTTAGTCTTTTGAACCAAATGACACGGCTCAAGGGACTTGCTTAACTACCGAGTAAATAAGTTTACAATAGCGCCCACCCATCTCTTCTGTCGTAAGAGCGCGACTAAGGGGAAACAAGAAGACGTCTTTCTATTGGATTACCTATCACCTTTTCTGACACCGCCCCTTCACGCGGCGGAGGCCTTTGTTGAACAGTGGACGTCTCTTTCGGCTGATGATGATGAGAGCATAGCCAAATGAAATTGGAGCAGGTCTAGATCATCAAACTCAAACTCAAACTCAAAAATAGTTTATTTCAAATAGGCTTAACGCTAGCACTTTTGAAAGGTCATGTATTTTTTTATTTTTAAAAAGCTACCACCGGATCACAACGCGGCCTCAACTGAGAAGATCCGGCAAGAAACTCAGCGGGCTTGTCATTTTATCACATTTTTTTTTAAATAGTGTGTCATGTTACAACTAGATCAGAGCGACAATGTGTCTTGCCGTTCAAAAGATCAAATAATACAGAAAAAAAAAAAAAAATACGACGAAAGTAGGTACAACAAACTAAAAAGCCAAAGGGATAGTAGTCGGACCAGTCCCCCCAAGCAGCACCCGCGCACGAGTTGACTCGAGCAGCAGCCATCACTCCCCTCAACCATATTGGAGGGAAGGGGGTGACCCGCCACACGAAGCCGCCACAAGCAAAGACTTTTCGATGGCGAGCATGACCGATCTAAGATCACAGTGGCACACGTCTAACATTTAACTTCTGCTGTTAAGCAGTGCCTCGTCAGGCAAGACACAAAGCACTTTAACATATTATTGATGTCAACATATATCATCTCGATCATAAATATGTGGTGTTCGGAAAGAGCTTCCTTGACTAGAGTAGGTAATAATATATGTTCGCCAAGTGAAACCTGGGTACCTTTGGTGTTGCTGTACGTTTGAGATGAGAGCTCTAGACGCCCATCGAGTACGGTGGCGACTGCGAGGAAGACGGCGAGCACCGTGGTTCCCCGGGGCTACATTGTGCCCCCCGGCGATGGGTTCTAAGGCAAGGTGTGCATTGAGGGGTCCCTGGTCCCCCCAGAGATGTCCTCCCTGTCATGTGCCGATGTGATAGCCGCGGGGGTTTTAAAGAGGAAGAGACCCACCACAGGTTCCCGGGGGCCTATTGAAGATTTACCCCGCGAGAACAAAATCAGACAATCAGCCTTAGGAGACCGCTTTTATTGGCTCTTACTTATTGGTATAGGTTAGTGCGGATCCGCCGACCGCTGCGTCACCTCTTACCGTTTGCCTGGGATCGCGGTCAAGCAGTAACAACAAATTATGTCGAAGTCAAGCACTAGGTAAAAAGTAATTATATCTAGGTCAAGCAGTAACAACAAATTATGTCTGAATCAAGCAGTAGGTAAAAAGTAATTATATCTAGGTCAAGCAGTAACAACAAATTATAACTAGGTCGAGTGGCAGCAAAGGTGTACAAGAAGTACTTCCGCGCAGGAGGCAATTGTTTCCTGCTCTTGACAACTATCCTGTTCTTCGTGATTGCGCAAGTTGTTACTTCCGCGAGCGACATGTGGCTCACGTACTGGTAAATAGATATTACCATTTTGGATTATTTCTTATTTAAGGTAATGTAAGGTAAGGTAAGCGACACGCTTGCCTATAAACCTGCACTGCACGGCCGCTTGTCAACCGAAATACTAGTTATTAAAACTTGAGTCCGTTAATTTTATCTGCTACATAGCCCTTTACACCGGACCCAAGTATAATAATATTCTATAGTATATTAATATTCTTTGCGCGACAGAATCCGGTATGAGGAGATTCGCCGAAGAACCAAGGTCACCGACATAGCTCTTAAAATCTGCAAGTTGAAGTGCCAATGGGCAGGCCACATCGCTCGGCGAACCGATAACCGTTGTGGAAGAAAGGTTCTCGAGTGGCGACCACGAACAGGAAGACGCAGCGTAGGCAGGCCTCCCACTAGGTGGACAGACGACATTGTGCGCGTCGCAGGTAACCGGTGGATGCAAATAGCCAATTGTCGTTCATTGTAGCGTTCTAAGGGGGAGGCCTATGTTCAGCAGTGGACGTCTTGCGACTGGTGATGAAGTATAATAATGCTGCCTGGCGGAAGCATATATGACACTGTGTTGCGGTGGTACCGACCTGGACGCTTTGCACCTAGTAAATTATCAAGTTTTTATGTTAATAAATGCTAAGTTGCCCTACCCGCATGCAAAGTTCAGGAGTGGGGGCTCGTTACGCACAGTAAATTGTGACATCATGCGGAATTTTAACGCACTATATCTTCGTAATTTTTTGTTTAATTGATAAAAGAAAAAATGAAAGCTTTTTGTCATGTAGCCACAAATCCTAACTAATCAAATATCGTTCTCCTATTACTTCTCAGACATGGGAAATTAACTAAACAAGAAACTTAAGAAAAAATAAACTTATTTTGCAGGATGAACGTAGTAGAAAAAACATACAATGAAACTGAGACAGCTGCTAACTTCACAACGCCTTCTTCAATCAGTGATTTTGGAACAAGCAAGTCGCTTTTTTTGCCAAGTAATATAAACACGAGTACTACCATTAATCTAAACGTGGTCAGTTTAATTACCGCAACAGAAGCGACTGTTTTCAACAATGTCACTATCGGAAATACGACGATGGTCCTCAGTGAGATCCAGCAGCATTCTTATTATATTATTGTCTGGGCAAGCACAATATTAGGATGTGTTATCCTCACCACAATCAGGTTAGTAGAAACTCCGTGATAGAAACAATATGCAAACAATTTAAAGCTCTGACACATTAGTCCTATGCACTAGATTCAAATTTAAAATATAAAAGCTGAGGAAATTTCTAACAGCTCCATTATTTAATACAGAGTTACAGAATTTTGTTGCGATCTAGCCACAATCCTTAACATGCTAGCTCAAAAACTCCAGCCTAATTTTATTTTAATAAAAGGAAACCAAAATTAATAAAGAGAACATTCATGCTAGTCTAAACTGTTTATACAAGCTTCTAGGTGTAGAACCTCAAAAGTCGAGTGAAGCAGCGACGAGTCGCTAGTAAAATATTTTGTGACGCTGTCTGATGGCATATAATATTTTTTAGGTCCATTTTGTACTTCTGGGTGTGCATGCGCAGTTCAGTGAAGCTGCACAATAAAATGTTCGGCAACATTCTAAGCGCAACGATGCGATTTTTCGACACGAACCCGTCAGGCCGCATCCTCAACAGATTCTCAAAGGACATGGGCGTTGTCGACGAGGTCATACCGCGACTGTCCCTGGAAAGTTTACAGGTATTTATGACCGATTTTATGATGCAATATTGTGTGTTTATTGTCCAGGTCCATCGATGTATAACTACACCACATCTGATCATATCAGATTCTGCGCAACCGACATTAATTCAGCTGATTATCTTGTTTAATTAAAAATGAGAACGCCTTATTCACTATACTGACAGACTGCACAACTTTTAAATCTCCAAATCGAGAGCGTGGAGTCCAGGCATTAGACCGCCCGCCATCACCTTACTATCTGTCTAACTGCAACAGTTGAAGATAGAACCTAGACTCACAAAACAATCGTCTAAAGTCAGAAATGCATAGATTCACTTGAACAAGCGATTGGGAGTGAAATAAATACTGTTTTGACCAACGCAGAAATGTCCTCAAAGATATGCCTGTATCTGGTGCTCCTACTTATTGCGCTGCAGTAACTGTTCGTGGAGCACTGGCGACCTTATTCATGGCAGAACGCAACTCGAAGACTGCGATAAAAATGGTATTCTTAAAGGTGGAGAAACTTCTCTGGTCGGGCTGCTGTCATTTTTGAGCGGTAATCTTTCCTATATTTGAAGGTTGGATAGGTTGGTTGGAAGGGTTGGAGTGTAAGCCCTAAACGTATATCAAGGACGGCGGCGAGGTTGCGTGCGACCCCGACCCCGTAGGCATCGTAACAGGCTCAAAGGCAAGGCACTGAGCGGAACCTCGTGCGGATCACTCCGGAGAACCCAGGTTTTATGTGAAGAAGCGACTGCCGCGGGGGTTTTAGTGGGTGCAAATCCCAGAAACGCTAGTTGGGACCTTGTAGAGGTTTCCCCCGCGTCAACAAAAAAAGAGGTTCTCTAGTTTAGTGTTTGGGTTTCATATTCTTTAGACATTTGAACTGTTTTTACTAAATGATTGTAACTATAAAACCTGTGTCACTAGGTGATCATGGTGATGAGCGGTATCATCGTGATGGTGGCAATAGTGAATCCCTACATGGTGCTGACCACGGCGCTATGCGGACTTCTGATGTTCTTCTGGTCAACAGTCTATATCGGTACAGCGCAAGCTATCAAACGGTAATTAATAGGCTATTGTCGGTGGACTTCTTTCATTTGAACAACCCATTATCACTAGTACTATAATCAAACCTGACGGTTCTTAACTTTTCATAAAATTGAATGATTTTTCTTGTCTTATGAAAAAGAATCTCTTTGCACGCTAGAGTGGAGGGCGTATCTCGCAGTCCTGTTTTCTCTCATGTAACGGCTACCATGGCCGGACTTGGCACCGTGCGAGCCAGTGATGCGCAGGAGTTACTGATTTCTCAGTTTGATGACAAACAAGACGTACACACAGCGGCCTGGTGAGTGTTCAGATTTAGTTAAATTTATATTGTTTGTTTATTTAGTTATTTAGTAGTAGTAATATGACAGATGCGTACTTATATATGTATTTTAGTTGCCACTGTTATAATTTAAATACTTACTTACTCATTAATTAATTTCAGGTACTTAACTCTGGTCACCAACACAGCTTTTCAGATCTGGTTGAGCCTTATCTGCGCAGCTTACGTTGCAGTCGTTGCCTACACTTTTCTGCTTCTTGATGATGGTCAGTAAATATAACATATTATAAATATAACATATTATTATATGTTATTCCTAGCATATTATACCTATAGTTTAGTTTAGAGATTCAAGTACCTACGCTCTTCGTAGTATTATATATACTTAGGTACTAGAAGCTTCTGTGAATAACTACGTACACCTATCGGCTTTTAGCAGTATTTGATTTAAATAACAAATTCTTCATCAAATCTATCTCAATTTTTGAAGAGTGCACAGGAATTGATTCCACCAACCCCCTTCTATCATCGGCCTACGAGACGCACAGCCATGTGAATGTCCCATCAGTTCGGACTAAGCGATTTGCTTCGTCATTTATAACGTACGGCTAAGGACTGGAACTAATGGTGTGTCATCAAGAGAAGAGTAAAGGAGTGGGCGTTACTATCATCGATTGCATAGCCGCTTTTCATCCGGAGGGATTACAATCAAACACTAGCTTATATTGAATAATAAAATACTTCTAGCACTTTATATAATTTAAACTCGATCACTCTATAATATCAAATAATAGCTAGCTAGACCAGCCAGACACTTTAGCTATCATTTGTTTTAGTAGTCAAATAAATCTAAATCTATGCTTTTAATACAGGAAACACTAAATCCGGCAACGTCGGCTTAGCCATCAGTCAAAGTTTAATAATGGTGAATATGATCCAATACGGCGTCAAGCAGACTACCGAGGTAATATCACAGATGACTAGCGTGGAACGAGTCTTACAGTATACGTCACTCCCACAAGAGAACACGGAAGGAGCGACACCGCCACCAAACTGGCCGGAGAAGGCTCGGATTTTGTTTAAGGACCTCACACTTAGATACGATATTGATGCGGATCCGGTGCTCAAGAACCTTAATATAGAAATCGAGAGTGGATGGAAGGTGAGTATTTTTGTCTTTCTTAAACTGTGACAGGCTTGGTCTAAGCCGAGCTTAGGGATAATAGTTCAGAAGGCAGCAGACACAATTGGGATATCTTATGTAAGTATATTATTAAAATACAATATTAAAGTATCATTTCCCTTGCTAAATTAATGCAAAAGAGCACTGATTATAAGCAATCAAATTGGGATAGAGGTAACATCTTTAAATCCAGTATTTAGTTATACATTTATAGCATTGACGTATTTTCGACGCACGACAGTGAAGCTAAATTCTTGAAATTGGCATAAATTATGCCAATTTCAAGAATTTAGGATTTTTGCGTTCCCTTTTAGAAATCATGTTAATTCTTAAATCTGGCAACTCTATTTACAGGTTGGAGTGGTTGGTCGCACAGGAGCTGGCAAGTCCTCGTTAATATCAGCCCTGTTTCGTTTAGCACCAACTGAAGGGAATGTTTACATAGATGAACTTGAAACTAGCCAAATTGCTCTAAAGGTATAAGAATTGAACTTGATTAGATGATGAATGCACAAAAATGAACGTAGTTTTGTAACCAATTTTTTTGTACAGGAACTGAGATCAAAAATCTCTATTATACCCCAAGAACCAGTATTATTCTCGGGTAGTCTCCGATATAACATGGACCCCTTCGACAAATACACTGATGCCGATATCTGGACAGCTTTGGAACAGGTAGTTAATTAATTAAATATATATTTCAAATAGGTAAACTAGCACTTTTGAATCGTCAATTTCTTCCTCCTTGGCCTCAATTGAGAAGATCCGGCAAGAAACTCAGCGGGCTTGTCATTTTTCGGCATGTTCATTTTTGGCAAAAATAATTTTGATGTCTCCGTGGGGTGGCTCGTAAATCTTACCTATCGTTATCTGTAATAGGTGGAATTGAAGAACAGTGTGACGTCACTAGCGTCGCTGGTGGAAGCTGGCGGTACTAATTTCAGCGCGGGACAGCGACAGTTGTTGTGTCTTGCGCGCGCCGCTCTTGCTCGCAATAAACTGCTCGTCCTCGATGAAGCCACAGCTAACGTTGATCCCACGTAAGTACAGTAAGACATCACATAAGAGAGATATTTCTTGAATGATGTAAAGCGGCATCTAACCTCACTTCTGTAATTCTGTATGTGCGACACGACATAATAGATGGCGTTGTAGTAAAGATGACGCCACATGTGATATAGCGATGAAACTAGTACCGATTTCTGAATTGCGCTAGCGAAATTTCTACACATGTGAAGTATACGTATAAATAACACATCCTAATATCTAGCACCGCCGCTGCAACACACTAACACACAGACACCGGTCTCGCCGGTGAGGCCGAAGGGTCGTCGTTCGCATGCGACCTCGACATGCATACCCTCGCTGAGTTTCTTGCCGGTTCTTCTCAGTGGGGGCGCGTTGTAAGCCGGTAGTAAACTCACACTCTCTAAGCGGTAGCCCAAGCCGAGGCCGTGCCTCCCTGAGGTGCCCTTGATCTAGTCGCTACTCCAACCCTAGTTTTAAATCCTCTTTGGCCAACCCTTCTGGATGGAGCGCTTTAAGCGTTCGCCCTCTTACCCGGTGAAGCCGTCAAAAAAAAGCACCGACAACGCGTCACCACATGTGTATGCAGGGGCTCTGACGTTATGTGATTTTTGTTGTGATCACGATTACTATTTCAGAAAGTCATGTGAAATCTGACCTTTTTCCGTAAAAGATCCTATTAACAAGAACCTATTGCCGAGCCATTGATCATAAAATTAAATGTTATATTATTTTATTATTCCAACCAAAATTTTATTTTTCAGAACGGATGCTCTTATTCAGAGATCGATTCGAAACCATTTTGCCGAATGTACAGTAATAACGGTTGCCCATCGTCTGCACACAGTGGCCGATTCCGACAGAGTGCTCGTGAGTTACTTGGACCTTACTTCATAAACCTAGATAGTGATATTACTTTATTCATGCAAGAAAAGGTTACTTAGTGACGAAACAAGAAAAGCGTTCGCCTAAGGGTACAGCGACCTGCCAGCCTATCGATGATCGAATTACGCTGCTTACCGTCCTCTCCGACAAAGTGTGTGTGAGGATTGAGTGAGCACCCTCTGAAAAAAAATCAAAAAATGCTAGTCATTTAGTAAAAGTTCTAAAACAATTTGTAAAACCCATTTCGCTATTTGTAAAAAGATAAAACAAAAGATATATCCAATAATGTATGCTCACTCAGTTCTCACAGACGACCACTCAAATCTCCAAATATATTATGTTTACATCAAGTATTTGAATACTAGGATTTAGTAAAAGATTTGTAAAGAAAACGACCGTTAATTACAGATCGCCTAGTGCCGTATTTAAAAATTTACAAATTATTACTTATGCTCACTCAATCCTAAGATGATCCATGCGTTGGATGGGCATCTCTCCCCGGTCGTTTCGGTTTTACGTCCTATCGGTTTATGAAGAGTGCATTTGTGTCTACGCAAGCACTTGTGCACTATATCTCCCGCGTAGGTGGCTGATCTTGTGAAAAATTGACCGCTGTGGTCGTATCGGCCTGGAGGACATTATTATATGTAGATAGATAGATAAATTCTTTATAGCACACCCTTTAGAACAGTTATACATACCATTACCATTATTATATGTAGGTGCTTATGTATAACTTTTTTATTAATCTATTAATCAAAATACCCATCGACAGGTAATGGAAGCTGGTCAGATTATCGAGTGTGGTCATCCTCACGAGTTGCTGCAAGATCCCGAAGGCCACTTCACCAAGATGGTGCAGCAACTAGGCCAGGCCTCGGAACATAGTTTACGGGGACTCGCCAGCATTGCCTACGAGGAACATGTATCCAAGAAATCTGAGCGAACTACATAAGAATGCTAGTGACAGTGAACGAAATGTGTTCGAGAGAAAACGACCAGTGAATAGTTGAAATATATTTTTAAAATTGTTAGTGTGTAAATAATTCAATTAAGTATAACGAGCTATGGAGAGAGCTATGCTCGGAGTTTCTTTGCGCGACAGAATCCAGAATGAGGAGATTCGCCGAAGAACCAAGGTCACCGACATAGCTCTTAAAATCTGCAAGTTGAAGTGGCAATGGGCAGGTCACATCGCTCGAAGAACCGATAACCGTTGGGGAAGAAAGGTTCTCGAGTGGCGACCACGAACCGGAAGACGCAGCGTAGGTAGACCTCCCACGAGGTGGACAGACGACATTGTGCGCGTCACAGGTAACTGGTGGATGCAAATAGCCAATTGTCTTTCATTGTGGCGTTCGAATGGGGAGGCCTATGTTCAGCAGTGGACGTCTTCGGTGATGATGAAGTATAACGAAATGAGCCGCCGCGACGCCAACGCCTTATGGCTTGATTATCGTTGTGATATATAATAACGTATTAATCTTAAGTAGAGTGTTCAATTTACGTGTTAGAAATACTCATAACCCCTTAGGGGTAGCTTCAAAACATTCTTAGAATCAGCGTAGAAATACTTATTGCAATAAATTCCAAAATTTATCATTATTTTTTGCGAGACCGTCAGAATTGGTGAAATACCAATAACGTATTTTGCGGAGAATTTTGTGTTTCTAATTTAGTTTGCGTGAAATAAATGGGTTTCAATTAGGTCTGCACTTTATTCCCAAAACTGGTGTTACATTAGCGGGTTTTATATTAGGGGTGAGGGTGTTTCGTCAGATGGAATGTGGAGTGAAATGGTAGAATGGTGATTAGGAGACTCGCACTTAGACTCCGATTACTCGCCAAAAATAATAATATTCAGCAAATGCCTCCAAAATATAATGCCTTTATAATATGTTGTTCTAGCAGATCAACTCTACGATTAAATATAATCTTTTGTTAGAGCAAACATTGTTTGTCCCTCTGAACATTTCTATAGCTAATAAGTTAGAAATAAAAGTCACTTGAATAAATCTCCATAAGCAATCTCTTTTTATTTATTACATACGGACACCCAATTATTATTTCACATTGACGTTTAAATTATAAATGGTTTCAATGCACAATCATTAAACAGATAAGTATCTTTTTTGCTTAGAACTTTCTAATAACTGTTTAACTGTGTACTTATAACCTAACTACGTTTACTAAGTTTCGAAAAAAAAGGTGGATAAACACGATCTCTTCAATGATTAACAGTAAAATGATCTTACTTTATGCTGCGACAAAGACTTGGGTACCTAAGTAGGAAAGAGGTCTGTTTATAACTGCTTGTCTTCTCGTAGATTTAAAATTATACTAATACTGTATGTAAGTATACATATCTATACATATAAAATTACTTGTCCTGACTGACTGACTGATTCATCAACGCACAGGCCAAACCGCTGGACCTAGAAAGCTGAAATTTGGACAGTAGGCTCTTCTTATGACGTAAGCATCTACTAAGAAAAGGTTTTTGAAAATTCCATTCCTAAAGGGGTTAAGTGGGGTGGAAATGAAAATAGCAGGCGTAGCCGCTGGGAATTGCTAGTCTAAAATATTATAGTTTAGACCTAAACCACTGAAATAATTACAAACCTGAACTGAAGACGATTCGTGCTTCTCACCCAGTGTGATTACCTAATACCTACCTAATTATGATATCCAATTCTACTAAACTAATGTGTGTGACACTAATTACTAAAAAACTATATAGGTACATATAAGTATAAAGTTACAACAAGGCCTTTGAAGTATTGCTTACATAGAAATTTGTGTGTTCTTAGAAAGAGTGCCTAGCTAGGTATTCAGTTTAGCGTTTACTAGAAATCAGTAAATTAATAGCTCGTAAATACTTCATGATGTTTTACATAATTAGTCTTGGAAGAGCACGTCGTAGTCGGGTTTCTGGCCTTGAGAATAAGCGCTGTGAAACTTCTTAAACACCTCCTTGGGCACCAAATATTGGCTCACAGCAGGATCCTTCGCCATATTGTCCAAATAACTCAACTGAAAACAAAATTGAACATAAAAGTATAGTATACCATACTAATGGTAGGGAAGGGTTGACTCACCCATTTGACGTGAGAACTGGGGGTCTAGTACGGAGTACTAGACCTCCCTCCTCGTAGTAGGTCGACTTTGTTAATTAGCAAAAACTAACAGTCTCAATTTTTCTGAGACGAGAATATAGATCGTTATTGTTGACGAAAGATATGGACTGTGTTTCCAGTAAGTTATTCTAGCATAGGAGGCGCTCATAGCCATCAATGTTCGGTAAACGATCAGGTGGTTAAGCAACGTTGGGCAACGTCAGTCCATAGATGGGTGACCGTTTAGTGGCGTGCTTTGGAAGGCGGTTGTTGTCATCTGGAGACCCGACGTTAAGCTAAGTCAAAGGGTACCCTTCGGAGTTGCTGGACGCTCGGGGTGTGGGCCCCTTGAGCGTCCATTGAGTACGGCGGCGACTCCGAGGAGGACGGCGGCGGGGTTGCGACCCCCGTCCCCGTGAGCACCGTGACAGGTTCCCGGGGGGCTACAATGCGCCCCCCGGCGGCGGGCTCAAAGGCAAGGCACTGAGGGGCCCCTGGTGCAGATCCCACCGGAGAGCCCTGGGGTCCCCTCTCATGTGCCGATGCGACAGCCGCGGGGGTTTTAGTGGGTAAGAATCCCACATACCCCGGTCGAGCCCCACAGCTCCCGGGGATCTTTCGAAAATTTCCCCCGCGTCAAAAAAAAAAAAAACAAAAAGTCAAAGGGTACAGCTTGCACAATTCGGACACCCTGATGTATGATGGCTATTCACAAACGTCGAAAGTTTCCGTTTTCGATGAAAACGTTTCGGGGGACATTTTGTAAACGTTCAGCACAAATTCTACAGTTTTTATGAATTGATATAAAACTAATTTTACGGATTATATCAATGAATTGTCATAAATGCTGTAAAGTATTCGAAACGTGTCGGGTAATTTAAAGAAATACTGCGATATAATCTGTAAAATTAGTTTCATTTCAATGTGTAATATTCGCGTAAATGTCAGAAGTTTTTATGAAATTATATAATCATAGGTACTACCTAAATAGAATTGGCAAGACACATCGATGATGGATTCATGAATAGCTTTTACAGCATATCCGCAAAAAAATGATTTTATAGTACCTATTCATATACGGAAACTTCCGACTTTTGAATGGCCACATCCATTAATGGTACAATCCGCCCAAACCCGCTAATCGGCGCCGCTGCCGACTATATCCCCGACCCCGACCCTGGTCCTGGTCCCTCAGATCGTCGAACTGCCGTACATCGCCGCCGTCCGCGGCATGTACTGCTCGACCCACCCGACCCGATGTCCGTCCTCCTGGACCATGACACTACACCAACACCAACACCGACAACGACGTCAAGAGTCGTAAACACACCTACACACAGACACCGGTCTCGCCGGCGAGGTCGAAGGGTCGTACGCATGCGACCTCGACATGCATCCCCTCGCTGAGTTTCTTGCCGGTTCTTCTCAGCGGGGGCGCGTTGTGAACCGGTGGTAAACTCATACTCTCTAAGCGGCAGCCCAAGCCGAGGCCGTGCCTCCCTGAGGTGCCCTTGAGCTAGTCGCTACCTTTCTGGCTGGAGCGCTTAAAGCGCTCGCCCTCTTGTCCGGTGAAGCTGTAATGGCCATCTGCGGCCAACAGTACTACTCCTACACAAAAAAAAAAAAGGTACAATCCAATGCTACAACAGGTCCGAAGCCCATACGTTGGCCACTAACCACACGACAAACAAACAATATTTACTTATAACATACCAGTAACTTATACTTGTCGCCTGTAATATTGATTCTATCATCGTCCATTGCTAGTATCCTCTCGAACCACGGCCAGATCATGTAGTCTCCGTAGCCGGGCTGATCGCCGTCCAAGAACTTGGTGCCCCGCTTCTGCAGCTGTTCTTGGATGTAGTCCAGAGCTTTATAGTAAGCCACAAACATCTCGTCAGTGAGTGTTTCTGGTAGCCTTACTATTCTGAAGTAGATCGTGTGAATCTGGAAGTGAATTAACATAATAATATCCTGAGCCGATCCACACACGGTCATCTGAACCCAAACTAGGCCAGACCAAACAACTGATACTTACTTATATTTTAAATAGGTACGTACCTACATTAATATACCAGGCAACAGTGTGTAATGCTAAGTGCTTACACCTGCACTGTGTTCCGGGGTGAAGGGCACTGCAGCTGGTGAAAATACGGGACACAAAAGACTTAATATCTGATGTCGTAAGGATCGGCAACGCGCTAGTGATTCTTCTGGTGTTGCTAGCGTCTATAGGCTGCGGAGACTGCTTACCATCAGGCGGGCCGCATGCTATCTTTTCACCTTGGTAGTATAAAAAAAATCTATTCTATTTGCATTCTCTCCAATAATTAATGAATAAAAAAAAAACATTTTATTTTTATTTATTTTTTTGAAAGAATTTCTGAGTGCTAGACCAACGAGCCCGTCGACCATCGAGATGTATGAATTGATTGATTATTTGGGCTAGTTAAAGGCTGGTGTAATTTTTTTAATTCCTCTTATATATATTGTGTAGATAGGTTGGTACTTACAGCGGACGAGATTTCAATGATTATCTTGTCATAAGCCTTTAACACTGGATCTTTGGGCAGCAGCGGCCTTTGCGGGTACACATCGTCCAAATACTCTACAGTCACGAGGCTCTCGAATATGGACACTCCGTCCACAGTCTCTATTGCAGGGACTTTCGCTGCAAATGGTACAAATACGATAGACCGATTATAATCTAATTCTCTAAACTAACTAGGTACTACAATACTACATAGTTGGTAGATCCTTGTGGAAGCTGTACCGTCCTGGTACAAATGTCAGAAATGCCGCCGCCTAGCAGCACTGTGTGCAAGTTGTGCGTTCGGGTATAAAGGGTGCTGTAGCTGATCAAATTACTGGCCTCAAAAGAATTAACATTCTTCATCATCATTAGCAGCTGATAGGCGTCCACTGCTGAACAAAGGCCTCCCCCTTAGAAGGGGGGGGTCACCATAATACCCACGCTAGGCAGGCGGCTTGGGAATCACAGTATAGGTGGAAGATAAATCCAAAAGAAAGACGCTGCTGCCCGTCTTCCTGTTCTCGCTTAGTCGCCTCTTACGACACTAAACGAGTTGAGATGGGGGGGATACAATTCTAACCCGGCACCCCACGGGTCACCTCCCCACTTAACATTCAATAGACATATAAATCTGGACCCTGTGCAACTTGCACAGTGCAAGGGACCGTCCACAGATTACCTGAGACTGTCTAAGAAACTACCCGCGCACGCGGTGTCTGGTATTTTGCTGCAAAGCAGCAGTCTGTTGCCGTGTTCCGGTGTGGCACTGTGCCTATGTAGCTGGTGAAATTATCGGGCTTAAGGGAATTAATAGCTAATGTCTCGTGTCAAGAGCAGGACCTGTCGTTTAACAATAACCGAACAACCTTATCATCCCTTAGGCGTAACTAAGGTAATATATACAAAAATATATGTAATGGTGCTTACTTAGCGGGCTTCTAGAAGCTAACCACTCTGGTTTGTCCATGAGGTCGATGTTGACGACTTCATAATCTAGTTCCTTAGCGTTCAGTGCGAGGATGGTGCGCTGCGCGAACGGGCAGAAACGCATATTGTACACGCGCAATTTGTTGCTGGCCGGTGGTAGGGGATCACCTGAAGCATAATATTATTAACTTGAATAAGGAACAACTAGTACTGGGCAAGTAAGTGGCTAGGACATGCTTTGCTTGCTTAGTTTCTTTTATTTATTTCTTTGTTATGAATGTGCTAGCTGCTTGCAACGGTCTTGGACGGAGCACAGCAGTCGTGAGTTATCTACAGTGCAAGCCCGATGATCTAGCCTTCCCGAGGTTGCAGCCTGTTATTGGTTTAACTCCTTCAGAAACAAAAGCAACAAAAATCATTGGGCGAAAAAATTAACTGTATTTCTTTCTTCCTTCTTTTAATATAAAAAATATGATGAAAAGTACATTTGTACAGGTGATATTTTAAACAGTGTGAAAAATTATATTCAACGAAGTTTGTAGTAAATAAATATTTTTATGTAAGTAAATAAATAAATAAAAATTACTTGATACTTACCTATTTGCTTTTATAGCGGATCATTCTCCCCCAGCCTAGCCCAGATCACGCGTAATTTACAAGTACGTAAGGCATTGTGGTTAAATTATTAAATAACTAGCTGACCCGTGCAGCTCCGCCCGCGCTTTTATTACATATTGCTCCCCTTTTCTCCCTCCTCCCTAGATTTATCTCTCTCCATATCTCTCTCTCTTATAAAAAAAATCTAATTATATGCTCTTTCTCTCCTCTCTCTTTCCCCCTCCCGCTTCGGTTTCCGTCACACTCCCCCTCTTCCTACCCTGTTATCCCCTCTCTGAACCCTCTCCCCCTCTCTCTTCTACGAACTTGCTCCTTCTCACTCCCCCCTTACTCCACCTAACTCCCCCGATCCCTCACCCTATCGCCCCCTTCTCGAATCCCCTTTCCCTCTTTCTCCTCTCGTGCACCCTCCTCTCGTTCTATATATCCTCGTCAATCATGGTATCAGCGGCATTAAATATACTTTATGACCTATTCTCAGACCTCCCCGATATGCACACATAATTTCATACATATCGGTTCACCCATCTATTTAATGACCTTGCCTTATGTAGCTTAACCTTAACCTAGCGGTATGAAATATACTGTATGACCTATTCTCAGACCTACCCGATATGCACACTTTCATACAAATCGGTTCACCCATCTATTTAATGACCTTACCTAACGTTGCTTAACCTTAACCTACCGGGATAAAAAGTATCCTATGTCCGTTTACTGGTTCTAAGCTACCTCCCCACCAATTTTCAGCCGAATCGGTTAGGCCGTTCTTGAGTTATTTATAACGTCGTGTTAGTTACACTATTTATAGTGTAACTAACACGACTTTCTTTGATATAATATATAGATTAAAGTTCTATAGTTATTGTATGTTCAATTTCACCGATAGAAGGCGCTGTTCATAATGTAAATCACGCTAACATCGTAAATTACTGTCTAATGATATTCGATAATGAAAGTTTTAAGTTTCCCGCATCTTTTATTGTTGCGACTGTAATACATACATAATCTAGTTTGGAATTGGATCCGCTCGGGATTTACAGATTTTAACTTTTCAAAGATATAATGTCATATTGCTATCAGCAAAGTACTTAGAACAATACAGAAATCTAATGAAAATGTCCTGGGTGTACCGGACCGGCTTACCCCTTACAAAAATTGTCCCTTCGCCAATGCCATATCTTATGCAAACTAAATGTCTGCTCAGTCCCTATTGTATATAGCGTAATAATACATATCTTAATGATTAACTGATCAGTCTATAATTACCCTATTCACATACAAAGGAAATTACGTGTAATGTTTCACTGCTTAGCCCCTATGAAACATAGCGTGATGTTTTATATACCAACTTACACCTTGACTTCTACACAACACATGAGTGAAAGTCCTATCAAAATCCATCCACGGGTTTTCAAATGATACCTGGACGAACAGAACGACAGACAGACAGACAACAATTCCAAAAAAAATTGTTTTGGCCTCTATGTCGATAGTATAGTAGTACATAGAAATTTTGGAAATATATTCAATGTACAGAAAAAGTGCTCTTTGAGTTTTATTATAGTATATGTAGATACACAATGTTTTACGACAAACTTGTAGATAGTAATCATACTTAACCTTAAAATATCTAAGATAAGAAACATAAATTTAAATTTAATTAAAATATAAATTATTACGGAGGGGACGGCGCGTACGCAGTCCCCACTACCAAAAATGACGCGTCCGAGTTATCCACATTAGGGATAATCACAGGGGTCAACCCTTCCGCAGTGCAATGGAATGGCCTCGCCCTGGGGGAACCGCCTACTTGATCACGGTATCCCCTACGCCAGGTAAGTATGATTAATAAACCGTTAACCATGCAAGTCATTGAATGAAGAAAAATCTCGACAGCGCGGTTCAGAATTTTACTATTATTGTGCAGCGACATCTACCATTGCGAATAGAAATGTAAGCAATGTTCATGGCATGGATTATTTATCCATGGATAGGCAGGCATGCATGAATGCAGAAAGCAGAAAGTGTGCAATCAATAATAATGTATTACACGCTCAACATATATAGCTAAATATTATTATACCTTAAACGAACCATTTAAATTAAATAAAAAGGCAGGCAATTCATTTGTTCGTTTTGGGAGCTACGAGATGCTACAGACAGACAAACAATGCAGACGTCAACTTATGACACCCCTCCTTTTTATGTCGGTAGCAAACTATAACTATAATTAAACAAAGAACAAGAACACTAACCTTTCTTCAGATGTTTCGTGTTGAAATTAACATTGCCCTTGACCGCTGCCATGTTGCTGTACGGTAAAGTGTACCCCAAAACTCTTGTTACAGCCCGAATCCCTTGGTACGATGAAAAATATAAATGCATTGCAAAAGTAATTGTTGACGTTATCATATTTATAACAATTTCTTTGACAATAAAATTAAATAGATTACAAGATAAAACAATACGAGATATCGTGTTGTTTGTACATACCTAAGTAGTCGCAGGCTTTACTTTGACTAACGTAACCTTGGGAATGCGAGTATTATTGTACCTACACGTTTACGTAGATAAAAAAACTAGTTTACATAACAGAATACATTTTATTACAGTATCATCGTGTCTGTTTTACAATGTTGCAATTTATGATTGGGTCCCTATATGTATTAGAAGATAAATAATATTATTTAAAGTAGGTAGGTATGTAAGTATGGCGTATGTACTAAATAGTACATACTTAGGTACCACGTACGACATAAAATGTAAGTAAGTAGGTACCTAGCATCGATATAATATATAATACTAGATAAACATTCACGAACAAAATGACATCTAAAATGTGGTCGCGGAGGTTGCAAAATTATCTGTGCTGGTGGCGGAAACGTGAACTAACGATTTTATAATGATAATGACTTGTAGTTTGACAGTTTCTTATGGACAGTAGCGACACTCCTATCGGCAAAAATAAATTTGTCAGGATGTGGCTTGTAAAGAAATAGCGACACAAGGGCGCTCTTTCTCGCTACCACTTTTTGAACCGTGACACCAAATCAAATATTTCGGCCGACAGCCGCCATTTTGTATTTTTAACCGACTTCAAAAAAGGAGGAGGTTCTCAATTCATCGTGTATGTATTTTTTTTTTTTTTTTTTTTTTTAATGTATGTTCACTCATAATTCCGCCAAATATGTACCGATTTGGATGATTCTTTTTTGTACCTAATGGACATTCCATCAAGTTGGTCCCATAAAATTTCTATTCCTTATGAACCAGTAGTTCCTGAGAAAACATGAATGGAATGTTAGAATTATCTGGTAAAACGCCTAAATATAGATGATGTTCTAATCAATAATGGTTATATCTCATACAAATATTTACCAATTTCAGTGATTCTTTTTTTATTCGAAAGCATGAACCATAAGGATAGTTCGGTATGAATTTCATCAAGACCGGATAAGAACTTTTTCGAAGAACATGAGTGATGGGAAGGAGATATAACTGGGAGAAACCATAAAATAGATGATGTCTTCGTCTACAAAATGGTCATACGCCATCCAGATCATCGTACCGAATTCGATGGTTTCTTTTTGACCCCCGACCAAAAACGAGGTGTTATTAGTTTGGGGGGGGGGGGTCGTGTCTGTCTGTCTGATAACTGTCTGTGGCATCGCAGCGCTCAAACGAGTGGACAGATTGGCGTATGCTGGTTTATTGGAGATGGTTCTTAGCGATGTTTCTTGAAAATCGGTTTAGCTTTGAAAACCATCAGCTCTTTTCCAAGTCGAGATAGGGATATTTCGTATACATTTTCGTATACATATTTCGTAGACATTTTTAATTACTTCTATTACTCCGAAAGATCTGAAATTTAGAACATATGTAAATCCGTTGCTACTAAAAAACTAGTACTAAGAAAATGGTAACCTTCACCAGGGTCTGATGATGGAGCAGGAAGGTGGTCACAGGATTTCTGCACCAATAAACGTAGACCCACTGAGTTTGGGCTCGTTGTGTAGGTCTCGACGAGTATTAGCAGATACTATGATGTTCAGAGTCTGGTGATGGGAGCAAACAGTATGATGTTAACAGGTGAACATGAACAACATGAAATGTAGGACCCACCGAATTTTAGATCTGTGGTTGGGTTGGGAGATTTTAATTAAAATAAATTTATACCTGTTGGTATTAAAGCTTTATATCCAAATCGGTATATAGTTGAATAAAGACTTTTCAAGAGAACATGACTAAAAAGAATAAAATAAAATTTTTATAAAAAAAAATAAACCGACTTCAATGGACACCACACTAAAAAGTGAAAAATAACTTCAATATTCTTGAAGTTGGTGCTAAAATAAACACGATACTTACCCCAACACCAGAATCAACTGACCAGCACCAACTTCAATAATATTGAAGTTATTTTTCACTTTTTAGTGTGGTGTCCATTGAAGTCGGTTTATTTTTTTTTATAAAAATTTTTTACTTGCAATATCATCAAGAATCTTATCCTTGCAATATCATCAATAGGCCATAACCGGCCATACCCAGAATAATTATGGGTATGGCCGATATGGGTATCAAATGAAAGGACCTAGCGAGATGAGTAATTGAAATATATTGTATCCTTACATGTGTATATATTAATATTATATATGTTTTATGTACTTATGTATAATGTAATTATTATCTAAGATCATTCTCTTGGTTCGCAGTCGGGCTTTTTGTGCTATTATAATTATACCTACCTGTTGATTAAGTTATGAATGTAGATTAGTCATGCATGCTTCAGTCAGGTATGACTATATTAACCCGCCTTTTTTTTACGCAGGGGAAACCTTCTAAAGGCCCCCGGGAGCTGTGGGGTTCAACCGTAGACAGTAGGGTTCAACCGTGGTATGTGGGATTCTTACCAACTAAACCCCCGCGGCTGTCGCTTCGGCACATGAGAGGGGGAACCCGGGGCTCTCCGGTAGGATCTCTGTACCAGGGGTCCCTCAGTGCCTTGCCTTTTAGCCTACCGCCGGGGGCGCATTGTAGCTCCCCGGGAACCAGTCACGGTGCTCACGGGGACGGGGGTCGCCACCCCGCCGCCGGCGTTCTCCTCGGAGTCACCGTACTCAATGGGCGTCCTAAGGGCCCACACCCCGAACATCCAGCGACTCCGAAGGATATTACCCCGCTTGTACCTTTGTATTACAGCAGGGACTAGTACCCAGTTTAACGGATTCGCGATTAACCGAAATAACGCACAGCACAAATTACTTATATTTATCAGTCCGCAGCGTGGAGGCCGGACGCCAGCGATTCGCGTTCGCTGGCGTCCAGTGCAGGCAGGCAAGCTGACTTTATGCACTTTGCACGCAACTTAGAATAGGTATGTATTTGCACAAGCACGGCTGGCGGCGGCGACGCGGCGGCGCGGCGGCGCGGCGGCGGCACGGCGGCTGGCGGCTACCAAAGCAAAGGAAGGACCGTGAATGGTACACAAGTTCATGGTGTAATTTTTTATCTGTGGTTCTACTCTCAGAGGTTCTAATAAATTAATAACTTAGCGAGACTTATTTACAGGATTGGCCTTGGAGCCTTGGATCTTAGAGGAGATACCACTGGAGAGAGCATGATGCGCTAACCCCCTCTGCCAAATTTTTGGTCATATGGTCAGGTCATTCTTTATTTGTGTGCGTGTATTTTTGAATGTGTTGCGAGTTTACTATAGTGTGGGTATGCGTGAAAGTGTATCTGTGTGTGTTTACTTCGCCTCCCGCACCCCGCAAAAGTGCCACGAAAAATTTGTTCGGGGAATCGACGCGATACTAACTCCTTTGGTACTCTCTCTGAGCCTTGGATTGATCCATCTTTGACCTGTTTTTCAACTAAGTTATATGATATATTATTATCTTTACCTTTTTTTTTTCAAATTATCGCAACATTGCTTTACTCTATGGTCCAATCATCAAAATAGACCCAGCGGTAGGGATGTGAGATTAATGGAAAAGAATCGATTAAATAAAAATCGATTTTTCTATATTCAAAATTAATCGATTTGCCAAAAATCGATTTTAATAAAAATAAATAATCGATTTCTGCGAAAAAAATCGATTTTTTTTGTATTACTAAAAGGTACATGCTAAATGCAAAAATCTGGATGTTATTCATCTATTTATGAACATATCCATTTTCAAAAACAAGTTTATAAATATTAGTATCAGTTTTATTTATAAATTAGATAGGTGATACTAAATCAGGTCTACTCGTAATCGTACTGGCTAAAGTTGAATGTAAAACAAGAAATTGAGGTAAGCGCAGGTTTAGATTAACTCGAAGTTTAATAACATAAATAGAAATTGGATTTAAATTTAATTATGTGTTTTGAGCAACTATTCAAATAAAACCCTGTTAATTATTGTTTAACCCTTAAACCGCCGTCAGGCAACATACCAATAGAAAAATCCATTGCGTATCAGGTACTTGGCATTCTATGTGTTAACTACCGTATTCTGTTAAATTTCTGCTGAAGTTCATTAGATTCTGTTAAAATTTTCTATTCAGCGACATAATTCTGCTAAAATAGCAGTATTCTGCTAAATCTGGTCACACTGCACTGAAACTACTTTACACGCATACATACAGATGGCGCCGTTTTTATATATTGAACTTATACGTATGAACTTAATTCGAGATTTTTCACCGAACGCATAGATGGCCCTGTTTATAAAATTGAAACTTACTGCAAGATTTTTTCATCGGTCGCATAGATACGAGCTGTTTCTAAAAATCGATTTAAACACGTAATTTATATAATCGATTTACTAAAAATTGATTAATATTATTATAAAAATCGACAATAAAAAATCGATTATTAGAAAATAATAATCGATTAAAATAAAAATCGATTATTTTTTAACATCCCTACTCAGCGGCCCTTTGTAAAAAAAAGAGGAAAAAGGAAGGAATCACATTTTCTAATTATTTATTTAATTTAAATACCTACCTCTACTATTTAAACACGTTTAAACAATAACTATAAAATACTCAGAATATTATTAAGACAAGTAAAAAATGTCTGAAAAACATTTACAAACCGGTGAGTTTAATAAAATCTTTAATCGGTTCAGGAACCGATAGGCCTAATTAATAAATGTTTATTTCTCTGTAAATAGGTGATGCCTTGCCGCAATACAATGGTAAACTTCGCCTTTTCGCTATGAGATTCTGCCCGTATGCCGAGAGAAGTGTATTAGTCCTCAATGCCAAGAATATACAATATGACTTGGTGTTCATCAACTTGGATCACAAACCGGAATGGGTGTTTAACTATAGCCCTAAAGGTAAGTCGTTAAATTAAAAAAAAACCTAATTTGTTAGGTACTATTCAAGTTTCAATTGCGCCTACAAACAAAGTACTTGACCTTGACCATGTAGCTTTCACTTGTTTTTGTAACCTACTACTTTACCTATAGTTGCATGCTTACGACTACTATAAAGTACATACATAAATACAAAATTGTTAAAGCCTTTGAATAAAATGTCCAATTCCATGAACACAAGTGAACTTTGACAATTTATAGAATATTTTATTTTTCTAGGTACTGTACCTGCTCTGGAATATGAACAAGGCAAGGGTATATTTGATAGTAACATTATAAATGTGTATTTGGATGAGAAGTATCCAGAAGTACCCTTACAGGCTACTGACCCACTGAGAAGGGCTGAGGACAAAATGCTTGTGGAAAATTTTGCTAAGGTATTATAAGAATTATCTTATTGAATTTAAAAAAATATAATAACTGCTAACTGTATTATTACTATAGTGGACTAGCTGCCCCATGCAGTTGGCGCACGTTTTTTTATATCATCTAGCAGTATATACTTTATGACCTATTGTCATACCACATACACATAAAAAATAAAAAAGGCCAAGCTGTTTCAGAGGGTTAATAACAGTAAATACACTTTATTGTACACCAAAAGTTACATGTAAATTGAACCATATGTCGAGGATATTAATGTACAAAGGCGGCCTTATCAATAAAAAGCAATCTCTTCCAGGCAACCTACACCACCACAAACACTGTGACAAGAGATATTTAAAAGATATCTGTAAATTCTGATTCACAAGTGTGGGCAGTCACTGAATCAGAAACAGGGATAAAATATTCAATAAAAAACTTATCCTACATTTTTTATACTTTTAGATAAAAATATGGTAGTTGCATAACAATACAAAATACATTTTACTATCAATCATTGTACTATCGCGGACACGAATGGTGTACCAGTTTTCAATGAGTTGACTGCAAGAGTACATGAATACATTTTATTATTCCCTGGATGTTAGTAAAGATTTTTTTATATATAATAGGCAATGAATAGTTATTCAATACACTATTATTTTTTAGAGAGTGTGGGCAAATACAACATACCTTGATTAACTATATTTGTGAATTGTAAAGAAACATACATTTAAAACAATTATTTATGCAATAATTAGAGAACTCAGTTTATATAACTTTGTACTTTATTATTGTTTGTAAAGATATTTTGTTATAAACCGGGTAGAGTCTGTACTATGGTAACCAACACAACCAACAACTGACACAATACATAATATATATATTTTTTAGTAAATATACTTTATACATACACTACCCACACAGTTTCACCCACGCTTTTTCTGACACCAATTTCGTTATATTTCAACCAATTTACACTAAACCATGACAAATCATAATATATCTACACCTTCCTCATAAATCTATTTGTGAAATCGCATGAAAATCTGTTCAGTAGTTTTTGAGTTTATCACGCATAGACAGATGTGGCGGAGGACTTTTTTTAATAATACGTGGACATGCAGACATGCTCAATTGGGTATCAGTCAGTGTCTAACTATTACCCCAATGGCCTGTCTTATTATCCTTACAATGTACTGCTAATGATGTATTTTGCAATGGACTTCAAAAAGGAGCAGGTTCTCAATTCGTCTTATTTTTTTATTATACAGGCACAATCAGCGTACTACACTGCAGCTTTCAATGCGCCGGCTATTCAGCCGTCTACCGTAGAAGACTTCCATAAGGGATTAGATCTTCTACAAAAAGAGATCCAGACTCGCGGCACCAAGTACCTACACGGAGACAGCGCCGGCCTTGTGGACTTCACACTCTGGCCTTTCCTGGAGCGTTTTGAAGCCCTCCCATTGATTGGCAAAACTGAGTTTGCGATTGATAAGACAAAATATGAAACATTGGTGAGTATTTACATCTTACTTCGATTGCTTTTGAATCGCTAACAGAAATTGGACACTAACTAATTGACCTCAAATACTACTAAAAATGTGTTGATGATAATAAAATCCTACTTGTTGTTACTTTCTACCATATTGCATCCACTTCTGTAAGTTAGTGGTACTGGAGGCTGCAATCAATTTAGTTTAGAAGCAATTCACTTTTGTACACCATGATTCAATCCACTATGTATAGAATAGAATTGAATAAATTTATTTGTCGGAATATTGTTACATTGGTGATAATTAGGTATATAAAAAGTCCATAATATTCTGCTGTCGCCAGCGTACAAATATTCACATAATATATGCAGTTATTAGTTAGTATAATGATATATGCAGTTGTATTGAGAACCTCCTTTTCTTGGTCGATAAAAAAATAATAATAGTGACACGACGCGTCTTCACTCGGCCTTTTCAAAATTCTAAGCCCATATAAGTTGTTGCACCCTCAATAGCTGTCTATGCCCAAGATACTGGCTTTGCCTACTGGGAACCAAAAGTATTATCCAGTGTTGTAAAAACCTAAATGCTCATTATTGTTATTAAATGTACCATAAATTAGACTGACTAGTGACTACAGTTATCGAAGTTGTCACTGTTTAGGAGCTAAAACTCAAGCCGCTGTGCCACCCAGCACCCAGTCATCAAGTGTTTTATACCTGTTTACTTTTGTTACAGGTGAATTACATTGAAGCTATGAAGACCGTTCCTGCTGTGAAGTCTTACTACCTGGCAGCTGAAACCCACGCTAAGTTCATGGAGTCCCGCGCTAAAGGTGACCCCAACTACAATATGTTGGACACCAGTGCTGTGTGCTGCATGCGCCCTAGGAAGAAGAAGGAGTAAGAAGAGCTGATACTTAATATACAAGAACCTTGATATTGAATTCCAATACTTTTCCATTTATTGTTGCATAATAAAAAGTACAATTTTGTTGGTAACAAGTGTTTATTTTAGCCCCGTAGGAAACTCCCTTCAAGCTGTTATCAAAATTCTAAACGTGACGAATTGACCATTATTTTGTTGCACTTGTCTTGTATATACGGATCAATTAAATTATAAAGCAAAAGAACTAATATTTTAATAATAATAATTGTGAGAATCATCATTTCATCAGCTCTTTAGTAATGTGATCGCTCAGAATCTGAGCCCTAATTCTCTATCACCATTTACATTTCTTGCCCTGCTAATACCACGTTAATATCGCCTAAAAGCATTTTTTTATGTTAAATAAACAGATTCTACATTATAAATATATGGGTTTTGAAAGGATACCAGAGTTATTATAACGATATAACATGATATCGATATCGTGGACAAGATTTGAGCGTGGAATCAGAAAATGGTCATAAAGAATTAGGCACTGAGCTCAGAGTACTCTAAGGCACTGAGCGTTGAGCTTTTGTTTACCGCGACGCAAACTGGTAAAGGTACCAACCATAAATAAAAAAAATTACCAGCGACAAAAACGAACGAATAATCAGTAGAACTTTATTTCACCCAAGATTTCACCAAAAATAAATAGTAGTTAGTTTTCAAAAAAATAATCCGCATTCAGATGTGTTCAATTGTTTGGGTGCTGCGATACCACAGACGTAGGCGTCAAACTTATTTACACATTACGTTGGGGGTTCAAAATAATAGAAATCAAATCATCTTTTTTGCTGACCATACGTATGCTTGCATGCTAGAGTAGACGATAGGTAAAAATATTTAAGATCAGTCTCTTTGCTATCGGTAAAAAACACTTATCACTATCGGTTGTATTTTTCTGAAGTATCGTGATAACATTATCTTATCGTCCGCATCCTCATCATGAAGGTAAGTATACAAAATAATAACAAAATTTATAAAATAAAATTTATATATTTCACAATGTTAACACAACCTCCAATTACATACGTGTGCCAATCACTGATGTGTACAAAGCAGTCAGTTTAACAATCTTAATAATCGCGTTAATCTCACATTTATTAAACAACAAATTAAGCTTGTTAAGAAAAATACATTTACATTTGAGATTCACTAATACCTAACAATTAAGTACGTAAAGACAAATTGTTATAAAATATTTAAGTACAGTTCTAATTTCATTTACAGTAAATAAGTAAACAATAATAAATAGTCACTAGGAGTATTATTAAAAAAAAACATCGGTATAACAAATTATCACATTTCATGAATAGGTCATAATTAAATGGTGAGCACAATACATAATTAAATTTAGGAAGCACCAATAAGCAAAACGAGTACCTAAGGCCTTTGACATGAACATCAGGACAAAGGATCTTATCACGTGCGTTAGTTTGACATTTTCCTTAGTTTTTCTCTTGGACTAATCAAAATAATAGCCGCATTGTAGTCTTCCACAGCGTTGAATTGGTAAATACACCGACTTAATTGTTAAATGCTCTAAGTTAAACTACGATCGGAATAGCGCCAGGACGTAAGCCAGAAATGTGCGGTAAAGATATCGATACAATTATATTTTATGCCATTAGCGCACGAAAAATGATACAACGAAATTCACCCAAATTGGGTAAACTAGCAGTAAGTCACGCGTCGGTAAAAAAGTAACGAACGTGACGTGTGCCTTTGAAAATCAAGTAAATCGCACTAGCTTCTATTTACAATACAACTTGTTAAAATATTTGTCATCAATTAAGGTAATTGGGTAAGAAATATACAGTGTGTAAGGGACTACGTACCGAAAACTTTTTTATAAGATTTCTCATATTGTCCGTTACAACATTACATAAACCTTTTATATGGAAAATGACAAATGACTAACTTGTTAATTTTTGAGCATGTAATGAATACGTGCGGAATAATATTTATTTTTCAAATTACATTGCTAATTTCATTCAAGCCGCCTGCCAAACGTGGAGATTATGGCAACCCCTCCCTTCTAAGGGAGAGACATTTGTTGAGCAGTGGACTTTTCAGCTGATGATGATTGCTAATTTTGCACAAATAAGTAATTTATTGTTTTTATATTGCAATTATGCTTTATTATTATACCAATAATGATGTTATACTAATTTTATTAAAAAAAGCGTGTTAAAAAGCGGCATTTTTTTTGGAAATTCCTGAAAAAGCCGATGAAAATTTTCAACACTAGAATGTTCAGAATCATCTTACTCCCCGTATAAAGATACACTAAACTTTTTTAAGAAATTACTCGTTTGTATTGCGCGATCTTAGATTATTTAACAGGTTTTTTGGGTCCTAACTATCAGCACATCAGAGGCCTTGTCGTAAGGGATCTAACTCTTAAAAGTGATTCTCTAGGCACAGATGATGATCGCTAACACTATAAACAGTAAGTATACAAAGATAAATATATCTGTAAAGCATGCTATGATGGCCGTTTTGATGTTTATTTTTTCTTTTAGTCATCTCGTGGAAGTTGGCAACTACGTTTGGAGAAACAATAATAATAGTTCTTTCAAACTTAGTTGTCAGCTAATGTGAAGCAGCGAGGAGAAACGAACCACAAGGGAAAGGAATGAGCATCAGAACGGCCGTGATAGTGCTTTTGATATATAGCAAATTAATAGTACATATGTCATCATAATAATTCATATATAATGCATTAATTTGTACATCTTAAATATCACACTACCCTACATCTTAAATATCTACAACCTAATTAAGTACATACATACAGTTATTTGTTGTAAAATAAAATATCTTAAAAATTAAAACGTTAAAATAATTAGGAATGTAAATTTTCGTTCGAGTTAACTTATCTATAAATAAATACCTACATTAATAAATTCAGTACAAATTATACAAGGTTACATTTTGAGATTGTATTTTTTTTTATATCTTCGAAAATATAAGTAAGCAATGAATGTCAAAAAATCATAATTACAATAGCTTATTTGAACTTATATGGCTGGTTTTCATTATTATAACTAGTGCCGGATTAATCAGTAAGTAAAATAACCACGCGCTTAGGATATTACGTGCTGAGGGCACCAACAGTCAGAAAAGAGTAAAACATGCGTTTACTATTTGGTAGCCACATCCAAGCTAAGCAAGCCAATATTTAATGGTTTTAATTAACATACTTGGGTTTAACCTCCCCTTGCTTCCCACGGTTCTAGCATTTTCAGGGCTATATAAGAAATTGTATCCCTAGGCAAAATTGTTTAAGCACTTTTTTGTAGGTGTAGTACTTTTGGCCACAGATGGCCATGACAGCTTCACTTGACAATGTTTTAGCACACATATACCTAGGTGAAATTGAAACGGAAGACGATACATTCTGGATTTGCAACTACGTTAAGAATATGATAGAATAGAATAGCATAAACTATGAAGGATACCTGTTGTATTCAGTGACGTTCGCCTGAAAATATACTAATTACCCGGGGATATTCCCGATAAATGTTCATACTTTGTATATATTTCCAGCCATATTGGGATTATTGCCGCTAATTTACCCAAAATATGGAAGTTAGCCAGGAACATTGCCGGCAATATTTCAACATTTTGGGAATATACTCGGGCACAGTACTCTGTATTATACATAATATATCGTGTTGTGTTAAGGGTCGCTAAGTTTTCTTCTTAAATATGTTTTGTAGGTTCATGTTTGTTTTGGAGTGTTGGAACATCTGTGTGACCCTGCGGCCGACCTCCTGAGCGGCGTGCAGGTTGGAGGCGCGAGGCGCGGGCTCTCGCACCTCTCCCTGCGCCCCGCTACCTCCCCCGCTCCCGCTCCCGCCCCCGCTCACGTTGTGTATCAACGCCTCTATTGCAGCTTTGTACTGCGCTAACGTAGGACTTTGGACCCCTTCCTCCAGTTTCCTATATTAAGAAGTTTTTGCCAATTTAAGCTAGTTCTTGACCGCCATGTTGGTCAAGCGTGAGTTGTCCATAAATAAAACTAAGAAATGTTTGTAAATAGATCGACTTCTGGTACAGGCCAGTCTACAAAATAATATCTCTCAATTCAGGCAGTCTCCGAATGGAAGATGACCATCTTGTGAAATTCAACGCAACCGAAAACAAGCGTGTTCACCGCCAAAAGGAATCAGTTTACCTTGTCTTGATTTCAGAATGCAACCTTGGAATACACATTATGTACAGAGTTCTATATTTGCCTAAAATGTATGAAAACGTGTTTAATCAATTTGACCAACCTCTCTCGAGTCCAAAATCTCTGAACAGCATCTTTGGTTCAATACAATAAAATCATACTTACATGAAACTGCCTCGATCCAAAATCAAAACTACAAAGAAAATCAGTCTTGTTTTTAGGGATAACTCACGGTTGACCAAAAAAAAAACCAAAATTATATTTATAGAAAAGCGCACAATTCATCACTGAATTGTAGATTTTGATGAGCTATTAGTCATTAACGAACGGCAAAATTCATTTCGGCGGTAAGATAACCTTCCAGTATCTTGTATAATTCCCTTTAGAATTTCCCTGTTGTCTAATTTAATAAAAACTGTATTATTTAGTCAGCTTACCTTAGTGCGGGCAATAAATCAGGGTGGTGTCGACAATGGTGTACGGCAAGTTGTAGACCGGGCGTGAGAGCCGCCAGACACTCGCTAGACAACGTCACCCGATGACACAGCATACACAACAATGATACCGCTAAATAATCAAGAAGGAAAAAATATTTGTGAGAATGGTAAATGTAATTTTTGAATATTATATGTGACGTGAGACATGGTAAATGTAATTTTTGAATATTATATGTGACGTGAGACATGGTAAATGTAATTTTTGAATATTATATGTGACGTGAGACATGGTAAATGTAATTTTTGCTAATAAGTGTTATGTTGTCATTCATCTCTTGTACATTATGATCATTAGCCGAAAGACGTTCACTGCTAAACAAAGGCTCTCCGTTAAAAGGGAGGGATCGTCGCTATCCCCAAACTTGGCAGGCGTCTTGTGGATCGCAGTATAGGTGGTAGGTAATACAACAGAAAGACGATGGTGTCCGTGTTCTTGTTTTCTCTTAGTCACCTCTTAAGTTACCCAACGGGAGCAATTAGTGGTTATCGTTAATCAAGTTTTTGAAATCAGATTTTTCAACACTCGAAACCAATTAATTATAATTTAAACTTTACTAGAGGGCGGACCAGGAGTCCATAGCACAGGGTATCTTAGTTGAGCATGGATATGCAATAATATGTCAACCCACAAAAATATAAATTCTGTGTTAACGCCATCTCTTGTTGGCCTAGGTAACGTGGCGTTTAAAACCTTCGGAGTCGCTGGACTTTCGGGGTGTGGGCCCTTTGAACGTCCATTGAGTACGGCGGCGACTTCGAGGAGGACGGCGGCGGGGTTGCGACCCCCGTTCCCGTGAGCACCGTGAGTGTTTCCCGGGGGGCTACAATGCGCCCCCCGGTGGCGGGCTCAAAGGCAAGGCACTGAGGGGCCCCTGGTGCAGATCCCACCGGAGAGCCTTGGGGTCTCCCCTCTCATGTGCCGATGCGACAGCCGCGGGGGTTACCCACTAAGGTAAGAATCCCACATACCCCGGTCGAGCCCCACAGATAGATAGATAATAATTTATTGTTCCACCATTAAAAACACAAAAATACAAGAAAAAAAAACCAGTAAAATAGAATGAAACAATGGGCGGCCTTATCACTAAAAGTGATCTCTACCAGGCAACCTTTGGATGGAGAGGAACTATGAACTTCAAGGCGGGGTTGTTAAAAAAAACAATTATAAAAGAAAAAAAAATACATACTATAAATAATAAAATACGTAACAGCAAAATAATATATATATATAAATATTAGTATAATACATAAATATTATATTTGATAGAATCAAATATAAATAACAAACAATAATAAATAAATAAATGCTGCCGGCTAATATCAATATAAATTCATAGGGACAAATAAAATGCTTTCAAACGATCTTTAAAGATAGGCAGAGATGGTGCATGTCTAACAGTGACCGGTAAGGCATTCCACAGACGAACAGCTTCCACTGTGAATGACTTACTGTAAAACGACCTATTATGAGAAGGGAACATAAGAGTGAGATTTTCTGATGACAGCTGCCAGGGATCTTTGGAAGATGTCCCCCGCGTCAAAAAAAAAACGGCAACGTTTAAAAAAATGCCCATGTCGGTAGTAAATTTATTAAAGCTCCATCTAACAAAAAAAATCTTAATGCAGTTTGTTGCCTAGGCCTATAACAAGAGATAGATGGCGTTAACACAGAATTTATATTTTTGTGGGTTGACATATTATTGCATATCAGTGCTCAGTTTTGGTTCCTGACTCCCACAAACTATTGCAACATCATTAGCTATAATATAAATATGTAAGCTTTTACTATAGTGTGGGAGTTAATTAAAAATTATGAAAAAAAATGTGGGCTACTCCCACAGTATCATAATATACATTATATATTTGTTTCCATATATATATAACACCTTACTATGCATTACACTTACATTGTATACTACATTACACAGATATTTATTATTATACTTATTTATTATATATAACACTTTATAAATACATTATATACATACATACAATATATATTTCAACATTACCCAACACAAATATAATTACACAAAACCATAACACTACATCATTATCGTAGTCGGCTATGCCACGATGTGGTGGCGCCTTTATAATGGCCATAGTTTATGAACGGTGTGAAGCGTGTGCGCATCGGCCGTTGTGCGGCCGATATGCGGGTAGTTGAGAGAGTCGAGTGATATCCGTACGCTCTGCATACAATTGTAATAGAAATTATAAATTATCTTATTTGTTTGAGTCGAGTTCAATTCTGTGCTATCTGTTATTCTTTCGTACTTTTCGCTATCTTCTCCTTCTAATTGTGATTTCTCCTGAACTGTGTGTATACTTCTTCTGTGCGAACAATTACACTTGTGTTTCAAGTCTTGGACTTTATTATTTACTCACCTGGACCTACAAGTATATGTTACCTGGGAAACTGTGCAGGATACAGGATCGCTACAGCTAAGTACTAGCCATATGAGAGTACATAATTATCAGGAGATCCCTACATCTGGTGACACCCAACGAACACGATGAGCGATAGTGATTCAGCACATACTGTAAAATCGGCTAATGGCGACGCGGGCGTTACTGAACGCCGCCGTCCAAAGAAAATGCGCCGCTCCGTTGATACTTCTGACGATGACAACCGGCAACCCGTAGGACAAATCCCTAACTTCAAGGTGCCACCGTTTTCGCCAGATGATCCAGAAATATGGTTTGCTCTTCTTGAAGGTCAGTTCAAAAATTATAATATACGCGATGACATGACAAAATTTACGCAAGTGATAACTAACCTTGATATGACTCATGCGAAGGCAGTAAAGGATATAATAATCAATCCTCCGGCTAGCCAATGCTACGCGAAAATAAAGTCCGAACTGATACGCCGTCTTTCAGCATCCCATGAGAAGAAGGTTAAACAACTATTGACACATGAGGAGCTTGGTGACCGCAAACCATCCCAGTTCCTACGTCATCTACAAGACTTGGCTGGACCATCTGTTCCAACGGATTTTATTAAAACTATTTGGACTCAACGCCTACCGAGCAACATGCAGACATTGATAGCTTCGCAACCAACACTCGCACTCGAGCAACTCGCGGACTTGGCAGACAAGGTACACGACATCATGACACCCTGCAGCGTAGCCGCAGCTTCGGCCTCGAGTAGCTGCAAGGACCACGGCAGTGAAATAGCCGAACTGAGGAAGATGGTGGAGCATCTCACAGTCATATTGGATAAGTATACAAGATCAGCGCGTACCCCAGACCACAGCCATTCGAGTCATCGACAACGTCATAATGAAGTGCATACTATCTCGCGACAACAAGGAGGGAAAAGACATGGGCACTCAGTAATGGCGACAACTGACTGTCCCACATCCTCAGGTCGCCTATTCGTGACGGACCGCGGCACGAAGACGCAATTTTTGGTCGACACTGGCAGCGACCTATGTGTTTTCCCCCGGTCCCATCTTCGTGAACGACGTGCACCGACGACGTATCAACTGACTGCAGCCAACGGGTCGACAATCAATACGTATGGCTACGCTCACTTGGATCTCGACCTGGGACTTCGACGTACATATTCTTGGCGTTTTGTGGTAGCTGACGTTACAAAACCTATAATCGGTGTAGACTTTCTATGTCATTATAATTTAATTGTAGATTGTAAGAATCAAAGGTTAATAGATTGTACCACTACTCTTTCTACGCCAGCTTTACTTGCTAATAACGCCAATAATATTTCTTCTGTTAAAATTATGACTGGTAACTCTAAATATCATAATTTGTTATTGCAGGAATTTCTTGAAATTATTCGACCAGCTGGTACACTGAAAACAATACCACACAATACTACACACCATATACGCACCACACCCGGCCCCCCAGTATCGTGCTCGCCTAGACGATTAGCACCTGACAAACTACAGATTGCCAAAAAAGAGTTCGAGGCAATGTTGGCCAATGGTACGGCAAGACTTTCAGAGAGCCCCTGGGCATCTCCTCTGCATTTAGCTCCTAAAAAGGACAACGGCTGGCGCCCCTGTGGCGACTATAGACAGCTTAACGCCCGTACCATTCCCGACAAATACCCAATTAGGCATATTCATGATTTTGCTTCTAACATTTCAGGATGCAGTGTCTTCAGCACGATAGATCTGGTTAAAGCGTACAACCAAATCCCGGTTAACAAGGAGGACATACCGAAAACAGCGATAACAACGCCATTCGGTATGTTCGAATTTCCGTACATGACGTTTGGTTTGCGTAACGCAGGCCAAACCTTTCAACGTTTTGTAGACGAAATGATGCGTGGGCTGGACTTTGTGTATTGTTATCTGGACGATTTCATTATTTTCAGTAAGGACGAGGCTCAGCATGAAGACCACCTACGCCAGGTCTTCACCAGACTGCGAAATTACGGTATGGTCATCAATGTATCGAAGTGCGTGTTTGGAGCTCCAGCAGTAACCTTTTTAGGCTACCATATTTCTGAGAGCGGAACCAAACCCCTCGATGAGAAAGTAGAGGCCATCCGTAATTTCCCCCCACCAAAGGATGTTAAATCCTTAAGAAGGTTTTTGGGAATGGCAAATTTTTATAGGCGTTTCCTGCCTAATGCTGCCCAAACGCAAGCACCTCTAAATGCCCTTTTGGTCGGAGCGGTCAAAGGCTCCACGCCCATAACCTTGAGGGGCGACGCCCGGAAGGCTTTCGCAGAAGTCAAGGAAAGCTTATCCAGGGCTGCTCTTCTAGCACACCCAGATTGCGAGGCGAAACTAGCATTGGTGACAGATGCTTCAGATGTCGCTATCGGGGCTGTGTTACAGCAGCTGAAAGGGCAGACGTGGGAACCCTTAGCATTCTTTTCCCGAAAGCTGAACCCTACACAGCAAAAGTACTCCCCATACGATAGGGAACTTCTAGCAATATATGAGGCAATTAAATACTTCCGTCATATGCTTGAGGCGAGACACTTCACGGTCTACACAGACCATAAACCGCTCAGTTACGCCTTCCATGAAAGGAAGAGTAACTGTTCGCCAAGACAATTCCGCCATCTAGACTATATTGCCCAATTCACGACGGACATACAACACATATCCGGCAAAAGTAATGTCGTGGCCGATACCTTGTCACGAGTCGAAGAATTGGGCACACCAGTTTGTCTAGCCAGTCTCGCCCAGGCTCAAGAAACTGACGTGGAGTTGGCTGAATACTTAGCCAACACCAACACTTCTCTACGTATCCAAAAGATACGATACCCTGGAAGTCAAGTAACGCTGTACTGCGACGTCAGTACATTGACTCCCAGGCCCTTTGTACCAAAGGCTTTGAGGAAACAAGTTTTCCAAAGCCTGCACTCCCTTAGCCACCCTGGTGTCAAAGCGACTACCAAATTGGTGGCCACAAGATTTGTTTGGCCCTGCATTAGAAGGGACTGTCGAGATTGGGTCCAATCATGTTTGGCTTGCCAGCGCGCAAAGATCACGAGACATGTGTCCGCCCCTTTGGACAATTTTGATCTACCTCGTGCGCGCTTCAAGTTCATCCATATTGATATTATCGGCCCATTACCAGTCTCACAGGGTTACAGGTATTGTCTGACTGCCATAGACCGGATTACACGGTGGCCGGAAGTCATACCAATACCTGATATTACTGCAGAAACAGTAGCCAAAGCTCTCCTATCTGGATGGATATCCAGGTTCGGTTGCCCCACAGATATCGTTACAGACCGCGGCCGGCAATTTGAGTCCGCACTGTTTCGATATCTGGCAAAAGTAGCTGGATTCCATCACAGACGTACTACCGCTTATCATCCAGCATGCAATGGGTTGGTGGAACGTTTCCACAGACAGCTGAAAGCCGCCATTACATGCCATGCTGATGAGAATTGGGTAGAAATATTACCTTTAGTACTGCTTGGCATCCGTAGTGCAGTCAAAGAAGATATGCAAGCATGCCCAGCAGAATTGCTGTACGGCGAACCGCTGAGGCTTCCCGGCGAATTTTTTGATACCATCACACCTGGTACAACTGACATAGCCGATTTTACTGGTCGGTTACGATCATTCGCCGAGAAGTTACAGCCAGTACCAGCTTCTCGCCACAGCAAACATAAGGCGTTTGTATTTAAAGATTTCGCGTCGGCGAATTACGTCTTCTTACGTGAGGACGCTTCGCGGGCGCCGTTACAACCAGCCTATACAGGTCCGCACAAGGTTTTAGAGAAGGGTGACAAAGTTTACAAAATACTTGTTAAGGGTAAACCTGTCACCGTTTCAATAAACCGCCTAAAACCTGCATATATGCTGACAGATGAGGAGATAACACCAACGTTACCTCCACCGTCCCCAAGTCCTGGTCCAGTCCAGAACAAAGTTACACGGTCCGGCAGACACGTACATTTCCCGGACTATTATCGCCCTTAACCAGGTCTCTGGGGGGGAGTGATGTGGGCTACTCCCACAGTATCATAATATACATTATATATTTGTTTCCATATATATATAACACCTTACTATGCATTACACTTACATTGTATACTACATTACACAGATATTTATTATTATACTTATTTATTATATATAACACTTTATAAATACATTATATACATACATACAATATATATTTCAACATTACCCAACACAAATATAATTACACAAAACCATAACACTACATCATTATCGTAGTCGGCTATGCCACGATGTGGTGGCGCCTTTATAATGGCCATAGTTTATGAACGGTGTGAAGCGTGTGCGCATCGGCCGTTGTGCGGCCGATATGCGGGTAGTTGAGAGAGTCGAGTGATATCCGTACGCTCTGCATACAATTGTAATAGAAATTATAAATTATCTTATTTGTTTGAGTCGAGTTCAATTCTGTGCTATCTGTTATTCTTTCGTACTTTTCGCTATCTTCTCCTTCTAATTGTGATTTCTCCTGAACTGTGTGTATACTTCTTCTGTGCGAATAATTACACTTGTGTTTCAAGTCTTGGACTTTATTATTTACTCACCTGGACCTACAAGTATATGTTACCTGGGAAACTGTGCAGGATACAGGATCGCTACAGCTAAGTACTAGCCATATGAGAGTACATAATTATCAGGAGATCCCTACAAAAAAATTGATAATGACTATAGATATCTATTATCTTGTACTAATGATCATTCATGCTAATTGGCGTTTGTCAGTGCGGCAGTTAATAAGTACGTTCTAAATCTCAGGGACAAACGGCGTAGTAGGACAAGCTACGCGCGTGCTAATGAATAGCTGTCAAACATACATTCCTTCTATTTAGAGCAGTTGGGTGAAAAAAAACCTTACATGCGACGAGCCTACCTTTCTCAGATACTGCATGGTTATCGACAGTGGGTAGCACTAGGATCGCTAGTGCCTCAGCTGTCCGGGCGGCCTCCTTGGCAGTGAGAGGTCGGTTCCCTCCCAGCAAGTCCTCCACGGGCGGCCAACATTGAGCCTCACACTCCAACCCTCGGATGAGACACGTCCGTGTCACACTGCCCCATGACGTGATCGCTACCTCACGGACAGACCTAGGAGAACATAATGCAATTCATTTAAACTATAAATTACAAGTATAAATTTTTAAATTTTAAAAACCCAGGTAATCGAACTCTTAAAAAGACTATCATGCGCCATTATGAGAACCTAATCAGTATCTGTCTATTAACCACTCGTCAAGATTTAACCACAGATTTAAAATTAGGTGGGTTTACGTTCTCTTCCTGCTCCATCATCAGACCATGATCACCATTTTTCTAGCAACTACTCGTCGAGACCTATCCAACGAGCCCAAACTCGATGGGTCTACGTTTAGTGGTGCAGAGATCCTTTTACCACCTTCTTGCTCAATCATCACCATTTTCTAGGAAATTCTGTAACCACCTTCCTGCACCATCATCAGACCGTGATCACCATTTTTCTAGCAAATACTCGTCGAGACCTATCCAACGAGCCCAAACTAGATGGATCTACGTAAAAATGTCTATTGTATACGAAATATCCCTACCGCGACTGGGAACAGCTGATGGTCTTCAAACGGCTGTACCGATTTTCATGAAATATAGCTAAGAACCAACTCGCTTAAATTAATTTCAAGAAAAAAAAACTGCATTCAAATACGTCCACTGGCTGGCGCGCTACGATGCCACAGACAGACAGACTTCCGGACATAGGCGTCAAACTTATAATTCCCCTCGTTTTTCGTCTTAGACTTAAATAATAATCATCCGTCATCCGATCCCAAACTAGGCAGAGGGTGTGTATGGAAACCAGACAACTGATACAACCGGTTTGCAAAGCAAGCGGTTTCCCACTGCGCCACGGAGGCTACACTACTATTGAAATGATACATAAAGTAGAACTGACTGTTGTTCGTCGTGCAGTAGCGCCATGACGGCGGGCAGCGCGTGCCGCTCCACGCTGGCGGCGCTGAGCTCCGCGGCGGCGAGCAGCTCCGTGAGCAGCCGCGACACGTACTCGCGGACCGAACTGCCGCTCGCGCTCTCGCAACTGCTCGCCAACACTGCATGGAAACGGTGCATTCACTACACTATACCAGGGGATACAGGAGGCGTCGCGCGCCGCGACTGTATCAGGAGGCCGTCAAATTGGACTGCTTCGTAATAACGACTCGATGTTTCTATATCTCCCGGCACCAGTTTTTGTTAAGTAGCAACGAAAATACTCACATTCTCTAAGATGCTGTAAATAAAAGTCGAGCTTCTCTGGCCTGTGTTCTGATATCCATTTCAATGGTACGGATAATATTTTCACTGCAAGTCCACGGAGGCTGCTGTACATCACCCACCTGTAACATTAACTATTAATATTATTCTAGCGCGGATGTGGAAAGGCTTCATGGAAGGATATAAATGATATCTATATCTATACATATTATAAAACAAAGTCGCTCTCGCTGTCTGTCTGTCCATATGTATGCTTAAATCTTTTAAACTACGCAACGGATTTTGATGCGGTTTTTATTAATAGATAGAGTGTTTCTTAAGGAAGGTTTATATGTATAATACATGCATAATATAGTAGAGAAACACTGATAATTTTTGAGGTTTCTAATGTGATGTCGTAAATAAGCACATTTTTTTGCGCTTACATTGCAAACGCTGGCTGAACCCTACGAGATAGATCAAAATAATGTACTACAGTATTGTACATATTAACAAGTTCTACAAAAAAGTTCGCGATGGTATATGTTTATCTCTTAGAGATAACCCACAATAACCATTTTTTATCCTTTAGTTTTTATGACAAATAATTAACTATTAATAAATTGTTGTTAGCCTGAATTTGTCCCTTCTTCAATATAACATAAACTTCACTAATATATACACCAATGACAAAAAAGCTGTGAATGCTGTTCATACCGCTAGGTTAAGGTTAAGCAACATAAGGCTAGGTCATTAAATAGATGGGTGAATCGATTTGTATGAAATTTTGTGTACATATCGGGTAGGTCTGAGAATAAAATCGTAAAGTATATTTCATGCCGCTGGGTTTAGCAACGTTAGCCAAGGTCATTACATAGATAGGTGACGGGCGGCGGCGACTCCGAGGAGGACGGTGACGGGGTTGCAAGCCCCGTCCCTGTGATCATGGTGCCAGGTTCCCGGGGGCTATAATGCGCACTGAGGGGTATTTGGTGCATATCCCACTGGAGGGCCCAGGACTCCCCTCATATATGGCGATGCGACAGCCGCAGGGGTTTAAGTGGGTAAGAATCCCAGATACAATGATTAACGAGGATATTTAGAACGAGAGGAGGGTGCAAGAGAGGAAAGAGAGGGACAGGGGATTCGAGGAGAGAGTGATAGGGTGAGGGATAGAGGGATTAAGGTAGAACAAGGGGAGAGTGAGGGGGAGCAAGGTGGTAGAAGAGAGAGGGGGACAGGGTTCAGGGAGGGGACAATGGGGAGAGGAAGAGGGGGACTGTGACGGGGACCGAAGCGGGAAAGGGGAAAGAGAAAAGAGAGAATTAGAATTAGATTTTTCTTATAAGTGAGAGAGAGATGGAGGGAGAAATAAATCAAGGGAGGGGGGAGAAAAGTGGAGCAAATTGTAATAAAAGCGCGGGCGGAGTTGCGCGGGTCAGCTAGTATAATATAAAAAAACATCCTTCTCCAGTCTTATGTGTCGCTTAAAGCGAACGTTTTCCTTGTCGTCATCAGGTTGAATAAAAAACCGGTCAAGTGCGAGTCGGACTCGCGCACCGAGGGTTCTATACTTTCTTTGGACTTATTAAAGTTATTTTACTATTCGTCTAACCTCAGATAGCAAAAAAAAACAGCAAGACCATGTTTTATAAGGATTAATAAAAAACTGTACTACTTAGACAGATAATTTTATTTTTCCTATAAAATATAGGTAGACATTTATTACCTATAATTATTTCAGATTATTCCCTTCACAAACTTCGGAAATAAGAACAGTATTTTTTTACAGTTTTAATTAGAAGCCAAAAACTACGTGACATAAGCATAGCAGTTATGTGTGGGAGCCCATAAACCAACATAAAAATCTGTTTTGAAATGTGCAAATGAAGCCCTTTCAGATGATATCCCAGTCGATATACTTGAAATTAGGGTTCTTTTTTTACCTTTTTGGTATAGAATAATAAAAAGAACTGTTGCGTTGGGTTCCGCGGTAAATAATGATACTAGTGTTCTAACTGCCGCACTCACCGACATCAATTAACTTTAATCGCAATTAAGTCATTTTCTGTAATCTATTTATTTCGACTCTCCGAGTCTCTTATGATTAATTACGAGATTATTGATATATTTACTCACTATCCGCGTATGAAGAATTATTTGGCTTCTTAAGTCGAAATAATCCATTTACAAAATATGAGTTAATCTCAATTAACTATAATTGACGTTTGTTGGTCCGGCAGTAAGAGTTACGGAATACCAATATTCCTGATACTTATCAATGTACTTATTTAGATTTTTTTTTAAATGATCTTTATTAAGGATTCATTCGAACATTCTTCGTGTGGATTACTTACTTTTGTAAAAATTCTCCATGAAGCGTGTCATCATCGAGGGCTGGTAATATTGTTACCAAATATACACCAACAATCACAGTACTGTCCACGTTCACCGAATGCAACTTCTCCATTTTGTGTTCCAGTTCTTTAATAAATTCCGTAAATAAAGGCTTCAGTACGCACGAACTGAATTGCGCACCGAAATTGTCTACGTAACTATCGAATAAAGATATGAGCTCCTCGTATATAGCCGTGTGGTTGAGAAGTTTCATGTTTGTAGTCATTTCTAAAATTTGTTTCACTCTGAAAAATAAATTACTCACGGTATTTTTTTGACATTTTTGGATATCAGCCAAAAACTACGTCATATAAGCCAACATAAAAATCTGTTTTGAGATGTGCAAATGAAGCCCTTTCATATGATACCCCACTCGATATAGTAGTCTCACTTTAAAATTTTGATGACCTATTTCGACCCCCCATTATAAAAAAAGTAAAAGAAAAAATATTTTTTTTTATTTGCGATGAGGTTGGGTAAGTAAGATCTAAAACTAGTTTCAAATTTGTAGCATCAGTGGCTCCTGAAATATATAGGTGTGTGACAGACAGACAGACAGACGAAGTCAGACCATAAGGGTTCCTTTTTTACCTTTTAGGTATGGAACTCTAAAAACCTAGGTCAGTAAAAGAAAGCAAAGGTTAAATTTGTACTTAATAGAAAATGTACTACGCTTTTGGTAATTCATCAAACCATTATTACATTTAAAAAAAATAGTTGATTTTGATGGTAATATTTCTACGCCGTATTAACTTAAAAGTGAAAGTAAACTAAACAGTGCGATGGGTGAAATAAAATTATTTATATTCAATCCCGTATATTTATTGACATTTTGAGTAAACAATTGAAATATTTATTTTGTTAATAATATTTTGGAAATAAATTATTAAAAGAGACAGAACGAATGTTGTTCTGTATAATTTAAAGAAGCTACCCCTAAGAGGTTATTAGTATTTTCAACCGACCTCGAGGTGTTCACTATAGCCCCCGAAAACCTATCACGGTGCTGATGGAGACGAGGGTAGCAACTCCGCAGCCTTCCTTGCGGTCGGCGTCTAAGCCCACACCCCAGCCATCCTAGCGACTCCGAAGGGATTTTTAAAAAAATAACACAACCTATAGGATTTTTTTTGTTTGACACGGGGGAAATCTTCAAAAGATCCCCGGGAGCTGTGGGGCTCGACCGGGGTATGTGGGATTCTTACCCACTAAAACCCCCGCGGCTGTCGCATAGCACATGAGAGGGACTCCTGGTCAGAGCCTTTGAGCCCGCCGCCGGGGGGCGCATTGTAGCCCCCCGGGAACCAGTCACGGTGCTCACAGGGACGGGGGTCGCTACCTGCCGCCGTCCTGCTTGGAGTCACCGCCGTACTCAATGGACGTCCTAGGGCCTACACCCCGAATGTCCAGCGACTCCGAAGGAACCTATAGGATAATCCAAGCTATAGGAAAGAAACTATGCCAGTTGGTCTTACCCTAAAGTCTTTTAATACATTTTTCCTACCGTATACTTACAATTCTATAAACCAATTTAGCTCAGTCCATCTGACGTCCGGATTCTCTTTCATTAGACTGTTCATAGCGACCAACAAATGCTTTGCGTCCGCATTATCCACGTAACATTGTAAATCTATAAACGTGTCATTTTCATCCAACGGTACCTCTTGTAAATGTATTTGCATATCACAGTTGTTGTGGACGACGTCCCTAACTATTTGTACATTGATGACGTAGGCTAGTTGCGCTAGAACCAGCACTCGTAATATGTCTAAATGCAGTAGCACACTTTTCCATTCGGTGTCGCTACATGATTTGTTTAAATTCGTCATCATTCGCTGGCATAGGTCGGTTGAGAATTTACCTGGAAAACGTATTCAGATTTTTATTTATCTACACATAAAAAAAAGATCTCTGTATACTTACGCAAATTTACCTTTTAGCATCACTATGAGCAAAACGATATAATAATAATTATACTATTAGTTCTGTTGTGTATGTAATAATTACTGTAGACCTCGAGAGTAACACCTCAAAAATTTATCAGCAAATAATAACAAAAAAAATCTTACTTTATCAATGCATACAATAACTAACCGTATCTTTGCGACCTATTTTCCGCATTAAAGAATTTAGACACCATGGTACGAGCCTTAGCCACGTTTAAGAGACTGAAAAATAATGCTTATGGGCGGCCACAAAGTAACTTTTTACGAATTAGCCGGTATAAAGTATAATCAGTAGATTTAAGTCTGAAAAGGCTATTAACTATAAAACAAACTTACCCGCAATCAAAGCGCTTCTCGCTAGAATCGGCAGGAAAACATTCACCGTGTCCTTCACGCACTTTTCCACAGGATCTTTCAGGAAATTGAACATGAGGCTTTCTAGTTGTGAATATTTGTGCTCCGCGACCGGGCACACTAGACACGCAGCTTTTAAGCCGAGGCTTCTAATCTCCAACTCGTTCGATTCACACATCAACACGACTAGGCTCAAGAGTAGTGATGTGCATAATTCTATAGGAACGTATGGCGCGATGGCTACGCAAATCTGACTCGCAAGGATCCGCCGCTCCGTCGAGCGGGACGCGAGTAGTTCTGCTATCGACGATAGTACTTCGCCACTACCACCCCATTTCACTACCAGACATGTTGCTGGAAAGAAATTGACATTGATAAATGTCGATGTACCAAAATTCTTCGAGAAAATTCTTTAACACGGGTTCTATAGTGCCACCCTGATAATTCAGTCCTTGCCTGCGATGTTAAAGTTGCATCATATATTTGGACGACAAGCACAGCAAATACACAGCCTTAGATGGTGAATGTTCCTTCAGATTAAGAGATTTGCTTTTTCATTTATAATAGTACAGTTAATGCCTGGAACACTTTGGTAACGACGGTTTTTCCGTCCGATTAAAATCTGGGTATCTTCAAGGCTAGTGAATAAGGTTCCAATAAGCTAGTGCGTATTATTATCCCCGACTGCACCGTCGCTTTTCATCAGGTAGGATTGACGGCGGTGTCAAAGCTTAAATTATAGTAAAAACAAAAAATCGCGTGGGGAGCGTACTACAACATAAGTCCCCGTTCAACTAGTCTACTTCACCGAACTGATCCTGTCTGAAAATCAGCGCTGTAACACCTTACTGTTGCCGCAGCGATTGGACCATTTCTGGCATCGCGCAGCTTGGTACAGATTTATTGTAACTCTTTCCCTTTCGCGCTATTGTCTGTCTCTATTTTTTATCATTTGTGTTTTCATTACCATGTCCTGTGTATGTCACAATAAATATGTTTCTTATTATTTTTCTTGTTCAACTTTACCTTCGCATATGGCGCGCGTGTCGGCTCGGTCCGGCTTCTTGACTAGCGTGAGTAGCGCGTGTAACGCCCGCGCGCGGCGGTCGCCGGCCGCCACTAGCGTGTGCGGTAGCAACATTACCTTCGCATATGGCGCGCGTGTCGGCTCGGTCCGGCTTCTTGACTAGCGTGAGTAGCGCGTGTAACGCCCGCGCGCGGCGGTCGCCGGCCGCCACTAGCGTGTGCGGTAACAACATTACCTTCGCATATGGCGCGCGTGTCGGCTCGGTCCGGCTTCTTGACTAGCGTGAGTAACGCGTGTAACGCCCGCGCGCGGCGGTCGCCGGCCGCCACTAGCGTGTGCGGTAACAACATTACCTTCGCATATGGCGCGCGTGTCGGCTCGGTCCGGCTTCTTGACTAGCGTGAGTAGCGCGTGTAACGCCCGCGCGCGGCGGTCGCCGGCCGCCACTAGCGTGTGCGGTAACAACATTACCTTCGCATATGGCGCGCGTGTCGGCTCGGTCCGGCTTCTTGACTAGCGTGAGTAGCGCGTGTAACGCCCGCGCGCGGCGGTCGCCGGCCGCCACTAGCGTGTGCGGTAACAACATTACCTTCGCATATGGCGCGCGTGTCGGCTCGGTCCGGCTTCTTGACTAGCGTGAGTAGCGCGTGTAACGCCCGCGCGCGGCGGTCGCCGGCCGCCACTAGCGTGTGCGGTAACAACATTACCTTCGCATATGGCGCGCGTGTCGGCTCGGTCCGGCTTCTTGACTAGCGTGAGTAGCGCGTGTAACGCCCGCGCGCGGCGGTCGCCGGCCGCCACTAGCGTGTGCGGTAACAACATTACCTTCGCATATGGCGCGCGTGTCGGCTCGGTCCGGCTTCTTGACTAGCGTGAGTAGCGCGTGTAACGCCCGCGCGCGGCGGTCGCCGGCCGCCACTAGCGTGTGCGGTAACAACATTACCTTCGCATATGGCGCGCGTGTCGGCTCGGTCCGGCTTCTTGACTAGCGTGAGTAGCGCGTGTAACGCCCGCGCGCGGCGGTCGCCGGCCGCCACTAGCGTGTGCGGTAACAACATTACCTTCGCATATGGCGCGCGTGTCGGCTCGGTCCGGCTTCTTGACTAGCGTGAGTAGCGCGTGTAACGCCCGCGCGCGGCGGTCGCCGGCCGCCACTAGCGTGTGCGGTAACAACATTACCTTCGCATATGGCGCGCGTGTCGGCTCGGTCCGGCTTCTTGACTAGCGTGAGTAGCGCGTGTAACGCCCGCGCGCGGCGGTCGCCGGCCGCCACTAGCGTGTGCGGTAACAACATTACCTTCGCATATGGCGCGCGTGTCGGCTCGGTCCGGCTTCTTGACTAGCGTGAGTAGCGCGTGTAACGCCCGCGCGCGGCGGTCGCCGGCCGCCACTAGCGTGTGCGGTAACAACATTACCTTCGCATATGGCGCGCGTGTCGGCTCGGTCCGGCTTCTTGACTAGCGTGAGTAGCGCGTGTAACGCCCGCGCGCGGCGGTCGCCGGCCGCCACCAGGGCGGCTAGCGCCGCTAGCAGCGCGGCCGCCTCGCAGCGACGACCCACCAGCGTGTGTGGTAACAACTGCGACACACACGCATCCAATAACGTTGGTACAATAGTAAACTCGTCACTCGTGGGATGTACGTTTAAGAAAACACTCACATATCTTCCGCTGGGTGTTAAGGCGACTAAGGGAAAACAAGAAGACGGGCAGCAGCGACTTTCAAACTCAAACTCAAAAATCTTTATTTCAAATAGGCTTAACGCTAGCACTTTTGAATCGTCATTTTTTAGAAGCTACCACCGGATCACAACGCGGCCTCAACTGAGAAGATCCGGCAAGAAACTCAGCGGGCTTGTCATTTTTTCACTTTTTTTTTTAAACATTGTTTTGTTACAAATGAATCGACATTAGCGATATTGTGTCCTGCCATTCGAAACATAAAGCAAGGGAGAAAAGAAGAAAACAATAAATTAAGACAAACTAAAAGACCTAAGACTTTCTATTGGACTACCTACCACTTATACTGCGATCCCCAAGCCGTCTGCCAAGCGTGGGGATTATGTTCTTCCTTTCTATGGGGGGGGGGGGGGGGGCTAGCAGCAGTGGACGTGTTTCAGCTACTGGTGATGAATATATTATACATATACATATAATTAAAATGTGGTGTGCGATTTTGTATATGAAGGAAACATTGCAATGTTAACACTATTACTTGCCAATAGAATATCTGACACTGCGGTGGTACCTAGACGGTCGCCGTGGGGATTCCACGGCTGTCGTATTGGCTCCTGTGGGGGGACCTTTTTTTTTGACGCGGGGGAAATCTTTCAAAGATCCCCGGGAGCTGTAGGGCTCGACCGGGGTATGTGGGATTCTTACCCACTAAAACCCCCGCGGCGGTCGCATCGGCACATGAGAGGCCCACCAGAGAGCCCTGGGGTCCCCCCCAGGGCTCTCTGGTGGGATCTGCACCAGGGGCTCCTCAGTGCCTTGCCTTTGAGCCCGCCGCCGGGGGTCGCATTGTAGCCCCCCGGGAACCTGACACGGTACTCACAGGGACGGGGGTCGCAACCCAAGGGCCCACACCCCGAACGTCCAGCGACTCCAAAGGTGGGGGGGGACCTGGACTATCCGTGCCTATCCTGGACTATATGTCTTGCCTTTGAGCCTTGATAAACACCGCTTATGTCAGTTTAAAGCCGCCTTGACTGACAGCCTACCTGTGTTGCCCTGTCATGGCGATCCGAATATATTATACAATTCTTTGTTCCGAGAAATCGATAATCGATTTGTAAAAATTTTTAAGCCCAAAACTGTATCGATTAATAATTGTGTATCGTTTAATGACTGGGCGACTGTTGGTATACATACCAGTCGGAGAAAACTGTATGAGCTTTATAATGAAAAATCTGTTAATTCCTCTCAGCTCTTTAAAGAATATGTAAAAAAATACTCAAAAGTTTTCAAGCGAGTCTGTTCGATAGCTAAGTCGAATTTTTTAAAAAATAAAATCCGAAATGCGGATAATAAGATTAAAACTACATGGAATATTATAAATAGCGAGACTGGTAGGTCATCAGTAAGAAATAATGATTTTTGTCTACATGTTAACAATAAAGATGTAACAGCGGATTTAGATGTAGCGACAGAGTTTGAAAGGTTTTTTAGTGATGTTCCTATTAATATAACGAAAACTCTGAATTCCTCGTCCACTTCCGCTGAAATAATATTAAATGAAAATGTACCACAGTGTGACACAGCTTTTAAATACTCTTTTGTGACTGCTAAAGACATCATAAAAACTTTTAAACAACTTAACCAGAAAAAGACGGCTGATGTATGGGGGCTTTCTGTCCAAATAATAGCTTATATAATTGACATTATTGCTCCTCAATTAGCAGTTATATTTAATAGCTGTGTCAAGAATGGAGAGTTTCCTGACCTCATGAAGCACAGTAAAATAATACCTTTATTCAAGTCTGGTAGTACCACTGAACCTACGAATTTCAGACCAATTTCGGTGTTGCCAGCCTTGAGTAAAATTTTTGAAAAGCTTCTTTTGGATCAAATGTTAGATCATTTCAATAAATATAACTTGTTTCATGATAAACAGTTCGGCTTTAGAAAGAATCGGTCCACCACTGACGCGGGAGTCGAATTAATAAAATATGTATATGAGGCTTGGGAGGAATCACAGAACGCCCTTGGTGTATTCTGTGATTTATCCAAAGCTTTTGATTGTGTAGATCATGATACGATGGTCAGGAAATTACGCCACTATGGTATAAGGGACAGAGCTTGTGTAGGTCCTGGGGGACTTCTTGAGGGAATAATTTAAATAAAAACTCAGGTTCGTTGAATGTCTTCGATATTGTGTATTACCGGCTCGCAAGTTAAAGTGAAAAGTAACAATATTATAAGTAATTTATTCTAACGCCTTAATTACGTGCTAATTACAAAGTGCTATAAGAATATAGCAAGGCGCTACGGTTCCATGGGAATCCTTCTATTCATCAGCTATCTTTGGACTGATGCTGTGGAGTTCCAACATGCCCCCGGGTGTTGAAATACTACGATTTCAACAAGAATCTGAAGACACCGGCAGTGGGCAAATCCTATTGAAGGCTCGTCTAATTATTCCTGCTGATGTCCGAATATCTGCAACTCGAACAACTCCATCGGCACCAGGGTAGACGGCGACCACTCTTCCTAGTCTCCATTTAAGCGGCGGAAGATTGTCCTCCTTTACCACAACTAAGGTGTTCAGCTTCAAACCATCCTTGCAAGAGCGCCACTTCGTTCTCTGCTGTAATTCGGCTACATACTCCTTGCTCCATCGGGCCCAGAAGTGTTGGCGGAGCTGCTCAATACGTTGAAAACGATTTAAATGGGTGATGGAGTACTCCTGGAGATTATGCTGAGGCAGTGAAGTAATGGGTCGTCCAATTAAAAAATGCCCTGGTGTCAGCGGCGTGCAGTCGGCAGGATCAGAAGACAGCGGCGTCAATGGGCGAGAGTTTAATATACCTTCAATCTGTATTATTGTAGTGTTAAGATGCTCATAAGTAAGGTTACAATTACCCAGCACACGCTGTAGATGATATTTTGTCGACTTAACACCCGCCTCCCAGAGTCCACCGAAATGAGGAGTATATGCGGGAATAAAATGGAATTTAATCCCATCATTAGCAACAGTTGCAGCCAAAGAATCCGAATTAGATTTTAAAAATTTAGAAAGATCATTGCACGCACCAACAAATGAAGTACCGTTGTCGGAATATAAATTAATAGGTTTTCCTCTTCTTGAAATAAATCTGTTCAATGCCAATAAATACGAATTACTCGTTAAATCCCCTACCAGTTCCAAGTGTATAGCTTTGGTGGTGAAACAAATGAAAATAGCAACATACACCTTAACCAACCTACATCCACGACCTTGGCGACTAGCAGACATAATGGGGCCGGCGTAATCAACACCAGTACTTTCAAAGGGGTACCCACCAGGGAGAAGACGCTGCTGTGGTAAGTTTCCCATCAACGGCGTAATCACTCTACCCTTGAGTCGTTGACAACGTACACATTTATGGTAGCAGGTCTTCGCTAAATTACGGCCACCTATTGGCCAATACGATTCCCTAATGGAAGCCAGTAACAGCTGCGGGCCAGCATGCATTAATCTTTTATGTTCAAAATCGAATAATAATTTTGTAAATTCGTGAGCGGACTGTAGTAAAATAGGGTGCTTTTTATTATAAGAAAAATTAGAATTATCGAGACGTCCTCCTACACGCATTATTTTATTTTCATCAAGATATAAATTAAATTTTAGGAGGGCGCTCTTCCGAGGAATACTTTGTTTTTCAATAAGCATTCTATACTCGGGAAAGGATTCTCTTTGTGAAGTAATAATGATAACATTCAAAGCGTCTTGTAGTTCCTCTTGTGATAAATATTTATTAATGGATTCTTTCCTACAAGATTTTATAAATCGTAGCATATAAGCCACCGAACATACAAGGCGTAAATAATTAGAAAAACGTTTAAATTCTATAAATGTATTATTTTTATTAAGGTCGAGAACAGCGCAAAGTGATACTTGAGGTCGAGTTTCGGGCAAATTGTCTAACTCTAAAGGTTTAAGATGGGAAGGCCAAAGAGACGGATCATGCTTCAGAAAATCGGGACCACTCCACCATAAATCCAAACCTTGCAGATTACTTATATCCACACCACGAGATATAAGGTCTGCTGGATTTTGGTCGGTAGGTACGTGTCGCCAGGTGCAATTACCAGCCTTATCTAAAATCTCAGCTACGCGATTGCGTACAAACGGCTGAAGTTTTGAAGGCAACATTTGCAACCATCCCAACACTATAGTCGAGTCAGTCCAGTAGAAAACATGATTGACATGTAGTCGAAGGGATTTTATAACCTTTTCACACATTCGAGCGCCCACTACGGCACCGCACAACTCCAATCTTGGAATTGTGGTGGGTTTAATTGGTGCCACTCGACTCTTTGCCATTAGCAAACGAACCATTATCTCCCCCTTATCATTAACGCTACGCACATAGACGCACGCACCATACGCGCGTTCTGAGGAATCTGTGAAAATATGAAGCTCTAGCGTCTTGTACGAATCGCAAACTACTATTCGTGGAATACGTAAATTATTTAAAAGAGGTAGGTTTTGGACAATACCTTTCCAGATGCCTTGAAGCTCCGGGTTTAAGGGTTCATCCCATGATAGTTTATCAAGCCACATTCTTTGTAACAACATTTTCATGGTAACAACAGCAGGAGATAGAAGTCCCAGGGGGTCAAAAATGCGTGCAATTGCCGATAGTAGATCACGCTTTGTGTTACCTTTAAAGGACATTGAACCTATTATAAACCCTAGTTCATCTGAGTTCGCAAACCAGTCAAGACCTAACAGCTTGTTGGGCTCATTAGATCCCATATTTAAGTCTAACGATGAATCAGTCCCATCAGATACCAACTGAGGTGCGTTAGATTTCCACTTTCTTAGTGGCAAACAAGCTGATGCCAGCGCATTGGTGACTTCTGTGCGAATGAACCTAACTTCATCTAAGTCATCCCCTCCTGTTAACAAATCATCAACATAAAAATCATGTGTGATGATATCAGCAATTCTATCCTTACATTCGAGGCCTATTTGTTTCAAACAACGCGTCGCAAGAAATGGTGCACTAGCGGTACCGTAAGTGACGGTGTTTAATGTATAAACCTTGACAGGATCGTTAGGGTTGCTACGCCATAGTACCTGTTGCAAGTGCCTATCAGATGGATGGACGACTATTTGTCAAACATCTTCTCGACGTCTGCGGACAATACATACTTATGCTGTCGGAATCGAAGTAGTATAGACAACAAATCGTCTTGAACGGTAGGACCGACCATCTGGATATCATTTAAGGATATGCCTGAAGATGTAGGGCAGCTCGCGTTATAGACTACGCGAAGCTTAGTTGTGATATTATTCTCCCGTAACACACCATGATGCGGGATGAAACAATTATTAGAATTTAATTTGACTTCTTTATTCTCCGTCATGTGGTTAAGCATTTCGTACTCAGACATAAAGTCGTGATATAATTTACTAAAATCAGGGTTACTTTTCAGCCTACGTTCTAGAGAGTATAAACATTGTGAAGCCCTATTAAATGATTCTCCTAGAACAGAAGGGTTTTGTTTAAGAGGAATGCGAACACAAAAACGACCGTCTGGCAAACGTGTCGTATTTTTAACGAAATGTTGCTCGCACAACTTTTCCTCTGGCATATAGCTAGAAGATTGTGAGTTTATTTCCTCTAAACGCCAAAAATTAGTCAGATCCGATCTGATCCTTTCTAAACTATCGTCAGAAGGTGAGATAATTTGAGCGAAATTACATCTTAGATCGGTTGGCAAGTATCTATTACAATTTACACCAATAGGACCGGAGATTATCCATCCTAACTTGGTTTCGAATAAAACTGGCATTCCATGACCTAACCTTATTTGCTGCGATCCTAACAAATTCCAGAATAAATCAGCCCCGATGAGGATTTCTGGCTCAGCAGACTCAAAAAAGGTGCAGTCGGCTAACTGGATGTTAGAGGGAATTTTAAGTCCAGAAATATCGAGTCTTTGACATGGCACAGCGTTAGTAATAAATGGCAAAACAAAACAAAATAATTTAGCACTGTAGCTATTATTGAGTGATGTCATATTGACTTGACATGTTTTGCCTACGCTGCAACTCACATTGTTTATCCCAAGTAATGATTCATTAACCTGAGTAGTCGATAAGTTCAACCTTTTACATAATTTTTCAGTCATGAGACAGGATGTGCTTCCGCAGTCCAATATTGCACGCACTACGACTTCACGATTATCACGATCGTATAACTTAACTAAAGCGGTTGACAATAAAACGCTGAACTGCTTGACAGCGCTGTGAGGCGCTGCAATATTGGCAGATAACGCGACATTGTTTGCATCGCAGGACGCGGACGGCGAACACTGTGGCGGAGACGAGTGATCAGCCGATGTGTTGCTAAACGATTTTTCATTATGTGTATTTGCAACACTCCTAGACTCCGCCGACACATGTATTAATGTATTATGCCTACGCTTACATAACTTGCAACCCGGTTTTTTGCAATGGTTGGCATAATGACCCGTATGGAAACAGTTATAACACACCTTATAGCCTGGCAATAATTTAAGACGCGCTTCATTAGTTAATGCAAGAAACTGTGGACAATTATTTAAAGTATGGTCACCTTTACACTTAGGACAAACCTTATATGATGATTCAGTACTAGAATTATTAGGAATTTGTGTTGTGATCATAGTCTTTAACCTTGGATTAGTCTTGGTTATAGTGTGGGGGTGGTTATTACGGGATAACTCCATGGATTCAATTAAATCGGCATGGCTGCGAATTACGCTAATAAATGCATCAAAATTTATCTCGCTATCCTCTTTTACACTACCTTTGAACTCCTCCCACTGTCTATATGTTTTCTGGTCTAGTTTACGAGTGATAAGGTAGATCAACAACGTGTCCCATTCTTTAACAGGTTCACCTAACGACTCAAGGGCGCGCAAGTTCTTATTTATCTGATCGATTAAACCTTTCAAAGCAATAGAAGACTCCCTATTAATAGCTTCGATGTTAAATAAGGCCGATACATGATTCTGAATCAGTAACCGCTTGTTGTCAAATCGATCACATAATACCTTCCACGCTACAGCATAATTGCTAGATGAGAATTCGATTGACGTAATGACCACAGCAGCAGCTCCCTCCAGGGAGGCACGCAGGTAATGAAATTTATTAATTTCATCAATTTCATCATTAGAATGAATGAGGCTGAAAAAGGTGTCACGAAACTCCAACCAATTGCTATAGGAACCAGAAAATTTTGGCAATTGTATGGTAGGTGATTTAACAGGTTTATAATTACTGGCATGAGTACATTTATCACTTTTTTCAGATTGATTATCTTTATTGTACTTTATTAATATATTTTGTGACCTAGACAAAGATTTGTAATATAAAGTCTCAAATTCAGTACGTTCAGATAACTGTGTTTTAATATCATCAGCAATGCATTCCAACCGCAACTGTACCTCATCATATTGCTCGTACAACGATTCAATTTTGCCCATCCGTAGCTGTAATTCCGTGATGTCACAGCTGCTTAATGTTTTATCACCCAGTCCGTCAAGATAGTTTGTAAATACAGTTAAACGACCCTTGAAGCTTCCTCGCTTTTTTACTAACTCCTTTTCCTCGGACATACTGGAAGTCGGGTGTTGTCGGCCTGGAATTTATATAAAACAAATTGTGTACAGACAGATAATTAAAATAAAAGACAATGGTACCTACCTATTTCATACGGGTTTGTACTGCTGATTGAGATAATAGTAAATAACAATGTAATAAATTTGCAACAACAGCTAATGTAAATAATATGTACTGTATATAAGGTAAATATAAAATTACTTTTTGAAATTTAATAAAATAACTTTTTACGGAATAAGTTTTTGCTTTGCCAGAATTTACCTACAATTACTAACAAGTAGTTAACATGAAGTGCATACATATACCATTTAATAGCAAAAGATACAAACAAAAATAATGCGGCTAAATGGTTAAAACACAACGGTAAATTGTATTAACATTAAAATATCTATCGAAGACACAATTTCGGAATGTATTACATATCCTACCTACGCATCACAATTATGAAATTAATGATTCAGCAGTTTTGCTTTATAGCACAATAGAATTAAAATATGTAGAACTTAATGCCTACTATACTGTCCTTAAAGTATGGTTTTAATCCTTACTACTGATAATTAACACGTAGATATAACACGGCACAATAAAACAACACAACCTTGAGTGACCTCCAAGTCCGGCAGGACGTTGACGATATTATTTCCAATAATCCAATTATTTCTCCAATTCTATAAACTTTTCTTCATCCGGCTCGAAGGACCATGTGTAGGTCCTGGGGGACTTCTTGAGGGAATAATTTAAATAAAAACTCAGGTTCGTTGAATGTCTTCGATATTGTGTATTACCGGCTCGCAAGTTAAAGTGAAAAGTAACAATATTATAAGTAATTTATTCTAACGCCTTAATTACGTGCTAATTACAAAGTGCTATAAGAATATAGCAAGGCGCTACGGTTCCATGGGAATCCTTCTATTCATCAGCTATCTTTGGACTGATGCTGTGGAGTTCCAACAGAGCTCTTGACCTTTTAACTTCATATTTGCATAATAGAATTCAGAAGGTTGACATTAACGGTAAGAGATCTCCTGGTTCTGTGGTCTCCATGGGCGTCCCTCAAGGTTCAATATTAGGCCCATTTCTGTTTTTAATATATATTAATGACTTACCCTACTACGTAGGGGACAAACTAAATGTTGTATTGTTCGCTGATGATACCTCTCTTTTATTTAAAGTCAGGCGTAAACTCTATGAATACGACGAAGTAAACAATGTACTTTCTAAAGTTGTCCATTGGTTCAATGTTAATAATTTGAAACTTAATGAGAGCAAAACCAAATGTGTGAAATTTGTAACACCAAATGTAAGACAGGTGGCAACCAATGTTGAAATTAATGGAGCGAAGCTGGACCTTGAGGAGTCGACTGTGTTCTTAGGTATAACAATTGACGCTAAACTACAATGGGGCCCACACATTAAGAAATTGTCAGGTAGACTGAGTTCCGCGGCTTATGCAGTTAAAAAAATAAGACGTTTAACTGATATTGAAACCGCTAGAATTGTTTATTTCAGCTATTTCCACAGTATTATGTCTTATGGTTTATTACTGTGGGGATCTTCTGCAGAACTTAATACCATTTTTATTCTGCAGAAAAGAGCTGTGAGAGCCGTTTACAATCTGGCTCCTACTGATTCACTAAGGGAAAAATTCAAAGAAATAGATATTCTAACGGTTGTTTCGCAATTCATATTTGAAAATTTAGTTTATATTCAGAAAAATAGTGTATCTTTTAAAAAGTACAGTGCGATTCATAGTGTTAATACCCGGAACAAACACAATCTTGTTTTACATTCCACACGTCTCCACAGAACAAGCAAATCGTTTATGGGCCAAAGTATACGCTTCTATAACAAACTGCCACAGGATATCCGAGATCTTCCACTGAATAAATTTAAACCTTTGATAAGAAGCCGGTTGTCGAAAAAGGCTTATTACAAAATCTCGGATTACCTAGAGGATAAAGCTGCGTGGGCTTGAACTGCTCAACTCATGCAAGCTTAGAATTGTAGGCTTACAGTTTGTAACACCTCTTAATCTGGTGGATTACTGATGGCTGTTTCACAAGTCAATTGATTGATAATATAAAGATTATGTGAAAGTGTTTTGTGTCTTGCCTGTCGAGGTACTACTTAACAGCAGAAGTTAAATGTGAGCCACTGTGATTTTGGTTCGGTCATGCTCGCCATCGAAAAGTCTTTGCTTGTGGCGGCTTCGTGTGGCGGGTCACCCCCTTCCCTCTAATATGGTTGAGGGGAGTGATGGCTGCTGCTCGAGTCAACTCGTGCGCGGGTGCTGCTTGGGGGGACTGGTCCGACTTCTATCCATTTGGCCTTTTAGTTTGTCTTAATTTATTGTTTTCTTCTTTTCTCCCTTGCTTTATGTTTCGAATGGCAGGACACAATATCGCTAATGTCGATTCATTTGTAACAAAACAATGTTTAAAAAAAAAAGTGAAAAAATGACAAGCCCGCTGAGTTTCTTGCCGGATCTTCTCAGTTGAGGCCGCGTTGTGATCCGGTGGTAGCTTCTAAAAAATGACGATTCAAAAGTGCTAGCGTTAAGCCTATTTGAAATAAAGATTTTTGAGTTTGAGTTTGAGTTTGAGCCCGGCGGGGGGCGCATTATAGTCCTCCGGGAACCGGTCACGGTTCTCACAGGGACGCTGCCGTCCTCCTCGGAGTTATGGCCGTACTCAATACACGTAGGGATCTACAACTTACATATTCAAAGACTTACCCTTGGTAATGTATCAGCGACCAGTGTAACGAAGCCCGGCAAAGTGATAGGCTTGTCGCTGCTAATCAGTTCGGCTAGCAGGTCATTCGCCAGTGGCTCGTTGAGATTCAGCGTCTCACAGCACCAGTTCAAGATGGACACCTTAAGATTATTCGGTATGCCACTGAAAGAATATATAGGCAGCCGATTTATATAATTTCAATGTGAACGCATTTGTTTACTAAATATTCATGTAAATATTGAAGTATCAGCAAGAGCTTGCAGGGCTGATTGCCCAAGGTGCGCCCTGTGAATACTGTTTCGCCATTCAAGTAGCCTTTTTACGCGCACTCTTTATTCATCTGGTAGAGATATTAGATGTCTAATTGTTTTTCTATTTAAATTAGTGCCAAGACCAGCAACTACTACCGCTCGCCACCCGAATCTCTTCTGTATCAAAAATCAAAGTCAAAATATCTTTATTATGTATAGGCCCCTTGGAGGCGATTACACTATAATACTATAATTGTACAATATTTTTTTACAAACTAACTGCCGCACTCACAAACCCCAATTAACTTTAATTCTAATTAAGTCACGTTTTAAAATCTATTTATTTCGCCTGTCGGAGCAGTTTATGATTAATTTCAATTGCTGAACACGAGATAATTGATATTTCTAGTCACTATCTGCGTATAAACTATTAATGGGCTTTGAGTGGTGAAATAATCCGATTTTAAAACATGGATTAATATTCATTAACTTTAATTGACGTTTGTAGGTTCGGCAGTAAGTATCGTAACTCGGCCGCTTTTGAAAAGATCTGGCAAGAAATTCAGCGGTTTAAGTGCCGCACTCACAAACGACGATTAGTGTTAATTCTAGTTACCCCTTTTGTTTTAAACTGATTATTTTCAATCTCGAAACTGCATAAGCATTAGTTTAATTATTGAGTACAAGATAATCGAAATCTCAATACTTTATACTCTGTTAGTAATTGGCCGTAAATAATACGATTTCAAGAATGGGGTTAGTTAATGATCATTAACACTTATTGATGTTTGTGAGTGAGGCAATAAGTCTCATGCCTAGTATAATCAACAGATCACCTGTCTTACCTATCGATCCACATCTCCTTGGCGGCGTGCTCTACGCTTGATCCGTCGTAGTGCAGGCGCGTCCACTCGGCCGCATCGTTGATGCTGAGCGCGTCGTCCCAGGTAGTCCCGCTACCTCGACGGATCCCCGCGCTTGCCTCCAACGAACTGATGTTAGAGCCTTTTCTTGTACTGCACACGTAATATATAATGTCAGTTGGCATTAATTCTATTTAAGCCAGTTTTAAGACCAGAGCACACCGGATGCGTATACGTAGATGTGCACGTCTACACTCCAAACCAAATAAACTTGAACGCGATTACAACTTTATTATGCAGTCATAAAACACCCCCGGTGTATGTTTGACCGTTAACCCGGCATCAAAAAAAGGTTGGTAATACAAAGTTGTTTTTGCTGACGCGCCTAGTTGACAATGTATGATTATGTAGTTATTGAGCCGTAAACGAACTTGTAATCGCCTTCAAGCTTATTTGTGATGGATTATACGTGGACGTACTATTAGGTTGTAATGTATGGAAATTTATGAGACACGGCACACCGGTTAGTTGTACGCAATATTATAAGGTAAAAAGAGGTAGATAGGTTATAGGCGATCCGAAAGCGGCGGAAAAAGGTGGGCTAATGAACACATATCTATGGAAGCATTGCCAGAGTCACTTCGTTTTAATTTAATTGAATAATCGTATCAAAACAATCGAAAATACTAATGTGTGTATCCAAATACACAAACAATTTTTCTAGAAATCAGTTAATCACAAATCAAATATATTTATTTCAAATAGGCATAACGCTAGCACTTTTGAATGGTCAATTTTTTAAAAGCTACCGTATCACAACGCGGCCTCAACTGAGAAGATCCGGCAAGAAACTCAGCGGGCTTGCCATATTTTCACTTTTTTAAACATTATTTTGTTACAATTGGACCAACATTAGCGATAGTGTGTCCTGCCGAAACATAAAACAAGGGAGAAAAGAAGAAAACAATAAATTACGACAAAATTACAACAAACTAAAAGGCCAAAGGGATAGTAGTCGGACCAGTCCACCCTAAGCAGCACCCGCGCACGAGTTCACTCGAGCAGCACACATTTCATTGTGTCACTAGTGATCGCCGATTGCTTAGTAGGTAATGTATCTATTACTTAATATCATCATTGCGTATACGTCATTACGTCACGCAAACGGTGTGCCATGTCTCATAAAGCTGGTTTCAGAATACGCTATACTATTGTGCTATATAGTATAGCAAAGAAGGGCCTAATGCTATACTATATAGCATTAGGTCCATTTATAGTATATAGCCAGACGTGTTGTGTCCACAGATCGTTGTGTCGCTCGTTTCGCTTGCGGGACGGCCGGGGGTGAGGGAGGAAGAAGAGGGCGGCGCGTGAACACAGCATGAACTCAGCACATCGCACGAATTTATAGCGTATAGTAAAATATAGTACAGTATAGTGTGCACGTGTCCTTAACAATGTATGGTGCGCGATATTGTTATGCTATGAGCTATTTATTTATTTTATTTTATTTTACAATTTTTGGAAGACTATTAACTATGAGTAACTTAAATAGGTAATACAATAGAAACAGACAGTTATTAAAAAGTCTCCACTAATAGACCTAGTGTAGACTATATGCTATTATATTATAGCGTAGTCTGAAACCAGCTTAAACTTTCATACATTATAACGTCATAATACGTACACATACACGTTCGCGTGGTCTACGTCTACCAATTTGGTGTGCCGTGGCCTTTATCGTGAGAGCACATTACTTACATTGCGCTGTTCTTCTCACTGTCGATCATTTCAAATTGTTCGGGTGTCGCACTATGAGTAGAGTTCCCACTACCATAATGGTTCTCGGTTGCTGTACACGTTAACAGCTTCGGCTCGAAACCCTCGGGCCTGTTTTGTACCGACAATAGTTTATCTTCCGGTATATGAAGGTCCAGCCCTTTGCTCTCTGTCGCTGGGCTAGTTAAGGAATTTAAACTTACGATTGCGGCGTCATATAGCTTTTGAAAATTTAATTTCTCAGTTTCTAATGCTATCACTTTTTGTTTCAGTAATTCTATCTCCTCTGCTTGGATAAGGAGCTGTAAATAGAAGAGTCTATGACAGCTAAACTATCAGCTAAGGCAACATGTGAAACGCTATAAAGGTATAACCAGTGGTGTACTTCATAACAGCTATACATAAGGTTGAAAATTACTCTGTTGTTTTATGCTTTGCCTATCTGCAACTGGTTTAACACTGCTAAAGTCAACTTCAGTCAGACTGGCCTACTCTAATGCCAATTTTTTTTTCTTTACTTATATTAAAAAGGGTACACATCAGTTAATTAAGAAGTAACTCAAAAACCCTACATTGAGTTTGTCTGGATGCCATACAACACTCGTATTAATTTATTTTTTAAACTTAAAGTTAAGTTATTTGACTGGGCCCCTTGTTCTAGTGGTTAGACGCTAGAGCCTACTAGTGTCTAATCCTGGTTGTGGGTTAGATTTCTACCTTGTCTCTGGATGTTATTGTTCATATGTATTTTCAAAAAAATACACAATAAGTATTTGTATCAGCTGTGTGGTCACCACAGTACAGGCTCTGCCTAGTTTGGGACCAGACATCCATGTGTGGATTACCATGATATTATGGACCATTGGCTACCTTCTTTTGCTAACTTATCATTCCTCTCCATCCTAAGGCTGTCTGGAAGAAATCGCAACTTGCGATAAGACCACCCAATGTACTTTTTGGTGTGCAATAAAGACTTATCTATCTATTATTATTCTCACTACCAATTCCTAAACTTTTGTTTACAGAAACATATTTAACATAAAAATTATAGAAAAAACTATTCTACTACCTCATGACTCCAGTCAGTGTCGAATGATGTCTGGCAACTGACACAGACATTGGCATCATCTAAATCAGTTTGACACTCCATATCGACATAGTTCCAATAAGTTTCCGTGGATGCATCGATCTTTGGGGAGCCTACAGCGCTTGTGTCCCCACGGAATAAGGATACCAGACCTGCTGGACGTGGCATGTTGAGGCCCACATCATCCCAATCTTCAAACTCCTAGTGAAAAAAATCATATTTGTTTAATCTTTTCATACTATGGAAATACAGGAATACTATGGGGTACTCATGTTGAAGTTGATCTTCTAGGCAGGCATATAATATTTCTCCAAGAGGAGGAGGTGGCTTCGAAGAGATTTTTTCGAGTAAATTACCTATTGTCATTAACTGCAATTTTTTAACCGACTTCAAAAAAGGAGGAGGTTCTCAATTCGTCTGTATATATATTTTTTTTTCTATGTATGTTCGCGCATAACTCTGGCAATTATGAACCGATTTGAAAAAATCTTTCTTCCATCCATTCTTTAATTTGTTAATTGGGCCCCATAAAAAAAATTATTGCTTTGAAATGAAACTAATTTTACGGATTATATCGCGGTTTATTTTTGATTTTAATTTCAAATATTAAAATCAAAAATAAACCGCGATATAATCCGTAAAATTAGTTTCATTTCAATGTGTAATATTCGCGTAAGTATCAGAAATCATTAAATTATTGCTTAATAATAAGTAGTTCCTGAAAAAACAAGAATGGTGACTGCGCACTGAGAGCTGCAGGACAGCCTATATAGATGACTTTATGGTGCTTTTTAAGGACAAAAATGGTCATAACTCTGGTAAATATTTACCAATTTCAATGATTCTTTTTTTATTCGAAAGAAGAAACCACTGTAATGAACCTGTACGAATTTTATCACAACCGGATAAGAACTTCCTGGAGGACCATGAATGATATGGAGGAATTTATCTGGTAAAAACCATAAAACTGATGTTCTCCTTTACATTTCTCTGATAAATATGAACCGATTTCGATGATTCTTTTTTTATTCGAGAGTAAACTACTATGATGATTTCATGCAAATTTCATTACGATCGGATAAATTGTTTCTGAGTTTCTGAAGAAACATGAATTATGTAAAAGTATGTAGACAATAATGTGAAAACATAATGATGTCATAACCTACCTAGATCATTTTACCGTCTTCGATGGTTCAATCTCTATGTATGAAAATATCACTAAAAAGTATAAAATAAAATATTTTTAAAAAAAATTGAACCGACTTCAATAACACTAAAAAGTATAAAATAATTTAAATATTATTGAAGTTGGTGCCAAATATACACAGCAGGTACGCTAACACCAACTTCTTTAATATTTAAATTATTTTATACTTTTTAGTGTTATTGAAGTCGGTTCAATTTTTTTTAAAAATATTTTATCAAAGGTGCAATAGAATAAATATTTATATTCAGTATTATGTATAGAAGCTACCTCAATGACATTATAAGTATTTTTTAAATTTACACTGTATAACGTGAAAACTAATCTCCAAGAATTGAATATAACAAGGTTGTCTGGTAGAAATCACAGTAAGCAATAAGACCGTCACATGTATGTATTGTAATGTGTATTGTTTTCTTTTGTATTTTCTGTTATACATTACATGGTGTGCAATAAAGAGTTATCAATCTACTCCTTTCCCCAACCTTTGGTTATCATCAAAAGATGTTTTGAAAAAATTATACATTCATAATTACCTGATCTGGGTTTTCATCCGAAAACGTAATGGAAGTCAGTTTATAATCTTGGAGGAGTAAATATTCATTAATGAGGAAATTAAGAGCTCTTTTCTCGTGAGGTTTTAATGACCGCTGGTCTGATACATCTTTTGTGTTTTTATCTAATGTTGATTCACCATCTGAAATAAAAACATGCAACATTGCTATTGTTACTTTACAATGTGGTTTTGCTTCTGTAGAGTATTGTACTACTTTGCCGGGCAGAGTAGTACAATACAGGCAGGCAGTGGCGTGCACAGAGGGTAGGCAAAGAAAAGTATTTGGCTTGTTTAACCTATATGTATATTAGTATACCATTTTAAATATCCACAAGATAGCAGATTCTATAGACATATTGATTTGCATTTAAAAACTGTAATAAGATTACTCAGAGGGTTACACACAAAAAGACTTTGCCTACCCCACAATTTCTATAAATAATCTTAATTTAAAAATGTTTTGTACTGACATGGTATTAACATGATGTTTTTAAATGTAAAATGTCTGTAATGTTAGTTCATTTAAGGATATTTGTGGTGGCACACTAACAAATAGCTTAGGGTACAGATAACTCACAGATATTTTTTCCTACTTTCTGTGCACACCACTGCAGGCAGGGTCAATGTTGAATTCCCTATTTTTCTATACAAGATTAAATTCTGAACAGTAAATGAATGAACACAGGAGTGATGGCCGTCCATTCATAAATTTATTATTCCTAATTTGATTGTGTAAAGAAAAACAAGGTATATACCTACAAGGATACTGTGATAGACTGAATAAATTAATATCTTAGATGATTAGTGGCACTGAAAACTGCATCATTAAGGAATTATTCTATTCTATTATTGGTGGCTATTAATTGAACTCAAACTCAAAAATAGTTTATTTCAAATAGGCCCATTGGGCCTATAATCACCGGAACGCACTTTTATCCAGCTTGATCCATTGTGCCTGTCCTAACCCTTACTCTGTTACTGACTTATTGAAGAGTTCCATAAGGAACCCCACGATTTCGCCAGCTTGGAGCTGTACATAATCATCTGGTGTAGGATAGGCTACTCCCAGATGACTTGCTAGAGCATCGCAACCGCACAGTATGTGTAACATTGACTCTTTTCTATCTTCACAGAATCTGCTATACTTTAAACATAGTCAAATCATAAAATACCTGCAAATTGTGTAAGATTCGCTCTCAATGCATTGATTGTTTCTCTGGCTTTCCTTAATTCAAATTCTAACACTGCTACATCTCCTCCACTGCCGCCGCGATCTCCTCCACCATCCTCCGAATACCGTGCAGTGTCTAGGGAGTCCAAAGTGGCTTGACTCGGAGTGCGATCTTAAAAAAGAAACAAAAATATTTTATTTCAGACTAAATTTTGTCCATACTAAAAAAATAAACTCTATTTAAAAAAATCCAATTAAATACAAAAATAAATTCTTTACATCTTTATTTTTATCTTTACAAAGTATAAAACAAAGCCACTCCTGCTATTTGTATGTTTTGATCTTTTAAAATATGCAACGGATTTTAATACAGTTGTCAGCAATGAATTGTGTTATAAGAGAAAGATTTGTATGTAGTATAAATGCATATTAATATGTCGGCGGTCGACGCGTGATCGCGCTTATGCGGTTTGTGTGTTAAACATGGTGCAGATCGGAATCATCGCCTGTTGAGAGCTTATAGTACAGAAAAGCCTGTTGAGAGCTTATAGTAGAGAAATTCAAAGATTTGTAATGTGATGCTGTATCAATCATGTTTTAGTGCGCTTATAATATTACACAGGTCTACAAAAAAAATATTTTTTTTTGGGTTTCTGTTCTAATGCTTGAATTCTGATTCCAAACATCGAAAAACATTCGGATATACATTTTTAACTCTTAAAGTTTGCTTTTGTCTGATTTATGTTGATAAGTACGTTTTGAAGATTTTAATTGATATTTATGAGCAATAGGTGGTAGCACTTTGATTATCTTAATTGCAATATTCCTGAACGAAACTAGTGAGTGTTTACTTGTCTATTACTATAAAAAAAAGGCTATTACAGTTGTAACAGCCGACTTTACGTCGTATTTAGTTAGAATATGGCACCAAGACAGTGTAAACAGGATGTTGATTCATATTTTATTCCCTGTTCCATATTATAATATGGGTGTCTATTCAGAGGATCAGGGAGAATGTTTTCACCAAGATATGATGGACTTTGAACGGCGTCAAGAAGGCCTTTGAACTGCGCCAAGACAGAGAAAATATTACAAAAATTTAAACTCCGTAAAATTGCTCTAGTTTCTACAAAAGCAAACTTTGATCGGAACAGATATTTTTTTATTTATTTGTAACATAGGAGAAACCAAAATTTCACATTCAGGAGCCAGACCCAAAAATCGTGTTGACCAGTGTTATTATTCACTCCATACTGCCCCACATTAGTATCTACATTGCACCTATGCGAAGCCAGGTCGGATCGCTAGTTATAATCTAAACAGACTAACTAAATGAAGACTGTTGAAACTACCTATGTACTATATCAATTACTATTTTAAAAAGTTAACATGTCTTACGCATGGAAGAAAATTCAGAGGCCCTAGAAACATGTTGCTCAAAATTCCCTGGATTAGAAAAGAACTCTCTTAACTGTGGCAGTTCTTTCCCACTCTCAACAAGTTCTGTGTGTAGCTCCAGTGCAGTCAGGAAGTAATGGTCTTTCAGTAATTTCGTGGCAATGTCTTCATAAGCCAAGTGAGGAGATGTAAATGAGTTTTCTTCCACATCTTTGTAGGGATTCATTTTGTATGAAATTTTTCATCACATGTCAGAGGAAATCTTGACACGATAATTACTGTTTACTGTGTTTTTTTCATTCTCTTTAAAAATATTAAGAATAACATAACAATACTAAACTGACAGACGGCCCTCCCTTGGACGGCCGATCCTATTTTAATGATAGAACCATAGAGTAAAGCAAGGTGTTGCCGTGATTTAAAAAAAATCCTAAACAAGTCAAATACCCCTAAAACACAGCCCACAAAGAAAAGAACATTTTCGTTGCAGTAATTTTAATACTTCAAGATTTGAACAGAGCCGAAGTTCCGAAGTCTATTTTTTACCATAAGATAATATACAAAAAAAAATGTGCGTGCGTGGAGTCCCTCCGCGCGGAAGAAGTGAAACTTCATTCTCGCTCAGTCGATCGGTCGGTCGGTCGGTCCCTCACTCACACACACACACACACACACACACACACACACACACACACACACACACGCACACAATAACTCAACTCAACTCAACTCGCTTGCTCGCTCGCTCGCTCGCTCACTCACTCACTCACTCACTCACTCACTCACTCACTCACTCACTCACTCACTCACTCACTCACTCACTCACTCACTCACTCACTCACTCACTCACTTACTCACTCACTCACCCACTCACCCACTCACCCACTCACCCACTCACCCACTCACCCACTCACCCACTCACCCACTCACTCAGTGACGGCGTTACATGAGCGCTTTCATAACCTTAACAAATTTACGCCTATCGCCTATCATTTAACGCTTAACGCGTTATGTGATAAAATTTTTGGAAGTCGCATAAGAAGTTTCACTTCAAAAAATAAAAAACAAAAAGAAATATAAAATCTGTCGCTTTTTCGTTTCATCGACTTTCAAATCACAACGATGCTAGATGTTTTTAATTCAATCAATCAATCAATATATTTATTGAAGTGAAACTTCTTATGCGACTTCCAAAAATGTTATCATTTAACGCGTTAGACGTTATGCGTTAGACATTAAGCGTTAAATGATGGGTGTTAAACGTTAGGTGTTAAACGTTAAGCATTAAACGTTAAGCGTTAAATTTGTTAAGGTTATGAAAGCGCTCATGTGACGCCGTCGTCAGTGAGTGGGCGAGTGGGCGAGAGGGCGAGTGGGTGAGTGGGCGAGTGGACGAGAGGGCAAGTGGGCGAGAGGGCGAGTGGGTGAGTGGGCGAGAGGGTGAGTGGGCGAGTGGGCGAGAGGGCGAGTGGGTGAGAGGGTGAGAGGGCGAGTGGACGAGTGGGCGAGTGGGCGAGAGGGTGAGTGGGCGAGAGGGCGAGTGGGCGAGTGGGCAAGAGGCTGAGTGGGCAAGTGGGCGAGAGGGCGAGTGGGTGAGTGGGCAAGAGGGCGAGTGGGCGAGAGGGCGAGTGGGCGAGAGGGCGAGTGGGCGAGTGGGCAAGAGGGCGAGTGGGCGAGTGGGCGAGAGGGCGAGAGGGTGAGTGGGCGAGAGGGCGAGTGGGCGTGTGGGCAAGAGGGCGAGTGGGTGAGTGGGCGAGAGGGCGAAAGGGCGAAAGGGCGAGAGGACGAGTGGGCGAGAGGGCGAGTGCCTGTCGATCTCGATATCTCTCTCCATACCACCGCAGATAACGATTCACATCTTTGTTATTTAAAAAATAAGCTTCCATTAAATCAAATTGTTCTTGATAAGCTATTTTTACCGTGACACAAATATGAAATGATTTGTAAAAACAATCAAATGTGAATAACAGATGAAAATCCATTTTCAAATGTAACATTCCATATTTAAACTACGACACACGGAGTTATGTTGCATCTAAGAAAGGAGTCTGCATTACAAACACGTGCAAATTGCAATCGTCTTATCTAAATAGTAATACGTCATTTTAATGGATAAATTACGTCAATGATAATTATTAATTAATAACATAAGTAAACAGATGGATCTTTGAGTAAAAGTGCTTTAACTTGATCCATTGAATTAATAATTTAAGATTTCATTGTTTTCCTTTTATTTAATTTATGAAGTTTGTTAGAGAGATTTCATCCTTATAATTGACCCTAACGATCGATGCAATAAAAGTACAGGGTGCAACTTTTAGAGATTTTAGTCGGTTCGATTATCGGGTGCGGCAAGCGAATTTTAAAAAATCTTCGAATGCAGTTTTCTTTCTTTTAAAAAATAAAGGAATGTTTTCTTTGAGTAAAATTTTCTATCTACAGTATTAAGAGTACTTTCCCTTCAGGTGGCATTACAAAATTCCACCCTGTATGTATATATAATGTCCATCTCTCTAGAGATCCTTCCTCTAAGGTTTAGGGGCATTTTCAAATGATTGCAACACCGTGCTTTAATCTATGGTTCAAAATTCAATGATCGGCCTATTTTTGCAAATTTCTGTCGGTGTCAACCATAGATAATATACCATGAAGATATATACTATATTGGGTAGTGTCAACTGTCACTTCACTCACTGCTGGTTGTTGTCGGTCAGTTTGTAATATTATGAAATTCGTAAACCAACTGAATTTTGTAGAAAAGTGTAATAAATAATGTACAAATCTACATAATTTTATTTAAAAATGAATTACCATCACTTAAGTGATTCAATGAACTACGTGAGACAAGTATAGTAAGTACACGTTGTAACACAAAACCGACGCAAAAATGGGCGAGACCTATTTCAATCTAAAATACAAATTAGAAGAACTCGGTTACAATAGTACTCTACCCGTGGATGCTGTGCCGTTGGTAGAATGCATTTTAGCAGATCTATTACAGACTACTCGGAGTTTACAACATTACATGGATTTGTCCAAAGAAGCATTGATACAACGCGATTCCCTGATGATGGAAGCTGAACCCTATAAATGCGACAATGCGAAATTAATACAAGAAAACAATCAGCTTTACAAAGAAATAATGAAATTAAAAGAAGAGAACTTTAGAATCTCCAGAGAGACCAAAAGGAAAATTAAGAGTTTGTCTGAAGAATTAATAAATAAAGATGCAACCATAAGTAAGTTACAACATGATCTGAGAGAAATGAGTCTCAGAGGACTATGTGCTGATACTTTGAGTAGTCGCAATAAAAGCAGGAAACGGGATGGTGATGCTGTAAGTGTTCCCAAATTATGCATGTGTAATGATAAAAAGAATCAAAATTATGATAAAGATTTGACAGAACTGACAAAAAGGATACATTCTTTGGAAGAGAAGAATGATGCCTATTGTGATGAAATAGTCTTACTCAAAAATCAAATAGAACATAGAGATAGTGAAATTATTAGACTAAACATGCTATTGGAAGGTGGAAGACCACTAACAGCTATAAACAAAGATTGCTGTAACATAAATTCTAATGACAAAGTTCAAAATTTAATGAAAGAGTTGAGAGAGCTCGAGATAGCTAATGACATTTTAAAAAAAGAGATTGAAAATGGCTTAGGAAAACAACATGAGGCAATGCTTCGTGCATTAAATCTTGCAGATAAGAATAAAAAAATACAAGATGAGTTACAAAAAGTTGATATGCTAGCACTAAAAGTTGAAGATGATTGTAATAAAAAATTAGCAGCAATGACAAATGAAATTCAATTTTTACAAACAAGAATTGAAGGATTGACTATGAAAAACACGCAATTAGAAAGACAAATTTCAAGTAAATTTAGAGAAAACACACCAGAAACCAGTGAGATTAAAAATTCCCTGACTGCTGTACTAAAAGAAAATAATGCCCTGCATAAGGAGATCAGTGACCTTGTGGATCTAAATAAAAGTTTACAAGATAAAATTTTAGCTATATCCCAGGTCCCTAAAATATCAGATTATGCTAAGGATTATGAAAATGGCAAACAAAAATGTCCCACTAAATATGAGTTGCAAGCACTATTACAAGATGAACGGAAGAAATATGAAAAATATACATTGAGCATACAAGAAAGAATGAGTGAAATTATGAATGATTTTAATAAACATTTACACAGGTTTAAAGAAAAGGAAAGCCCCAGTTCAATACCTTCTCGAGAAAAGGAATTTGTGAGAGATTTACATGTTAAATTATGTGAGAGTGAACAGAAAATTTTGATGTTAAAAAAAGAAAATGATGAACTCAAAATGAAAACTATTGGCTTAGAACACAACAGCAAAAAAAATTATAAAGATATCATTGAACACTTAAACATTGAAAATGCTGAATTATCTAAAGAAAATATTTCACTCATTCAACAGTTAAGTCAATACAAAAATTTGAATGTAATGAAAAATAATGACAGAGAGGATTATTTTAATAGTGATGTTCGAAAACTTAAAGATAAAATAAATGAACTAGAAAGACAAATCCAGTTGCTGAAGAAAGATAAACAAGAATATAATTTACGATATAAAGAAACTTTAGATTTGTCAGAAAAGTTAAAGCAGGATTTAGTTTATAAACAAAAGGAAATTGAACAATTGGAAGAGGAAAATTGTTCATACAAAATGACACATAGGAATGGAAAAGCATCAACTGAACATCTAAAAGATGAATGCAACTTTTTGAGAGAACAATTAAAGAAAATGCAATCAGATATTATCAGAGAAAAAACACTTGCAAGTCAAATAAAAAATATACAGGTAGAAACAGAAAGAAGTAGCAATGAGTTACAAAATGAATTATTAAGTTACCAAAAAAAGCTTAGCTTGTGTAAGGACACTATTGATTCTTGGGAGAAAAAATGCAAAGATTTACAATCTGAAAATTCAGCACTACGAACTGAAAAATGTAATTTAATAGATAATATGAGGAAAGTAGATCAAGAACGCGACAAACTTATTATAGAGCTAGATAACAAGACTGAAAATATAAGTATTCTTGAGCAGAAGGTTAAATCTCAATTACATGAGATGAGTAAGTTGGAAAATGAGATTTCAGATCTGAAAAGACAGTTGAATGTACATAAAGTATCAGAACATAAATTAGTAGATCATGAAACACAAATAAGTTTTTTGAATAGTGAAATATTAAGACTGACACAGCAGCTCGACAATGCAGTTATGGAGAATAAACGTTTGCAAAATAGTTTAGCTGATGCTAATGGTACATTAAAACTAAATAGAATTGAATTTGAAAAATCTAGGAAAGAAGTAGAAAGCCTTAAGGCTCAATTACAACATTACGTAGCAGAAATAAGAAGAATTGAGGAGCTGTTATCTCAGAAAGAAGCTGAAAGATCGGATATGTTAGAGCAGTTTGCTAGTCTTTCTGTAGAAGCCAATATACTAGAGAATACTAATCATTCCCTAGAAAGTGAATCAGCTTCCAAATCACAACAGTTGCAGTCATACATAATAAAAATTCAAAGCTTAGAAAGCAAGGTGATAGATAAGGAAAGTATAATTGAATCCCAAAATACTCGTATTGCTAACATGACCTGTAAGATAAGTCAGCTACAAAGTGAAATAAAATTAGTATCAGAAGAAAAAGCCATCCTTGAACAGAATGTATCATATCTAAAGCAAATGTGCAACAATTTACAATCTGAGCACACACACTCTTTAAAGGGTGTTGGTGATGCAGAATCAGAAATGAAACTTTTTGAGAACAGAATTAAAAGTCTGACTAGAGCAAAATCTAAGTTAGAAATGGATAAAGATCAACTAAAAGAACATTTATCAACTACAGAAAAGTTATTATCAAATGCAAGGAGAGAGATTGTGGATCTTAAACTAGCTTTACAAGATGCAACTTCTGAGACGAAATGTCTTCAAGAAAGTGTAAGTAGAATGAGTAGAAGAGAAGCTGAGATTCATGAGGTATGTGAGGTAGGTGATGTGTGCAATTATATAATATTGGCTGATAATGGGTTTTATTTATTATAGATATAATATATAATACACACTCTTTTTTATCTTCTTTCAGTCCACATTGACCAAGGAGGAGTTTGAACTTCCTATAATGCTGGAAGAGATTCATGAAGTAAGCCATGAGGAGGAAGATGATAGTTCACATTATCAGTCAGACAAAAGATTTTCAAAATATACCCACAGTGGTACACTTTAAAAAAGAATTTAACTATACATCTATACAGGGTAAAAATTTGTTTAAATGGTACACAATGTAATAAGTAAAAGATATTATAAATGCTGATTCTTTTGATATGATCATACATGTAAACTGTGCTATGATTGATTAAACTCATAAAAATATACCTGTCCCGTGAATTTAGTTTGGAGCACTCTGGACAATTATCCGATTTTGCTAATGGAAATAATGACTGGGTAAAAAAAAAATTCTAATTAGTCTGATAGTTCGATTATCAAAAAATATTGGACACGTATTTTATTATGTAACAAATCAATATAAATTGCCAAAGATATAGTGCGCCAAATTTCGGGATTAGGGGCTCGTACCGTCACGCTTCAGTAAAAATTGTATACAGGCGTGACGTCACGCGGAATTTTAACGCACTATATCATCGTAATTTTTTGTTTAATTGACAGAAGAAAAAATACGTGTCCAATATTTTTTGATAATCTAAATGACGGATTAAATAGAATTACAAAATGTATTATCTAAAGTAGGTACCTATAGGTGTCAGTCATTGATTTTTTTTTGTGTAATCATATGAATTTAAAGCAGGGACCAATTTATAGTTCTGTTATATATTGCCAGTTAAATATGAGTTAATATATTAGTCAATATAAATGTTGTTTGATTTAAATGGAACAATAAAAATCTTTCTAAAAAAAAATTGAACCGACTTCAATATCGCTGAAAAGTATAAAATAATTTAAATATAGAAGTTGGTTTTAGCGTGCCCGCTGTGTACAAGTGGCACCAACTTCAATAATATTTAAATTATTTTATACTTTTCAGTGATATTGAAGTCGGTTCAATTTTTTTAAAAAAGATTTTATTTTATACTTTTTGGTGATATTTTCATAAATAATTATTGAACCATCGAAGATCTAGGTAGGTTATGATCACATTATCGTCTACATAGTTTTACATAATTCATGTTTCTACAGAAAAAAATATCCGGTCGTAATGAAATTTCCATGGAATCATCATAGTAGTTTACTCTCTCGAATAAAAAAAGAATCATCGAAATCGGTTAATATTTGTCAGAGTAATGTAATGGAGAACATCAGTTTTATGGTTTTTACCAGATAAATTCCCCCACATCGTTCATGTTCCTCCAGTAAGTTCTTATCCGGTTGTGATAAAATTCATACAGATTCATTACAGTAGTTCAATCTTTCGAATAAAAAAATAATCATTGAAATTGGTAAATATTTGCCAGAGTTATGACCATTTTTGTCCGTAAAAAGCGACATAAAGTCATCTATATAGGCATTCCTGCAGTTCTCCTGCGCAGTCACCATTCTTGTTTTTTCAGGAACTACTTATTCGTATGCAATATTTTTTTTATGGGACCCAATTAACGGATTAAAGAATGGATGGAAGAAAGATTTTTTCAAATCGGTTCATAATTGCCAGAGTTATGCGCGAACATACATAGAAAAAAAATATATATACACAGACGAATTGAGAACCTCCTCCTTTTTTGAAGTCGGTTAAAAACTAGCTTTCATTCCACAGTAGCGCATGGCATTTAAAGTATACTTACATGAAAGAATTTAAAACAAAAATATAATAAAATTTGACAGGCCCGTTGGTCTAGTTGGTAAGATACCCTGGCTACTACCCGATGGGTCGTGGGTTCGATTCCCACAAAGTTTCTGGGTGTTATTTATCTATTTAAGTAGGTATATACAAAAAAAAATGTATTTAATTATTAGTATCAGTTGTCTGGTTTCCATAGTACAGGCTCTGCCTAGTTTGGAATCGGATAACCGTGTGTGGATTGTCCCAAGATATTATTATTAATATGTTAAACACTTAACTATACATAAATCTCATAGATATAGTGAAAAAGTCATCAAATGAATTTTGTTTGAAAAGTTTTGTAAGGATTAGATTAGAAGCGACTAATAATTATCCAAGTTTGTGTTGAATCTTTGTGAAATTGAACATTTCTGGCAATCATTTAAAAATATCAGAAGAAGGATAATGTTCAGTAACATGGTTTACAATATCCAAATTATTTATTTTCGTTGGATTAAAGTTAATAATAAGTATTGAAAATGTTTTCCCCTTAACTTAACCAGTTTCTAGAATAATACATTTATTTACAGTATAATCATTATTACCTTCATTTCACCTATTTAGTTTTTTTATGTCTGACACAGATCACACAGACGTAAAACCCTGATTAGCATAGATCACCGCAACAGCTGCGTGTCTATCCGCGGCGTAGACAGAATCCGCGGTCACTGACCACAACGTCGCCAGTCAACAAATACCCTGACTCCGGGATCACAAAATATAGCTATATTTTGTGCCGGGATGTCCGCTCCGGTCGATGATGGTGATCCCATTTAGGAGGAATTACGTCTGCGGCAACCATCGATAATAGTAAGTATATCGATGGCGGAAACCTTAAAACAATTTTTATATTATAGCAGGGTAGGTACACAAAAGAAAAGTAGGAAATTCTTTAAAAAAGCAGATGCGGTCTACATTTAAAATAACATACTATATATATAGAAATTGTTTCTTTCTCTTTGAGGTAGGTACCTACTCCAGGCAGTAAGGGTATTTTTAGACTTATTAATTTTATCGAAGTGTTTGCTAAGCAACTCACAATTTTAGAATCTGCATCAATCAATGTTACATTTTGTTAAAATTTAATACCATAACGAAACTTTAGATACAATGCAGTAAAGCTGGAGTACAGTAGTAGGTATAGCTCTGAGGTATAGCTTGAAAATATACTTTCTTTGATTTACATTAGAAACATGAAATAAATAAATTTCAACTTCATTACTTACAATTTAGAAATTATTACAATAGACCAATACAAGTACCATCAAGTCATTTTCTTCTAAAAATGAAAAAAGATGAGATGTTTTAATATATTCTGTAAGTACAGTTTTTAAATGAAATAATTTAGGTAGGTACTTAGGTTTTATTTATCAAAGAATTTGCATATGTCTTATATACCTAGAATGCTTTCTCCATCAAAAATGAGAAGTTTTATGGTGACGTAATGTTAGTCTGGGGCATTGCAGTTCTCTGAGAAGCGGACGGATTTCAATGCAGTTTTTTTAATGCTGGTTTTATCAAGATGGTTCTATTGGTTGGTTGTTTAATGAAAATCGGTTCAGTTGTTTAAAGCCAATCAGTTGTTTTCCTAGTTGATGTTAGGTATTGATGATATTAGGTACCTATACAATATTTCTTTCATTTGTCGAAAGACATAAAATTTAGTAGGTACTGATATTAAAGAATCAATGGGTATATTGGGTATCATAATAATCATAAAGGAGGAGGTCCACTAAATTTGGACTCATTAGATAGGTCTTGAAGAGTACAAGAGTATTAGAAACAACAATCTTTCATCACAAGATCTGGGTCGTCGATAGACCAGGAAGGTGGTCACAGGTTTTCTTCACCAATAAACATAGACCCATCAGTGTCTGAAAATCAGCGCTGTTGCAACTAGTTGCTGCAGCATAAAGCTGAGATAGGGGCCATTTCTGGCATCACACAGCTGGTGGTATTCTATTACTGTTGATTTCGTTTATGTTTTTATGATGTTCTTTCAAGTACTTTATGTGTTACTGTCTAAAAAATGTTTACGTGTTACTACCTTGTTCTGTGTGATTGTCAGAATAAAAATATTTCTTTCTATTTCTTTCTTTCATTGAAACAAAACCAACTTTACTAGCATAAATGCTGCTCTCGAAAGACATGCAGTGGAACCAGTACTCATAGGCTGGATCACGAACATGCTAAGCAAACGTGTGGTTAGACTTGAAGGTGAGGAGCAATCAGCCATGATAGCCAGAGGCTGTCCTCAGGGAGGTGTTTTATGCCCCCTCCTCTGGAACCTGGTGATAAATGACCTCATTACCAAACTCAACGCCAACCATTACTACACAATAGGCTACGCTGATGACCTAGTCATATTGACATCTGGGAAGGTAACCAGCATCGTCTGCGACCATTCACAACAAGCGCTACGAATAGTGGAACGCTGGTGCAGGGAATTTGACTTATCAGTCAACCCTGAAAAAACTGAACTAGTCATGTTCACTCAAAAACGAACACTGGGCACATATCGGCTCCCAAAGCTGTTCAATACAGAACTCCAGCTGTCTACCGAAGTCAAGTACCTTGGTGTCATCCTAGACAGCAAACTAAGATGGAGCAACCACATAGATAGTAAAATAAATAAGGCCAGTATCACCATGTGGCACTGCAGGAGAATGATTGGGAAAAAGTGGGGTTTGACACCCAAAATAATCCTGTGGCTGTACAACGCAACGCAACCCGATGATGACATACGGCGCTGTAGTCTGGTGGCCGAGAACCAAATTGGACACAGCATGGAGCAAATTACAACGCTTCCAAAGACTTGCCTGTATGGCAATTACAGGTTGTATGAGGACCACACCAACAGCTGCATTGGAAGCCATGCTGAATCTTGCACCGCTGCACTTATTTATACAACAGGAAGCAGCGGTGACGGCGCTACGCCTGACGACACTGGGCCTCTGGGAAAACAATAATACCCCACATACGGTAATACTGGATGAACTTACCGGTGACATCCCTATCATGCGGGCAACTAATGACCGCGTACCAAAACAATTCATCTTTGACAAGAAGTATAAGATCCAACTGCATGAGGATAACCAGTGCGAAGGTTTGAACGCTCAAGAGCTGAGGATCTTCACAGATGGATCCAAGACTAACGCGGGAACTGGTGCCGGGATTTTCACGGAAGATCTCGACATACATATCTCTATACCTCTGGGAACCCATAACACAGTGTTCCAGGCTGAGTGCATGGGTATCTACATGGTTGCATCAACTATCTCGAATCGGGATGTAAAAGATTTTCACATCCGTATACTCTCCGATAGCAGATCAGTTTTACAAGCCCTAGACGGACACACCGTTAACTCCGGGCTGTTGTACGAATGTCACCAAAAACTGAATCAGGTAGGCAATTTCAACAACATAACCATTCAATGGATTAAGGGACACAGTGGCTCCCGTGGCAATGATGCAGCGGATGAGCTCGCTAGGAGAGGATCATCTATGGTCGCCGTAGGACCTGAACCTATAGTACCAATCCCCTTCGGACACCTACGCACCCTGGTAAGACAGCGCACTAGGGAAAAACATAATGAAGCCTGGACGAACCATGGCGAGGGCAGGCAAGCCAGAGAGGCGCTTCCGGCCCTCGATGGCAGCATCACGAAACAGCTGCTTCGACTATCCAAACAACCATTGCGTTTAGTCACGGCGGCCATAACTGGACATGGTTCATTTAATAAACACCTTTTTGTCATAGGTGTCACGGACAGTCCTCTGTGCAGAGCGTGCATAGAGGAGGAGACAGCGGCCCACGTGCAACTTAGTTGCCCGGAGGTCGCAGCATACAGGGCTAAGTACTTCGGAAACCCGAGTACTCTCCGAGAGATCGTCAGCGGCATTAGGCGCCTGCTGGCCTTTCTCGAGGAGTTGGGGTGGATCGAATAAGTTCATTCCCACCCGCACGCAAAATACGCGCTTTGACGTGGAGTTGCGGAAACCAGCCCGTTATACCTATACCTATATAGACCCATTGAACAGGTCTCGACAAGTAGTTCATAGACAGAGATTGTGATCAGGGTCTGATAATGGAGCAGGATGAAAGGCTTGCTCCAATGTCGCTTTTTGAAGCTACTGGATTTATACAGAAATGTCAATAAAGAAAATGTCCAAATCAGTAGGTACCTACATGCATAAAATGAATAATGATGGCAAGTTGCAATTTTCGCATATAACTTTGAAAGTAAGAATGATATGTATACCTATACTAAAACTTTAAATGTATGTTGATTACAATATTAGTAAAAAAATTAAAAGTAAATATGGTAGGTATCTATAAAATTAAATTTTTACATTATGACATTAATACCTTTAAAAATGCATACCTACTATATTTTAGTACACCCAAATGATTTAGTATTGTTTCTAAAACATTTATTCTATTATATTCCAGTATAAACAAATATGCTATAATCATTTGTTTACTATGCAAAGTCGGTGGGTCCAATTAAATTGAATTTAAAGTGAATAGTGAGCAAAAAAACATACTAAACAAAATAAAAGTGAAAACTAGTTAGAGCGTTGACCATGACCATATGGAACACTTCCAACCAGTGGCGTGAATACATTTTTAAGACAGGGTAGGCAAAATAGCAAATTTCTTAGCGTATTTACTATATTATGATCATTTAGAGAAGTCGTAGGGTAGGCAAAGTATTTTTGCCTGTATGGACTGCACGCCACTGCTTCCAACAAAAACATATCTCACATTTGTACCTATATGAACACAACAACTTCATATAGGTACAAATATGATAAGTTACATTGTTTTATTTAATCTGACATAGCTACCTTTACACTATTGGTGTAGAAAATTTGTTAAAATGTTTTAATTACTTAAATACTAAATTAAAATCAAGTTACTTTTACAGATTATATCAACAATATATAGACCAACAATAATAACTAACAAGACCTGAAGGTACACTGGAATAATTATAATATAAGGATGTTCAACCTCAGTCCTCTAATGATCATTAGTGCTGCAAAACAATCAAAATGTTGAAAGTAAGAACCAACAATAAACCACAATATAATCTGTAATAGTAGTTTGATTTTAATAATGTTTTATGAAATCACCAGTAACAACAGATGGCCTTATTTTAAAATCATATTTTATTATTGTTACATTTATATACATAGAATATAATATATATACATTAAGTATAATCTCAACTAAATAATTATAGTACATTGTTTAAATATCTACGTTCATAGAAATACTACAGATTACATCACCTGACTAAAACATTAATTTCTAAACATGATCTTTACATATTGAAGATGTGAGACTGCTAGGTACTACATGGCTAATTTCATTTAATAGTTCTTACAGAGTGAATGTTAATTAACAGGCAACATTATATAGGCTATCATCACAGAAAACATGTATAGCTAATGAGTATTCAATGTCATGAGTACCAATTTGATATACATGCTGTCAAATTGATATAAAATAAAATACACAATACATCAACACCAGCACCTCATACAACATTAATTTACAATAATTGACTTAGTGATTATTTAATATACAATTTTATAATACATAGGTACATCGCAACGTAATTAGCTAAATAAGTATTGTTTTTATATTACAAAGTGGCCAAAATTCTCGTGAATCCCATGCCCGCTCCAAGCACTGTTTGCCCAATACCCCAAATCATTGCATGTATCGGGGGCATAGTCAGATTGGCTGCTCGGTATATAAACGCGACCGCGGCGCTTGTCGCCACTCCTGAAGTCACTGGACTCACAACACCCATCACAATTAAAAGAACAGGGAAGAACTTTCCATACTTGTGTTTCCGTAAAGTACCGAAGGCGACCAACGCCGCACAAGTGTGAACAAACACTGACGAGAACAAAGACCACAGAAACACTGGATACCACATCTTACCAAATGTATCCAAGGGGTTACCAGGAGACAACCTCAATATGTCCACGAAAGAATCAAATTCTGACACTCGAAACTCAGACAACATGTCATACATGTTGCCTTCACGCGAAGAGAGCTTTCAGGCATCGGGGCCGCTGTTGTTATCCAAAATTCTCTTGCGGCACTAGATATGTTTTTGGATTTTCAGTGGACTCCACATTTATCAATTTCATTTATCTATTTACCCATGGTTAAGTCGTATATATGTACAAATAACATACTGTCATGACTGCTACAAAATCATCATTTACAATAGTTAAATTACACTTTTCTGCAATACATATTACAAAAATCGTAGCAAAACTAGCAAAGTAGCAAACAGCGAAACGAGTAGGTACCTAGCTAAGGTTTGACGAGTGACAGGTGACAGACATCGACATATGACAGTGACAGACAGCCAGAAAGTCATTGACCTCTGAGCAAATGACGGAGGCCGGATGGCCCAGGGACAGGGATGGCCGGACACGGGCCGGACCATAGATTTTTCACTAACAATAACAAGCACAAACACAAGTAGTGACTTGTTTGGGCCGGACTGAGAGGCTAGAAAGAGACAGGTACCATCTCCTGTGTACCTGTTTCTTTCTAACAAATATATCTATAGAAAAAAAACCTTGAATTATCTATGGTTCAATCAATTCAATCCTCATTCATTCATTCAATCCAGGGGGGTGCAACTCCCATACATTGGTGGTTATTAAAATGTAAATAGAATCTACTGCCATCTGTGTTACGGTGTCCGAAAATATAGTTTTATCTAAACTCCGATAGAAGGAGCTAGTGTGTAATTATAACTCGCAAGTAAAGTTTAACAGTAGATGCGTTTATATCCAGAGGACATTTGCAATGATTCATGTTATTTTTTTCAAATTCATTTATTTATTTTTTGTTATTGGGATATTGGTATTTTCTAAGAAGTTTTGAAAACTGTTGCTATGTACGATTCAATGCAAATATTTCTTTCTTAGCAATGCAGCGCCATCTAGCGAGCTAAACGTATAACTCGCTAAGCAACGCCATCTAGCAAACAGACCTTCAAATTATAAAATTGAAAACTTGAGTTGCGCATCTATCTCAGTATAATAAGTATCATCTATGATTCAATCTAGCCTTGCGCAGAATGTGTCACTTGAATGAAAAGATATATACATATCTTTTCACTGCTGTGAAGTATATCTATCTTTTAGTTCAATCTAGTCCAGTAGCTCAACAGAAATGATTTAGTCTGTTGTTCGGTTTTCGTTCTTAGTTCAATGAGAGATATTGAAATGGTTGATTTATTAATCATCAGTACACTTTTTAATCAGCTTATCGCATGAGTTGAGACATGAGTATATGACTTCCGTTAATTTTCTGTTTTTGTAAAGTTAAATAATTAAGCCATTTGGAAACGTATTCCCGCACAATTGGTACATTATATCTCAATGCACACAACTCATCTTAGATGAACAGTAAACTGTAACAATTATACTAAAGTGTCCCGTACTCTCGTAACATCATGTCATGAAGCTCAAATACTCTAAAAACTTTACAGTTTTCATAACTACTCAGATACTTACGAATGAAAACAATGCGCTTTTATGATTGCTACATTTTATATTCAAGCTCGTGCAAATGTGTTTATAAACTGTACATTGCCATTTTGCTTGGTAGTTCAGTATCAGCTTTTCTAAATAACAAGCAATGTACAGCTAAAGCAAGAGCAGGCCTAATATCGTTCTCGAACGATTGTATTACATAACCGAGTCAAAGTTTGAGTGAAGTAGAAAAATCACTTCAGTACGTACAACAGAGCGAGACAGAATTATCTATCCGCACTGCGTATCGTTCGTGTTTCGGATCGGATCGTTCGCGCCCGGTGGACTAAACAACTGAACTATGAAGTAAGTAGATGAATTGTAACTGAACTAGAGAACGAAGGAAGTAAACCAACTGAAGTAGTCCAATTGAAGGATTCATTCGTGAACTACACACGACTAATTCAATCATTAAAATAGACTCTGCTGGAATCGGCGGATTTAGCGAATCCATAAAAATCATCAAACATTACAGTATTTTGAAACATATTTCTATCAGCACGTGCCACTTGTATTCAGAATATCAAAATTGTGGTAAAGCTTAATCGTGTTTGATATATAGGAGATTCTAAAAAACTGTAAGTACAACAATAAAATTCTTGTTTTACTGTCTGTCGTGAAGTTCGTACGTTTGCGGGCAAATTGCGATCCTCTTGCGAACAGGATTCATTGACAAACAAACTGACAATAGTGATAATGACAACGTGAACAACGTGATTGAGCGAGCATAACCTTTATTTACCGCGTGAATTTGTGTTAATTTCAGTATAATATTAATAAATTTAACGCAGTGAATAGTAAGTATATCCGAAAATGGGGAAAGTACGTTCAGCTCCGGGTGCCCCTCGGAAACAGGGCTTCAACAAAGCAGGACATTCTATGAACCCAGACCGACCTATAGAAGGGTTAAAAGGTGTTGCGAAGCCGAGGACTAAAGGAACTATAAAACGACTTCAGATGTACAGGAATTTTAAGGCTAAGCGTGACAAGACTGGTAAAATACTAACACCTGCGCCGTTTCAAGGTTGGTTACCGTCAGGTACCCAAGCTAGAGTTGAACCCAGTCAAAAGTGGTTCGGAAACTCTCGAGTTATTTCACAAAATGCCCTTCAAAAATTTCAAGAAGAATTTGGGGCTGCTGTAAAGAACCCCTATCAAGTGATCATGAAACCTACAAACTTACCAATAACACTACTCAATGAGAAGGCTAAAAATGCTAGAGTGCATTTGTTAGATACAGAGGGTTTTGATAAAACTTTTGGCCCCAAAAAACAAAGGAAACGCGTGAACTTGAAATTTAGTGACTATGAGAGTATGTCAAAAGCTGTAGACGAGAGCTCAGAAAAATATGATGAAGCAAAAGATATTGATAGAGTCAAAGAGGATTCAGGTATGAAGGAAGGCCAAAGGGATTGGGTTTTTGGTGCAGGTATGAGTAAAAGAATTTGGAATGAATTGTATAAAGTTGTGGACTCTTCTGATGTACTGTTACAAGTACTTGATGCCAGAGACCCTATGGGTACAAGGAGCCCATATGTGGAGAAGTTCCTTAGAGATGAAAAGCGTCACAAGCATCTTATATTTATTTTGAATAAAGTTGATTTAGTACCAAACTGGGTAACTCAGCGCTGGGTAGCTATTCTTAGTGCTGAATACCCAACAATAGCTTTTCATGCATCATTGACACACCCTTTTGGTAAAGGCTCTCTTATTAATCTGCTACGTCAATTTGCAAAATTACACATAGACAAAAAACAGATCAGCGTGGGGTTGATTGGATATCCTAATGTAGGAAAGTCTTCTGTTATAAATACATTGAGGTCAAAGAAGGTTTGTAAAGTAGCCCCAATTGCTGGTGAAACCAAAGTTTGGCAGTATATCACATTGATGAGAAGGATATTTCTTATTGATTGTCCTGGTGTTGTGTACCCATCAGCTGAGACTGATACAGAGAAAGTCTTAAAAGGAGTTGTAAGAGTAGAGATGGTCCAGGACCCCGAAGATTACATAGAAGAAGTGATTAAAAGAGTTCGTAAGGAATACTTGGTCAAAACGTATAAGGTTGATGGCTGGGATACGTCAACAGAATTTTTGGAAAAACTTGCAGCGCGTACTGGTAAACTGTTGAAAAAGGGGGAACCTGATGTCAGCCAGGTGGCCAGAATGGTTCTAAATGATTGGCAAAGAGGAAAATTACCATTCTATGTGGCACCTGAAGGCTTTGAAATTCCTTTATCAAAGCAACAGAATGAGGAAGAGTCTAAGGAGATTGAAAGTGTGAGTGATGACAAGAAGCCAGAAGAAATTTCCCCAGAGTCAATACAAACTCAAAATGAAAGTGAAAAGGAAAAAGAAACTGAGAAATCAGTCAACATTAATAAACTGATTATAGCACAAGATTTTGCCAAAATTAGAGTAGGTTTGCAGTTTGACAATGTTGATGATGTGAAGCCATTGGAGAATGTTAATATTCCTGAAGAACTAAAAGGTATAGATGATGACAATACAGAAAGTGCAGAAACTAAGAGTATTAGTGAAGGCAAAGAGAATGAGGCAGATGATGATGATGATTCCTCTACTGTTAGTGACTTTTATAGTAATGACGAAAACGAGTGTAGCGATGTTGAGGACTACTTAACAAATGATCCAGAAACAGTAAAAGAAATGAAAAGAAGAAAACTTGAAGCAGCAAGTGGTTCATTTACTGTGGAGGATGTTTCACAGAAAAGAAGTAAACGAAAAGCTAATGATGATGATGGTAAGAAAATGACTGCTAAGAAACGTAGAGCACTGGAGAGAGCTCAAAAGCGCACAAAAACAGGAAGTAACTTTTATGAAGTGTCTAATGTCAAAAATAGAAACAGAAATAAGAAGCAACCCTTGTAAATTTATGTTATTAAATTATTATCATCTATTTGTGCCATTGGTTTTATTTACTATTCTGTCTAGTATCTATGCAGGTCCTATCCCTTTTTAAAAGATTATTATTCGGCCAACCCAACTTTATGGAAGTACAAACACTCACTCTTCTGTGTATACACAATTTTTAAAGGATTTATTACTGGAATGAAATTTATATTTGATGTTGACAGTCACAAACCAATTGGTGCCCGCAAACAATTTACACGCTTAGCAAATAAACAAGCTTCTAGTTTTAGTCTTAGTAAGATATCGTAATTTTGTTGAGTAGTCGATTCAGGCAAGACCAATTCATTTACATTGGCATATGTCACTCTGTATATCATGGAATCTTCCTACGCCTGTCTTTTTCGAGTTGATAAAGCAGAGTACAACATGGTCGGAATATGATATGATTTCTGTGGTCTGTATATAGGTGTGCACCTCGCACATGAACTCCTAATTTCAATTGTACTGTATCAATAAAATACTGATACTATAACTGATACTACTATACCTTACTGATAATTTTTTCCTTCACATAGATGTCTTCAGGGAGTGAGAGTGATGAGGACTATGTACCAGGAGAGCCAGAAAAATTGTCTGAAGAAGAATCTGCAGATGAAGAAACAGACTTACAGTTTGATCATGAACAAGAACAGAAATCTAAAAAAAGGAAATCATCAGATGCTACTAAAAGCAATAAAAAGAAACGTAAAGCCAGTCCAATCAAAGAAATCGAAACAAAAGACGTAGATGAGAGCGAAGAAATAGAGAACCCAGAGGAACAAAAGAAAAAAGAAGATGATTTATGGGCCATGTTTTTGGAAGGTACAGACACTAAACCTAAAACAACTCTAAAAGGAGAATCCAAAATGCCCACCGGACCAAAACCCAAAATAAATCAGGATGATAATAACAAAAAAGATATGAAAACTGATGATAACGAAGCCAAGGAAAGGAGAATCTTTGAGTTCGCGGGTGAGACTATAGTTGTGGAAAATGACACGATTAAGGAAAAAATAAAAGCGACTGACAGTCCAGCAACAGGTAGTGCATTTTTACAAATAATTTCCTTTTAATGTCCAATTATGAGGCACTGGGTTCAAATGTCCAATTATTCACACATATAGCACATTCACATATGCATGTACCCGGTGCGTCAAATAGCGCGGGCAGGCGCTTTAAACTAAAATTACATATTATGTATTAAGGCAATTATGTATGTAACCCTTTATGGATTTCTCGTAGTCTGAAATAAACGTATTTTGTTTTTTTTATTTTTTAGGTACGAACATTTTTTTTAATCCTTTTATACCTAAGTACAATAATAATTTAAAAGTTACAAGATAAAACAATTCGTATACTTTTATGGAAAATTTTGATACAATTTTAACGGAAATTTTCAGTTAGTACTTCTGTAGTACCGCCGACATCTTCGCGAGGCAGAGCTGGTGCGTCGCGCGGCGGTCTCTCTAGCGTTCTCGGGCAACTAAACAAGAAGAACCAATTGTCAACATTGGAAAAGTCCAAACTTGATTGGGTTACATATAAGAAAGAGGAAGGATTGGAGGAGGAGATTGAAAGTCACAACAAAGGAAGGAATGGGTGGGTAATAATTTTGTATATATGGTTATAATCAAAATCGTAAGAGTTGGCAGTAGTGACTAGTGAGTTAGTTATTTTACATATGTATAACTCTGCTATACCTGACCTCATAATAACTAAGGTTCTGTAATAGCTGCGCGGTGTCGTAGTTAATGTATTGGTAAAATTATAAAATAACTTGTATGTCCTAAATATTTCCTAAGGGCCTATAGCATATAACCTTAATAATTTGATCTCTGAATTGAATTTAATCGAAAACCCGCAAGAATCTTCAACAATCTGAAAGTAGTAAGAATTTTCGTTAACTATCAAAAGTCGTATAGTTCGATTCAAACTTAAAGGTGAAGTTCGTGTATTGCGTCTTCGCGCATGTACAGTCAAGCTGACAATCTACAACCTCAGAATTACCCCGCTGATACGTTAAATAGGTGTGCAGTGTAGGTAACGCAGTGACTTGAGCCTAACTTCACGGCCGCCTTTAAGTTTGCATCGCACTATACTAGGTTACCTGTATTCCTAGTACAGGTTTTGTCTACATAGACATCAGTTCGAAATTATAATCGTTTTTAATAGCTCTTTGTATGTGTAATCGCTCCATAATCCGTCAAGCCGCACTGCCTTATTTTTTTTCCTAAAGTTTCCCTAATGACCGCATTTTTTGCCTTTGTAGTATAGTGCGTTTCACGAAAGAGTTCCCTTCGTGGTTAAGTTGGTCATCCTGTTTGTCAAAGACGATCGCGTGTGTCGAAATGTTTTTGTTTTTCCACATTATTCTCTAATTAAACGGCAAAATCATGCAAATGACATAGAGAAGTAGTGAAAGATAAATATTTATAAAGATGAAAAGGTTTTGTGCGCTTGAAAATCTCACGAAAGAACTTTCTTTAATTACCTTCGAACAAGTACGATCCTGAGTTGCCGCCATTTCAGGTAGGTAAAATAATATTACCAGGGTCCATGTTTTAATTCCATGTTTTCCCAAGTAAATAAATGATCAAAATTATAAATGGTAAACGATTTATGTCCTCAAGTTATTGACATGATTGTATTCATCCGTTGCAATTGGCCACAACAGTCAAGCCAAACCTTATGAGAGCATAAAATGATTGAAAATGTTTTCTTTCTTTAATTCTATGTATTTAACCCAATGATATTTTACTAAAGATATGTTATATCCCTACTAACGCACGATAAAAGTTGTGTCACTTACCTAGCTATACATTTTACTACCTATAGTCTGACAAGGACAGATGCATAACAACAAAAGTAAGAGAATACGAGATGGCTATATTTTGTGCGTTCCGTTGTCAGCATTGGTTAAACGCTTGTCAGTGTCATCTTGTCAACTGACACCGGTATATAGATGACTGACACATTCAATTTTCGGATTATTTCTTACAATATTTACAAAACAATACTTACAAAAAATACAAAACAATAATAATTAATACTATAATTTATTAATTGCAATACTTTACAAAATCAAATTATTTTTTCAAAGTTACATGTGCTATAATATCCCTGACTGTTTATTTACTTTTGCCTGGTAATTTCTGCACATATTAAATACGCAGAACGACATTTTCATTTTTTTATGATAGACGTCACGATATCGCACTAACTACGCAGGACGGCGTGCGACTAACTGTAACAAAACCCAGTTGGGGGATACTCGCTGAACGTCTGGCGTGCGCTAATGACATATCTATTGTATATAATATCATTGATTTAACCTGTATAAATCGCAAAATATAAATTAGGGTAAGTACTGCGTTTTTATGTAATTTTGGACTAATGAATACATCCGTGTGTTTTATATTAGAGTGTAGTTTCCTATATATTGAGGGTAAATATTTTTAAATTTAATGACAACACCTAATTCAATTATACCAACTTAACCACGAAGGGAACTCTTTTCTGAAACGCACTTTAGATATAAACTAGCTGACCCGCGCAGCTCCGCCCGCGCTTTTATTACATTTTGCTCCCCTTTTCACCCTTCTCCCTTGATTTATTTCTCTACATCTCTCTCTCTCTCTATTATAAGAAAAATCTAATTCTATGCTCTTTCTCTCCTCTCTCTTTCCCCCACCCGCATCGGTCCCCGTCACATTCCCCCTCTTCCTCTCCCTGTTGTCCCCTCTCTGAACCCTATCCCCCCCTCTCTCTTTCCCAACTTGCTCCATCTCACCCCCCCCCCTTGCTCCACCTAACTCCCCCGATCCCTCACCCCCTCCTCGAATCCCCTCTCCCTCTCTGTCCTCTCTTTCACCCTCCTGTCATTCTATATATCCTCGTCAATCATGGTATCAGCGGCATGAAATATACTTTACGACTTATTCTCAGACCTACACAAAATTTCATACATATCCGTTCACCCATCTATTTAATTACCTTGCCTTATATTGCTTAACCTTTACCTAGCGGCATGAAATATAATTAATGGCCTATTATCAGACCTACCCGATATGCACATAAAATTTCATACAAATCGGTTCACCCATCTATTTAATGACCTTACCTAACGTTGCTTAACCTTAACCTACCGGTATAAAAAGTATCCTATGTCCGTCTCCTGGTCCTAAGCTACTTCCCTACAAATTTTCAGTCAAATCGATTGAGCTGTTCTTGAGTTATAGATATGAGTTATTATTATTATTATACACACATCAAAAGTGTCTAGGGATCAAGCATTTTTAAGCGGATTTCTTGAGATTGAGATGTGGCTTTGTAATAAATTTATGATTTTATAAATTTATATGGATCCTTTTTGGTGCATTTCATAATTTGAATCAGGAACTGTGAATCAAATTCGAGTAAAAGATGAAAATCAGCTGTCAATATTTTCCCTATAAAAACATACAACGCATTGAAGACATTATTAGTGCTACTGTTTCCCTACTACTGATTAAAACCAACGTTATTATGGAGCGGCGACGTCATTTAAGCAGGGAAGAAATGCTCAGAGCCGTGGGAATGATAGAAGCTGGTTCCCGGCAACGTACTGTGGCTTTAGCTCTGAATACAAGTCAGAGTGTTATCAGTCGACTTTGGACACGTTACCGAAGCACTGGTACCGTGGCTGAGCGCCATGGAGGACGGTATCGCTGCACCACACGGAGACAAGACCGATATATTCAAATCTTAACTCGAAGAGCTCCAACAATAACTGCCATGATGTTAGCCGTGAGGCTTCATCACTCTTCAGGGAACTTAATTAGCGACCAAACAGTCAGAAACCGCTTGCATGAAGTGAACCTTCATTCCCGAAGACCGCTACGGGTACCACCTATAGCAATGCACAATCGTAGGATTCGATATCAATGGGCTCTTGAACACAGAAATTGGGCAGAAGAACAATGGCGTTTCGTGTGCTTTTCTGATGAGTCTCGTTTTGGTATGAGACCGGATACAAGACGTATACGACACTGGAGAACCCCTGGACGCCAACAGCGATTAAAATCCTGCCAGGAAGTCCATCCTTATAGTGGTGGAACCATCATGGTATGGGCGGGTATTTGGATCGGCGGAAGAACTGAGTTGATTTGGATCAGAGGCAACCTCAACGCTCAAATTTATGCTGAGACGATTGTATCAGACGTCATCGTTCCTCTACAAGTGCAAATCGGTCCCTTATTTCAGTTAATGCATGATAATGCACGACCGCACACCGCAAGAGTTGTAAGACAGACTCTCGCCGCAGCTAACATCAATGTCCTGCCCTGGCCTGCTCAGTCGCCAGACTTGAACCCGATTGAGCATGCATGGGATATGCTACAGAGAAGAGCTCTGCCGAATATGGAGGGTATCCAGTCGCAAGAAGACCTTTTTTTGTTGTTGCAACGAACATGGGCGGCCATTCCACAGCGTGATTTGGATGAACTCATTTTGAGTATGCCAAACCGATGTTCTTGTGTTGTTAGTGTTCGCGGTAGAAACACGGATTATTAATTGTTTAAGTTACCCAATAAAATTTTAAAGAAAACTGTTATTTCAGTCTTTTTTTCGAACTTTTGTGTTAGTGGTTCAAATGTCAAAAATCCCTTTATTAGGAAAATGGCAAATTTCTTTATTAATGCAAAGGTGACTTGGTTTATCGTTACTGTGACAAACGAAAACACTTTATTTGATGAATCCTTAAAGAAAATTTTAATTAATATCAATCAGGAGAAAAGTTATTGCAAAAATATATGTTGATCCCTAGACACTTTTGATGTGTGTATTATAGATTAAAGTTCTATAGTGATTGTATGTTCAATTTCACCGATAGATGGCGCTGTTCATAATGTAAATCACGCTACCATCGTAAATTACTGTATAATGATATACGATAATGAAAGTTTTAAATTTTTCGCATCTTTTATTGTTGCGACTGTAATACAATACCTATACACTACCTGGACTTGGGGAGTTTCAATGAAAATTTCATGAATATATAATATGTATATAGCGTAATAATACATATCTTAATGATTAACTGATCAGTCTATAATTACCCTATTCACATACAAAGGAAATTACGTGGTAATATGTGCAAGTAATGTTTCACTGCTTAGCCCCTATAGTATAGTATCCCCACATAGAAATTTTGGAAAAATATTCAATGTACAGAAAAAGTGCTCTTTGAGTTTTATTATAGTATAGATAGAAGATAGAAAAGGTAATGCTGCTATTAAGTTATTCAAAAATTAAATGTCATATTCTGCCGCCAAGCAGCATTGTGTTAACATCATCATCATCATCATGATGATGATGATGTTAACACAATGCGAACATACTTCATTAAAATTAACAGTCTCACAGCCGCACTCACATACCCCAATTAACTTTAAGTAATTCTAACTAAGTCACTTTTTAATGGGCTTCGAGTGTCGAAATAATCCGATTATCTTTAATTGACGTTTGTAGGTTCGGCAGTCAGAGTTTAAACAATTACTAAAGTTTTGTAGCTGTCCATGGGCAGGCTTGTCGCTCACCAACAGGCGAACATCCTGCTTGTTTCTTTATTGAGATGCTTATTAAAATTAAATCTAAATTATATTTCAGGTACTTGGATAGACGGGATTTCCTGGAGCGAGCCGACATGCGCCAATACGAGATCGAAAGGGATCTGCGGATGGGCCGCCGAAGCAACCGATAAAATAATAGACTAATTCATTCTAAACCTCATATACTTATATTGCACACAATAAAGCCACTTAAGTAGAACAATAATTGTGATACTTTATTTTACTTCATTAACTTACGTGACACTACCCTACTGTCATTATATGCACTACAGTTTCGTGATTATAATGCACAAGATGCACTATTCAGTGTCTTTTACTGTCAAGATACAATGGGGTGGAAGATCGATACAACCGGGGAGAGATGAGGCGCAGGATCGGTTTTCTACTTTTTAACCGACTTCAAAAAAGGAGGAGGTTCTCAATTCGTCTGTATATATTTTTTTTTTTTTTTTTTTTTTTATGTATGTTCGCGCATAACTCTGTCAATTATGAACCGATTTGAAAAAATCTTTCTTCCATCCATTCTTCAATCCATTGATTGGGTCCCATAAAAAAAATATTGCGTAGTAATAAGTAGTTCCTGAAAAAACAAGAATGGTGACTGCGCACTGAGAGCTGCAGGTAAGCCTATATCGATGACGTTATGTCGCTTTTTAAGGACAAAAATGGTCATAACTCTGGCAAATATTTACCAATTTCAATGATTCTTTTTTTATTCGAAAGAAGAAACCACTGTATTAAATCTGTATGAATTTTATTACAACCGGATAAGAACTTCCTGGAGGACCATGAACGATGTGGAGGAATTTATCTGGTAAAAACCATAAAACTGATGTTCTCCATTACATTGCTCTGACAATTATGAACCGATTGCGATGATTCTTTTTTTATTCGAGAGAGTAAACTGCTATGATGATTCCATGCAAATTTCATTACGACCGGATATTTTTTTCTGAAGAAACATGAATTATTAGTGATAAAACGAACTTACTTGTACGTGAAGTTCTATCATAATTATGCGAGCTGCTCAATTCGAAACGATTATTTTTACTTGTAGTACTGTTCCGTATTTCTCGGTCATTATCACGAATTTTTTAAAGAATTTTTTAAGAAATCTGAAATAAAAAGACATTTTTTTACTAATTCCCCCACTATTACCCACACCACTCGCCATCCCCACCCAAACCGATGAGCCGCGCGCGCTTCCATTTTTGTCTCATTAAGTTTAAAGCACCATTTGGATCACCGTATACCTGCTGACACGGGTTAATACAGATTTTAATGATTAAGGGGATGGGATTTGGGGGGGTTATTATAATAATCGTTTCGAATTGAGCAGCTCGCATAATTATGATAGAACTTCACGTACAAGTAAGTTCGTTTTATCACTAATTATGCTTGTGCTGCTCAATTCTCACGATTATTTTTACTTGTAGATGTTTAAAGATTATTAAAATCTGTATCACCTCTGGGGAAAATAATAGTGTTTTCACCAAATATTTTTATTCAAATACAAGAACAAAATTGTATAACTATAAAATAAGAGAAAACATAAATAATTGATTTTCTTACAAATGTTTATATAATCACCACTATACAATATAATTTATAATTGCTATTGCAATATTGAGCGGGCAAAAGAGTCATAAATGATTTAATTATATCGCGATTATAAAATCCTGCGAAAACAGATGAAGACGTGCTCCACCCTGCAGTTTTTCTAATAGTTTCTACAGTCACGCCAACAGCTTTTGCTTTTGAAGAAGACGCATGTCGCGCGCTGTGCGAGCTATAGACAGACATATCGATTCCGCTCTTGTGAAGCACGTCTTTTATCCAATGACAGGGTTTGACTTGTCACTTTTGAATGAGGTTTTCTATAGCTAATAAACAGATTGCTAGAAGTTCTCAATGAATCAGTTTTATTTTTATAACATAAAAGCGTCCGTGGTGGACAAATTTGTGGTTTCTCATTATAATATGGCAATTTTAGCAAAGGTTGACAAGTATTTGGTTTTGATGTTTTAATAGTTTCTGAAATCTTAATTGTTATACAACGAGGGTCAAGAATTATATTTTCTACTTCAATTTTGGTCAACGTTTGGACCCTGTGAGCTGTTACAATAGCTAACAATGTTACAAATTTTTAGATAGTAATTAGAGACTAAGCTCCTCGTTGGGATACATTTGTGATAAATAATCTAACACAATATCTACATTCCACGTAAATTCATATTTCGGTTGTGGTGGACGAGTTCTGTAAACACCTTATTTTTTTTTTTTTTTCTTTCTGGGCGTTTAGTATTTTTGGGACAGACTCATTTAAATAATCTATATCATAGGCTACACAAAAATTAAACCATTCTTTTAAATAACAATCATATTGTTTTTGAGTGTTTGGTGCTAAAGAGTTAATCATGATATCAACAGCAGAAGGGGTACACCCTGATAATATTGCTACTGCCAGGGTAAGACTTTTGTGTAGACGGTGTTGTAACCTGGAATCACCAGAGAGTAACAAATTAGTACTAGGTTTAAAATATAATATCTTTGATACTACCATATTTTTGAAAAGTGGATACCATGGCTGTGTAGGCCAGTTAGGTACAACTACTATGCCCATAACTTAATCCGCTATTATTTTATTTAAAGTTTTGAGAATAATGGCAAAAGAGGGAACGCGTAAAACAATTGATTATTCCAATTAATCGTAAAAGCATCAATACAAAATGCATAACGGTCAGCTTTCCAAGATACATATCTTTTGCATTTCGCGTTGGATCTACTGGCAAATAAGTCAATTTCAGGAGCCCCAAAATTTTGAGTTATCTGCATAGGGAGCTAATTCCCATTCAGTTTCAGTTTGAAACTCGTGATTCGACATCTGCAACATGATTGTCAGATGATTTTATATATGATGCATAAATGAATAATTGTTTATATTCACAGAATTTCCAAATATTTCTGGCTATTTCATTTAGATGAGGAAATTGAACGCTACCCATACGATTAATACAAGATATTGCAGTAGTATTATCTACTCGAAGTAAGATTTGCAGCAAAAACTTTTAGGGCAAATAAAGCTGCTATTTTCTCTTCTTTTGTCCAAAACCCATTGGCTTTTTTATTTGCTTATGATGCACCCCAGCCTATCAATGAAGCATCAGAGAATATCTCGCGACTATAAATTGGGTAACGGATGAGGCAAGAAGACCCTGATATATCAGAGACAGATTGATATTAAAAGACCTATAAACTTCTCTTTTTTTTTTTTTTTTTTTTTTAATTTTTGAAATTTCCAATTCCTTTTTTACCCGGTCGCGTTTTTCTTGAGGGAGTTTTACACAGAAGTTTATTGTATCTAATTCGAATCCTAAAAAATTGCAGGTGGTATTTGGACAAATAGAACTCTTTTCATAATTAATGAGAAGTATTGTATTATTTACATTTTTTGTAAATACCAACGGACAAGTGTTCAAGCCAAATGGTAAACAATTAAATTCATAGCATTTTTGCTCAAATTGGAAACGTAAGTATTTTCTAAAACTTAAATGTACGGGTATTAAAAAATATGCGTCCTTTAAATCAATAGAGGCCACATACACATAGCAATTTGGCGTTATTAGTTTTATGGCGGTTCTCAAATCCTCCATTTTAAAATGTGGGGGACTGATAAACTTATTTAGCTTTTTTAAGTTTAGAATAAATCTTTTATCATCATTTGGCTTACCCACAAAAAATATACTACACAAAAAATCTCCATCAACTCTGCTGCACTGGGAAATAGCACCTTTATCTAATAATTTACTAATCTCAGTCTGAAAATGCAACTGATCACTTTGATTAGGTTTATTTTTAGGATAATCATCCTGTACAGGTAATGATGTAAAGGGTATTTTATACCCTTCAATCCAGGAGTGTATACCTGGGTCGTTTGTGAGTATGTGCCACACATGTGAGAAATATTGTAACCTACCTGCTAATTTAGTTACCTGAGTAACTACTGCCTCCTAAGACTCCTGAAGTGGGCATTGTTGCGGCTGGCATATTGTGACGACGTCGATTTGCGCCTCGTGTCGTTCTGTTGAGCAGGTGTCGATGGGCCCGCAGTCCGATTTTCCTTATCATGCAATGCGTAATCAGCTGCGGGTGTTTCCAGTTTAAATGGTTGCCAGGGTTGGTAGGTCTGTTATTTTGTGTTAGGTTTTGTGACATAAGATTTCAACTCTTGGCTTGATTTAGTAAGGGTTTTTGAGGCTTTTAAGTTTTCAGGTAATGTTTCCCCGAAAAGGTATTCAACTTATAAAGGTATTAGGTATAAAGGTATTCAACTTATTATTGAGGGTAGAAATCAAAAAATTTCGTCTAAGTTTTGTATCAATGTAACGGGTGTCACATAATAAGCGTCAGGCATCGCTTATATGTTTTAACAGAGTTTGATTGAACTCCGATTTTTCTGTAGCCATATATTGGCTACAGAAAAATGACACTAGTTAGAGCTGATAAAACGACACTAATTGGCCTTGTCGTGCAGCCAGTGAGGAATCTTTTTTCAACAGAGCTTCAGATATTGCAGATTTGACTTCCGCGTTCAGCAACGGTGCCTTGAACAGTTGACAGTTGCCAGGGATTGGATAATTGTCTATATATATTTTTTTTTATTTTTTTTTTACTTTGTTCAAACCATTTTGTATAACGTTGAGCAACCTTGTGGCAATATCTCTATGAATGTCTTTTCCTACCGGAGTTTCTTCCTTTGGTGCATCGCCTAAAAGAGTGAGTATATCTTCATCTAAATGTTCAGAGACAACAATCACTTCAACGTTTTTATCGGACCCTTCAACTGCAGCAGAAGTGGACGGTTGCGGTGTTAACTCTTCCAATACAGTAGGTGCGATTGGAAATATGGTTTCGTCAGGTACAGGAGGTACGGCAAGACTTCCATATTTTGTTCTACATCTGAACACTTATAATAGGGAACATATTCGTCCGCTTCAGAGCCTGGAAGGCAAAAACGGTGTAGTCTAAATCGTGAAGGAAATGATCCCAAAAATCATTCGCATCACTATAGACTTATACATTCAAATTACTGCGTAGTATCGAATTTTGTATACTACCTATAAAGTATTGGTGAAGGCAACAGTCCCAGTGTACTGTTCGCATCACTAAAATATACTGGAAGGCAAAAACGGTGTAGTCGAAATCGTGAAGGAAATGATCCCGAAAATCATTCGCATCACTATAGACTTATACATTCAAATTACTGCGTAGTATCGAATTTTGTATACTACCTATAAAGTATTGGTGAAGGCAACAGTCCCAGTGTACTGTTCGCATCACTAAAATATACTGGAAGGCCAAAAACGGTGTAGTCAAAATCGTGAAGGAAATGATCCCGAAAATCATTCGCAACACTATAGACTTATACATTCAAATTACTGCGTAGTATCGAATTTTGTATACTACCTATAAAGTATTGGTGAAGGTAACAGTCCCATTGTACTGTTCGCATCACTAAAATATAAGTCTAGTCTAGAAAATAGACAGTAATTTAAGCACCAGTGATTTTATGGTTCATGTATCATAAGTATCGCACAGTGTCGAATATTTGTACACTGTCTACGATCTTATGGTCGTGAAGGTAGCAGTCCTAAAAGGACTCTTCGGTTCACAATATATATATATATATATTATTTTTTTTTTTTTGTCGGTAGAGGTATTTTACTACCGTATATAATAATAAACTATATGTACTGTAATATAAAGCTTTACACAAAGGCACATAAAATATTAATGCAAATAATTATAAAAAGACTCACCCGATGACAAGTCGGAGCTGCTGGAGTACGATGTTCGCCGTCGTTTCCGCAATTCACGTCGTAATTTGTTCAGTAAACGTTCACTACTTTCTCGATGTCTCCTCATTCTACCCATTTTTAAAGACACTTTTTACACTAATAACACTTACACTTATTACACTATAATATAATTTACACTATATATTTTAAAAATTATAATAAATAAATCTACTATATAAAAAAGAAAAATAGTAACCACTGAGACGTGTAACGACCGATACTGCACGAAAACAGATAATGAGACAAAAATGGAAGCGCGCGCGGCTCATCGGTTTGGGTGGGGATGGCGAGTGGTGTGGGTAATAGTGGGGGAATTAGTAAAAAAATGTCTTTTTATTTCAGATTTCTTAAAAAATTCTTTAAAAAATTCGTGATAATGACCGAGAAATACGGAACAGTACTACAAGTAAAAATAATCGTGAGAATTGAGCAGCACAAGCATAATGTAAAACTATGTAGACGATAATGTGATCATAACCTACCTAGATAATTTTACGGTTTTCGATGGTTCAATCTTTATATATGAAAATATCACTAAAAAGTTTAAAATAAAATCTTTTTTAAAAAAAATTGAACCGACTTCAATATCACTGAAAAGTATAAAATAATTTAAATATTATTGAAGTTGGTGTCAAATATACACAGCCGGTAAGCTAACACCAACTTCAATAATATTTAAATTATTTTATACTTTTCAGTGATATTGAAGTCGGTTCAATTTTTTTTAAAAAAGATTTTATTAATCAGGTGATCGGCCTCCTGCAGTAGCGACCTAGTAGGAGCAACCACACAAAGATATTGCTTACTGCCGGATTCGGACCTTTCATTTGATACTACTTAGAATTGATGTTTATTTGAAGTAAAAAAAATACAAAATGTCGGCTAACGGCAGCCATATTTTTTTTTTTTGGAAAAATACTTGTATACATAATATGTGTATAGAGTATGTCACACCCACATCTAAGAGGAATCGAATGACAAATTTTAACTCGCTATCCATCAAGCCGTTTAGGCTGTAGGCCGTGCCAAAGAAATAGACATACATACTTACATACATACTGTCGAAAAACATAACCCTCTTCCTGGGAAATTCGGGCAATAAAGGAACCCCGAGGTTGCCTGTCCACCGGAGCGGAGCAAGGCAGCGGAGCGGAGAAAAGGAGAATATTAACCAATAAGATTGCACAAAAACTCCGCTCCAAAATCTTAGTACAATCTTATTGGTTAATATTTCTCAGTTTCTCCGCTCCGCTGCCTCGCTCCGCTCCGGTGGACAGGCAGCCTTAAGGTGCGCGTCCATTGGCACGCGCCGGACGCACCGCACGCACGGCACGCAACGGATTTTAGTTTGCTTTCTATGATTTTACATAGCGCTGTGTCCATTATCCGCGCCCGGCATTTTCCGATGCGGGCCGTCAAAATCATAGAAAGCAAACTAAAATCCGTTGCGTGCCGTGCGTGCGGTGCGTCCGGCGCGTGCCAATGGACGCGCACCTTTAGGCCCAATTCACACCAGAAGAGCAGCGGACGGAAGCGGCGCGGCGCGCACTTTCACTGTGAAAGAATTTTAGACTTTATCTACAATACGTAAAAAACCAGTATCGCTTGAAAAGCTCAAAGAAGCCGCGCGGTTGCCCGCGCCTGCGCGAGCAGTCGCGGGCGGCCGCGCGACTCATCAAAGCGGCCGCGCGGCTGCGCGGGCATCCGTGCGGCTACGGGGACTCGCGCCGCACAGTGGACGGAAAAACGAGGTTCCCTTTCATAGGATTTTTGAAAAATTATAATAGTAGTGTATGATTTCTTGGTAAACCGTACGATATTAAAGTTTTGGAAATGATAAGCTTAGTTAAGATAACAACTGAATTTATTATATAACTTAACTAAATTAATGAATTGTATGAATAAAATGAAATAAATTTCTGCTTTGCTTTCTTTTTCTTTCTTCTTCTTCTTGTTCAGAAAGAAGTGCTATGATAACCAATTCCATTTTAAAAAGTTTTTTACTTTTAGTTTATTTACTCCAAAACAAAAAAAAACACACCGTGTGTCGAACGAATCTACAAACTAGACTGAGCCAGCGGCGGCCGGTAGCGGCGCGAGGCGGCTGTGAGCGGCCGGGCGCGGCCTCTTGCGCCTGCTCTGCCGGCCGCGTCGCGCCGCTGCCGGCCGCTTCGCGCCGCTTCTGGCCGCTTCCGTCCGCTGCTCTTCTGGTGTGAATTGGGCCTTATGGTGCGAATTCGTCTGTCACATTGGGAAATATATTCAGTAAGTAGGCTAACACCAACTTCAATAATATTTAAATTATTTAACTCTTTTTAGTCTGCTGTCCATTGAAGCCTGTTTAATTTTTTCAAAAATATTTTTTAAAGAGCTTTCGGATATCATCTATTGTCGGTTGAACTGTCTTCGTGTGACATCCTAGTGGTGCACTTTGGTACCAGCTGAAGGACCAGATGTTAGTGTGCTTCTTTCTGGTTTCAGCGATCACATAGGATATTGGGAATTGGCTGTAGGGGAGAACAGGGTAATGGGAGCCTACTAAGGGATAATTTTGATAAAAACTATATTTGTTAACATTCTTATAATTTTTAATTAGGAACTTTTACATTGATTAATTAAGTCTATTTTAATCACAGTTATAATCAATTACACTCATATTTTGAGGTAAAATAATGAATTTACAAAAAAATTCAGTCGCTCCCATTACCCGACACATTCGGGTATTGAGAGCCCATTTAAGGCTCATATGGGAAATGGGAGCCACAATATTTACTCCTTCCCGAAAACATACTTTATATGAAAAGGACAAATATCAGAATCTGGACTATCACTGCCAGAACATTCTTTATGGGCCCAATTTCCGCTACTTCTGCATCGGTACAACATCTCCCCACTGTTTCCCGTGTCTAAACAAATTGCACATAAGGTTTCCTCTTCTGAATATTCTGACTCATCGTCGCAATTTGCATTCTCGTCTTGATCAGTAGATGAATCTTCAACACCACTTTTAGTCATAACAATTTTTTTTTTGTCTTTTGTTCCTGGTTGTAGTCTTCTTGTTTTTAACCTCTTTGGCTTTGGTATGTTTTCGTTTGTTACATTTTCCTTTACTACATTTTCCCTTGGCACAATTTTCTTTATTACAGTTTCCTTTATTTTTTCTATTTGTCTTTGTCTCTTTTTCAGTCCTTTTCCTCTTCTTTTCTTCAAATACTGCTTTCATTGGTGTGCTTGTTAATATTTCAGAATGCTGTTTGTTCTTCAACTTGATACTCCTTTTTCTATTGAAGCTACTCTAGTGTAGGTTTTATTAAACAGTCCTGCAATGTCGTATGGTGTAATTTTTATTAAGTTTCTTGATTTTAAATACAAGTGGCACTCTTTGTTATAAGCTCTTTTAAGCGGAGAATAAAAAGCAACGTCAAGAGGTTGTAGACGGGGCGATGAATGTGGTGGAATGCTAAGCATTATGACATGGTTTTCTTTTGCCAATTCCCAAGCGTTTTCTAAAGCATCAACCGTCCAAGAAGCTTTTGTGGTTGTCCGATTTGTTTTACGTGGAATCTGAAATAAAAAGGAGATAGAGATATATGTCTAGAATGAAGTAAAATATACTGTGTAAGGTAATGGGGTAATGGGAGCTATGTCGGGTAGTGAGAGCCATGCAAGGCTACCATTACCCGCTGAACACCATATTGATAGGTAATAACATAAATATTTAATTCTACTTTCAATAACAATTAAACCAATTGGACTTGTTAGTAAGCATAAGGGCTCTAATAAGCATAAACAAAAAAAAAAAACACTATAAATTCATGCTTACCTTGGCGCTGGCGATCAACAATTTTTTGTAAGCATGGAGCGGAAAACACACAACCGGCACTCGTGACTAAACGCATGGCACTAACGACTTGTGTTCGTCAGGCGAAGTTTGTCGATGGTTGACGGAGGCGGCCGAGTGTTTGCGATCGCGCAAATGTAGGTACTTCCCGTTCAATCATCATCGCTCCTATTACCCGACCGCTCTCAATACCCCGCGCTCCCCTAATCTGGAGCTTTGTTTGTGACTGCAACCGCGTTTGCCGTCAAATCAGCAGCTTCACTCCCTAATACTCGTATCCCTGAAATAAAACTATCGTAAAATTAAATTAAGTTGACGTTAAACGATTCGTCCGAAGGACGTCCGAAATACCCAATGAAGACGAAGGTTTTTAACCAGTGTGTGATGCCAGTGATGACATATGGTACTGAGACGTGGTCTCTAACGGCTGGCCTATTAGAGCAGTTCAGAGTCCAACAACGAGCCATGGAGAGAGCTATGCTCAGAGTTTCTTTGCGCGATAGAATCCGAAATGTGGAGATTCGCTGAAGAAGGTAACCGACATAGCTCTCAGAATCTGCAAGTTGAAGTGGCAATGGGCAGGCCACATCGCGCAAAGAACCGATAACCGTTGCGTTGAATTTGCGTTGGGGAAGAAAGGTTCTCGAGTGGCAACCACGAACCGGAAGACGCAGCGTTGGCAGGCCTCCCACTAGGTGGACAGACGACATTGTGCGCGTCGCAGTTAACCGATGGATGCAAATCGCCAATTGTCGTTCATTGTGGCGTTCTAAGGGGGAGGCCTATGTTCAGCAGTGGACGTCTTCCGGCTGATGATGATGAACGATTCTACCATAATTTTTTAGAGAGTAAGGACGCGACAAGATGGCAAATATCATCCTACAATCTATTTACCTATCCGTATCTGTGCCCTACTCCTACACACATCTCTTTTATATGTTTACATTACTCATGATATTCTATGTAATTAGCGTACCAAGCATAACACATGTACTTAGAGACGTGAAAATATGTGACTTTCAATCCTTGGTAGGTACTTACTTTTCACAGTAATTTGAGAACGTATCGCGGTGCCCAATTACGCACGGAGATGCCGAGAGAACAGCGAATAGTATCACAAGGACCATGATAACAATTCTACTCAATCACGGCAATGAGTGCGACTTGGTCTGACAATCAATTTCAATTTGAACGAGAGCGTCGGTCGCCCGAACGATTTGCACACGCAGTGCTAATAAAGCACTAAACAGTTTATTTGTCGAGGCCGCAGTGTCACAGAGCTTCAAGGCTCCATCAGTGCTGAATTTGCGTTCGTCGTGTGTTCATTACAATATAGTTGATAGTTATTGTGAATAAACTTTGTGTTTTATGTCGGCGTCGCTGGTCGTATATTTGGGAACCTTATGTGAAGTGCATCAATAATGACTACGTTCGGAAGGTGGACGCTGTGCGATGGAGGGATGACCGGTGTTCAGGTATGCTTTTTAAACAATATTTTAACAGTTATGTGTCTTATATAATGCGATGATTAATAAAATAGCAATGAATTTAAATATGCATATGCCGCATAAATCTTGACTTTGTTCATTGCATCTACTTTTAAAGTGGAGTGCGTAGACCATGTAGTATCTACTTTGGAACTTCCTTCCCTACAGAACGAGCAATAGTACCTACCTACGTGATAGTACCTAACATAAATGCATGCCCCTATTGTTCTACATCTACAAAGTATATAAAATGGAAGGAAGGATCTTAACTATTTTTGAACTTCCAAAAGCTACAACGCGTATCATTGTCAAGTAAAGTGCTAAAAACCTGTCATAATTAAACCATTAAGGATCCTATCGTTAAACCCGTTTGAAGTAAAATATTTAATACCTTTTTTAAACAGGGCCACTGATAAAATTACAGAAGAGTAAATTCCGTGGATAAAATTGTTAATTGACAGATACTTATTTGAATTACCAGTCCATTCGTTGTCCAAAAGTTTAGAAAGAATCCTAAATTTACACCTTTCCACAACTGTATTGCGATAGGTATCGATAATAATTACTACGTATATTGACGTCTCTACCTCATGTCAAGAAAGATGATAATAATACTGCTAATAGAGGCGGTGGTAGAGCTGAGTAGTTTGGACTTGATCTGCTAGTTCGTCTTTTCGCGTTAAATATACCGCAGCGGCTTCTATCTAGTGCTATAGGCATCGCTATACTATTATCGATGGCTGTAGGTATCAGTTTAGCTACTGATTTCTCGTTGTTTTTCTTCCGTTGCGGTATGCAGAAATACAGTCAGACACTAAGACTATATTTCTGAAACAAAAAATTTCCATTCATGGAATGCCATGTAAAAGCTGTCTGGTTCATTTAGGTCTACCATCTCATAGAACTATGAGAGTCAAGAAAGAGTACACCAATATCAGCTCAAGCACTTGTCCACTATAATATCTCCTGTTTAGTTAACTAATGTTTTCGAAGATTGGTAGCTCCGATGCCGTATCGATCAAAAGTGCACCATGGGAAATGATATAGTTATCACTATTTGGTCTTGATCATTTTGTGATAGGTAGTGTGGGATACTAATACTTATAGTAAGTAATTCCTAACTTGAGAACTTCATATGTGAATTATAATATTAAGGTATATGGGTATATGGCGAGGTCTGGGCGTGTAATAAGTGTGTTGGCATTCAGCTTCTCTCAATCTATCTCGTGAGGTCAGTGTAAATACGGTTCTTTTCATTCATTATTTATATGCATTATAGTGTAATCTCTGGTTCTTGTTGACTGTTGAACTCAAGTAGGAAAATCGTCGGGAAACGCGTTGACCTTTTTAGCTCTTTTTAACCGACTTCAAAAAAGGAGGAGGTTCTCAATTTGTCTGTATATTTTTTTTTTTATGTATGTTCGCGCATAACTCTGGCAATTATGAACCGATTTGAAAAAATCTTTCTTCCATCCATTCTTTAATCCGTTAATTGGGTCCCATAAAAAAATTATTGCTTAGTAATAAGTAGTTCCTGAAAAAACAAGAATGGTGACTGCGCACTGAGAGTTGGAGGAAAGCCTATATAGATGACTTTATGGTGCTTTTTAAGGACAAAAATGATCATAACTCTGGTAAATATTTACCAATTTCAATGATTCTTTTTTTATTCGAAAGAAGAAACCACTGTAATGAACCTGTATGAATTTTATCACAACCGGATAAGAACTTCCTGGAGGACCATGAATGATATGGAGGAATTTATCTGGTAAAAACCATACAACTGATGTTCTCCTTTACATTTCTCTGACAAATATGAACCGATTTCGATGATTCTTTTTTTATTCGAGAGAGTAAACTACTATGATGATTCCATGCAAATTTCATTACGATCGGATAAATTGTTTCTGAGTTTCTGAAGAAACATGAATTATGTAAAAGTATGTAGACGATAATGTGAAATCATAATGATGATAATAACCTACCTTCATTTTACCGTCTTCGATGGTTCAATCTTTATGTATGAAAATATCACTAAAAAGTATAAAATAAAATATAAAAAAAAAAAATTGAACCGACTTCAATAACACTAAAAAGCATAAAATAATTTAAATATGATTGAAGTTGGTGCCAAATATACACAGCAGGTACGCTAACACCAACTTCTTTAATATTTAAATTATTTTATGCTTTTTAGTGTTATTGAAGTCGGTTCAATTTTTTTTAAAAATATTTTATTATACAGGTGTAATGGGACTACGTACCGAAAACTTTTATATAAGATTTCTCATATTGTCCGTTACAACATTACAGAAACTAGGTATTTATATGGAAAATGACTAACTTTTTAATTTTTGAACATGTAATGAATACGTGCGGATTAATATTTATTTTACAAATTACATTGTTAATTTCAATCAAGCCGCCTGCCAAGCGTGGGAATTATGGCAACCCCTCCCTTCTAAGGGCTTTGTTCAGCAGTGGACTTTTCGGCTGCTGATGATTGCTAATTTTTCACAAATAAATAATTTATTATTTTTAAATTGAAATTAGGCTTTATTATTATACCAAAAATGATGTTATCCTAATTTTATTAAAAAAGCGGCATTTTTTTTGGAAAATCATGAAAAAGCCGATGAAAAATTTCAACTCTAGAATGTTCAGAATCATGTACTTACTGGATCCCTGGTATCGGTTTTCGGTACGATATCCCTTACACCCCGTATAGGACCGGACACTACTATACCTACTATTGCAGAGTGGTATTACTGAGCAAAGTAAAACGGGATATATTAGATCAACACATCTATCTATACTTATAATAAAACTGTAACAGGTCCAATTCTGCACATTGAAGATATTTTGAAAATTATATTTGGAGGGCATTCTATAACCGATACTGAGGCCGAAAATGTATTTTTTTTAATTTTTGTCTGTCTGTCTGTCTGTCTGTATCACGGCTGAGCATCACGCCGGAACTACTGAATGGATTCAAATGAAACTTGGCATGATTTGAGATCTTACTACGAGGTAGGACATAGGATACTTTTTATCCCGTAATCTAGCACGGTTCTTTTGGGAGAGGGTATTAAAGTCAAAATGGGTAGTTGGTTATACGCTTGGTCCGGTTTTATCAATTTTTCTTTATAATATAATAAATATCAGTAAGGTAAGACTCATAGAGAGTTGTTATCAAGGTTTCGTAATCGATCGGGTTAAGCAACGTTAGGTAAGGTCATTAAATAGATGGGTGACCGTTTCACGCCATTTGAACTAAACGGGTCCGTGCTTCGGAGAGCAAGTAAAAAGTGGGTCCCAGTTTTTAACCGACTATAAAAAAGGAGGTTATGTATTCGATGCGAATGTCTGTTATTAAAAGTTTAGTTAACGTAAAAATAGCGCAGGCGGAGCTGCGTGGGTCAGCTAGTCTATACTTATAATAAAACTGTAACAGGTCCAATTCTGTACATTGAAGATATTTTGAAAATTATATTTGGAGGGCATTCTATAACCGATACTGAGGCCGAAAATGTATTTTTTTAAATTTTTGTCTGTCTGTCTGTCTGTCTGTCTGTCTGTCTGTCTGTCTGTATCACGGCTGAGCATCACGCCGAAACTACTGAATGGATTCAAATGAAACTTGGCATGATTTGAGATCTTACTACGAGGTAGGACATAGGATACTTTTTATCCCGTAATCTAGCACGGTTCTTTTGGGAGAGGGGATTAAAGTCAAAATGGGTACTTGGTTATACGCTTGGTCCGATTTTATCAATTTTTCTTTATAATATAATAAATATTAGTAAGGGAACACTCATAGAGAGTTGTTATCAAGGTTTTGTAATCGATCGGGTTAAGCAACGTTAGGTAAGGTCAATAAATAGATGGGTGACCGTTTAACGCCATTTGAACTAAACGGGACCGTGCTTCGGAGAGCAAGTAAAAAGTGGGTCCCTGTTTTTAACCGACTATAAAAAAGGAGGTTATGTATTCAATGCGAATGTCTGTTATTAAAAGTTTAGTTAACGTAAAAATAGCGCAGGCGGAGCTGCGTGGGTCAGCTAGTACTTATAATAAAACTGTAACAGGTCCAATTCTGTACATTGAAGATATTTTGAAAATTATGTTTGGAGGGCATTCTATAACCGATACTAAAGCCAAAAATGTATTTCTTTTTATTTTTGTCTGTCTGTCTGTCTGTCTGTATCTCGGCTGAGCATCACGCCGAAACTACTGGATGGATTGAAACGAAACTTGGCATGATTTGAGTTAATACTCCGAGGTAGGACATAAGATACTTTTTATCCCGACATTTGGCACGGTTCCCTTGGGAGAGGGGACTAAAGTCGAAATGTGTACTTGATTATACGCTTGCTCCGATTTTAAAAATTTTTCATTATAATTATAATAAATATTTGTATGGGAACACTCATAGACAGTTGTTAACAATGTTTGGAAATCGATCAGGTTAAGCAACGTTAGGTAAGGTCATTAAATAGATGGGTGACCGTTTAACGCCATTTGAACTAAACGTCTCCGTGCTTCGGAGGGCAAGTACAAAGTGGGTCCAAGTTTTTAACCGACTTTAAAAAAGGTATTCTATGCGAATGTATATTATTGAAAGTTTAGTTAACGTAAACACAGCGCGGGCGGAGCTGCGTGGGTCAGCTAGTTATTAATATAGACATACATTCTTAACTTCCAGAAAACTCACTAGGTACATAGTTGTATAAAGCAAAACAGTGACCCAAATACAAACCAATTCCATGAATTTACGTGACATATTCGTCGTGTTGCGATGGAATGTATTGCATTATTATATGCAGTAGTACTAGGTTCACATAGCGGCCTCCCACATGATCTAGGTCGTAAAGGATAACCAATTTTGTGATATCTTGCAGCGGCGATGACGTAATCTGGAACAGTGAACGTAGTAGAAAGGAAAAGTGGGCGAGCTGCCTACTGAGCGCCTACAACCTCGAGTTGCACCCACGCCTGTCCAGTCCTGCACCCTTCCCCGCCTAACGAGGTATCGGTAGAATTGAGAAAGGATGTCTTAAATTTCTATTGTTGGCAATAATATTCAGCTATTCTAACATTATTTTATATTGAATTCTGACGGTTTGTATGTGATAATGCGGTTTCAAAATTGTTCACAGGCTCATTCAACATTGATATTGTATAGGTACTATATTACCCGTGGGGTCCTGGGTTAGAATTGCATCCCCCATCTCCTCTCGTTGGGTGTCGTAAGAGGTGACAAAGCGAGAACAGGAAGACGGGCAGCGGCATCTTTCTTTTGGATTTATCTGCCACCTATTTTGCGATCCTCAAGCCGCCTGCCAAGCGTGGGGATTATGGAAACCTTCAGGGTTCAGGGTTCAGAACCTTTGTTCAGCAGTGGACTTCTATCGGCTGCTAATGGTTGTATAGGTATCATTTAAAGTGCTTTCGTGTTACAGTCTATTATAAAATTCTTCAAGTACAGGGAACGAGGTAAGAGAGAAATGAAATGTAGAGCATGCTTTTCAAGGTTTTACTAGAGCAAGAAGTCAAAAAATTTCCCGTAACTAATAGGTACGATGGAAATGTACTGCGTTTTATTTATACGGGGTGTAAGATGATGATTCTGAACACTCTAGTGTTGAAATTTTTCATCGGCTTTTTCATGAATTACAAAAAAAAAACCAATTTCTTCAAAATAAAATTAGTATAATATCATTATTGGTATAATAATAAAGCATAATTTTAATTAAAAAAATTATTATTAATTTATATATGTGGAAAATTTATTAAATTATTCATTTATTTATTCTTTATGCACTAAAACACTACATAGGCAATTTATTAATAGGCAATTAACTATTATTATTTTAATAAATTAGCAATGTAATTTAAGAAATAAATATTACTCCGCATATTATATTCATTACATGCTCGAAAATTAATAAGTCAGTCATTTGTCATTTTCCATATAAATGGTTTCTGTAATGTTGTAACGGACATTATTTGACATCTTATAAATTTTTTTTTCGGTACGATGCCCTTACACCCGTTTTAACAACTCTGACAATGGCAGTGCTCTCTCTCGGTAGCGTAAATAAAAATATAGAGACCTCCTAGCATAAAAAATAGTTTCTATATTGGGTTTAATGCTTTTAGCTATGGTAGGACCTCAAAGACGCACCTTGATCAAATATACGCACTACAGCTACGTTTCTTAAAGAATTTGGTACCACGGAATATTAAAAATAAATATAAAGATGACTACAGCAAACTATTTGCTTTTTGTACAATTATGCCAATACATCAAAAAATTAAATTCGCGTTACTCAACGAACAATTTTTCAACAGTAGCCTAAAAATAATTAAAGATCTTAACCCATGTCATATGATAACACGAAGTATCTTTAACGCTAAACTTTTGATGCCAAAATATTCTAACTTGTATGGTAGAAAAACGATGAATTACATGATACCTCACCTTATAAACCAATTACCTATCAAATTAAGAGATGAACTAACAAATAAAAATATAAAGTACAAGTTAAATGAGTTTTTCTTAAACAGCTTACACAGCTAAATAAAATCACGAACAGATATTATACGCACATACAATCATATACATTTATACTTTTCACTTTTCCATACACATATTTATATATATTTAAATATAGCATGCAAACAAATGCTATCATCCTATGTATGGGGAGCTTGCTTCAATTTGATATTTATTTTTAAACATACATGGAAAATGTATTTCCTTTTCGGTTATATGCACAGAGTACTTTTGTGTATTATTAGAAAGTTGGTTGTTTTTTATGACGGCATAATACACACATCAAAAGTGTCTAGGGATCAACATATATTTTTGCAATAACTTTTCTCCTGATTGATATTAATTAAAATTTTCTTTAAGGATTCATCAAATAAAGTGTTTTCGTTTGTCACAGTAACGATAAACCAAGTCACCTTTGCATTAATAAAGAAATTTGCCATTTTCCTAATAAAGGGATTTTTGACATTTGAACCACTAACACAAAAGTTCGAAAAAAAGACTGAAATAACAGTTTTCTTTAAAATTTTATTGGGTAACTTAAACAATTAATAATCCGTGTTTCTACCGCGAACACTAACAACACAAGAACATCGGTTTGGCATACTCAAAATGAGTTCATCCAAATCACGCTGTGGAATGGCCGCCCATGTTCGTTGCAACAACAAAAAAAGGTCTTCTTGCGACTGGATACCCTCCATATTCGGCAGAGCTCTTCTCTGTAGCATATCCCATGCATGCTCAATCGGGTTCAAGTCTGGCGACTGAGCAGGCCAGGGCAGGACATTGATGTTAGCTGCGGCGAGAGTCTGTCTTACAACTCTTGCGGTGTGCGGTCGTGCATTATCATGCATTAACTGAAATAAGGGACCGATTTGCACTTGTAGAGGAACGATGACGTCTGATACAATCGTCTCAGCATAAATTTGAGCGTTGAGGTTGCCTCTGATCCAAATCAACTCAGTTCTTCCGCCGATCCAAATACCCGCCCATACCATGATGGTTCCACCACTATAAGGATGGACTTCCTGGCAGGATTTTAATCGCTGTTGGCGTCCAGGGGTTCTCCAGTGTCGTATACGTCTTGTATCCGGTCTCATACCAAAACGAGACTCATCAGAAAAGCACACGAAACGCCATTGTTCTTCTGCCCAATTTCTGTGTTCAAGAGCCCATTGATATCGAATTCTACGATTGTGCATTGCTATAGGTGGTACCCGTAGCGGTCTTCGGGAATGAAGGTTCACTTCATGCAAGCGGTTTCTGACTGTTTGGTCGCTAATTAAGTTCCCTGAAGAGTGATGAAGCCTCACGGCTAACATCATGGCAGTTATTGTTGGAGCTCTTCGAGTTAAGATTTGAATATATCGGTCTTGTCTCCGTGTGGTGCAGCGATACCGTCCTCCATGGCGCTCAGCCACGGTACCAGTGCTTCGGTAACGTGTCCAAAGTCGACTGATAACACTCTGACTTGTATTCAGAGCTAAAGCCACAGTACGTTGCCGGGAACCAGCTTCTATCATTCCCACGGCTCTGAGCATTTCTTCCCTGCTTAAATGACGTCGCCGCTCCATATTAACGTTGGTTTTAATCAGTAGTAGGGAAACAGTAGCACTAATAATGTCTTCAATGCGTTGTATGTTTTTATAGGGAAAATATTGACAGCTGATTTTCATCTTTTACTCGAATTTGATTCACAGTTCCTGATTCAAATTATGAAATGCACCAAAAAGGATCCATATAAATTTATAAAATCATAAATTTATTACAAAGCCACATCTCAATCTCAAGAAATCCGCTTAAAAATGCTTGATCCCTAGACACTTTTGATGTGTGTATAATATTTTGTTGTGTGAACTTAGCTAATAATTAGATAATAATTTCGACGTTACTGGTGTACGGTAAAACTCGAATGAGTTTATGATGCAACTTTAGTCCATATTGATGTTTGTACTTTTTTCTTGAATAAATAAATAAATAAAATGTAAATTATTTAATAATTTGTATTTTACTCCTGGAAAATCCCCTGAAAAAACTCTGAAACGATTTCATCATTATTACCCGACTACGGAACGGAGGGAGGGTGATTTTAACAAGAATGTATGTATGTTTATCTGTTCCGGCATATCTTCTAATCTACTTAAAATAATTTGACAAGTAGGGTGTCGCTAAAAGCGTCTTGATTGTCCGCCAGTTAAAAGCTATAAAATATCACATTATTAGACTGCAATTTTATCCGTAGTCGGGTTTTAGTTTTAAAACTTATTAATTTTGTTAGAATGCGATGGTAGCCTATAGTGGTTATGGGACCCGCTTGACACATTGTGGACGCCGGGTCGAACCCCACTCCAGCCTTGGCAGTACAAATGTGATATGCGCTTTGTGTGAAGAACTTACCATTTGCTAATTGTAAAGGAAAACATTGTGAGAAAGCTCAGGCATACCTCAGAAATTACTTGAAAGGTGTATTGATTTTGTAGTGTATAATACGTACAGCTAAGAACTGCTCAGTTTGCCTGCGTCGGTTTTTCCGTCGTTTCTTAAAGACGCCTAAAAGCCTTTTCTCTAGCCTTTCAGACACTCTTGTGTCTGAAAGGCTAGAGAAAAGGCTTTTAATAAGCCAGTGTGTTTTGCCATCCCCGATTCCGTCGTCGCGTTCCATCATGTCATGGGACTATAGTCAAGCCAATGCTTGGCTCTAAATGATATAACTGAAGCCAATGGCTTGAGTAAAAAAGAATCCTTCCGTGGATTGTGGAATCCACTATAGTCCCATGACATGATAAAACGCGGCGAAGCAATCGGGGATGGCAATACACACTGGCTTATTGAGAAGACCTATACCACTATAGGCCTTTTCAAATCGACACTTGCCCAGCAGTGATGGTATTAGGGGCTAATATTATTATATTATCTACTAGCTGACCCACGCAGCTCCGCCCGCGCTGTGTTTACGTTTACTAAAGTTTCAATAATATACATTCGCGTAGAATACAAAACCTCCTTTTTTAAAGTCGGTTAAAAACTTGGACCCACTTTGTACTTGCCCTCCAAAGCACGGAAACGTTTAGTTCAAATGGCGTTAAACGGTCACCCATCTATTTAATGACCTTAGCTAACGTTGCTTAACCTGATCGATTTCCAAAAATTGTTAACAACTGTCTATGAGTGTTCCCTTACAAATATTTATTATAATTATAAAGAAAAAATGATAAAATCGGACCAAGCGTATAACCAAGTACCCATTTTGACTTTAATCCTCTCTCCCAAAAGAACCGTGCTAGATTACGGGATAAAAAGTATCCTATGTCCTACCTCGTAGTAAGATCTCAAATCATGCCAAGTTTCGTTTCAATCCATCCAGTAGTTTCGGCGTGATGCTCAGCCGAGATACAGACAGACAGACAGACAAAAATTAAAAAAAATACATTTTCGGCCTCAGTATCGGTTATAGAATGCCCTCCAAATATAATTTTCAAAATATCTTCAATGTACAGAATTGGACCTGTTACAGTTTTATTATAAGTATAGATTATTCTGTTAGACATTTACAAAAGTAATCTCAACCTGAGTAGAAATGGTAGAAATAATCCATAAAATAAAAGTCTTACCTACATTCTTTAATTACTGACAAACAACATACAGCAGCTTAAAGTCTCACTATTATCTAGCTAGAAATGAGCTAGAAGTAAATAACAGGGTGAACTTGTTTCGACTATTTCTATACAAAAAAAAATGATCTTACGAAAAACATATGCATATCAACCAGAGAGAGATACCGTGTAGAGCCATTAGTTTTTTTTTAAGTTTTGATCCTGCTGATGGATACAGGATAATCAACCTTCCCTCCCTTTAGTTTACCTGGCTGTGATAGAAGTCAAAGTCAAATCATGAAGGAAAAAAGGCAGTTAAGAGAAGAGGTCAAAGACCTCTAAGGTGGATGGATATGACTGTGTATTGAGAATTTAAAATTGTAGCTACTGATTTAGCTCTGCATGTAGGTAGAGTTGAAAAGCTCGATGTAGGACATATTCTCTCGTCTACCTCAGCTAAATGTGGTTTAAATACTAGTCATACCTTTGCATTACATTTGTGCTGAATATGTAAAGGCAGCTTATACAGTTCCAGTTCAACGCAGGCAGGTCATATTTCAGGTGTATGTAAACATGGACAGCGAATGTCAATTGCAATGTAAACAAGAGGTGTTAGAATCGCTCGCACTTCTACGATAATTGCTCGGTTTCGAAACAACGGACCTATTGTCGTCAGCTTCCATAATATTTGCTCAGGTGTGCGCCGTCCAACGAGACCTGTGTAAATGAATGAGCCACGGCCGTGATAGTGCACCGCTGTGCGCATGTGTACGCGCGCTCGATAGCCGCACTACGCCCCGCGCTCGGGGCACGTGGCCATGTGATCGGCGTAAGGATTCCGAGCCGCCTGAGATGAAGGAGGCTGTGCCGCGACCCCACGGTCGTGGTCGAGAACGCACCTCTCGGGGCGAGCGCACGAGGGCCGCGAGAAGGCGCGGGGTGGACCAGCGATGCGCGCGGCGTCCGTCGGCGGCGCGCCAGTCGCACACTCGCGCGCGCCGGGGTGGGTGCTAGTCCGCTGCGCCGATCCTATCGCGCCTTCATACACTGCCGTATACTGATTATACATACGCAGATTTATACTATACATATTTTTATGTGCGCGTACACTACGAACGAGGTTCCATTTGTGATGTGTGTGAGCCGGAAGCGGAGCAGTGTCGCGGACAAGTGACTTCGTGGAAAATCGCGATATCGGAAAAGTGTTTTTCTTGTTTGTGCGAGGCGGGACCGGCGGCGGGCCTGCGGGCGGCCGTAGCGGCGGGTCGGTGGATGGTGCGGCGCGGGCGGGCGCCGGGGCGCGGCCGGCGGCGCCGCTAGTAAAATGTCGATACCCCTGAGCCGGGAGACCGTGCTCCCCACGCAGGTGAGTGCTGCGAGCTTGCTGTGAGTGGGTGCCCACTTCTAGCGCCTACAGAGGCCGCCGTCGGCGGGTCTCAGCTAGACCAGGCGTACCTATAGGATAAGCTCACGGGGTGCAGCTTCTGGGCTAATCTGGATGTGTTCCGCTTATTGAAATTGATTAAGTTTGTGATGTAAAATTAAATTCGTCACTAGGTAATTGTTCAATTATACCTATTCATTGAAATAGTAAATAATGTTGGTCTTTGGATTACCGCTATGGGTAAATTGGTCAATTAAGACAAAAAGGTAAGGTTTAGACCGCATCAACTCTACCTGAGTTTAAGAAGCGAAAAGTTGTTGAGTGTTAAATTATAATACCTAGGTATGTTACGTACGGGATCACATCATCTACCTATGTTATAAGATAAAAAAATACATATCTAAGATAGTACCAAGATAGTAATATATTATCGTGATAATACCTGTTTAAAATCATATGGACATGTTCTAGACTTCTAGTAAGAAGTTACATAAGTGGATTTATGTTTTTGATATCAGTTATTTGATTGATGATCTATAAAGTTTTCAGGGTCGCACGTATGTATGTACGTAGATGTTCAATTAATTTATTAATCAGATAGGCGTGACATTATATTATCCGCTATTTAAATGAATATGATAAAAAATAAAATTCTTTAATACGAATAATGTTGATTTTATAACGTGATAGAGTCCTGAACGTGACAAAGTGTGTCATGGGAAAATTAGGTTGTTTGTGAGATAAGCAAAATTGTTTGTTTTGTTCTCTACCCGTTAGAAGTACTTATGATACTCAAGTATTACCGTCACACTCAGAGCGCATTAATGAACCATTATCTCATTCCTTAGTAGCTTGAGTAGTACATTGAGATATAATGTAAGTACTAAATTATATCTCAATGGAGTAGTGTTGTTTTTTTATTTAAATCTACAATTATGTAACAATGAGTGTTATGTATGTACAGATTCATCAACGCTTAGTGATTCAATTTATTCTACCAATGATTGTGCGCTGTAATAGGGGTGCGTGCAGAGAGCCCTCAAATGGTGTAACAAAAATATGTTCGTTGTGCGCACCCTGGATAGTCAGCCGTAGCCGTAGGTCTTTCCAATATCAGACATTCGTAGCATCTAACTGCTCATAGCCAGTTCTAACAACAGTTGTTAAGCCAAAACAGAGCCCTAAGGGCACCTTGGACAAACGTGCATAAATGACCCCTTATAAAGGACGACAAGAAAAAAGTTGAAATTTTTAAATCTTCATTTGGTCTCTGATCTTTTAAATTTGGCTTTTGGTCGTGCAGAATAGATTTACCATGATCACGTTGACTGATCGTCGTTGAATAGGTGGCTTTCAACGGCTTATCACTAGTATTACGCAGAAATAATACTCACCAACCTCCACACAAACATTGATTAGTAACTACTTCTGTAGGTATACTCCAAAATAATCACACTGGTGATATAGATAATGTAGCCGATTTACAGTTACTGGAACTTCTCGTATGACGTAAGACGGAAAACATTATTGAAGGTAGTTAGTGAAGGAGCCTAAATGCGGAGGTATCTCCGTCATACAAAAGATCATTACCAAATAACGCACCTTTGCGTAGCGTTTTGTTCCTGCGATATACGCACGGTATAAGAGTCATATAACCTCATCATACCTTTAAACTTTTGGGAATCCATTATCGATTATTATTATTACCTATTACCGGGAATTACGCCATTCACCTTATGTTTTGGCTTGAAGAGTCTTATGAAAAATATTATATTACTGCCAATTTCTAACAAATTCTGCAGACCACAGCCAAAATAAAGAAATTCCGAATTAATGAACTCAATAATATCTGTTTGAATTGAAGACGATTCTTATAGTGGGTATGTTACCAACTCGTAATACTCGTTCTACTTAAAAGTTTTTTCATCCCCACTATAACCTGTAGTGGTATTCTGTAAGGAAATTTAATAAACTCGAAAGATGAATCCGTTGATATCTATAATCTGTAATCTATACTCTATACTTATAATAAAACTGAAACAGTTCCAATTCTGTACATTGAAGATATTTTGAAAATTATATTTGGAGGGCATTCTTTAACCGATACTGAGGCCGAAAAAGTAATTTTTTTAATTTTTGTCTGTCTGTCTGTCTGTCTGTCTGTCTGTCTGTATCACGGCTGCGCATCACGCCGAAACTACTGAATGGATTCAAATGAAACTTGGCATGTTTGAGATCTTACTACGAGGTAGGACATAGGATACTTTTTATCCCGTAATCTAGCACGGTTCTTTTGGGAGAGGGGATTAAAGTCAAAATGGGTACTTGGTTATACGCTTGGTCCGATTTTATCAATTTTTCTTCATAATTATTATAAATATTAGTAAGGGAACACTCATAGAGAGTTGTTATCAAGGTTTTGTAATCGATCGGGTTAAGCAACGTTAGGTAAGGTCATTAAATAGATGGGTGACCGTTTAACGCCATTTGAACTAAACGGGTCCGTGCTTCGGAGAGCAAGTAAAAAGTGGGTCCCAGTTTTTAACCGACTATAAAAAAGGAGGTTATGTATTCGATGCGAATGTCTGTTATTAAAAGTTTAGTTAACGTAAAAATAGCGTAGGCGGATCTGCGTGGGTCAGCTAGTAATAAATAAAATAATATCCTAGGACAATCTACACACGGTCATCTGATCCCAAACTAGGCAGTGCCTGTACTATGGAAACCAGACAACTGATACTAACACTTACATACTTTTTTTTGTAAATATATACTTAAATAGATGAAACACCCAGACACTTGGTGGGAATCGAACCCACGACCTATTGGTCAACGGCCAGGGTGTCTGACCACTAGACCAACAGGCCCGTCAGTATACCTATATCTATTTAACTTTCGAGTTTGTTAAATCTTCTTACAGAATAAAAACTCTGTTATTGATTATCAATCTAATTGGATGTAATAGGTGTACAAAGCGCTTTTTTTATCAAACATAAAGTGGACGAGTCTACATTAAGTCAGAACAGTTACTCGTTATAGATTTTTTGCGATAGCTTAATTTCCATATTAATAAACGAAATCACTCTGTCAAAATTAATGTATGTAAACACTAGCGTGAATAATGGTTTCGACGTGACTCACGATGCGCGAATACGAATTTGATTTCTTTGGTCCTTTTTTTTCTAATACATATAATACATATTTTGATTAGCAAATTCTTAATGAACGTTACGTTACCTACTTAATCTATATGGACAAGGATGTCCGCTAATGAAAAGCTTATGAACGGAACTTATAAGCATTATTCATAGTATAGCTATATTAATTCATATTATACACAAGTAAGTAGTGTTAATTATAATTCTGAGTAAAACATCTGGAGTACGTGGTACGACTTTATTCCACCACGCGCACAGGTAGAATGCGTAGAATACAATGAGATTCCACCTTAAATACTACTAGACATTTCCCCCCACCTCATTGTCATTACAACAACGAATTCATAACACATTACAAATACTACCTTCCAGATTGTTATTTTTAAAATACATCTCAAACTATTTTGAGTTGCATACCCTCAACAAGTTCACAATTATAAAACTATCTGCCAAAGAACTTTAAATCTGTGATCTTAAAAACAGAGTTTTACAATCACACTAACAGTAGAGCCGGTCCGCAAGTAAGTCCTAAAAGGAGATTATTGCAAGCATGTGTGCTTCCTAACGGCTACATCTTGGTTACGTTACTCTAAGTTACTTCCCAACTATGGTTCGGTCATAAACTTGACGTTGACAGTTAGCAGAATTGGGTCCAAGGTACATAGTTGTAAGTCGATGTACGACCGCCATAGATTACCAAAGGGCACGTTACTTTAAGGCACGATTACATTTGCATATTGGTCGTCTCAATCTGTTATTGTTCCCGGGACGCAACGCCGCCGCGCCGTAATAATATAATAATGTTCTGGGACAATACACACACAGTCATCTGTTCCCAAACTAGGCACAACCGGGACTATGGAAACCAGACAACGGATACTAATAATTATATACTTTTTTTTTTGTATTTACATACTTATATAGATATAACACCCAGACAATAATATGGCATATACCATGCAGCTGAAAAAAAATAACTTATGAAAATACTGCCCGTGAAATTTAAACCATTTTTGTAACTCTATATAAGTAAATAAATATTTACAGGTATCAATCTAGAAGCTGCATCTAGTTCCACATTTTTCTGTTTGAATGAACTACGTGTGTTAGTCATGTAACCTCTATTTCATGTTTTCTAGAGCCTATCCGGTTCGTGTTGCGAATCGCGAGTTAGTCACTCAATTGATTAATTTCGATGAACTTATAATTTTTTATTAAGCTAGCCAATTGAGTATAATTCCGTTTTGATGTATCTAACTCAAAGAGCAATGTGTAAACTCACGTCTATTGAAATAGGACAGTGACGCACTTACAACTTCTTACTAACAAAGTCAAGTTAAAAATGAAGCAATTAGCCTTAAATAATCAAAATGTAGAGTTCAAACACTTGTGTTTGCATTCAGCTGCAGGCACTTCACGGGTGGCTCTAGCAACTAATAGCACTATTGATGTTGGCCAATTAAAATCAATCATAATGCATACGAATGTGGAGCACGTTTTTATTGAATATGCAATGTAAATTGAGCAATTATCAATAAATCGTTTTATTTACATTCTACCTCTTAACCCATTACGTCAGAACAGTTAGGAGGGTGAAAATGATCAGAATCTATCTTCTATCTATCTATCTTATCTATCTATACTATATCTATATAAAACAGTAGAATTCAAAAGTTTGTTACCTCATCACGGGAAAACGGCTGAATGCATATCAATCCAATTTATATAGTGAAAGAACCTTAGAAGATAGGATAGATAAATCAGTGAAGATTTAGATTAAGAGTTATAGTTTGACCCTCCTATTGTAGGCACCCGCATACAAACAAGGGGACAGGGTTAGCTGGACGTTATGTTTAGCCATGCTACGTATTAGTTGGACTAAACCAAGGCTGGACTGGGGTTTGAATAGACTGGACAAGCGGGCGAAGCCGCAGGTGCTGCTAGTAATAAATAAAACTGACCTGAGGGCCTAGACAAGATACAATCGCTTCTTTGCGATTCTATTTCTTCATTCGCTAACGGTGTCTATTCCCTATAATTTGTCACGTGATTTTTCTATGACTTATTTATGTCATTCTCATACATTTTATACTTTCTATTCGCGTTAACGCTTGTAGAATGTCACTAGAGGGGCTGACTGAGTTTTTATAATCCTGAACGTAAACCTGTGAAATAGTTTGCGTAAAAAATACCCCATTGACTAGATCGTTTAAAAAACTTTTCCTTTTCTATAAAAATAGAACCTTGAAGTTCACACAACTTAAGGCTTAAATTTTACTCACTGTTGAGAAAGTTCGCTAATGTTCTCCATTCTATCTCGAAACTTGTCTCTAACGTTTGCTAATCTTAACGCTGAGTGGCCTTAGCCCCGCGGCGTCAGGTTCGTTGCTGTGGAAAGTTCAAGGCTCTATTGATCCATCAGATCGGGTGCAAGGTTGGATATTTTCGGCTGTTGTTTTCACGTTTGTATTTCCACGTATATGATTTCACGTAAATATGATTTCCGTCTATCTACGTATTTAGTTTGAATATTCTCTCCGTGAGTTAAATGAATAATAATAACTTATACTTCAAAAAGGTAAATTTAATATAATTGGTTTTTTATAAAAACTAGCAGTACCTGCGGCTTCGCACGCATTCAACAATTTTCGTGTTATACTTAAAAAACAAATTCAAGCGACAAGGGAACTGTAAGCAGCGCTAAGGCGCTTGGCACCTCGACCCGACAAACTCGAGCGATCCAACACGATCCAACTCCATCCGACTCAATGACACTCTATACTTTTATTGCCGAGCATATACTTCAGTCGGATACAAATCACTGGATTGAGTTTCATCGCCCACAAGTCCTTTCCACCGATCGACACTTTTACTCTAGAGTTGTTCGTGAAGCGATTGAAATTAAAAAATATAAAAATTTCAACCGGGAAGATGGCTTTAAGTTATCAGCTACATGGGAACCAGTGATTAAAATGACAAAACCTCGCTATTTGCCGGCGGTTAAATATACAGATACTGTGAGTGTAGTGTGTAGTGGGCTTAACGTTACAAGTGAAAGAACGGGGGTAGACGAAGATATTTCTGCCTCCCGCACGGAGCCGTCTCGCTGAACCAGTCTGCTTGTGACCACGGCTGGTGTAACCCGGCCGAAACGTCAAGCTAAAATATAAGGTAAATCGCGTTAATTCCCGATAAAAATAAAGTTTATCAATGACACTCAATCTGAATCGATCAGATTTGGTGCGACTCGATGCGGCTTAGTCTGAATCGATCCGAGTTAATGCGACCAAATCCGACACGATTCGACCCGATCAGACCCAACCTGACCGGATCCGACCCGTCGTAGTAGTCTACATAATTATTACTATGCATATTTTAAACATAAATACGACAACTGCTACGACAGTCGTGAAACCATTCTAAATCTATGCCAACGACAGCACTTGCTTCCTTTTTCGACTAAAGACCTTATAAATGATAGAAACTGGATATTACTTTACTTTATTTAGCCTTTACAGGTTCTATAACCAATCAGTTTACATCAAATGGCTTTACTTTTCTTAAACCTGTCCTAGACTGGAAAATCTATAAATAAACAAAGTTGTCACCATAACTAATAGGGAAAACGCTGCAAAGCGTCACGCAATCAAGTCCGCAATGGATATGTGTACTTAACATTATCTTAATGAGGTGTTTAGGTAACTGAAGGTAAATAGGGTCAAACCTCGACTAGATAGTCGGTTCAGTGTCCGGGCGTAGAATACCTTGGGTTGTCATAATGCATTGCAAGAACATGACTCACTGATTCTACGAAGTGATGGTCATCTGGATTTTATAGCTTTTTGTAGAGCCGCTGATTTACTGTACATGACCACTGCTTGCTAGAAAACGACTTTTTTAAGGAATCCATTTCTTGGGCATATATTTGTAGGTGTTTCATACACATGCAGGTTAATTCGGAATCTGAGCACAAACTGATGTCAGCCACCGGTTTTTTGATTTCTTGACTCATGTTCGTCGACACACTGCCGATGACGTAGGTCAAATAAATCTATATATATAAAAAATATTGTTTGTCTGTCTGTATGTCCTTTATAAAGGTGTGGTTTTGCATTTTTTCTATATTTGCAGACCGAACAGTTAATTGACATAATCAATTGATGAAAAATAGATTGATAATTCAATGGTTAATAACTAAAAGATAATTCATGATTAACGTTCAACCAAAATAAGAGCTCTCGAGCGCTCAGAATAGGTCCCAAGGTTGGCAACCGCGTGTGCTCTTGTTTACCTACTTTGCGCGAAGATTTGGTGCTAGACGGGGTTATTTTATAGTGACCGTTTCACACGGGATTTCTTTCCGTACCAAACTTTAAAAAAAAAAACATAATTGTACGTCTATCATTTAATGATTGATTTATGTTCTTTAAAATGTGTATATCAACGTCCGTAAATATGGCGAGAATGCAGAACCACATCCCGTATAATCGTAAGCTATGCATCATGTCATGATCTTCAGCAAAGTGTTGTGCATGAGCCCATTTCTGAGTAAAAAGAGCTAGATAAATAAAATCCACACGTTCCTTATTTTGAAAATTATGATTCCAATCTTGCAAATCGTGTTCTTGTAGCCCGAAAAACGCTCAATAAAATAGTTTCTTGTACTTACATATTATTCAGATTCAAAAACTTTAACCAACGTACGCTATTTTTAACACCTTTATCTCAAACAATGTTTTACAAAGCAAAACATAAGTATGATTTTTTAAACTTAAAAGCGTAATGGCACTTAAACCTTATCTTATATTACATTCTACAACAAAAGAACTAGTTAAATTTATATAAAAAGAAGCTTAAAAGTAACGCGTTTTACGACTACAGTAAAAAGTTTATGTCGAATTTTTCTCAGTTTATTATAGGGATAGCGTAAAAAGCATCTAAAATTTGCGAGAGAGAGAGAGAGAAGAAACGTAGTTTGTATACCAATACAAGTAAGGAAATATGATAAACTAGCTGACTCGCGCAGCTCCACCCTCGTTTTCTTAAATGTTTAATCCGTGATTTTTTTCATTATTTTATTTGGGGCAAAGACGAATCCAACAAATCAGAGAACATTAAAATCGCTCCAGTCGTTCTTGAGTTATAAATGGTGTAAGTAACCCGAATTTATTTTATTCATTATTATACTTACTAAAGAATTTAAGTAAAGTATTAACTTAATGCAAACTGACGTATTGTTTTTGTTATCAAAAGGAAAACTTCAAAAGTAGTGTTTACGATTTTCAAACTTTGATGATAGATCGGCATACTAGCATAAAGCTGGCACTTTAACTTTTTACTTTCTTGAAGTTATCAAACTATTTGACAACAAAAGTTTGTAGATACAACACACACTTACACATACACACACAAAGTTGTGTACAACAAAACCCAACCTTCTTTTGCGTAGCTGTTATTACTATAAATAGACACAGAGTATTTACTTAAGTTTTACTTGCTATTAAGCACGTAAATAGTTACCTACCTCTGTATTTTTTGAGTATTAAGTATTTTTTAATTCTTAACTTGGGATTACTTACTTATTCTTTTAACAAATATAAGCCACTGCTTCACTGCAATCCCACCAGATGGAAAGCGGTAATTCAACTATAAATGGGAGCACCCAAGCTTATTAGGAGAACACAAAGAATATGACTGAGTTTAGAGGTACCGCTGCATCGGTAGCAAAATCAACGGATGAGGCAACTTCTCAAACTTAAATGTCAACATAGCAACCTTACATACCGCAAAAACCTAACGCCAGTCGAATATGGCAAAGGAACTTCTTCATTCAGTCAGGCTACTCCGACCGACTTCAAGCTACATATAGCATACACTATGCCCTGCCGGTCTTAAATGGTACTTAGGTACTACCATTATTGGTGTCACATCTACTTCATATGATACTACCATTATGTACCATACCTACTTCATTTCTTCATATGTTTCTATTACCAGCTTTGCTTGTCAATATCAAGCTGTCCCACTGGAATTCTCTCCACGTGCTGTAACTGTATACATGTATTGGATATACTTCATCACCATTTATTGTTGACACGAACTATAGTGTTGGCCAATGAGCAAGATCTACAAGACGGGCAATGCTTGACAGATTAGTGTGAGTGATGTGACTTCACTATGACGTAGCATTTCTGATTTGTGTATAGAGAATACCGTTTCGGCGTTGAAAACTACGTCATAACTCATACTCCACACCGTTCTGGCTTGACTTGCAAGTCGTGCTAAGAACATAGATGTTATTTCGCAATTTGATTTGGCTCTTTCCGCGCATCTCGGCAAAACTGAATGCATTAACTAGTTGTTAAAAGCGCATATATATTGCAGTTTTATAAATAGAAATAACTACTTGTAACAAAGTAGAGAAGCTAAGTTTAATATTACTTTTTCTACTTGACTTTTATTACGTCTAGACACAGTCCACCTACACACATACATATCGATGTACCTACATGCAATACAAGTCCTTTAGCTAACTGGGTTATCCTGAGGCAAAGCCTTTATCTGCAGTTTATTGTCTCCATCTTAAACGGACTAATATGATATTCGATCGCATTCGTCTTATGCTGCGTACACACAGGCTCAAATAACGCCTACGAACGATGGCTGTCACCGAAACGTCAAGATATGACCAAAGAAGGCCAAGGATTCGTTGGGTTCGTTTGGTAGCTGGTCTTTTTTAATGTCCCGAGATATTATATTATAATGCTCCAAGGCTTACTAGGTACTCCAAAATTTGAAGCACAATCTAGATTCCAGACGGCTTCAAAAAGTTATAAATTAACGTCTAGCCATAAGAAGAGAAAGATGATCTATCTTGTACCATGTAGTATTATAGTTATACATAAGTATACAAGTGTGACATAAACATATTCAAGTTTTATAGTACATTCGTGTCGTCATCTATGTGAAGTCTATGTTTTTCTACTGACCGTGGTAAAGCCGCTGAAATGTCCAGATACATACATACATATATTCACGCCTTTTCCCCGAAGGGGTAGGCAGAGCCCATGGGCCGCTTTTCGCCCCCGTGAGATACGAGACGTGATGGGTGGCGAACCACATCGCCGCCATTCTGGTTAATTAAATTATTTTATGATTAACCATTGCGTTCTCACGAATAACGAGGGAAAGGGAAGGATAGGTGGTGTAAAAAGGAAATAGGAAAAGTAGGATAATTATTACCACCCAGGAGGGCAAGGGATGGGACAGTAATAGCTAGGGAAGCCGGGGTCGCATACCCGTATACTATACCACAACTACCGGACAGGTAAGTTGAGACGAGTATCCCATGACTACTGAAATGTCTAGATAGGAGTAAAGAAACCCATTCGTTATCCTTCGTTAGGCCGGTGTGTACGTAGCATTACGGGATTGGAAATGTTACGAAGTGTATGATTTATTACGATCTGCAAGCGTTAAGATAATGTTGGTATACTACCCTAGCAGCGTCATGAACCTATTGTTGTATTGTATTTGGAGACTATAACTAATATACTTATGTAAGTTGTGGACGAAAGTTTCGAAATTTATAAGTCGTAATTACATATAATATTAAAATAAAATTGGGAAACTTATCAATTCTTAATTCGGCATTTATTTATTTACTTAAGTACTTTCTAAATGTTATAATACAACTACTACTACCTACTAACACGTGTCTTTAATATTAATTACTTTGATATTGTATTGAATATGTATTTTGTTTTAAGGTCTTTATCTATGCAGCCTGAAAATAAAGAATGCCTTGCAATTCCCTGCGGCTTCGCCCGCTATTTTTTATTTTTTCATACAAAGTTTACCAACCCCTAAATCACCCCCAAAGGTTGTTTTTGAAAATACGCGAAGCACGTATTGATTTATTTTATTTAGAGAATCTTTTCAGTAAATTTCAAGTTCAAGTCCACTATAAAATAAAAATACAAAAGAAAACGCCCCATTTAACCCCTTTAGGAGTCGAATTTTCAAAAACCCTTTCTTAGTAGGTGCTTACATCATAAGAAGAACCTACTGTCAGCCAAATTTCAGCTTACTAGGACCAGCGGTTTGGCCTGTGCGTTGATGAATCAGTCAGTCAGTCAGTCAGGACAAGTAATTTTATATGTATAGATAATATTAATAGTAATAAAATCTTTTTAAAAAAAATTGAACCGACTTCAATATCACTGAAAAGTATAAAATAATTTAAATATTATTGAAGTTGGTGTTAGCGTACCTGCTGTGTATATTTGGCACCAACTTCAATAATATTTAAATTATTTTATACTTTTCAGTGATATTGAAGTCGGTTCAATTTTTTTTTAAAAAGATTTTATTTTAAACTTTTTAGTGATATTTTCATATATAAAGATTGAACCATCGAAAACCGTAAAATTATCTAGGTAGGTTATGATCACATTATCGTCTACATAGTTTTACATAATTCATGTTTCTTCAGAAAAAAATATCCGGTCGTAATGAAATTTGCATAGAAACATCATAGTAGTTTACTCTCTCGAATAAAAAAGAATCATCGAAATCGGTTCATAATTGTCAGAGCAATGTAATGGAGAACATCAGTTTTATGGTTTTTACCAGATAAATTCCTCCACATCGTTCATGGTCCTCCAGGAAGTTCTTATCCGGTTGTAATATAATAAAATGCATACAGATTCAATACGGTGGTTTCTTCTTTCGAATAAAAAAAGAATCATTGAAATTGGTAAATATTTGCCAGAGTTATGACCATTTTTGTCCGACCGAGCGAGTCCGAGCGACTAAAACGTCATCTATATAGGCTTTCTTGCAACTCTCAGTGCGCAGTCACCATTCTTGTTTTTTTAGGAACTACTTATTACTAAGCAATAATTTTTTTATGGGACCCAATCAATGGATTGAAGAATGGATGGAAGAAAGATTTTTTCAAATCGGTTAATAATTGCCAGAGTTATGCGCGAACATACATAAAAAAAAAAAAATATATACAGACGAATTGAGAACCTCCTCCTTTTTTGAAGTCGGTTAAAAAGTATTATTTCTTAACCTATTAACGAAACACTGCAACTTTCTAGTGTTTACAAATACACAGACAATATTTCAATACTCGTTATACCTACAAAATAACAATTAGATTAATAAATTTTTGGCCGATCTTGGGAGTCTTCCTCCACAGCGAATATTAGCTACAAATTAGTAGAAACTATCCTTTACGTCGTTGCAAATTTATTCAGAGATGCAAATCGTGATGATAACGAATATATATCTATAGAAATAAAAATACCAATCCAAGGTGATTAATATGGGTGCGGTGTTGTTTTCCTACTAAGCGATGCGTGGAGTTCTTTCAGCGCGTTGTCCGCGAACATTGCACACTTATCTCGTCCGATTGGTAGATACCGCACTTTGTTCAGTCCCTTTATCTGATAACACGATAACAGCGCGGTCCTGTTTTGGTTATCGAATATTTGCTTGAAATGCTTTGTAAGTGATTTATATTCATACAATTCTTAGTAGTGTTGTCATTTACAAGGCAATATAGATCAGCTTAAAACTCGGGGGCGCGGAAAGAGCCTCCTTGAAAGAAAAGAGTAAGACATTTACGTCCTCCAGAATATTAGTCTTTGCTGAACTCACAGTCGTCAGTTATCGTTAATTCTAATTAATAATTTTTATCTAATGATTTTGACTTTTGGAGCCGTTTATGTTTATTTTCCATTAGGTACTGAGCTACGAGATAATCGATAACTTACTACCAGAATATAAAGTTAATATTGACTGCAAGTGTCTGCTAATCCAAAATAATCCGATTTCAACAACTGGACTAATGATCACATTAACGTATGTAAGTGCGGCAGACCGACTCACAGTGTTTCATGGGACCAAAAAAAATTCCCTCTGCTGTTTATAGCTTTAATCGATCAAGGTATGCATTTAAAATGCACGAGTAAAACACCCAGGTGTCAAATTCAAATACTTTTTTCTATAAAAATTATTGAACTTTACATGACCTTTAACTTATAAAAAATAAAATTAATTCTGAAAACGTAACTGTCCAAGTTGGTTATTTTAAAAAAATATAGCCTGATAAAACATCCTTAGGTGCATGTTTTTCTATTTTTATTTTCGGAAAATCACTTTTGGATATTTAGTTATTAATTATTTTCAGATTTTCGTTATTATTATTTTTCTCCTTAGAAACTCAAAAGTGGGACTTGTGACTAGCACAGAAAGATAGCTCTTCATAAGGCCTACCAATAATAAAAAAACCATGTTCCACTTCCGCGGCCTTTGGGAGAAATTGAATTTTTAAAAATTGTGTTAGGGTTGTCATACTGTTTGACCTTAATTAATTTTGTTTTGAACAATAGTTTTTTACATTAATATGTTAAATTAAATTGCTTGCTTGGCAGACCGTTTTTTGTGATAGGTTCCTACATAAGCTGGGGGATTACCTCCACGTGGTGAAGGCGGGAACAGTTTTCACTGCCTAAAACTCCACAAATATACATAATAACTTAACCTGCGTACTTCCATACGCATAAATGCCTTCGGGCTTATGTTGTTCTAGCTATCTATTACGTATTTTTATTTGGTGGCACGATAGCTTACCCGGTAACGCAGAATTTATTTGCTATCATGGAGTTGAATAAGTCCCGTACTTACTTCTTTGCCTCAGCAGGGCCTTACCCTTTTTGCTGGAGGCTGTTCATCCAAGCCCCAACTGGAGACCTTAATGGAAAGGGGACTGGAGAGCGCCACCCTCATGTTGGTACACGATTGAGAAATGATGATGAGGACTGCACCACCGCCAGTACTTGTCAAACGCCTGAAATATCGTGATTACATATTTTTTGAATGCTTCTTTGTCATCTTGACTATAATTTCAGGCGTACTACACGATAACTATGTCAGTGACATTTTTTTATTACTTAAACGGAAGTACTTACCCCTACTTATTTCTTTTTTAAGAAATTGAGTGACCTTTTGCGACAACCCTATACTGTATAATTTGACCTTAGAACAGAATGGTCTATATCTTCCAAAGGCCGCGGAAGTGGAACATGGTATTTTTACTATCGATAGGCCTTTTTAAGAGCTATCTTCCTGTGCTAGTCACAAGTCCCACTTTTCCGTTTTTAGGAAGAAAAAAAATAATTACTTAAATATGAAAAGAATTAATAACTCAAAATCCAGAAGGGTTTTTCCAAAAATAAAAAAAGGAAAACATGCGTCCAATGACGTTTTATTAGACAATATTTATTTAAAATATATATCTTCGATAGTTACGTTTTCAGAATTAAATTTAATTTTTATAAGTTAACGCTCACGTAATTTTCTATATTTTTTATAAAAAAAAGTATATGAATTTGACACCTGGGTGTTATACTCATGCATTTTAAATGCATACCTTGATCGATTAAAGCAATAAACAGGAGAGGGAAATTTTTTTGGTCCCATGAAACACTGTGCGACTTATTAAATATTTTTTGTTGGCATTTCCATTCCATGCATACTACGGCGTCTTAGCATGTTGCGAACTACAAAAATCCGTGAAAAGAATAAGTTTGTCAAAGATCCCGCGCTGTGTTCTTCTCGCGAGCAAGTTGTGACGCAAAAACCCAAAATCCCCAATTACAATACAGACATCGCGTGCGTGATTTCGCAGAATTCTCCGTTCCTTAAATAGCCGCGAATGCTGGTTGGCCGCTTCTTATGCGTCGGCCTCGGCGGCGGCCTTTGGACCACTGTGTGGAATCTCCCTCACGCCCTTATTAGGCTACATAATAACACATCGCTCCCTATCTTCCGAACCTTCGAATCAAACAACCCAGTCTGGATATCGATTCTGACAATGCTAAAAATTTCTTATGGTTTTATTTTGTATTGGGAATTTTCTTGAATAATTCCTTAAGTAGGGTTTCGTGTGGGTGGAATGATCCTTAATTATAAAAATCTCAACCGGTTGTTGCAGTATTGCATGTGAGTGTGACACTTGTTAAACAGATCCGTGGCATTTTAAATTAAAATTGTGTGAGTTGCGCGTAAATAATTTAGGGCTTGAGCCTAAAATACCTGGGCCTGTCGCAAGACGGTGCCGAGCTTGTCGGCCGCCAACTCCATATAAGGATGCGGCACATCGAGGCCGGCGCACGCGCAGCCCTCTCCCGGCTACCGCACTTCGCCTAGCCTTTCAGGACTAGAGGACATCTCCGTCACGAGTCTCTGTTGCACTGTAGCCCTGTTAACCTTTTACTTTAAAGAATGGTGACATTCTTTTCGTAAGCCTTACAATTTGTGAAAGATATATATTAATTGTAGGGCACTAAAAAGACGATTATTTGCGTTTTATCATTATGTAATAACAGTATTTCAATACGTATCGAACAAATGTTTGAACTTTAACTTTATATATTTACCCCAGTAAATAAGCAATATTTCGGAGAAGCAACACATCAATTTCTGTCGTCAGTGCAGATTCGTATCGCGAAAGTCTCGAGACATGATATGGGGCGCGAGACTGAGAGATAAAACACGTCGCGAAAATCAGAGCAATACTCAATATAACAACCCAATCAAAGGCTAGCCTCCGGCGGGCCGCCGCCTCGACCCGGCTAATCAAATACCGACTTAATAGCTTCTCGCAATTAGCTGCAATATCATTAAGAGCTAATATCATCAAGTGGCAATTGCATAAGAGATATTCCCCAAATATTGCGTCTCTGATACGGGACTCTACCATTATAGATTTGCTTAGATTTGAGTAAACTGTTGTATGTCGCCTTATTACCTGGATCTGCGATTGCTGCAGCTACAAATATCTGGGGAATTTTCTAATTTTAGTTAAATTCACTTCAGATCTTTTAGAAGTGTTTATTCTTTGCTGATAGTCGATAATATCATTTATTACGGATATCATAATCTACATGAAAGTACCTGCTAAACAGTTATAATCTAGGTTGATCTTTAAATAATTTCTCTAGATTAGCCTACAGGTCTCGATACTTGAGATTCTCTAATGCCCTGTGCCTTGTTAAACATTGACGACAGTTTCATGTGCGTGGCAGGTGGTACAAATCTGATTAAAATGCGCGTTTATTATGTTAACCCATTCATGGAGTGGGTACCACAGGCCTAACGTTGGGTCCCAGTTTAATTAAATCGTACTTCACCAGCGTCAAAATGGCGTTGCGGTCACTTTAATGGAGTCCGTTTTATGATCCAATAAGCAATTTAAATGAAAACCAAATAAAACCCTATCCAGTCCTTGAAGAATTCGTGAAAAATGTGACGTCATTTAGAGCAATAATAGGATACATCTATGTCATTCAATTAAATTTGAAGAATTTAGTTCTATACATGACTATTAAGTAAGTCTTAGTAAGAAGAAGAGAAAGAAGAGAAAACAGTTTATTTTACAATGTGATGCCGTGACGATATTCTATGCAAATAATTTTTTTCGTCGTAAAAACATGATTATATTGATGGTTTTGGTAGATCGCATTGCAGTTTCAAATATACTGTCATAGATCAAGCAGCCGTGTGTAAACATTGCTTCACTTAAGGCCAGGCTAAATAAAACTACATAAAGTTAGCTGTTTAAAAAGCCAAGTCATGTAATGTAGACCAAACTTCTACATGCAGGCTAAGAAAGCAATAAACATGCAAAATATATGACCTACCAACTCTAACAACCTGTGGTTCATAATAGAATATAGGCAATCTCTTCAAGATGGTATCGTTTTCGTCTCAGATCTGACTTCGCTAATAAATGTCGGTCCGGTTTAATGTGACGGCTCAATTGATCACGCGAGACACGCGATTTTGCTGTGTTAAGAGTGAGTCTATAATGGTGAATAATAAATCAGAACTCGTATCGGTTGAGACACTAACTGCCGCACTCACAAACGCCAATTAACTTTAATTCTAATTAAGTCACTTCTTGATATCAAATTTGTTCGACTGTCGGAGCCATTTATGATTAATTTCGATTATTGAACACGATATAATTAATATCTCTACTCACTATCTGCGTATTAAGTATTAATTTGGCTTCGAGTGTCGAAAGAATCCGATTTAAAAAAATGGATTAATGATCATTAACTTTCATACTCATTATTTATTTCATTATGTAAAACCACTTTAAATAAAAACAATGTTTACCATATGTGTATAAAACTATTTAATAAATTACCAAAAACTCTAAGGGAGCTTCCACTTTTGTCATTTAAAGTACAATTACGAAAATGGTTAGTAAACAATTGTTTTTATTCAATAGATGAGTTTATGAAACACAAAAATACAGTGTAAAATGTCATTTAATTAATATTTAAACTCTACCTGGTTTTACCAGAACATATTTGCATGCCTTTGCAAGGCGGAATATGGAACAGCACTTTTTATTTACTGTACAACTTCTCTACCTGTATTCTACGCAAATAAATGATTCTTATTCTTATTCTTGACGTTTGTAGGTTCGGCAGTTAGACTATACCTACATAGTAGCTATTAGTCAGTGCTGCTTACTAGCTGCGTACCTATATAGCCAGGGAAAAATAGAGGGCACCAGTTCACGAGTTAGTCCTTAAATCGTTGGATTGATCTTGTGTAATCTATCACAAAATGTTCCACCACAGTGTGTCCGCAATGCTACTTAAATATAGAAACGCGGAGAAGAAAATCTGGTGAGACTGAAACGCATCCATAGTTTTAAACCACTCTGTCAATCAAAAAGTAAATAACTACAACAAAAATTTTGAAAAACATTTAACATTGCTTATATGTGATGTGTGCGTTGAATTACTATATTACTGTGGCATACCCATTAAGAATCTGCAAGTTGAAGTGGCAATGGGCAGGCCACATCGCTCGAAGAACCGATAACCGTTGGGGAAGAAAGGTTCTCGAGTGGCGACCACGAACCGGAAGACGCAGCGTAGGCAGGCCTCCCACTAGGTGGACAGACGACATTGTGCGCGTCGCAGGTAACCGGTGGATGCAAATAGCCAATTGTCGTTCATTGTGGCGTTCTAAGGGGGAGGCCTATGTTCAGCAGTGGACGTCTTCCGGCTGATGATGATGATGATGATGACCCATTAAGAACTATTGACCTTAAATCTGCGCAATAAATCCATCGCTAAAGTATTTAAACTAGATTAGGTGTCACACACAGTCTAAAAATTGGTAGACAGAAATAGCGCCCTTGTGTCGCTATTTCTTTACAAGCCACAGCCTGACAAAATTATTTTAACCGATAGGTGTGGCGCCACTGTTTATATGAAACTGTTACACTACACGTCATTATCATAATAAAACCGTTAGTTCACGTTTCCGCCACCACCACAGATAAGTTTGCAACCAGCGCGACCACATTTTAGATGTCATTTTCTTAGTGTATGTTACCGACATAGCTCAACGGATTAGCATGCTGAAGTGGCAGTGGGCTGGTCATATTTGCCGCAGAACCGATGCTCGTTGGGGAAGACTGGTTCTAGAGTGGAGACCACAAACCGGGAAACGTAGCGTAGGACGCCCTGTGACCAGGTGGAGTGACGACATACGAAAAGCAGTTCGCAGTGACTGGACGAGGAGAGCCGAAGACAGGGCTCAATGGCGTGTATTAGGGGAGGCCTATGTCCAGCAGTGGACTGATGTGGGCTGATTATGATGATGATGATGTTGTTTATCTAGTTTATATATTAAATCGATGAATAAATTAATAAACATAATGATCAATTTATGCGGAAGGACATGTACCTATAGTTAAGTAAGTTAATGTTAAAGTAAATACTATAAACTTAGTCTGTGTCAGTTACGTATCTAGATCGCGTCTCGAATGTAGGTATTAAGGTCATATGATTTGGTATCTTATTGTGTTGTGTAGATGACTATTATCTTTAATGATAGTGAAATCTGAATCATTGACCCTCAATAAACTTATTCATGAACAGCCGTACTTACATTTTATGAGAAGCATGTATGGCTACAGTTTAGGGAAGATAATTGTAATACGGTGGTATGGCTGTTTACGGATAGTTGGAACGGGAAATAAACAGTGTAAACAAAGGAAAATAGTGCTTATTAAATTACAAATTTTTATTCACCAAAAATAGAATACAATATGTATTATATAAGTATTTAATGCGTACTTCTATTTCGCTTGGAAAGGCACGTGAATGTCATATACGAAATTGATTATTAATAATAGGCAGAGCCTGTACCTACTGTGGAAACTATACTACTAATACAAATACATATAAGTATACATTTTTTTTGTAAATACATACTTATAAATAACATGCAGACACTTGGCGGGAATCGAACCCACGACCTATTGGGTAGCGGCCAGGCGGTGTCTCAATACTAGGCCAACAGGCCTGTCAGTATTTTAAATGTTATTAGAATAAATAATGTCAAATTTAAAAAATCTATTTACCGATCGTATTATAGTTTACAATTCAAATAATTTTCATAACAAATAACAATATTAATAAACTACAGCTAATATTTTTAAAGAAGAAACATCGTCCTTTACGGCTGTACTGTGTAAGGATAAATACAACTTTGCGATTTGGCTTGGCGACAAGTTGTCGCAATTAGAGTGGCCATACAAGAGGATGATAAATCGCGTTCACCGGCCGGCGACAGTCGGCGACATTTGCTACTTTCTTATGACTTTTTGAACCGGTCCATTTTGCAAAGTCGTTTGTCATTTTGAGAGCTTTTTACATGTGTCTTTGGCATGAGAAACGTTAGACGGTATAAGTGGGGTTTCAATTTATTTCTAGAGAGTTTTGAACTTTTTACTATGTGTACTCAACAATCACCACTAAAAAATTTGAAATTAACTACAATATTAAAACCTGAGCTGATGATTGCAGGTGAAATGATATTGGATTTTTCAAAACAACATAGCTAAATAGGCTTACCCCTTATTGGAAATTGGAAACATATTTGTCTGTAGCTTCCGGGAAAAAAGTTATGGTATGTTTGTAGATAATATCTAGATGATTTGTTATTTGCCTATAAAATTATTCTGATTTTTATTTCAGTTCTCACGTTATATTTTTATGTGCAATCATTACTTGGTAGTTTAGCATTGTGAAAAATAAATTCATTTTACCAATCAGAACATACACACATGGACCAAAACTGTAACTGCGAGTAAAATATTAGATAGATATTTAGAATAGTTTAGCTTTTAGACCAAAAACCAAATTTATCAAGAAGCAAAATCTAGGTAACGAGATAAGTAAAGACAAAACAAATATTAAAAAACTCGCGTCGCTAAATTCAAGTCACGAGACTAAAATAAAACAACAAATATAACCTGGTCACATAAAAAATATAAAAGAGCAAGTACATCTTTTTTATCAGAAACCGCAAAAGTAATTGCGGAAGATCTGGATCTCATTTCAACAACAACTACTTACTATAACTCGGTAGTTGGTAATTTTCCGGTGCAATGACACTGTGTCGGATTGTATGATTAAAGACTAAATTTCTTGAGGTACGCGTGAAAGAAAAGGCCGGAAACATATCCCCATCCATTAACCTATCTACTTCTACGGGAAAGAAAAAACTATGTCTGGAGTGTAACTCAAAGTTACAATAGGTATTGTCTCTGGTCCTTCGGAGTTACTGGACGTTCGGACCTAGGACGTCCATTGAGTACGGCGGCGACTCCGCGGAGGACGGCGGCGAGTCCGAGGAGGACAGCGGTGACTCCGAGGAGGACGGCGGCGATTCTGAGTAGGACTGCGGTGGGGTTGCGACCCCCGTCCCCGTGAGCACGGTGTCTGGTTCTCGGGGGGCTATAAGGCGGCGGACTCAAAGGCAATGCACTGAGGGGCTTCTGGTTCAGTTCCCACCGGAGAGCCCGAGGTCTCGAGGCCCCTCTCATGTGCCGCGGGGATTTTAGTGGGTAAGAATCCCACTAAAATAACGGCGGTCGGTCGCGTCTCACAGTTCCCGGGGTTGAAGGTTTCCCGCGAAAGAAAAAGGTATTGTATCTCTCTTTCTTACAGTGCTATTGTCCCTGTTTTATGCATGCCACAGGATGAGTAAACGTAATAAATTTCATGCATGGTTTCAGTTTTAAGTATTGATTTGTCTGATCCTCCACTGACATTCACAATACCAATTTGAGGCGAAGGTTAGCGATAATTTCCCGGTGCAATGACACTTTGCAATACCATGTGTTTAGTCTCGAGTCAACGAACCCGTTCGTTGTAAAAAGTAACTTGAACCTGCCCGCCGCATTATTGCTGTTGACTCCATATCTGACGGTAGCCAGTGCGACCAATGGGCGGCTAAGTTGGCTCCCGATACGTCCCATGTCTAAGTAATAGTAGTGTACTTTACGCGTTATACTTTTTATTTTATGTCTACAAAAAAACCGAGCAAGATGTTTGCCTAATGGTAAGCGGCAAGCCGGCCCCTTTGATTGACATTTATTATACTTACCTACTCAATCAAAGGCCTGCGCATAGAAAGTCCACATTAGAGCCCATTATTTTCACCAGTTACTATGTCCTTCACGCCGAAACACACACAGATGTTTGTTGCTTATTTACGGTTGAATATCTAACACTGTATTTACGAGTACCTACCTGGACTGTCACTTGTACCCTTACTAATATTCTAACAAGGTGTTAAGCCCTTTTGCTTACTACTTTGTAATAATTGCAGCGTTTCTTGCAAATTATTAATATTAAATCACGCTGCCTTAAAATTAGGAATGAGGTTAGTAAATACGTACGGTATGAACGTCTTAAACATAAAAATAGTTTATCAAAGTAATAAATTATTCCAGAAATCTTTGTTATCTTGCCGCTATCAGATATATTTCAAAGAAGATCTTGCTCCTTTAGCACACTCAGATAACCGAATATAAATTACTGTTGTTACTTCACAGATTGTTAAAAAAATTCGTGGCACATTAATCCAACGACTGACCAAACATAATTTAACTTTTGTTAATTAATAAATGTTCTGCGCTGACGGCATTTAAAAAAGAAAGGCTTCGTCACGCCGCGAACGATGTATTGCAAAAGCCATTGAAATTTACGGGAATCCATTAATACCATGATGGCTAAGTGGTTCCTAAAACGACATAGAAAAAATCTTAAGAGCCAGCGTTACTTTCGACAATTTATCTAGCGCAATTTATTAGTGTCTCTATTTTAATATATTTATATTAATCAGACGTACCCCTTAGTTCCCGCCCGCGGTCTACTGGCATCACTCTTGACTTTCACTGATCAAATTTTCGCTAAAAGCCGGTCCCAGTTTCGCGAACGAAAGTGGTTGGTCTGGTGAGCGAAGTCTTTATGTACCTATCGGTGGTTAGAGGTGGATAGACATAGCTCAGCTTACCGTCTCGTGCCCTGCTTAAGTGTCCTGTTACAATTACTTATAACTGCTTTGCTGTCGTTTTAGTGTTGAATTACAGTCAGCCAGCATTATGCTAGCATGCCTTGCTTGAGTTCACTGCATTTATTCATAATGTGGTCTTTTACTTACGCGAATATTACACATTGAAATCAAACTGCTTTTACGGATTATATCGCGGCTTATTTAGATTTTACTATCCCGACGTTTCGAATGCTTTGCAGCACCCATGGTCACGGGAGGACTGAGATGTTGAACGTCCTTATGTCACAATTATGCCGGTGTACCCTCAGATCTTCTTAGTTATTACTGTTGGTCCGATCTACGCAGTAAGAGCTTACAGTGTCTTGAGGCCGTGTAAATAAACCGCGATATAATCCGTAAAAGTAGTTTGATTTCAATGAATTTATTCATATAAGATGCTGTATAAATCATCGATATAATAATATGTAAGTACTTAGGTATATAACATTAATGTATGTATAAATATTGTATCGATGTTATAAATCATTATTTTAATTTTAATGTGATTTTAATATCCTTTACATACAAGTTATTAGGTACATTTATCATTTTTATGAACGTTAATAAATAAATTGTATTCGATAAAGTATTGAAAACAATGTAAATATTTTCGAGGGAGCTCTTTCGACAAATCAAAAACTATTCGTACCGTAGAGGTCGTTTCGATGTCTTTTTTTTTGTACCGCCCTTAATTATGTTCAATTACAACACATGTATTATTTTTATGCATCATTAAAAGCTTTGGATATACACACATCAAAAGTGTCTAGGGATCAACATATATTTTTGCAATAACTTTTCTCCTGATTGATATTAATTAAAATTTTCTTTAAGGATTCATCAAATAAAGTGTTTTCGTTTGTCACAGTAACGATAAACCAAGTCACCTTTGCATTAATAAAGAAATTTGCCATTTTCCTAATAAAGGGATTTTTGACATTTGAACCACTAACACAAAAGTTCGAAAAAAAGACTGAAATAACAGTTTTCTTTAAAATTTTATTGGGTAACTTAAACAATTAATAATCCGTGTTTCTACCGCGAACACTAACAACACAAGAACATCGGTTTGGCATACTCAAAATGAGTTCATCCAAATCACGCTGTGGAATGGCCGCCCATGTTCGTTGCAACAACAAAAAAAGGTCTTCTTGCGACTGGATACCCTCCATATTCGGCAGAGCTCTTCTCTGTAGCATATCCCATGCATGCTCAATCGGGTTCAAGTCTGGCGACTGAGCAGGCCAGGGCAGGACATTGATGTTAGCTGCGGCGAGAGTCTGTCTTACAACTCTTGCGGTGTGCGGTCGTGCATTATCATGCATTAACTGAAATAAGGGACCGATTTGCACTTGTAGAGGAACGATGACGTCTGATACAATCGTCTCAGCATAAATTTGAGCGTTACGGGTACCACCTATAGCAATGCACAATCGTAGGATTCGATATCAATGGGCTCTTGAACACAGAAATTGGGCAGAAGAACAATGGCGTTTCGTGTGCTTTTCTGATGAGTCTCGTTTTGGTATGAGACCGGATACAAGACGTATACGACACTGGAGAACCCCTGGACGCCAACAGCGATTAAAATCCTGCCAGGAAGTCCATCCTTATAGTGGTGGAACCATCATGGTATGGGCGGGTATTTGGATCGGCGGAAGAACTGAGTTGATTTGGATCAGAGGCAACCTCAACGCTCAAATTTATGCTGAGACGATTGTATCAGACGTCATCGTTCCTCTACAAGTGCAAATCGGTCCCTTATTTCAGTTAATGCATGATAATGCACGACCGCACACCGCAAGAGTTGTAAGACAGACTCTCGCCGCAGCTAACATCAATGTCCTGCCCTGGCCTGCTCAGTCGCCAGACTTGAACCCGATTGAGCATGCATGGGATATGCTACAGAGAAGAGCTCTGCCGAATATGGAGGGTATCCAGTCGCAAGAAGACCTTTTTTTGTTGTTGCAACGAACATGGGCGGCCATTCCACAGCGTGATTTGGATGAACTCATTTTGAGTATGCCAAACCGATGTTCTTGTGTTGTTAGTGTTCGCGGTAGAAACACGGATTATTAATTGTTTAAGTTACCCAATAAAATTTTAAAGAAAACTGTAATTTCAGTCTTTTTTTCGAACTTATGTGTTAGTGGTTCAAATGTCAAAAATCCCTTTATTAGGAAAATGGCAAATTTCTTTATTAATGCAAAGGTGACTTGGTTTATCGTTACTGTGACAAACGAAAACACTTTATTTGATGAATCCTTAAAGAAAATTTTAATTAATATCAATCAGGAGAAAAGTTATTGCAAAAATATATGTTGATCCCTAGACACTTTTGATGTGTGTAGATATACAAACACACACATGAAACTAAAATTATTCAATCACGAAAATTTACTGCATATTGCAATCACCTCGCACACTTTATTAATATTAAACAATATTTTACGTTATGTGTTTTTATAAATAATACTTTACCAGTGTAACTGTTTTCTATCCGATCTCGAGCCCGAGGCGAAAATTAACAGTTATAGATAGCCGTAGCCGATCAAGATACGTCGTCGTTGCCAATTTAATTTCATTTAAATTTATATAGACATTAATCGACGCTTTGTTAGAAATTCTAACTGGAATCAACAAGGCATAAAATGGTTTTAGTGCATGCGAAAACCGCAAACGGAAACTTTCTACATCACTAGGTTCTCAAACTTATTTTGTTGAATGCCCCATAGAGATTTACATAGAGCCATTTTTTTCATGATTGACTATCCATCCCCAAACAAAATAAGTTAAACGCAGTTATTTTTAAACATGTATCCTATTTCTCAATTGTTTATCATCCAATATTCATCATGGATTTGTGAATATTGTAAGTTATTTTAGTCTGAAATATTAGATAGACACATATATTTTCTCCTTTTTTCAAAACCGCTGTCACCCTGTTCAAACAGTATCAAAGCCAAATTTCTCTAAGCTTTCTTCCGCTCCTCTCAACATCTTCAGCCCCCACAACGGGGCGTTATCGCCCACTTTGAGAAAGACTGCACTAGGTGTAGATACAGAGTGTATATTCATACGCGTAGGTTTAAAGAGACGTGTAGGTTTCTGTTAATAATAATGTACAGGTATAGGTATAAGGCATAGCAAGGATATACAATGCCGTTTAGGGTGGTACAAAGGGGTTTCGGGTTGTATGCAAACAACTGTTAACTCAAACAGCCTCGGGCCCGGGCCCGGGCAACTTCCCCGAGGCTGGACGTTACTCCGAACAGTAACTATGTTACACATAATTGAATTTCCTCCCTCATAAAAAGAAGGATCATCCCAGTATAACCCTCCTAAACAGCGAACAAAAGCATTTATGGATCGATATGATATTTTTCTTTGCTCGCAGTTTCTTTAATACCACATAATTAATAATAATAATAACTCTTTATTTCAGGCTGCATACGCCCATAGATAAATACCTTAAACTAACATACATATTAAATACAATATAAAACTAATTAATATTAAATTACACGCTGTGGCGGCGACGGCGACGTGTTGCGCAAGGTTGCGCTGGTCAGGAGAGTCCCGTAGTCTGCGGCCAAAACTCTTCCTTCATTAAGGTCTCCAGCTCGGCTGTAGGAACTCGCACCACAAAGGAGTTGAATGACACTTTGTGCCACAACTTGAGCTTGATTAATGTTGCACACTGAGCCATTATCTCATATCTTAGTACAATGGGGATAATAATGCAATAACTGACTCGGAGTGCAATATTTGATGATGGAACAAGCAAAACGGTTCCCCTGATGGTTAACAATGTTTAGCATCACGTCTGCCCATCAGTACCCACTGACAGTTGCAGTATGCTGCTTCCGCTAGTCACCTAACTGCTGCACTTAGAGTTCGTACTGTAACACATTGTTTACTGTCTCTGGAGCTCGTTAGCCCCTTCTCGATGGTAAACAAACATCAATGTTTACTGCAGCATAATATCAGCGGTGGTACCTACCTCATTATACCAGTAACGCCTGTTCATCTAGTGGTTAAACACCCTAACGGCTACCCAATAGGTCGTGGGTTCATTTCCCACCAAGTGTCTGTGTGTTATTAATAAGTATGTATTCACAAAAAAGTAAGTTTATGATGATTAGTATCAGTAGTCTGGTTCCCATGATCCAGGCTCGGCCTTGTTTGGGTTGAGATGGCCGTGTATGGATTGTCCCAGAATAATAAAAATCATCTCAGGCAGACAGTTTTTAAGTGTTTCTGTCATTAAATTTTGAGTGACATTTTTATTGTAATCGCAAAATAAAAGCCCCCTGTAATACACATAAACGGTACCTATTTATATGTTTATCTCAGTCGACTTTTTCGGGATAAATATCTTTAAAAATATACATAATAAATACTCGATAAAGTCCAGAATTGGAGCAGACGGACATTTTCGACTCTACATTCTGCGATTGTAGTTTTCAGTGAAGTTACAATGGCATTGGATTGAACGAAAACACCTTTTCAAACACCGTTGTAGCATTTCCTTGGTAACCAAATGATAATTATCAATGTGACACTTTAAAACAAGTTATTCATTGGATGGAATGAATTTCAATTGTTTTTGTTTACTTACGTCATAAAACTCTATCACCTACCATTATTTTCATACGCTACCGCGGTCTCCCCGCGTAGAATGCTGATGGTGGCTATTAATTCAACCTTTTAGGGTTCCGTCCGAGCAAAAGGCACGCGCACCACGCTCCTCGCATTAAATTCCTCGCACGTCCCAACAAATTGATATAAGCGCACGATTTTAAGAAATGACGTGTATAAAAACACATTTTACTGACTCTATTAACATTCACAGGGCGCCAAAAATGATAAAATGTGGGTGCGCACTGAATGTCTAATACGATTGAGGCGTTGCTTGTAGCGATATGAATAGAACCCTTTAGAATTCTACATTCGACTTCAATATTGGTACAATTCGTTTAACTTTGCGAGTTTAGGAGCTACAATGTGTTTTATTATTTATTGATATTCATGTATTCATTTTAAATGAAGTAGATGTTTTTATACAAATCGTTCACCTCGTGATTGAGATGTTCGCCTGAGTGTAAGCGCCACGCTTCCCCCGGACAGTTGCACTGAACTGCCACTCGAGACTCTGTGGGGGTTAACCGGGGAATGTGGGGGTATATCCCACTATAAACCGCAGTTATCGCATCGGCACATGAGAGGAGTGGATCTGCTGCAGGAACCCCTCAGTGTATTGCCTTTGCCCCGCCACAGGGGCGTGCATTGTAGCCCTGCCGGCATCCTCCTTGGAGTCACCACACTGAAGAAAATATTTATTTTATTTATTTATTTTACTTGTGCCTTTTTTACTCTAATGAAATGATTGCTAGTGCAATAAAGAACAGTAGGTACGTACGTACCATCTAGTATACTCAAGTATACATACAATAGGGCAAGTGCAAATAGGTACTTACCTCCCCAATCGACGAGGCTCTTTTCGTATACCCTCTCGTATTACTCGGCTCTTATGAGGGTTATTTTAACAATGTTGCTACCAGTTCTAAGTAAAGTATCGCAGACATATATGTATATATTGAGTGTAGGACACAAATCCTGACTTGATGAGCTTACTCCAATGCCGATTAAATCTGTGTAACGTTTAGTCTACTGAAGTGTTTACACAACAGGTGCGTAGCGAGCGATATATGTGATTTTCCTTGAATCTGACCCTTGTAAGTTGTTATATTCGTTACAACCAAACAAAGTCAACTAAAAGTTCAAGTGCAATGTTTATTTTGGATATAATGAAGAACTCGTGTGTAAATATTATCTGATTGTAGACGAAATATGGTCGTCGTGACTCTACGTGGCGACGCATAGAGCTCCTGGACGATGTAAGTAGTATTGTTACTGTAGTAGTACAGTAACAATACTACTTACATCGTTAATTTTCTTGATATTCCGGAAGTACGAGTATTATTGTATTGAAATGAAATGTTATCTTGTTTTTGTAAGGTTTTGGAAATGTATACGCCTATAAGTGGAATTTATATCAGGACAAAAACTAGTAACCTTATTTGACATTGTATGTTTTGATATATTTTCTGTTGGTGTGCTTTTTATTAAATAGTAGTTACTTGTAGCTATCAACATGAATCAAAACAGACGTAATCGACATCTCGCTCTCATCGGAACACTGATATGCAAATAGAGCACAGATACCATGTCGAGACAGATATACAACCTTTAATTCGATCGACATTACAACCACTACAACTGATGAATTATTCAACGTTCACTGCCGACAAATTTTTACTGTCATGCGGAGTCATCGTTCAATGCGATACTTATAATGGGACAACAATAAAGTACAACAAAAATAAACCTTTAAAATTCATGTTTTTTTAATGCTGTTACAAAGGTAATGCGTTAAATGCTATCTGGGTTAATTAGCAGTGCCGAGTACAAGATAAAACTTGAGTAATTGTTGTGGGTTCACGAGTGCAATTGACCGTTTGCAAATTGATTAGGTTTTTATTTGTGTTGCTTCATTTTTGCAGATTGCAATAAGTTTCACCCTTTTTACTATAATACGTATTATCACTTCAAGAATTACCAACCTTTATCTTGACCAAAAGACTTTATAACTTAATGACTTTGTGTGTATAATTGCAAAAATAATTATTCGGATCTGCTTTAACAATGATTAGTTTACTTATTGTAACAGTATTTTATTTATGAACTATTCCGCATCTCAAGGGTGCTCGTGTCGCTTACCACAGGCGAACTTTTTCGTCTCGTTATCATGTTACATTAAAAATAAATTTAATAAATTTTGTCGTTTACCACATCTAACATGTCAACGCATTTATCTTGTTGAAAAGGGCAACAGCTTTGCTTATTTCAGCGCCTTTTATGTAGGCCTGTGAGTAATATCCTTACAATAAAATAAACCAAATTCCACCGATATATCTTTCTGGGAGAAGCCAAGAAACATGCTCATTAAGAATATGTTACATACAATTCAGCGATGATTCGTGTCACAACAGCATCTTTAGCGCTAACTTTCATCGTCATCATCAGCCCACATCAGTCCACTGCTGGACATAGGCCTCCCCCAAAGCACGCCACTGAGCCCAATCTTCGCCTCTCCTCATCCAGTGTCTGCCAACCGCTCTGCGAATATCGTCGCTCCACCGGGCGTCACAGGGCGTCCTACACTACGTTTCCCGATTCGCGGTCTCCACTCCAGAACCAGATATGCAAACCACCGCTAACTTTAGTAAAATGTAAATATTAGCGTATACTAAAAGTAGGAGTACCGGAGTTTCACACTCTTATTGATATTAGATCATGAAGAGTATCGAATCTTTATTAGATCAATGATCATTCTGGGATTAGCTCAAAAAAAACTTCAAGAAACATCGGAACAAACAAAATAATAAAAATACAATTGAATTGAGAACCTCCTCATTAGACGTTAGTATAAAATACATGAAATAATACATACAACAAGAAATTCCCCACATAATCTCTTTTTTGTACAAATATCTGTAAATAAACTACTGCACATGCCGACCATCTTGACTTATCATTTAAATAGTGGGACACTTGTATCTGTAACACAATAATGTAGGTAATTAGGTACATGAACACCGAGGACGGTTGTGTGCATCCCATTCACACGACGCCAACAAATTAACTATGATTAATATGGTTCGGAAATGTAAACATTCTGTATCTGTAGGTAATCGAGTCTATTTATGTATCAACTGTATTTGCTGCGTCTTCGATACCTCGTCTTTAAACTGTAGCAGTTTTATATCAGAAAACTTATCAGGAGAATAAGTAGATTTTTTTAACAATTGACAGTCGCAATTAATAGATCTGCTTACTCTGGAAACTAATGTAAATTCCATCTTAAATTCAATTCCTTCAAAATTATTTATTTCAAATAGGCTAACCACCTTTGAACGGTATTTTAAAAAAAAAAAAGCTGGCACCGGTTCACAACGCGGCTTCAACTGAGAAGATCCGGCAAGATACTCACCGGGCTTGTCATTTTTCACGTTTTTTTCAAACAGTGTCTTGTTACAATTATTAGATCAGCAAGAGTGTGTGCCGTTAAAGCAATTCCAACTAACGCCACGCGTTGCTGTCTAATGTATTTAAAAATACAATTCATTTATGTTCACCTATAAACGTCGTACAGCAGTTAGAAATAATTGTCTCCAATCATTATCTAATTCAATCAGACAAAGATAAAAAATATAATAGAAATTGTATTGGAATGGGTTAAAAGTTAGAATTATGATAGAAAAATAAATTATAGCGACAGTGAATCGTCGAAAGGAAAAGATTTTGCATCCAAAATCTACTCTTTTTCTCGGGTAGTATTGGGGTGCCCGGGTTAGAATTGCATCCCCCCATCTCCTCTCTTTGGGTGTCGTAAGAGGCGACTAAGTGAGAACGGGAAGCCGGGCAGCAGCGTCTTTCTTTTGGATTCATCTTCCACCTATACTGCGATCCCCAAGCCGCCTGCCAAGCGTGGGGATTATGGCAACCCCTCCCGACTACGGGGGAGGCCTTTGTTCAGCAGTGGACGTCTTCCGGCTACTAATGATGATAATGATAGTTAATAAGCTATTGCTTTTCAAGCCAGCCGTAGCTGCGTCACTAACATTAACGCGGAACTCTGCAAATTTTGCCCATTGATGATCAAACTTCAGACAAGGCTTACTACAAGACAAGTTTGCATTTATCCCTAATGTGATGCACCCACTCTACCATGAATCGCGTCAAGGCTCTTTTCATAAAAACGCAATATACACATTGACTGCCGATTCATTTCCAGCCTGAAAAAAGTGATGCGCGATTTGATTGCAACTACATATATTCAGACTGCAACATGAGTTCTTTGGACTGGATGCTCTATTTTACAATTTGCTTTAGCGTTTCAGCGGTACCTACACAAAAGGCGGTGGTATATTTCATTTTTGATCGATAGGTACTACATTATTCCTGCGTGGAACTCGAAAACATTCCGTTGCATGTGCTACACGTGTTTCCGATCGAACATAAAAATGAATAATCGAACGATCACAAAACACGTGTAGTTTATGGTTGAGCGCTCAGCTCCTGGAAGTTTGCGTTCACCTTCGTGCGGTCACAATAAAAAACAGTGTTTGATGCAGAACTGTGTTCTTAGTGGTTTTACAACAAACGCTGTGGACAGTGCGGTGGAGGCTGCAATTATATTTAAAATAGCCGTGTCGGCCCGCCCAGGTTTGACTTGGTAATTTTAACTTCAACAACATGTAGAAAAAAGCGTGACTCGAAGAACCTCTACGTAGTCAAGTTTCATTCACCACAAAGAAATACCAATTACGTTAATCAACATAATATTGTTGGAATATAATATTTGCATAGGCAAGTAGGTTAAAGCTAACGAGATTTTTTGTTTCAATTCATTTACTATTCAATGCTCACGCATTCATAATCTACAATAAACCATAACAAAATATTTTTTTAACTATACAGTAACACATAGAGGTCAGTGGATATTACGGGCCGAAACATAACGGTCCAAAGACTTAGAATATGAATCAGTACAAGTACTATAGAATGCTTATTTCAAGTAAGAACCTGTAGCCACGAGTAATATAATAATAATAATATCTTGGGACAATCCACACACGGTCATCTGATCCCAAACTAGGCAGAGCCTGTAATATGGAAACCAGACAACTGATACCAATACTTATGTACATTTTTTTTTGTAAATACATACTTAAATAGATAAATGTTACCCAGACACATGGTGGGTCGATTCCCACGACCCATCGGTTAGCGGACAGGGTGTCTAACCACTAGACCAACGGGCCCACCGATAACATCAAAATACATAAATATCAAGTACACGGCAAAATACATAAATATAGGTACTATACCGTCAGCTGTATTTATCGACATTTGCGCTTGTGACAGACCAAAACCATTACTACTTATCACTTACATATCAATATAACTCTTATAATATAACTTTAAATAGTTCAATTCACCTGCCTCTTAGAGGAAAATCAGCCTACGCTTTGTTTAAAGGGACCATAGAAAAACGCGTACTCTATTCTCAATATATAAACTCTATTTCCAAAGATAATTGAAAACTACGTTTTTAAACGGTTTTTAACTAGTTTTAAATTCAAAATATTGCCAGTTGAACTAAAACGACACAATGAAAGCTTCCCACCGTTTGTTATCAGTGATAAAACGGGCCACGTTAGCGTTGGATAACGTACAGACACTGTCTAAAGTGGATTTATTATTAGTAGAGATAATAACTCCATCAGCGAGCTGGTAATGAGGTCCGTCAGCGATACGTGCTCGACATTAGTGCTTGGTTATGTGAAGGGATCCATACTTAAAGTCTGGAATGTTTTGAATATCGACATTTAAAAGCTCCTTGATGAATATATGGTTTTAATTTAGAAATAAACATAGATAATTTTATTAAAAAAAAAACACTATGAGACTGACAATATTATTGAAAACTGGGAACTTGTTCCCAGTTTTTTATAATAAAAAAGCAGTTTGAATTAGGTACACTGACCTCTATTACTTAGCTGGACAGGCTTTACAATGTATGTTGAGTCGATTTGCGCCACTTAAGCTTTCAAAGAACTAAATTGCCATTACTATCATTGGGTCCATAGACACACACTACTGCAACTGCATGACTACTGCTATCAGTGCCAAAAGGCGAAAATCAAATAGGCTAATTTATTACGAAGCGTACCTCCTACCGCTACTAATATAGAGGTCAGTGGGTATATAATTATAATAAATACTTAACGTATAAGCTTGTATTTGTGTTTATCGAGATTAACGAGCTCGGGTTGTTACTTACAATAAGTATTACAGTGACATTATGTATCAAAATAATATTATTTTTATTAATATCAATTAACATAGAATTAGTCGTCGCTATGATCAACAAAACTTAAACATTTCTGCCCCAATGTCAAAATAACACCAGTCAGACAACATTTCGTGCAACATATAATCCAGTTCGTACCTGGAAATGTTTTAATTTAAAACATATGGGAAGTGCGCCGCCTTATGAGAATTTGCGGAAAGCGGCCATGGTCTTGTTTTACGAGTCGCCTCGGATTCGCCCATATCCTCCCAGACTTACGGCCATATGCAAATTTAATGACACACTGTGTATTTACCGAAGTAACGACTGCGTGTTACCGAAGCGTATGTTTAAGTCTGTTATTAAATTGATTATTTTTAATTCAGCGATATCGCAAAATATATACGTGTCACAATGAAAAATGATTGGCAGAATAAAAAGACAGGGTTATTAGTCTACATTTGTTTATCAATGTAACTGTTTGTTTAAAAAGTACAGTTTGAATTGTATTTAATAAACATGCACAAGTGACTTAACCGGCATTACTAAGATTACAATTTTGATACAAAAAACTTAATGTTGTCATTTAACCTTATCAATGATCGCTTATTAACAGAAACCCCAAAAAAGGTGACAAGATAGGGATCGAGACTAAACAATCTCACGGTGGCTTGCTATGTCGACATCCTACAGGAATCAGTAGCCATGTCAACGACCCTCGGAAGTCACGTTTCACTACAAAAACTCCGACGCAATAAAGCATTGGAATACCTCTCATCTGTCATGATCTAGTCACCACCCCGTGACGCTTATGCCTTATAACTTACGGCTTAATGTCGGAATAAAATCTCTTATAGAGGCCGTTCATAATGCCCACTAGTCAGCGCACCCTTTTGTTGAAAATACAATACGAATGTTGTTATATTCTATAATGTTACTGTGATTTATTAAACTTTATTCTTCTTTGTTGCAGGTATGACGGACGAGATGATGGAATTCGGAAATCGAAATAATTTATAGTACAGTCATATCTCCTTTTATCGCGCATGACAAATTTGTTTTTGCTTAATTATATTCGGGGTAAGGTTATTTTTAAGTAGTCAATAACAGATAAAGATATAGTAATGCGTGTGTTAGCAGATACGAAAATTATACTAAAAGTGATTATCTCAGGAATTAAATATGTTCTCACTGGTATCGGTTACGGCTCTCGAAATTATAAAGACGTGCTCTTCGTTTTGTGATGCTCACTTTAACACTGTATTGACACCCTCATTTATTGGTGAAATAGGACATAGACTAATCAGAGTTAATACATACGAGTATTTCGTTTATACCGAGTACTCCAGAAAAATCTAGGCTGTTTCAATATGATTTCCACTTTATGTGAATATAAATACCTATTAATTAACTATGCAGTAACGGTGATAAATATCGTTATGATGAGCTTGCTCGAAAGATATTGAAAATGAAGTCGGTTAATAAAAACGCACAAGGCTTCCTAATTGCACTTGTTTTTCTGCGTAGTGGATTGTGACCTAAACCTTTATGATAGAGTCGGTGATTACCAAATCGTGCCTAAACGTCGAAAAAAAAACAATGTGTGGGTATTCTCATTTAGTAAGACATTTCAAATGATTGTTCTGCTTTATTATATTACGATAATGAAATTAAAAGTATATGAATGTATCTATTTGAAGTATTTGATTAATACCGCTGTTTCCATGTAATAGTTAATGCTAACAGTAGGTTGGGCACGCAGAAACTTTGTAAATATTTATTTTATAATAGATACAAAAACGTCATTATACCTTTGTAGGTATGAGTCTGTGTGCTGTCCTGGGAAGAAATAATTCATGGCAACCATCTCGTGCATTAAACAGACGGGCGGCGCTGTCTCGGCGCCGACAAAGTGCGCGTCGGCGCGGACAATCAAATCAGCCGCGACATTTTCTCTGCTGACTGTACCTTTGTCCTTTGTACAGCACCACACGTACTTATGATGTTATCCACAATATCTTTGTACTACTGCGGTCTTGTTGACACCGTAACAGATCTCGGCAATTCTTCAGTTTCTTTAAATAATGTTTTCTTCGGGACCGAGGACCGCGCGTGGACAGTGATTGAAAGGAACGCGATGGTAAATTATTATTGGTAAGCGGATGCTTACGTAATCATATTTAAGTATCATAGCATTAATGTACATTAAATACACGAGTGTATACCATATGGCTCTGCGTCTGCACATGCGTTTGTTTGGACGTCATTCCACCGAGATTGTAGGTCACTTTCATAATGTGTAATCCTATCAATTTGAAAAGGTCGACCGATCCTATCGCGGGCAGCCGTTGATCGATAATCGAACAGGGTCGGGTTGTGCATATTTGTGTAGCCCTTATCTCCGCTATAAAAAGCAGGTAGTTGCATTCCCAAAAGTGTAAAGGCACTTGATGGTGCGTCGTGGTGGGCGGCATTTAATGGATTCGTTTAAAAGGCTTGTTATGTTAGGGTTTTTTGCAAATGTTTACTCGAAATGCACTAAAAAACATTGTGAGCATGTGGACAGATTTTTAAAAGTCGATAGTTTCTAGAATCTACTATTTTAAGTTGACCGATAATGTCTCTTCATTAAGACTCTAAATTCCAATAGGTTAGCACTTGTCCCCATTCAAGATTTTTTCCATGCGTTTTTTGTTCTGACCTTCGATTCGGAAGATTAAACAAACGGAGCGGGAACGCGGTTTCGGTTGAAATTTGACGCATTATGGCTTTGTTGAATTCCTCAGTTGGTGGTCACAGCAATAAGAGGCCTTTTGATGTTATCGTAAACTCTGCCATGTGTTGCGTCGGCGAGGGATTGTGTTATACCGACACACAGGCACCGTATCGATTTCTGACGTAAAATTTAGTACGGTTAAACTACTTTCTCTTTCGCAATATCTGCCTAATTGTTTGTCTGGGCGCAATAAATTAAATTATCTGAATAATAGCTCTTGTGTAACCGCTTCCCGTGTTGTGTACTTTTAATGCTTACGTTTAATCACAAATTTGATTGCTGAAGAACTGAGGGTCTAAAAAGGCCACATTAGCAATTCACCTAAAACTAATTCATGTTTTGAATTTCAAGTTGTTCCATAATAATTCTATTAGTTTTTGAAAAAATGGTCACACATTTTAGGTGAATTATAAATTCAGTTCATTTATTAACAGATTCATATTTGGTATTAATTCTACCATACGAAGTAAAATTAAATCGTAACATACTCATTATGGTTCACCAAAGCGGCCATTTTAGACCCGCTGTTCTTCAATCAATCCAATCAGCATAAAATATCAAAATGTAAAGTGTTAAAAAATTATGAAGTGTCCATCTCCCTATACTTATTAACATTTTTAATTCAAACCATTTCTTTATTAGATACGTACATATACCTTCAACTACCTATCCTATTGTGGCACCAACATTTCTTGGTGAAGTACTCAAAGGTTATCACGTAACGTATAGTTTAGTATAGAGTATGTCGTCACGTTACGATATAAGTGTGAGCATAGGTGTAGAGGTCAGGTAGAGAAAACCCGGAGACCACTACGACGACAGGTAGGTACCTAAGGGGGAAGTAGCGATTAGTAGCCATGGTGCTGAACCTGCCGGCGTCTAACGGCCTGGCTGCGGCTGTGCCATCTAGGCACGCCGCCTCGCTTTTGCAGGCGCTAGGGCAGGCTTCCCTGCGCCCAGGAACCTTTACGTGCAAGCAAGTTATGTGATCTTTTACGTTAATAAGTGTCCACGTTCCCGACTCCGTCAAACGAACTGTGATCCTATTAGAGAACTGTAAATATATTTTTCACACAACCTGCTCGATAATGTCACATTATATGTCATATAAAGATGACATAAAGTGCCTCATTATATCCCTATAGTCTAGCCGGGTAATAATGTTGTACTAAACTCCCTTGGGTAATAATGTGTTTGAATTTCGAACGTCAAACGAAAATTCCTCAACATTTTTACCACAGATATATATTACTACTCTAAGCAGAGAACTGCACGAAAAACAAAACATTTGAAAATCGAACCGAGCGCGACGAGCACAACCCAGTGTTCTAGAAAAGAAAATAAAATATTTAGATGATAACGCGGCAAATCACTATGTTGATATTATTGACGGTCTCGTTGGTCTATTGGTTAGACACCCTGGCCGCTACCCAATAGGTCGTGGGTTCGATTCCCAAGTGTCTGCGTGTTATTTCACTGTTAATTAATATTAGTTATCTGGTTTCCATAGTACAGGCTCTGCCTAGTTTGGGATCAGATTACCATGTGTGGATTGTCCCAAAATATTGTTATTATTTTAATTCTAGCAATATTTGTACTTTATTACCTCGCAGTAGGTGTGAAAAGTAGTGTATTCACCGCGGGGATAAAGGTGCCTTTGTCTTGGGCGAGCTTAAATCCCTCGCTGTACTCAGGATTCTAGTATTAACTCCCTCGCTATGCTCGGGAGTTAACTCTGTACTCCCTCGCTACGCTCGGGAGTTGCTAGAATCCTTCGTTATGCTCGCGATTCAATTAAACGCCCGCGACATAAGACACTACTTTATCCCCTTGGTGCATAAACTACTAATAGTGTTATTGTAAGTCCTGTGTTCTCATTCCTTTAATCGCTACTTTCCCCTTAGGTGCCTACCTGTCGTCGTAGTGGTCTCCGGGTTTTCTCTACCTGACCTCTACACCTATGCTCACACTTATATCGTAACGTGACGACATACTCTATACTAAACTATACGTTACGTGACAAGGTCAAGCCTCGTGAAACATGCTAAAGCAACCCGTTATACCCCATTGCTAAGCAAAGAAAGGTATTTTCGTAAGGAAAGGATTAGACTGGACAAAACGACACGCCTTTCGAAAATAACATGGCATGTCTTTTATTAAGATATTTTTACATGAGTAGTTCATTTAATTAATTACAAGAAATCCGGATACAGTAGACTGGGGATTGAACCGGCGGCGACGGCGCGGCCGTAACTAGCGTTCGACGTTCTATGCGGTATTTCGCTCTACATTTCCAAAGCTTCCTATAATTGGCTCAAAGTAAACTTATTTCTTGACAAGAAGAAGTACAGAGGTAGAGTTACCTTACCAGGGTAAAGAAACTACATATTATTATGTCCTCCTAGAGGTATCCATCGACTGCGACACCCTGTCAGACGGATCTAGCATAAGAGCGAGCATGACTGGGCGAAAACTATTTAAATATTCGGTTGCAGAGATTACAGGAGCGTTGCTATTATAAGTACATATACATGTGTGACGGCTTGTGTCAGGATTTTTGAAGCAGGCGCTTGGCGTAGAGGTTTTCGAGACGATTTTGCTCATAAGTCTCTACTACATGACTGCAGTACACACAACATCATACTACACGCACACATTGGTATGGGTCTTACTGTCGCTTTAAAATACTTATTGTGGTGGTACATGATCAATAATTTAATATTACGTCAGTCGTCAATTTAATACGACTATGTGTAATAGCGTGACTCAGCTGAGTGACCCGTGTCCCCGCCCTGCGGCAAGGCTGCCGAAATCGCCCATCGGACCTCGTTTGTGAAAGGTCATCAGTCGGGCCCTTAAATGTGAACTCTCATTTTCATTTTGATAGCATTATTATATTAACGATGTAAGCAATTAATGGCGATACGGTGGCCGTTTATGCTTCGGAGTCAAGAACCGGTATCGAAAAGTGATAAATTGGTTTTTGATGAATCGACATAGAAAGGTAACTTACACGCATAGGCTTACTAAAAAATACTTATTGTAAGGATAGGCAATTAAAATCCTCCGTGGTGGCTTAGTTATAAATTCATGATCTAGAAACGATATTTATAAACAAGCATAATATAATATGCTATAGTGCCAGTATGTTGCTGCAACATCCTTTGGTCATGTCACGTATTTAAACCGCATAAATGGACCAATTAGTTAAAACTTTTAATTATTGGGTTAATCCCATCGTCTAAATATAAAAAATAAAACAGCCACAATCAGAGGCTTAACGCTTAAGGCCTTAATTTTTTTCTTCCTAATATTAACGGAACGGTATCAGAAGTCTTGGTGTACATACCTATATTCATTTTAAAACCAAGGTTTGTTTACATTTTTTCAATTACGGCGAATCGTTTAATCTTTGGTCATGATCTTCTTCTATATCTATACTATAATAAAACTCAAAGAGCACTTTTTCTGTACATTGAATATTTTTGAAAAAATTCTATGTGGGGATACTATACTATCGACATAGAGGCCAAAACAATTTTTTTTGGAATTATTGTCTGTCTGTCTGTCTGTCTGTCTGTCGTTCTGTTCGTCCAGGTATCATTTGAAAACCCGTGGATGGATTCTGATAGGACTTTCACTGATCTGTTGTGTAGAAGTAGGGGTATAAATTGGTATATAAAACATCACGCTATGTTTTATAGGGGCTAAGCAGTGAAACATTACTTGCACATATTACCACGTAATTTCCTTTGTATGTGAATTATAAACTGATCAGTTAATCATTAAGATATCTATTATTACGCTATATACAATAGGGACTGAGCAGACCCTATTGTATATAGCGTGTGGTTCATGAAATTTTAATGAAACTCCCCAAATCCAGGTAGCGTATAGGTATTGTATTACAGTCGCAACAATAAAAGCAAGATGCGGAAAAACTTAGAACTTTCATTATCGAATATGATTAGACAGTAATTTACGATGTTAGCGTGATTTACATTATGAACAGAGCCATCTATCGGTGAAATTGAACATACAATCACTATAGAACTTTAATCTATAAATATAAAAGAAGGTCGTGTTAGTTACACTATTTATAACTCAAGAACGGCTGAACTGATTTGGTTGAAAATTGGTGGGGAGGTAGCTTAGAACCAGGAAACGGACATAGGATACTTTTTATCCCGGTAGGTTAAGGTTAAGCAACGTTAGGTAAGGTCATTAAATAGACGGGTGAACCGATTTATATGATTGTTTTTGTGCATATCGGGTAGGTCTGAGAATAGGTCATAAAGTATATTTCATACCGCTAGGTTAAGGTTAAGCAACACAAGGCCAGGTCATGAAATTGATGGGTGAACTGATTTGTATGAAATTTTGTGTGCATTTCGGGTAGGTCTGAGAATAGGTCGTAAAGTATATTTCATGCCGCTAGGTTAAGGTTAAGCAACATAAGGAAAGGTCTTTAAATAGATGGGTGAACCGATATGTATGAAATTTTGCGGGTAGGTCTGAGAATAGGTTATAAAGTATATTTTATGCCGCTGATACCATGATTGACGAGGATATATAGAACGAGAGGAGGGTGCAAGAGAGGGAGAGGGGAGGGTGATGGAGTGAGTGATCGGAGGAGTTAGGTGGAGCAAGGGGGGGGGGGGGGGGGTGAGAGGGAGCAAGTTGGGAGAAGAGAGAGGAGGGAGAGGGTTCAGAGAGGACAACGGGGAGAGGAAGAGGGGAAGTGTGATGGGGACCGAAGCGGGAGGGGAGAGAAAGAGCATAGAATTAGATTTTTCTTATAAGAGAGAGATGGAGAGAGATAAATCAAGGGAGTAGGGAGAAAAGGGGAGCAAAATGTAATTAAAGCGCGGGTGGAGCTGCGCGGGTCAGCTAGTATTAAATATAGACATTTTCTATGTAGACGTAAATTTTTATCACGTAGGTATATCCGAAAATATATCGAATAAAAAAACAATATAATTTACCATTCGTTCCGCTAACAAATACCGTGTATTGCGTAACTCTATTGACTCCTTTTGTCAGACTGACGATAATTTACGTCTACATACTACACGCAGGCGCCTAGCATATGAACAAATATACGAGTCCTACTTACCAACGAAGGTTTCATTCGTCACGCGTGGTGTTCGAATTCGCTTCGGCCACGACTCCACGAAGTCAAATGACATAATTACCGGTGATCACGTGAGAATGGATAACTAGCCGGGCTCGAGCTGCAGCGAAGACTGTCAGTTGTAGCAACCGGTAGAGCACCTGACCTACTGGGTTCAAATGGGATGCTAATGTTGCCATCGTCAATAGATATATCTAAACGGGATTAGTAAGTCACCTAATTGATGTGGACAATTTCAAATAGGAAGTTTATAAGTTGAATGATGATTGTACTATAATACTGATCATATAATGCCATAGTTTCTGGTTATCTATGTCCTATTGATACTTGATTATACATCATTCGATTCAGCATTCGAAACGTCGGGATAGTAAAATCTAAATAAACCGCGATATAATCCGTAAAAGTAGTTTGATTTCAATGTGTAATATTCGCGTAAGTAAAAGACAACATTACTTGATTATGACTTTAAATGTAACCTTGATCACAAGATATAAATCATTCTTGCTGTTGTTATGTAGATATTAATAATAACCTGGTAAAAATATGTCTAGTAGTAAATAATAGTTTCAATTTTAACTCATACCGAGATTATTCTTTACAGTGATCTAATGCGCTCCTAAAACTTAAACTTTAGTATGATAGGTGTTATTAAAACGTTTGTATGTCTAGACCCGTCCACTGATTCATTGTAAAAAATTCCGCAGCGTGGGAGCTTAGCCTCGGATTTCAAAACCGCAAAATTGTAGTATTTGCTATGCTGTTTTGCAATAATCAAGTCGCTTCTTGTGGTGGATATATTGGCGCCTAGAACTTAGTTAAAATAGTACCTAGAATAGAAAAATTAAAGGGTAGAATACTCACTTATGTACCTACTTAAGTGAGTATTTACATTATCTACTCGAAGGCATTTTATGTAAATGTAAGACCGGAACTAATAGTGTGTGTTTGCGCTATGACGGGTCCATTGTGGGTCTGGGTCCACATGTGGGAATTCCGATTACAAACAATAAAAATACAAAACTCGCACCACTGACGTGTTTCGTGTGTCGTCCATGTGTTTATTGCGGATATGCTGCCACATGGGAAATTATTCATGCATGCATGTTATTCCGAACAATAAAAAAGAAACAGTTTAAAAAAAACTTTGCTTTGCTTCGTTGGGTGCAATCATACCTATCATGTCGCTCTCAAGCAGTTATCCTAGGTGGATACCGATCTGACTTCATTAATGTACCAACCGGAGTCCCTCAGGGCTCGCATTTGGGACCATTATTATACTGCGTCTATTTGTATGATATAACAGCCTGTATCAAACACTCAAACCATCTTATGTTTGCAGATGACAAAAAAATATTTTTGAAAATTAGTTCGTTACACGACTGTCTACTAATGCAAGAGGATCTTGATCGCTTATTTGATTACTACACAAAGAATAATATATCTGTAAATATAAAAAAATGTCAGTGCATTACATTTTCACGTAAAACCAAACCTATTACGTACAGCTATACTTTTGAAGGAAAGTCTATTAATAGAACTGAAGTTATACGCGATTTAGGAGTATACTTCGATCAAAAGATGGTGATGTCAGATCATATAAGTCATGTTACAAATAAAGCGTATAAAAACCTTGGCTTTGTGTTACGAGTTTGCAAACCATTTTCAGATACAGGTGCTCTTAAGGTGGTTTACTTTGCTTTCGTGAGGAGTGTTCTCGAGTATGCGAGCTCTATTTGGTCACCTCAATATGTAATTTACAAACACCGCTTAGAACAAATTCAAAAAACTTTTATAAACCATCTAAACTTTGTGAGCCGTAAGTCCTCAGACTCGTACGAAGATAGCTGCTTGAAACATAATCTTCTAACACTAGAACAGAGGCGCACCGTATTAGATATGTGTCTGCTGTACGATATCGTACATAGTAATTTAGACTGCTCTGAATTGGTGTCCAAAGTTGCTTATAGGGTTCCTTTGACTCGCACTCGTCACACATCACTATTTGTTGTACCGTTCCATCATACTAATTATTCTATGAACTCAGTGCTTTCCCGAATTGCACGTACATATAATAAATCGTTTAGTGATATTGATATATTTGCTTGTACAAAACACTTATTTAAAAAACGCGTCATTAGCATGTTAAGAAATAACTAAATTAACATTTTTTTTTCTTTTGTAATTTAAGCAATAGGTAGGCATAAACTGAACTGTAATAATACAATTGTTGTGCTTTAGTATTGTACTTTCAGTGATTTTTTCCAAATTATATTCTTTGTCATATGTACCAACGCTCATTAACTTATGGTAAATTTAGGGAAACCTGTTATTGGCCGTACTTATTAGTAAGATATAGCTTAATTTATACTTTTGTTATAACGCTGTTGGTTTCTAATAAATAAAATAAAATAAAATAAAAAAACGTAGCGTACAAATTCTAAATTTCAAATGTAGCCAATGTCACTCGGATTATAATAACGAATCGACTGACATCTCTGTCATCAAGATCGGCTTAGTAGGCGCTACTGTACTTAGACTGAAATCATATACCTTCCTTCCTTCCTTCTACGTAAAAGAACTCTTAAACAATTATGTCAATAGTAAGTCTAAATACTACATTACAATAGTTACCGTTATGAATTGTTGCACTATTCAGCAGTGCATAGCCTTGTTTTCGACTCTTGAGTCCAAAAGTTGTTTGATGAAAACAGGAATAGCCTAGTTTCATGTTTCCACTTCCAACTAAAATAATCAAAGTTTTCTAAATTTTGAAGCCTTTTGCTTTTGCTTTTTTTTTTGACGGGCCTGTTGATCTAGTGGCTAGTGACCCTGTCTGCTACCCAACAGGTCATGGGTTCGATTCCTACCATGTGTCTGGGTGTTTTATCTATATAAGTACGTATTTACAAAAAAAAAAAAGTATATATGTATTAGTATCAGTTGTCTGGTTTCCATAGTACAGGCTCTGCCTAGTTTGGGATCAGATGACCGTGTGTGAATTGTCCTAGGATATTATTATTATTATTACTACTAAATCATGAAGAGAACCACAATCGTTCGTTCGTTTACACTTATCGATACTCTGTTCAACTTCACTCAATTAAGTAACAAATCTAAGTTCAAAATAAGCTCTGGTCAAGAACCAGTGTCTCTCTCGGCTATTTGTGTTTCAAATAAACAAACAATGAGAGATACGCCAGGAAGATTTTGTAAGTGAACTGGCCTTTCTCAATCCAAATGCAACTAACGAATGGGCGCGTTGTTTGACTTAATAAAGTTAATGGCTACAAGAATTATACTGTTTATTTCGCAATGCTGCTCTTTCTTTTTACAAAGGCTCCTTTGTTGAGAAACTTAATTTCATGGTAGGTAGCGCAATTACCGAACTGTCTCTTAAATCAAACTAGGTTTCTGGATAGCAAATATCTTACTTCTATGTCTTATTAGTCATAGAACCGTTTATAGTGCCTAACACATAAATCTGTAACGTGTAATCAATTCTGGAGTGCTGTGTTTTCATTCTGTCTCCACACTCGATCATTGTCAAGAACCCTGAATGGGTATGATTACCATCTAATCGTCTATCGCTTTGCGAGAAGATTGTACACATCTTTATATGTCAACGTCAGCTCTATCGTGGGTTTCTTTATCATAGATTGTGTCATAGAGCCTTGAAAATAAAATGACTAGACCCGAATCGACCCCAGTCAATATCACTGATTGGAAGCGGACTGGCCGTTCCTACCCGTTGTGTTTTATTGCCTTTGTTTAAGAACTGGGACATGTAAAATAACGATTTGTTTTTCCCGCACGATTTGGTAATAAATCTAAGCAACTTCGAAATTTGATTCTGAGCTAATGTTCAGTTAAGTAAACGTTTAGTAGAGTAAAATATAATTAATAGGTAGACATATTTTTACAAACTACAAATACTACTTTACTAGGTGGTGTGTTCCTTGTGCAAGAGACCGTCCAGGTAGGTACCACCGCAGTATCAGATATTCTGCCGCCAAGCAGCAGTGCGTAAGCATTGCTGTGTTCCGGCATGAAGGAAACTGTAGTTGGTGAAATCACCGAACACAAAGAATTAATATCTAATGTCTTCGCTAGGGGTCGGCCACGCGCTAGTGATTATTCTGGTGCTCCTAGAGTCTATAGGCTGCGGTGACTGCTTACTATCAGGCGGGCTACGCTTGCTTGTCACCTTAATAGTATATAAAAATGTTGACCATACATAGTAATAAAAAAATCTAATTTCTGCAGAAAAATGTTTTATAAATACCTATGTATTTCACACTGAGATTCCTACTTGTACATAATACGCTAGTAGATCAAGACTAACGGACCAAAAGCGTTTCATGAAGATCGTTTTTATATCCGAGTCCCATTTTCGTAGACATTATGATGTGTTGTGATATGGCGGTGACGTCGGAGGGCGCGCTATCTGCCCCGGGCAGGCGCGCGTGACCAACCATCTCGTTACCGCCCGCCCTAGCAACGGCCCGCTATACGGCAGCGTTTATACAAATTGGGAGAGCGGAATTTGATAAAAATTGGTAATTTGAATGTTACGGCTAAAAGCCTATTTTGGGAATGAAAGTTATTGTTGGCTGTAGATGGGTCATGATCCACACTCCACTTGACAAGAGAGGCGAGTGGTTTTATCTGCACCAGCAGCAGGCCATTGTTCAGACGGGGAAGTGAACCCTTTGAAGGGTCAATCGAGCTACGTGGGATACTTAACTAGTAAAACCTCCGCGGCTGTCGGATCGCCACATCAAAGGGGAGACCTAGTGTCTAAGCTTAGCCTTAACATAATAGCAGAGAGCACTTATTTCCTCTCTACTTAACATGTTACAAATTCCGTTTCGTAGTAGTGGCAAAGTCACCTTTACAATTCTTCTTCTTTCAGTGTAGCCAAGAAATTCATCATGTTTAGTAGTAAGAATGCATAATCAGTAAACTTCTACAGCGGATTTTCGGGTGTGCGCCTAGTGGACCCAGAATATTACACCGTGTGCGGACGCTGTTTCCAAGCAACCTTTGTAGTCAACATTCTAATTTCAAAAGTATTAAATTACTTTATTATTTAATAATTCCTTATACTCTCCAATATAAAAAATAAAGGCTGGGTACCTAAATTACACTGTTTGCATTAGGAGTGTAAACTATGTGTTAACTTAGACAGTTAATCATAAGTCTAGAACTGCTTTGTCATCATGAATGCGTTCAATCCGCTATACGCTACCGATAAAACCCAACCGTATTCCACAACCACCCCTCACTTTACACATCGTAACTTAATTATTGACACTGCTGTTCTCTTTGTTTAGCATTAGGATTAATACTTTATTGTTTACTCTCGCAAGAAACAGTGATTTATAGTTGGAATGGGAACCTGTAATGGCAGCCCAACCCTTCTTTATATTTCGCTAGGGTGGACTGCCACACGCGTGTGATGGATCGTTCCAGTCATTTAAGTGCGTTCGCAGTCATGCTAGTGCACTAATCAGCTGGCAATCAGGCGTCGGTGACCACCGAACTCATTAGTGCGGACAGTTAAGTGGTTACGTAAGCGACTATGTCGCAATGTTCTTTCTAGATTTTAGAGTTCAGTAGAAATTCTAATTTAAGTTGCGTCATGGTCTATGGTTGAATATTTTATTTAAATTTTGTAATATTCGCGAAATTCTCGTTGACTCAATGGGACTGTAAAATTTAATGAACTCTACAAAAATAATCAGATACTTCCTTGAATAAATTACTTTTGCTAAGTGGAATCTTATTAAAAAATAAATTCTAAGTAAAGATTTATTTCTAAACTACCTTTTACGATTTTACGATGTGCATTTTCCGGAATAATTCCTTATCTGCTGATAATTATAAAACGAAGATACAGAAACATTTCTTTGTAAAACTACCATAACCAGCTCCTATAGATAGCTTTGTTAAGCTTCATTTAAGTTAAGATTAATAGCGTTCATACTGTTCTTACTTACATCTCACCTATCACTTTCTGGCCCATAAACTTTTGGCAAAATATTCTATCGAACTCTTACGTTATTCCATTACTGCTTGAAAGAAGGACAAGTCAACAAACTAACGCTAGCCTTTATAAACTCAAATAAAAAACATCATATAGAACATGCCATGCTCTAAATGACAGGAGATTTTCTCGTGTATTATCCTGCAAATTTTTACAGCTCACATGCTCCGTAAATCACCCTATTTTTAAACCTACCTATGTTAGCTTTTTATCCACACTACCTATTTTATTTTAATTTTATGTAGATATTATGTAGATAGTTTGCGGATATTTAACCCTAAAATGCTTTAGAATAATGTTACGTATATTTCAAGTCTTTTTAAACTTCAGAGTCTCTCCAGACACGAACAAGCTTTAGTACTTCTCTACATTAAGGTTTCACGGAGCAAGGAAGCGGGTATCCAAGTCGCACTGACGCGCCGTACATAAATCTTAGAGCAGTTCTCTCTCCAACGATAGGCTGCGGTGTTGACTTTACGAATGCTCGGTTGCAGTTTGCATTTTACAGTCTTTACCGAGAGTATTTTCATGCTTTTAATTATCGCTAACTTTAGTGTGCGACGAATGCGGGGTTACTTCTTAATGAGTGTTTCACAAAGCATGCGATGCAGCTTGTAATTTTAATAGAGACTAATTAGAGCTTAATTTTTATAACATAACTACAAATTAGGCAGGTCTTATAAATATTGTATGTTATTTCGTATGCTATCCGCACATTTATTTCGGTTATAATGTTAGTGTGTTTAAACCAGCTTGTTTCGAAAGTTATCTATCGGTTTGCGAAAATAAATTGGTAATTGTGCTTCCTACACGCCTGTTAATGCTTTATCGGCATTCTGCGTGATTGACTATTGTGCCACGGCTAGAGCCATTTGCAATCCTTTGTTAAATGTATTATTTAAACCACACGGTTACGATAAATTCGTGGCACTTTCTAAAATATAATGTGCACAACCGGCTCCGTACGCTAGATCCATACCTAGATAATGTTGCTAATCTAGACGGTGTATCTCGTCAGCAGTGTTTACCGAGTACCCTTCTGAGGGAGCTGGGGGTTAAAAATAATCCTGCGTCTGGGGATCACGGCGCCTGCAGGTGTGTCTCTCTAATCTCAGATAAAATCAACAAAGCCAGACTAAAGAGATTCTTATTGCAAATGATGTAAGGTATCCAACAGATTGAGCGTTGTTAATGTGAAATCGATTAGGGTCTCATTGTTTACGAGGCAGATTTGTATCCTTGGTTGGTGTAATCTTAGTCGAAGCGCGGCGTTTCGCATGTATCATCGTGTTATCAAATTTATTGCGACAAGTTTTATAAAAATACCTGTATTCGCAGATGCGCGTACAAGCACCGAGACTTTACATTTACCAACTTTTTGAGGCTACTACTACCGTTTGTATTCTTTTGGCATACAATGGCATGTTTAACATGTTCGTATGGGAATCTGGCGGCTTGACTGGCGCCGGCGCGGGCGCCGGGTGTCTTAGTATTCCGCGTATCGCGACCCGTCCGTCGGGCTATTTCTCTTGCGACGCCACGATCGACGCAAACGCAAGGTCACCGGGTGCGGTCCTATCACGTCGTCTGCATGTCACTGACAATGCAATTAGGATCTTTTGTCTACAACATTGAATTCTAAATATTTCGCAGCAAATTTATCTGACTTCTCCGACACTAATAAGTTGGCGCGTCAACGGTACGCTTTCGAGTTATGTCCTATTTTGGTCCAGGATTTACATCAATGACGGCCCTAGCTCGTGCGTCAGACTGGAATCTATTTTGGTCATGCTGTTGAACTAGCTGGTAGCTATTCCTGGGATGAATTCTGCGTAGTTTCTTTGGCTGTTCCAGGTGACGCCCATGTATTTACCGTTAGGATAACTTAAAAGCATCGGAATGCTTCCAATGTCGGAACGGAACATTGAATAGTTGTCAGTGTGACGGCTCACGGCGCGGCCTACTCTACCTTATTTGTCATCCGGACAAGTTAGGTTTGGATCGAGACTAGTTTCATGGCCGAAGCACTTAAAGCCGTGATGTCTCGAATGCATTGTTATCAAGGTATTGCTTCACTGTCGTCTCCGTTGACCCTGGCCCTGCATTTGAATGACAAAATAGTCTTGATCTTTAGAATCATTTATTTGATAGATAAGCAAAGGATATAATTTCTTTTGTGCATTTATTTATTTTTGTACTAAAATTAAGCGTAGTCTAGAGACCGCTATTACAACTGGCTAATGTAAGCTTCTCACTCTGGGCTGCTGGAAGGGATTTGATTAGAATTGAACTGTGCATAAATATTATTTTAGTTTTAGGATAAATTTAGCTGTTGCTAGTAATTACAGAGTGTTAAGGATGGGAGAGTGGATCTGGTGGTATCTGTGTCGGCACACAGGTGCACCCTCAAAAGTGCCATTGTAAAACAAGCGATCTATAAACGTTGTTGTGTTCCTGTGGTTGGTGAAATTAACAAGCTTTTAAGAAGGAAATAAATTATGTTTCGGGTGACACGCGCTGTGCATTACAGCTGTCTATAGACAGGCGTGCCTGTCCCCTATCATCAGGCTTCTTGCTAGTCCCGTCACTAAGTTAAATAAAAAAGCACTTATGCACAATATCTTCTGCGTAGATGGCTGATCTTATCAAAGTTTGACCGCTGTGGTCGTATCGGTCAGAAGGACGTTATTATTACTTACTCTACCGACATTACACAACACATTGTTTCAGCTTTATCATATTTACTATCAGCATAATAAATAGAATATAAACGGGGCGTTCTAAGGTAGTCACTATATTCTGTTACTGGCATTGTTTGCGAGCTATCGATATTTTTGATAACGAGGCAAGTGTTCAAGGTGTCCTATTACTGGGGCGTCACTCGCATTCCTCATATTACATTCAGATGGAGACTCCTTTTACAAGAGACTGACCAGGTACTATCGCGGACACGTGTACTTACCAGTTATTAACCAAAGTCGTTTGAACAACGCTACGTGTGCTTACCTCGCCCGCAAGTATTTTGGGCCGGCTCGTGCCAGCGATTGTCGTCCTAAAGGTGGAACACCGTTCGTGACCGCGAGAGTAGGTACGGTCGGCCTAGAAAGTGGTTTACCAGTTTTGACAAATCTTCCTATGCAATCAAAATAACACCAAGGTTGAACATTTCTAATAATGAAAGAGATGCACAATCATGACATATTTTTTAATAACTGAGATGCCTAACATCTGAAGTCATGGGTTAAAGATGTTATTTTGACCTTTATTTTCAATGCAATAAGCTAAAATTTTCAACAAATATAACCATTAGTCTTTTTTCCATCTTTTAGTGAGGATTCCAATAAGTTCTTGTTTTTAGATGAAAACCTCTTTTTAACTGAAAAAAGAAAATATCACTGATTTGTCATTTTTATTTATGTGTAAAAATGTAAAAAAATAGATTACATTGTTATTTCTCGAATTTGCAAATGCTTTGCAATTTATCAATAGCCGAAAAAGCGAGTATAATTGCACTACATACTAATTACATAACAATGGTCTCATATTAGTGAGATTTTCAAATGTGTCGGTAAGTTTTATTAAGTTCACCGTGCCTTAGTATATATATTACACATTTTCTATTTTTTCTATAAGCATTTATTTAGTTAATCTTTAATTTTAGATACAAGTTGTTCGTCGTTGGATTACACGTGATGGCGAAGAAGGAAATTTAAATGATCTTCGTCGAAGCAGCCGCGCCTGCGACGTGTATAAGAAAATAATGGTTTCACACCTACTGAACATTTTGCCGAAATGTTTGATGTTTACTTGGGCTTATATTACAGGCATTATGCAAAAAAATACATATGACTGACGCTCATAAAATTGCTTGACTGAATTTTGCTAGAGAACACTTGCATTTCGATTGGAATAACACTGAGTTCTGTGTCCAATCGCTACGAAAGAACGAAGGAAGCTCTGAAACGGCACTGTAATGAGATATGGGAGGAAACCCGCGGATCTGATGTCTGTTTAAGGCTTGTGAGTTCAATGGGTGACCGTCTCCAAGCTGTCATAGACGCAAATGGCGATTACACGAGCTATTAATATGACTATTTTAAATTTTTGCATTTTTTTAATGGAAGGTTTCTGTTAAATTTCTTCCATTTACCAGCAACTAGTTCGTTCGCAATTTGTTATTTATTAATTGTATTGTATTGCTTTATTGTATTAAATAAAGTTATGTATACTTAATTGTATTTTTATTTTATTACGGATAAAGTTGTTTTTGGAATGACTTACTCGTATTCTTCTTTTACTTTTATCCCTATTAATACATACTTTAGTATTATAAATGTGAAAGTGTGTTAGGTTGTTTGTCCACTTTTCACTACTGAACCACTGGACCGATTTTGATGAAATTTGGTTTAAATATGGTTTGAACTTCGGAGAAGGAAATAGCTTTACCTTTTGGTGCTATAACCGACATTCATATGGGTGGAGCTGCGGGTGAAAGCTAGTTATTATATACCTAAGTGCGAAAAAAAACCAAAAAACCTATACTACCTTTTTACAATAGAAATAAAGCACTATTTGCAAGAAAATTAGGATTATTTCAATCTAACCTCTTGATATAAGCTAAGCTGATAAATAGAAATGTATGACGAAATTTGGCTCAAAATTCGCCTTGCACCGTATAAACAATTTTTAGACAAATGTGAGGGTTACCTACATGTTACCTATCAGTCAGATGCTACAATTTAAACTAGGAACACAAGGCAAAGTGTTGACGTTTCTACAATAAATGATAAAGAGAGCAGTATGAATAATTGCAAGGGAAAATCAACCTTGTTGTTTTATGATATGCATATGAACTTCAACCGTAGGGTGGTAAACCATATTTTTGGCTGACCGTACATGCATACAGTAGCATTAGATATTATGGCGCGAAACTGCAGTGTGTAAATATGGTTGTGTTTCAATGTGTGTGTAGGGTCCAGTAGCTAGAATAATTGACTTATAACTAATTAATTAGTAAACATTTGATACGCGTGTTGCTTACCATCAGGCAAACATCCGGCTCGTCACTTACTGCCGCACTTACAAACGTCAATTAACTTTAATTGTTATTAAGTCCTTTTTTAATCTATTTATTTCGACTCTCAGAGCCTGTTATGATTATTTTTGATTATTAATTATGAGATAATTGATATATCTACCCATTATCAGTGTATTAAGTATTAACTGGCTTCGAGTGTCGAAACAATCCAATATCAAAAAATGGCTTAATGATGATTAACTATAATTGACGTTTGAAGGTGCGGCAGTTAGTGCCATTATACAGACAGTAGGTAAGGCCGCACCATCACGGTCGCTGCCGATGTGAAGTTGGCCTTTGCCAACTTCACATTGGCATGAAAGAGATCATGATATGGCATTGATCTCTTTCATGCCAATGTGAAGTTGTATTCTGTGGTATTATGCCTATATTAAATACGTGTTTTTTTTATGCGTACCTACGACTATCTTTATTAGGAGGTCTAATAAATTTTCATGAGATCTGCGAACATTGCCACGGGCTTCAATTTCCTTCATCTTAAGGAGATGCCTTAAAATGGCTGAATACATTATGTGCCCAATCTTATCAGCTATTGTTAAGGGCCATTTTCAGATCCTCTCATTCATAAGCATTTAATAAGGATTGAAATTGGCATTAAGTTTATTTTATTATGAATAAGGCGACTCATGTAAATCGAGGAATAACTTGTCTGTTATGATGAAATGAATATTTATCATGTCCTGACCTCAGAGAAAGTACCAAAGGAGTTAGTATCGCGTCGATTCCCCGAACAAATTTTTCGTGGCACTTTTGCGGGGTGCGGGAGGCGAAGTAAACACACACAGATACACCTTCACGCATAGCCACACTATAGTAAACTCACAACACATTCAAAAATACACGCACACAAATAAAGAAAGACCTGACCATATGACCAAAAATTTGGCAGAGGGGGTTTAGCGCATCATGCTCTCTCCAGTGGTATCTCCTCTAAGGTCCTGACCGATATGGCTGCCGCGGCCGCACTGTGACAGCGTCAGTCAACTACGTAGGAGATTCACATTATAATGCGTTAGGCCTGCGCAGTCTCACCACCACCAACCGAACCACACGACACATTATTCGTCAAAGGTCATATTTATCACTCAATTTTTTTTTATTCACAACGAATCACGCAAGACGTTCGCCCGATACCTGACAGTAAGCGACACGCCTGCCTATAGACAGCTACATTGCACGCGAGACATTATTAGTTATTAAGTCTCTTGTGTCCGGTAATTTCATCAGCTAGAGTGCCCTTCACACCGGAACACAGCAATGTTTACAGAGTGCTGCTTGGCGGCAGAACCGGGACGGTCCCTTGCACAAGGCACATACCACCTAACAGTACGTACTCACAACCAATTTTAAGTCTGAAGTTGGGTTTAGCGAACCATTGCGCAACTACAGTCTTGAGTTGTCAAAACAAAAACACAAAAACAGCTACTGCGCAGCGTCTTGCAGCCAACTTCAGACACACAAAGATCCGTTTTGACTACTGTACTATTTCTGATTATTATTATTCGTGCATGCCGTATCTTACAGATCTGCGCTTTCATTATAGTGATTTAGGTTTACTGTTAATTCAGTACCTAGCTTAATTAGACCTTTCGCTTACGAGTTTAAGCCTTTCAAAAGTATCGTTAATCAACTCGGCATGTGTTGTAGTTAAATCGTAAATTAGCTATATTTGCTTATTCGTAAAGTTTAATTACATACAGTTGGAAGGGTTTCAGACGTGGGCACTAATTTACTCGTACCTACGTACTGTTATAAGTAGGTGTATCTATATGTATGTAGTAAGTGTAGATGTACCTAATTGTACATACTTACCTAGCAATTGAAAGTATCTTTTCACCACAGAATTCCCGAAATGCTATAATACACGAAGTGCCAGTGTTAAAAACAAACTATTTCCAAATATATAATACAGCGTCTCAGTTTTAAGACCAACCAATAATGAACCAGAATTATTAAGCGGAACAAGGTCGCTGACTTCATTAAGCAAAGTGCCACAGTCACATAGAATATTCTAGTACCAAGGGTAATTAAGAAAATGCCTTTGGTTTTCAAATTCCACCTGCACCAATATAATGCGAACCATTCAACAATTCTCTCATTTCGATTCCATCCGCATTTGCGGTGTTCGAATTACAAACCTCGCTTGCGTGACATTCGTATTTTTCTCAGTGGATCGGGTAAATCTGCCTTCAATCGTAGCTCGTGCCTCGACTGAGCCTCCCCAGATTATATTCCGACACTGGCCGAACACATGCGACCCTCTATGGGTAGGGATGTTCTGATTACATTCCCATTTATTGCATTATTTCGTTCTATTAGGGAAGTGTGTTCTCATACGAAGGGCGACGATAGTGTATAAAAAAGTTTGAGAAGTTATTTATACGGCTTTTGATTTTTTTCGTGAGTATAACGAATTGGATTAATGAGGTTATTTTTGTTAAGTCATTGCGTTGAAGTTATTTACCCACCTATTGATTTTTTTCTACATTTTGTACCTGGCGTCTACATACTACACACATCAAAAGTGTCTAGGGATCAACATATATTTTTGCAATAACTTTTCTCCTGATTGATATTAATTAAAATTTTCTTTAAGGATTCATCAAATAAAGTGTTTTCGTTTGTCACAGTAACGATAAACCAAGTCACCTTTGCATTAATAAAGAAATTTGCCATTTTCCTAATAAAGGGATTTTTGACATTTGAACCACTAACACAAAAGTTCGAAAAAAAGACTGAAATAACAGTTTTCTTTAAAATTTTATTGGGTAACTTAAACAATTAATAATCCGTGTTTCTACCGCGAACACTAACAACACAAGAACATCGGTTTGGCATACTCAAAATGAGTTCATCCAAATCACGCTGTGGAATGGCCGCCCATGTTCGTTGCAACAACAAAAAAAGGTCTTCTTGCGACTGGATACCCTCCATATTCGGCAGAGCTCTTCTCTGTAGCATATCCCATGCATGCTCAATCGGGTTCAAGTCTGGCGACTGAGCAGGCCAGGGCAGGACATTGATGTTAGCTGCGGCGAGAGTCTGTCTTACAACTCTTGCGGTGTGCGGTCGTGCATTATCATGCATTAACTGAAATAAGGGACCGATTTGCACTTGTAGAGGAACGATGACGTCTGATACAATCGTCTCAGCATAAATTTGAGCGTTGAGGTTGCCTCTGATCCAAATCAACTCAGTTCTTCCGCCGATCCAAATACCCGCCCATACCATGATGGTTCCACCACTATAAGGATGGACTTCCTGGCAGGATTTTAATCGCTGTTGGCGTCCAGGGGTTCTCCAGTGTCGTATACGTCTTGTATCCGGTCTCATACCAAAACGAGACTCATCAGAAAAGCACACGAAACGCCATTGTTCTTCTGCCCAATTTCTGTGTTCAAGAGCCCATTGATATCGAATCCTACGATTGTGCATTGCTATAGGTGGTACCCGTAGCGGTCTTCGGGAATGAAGGTTCACTTCATGCAAGCGGTTTCTGACTGTTTGGTCGCTAATTAAGTTCCCTGAAGAGTGATGAAGCCTCACGGCTAACATCATGGCAGTTATTGTTGGAGCTCTTCGAGTTAAGATTTGAATATATCGGTCTTGTCTCCGTGTGGTGCAGCGATACCGTCCTCCATGGCGCTCAGCCACGGTACCAGTGCTTCGGTAACGTGTCCAAAGTCGACTGATAACACTCTGACTTGTATTCAGAGCTAAAGCCACAGTACGTTGCCGGGAACCAGCTTCTATCATTCCCACGGCTCTGAGCATTTCTTCCCTGCTTAAATGACGTCGCCGCTCCATAATAACGTTGGTTTTAATCAGTAGTAGGGAAACAGTAGCACTAATAATGTCTTCAATGCGTTGTATGTTTTTATAGGGAAAATATTGACAGCTGATTTTCATCTTTTACTCGAATTTGATTCACAGTTCCTGATTCAAATTATGAAATGCACCAAAAAGGATCCATATAAATTTATAAAATCATAAATTTATTACAAAGCCACATCTCAATCTCAAGAAATCCGCTTAAAAATGCTTGATCCCTAGACACTTTTGATGTGTGTAGTACATCGACATATTATAAACATAATTATTGATCTATGTCACCATAACTGATACTGAATACACATAGTTATTAAAAATGTCCATAGCATTAGTACCTACAACCATGGATAAAATGTACCCAAAAAGGTTGACTGCAGGGTAATGATTGCATTTTTCTAGGGTGCGTTCTAGACTGACCCAGCGGGTAGGTTTCTTATTAGTTATAATTATAAATTATCGGCATATACAAAATGCCTATTACCTACGACTTTACGATGATAATAGTCGAACTCTCAGCCGCTGAAGCAACAAAGCAATTAAAAATATGTGTTCAAATGAAATGTCTATTACAGCACACAGCCCGCATCCGTTTGCAAATGCATGTATGCCAACGGTCAAGTGTAAATTGAGTTAAGCACTTGTCATCCGCACGTCACCGCAGAACAATGGCGGCGTGTAAAAATATATTAATATTAATACAGCATGCACGTGGTTGCATAACATTCGCATTACACAATAGTATCGCTTCCTATACGATCGTACAACCATCGAACATTATAGCCGATTAACGTAGGATTCTTTCACACTGACAACTTTGTTGCCCATTTTATACTTTTTTTTTTTTTTGTATTTCCCTTATATAGGCAGGGAATATAAAAAAACAATAGTCAATAAAAGCATGCATATACGTATATATAAGACTGGGGCGATTCTAGTGACACTCGAATTCAAGCAACAAATGTAATACCTTACTTTGCTTATACAGCTATGGTTGAGATAAGACCATATTGTCACGAAGGGTCATGTCCATGCTTACTCATTTGGCAATGCTTTGTAACTGGACGTTCGCTTACACACACAAAGAGTCTTAAGAATCTACCACCTAGTTATCAAATTGTTGTTTCCACTGTTTTATCATTCTTTTTTGTATGTACGCATCTCTTGGCAAACCTATCCTTGTTATCTTCTTTTACATTGTCTACTGAATTGTATAAGATATTGTATGTTTTCTATTTGTTGCGTTTTATGAGAATAATATGCTACTATTCAAGTACCTCTAATTGCCTCCGTTTCTCTCATTTATACATCATTATTAGATTTAGGCAAACTTATTAAAATCCACCGACAATACATGCAACTCGATGTTTAAACCACAGAATAATTAACTAAATAAATAGTTTACAGTTATTTGGTCTAAACAGTGGCACCACTATCCCGCGACTTCAAGTATGAAAGCGGTCTTACTCATCAGGAACAAGCAATAAACTGTCTGTGAGGTCTGAACCAATATTGTATCAATAAATGTTCAGACCAATGAAAGTGTTTATAGTGGCTCGGTATTGAGTTCACGGATGCTTATTTATAGTTTTACTTGGTATCAGTCGACGGTTCAGAGTAATACTATAAGTTGAACAGTTATGGTTTCACGTAATCCTCGGGGTAGTAGGTGGAATAATATGAAGGGTCCTTTGGAATTTTGGAGGGCTTAGGGGTAGGGGAAGTATGAATATTCAACTGTCGTTGAGAATTTAAAATTCTAGAGGATTTAATATGTATTTCCCTTTAGCGCTGTTAAGTATCTTTTAAAGGTTAGACACAATTTTCTAATGTATAAAAACCCTTGGAATAGAAGAAAAATGTGAAAAGTAAATAACACAATTGATGTTGCATTATTTTCTTTTGATAATTTAAGTAGATTTTTCAAGTAGAAGAAAATATTGACTGGACAAATATTTATGTAGTTGATGACCATGTAACTGGTATTAACTAGTACCACCTATACCATTACAGGTATAAATGGGATAACTTAGTACCATTTGTACCATTATAATGGTATAACTGGTCCGAAGCCCAAAATTCATGATTTTTACACATATAAACGTTACTATAGTAACCTAAGCCCAGGTTTTATTTAATTCTAAACTTTACACGTATTTAAGGCGTACATAGAGATCGTATTTCTTTGTAGAGTATGATTTTAAAATCAATATTTTTTGTCGTCTCTACAAATCTATTGCGAGGGAGCGCATAATTTTATTCCCCTCATCTTCAAACTGGAGATACCGTAAAGCAAGCAGAGTGATTTTTAATCTTTATTTACACCCGAAAGAGTCGATTAGCTGAACCTCTTGGCGGCTTTTAACTCGGAATTGCGGTGTAAAGTGGTTCTTTGCGAGCAATTCTTCAAATAACCCTCCCTTAGTCCGGTAAAAAACACCCTTCAATTCGCTTAGTGTAAGCATGTACTACTGCACCAAAATATACCTACTAAATATGGAGAAGAAGATGTACTATCTCGAAAACGTACGGTGTACCAGTTTTCAATCAAAATCGTTTGAACGACGCCGAAGTTACGTGCTTTTACCCCGTCCGGCGTCCGCACGTATTATCGGCCGGCTTGTGCAAGCGATTATCGTCTAAAGGTGATAGGTACATATTTACGAATCCATCATCGAAAGGTTTTGTCAATTCTATAAGGTATGATGATATAATTTTATAAAAACTAACGGATTTGTGCATAACGTATACAAGATATCATCAGTGAAATCATACAAAAGCGAAAATTCATGACTGCGATGTTTAAAATTGGAGTAAGTGTAACCAAGTTTGTGTTTAGGTGTTAACGCTTCATTAAATAGGTACTTACCTACCTACGATGTGCAAATATTTTGCGCAAGTAGAAATTGTCACTATTGCAAATAAAATATACTTAATAATAAGTATTTGTGTTGCGTCAACTACTTTTATAGTTTAGTATGTGTCAATTGATCTAAAGTATCGCATTTGTGATTCATTGAATTACAAAAATCTATAGACCTTTTTGTAACTTTTAACCACGTATCAAGTGGCTTTCTTATTTTCATGTCAACATAAAAATTAAGTGGATTAGAATATGTAGTGTAAAAGGCGATCTATTATGGCTTGATAAATTGAAGGCTTTGATTGTCCAGGGCCCAAGGTGCACCAGACGATAATGTTTTCTACTAGAGACCCGCTATAGCTTTGCCCATTTATTTAAAAATCAAAATCCAAGTAACAATGAACCTATGTGTATTGTACAAACAAACACATATATACAATAAACCTTCCGGAATAAAATCTATACTTATAATAAAACTGTAACAGGTCCAATTCTGTACATTGAAGATATTTTGAAAATTATATTTGGAGGGCATTCTATAACCGACACTGAGGCCGAAAATATTTTTTATTTTATTTTTGTCTGTCTGTCTGTCTGTATCACGGCTGCGCATCACGCCGAAACTACTGAATGGATTCAAATGAAACTTGGCATGATTTGAGATCTTACTACGAGGTAGGACATAGGATACTTTTTATCCCGTAATCTAGCACGGTTCCTTTGGGAGAGGGGATTAAAGTCAAAATGGGTACTTGGTTATAACGCTTGGTCCGATTTTATCAATTTTTCTTTATAATATAATAAATATCAGTAAGGTAACACTCATAGAGAGTTGTTATCAAGGTTTTGTAATCGATCGGGTTAAGCAACGTTAGGTAAGGTCATTAAATAGATGGGTGACCGTTTAACGCCATTTGAACTAAACGGGTCCGTGCTTCGGAGAGCAAGTAAAAAGTGGGTCCCAGTTTTTAACCGACTATAAAAAAGGAGGTTATGTATTCGATGCGAATGTCTGTTATTAAAAGTTTATTGAAATTAAACTACTTTTACGGATTTTATCGCGGTTTATTTATTGATTTTACTATCCCGACGTTTCGAATGCTTTGCAGCACCCATGGTCACGGGAGGACTGAGATGTTGAACGTCCTTATGTCACAATTATGCCGGTACACCCTCAGGTCTTCTTAGTTATTATTGTTGGTTATAAGTAGTTTAATTTCAATGTGTAATATTCGCGTAATTAAAAGACAACATTATTGAAAGTTTAGTTAACGTAAAAATAGCGCAGGCGTAGCTGCGTGGGTCAGCTAGTATCTAAATAATAGTGAAAACATCGGATAAGAAGAAGAAGAAAAGCATTTATTTGCCCAACACTTACTTACGTAACACATATAAAAATAACAAAATAATAATAGATTTCAATAATTGTGTGTGGACAAACAGGGCACTGCCTCAGTATATTGATATTCTGGCAGTACCTAAAACTGGCATCACGGAATGCCAAGCACAAATAATAATAAACAAAAATAAAAGAAAAATAAAAAGAAACATGTTCTTATTTTACTGATGTCTTTATTCCGCCATCGATTCCGTAAGAAATTGGTTGAACGGTTATTCCATAAGAAATCTAATTGACAAGAATTACCCTGTAGGTATAATTTAAACTTGTCGAAAACGCGGTGTCAGCAGACGAGCACACTCGACTGCGTATCGCAGATTGGAGTGGCTTTCGGCGTCACGTCACATGGCGAGTGGAAGTCTCCCCATCTGTGTATGTCACCCCGCCGCCCCATGGCCCATGGGATGTCACCCAGCCCCTCTCGATGCCTGACATGCACAAAATCGCGACGCTATATTAGCGCAAGGCTATTTTAATATCGAAGAAGCAAAGAGCATAAATGTGTCACGTCTCAAGAATATTTTTTTAATATGTAGTACCTCCATAGTACCTCTACTACATTTCCATGTAAGTATAACATGGTTTAACAGAGACCTATCGACTAGGGATGTGAGATTAATGGAAAAGAATCGATTAAATAAAAATCGATTTATCTTTATTCAAAATTAATCGACTTGCCAAAAATCGATTTTAATAAAAATAAATAATCGATTTTTGCGAAAAAATCGATTTTTTTGTATTATTAAAAAGTACATGCTAAATGCAAAAAATCTGGATGTTATTCATCTACACACATCAAAAGTGTCTAGGGATCAACATATATTTTTGCAATAACTTTTCTCCTGATTGATATTAATTAAAATTTTCTTTAAGGATTCATCAAATAAAGTGTTTTCGTTTGTCACAGTAACGATAAACCAAGTCACCTTTGCATTAATAAAGAAATTTGCCATTTTCCTAATAAAGGGATTTTTGACATTTGAACCACTAACACAAAAGTTAGAAAAAAAGACTGAAATAACAGTTTTCTTTAAAATTTTATTGGGTAACTTAAACAATTAATAATCCGTGTTTCTACCGCGAACACTAACAACACAAGAACATCGGTTTGGCATACTCAAAATGAGTTCATCCAAATCACGCTGTGGAATGGCCGCCCATGTTCGTTGCAACAACAAAAAAAGGTCTTCTTGCGACTGGATACCCTCCATATTCGGCAGAGCTCTTCTCTGTAGCATATCCCATGCATGCTCAATCGGGTTCAAGTCTGGCGACTGAGCAGGCCAGGGCAGGACATTGATGTTAGCTGCGGCGAGAGTCTGTCTTACAACTCTTGCGGTGTGCGGTCGTGCATTATCATGCATTAACTGAAATAAGGGACCGATTTGCACTTGTAGAGGAACGATGACGTCTGATACAATCGTCTCAGCATAAATTTGAGCGTTGAGGTTGCCTCTGATCCAAATCAACTCAGTTCTTCCGCCGATCCAAATACCCGCCCATACCATGATGGTTCCACCACTATAAGGATGGACTTCCTGGCAGGATTTTAATCGCTGTTGGCGTCCAGGGGTTCTCCAGTGTCGTATACGTCTTTTATCCGGTCTCATACCAAAACGAGACTCATCAGAAAAGCACACGAAACGCCATTGTTCTTCTGCCCAATTTCTGTGTTCAAGAGCCCATTGATATCGAATCCTACGATTGTGCATTGCTATAGGTGGTACCCGTAGCGGTCTTCGGGAATGAAGGTTCACTTCATGCAAGCGGTTTCTGACTGTTTGGTCGCTAATTAAGTTCCCTGAAGAGTGATGAAGCCTCACGGCTAACATCATGGCAGTTATTGTTGGAGCTCTTCGAGTTAAGATTTGAATATATCGGTCTTGTCTCCGTGTGGTGCAGCGATACCGTCCTCCATGGCGCTCAGCCACGGTACCAGTGCTTCGGTAACGTGTCCAAAGTCGACTGATAACACTCTGACTTGTATTCAGAGCTAAAGCCACAGTACGTTGCCGGGAACCAGCTTCTATCATTCCCACGGCTCTGAGCATTTCTTCCCTGCTTTAATGACGTCGCCGCTCCATAATAACGTTGGTTTTAATCAGTAGTAGGGAAACAGTAGCACTAATAATGTCTTCAATGCGTTGTATGTTTTTATAGGGAAAATATTGACAGCTGATTTTCATCTTTTACTCGAATTTGATTCACAGTTCCTGATTCAAATTATGAAATGCACCAAAAAGGATCCATATAAATTTATAAAATCATAAATTTATTACAAAGCCACATCTCAATCTCAAGAAATCCGCTTAAAAATGCTTGATCCCTAGACACTTTTGATGTGTGTATTTAAGCACATATCCATTTTCAAAAACAAGTTTATCCCTTCAACCGTCGTCAGGCAACATACCAATAGAAAAATCAATTGCGTGTCAGGCACTTGGCGTTCTGTGTGTTAACTACCGTATTCTGTTAAATTTCTGCTGAAGTTCATTAGATTCTGCTAAAATTTTCTATTCTACGACATAATCGGTAAACCTGAAATTGAGAAACCCTCATTTTAGGGTTTACCTAAAATGAGGGTTTCTCAATTTCTCAATTCTGCTAAAATAGCATAATTCTCCTAAATCTGGTCACACTGCACTGAAACTACTTTACACGCATACATACCTACAGATGGCGCCGTTTTTATTACACTTATACGTATGAGCTTAATTCGAGATTTTTCACCCAACGCATAGTGGCCTGTTTATAAAATTGAAACTTACTGCAAGATTTTTTCATCCATCGCATAGATACGAGCTGTTTCTAAAAATCGATTTATACACGTAATTTATATAATGATTTACTAAAAATCGATTAATATTATTATAAAAATCGACAATAAAAAATCGATTATTAGATAATAATAATCGATTTTAATAAAAATCGATTATTTTTTAACATCCCTACTATCGACCAGAATTCTCCATATACGCCTTTCTGATTAGGTTGCTACTTATACGACTGAATCTTAGATAAAACAATTCAGGTCAGAAACATTTTCTGGTCACATGAAATCGTGATACGTCTTTTGATTAGGTTTTGCAATTTTCAACAAAAGATTAAAAGGCCCGCTCGCATTTGAAATGATCCTATACCTATATGGAAGACACGTTTGTGTATTTTTTTGTTAGTGAAAATTAAAAGGATATAACAGGTTCTAAAGATAAAAGCGATGAGTAGATGCCGATAAATACCTAGTACTTACCTATACTATTAGAATTATTATTAATATTTTGTTCAAATCCGAGCGTGTTTATAATACCGACAGCATTTGTTTCCAATTTTATTTCAATGTAGAAAATCTCACTATAATAGTTTACACTTGTTGAGAGTATATTGAAAGGAACCATTGAAGGAATTCCATCCTAAGATGTACACGAAGGATGTCGTGATGAGTGCAATATTGCTCGCAATATCCTCGACTCTCTCTCTTATTAGACCGTTAACCAATATAACGTGGTATGACAAATTCTTATTTATTGTGTTTTGTATCCGGTTGAAGACTGTCTTTTCTTTAATATTATTATGTACGACATAATCCGTATCTCTACACGCCAGTGGCGGCGAATTTCCCTACACTTACTATAGGCCTACGGCGGACCCAAAATTTCGTAGGCGGTAAATGTATCGTGGCACAAAACAGTACCTAATACAATTTTGCTAAAGTACTTATCTTTCTCTATTTGATTCTCTGTAACACGCTAGCAGACTGGCAGAGTGCGGCGGCATATTCTTTGTTTTATAAGGTATTATTAGATTTGTAAAAATATAGCATAGGCGGCGATTTAGTTCGTTCAGCCTATAGGCGACATCTTTGTAAATCCGTCCCTGCTACTAGCTATTAGAGTCATAATCACACGCAGCCGAAAGACGTCTACAGCTGCACAAAGGCCCCCCCTTTATAAAGGAGGAGTTGCCATAATCCCAACGTTTGGCAGGCGTCTGGGGGATCACAGTTTAGGTGGTAAGTAATAAAATAAAAGAATGCTGCTGCCCGTCTTCTTGTTTTCACTTAGTCGCCTCTTACGACAGCAAACGGGGGAGATGGATGGATGCTATTCTAACCCGGAGACCCCACGGGCATCGGACTAGATATCAGTAGAACTATTCTATAAGAACTCGAAAACTGAATCCGATTTTTTTTGGGTCTGAAAGACGCTGTTGGCCGCAGATGGCCATTACAGCTTCACCGGACAATAGGAGGCGAGCGCTTATAGCACTCTAGCTTTAACGGCAGAAGTAGCGACGAGCTCAAGGGCACCTCAGGGAGGCACGGCCTCGGCTTGGGCTGTCGCTTAAGAGAGGGCTGATTTTACCACCGGTTCACAACGCGCCCCCACTGAGAAGAACCGGCAAGAAACTCAGTGGGGTGATGCTCGTCGTTGAGGTCGCATGCGTACGACCCTTGGCCTCGCCGGCGAGACCGGTGTCTGATAGCTAGTGTAGCATACGGTTGTCGGGGCGGGTTCGGCGCATCCTGGTCCAATAGGACCGTCATGGGGTCAGGAGGGGGTCGAGCAGTACGTGCCGTGGTCTGCGGCGCGAGTCAGAAGCTGAATCCACGGATTCAGCTTTCGAGTTTGTTAAGTCTATGTAACGTTTGTAAGTAAGATTGCTTTTGTTTCTTTTTTGAGCTAGGCAGACGGTAAGCTCAATAAAACAATGCACTTTGGTACAGGGATTGTAAAGGCCCTTACATGTCGCAATTGCCGGCAAGTACAAACATGGACATTCAACGGTGCAGGTACATAACTAGCGCCGATGACGGACGTACAGAAGCGACGCGTCGACAGCCCATCCATCAAAACGTCGCTGCCACGTTTTGCCTATTCGATACGAGATCTTAGCGATGTTATCAGATCGATTGATCGTTATAAGTAGCCAAGTTTCCATATACGACTATTCATATCTATACATATTATAGGTACGTACACATTCATGTTGTTACTATATTATAAATTTATAAGTAGGTTTACATTGTCTCTTGTCTTTAATAGTAGTCGGTGTACAATTATAGTAGCTAGTAGACACTAGCTGACCCACGCAGCTCCACCTGCGCTATTTTTACGTTAACTAAACTTTTAATAACAGACATTCGCATCGAATACATAACCTCCTTTTTTATAGTCGGTTAAAAACTGGGACCCACTTTTTACTTGCTCTCCGAAGCACGGATCCGTTTAGTTCAAATGGCGTTAAACGGTCACCCATCTATTTAATGACCTTACCTAACGTTGCTTAACCCGATCGATTACAAAACCTTGATAATAACTCACTATGAGTGTTCCCTTACTAATATTTATTATATTATAAAGAAAAATTGATAAAATCGGACCAAGCGTATAACCAAGTACCCATTTTGACTTTAATCCTCTTTCCCAAAAGAACCGTGCTAAATTACGGGATAAAAAGAATCCTATGTCCTACCTCGTAGTACGATCTCAAATCATGCCAAGTTTCATTTGAATCCATTCAGTAGTTTCGGCATGATGCTCAGCCGTGATACAGACAGACAGACAGACAAAAATTAAAAATAATACATTTTCGGCCTCAGTATCGGTTATAGAATGCCCTCCAAATATAATTTTCAAAATATCTTCAATGTACAGAATTGGATCTGTTACAGTTTTATTATAAGTACAGATGGTATACCTAGTAAATATTTACAGGTACATGGCCAATGGCAATAAGGGACTAGATAGAAACTTTATAAACGCTTAAATTTCTTTATATATATAGATAGAAATTGCATTTTTATCCGAAAACTGATCATCATCCACGATGCTCTATCATCCAAACGGATAAAAAACTGGTTGTCAGGCAATATCAAGGGAGTAATTTTAATGTTCTGGATATCTAGTACCTATTATTAAAGATGCTGAAAGATATTTAACTTAGATCCAATTGATTTAACGCAACAACAACAACTTTCAAATTTCACGAAAGCTTCATTAGCTCCCGTGTGCCAGGTACAAAACGTAATTGATTTTCACATTTGTGTTACAGATCAAGAAAATCAGAGGCTTTACTTAGTATAAACAAAGTGAAACACAAACAAGCAGCTCAATATTGATGATGTACCTACTGGCAAACAATCGAGATTACTAATTAACTTAACAAAAATGATACAATTTTAAAATCCAATACCTCAAGCCTATGGTCTAAAATAATATATCGTTGTATGGACCGGTAATATAAAAAAAAACTTCCTGAATTCAAACTCCAGGCTTATATTGATGGATCGTTTACCAGCAAGCAACGAATCATAAAAAAAGAGTAGGTAGGTACCTAGTCAGTCTTTAAAAAAAATCGAAACTTTAACCATTTTTAGAGGAGCGCCGAAGTTCTAATCAAGTAAAGCTATGCCTGTACACTTTTATATTTTTATGGTTTGCCTCCATTAGGGGAGCGAAATGATACAGTAATGAGAATACTCACTACGGCCGTTGGTTATATTATACGTAGGTATGTTAGAAAAAATGAGAAGGGTGCCTAAGACTTTTATCCCACCGGGCGGCATCCGCCGAGGGAATTAACTGAACGAGCCGGCCGACACGCGACAGCTTTTTAACTTTGGCAAACCGTCTAAGCCACAGCCTAAACGTATTTAAACTTATACATAAATATAACATATGGTGATGACATATGGTACTGAGACGTGGTCCCTAACTGTTGGCCTTTTGGATAAGCTCAGAGTCACACAACGAGCTATGGAGAGAGCTATGCTCGGAGTTTCTTTGCGCGACAGAATCCGAAATGTGGAGATTCGCCGAAGAACCAAGGTCACCGACGTAGCTCTCAGAATCTGCAAGTTGAAGTGGCAATGGGCAGGCCACATCGCTCGGCGAACCGATAACCACTGGGGAAGAAAGGTTCTCGAGTGACCACGAACCGGAAGACGCAGCGTAGGTAGGCCTCCCACTAGGTGAACAGACGACATTGTGCGCGTCGCAGGTAACCGGTGGATGCAAATAGCCAATTGTCGGTCATTGTGGCGTTCGAAGGGGGAGGCCTATGTTCAGCAGTGGACGTCTTCCGGCTGGTGATGATGATGATGATGATAAATATAAACTCCTGGTGGAAATAAAAATTTGGATACCTACATAATGTACTTTTATGCTAACTCAGTGAACGTTCCTTCAGTCCGGAATAAGTGATTTGCATCTTCATTTATAATACGCAAAGCTAAAGACTGGAACAACGTCGGTTTTTCCGCCTGAGTGGGGGTCTTCAAAGCTAGAATGAATAGGCTTTTAATAAGCTAGTGTGCTTTATAATTAGGTAAGTAGGTACATTATATTTTCCTAAATATAAAATACAGAACATATAAAATAACCGCTTACCTTTTTTTTAAACATGTAATATGTATGCGGATTGCGGACAATTGAGATCTAGAATTCTAAAATGAACTGGCGATGCCGCAGCGGATCTCTAGTGAATATATTCAAAGTATATTATATAAATGTATAGTATATTTATATTCCATACACACTTAAGTACATGTACTTTAAAATATAACGCACTAAATATAACCTTTCAGCTTTCTAGGCTCGGTTGCAAAATAAATTAAAATAGAAATTGCAGTAGACGAGTGAGCTTAGAAAGTTAATTTAGTAAGTACAAACTCGTTAAATCATTTTAATTAATGGTCGGTGGAACCGGCACTGTAATTAAATTATTTAACTGCCGCACCTACTAACGTCAAATACTTAGTGTTAATTATCATTAATCCAGTACTTGAAATCATAAATATTTTGACTCTTAAACCTACTTTATACACTGATAGTCGTTAGAGATATTGATATTTCGTACCTACCTACCTATTAATGGAACATACTATTAAGCATAAAAAGTTCCGAGAGTCGAAATTATCCGATGCCTTAATTAGAATTAACGGTAATTGACGTATGTAATGTACATTGCATGGCAATAACATTAGGTGAGTTCAAAGAGATTCATCAAATACTTCTAAAAATATAAAAACATTATTAAATAATGATTTCTGATACTTACGCGAATATTACACATTGAAATTAAAATCAAAAATAAACCGCGATATAATCCGTAAAATTAGTTTCATTTCAACTTTATTAAAATTAATTCTTTTAAAAAAATACCTTTTGCTTTTCGAAGTCTATTAAAAATAATTGTTAAAAATTCCATACCGGTGTGCAGTTGCGATAGACGGCTACATTTAATTTACACTATCCACTCACCTACAGTTTTTCAGAGTACCTACCTAAAGTACCTAACTCTGAGGGTTTTAATGAAACAGTACACAAATAAAGCAAGTCCCGCACGCGACGGGTTTAATCACAGCCAGAACCCTCCAGCCTCGAGTGCGCAACTGTGCATCGGACCAAATTGTTTGAAGTCACTTCGAGTGTCGGTAGAATTCGACTTTGCTGTGCGAATTCGACTAGTGTTGCCAGACGTAGATTTTCTTTAGATCTAATAACCGCGCTTTGCAGATTAAAAAGCTTGATACCTACTTTTTAACAAAAATGAGGTGTCGTTAGATTTGACTTAGGTATTTCGATTACTGTAGAGTTCATTGTACATAGAAAACTATCATATTTATTTATTTATTTATTTTTATTTTATTATATTTGGGAAACATACAAATAATACGACTTATTACTAAATTATGATCCGATAGTACAAGAATCAGTTAAGTTTCCACTAATAAAACAAATATATAACAGCCAATAGCGTTATTGTTTAGATTACTTATTCTGTACGGAAGGAGGGTACTACTGTACCACTACAGGTACCTACTAAGTCAGTCAGGCTCCAATTTTAAAAGGACGATTTCGTTTTCTTTATTACTCTTAAATCTCTCGACATTAGCAATTGTGACGTTTCACCATATGCAATGTTTACAAACTCACTAAATATCTATTTAATATTCGGAGCACGTCGTCGACGTGTCTAGTTGGGCCCCAGCATTGTCCGTCGGAGTTGCTACAAGCGCGGCGTTTGGCCAGATGCCAAATCCTCCACACAAGCTACAAGTGGCAGACGCACTTTGCTGCCAGCCGTCGAGGAAGCGACAGATTCATAATTGGGCGACAGCAACGGGGACGCCATTAAAACTTTAATTATTTCTCAGCGAACAAAACTATAACGAGTACCAGAAGTTTAAAAAATCTCCATTGTATTCTGGTCGGGGTATATTTTCGACGAATCTCGGAAGAATTGCTGCCGTGGAGACAAAAAATCGCTTTCTATTCTTGGGTGTCTGCATATCTATAAAATGCAACGGGGAAATTGCATCATTCGCCCCTCTGACAGCCCTCGCCCTCGGCGCGAGGGAGGTCTTTTCAATTCATCCCCACGGAGTCCGCCGCACTCGCCTGTTCCTGCGGTGTTTTCAATTCACGAGATAAATGATGTTAGTCGTGTAGTCTAATTTACATTTTTAATGTCATCTCGTGGTGCTCTACATAAAATTTATGGGTTGAGTTCATTATAAAGAACATAAAATTGAAATTAAGTATGTACTTATCGGCCAAAATTAATAACTGATCTTGTTCTACTTGTATTAAATTATTTATTTATTTATTTATTTAGATAAGAGAAACAAACAGCATAAATAGTTCATAATATGGAACATACAATTAAAACGTCTAGCCAACAAAGTTTCTACTAATGATTGAATTAATGGAGTGAACATATTTATAGTGCTAATAATCAAACAAACATTTGAGAAATTTAGAAAAAAAAAAAAAAATAAGTTAAATTGTATTAATTGGGAATGTGTTATGAAATTAATTAAGAATTGGGTGGGTGAACAGACTTCAACCTTTTCAAGTAGCAATTATAATTATGCGCAAAGAAGTCTAAGTGGTTGAAAGAAATATTATGATTACGGCATGCTCTTACAATAAAACGATTCTTAGAATAATTTGTTTTACATGGATGAGTAAAAAATGTAGGCTTATCATAGAAAAGAAAAGACAACGAGCAGATCCGAAATCCGATGATTTTTAATTAAGATTTTACTCACTCATTAGTAACCAACAAATTCTGTCCCCTTAGCCAAGTTGTCATTCTAGAATACGGGACGCTAGAGAAACAGAGACATATGCAAATGTATGGGAATGACATATCTCTTCGTCAAGTCACGTGAAGAGATATGTCATTCCAATACAATTTTTTTTTCAATTCTCTAGCATTTCGTATTGATTGTAAAATGACAACTGGGCTACAGGCCCTGAAGTAGCGAAATCCTGAGTCCGCTCGTACTATAATCAGTTTTAGCGACTTTTGATAGACCGAGCCTAGCGACTTAGGCTTATAGGATTTGGCAATAATAATATTCTGTAAGGACAATTGTTCTTGCAGAAGACATTCTTTAATACGATACGAGCTGTGCATTCAATAGGCAATCATGCTTTATCAATAGTTGATGACGTGAAATAAAGCGTTTGCGTCAAACGTTTGTATGAGTTATTGTAACAGATTTTAACGACTTCGCCTCTATAAGTTGACCATCTTCATATTATTCAATTGGATCACTAAAGTTATCTAATAAACTGCGACAGTACTTACAACAAAAAATAAATGATAAATCTGTTCAAGCATTTTGAAATACAATATCTACAACAGGCACAACTTCTTTAGCATTATTTTTTTGCAGATGTAAAAACCATTACAGATATCTATTGTAAATAGTTTAAAATAGATTAAAATCTTTTTTAAAAAAAAATTGAACCGACTTCAATACACTGAAAAGTATATAATAATTTAAATATTATTGAAGTTGGTGTTAGCTTACCGGCTGTGTATATTTGGCACCAACTTCAATAATATTTAAATTATTTTATACTTTTCAGTGTATTGAAGTCGGTTCAATTTTTTTTTAAAAGATTTTATTTTAAACTTTTTAGTGATATTTTCATATATAACGATTGAACCATTGAAAACCGTAAAATTATCTAGGTAGGTTATGATCACATTATCGTCTACATAGTTTTACATCATTCATGTTTCTTCAGAAAAAAATATCCGGTCGTAATGAAATTTGCATGGAATCATCATAGCAGTTTACTCTCTCGAATAAAAAAAGAATCATCGCAATCGGTTCATAATTGTCAGAGCAATGCATGTAATGGAGAACATCAGTTTTATGGTTTTTACCAGATAAATTCCTCCACATCGTTCATGGTCCTCCAGGAAGTTCTTATCTGGTTGTAATAAAATTCATACAGATTTAATACAGTGGTTTCTTCTTTCGAATAAAAAAAGAATCATTGAAATTGGTAAATATATGCCAGAGTTATGACCATTTTTGTCCTTAAAAAGCAACATAAAGTCATCGATATAGGCTTTCCTGCAGCTCTCAGTGCGCAGTCATCATTCTTGTTTTTCAGGAACTACTTATTACTACGCAATAAATTTTTTATGGGACCCAATCAATGGATTGAAGAATGGATGGAAGAAAGATTTTTTCAAATCGGTTCATAATTGACAGAGTTATGCGCGAACATACATAAAAAAAAATATATATACAGACGAATTGAGAACCTCCTCCTTTTTTGAAAGAGGAATCGATACCTATCGTAAATTGGAAAACATAAAAACTTTGTTCCTGTTTTTGTCATAAGAATCATAACTAAATTGCCGTGTTGAGTTTTTCAGCTACAATCGAGATTGGCTTTGATAAATGAATAAGATTGTCTAACAATTATTGTTTTTTAAATGACTTTAAATTATCGCAACGATGATATCGTTGCGATAATTTAAAGTCAGTTGTTAACTGGATCTCACTCTACAGGGGCAGATCTTTTTATGGTCTCGCGGGTTTTATGTGGGTTTCTTACCCACCAAAACCCCCGAGGCTGACGCGAGCGGGGTCCCTGGATTCTCCGGTAGAATCTGCACTGCTTCGCAGCCCGCCGGAGGGCGTTTTTTAACCCCCTGGTAACCTGTCACGGTCGCAATCCCGCCGCTGTGCAGCCTTCCTCAGAGTCGCCGCCGTACTCGACGGATCTTCACGGCCACACCTCAAATATCAAGCGACTCTGAAGGCTTACTCATCTTGAGTAAGCCTTTGTATCAAAAATATATGTTAGATGGTCAGGTACTCATATAAAGTTCATCGTACATTTATCGAGCGCGCCGTCCGTACTGTACCGAGGCGCATGCATACCAAGTGAGCTACGTTGAAATAAAATTTTGTTTAACCGACTTAGACCGAATCTGGGTTGATAAATGTGAAGAGCTCTAATGCCCATTTTCACCAACAATCCCCTAAAAGTTTCTTACGTAGGAGCTCCTTAGGATAAGTGACCCCTAAATCGGATTCTTACCTAAATCGATTTTCACCATGCTAGGTGTCACTTTTACAGGGGTCTCCTAGATAAGTGACGATTCCTTTGTATTTTAAAGCCGACACATCTGGGGCCATTAAAATTAAGGGACGACTTTCTTGCTTTTTTGTTTGTTCATGTTGATTTTTATAGTTAGTTGTAGAAGTTTTGTGCTAAACAGCGGTAATTATTGGCATCATAGATTTTTATTTACCCATAATATTTAATCTTACCATTTTGAAAAAAAAATGTTCATTTTATTTAGTAGGTAATTTATAAATATGACGATCAATATTTTTCTAAGCTGAACTATTTACATTTCAATAGATTTAGAACTTTCTAAAAATTCATAGCTCTCCATTTTCAAATTATACTTGCGCTTCATCCAAAAAATAACACTTAATGGCTGCCACCTAGCGTTAGGGATCAGTTATGGGGTGAACAATCGGGCTCCTAAAAATAAGTGGACTCCTAACGCCTTAGGTGACACCTAAGCGTTGGTGAAACCGATTTTTTGGTAAGGGGCTCTTTAAGAGTGACTTTGCGGGTTCCCTTAGTTAGGGGATCGCTGGTGCAAACGGGCATAAGACGAATAGAAACGATCACATATAACTTTGCTACCGACTTTCACAACAATTGTAAAAGTCTGTAGACATTTCCAATAGCCAGAGTTTACTTATTCAAGCAAGCTTCATACTTTGCTAACGAAAGTTAGGTGCAAACAAAATCGTGCTAAGTAAGTAGTACCTAGTAGTAATATTATCACGTCAAATAACGCACCGCAGGGAAAATAAACACAGGAACTCGGTCCACATCCAGTATATCAGGATATGGCAGATGCTCACGAATATCCAGACGCGCAGTAAGAATTAGCCATTGCACAGGCAAGGCACCACACGATGGAGGGTCCTTCGCTATAACTATTGCAACTATGGTAATTATAATATTGACCCACTCGCGCCGTAGCTTCACCTAACATTTTAAGGTTGAAAATTTATTGTTAGTAGTTACTTAAGTATACACCTTTCCAATGCAATTCTCTAAAATATTGTTGGTATTTATAACCGCATTAAAATCAATTATCGTAACCGACACGCGGAGGACTTTGTTTTAGATTATTTAGAAGATCTCTTCTAATTAATCTAAAACAAAGTCCTCCGCGTGTGACTGTACTCTTACAGTCTTTACTTTCTAAGAATTGATAAAACACGCTATTGAAGTTTATACCTATGTGGTTACAATAGTGAATGCTGCCATTTAAGCTTCGTCAAACTTTAGGCAGATAATGTGTAGGACGTGTTATCTCTTGGGATAGGTCGATGACTGGCTGTGTCAGTGAATGGAATGCATTATATTACTGACGTCACTTTTCATTCAATCATTTACTGCAGTCTCATATTATCGATTAATTCAATTTGTGTTTGTGAATAAAGGTGGATATCCGAAAATTTCTTAAAACGCTCTTCATCATTTCCTTGTCAATCTATACTTGACGCCTAAGCACTGCGTTTGGGCCCTACGTCCGTAACTAATTCGAGAAAATACAGTCCGGGAATAATTACCTAAACAATCGTAGAATTTCTGTGTAATGTAGTATACACAAGCGTATTATAAGTACTTACCTACCTAAATAGTTCCAGCTTAAAACTGAATACTTTCGAATTAGCTCGCGTCGGATGTAAATTCATAGTTTAAGTATGATATACAGTATACTTACTGTGACATAACTATTACAATTACATAATTAATAGTACTTAATAATATCCTTTATGTATTGAAATTACAAATAAAGAGAATAGTATGAATAGTAAAACTTCGTTATGTTTCGAACGGCAAGACACAATATTGCTAATGTCGATTCATTTGTAACAAAACAATGTTTAAAAAAAAAGTGAAAAAATGACAAGCCCGCCGAGTTTCTTGCCGGATCTTCTCAGTTGAGGCCGCGTTGTGATCCGGTGGTAGCTTTTAAAAAATGACCATTCAAAAGTGCTAGCGTTAAGCCTATTTGAAATAAAGATTTTTGAGTTTGAGTTTGAAACAAAGTGTAACCTACCAATTTATTATACTTACTCCACTTACCAATCAACCAGTTTCACGGTTTGAATTTCGTTGTGTTACATACTGCCAATTATTGGGTGTCTGTGTGTGGACATACATGCATTGATATCATTTAATTCAAGAATTCACATTAATTAATAACTTACTACTACGTAAGGACCGGAAAACCGCATACTCCATTGTAACGACAATGGAGTAGGTACCTACGTAACGAGGCCTCAAAGAGGTCTTCTAATTAGATAGAAGTTCAGAGAAGTGAACAATAATGCGGTCGGCGCTTGTTTTTTTAAGTAAGAAAAAAACAAAAACATCTTTATGTAGAATACCAATACTTACATGTACTGCTACTCCAACAGAATTTGAAATATCAAATTTAGAGTGAGTCCGACATCTCATGGGTAACCGCGGTCAATCCTATATCACATCTTCCGAAACCATCACGTGAAATTGTGTTCAACCGACTCAAGCGTAAACCCATTATACCATTAGTACTTACCTATTTTGTAAACCTTTAATATTTATTCCGTTATGAACATCTGGCAACTTATCACAATTTTGCCGTCTACAACCACATTAATAGTCTACATTTCATTAACATTTTCAATTACATATTATCTTACATGATAATCACGGATTCCGAGAGGCTGGCGGCGGCCACTTATGTATGCCAGTTATAAATGTCTGCCACACTCTATCTGTGCGACACTGATTACGATCTACTCTATTTCTTGCCAACCAACATACTTATGCAAATGGATGCTCAAGTGGCTACGCTTTTTGTGTTCGCGTAAAAAAGGCAAAATGTGCAATCTATAAAATGTCTATGACGTTTTTTTTTGGTTAAAAAAAAAGTCAGCCGTTTGTACGTACGAAACAAACGGCATAAAGTAGGTATTCCAATCTCGCAAACAACAAACTCGTTGCAATTTTTTCGTACCTACACACATTTGTTATGGTCGAGGTTGTGTTTCTGAAGCTTTTCCATTCTTTGTAGATTTCTTTTCCGGTAACTTTTGTAGATTTCTTTTCCGGTAACTTTTGTAGATTTCTTTTCCGGTAGCTTACCGCGTTTTTAGAGAATATTAACGAGTTACGAACAGAAAAAAACTTCCTTGAAACAGTTTGTTCTAACAGAAAAAAAAACGTTTGTTTTGTTTAATAAAATCTTAACTGATAGTAAGCAGGGTTTAGTACAATCGGTGAATATACTTACTGTAGTTGTTTTAACAACTATACCTACCCTTTTTTTTCGCCGGGGACCACCTTCAGAAGGTCCCCGGGAGCTGTGGGGTTCGACCGGGTATGTAGGATTCTTAACCACTAAAACCCCCGCGGCTGTCGCAATGGCACATGGAGACTCTCCGGATCAGCACCAGGAGAAAAAACACAATCAATTTTAAGGGAGGCAATTCATGTGCCCGCACCTTCTTTAAATTAGATAAGACTAGAGAGTACGCCCATCTTACAGAAGAAGAAGCTCGATCAGCACTTACTATCTTCTATACTATAATAAAACTCAAAGTACATTGAATATTTTTCCAAAATTTCTATGTGGGGTTACTATACCATCGACATAGAGGCCAAAACAATTTTTTTTGGAATTATTGTCTGTCTGTCTGTCGTTCTGTTCGTCCAGGTATCATTTGAAAACCCGTGGATGGATTTTGATAGAACTTTCACTGATGTGTTGTGTAGAAGTCAAGGTGTAAGTTGGTGTATAAAACATCACGCTATGTTTCATAGGGGCTAAGCAGTGAAACATTACTTGCAGATATTACCACGTAATTTCCTTTGTATGTGAATAGGGTAATTATAGACTGATCAGTTAATCATTAAGATATGTATTATTACGCTATATACAATAGGGACTGAACAGACATTTAGTTTGCATAAGATATGGCATTGGCGAAGGGTCAATTTTTGTAAGGGGTAAGCCGGTCCGGTACACCCAGGACATTTTCACTAGATTTCTGTATTGTTCTAAGTACTTTGCTGATAGTAATATGACATTATATCTTTGAAAATTTAAAATCTGTAAATCCCGAGCGGATCCAAACTAGATTATGTATGTATTACAGTCGCAACAATAAAAGATGCGGAAAACTTAAAACTTTCATTATCGAATATCATTAGACAGTAATTTACGATGTTAGCGTGATTTACATTATGAACAGCGCCATCTATCGGTGAAATTGAACATACAATCACTATAGAACTTTAATCTATATAATTATTATAACAAAGAAAGTCGTGTTAGTTACACTATTTATAACTCAAGAACGGCCTAACCGATTCGGCTGAAAACTGGTGGGGAGGTAGCTTAGAACCAGGAAACGGACATAGGATACTTTTAATCCCGGTAGGTTAAGGTTAAGCAACGTTAGGTAAGGTCATTAAATAGATGGGTGAACCGATTTGTATGAAAGTGTGCATATCGGGTAGGTCTGAGAATAGGTCATACAGTATATTTCATACCGCTAGGTTAAGGTTAAGCTACATAAGGCAAGGTCATTAAATAGATGGGTGAACCGATTTGTATGAAATTTTGTGTACATATCGGGGAGGTCTGAGAATAGGTCATAAAGTATATTTAATGCCGCTGATACCATGATTGACGAGGATATATAGAACGAGAGGAGGGTGCACGAGAGGAGAAAGAGGGAGAGGGGATTCGAGTGTGACGGAAACCGAAGCGGGAGGGGGAAAGAGAGAGGAGAGAAAGAGCATATAATTAGATTTTTTTTATAAGAGAGAGAGATATGGAGAGAGATAAATCTAGGGAGGAGGGAGAAAAGGGGAGCAAAATGTAATAAAAGCGCGGGCGGAGCTGCACGGGTCAGCTAGTCTGTAAATAAGTAGTAAGTAAACAATTTAAATAAAATGGGAAATCAATTTTACAACGGCATCGAATGTATCTTCTGTGTCCCGTAAGTCATTGGCCATTCATCTTTATAATTTCATGACTATTATGTCGATGTATAAGGAAAAAATGTCCAATTAAAATAAAATAAGTTGTCTAGACGGCAGGCGCCGCCGGACGGGAACGGCTATTGCCGCGCGATTAAAACTGCAACAGAGCGGTTGAGACTATTTTAAGTGACCAACGTGCTTCCTGCTCCATTCGTTTGTCGATGATGATCTGATGAAGGAAAAATTAAATGAAGTATTTATTGTTGTATGTGGGTAGGACTTCAATGGCCATTTGTAGGGGGTTTTTTTATTCTCGTTTGGATATTTTTTATATTTACTTTCTTGGGGATATCTAACAAATAACAACTGACGGACAAATTACTACTAGATTAACTTAAATTAGATTTCTGACAGCATAGCTAGTCCCGTTAGCCACAAATCTATACTTCTATACTTGTATTATAAAGAGGTAGGCCTTTTTTGCGTAACTGACTCAACAACGCAGAGCCTAAACTACCAAAACTAGGACTACAAAATCTGGAGAGAAGGCTCATTTTATGGCGTAGGGAACCAATAAGAAAGGATTTTTGGAAATTCGAACTGTAAGGGTGTAAAGTAGGAGTTGTAAGTTTGTATGGGATGGGTGTAAAAACATTGTCTTTTGACTTGACTCTATATCAAACATAATGAAACATGTGTATCAACGTTTTTCAGAATTCGTCAGTTAAGGTTGTAAAATAGGGGATGAAACTTCCAGTGATAGATTTAAAAAAATGACAATTTGAAGTGCTATTTTTAACCGACTTCAAAAAAGGAGGAGGTTCTCAATTCGTCTGTATATATTTTTTTTTTTTTTTTTTTTTTATGTATGTTCGCGCATAACTCTGGCAATTATTAACCGATTTGAAAAAATCTTTCTTCCATCCATTCTTGAATCCATTGATTGGGTCCCATAAAAAAATTATTGCTTAGTAATAAGTAGTTCCTAAAAAAACAAGAATGGTGACTGCGCACTGAGAGTTGCAAGAAAGCCTATATAGATGACGTTTTAGTCGCTCGGACTCGCTCGGTCGGACAAAAATGGTCATAACTCTGGCAAATATTTACCAATTTCAATGATTCTTTTTTTATTCGAAAGAAGAAACCACTGTATTGAATCTGTATGAATTTTATTACAACCGGATAAGAACTTCCTGGAGGACCATGAACGATGTGGAGGAATTTATCTGGTAAAAACCATAAAACTGATGTTCTCCATTACATTGCTCTGACAATTATGAACCGATTTCGATGATTCTTTTTTTATTCGAGAGAGTAAACTACTATGATGTTTCCATGCAAATTTCATTACGACCGGATATTATTTTCTGAAGAAACATGAATTATGTAAAACTATGTAGACGATAATGTGATCATAACCTACCTAGATAATTTTACGGTTTTCGATGGTTCAATCTTTGTATATGAAAATATCACTAATAAGTTTAAAATAAAATCTTTTTAAAAAAAAATTGAACCGACTTCAATATCACTGAAAAGTATAAAATAATTTAAATATTATTGAAGTTGGTGCCAAATACACACAGCAGGTACGCTAACACCAACTTCAATAATATTTAAATTATTTTATACTTTTCAGTGATATTGAAGTCGGTTCAATTTTTTTTTTAAAAGATTTTTTGACCTACTTGAAAGTAACTATTGCGTTTCATTGTATACAATACTGAAAGTACACCTTTCAATATGATAAAAATCATTGCCATAAAGAATTTATTATAATTTTATTTTTTCACGTACGTAACATCAGCGCATGCGTGTTAACCCTTCGCGTACTACAGGAGTCGAGCGACCTTCGTAGGTCGCCGCCCCGCCATTCAGTCCCTCATTGATTTTCGACCCACTATCATATGACGGTCTATTCGAGCGCGAGAACTGGGCACACGGGTCATTTGCCGATATTTGTCGTCGCACGTGTCGTTTGCATATCGGGACTACGATAATCACAAAAGGGTACAAAGTATCCCAATAATATTCCCTCGCTTTGCATGTTTTAGACTGGCAGCTTTGAAATTATGCGGTAAAATGAAGACATTTCTGTTAAGGAAATGGCTTTTATTAAATCCTCTAAAATGGGTTGTGTGGTTACTGTTACTAGTATAGTTATTTTTTTAATTACACAGAACAACATTTTATATTAATATTACGATATTCTGCTAACTTGTGCACATACCTAATAACAACATCTATATTTTTGTGTTCGTGTCACTCTGCGGTTAAAATATGATTTTCAAATGGCGTCTTTTCTCTACCATTCATGTATTCTTATTATGGTTCTATTGAATCATGTATATATGAATCTATTTTTATATATTCTTTCATTATGAATATTTCTATCTAGTCACTTAGGTTACATCGTAATGTTTGATGCCGTATAAGTATTTTGTTTTCCGTATGTAATGGGCGGTAATGTTCCTAGAATGCTGGCAGCATTGCCACGCTGGATGGCAATGCTAATCTGCTGACTGAAATAAATGCCCGCGTTCCAGTCTCCAGATGTACTTACCTATGAGGAGATCTGAAATATTTTGGAAGACCTGTCAGGGCCGGGATCCCACCGCTCCCGGTACCATCGTCTCTACTCCAAACTACTCTACTCTATATTAAATTAAACAAAATATTTTATTGAAGGCTTGGTGTGAGTGCAGTGGACCAGACTAGATAATACTCTCACTGCCGAACCTACAAACGTCAATTAGAGTTAATGATCTTTAATCCATTTTTTGGAATCGGTTTATATCGACACTCGAAGCCCTTTAATACGAGATATCAATTATCTTGTGTTCAATAACTGAAATCAATCATAAACTGCTCAGACAGTCGAAATAAATAGATTTTAAACAGTGACTTAATTAGAATTTAAGTTCATTGGGGTTTGTGAGTGCGGCAGTTATCTTCCTAAGAAATAACATTAAAATGCAGAGTCAAATAAATCTGTATTAAGCCAGCGTACCTAAATGCCTCTGCTAGTATTATTTCATAAATTACCGTTGTACACTGGTTCAGTCAGGTTAAGGAAAAAATAATGTTTATTTCATTTGTTGATTTAGGATCCATAAATTAAAAGGTCGAGCCAATGACCTCAACGGAGCGCACGCAGTCGCGTTCAAGGGTTACGTGTTGTATGATACATATGCTAGGCGCCAGTATTCAATGCCGTCCAAACAATTCTGCGAACAATCAGTCATGATTCACTAATCCGGACCCAAGAGTAGAGGTTGTCGCGATCTATGGATGCCATCGATTAATTAAAGGCGTGGAGAAAGCTTATCTAATACGAGTCGATTACAGTAAAGGTTATACGGTCGCAAATGTTTCGCTAAAAGGTTCTTTAATTATCATATTCCATTGGTTTACTTTTGCTTGTGTTGTTATCTTTAGAAAAGCATCTGTGGCGGAGTAATTACAATTGCTATATAAAGAGGCCGTGTGTTCGAATTCTGCAGGGAGCTTTTTGTCAAGGCCACGGTAGTTGCAAGGAAGATAAAAAAGGTGTCCTTGGAAAGATCCTGCGGTACTACTAATACCCACCCGTATATTGCATTGGTATACGTACGGACTAAAGGCGTTTTGTTACGTGGTTTACAGCGAGAGATTATAATAGTTTAGCAACAAGCAAGACCATTTAGCGTTTCCCCAGATCTTGTCGAGGACTAAATCCCGGTGTCTTTCCTGGTGAACACAAATCTTAATGATAGAAATCATTGGCTGAATTTCGCCAATTTAAATTAGCTAGGCACAAAATTTTACTATTTTGATGAAGTCAGTGTTATTGATTATTAATATCTACTTAAGTAGGTACCTAATTTAGGAATAATTTTAATTAGTGTAACTTTTATCAAAACGACTCATGGAAATATACGGCAAGTGTAGTATACTTACAAAATTATGTTCTTATTTTAGAAGAAGATAATAATAACGTCGGGTCGGTGGTTCAATTGAAATGTGACGTAGACACTGACTCAATCGCTCGTACAACCGGTTCTAATAATTCCAATAATATTTACGTATACATTATATTTAGCTTGTGTTCAATGGTTATTACTTCGATCAGTACACTGAGTAACATCGGACAGAATACATGTGCATCTGTTACTAATTTAAAATTTTGCATGCGTTGAAAATAATTCGGACTTGTTCGTGAAGTGATCAAAATTAACAACAATGTGCAACTGCAAAGGAATAATTAAGAGCAGCGTTAAAATAACTGCAATATGGGTTTCGCGGGTAAATATCTTGAACAATTTTGTTTTAGACTTCGCGAGTTTTCTTTCTTAAGAATTATTTTTCATTGATTTGCATTCAAATATACGCCTACGCCTGTATACGCCTGGTTTTATATATTGAGGAATTATCTACTATTGGTTTAATTTATAACGGCCAAATCAAATCATCTTTATTTACCAACACTTTATACTATTTTTCTTCATTTGTAAAATTCAATATAAAAATTTTGAATGCATGGAAATTATGTATCGTCGTTGAACGTTTTTTGATTTCGACCAGATATTATAATTTGGATTGATATTATTGTAACAATACTGCCTCGCGAAGCCCCGTTTCTATTGTGTTGCTTGTTAAGAATTTAACACTATTAATATCTAGTTATTTAAAGAAAACCCTCAATTACGGATAGGTAATCGATATTTACATGATTACTTACAGCAAACTATCCAGCCAGTATTCAAAACCAGCGGAAATAAATTAGCGATTTCGCTGCCCTTTTATCTATTGCATAAATGATTGTCGATCGGAAACGGACATGTCCTGCCCCAACACGCGTGGTTGTCGCCCTCAGCCGCCGCGCGGTTGCACAATGCAATCCGTCATTATCGACTGATTTGGGACGCGCCCGTTCCGCTGCAGCTGCCTGCGTGTGCGCATATGCAGCCGATTGCTGCGTGCGTGGGTATTAATGGCAAATGTTAACGAACTAGTTGGCGTCTGTCGTATTGTATGCGTTAGCGTAAGGACCTATTATGACATCGTAATAATTAGAATTATGACGTATACGTAAGTCAGAAGAAGAATGCTACACGTTATTTTGTATGATCATAACGGTGACTGCGTACAATATAAAATAAACTGTAGGCTAAGTAAGTACGAAACAAGTTTTCGAAGGAATAAACTAACTTTTCGTTCAATGGAAAATGTCTTTACTTTCTTTCTCTAAGCATAACTTTAAAAGTTGAGATACCGATATATTTTGACCGGTCTAAAACCATGCTTTGCCAGGTGGCGCGTGATATATTGATGCAAATATATCATCGCGAGTGACATACTGCATGCTACTAACAATAGATCAAGATAGATTGCTCCTTCAGCCGTGTAGCATACATTCCGTGTGATGACGTTGATTTCTTCTTGTTGCAGTGCATGGCGCGCGCATTGTATGACAATATAGCCGAGTCGCCGGACGAGCTGGCCTTCAGGCGCGGCGACCTGCTTACCGTGCTGGAGCAAAACACCGGCGGCAGTGAGGGCTGGTGGCTATGTTCACTGAGAGGGCGACAGGTAATACTATTGTATATAACACTTACTTTAATGTGCGTTTATTGAGTAAAGTAGCCTAGAGCACAGAGGGCCATCGGACATGGTAGAGTCCGCCCCAACTCGTCTCTTACTTACACAAAGCGGGACGGAGAGTTTTGCTTGACACCCGCACTGAAGATATCCATGAAGATCCCCACTTAAAAAGAGCATAGAAGAAATTAATACAAACTCAAAAAAAACAGCTCCTTGACAGGGGAAATACTTTAGTAGTAAGTGTAAGGTTTACGAGTACCTACTATAGGCCATAGGCCACCTTCAAGTGGCGTTATATTGTGAGTGCTTCGTCGGCTACTGCTTAGCCTTAGGTAGGTACTTAAGTACGGTAGGTACCTAGGTAGTACCGTTTTGTCTCACTGCCGCACCGCTAGAGGTTTCTAGGGGTGCGACATCATTAGCCGTTGCACTTTCTATTTATTTACACGAACACATTAGTAAACATGAATACTTTCAAAATATGATCAAAACCATTGAAATAATATGTACCTACTTACTTCGTACCAAAACAAACACATTATTTACCTTTCCTAGAAATAAAATATGTTCAACATGTAAACACAGACTCCATGGACCAATGCACGTACGATGCACCAAAACGCGCGTGTATCTCGCTATCGCCATACCTACCATGACACATAAGGTATAACCACGGAATATATTACGGCATTTAGTCTAACGTCATGGTAGCACGCAAACAGTTAAAACATCGTTCAGATGAGTCAAAAACAAAATGACGACACTCATTCATGGAAACATCTTCTACGACAAAAATAAACAGGATTACAAATATCAATAGAAATAATATATTTGGAGTGAATGATTCTCCGCCTTTAAATTTAGTAAGCTATAATAACAATTATTTAAGCTCATTAAATAAAACTTTATTTATGTAAATCGTAAGCCTAGTTTATAATTTGCTCCTAACTGGTACCACAGAATACATATCTGGTACGGTGGCGAAACATTCACAAGATCAGCCAAGTGCCTATGCAGGAGATTTTGTAAAAGTGCTTGCGCAGACAGATGTGCTCTATACCTAAATTAAATACTGTCCTTGATTAAACGCGCTCTCATCTCTAATACAATTATTAAACATCATACGTAATCTCAAGAGAATCAACAATACTTAGCTCCATTCAACCTACACTATACACTATCTTATCCTGTATCCAATTGCAGGATGTAAAACTGGATCACTGATCCGAAAAAAAATACTGGCCTTGATTATATCCTCCGTTTATGTAAATAAAATCTTGTTCTATGTCATTACAGGGAATATGTCCGGGCAACAGGCTGAGAATAGTAGCCGGTGTGTTCGACGCGAGCTCCGCAATGCAGAGGCGGCGCGCGCGCACCCCCGCCCCGGTGGCGCACCAGCCATTGCCCGCACAGCAGTCGCCTGCCTTTACAAAAGTGAGTGCTTGCTGCTCGGTGGCGGTCCGAGAGGGTGGGTCGTAGGGGTCATGCCCTCCCAAAATCTCAAACTGATTCACGTCAAATTGACAAACTTAACTTCTTGTTTAAAACGTCTAAACAACGGGTCCGTCTACTATGACCTCCCCCCCCCCCCAAACCCCAAAATTGTTGGCTGTGACCGCGCCTGTTGCTGCTTATCCATATCTCTAGAATTCATTGAAATGTTGTGCATCAACGGCAACTCGTAAACAATGATTTAAGCAGCAATTGGCTTTAGGTGCGAGTACGCTTTTTGCGCGAACAGCGATTTTTGCCGTAATCATAAACGCTCTAAATCGTGAGTGATAGAACGTGTCCTGTTAAGGCAGCTGTTGAGATACTAAAGTTTTTTGCCGATGTTTAACTTGCCGTGAACATTGCCGTAAAGCATTTCGCCTCATTGCGGTTGAAGCTGTCATGGCCAACAGTACCTACCTAATCCTCATTCCCAGAAAAACCTATTTTAGTTAACATTACCTAGCAGAAACACTACCTATATAAGCTGTCCATTACTCTTGCTAAAACTAAAAAACGGCTTGACTGATTTGAATATTTTTTGTTTTATTCGTGAGTATCCAGGGGTGGTCTATAAGAAAAATAATTGGAAAATCAATAGAACCAGTTGAAAAAAAAGCGCGGCTGGAGCTGATGTCAGCTAGTCCTTAAATTTTTTACGTAAGTAGTCATGTTTCATTCATCAACCCCAATTTCTTTCGATTAGATCGAGGAGTGTTCCCATTACGACGTGCCCCGCGCACCGATGCCGGTGCAGCGCTTCGGCGCATACGATAGTCCGCGGCCCGCTGCGGATTGGTACGACGCGCCGCGGGCTCCCAGGCCCGCCAGTGCGGACTCCGCGTGCAGCGGCACGGGCTCCCTGGCTTCGGCCACCTCAAGCGCTTCCGCGAACTCCGGCAGCTCGATCCATTCCGGAGCGTCCGCTTCCAGCACCTACGACGTACCGAGATCGCGAGCGTTGCCGTTACCTTGTGACGCGGCGCTTGAAGCTTTAGATAGATTACAGGTTGGTGTCTTGGCTTCTTCTATATTAAAAGTACAATTTCTGTTTTTCTGTTCGATTACTGACAAAACGCCAGATGCAACTTTATTGCCTACTGATATAAGCTTGTGCTTGATCGTAATCTGTTCAGTAAAGGGATGGTAGAGTGAGAAATCAGAAATAGCGACCGGGGCAGGAGCGGCGGGATTGCACTGTATGTGGTGTCAGATCCAGTCATTAGCATAAATCCTCAACGTCTAAATAAATGGCCTATTCCCAGTAGTTCTACATTTTGTTCTACGCTCAACAACGTCCTGCCGACGCACCAGCTCTACTTAGCGCTGTACCTACTCGTATTCGAGAACGCGGCTATTTATTAAATAAAATACTTACTTATGTGGTGTGGAAAAACGATTACAAATAAGAATACGGACTTGCTTTTATTTCGAATCATCGTCAGCTACAAACCGTCCACCTTCGATCATAGGCCTCCCCCTTAAAAGCGAAGGGTTGTCATAATCCCCACGCTTAGTAGGCTTGTGGGATCTATTATCATTCACATTACGTAGATTATTTTGAATTCTAATTTAAAATTATCGGCAAATGATTTGAACCTTATTTTGTAGTGCTTTAGTTTTATTTTTTAATTCAATTTGGTAGGTAGATATAGTTTTATTATTAAAACGAAACTGCTGCTACTGCATATTGTATGTATTTTTTTCGTGATAGTTAAATCTAGCATAATATTATTGTGTGTGCAGGAGGAGGCGTCGGCGGCGGTGTCGCGGCTGCTGTCGCACGTGTCGCCGGGCTGGCGGCGGCGCGGCGCGCTGCGGGCGCGCGCGCTCGACGTGCGCGTGGCGGCCGCGCGCCTGCGCGCCGCGCTGCACGACCTCGCCGTCTTCGCGGACGCCACGCTCGCCAACGCGCACAACTCACACGACAAAGGTATACCTACTGACGACCGTTAATTTAAAAAAAAAACTCGAATAACACAGCAAACCATAGTAATACAACAAAAGCATAAGATAACAGAAACAAAATTAGCCAAAATAGTCTCTGATCATGTTATAGATACGTACTTAGTATAACCAACACTTAATAAAAAGGGACGACCGATTCCTAGATGGATGTCGAGTTCAGAGGCGTAGCTAGAATAGAATATTATGCCTTAACGCGAGATTATGTATTAGGTAATTTCACAAGCATGCGAATTCTGCTGCCTTCGCAGCAATACTTCGAACAGGAAGTCAATCTTTTTACTGAACTTCTGGTGCTGATTGTCCATAGTACGCTAGACGAACATATTATCACGTCATTGAAGAAGGCTCTTTCCGCGCACCTCAGCACCTAATAATATTTAAAACAAATGAAGACCATCTGTGTACATTCCAGGTATAGCAGTAAAACTACGACCCCTCGTAAAAGCGTTGAAGGACGCAGAAAGAATCACCCACGAAGCGACCAGTGCGTTAGACGCGGGCGACTGGGCACCGGAGCGACTAGAACGCGACAGAGAGCCCACCGACGGCACCGAGGATGCACTGGACCAGCTCGTTTCGTGTGCGAGATCCTTAACTGAGGATGTTAGGAGAGCAGCTTCGTTTATCAACGGCAATGCGTCACTACTATTTAGGTGAGAATCTCAATGAAGTAAAATGGCTGGACATACTGTAGCTGCTGAACTTACCTGGCCCAAGTTTATAACTAACGTCTCGGGTGACGAGCGGCTCCAGGCTGATATCAGCCGAACGTCATACTTGGCTCGTCACTTACTTCCTCTTGAAGAGTACCCAACCTCGAAAGTTGGCGAGCGTTGTGGTGATTTGACACTTAGACAGAGCAATCCTATAAAGTGATTTTAAATACATTCTACTCTTTTGCCAAACCGTTGTCGACCTTTCAGTGATGATGTTGTCTTGCCGGTTTGTAAGCTTCCGTAATTTTCCCCTGCACTTTGGGCCTTATGTAATGTGAATTCTTTATTACATTTAGAATCCATTTTTTTTTAGTTACATTGCGAACTTTGCTATTCCGGAAGTTCTTAACATTCTTCATTATACCTACCCACATTTCGAAAGCTTCTACACTTTCTTTCATTGACTAAAAATGCGCATAAAGATTGACTACTTAGTCATATTTAGAGAAAACTATTAGCCATTTTCTTTTGTGGTCGATATGGAACTAATTTTCGAATATCATTTCAGAAGGTCCCCCGCAGTACCGGTGCCGGAGCACGAATGGACGGAGGAGTACGACTACGTAAGACTGGAGTCGCGGGCGGCGGTGGGACGGCGGAACGCGGAAATCCGCGCCGCGTTACCTGACAAACTGAGGGCTTCCTTTGACGCGTTGGTCAGAGACGCGGATCACGCTGGCGAGGTTAGTTGCAACTCAGATTTTAGTTATGCAAAGTATTAAGTGGGAAATCTCCCTTAGGTGCCATTTAGATAAGGCTTAAATTCAAATACAGTAGTCAAGTAAGATATACGTTTCTTGCATGCGAAAACCGTCTAGTCAAGTACCACAGCAGTATATTCCGCAAAGCTGTAGTGGGTTAGCATTACTGAACCCGGTAGTTGTGGTCTCCGTGGCGCAGCAGAAAAGCGCTTCTTCTGCAGACCGGTGCAAATCCCGAGGGGAGCAACTATTTTCTATAGCCGGCTCGAAGGACCACACTGTACGATCTGGTTGGTTAAACGATGAAATAGCGCAACGTTCGCACTTGTTAGGACAATGCATGTCGGCATCGTGCCTGATTGTAAGTATTTGTGCACTTACATATTTCCCGCTACGATGGCTGATCTTGTGAAAGAAAGGCTGTGCGGTCGTATCGGCCATAGGGACATTATTATTTCTCGGAGACTAGCATTAAAACTAGATAAATAACTCAGTGCAATTACAAAAATGTTTGACTAATATTTTCTGCAGATGTTTTTGTGTAGTGTGTACTGCAAAACACGCACAAGAGACGCGGTTTAATAAGTTACTTAACCCTAAAATATTATTAATAAATTATTTCTATTATTTCTTGGGTTGCCTGGAAGAGATTGCTTTTTAGCGATAAGGCCGCCTTTGTACATTGACATCTACAACGTATTGTTAAATTTACATGTAACTTTTGGTGTACAATAAAGTGTATTTATTATTATTTTATTATTATTATTTTATTGTTCGTGTAGGTAAGCGCAGTGGCCGCAGCGACCCTCCTCCCTGCGGACGACCGGCAGCTGGCGGCGTTCTACGCGGCACAGACCGCCACGTACGGGGCGCACCTCGCGACCGCCGTCGAGGCCTTCCTCCGGACCATCGAGATGGGCCAGCCACCGGACGTGTTCCTTGCTCACGGGAAGTTCGTGGTACTCAGCGCGCATAGGATAGTTCACGTCGGCGACACAGTACATAGGTGAGCATTTTATTTGATGCGATCTTTGATATTGTAAGCTTAATGAGGAGTTAACAATGAAACCTAGTTTCGTAACACCACAGACTGAATGATATTGTTTTGGGGAAGTATAAAATCCAGTAGTGTCTGTTGACGCCAATACCTCTATACAATCTGCTGCTAAACTGATGAGATGCTGAGAAGAGTAGTCATCGACGTTTAATCTGGCTGTGGACATGGAGATTGCGTACGCCGACTTTAGTAGGAAGTGGCGAGTCACCACCGGTGGCTGTTTTTACCTGAACGCGCTCGATTAGTTTTTTACTCGATATAATTTATTCGTTGACCAAGATCCCACCTGATGATAAATGGTATTGTAGCTGTGAATAGCGCACTAGCTTACAAAAATACAAATACAATAAACCACGGGGATGAGCATGTATGCTTAGGTGCACTCGAATGGCAAACATGTGATGATCGTTTGTGTCCAACAGGAGCGCCCACCACGCTGGCCTCAAGTCACAAGCGCTGCGGTGCTCGGACCTGGTATCAGAGGCGCTGGCAGCAACCGTGGCCAAGACGAAGGCGGCGGCGCAGCAGTTCCCTTGCGCAGCCGCCGTGGCAGACATGGCTGCCGCAGCGAGGTCCTTAGCAGCACGCGCTCATGACTTACGCCGCGTATTGCTGCGTGCTGCCGACCCCGAGCCTACTACCCCCGCGCCTACGACGCCCACGCCTGAATCGCACGCGCTGCAGATATAGGCCGTGACCACCTAGCCCGCTAGATCCGACTGGATTACTTCGCGCTGCAGATATAGGCCGCGATGACCTAATCCGAGATACAAGCGCTGCAGGTATTGGCTGCGGCATTAACGACCTAGCGCGCTAGATCCGGCCGCTCGGCTTCTGGACTACTCTGCGCTGCAGATATAGACCGCGTCGACCAAGCTCGCGCGAGTTGCACGCGCTACAGATATAGGCCGCGACCACCTAGCTCGCTAGAACCAGCCACCGGAACACGCCCGCGCTCGATCTGCACGAACTGCAGATATAGGCTGTGATTGCCTACTCCGCTACAACCAGCCGCTGGACTACTCCGCACTATAGATCAGGCCGTGCCGAGCTAAACTTCTACACCAGTTGCTGAACTAATCCGCGCTGCAGACATAGGCTGCGCCATTAACGACCTAGACGCGGGTGCAGCCCGCTAGACCCGGCTTCTGGACTACTGCGCGCTGCAGATATAAATTGCAACGGCTGAGCCCACGCTTGAGCCGCACGCGCTACAGATGTAGACCGTGACGGCCTAGCCTTTTACACCCGGCTGCTGGATTGCTCCGCGCTACAGATATAGGCCGTGACTACCTAACCCGTTAGAACTGGCGCGCCCGCTGAATTACCTCTAACTAAAGGAATCAGAGGTCATGCGCGTCGACGACGAAGGAAGCATATATTTAAAGCACGGTTCCTATAAAAAACGACATTTTAGTAAGGTATATTTTGTACTACTAGTCGTTATCTGAAACTGTTCCTGTAAACGTAGTTGACGTAAAATCCTTGCGGATCGCTGAGTGACACCTCGTAGTAACTTGATTATAAAAAGGCTGCTATGATATGTTTAGTTAAATATAGAAACATGGCTCACTGTTGAATATAGGAACCAGGCATAAATGTTTGTATTTATATATCGTAGGCCGCCCATGGAACTTTTTGTTTGTAAACGCGAACATTCGCGCGTTAGACGCGCCGCTGGATGCTCATTTTGCCGCAGTGAGTTGAGTTGTCCGTCCAGTTTTATACAATTTTGCAACAGAACTATTCGTAGGATGAGTCGGTGAGGACTCGCGCGACGTTACGTTTATTGGACGGGTGCTTTGAATTACGGACTTGAGTTCGGAACGGGCAAGCACGTTTCCATTTTGCTCAATCGCTGTTAAAGCTAAATGCTAGCCGGAGTTATTTGAGACAGTTTGTCGAAACTCGATTTTTGTATGGTGTTTCTGTGATTTTTACTATTGGTAGGTACTTATTTTTAACAGAGTACCTATCTGCATTTTTACTAATAATTCAAGAAGATGCTTCCAGACTTTGATACGACGATTATCTTAGAGTTAGAGAGATGTTAAAATATAAACAATGTGTTGAAGAGAATTAGAATGTCGCTATTCCGAATGTACCTATCTGTAGTAAATTTTTCAATTTCGACTTTGGTGTTTGAAACTTTGCAGAGGCCTCGAAGAGAATTAGGATGGAGTGATATTTAAGTAGTCACTGGTAAAATCACGAACCTGAGTGTGTACCTATACTCCTTTTGCCTATCTCTTGTGGATTAGCCTAACCGTAAGCTAAGACATATTCGTATCCTAATGAATTTAACACTGACAATATTCTTTTAAATGTTCCTTAATAATGGCTCAAACGGTGAAACGACATTTTGTACAACATATTTTAATAACAAACTTTTTCTTTTGATGTGAATATTTTCACTGACGCAAAATCGCAATACGCTCAATTGAAAAGAAAAGGTTTTTTATAAACGAAGTTAGTGGCTTGTCATACTTACTGCAATAGCACTAGCACATGAGTAGGTAAATAGAACCAGAGAGAGATTCAAAATCGAAATCGCGCAAGATTGATAGCCTTCTACAACTGATCATAAAAACCGACTTCAAAGAAATAACGAAAATATATTTAAGTCTGTTCTGATATTTGTTGATACGGTATTCTTAGCACCGACTTCATGTTATGTGATTACGAATTTTTTTATTAATATTGCATACTTACAATCGCATCGAATACAAAACCTCCTTTTTGAAGCCGGTTAAAAAACAGTTTACTCAGTATTGACCAGTTAACAATATGAATTTTCAAACTTTCTCATGTGTTAAAGCGTATCCAAAGTTGTTTAGATGTCATATTTGCATGTAACTTACACTGTGGCTGCCGCAGCATGCGCACGTTGTACCAAATTCCAAGCTAAATGCCTTTCTGGTGTACTATACTTACTTATGTTGCATTAGTGTACGTTTGTACCTATACGTTTTGTACTTTATTTATACATGGCGACGACATTAATAGATAGCAGTAGGATATGATATCGATGTAAAAAGCATACTGTATAATTAGCGATGTGTAATATATTTTAGAAATTGTAGTTTAGTTAGGTTATAGATGAAATTGTACAAATGCATATTAAGTAATTTTAATATTAAATTATAAATTAATCATCTTGTAAAACGGCAATCAAGTAAAATATACAAAATTTTCGTATCTAAATGTTGTGTTATTTATTTAATAATAGCATGACAGGCCCGCAGGTTTTTGACGGGCCCGTTGGTCTAGTGGTTAGACACCCTGTCCACTAACCTATGGGTCGTGGGTTTAATTCCCACCAAGTGTCTGGGTGTTATCTATTTAAGTATGTATTTACAAATAAAATGAATATAAGTATTAGTATCAGTTGTCTGGTTTCCATAGTACAGGCTCTGCCTAGTTTGGAATCAGATGACCGTGTGTGGATTGTCCCAAGATATTATTATATTATATAGTCCCAAGATATTATGACAGATCGGCCACCATTTTGGCACACACAGAGACAGACTCTCACACATTCACAACTATTTAACCAGCTACAGAGCACAGGTTTTGATAGATAACGAAATCTGTTTTTCACACTAGCGCCTCTAGCGCTAACTCTCAAAAACTAGCCGAATGTATGGGAGAAAACTAACACTGGACGATTTCGATAATTATCAAAACCCCAGATCCCCAGATTAATAGCAACATCTCACACACTAAAAACTTATTTACACGGAGAGAGTTTGTTAGACACAGCGCAACGTAATGCACGATGCTTGCACCGGTCGTATAAAAAATTAGCGGAGGTATAAGGTAAGTTAAAGAAAAATCGCATTAGTAAATTGTTTCTGTTTTTAATTATTGTTTGGCTCATTGCTTCCGAATTAAAATATGGTTAAAGCCAACCCGCACTTGGCCAGCGTGGTGGACTATGGCCTAAGCCCCTTCATCTTGAAGGGAAGCCCGTGCCTAGCAGTGGGACATAAACCAGGGCTGGTATTATTATTTTATTATTATTAAAACAAAATAAAGGATATGGGACAAAATCCTGGAACCACGAGAAAAAACCCAAAATATCGTATTACCGAAACTTAATTTCTATTACTTATCTAATAATTATAAATTTAATAAAGGCAATAGGAACGAACTTAATTCCTTGATACAAGGAGGCTATTCAAAATATGTAATAAAAACATCGACTTATTATTATTTTATCTTAGATTAATAATCAAGAACAAAATGACATCCAAGATATGAAAGTAATTGCATGTACTTATTTATGACTTTAAATATAAAACTCAAACTCCTTTGCTTAAAATAAAACTTCAAACAGTACGAAATAAAGTTTAAAGCGCTTGCAGATAATATGATCCTGAATTGAATCTGCAAATAAGAAGACGCGCCGCACTATGATTCCTATTTTTAACAGACTTTATTGTGACAGGTTTTCGAGTCTATAAGTGCACCATTCACGGCCCTTCGCTGCGGCCGGCGTGCAGGACGCCAAGCCATTGCAGCATGATTAGCTCGACGTGCAAATCTTGACATGACACATTACTAACTGCTGCGCTAACGAATCTCAATTAGAGTTAATGATCATTAATCTAGTTCTCAAACCTTATTTTATCATATTATTATTATATAATCCAGTTCTTGAAATCGAATTATATCGACTATCGCAGCCAATTAATAGGTACGTTATATTGTAATAGTGATTAGAGATATCGATTATGGAAAACAAGCATAAACAGTTACGAAATAATTGTTAAGGTTGATAGCGTATCATTAGGGAAAAGAGCTTGTTACTCCTTGTTACTCTTTGATACGGGGTTGTCAGGGCAACTAATTCTTGTTGATTGTCAGATAAAATATATATTCGAATGGTGCTTAATTTACAAATAAAAGACTATAAACGGTGTAAACTTATGTGTATTTAACATTCCTGCCTATAAACTTCAAAAGGTTATGGGCCGTACCGTAAAGGACAAAAATAAATGCAGTCACAATAATGGATTTTTCCACGAAAATAGATAACTTGAAGGGAAGGAAAACTGGACTACATGGAAATACAAAATTACTGTCATGTTAGAGGGTACAGAAAGTTCCTTAGATGCAGTAGAAGGTAGACTCCAGAAAACCGACCCCACCTAGCACTGGTGCAGGAGACGCCGAAGTAAATACTTATAGAAAGGCATTGGCTAACTATAGGAAAATTTAAAGTGGTGCACTGCTCATGTTAACCACAAACATGACTGAAGAAACACTTAAGAAAGTAACGCGATACAAGACTGCAAGAGAAGTCTGGCAGGAATTACACAGGCTGTTTGATGGAGAGACGATAAACAGGGTATACAGCTTATGTTTAGAATTTTTTGGACTCAAACATAGCAAGGAGGATGATATTCCCACGCATATGTCAAAGTTGAAGAATGTCTGAAACGAAATGTGTGTAGAAGTTTCTAAAGTTGATCCAACTGCGAAGCTCCCTGAAGTGCTCCTCATATGCAAGGCCTTAGACACACTGGACGATAGGTTCTTCAATTTTAAGTCAAGCTGGCTAATGTTAAAGCAGACTGAGAAGACCATAGATAGTCTAACCAGTAATTTATGCACGTTTGAACGAGATTTGGTAAGTCAAGGGAGTTCTAAACAGGAAACACTAGTGACTACGCCATTTCAGAAAAAGGTTGTAACGCAAAGCAAAGACGAACGGCTGATTTGCAACTACTGTTCTGGGAAAGGACACAAGGTTCGCAAGTGCAAGAAGTGGATAAAGGATGGGAGGCAACCTAAATCCACACCAGGTACATCAGCAACAGGTTCATATGCTAAGCAAGTGCAACAGACTACTACGATGATGTCGCTGATTGTGAACACATGTTCTAAGGGTCAAGTAAAAGATCGAGAGAACTGGTATGTCGATAGCGGAGCGACTACGCACATTGCGATTAGAAGTGACTTTTTCACAGAGTTTCACGAGTTTGATTCGGACCAAGCTGTATCAACGGCAGATGGAACTATTATTCTTGCACTAGGATATGGCACTGTCGTGGTAGAATCTTACGTCAGTGGCAAAAAGATGAAGTTCGCACGAAGAAATGTGTGGTTAGTACCATCATTAACGAAGAATCTTTTTTCAACACTAACAACGCAAGATTTGCTGAAAGATAGTACTTTCATATCGACGGCTAGACAGTGTAGGCTAGACGTAGCAGGCACTACTAAAGTTGTTGGTAGGCGAGTCCCGGGAGGTGGACTTTATAAGTTGGATATGAAGACGGTCATACCAACAGAACATAAGAACATTGAGGTCAATGTTGTAACTGGCTCCAATATGTTACAGCTATATCATGAGCGTTTTGCACATCAGGACAAGAAACATGTCATACGCGTGGTATAACGTGAGTTAGGTATACAGTTGAGTCATGACAAGGTGAAATGTGAGGGCTGCATATACGGCAAGTCACATCGAAAACCGTTTGGAACAAGGGAAAGAGCATCAACTGCAGGAGAGTTGATACACACAGACGTATGTGGTCCCCTTGTCGAAAGCATGTCAAAGTATAAGTACTTCGTGTTATTCAAGGATGACTATTCGAGCTACGTTATGGTCTACTTCATTAGACATAAGTCAGAAGTGAAAGACAAGCTTCTACAAATGTTGCAAGAGGTGAAGACTGCAGGGCATGTTGTCAAGACACTGCTTAGCGATAACAGTGATGAGACCGATAACAAAGCTGTTCGGAAAATACTACAAAACCATGGAATTCAGCAAAGGCTGACACAATGCCTTACACGCCGGAACAGAATGGCTGTAGTGAGCGGGAAAACAGAACTCTAGTAGAAGCTATGAGATCCATGATGTACACCCGAGGAGAGCTACCAAAAGTTCTATGGCCACCTTGAGAGAATGCCAGACGCGAGAGCTGCGAAAGTTATGACAAGGTGGACGCCGCAACAAAAGAGACCAAAGGGCAGGCCTAAAAAGCGTTGGGTTGACTGTGTGGAGGAAGATTTAAGGAAGTTGAAAAAGTATACCAACTGGAAGAGGGCCAAGCATCGCAGCAACTGGAGGAAGATTGTAGAGGAGGCCAAGACCGACAAAGGGTTATAGCGCCATCGGAAGAAGAAGAAGAAGTACGTGGATGATGGGTTGGTAGCCACGACAGATAGGAATCTAGCGGACCAATTCCTAAAAGAATTAGGGGACATGCTGAAGATAACAACCAAACAAGCAACCTACTACTTAGGACTGGAAATTAATCAATCCAACGACGGTTCGGTTCTAATTAAACAAGAATCTTATACAAAGAAGATCTTAGAACGTTTTCGGATGTCGGAGTGTAATCCAGTTACGACGCCTATAGAAAGGGTTCAGACTGTTTAAGCAGGGAAAGAGGATAACCCTGATGAGAAGTTCCCTTATAGAGAGGCTGTAAGTGCACTAGCGTACCTTATGATTGGCACGCGCCTCGATATAGCTTATGCTGTCGGGGTAGTATCCAGAAAGTTAGAAAATCCGACAAATGCTGATTGGCTTAAAGTCAAGAGAATATTTAGATATCTAAGAGGAACAATATCTTATGGAAACAAATATAGCTCTGACTATGCTGGAGCCATTATTGAAGGCTATAGCGATGCAGATCATGCAGGTGATGAGCAAACTGGACGCTCTACTACAGGAGTTGCATGTCTGTTTGCTGGCGGAGTTGTCTCATGGCTAAGCCAACGTCAAGTCTCAGTCGCGATATCAACTACTGAAACAGAGATTGTTGCAGCCAGCGAAGGCGCACGGGAGTTAGTGTGGTTACAGAGAATTTTTAGCCAACTTACCAAATTAGAAGGCATTCCTACTTTGAAAGTGGATAATGAAGCCGCCATACGCCTTGCACACTATCCTGAATTTCACAAAAGAACTAAACACATCCGTGTGAGACACTTCTTTGTTCAAGAGAAAGTACAAGAAGGACTAGTGGATGTTCAGAAGACAAGTTCTGTAAAACAACTTGTTGACCTTATGACAAAGGCAGTTCAGAGGCCAAGGCTCAATATGATAAGAGCTGAGTTGGGGCTGCAATCTCTTTCCAACTAATGAGGGAAAGTGTTAAGGTTGATAGCGTATCATTAGGGAAAAGAGTTTGTTACTCCTTGTTACTCTTTGATACGGGGTTGTCAGGGCAACTAATTCTTGTTGATTGTCAGATAAAATATATATTCGAATGGTGCTTAATTTACAAATAAAAGACTATAAACGGAAACTTATGTGTATTTAACATTCCTGCCTATAAACTTCAAAAATAATTAGTTTGAAAAAATTGGCTCATTTTGTATTAACGATAACTGAAGTGTGTGAGTGTAGCAGTTAGTGTGACATCTATGGCGTAGTAATTCATTTTTTTGTCTTGGAAATTCCTTTTCTGAGTTGAAAACTACGTGATACTCATGAAGCTGTAAGGTAAAGTAAACAAAACACTCCCAAATACATGATTGAGGCAAACACTATCCCTTTCATTGTTTGAGGCCTGATGTGTGGTCTATGATAAAGAAGGTAACCGTAAATCGTGCTGAGCCTACTGGACTGTTCATGGCATTGCATCAAGGGTGGCATCATTTCAGTACAAGCCGTCCTGCACGTCGATCACCGCGCAGGACTGTGAATAGTGCACTAATACTAAATCGATGACGATGCGTGAGTACATTTTCAAAAATGGAATCCCAAATCAATAACTAAAATTTCTTGCAGCCAGCATCGATTATTACCAGCACATAGCCAGCACTAATCAGGAAACCACTACATTTTAGATAAATTTTAAATGTCATTTGAATATTCGACTGTAATCGACTTTATAAATGGTACCTTATGTTAATAACGTGAAATCTTCAAGTCGCATGGTACTGATGTATATAGTTATGCGCGCGCGCCTCTTCCGCAGTGAACGACAAGGCCGGGTGAGTGGGCGGCATTTTCATTTCAGCTGCAATGAGTTCAAGCCTTGCAGCGCGAAGTTTCATCGAGTCTTCTAATGCCTTTGTTTCGCGTGCTGCGGCATCCGCTTGAATTAAGTCTTCTATTCTCTTCCGTTTTAGCTATTATGATAAAAAATTGGTAAGTACTTTTCTCAGGTAAGCAAGTTAACATAATAGTAATTGAAATAAGAACATTATTATATGAAAATTGCCTTATGCAACATCATTAGAGAGTTGGCATATTCTCAATAAAAATACACGGCACAGTCGGACGACTGTAAGGACTTGACTGTGGTGTAAGTATAAGTTGCCGTAGCGCCGCCCGTAATATCAGACAGTTGTATTAATTGTATTAAGTCATATTCAGGGATTTTATTTGCAGAAGTCCCTTAAATATACATATATCTTTGCCCAGACAATGTGATGGATTCATTATAAGACCAATTAGAATCGCGGTTCGGCACTACGAGTAACTTTATATTAAGTTAAAGTGAAAACAATAATTTTATTGACTATTGTAAATAACTTTGGCATTGATGTAAAATCAATCGAATTACCTTTGCTGTCTCTAATTTGTAATTTAATAGCTGCAGTTTTAATTTCATTACTTCTCTATTTTCAGGAAGATTTATTGAACCTGAAAATAAAAACCAATTATCAGTAAGTATAGAATTATTAGTAAGAAAGGTTCTCGACTGGCGACCACGAACCAGAAGACGCAGGGGTTCAGTACTGAGACACGCGAAATAAATACTTAATTAATCACTACACAATTATAAAACAAAGTCCTCCGCCGCGCCTGTCTGTCTCCAAAATATAAACTCCAAAAATACTTAACAGATTTTCAAGCGGTTTTTACCAATAGATAGAGTGATTTGTTAGGAAAGTTTAGATATGTCAAAAAAGTGTCGGAAAAATCTAGCTAGTTAACAATAATTAATAAAAGTATATATTATCATACTTATTCCAGAGTCTGTACTGAGGACGGTACTTAATGGGTCGTGTGCGGGATTTGTATGATTGTGATTGTCAGAGTTGAGGTCGACTTCATCATGTTCGTTGACGTCATCGTCGATATCAATATCCGCATCATCTTTACACACAACATCTGGCTCTGACTTGATATTCTGAAACAGAAAATAATACCCAAGTTGGCATACCCATATTGATGTTTTTGGAAGTAGAATAAATACAAACAAGCTAGTAAAAAGGCGGTAGGCGGCCGCCATATTACATTTATTGGAAAAATATATAGCCTATGTCACACCGACAACTAAGACGAATCGAACGACATATAAGACACAGTCAATTAAGCCGTTTAGGATATAGGCCGTGCCAAAGATATAGATACACATACATCCCCTGGGGCATTCGGGAAAAAAGCACTCCTATTATTAAATGCCGCACTCACAGACATCATTTAACTTTAATTACAATTAAGTCATTTTTTGTAATCTATTTATTTCGCCTCTCCGAGTCTCTTATGGTTGACTTTTAGTATTGATTACGAGATTATTGATATATCTAACTCACTATCCGCGTATTAAGTATTAATGGGCCTCGAGTGTCGAAATAATCCGATTTCAAAAAATGAATTAATGATAATTAACATTAATTGACGTTTGTAGGTGCCGAACCTACAAACGTAAGTCAGTAGTAAGTCGGCAGTAAGTCTCTTAAGTCTGGTAGTTTTACCAGCTACAGTGACTCCGGAGCACAACTATATTTGACGCACCTGCCTACCTGAATGGGCCTTGCACAAGGTGCCTAGTAAAGACTTATACAGAAATAAATGCTTACATTACCAGAATCTTCAAGACTGTTATTTTTCTTGCCAATTTTATTCATGAAATTCTTGAAGTTAATTTTCTTCGCCCTTTTCTTCATATTTTGGAATTTAGTGCGCAACACTCTTTCGGATCGTTTTTGGGGGCTCAACTTGTTGTAAGAATTTGATATCTGTGGGCAGAATGTATTGTTCTCAAGGTTGTGTCATCTAGACAGCAGTCGTTAAGCTTAGTCAGAGGCCTAAGGGCAGCTTGAATACTCGGACACCACTAAACATACAACAAAAAAAAAATCTACCTTGGGTGTCCGTAAGAGGAAAATAAGGCGAAAAAAGGAGATGCAGAAGCATCTTTCTATTGGATTACCTACTGATCGCAGTAGGTTGGTAGGTCGCGGATCGCCCCAAGACACCAAGCTTGGGGATTATGGCAACCTCTTCGTTCTAAGGGAAGCTGTTCAGCAGTACATATCTGTTGGTTGCTGACGATGAAGCACATAGTTAGTTAAATAATCAATAATAGCATTACCCTCATCCAAGCTGCATTTTTCTTTATAATGGCAGTCTTTGTAACTAATTTGGTGAGTATAATGTTCTTCTCTGGTTTAACACACTCCAGCAGTAGTTGGCATTCACTTGGTGAAAAATTCATTGAACGGCTAAGCCTGAAGAATTCAAAACTCAATTTTAATTTGATTTGACTGATAGATAAATAATTGGTCATATACATGCATTCAATAAAAATTTTGATTTATGTATGTGTGTAAAACATTATGATGTCATATTATGTGTTGACTAATAAAGACATAAATGTGCTATTGTGCAAGCCAACTCTCTACCACCTTGTCTGTTATCAGATTATATTACAAAATGTACAGATGAAATTAATAATTAATCCATTCCTAAAAATTTTACTAACTTTAAATAAAATTTACCTTTGATTTTCATTAGTTTCATTTCCATCTGAAAAAATAAAACAGTAATAAATATAACTAATTATATGGCATCACAAAAATAAAAATAGAGTGTAAATTACCTATAGATTCATCAGTATCATTGTCATCAGTTTCATTACAGTGAGAATCATCTTTGTGTAAATATTGACCTGCAAAACAATGTATCTAAATAAATAAGCTACTTACAGCAAACGCTTACTAGCTAAAAAGAAAAACCCACAAAAAAACAATTATAATTTCATAGGTTCTCATTAACAGCTGGCCTTTTGGAAAAGCTCAGAGTCACACAACGAGCTATGGAGAGAGCTATGCTTGGAGGTTCTTTGCGCGACCGAATCCGAAATGTGGAGATTCGCCGAAGAACTAAGGTTACCGACATAGCTCTCAGAATCTGCAAGTTGAAGTGGCAATGGGCAGGCCACATCGCTCGAAGAACCGATAACCGTTAGGGAAGAAAGGTTCTCGAGTGGCGACCACGAACCGGAAGACGCAGCGTAGGCAGGCCTCCCACTAGGTGGACCGACGACATTGTTCGCGTCGCAGGAAACCGGTGGATGCAAATAGCAAATTGTCGTTCATTGTGGCGGTCTAAGGGGGAGGCCTTTGTTCAGCAGTGGACGTCTTCCGGCTGGTGATGATGAGGTTCTCATTTCTATAATAAGAACAACACCAACCAAACAACTGCCATACATACATAATAAATACTAGCTGACCCACGCAGCTCCGCCTGCGCTATTTTTACGTTAACTAAACTTTTAATAACAGACATTCACATCGAATACATAACCTCCTTTTTTATAGTCGGTTAAAAACTGGGACCCACTTTTTACTTGCTCTCCGAAGCACGGACCCGTTTAGTTTAAATGGCATTTAACGGCCACCCATCTATTTAATGACCTTACCTAACGTTGCTTAACCCGATCGATTACAAAACCTTGATAACAACTCTCTATGAGTGTTCCCTTACTAATATTTATTATATTATAAAGAAAAATTGATAAAATAGGACCAAGCGTATAACCAAGTACCCGTTTTGACTTTAATCCCCTCTCCCAAAAGAACCGTGCTAGATTACGGGATAAAAAGTATCCTATGTCCTACCTCGTAGTAAGATCTCAAATCATGCCAAGTTTCATTTGAATCCATTCAGTAGTTTCGGCGTGATGCTCAGCCGTGATACAGACAGACAGACAGACAGACAGACAGACAGACAGACAGACAGACAGACAAAAATTAAAAAAAATACATTTTCGGCCTCAGTATCGGTTATAGAATGCCCTGCAAATATAATTTTCAAAATATCTTCAATGTACAGAATTGGACCTGTTACAGTTTTATTATAAGTATAGATTTTTATTTTTTTACATATTATAAGTAGATATGTTTGTCCTGGATGTGCATTGAACCCATAACCTTCTCTGTAGCAGCTTGCTTTTATAACCACAAGGAGTAGTGGCAACATCACACTAACAAACATTATTGTGCATTTAAAATAACAGTAAAAATAAGTCACTTGCCATCCTCAGAATTGAAGCTTTTCTCACTATCCATTTCAAAATCTGACTCCACAGGCTTTTCACACCTTTCCACAGGTTCAGCAGCACTGGTTTTTTTCTCAGCTTCATGCATCATGGCAACCATCTGGTCGATTACCTCTTCATGATGAGGGTATTTCACAGGTGACAATTGTTTGGACTTCTTTCTCGCTTGTTTTTTTAAGTTCTCCCATTTTACTTTTAAGCAATCAGGACTCCTTACATAGTTTAAGCCCTGATTGTTGAAAATTTTGGCTATTTTGATCCAGGTGACATCTTTAGCATGGTTAGCTGCTGCACTTGTGGATTTGTTTAGTAAAATTGTTTTATATTTATTAACAATGTTGACTAATGCTTTAACTTCAGCTTTAGTGAAAGTTGGACTCCTGTGTCTTCTGCAATTTTTTTACAAATTATATATGCACAAACTAATATTATACATGGTAATTATTTAGTTAAAAAAACTGACTGAGATGTTGGTGAATAGACATTATCATCTGGATGACATACACTGCTAAATATAGGTCGCCCCCTTGGACCACCACAATGAACAACAAATAACTTTTGCATCCAATCGTTGCCTGCCTGTGACTCATACTATATTGTCAGTCTAATTAATGGGAGGCCTGCAAATGCTACGCCTTCAGGTTCGTAGTTGTCTACCTTTGTATGGTAAAGAACCCGTGATAAAATGATGACTATCATCAGTTCTTCAAGCAATGTGGCCTGCCCTTTGCCACATTAACTTGCAGATTCTATGTTAAGCTATGTTGTTGACTTTGGTTTTCTGAAAGGCATCAAGAATAGCTTTCTTCTCAGCTGGTATGACTGTGAGCTTCTCTAAAAGACCAGCAGTTAAAGACCACGTCTCAATACCATTGATCGCTGGCAAGAAACCTTTGTATTCAGTCAGGTAAATGTGTGATGTGACTATAGCCACTTTCAATACTATGCGCCAAGGGTCTGTTGAGTTGCTAATATGGGTGGGGATTATGGCAGCCCCCCCCTTCTAAGGGAGAGGCCTTTGTTCAGCAGTGGACCTTTCGGCTGCTGATAATGATGTACACAGGAGTGATGGCTGACCAGTGTGGTGAGCCAGACAATTGGTGGGGTTCAACATGATGGCATGTTGACCAAAGACCATTACATGTAGGGTTGAATAAATGAATTCAACCCTACCCGTAATGGTCTTTGGCTGGCCACCGGTCAGCTCCTGTGTTCATACATTTATTGCTTAAATTTTAAACTTGTAAAGCAAAGACGCGGCATAGGCAGGTCTAGGTGGACAGACGACATTGTGCGCGTCGCAGGTAACCGGTGGATGCAAATAGCCAATTGTCGTTCATTGTGGCGTTCTAAGGGGGAGGCCTATGTTCTGCAGTCGACGTCTTCCAGCTGATGATGATGTTGAAAGCAAAAATAGGGTTTATTTAATTGGTATTACTGTACTATATATATATATATATGTATACCCCTAATGGTATACAGAAAATAAATTCATCGTACTTATGTACGCCTAGAATATGGGCTAGGCCCGGTTAACAGCTAGAGTTTATTATTGTCAGGTTGGGATTATAAATTGAATATTTTGTTTGAACTTACGAATATAACTTTTCCGCTAGGTTTTCTTCCATTTAGATAATTCAAAAATTGAGTAAATATTTTTTAGTTAATTGTACGTTTCATAAATGTGACAATCATTAGCATAATATTTTATTTTATCGGTAATATTTTGTATTGCTTAAAACCATTTGGCCCTCTTGAGTAATAGTCACAGATTAGATACTAGTAGCCTGTGCACAGACGTATTAGGGATGCTACGCATCAGACGGTGAACCACAGAACACTATTACTCAAGAGAAGAAGGGCCACTCCATACAAAAAATATGCATACAACTTCACATAGGTTGCTCAGTGGCGCCCACTAATCTTTCCCACATGAACTAATCTCCGCGCGAAATTTAAAAGGTATATTTGTAATTCGCGCCCAAAATAAGGAGGGAATTGGGATGCAGGGATGAATGGGCACAAAACTGGTTAAGATTTTAACGTTGAATTCATATAGTTTGTTGATTATAAATAAGAATCTCTAATTAAAAATACCTAACAAACTATATTTATTCAATGTTAAAAAATTTACGAGTTTTGTGCCCATTCATTCCTGCATCCCTATTTCCCTCGGAATATATTATTTATCTTTATTCTGCCATATACTTACTGATAATATTAAAAAAGGGGTTAAATTAAAAGTGTTTTATTCCATTATAAAGATTTATTACCAGTAAATAGGTACTTAAGTATACTGATGAACATAATAGCAAATTATTGATCAGGCAACCGGGAAAGCTAAATTCACATGGTTTAAAAACTAAATATAGTATAATAACAGTTACTGACTTATTATCATCATCCCTACGATTGAAATATTCAAGATATAAAATGAAAGCCATTCTTATATAACTTATAGGAATTGATTCAGGTTTAAAATGACATAAGTATAAAATAAGTATATAAATCAATAAGACATTTCAAATTCACGGTAGGTACAACAAACGTATTACATTATCTATCCCCGCAGCGATACGTGTAATCTGTTTAAGTAGAACAACGTACCCTTGAAAAAGTTATCTTTTAAAAAAAACTAAATATTTATTATTAAATAATAGGTGTAATACAATCCTGACGATGTGACGATATATTTATACATTATAGTGATATTACAAAACCTGTTAGATAAATTAGATGCCCTAATGAGGAAACATTCAAATTCAAAATTCTTTATTATGCATAGGCCTCACGGGGGCTCTTACATATTGTCCTTTTTTAACCGGCTTCAAAAAGAAGGTTCTCTATTCGACGCGTATGTATGTAAAATTGATAAAAATGCGTAATATTAATATATGTTAGTCTATGTGGGCTTCTAAACAAATTTACCAAATTTTATGAGTATATGTATGTATGTAGGTTTGTCCGCCGATTTATCAGAAACTACAATTCCGATTTGGAAAATTCTTTTTGCAATAGTTAGAGTATTGTTCAACTTAGGGTAGAGTTTAAGTTTCATCAAAATCGGTCTAGTAGTTTAAGAGATATAAACTTTTTATGTTTTCAGTAAGTTATTGTAACGTAGACGTTCGAGTTGCGTGATAGTGCTGAAACCTATCTTGGTAAAATAAGTCACTAAAAAGTGTTAAATAAACTATTTTATAAATAAAAAAAACCGACTTCAAAGTAAATTATCTAATAAACTATTTTTAAAAAAATAAAAACCGACTTCAAAGTAAATTATCTAAAAAGCATAAAATAACGAAAATATATTGAAGTCGGTGCTAGCACATCATGTCAACTAACACTAGCACAAGCTGACACCGACTTCAATATATTTTCGTTATTTTATGCTTTTTAGATAATTTACTTTGAAGTCGGTTTTTATTTTTTTAAAAATAGTTTATTTAATACTTTTTAGTGACTTATTTTATCAAAATAGGTATCAGCACTATCACGCAACTCGAACGTCTACGTTACAGTAACTTACTGAAAACATAAAAAGTGTATATCTCTTAAACTACTTAACCGATTTTGATGAAACTTATACTCTACCCTAAGTTGAAAAATACTCTAACTATTGCAAAAAGAATTTTCGAAATCGGACTTGTAGTTTCTGAGAAATCCGTGGACAAACCTACATACATACATACATACACTCATAAAATTTGGTAAATTTGTTTAGAAGCCCACATAGACTAACATTTATTAATATTACGCATTTTTATCAATATTACATACATACGCGTCGAATAGAGAACCTTCTTTTTGAAGCCGGTTAAAAAGCATAAAATAACGAAAATATATTGAAGTCGGTGTCAGCTGGTGATAGTGTTAGTTAACATGATTAGCTAGCACCGACTTCAATATATTTTCGTTATTTTATGCTTTTTAACCGACTTCAAAAAAGGAGGAGGTTCTCAATTCGACTGTATATATATTTTTTTTTTTATGTTGTTCGCGCATAACTCTGTCAATTATGAACCGATTTGAAAAAATCTTTCTTCCATCCATTCTTCAATCCATTGATTGGGTCCCATAAAAAAATTATTGCGTAGTAATAAGTAGTTCCTGAAAAACAAGAATGGTGACTGCGCACTGAGAGCTGCAGGAAAGCCTATATCGATGACTTTATGTCGCTTTTTAAGGACAAAAATGGTCATAACTCTGGCATATATTTACCAATTTCAATGATTCTTTTTTTATTCGAAAGAAGAAACCACTGTATTAAATCTGTATGAATTTTATTACAACCAGATAAGAACTTCCTGGAGGACCATGAACAATGTGGAGGAATTTATCTGGTAAAAACCATAAAACTGATGTTCTCCATTACATTGCTCTGACAATTATGAACCGATTGCGATGATTCTCTTTTTATTCGAGAGAGTAAACTGCTATGATGATTCCATGCAAATTTCATTACGACCGGATATTTTTTTCTGAAGAAACATGAATGATGTAAAACTATGTAGACGTTAATGTGATCATAATCTACCTAGATAATTTTACGGTTTTCGATGGTTCAATCGTTATATATGAAAATATCACTAAAAAGTTTAAAACAAAATCTTTTTAAAAAAAAAATTGAACCGACTTCAATACACTGAAAAGTATAAAATAATTTAAATATTATTGAAGTTGGTGCCAAATATACACAGCTGGTAAGCTAACACCAACTTCAATAATATTTAAATTATTTTATACTTTTCAGTGTATTGAAGTCGGTTCAATTTAAAAAAAAAAAAGATTTTATTAGATAATTTACTTTGAAGTCGGTTTTTATTTTTTTGTAAAATAGTTTATTTCAACTACCACCAGATCGTAACGCGGTCTCCACTGAGAAGATCCGGCAAGAAACTCAGGGGGCTTGTCTTTTTTATATAAGATTTTTTTAAAACAAATTTACAATAAATATATCATAAACTATAAGCATGTAAGAGTACTGCAGTTCAAGCCCGAGATTATATAATAGCCGTTTTTAGGCAAATGGCTCTCAGTAGTAGTTTTAAATATTTTTATTGGTAGATCTCATATATCCTGGGGCAGTTTATTATAAAAACGTATACCTTGAACCATAAAGGAATTGCTAATTCTGTGGAGACGCGTGGAGTGTACAGCAAGATTGTGTTTGTTCCTAGTATTTATATTATGTCGATCACTAACCTTAGCGAAAGTATTTATGTTCTTTTTTACATAAATCAATAATATCGTGATTATTGATAAGTTATTATTGTTTACTCATTGGGGTATCTCAAAATTTTGAATTAAATTCGTCCGTTCAATTAAATCCTGATTAATTTCTAACAAGTTCTATTAATATCATTATACTCATTAGGACCTAGTTTCTATACCTATCTATTTTTTTTTTAATATCCCTGTAATTTACTTAAATATCGTCTGTGACACTTTACGTATCCTCCTGGTACATGTATGTTATCACCCTTAAATCGACACATTCAGACAAAAACTAATTGAATAGGAATGCAATGGTAAATAGGAACGACACTAGTTTATAGATTTTAGCATTGTTACTAACACTGAAGTATATAAGTCTGTCGATATAATAGTGTTAGAAATCAAAGAAATTCCATTCCTATTTATTGTATTCCTATTCAATCCATTTTACGTTAGAATAAACTATTTTAAAAAAAATAAAAACCGACTTCAAAGTAAATTATCTAAAAAGCATAAAATAACGAAAATATTATTGAAGTTGGTGTTAGCGTACCTGCTGTGTATATTCTGCACCAACTTCAATAATATTTTCGTTATTTTATGCTTTTTAGATAATTTACTTTGAAGTCGGTTTTTATTTTTTTTAAAATAGTTTATTTAACACTTTTTAGTGACTTATTTTACCAAGATAGGTATCAGCACTATCACGAAACTCGAACGTCTACATTACAGTAACTTACTGAAAACATAAAAAGTTTATATCTCTTAAACTACTGGACCGATTTTGATGAAATTTGTACTCTACCCTAAGTTGAAAGATACTCTAACTATTGCAAAAAGAATTTTCGAAATCGGACTTGTAGTTTCTGAGAAATCCGCGGACAAACCTACATACATACATACATACATACATACATACATACATACATACATACATACATACACTCGTGAAATTTGGTAAATTCGTTTAGAAGCCCACATAGACTAACATATATGAATATTACGCATTTTTATTAATATTACATACATACGCGTCGAATACAGAACCTCCTTTTTTGAAGTCGGTTAAAAAATACATTATTCATCACTACCGTCTCACTTCTTTCAAAGGCCTTTAAAGGAGAAATCGCAGCGTCACACAGGTCACCAACAGCGTCACGAAGGCCGCCACCATGTAGAACAGATCGATGTCAAGTCGAGCAGATCGATGTTGCATCGCGCAGCTCTCCCTGAAATGTGATAATCATTAAATAAATGCGAGAATTGACAGTTGAAAACTCATCTACATGAGTAGCTAGTAGAAAAATTAATAAATGTCATTAGTGATTTCTTTATAAGATCGCCCTAAAACTACACGACAGTGCATAACTATTAAGGTTATTATTATTTTATTATTATACAATTATTCTAATGCAATATTTTTGTATTAATTTATCTATACTTAATGTTACATGCCAGATCTTAGTGAAACATGTCAGATACCTAAATTTATTACCAAAATATTTAGGAATAGTGTAATCATCACTACACAACAAACAAAGTCGTTGGCGGGTCTTTCTGTCTGTCTGTCTATTGGCAATAAACTCAAACTACTGAACGGATTTTAAGGCGGCTTCCACTAATCAATAGTGATTCATGAGGAAGGTTTAGGTATATAATTTGTCAATTGGTTAAAATATAACGATAATTGTTGGAAGTGTCAGTCAAAGCGCGGGCGCAGCTGCGCGTGTCTGCTAGTTCTCAAAATTGTAATAAAGGACCAGAACGAAAAAAAATAGAAGCATACTCACGTAGCGCAGAACACCGTTGTAACGTATAAGACACGTAGTATTGCTCAGGACACCGCTGCCTTGCCTAGGACACCGTCACACCGTGCGGAATACAGTCATATCTTGCCAGGACACCTTTGTTTCGTGCAGATCGCCCACAGCGACTTCAAATCATGCAACATTATATTTGTGTCTACTTCACAATTTCGTTTTATGCATATGTGCAATAAAATAGCCAATATTTATATTTTCTGTTTTGGGATCCACAATTATTGGCTGTAATCAACTGCCAAAACAATTTTACAGGGATCTTGATGCCATTCGGTAGATATACTAACAATATTCATTTTAATCAAACTATCATGCAAATGTTACATTGAATTTAGTGCGCGTATACAACCATCGTGAGAAAGTGGTCCAGTTCTTGTTTCCACAACTATTTTAATTACGATTTCTTTTCGTTAAAAATTTCCATAAGAGGGTTATTTCTTAAGAACTTTTTCCTTACTGTACTATCTTCGTTCGGGAAAGTTCGTCTGAAAAGAATAATATTTTATTGATTAAAGATAAGAAAGTGAAATCATTTTTCAATATCCAAATAACATACCGTCTATGACGACGATTTTATTTTAATGGTATCCTGGGTCAATTCAAAATTTCTAACATGATCATCTGATCTCAAACTAGGCAGTAGTAACCAGACAAGTAACTGATACAGCTACTTATATACTTTTTTTGTCCTCTGGCCGATACGACCACAGCGGCCAACCTTTTACAAGATCAGCCAGTTGGCTGATAAACCTAATAGCTGGTTGGTACCTAAAAGTAACTACTTTTGTAACTATTTTTATTTTATTTATTTAGGTCAACAAATAGTTACAAACTAGGTTACAAAATACAAAAAATATTTAAGTTTTATATTATTAAGTAAGTAACCAACCCCGCAAATTGCTAAAATTAAAGTAATTGAGGAAGACTGTTTTCTTTAAACATACCTATGTAGAATTATGTACTCTATACAAAAAAAAAACTCCATTTACTTACGGACTTCATTATGAAATCCGTAATCTACGCGGGATATTTTATAGTGCACAAGCGCTTGCGTATGCACAAGTGCACTCTTTCTTCCTTTATACCTCGCATGAATCTTCTTACTTCACAGAAAATCAGGTGACCAGTGCATTGTCCTAGCCAGTAAGGAACAACTACATAGTTTTTGCCCTCGCAGGCTTCGAACCCGCGACTTCCGGTTTGCAAAGCAAACGGTTTCCCACTGCACCATGGTAGCTACGTTTTGTAAATACATACATAAGTACTCTTAAAGATAAATAACACCCAGACACAGAACAGACAGACATGTTCATGCAAAACAAATGTTTGTGCTAGGTGGGAATTGAATCCACGACGACCTATAGGGTCGCGGCCAACACAAAGATAGATGAGATACTTACTTGCACTAATCTTAGCGTGCAAGCCAGTCTCCTGAATGGCTGAGAACTTGTATAGGTGCTCCTTTAATTTCTCTTTTCCGTTTGAATCCTACTGCTGTGTTGTTAATGCAGACACGAAAAGCGTAATTAGGGCTTGTGATATCTTTAATCTTTGGCTCCATTATGCAATATCTGAAAAAGGTAAAAGGTTTACTAGGTATTTACCACACCGCAATGTGATGTTTTGCCGTTAAGTAGAAATGTGTAAACTTTGCTGTGTCACAGCGTGAACGACACCGTATTTGATGAAATTACCAGGCTCATAGAAATTAATGACTAATGTCTTGAGTGACGAGTGGCAGTTAGGAGTGGGCGTTGAATAAACTGTTTTTTTAGACTGTTTTTAAGATGTCAACTAATAAACTAGTTTACAGTCCACCGATAAACTGGTCGAATCGTAAACATCATGCTGCACCGCTTTGAATAAACTAGTCTAATTGTAAACAACATCATGCTGCACCGCTTTGAATAAACTGGTAGAATCGTAAACAACATCATGCTGTACCGCTTTGGCCTAAACTAGTAGATTGAACACTTCAGTCGACGTGACCATACACGGTTATTGACGAAGTGAGCCGAAATTAACCATGAGGGGGTTCATTTCGAACGATAATGATGATGAATGGTCATCATGTGTTATGATGGTGATGAAGATGTGAATGATGATGATGAATGGTGTTGATGATGAATAGTGATAATGTGAAATGATGGTGATGAAGATGTGAATGCTAATGATGATGATGGTGATGAAGCTGTGAATGATGATGATGGTGATGAAGATGTAATTGATGATAATGAATGGTGATGAAGATATACCTAAATGGTGATGATGATGAATGGTGATAATGTGATATGATGGTGATGAAGATGTGAATGCTGATGATGAATGGTGTTGATGATGAATAGTGATAATGTGAAATGATGGTGATGAAGATGTGAATGCTAATGATGATGATGGTGATGAAGATGTAATTGATGATAATGAATGGTGATGAAGATATACCTAAATGGTGATGATGATGAATGGTGATATGATGGTGATGAAGATGTGAATGCTGATGATGAATGGTGATGAAGATGTAATTGATGATAATGAATGGTGATGAAGATATACCTAAATGGTGATGATGATGAATGGTGATAATGTGATATGATGGTGATGAAGATGTGAATGCTGATGATGAATGGTGATAATGTGCGATGATGTTCAAATGACGGTGATGAAGATTTGAATGATGATGAATAGTGATGAAGATGATGGTGATGAATGGTGATAATGTGTGATGATGGTGAAGAAGATTTGAATGATGATGGTGGTGATAAAAGTGATGAAGATGATGATGATGTGTGATGAAGATCTGAATGATGATGTGATGAAAATGTGAATAATGATGATGATGAATGGTGATGATGTGTGATCATGTTGTACATAAGAACACATGAAAAGACACGACATACTTATTTCAATGTGTAAATAAAAATCGCTTATCAATCGATTAGTAAACGTAAACAAAAAATCCGAAATGCGGATAATAAGATTAAAACTACATGGAATATTATAAATAGCGAGACTGGTAGGTCATCAGTAAGAAATAATGATTTTTGTCTACATGATATGACACAATAAAGATGTAACAGCGGATTTAGATGTAGCGACAGAGTTTGAAAGGTTTTTTAATGATGTTCCTATTAATATAACGAAAACTCTGAATTCCTCGTCCACTTCCGCTGAAATAATATTAAATGAAAATGTACCACAGTGTGGCACAGCTTTTAAATACTCTTTTGTGACTGCTAAAGACATCATAAAAACTTTTAAACAACTTAACCAGAAAAAGACGGCTGATGTATGGGGGCTTTCTGTCCAAATAATAGCATATATAATTGACGTTATTGCTCCTCAATTAGCGGTTATATTTAATAGCTATGGTAAGAATGGAGAGTTTCCTGACCTCATGAAGCACAGTAAAATAATACCTTTATTCAAGTCTGGTAGTACCACTGAACCTACGAATTTCAGACCAATTTCGGTGTTGCCAGCCTTGAGTAAAATTTTTGAAAAGCTTCTTTTGGATCAAATGTTAGATCATTTCAATAAATATAACTTGTTTCATGATAAACAGTTCGGCTTTAGAAAGAATCGGTCCACCACTGACGCGGGAGTCGAATTATTAAAATATGTATATGAGGCTTGGGAGGAATCACAGAACGCCCTTGGTGTATTCTGTGATTTATCCAAGGCTTTTGATTGTGTAGATCATGATACGATGGTCAGGAAATTACGCCACTATGGTATAAGGGACAGAGCTCTTGACCTTTTAACTTCATATTTGAATAATAGAATTCAGAAGGTTGACATTAACGGTAAGAGATCTCCTGGTTCTGTGGTCTCCATGGGCGTTCCTCAAGGTTCAATATTAGGCCCATTTCTGTTTTTAATATATATTAATGACTTACCCTACTACGTAGGGGACAAACTAAATGTTGTATTGTTCGCTGATGATACCTCTCTTTTATTTAAAGTCAGGCGTAAACTCTATGAATACGACGAAGTAAACAATGTACTTTCTAAAGTTGTCCATTGGTTCAATGTTAATAATTTGAAACTTAATGAGAGCAAAACCAAATGTGTGAAATTTGTAACACCAAATGTAAGACAGGTGGCAACCAATGTGGAAATTAATGGAGCGACGTTGGACCTTCAGGAGTCGACTGTGTTCTTAGGTATAACAATTGACGCTAAACTACAATGGGGCCCACATATTAAGAAATTGTCAGGTAGACTGAGTTCCGCGGCTTATGCAGTTAAAAAAATAAGACGTTTAACTGATATTGAAACCGCTAGAATTGTTTATTTCAGCTATTTCCACAGTATTATGTCTTATGGTATATTACTGTGGGGATCTTCTGCAGAACTTAATACCATTTTTATTCTGCAGAAAAGAGCTGTGAGAGCCATTTACAATCTGGCTCCTACTGATTCACTAAGGGAAAAATTCAAAGAGATATTCTAACGGTTGTTTCGCAATTCATATTTGAAAATTTAGTTTATATTCAGTAAAATATTGTAACTTTTAAAAAGTACAGTGCGATTCACAGTGTTAATACCCGGAACAAACACAATCTTGTTTTACATTCCACACGTCTCCACAGAACAAGCAAATCGTTTATGGGCCAAAGTATACGCTTCTATAACAAACTGCCACAGGATATCCGAGATCTTCCAATGAATAAATTTAAACCTTTGATAAGAAGCCGGTTGTCGAAAAAGGCTTATTACAAAATCTCGGATTACCTAGAGGATAAAGCTGCGTGGGCTTGAACTGCTCAACTCATGCAAGCTTAGAATTGTAGGCTTACAGTTTGTAACACCTCTTAATCTGGTGGATTACTGATGGCTGTTTCACAAGTCAATTGATTGATAATATAAAGATTATGTGAAAGTGTTTTGTGTCTTGCCTGTCGAGGTACTACTTAACAGCAGAAGTTAAATGTGAGCCACTGTGATTTTGGTTCGGTCATGCCTCGCCATCGAAAAGTCTTTGCTTGTGGCGGCTTCGTGTGGCGGGTCACCCCCTTCCCTCTAATATGGTTGAGGGGAGTGATGGCTGCTGCTCGAGTCAACTCGTGCGCGGGTGCTGCTTGGGGGGACTGGTCCGACTTCTATCCCTTTGGCCTTTTAGTTTGTCGTAATTTATTGTTTTCTTCTTTTCTCCCTTGCTCTATGTTTCGAACGGCAGGACATAATATCTCTAATGTCGATTCATTTGTAATAAAACAATGTTTAAAAAATAAAGTGAAAAAATGACAAGCCCGCTGAGTTTCTTGCCGGATCTTCTCAGTTGAGGCCGCGTTGTGATCCGGTGGTAGCTTTTAAAAAATGACGATTCAAAAGTGCTAGCGTTAAGCCTATTTGAAATAAAGATTTTTGAGTTTGAGTTTTGAGTTTGAAAATAAACAAAAAGACTAAACTAGTTTAGTCGTTGACCAAACTACAAACACAACACAACTAAAAACATTCTGTTTACGATATAAACTAGTCGAAACTTTAGTCTGTTTTATTAACTAGTTTATCGTGGACGATAAACGGTCTCGTTTCGTAGACTGAAAATGCGTCGATGACCCATCCCTAGTGGCAGTGCAATGCAGCTATCCATAGGTAGGGGTGTCTCCTACAATCAGACGAAGATACTATTTGTCTCGTCACTCGTCGATGTTGTATAAAGATCCACAGAATTATTCAATGTAGGTTATTCGATCTACCACTTCAGCCTGTAGTTTCGCACTCGTCGTATCTAGGTCAGTTCAACACCTTTTGATACGGAGTTCGGTAAATATTATACCAGAAACAAATCCTTAGGGAATGTCACTTTCGGAATCTTTATAATTGAACTTAGCCTCATTCTGTGAAGGTGCTCATTGGTACGAAAATGTCCCGTGAGTGCACCTATTAGGTGCCTTATTTGTGATCTGCTTAGGTTTAATCATTTAACCCCACAGTCCACCCTTGTGCTAGAGAATGCTTTGGAGTGGTTTAGGCCTGACGCTGCCCTCCATTCCTTCGTGTGTTCGTTCCTAGCGTGTGCATATAATCCTTGGTGATATATTCCATACAGAATCCCTACAAATGGTTCGGGGCCAACCAAATGTCTCTGTGAGCCCTCGCTAGTCTGTCTGCCTTCTCATTACCCTCGACGCCTTCGTGTCCAGGTACCCAGATAAGTCTGACGCTGTTGTGTCTTCCCAAGTTATTCAAACCTGTGACACCTTCTATAACCAGTTTGGAGACCACTCGGAAGGAGTTTAGAGCCTTCAGAGCTGCCTGATATCTGAGAAAATATTAGATATCCATAATATTTTCTCCAATCAAATCGACTGTGCCAACAATGTTAAATCCTGTGAAAACACCGATGATTGATACATATTATTATGTATTTAGGTCTGTGCACGGTGTTCAATTAATCTACGCGCGCGCCTAGTTATTACATATTCTGTAAACGACTGAAGATTCGGTTTCGGCTATAATCTACCGAACTTTCAGCCGCACCGAAACTGCGTGATGATCGCGTGTCGTTTAGTTGACAGGTTGTTCAGGAGAGTACGTTTTTCGTGTGTCAACCGTCATTGTTAGCTTCGCCAATCGATGGATCAATGAATTTTATTTACAAATTGAAATAAGTAAGTATATCGTGTATTGAACTTATGTACAAATGAAAACATACATCATCATAATCACATCATTCATCGTCATTCAGATCTTCGTCACACATCATCATACAATGATCATCACTATCGTCACATGGTCCTCATCATCATTTATCATCATCATCAAATCATCATTATTCATATCTTCGTCACCACCATAACATCGGTGAACTGCCCTAGAGGAAAAATCACATTACGGATTTGCAGTAATAGAACATGACGTCTGTTTTTTTTTTTAATTTATACGCTCATATCACGTGCCGTGGGCCAGAACTTTTCGCCTAATCTTTAAAAAAAATGGAAGCTAGCCTTTTAAGCCGCTTTACTTTTTATATTCCTATTCCATTTTTCTTTAATATTTCATATTCAGGCTTAGAATAAAATAAAATATACATATTAATTTAAATTACTTTTATTATTTATTAAAAAAAATATACAAAATAAGATTCATACTCTGGTCAGGATGCGACTCTCCGGGTAGTTTTTCCTTAATTCATTTGTTTGATAAACAGTCTCCATTTATAATAGCGGCTAGTTATTATATATTATTAAAGAATGGGTTAATGTCATGGTCGAGATGTGGCTTGTCACAGCTTTTTAGAGATATGTTTGTTTGTCCGATAAATTGGCATTGTTAACAGCATCAAAGGGACCATCGCAGATGTACAAATTCCAACTGAAACAAAAGAGTGAAATGCTTTAGTATTTTGTATGACACACACAATTACCAAAAACAGAAGAGAAGAGAACCTAGTGCAGAAGTGAATAATTCCGGTTAATTATTATTCTATCTTATTTTTACAGTAATAAGTTTTCAGCAGTTGCAGCTTTATTAGCCTGGCCTAATAGTATGGAACTGTCCTACTACAGCACAAAATGTGCATCAGCTGTAGAGAAGTAAATGAGGACAAATTAGGTACAACAATGTATAGATACAAGACAACTGTGTTAAATTTATAAAACTAATGTTATAAATGTTAATTCATATAGTACATGATGTAGTGGATTATAAGTTAAATTAGGTAGCATTCATTAGCATTATTATCATGAAAAGTATGAGAAAATATTCGTAACAAGGTACTTACCTTTGTGGTCAGTGTGCATTGTCTAAGGAGTGCATTTGTTGATTTCGTAAGCCAAAAATAACGTAGGGTAGGCTTCAACACGAAGACGAGGCCTCACTGGTATGAGGCAATGAACTTTTCGGTGAAGAATATCCTTTCACAGTTCATGTTAATATGTTACAGTCCTGCATAGTACAATATTGGGGAAAAACATTAAATTGATTGCCGTCTTTACTCCTACAAGCACAATTCACGACACAGTTGTTTTAAAATGTAATGCAAGTTGTAATCAAGATTTTACACAATCATTAAGTAGAAAATTGAAAAAAATTACAATGAACAACGAACTTGGTAAAATCACAATGGCGTCCACATAGTTTTCTGGTTTTCTGTCTTCATAAAATAAAATATGGCGTCTATATTACAGACGACAAAGGAATGAAATATGAAGGAGGGAGGAGGGAAACTGTCAAAATGGATAGTTACAATATGGCTACTATTGCGAGGAATGGAAGTACCGAGATTTATAGCCGTGAGCCTGTGATTTGGCCATTTGCAAATGCATCACAGCTGTCTACGCATCACAGATTAGATACTAGTAGCTAGCTAAAATGCATACAAAGTACTCTGTGGCAAATGCAAGCAAAGCAAACCATTTGTTTTGTTTTCGAATGCACAGATTCGTAGCACAGATTGGTTGGGCCGCCGATCCTATTATTTTAATGATTGATAGATAAAACCACAGACAGAATAAAGGAGAGACACAAAATTTCACACAACTGGATAGAGCCATAGAGTAAAGCAAGGTGTTGCGATTATATAAAAACATTGTACCCGGTGGTCATTGAGAGAGATTCTGGGTACTCCGTACTCCGTTCGGACCTGCAACTACCAGAGATAAAGGGCTATTAGTATTACACTCACTGAATTCAGTGACTAACTCATTTACAGTGTTGCGAACTCTCGAAAATTTATCCCCCTAAGCTCCAATCAAAAACCCCTAAAACCACCACAATTTCTAGAGATTCCCCCTAAAAAAAAATATTGTTTATAATAAATAATTTCATTCAGAAACCCCATTTTTCCAATAAAGATATTTCTAAATAATCGAAAACTTCAACTAGAGACATTTGCCCACTATTTATTACTTAGTTAATTGAAGTTATAAAAATCCCTAAGAATTTAACACCCCTAAAAAAATCCCATCCCACATTTTTTTCCCGTAAATTTGGGGGGAAAACCTCTAAGTTGGCAACCTTGCTCATTTAGCTTCCTAAATAACGGAAGGTGTAATAAGGGCTTTATTACAAGCGTAGACAGAATATAACAAGACATCTAGCTAGCGTGCCGCCGATAAGGACAGAAAATAACGGAAAATAATCATTCCTACACTTAACACACGTTATGGATATTTATTCAAATGTGCCTATTATGTAGTATAAACGATATTTCTGCAATTCAATTTAAAACTCCAAAGCTAGGTCGTGAACTAGAAAATTTCATGAGTACTCGAAGAAAACGCACCGTAGGTGCGCCCGATTTTGAACACACGCTGAGGGACAAAAAATCATATGCTCTGTTTCTTTCTATCACATATAATATATATAAATGCATCCTTTTCTTGCGCGAATGAGAAAGAAAGTGCCAGCTCTCTATTGGTTTCTTTCTCTAAGATTACAAGTCTTCTACAAGGTCTACGGGAGAACACTCCAAGAGGTCTAACCTTAGAGGAAGAAAACAATAGAGGGCTGGACACTTTCTTTCTCATTCATTTATGTAGGTTACGTGTGATAGAAAGAAACAGTGTATATGATTTTTTGTCCCTCAGCATGTGTTCGATTTTTCCGCGCCGTGGGTGCGAAACAAATTTGACGTTTGCTCCCACTTTGCTCCGTGACAATTTTATCGTGGTTTTAATATTAAATAAATAATTTAAAATTCAATAAAAAACTAACTGTGACATTACTGTGTGTTGTGGAAATCCTATAAGAATCGTGCAGTGCAGTATTATAGGCTGTAAAAGTGACAGTGAACGTAAAATTAGTGGAGTATCGTTTCACAGGTAAACGTGAATTATTATGGCCAATTTAGAGATTACATTTAGAAACTAATACATGTAAACGACTTATTTAGATCTTATTGCTCTAAATTAGTTACTATTTTACTTGAAAGTTACGTGTAAGATCGATAAATTCTTGTTTTTCATCCATAACCTAAAATTTTCAGTTTATTGGTCGTCATTATCAGTGTTGCCAGTGTATAAAAGAGAGACTACCATAAATAAGTGGTAAATTATTATTAAGTGCATCATACACGATCCCACATGCTGGGTGCATCGAAGAATTTCTCAGATTTCCCCAATTTATTTTTATGATTTCCTGAAAATATGGATATTTGTATACTGTGGATAGCAGCAACAAAAAGAATTAATTAGGTTGCTAAAAGTTATTCCCGAATGCTTAAATATTCAGAAATAACGTAAGCGCTCAAGTAATTCGTCCAAGGCTGCGCAGGACGTATTCATTCGTTATTTATAGGCACAATGGTCATTGTACATTTAATCGTGCTTTTACTATATGCATGTTGTTTAAATATATGTATGTATGTTGTTGGTTACAATTTATTGGTAAATTTGTCTGAATTATAAATAAATAGTACCGACGTTGAATAGTTTGTTTCATTTGCCCCCCTATTATGTACCTATCTCGTTTGACAACTAAAGTGATGATCAATAAAGCAAAGTGACTATATATAACCACAGTATATAAATTAGTACAGTAGTTCGACGCCTTTGATGTTTGAGTAAAAGCCGACATCGCATGGCGTACTCCGTAGCACGTAGGGTTGTCACATTTTGTTTTTATAATTTACTTAAAATATTATATTATACTAAAATACTAAGTAAATTATATTTCTATTAGCGCACGGGATGGTAATAATTTCTTTGTTTATAATTATTTACTTTATTTATTGAAGTTCTTCATAGTAAGAAATACAAAAAGGCATTTCGTGGAGACAAATACAAATAGAGTTTTACAATGTTATGTAATGTATTGTAATTAATTAATAAATTTCCAAATCGTTTATTATAAATAGCCAACTGAAAAATATCTTCGGTTTGTATATTTACTGGATTTGAAATTTCTGTTAATGAAATGTATAAAATAAGTCAGTCATTTTCGATTTGAAAATAGATGCCATTTTCGTAATCAGCACCCCGAGAAACCTCGAAAATGACACCAATAACATTTTTTTGTTAAAAGAAAAAATCCGCCATTTTGGATTTGAAAATGGATGCCATTTTCGTAATCAGCACCCCAAGAAACCTCGAAAATGACACCAATAACATTTTTTTGATAAAAGAAAAAATCCGCCATTTCGGATTTGAAAATGGATGCCATTTTCGTAATCAGCACCCCGAGAAACCTCGAAAATGACACCAATAACATTTTTTTGATAAAAGAAAAAATCCGCCGTTTTGGAATTGAAAATGTGTAAAATAATAATTATCTCTCTCACACAGCACAGGTACTTAGTATAAACCATTATAACTGCTTACAAAAAAAAATACGTACACGACGAATTGAGAACCTCCTCCTTTTTTGAAGTCGGTTAATTAAAACTAATACGCGTTAGCCCTGAAAGTTATGTCCCGAGCTACTAACTAATTCGGGCGGCAGCAGCGTACGCAGCTCGGGCGCGCCTACCCGCGTCTCACCCCTCACACCCCGCACGATTGCCCTGTCTAGACGGCTTCGTCGGACGACTGTATTGGTTTATAGACTGTGATATAACTATCAAATGATTCATTTGGAATTGCCTAACTTGAATCACCAATAAATACCAAACACACTTTCAGTAGACATCAAAGTTTGGTGGACAACTGAAGCTTGATAGTCACTTTGCTTTATTGATCATCACTTTTTTTTTGTAGGAATAGTACTGTTTCACCAGACAAGAGGGCGAGCGCTTAAAGCGCTCCAGCCAGAAAGGTTTGGGTAGCGACTAGCACAAGGGCACCTCAGGGAGGGCCTCGGCTTGGGCTGCCGCTTAGAGAAAATGAGTTTACCACCGGTTCACAACGCGCCCCCGCTGAGAAGAACCGGCAAGAGACTCAGCGAGGGGATGCATGTCGAGGTCGCATGCGTACGGATCCCTTCGGCCTCGCCGGCGAGACCGGTGTCTGTGTGTTGATGTGTTTACGACTCTTGACGTCGGTGTTGGTGTTGTGTCATGGTCCAGGAGGACGGACATCGGGTCGGGTGGGTCGAGCAGTACATGCCGCGGACGGCGGCGATGTACGGCTGTTCGACGATCTGAGGGACCTGGCCGCTGCCCAATAGGACATGGGTTCGATTCCGAAGGATTCCGAACAATTGTCTGGGTGTTATTTATCTATTTAAATATGTATTTATACAGTTCACAAGTATTTGTAATCATTTATCTGGTTACCTTACTAAAGGATCTGCGTAGATTGAGATCAGGTGGTCATTGGTCAAGCGTAGATTGTCCCAAGATACTAGTACTATAGATTTGTATATTGGAGAAATTTACTAAAACTTACCCGGTAAATGGCCATAGTATGTATTATATTAAGTTATAAGAAAGCCAATTTTTGCCTACCTCTCTGGGAAATAGCATATTATTAAAATAAAAAAAAATAAAAAAAAATTTATTGGAACTTAAAATAATATTGTTTTTATCTCTTAACTTTTTTGTATGAGGCTAATAATTATCTACAGCTCTTAGCCACTTTAATCACCACGTGATATCACCCAGGTGAACAATGTGGAATAGACCTTAGCTACAGCATATATGATATTAAGTGTACATTCACTTTGTAGCCTCCGTCGTGGGTTCGAATCCTGCGAAGGGCAACAAATTTGAGTAGTTGTTCCTTACTGGCTAGGACAATGCAGGCCGATGACCTGATTGTCTGTAAAGTAAGATGATCCATGTGTCGGGATTTGCGATAGGACGTATGCCCGACTCCTGTCCGTCAAATTAAAACACCGAGCTTTGGTAATAAACACTTATAATCAAATTGAGAAAGAACAACTTATAATACAGTGGAGTAATCGTAATAATTAAAACATGTCTCTGCCATAGATACTAGCGCGCTGTCATCTTTTTGACAGCCCCTTTGGCGTTCCGAAACCGTGATCCGAGATACGCCACACATGCGTCGGATGGGCATGTAAAAAGTCGGTCCTGCGCTTAACTTCTCCCCAGTCGTGTCGGTCTTCCGTCCCATCGGATTATGAGAGGTACCTATTATATTAAGGAAGAGAGAGTGCACTTGTGTCTACGCAAGCACTTGTGCACTATAATATCTCCTGCGTACATGGCTGATCTTGTGAAAGATTGGCCGCTGTGGTCGTTTCGGCTAGGAGGACATTATTATAACAATCTCTTTCGTACTTTTTGCAGACTGTCATAGATTAAGACGATATAATGTAAGAAAAGTAAATGTTGTGTCAAAAAAGTGGTTTTTGGTTAGGAAAGAAAATATAATTTACAAGAACCTCCGTATTTGCTTTACACAAAGGGTAAAATTTCCCTTACGTGGCAACTCTAAATTTAGTATGTACTTATTTTTCTGTCCTTATCGGCGGCACGCTTGGTATATGTCTGTATTATATTCTGTCTACGGGTCTAACGATTCGGCCACGTTGTTGGTTTACAAGGTTATTGTTTCTGATTGGCTAATCCATAGATTTAAAGGAGATGTTCCATTTTGGGCCAACACTATGTACACTACGTGGAAAAATAGGAAAAACCATAGATCAGTGGTTCCCAAACTTGATTGGGCTCCGACCCACCTAACAAAAACTGCCAAATTCGGGACCCACCTCTTGGCTGTCTTAAAAAGGGCATACAATATTGGTAACGCTCAGATTCCCTAGTCTCTGTGTTCAGAGGGAAGCAAATATTCGCCGACGCGAAGCCTCACGATGTGGACTGACTGAGAGTTTGTTTCAAAGTAGCAATTTTTTTTTATTTTACATTATTCTGTTATTATCACAAACAACATATATATATATATTGTAATTTAGAAACTTAAGTCAGCTCAAACAACGGAAATTTAAGCGTCATCAATATGGATGAAGGACTGTTCAGATAAGAAAAACAACTTTAATTTGGAATAGAACTTTTTAATCCTACTAATCGCAGCAACCTATCCAACGAATCCAAATTCGGTGGGTCTACGTTTATTAGTGCAGAGATTCCGTGACCAAGGTGGTCACGGAATCTCTGCACTAATAAACTGCTCCATCATCAGACCCTAATCACCATTTTTGTAGCAACTACTCGTCAGTGTTGCCAGGTATAATTTCAAAATATCAGGAGAATTGAAGCCAAAAATCAGGAGATCAACCAAAAACAGCAGGAGATTTTGACTTTATGTATAAATTTGCTTTATTCTTGAGTGAGTCTAACTCGGTGAGTCTACCTTTATTGGTGCAGATCCCATGACCACCTTCCTGCTCCATCATCAGACCCTGATCACCATTTATCTAGCAACTACTCTTCGAGACCTATCCAACGAACCCAAACTCGGTTGGTCTACGTTTATTGGTACAGAGATCCCGTGACTGCCTTCCTGCTCCATCATCAGACCCTGATTACCATTTTTCTGGCAACTACTCGTCGAGACTTATCCAACGAGCCCAAACTCGATGGGTCTGGGTTTATTGGGGCCGAGATCCTGCTACCACCTTCTTGCTGATCATCATCGGACCCTGGTGAATGTTACCATTTTATTTAGTATTATCGAATTTACATATGTAGTAAATTTCAGATTTTTCGGACTAATAGAATTAATTTTATACAAAATATCCCTACCTCGACACGGAAAAGAGCTGATGGTCAATTATAAATATAAAAACCGCATTCAAATCCGTTCACTGGTTGGACCGCTCGAATAGTACCGCAACGTAGAGGACGTTGCCACAGATAGACATACATACAGACAGACAGACAGACAGACTTCCGGACATAGGCGTCAAACTTATAACTCCCTTCGTTTTTGGTCGAGGGTTAAAAAATATCACAAAAACAAAAGACGTCCGACTCAGGCTCACCAATTTACACGAAATGCATTTCGCCGCTGTCCCGACCAAAGATATTATATATGAACGTAGTGAAAAATTCTAAATCTATGGTCCCGACCCCCAAGCGCCACCGCGCCGGACGTCCGTGCCCACGGCGCCCGCACCCCTCCCTAAATGCCGGACCAGCTGTAAGCCCGATCGGTCGGGTTTTCAGGGCCCACTTAATATTCGCTCGCGACCCACCAGTGGGTCGCGACCCACACTTTGGGAACCTAGGCCATAGATTTAAGATTTTTTTCACTACGTTCAAAAAGATGAACATAGCGTGGGAAGGAGAAGTTTTAATCAAATACAAACTGCACGAGTGTAACAGAGGCAGAGATAAAATTCTTTTTTTTTATTCCGCATCACTTTTGACATTAGCCACTGCAACGCTGCCTCGCGGTCTGTTTACTGTCAAAGTAAATCATAATAATTTAGCACGATCTCAAATTTATAATATAAAATATTATTGTTCCATTATGGTGGCTTGTGCAATAAGTGCATGTGATGTTACAAATCGTAATACAACGAATAAGTAAACATTTCACAGGTAATTGATTACTATTCCTGACTGCATTTTTGCTTGCTATATTTTTATGGTTTTGGTTGAAAATTTGGTTGAAAATCCTAATAATATCGTAGAATACATGTTTTTCTTCAAACTGATCATAATTTATTACTTTTATATGAAGAATAGCGGGATATTTTGTGTAAAATGTAAAACGATTTGTTTACAATAGGGCTTGAAAAAGTCCTGACGTCATGAGTATCGATATCGATATTTAAGCAAATAGTTTTTATTAGTGGCACAAATATAAATTCTACGTCTTTTTGTTTTAGTTTCAAGGAGTTTATATTTATACGGTCTAAAAATATTTTGCAGTCTCTATATTCTTTATGTAAATTGATATGATAATAATAGTAATTCAAATGTATTCTTTCAGATTATCAAAATAATTCTTTGATAAGACAAAAATAGATGCGGATTAAAGACTAGGATGGATGGAATCCCTACAATATTCCAGTGTCTGCGATATACATTTTGAGGCAAAATGTTTTATACAAAGTGTGTCACAACATCAACGTTGCCTAATAAGAGGCTGTACCTTATTTAATTTACTTGTACTTATGTATGACACTGAAAAAATATAAGTCAGTACCAGTTCCTTTAGGAAACGATAACACTAAATAAATTATGTTTGTTAGCAGTTCCAATTGAAAAACAGATGATCTTGTTCTTACATAAATAAAGTTATTTTACCGCTATCGATACCCTGTGAACCTATTATTATGATTAAACTTTACTTACTTTAATTTACCCATACGCCACCAGGTATTTATGTCAATTCGTTAGTCAGAAAATAAAATCAGACCCTAGAAACACAGAACCTCCTACACTGCGTTTTCCGGTTAGTGGTGTCTACTCCAAAACCACTGTTTCCCAATGACCATCGGTTTTACAGCAAATATGAGCAGCCACTCCAGTCTGGTAATTCGTTAAGCTACGTCGGCAAATTTGATTCTCTGGTGATAACTTAAAGAAGAAGAAGAGAAATTTAAAGAAATAGATATTCTAACGGTTGTATCACAATATATTTATGAAAATTTGTTGTATGTAAAGAAAAACATAAGTGCTTTTGCAAAGAATAGTGACCATCATAATGTAAACACCCGGAACAAACACAATCTAGCTGTACACTCCACGCGTCTTCACAGAATTAGCAATTCGTAAAGCAGCAGCAGTATTCGTATTAGCAGTTCGCAATAAGTATGTATTTTACAATATAAGTATATTGTTTGTCTTTATGATAATAACCTGGGACGAAGGTCTATTCCACTTTGATCTCCACACATGGTGATCTGATCCCAAACAAGGCAGAGCCTCTACTATGGAAACCAGGCAACTTTTACTTATACATACTCATATACTTTTATTTGTAAATACATACTTAATAGATAAATAAAACCCAGACACTTGGTGGAAATCGAACCAATGGCCTATTGGGTAGCCAGCCAGGATGTTGAACTGTTAGACCAACACGTCCGCCTAATGTTTTGGTTTTATACTATTTAGAAATATTGCATACTTCTCAAGAATCTCATAGGGGAAGCTCCTTCACCTATACTGAACTTTAATAATTATTATTTATAATGCATACTTATTTTCATGATCCGATTTACGATGTTTACAGCAAAAATAAACTACAATTTTTGTTTAGAATGACTGTTTTACCACTTTTGACAATTTCATTATGAGATTTGCAATACTAAAGGTTATTAGTAACTTGTTTTAAATCAACATCAATTTTAAATTATACAGATAATTGTGTATATATTCACACAAATTATCATCGATATCGATTACGTACGTAGTACTTTTTAACAACACTTTTTTTCCTTTACACATAAACAATTCACTCACACATAGGTTTTTCTTTTTTGGTTTCATTTTTTATCGGACTATGTTTATCTTCTATATATAATATCTTTGGGAAAAACATAGGAGAGTTTCATAAAAATACTTATAAATTAATTTGAAGCAGAGTACAATTGTACAAAAATAATTACTTTCGCAGTTATTTAGTATGTCCACCCTGTTTTTAGGGCAGCCATGACAGTTGCGTTTGACGTTGGTTTACTACTTGACAGTTAATGCTATAGTTGACGTTTCGTAATAGATTGTTTACGCGTGGAGTACATAATGTATTTCGGAGTTTTTAGTGATTATTTATGTTTGCGGACATTCATTGACTGGTTCTTTCTTGACCTGGGGCTTTACTGTATTGATTATCGCCTGTGATTTGGATTGGAATCCGCAACAAGTTCAATCGCAGGTATAGTCAATTGTCAAAATGACATTTTAGTTACGTATTTCCGATCTATCATATTATTGTGGGGTGTTGCTACAGTAGTATTATATTCTCTTTGGTGTTGCTCACCTTGAACAAGATATCTTAAATGTACAATAAAACGAAGCAATATTAAAAAAAGATAACATTACAAAACAGTTACTATATTGAATAGTTTTATATACATATAGTGTACATGGTGTTGGCCCAGGCTCCATACATTTCTGGAACAACTCCTTTTTCCACTACGTTCACATATTTAATATCTTTGGGCTAATCAGAAATCCACCAAAGTGGCTTAAAAGCCTTCGTAACCGAGCCTTAAACTACAAGAAAAAGAAAAGCAAATTCGCCCATCGACTGAAAATGATTCTGGTTTCTGCGGGGCTATTACGTATCTCGTTTGACAACTAAAGTGATGATCACCAAAGCTAAGTGGCTATCAAATAACTGTCAAATGATGCATTCGGTATTGCCTAACTTGAGTGACCAACTGAAATGACGTCATGAGCACCGATTCTCGGTGATGATCACCGTAGACAATATTTGACAGATGTTTCTGTATCGATAACCTATAATTGGTATTATGTAAGTAAAGTGTACATCAAACTGATGGTCACCCAAGTTGCGATGACCATCGTGAAAGCAACTAATAAGAAGCAGTGTTTTATACAGTTGAAGGTGATCGTCACTATAAACCGGCTATTTGAAACGTTGACTAGAAGCATTATCAACGTAGGTAAAAATGTGACAACTATTTTCGCAGGATTATAACTTTTTTTTGTGACCTAAAGAAAGTATTTGGTTGGAGTGTATCCTTGGGGGCTATGGTGGGGGCGCTGTGAAGTTGAGATTTAGATGAATCGTTGAAGATTTTTTTTCGTGCCGCGAGTGTACCTACTACTCTCGCGGTACGAACGGTGTACCACCTTTATGATGATAAATGCTTGCACGAGCTGGCCCAAAATGCATGCGGGCGGGGTAAGCGCACGTAGGTAACGACGTTCAAACCATTTTGATTGTAAACTGGTACAGCATTCATGTCCGCGATAATACATTGAGCTATAATGTACTGAAGTAGGTACATAGTTATTTTTGATTAATTTCGGATGCTGCCTTTCTCTTGTCACTGACTTATAGTTTAACGGCAAATGGCATGAAAAGATGTAAAACACCTCGAATTTCTTGAAAACTTTATTTTAATTTAGTGAGTTTGTTTTTTTTCATAGAATTAGGATTTTTCACAATATCTTTGGTTTTTTTTTTATTAAACTTTTGTTGTCTATGCTCCCAATATCCACTAGGCGAAAATACCTGCAAATTAAAAAGTACCACTATATGTTCTTTGTATAATGGTTCGGGGGGAAATTCAACTTGGTCGCATAATGTCGATAAAAAAGTAGAGATGGCTAAAAGACAAGTGATGAGCACCGTAGTCTTAGAGAAAGAAACCAATAGAGAGCTGGCACTTTCTTTCTCATTCGCGCAAGAAAAGGATGCATTTATATATATTATATGTGATAGAAAGAAACAGAGCATATGATTTTTTGTCCCTCAGCGCGTGTTCAAAATCTGCCGCACCTACGGTGCGTTTTCTTCGAATACTCATGAAATTTTCTAGTTCACGACCTAGCTTTGGAGTTTTAAATTGAATTGTATTATGAAATATCGTTTAAACTACATAATAGGCGCATTTGAATAAATTTCCATAACGTGTGTTAAGTGTACGAATGATTATTTCCTGTCCTTATCGGCGGCACGCTAGCTAGATGTCTTGTTATATTCTGTCTACGACCGTAGTACACCGTATACCCAAAACCAGATATAAAGTCATTTTTTGTAATCAAACCGGGTACTTCAAAACAAACCTAAATTTCTTCACCAATACAAGATGAAAACTTTCCATTTATCACCACACACACGTAAAACATCCAACTGATTCAGAAAACTAGTTAAACTACTGAAAATATAATTAAAATCTTAAGATATACGAATAAATAAAATATTTTTGACATGAGAATGCCACAGATAAAATATGTCAATATATAGAACACACACTTTGTCTATGGAAATTAGTGATGTCCAATATTTAAAGATCTAAATCTCGATATTGAATGATTTGAAATTGATCCACAACCAATCATTTTATAAAATAAAAAGTATTATATTAAACTCAGACTAAACTGAGGTAGATTCAACATAAACAGTAGGTCCGCCGTCCCTATTTCAAAGTAAATCGCTACTCTGCCCACGTCTACACGGATTATATTATGTTGATTGTAAGATAATATTTTATATTACGTATTTAATTATTTATTTAAATAAATATCAATAAAATTGAGTGCCGAATATGAAAATGTATGCGGTTTGACAGGTTCCGGGATTTACGCCTTAGTGCTGCCACCTGGTGCACGTCATTTTTGAACACCCTCATTGTGTTATTCATAGTCATTCATTCGTCGCTTCGTATCGATGTCGTACGTACTGAATGCTCTCTGGTGTCTTTTCTTTAACGACTTTGCTTTCGATTTTTGGTTTTGTGTTTGCTTTGTGATTTGGACCGTGTTTTCGATTGGACTGACGACTTATTGCTACGATCTAAGGATTTTGATACTCTCGATTAGATTTCAATTGAAGTGTTTGTGTGTATATAAGGTAAGATTTTATAAGATTATTTTAGTTTAAAGTAATTTAAGTAAATAGAAAAAAAAATTATGATAAAGTAAAAAAAATACATTTATCAATAGAAATATACAACATCGTTTAAAAAAATTCAATTCACATACATGCACTACAGGTTCTTTTTTCCATCCATTTTTTTTACATGTAGTTTTACTAAGTGTTGACGATTAAGTCTCCAAAGCTATTATACATTTGCACTGTCGTGCACTCATTTGTTTCAATGAGCATTATTTTATAAGCTTGAATATTTAATTTATAAATTATGTCAATACTTTTTATTAGTAATTACAACAAGTCAATAAATCCATTTATTTCGTTTGAGTCCAAAATATAAATGGGTAATTACCCAGGTGGAACTCACGAGTGGGTTAAAACCCATTATAAATCAGTTCGTTCCACACACTGGATGGCTTGACAAAATGTATATAGATTTCACTCTGTTGAACCATCCAGTGGGTTGAGCTCAATTGGTGATAATCTTCGGAGTCTCTGCACGTTCAGGGTGTGGGCCCTAAGAGGCCCATAGAGTATGGTAATGACTCCGGCGGGGTTGCGACCCCTATCACCCCACGTCCCCACAGGTACCAGGTACCTTTAAACTTTTTTCCCGTGAGAACAAAATAAAATGGGTGACTTTATTACAAGAATTATAAGTAATCACTAAATGTGTTTTTAGTGCTTGAAGATGAGCGAACCTCGTCCTGGGCCATCTGAACCTACATCGTCAAAAAGGAAGAGACGTAACTCCCCGACAATTTTGAGTAGTCCCATGAAAAAAAGGCCAAGACCTACACAGTTAACTTCCAACGAAAAAAATATTGCAATCAATATTTATAAATTTGTATCGTTATATAATGTTTACACTGTGTTTGTATTATTTTTGTTGTATTTATTTCTATGAGTCATGAATGCCTTAATAAAGTTATACATAATTGTATAATTTAACATGCTTAGCACTAACTTCAATATATTTTCGTTTATTTAATGCTTTTAGATAATTTTCTTTGATATATTTTTTAATTTTTTCTAAAAGTAGTTATATTATTTTTGATATTTTATCCTATTAATAACACATTTCTTTCAGGTCATACAGTAGACTACGTTTGGGTTGACAACTCAATTGAGTGCAATCGTCAAGCATTCCTCAGAGGCCTCTCGACGGGTCTCAAAAATCCAAATAAAGGAAAACGACTAATAATAACCCACGTAGGCAGTGAAGATGGATTTTTGGAAGGAGGCGAATGGATATTTGAAGCTAAAAAATCTGATGGCGACTACCATGGGGAAATGGATGCTCATAATTTTGAAAATTGGTTAGTATTTTGCAGTTTTAGGATAACATCAAATTCTTCGCTGCCATTTTAAAATATATTTGTATTTCCTAATGAACCACGGTGGACCGATTTCCTAATGAACACCGGTGTGGACGGTCTTGTGGATTAGCTTACTGTCATAGTATTCAATACAACACGGAAATAAATAAGGAATATTTTGTAAATTAAATTACATTAACTTAGATTCTTCTTTCGTTCCAGGTTTGGCAAAATTTTAGAAAAAATTGAACCGGGGTCTGTTATAGTGATGGATAATGCGCCTTACCACTCACGAAACATAGAACGTGTGCCAAATATGAGTTGGAAAAAAGCAGATATTAAAGCATGGTTACGAAATAAAAACATTTCGTATGAAGAAAACGAAATAAAAGCTCAAGAATTATTAAAATTTGACAAATTGAATTTTCAAGAAAAAGTAGTAGATAACATGGCGGCTAAGAAAAATGTAACTGTTTTGCGGCTACCACCCTATCACTGTGAACTCAATCCAATTGAATTGATTTGGGCTCAAATTAAATCATACGTGGGAAGAAACAATAAAATATTCAAAATGGCTGAGGTGAAAACGTTACTTCGCGATGCTTTGGCATTAATTGGAGCAAATGCGTGGAAAAAATGTATAGAACATGTGCAGAAGGAGGAAGACAAAATGTTAAAATTGGATGGCATAATAGATGCAGCAAGTGAAACACCGCGATTTATCATAAATGTAACCGGGACGAGCTCCAGCTCAGAATTTGCTTATTCCTCAGAATAAATGTCTTCAAAATCTCTAGTTTTATGTTTTCATAAAAATCGATTTAAGAGATATAAACTTTTATATTTTTACGCACGCATTTCCATCAGAGTTAGTTTGCAGCTTGTGGCCAAAAAGATGGAAGTTACAAAATGGTTCGCAAAAATCCCAAATGCTATCCTTTGATGTATTATATTCAATCTTCTAGAGAATAAGTAAAATTGTTGTACACTCAAACTAACATTTTAATACTGACGCATTTGTTAATTATTTTGAATTAAAGGGTTTCGAGTTGTTATTTGTTTAAATAAAGGTGAAATTATCAATAAAAATAATTCACAGTAATAATGTATTCTTTTTAATCCTACCGTTGCTGACATAAATATCGATACTGTAATGGATTTATCCTCAGAGTAATTAGAATAGAGCCAGTATCGCGTCGATTCCCCGAACAAATTTTTCGTGGCACTTTTGCGGGGTGCGGGAGGCGAAGTAAACACACACAGATACAATTTCACGCATATCCACACTATAATAAACTCGCAACACATTCAAAAAGATACGCACACAAACAAAGAATGACCTGAACATATGAACAAAATTTGGCAGAGGGGTTAGCGCATCATGCTCTCTCCAGTGGTATCTCCTCTAAGGGATTTATCATACATCTATGATGTGGTCAGATTCACTCGTTCATGAGGCGTCACCTCCCTAATATTGTCGATGGTTGCAATACCGCCATGTTTATTTACTTTTTACGACGGAATACTTGAATTCGAGTTATAGGTTGATGTCCACCGAAAGCCATACGTAATACCAATGTTATCACACTTTCGGTTGACATCTAATTTCGGTGGACAACTGAAGCTTGATAGTCACTTGGGTGGATAAAGATACGCAATAACCCTGCTGGACGGATGTACCGACAAGTTTAAGACATCTAGAAAAAAATATCGTGTTTGATACGATTTCAATCATATTTAATAAATAAATTTATCTATATTTGAAATAATTGCCAAACAATAACGATACTATATCGAAAGAAAACTGATACATCGATATTTTTTACCAAATCTAATTCCTAAACGATTTTGTAAATGTCATCTGAATGAATGTAATCGGAATTTGAGGTTATGATTTAACACAATTTTTTAATTTGAGGGTAATTAAGCCAACAGTCCGTAACGATAAACGTTTTTTACCGACCTATTTACAGCATTTACGCACTAAAATAGGTATGTATGTATATAATTAGTTAATGGGAATTCAATAAATAAAGATTTTTTTACTCTACATCCTGAACCAAAATGGCGCTCAATAAATCAGTAGCGAACAATAAACATAGCTCACGTTGTAAAATCTGAGTAGCTTCTCATGATTGATATTCTATGTAAAGAGATAATAGAGTTCTGGTAAAGTGTATGCATTAAACTCGTGTTCATAGTTCATTAACCTATGTTTAGTAAAATATGAAGGAAGTGATATTAGCTATTTTAACCTTCGTATGTAGCGTATTTTTAGTTTTTGTCTTTGTGTTATTTTGTAAGTAGCCCAATATTTTTGATATCTTACTTGTACTAACAGAAATGTTTAGTAATTTACGCTCTCATAATCACCATTCTGCTGATAACTAGTAATATTCTTTGTTACAGGCTGGTACATTGTTTGGAAGTGCTGTTTGTCTAAATTCCGATTTGTTCGTGAGTTGCTGGGTGGCATGTCTGATAGTCCCCCGGCATCTGAGATCAGGCAACCAAGTAAAAGCAAAAAAATCAGGAGGGATTAATATACAAGTTGGTACTTATTATATTATCTTTGTCTATGGAAACAAATGCTTTGTTAGGATTTAACGATCTATGAACCTAGACATTATTTAAATTGAACGCATTTTCTTCTATTTGTATGTGGCCATGTTTAGTGTATTTTGTGTGTGAGGGAAGAGGGAAGCCAGTCTCACCAGCTGTCCCAGCTCCACCGAATTGACCATTATAAAAATGTGTTGCTTCAACATGTTATTACATTACATTAGGTAGATACTGCACATTGGCAACCATCTGCATAGGTTTAAGTTATATTTGGGGTCAAGAAATGTTTGAAATTATATTAAAGAGGATCATTCAGTAGTATTCACCCCGCCCAGTGGTACCCACCTTGCACAAGAGCCTTATAAACTAATATGATTATAATAATGATATAAAACAATTTCAGAAAATATCAGAATGAATATCCGCTGTGCCCGGCCGAGTGACCTGATGAACATGCAGCACTGCAACCTGCTGTGTCTACCAGAGAACTACCAGATGAAGTATTACTTCTACCATGGCCTCTCCTGGCCTCAGCTCAGTTATGTTGCTGAAGATGAGAAGGGTCACATTGTTGGTATGCAATATTACATTATTTTACATTTGATGTCTTAATACTGTACCATACCATATCCTTAGATTTTAGTAACTTATAAATTAAATTTATCTCACCAAACCAGATCATAATATAAACCGCAATGGTTGCTAAAAGCCCTTTTATAAAATTACAATAATATATTATTATAATAAGTTTACATAAGTGTTGAGTAGGTTTATAATTATCTTTATATGCTTTGTCAGGTTATGTGCTAGCAAAAATGGAAGAGGATGGGGAGGATAACCGCCATGGTCACATAACTTCGCTGGCAGTGAAACGATCACACCGTCGTCTTGGACTTGCACAAAAACTCATGAATCAAGCATCACTTGCTATGGTGGAATGTTTTCAGGTAATTGTAACTGTGGCTAGAAAAAGCTATTTTATAATCTCAGTATCATAAAGCTCCACCAGCATTGAGAACAAAGTGTGTAGCTATTCTTTAACATTTATTTGACCATTTTTACATAATAACCTAGTTGTGACACTGTTAAAACAAATTACACTATGAAAAATCTCTTTCAGGCTAAATATGTATCTCTACATGTAAGAAAAAGCAACAGAGCTGCTCTCAATTTGTATACCAACTCACTTGGTTTCAAAATACTTGAAATCGAGCCAAAGTACTATGCTGATGGTGAGGATGCATACTCCATGATGCGTGACCTTAGTGCATTTGCAGCAGACAGCAAAACTGAAAATCCTCAACCAGATAACTTGGAAATCAAGTCTGAATCTGCGGTCATATCACAGTGTTGATATTTATGTACATAAACTACCTATTTAATTATAACCACTTTTTTTTATTTATTATCCACCTACCAATTTACCAAAGTAAATATTTTGTAACAATTTTTAATCTGTCAATTAATTGTGAAAAAGAAAAACTGAATATATGGATTCCAAACTCCTGTTGTGCAAAAACATCATCTATGTTATATTTGTGGCCTAGCTGTGCTTATTTGTCTGTCTGTGTTATCGTAGCTGCCAAATGGATTGAATTAAATGTTTTTTTTTATCAAAAAGCTAGTCAGGATTTTTGCTGGAGTGTTCAACCAATATTGTCAGGGATCTTGAAAAAAATTTCTTCACTATCACAATGAAAACAAAGTTTGTAAAGATCTTTATATTGTAACACTAATAAATACAATCATTCATCATCATCAAAGAGATGATCAAGTTTAAGCTCTGCTTTTTTCTCTGTACTGGTGGCATCCTTTGAAGGGTTTTTTTTGGGGGTTTTCTTTTCTCTCTTCGTAACTCCCACAACATACTCTGGCATGATGACTTTACTGCTTTTAAATATTGCTTTTGCATCCGGTACTGGTGTTTTCTTTATAGTAGAAGATATATGAAAAGTTGGTTTCTTAAACACTACATCATCAGAGTCTTGCTCCATTTGTGTGTTAGATGCCTCTCTTTCTTCAAGTTCACGCATCAATGCATGTGCTGTCGCTGCGTTCGTAGCATCAGACATCTGGTCGGGTGTAACGTCTGCCAGTGAATAATATACCCACCTTTGTGGGTTTTTTATATGGTCTGGCACAGTCTTGGCTCGTAAACATTCACGCAGATTTGCTTCGGGTCTCTTGAATATGCTTTCTCTACCTCTGAATTGTTTCATTTCATGTTTTAACTTTCGATAAGTGTGTCTATCGATTGAGTGATAGTCTTGTGGTGTACTCGCCTTATTTGTTTTCGAAAAACTGTATTGATCTTCCGCTTCTTTTAATTGATTGAAAAGGCATTTTTGTCTTTCAAGGAAGGATGACATTATGATGTTTAAATTTATCTAGTAACTACAGTCCAATTGTATATTAAACTTAGTTACTTATGTACCCATTAAATCAACATCAACATAATAAACAAAGAGGATGTAATATAAATGCTAAAATAAAAACAATTGAAACCAACCTTCGTTTCGTTCATTCGGTCGTATTCAATTCAGTCAGGCCGAGTCTATTTTAATGATGGAATGGAACCATAGATAGATAGAGTAAAGCAAGGTGTTGCAATCATTTGAAAATTTTCCCCCTAAACTCAAGTCGGAATACCCCTAAAAGCATAGGCTGAAAGATTTGTACAGAGCATATTCCGAAGTTTAATGCGCTAATTTTCTAAGCTAATTTTACGTTCTAAAATGTAGACATAATATGACAAGATACGTGGGATGCCTTTTAAGTTTTGACGTTTGAAGAAAAAAACACAACTAGAACCTAGTACTTTTTATTGTTTTTCAAAGTATTCACCACGTAGCTACGCTTTTCCATTCACTCAAACCAGTTATTATAACATTTATTCCACTCTAAAGTGGGGGTGTACAAAATTGCTGACTTGAAAGCGTCGACTGCTTCTTCACAGGACTGGAACCTTTGACCACGAAGACTTTTCTTAATTTTAGGAAATGTAAAGAAATCGTTAGGGCTTACACCATCTGACACGGGCCGCCTTGTGATTGTCGGAAAGCAGATGCGGTATCCAACGGCAAACTAGCTTTCTCACACCAAGCGCTTCATGCAAGTTCTTCTAAATGGTTGTCCCTGAGATGCCTAATAGAGCCTCTATCTCTCGATACGTCACTTGATGATCTTCGAGAATTAGTTGTCTCACAGCAATGATGTTATCTTCAGTGAAGGCGGATTTTGGGCGACCTTCGCGAGATTTGTCACAACACTAGTATGTCCACGCTGGAATTCTAAATACCAGCGTTCGACGGTCCGCAGACATGGGGCTTCATCACTGAAGACAGATGTTAGCTCTTCAAAACACTGAAGCCGTGTCAGGCCTCTTCTAAAGTTGTAGAAAATTATTGCACGAAGATTTTCCTTAGAAAGATTCATTTTCGTACGTAACCTGACAGATTCCAATCGACGCTGTGACTAAACAATAGTATTAATCCTAATACTTTCAACTGTTTTGAGATTCAAAATTTAAACACATTCGAATATAGAACTGTTCCAAATTCAAAATTGCCGGGAAATATGGAAACGACAGAACTTAAACAGGCCTCGTATCAGCTAGCGTGCCGCGCCGATAAAGTCAGCGTTCTAACACGAAACACGTTATGGATATTTATTGAAATACGGCTAAAATGTAGTTTTAACAATCATCATCAGCAGCCGACAACAAAGGCCTCCCCCTTAGAAGGGAGGGATTGCCATTAATCCCCTTGGCAGGCGGCTTAAGGATCGCAGTATAGATGGTAGGTTAATCCAATAGAAAGACGTTGCTGCCCGTCTTCTTATTTTCCCTTAGTCGCCTCTTACGGACACCCAACGGGAGGAGATGGGTGGTTGCTATTCTTACCCGGACACCCCACCCGGGTTTTCTACATCGTAACCGAGAAACAAATTATTAGATATGATGTTATAACAATAGAATTCACTAAAATTGGGTGGGCTAGCAGAAAGTCACGCGTCGGTAAAATGACGTAACGTAACGTGACGTGTGCCTTTAAAAATCATGATGCACACCTCGCTCGGTCGAATGTGAATCCTCCCTTTAGCATTGCTCTGCGATATTGGTGACCCCGACGTGATCAACGGAGCCTTCGCATCGAACATCAATGCAGCCGTCGAATAACCGCACATTTTTTTTTTTTTTTGGGAATGATAGACGCTGTTGGCCGCAGATGGCCATTACAGCTTCACCGGACAATAATAGGCGGGCGCTTAAAGCGCTCTAGCCTTAACGGCAGAAGTAGCGACGAGCTCAAGGGCACCTCAGGGAGGCACGGCCTCGGCTTGGGCTGTCGCTTAAGAGAGGGCTGAGTTTACCACCGGTTCACAACGCGCCCTCACTGAGAAGAACCGGCAAGAAACTCAGTGGGGTGATGCACGTCGTTGAGGTCGCATGCGTACGACCCTTCGGCCTCGCCGGCGAGACCGGTGTCTGATAGCTAGTGTAGCATACGGTTGTCGGGGAGGGTTCGGCGCATCCTGGTCCAATAGGACCGTCATGGGGTCAGGAGGGTCGAGCAGTACGTGCCGTGGTCTGCGGCGCGAGTCAGAAGGACTAGGGGCGTAATCGGCGGCGGCGCGGATTAAACTGTTCGCGTGACGGGACGCGGATTCAAAGTAGCGTTTCGACGCTTCTTTGAGGAACTTACGAAGGGGATCTAACTTGAAATCGAAATGCAGATCTACATTCCGCATGTACCACGGGGCACCGACGGCACGTCGGAGGAAACGATTTTGGATAACCTGGAGGCTATCGATACGGGTGCGGGCGGCGTGCGCGAAAACTACACTCGCGTAAGTCATAATTGGGCCAATGTAAGCTTTGTATAATGTCAACTTATTTCTAAGCGACATTTTACTCCGCTTGCAGTACAGGCGACCTAATACGAAAGCCGCTCGATTGCGGACGGACCGAATGTGCGGGCCGAAAGTCATGGCGGAGTCCAAGGTGACTCCGAGGTACTTAACCTTCCTAGTCCAGGGGATAGGGCGATTGAATAAGGATATTGGGGCCAGTCGTCTGCTGGGCCGAAGGCTCCGCGCGGAGAACATATTGGCGGGTCCCCGGGAGAAGACCACCGCGGCACTCTTCTCCGGGTTCACCTCTATGCGCCACGTACGAATTGTACGAATTGTTGTATTGTTCTAGCCCAATCCCTATTACTTCCAATTCTTGATTATGCTGACATCTGCTATTTAGATCTTACAGAGGACCAGCTTAATAAACTTGAGGGTCTTCAAAATGTTTGTATACGATTTATATTTGGTTTGCGCAAATATGATCATGTTTCTCAATTTCGTTCTAAGCTCAAGTGGCTTCCTATTCGTCTTCGTCGGAATACGCACATCCTGTCTCTTCTATATAATATACTATTTAATTCTTTTTCTCCGCGTTACTTAGAGGAACGTTTTGTTTTTCTCGGCAATGATTCCCACTGTTTGAGGTCATCAGAAAATCTCACTCTTATGTTCCCTTCTCATAATAGTTCGTTTTACGATAAGTCATTCACAGTAGAAGCTGTTCGTCTGTGGAATGCCTTACCGGTCACTATTAGGCATGCACCATCTCTGCCTATCTTTAAAGATCGTTTGAAAGCATTTTATTTGTCCCTATGAATTTTATATTGATATTAGCCGGCTGCATTTACTTATTTATTTATTATTGTTGGTTATTTATATTTGATTCTATCAAATATAATATTTATGTATTATACTAATATTTATATACTTATATATTATTTTGCTGTTACGTATTTTATTGTTTATATTATGTTTTTTTTTTCTCTTTTATAATTGGTTTGTTTATACAACCCCGCCTTGCAGTTCATAGTTCCTCTCCATCCAAAGGTTGCCTGGTAGAGATCACTTTTAGTGATAAGGCCGCCCATTGTTTCATTCTATTTTACTATTTTTTTTTCTTGTATTTTTGTGTTTTTTAATAATTTTTTTATTTTTTTATCTCTCTTTATTACTACAATCTGTCTCCTGCTTTGGGACAATAAGTAGTATGGCTGGCATTAACAATAAGGACTTGCTCGGAAAACAACCTCTGTCGCATTCCTCTCAAAGAACCAGTAGTACCTACTACTAGTTGTTCGACTCAAACAATATTGTCTTGGGGAATTTTGCGCTTCAGTCTGCGCGTGATTTCAGTGTTATCCATAAGACGTTTAGCCAACATGTTTGGGTGATTTCCGATTCTATTTTTGTAAGATTGTGTGTACTTTATTATTTCTTGTCTTACTGTTGGTATTCTAAGATCGTTGTGTAACAATTCATTAGGAACAAACCATGGGCAGTTGGTTATTGTACGGAGTATTTTATTCTGAAATCTCTGTAAGATTTCAATGTTGGAGTGTGAAGCAGTTCCCCAAAGTTGGATACCGTACGTCCATATTGGTTTCAATATGGCCTTGTATAGGAGGATTTTATTTTCTAATATTAGTTGGGATTTACGACCGATTAGCCAGTAAAGCTTACGCAGTTGTAAGCCCAACTGTTTTCTCTTTGTAAATATGTGCTTTTGCCAGGTCAGCCGTTTGTCGAGATGGATACCTAGGTATTTAACATGGTTTTCTTGTTTGATCTGTATGCTATTAAGTGAGACTGGCGGGCAAGAACCTTTTCTAAGTGTGAAAGTAACATTTGTAGATTTGGATTCATTTGCCTTAATTCTCCATTTTTTGAGCCATTGTGAGACATTGTCAAGTCCATTTTGCAGCATATTAGATGCAGCCCGAGGGTCGCTGTGTGAAGCCAAAATGGCAGTGTCATCAGCAAAGGTCCCGGTAGTAATCGTTGCCGAAGTTGGTAAGTCTGATGTAAAAAGGAGGTATAGCGTTGGGCCCAGCACACTCCCTTGGGGGACACCTGCTTCAATAGAGCACAGGTTGGATGTTGCTTCGCCGCACTGGACAAAGAAATTACGATCTTCGACAAAAGTCTTTATAATTTTGTAAAAGAATTCTGGGAATGATAATTTAATTTTATAAAGTAATCCGTCGTGCCAGACGCGATCAAACGCCTGCGATATGTCCAAAAATGCACTGGTGCAATATTCTTTGGCTTCAAAAGACTTAGTTATCTTATCTGTTAGTCTATGGACTTGGTCAATTGTAGCGTGTTTGCAACGGAATCCAAATTGGTGATCCGGGATAAGGCGCTTTTCGGAGATGATGGGGAACATGTGAGACAGCACAAGTGACTCATAGATTTTTGACGGTATAGGCAGCAAGCTAATTGGCCTGTACGACTTGGTATCTTCAGGAGCCTTGTCTGGCTTTTGGATCATTATGATTTGAGCCACCTTCCATTGCGGCGGAAAAAATCTCAGTCTGTTTGCATTGAATAACGATGTAAGAAAGGTGACACCAGAATTCGGCAATTCTCGCAGGAGCCGATTTGTGATTAAATCGTATCCAGGGGCCTTTTTTGGATTAGCTTTCTGTATAGCTTGTAGTACTTCACTTTTTGTAAATTGAACTGAATGGTCACTTGGCGTGGACCTACGCACAAAGTCAAGTACTTCTTCTTTATGTCCTGATGGGCCTTCATATGGGTGAGGCTTAAAAGTATCTGAAAGATGTTTACTGAATGTTTCAGCTTTTTCCTTATCATTGCGAGCCCAGCTGCCGTCTGATCTTTTCAATGGAGGGGAAGCCTTTACAGGATGTTTGAGTTTTTTCGTGGCTTTCCATAGGGAGTAATCTGAGGAAGCTTTGGCGTCAAGGTTTCTTAGATACGATTGGAAACTGTTATTACGATCATTTTCAAGGACACGCTTTAATTCTCTGGAAAAATGATTCAATAGCTTTTTTGCGAGTGGGCTTCGTGTCTCTTGCCATTGCTTCCGAATTTTTCTTTTACGATTGATTTTGCCTAGAATATCGCTGGATGGATGATTGTTTCCCGCGGGGGTTTTGGGAGGTGGTGTCGACTTCCAAGCTGCATCTTGGACAGATTTGTTAAAGTACTCTACTGCTTGAATAATATCATTTTCAGATTTTAATCTCACGGAGTTGCTAAAAGCTTCATGGGTGAGTTCTCTAAAGAGGGACCAATCAGTTTTCCTATTATGAAGAGTGCATCGTTTGACTACTTCTTTGGGCTTATTCTGTAATTGGATTATGATCGGTGAGTGATCAGAAGATAGATCGAGACAGCTTTGACAGGAGATATTATTTAAAGTCATACCTTTGGTTATACAAAAGTCTATGACGTCGGGAATTTTTCCTCTATCCGTGGGCCAATACGTTGGTTCACCCGTGGATATAATGTCTAATTTCATTTCTTGTACGCATTTATAGAGTTCTCTACCTCTTGAAGTCACAAGCCCAGAAGGTATGTTCCTTGGAGCCCCAGAAGGTATGTTTTGCGTTATAGTCAGTTTTTTAATAATGGTGGAACAATAAAGTATTATCTATCTATCTACGAAACCATTGGCCCAGGGCGTCGACTGCGGCTCGAAGAGCACGCGTCAAATAGGACATGTTCCTATGGGAATAATAGAGAGCGGTGTCATCCGCGTAAAGGGCGAGTTGGACCCTGTTCGAACGAGGAATGTCGTTCGTGAACAGGCTGAACAAGAGGGGAGAGAGCACAGAGCCCTGGGGGACTCCGGCCTGTATAGGATGGGGAGAAGAAAACGTACCTTCGACCCGGTATCGAAAGGTACGATTCGAGAGAAAGTCTCGTATGATGAGTACGAGCCTATCGGGGACTCCTAACTGGAAGAGCTTATATATCAAGCCGTTGTGCCAGACCTTGTCGAAGGCCTTGGCAACATCGAAAAATAGGGCGCCTGTGTAGACGGGCTTGGGCTGGTTGAGCCCGGTCAGGATGTGCTCCGTGAGGCGGTGCACCTGGTGGACGCAAGAGTGTCTGGTTCGAAAGTCAAACTGCTCGTCAATGAGGATATTATCGGAAATGACAAACTCTCTGAGTCTCGCCAGCAGCAAGCGCTCATAGAGTTTGCCGAGAGACTTGAGAAGACTGATAGGCCGGTAGCTCGCAGGGCTGCTGCGAGGCTTACCCGGCTTGGGGATACCTACTACATCTGCATCTTTCCACTCGGCAGGAGAGACGCAGTGGGACATGGCAGCGTTGAAGATAGTCACTAAAAGACATATCAGATGGACAGGGAGAACCTTAAGGACGCGATTTGAGATGACGTCGGAGCCCGGTGCTTTCTTCGGCTTAAGGCCTTTGATTAGGTCTTCCACTTCGGTCTGCGTGACCCCCCGGTCAGAGGGAGAGGGATTCGGTGGGAGGGAGTGAGGAACTGCGCTCTACTTCCCCACAAGATCGAGGTGCGTTGGATCGACGGGAGCGGAGCTGGGTGTGCACTGACTCTCTAGAGAGTCAGCGAGAACCTCAGCCTTTTCGTCGTCCTCGAACGCGGGTGGGTCGCCTCCCCATCGAGCCTCCCTGAGTTCCGCGATGCTGCGCTTCACGTCCCTCTGCAAAGCACGCATGCGGGCCCGGTTGGAATCGTACGCACGAATAGAGTATACACATCTAAACATTACATTTTGTTTTAATATTAATTCGCCGAAAGACAGGCAAAGGTATTAGCATGGTATTATGATCATACATCCACAGACTAAGTAAGAACCATAGATTTATGAAAATCTATGGTAAGAACTAACGTTCATACAGCTTTGTGTATTTAGTACTCATTAATTTGTGATAAATTATGTTAAAAATCGTACAAAATGTTTTTCTACCATTTTATAGACGTGAACAACTTTATAGATATGTTTTTCTATGAAAATCATCCCATCCGGTAAAAAAACCGCATCAACTTCTTGAACGGAATGATCGCGCTACGTTTATCTTTCATAATGGCAACATTTTCCTCCTTCGATTAGAGATTATTTCGAAGTTTACTTCGATTGTTGCCCAGGGGGTCTAGTACGAGTTCCGATAGTCTACGAGCTCGATCAAACTGTCAGTTTTCTCCATACATTTCACACCAGCGCTCCTAGCGGTAACTATCAAAAACTAGTAAAATGTACGGGATAAAACTGTTCGTTTGATCGAGCTCGTAAACTATCGGAACTCGTACTAAACCCCCAGAATACAAGATTCGAGAAAATCACTTCGAGTTACGAGATTTCCTAGTAGAGATAGACTTCGAATTGCAGATTCGAAATCGAAGTCGATTCGAAGTAAGCGAGAATCGCCCCCGTCCCCCCAAGCAGCACCCGTGCTTGCACGAGTTGACTCGAGCAGCAGCCATCACTCCCCTCAACCATGGAGCACAAGGACAGGCTGACACTTGAAGACCATCAATTCATCGACTTCCAGTCTTCGGGGGGAGTGATGTAGCGACTTACTACATAAGGAGAGTACAAATAAAGATGATCCTGAATCGCGCAAGCGGAGGTTCTAAGTACATTGAATATAATTAGATTTATGCAACAAGCCCCCAACGGATGATGTTGGATCATCCATTGTGGGCTTCGGCCCTTGTCGAGCATCACACCTCGCTGGGTCGGAGGATCCTCCCTTTAGCATCGCTCTGCGATAAAATAATAGAAAATTAATATTATTATTTCAGATAAATTTAATATTAACCATAAAAAAAATTGTTGCGGGGCACCAGTCCTAACTTGGGTCCGTTCATCTAGTCTAGTGGTAAGACACTCTGGGCGCTAACTAAACTAGTATATAGTTGGTTTGATTCCCACCTTGAGTATGTGTGTTATTTATTAATGTATTTACAAAAATTCAATTCAATTCAATTCAAATAATTTATTGCGAATATGGGTTAGGTATTGAGGTGACAAAAAACTAAATGTAGATTAATTAGTACAGCCATACTCTGCCTAAAGGCATGCAACATTCATATTAAATTAATCCTATAAAAATTATTAAATTAAAAACAATTATCTAGCGAATTGAAATAACAATTACAATACATGTGTAAAATGTTATATAATACAGGCTCCGCCTAGTGACTGTGTGTGGATGTCCTAGGATTTTATAAAGTACGAGTATACCTACTTAGTACACGTACTTAGACTTTGTAAATAGCCATGCTTATATTTTTTCCTAAAATAACTTTTTCCCGCCTTAACCTTACCATTCTCCATTGTATAAATATTTTTCAATGTGTTTACATAGAAATTTTCTCTTGAAAATTGATTGGCATGGCCGACTCGTAGTATATGACGTCACTCGCGATTGGTTGGTTGTGTTTCAAATTGCGTTTCATTTTAAGTACCTAACTTAAAGTTGAAATATTTCGTAAAAACGTAATCATTTTAGAATAAATCTTTTAGTAAAAGTAATTGTAAAAAGAGCATACTTTTTACAATTACTTTTACTAAATTATAATATATCATTACAATTTTTATGCAAGTCCCCATTCTATTTCTTTTACACACTAAACGGCTAGATGGATTTGACGTAGGATATCGTTAGATTTGTTATAGTCGTGGGCAGCGATGTGCTAGTAATAAGTACTTATGTAAATACCTTAATTGTGGGATACTTTCAGTTCATATTTGAACACATAACTAATCCGACAACTTTAATTAAATGGTTAAAGGCAAGGAGCTTGAAAATGTCTTAATTGCTGGTTACAGAGGAAAACAAACTATAATGAAGATTTTTAACAATCCAGACGATTGCTTACCAAATCGTCTGAATTCACTAGAGTTTTATGCCAAATTCAGAGAAATTATCTTTTTTACAAACCAGATCAAGTGATTACGTCAAGCAGAATTCTATCGACTCTTCTATTTCGTTTACACAAATGCAAGTTCAAGTAAGTACTATTACTTATTCTGATAGGTACCTACTACTACCTACCTACCTACTACCTACTACTACTACGTCTAACAGAGGTGAACGAGAGAGTTTACTTTATCTATCTTAAATTCTTGCCACATTCAGCATTTGTTAATACGTTTTCATGTAGGTACCTAATGGTATTTAATTGTTCATTTGTACGTGATTTGTCAATACAAATCACAATAATAGCAAATTTTAATAATAATATCATATCAAAATGCCTTCCGGAACAACCTTTGAAGAAAAACCGGAAGTGCTTGGCGGTCTATTATTTGAGAATAAAACCTTTCTATATTTTGTAATGAAGTTAATAATATACTAATAAGTTCCAAGATTAAACCTCGAGAGATACAATGTTAACGTCCTGCATTGTTGTCGTTATAATTTAAATTTGCGCGTGAGTCAGTGCCAGCGTACGCGCCGCGTTCTTATTATGATTGATTATAACTACCTATTACATTATTATAAACAACTACTCGGAACTCTACCAACCAGCTAAGTTTCTTCACAAAACGACTCATTCAACGTGTACTATGAGACCAAAAGATCAGGAATAGACGGGCGCACATCACGTAAGAGCGGTTTCAGACTAGCGTTTTTCACAAACGGTTGTTTTGGTATACGCACTTAAAACCGGACTCGTGTACATAGGCTTATTTCGGCGTGTTCGCTCGAACTGGTAGAGGTGAGTCAGTATAAACAGTTGTCAGTATCAACGAACGTTGACGCGCTTCTTGCGATCTTATAAATATCTGTGCGCGTGTGGTAAAAGGCACGCCTACATGCGCTTCGAAAAACGCGAGAGCTTCTAAGGGCGTATAAATCGCTGGTAGAAACCGATCCAAGTGTGTATTTAAATAGTAAGTGAAGCCAACTATAGTAATACCAAATCGCAAAGTAATAACCGGACAAACTGTGTTCATATGCGCACACACACTAGAAATACTGTAGGTAATCTATTGAGTTGCTGTACGCAGAGGAGCAGTAATGCTCATCGTGTCGAGTATAATAATGCTTTCAGGATACTGTTAGGACTGCCTCGTTTCTGTTCTGACCGCAAACATTCCTTTGCGGCATACTGATTGCTCTGCGGCAATCAGGCGCAAGCGTGGTGCGTCACTGCTCAGAGGGTTCATACATCATCCTGAATGCAGTCCATAATGCACTATTTAAGTAATTTACCTACATGTTTTAAATAGAGATTTAATGAGATTTAGAATATAGTTTAGTTTAATTAATAATAATAATATCTTGGGACCATCCACGGTCATTTGAACCCAAACTAGGCAGAGCCTGTACTATGGAAACCAGACAACTGATACTAATACTTATATACATTTTTTTTTGTAAATACATACACACATCAAAAGTGTCTAGGGATCAAGCATTTTTAAGCGGATTTGGGCAGAAGAACAATGGCGTTTCGTGTGCTTTTCTGATGAGTCTCGTTTTGGTATGAGACCGGATACAAGACGTATACGACACTGGAGAACCCCTGGACGCCAACAGCGATTAAAATCCTGCCAGGAAGTCCATCCTTATAGTGGTGGAACCATTATGGTATGGGCGGGTATTTGGATCGGCGGAAGAACTGAGTTGATTTGGATCAGAGGCAACCTCAACGCTCAAATTTATGCTGAGACGATTGTATCAGACGTCATCGTTCCTCTACAAGTGCAAATCGGTCCCTTATTTCAGTTAATGCATGATAATGCACGACCGCACACCGCAAGAGTTGTAAGACAGACTCTCGCCGCAGCTAACATCAATGTCCTGCCCTGGCCTGCTCAGTCGCCAGACTTGAACCCGATTGAGCATGCATGGGATATGCTACAGAGAAGAGCTCTGCCGAATATGGAGGGTATCCAGTCGCAAGAAGACCTTTTTTTGTTGTTGCAACGAACATGGGCGGCCATTCCACAGCGTGATTTGGATGAACTCATTTTGAGTATGCCAAACCGATGTTCTTGTGTTGTTAGTGTTCGCGGTAGAAACACGGATTATTAATTGTTTAAGTTACCCAATAAAATTTTAAAGAAAACTGTTATTTCAGTCTTTTTTTCGAACTTTTGTGTTAGTGGTTCAAATGTCAAAAATCCCTTTATTAGGAAAATGGCAAATTTCTTTATTAATGCAAAGGTGACTTGGTTTATCGTTACTGTGACAAACGAAAACACATTATTTGATGAATCCTTAAAGAAAATTTTAATTAATATCAATCAGGAGAAAAGTTATTGCAAAAATATATGTTGATCCCTAGACACTTTTGATGTGTGTACTTAAATAGATAAATAACACCCAGACACTTGGTGGGAATCGAACCCACGACCCATCGGTTAGCGGACAGGTTGTCTAACAACTAGACCAGCGGGCCCATCAAAAAAATACTAATGTTAATTACTTTGCGATTTTGTGTTAAGTAGGTACGAGTACTATAGGTGGATTGGATTGACTACCTACTGTGTGCCAGAATGATATCACAACTAAAATCTATACTTATAATAAAACTGTAACAGGTTCAATTCTGTACATTGAAGATATTTTGAAAATTGTATTTGGAGGGCATTCTATAACCGATACTGAGGCCGAAAATGTAATTTTTTTAATTTTTGTCGGTCTGTCTGTCTGTCTGTATCTCGGCTGAGCATCACGCCGAAACTACTGGATGGATTGAAACGAAACTTGGCATGATTTGAGATTTTACTACGAGGTAGGACATAGGACTTTGTATCCCGTAATCTAGCACGGTTCTTTTGGGAGAGGGGATTAAAGTCAAAATGGGTACTTGGTTATACGCTTGGTCCGATTTTATCATTTTTTCTTTATAATTATAATAAATATTTGTAAGGGAACACTCATAAACAGTTGTTAACAATGTTTGGAAATCGATCAGGTTAAGCAACGTTAGGTAAGGTCATTAAATAGATGGGTGACCGTTTAACGCCATTTGAACTAAACGTCTCCGTGCTTCGGAGGGCAAGTACAAAGTGGTTCCAAGTTTTTAACCGACTTTAAAAAAGGAGGTTTTGTATTCTATGCGAATGTATATTATTGAAAGTTTAGTAAACGTAAACACAGCGCGAGCGGAGCTGCGTGGGTCAGCTAGTTATAATATAAGCCCCATAAAAGCCCCCTCTATCCATACACATTGGGCGTGTACCCAGTACACAACTTTTCAAATGACAAGGAAACCTATTCAACTACTGAGTAAATAATGGCTGAAGTATTAGTAGCAAGGTCAATATACAAATTATTTTTCTTATTTACGACGAAGGTGTAAATAGTGTTGTTAATACGTGCAGTATAAATGTTATAATGAGTTTTCCTATTTCGTTGCGAAACATTGTACGTAAATGAAGTTTACAAGTAGGTATGATAGTAGGTAGATTACTGTAATAAGACTCGACATTATTCGCAATGATGTTAATCTTTAGAAAATAATTAGTAAGAGCTTAGTATGACCATGTATTATCTTTACATAGTGGGTATAAAACAAAGCCGCCGTTTTCCGTGTCTGACTGTCTGTATAAAGGTGTGGTTTTGCATTTTTGCCGTATTTGTAGACCTAAGAGTTAAGAATTATGTTAATTAAAAATAGATTAATAATTCAGTGGCTAATAACTAAAAGATACTTAATGATTCATGATTAACGTTCAACCAGAATAAGAACTTTCGAGCGCTCAGAATAGGCCCCAAGGTTGGCAATTCCGCGCGTACTCTTGTTTACCTACTTTGCGCGAAGAGCGGTGCCAGGCGGGGTTATTTTTAACCGAGTTCAAAAAAGGAGGAGGTTCTCAATTCGTCTGTATATATATTTCTTTTTTATGTATGTTCGCGCATAACTCTGGCAATTATGAACCGATTTGAAAAAATCTTTCTTCCATCCATTCTTCAATCCATTGATTGGGTCCCATAAAAAAAAGATTGCTTAGTAATAAGTAGTTCCTGAAAAAACAAGAATGGTGACTGCGCACTGAGAGCTGCAGGAAAGCCTATATAGATGACTTTATGTCGCTTTTTAAGGACAAAAATGGTCATAACTCTGGCAAATATTTACCAATTTCAATGATTCTTTTTTTATTCGAAAGAAAAAACCACTGTATTGAATCTGTATGAATTTTATTACAACCGGATAAGAACTTCCTGGAGGACCATGAACGATGTGGAGGAATTTATCTGGTAAAAACCATAAAACTGATGTTCTTCATTACATTGCTCTGACAATTATGAACCGATTTCGATGATTCTTTTTTTATTCAAGAGAGTAAACTACTATGATGATTCCATGCAAATTTCATTACGACCGGATATTTTTTTCTGAAGAAACATAAATTATGTAAAACTATGTAGACGATAATGTGATCATAACCTACCTAGATAATTTTACGGTTTTCGATGGTTCAATCTTTATAAGTATATGAAAATATCACTAAAAAGTTTAAAATAAAATCTTTTTTTTTTTAAATTGAACCGACTTCAATATCACTGAAAAGTATAAAGTAATTTAAATGGGTTATTCCCAAGCGCTCCACGATTTCGTTCCCGATAGCTCCATGGCAAAAATTAAAATTAAATATAATTTATGAAATCGTTCCCATGGGCTCCAAAAGCGTATACCTATTTTTATTTATAAAATTTTATTTTTCCTTACATTCGTTCCCAGGAGCTCCGAGGATTTTAATTCAAAGTGTTAAATAAATAAAATACCTACTATTTCCTTCCCAAGGGCTCCAAAACCAATCGTGTATGGTTAGCAAAATTAAAACACAAAATGAAATTTGCTTTTTTTTAGAAATGTTGATTTCATATTTTGCTGGACTTTTTTAATTTTTGACTCTAAAATCTTTTATTTGCACAATCATTAAGATTCATCTATCTTAATGATTGTGCAAATAAAAGATTTTACAGTCAAAAATTAAAAAAGGTTTTATTTTTATTACAAGACTAGCTGACCCACGCAGCTCCGCCTGCATAACAGACATTCGCATCGAATACATAACCTCCTCTTTTATAGTAGGTTAAAAACTGGGACCCACTTTTTACTTGCTCTCCGAAGCACGGACCCGTTTAGTTCAAATGGCGTTAAACGGTCACCCATCTATTAAATGACCTTACCTAACGTTGCTTAACCCGATCGATTACAAAACCTTGATAACAACTCTCTATGAGTGTTCCCTTACTAATATTTATTATAATTATGAAGAAAAATTGATAAAATCGGACCAAGCGTATAACCAAGTACCCATTTTGACTTTAATCCCCTCTCCCAAAAGAACCGTGCTGGATTACGGGAGAAAAAGTATCCTATGTCCTACCTCGTAGTAAGATCTCAAATCATGCAAAGTTTCATTTGAATCCATTCAGTAGTTTTGGCGTGATGCGCAGCCGTGATACAGACAGACAGACAGACAAAAATTAAAAAAATTACATTTTCGGCCTCAGAATCGGTTATAGAATGCCCTCCAAATATAATTTTCAAAATATCTTCAATGTACAGAATTAGACCTGTTACAGTTTTATTATAAGTATAGATTGGACACTAGAGATAACACTTTTAGTAGAAATTATGACGCAGTTAAAAAAATATACTAACCCCTACGAAACATTGAAAGTTTCAATTATCACAATTTTTCACAATCAGTCTAGTCATACCTATGCTTACTTATTAGATATAATTTAAAAATCAATAATCACAACCAGTTTTACTTTTGAATGGCAGCTGGGAACACTTTTTTTTAATTTTTTTTTATTTAACCTATATTGTCCCACTGCTGGGCAAAGGTCTCCCCCATGACCATCCACATATCCCTGTCCTGAGCCATCTCAGACCAGTCCTTCTCAAATGGTTTTTTTTAAATTGATTATTTAGCCTCTTGTGCCAAGCTTCCACTAAATTAATGGTGCGATGCCGTTCTCCTTCGCAACTCCACATATTTGTAGGTAGTGCTCCATTTACTAACAATTTTTTTACAAAATAGTCATTGAATCTTGTAATTTCTTCATTAAATGGTGCAGTGTCCATTATAGTTAGCCAACCTTCATCGATTGCAGTAAATGGCAAGTAAGCTAAAGCGGCATATTTAGCAACATGTTTTTTGTCTTCATATGATGAAAATCACATTTTTTCTGAATATTTAATTAGAGCCTGTTTAAAATGAAAATTGCATCCTTTTATAATGACTTCTGGTAAGTTATTAGTAATAGCATTTATTGCGGCTAAGTCAAAATCAATCATTATCTTATGGGGGTTCCAATTCGTTAAATGTTCTTTTATCGATTTGATCAATATCTCGTACGTGTTTTGAGTTTTATTTGGTAAGAGTGCAAAAAGAACAGGTTAATATTTAGTTTTTTTTTTCATCACTCGCCTTATTATGTATTATACAGCAGCAATAGTTTCACTCATCTTGCACTTAAAAATGTACTAACCAACCAACTCATTATATGAGTGCAAGGTCAACTATTTGCATTGTACATCAATAGGCAGTGCAGGCAATAGGCAGATCGCAAGTAAAGGGTGCGGGGTGGGGGTTACTCAATGCACCAATTGCACTGATGATTCCTATGATTACGATTGCTCTCGTTATCGACGATTGGATCCTGACCGGATTATTTTGTCAACGGTACTTTAAAAATTTTGGAGCTCGTAGGAACGGTTTTGCATATTAATATTATAATGACTTTTTCCTTGGAGCCGGTGGGAATCCATATTTTATTGCCTACGAAATATTTTGGAGCTCTAGGGAACGCTTGGCTTTATTTTATATTTTAACATAAAAATCCTTGGAGCTCTTAGGAACGAATGTATGGAATAATTAATTTTGAAGAACAATAGATTTGGAGCGCATGGGAATAAGCCATTTAAAGGGTTATTCCCAAGCGCTCCACGATTTCGTTCCCGATAGCTCCATGGCAAAAATTAAAATTAAATATAATTTATGAAATCGTTCCCATGGGCTCCAAAAGCGTATACCTATTTTTATTTATAAAATTTTATTTTTCCTTACATTCGTTCCCAGGAGCTCCGAGGATTTTAATTCAAAGTGTTAAATAAATAAAATACCTACTATTTCCTTCCCAAGGGCTCCAAAACCAATCGTGTATGGTTAGCAAAATTAAAACACAAAATGAAATTTGCTTTTTTTTAGAAATGTTGATTTCATATTTTGCTGGACTTTTTTAATTTTTGACTCTAAAATCTTTTATTTGCACAATCATTAAGATTCATCTATCTTAATGATTGTGCAAATAAAAGATTTTACAGTCAAAAATTAAAAAAGGTTTTATTTTTATTACAAGACTAGCTGACCCACGCAGCTCCGCCTGCATAACAGACATTCGCATCGAATACATAACCTCCTCTTTTATAGTAGGTTAAAAACTGGGACCCACTTTTTACTTGCTCTCCGAAGCACGGACCCGTTTAGTTCAAATGGCGTTAAACGGTCACCCATCTATTAAATGACCTTACCTAACGTTGCTTAACCCGATCGATTACAAAACCTTGATAACAACTCTCTATGAGTGTTCCCTTACTAATATTTATTATAATTATGAAGAAAAATTGATAAAATCGGACCAAGCGTATAACCAAGTACCCATTTTGACTTTAATCCCCTCTCCCAAAAGAACCGTGCTGGATTACGGGAGAAAAAGTATCCTATGTCCTACCTCGTAGTAAGATCTCAAATCATGCAAAGTTTCATTTGAATCCATTCAGTAGTTTTGGCGTGATGCGCAGCCGTGATACAGACAGACAGACAGACAAAAATTAAAAAAATTACATTTTCGGCCTCAGAATCGGTTATAGAATGCCCTCCAAATATAATTTTCAAAATATCTTCAATGTACAGAATTAGACCTGTTACAGTTTTATTATAAGTATAGATTGGACACTAGAGATAACACTTTTAGTAGAAATTATGACGCAGTTAAAAAAATATACTAACCCCTACGAAACATTGAAAGTTTCAATTATCACAATTTTTCACAATCAGTCTAGTCATACCTATGCTTACTTATTAGATATAATTTAAAAATCAATAATCACAACCAGTTTTACTTTTGAATGGCAGCTGGGAACACTTTTTTTTAATTTTTTTTTATTTAACCTATATTGTCCCACTGCTGGGCAAAGGTCTCCCCCATGACCATCCACATATCCCTGTCCTGAGCCATCTCAGACCAGTCCTTCTCAAATGGTTTTTTTTAAATTGATTATTTAGCCTCTTGTGCCAAGCTTCCACTAAATTAATGGTGCGATGCCGTTCTCCTTCGCAACTCCACATATTTGTAGGTAGTGCTCCATTTACTAACAATTTTTTTACAAAATAGTCATTGAATCTTGTAATTTCTTCATTAAATGGTGCAGTGTCCATTATAGTTAGCCAACCTTCATCGATTGCAGTAAATGGCAAGTAAGCTAAAGCGGCATATTTAGCAACATGTTTTTTGTCTTCATATGATGAAAATCACATTTTTTCTGAATATTTAATTAGAGCCTGTTTAAAATGAAAATTGCATCCTTTTATAATGACTTCTGGTAAGTTATTAGTAATAGCATTTATTGCGGCTAAGTCAAAATCAATCATTATCTTATGGGGGTTCCAATTCGTTAAATGTTCTTTTATCGATTTGATCAATATCTCGTACGTGTTTTGAGTTTTATTTGGTAAGAGTGCAAAAAGAACAGGTTAATATTTAGTTTTTTTTTTCATCACTCGCCTTATTATGTATTATACAGCAGCAATAGTTTCACTCATCTTGCACTTAAAAATGTACTAACCAACCAACTCATTATATGAGTGCAAGGTCAACTATTTGCATTGTACATCAATAGGCAGTGCAGGCAATAGGCAGATCGCAAGTAAAGGGTGCGGGGTGGGGGTTACTCAATGCACCAATTGCACTGATGATTCCTATGATTACGATTGCTCTCGTTATCGACGATTGGATCCTGACCGGATTATTTTGTCAACGGTACTTTAAAAATTTTGGAGCTCGTAGGAACGGTTTTGCATATTAATATTATAATGACTTTTTCCTTGGAGCCGGTGGGAATCCATATTTTATTGCCTACGAAATATTTTGGAGCTCTAGGGAACGCTTGGCTTTATTTTATATTTTAACATAAAAATCCTTGGAGCTCTTAGGAACGAATGTATGGAATAATTAATTTTGAAGAACAATAGATTTGGAGCGCATGGGAATAAGCCATTTAAAGGGTTATTCCCAAGCGCTCCACGATTTCGTTCCCGATAGCTCCATGGCAAAAATTAAAATTAAATATAATTTATGAAATCGTTCCCATGGGCTCCAAAAGCGTATACCTATTTTTATTTATAAAATTTTATTTTTCCTTACATTCGTTCCCAGGAGCTCCGAGGATTTTAATTCAAAGTGTTAAATAAATAAAATACCTACTATTTCCTTCCCAAGGGCTCCAAAACCAATCGTGTATGGTTAGCAAAATTAAAACACAAAATGAAATTTGCTTTTTTTTAGAAATGTTGATTTCATATTTTGCTGGACTTTTTTAATTTTTGACTCTAAAATCTTTTATTTGCACAATCATTAAGATTCATCTATCTTAATGATTGTGCAAATAAAAGATTTTACAGTCAAAAATTAAAAAAGGTTTTATTTTTATTACAAGACTAGCTGACCCACGCAGCTCCGCCTGCATAACAGACATTCGCATCGAATACATAACCTCCTCTTTTATAGTAGGTTAAAAACTGGGACCCACTTTTTACTTGCTCTCCGAAGCACGGACCCGTTTAGTTCAAATGGCGTTAAACGGTCACCCATCTATTAAATGACCTTACCTAACGTTGCTTAACCCGATCGATTACAAAACCTTGATAACAACTCTCTATGAGTGTTCCCTTACTAATATTTATTATAATTATGAAGAAAAATTGATAAAATCGGACCAAGCGTATAACCAAGTACCCATTTTGACTTTAATCCCCTCTCCCAAAAGAACCGTGCTGGATTACGGGAGAAAAAGTATCCTATGTCCTACCTCGTAGTAAGATCTCAAATCATGCAAAGTTTCATTTGAATCCATTCAGTAGTTTTGGCGTGATGCGCAGCCGTGATACAGACAGACAGACAGACAAAAATTAAAAAAATTACATTTTCGGCCTCAGAATCGGTTATAGAATGCCCTCCAAATATAATTTTCAAAATATCTTCAATGTACAGAATTAGACCTGTTACAGTTTTATTATAAGTATAGATTGGACACTAGAGATAACACTTTTAGTAGAAATTATGACGCAGTTAAAAAAATATACTAACCCCTACGAAACATTGAAAGTTTCAATTATCACAATTTTTCACAATCAGTCTAGTCATACCTATGCTTACTTATTAGATATAATTTAAAAATCAATAATCACAACCAGTTTTACTTTTGAATGGCAGCTGGGAACACTTTTTTTTAATTTTTTTTTATTTAACCTATATTGTCCCACTGCTGGGCAAAGGTCTCCCCCATGACCATCCACATATCCCTGTCCTGAGCCATCTCAGACCAGTCCTTCTCAAATGGTTTTTTTTAAATTGATTATTTAGCCTCTTGTGCCAAGCTTCCACTAAATTAATGGTGCGATGCCGTTCTCCTTCGCAACTCCACATATTTGTAGGTAGTGCTCCATTTACTAACAATTTTTTTACAAAATAGTCATTGAATCTTGTAATTTCTTCATTAAATGGTGCAGTGTCCATTATAGTTAGCCAACCTTCATCGATTGCAGTAAATGGCAAGTAAGCTAAAGCGGCATATTTAGCAACATGTTTTTTGTCTTCATATGATGAAAATCACATTTTTTCTGAATATTTAATTAGAGCCTGTTTAAAATGAAAATTGCATCCTTTTATAATGACTTCTGGTAAGTTATTAGTAATAGCATTTATTGCGGCTAAGTCAAAATCAATCATTATCTTATGGGGGTTCCAATTCGTTAAATGTTCTTTTATCGATTTGATCAATATCTCGTACGTGTTTTGAGTTTTATTTGGTAAGAGTGCAAAAAGAACAGGTTAATATTTAGTTTTTTTTTTCATCACTCGCCTTATTATGTATTATACAGCAGCAATAGTTTCACTCATCTTGCACTTAAAAATGTACTAACCAACCAACTCATTATATGAGTGCAAGGTCAACTATTTGCATTGTACATCAATAGGCAGTGCAGGCAATAGGCAGATCGCAAGTAAAGGGTGCGGGGTGGGGGTTACTCAATGCACCAATTGCACTGATGATTCCTATGATTACGATTGCTCTCGTTATCGACGATTGGATCCTGACCGGATTATTTTGTCAACGGTACTTTAAAAATTTTGGAGCTCGTAGGAACGGTTTTGCATATTAATATTATAATGACTTTTTCCTTGGAGCCGGTGGGAATCCATATTTTATTGCCTACGAAATATTTTGGAGCTCTAGGGAACGCTTGGCTTTATTTTATATTTTAACATAAAAATCCTTGGAGCTCTTAGGAACGAATGTATGGAATAATTAATTTTGAAGAACAATAGATTTGGAGCGCATGGGAATAAGCCATTTAAAGGGTTATTCCCAAGCGCTCCACGATTTCGTTCCCGATAGCTCCATGGCAAAAATTAAAATTAAATATAATTTATGAAATCGTTCCCATGGGCTCCAAAAGCGTATACCTATTTTTATTTATAAAATTTTATTTTTCCTTACATTCGTTCCCAGGAGCTCCGAGGATTTTAATTCAAAGTGTTAAATAAATAAAATACCTACTATTTCCTTCCCAAGGGCTCCAAAACCAATCGTGTATGGTTAGCAAAATTAAAACACAAAATGAAATTTGCTTTTTTTTAGAAATGTTGATTTCATATTTTGCTGGACTTTTTTAATTTTTGACTCTAAAATCTTTTATTTGCACAATCATTAAGATTCATCTATCTTAATGATTGTGCAAATAAAAGATTTTACAGTCAAAAATTAAAAAAGGTTTTATTTTTATTACAAGACTAGCTGACCCACGCAGCTCCGCCTGCATAACAGACATTCGCATCGAATACATAACCTCCTCTTTTATAGTAGGTTAAAAACTGGGACCCACTTTTTACTTGCTCTCCGAAGCACGGACCCGTTTAGTTCAAATGGCGTTAAACGGTCACCCATCTATTAAATGACCTTACCTAACGTTGCTTAACCCGATCGATTACAAAACCTTGATAACAACTCTCTATGAGTGTTCCCTTACTAATATTTATTATAATTATGAAGAAAAATTGATAAAATCGGACCAAGCGTATAACCAAGTACCCATTTTGACTTTAATCCCCTCTCCCAAAAGAACCGTGCTGGATTACGGGAGAAAAAGTATCCTATGTCCTACCTCGTAGTAAGATCTCAAATCATGCAAAGTTTCATTTGAATCCATTCAGTAGTTTTGGCGTGATGCGCAGCCGTGATACAGACAGACAGACAGACAAAAATTAAAAAAATTACATTTTCGGCCTCAGAATCGGTTATAGAATGCCCTCCAAATATAATTTTCAAAATATCTTCAATGTACAGAATTAGACCTGTTACAGTTTTATTATAAGTATAGATTGGACACTAGAGATAACACTTTTAGTAGAAATTATGACGCAGTTAAAAAAATATACTAACCCCTACGAAACATTGAAAGTTTCAATTATCACAATTTTTCACAATCAGTCTAGTCATACCTATGCTTACTTATTAGATATAATTTAAAAATCAATAATCACAACCAGTTTTACTTTTGAATGGCAGCTGGGAACACTTTTTTTTAATTTTTTTTTATTTAACCTATATTGTCCCACTGCTGGGCAAAGGTCTCCCCCATGACCATCCACATATCCCTGTCCTGAGCCATCTCAGACCAGTCCTTCTCAAATGGTTTTTTTTAAATTGATTATTTAGCCTCTTGTGCCAAGCTTCCACTAAATTAATGGTGCGATGCCGTTCTCCTTCGCAACTCCACATATTTGTAGGTAGTGCTCCATTTACTAACAATTTTTTTACAAAATAGTCATTGAATCTTGTAATTTCTTCATTAAATGGTGCAGTGTCCATTATAGTTAGCCAACCTTCATCGATTGCAGTAAATGGCAAGTAAGCTAAAGCGGCATATTTAGCAACATGTTTTTTGTCTTCATATGATGAAAATCACATTTTTTCTGAATATTTAATTAGAGCCTGTTTAAAATGAAAATTGCATCCTTTTATAATGACTTCTGGTAAGTTATTAGTAATAGCATTTATTGCGGCTAAGTCAAAATCAATCATTATCTTATGGGGGTTCCAATTCGTTAAATGTTCTTTTATCGATTTGATCAATATCTCGTACGTGTTTTGAGTTTTATTTGGTAAGAGTGCAAAAAGAACAGGTTAATATTTAGTTTTTTTTTTCATCACTCGCCTTATTATGTATTATACAGCAGCAATAGTTTCACTCATCTTGCACTTAAAAATGTACTAACCAACCAACTCATTATATGAGTGCAAGGTCAACTATTTGCATTGTACATCAATAGGCAGTGCAGGCAATAGGCAGATCGCAAGTAAAGGGTGCGGGGTGGGGGTTACTCAATGCACCAATTGCACTGATGATTCCTATGATTACGATTGCTCTCGTTATCGACGATTGGATCCTGACCGGATTATTTTGTCAACGGTACTTTAAAAATTTTGGAGCTCGTAGGAACGGTTTTGCATATTAATATTATAATGACTTTTTCCTTGGAGCCGGTGGGAATCCATATTTTATTGCCTACGAAATATTTTGGAGCTCTAGGGAACGCTTGGCTTTATTTTATATTTTAACATAAAAATCCTTGGAGCTCTTAGGAACGAATGTATGGAATAATTAATTTTGAAGAACAATAGATTTGGAGCGCATGGGAATAAGCCATTTAAATATTATGGAAGTTGGTGCCAAATATACACAGCCGGTAAGCTAACACCAGATCGATCCCTTTTGCATGAAACCGTCAGGTAGGTTCCTACTTACTATCGAGTCAAATACTCTGCCGTAAAGTAGGTAGCAGGTAGTGTGTCTACATATTTGACGGGCCTGTTGGTCTAGTGGTTAGTCACCCTGGCTGCTACCCAATAGGTCGTGGGTTCGATTCCCACCAAGTGTTTGTTTGTTATTTACTTATCTATTTAAGTATGTAGTTACAAAAAAAAGTACATAAGTATTAGTATCAGTCGTCTGGTTTCCATAGTAGGTAGAGGCTCTGCCTAGTTTGGGATCAGATGACCGTGTGTGCATTGTCGTACAATATTATTATTATTTTACAATTTTCCTTTCATCCACTCCGCAACGCAGCAATCTATTTGTTCTGTAAAAGGCATTGTAAATTAACTGTGCTGGGGTCATAATACCTTTCTTTGGTCTTGCGGGGGAAACCTATGTAAGGTCCCATCACATCCATGTGGGATTCTTATCCACTAAAACCCCCACGGCTATCGCATCGGCACACGTGAGGAGCGGACCTGAGTTGTCCGGTGGGATCTGCATCACTCCCTCAGCGCCGTGCATTGTTGCTCCTCGGGAACCTATTACGTTGCAGACGGGGACCGACGGGGTTCGAAACCCCGCTGCCCTCCTCCTCGGAGACATCACCGTACTCGATGGGCCTCTAAAGCCCACATCCAAACGTCCAGCTACTCCGAAGGGGTTCAACAGACCAATTAACTAAAGAATGCAAGAATGCATTCGCGGCAATGCAATTCCTGCAAGGCTCGTCTGGTGTCAGGGTAAGAAGAGCACCCTCCCATCTTCTCCCGTTCGGTGTGCGTAAAAGGTGACTAAGGGAAACAAGAAGACGGGCAGCAGCATCTTTCTTTTGGATTACCTACCACCTATACTGCGATCCACAAGAAATTAAATTAATTATTAGTTAATTAATTTATTTATTAGTTTTACTTTTCGACCCTGGAGTTTGTTATAAAAATATCCAGTAGGTTAAAAAAAATCAAAATCGGTACAGACCTAATAAAATAATATTGTATTGACAAAAAAAAAGGTATATATGTATTAGTATCAGTTGTCTGGTTTCCATAGTACAGGCTCTGCCTAGTTTGGGATCAGATGACCGTGTGTGAATTGTCCCAGAAATAATAAATATAATATCTTGGGACAATCCACACACGGTCATCTAATCCCAAACTAGGCAGAGCCTGTACTATGGAAACCAGACAACTGATACTAATATTTATATACATTTTTTTTTGTAAATGCATACTTAAATAGATAAATAACACCCAGATACTTGGTGGGAATCGAACCCACGACCTATCGGTTAGCGGACAGGGTGTCTAACCACTAGACCAACGGGCCCGTCAAATACGTACATTATTCGTCGGAGATAGTTTTATGTATGAATCATTGTTGGAGTAGGTATTATGATATCATCTAGACTCGTTAACCTATTTTTTTTAGAATAGCTTTGAACTCTGACCGTTTTTCTCAATATTTGAATGGAATCGTTTTAGTTGCAGTGTTTTTTATTTTATTTTATTGTAATCTGCATCCCTTATTTCAACTTTGCATGAAGTTGGCAAATAGACAAAGTGAATCATAGAATTAACTATCCAATAGATAATAAATAAAAAAAACATCAGAAATACTTTTGTTAAACGACTGAACGGGTTTCATCAAATTCCATCAAACTTACCATAAGGCAATTATGTTATGTAGTATACAGGGTGTAAGGGACATCGTACCGAAAACCGATACCAGGGATCCAGTACATGATTCTGAAGACTCTAGTGTTGAAATTTTTCATCGGCTTTTTCATGAATTTCCAAAAAAAAACATGTTTTTTAAAAATAAAATTAGTATAATATCATTATTGGTATAATAATAAATCATAATTTCAATTTAAAAACAATATATTACTTATATATAAAAAAATATTTAATTATTTATTATTTATGCACTAAAACAGTACATAGGCAAATTTAAATAAAATAAATAAATAAATATTTTTTTTAGGCAATTAATTATTATTATTTTAGATAATTAGTAATGTAATTTGAGAAATAAATATAATTCCGCATATATTCATTACATGCTCGAAAATTAATAAGTCATTTTCCATATGAATGGTTTCTGTAATGTTGTAACGGATATTATTTGATATCTTATAAAATTTTTTTTGGGTACGATGTCCCTTACACCCGTTATATCTCGATGCCTCATAAGTAACATAAATACAGCTACAGACCATTGCAATTGAATCAGCTTCCGAATAAATAAATAAAAAACCAATCCGTCTATTTATTTGAGAGTAGATATACAAGTAGATATATGATAGTCACAGACTGTGAGGCCTCTGCCTCGAATTTTGCGGGCAGCGAGGTGGCGGCGATGGCGGCGCGGGAGCGGCAGGATCTTGCGATCAAATGGACCGGTTTTCAAAAACAGCTGCGTGTCAGGGCACCGCCCGCGCCGCCGCCCCCGCCGCTCGCTTCCCGCTAAATTTGAGGCAGAGGCCTTACAGTGACATGCCTTCCTGGCCGATACAACCGCAGCGCCTAACCTTTCACAAGATCAGCCATCAACACGCCACCACGCCACTACGCGGTAGATATTACCTACCGCACAAGTGCTTGCGTAGACACACAGAGGGAGAGAGAGATCAGCCGGAGGACTGACTTTATCCCATCCGACGCATGTATCGTCTTACTTTCCAGATGATCAGGTGATCAGTGTATATTATGTATACTAGCTGACCCGTGCAGCTCCGCCCGCGCTTTTATTACAATAGGCATGATGACTGCAACACAATATCAATAAATCTGTGGTTTTAAATATTAGAACAGATTGCACTAATTCCAAAAATGCTTCTCATTTTCATAATAAGAGAGAGATTTTCGTGATATTTAAGCAAATAAATTACTCAAATACAGCTAATCGCCATTTTGTAATAAACGCTGATCAGAGTGAATGACGTCAATCCTGTGTAAATAAACAACTGTCAAACTGTCGTCTCAATATAAGAAAATATTGTAAAAATATTCATACAATGATTCACTTTTATACCTAGACAGATGTTTATTTACACCTTAGTGACGTCACAAAATGGCGCCATGCACCGGCCATCGTTTTGGAATGAAATTCAATTTCTATTTTAAAAATTGAAAATTGCTGTTAATTGAAAATTCAATACAAAAATATTATTATTTTCGGCAATAGTAGACCCGTAAGTACATTATAGAGCTTTTTTTCAAAATTAGTCATCATGCCTATTTGCTCCCCTTTTCTCCCTCCTCCCTAGATTTATCTCTCTCCATCTCTCTCTCTCTTATAAAAAAATCTAATTATATGCTCTTTATCTCCTCTCTCTTTCCCCCTCCCGCTTCGGTTTCCCTCACACTCCCCCTCTTCCTCTCCCTGTTGTCCCCTCTCTGAACCCTCACTCCCTCTCTCTTCTACGAACTTGCTCCTTCTCACTCCCCCCTTACTCCACCTAACTCCCCCGATCCCTCACCCCATCCTCGAATCCCCTCTCCCTCTTTCTCCTCTCTTGCACCCTCCTCTCGTTCTATATATCCTCGTCAATCATGGTATCAGCGGCATTAAATATACTTTATGACCTATTCTCAGACCTCCCCGATATGCACACAAAATTTCATACATATCGGTTCACCCATCTATTTAATGACCTTTCCTTATGTTGCTTAACCTTAACCTAGTGGCATGAAATATACTTTATGGCCTATTCTCAGACCTACCCGATATGCACACAAAATTTCATACAAATCGGTTCACCCATCTATTTAATGACCTTGCCTTATGTTGCTTAACCTTAACCTAGCGGTATGAAATATGCTGTATGACCTATTCTCAGATCTACCCGATATGCTCACTTTTATACAAATTGGTTCACCCATCTATTATATGACTTTACCTAACGTTGCTTAACCTTAACCTATCGGGATAAAAAGTATCCTATGTCCGTTTCCTGGTTCTAAGCTACCTCCCCACCAATTTTCAACCGAATCGGTTAGGCCGTTCTTGAGTTATAAATAGTGTAACTAACACGACTTTCTTTTATTTAAATAGATTAACCCCTGTTCTATAGAGATTGTATGTTCAATTTCACCGATAGATGGCGCTGTTCATAATGTAAATCACGCTAACATCGTAAATTACTGTCTAATCATATTCGATAATGAAAGTTCTAAGTTTTTCGCATCTTTTATTATTGCGACTGTAATACAATACCTATACACTACCCGGACTTGGGGAGTTTCATTAAAATTTCATGACCCCTATCAGCAAAGTACTTAGAACAATACAGAAATCTAATGAAAATGTCCTGGGTGTATCGGACCGGCTTACCCCTTACAAAAATTTACCCTTCGCCACTGCCATATCTTATGCAAACTAAATGTCTGCTCAGTCCCTATTGTATATAGCGTAATAATACATATCTTAATGATTAACTGATCAGTCTATAATTACCCTATTCACATGCAAAGGAAATTACGTAGTAATATGTGCAAGTAATGTTTCACTGCTTAGCCCCTATGAAACATAGCGTGATGTTTTATATACCAATTTATACCTTGACTTCTACACAACACATCAGTGAAAGTCCTATCAAATTCCATCCACGGGTTTTCAAATGATACCTTTACAAACAGAACGACAGACAGACAGACAGACAGACAGACAGACAGACAGACAGACAGACAGACAGACAGACAGACAATAATTCCAAAAAAAATTGTTTTGGCCTCTATGTCGGTAGTATAGTATCCCCACATAGAAATTTTGGAAAAATATTCAATGTACAGAAAAAGTGCTCTTTGAGTTTTATTATAGTATAGATTAACTAAGGATCAATTAACTACACAAATTTGCTCCCCGCAGGACTTGAACCCGCGAGCTCCGATTTGCAAAGCCAACGGTGGCAAAGCACATAGAAGCTAAAAAGTAGTATTACGTACACAGCTAAACTTGTACCTATTCTTTCTGGTGTTGCTGGTGTGAAACAGGTGTGTCTATTATTTTTGAAAACAAGTAATAATTATGAATACAAGATAGAAACTCAAGAACTTCGACAGTAACTTCATCTTTCAACTTGCAAAACTGGGTCTTATATTATGAAAGAGAGCTTTCCTACATTATTGAGCAAGGTGGACATGATAACATAAGCTCTCATAAAGCTCGACCTTTTATAGCTTTTATCAATAACTCCTTAGTTACTGTGTATTGTACTATTGCCATCGCTGCGCATGCGCGGCGCCGGCGATAGCTCAACCGACCGGCGAGCCAGCACTTATCATCGAAGGCTCGCCGCGAGCGCGCCTCCCGATACGCACCACGCGAAAATCCGCCGCTAAAATTAGCTAGAGTGAATCGCCCGCTCTGCTGAACACTCAGCTTCGTGTTTTTCCGGGCGAGGTCGCGTTGGGCGGGCGGCGCGCGCCGGCGTGCCGCGGGCACCTTGCCTCAATACAAAATCGACAACAAACCTAACAGCACGTTACTCAAGTGTCGATATAAAATAATAGATTAGTGTTTAGCTTAAGAAAAAGGCGAATTGACTGTGTGCAGTTTAAAGGAAGTGCCAGGACTGTCCCTATTATCCTATCCTACCATCAGGACTTATGACTCGACGTTGAGAATGTGAATCTGACAGAACAGCGCTCATAACAACAGGTAATAAAATTTAGTTTTGTTTTGCTTGCTTCAGTTTCAGTAGTTGTTGTCGGAAATTTTGCGGACAATGTTAATTGAAAATAATTATTAAATGTTGATATTCGAGATAGAGTTTTAATTATCGTTCGACAAATTAACGCAGGTAATTAACACCTAAATACACACAACCATATGTTTCTTCTGTCTGTATGTTACGTGTGATAATACAAATTATTTGCATGTTAATGTAACGATAGCTATGATATTGTAGTTACATGGAGTTTTTTAAAGTATTTTATATAGAAAAATCAATTTGGTACAGTAAGGTACTTTTACGAGCGCAATAGCATATAATATCTAGGTACGCACGAGTGCTAGCCATTATTCATTTTGAGGTAAAAACATAATATTTAAGGAGATCAGTTAAGCACGTAGGTAATTCTTTTGACGATTATCACGTACAAAACATTAATGTCCTTAAATGTATACTAACTCAATATAGCCCATTGAGTAAAGGGTTCTACATGCGGAATCTCTCTGTAAGTTCGAATCCCGAACGTGGTTAGCAAGCTGAAATGGTATTTACCGAAGAACCGATAACCGATGGAGTTAAAGAATTCTTAATTGGTAACCGCGAATCGGTAAACGTTGCGTACAGTTCGGACGCGCTCAGAGGCCCTAGTGCTTTTGTTATTTTATAATACTAAACGACTCTGTTCCGTCATATAGATCATATGGAGTGTAGGTGAGCGTGTGTGATATACAATAGCTAAGTATTTTATAAGTTGAAATATGATTAAACACTGGTCTCAGGCTAGGTAGAGCGCTCTAGGTATCTTAGTAGTGGCAGGGTAGAACTAAAAGAGAAAAGCCGATAATCGAAGCTAATGCCATTGGCCTGTGTCTTCTTGCATCTTAGTGACGTGACGAGCAGTATATTTGCCAATATGTCAGTGTGAGGTTAAGCATACCTACGCTAGGTACCTACCTAGGTCGCTTGACCCATACACAGTTGCATTGTACCTACTGCCACTCATCACGAGAGAGATTAGTTATTTCTTCCGTAACAGTGTCCGTCACACTGGAACACAGAAATGTTTACAATTTCTGACAGTGTAATTACTTGAACGGGCTTTTCATAAGGAGCCTATCGTATGCCCAACAGTGAACAGGTAATGATGAAGACACCTGCCGGTTGATATACATGTAGTCGTGTGGTTGATCTAGTTAGACAGATAAAATATTTAAGAAATATTGCAAGCATATTATTATAATTTTGAGAAAGGCATGCTTGTTGGGCAGGCCATATTGCTCGAAAAACCGATAACCTATGAGGAAGAAAGGTTATCGAGTGGCGACCGAGAACCGGAAGACACAGCGTAGGCCTCCCACTAGGTGGACTGATGACGCGTGTGCGCTTTGTAGGCAACCGGTGGATGCAAATAGCCAATTGTCGTTCATTGTGGCATTCTAAGGGGGAGGGCTATGTTCAGCAGTGGACGTCTTCCTACTACGTATTAGGGAATTGAGCCCTTTGAGCAGGTTTGCGAAACTACTTATCCTCCCGCGGTAATAATAGTATCTTAATGCAAATGTTATTATTAGGCATTAAAGCAAGTTTTGAAGCATTCATGGTATTACCATTTATAAATAGGTAAGTATTCATTTTCCCACGCGTAAGTAAATAAGATGTAAGTACGTTAAACTATTGTGATACTCTGAAATTATCCTATTTTGGTTAGTCGGACATCTCAATTATTTCAAAGTTATTAATATAACAGAGTTGCTTTAAAACCTTTACAATCAACAAATATTTAAGTACCTACGACTAATAAAAAAAAAAGATTATTCATACTTATTCTTAAAAGCTGATAAATATTGGCACTGCTCCAGATGCCATTTGAATCATAAAGTGAGCACTTTCATTCATCCGTCGTTTCTAAGAAATGGTCGAATTGAGATTTTGTATAATTTTATACTTCAGTAGTCTTGGTGCAGACTGTCATATAAGATTATTGTGAAGCCAGGAGGTTCTGGCAACAGTTCTAGTCAGCTCGAGTCAACTCGTGCGCGGGTTCTGCTTGGGGGGACTGGTCCGACTACTATCCCTTTGGCTTTTTAGTTTGTTGTACTTTGTATTGTTTTATTTTTTTCTGTCTTATTTGATATTTTGAACGGCAAGACACACTGTCGCTCTGATCTAATTGTAACATGACACACTGTTTAAAAAAAAAGTGATAAAATGACAAGCCCGCTGAGTTTCTTGCCGGATCTTCTCAGTTGAGGTCGCGTTGTGATCCACAACCGGAGCTTCTTTAAAAAAAAAAAAACATGACCTTTCAAAAGTGCTAGCGTTAAGCCTATTTGAAATAAACTATTTTTGAGTTTGAGTTTGGCCATTTAGCATTGTAAAGAGTAAGTCTCATAACTTACACGACTTACTTCCTAGTAGAGCTGGGATCATCATAAGCAGCCGCATAACGCCCACTGCTGAACAAAAGGCATCCCCCTTAGAAGGGAGGGGTTGACGTAATCCCCACGATTGGCAGGCGTCTTGGGGATCCAGAGCTGGGATAGCTAGAGTGAATTGGTCTTTCTGCACCCTTATAAACTTTGAGCTGTGGAAATCCCCCTTACACCGAAGTAGAAACGTATAACACATGAGTAATTTTCTGCATTGATAAAAATTTACTGTAGTATCATTAATAATGGCAAACAGAGCTAAAAAATGTGGCCAGGCCAGGAGATAACACATGTATATGCTAGAGCTTTCCTGGTAGAGCTAGGATAGCTACAGTGTACCGGCCTTTCTCCGCTTATATAAACTTTGATCTGTGTAAACCACCCGTAGGTACGCCGAAGTAGAAGACTACTAACACATGAATAATTTTCTTCATTGATAGAAAATTACTATAGCATCATTAATAATGGTAAATAGAGCTAAAAAAAATACTTACTAACAGTACTTATATGTTTAATTTTTTTTAATAATGTGTTTCACGATTGCTTCCGATTAACCAGGATAAACCCCTGTACCAGTCACCCTGGTGTCGTCTGTCATTCCTTCACGGAGAGCAATTTCGATATATTCAGTTCATATATATTAAGGTTCTGATGAGGTCTTCGGCACCAGCCCAGTTTCCAGGATACTAGAAAATAAATCACAGGGACTGATTTCTTTTTTTTCATTCAATAGCTTCTACTAGAATCCAACCCATGAACTATGGATAGCAGACCTGCAGTTCAATAAATGGCCTAACTCTTGAGTTATACCACTAAGTTACACTTTCCCGTTCATAAATTAATACAATAATACAACTTAACAATAATGGAAAACCACAAGATAATAATATTAACTGTCTACAAGAACGCAAGGTCATATTCACTTCATAGTAGTTATTAAACGTTTGTTATAGAGCTCAAAATTATAAACTAATTGCATTACCACTTAAACGCCTTTCCAACTTAACGAATTGCTCTAGGTTACAATTAACTACATAATTATTCCTAAATAAAACAGGGGTATACAATAGGGTTTAAATAAAAATGATTATTAATGCAATAAGACCCAATTAATTCAACCAAACTTGTTGTGAAACTTTATCATGTGGACGTCGTTAATCTAGAAACCACATGCATTTCGGAGTAGCTGGGTGTTCAGGGTGTGTGCCGTCCCTTGAGTATGTAGTAGGACAGCGGCGGGGTTGGCACCCCATCCCCGTGATCACCGTGTCTGCCGATGAAATAGCCGTGGAGGTTTTAGTGGGTAAGAATCCCCCATACCCTAGATGACTGCCACAGGTCCCGGTGACCTATTGAAGGTTACCCCCGCGCGCGTCAACAAATAAAAACACCTGCTATATAGCTTTCCAAAATATATCCTTATTTTTTTTTATGGCATACTTCTTTTCGATTGTGTCGTAAGGTCGACGGAGTAAGGCGATGATCTCTTTTATCCTTATCCGACTAGAATTAACCTCAGGGTAGAGTCTTTTTTATAAGGTTTTCTACCTAGGTAGTACTGTCTGTTGTCTACGAATTATCTTTCCATAAGAACGGTTGCAGATGTACCATTCATTTTCATTATACAGAACATTTTACGTCAATAAATAATTTGAATGGTAAGAAATTATAAAACAATGTAAAATGGAATATAGTGTGAGTTTACCGGGTATACTTACATATATGCTATGTGATAATAATTGTACGAGTACCTTACTTAGACAGGAATAATTAAATAATATTCTTGCGGTTTGTGCTAGATAAAACATTGGCGCAAAATTGTAGTTATTATAGCATACCTACTATTTCTATACTTCACTTTGGAAAATGCGAAGTTTTTAATTAAATCCAGTGGAATATTAATATTGCATAACCGTTTGAAACTATGCAGCTGTGGATGCGACCATATTATTATCGTATTGTATTTTTTTTTGTTAGTATACTTTATTAATTTTTAATTTCTTCGAGACTAATTGGACAATCTGCTGATATAAAGCAACATGCCTAATCAAAGTCTCTTGCATTGCACTACCCCTTATTATCTGAGACATCCTACTGAACCCAGAATTTTTTCTAGCTACAATGTTTACACCGCTGTTTGCCGCCGTTTGACAATGTGGTGGTCCTGCAGGCCTGGCTCGTCTCTATCTTGCACAAAACTCTATTAGGTACTTAGTAAATATCCATTCTGTCTGACAAAATATACCAATCCGAATATTATTTACAAACTAGCTGACCCGCGCAGCTCCGCCCGCGCTCTTTTTACGTTCACTAAATTTAAATTATTTAATACTTTTTAGTGTCTATTGAAGTCGGTTTAATATTTTTTTTTGTAGGCAATTTCTTAATGACTTTAATTGTGGGAGACTTTAACACCGGGCAGTAATAAAGTACTAGTCTAGCCATTTCTTTATGTGTCTAGACTAGACGGCAATGTACTCGTAGAGGGGATAGCTTGTAAATAAACAGGAGTGGAGTGGTGTATAAGAAATCCCGTATATATTAACTAGGACGACTATTTATTTACGTGTAAGTGAACTTTATTTTAACTTTATAGGAGTACATAGATTGGCCACGTTATCTCATATAGCAGTGGCTTTTTTTTTGTAAAAGTACATAGATGGTTTTTTTTATTGGTTTTCTCTGTGCCAGTGTGAATATTAGCGATAATATCGTATTTTGGCATATCCACATTAACAGTTTATTTCGTAAACGTTTCAGTTTCAGATATATTCTATATCATTTTTTTTATTATAAATGTAGTACCTGCATACAATTTTCAGCTTGCAAAGCTTTGGGATACCTACCTATATATCACGAGTATATGAGTTACAAATACAAATGTCATTAAACCGAATTGGGACATTACGGAAAATTACGTATATACATACTACGTATTAAGTTGGTACCTGCGAACACCAATCCCAATACGTAATTATACGGCTATGCGATGACTGTGCTAAGCTCCTCGAAGCGATAGTTAGTAGAGTCACGAGACGTCATCTTTAATGGAAACAAACTATGGAAAAGTTCCTATGGTTAACATGGAATCCACTCACAAAAGTTTCCTTTCAACTAAAATGTAATAATAGGGGCATGTGCCTGGTTTATAAACCCTTACTAATGGCAGGTTCCCGCATTATATTGTTTGATGGCTCCATGTAACAGTGTTATTAACGTTGTGTGCTACGTTCAACTCGGTAAGTAGTTTCTGCTATAATATACATACTTCTAATTATTCTATAGTGTACACATATACTACAGTACAGCCTTTAACACTTATATGATTACTTCGTATGTATTTTGCATCGTGCGCAGTAGGGGTAAAGATATGGCTGCTATCAGGCATCCCATGGTTAATAAGTCTAAGGCTAGATAGCTTTTTTCTGTATATAAGCCAACGTTTGACCGCAAACCACCCTAATGCTAAGACTTAATGCAACTGGGGATGAAAGTTCACTAGCTTATTAACAGGGATGTGTAAGAACAAGTTGAATATGTATCTTTACAACTCCTCCTATCTAACTTTCTAATTTAATTTGGGTTCCAGGACAATGTACTGTTACCCCGGCGCTCTCCCAGGGTCAAACCTTAGTGCCTTCTATGGTGACCACTGGAGATCCTGTCGGACAGGAGTCATTGTAGTGGTCAAATACGTGGCGGGATAAGTTCCAAAAAATAGCTTATTATTAACAATGAAAATGGTCCTATATTAGAGTTATCACGGTGGCAGCTGATGGTCCCCCATCCATTGGCTCAGCAACTCCTCATAGAGCAATAGCAACCTATGAAAAAAGACAAGCCTGCTGAGTTTCTTAACGGATCTTCTCAGTGGAGGCCGCACTATGCTCCAGTGGTAGTTTGAAATAATTATAACTCTATGTAAGAGCCCCGTTAGGCGTCTGGATAGTAAAGAATATTGAATTTGAATTTATTTTGGATATTTTTTCGCGCGATAAGCTTTACAAAGAGCCGTCCATATCGGTTACACCACAATCCCAGATGTTCTACCAAAAAGTAATTTTAATTTATTTATTCAAAATAACATACACATAACACAACAACAAAAATCTTACAATGCTCGTCCCTAGGTCGTAATAAAAAGCACTGTAACGATAGCACCTCTAGCAACTGTTTCAGGACTTTATTAAAAGACCAAACAGGAAGGAAATAAGAACAAAATAAACCTATAATTGTAAATTATGTAAGTAGTTATATAATAATTACTTTGCTATAGCTAATACGTGTATGTAAACTGATAACAATATTGACTCTACACTATATTTAGTAATTGTTTGTTCGGAAGCCGGTACTATTTAGCATAACATCTTATATGGTAGCGAGGTATTGAAACCAAATTATTGGAGCGGTTCGTACGTATATACACGTTATGTACCCTATGTACGTATGAGTTGTGTACCTGCCAGGATGATTCACGTGTTACAGATGGTTCCGTGAGTTCATTCGCAGATGTATATCATACATTAAGACACTTGACCTTCCTGTTTTATAGTTATTTTTACGCGAAACGATATTGAAAACTACCAATAAATTGGATTACGACGCTTCTCATGCCACGAATATCAAACAGTTTTTTGATAGGCCATTTGGACAAAGAAATGACTAATGATGACACACAGCATTAAATATAGCAAAACTTCTATGATAAATGGTATTGCGCTCTGTCACGATGGTCCAGGGCGTTGTAATAAAAAATCCCAAGTACTTATACATTTGTAATTCGGAAAAAATATTATCAGTTTTTTTCTGTGATTAAATTCTTTTGACATATAAACCCGGTAATATAGCAACACCGCCCTTATTACATAGAACCGAAATTGATCTAACACATTTAAATAAGATGCCTAAACTTTAGGCAGTTTTACAAAATTTTAATAAGTGACCTTACTTTAGGCCCTAAAGTAAGGTCACTTATTAAAATTTTGGTCTGTAACTGCCAAAGATAGCTACATTTGTAGTACGAATTTGACTTCTCACCGCGGATTCAGCTTTCAAGTTTGTTAAATATTCTTACAGAATAACCACTCATATATAAATATTAAATACTAAAATAAAATCGTGACCAAAAGATACGTAAAACGATGAATGTACCCTTCAAAAATGTAGTTTAACACCGCAGGCGTGTATAACTAAGTTATTATTATGACTGTAGTGAAAAAAGGTAAAAGGATGAAAAACGTGTGAGGAGCTAACGGATAGGATACTATAAACACATATGTATTGTATAGTAAAATAAAAATACTAATTTTGCTTTGACCGGCATTTTGACTGAAGAAGTAGGTACCTATCTCTGTCTTAGAAAAGACCAAGCCAAATTGATTGAACGGACTTGTTCATGACCCAGTCACTTAAACGTGTGTATGTACTGGGTCAAAATATTTGCCAGTACTGTGTGCAAGCTGCAGTAGGTAACGATTGTGTTTCACTCTCAAATTCAAACATATTTATTTCAAATAGGCTTAACGCTTTTGAACGGTCAATTTTTTTCAAAGCTATCACCGTATCACAAAGCGGTCTCCACTGAGAAGATCCGGCAAGAAACTCAGCGGGCTTGTCGTTTTTTGATAATAGGTATACAAATTGTATGTTTTTTTGACGTTGAGTTGTTCAAGTTGATCGTAGGCCTCTGACATCGTTTAAAAGATCACCAATCTGTGGATGGACGGTTGCTTAACCTACTGATCGTTTACCGAACAGTGATTATAAATAACTATGAGTGCCTTAATTGTAAGATTAAATACAAATACTGTGGTCGTTCGATCATCGTTTAAAAGTAAAAACTCATTGGTATATTGTTCCCACAAAACTGAGCTGCCAAAATTTCATGTGACTCAGCGTTCAACGGGTACGGGGATACACTTGACCCAGTTATAAGTAGGGCTTTCCGATGCCGCCCGCCCTACACCGCATTCACTCTGTTCCCAATAACGTGAGCCTACTGGCGGCTTTATCTTTGTTATTTACAATATATTCGTGCCGTTTCTATATAATTTGTAATTAGACTGTCTTAGCTAGTATAATTTTAGTTGGCATAAATGAAATGAACTTCAAAACTAATGGCTAATATGACGAACTCTAATGCCTTAAGGCGCTCGGTCCAGGCGCCCATTTCATAAGACCATTCAATTACCGTTCTATGAAGCGGAATCGATACTGGCAATAAAATATTCGTTGTATAGATGAATATGAAAAAAATAGCGTAGTGTGTTAATTCCTAATATACTAAAGTCACTCTCTCTTACTATAATATATTTAACTTTGTTATGTATATTTGTTATTTATTCAAATACTTATCGGCGAAATAGTCGAGAACCGCTTTTAGTTTTCCCATTATTTTTGCTTGATACATCATTAACCCAGTTTCCGTAGCTGTCGACTGCACTATATAAACATTTTAACATATTTCCTCGTTCCTAAACGTGATGCAGAATTAGGAAACTTGCAACATTTCCCTTAGATATTTTTATTGTTATGCCACGTTCTCTTTTCTGATTTTGTTTCGAGTAGGTAGCAAGTTTTGAAAATCATGACTTTGTAATTAATACAGCCTTTTTTAAATTTGTGCTGAGTGAGTATTTTAAAAATATAGTAGAGACTAGAGTTAAAAGTGAAATGGCTAAATTGCATACACAATGTATTGATGCCCTAGATGCTCGGGACAGGCTCCAAATTGTCGTAAATGATTTTGATAAATGCTCAGAAGAATATGTTTTGGCCCTAAATCGCATTACCTTCTTAGAGGAGAAGCTTAGAGTGTCCCAATCCCAAATCTCACAGTTAGAAACTGCAAAGTTAACTGTTACCACCTCGCTGAACCAAAGTCTTTTCGATGAGTTGGTTGGCAGTGCCCCGAGCATGGTTCCTGCTGCTCTTAGGCAAAGACCCATAGCAACTATTGATTTAACATCTGGAGATGATGTTCCACTAAGTACATCTGGGGGTATGACTAAGTGCAGTAGCAAAAAAATAAAGAAATATATAAAAATTAATAGATATATAAAAAAAACTCAGAAACTGGTAAAGAAACATAAATTCTTTATTAAAAATGTTAAATTAAACCGGGAAAGACTAAATTTGATTGATACATTAGATATATATGCATCTAGGTTAGATAAGTGCACTCTGAAGCACAAGATGGACACCCAAAACTTGCAAGAAGATATCTTACACCTTCAAACTAAACTAAAATCAATATCAGATAAGTATTCAGATTCACAAAAATTAATGAAAGAATACACGCTGGCTATGAATGAGCTCATTAACAATAATTCATTGAGTAATAATATTAACCAGCCCTCAGTGTGCTCCTCATCACCGGCATGTAGCTCTATTCCTTTACAAACTTTAACACAACCTTCCCTTGATGTTGTTGGTGATTATATACCTGTAAGTAAGCACTCTGTTAATTATGTAACCTCAAATCCCACTGAAATTGTTATGTTTAGTGATGAAATTGGTAAGGACATGGGCCACTATTTGTCAGATATTATGAAGGGACATTCTGTCATAAATCATTGTATGCCTGGTATGACCTATGCCAATTTAATGGACAAAATATCTAGACATATATTTAGCCGGGATTCAACATTGATTATCTTGATAGGAAATAGAGGAAATGTGTCCAAAAAACTGTTATATAAATATCAAGAGATGTTATCAAATATTGACGTTAAAAAAGTTGTAATGTTCACATTTCCCTACAGTAAGGGTTTGCCACAGGATGAAAATACTAGTAGATATAAGTTAAACTTGACATTACACACATTGACACACTGTAATGTTTATGACATGGAAAATAAATTTAATTTAATAGACATTAATAACTTTAAAGTTAATTTTTATATGACAAAAGATAAATATTATCTTTCTAAATATTGTAAAAGAGAGATAGCTATGTCGCTATCATATTATTTTTACACATCAGCCAAGAACTTGGCTACACAGGTTGCTTCTTTTGAGCAACATAAATTTGACATTCATGTTAATCCAGCCAAGAAGTTGGCTATCAATAATGACAATCTAATTAATTTAAATTAGACTATACGACAACAGAGACCAACTCTGGCATTTTTGATAAAAATAATTGCAATATAAGCATTATGCAAAGCCCATGTAATATTAATACTAAGTTGCATCAAAATATAGTACCATGTATCAACCTGGTGCATCAGAACATACAAGGAATGTTGGGCAAAGACTTAGAAATTGAATTGTTCTTGAACGGTCACAACATAGATATTTTTTGTGTTACTGAACATTGGCTAAAAGGTGACCAGTTCATGTTCAATTTTAACAACTACCAGGTTGCCAGCTCGTTCAGCAGAGTAAACATGATACGCGGGGGCTCTTTAATTATTATGAAAAATAATATTAAATATAAAGAACGTACTGATGTAGTGAGCCTTTCTGTTGAACGTGTTATTGAATTAGCTTGCATTGAGACTGGGCAGTTTTTGGTGCTGAGCGTATATAGACCCCCTTGTGCATCATATGATGTTTTTGAAAATATATTAGAAACTGTTTTACACAAATTGTCACACACTAATAAATCTATCATTGTCTGTGGAGACTTCAACATAAATATACTGGAAAATACTAATGTAACTAGTAAATTTATAACCTTATTTAGATCACACAATTTGTATAATATTTTCTTTGAGCCAACTAGGATAACCTCTTTTAGTGCAACATGCATTGACAACATTTTTACAAGTTTGAAACCCACACACAAAGAAATTATTAGTAAACTGGATTCCGACCACTGTGGTCTAGTTGTTACATTTCCTAGTAAAATCATCAAATTTCAACGAAACATAACATTTGTTCCTATAAATAAACACCGCTTATGTCAGTTTAAAGCCGCCTTGACTGACAGCCTACCTGTGTTGCCCTGTCATGGCGATCCGAATATATTATACAATTCTTTGTTCCGAGAAATCGATAATCGATTTGTAAAAATTTTTAAGCCCAAAACTGTATCGATTAATAATTGTGTATCGTTTAATGACTGGGCGACTGTTGGTATACATACCAGTCGGAGAAAACTGTATGAGCTTTATAATGAAAAATCTGTTAATTCCTCTCAGCTCTTTAAAGAATATGTAAAAAAATACTCAAAAGTTTTCAAGCGAGTCTGTTCGATAGCTAAGTCGAATTTTTTAAAAAATAAAATCCGAAATGCGGATAATAAGATTAAAACTACATGGAATATTATAAATAGCGAGACTGGTAGGTCATCAGTAAGAAATAATGATTTTTGTCTACATGTTAACAATAAAGATGTAACAGCGGATTTAGATGTAGCGACAGAGTTTGAAAGGTTTTTTAGTGATGTTCCTATTAATATAACGAAAACTCTGAATTCCTCGTCCACTTCCGCTGAAATAATATTAAATGAAAATGTACCACAGTGTGACACAGCTTTTAAATACTCTTTTGTGACTGCTAAAGACATCATAAAAACTTTTAAACAACTTAACCAGAAAAAGACGGCTGATGTATGGGGGCTTTCTGTCCAAATAATAGCTTATATAATTGACATTATTGCTCCTCAATTAGCAGTTATATTTAATAGCTGTGTCAAGAATGGAGAGTTTCCTGACCTCATGAAGCACAGTAAAATAATACCTTTATTCAAGTCTGGTAGTACCACTGAACCTACGAATTTCAGACCAATTTCGGTGTTGCCAGCCTTGAGTAAAATTTTTGAAAAGCTTCTTTTGGATCAAATGTTAGGTCATTTCAATAAATATAACTTGTTTCATGATAAACAGTTCGGCTTTAGAAAGAATCGGTCCACCACTGACGCGGGAGTCGAATTAATAAAATATGTATATGAGGCTTGGGAGGAATCACAGAACGCCCTTGGTGTATTCTGTGATTTATCCAAAGCTTTTGATTGTGTAGATCATGATACGATGGTCAGGAAATTACGCCACTATGGTATAAGGGACAGAGCTCTTGACCTTTTAACTTCATATTTGCATAATAGAATTCAGAAGGTTGACATTAACGGTAAGAGATCTCCTGGTTCTGTGGTCTCCATGGGCGTCCCTCAAGGTTCAATATTAGGCCCATTTCTGTTTTTAATATATATTAATGACTTACCCTACTACGTAGGGGACAAACTAAATGTTGTATTGTTCGCTGATGATACCTCTCTTTTATTTAAAGTCAGGCGTAAACTCTATGAATACGACGAAGTAAACAATGTACTTTCTAAAGTTGTCCATTGGTTCAATGTTAATAATTTGAAACTTAATGAGAGCAAAACCAAATGTGTGAAATTTGTAACACCAAATGTAAGACAGGTGGCAACCAATGTGGAAATTAATGGAGCGAAGTTGGACCTTGAGGAGTCGACTGTGTTCTTAGGTATAACAATTGACGCTAAACTACAATGGGGCCCCCACATTAAGAAATTGTCAGGTAGACTGAGTTCCGCGGCTTATGCAGTTAAAAAAATAAGACGTTTAACTGATATTGAAACCGCTAGAATTGTTTATTTCAGCTATTTCCACAGTATTATGTCTTATGGTTTATTACTGTGGGGATCTTCTGCAGAACTTAATACCATTTTTATTCTGCAGAAAAGAGCTGTGAGAGCCATTTACAATCTGGCTCCTACTGATTCACTAAGGGAAAAATTCAAAGAAATAGATATTCTAACGGTTGTTTCGCAATTCATATTTGAAAATTTAGTTTATATTCAGAAAAATAGTGTATCTTTTAAAAAGTACAGTGCGATTCATAGTGTTAATACCCGGAACAAACACAATCTTGTTTTACATTCCACACGTCTCCACAGAACAAGCAAATCGTTTATGGGCCAAAGTATACGCTTCTATAACAAACTGCCACAGGATATCCGAGATCTTCCACTGAATAAATTTAAACCTTTGATAAGAAGCCGGTTGTCGAAAAAGGCTTATTACAAAATCTCGGATTACCTAGAGGATAAAGCTGCGTGGGCTTGAACTGCTCAACTCATGCAAGCTTAGAATTGTAGGCTTACAGTTTGTAACACCTCTTAATCTGGTGGATTACTGATGGCTGTTTCACAAGTCAATTGATTGATAATATAAAGATTATGTGAAAGTGTTTTGTGTCTTGCCTGTCGAGGTACTACTTAACAGCAGAAGTTAAATGTGAGCCACTGTGATTTTGGTTCGGTCATGCTCGCCATCGAAAAGTCTTTGCTTGTGGCGGCTTCGTGTGGCGGGTCACCCCCTTCCCTCTAATATGGTTGAGGGGAGTGATGGCTGCTGCTCGAGTCAACTCGTGCGCGGGTGCTGCTTGGGGGGACTGGTCCGACTTCTATCCATTTGGCCTTTTAGTTTGTCTTAATTTATTGTTTTCTTCTTTTCTCCCTTGCTTTATGTTTCGAATGGCAGGACACAATATCGCTAATGTCGATTCATTTGTAACAAAACAATGTTTAAAAAAAAAAGTGAAAAAATGACAAGCCCGCTGAGTTTCTTGCCGGATCTTCTCAGTTGAGGCCGCGTTGTGATCCGGTGGTAGCTTCTAAAAAATGACGATTCAAAAGTGCTAGCGTTAAGCCTATTTGAAATAAAGATTTTTGAGTTTGAGTTTGAGTAGGTCCCTTAAAAAGCTGCCCTGCATTGTCAGACCTTCGGCCCCCAAAAGTGTTGAGAAATACTGTAGATGGTGAAATTACTGGGTTGAAGAGATTATCTTCTGCACGGAATGACCCTGGACCCTAATTTCTTGAGTGACAAAAGCCAGTGAGGCGCGAGCAAGTCGGTTACCATACGTTCTAATTGCCTGGTCACTAACTGGTGCACTTTATCATCACCAGCCGGAAGACGTCCACTGCTGAAAGCAGTGGACGTCTTCCGGGCCTCCCCCTTAGACCACCACAATGAACGACAATTTGCTATTTGCATCCACCGCACCGACAATTTGCTATTTGCATCCTGGTGCACTTAAAGTTCGTTAATTAGTTATTATCTTATCCCTTAGTGTCCATTTTATATTGAGATAGATGTGGATTTATGTATGGTCTTTATGTGAGATAGTCGGGATCTACGCAACGTACTTTTCAGTGTACCTACCTACTGCCGCGCATGTGACAAATAGGCAGTCATAGTTATTTTTTAACAGACTTCAAAAAAGGAGGAGGTTCTCAATTCGTCGTGTATGTTTTTTTTTTCTAAACTGATTTATCCTTCGGCGGCCGGCCACGTGATTGCGCTAGCTATTGTTCAGATCCAGGGCATAGGCCGTGGAGGGGTTAAAGTTACGTGTTTGTTTTGCTGCAAAAGTTTATTAAATAAAATTTTTTTTCAGAAGTTAATAACTGTGTTTCGTAAGTATATTCATTTATTTCTTCATCTCAAAAAATGAATTCTCCGCTCGCGCTTTCTGTCTGAGTGTCTGTTTATTATAGCCCATTACTTCTAAATAAAAAAAAAAATCGATACCATTTTCACCATCCTGAACAGATTTTTTACTAGATTGTTACCATAAGGGACCTGCCATAGTCGCCCTGCGGGTCGTTAGATAGAGAAACAGGTATAAGACAAAACCCTTGGTCGTACCCTTGCACAAGGGACCTTCTAAATAAATACCTACCACAACACACGCTGCAAATAATAAAATATCGAAACGGAACCCTAAAATCCGTAACACTGAAAATGATAAATCCAAATACATTAGACAGTCTCACTTCATTATAATATTTTATGTATTCTTCCTATTCGTGGTTGCTTCAAGACTGCACAATGGATTAGCACCGTATTCTACTCACCGAGCACAAGTATTCTTCCAATGTCAGACTCCATATAAAGACGGTTACAAAACTTAGTGCCTCTTGTACAAATAACGTGCGGCAATTCAGAAAATAATACTGTTTGCACGGCTTTGTTCGTTTGTTTGTTGACGTCGGTTAATACATATTTTATTAACTGTATAATCGTATACTGGTTGACCTCTACGTATGTTTATTTGCTAAACTTGTAGGTATGTATTTTGCTACTGTATTTCTTAACTTAATATTACTACAGCATTTGTTCTGTGCCTAAGGTAGCATAAATACAACGATTTTCGTCAAAATAGAACGAAGATCTTAATTTCTTCATCTTTCTTCTTTATAGATCGAAATAAGTACAACTAATGATATTTTAATGCAATATAGAATATCAAAGTAAAAACATTTTCATTTACATTCATTTACATACGGAGGCTCTTACACAAAATTATTTATACCAACCACCATCGTATCGTACTGTGAAGATCCCGCAAGAAAATCAAATTAAAGCGGCCTTGTTTATTTTTCCATAATTTTCGTTTTCGAAGACACGCAGCGACGTGCTGGCGTATTTTTTGAACCCATATTTCATGATTTATTATAATACCAGATCCCTGTTCTTTCATTATTATGTTTATGTACTTCAATGAAAATATTTGCGACATTTGGTAATTGGCGACCCCGGCATTGTAAAGGTTATCACTTGGAGAGGATTCATATCTCCACCACGATATGATAATTAATTAGTTATTTCAACGTAAATTGAAATGTTACGTTGTTGTTTGTTTTTCTGCCATGTTGATATTTCTTAAAATTGATTCATCATGGATTATTGAGAGCATTTAGATTTAGATTTACTCGTACATACCGATCTATTTATAAATGAATATATAGGTACTTAATATATTATACATAATATATTGACATAATATCATATAAGTACCGATAGGTTTACCGGGTTTTCTCGTTAATTACTTTGAGAAAGCGAATGGGTCCAAAATATGGTCAATTTGATAGTAGTAACCACACTCTTCTCTATTCTATTCCCGGTAACCACAGAAACGCACTTTGACCCAGCCGGAACCATTGTGCCATCTCTAGCCCTTACTCTGTTGCTGACGTATCATAAAGTTTCATAAGGTAGGTACGCTACGATTGAGTCATCATTGACCTGATAATCTTCTGGTGTAAGATAGGCTCCCAGATGACTCAATCTACGTCGTACACAGTTCCTCGCAGCCACACAGTAGGTATGTGGAACATTGACTCTCTTTCATCTTCATAGAATCTTTAAGTACCTACAGTGCTCAACCTCATTCTGTGTACTATTTCGTCTTTTTTTCCCTCTCTTATTTGATCTTTTGAACGGCAGGACACACTGTTGCTGATGCTGATCTAATTGTAACATGACAAACAAACAGTGTTTAAAAAAAAGTGAAAAAATGACAAGCCCGCTGAGTTTCTTGCCGGATCTTGAAGCCGCGTGGTGATCAGGTGGTAGCTTTTTAAAAAATAGCGTTAAGCCTATTTGAAATAAATGATTTTGACTTTGATTTTGTAAGTTCTCGTTGGTACTAACCGCACTCTTGATACCTCTTCAATAAATGGACATGTATCTGTGGACCATAATATGAGTATGTTGTGTGCGTCGAGTGGACGCTGCTCTGCGCCAGAGTCGATTCGCTGCTCATCCACTTCCGCATGTCGCAGCCATGTTCTATTTCCGAAACGCTGCACTCGCAAACTATGGCCCGACGTTTGAAACATTCGCGCACGCGATTTACTAAAATTAAGCGCTACTTTTTGACACGTTGCAACATTAGTTTTCATTCTATATCGATTTTATTTTATACTAGAACTAGCTGACCCGGCAAACGTTGTTTTGCGATAAAAAAAAAAAAAAAATTTTAAGGGGATGAAAAATAGATGTTGGCCGATTCTCATAGATACCGGATAAGCACAAAAAATTTCATCAAAATCGGTCAAGCCGTTTCGGAGGAGTATGGCAACGAAAACTGTGACACGAGAATTTTATATATTAGATTAGTATATGCAAAATAACATAACTTCCATAAAGTATCACTCAGAATTTAAAATCGTGATACAAGTAATAGGAGAGTGCTATCACAGAATTTGTAATACCCACTGGTGGGATCCGGGAACGTTGCTCAAAAGGTTACTGCTGAAAATCAGCGCTGCTGACATCAGGTCCACCCAGTGGTGCAGCATCAAGCTGAGCAGTGACCTGTTTTTTTCGCACATGCGACGCATCACTCCAGTTTTGTTTATATTTTAATTATATTTTTGTTATTTGTTTTTATCTGATATGAGGTTATGTCGGTATATCAATTTGACCCCGGCAAATAATATGCGTTTTAGATTATTTTTACTAGTAAATATTGTCATTTGTCGGATTTGTGGGTACTTATAATCTGTGTACTTAAGCTTCTTGGTTGTATTTTGTGTTGGCCTATGACATTTGTTTGACATATGGTTGGCTTTATGTCATGCTTTTGTCCACAGATTAGGTATTTATAGACTGCCTTCGACGATTAGGGGTATCTTTGATTATATATACGTCTAGATACCTATTAGGCTTGTAACGTTACGTTAATAAGTTTCGCAACCTCATAATTCGTGTGTACGTGCAGGCCTCGTTGTACACTCGCGTTTAGTCGCAAATATGGTTTTTTGTTAAAATATTCGAATCCCAGTCATACATACATCGATGTCATACAGCATGAATGCATATGCATACAAACTAGTAAATACTAGTATTTTCTACAACCGGAGACAGTCCACTGATAGCAACGCGTTCTTAACTTCAAATGAGAGCAACGTTTCTATTTCCCATAATCCAGGAAACGCCTTTCAAATAAACTCTAGCTGCCTCTATCTCTCTTTACCATTAGCGAAAGTTTTGCGATTAGTAGTAGTATTATGGATGCCAGGCTTGTTTGTACGGTTTCTTGGCAACAATATAGACTAAGCCACCGCATTTTAAACACAATGCTAACCACTTAGATAATTTTAACAGCAGTCGTATGAAGACATCCTATGTGACCTTATATTTTATCTTTCTATAAAATACCGTATCACCATCATCATCAACGGCCAAAATACGTCCACTGCTGAACAAAGGCCTCCACCTTAGAAGAGAGGGGTTGCCATAATCCCCACGCTTGGCGGTTTTGGGGATCGCAGTATAGGTGGTAGTAATCCAATAGAAAGACGCTGCTGCCCGTCTTCGTGTTTTCCCTTAGTCGCCTATTACAAACACCCAACGGGAGGAGATGGGTGGGTGCTATTCTTACCCGGACACCCCACGGGGAAATACCTTATTATTATGTAACTAAAATTATTTCAATCTACAAAAAACTGAGAAACTATGTTATTCAGGGAATATCCTTCTGATGTGTGTACTAAAGTTATGAGATAGTTAATTAATTAAGCCTTGATAACGGAGCAAGGCCGCCATTCACTAGGCTTTATCGCGGCTAAGTCGTTGAGCAACCAGTAGCTAATTCAGCAGGATCCACGCATGGTGAGAATTGAGGGCGTTAACCGAGCGTGGCAATAATTAAAAAAAAAATGTAGTATTCCTCAATTTTTATTGACTACTGATTAAAGTAAGAAATGTTTAGAAATTAGTAGGCTTTAAAAGACGCGTTTGGGATTGCGGTCAAGATCTTAAACTTAATTCTTTACTTTTACGTAACATTCTTTGTAAAGTATTGTAAGTATTGTAAAGAATATTGTATCCTATTAAATCTGGATAAAATTATTGGGAATTTATAAAAAAAGAATTTACATACGAATTATATACATTGTGTAAAATAATTGAAAAACTACGAGTTTTCCCATCGGAGTGGCGCGTTTTTTTTATCTTATTTTCATGCATATTAATGTACTTACTTGTTAGGATAATATAACTCGTTTTGTAAACGTAGGAATCTCAAAGGTCAACATTTTATACCAGCAAATGTCGGCAACAAAAGCTAAAATAAACACAATCTTTTAGTATCCATCTTCTTGTAATTAGAGATTCCATTACATCTTTTGTATGCAGACCTGTAGGTAGATATTTAATCTTTTGTGTGTAAACCTGTGTTTGATACTGGAAATCAATGTAAATTTCAATCCAATTTAATTTTACATACTTACCACCAATCGAGATAGCATTTGCTGCAGCACAGACGGTGTGGATTTGAACAAAAATATACAGACGAATTTATCACCTCCCCCATTTTTATAAGTGTTCAAAATTGGAATGGAATGAAATTAACTTTGGTTTCCAGAAACTGGTAAAAATATACTTGTTGCGAAGTTTTCGGTTGTTCAACCATGTTTTTCTATAAAACAAAGTAACATCGTTGGTGTTTCCAATGGCTCGAGGCGAGAGCAAAATTTCCTCTCAGAAAAAGAAAATAAATGCTCTTATAAGGATTCTGGGATGTTTACCGTTACCTCTTTGTTGCTACCTAAGTATATGAAAAATAAAATAGGTACCTAGGTAGGTCATCTATCGCAATCAGTCAGTTTCATCTATCGCAAACTAAGTAAGTAGGTAGTAAACCCCATATCGTGCAGCATGCTGTAATAATAGCGTAAAACTATAATATTTTAGTAGTTAGCATAATCATAATGCTTTTTTATGTTCCCTAGAAGAATATTTGTGCTTTCGTAACACTGTAATGGATTATTCACTAAATATAGGCCAAATCCAGGGCGGGCGTCGTATAGGCATGCGAATGTATTATGTGGGTTACCGGGCCCATCACAAATAACCGTAGCTCTATCGTAAAATGTCCTACGGTTTCAACACTAGCTGCATTATATTATTTTCAGAAAATAAGGAAGCTGATTCGGGGGACATTGCGAAACGGCCGCATTTGTCGGGTTAGATAAACGCAAACATTTTAACGGGATAATAATTTTGTAAGAATTTTTCATGTTATGAATTTCACAAGGAACGTATAAAAATATTTATGTAATACAAATGTTTATCTTATATACATAGGTAGGTACCTAATAGTAGGTAGGTACTAGTGGTGTGCCGATTCGATTATTTGGCAAAACGATTAATCGATTATGCAAACGAATGTTATCGATCATTAATTGTTTATTACAAGTCTGAAACTAAACATTTCTTCAAATTGTTTTAAATGAAGATATAAAAATAAAAAAACAACAACTTAAACGTAAACCTAGGCGGCTCGGGGAAGTGGGTACCATGTAGAAATCTCCATCGGGCCTTCCAGCACCTCTGCTATTCTAGCGATTTCTGAGAACGTACCATCGTTCGTACTCTCGATTTAGATTTTTTTTCACCTCGTCCAATTTCCGCAAGCTCCGTGAGGGAAAAGTGGCCAAGCCAGAGACCTTGCAGGCCCTCGACTGGGAAAGTACCTACGTCCTTACAGGTGGCCTTGTACGGGTTTTGATGGTTAACGAAATTGAGCAAACTGTCAGTTTTCTCCATACATTTTAAGCCTCTAGCAGTAACTATAAAAAACTAGTAAAATGTATAGGACAACATTTACAGCTTAAAAGACATCCAAAAGACAAATGACGTTATCTTCAAATTCGTATTACTGCGGTAGATAAGGTTACTAGTGCTTTTTGAGGAGTCATTGCGCTGGCTGTTGAGGGTCATTAATCGTCCCTTTTGGTACCGGTACAGTACAGCGATACATCTGACACAATACCCTATCCCAGGTGTTTGCCTTCCCCTGCTCTGCCTGCCGATACTTTTGATTATTTAAATAAAGATCAAGGGCGTTGTGTGGAGCAAGACGTTATTTCAGTGTTTATTTACACAATTGCTGGAAACGTAGCGGGGTGCATTTCGTGTGTATTTTTGTTTACATTGTGGGAATGCGTGGTGTGACGCAAGCGCATGCAGCGAACACTTCGCGAAAGAAAGCCACAATCACATCCGTTATTCGAATGCGACATATATACCTACGTATGGCCACGGAATGCGATAGTTACACACTGAAAAATAATATTACAAATACGGCAAAATTTCTGATTTATGTAAGTAACATTGAAATTTTTTGTCATAACCGTTTTCGAAAAGGAGGAGGCTTTATATGCGTCATGTATGTATGTTTTTTTTTAATATCTATTGAATAACGATCTCGGTTAGTAATGAGTAGTGTGTTATGAGTATTTTAAAGCTACCAATAGGTTACAGAAAAATAATATGATGTTCAGCTTTATTGAACACCGCTTGTTTATATCTATTACAATTGGCGAATTAACACCTAAATAAAATACGCTAAGATACCTACTAGGTGGTAATTTCTTTGTGCAAGGGACAGTACAAGTAGATACCAACGCAGTGTCAGATATTCTACCGACAAGCAGCAGTGTGTAAACATTGCTGTGTTCCGGTGTAAAGGGCACTGTAGCTGGTGAAATAATCGGATGCACTAATGTCTCAGGTGACGGGCGGTAGTGCAGTGCAACTCTTTATAGGCAGGTGTGACCTTATCATTACCATCAGGCAAAGTCTTGCTTGTCTAGTCACTACATTAAATAAATAAGAAAACAGAGTTTAAAATGAATTAATTACTAATAATGTTGTCTTTTACTTACGCGAATATTACACATTGAAATCAAACTACTTTTACGGATTTTTATCGCGGTTTATTTTTTGTTTTTACTATCCCGACGTTTCGAATGCTTTGCAGTACCCATGGTCACGAGAGGACTGAGATGTTGAACGTCCTTATGTCACAATTATGGCGGTGTACCCTCAGGTCTTCTTAGTTATTATTGTTGGTCCGATCTACGCAATAAGAGCTTACAGTATCTTGAGACCGTGCAGTGTTTTGATTGATATTGGATTTAATTATATTTATCACAGGATCCCAAGCCGGTGGTAACACCCAACCATCTTCTCTATTGAAATTAGGATGTTTTTTGATTTCAATAGCCTCACGAATCACCCTAGGCAGGAATCGGTGTTCTTTTGTGAGGATTTGTGGTTTATCTAATCTAATATAATGATAAAATCCGAAAAAGTAGATTGATTTCAATGAATTAATTACTGTTCATAAACGTGTAAAATTGTTGTAGTAAGTAGTATATTTACCGTTAATAGAGATAATAATATTTGCGTTTGGGTTACACTATAATCTATTTGTTCGGCTTATTAAGATAAGAATATTTGCTGGCATGTAGTAATGTTAAATTTGAGGATTGCTTTCAATATTAGCTTAAGTATAAAGTTTGCTTGAACTAAAATACAAGTAGGTAGGTACTGTTTTCCTTTGATATTGAGTTTTCCAACTTAACTTTTCCAATAGCATTGGCTTTTTTGATTAAACTAAAATCAAAGTAAAATAATAATAATTATTTAATAAAAAAAAATATAATTAATTATTTATTTATTTATTATATATTATAATTATTTAATAAAAAAAGTTTGTATAAAATCACTTAAACTGGCTTCATAAAAAAATATTATTTTATAGTAACGTACCTAAGTTAGGATATTAAAATAAGTACGTTCAAGACGTATGTAATATAGTCATAGATTCTAATATAGTCGGATAATTAACTAACTAAATAACTAAATAATTATTCCAGACCATTCAATTTGCAACATTTATCGCTTGCATTGTAGTTTATAAAACTATCTTCGATCTTCATTATCATCGATATACTATACCAACTTCATTATAATGGGTAATTCGTTTATATGGTTCTGAAAAATAATGGCAGAGACGGGTTTGATTAAAATGGTCGAACTATATTTTTCTCACCTTTGTGAAATGACAAGCAAGACCAGGGTTTGTACCATCACCTCTAATAGCAATATTATTGTTACCTTACTTTCTTCTTACGTATATTGACGTCTCTACCTCATGTCAAGTAACATGATAATAATAATGCTAATAGTGGTGGTGGTAGGGCCACTGATGGTCAGTGACGCGCATGCCCACAAACAGCTGGCTGCACTGCACTGCGGTTCGTCATCCGAGACGTCTCTTGCGCCCATCGATATATAATAAGTAACTTGCGCCCGATAATTTGATTAGCTACAGTGCTCTACACATCGGAACAAAACTATTATTATTTAACACATTGCTGTTTCGCGGCAGAATATCTTACACTGCGGTGGTACCTACATGAACGGCCCCTTCCACTAGGGACCTACTAGAAATTATCAATTGTATAACGTAACTAGTGACCGCCCCGCGGCTTTGCACAGAATATATGCTATAGTTAAACTTTATTTTAAATTAACGCGATTTTCCTTATATTCCCGTTAATTCCCGATTAAAATAAAGAATAGAATAGAATATATTTATTTGCTAGAAACATCGTATTACAGGTGGTACGTTACACGTTAAGTTCGACATGTTTCGCTTACTTTATTCAGCATGCAAATGTACTTATAACATTGTAGTTTATTTTCAATCTAATAAATATAAGACACATTTTTCTAAATAATTTAAGTTTTGAACTCTAGGAATTCCTTCAACGTATAAAATCACTTTTCCACTAAAGTTTAATAATGGAACGCGAAAGTCTAAAAGTATATATATACTATAGTTTTTTTTAATGTATATAACCTTATATAAATCAAACTGAGGCCTGAGTATATTCGTTTTAAACAATACTCACCAATCGCGTAAGTGAGACGTCCATATAAACTACTAGCAATTCCCAGCGGCTACGCCCGCTATTTTCTTTTCCACCCCATTTAACCCCTTTAGGAGCGGAATTTTCAAAAACCCTTTCTTAGTGGATGCTTACGTCATAAGAAGAACCTATTGTCCAAATTTCAGCTTTCTAGGTTCAGTGGTTTGGTCTGTGCGTTGACGAATCAATCAGTCAGTCAGGACAAGTCGGTAATTTTATATGTATAGATAATAATATGGAGAATATACTACGGCCTCCGATGTTGAAAACCACGGGTGAAAACCTCTTAAAACCCGGTTGCATGGTTTAGGAGGAGTTAACGGATACACAAACACACAGACGGATACACAAACAGACAGACAGATACAAAAAGCGACTTCGTTTTATACTATGTAAAGAAGAAGATAACGATCAATAACACTATTGATACAGTTTATATTCCACGCCTTCTGTAAAAGCCAGACTCGGTACACTGCCCTTGGTGGTATGTTTAACACGTACGATGATTCGTAGCACACACCGAGCTAATAACGATTCTTTATTGTGCCGATATGCTCATACAGGATATAATAGGCAGTGCTAACCACACGTTAACTAGCTGTACTTAGTGTCTGCACAAGGAAGGACATAAAATATACTTACTTACGTATGTATAAATAATGGTAACGATGTCTGTGATGAAATAAAGCACTATTATTTCTGTATCCTTTATGTTATAAGAAAATACAACAATTATAGGTGGCGGATGTAGGTGGCCTTCGTCCTCTAGGATCTCCTGTTTGGGTCTACTGGGGGAGCTATTTGAAACTGAGGAATTTTCCGTCCACACCGATCCCCTTATCAGAGATTTCGTAAACAGCAGATTCATACATATATTTTGGTTAAGCTTAAGTTAAGCCACACTCACAAACGTCAATTAGTGTTAATTATCACTTATTCTGTTCTTGAAATCTGATTATTTTAAAATTCGAAGCCAATTAGTACGACTACTCTACTCTGTTAAGAGATATCGATAGTAATTACTTAATAACGCGACGAAGAATAAACATGATAGAATAAAGGGGACCGTGTCGAAATAATCTTATTGAAAAAATACTGTTAAATGAGAAATAACTCTTACTTGTATGTGCGGCAGTTACTCGTTGTGTCGAAGAGCACAACTTGGCCGTTCTTCATCTGAAATATTATTTATAGTCTCTTGAGTCTTGATCCCAGTAATTTCACTAGGAACGATGCCCCTGACACGGGAACATAGCAATGCTTACACACTGCTATGTGGTAGAATATCTGAGACGGTATCTACCTGGATGGTTTCGTGCATGAGGTCTCCTAAGTCTCGTATTATGACGACAAATAACTACCTATATGTTACTTATACCCTTATATCAAAGTGTTTAAAACGTGTCCTTTTTTCATTTCAGCCAGTGCTACATCAAGATTATTACAATGACGGTGGTGACGAACCCAGCCCGCTCGAGCCCCGAAGATGAGATTGAATCGGGGCGAGACAGTGCCGCCGGCGGGGAGTACTCCGGCTTGGAGCTGGACGAAAACGCTCGCCTCTACGACGACGAGAAACAGAGCGATATCGTGTTCGTCGCCGGCATCAATGGCGACACGTGGCGCTACCCTGGACACCGGCGAGTTCTGGCCGCTACCAGTCCAGTCTTCGCTGCACTCCTCTCCGCTAAAACGGATGTTATTGTCGTGGACTACATTGACCGGAGAGGCTTCGAACAGCTTCTCCGTTACCATTATTGTGAGCCCACACAACTGAATTCGGTGGGGACGGCGCGTTGCGCTCTTGATGCCGCCTATAAGTTTCTCTGCCCACCGCTTGCGGAGCGATGCGCTCGACGGCTAGATGAAATGTTAGACGCTGGCGTCGCGTTGGAAATTTTACGTGACCTGCGGTTCCTATGCGCGCGGTTGCCTGGCGCAGCATCGGCGCCACCCCTGCCTGCTTTGACTAACGATGCGGCTGCACGATCATTAGCACAGTGTTCGCGCTGGTGCGATTCTCTGGCACATAACGCTCTCCTAGTCCTTGATGAAAGTGCCGATGCCGCTCTAACTGATGAAAGGCTGGAAGAGCTAACGTACGAAGACCTAGCGCTTATAGTGAAACGTGACACGTTACGAGTGTCCAGTGAGCTCGTGTTGGTTGAAGCTTTGTCAAGATGGAGTACAGCGGTCTGCAAGCGCACTAAACGGGAACTGACGCCGGCCAATCGCCGCGCAGCGCTCGGTGAACTAGCTTATTGTCCTCGGTATTTGCTACTTTCGGGTGAAGAACTGGATCGTGCATTGGCTTTGGAGTTGCTAGAGCCTATGGAACGTGCGTTAGTTGTGGCCCGAGCTCGGAAGCTATCAGCACCCGTACCTGTGGGTGCGGAGCAAGAGGGTTTGTTGCGACGCTGGGCGCGACCCCGACCTACTGAGCCGGCAGCGTTGCCTGTGCATCTGAGCGCTCGTTCCGAACCATCGAGTGAAGATCCTCAACCTAGCAAGCTGTGCGCGCGACGATCTAAACGTCCGAAACAGCCTAGCTTTGCGCCCGAAGAAAGGCAAACAAAACGCGGTTGCTGCGCCTCTTTTGGAGAGGGACTACTAAGAGTCTTCGTTTGCCTCTTTGACTGAGAAAGGCATACAGCGTCCTACGTGTAATGAGGACGATGCCATGCCAAACCTGAATCGGTGTTAAATTGAAATATTAATTACAGACTGTTATATGAAAGTGAACTAAAAGATGTTGGAAAGTATTTTTCAAGTTTTCCTCCTCTGGTTTTTATGACTTCATAAAGTAAAGAAAATTTTTGATAAATCTTTATAAGCATCGATCTTAATAATTATGTGCGATGAGGTAAGAATTGGAACGATTATACAGAATTTCTTTTTGTATTTTTTTATAAAATGTATTTAAGCTGTTCGTTATGAAATATACCAAAAAGCATTTACATTTTTGTGTTCCATAAGTAATTATTTGTTAAGAATAGTTTCCTCATTAATAAACTGTATTAGACATACTTTTGTTCTAATTTCCTAGTTAATTTATAAGTATGTGTTCAATTATAGTTTAGTTCTAGTACAGATTGTTATGAATCATTGTGTTCTCTGTTAGTTGGTTGATAGTATGAAGCGTTCATGATTTCGATGTTATTATATCGCTAATTATATGTTACAGTAGTGGAATCTGTATGTTGTGATACTTAATTAATTTTACTATGATACGATTACGTTACCAGTTTACATATCAAATCATATTTATTTGCATTTATGGTTACCTTCTTATATAATGCGTTAGTGTAAATTGTTTCGTTAGTAGCTGCGTCTCCACCGGCCGCACGGGCTCGCGCGGCAGTCTTGCTGTTTTCAGGCAGTCTCAGTAGTTTGCCCGGAAACCCCGAGCCGTAGCTCGCGAGTTAAGCCGAGCCATCAGGCGATGAAACGGACAGTTGCGTTAATATCTGCTGTTCCGTAAAGGCTGGCTCGCGAGTCAAAAAACCACCGTCCACACCGAACGAACAGGCACCTTTGAGCGTGTCCCGTTCACCGACAGTCATGGCTCGACCTCGAGCCACGCTCAGCCGAGACTACTTGCATTCGCACAACCCCGAGGCACATACGCCTACATCGACCATACATTTGGCTCGCGAGACCGCCACGCGAGCCCGTGCAGCAGGTGGAGACGCGGCTAATAACTATTTAATTAGGTGTGTTAAATTTTGTTGCATTTATTAATGTGTTGCGAGCGGGCTATCTAAATAAGTAAAAGTGTTGTATACTCTTTGTATAAATGTTTTTAAAATATATAGAGAAGTTATACAATAATTACGATCTGAATCTCTTGCTATTTTTGATAGCCCTATGTTAATGTAACAAAAGCATTGTTTAGTTGAATTTAGAGAAAATGTTTAGTGTAATTCTTCCATAATTTAAGTGAATTACTAAATGTTACTAGTCGTGAATCAAGTACATTATAATTGTGTCAACATTATTTGTGGTTAGTAAATAATATTATGTTCTAGAGAGCCGTTCACAGAACGCGTTGATAGCATAAAAAAATATAGCTTCAATCGTATAATCAATTTGAATTGTGCCATATTGGATGTGGTTTTTATGTGCTTAGCATGGGCGTACCCACAGAGGGGCAAGGTGGGGCACTTGCAAGACTTGAAGCAAAAAATTAGTAGAAAAAATATTCATTTAGATTTTAACCAAATTTTGCCAGGCCTCTCAGATTATTATTGCAATAAAGAAGGGAAAGTCTGTTAAATCCAACTAATCGATCTTAATTTTGCCCCACCCGGTAAATGCTGGGTACGCCCTTGGTAGGTACTTAATAAAAAATTTCGTGTCTTCTTCACACAATTAAGAATTTTCAGAGAGTAACTCTCCTTTACGTATTTAGCAAGGAAAAGCTTTTTTATGTAATTAAATTACTATTAATGGATATTTGTAACGTTTAAAACGATTAATTAAATGTGAAATTTTAAAAGAGATTTGTTCGTGTAAGCATAAATTAATTTATTATAGTACTTACTAATCTTTTTGTTCAGCTCAGAGCTGTGTCAGTGAACCCATCCTCAGACAAATATATGATGTTAAAAATGTATTGTTTTTTACTAAATCTCTATTAACAATATTCTCGGTTTGTTTGTTTTATTGTATAGTTTGACAGGTCCGTTGGTCGTGGTAGGAGACTCTGGCTGCTACAGCATATTCGGAATACAGGCTGATCACCGGATTGACTTAAAATATGTAAGATGATTTATTCGTCTGAGGGGCATCTCAAAAGTCGCACCAATAACTAATCTCTCCGGTAGTGCGGGTCTGTATCTTCAGACAGGTTAAGCACGCTATGAGGGCCTATTCCCAGTAGTTCTACATTTTGTTCTACATGTATGACTACTAAGAAAAAAAAATCCTACTAGTTCTACACTCATGTAGAACTAGCAGGAATGCATGAAATATTATTTTTTCATTCCTAGTAGTTCTACACGATGACCTATGGGTCATCGTTGGTGGCTATGGCCAGTTGTAACCATTGTTCGGGAAACGAATAGTGGGGTAAGCAACGTCAGGCAAGGTCATCCCTTAGATGGGTGACCATTTAGTGGCATTTGAACTGAGCGTCTCCGTGCTTTGGAGGGCGTGGACGTTAAAAAATTGGTCCTGGCTATTGTCATCTAGATAGCAGTCGTTAAGCTAAGTCAGAGGCCTATGGGCGGCTTGACAACTCTGACACCAACTTGGCCACTAACCATACGATAAACAACAAACAAACAGCACGCCATAAAATAAAAGATAGATGGATTTAAGTGGAAAAAGGCATCCACTTCACTAAGAGTAAATCATCTCAATGAAATAAAGAAAAGTATTACATTCATTTACATTTCTTGTCATGCTTAAGCATTTTGAACATAGATTGGACACATAATATAATTTCCTTTGTAAGAAAAGTCAGCTACAAGTTCACACATGGGTTATTGTTGAACTAAATAGTTCAGTTTCCTCAAATATTGGCGTAGGAACCCTGAACATAGACTTCTGAGAGAACTCACTGGACACGCTGTTAATTTTATTGATTCGATTCATCATATCGACCACAACATATTCGGCATCTTGTAACTGTTTCCTGAGGTCTACGACTGTATTTTGTAGTTCTATCATCGAGTCGATTCTCGCATTTATTTTGTTAAACTTCTCATTGATCGATTCTCGGGCGTCTTGTGCTTTGTCGACTTCCCTGTTGATCCGTGAAGTGATTTCCCTCTGCAACTCTCTGAACTTCCTTTCAAACGTGTTATTCTCTTGACTGCTGCGGCGTCTTCTCTCGCCTGTATTTGTGGATAGAGTCCGGTACTTATAGCCCGTGCTACGCGATGTGTAACAGCTTTTGTGAAATATATCCGACATGCTATTTTTTTAAAGCTTTTTAGGATTTACATTACGGGGATATGACCACTGGACTTACATATAGGATTTTGGTAGAATTAAGTATGTACTTATAAGTTTCTCTTGCAATTTTTTATCATAGTAACAGTAACCCAGTAACGCCCGTGACTAAAGCTTCAGAGCTTTGACAATGACAAGTTATTTTTCGTTTGTGCTATTCATCCTCTTTGCATTCCTTATTAATTAAACAATTAAAATTGCTTGCTTGCATAACGGCGCGTCAGATCACTTCCGCGGGAGCAGGGAAGTAGGCAGTAAATTGGGCAGCGCAAATGCATATCATACTCTGATGTGGGAAGACTACAGGGGGTCTAGTAAGAGTCCCGATAGGTTACGAGCTCGATCAAACGGACAGTTTTTGCCGTACATTTTACTAGTTCTTGATAGTTACCGCTAGGGGCGCAGGTGTGAAATATATGGAGAAAACTGACAGTTTGATCGATGATCGAGCTCGTAAACTATCGGAACTCGTACTAGACCCCCAGGTAGGGAGAGCAGAATGTAAACAGCCAGCCACCCGCGCTTATGCTTTAGTTCCCTGAACCTCCTACGAAGGGAGCGTCGGACAGCGCGAGGAACAGGAGCGCATGTTGTTAGCTAGCATGAAAAGTGATGTGTATGATATGTAATTATGCTGCCCAATTTCCTGCCCACAAAGTGATGTGTATGATATGTATTTGCGCTGCCCAATTTCCTGTCCACAGTGATCACACTGTGGGCAGGGCAAACGTTTTTAATATAAGAATTATATTAAATTATGCTGATAAGTACTAACAGCGTCCTATTACGATGAATTGACGTAATAATAATGTTGTTGATGATGGCCGAGTGGAAACCGAAGGGGGCCCGCGGGTCTCTTAGATCTGGTTTGTCTTAATGGGCCCCCGCGGGTCTCTCTGGTTTGTCTTAATTGGCCCCCGCGGGTCTCTCTGGTTTGTCTTAATTGGCCGTCCAGAGAGGAGTTCCCGCTCTTTTCTGTCTACCAAATGCTCGCCATGACCTATCCAACGAGTCCAAATTTGGTAGGTCTACGTTTATTGAATCCGCCCGAGATCCTGTGACCACCTTCCTGCTCCACCGCCAGACCCTGGTGGAGGTTACGGTTACGGAAGGTTAGAGTGATTCAAGAGAAAGGTTTATAATGTAGTATGCGCGGGTGGAGTTGCGCAGGTCAGCTATTTATTTCATAAATTGAAGAAAAAAAGAATGAAATATAAAATTACAAAATGTACTACATGTAGTTTAAACTATGAGCACTAGATGGAGCTACTTGTTGGTACTAGATGGAGCTAGTTGATGTTGTTAGGCTGGATAATTTCATTAGGTTAGCCAAACTATGTAAACAAACCTTGAAATTTTGAATTTAAGTATGTACGGTAGGTTTATTTAGTTCTTTTTTTTTTCTTCACTATTAATGTCAAGCACAGACCTTCTTGCTCACAGATCATGTTCCTCTACTCCATGCATACCATGAAGCTATTAGGGTCAAAGTGGAGGAAACACTCCCAAATACATGCCTGAGGTCAACGCTATCCCTTTCATTGAGGTCGGATCTCTCTTTCTAAGAGGGCAACCTTAATGTTTCATGAAAAATCAGGACATCTTTTTAACTTCGTCGCATAATACGACTTACTTGGCTTGTTTACCAAGTGTCTGGGTGTTTTATCTATATAAGTATGTATTTACAAAAAAAAAGTATATAAGTATTAGTATCAGTTGTCTGGTTTCCATAATACAGGCTCTGCCTAGTTTGGGATCAGATGACCGTGTGTGAATTGTCCCAGGATATTATTATATTATTATTATGCTTTAAGTTTAAACCGATTAAATATGTCTAGTTGCTTAATCAGTCTGATTATGGGTTGGAGCAGCCCAAATACGGAAGAACTGTGTACAAGAAGAACAAACTGTGATTGATAGGGAAACAGATGATAAATAAATAAGGACCTCCATCTGGCCGATATGACCACAGTGGGTATTTTGAAAGATCTCAGTCTACGCAAAATATATTATAGTGCGCAAGTGCTTGCGTAGACACAACTGCACTCTCTCTCTCTCTTCCGTTTACCTCTCAAAATACGATGGGATGAAAAACCGACACGATCGGGGAGAGACCAGGTGCAGGATCAACATTTTACATGCCCATCTTACGCATGGAGCATCTTACTTTACAGAAAATCAAGGGATAAATAGTAAGCTAATGGTTGTGAAAATAAAAGCATATGAAGTTATGATTAAAGAAAATATTGTGCTATAAAATCATTTATTCAGTACGTTTAACGATCTCCGATTAATCACAAGATACTGAATAGCAATTAGCATTATATGCAAACAACTAAAACACCTTTTAACCAACACATTAGACGATAGAAAAAGCATTCGCGGTAAATTTAGTTTTCCATTGGACCAACAGCAGATCATTGCAGCTTCATCAAATTTATTTTCCAATGGGACAATGGATAGTCATAGGTACATTCCTTCACTCAATATTTTTAGGAAATCTACAAGAAAATAAAAAATGTATTAATATTGACCAGGGGTAAATAAAACAGTATGTATATTTATGGAATGATATAGGTACTCTCGCCGATACGGCCAATCCAACCACAGCGGCTAATCTTTCGCAAGATCAGCCATCATCCAGTGCACAAATGCTTGCGTAGACACAAGTGCACAAGTGTACTTTACATGCCTATCCGACGCATGGATCATCTTACTTTACAGACAATGACCGGCCTGCATTATCCTAGCCAGTGAGGAACAACTACACATAGTTGTTGCTCCCCGCAGGATTCGAACCTGCGACCCCCGGTATGCAAGCAAGCGGTTTCCCACTGCGCCACGGAGGCTACTAGACGCGACAGGACTAGGAGGCGACAAGAATAAATATGATTTTAATAATATGTATCTAATAAGTTACAAAACTAACTGTACCTAAACTTAACCTACATACCTACGCACTTGTAAAATTAATGAACATACAATATGTTTTCAATATCAATCCTTTGAACTAAATACATCGTTTATTTTTTGATCATAAAGTAGCGGTAAAAAATCCCCAAAACGGAAAGTCTTCAAAAAATCTTTACCATGGTTACTCTATTAAAATAATGTGAAATATTTTAAAATTAAATAATTCAAGTACAAATTAATATAAACTTAAACCCAATACTAACAAACGAACTGAAAACGTGTTATGTGCCTATCGAAAGAAGAACTGATCGAAAATATGGTGCATAATGCACAGGGATCATCGGTAGGTAATTATTGAACAAAATCGCACTTACGAGTGATATTCGGTATTAAATACTGGATACAACATATTTTTGCAACCAAGTACTGCACATTTTATCACCATTTTTATGATTTTAATTCACTTTATCGTGATATTATGGTATTTAAATGTTTGATCGATTTATATGACAGACAGTTTCATGCTGACAATAAGCGACAGTGTTGCCACAAAATACGAACCCTTAAAATCGGTAATTAAAATTGCATTTGAGTATAATTGGCGAAAACACAATAGAGCATTATTCTAATCGAACTCGCAGAACAGTACCAATAATTTTTTTATTAGACATGATTGTCATCGTATTTTAAGTTTTCGGGTGGAAAACATTCTTTTGATGTGTAAGTAAAGCATTTCTATATTAGGGTATCCATTTCTCGGGTAATTTCAATTATAACATGGACCACACATCGGACCTCAATGAAAGGGATAGCGTATGCCTCAATCAAGTATTTGGAGTTTGGGCTCCATTGTTGACCTACTAGCTTCATGATGCATACCTCTATAAATATTTATGTGTAGCGCCATCTGCCGTGTTTTTGTAATATCTCGTACTTTGCTAACACGCTTGCCTTGCTAGTCTTGTTATCTCTACGAAGTTTGCCTTGAATACGCCGTAGCGTAGTACAAGTTTAGTTGTTGCTAAATACTTAGTTATTTTTCTTGGTTGATAGATGGCGAATGAAGACAATACTATACTTGTGGTTGTTACCTACAACTCCTACAATAGGTTTTTACCATAGGTATTTTGTTTTAATGCACGGGCGCATCATTTATTTTTTTTTATTTAGACAAAATGGTGACTTTTTATTTATTTAATTGTAAGTATCTACTGGTAATGAAATCCAATAGAAAGACGCTGCCGTCGCCCGTCTTCTTGTTTCCCTTAGTCGCATCGTACAGACACCCAACGGGAGGAGGAGATGGGAGGGAAGACCCGGACATCCCACGGGTAAAGTTATTACACTTACCTAATATTTTTGGTAAAGTTATTGTAGCGTTTAGCGCTACAGGTAAGAAAAAGAAACAAAGAGTTAAAGATAAAAGAGATATATATATTTAGAAAAAGGACAAGATCTCAGAGGTCGCGGGCCTGCTGCCGGGAGACCACCGACTCGCTTGGCCTACTACCGCCAGGTGCATCGTGCCACACGATCTGACCTCTTGAGCCCGCGACCTCTGAGATCTTGTCCTTTTTCTAAATATATATATCTCTTTTATCTTTAACTCTTTGTTTCTTTTTCTTACCTGTAGCGCTAAACGCTACATTATAAAGTAATCTTAATTATTATTTTTGGCAATAAAAAACCTACAGACGGTCGTTATAAGATATAAATTACGGAGGATCTATGTTATCCCCACAATAAATTAAGACGATACTTATTGATAACATTTCATACTTTCTGAAACTTTTATCCTCCATCTTGGGCATTCGACTTAAAATAATAATGGCTCCTCCAGAGCCTTGAATTTTTGTTGTTGAATCCAAATTAAAATAATAAATAATAATAATAACATTCACACAGGGTCATCTGATCTCAAACCAGGCAGGGCCTGTACTATGGAAGCCAGATAACTGATACTAATACATAAATACTTTTGTGTAAATACATTTTTAGAGATAAATAACACCCAGACACTTGGCAGGAATTGTACCCACGACCTATAGCAGCCAGGGTGTCTAACCACTATACCAACAGGCCCGTCAAAAATATCTGCATTAAAATTACAAAGGTGTCGTGATAAGTGATATTCCGTGTTTAAATACCTAGAAGTAGATACGATTGATACTAATCAAACTAGAAAAGTATTTTAATATAACCACTCAATTTAATATCTTTTAAAAGAAAAGATCACTTGTCAAACTTGTTTTTAGTAAGTATAAAAGGTAGAAGAAAAGTGCTCTACATTAGATTACTGCTTAAATAATCATAATTCGCACTAAATACAAACTTATTTTAAATAAAGGACAAGGCGTTTTCAATTTAACAAACAATAAAATGGTCATTTCCAAAAGATCTATTCATGAGCCACTCGAAACTACTATATAAAAACATGGTTAAAAACAATAATTCAGTTTAGTGTAACGCACACAATGGGGCACAAAAACTTTAAAGGTGTATTTTTTCAGCCCCTATTGTGTCACAAACAAAAAGGGCCCAACAGGTTGGGGTCCGCATTATTCCGAGATAAATTTATTTTTGATGAAGTGCAAAAGTCGGTGTTGGTCTTTTGACAGTGATTCGGTCAAATTCATGATTTGGACACAATATGGGCACAATCGGCCGTGAAGAGTTCTGCACACATGGGCGCAATATGCCCATTGTGCTGTGAGAACTGCGCCTAATGGTCGCGCTGTGAGAACGATCGCCTTACACCATTTTTTTGTAATGTAGAATCACAACTTAAATTCTCGTGAATCGTCATGTAGCAGAAAAAATTGACTTTTGCGTATGACGCAATCAGTATTTGGTGGTTAGGTATTTTTATTGAATGGCAGTTGTGAGAAAATAATTAACTTAAGGAAGGTAAGTATATTTAATTTTAAACAGTTGAAAACTAAGGTGGCAAACAAGCATGCGGCCCGCCTGAAGGTAAGCAGTCACCGCAGCCTATGGACGCTAGCAACACCAGTAGGATCACTAGCGCGTTGCCGACCCCGTAAAATTTTTTTAACTCCCTTTTGATATAGTATTGTATTAATTTGCACATAAATTATTTAGAACATAGCATCACCTCCTTTTAACCGACTTCAAAAAAGGAGGAGGTTCTCAATTCGTCTGTATATATATATTTTTTTTTCTATTCGCGCATAACTCTGGCAATTATGAACCGATTTGAAAAAATCTTTCTTCCATCCATTCTTTAATCCGTTAATTGGGTCCCATAAAAAAAATATTGCTTAGTATTAAGTAGTTCCTCAAAAACAAGAATGGTGACTGCGCACTGAGAGCTGCACGAAAGCCTATATAGATGACTTTATGGTGCTTTTTAAGGACAAAAATGGTCATAACTCTGGTAAATATTTACCAATTTCAATGATTCTTTTTTTATTCGAAAGAAAAAACCACTGTAATGAACCTGTATGAATTTTATCACAACCGGATAAGAACTTCCTGGAGGACTATGAATGATATGGAGGAATTTATCTGGTAAAAACCATAAAACTGATGTTCTCCTTTACATTTCTCTGATAAATATGAACCGATTTCGATGATTCTTTTTTTATTCGAGAGAGTAAACTACTATGATGATTCCATGCAAATTTTATTACGATCGGATAAATTGTTTCTGAGTTTCTGAAGAAACATGAATTATGTAAAAGTATGTAGACGATAATGTGAAATCATAATGATGTCATAACCTACCTAGATCATTTTACCGTATTCGATGGTTCAATCTTTATGTATGAAAATATCACTAAAAATTATAAAATAAAATATTAAAAAAAAAAATTGAACCGACTTCAATAACACTAAAAAGTATAAAATAATTTAAATATTATTGAAGTTGGTGCCAAATATACACAGCAGGTACGCTAACACCAACTTCCTTAATATTTAAATTATTTTATACTTTTTAGTGTTATTGAAGTCGGTTCAATTATTTTTTAAATAATTTTATCTTCGAAGGAGTAATCAGAGCAGCAGTTAGGTATAACTAAGTTAACCCATGCAATCACCGATATAATATATCGATACCTCGGGGCTCAAAGGGCGTAAGCACCAAAACTCGACTTTTCAGGAGAGCCAAAAAACAAAAAAAATATTTTTATTTTTGACATAACTTTTTTGGTTTTTGACCTAAATAAGCCATTTAAACACCAAAAGTCTTATTTTTTTCTGATGCAGAACACAGTTATATTATATTTGGAATAAATTTAAAAATAACAGAATTAGCTTTCCTATACGCCCCGAAAAATTGCATGTTTGGGGCGGTTACACCCAAAAAATCAATGAATGTGTGATGAGTTATGGTTGTAACCGCCAATTTGCCTACTAATTCTATCAGTTTGTAGACAGTTACTTTGATTTCTACAGTTGATTAAATATAAATTGCAATTTTATATGGACTTTATCAACGTAGCATATCTATTAATCAGTGGCGTGCACTCCAAACAAGCAAAAAGACTGTGCCTACCCTCTTCTTAATGACTATTATTTAATAATTATTGATAGGTATTACCTAGTCCAGTAGTTAGTTGCATGTCTTACCTAAAAACTATTCAAATTAATATAATAAAGCTGAAGAGTTTGTTTGAACGCACTAATCTCTGAAACTAACAGTCGGATTTGAAAAAATCTTTTTGAATTTGATAGTTCAATTCTTGAGGAAGGTATTTAACATCACGTTACGACCTTCGGGGGTGAAGCAAAAACGTTTCTCGTGGATGAAGATGACATGGAACAGCTAGTTTTCATTTTAAAAGGAAAATGATAAATAAAAATCACATTATGAAGGTAATTTATTAAATAATCTAGGTATCTTCAAATTTAGCACTAACAACTTAACCATCCAGATAGATCTCATTTAATATTTTATATGTATCGTTTTTATAGTATTAGTTTATTTATTTTATTATAAATATGTATGTGTTATTATTATATTTCATTTTTATTAATTGTATACTTGCTCCTACCTTTTCATTGTTTCTTCTTTCCTTATAGGAGCCTTCTGGGAGAGAGCTCATATTAGGTTAAGTACACCATTGTACATAATATTGTGTGTTTTTTGTATTTTAAAACTGTGTTTGCAATGTGTACATCAAGTATGAATACAAATAAATAAACCAATCTTGAGATCATATAATTAACCTTTTTTATTCTTTTGGTGGCTGGTTATTAGGTAGGTAACTACATAGGTATACCTAGGTATTCATAGGTCTATGTAGATTTAAAGTACCCACCTATTAACAGGTCACCAAAAGACTTAAAAATTACAATAATTGATCTCAAGAGTTCCTTATTTTTTTTTAAATGGTTTTTAATAGTGTTAAATTTTGTGGCGATACCTAGATTGTTTGATAAACTATATTTTTATTATGTATAGTGATCTTTATTTATCATTTTCCTTTTATAATGAACTAGACTTCATCGACATGTGTATATTGCCCATTCTAACTTACGGTGCTCAAACGTGGTCACTTACTGAAGCTCAAAAGTCCAAACTCAGGGTCTGCCAAAGGGCGATGGAACGTAGCGTGCTGGGCATTAAGTTGACCGATCACGTTCGAAATACAGTTATACGTTCCCAAACAGGAATTGCCGATTGTAGTGTACTGGTAAATTGAGTAAAGTTGTGGGTAGACAAGTTTATCGTCTCAAGCGGGCACACTACGCAGGCACTGAGTGGGGATGCGAGAAAGACATAAAACCCCCTCTAGTGTAGGAGGGGAGTTCAGTCGAGTGTCAACCACTGTGCGGGTCAGACGTAGTGTGTGCGTTAACGAGCCGATATAGTGTAGTGTTAATATTAACAAATATAGTGAACTCTACATGGCGACGAGGTGAAAACCGTGAGTAATTTTATATTGTTGATAAATAAAAGTGCAATTAAAAAACAAATAAGTGGCATGGACGAAATACTTTATTACGTGATAAGTTAATAAAATTAATCATAATAAACTATTTTTGAATAATTGAAAGTGACAAAATAAGTGTTTGATCATATAAGTACATACAATTACTTTATTCACTTTTTGGAAAAATAATATTCAAGTGATGTGTGCGTGTGTAGAATTGAGTGGCAAAATAAGTATTTGATCATATAATTACATACAATTAAAATCTTTTCACTTTTTGGAAAAATAATATTCAAGTGAAAGTGAACATAATTAAACAAAAACAGAAAAAAAAAACAGAAGTGTGAAGTCAAACGATTATCTCAATTCTCAAGTAGCCTCTATCTTGACATGGTCCAAAGATTACCTTTTGGAAATTATATTTTTATATGTAAAAGTGAACATACCTACAAAAAAAATAAAAAAACAGTGAAGTATGATTATCTCGATTCTCAAGTAGTCTCCTCTATCTTAACGAGGTCAAAGGATGGCGACCATTTTGTCATAATATCTTTCGCTTCAGACAGATGATTTAGAAATATCTTAATACTTTAGAATAGCTTGGTAAAAAAAAAAAAAAAAAAAAAACAAAAACAAATTACGTGCAAAGGTGCGTACGTACAGTATGCGGGTATTAAAGACATATTTTCTGTAAAATATCAGAACTTTAGTTGTTAGAACCTGGGCTTCTTTATAAAAATACCTTGATACCGAAAAGGAAGCCGAAAAGAATTTAAAAAAAAAGGAAATATTATATATTATATATTAACCACAGATCGTAGTGCCCTTTCCGCAGTTTTTAAGAAGCGTTTTGATGCGCTTTCCCAGACAGATAGAATAGCTAATAATTGACTGACCCAAAGGCGTGTAGTTGGTTTTATTATGAGTATGTCCACAACGTCTCTAAAGTTCATAAAAATGGCACCTGTCCTGATACGCGCAGCTAAACCACGAATGTAAACGCTAAATAAAATTTCTATATACTTGCATATTATATTAACAATGAATGTCCCTGGGGCTATTATATCCCAGATTAGATTTTCCCACAAAATTTGCTTAAGGTTGTGAGGTGAACCTAATAAAATGTAACTGCATATATGAATGACTAGCTGACCCACGCAGCTCCGCCTGCGCTATTTTTACGTTAGCTAAACTTTTAATAACAGACATTCGCATCGAATACATAACCTCCTTTTTTATAGTCGGTTAAAACTGGGACCCACTTTTTACTTGCTCTCCGAAGCACAGACCCGTTTAGTTCAAATGGCGTTAAACGGTCACCCATCTATTTAATGACCTTACCTAACGTTGCTTAACCCGATCGATTACAAAACCTTGATAACAACTCTCTATGAGTGTTCCCTTACTAATATTAATTTATTATATTATAAAGAAAAATTGATAAAATCGGACCAAGCGTATAACCAAGTACCCATCTCTCCCAAAAGAACCGTGCTAGATTACGGGATAAAAAGTATCCTATGTCCTACGTCGTAGTAAGATCTCAAATCATGCCAAGTTTCATTTGAATCCATTCAGTAGTTTCGGCGTGATGCGCAGCCGTGATACAGATAGACAGACAGACAGACAGACAAAAATTAAAAAAAATACAGTTTCGGCCTCAGTATCGGTTATAGAATGCCCTCCAAATATAATTTTCAAAATATCTTCAATGTACAGAATTGGACCTGTTACAGTTTTATTATAAGTATAGATTAATGGGTATAGATGAAACATAAATTCAATGATCACTCTCTCATTGTTATACGAGAAATACTACTTATAAGTCACTAGTCCCAATAGAACAAGTCCCCAAAGTAAAAGGTTAGCACACGTTATCTTGATCTGTAATGTAAGGGTTGTTTTAAAATTCCTGAGTGATATTGGTTCTAGTATTTAATTTGCAGTACCTAACCTACATGGTATTATTTACACAAATTAAAATTAGCTAAGGACATTCAATTACAATTTGTTGGGCTGTGTCAAATTTCTAGTGGGTGTTTGAATACCCTGCATTAAATTGCGATGGTTCAAATACCGCGCATTAAATTGCGAGGGTTTCAATACTTGCATTAAATTGCGAAGGTATAAATACCGTGCATTAAATTGCGAGGGTTTCAATACCGTGCATTAAATTGCGAGGGTTTCAATACCGTGCATTAAATTGCGAGGGTTTAACAAACTTGCATTAAATTGCGCCACCCCTGCGCAATTTAAGTTTAGATATCGTACGAAAGTGGTTCACATTGGATTGTGAACGGGCATTAAATTGCGAATGAGGGTTTATATACCTTGCATAAAATCGCAAATGAGTTCAAAATACCGTACAATAAAATGTATGGTGGAGGCCAATCGGGAGGTAGCAATGTCAAGTATTACTGATCCTGATCTGATGGTTACCCTGGTAGGGCAGAGGTTGTTCAAGGACTATAGTGTCGGTCACGGCATGGGGCATTCATCGGTATACCAAGCGGAAACCTATGCCATAATTGCCAGCATTAAAGAAATGCAAAGGAGAAATGTCAAAGGTAAAACCATTTGCATTCTTAGCGACAGTCAGGCAGTACTGAAGCCTCTGAATTCCTTCAGAGTTGCTTCTAAACTGGTCAAAGAACGTGTTACAGGCTGAACAACTTGGGAAGACAACAATGTCGGCCTTATCTGGGTACCTGGACACGAAGGCATCGAGGGTAATGAGAAGGCAGATAGACTAGCGAAGGCCAGCTCTTAGACATTTGGTTGGCCCCGAACCATTTGTGGGGTTCCATATGGAATATATCGCCAAGCATTTTATGAATATGCTAGAAACGAACACATGAAGGAATGGAGGGCAGCGTCAGGCCTAAACCACTCCAAAATATTCTCTAGCACAAGGGTGGACTGAGGGGTTAAATTATTATACCTAAACGGATCACAAATAAGGCACCTAGTAAGTGCACTCACAGGACATTTTGTTACCAACGAGCATTTACACAGAATGAGGCTGAACTGGTAATCCCGCACTGAACATGCAGCCTTCGGATCGGACAACATCACAGCTTCGCCATCGCTCTCTCCTGCAACAACCAACGAGTCACAAGCCAGCCAGTATCCCGGCCTCATCGGATGACCAACGCAATGCGGCTGCGGATGCAAGCCTGGTCGACCTTCGGCCACAACATGGCACAACACACCTGCACTACGGCCGGTCCTTGTAAGAAGAGCGGTACGCCTAGCAGCCGTCAGCCATACTCACTGCACACCTCGACTCACTGAAGACGTAGCAGCATCAGCTTCGACTCACTGGAACTGCATCCACTGGTATTGGCACAGCGACGAACGCAAGGACGAGCTGGCAAATGAAGACGTTCATCGACTTCCAGTCTTCGGGAAGAGTGATGTGGCTACTCAACATAACCAGATGGCACCACATGTGGTACAGTGACGCGATGAAAAGCAAGCAGCATCACATACAACGCGATAGATGGTGACACCTCCGAATCCTGAATCTCGCAAGCGAAGTTTCTCAAACGTTGAGAATTTATACAACATCCCGACATCAACTGTGGAGGGCTTCGGCCCTGACCGAGCATCACACCTCGTTCGGTCGGAGGATTCTCCTTTTGGTACGTCGCGCGTCGTTGCATCCCTAAAATCTTAAAGCGGGTTTCATTTTAATGAACCTTCAGTTTCCTTGAACCTCTTTCGGAACTCGTGGTGATACTGTAAGGCGTAAAGTTTGTGTGACTAGAAGTTCTAATAATCTGCTCTGTAAATTTTATAAAAGTTTAATATTTTTCAGAACAATACTAAGTTTTTCGACAGCAAGACTCGCGGAGTAGTTGGAAGGGTTCTTCTTATCGAAGTTAACTACAAGGGCGTGTTGGCTTAGGCAGCTCTTTTCTGATCAGTGGGTAATCTTGATAAGGATGCGTTAGAGTTGTCGTAAGCAGATTTGAATTTGATCCCAACATTAAATGTTAACGATCTAATTATTTCCTAGTTTTGGCTTTATTTGACTAGTCCATCAACTCTGTTAAGACTGACCGAGCAAATAAAGCTATGTGAGTATATTCCTCTATAGATCCACACACAGGGAGGCAGTGCCTCGTAGGATGGACGTCTTAGCGATGTCATTGATACGGGTGGCTGACTGACGTCGAAATACGGTGGTCTTATTTGAACTTTTCGGTGGAGGATACAATTGTTATTTTTATCAATATTACCTATTTAATCGACTGAGTCTATCATAATAATCGCTAATTATCCGGGGAGCAGTGGTAGTGAATCTATTGTAAAGATCCAATGCGACCAATGGATATTACGAGCCTTGTTTATTGTTGCCGCTGTACTTTCTTATTACTCGGGAATGTTCTCTGGTGATATTTCATGTAGTGCGGTGGGTTCGAATCTGTGATACGAACCTTACTAGCTTGTGTTATCAGAATCTATAATAGTTGTGATCAATACTCTTGTGATTTTAGTTCCTAGGCCGTTGGAAGATCAGAATAGGAAGCTGCTCGGATAGGGTTGGCCTTTGAGGGAAAGAATAATATTGGTGTACGCGCGGGTGAACTATTCCCGCGTCGATGGCTGGTCTTGTGGGAGATTGGCCGCTGTGGCAGGAGGATATTATTTATTGCGTTAAATGCAAGCATCTGTGAGTGAACCATGAGTGCAGTTGTCCACAGCTGGTACATTTAGAATGTCTGGCGAAATGCTTAAGAGTGTTTCTAACTTCCTTTGAAGAGCATGCCAATTTGTGTGCCAATATATCCTTCTCGAGTGACCCAGCACTCCCTCTCGATACAAGCCTTATCCTTGAGATCCCCTGGGATCAGGTGTTTGGTAGAAACTCAATTCAGGGGCACTCCACTAAGCCACACAGGCAGGAGTAATGAAACGTGCTTTTGATACTCCGAGAATATATAATAAAATACCTAGTTTAATAAAATGTAATAAATGCTTCTATGTAAAGAATTTTGAAAAAATATTATTTCAGAAATGGTATTATGAAGTAGATAGTCATAAATTTCTAACTAGGTAATTAAATTACGATGAATGTCTATTTTGACATTAATATTCTTATAATTTAAAAAAAGAAAAAGAAAGAGATTTATAAAGGACAGTGTATAATAAGATCAGTTAATGAACATTATTAATTTTATGATGGTTACATACTTGTTATTTTGAGAATCGATTATTAATTTACATTTAAATTAAAAATTTAATTTTCCAAAAAAAGGAAGGGATGTAGTGTACTGGTAAATTGAGTAAAGTTGTGGGTAGACAAGTTTATCGTCTCAAGCGGGCACACTACGCAGGCACTGAGTGGGGATGCGAGAAAGACATAAAACCCCCTCTAGTGTAGGAGGGGAGTTCAGTCGAGTGTCAACCACTGTGCGGGTCAGACGTAGTGTGTGCGTTAACGAGCCGATATAGTGTAGTGTTAATATTAACAAATATAGTGAACTCTACACCGATGTAGGGAAAATAGCTGCCAGGCTGAAGTGGGATTGGGCGGGACATATTTGTCGCATGAAGGCAGACAGATGGGCCAAGGTTGTCACACAATGGGTGCCGAAGGATGGACGTCGTCGTCGTGGAAGGCCTAAAAAGCGTTGGCGTGACGACTTAGACGCATTTAGGAAGGACTGGTCTGAGATGGCTCAGGACAGGGACATGTGGATGGTCATGGGGGAGACCTTTGCCCAGCAGTGGGACAATATAGGATAAATAAAAAAAAAATAACTAGCCGTTCCATCCAGCTTTATTATATTAGTACCTACTTATAAATAAAATGTGTTATTGAATAGATTTTGGGTAAGACAGGTAATTAGGTATAGGTAACATCAATAATTATTTGTATAATTTGTTATCTGAGTTGATAAATAGGTATGCCAAGTTAATAAAGTCCATAATATAAAATTGTAATTGATATTTAATCAACTGAAGAAAACAAAGTAACTGTCTACAAACTGATTGAATTAGTAGGCAAGATGACAGTTACAACCATCATTCATCACACATCCATTGATTTTTGGGGTGTATGTGTCCTTTTATTTTAGACCAACAGAAATTATTAAGGGCGTATCGGGCAAGTTAATTCTTTAAAAATTGATATGTTCGGGCGTAAGCACCATAATGTTACTAGGTATGTCGTTTACGACCCAAAACTAAAAATATATCGTTGAAAATTGTTAGGCGTAAAAGCGTTTGTATAATCTACGGTGGCGTTTACTACCATCGCGTTTATGATAATTAACAGTGGTTGCTGTTACGACACAAAAACTAAAAATATCTGTTTTATTTTCTACAAAAAATGGGGTCGTAAACACCATTTTTTGGCGAATTGGAAGATTTTAAATATACAGTTCGATAGAGCAGAAAAAACTGAGTAGGGCTTCATTAAAAAGTCATTTTCGCCAAAATGGTGGTTACGCCCTTTGAGCCCCGAGGTATCGATATAAACTAGATGGTTCAAAAAGTGGTAGCGAGAAATAGCGCCCTTGTGTCGCTATTTCTTTACAAGCCACATCCTGACAAATTTATTTTTGCCGAAAGGAGTGTCACTACTATCTATATGAAACTGTCAAACTATACGTAATTAACATAATAGAAATGTTAGTACACGTTTCCGCCACCAGCACAGGGTGGCGTGCATTTTTTTTTTTTTTTTGGGAATGATAGACGCTGTTGAACGCAGATGGCTATTGCAGCTTCACCGGACAATAGGAGGCGAGCGCTTGAAGCGCTCTAGCCTTTACGGCAGAAGTAGCGACGAGCACAAGGGCACCTCAGGGAGGCACGGCCTCGGCTTGGGCTGTCGCTTAAGAGAGGGCTGAGTTTACCACCGGTTCACAACGCGCCCCCACTGAGAAGAACCGGCAAGAAACTCAGTGGGGTGATGCACGTCGTTGCGGTCGCATACGTACGACCCTTCGGCCTCGCCGGCGAGACCGGTGTCTGATAGCTAGTGTAGCATACGGTTGTCGGGGAGGGGTCGGCGCATCCCGGTCCAATAGGACCGTCATGCCGTGCCGGCATACGTGCCGTGGTCTGCGGCGCGAGTCAGAAGGACTAGCGGCGTAATCGGCGGCGGCGCGGATTAAACTGTTCGCGTGACGGGACGCGGATTCAAAGTAGCGTTTCGACCCTTCTTTGAGGAACTTACGAAGGGGATCTAATTTGAAATCGGAATGCAGATCTACGTTCCGCATGTACCACGGGGCACCGACGGCGCGACGGAGGAAACGATTCTGGATAACCTGGAGGCTATCGATACGGGTGCGGGCGGCGTGTGCGAAAACTACACTCGCGTAAGTCATGATAGGGCGAATGCAAGCTTTGTATAATGTCAACTTATTTCTAAGCGACATTTTACTCCGCTTGCAGAGAAGGGGATACAGGCGACCTAATACGAAAGCCGCTCGATTGCGGACGGACCTAATGTGCGGGCCGAAAGTCATGCGGGAGTTCAAGGTGACTCCGAGGTACTTAACCTTCCTAGTCCAAGGGATAGGGCGATTGAATAGGGATATTGGGACTAGTCGTCTGTTGGGCCGAAGGCTCCGCGCGGAGAACATATTGGCGGGTCCCCGGGAGAAGACCACCGCGGCACTCTTCTCCGGGTTCACCTCTATGCGCCACGTACGGAACCATTGACCCAGGGCGTCGACTGCGGCTTGAAGAGCACGCGTCAAATAGGACATGTTCCTATGGGAATAATAGAGAGCGGTGTCATCCGCGTAAAGGGCGAGTTGGACTCTGCTCGAACGAGGAATGTCGTTCGTGAACAGGCTGAACAAGAGGGGAGAGAGCACGGAGCCCTGAGGGACTCCGGCCTGTATAGGATGGGGTGAAGAAAATGTGCCTTCGACCCGGTATCGAAAGGTACGATTCGAGAGAAAGTCTCGTATGATGAGTACGAGCCTATCGGGGACTCCTAACTGGAAGAGCTTGTATATCAAGCCGTTGTGCCAGACCTTGTCGAAGGCCTTGGCAACATCGAAGAATAGGGCGCCTGTGTAGACGGGCTTGGGCTGGTTGAGCCCGGTCAGGATGTGCTCCGTGAGGCGGTGCACCTGGTGGACGCAAGAGTGTCTGGTTCGAAAGCCAAACTGCTCGTCAATAAGGATATTATTAGAACTGACAAAGTCTTTGAGTCTCGCTAATAGCAAGCGCTCATAGAGTTTGCCGAGAGACTTGAGAAGACTGATAGGCCGGTAGCTCGCAGGGCTGCTGCGAGGCTTACCCGGCTTAGGGATACCTACTACATCCGCGTCTTTCCATTCGGCAGGAAAGACGCAGTGGGACATGGCTGCGTTGAAGATAGTCACTAAAAGACATATCAGATGGACAGGGAGAACCTTGAGAACGCGATTGGAGATGCCGTCGGAGCCCGGTGCTTTCTTCGGCTTAAGGCCTTTGATCAGGTCTTCCACCTCGGTTTGCGTGACCGGGGAGAGGGATTCGGTGGGAGTGAGGACCTGCGCTCTACTTCCCTATCCACAAGATCGAGGTGCAGGGTGGCGTGCAGTCCATATAGGCAAAAAAGTGTTTGCCTACCCTGTGATTTCCGGAACTATACATGATAACAAAAATAATTTATCTGCTCAATAACATTTTGTTTTGAATTATTTCATCATTATAAATAAGCAAAAGCTCGCGAAAAACTGGCATTAAACTATTCCTAGTTCCTAGGTACGCGGAGATTTAAATTTCCCGCGCGCCAAACCGCGAGACCCGCTAATCAAAATTTTAAGATTTTAAGATCGAAACTCTTAAATCCCACACATTCACAGATTTTTTTCTAACAAACTTACATACACCAGTAGGCACGCCGACCATTCAAACCATATTCAAACAGTATAGATGTCACGCACACCATGCAAAAATAGACAGTGCCTCTCGGGTGTGCTCGGGTCTGCTCGGGTGCTCTCGGCAGCAATGACGACCTTGGAGGAAGGACTAAACAAATGTTGACCAATAGCAGCTCAATCTTAGCCCAATGCATCGAACGGGATGGATGAGTGAGAATGGGTGATCGATGAATGAAAAATACTACAAATTATAAAATACCTAGTTTGCTCAAACTTCAAGATTTCATAATGACATCCATTTTTTGTTGGTTTTTATTGTATATTTTTGAAGTGAAACTTCTTATGCGACTTCCAAAAATGTTATCACATAACGCGTTAAGCGTTAAATGAAGGTGATAGGCGTTAAGTGATAGGTGTTGAACGTTAAGTGATAGACGTTAAGCGTTAAATTTGTTAAGGTTATGAAAGCGCTCATGTGACGCCGTCACTGAGTGAGTGGGTTTCAGTGGGTTTCAGTGGGTTTTAGTGGGTTTGAGTGGGTTTGAGTGGGTTTCAGTGGGTTTGAGTGGGTTTCAGTGGGTTTCAGTGGGTTTCAGTGGGTTTCAGTGGGTTTCAGTGGGTTTCAGTGGGTTTCAGTGGGTTTCAGTGGGTTTCAGTGGGTTTCAGTGGGTTTCGTCGGGTCGTGTGTGAGTGTGTGTGTGTGAGCGTGTGTGCGTGTGTGTGTGTGTGTGAGTGTGTGTGAGTGAGTGAGTGAGTGAGGGACCGACCGACCGACCGACCGACCGACCGACTAACCCCGGGGCTACACCTGCACGCGAATATTCGTGTCGCCCTGTCGCGATAAAACTTCGTCTTCGCCCAACGGCGAAGTCGCTGGCTACATTATCGTCCTAGCAAAAGCACGTGGTATTCGGGCGAATATTCGTCGGAATCAGTGTTGCCAGATGCATTGAGCGTATATAAATCTGTACAGCTAAAATAAGTGAATTGGTTAGGTAGGATTAAATAATAAAAAAACAGTCAACTGCAAGTTGGACTCGCGCATCCAGGGTTCCAGGGCATACTTTTGATTGGACGTATAGTTATTTTACTATTCGTCTAATACCTCATAAACTAAACCGGAAAACTCTGTTTGATAGTCGAAGATAAAAAATAATATCGACGTTTGTATTAACCACTAGATGTCCCGCGCAGCTCTGCCCTCGTAATTTTCTAGTGTTTCTTTCATATGAACCTTCTCTTGACAATAACAAACACAAACAAAAAAAGAATTAGCGAAATTGGTGTGGAGACTTGGGTCTAGAATTACTGAGGTCCAAATAATAATTAAAACACTGCTTCTTCAACTTAATCGTTTACTGGTTTTATTACAGAGTTTTATTAGCCACACAAAACATTTCACCATTTTCACATCATAGACAACTTGCTCAAAACCACAGACGCAGAGAGACTCTCTATGGTACAATCATCTTACTTTTTAATAATCTATTTCGGAACATCCTCCAAACCAGACAAAAAAAACAAAATATTTAACATTCAGTGAAATAGGTACATGATCGTGGATATTAGATAAATCTATAAATTACCTATCACAACCGATCACCACTAGATGGCTTTATCTTAAATTTAAATTGTTCTCAAAATCACAATTCTACAAATTATAGTACAGAGGATAGTACAATATTCAACCATTACAGAAAATTATAAACAAATGAACACAGGAATTTCTAAGTTATACAATAACAAACAAAATAGAATAATACACTGTTATTACAGCAAAGAGTTCTTATCAATACAAATACTGTTATCACTCACTTATCAGCAACCAAACACAACTTCTACAAAAGTTATAAAGAAAATGTTAAATACAATCAAGTTATGTATAATTAACCCTTATATCTCTTGACAGGTATAGCCTAAAATAATTAAATGTTAACATAATCAAAATATAATATTAGGAAAATAAATCATACATAGATATCAAATTTACTCGGCATTTTTACCTTTCGACCACTGCGAGTAGACTGTCCAGGTCGGACATTCTGTTCTGATGACATGGTTTCTGTCAGAGGGTCGTCTTCTGTTGTAGACTTTACAGAATCAGAGGGTGGAAGGTCTAATAATAATGGAATATCGTTACCTGACTGATCTGTAGTAACCTCCAGTTTATACAACCTTTGGACTGGTCGAACCTTCATACCTGTGGAGGTTTTTACCTGTGCAGTCCTTTCTACTCCATCTTTACCTGTAAATAACTTTTCAACAATACCTAAAGGCCATTTAATTCTCTTCTCATCAGTCTCTATTAATACTACATCACCAATATTTCAAATATTTTTGTTCTCTTTACCTTTCTGTACTAATAACGTAAGATATTCTGTTTTAAACCGATGTCTAAACTGGTTTCTAATTTTTTGCAAATACTGTAATCTTTTATTTAAATTATTAGCATCAATTTGATCAAGATCTGTGACATCAGTGTTTGATATTGGTTGTATGAACTTTGCTGGTGTCAATGGTTCTAAGCAATCACCTTTATCTTGATTTATATAAGTGAGTGGACGCCCATTCATTACTGCCTCACAGTCGCACAGAACTGTTTCTAGCTCATCATATGTTAAAAGAGCGTTACCAATGACTCTTTTCAAAAGATTTTTCATTATTCCTATCAACCGTTCCCAGTAGCCACCCCACCAAGCTGCTGTAGGTGCGTTCATCTTCCATGAGATACGATGTATTGTAGAATACCTCTGAACCTCCTCCCAATCTAAAGAAGAAAGTAAATTCTTGGTTCCTTGAAAATTAGTTCCATGATCAGACATAATTAAAATCGCGCGACCTCGTCTCGCGATAAATCTTCTTAACGTCATTATAAATGCTTCAGTTGATAACGATCGAGTCAGTTCTAAATGAACGGCACGATAAACTGCGCAAGTGTACAATACAATCCAACATTTTTCTCCATTGCGAAGATATAGAGGGCCAGCCAGGTCAATACCTGTTGTCTGGAATGGTGCTGAACAAGTGATACGCTCTGGAGGCAGAGGAGCAGTTGGTGCCTGTACTGATTTAGATCTATAACGATTACAAATTACACATTTTGAAATTACTGACTTTACAAGCCGTCTTACACCAATGATCCAGAACCTTATACGTAGATCTACAATAAGCTGGTTGGCACCTGCATGTTGAAGCTGTTCATGACGTTGTCTCACCAACATAGCGACTATCAAATTCTTGGCTGGCAGTAGATAAGGTATTTTACTACTTTCTGGAAATTCTGAAGACAAGGTAAGTTTAGTTTTAATTCTTAATATTCCTTCTTCATCATGAAAATGTATTAATTTACCACTGTCTTTCTTTAAATTTTCTTTATTTTCCTCTTGTATTAATTTAATTATTACCTTTTCTGCCCTTTCAAACTCACTATATTGTAATTCAGACTTTCTTTTATTATTTCTGTTTTTTGTATTATATATGAATCTAAGCATCCAAGCTACCATTCTGATTAATTTTGTATATTTAGAAAAGTACGCTTTTATATCGTTTAACATATCTGCATTTGTACATATTTGAACATTTACTGTTGTTTTCTTACATTCTATGTGTACCTGTCGCTTATCAACAACCACTTCTGAGTGCGGCCACAAGTCTGATGACTGGTATAACCAAGCTGGTCCCTGCCACCACTGACTGTCCAGGAGAGCCTTCGCGCTGCAACCTCTAGATGCAACGTCTGCCCAATTCTCCGTTCATTTTGGTAATTGATCTGCTGTGAATCTTCTTGGAATTCTGCAGTAATTTAAATAATTAATATACTTATACCATTCTCTAAAATTGTGTAGCAAGTCAGAAGGCAATTCATCATCCCATTGCAATTGTAGCTGCCAGGTTGCTTGTAAAATTAATTTTGGAGTTAACATGACGGGGGCTGTATAACCAATAGGGTCAAAAATTCTTTGTATGAGTGACAATAATGCTCTTTTTGTTATTGTACCAAGGTCCTTGAGTTCAGGTAGGTTTGTTGTATTACAATACAATTTGTCAGAGACGGTGTCCCAATTGAGACCTAAAACTAATATTACTTCCTTTCCCGACTCATTAATTTTCATTGGGGATGTGACCCACATACGCAAATTAAACCTAGCTTTTTGCATGATGGCCTTGGACTCGGTGATAAATTTATGAGCCTCTTCTTCTGTATCTAAACTAGTAATACAATTGTCCACATACCAAGATTGTCCCAATAATGATGCAGTTTCCTCCAACTCTCCTTTTACATTATTTAAATGATGTAAGAGAGTTGCTGACAATAGAAAAGGACTGGATGTAAGACCAAATACCACCCGACAATGTCTATATATTATAATGTCTTGAAGGCTGTCATTTTCCCACCATAAAATTTTTAAATAATTCCTGTCATCTGGGGGTAAACTAATTTGTAAAAATGCCTTTTGAATATCAGCTGTTATCCCTATAGCTCCTGTCCTAAAACTTGTAAGTAAATTAGGTATTAAAGATATAAAATTATTACCTTTTTCCAAACAGGAGTTAAGACTCAATCCATTTTTATCTTTTGTTGATGCGTCAAAAACTGGCCTCAAGGCACATGTAAGACTTTACTCTTTAATGACAGCTCTATGTGGAAGATAATGACCGGTATCATGCTCGACATCTATTGGTGACACCTTTTCTATAATACCTAAACTATGCCACTCTTGAAAACATTCATGATACTCTTGAAACTTGCCACTGGACATGAGCTTATTTGTAGTTGAGTGAAGTCTTTGCTTTGCCCTCTCATAGTTTGGTAATAAGTCTTCATGTGCCATATTAAAAGGAAGTTTTACTTCATACCTGCCGTCTTCACTGCACTTTATATTTTCTTGAAAGTATGCCATTACTTCAGACGCTTTCTCCTCCTTTGACTTTGTTTCTGCTGGATCTTGTATGCCCATCATCTCCAGCGACCAGTAATCTGTCAAGTCCATATTGTCATTAGAAGAGATAAATAAAGATGTAATATGATTGAAGTTTGCACTCACCTGCTTTCCTTGCAATGTCCACCCGAACTTAGTGTTTATAGCTACCAACCCATTTTGCTGAAGCTGCTTTACCTCTCCTGTCAGATAGAAACCTAAATAATCAGCACCAATTAATAAAGTTATCTCATTTGAGTAATGATGTTGATCTGTCAGAGATATTTGGTTTTCTTTCAAAACTTGTTTTAATACATTGTTAGATTTGAATCTAGGAACATTTTTACAAATAACATCTTGACCTAATGCCAATAAATCAGTACTAAACGAATTATTTAAACTAGAAAGATTTAAATTGTACAATTTGTGTATTTTAGATGTAGTTTCAGTACCGCCAAACAAACTATGTGTTAATATTTCTTCAGTTACTTCCGGAATCTGTAATTCTTCTATAATTTCTTTCTTAATATATGATCTCTGTGATCCACTGTCAAACAGTGCTCTGATAGGTAGTTTCTTCCCATTGTATTCTAATTGAACAACTACTGTTTGCAGCAGGGTTGTATAGGTTGTAGGAACATCTAATGTTGAGGAGGCTGTAGTTGTAGTAACATCTTTTGTATTTTCAACTTTCTTCTGCAAATTCAGGGCATTGCATACTGTGGTTGAGTGTCTTCTTGCACAAATTAGGCATTTTATATTATAAGCTTTGCAAGTCTTATAGGTATGGCCTTTTCTTAAGCAAACTGTGCATGCTTTCTTTTTATATAATACATCCTTCCTCTGTTCTACAGTTAATTGAGTTAATTTAAAACACTCTAAGCTACTATGGTTGTCTTTGTCACACCAAATACATATTGCTTTCTTTATAAAATCCTTTTGTTTGTAAGTTGATGTTAAACATTGAGCTGTGGATGGTGATACATTATTCTTTTTGTTTTCCGGTGCTTCCTGAGAAAATGTTGACCTTGCTATTTTAATGCGCTGATCACACTCAACTTCTTTTTGAAGAAATTTTAGTAGGTTACCGAGCTCATCCTCCATTTTTTTGTCATGTGCACCTGTACGTTGCCATGTCTTTAATAATTCCTGAGGTAGAGCTGATTCTACCATTGGTAGAATGAATGCAGCATGGTCTTTTGTGACACCAAGTGTTTCGAGAGCACGTAAATGAGCACTGACCTTATCATATAATGTTGCTAGATCAAGTTGGTCACCATCAGCTCGTTGCAATATTAATGCTAACAATTCCCGTACATATAATTGTATAAACAGGTCTTCCCGGGCATATCTAGATTTAAGGTGGTCGATGCACTTGGTATAATTATCTGCACTGATTGGATAACTTTCGACTAGATTTCGAGCTTCAGTGTTTGGTGTAATCGATTGTAACAAGTATGCGAATTTGTCTTCAGTGTCCATGTTGATATTTTCGTGAATTTTCCGGAACTGTCCCCAAAATGGTAACCAATTTTTTATATTCCCATCGAATTTTATAATTTCTATTTTTGGTAGTCTTATTTGAATAGTATGCTTGTCTACCGTGTCTTCCGTCTTTGAATTTTCTTTTGAGGCAAAATTATATTTTTCGACTATAAGAAGCCATCTTGAATTGTATTGGTCAACTTCGTCGAATTCCTTTTCTAACTCGTTTTTGTCTCCATCTGGAAGTAATTTGTTCTTGATATCCTCATCTAACTTATTAAGTTTTTCTTTTACTTCGAGGAGTCCTTTAAATGTGGCATTTATTTCAATTTGGGTTGAAGAGCTTTTTTCCGCCAATAATAAATTTTCTAATACATTGGCTTTCTTTGTGAATTGACCTCGTACTATAGACCTGTGTTTCTCCATTCTTGCAATTGTCAGGTTTCTTTCTCTTGTTCACGGTCGCCACGTTGTGGAGACTTGGGTCTAGAATTACTGAGGTCCAAATAATAATTAAAACACTGCTTCTTCAACTTAATCGTTTACTGGTTTTATTACAGAGTTTTATTAGCCACACAAAACATTTCACCATTTTCACATCATAGACAACTTGCTCAAAACCACAGACGCAGAGAGACTCTCTATGGTACAATCATCTTACTTTTTAATAATCTATTTCGGAACAATTGGTCTAGCCGTTCAGGCATGTTGCCGTGACCAAAGGAAACAACAGGGGGACAACATTTAAGATTATTATAATTTACTACGGAATAAGAAATCTGATATATGGCAACGCTGCTGCAACTGCAAGCCGAAGTGTAGCCAGTTCGGCGAAGTTTGTCGCGACAAAATCCTTTGATGCGTGTCAATTTACCGACAACACCGCGAAGGCATTCGTGTTCGCCCGAATACTTCGCGCTAGCACGAATTGTTTGGCCACACTTGTCGCGATAACGCGAATCTTCGCCGAAGCGCGTAGGTGTAGCCCCGCCATAACTGACTGACTGACTGACTGTAGAAAGAGACAGAACGAGAATGAAGTTTCACTTCTTCCGCTCGGAGGGACTCCTCCACGCACGCACATTTTTTTTATGTATGTAGTACTTACATAAATAAATAGATAAAAATATCACCCAGAGACGATCACCACAATCGAGAATCAAACTCTAGACCTTTTGCTGCCAAGCAATGGCAGCTAGGACCGCACCGTGGACATTCGAGAACTAAGTTTCCTTGCTATAAGTATCATTGCTACCTTGAGGTGTGTGGGTGAGTGAGTGAGTGGGCGAGAGGGTGAGTGGGCGAGTGGGCTAGTGGGCGAGTGGGCGAGAGGGTGAGTGGGCGAGTGAGGGAGTGGGCGAGAGGGTGAGTGGGCGAGTGGGCGAGAGGGCGAGTGGGCGAGTGGGCGAGTGGGTGAGTGGGCGATTGGGCGATTGGGCGAGTGGGCGAGTGGGCGAGTGGGCGAGTGGGCGAGAGGGCGTGAGGGCGAGTGGGCGAGTGGGCGAGAGGGCGAGTGGGCGAGAGGGCGAGTGGGCGAGTGGGCGAGTGGGCGAGTGGGCGAGTGGGCGAGTGGGTGAGTGAGTGAGTGAGTGGGTGAGTGGGTGGGTGAGTGGGTGAGTGGGTGAGTGAGTGTGTGAGTGAGTGTGTGAGTGAGTGAGTGAGTGTGTAGTGTGTGTGTGTGTGAGCGTGTGGGTGTGAGTGTGTGAGCGTGTGGGTGAGTGTGTGTGTGTGTTTGTGTGAGCGTGTGTGTGTGTGTGTGTGAGCGTGTGTGCGAGTATGTGAGTATGTGTGAGTGTGTGTGTTTGTGTGTGAGTGTGTGTGAGTGTGTGTGAGTGAGTGTCTGACTGACTGACTGACTGTAGAAAGAAACAGAACGAGAATGAAGTTTCACTTCTTCCGCGCGGAGAGACTTCACGCACGCACATTTTTTACCATTAGGTACATATTACCCAATGGTATAATACCTAGTTATTGAGTAGGATTATCACAGAATTTCACTGGAGTTTAGTTTAGTAATAAGCTCCTTGAGTGGTACACCTACCTACCTGCATCCTTCCTTCCCCCGGGCGCCCTTTTGGTAGGTACTCGCGACGACGACGCAGGGCCTACGCCGCGTCAGTCGTCACCCACCTCAGAGACGCATTTAGTAAGTCAAACATAAACCTAGAGAATTTAAACTCGTTGGACGTTTGACAAGTACTCTGTAAGTAGATGGTGATGGGAGTCCGATGACCAGGGAGGTGTCTGACGATGGATCAGTCACAGGAACTTCTTAAATAAATTTTCAAGATACCTTGCTGCTCTAATTTGGGGTTTGGGGTACGAGACGCCACGAATGATTCGTTCAGGGCCACATAACGGGAGAAGTGGCCGGCGCTTCAGGCTCAAGAGTCCATGGCGTACCAGCCGGTCGACCTTTGTACGTATAAACGTCAGCTCGTATATGTCTATATGAAGTGTGTTGGGTCAAGGCAGTTTCCCGTATTCGGGCATGGACCTATCGAGCTTTCGTATTGTTTTCTTCGGATTGAAAACGGGAATTCCCGCAGGTTGTGAATAGTCTTACTAGGTACCTACTGATAGAAGGAGGAATATGTATTGTTGTTAAAATTAAATTCCTACCTAATTGATGTACTTATTTGCTTATCAAAAGCATTACACGGTAAAGCGAGTATTTTCTTATCACTCTAGGACCGCAGTCTAATAGCACCTATGTATTTATCAAGACTTTTTACAATAGTTCACTCTTGACGTTCGAACGGATCGTACGTTCATTTCCCGCCAAAATGCTGCGATATTTTTTAGTATTTAGCTTGATTTTTATTTTATTTGCGGCTACTGGTGCTAAATATGTTGTTGATCCTGGGCCCACATATCCACCAACTAAAGGGCAAGTGTGGCCAAAACCGCAACATGAAGAGAAAAGGGACATTTATTACAAGTTAGTTCAATCAGCATTAAAATTAACGGTGAGTGTAAATGTTTTATTAAATTTCATTAAGCCTAACTTTTAGCTAGGTACCTACTAGCTTCACTATTATACAATTATTTTTAAACACAAATATGAACTTTGGTAAAATTATTGATTTTTGTGCTAAACGCAATATTCGGAACGGTTCCTAGTTCGGATTGTTCCTATCCAATCCAACGCCAACGTTTCAATTTTTTATTTAGTTATCTCTCGCGGATGTTATAGGTATGTACTCGTACATACCTTATTTATTATGACTAAAATAATTGACCTACTATATTTTTATGTAGTTTGTGCTACAGCAATCTTTTATAAGTTTCATTTAAATATTTTTTTTTGTATCTAATAAAACGCTAATATGAGACTATAATTACGTATTAAATAACTTTATTTTATTATAGTAAGTACTTATACATACTTACTTACTTTATTTTACTAGTATTTTTTGTATTCTATAAATATTTATTATTATTGTATTTTGTTGTAATTTATTTACGTATTTACTATTTTTTGTAATTTATTTTTATTGTACTTGTATTTTTTGTAGTTTTACCAACAGGCCCTTCAACAACTTAAGTATTTCATGCAGAAAACTGCCACTCTGTTTCCTTTGGTTCTAAAAGTTACCAAACGTCTACCAAACAGCACTAACTTTTACAGGTAAAAGACCAAACATGCGACATATTGACAAAGGCAGTAGGCCGATACACTGCCACTATAAGGATCCTTCACCACATTGCGTGGCGACACTCGAAGCGAGCCCAATATAACTCGACACACCCAACAAGTGCTGATGAAAATTACAAAGGGACATTCAGCGAGCTAGGAATATATCTAACGTCGCCTTGTGAAGAGTATCCGTATATGGGAATGGATGAGACTTGTGAGTTATTAATTTGGACTTGGGACTGGTTTGACCAATCTCGTGTAAGATTTCATCCTCAGTATAATATGTTTTACCTTCACCAAATTAAAATTAATCGGAAATTCTCTCTCACGAAATTCCAATCTTTTAAATCTTTAGTATATCTAAGCTAGATTTTAATATCCTAGGAGATTACACACTGTGCTTTGAGTCTATGAAAACCAGACAAATAATACTAATACTTATATTTTGGTAAATACAAAATTAGAGAGATTAAACTTAGGGGGAATCGAACCCATGATCTATTGGGTAGCGGCCAGGCAGGCTAACTACTAGACCATCGGGAAATAATGCCGTCTTCATATGGCGTTGGGTTCTAAGGTTCGAGCGGTGAGTACAGTCGAATATTTTATGAGAAGTTACAAGGAACAATCATTCGTCAATTTTGCTGCCAGTACAGCGTTACGGAGACAGAGTCCTGTCCTTTGAATTGCTGTATAAGCTACTTCACTTCCATCTATGATAGCATCACCGCTTACCACCAAACAGGTGGAATGGGTGGTCAAACCCTAAATTAAACACATGTTAGTATATAGACCGAGAACCATTTTGCTTCGTATCTTATGATCACAAATGTATTTAGATCAACATCCAGCGCATCTAAGAATAGTATATACTGAGCTAGTTAGGCTTTCTCAGATATGCAGGTTTTCTCACGATGTTTTCCTTCACCGAAAGCTAGTAACAATCGCACAAAGACGATTCGCACATGATTAATTAAAGAAATCAAAGGTGCGAGCCGGGATTCGGACTTGCGCACCTTGTTTCCAAGCAAGCGCTCACCCACTGAGCTGTTACAGTTTACAAGAATGGCATAACACCGAAAAAATCCTATCAATTAACCAATCTCAAAATGCGAGTACGTCGATGTTTTATCAAAACCTGCGTAACTGTGCCCACTTCATTCTAGATAACCTCACAATATCGTCATCATCGAGTCTCTATAGTGCATCGATCTGGGGCATATTGAGAGGGCTGGAGAGCTTCTCACAGTTATTCTACTTATCTAACAACTACTCGGTAAGTAAATCACTATCGTACATTGAGTGATACGTTATACCTAATTTAAAATTTAATTTTGTGGCCTTTCAAACTCTTCCAAAAATAGACAATAACAAAGTCATAGAACTTAATCTCCTTGTTCTTGTCGATTGATAGGAATCACATTTCGAAAAGTAGAGGTGTTATTCAACTAATATCCCTACGAGTATGCCTAGTACGAGAAAGATTTTCATAGCGAGCTTAAAAAAGCATTTATAATCTTTTAGGAAGTCTTCATTAACGCCACAGAAATCGTAGACTTTCCGGAATATGCTCACAGGGGATTACTTCTGGATACCTCAAGGCATTACTTATCTGTCTCGAATATACTGAAGAACTTGGATGCGATGGAAATGAACAAGATGAATGTGCTACATTGGCACATCGTTGATGATCAAAGCTTCCCGTACCAGAGCAAGAAGTTTCCACTTTTAAGGTTCGAAGTAGAATTGGACTATGGTCACAATAATGAATAAAGTAACATAATAGGGACTTAAAAACATAGGCTCTCCTCCTGGGGCTTTCGGGCAAAAAGCTCTTTACTCAAAAATTCAACACATTTTCTTTTTTTAGTCAACCAACCATCCATTTAAAAAGAAGGGTTTATACTAGTTGGACGTTTTGCTTTTTTTTGGTGCATCGTAGCTATTAAATGACTGAACGGATTTAGATACGTTTTTCTTAATTTGAGTTAACTAGATATATTCTTTTGACTGACAAAATGTTTTTTATATTATGTTAGTTAAGTAAATTCCTTATGAAAAATTTGCTGGAAATTTCCATATGCATTCCTTATACTTAGTCATCTTTATATTTTACAGTGAACTTGGTGCATACTATCCTACGATGATCTACACGAAGACGAATATTAACAAACTGGTAAACTACGCGAGGGATAGGGGAATCAGGGTGATTCCCGAGTTCGATGTACCGGGTAAACTATTATAAAATAGCTTTTCTAAGTGATTTTCAAAATACCCAGTCAAAACTAAAAATAAGCTTATTTTATAGTGCTCCAAAATCTACGTAGGTTTCTGCGCTCTCGACTTGCTGATTTTCTGTACCTGCATTTTATTTTATTTATTACTAGCTGACCCACGCAGCTCCGCCCGCGCTGTGTTTACGTTAACTAAACTTTCAATATTATATGTAGGTACATTCGCATAGAATACAAAACCTCCTTTTTTAAAGTTGGTTAAAAACTTGGACCCACTTTGTACTTGCCCTCCGAAGTACGGAGACGTTTAGTTCAAATGGCTTTAAACGGTCACCCATCTATTTGATGACCTTACCTAACGTTGCTTAACCTGATCGATTTCCAAACATTGTTAACAACTGTGTATGGGTGTTCCCTTACAAATATTTATTATAATTATAATGAAAAATTAATGTTGTCTTTTACTTACGCGAATATTACACATTAAACAATTACATTATTATTGAGAAAAACATGCCAAAGGAGTATGCAGAACTATTAGGACATTGCCTTACATCAGGCTATCTATTGTGGAAGGAGCAATTCTATAACCAAGTAGATGGAGTAGCAATGGGCTCGCCTGTATCTCCAGTAGTTGCTGACATTTTTATGGAAGACTTCGAGGAGACAGCCCTCCGAACTTCACCTGTTACTCCGAGATTCTACAAGCGGTATGTAGATGACACTTTCACAATACTACCATCTGATAAAATAACTGTATTCCTAAATCATCTTAACTCCATCAATCCAAAAATTCAATTCACAATGGAGTTGGAATCAAATAACTCACTAGCTTTCTTAGATGTATTAGTAATACGTAATCCTGATAACACCTTGGGCCATACTGTGTATAGAAAACCAACCCATACAGATAGGTACTTGAATGGTGAGTCTCACCATCACCCAACACAGTTAGCTACTGTCGGTAAATCTTTGTTTCAGAGAGCACGCGGAATCTGTGATGATGACCATCTGAGCGCTGAGTTGCATCATGTCAAGCAAGTACTGCATGACAACAAGCTCCGAGTCCCGCGCCGCCATCATAGTGAACGTGTCAAACCAGCCACTGTCGAGAGTCAGCCTGCTGTTCTACCATATGTTAGAGGGGTTACAGACAAGATTGGCTATATCTTAAAGCGAGCTTCGATCAAAACTTATTTTAAGCCACCAAGGAAGATTAGTCAGTTTTTACCACCTGTCAAGTGCCATATACCTCTACAAGATGCAGGAGTTTATAAACTCGATTGTGACTGTGGGCTCTCCTACATTGGGCAAACAAAGCGTGCAATAAAAACTCGCGTTAAAGAACACATAGCTGATGTGAAACACCGACGCTGTACGAAGTCTGCAGTATGTGAACACGTTCAGGATCGCACCCACCATTATATTAGATTTGATAAACCACAAATCCTCGCAAAAGAACACCGATTCCTGCCTAGGATGATTCGTGAGGCTATTGAAATCAAAAAACATCCTAATTTCAATAGAGAAGATGGTTGGGTGTTACCACCGGCTTGGGATCCTGTGATAAATATAATTAAATCCAATATCAATCAAAACACTGCACGGCCTCAAGATACTGTAAGCTCTTACTGCGTAGATCGGACCAACAATAATAACTAAGAAGACCTGAGGGTACACCGGCATAATTGTGACATAAGGACGTTCAACATCTCAGTCCTCCCGTGACCATGGGTGCTGCAAAGCATTCGAAACGTCGGGATAGTAAAATCAATAAATAAACCGCGATAAAATCCGTAAAAGTAGTTTAATTTCAATAATGAAAAATTGTTAAATCGGAGCAAGCGTAGAACCAACTACACATTTTGACTTTAGTCCCCTCTCCCAAGGGAACCGTGCCGAATGTCGGGATAAAAAGTATCCTATGTCCTACCTCGGAGTATTAACTCAAATCATGCCAAGTTTCGTTTCAATCCATCCAGTAGTTTCGGCGTGATGCTCAGCCGAGATACAGACAGACAGACAGACAAAAATAAAAAAAAATACATTTTTGGCTTTAGTATCGGTTATAGAATGCCCTCCAAATATAATTGTCAAAATATTTTCAATGTACAGAATTGGACCTGTTACAGTTTTATTATAAGTATAGATTTTGGGAAATTTGCTTCCTTGTATTACAGGACATACGAGGTCATGGGGTGTGGCGTACCCCAACTTGCTAACAAAATGCTACGACAACAACCAGCCGATTGGCTTCGGCCCAATGGACCCCACAAACGAAGCTACATACAAAGTTTTGCAGAGTCTATTCCAAGAGGTGCAAGAACGTTTCCCAGATAAATATTTCCATGTCGGAGGCGATGAAGTGGAGTTGGATTGTTGGTGCGGAAGTTTAATTTCGCATAATTACTAAACTTTAACTTTTGACATGAAGGTATACCAACTTCTAATTTCAGGTCATCTAACCCCGAGATGCAAGAGTTCATGAAGAACCAAAACATGACGACGCCGACTGAGCTACATGCGTACTTTATGAACCACGCTATCCCACTTCTGGGAGACCGTTCCAAGGTCATCGTATGGCAGGTGTGTTTACAGAAACTTACTGAATTAATTGCGGTTGAAAAACACGATAATAATGGTGCAATTCAAATATTTCCGCTCGTAGTTCATATAACCCCAAATATTTCCTCTACATATAAAATTACTTGTTCTGACTGATTCACTGATCAACGGACAGGCCAAACCGCTGGCACTAGAAAGCTGAAATTTGGACAGTAGTTTCTTCTTATGCTGTAAGCATCCACTAAAAAACGGTTTTTGAAAATTCCACTTCTAAAGGGGTTAAATGGGGTGGATAAAATAATAGCGAGCGTAGCCGCAGGGAATTGTTAGTAGCTTTATGAAGACTGACTGCATCTAGATAAAATAGATCATGCAAATTGTTATAGAATCAAAAAATCATACAAAATACAGAATATGACAGTCACCTGTCGTGGTCCTAATTCCAATCATTATTTTTTTAAATTTAAATAAACTAGAGTAGAAACAAGCAATCTTAGGATATAATAATAATGTCCTCCTGGCCGATACGACCACAGCGGCCAATCGAAAGTCTATGCAAGCAAGACATTCGAGACAAAAAATATTACCTAAATCTTTTGAGCACGATAATTTCACAATTTCACTAGGTACAGCCTTCAGAATACAGCAATGAAAACACACTGCTGCTTGCCGATATATTTCTGGCATTGCAGAGACAACTACCTGAACGGTCCTTTGCAGAAGGGATACGTACGTAATAGTAAAATCTCTATAAAAAGTTTTTATAGAGATTTTACTTTAGTTCTTCATTATTATTATTAACAATGCATCACCAGTTTAACATGTCCTGTGACACAGCACCGTATGATAATTACTTTACAGGAAGTATTTGATGAAGGAGTACCGCTGTCGAACGACACCCTTATTCAAGTATGGAAAGGTGGTGAAATTTCAGAAATGATCCGAGTGAGTTTAGTTTATTTATTATTTTTCTTTATTTGTTAAGGAATAAAACATCGTGTGATCCTGAGAAGTCTATTTAAGTATCCCTTAACCCCTTTTCACTGTGCATATTTGTGCTGTGCACCTTCAGCCGAGCCGATTCACGTCCACTGCTGACCAAAAGGCCTCCACCTTAGAAGAGATAGGTTGCCACCATCCCCATGCTTGGCACGTGTCTTAGGGATCGCAGTAATACAATAGAAAGACGCTGCTACCAGTTTTCTTGTTTTCCGTTAGTTTCCTCTTACGGACACCCTCGGGGCTACGGGGCTCAACACAATTCAAAAATTCTGACTATAATTGTCTTATATGAATATATATCCTAACATTTATAAATAGTAGTGTGTATTAAGGTAATAGTAGTGTTGCGATGGATAGTTCAAGGTGTAATTAATTACACTTGGGCCTCTTACCCATTATTGTAACTGGCCTGCTGTACCTTTCTATCTATTAAAAAAGTTAACTACTTAGAAATTGTATTTTTCAAAACACGTTATTTTGATACTGTTATCGCTTGTTATAAATACAAAGAACTTCTGCAATGTAAACAAAATACTTATCTTACTTTTATGTGGATTGTCCCAAGATACATATTATAATAATGTTTGTTTATTTGTTATCGAATGCTCGGTCAGATGTCAGGCGCAATCTGTCAGGACTCGTTCAGGGAAAACACGCTGCAGCATTAACATTCATCATTATTTATTACCACGAAAAGGTCGAAAAGTTGATTGCACAGACATTTTAGCTATAATATATTGAGCTATAGTCAAAGGATATTAAGCCTTTTTCAGCTTACCTACCTTTTAGAGGAATAGTTAGCTCTTAATTTCATTCAATCTTATTAAATTTCTTGTACACGCACAATAATATAAAAGCCAGCTTAACTTATAATTAAGTTCTCTGTTCTCTAACAGAAAACCTCAGTGAGAGATGGTTCGTTACTCTAGTAGCATAGGGGACAATGGACATATACTGAGATCCCCTCACCTCAGCCACTAACACAGTGAGTCTTTAAAGAGGTACCTACCATTACTCACCGAACATCACAAAGTCACGTTCCAAGTTCTCATTGTATGAGATCTGGGGGTCTGGAGGTATTGGCACAGGTCTTCTGTCAGTCGGAGGTAGTTCTCTAGTTGGGCTGCTACGAATTTTATCCTACGTCTCCCAACTCCCCCAAATTCGGAAGTTAGTTATATTCCTGAAGCATTTCACCCGTTATACATATACCTACATCTTTGAGCATTACACTACGTGTTACCTTACCACAGAACATTATGTGGATATTACCAATGCCTGAATAAGTTCTATACACCAAGATAAATTATCTAGATAATAATAATAAATAGTAATAATAAATACACTTTATTGTACACCAAAAGTTACATGTAAATTGAATAATACGTAATAATTATAACACAAAGGCACGGAACCTCAGTCTCATAATGCTGTAAAGCGAGAGCTACGTCAATAAAATCCGTAATTAAATCTGTGAAAAATAGTTTTAGTAATGTATGTTTTAATTTGCAGATCCTAACAGCAGGCCACAAGCTGATATTCTCATCAGCCTGGTACTTGGATCACTTAGGCAGCGGTGGAGACTGGGAGAAATTCTACACCGTCAATCCTCGAAAGATGATACCCTTGTATTGGGAACTTAATGGGCAAAATATTGTAGGTGGCGAGGCTTGTATGTGGGGGGAAGCGGTGGATGATAGTAATGTTATCACCAGGTAGTTTATTTGATAGCTTGTATTGATAGTTATATGCATAAATGCGGGAGTAAAATTCGGTGCAAGGGAATGTCCAGGGCCCAGTTTGCTTTTACAAAAGCTTATAGCAAAAGAAGGTGGATAGTTTTACACATTTGGTAGCCTACTAGTCTTATAAGACCAGTGGCGTGTCAGTGGCTGGTCACTGACCTAGGCCCCAAGGCTGCTAAATTTAACCTAAAACGATAATAACGTCTCAGTGGTGTGACACCATTGGTTATGGTTATTTTAGCCAGAATACCGAATTTGTCACAATCGTAATGGAGTCTTAATAGGATGTCGCTGGAATGGAAATTGTATGTGATTTTATTAAAATTAGCAAACTTGGGGCCTGATTGGTACCAGGGCTCCACATGCGGTGGTCTGCAGTGTCAGGTATATTGCCGCAAAGCTACAGTAAACATTGCTGTGTTCTGATGTGAGTCACTGTGGCAGGTGAAATTAGCGGTCTCGAAAGACTCAACTGTCTCAGGTGATGAGCGGCAGGGTTGGTGTGTCACTAGTTTACTAGGTGGTAGGTTCCTTGTGCAAGGAACCGTCCACGTAGGTTCCACCGCAGTGTCAGATATTCTGCCGCTAAACAGCTGTGTGTAAGCATTGCTGTGTTCCGGCGTGAAAGGCACTGTAGCTGATAAAATTACCGGACACAAAGACTTAAATATTAATGTCTTAAGGGACGGCAACGCGCTAGTGATTCTTCTCACGCGGGTGACTGCTTACCATCAGGCGGGCCGCACGTTTGCTTGCCACGTTTGTTTGTAATTTGGTTGTATAAAAAAAGTAAACTAACAAAAAAATACAAATAAATTAGCAGATCATGTTTATATTATACCGTAAGTCTTACTTGACTGATCGGTGTGGAGTATGAGGTAGTTTTACATGATAAGGTAGTGTTGATGCAGTTCCACCTGATTGTAAGGTATCATACAGTCGCGGATGGAAGTGAACCAGCTAAGTTCTCCTGCAAAGATGGCATGCAAATAACATATCTACCTTTCGGGTTTCGTTATATTTGCTAATGCTCTATCGTTATAAAGCATGCATCCTCGCAGTCGCTCTGCTATCGGTTGAGAGATAATGATAAATTTCCGTCTCTTTTGTGACTGGCACAGCGGCTGTATCACCGCCAGTTACCAACAGATGTTATCACGGTTAAGCACGAATATTGAGTTAAGATAGAGTATTCTTAATAGTATTCCATGTCGATCCGACTACAGGAAGAGAGCACGAAACCAATCCCATTGCAGCGAGGTGTGGGACAGGGAGACGTTATTTCTCCGAAACTGTTCTCAAACGCATTGGAGGACGTTTTCAAGCTCTTGGACTGGTACGGATTCGGCATCAACATCAATGGCGAATACATCACTCACCTTCGTTTTGCCGACGATATAGTCATTATGGCAGAGTCGCTGGAGGACCTCAATACGATGCTCAGCGACCTCAGTAGCGTTTCCCAACAGGTGGGTCTTAAAATGAACATGGACAAGACGAAGATCATGTCTAATGTCCATGTTGCACCCGTACCGGTAGTTGTTGGGAACGATACACTCGAAGTTGTTGACCACTACGTATACCTAGGACAAACTGTCCAGTTAGGTCGGTCCAACTTTGACAAAGAGGTCGCCCGAAGAATCCAACTCGGATGGGCAGCGTTCGGGAAACTACGCGATATCTTCTCGTCCAAAATACCGCAGTGCCTGAAGACGAAGGTTTTTAACCAGTGTGTGTTGCCAGTGATGACATATGGTACTGAGACGTGGTCTCTAACGGCTGGCCTTTTAGAAAAGTTCAGAGTCACACAACGAGCCATGGAGAGAGCTATGCTCGGAGTTTCTTTGCGCGACAGAATCCGAAATGTGGAGATTCGCCGAAGAACTAAGGTCACCGACATCAGTGGCGTGCAGTCCATATAGGCAAAAAGTGTTTGCCTACCCTGTGATTTCAAATATCTCTATTACATGATAACAAAAATAATTTAAGTGCACAATAACATTTTGTTTTGAATTATTTCATTATTATAAATAAACAAATTCGCGCGACATGTTTGAATGAAATAAATCAGCTGAGCGCTCCGCGTCAAAGCGGGCGAGCGCGCAGCAAGTGCAATGAACTATTCCTAAGTACGCGGAAATTTAAAGTTCGCGCGTTCGAGCCGCGAGGCCCGATCAAAAAGGCAAAATCTTTATTTGCACACATTCAAACGAAAAGTTACTCACACCTGTAGGCACGCCGACCATGCGAACAGAATAAATGTCACGCACACATGCAAACATGATACTCTAAGATAGGCATAAGATAGGCACTGTCTTTTCGGTGACAGTCGATCCCTGATTGGTCGATCCAATATACTCTTTTAGATGAGTCAACCAATAAGGAGCCCGATGCGTCGAACGAACGCAATACGTTATACTACAAATTATAAAATACCTAGTTTGTTCAAACTTCAATATTTTATAATGACATCCATTTTTTGTTGGTTTTTATTTTCATTTATACGATTGTTTTCGTTCGGTGCAGTATGTTCGAAAAAGTGACTACTCCGTGTATTATTATTTTATTAGTGTTTCCAAATTAAAAAACTTATAGTAAATGGAAGTGGTAACGTGTGTTCGATGTTCTGGCCAAGTGTGTATAGAAAAATTAAAAAATCACGCATTTTCGTCCCTTTCTTACGAAATTAAAAGAAAAATAATTGAAGATGGCCGTTGTATGCCGAATTTGGAATTAATTCAGGTCAAAGGTAAAGTCACGCGAAAATTTAATAATAAAGAATATAAATAAGAATACCTACTCGTAAATATCTATTCATTTTGCAACTGATTGCAGTCACTTTTTTGTTTGTACGCGTACCAATAAGCAATCGGGTCTTTATCAAGGCCACTTCGTGTATCCTTAAATTAATTTGTCTATAAAATCAGTTAATTTTTGGATATTTGAGGTGGCATATTTACAATCATCTTAGTGTGTGTGTACATGTGTGTAACTCGCAGTCTCTCTCATATTGGTAAGATTTTTTACTCTACTACAAGAATAGAAGGGTTATGTTTTTAGAGTGTGTATGTATGTCTGGTACTTCCTACGTACTCATTAGTAGTGGAAGTGAAATAGAATATGTATTTAAAAAAAACAGTAGGTATTAGTTACTCAACAAACAATTAAGTAGGTATGTTTCTTTTGTGTTCACATCATTAAATTAAAGTCAATTTAGTTTTGCCTACCCTGTCATATAACCCAGTGCACGCCACTGACCGACATAGCTCTCAGAATCTGCAAGTTGAAGTGGCAATGGGCAGGCCACATCGCTCGAAGAACCGATAACCGTTGGGGAAGAAAGGTTCTCGAGTGGCGACCACGAACCGGAAGACGCAGCGTTGGCAGGCCTCCCACTAGGTGGACAGACGACATTGTGCGCGTCGCAGGTAACCGGTGGATGCAAATAGCCAATTGTCGTTCATTGTGGCGTTCTAAGGGGGAGGCCTATGTTCAGCAGTGGACGTCTTCCGGCTGATGATGATGATGATGATGATGATTCTTAATAGAATATTTAGGTATAAGCTGACTTACTGGCAGCGGTCCCTAAATCTAAAACTAATGGAGTCTGCCCAGTAGACAGATCCATAAAATGACCGTGATATGAACGTACGTATCAGGCACGGAATAGAAATGACGGAGGCTAATATGCATTCAAAAGTTCCCGAAACCAAGTCTGTGACATAAACAGTACATTTCATACCGTAGCGGCAGTTGACGTCATAAATTCATCTTTTGAATTTTGACAGGAACGTGCATGGCACGACCGGATACACGACGTTCTAGTGGACTTTGCTTCATATAGTTATAAACAAAGAGTATTCTTTATGTCCATAGCTCTGTCATAGTATGGCCCGTTAATTGTATGTTTGGTGTGTTCTTTAGGGTCTGGCCACGGACGAGTGCCGTGGCAGAGAAACTATGGAGTGGTGTAAGCCACATGACCAGCCGAATACCAGACATAGTGAGGTGTCGCTTGGAAGAACATACTTGCCGTATGAACCGACGCGGTGTTAACGCACAGCCTCCAAACAGGGCGGGTTTTTGCGTTACAGAGTGAACGGCAGAAATTGTTGAGATATATTTACGGTAGATTGTAGTATTTTTTTTACTTTTTTGCAAGGTTTTATACTTAATACTTATACGATTAAATGTTTTAGCTACTACTTTTGTTTTACTGATACCTAATACTCATACTTAGGTAGTGCTTCACCATAATTCATAAGCGGGTGATACAGGCGAAGACGTCAAATCGCAACCCAAGAATTAACAAGAATCCTGTTTAATTAAAAGGAATCGCTGTAACGCATAATGACCGCAGATGAACAGTTATACTACTTATATGTACTTCAGCATGAAGGGCAGAAGAGCCACAAGTTCTATGGCATCTCAGGGAGCAAGTTCACGGCCGGCATAGCCTTTCGCTTAGAATACAGCTTGGCAAGATCGCCTACGTACAACCCGTTGGTATTTTATCCTTCGCGTACCGGTAAGTATCTGTTTTAAATGGTAGGGTTTCATTGTGATTAGGCCAAAGTAGTAGATAGTCAGTTGGGCTATTTGGGGCTGTGGGATCTAACACCAAATATTGAAATCAGAGACCGATTTAGAAGCTTCTGATCACACTGTCCTTAATTCAGTCACTGAATCAATTACCCGTTAGCGCGTGACGAAGTCAGACGTGTCTTTTACATTACAACGAAGGATGGCGCCAGTCTTGTCCAGACACCAAAAAATTGGCCTTTGCTTAGCCCTGACCGTTGGCTTAATTAAGCCAACAATTAATAGTATTTTTTTAAGTTTTGTACAATAGAATAGAATAGGTACACTTCGCGTCGAATACATAACCGCCTTTTTTTTGAAGTCCGTTAAATACTATAACCCACTTTTACATGACCTCCAAAGTACTTACGGAGACGCTTAATTCAAATAGAAATAAACGGTCACCCATGTTTGTTATGACCTTGCCTACCGTTGCTTAACCAGATCGATAGCCAAAATTTTATAACAACTGTCTAAGTATCTCCTTATTTTAATTGTATTACCTAGATACATTTACGTCAAAAACATAACCTCCTTTTTTTGAAGTCGGTTAAACACTAGAACCCACTTTTACTGTGAACCAAGTTTCAAATGGCATTAAACGGTCACCCAACTTTGTAATGACCTTGCCTACCGTTGCTTAACCTGATCGATTGCCAAAATTTTTTATCAACCTGTCTAATAAGTGTCTCCTTATTAAAATGAAACTCGCAATATGCTCGCAATTCACTTTCTGAATACATACATTAAAAACCTACCTACACGTCCTCACACACGGAGAGCCGCGCAGCGACGGAGTTGAAATTCAGTGACTAAATGCGATTACACCTTCCTAAATGCGTTTCTAATTATGATTATAAATGATTTAGTCAGTTATAAACCATCCTGGCTTCTGAATTTAGAATCCTAACTTGCTAAATGCGATTACACTTCACTGAATTCAGTGAATAACTCATTTAGCTTCCTAAATTCAGGAAGGTGTAAAGGGCTATAAAAACAAAATAAAAATATTGAATCATTTAACTTAGCAGGTTTACACCTATGTGTATATCCTAACCTAACAAAATATTTGAATTTACTATATTGTATTATATTAATTACTAGCTGACCCGTGCAGCTCCCGCCTGCGTTTTTATTGCCTACAATAAAAATGCTCCGATGTCCAATTTTTTTCGCATTCTCATTCTTCTTCTCGGAAAAAGGGGGCAGGCGCGGTCGCAGCCAAAGATTTTGGGGGGGGTCATATTGGACAGATCGTGGGCGTGGGTTATGTATCTACATATAAATATGTATTTACAACCCCCACCAAAGTTTGGCTGGAGGAAGAATTAGCAAGTTGCGTTGGGATATTTTGGGAATATCTGAAATCCAAAGAGAGGGATGGATACGATAACCCTTGATTGCGGCAATATGCTCTTCTTCCGAGAAGGAGACCGAAAATACCAGGCTGGTGTTGGGTTTCTCGTCCGTAAGTTCCTAATTAACAAAGTCTTAAAAGTCGATAGTGTGTCGAGGAAATAGAGGCTTTGTATGAGGAGATAGCACAAGCCATGCATACCTCCAGAAGCAAACTTCATCGTTGTTATGGCGGGACTTCAACGCGAAAGTGCGCACGTGGAATGGCGATGAGTTGGGAGTGGGGTCGTATGAGTATAAGTGGCGGGACCAAAAGGGGCCAGGGGCTGGTCCAATTCATAGAGAAGGAAGTACTCAATGCGATGAACCTTCTTCAAGAAGCGATCATCTAGGAAGTGGACGTGAATAAGCCCCAATGGTTCAACCAAAAATGAGATCGACTTCATCAATACGAACAAGAATCACATATTCAATTATGTCTCCGTGATTGGTAAGGTTTAAACTGGTAGCGATCACCGTATTGTAAGAGGAACATCGAATATCAATGTCAAGCTAAGGTCTCGTCTAATGAAGTCCACGCTTCGTCCGGCATCTGCTTTAATTCTGGACCCCGAATACACAATCGTCTAGCCCAACATATAATGCATAACTGCGGATGAGTTAAACCATTGGTTGATGTAAACTGTCCACGCAGTAGGATCCAAGCTTTTTAGGTGCCCACGCCACAAAAAGCTTCAGAAGCTCTCCGATACAAACATTAAGTTAATGGAAAACCGGATTGGGATAAGACTGCAACCTTTAGCTAATATGATGAAATATGACGAATCCAATAGACTAATTTATAAATCGCTGCTACACAACTTGCCTTCTACTAATACGGCATGTACTAAGAACACAATTGAGAGAAACGAAGGCTCTCAAGTGTTTGCAAAGAATTCATATATTCGGTAAAGCCGAATGACCAAGCTGAAGATCGAAGATGCTAGTGCCATCTCATCGAAACCGGAAATATTGAGAGAGCTCGAGAAGTTTTATGGACAGTTATACACCTCGACACGGAAACCCATTTCCAGAACATCTCAGGACACCAGAGCCAAACTAACCTGATACCACACCGGGGTCAACCGTCAGCCTGTACGAGATTAGAATGGTACTGAAACAGCTTAAGAACAACAAGGCGCCAGATGACAGAATTACAACTACTGAAAGTGGGTGGAAAACCGGTAATTTTATTATTCCAGAAGTTATTTAATTCCGTCTTACGGAGGTATACGCCAGAAGAATGGCACAAGAGTGTGGTGGCAATTTTCTTCAAAAAAAATGTTAAGAATTATACGCCTATATCCTCATGCCTGAGCCACGCGTGCAAGCTGTTTTCGAGAGTCATTACGAAACGTCTTGACTTGAACGCAGGTTTGATGACTTCCAACTGTATTCATACGCTTTGCCAGTTTATACAGAAGACCGAGGAGTATAATCGGCCATTATGTCTAGCGTTTATGGAGTACGACAAAGCTTACGATTCAATCAAAACCTAGGCGGTAGCCAGCGAAGCCACATTGACGGTATATCAAAGGGTTGAAGTGTTTGCACAGCAACGCTACCATGTCGAACCGACTACAGAATGAGAGTATAAAAGCAATACGATTGCAGAGAGGTGTTAAGACAGGGAGACTTTATTCCTCCGAAACTGTTCACGAACGCATTGAAAGACGTTTTTAAGCTCTTGGACTGAAAAAGGGACTTGGCATCGAATTCATATCACTCACCTTCGATAATGTATTCATTGTCAAAACGTGTCTGCACCCATGGTGCATATAGCACCAACGGTCTCTGACGGAATAGCGAGTTTGCGTTATAATGATGCGGAGCGCACCAACGAGCCTCCAGGGGTTAAAATGAACACGGACAAGACAAAGATCATGGCTAATTAATGTCCATGTAGCACCCGTTCCGATAGTCGTTGGGAACGACACACTTGAATTTGTTAACCACTTTGTTTATCCAGTTAGATAAATCCAACTTCGACAAAGAGGTTCATCAACAACAACAACAGCAGCCGAAAAACCTTTACTGCTTAACAAAGGTCTCCCTCATAGAAGGGAGAGGTTGCCATAATCCCTCAGTACAGGTTGACCTGTACCTCAACCAACAGAAAGACATTGCTGCCCGTCTTCTTGTTTTCTCTTAGTCGCCTCTTGCGGACACCTAACGGGAAGAGATGAGAGGGTGCTATTCTTACCAACAAAAAGACAAAGAGAACAAAGAGGTTGCCAGAAAAATATTTAGAGGAGCTAAACCTTTCAGCCACTCTTCTAACATGGTTGCTCTCATCCTTGTTTTTCAAAATTATTATGATACCCTATATTTTTGATTTAATTGTTTCGGCGTTTCAAAGAAAGAAGTTAAATTTGTCGATTTGACGTGTAAGATTTTGGGATTTTGGGGGGGGGTCATGACCCCTACGACCCCCCCTCTTGGACCGCCACTGAAAGGGGGGCTCTTTTTCCCATTTGTTTCCCTATTTTTTCTCCTCCTTTAATTTATTTCTCTCTCCTCACTATCTCTGCCCCCTCCTACCTTCCCGTCACATGCCGCTCTGGTCTTCGCCCGAACTCTGCCCTTTTCTAAACCACTCCACCCTATCGCTCGATCCCTCTGTCGCACTAAATTCTAGATCATTATCCTAGATAAGCGATCAGCGGTACACCGCTTACTTTATAAAACGGAGGTCACAGGTTCAAATCCCGCAGGGAGTAACAACTTTGTGTAACTGTTTCATACTGGTCATGACAATGATGGCCTACCAATTTTTGAAGTGAAACTTCTTATGCGACTTCCAAAAATGTTATCATATAACGCGTTAAGCGTTAAATGATAGGTGATAGGCGATAGGCGTTAAGTGATAGGTGTTAAACGATAGGCGATAGGCGTAAATTTGTTAAGGTTATGAAAGCGCTCATGTGACGGCGTCACTGAGTGAGTGGGTGAGTGGGTGATTGGGTGGAGTGGGTGGAGTGGGTGGAGTGGGTGGAGTGGGTGAGTTGGGGTGAGTTGGGGTGAGTTGGGGGTGAGATGGGGCGAGTTGGGGTGAGTTGGGGCGGGGTGAGTTGAGTTGAGTTGAGTTGAGTTGAGTGTGTGTGTGTGTGTGTGTGTGTGTGTGTGTGTGTGTGTGTGTGTGTGTGTGAGTGAGTGAGTGAGAGTGAGTGAGTGAGTGAGTGAGTAAGTGAGTGAGGGACCGACCGAACGACCGATCGACTGAGCGAGAATGAAGTTTCACTTCTTCCGCGCGGAGGGACTCCACGCACTCAAATTTTTTTTTAATTATACGATTGATAACGATTGTTTTCGGTGTAGTATGTGTTGTGTTTCCAAATTATAAAACTTACTTAGTAGAAAATGGAAGTGGTAACGTGTGATTGATGTTCTGGCCAAGTGTGTATAGAAAAATTAAAAATTCACGCGTTTTGACACGATAAATAATCTAAAATATTTAGATTTAAAGTATATTTACAATCGGTTAGCCAGCTGGAAACATAGAATCTAAATATCATTTAATTTTTTGTTATTTTGAGGTGGCATATTTATAATCATCTTAATGTATGTGTACAAGCAAGACAAGTAACTCGCAGTCATATTTGTAAGTTTTTGAAGTGAAACTTCTTATGCGACTTCCAAAAATGTTATCACATAACGCGTCAAGCGTTAAATGAAGCACCATAACGCGTGTTAAACGATAGGTGATAGGCGTAAATTTGTTAAGGTTATGAAAGCGCTCATGTGACGCCGTCACTAAGTGAGTGGGTGAGTGGGTTTCAGTGCGTTTCGGTGCGTTTCGGTGCGTTTCGGTGCGTTTCGGTGCGTTTCGGTGCGTTTCGGTGCGTTTCGGTGCATTTCGGTGCGTTTCGGTGCGTTTCGGTGTGTTTCGATGCGTTTCGGTGCGTTTCAGTGCGTTTCAGTGCGTTTCAGTGGGTTTCAGTGGAGTTGAGTTGAGTTGAGTTGAGTTGCGTTGAGTTGAGTTGCGTTGAGTTGAGTTGAGTTGAGTTAGTGTGTGTGTGTGTGTGTGTGTGTGTGTGTGAGTGAGTGAGGGACCGACCGACCGACCGACCGATCGACTGAGCGAGAATGAAGTTTCACTTCTTCCGCGCGGAGGGACTCCACGCACGCACTTTTTTTTTACTTTAATATTGTTTTTATTGACTGTGTAGTATGTCTGGTTCTTTAAGACGCTCTGCGGCCTAAATGGCCGGATGGATTTTAACGTAGGAACTTCCTACGTGTCGTCTTAGTAGTGGAAGTGAAATAGAATATATATTTATTCGAAATAAAAACATAAGTATTAGGTACTCATCAAATGTTTGTGTTCACATCATTCATTAATGTCAATTTAGGTCCCCGTGGGGTGTCCGGGTAAGAATAGCACCCTCCCATCTCCTTCCGTTGGGTGTCCGTAAAAGGCGACAAAGGGAAAACGAGAAGACGGACAGCAGCGTCTTTTTATTGGATTACCTACCACCTTTACTGTGATCCCCAAGCCGCCTGCCAAGCGTGGGGATTATGGCAACCCCTCCCTTCTAAGGGAGACGCCTTTGTTCAGCAGTGGACGTTTCGGCTGCTGATGAGGTTGAAGTCATTTTTTGCCTACCCTGTCATATAACCCAGTGCACGCCACTGCCAGCACAGATAAGTTTGCAACCTCCGCGACCACATTTTAGATGTCATTTTGTTCGTGAATGTTTATCTAGTTTATATATTATATCGATGCATGCAATACCGATCGATCTCCCTATCGATCTTAAGATCGATGGATCAGATGAAAATAATCTTTCACGAGCTATTTACGGCACAAGTATCAGTTCTAATCCAACAGCTAGATGCCAATTATCCGTAAGCCATTTTGTAGTGAGGCACACCCACTCGGCCTGTATTGTCGGCAGTAAATTTAACGGACCGTGCCGACAAGTGCTCGGCCTCGGCAGGTACCTGATGTGTAGTCATACATAATAGGCCGAGAGACATTCTCGAGTATTATTATGCGTACACAATAAAGTCACAATTTGGTTAAGCGCCACCTCTCCAACAATTGACGTTTTTTTCGGCTATCGTAGTTTCGTAGTAAGATTCGCCGGGGACGCCGGGACAGGTAGTTGTTTTTGTTGGTCTTTCCCCGGTTTTGGGCCAGGTAAAGGATGATAGATTTGTGTGCGTTATTATTCTAAGGTTTTAGATACTTATGGATTGTGTTCATAGCAAAGACTACCTACCTACTTACATAGTAATAGTCTGGCAATAACGAGCTAAATTTTTATCAATAAAAACTTGTTACATGTATATGTAACTAGCGACCCGCCCCGGCTTCGCACGGGTGTAATTGAGAAAAAAAAAGAAGTGAATAATTTAAAGTTACTGCCTTTGATTGTAGAATTTCTTCATAAATAATGTTTGTAGCTGACTTTTCGTAACGCAATATGAACAAATTTTGTTTAGAAGTGACGCGTGAAAGGGCTACGTATAGCTGTCTGTCCATAGGCAAAGTACTCAACGCTTAGGTTTAAGCCTGCAACTTTGAATCTCTGAGCTTGTGATTTGTTAATTGTATTTATAATTTTATTAGAAACTGCAGACGTGTACCGGTGCACAATTTGGATGGATTAAGGACAGGAACAGGACACCATTTCTTTAAAATCAATTTATAATTTCACTGTTTAATTGTTTAATTGTTTATTGTTAATTAAAACGATATTTAAACCAGTTACATTAATTAACATAATTTCATAAATATACAGTTATAAATAAATACTTATTTAGCTAAATTAGATTTAAAACTAACACAGAACAGTGGACAACCTCGCATATTTTCTCTCACAGAACGCCAGACACACTCGGATAATTTTCTTCCATTCATCAGCAAACACATCACATTCAGGGTAGGCAATCAAGAGGGCATTGAAGACCTCAAGAGTACGACACACCGGGGAATTTGCTCTGGCAACAGTATGACACATAGGCGGTGCAAACAATCTGTGCCGGCGGTTGCGACTGTGCGCAATGTAGTTACCAGGCACATACAGACGGCAGATTAGGTTGTGAAGTTCAGGGCAGTCAATACGTCCTCGAAGGGTTTTGCATGCCACTACAAGCTGATCGAGACCTCTCCTCACCTCCAATGAATTAAAGCCTAACATCCCCATAATATAGTTAGTCGGGTACATGTATGGAAAGAAGTAGTATATCCTCTTGAATAGGTGCCTGAGGAAAGTTTTTTGAATCTTTTCAAGCATCAGTACTTGATTTGCTGAATGTGGATTCCAGACACAGGCACTACACTCGAGTTTACTTCTAACTAGAGCAGTATACAGAAGGCTGATGATTTGTGGGTTTTTGAAGTCTCGAGCATTACGCAAAACGAAACCCAAACGTCTAAAGGATTCCTTGGCAAGGGCAGAAATATGGTCTCTAAATGTAAGACGTTGGTCAAATGTTACTCCCAGGTCCTTGATGTTGGTTACACGAGCGATTGGCTTACCACCTAATGTATAATTATATCGTATTGGCCGCAACCCTCGAGTGTAAGTCATTACTTGACACTTAGTCGTATTGAAAGACAGTTTGTTCTGGATACTCCAATGATAAATGGCGTCTAGATCATTTTGTAACAGTTTACAATCTTCATCAGTTTTTATTTCCATTGCTATTTTTAAGTCATCGGCATATAATAAGCACTTTGAAGATGTTACTTTGTTGACTAAGTCATTAATCATGATTAGAAACAGAAGCGGGCCCAACACGGATCCCTGACTGACTCCTGATCGAGTATCATATGGCTTTGACTCGAAACAGCCATGTCTGACGAACTGCTTACGATCGCGCATGTAGTCTGCGAAAAAATTCAGAAATCCTGAGGCAAAGCCCAAAGCTCCCAGTTTATTCAAGAGCAAATCATTGTCGACTCTGTCGAAAGCTTTGCAAAAAACCGAAGCAATACAGGCTTCCTTGTTCGGTTTCATCGTTAAGACGTAAACGGGGGTCAACCGGGGAATTCTTACCCACCAAAACCACCGCGGCTATCACGTCAGCACATTAGATGGCGGACCTGGGCTATCTGTCGGGATCTGCACCAGCTGATACCACTCAGTGCCTTGACTTTGAACCCGCCGCCGGAGAGGCACATTCTAGTTCCCTGGGAACCTGTCACGGTGGTCACGGGGGAAGCCTTTAATGGGATTTAGGGGACCCTGTTGGTGGTCAACCGGGTATGTAGGATTCTTATACACAAAACCCCCAACGGCTGTGCAATCAGCACATAAGAACCCCTTCTTGGGCTATCCGGTGGGATCTGCACCATGATACCCTCAGTGGCTTGCCTTTGACCCCGCCAACGGGGGGCACAATAAAGCCACCTGAGAAACTATCATAGTGCTCAAAGATACGAGGAATGCGGGGGAAACATCCAATAGGCCCACCAGGATCCTGCGGGCGATCGACTGCGGTATGTGTCCGTCCGTCACAAAAGAGGGGGGCTGCACCGTGTACCCCTCAGTGCAAGGCAAGGGCCTTTGAAGCCGCTGCCGGGTGCGCATTATAGCCCCCGGGAATCTGTCACCGTTGTCACAGTTAAGGGAGTTGCGGGGGAAACATCCAGTATGTCCCCGGGATCCCGTGGGGAAGTCAACCTGGGTATTTGGGATTCTTACCCACTAAAACTCCCGTGGCTGTCACATCGGCACATGAGTGGGAAACCTGGGTTCTCGGGTGGGATCTGACCAGGTATCCCTCAGTCCGCCACCGGGGGGGCAAGCATATTATATCCCAGATTTACCTTATATAATATGGAATGATGATAGATAGAAGGAACTTCTCTAGTACTTGATTGTTAAGTATGTACCTGTTTAGGTTTAGTCAATTAACTAATTAAATTTATTTCATCATCAGCCGGAAGACGTCCACTGCTGAACATAGGCCTCCCCCTTAGAACGCCACAATGAACGACAATTGGCTATTTGCATCCACCGGTTACCTGCGACGCGCACAATGTCGTCTGTCCACCTAGTGGGAGGCCTGCCTACGCTGCGTCTTCCGATTCGTGGTCGCCACTCGAAAACCTTCTTCCCCAACGGTTATCGGTTCTTCGAGCGATGTGGCCTGCCCATTGCCACTTCAACTTGATTCTGAGAGCTATGTCGGTAACCTTAGTTCTTCGGCGAATCTCCACATTTCGGATTCTGTCGCGCAAAGAAATTCCGAGCATAACTCTCTCCATGGCTCGTTGTGCGACTCTGAACTTTTCTAAAAGGCCAGCCGTTAGAGACCACATCTCAGCACCATTTTTTTTTTGACGCGCGGGAAATCTTCGAAAGATCCCCGGGAGCTGTGGGGCTCGACCAAGGTATGTGGGATTCTTACCCACTAAAACCCCCGCGGCTGTCGCATCGGCACATGAGAGGGGGAACCCCAGGGCTCTCCGGTGGGATCTGCACCAGGGGCCCCTCAGTGCCTTGCCTTTGAGCCCGCCGCCGGGGGGCGCATTGTAGCCCCCCGGGAACCTGTCACGGTGCTCACGGGGACGGGGGTCGCTACCCCGCCGCCGTCCTCCTCGGAGTCGCCGCCGTACTCAATGGACGCTCAAAGGGCCCACACCCCGAGCGTCCAGCGACTCCGAAGACATCTCAGCACCATATGTCATCACTGGCAACACACATTGGTTAAAAACCTTCGTCTTCAGGCACTGCGGTATTTCGGACGATATTGCCGCGGGATGCCGGCTAAGAATTGCATCCCCCCCTCTCTACCCGTGGGTTTCGTAAAAAGCGATTGAGGGAAATCCAGAAGACGGGCAGCAGCGTCTTCTGTATAATATCCATCTCTCAGATACCCCGCTACCACCCCCACCGAAATTTATTTACTTAGATAAAACTTCTAAATAAATTCAGTTAATATATAATAAGTACACAAAAAAAATCCCAAAGAGAGATTTGAACCCGGAGCCTGCTGTGCTTAGAAGACGCTTCCGTAACCTCCATACCATGGCTACTCTTATTCTATTATTTTAATTTAATTTAATTTATTAAGGATCGCCAACATTACATACATTATCACAAATGAAGAACATGAGCACAGAACATGAGTTAAATGTTGTAATAATTATAGGTGACCACGACATGCGCAAATACAAGTGCGATAACAACCTGGATAAAAAAATAGTTGTTACCAATCATTAAACATTAAATTATCAAACAGAATTAATTAAAATGAAAATAATTGAAAGAAATGAAATGAAAAGAGAATTTATAATAGATATAACACAAAAATTGCCAAATATCTTAAATTAAAACTACTCGTAGAATAACTGACTACATACCTGTAGAATAAGAAGAAAATAGATAATAGAATCGATAGAATCAAAGAAAAAAAGATAGATACACATATATATATAAATACGTATATATATTTGCATTAAAATGTCATACAGTGTCAGCTAAAAGACTCATCAAGGATTTACGAAACTTAGTCACACTATCAGAAAATATATCGATATCATCGGCAGCAGTCTTATGTAAAATGTTATATTGCTTAAACAAACGACTGATTGGTGAATTAAGGCCCAGATTAGTGTAATAATTGCGAACATAAAATGGAGCATATTTTTTTTGCCTTGGGATATTTATTTATTCGAATTACTTGATCATATTCTTGTTATATGTCTGCTCAGTCCCTGTAGCCGCTACAGGGACTGAGCAGACATCTGAGTGTAGCGTGATATTTTACCTTATGTATTAAAGTTATCCGTGTACAGTACCTAATTAGCGTACTAAGCAAATCTACGTGAGAATATTTGTACCGCCATCGGTTGAGTAATAATACTGCTTTTTAACCCTGTTAAGGGATAAATTTAAAAAAGATCCCCTCAGTGGCTTGCCTTTGAGACCACCACCGGGGGGCACAATAAACAAATTACCTGTCACCGTGCTCAAAGTTTCGGGGATCACGGGTAGACCTCCAATAGGCTCCCAGGATCTTGCGGGCGGTCGATCGCGGTGTGTAGGATTCTTACCCTCTAAACCCCCCACGGCTGTCCGCACAAAATATGGGGCTGCACCGGGTACCCCTCAGTGCAAGGCAAGGGCCTTTGTAGCCGCTGCCGGGGGCGCATTATAGCCCCCCAGGAATCTGTCACCGTTGTCACAGTTAAAGGGGTGGCGGGAGACACGTTTAATATGTCCCCGGAATCCTGTGGGGGATTCTTACCCACTAAAACTCCTGTGGCTGTCACATCGGTACATGAAAGGGGTTCTCCGGTGGGATCTGCATGAGCTGTCCCTCGGTGCATTTCCTTTGAGTCCACCGCCGGGGGGCGGGTATATTAAATAATAATATAATTTTTAACTATGTATCTCTTTAGGTTTAATCAACGTAAGCTATGTAAGTTTATTTACTTAGATAAAACTTAAAACCTTCAATGAAAAATTATCTAACCGATGGTGAAAACCGCTGCGTGGTTTAGGAGGTGCTATCGGATATAGACAGACTCGGATAGCGACTTTGTATTACACTATGTAAAGATACTTTGACGTCGATAGGGAACAACACCAGCCAACCTGTAGAAAAAAACCCTGACTGACAGACAGACCATAATTCCACTAAAGTTTTGGCTTTTATATCATACGTACAATACATGCATATTGTATTCCTACCCAAACAGACATTTTGGAAACATATTTTCATTATTTTATTTTTATTTTACTATATTTGAGAAACAAACAAATGATACCACTATTACTAATATACGATCCAATAGTACAAAAATCAATTATGTTTCCACTTATCTAAATCATAACATTAGAGAGAAGCTACGTATGCTTGATTTTAAATTTTTAAAAAAAACATTAAATATAAAAAAAAATATTAGATAAAAAGTGCTGGAGTTAATATGAGTTAAATATTTAAAACATCGAATCTTAATATAAATAAAAAGATCAAAAACAAAGTTTAAAAGTACAAAAAGAGAATCGGGTAGCGAACCCGTGCTTAGAGGACGCTTCCGTAACCACTTGACCAAGGAACTTTTGACTTGTCTTTCGAATTACCGTATCTTATTCTTGTAATATATTTGTACCGCCATCGGATAAGTAATAATACTCCTTTTTTACTCTGTCAAGGGATAAATTAAAAAAAATATGAAATACTAATTCAATTACTTTTCTTAACGAATGTCTGTGCAAAATTTCAAGACAATAGGACCAAGAAATCGCGTTCTCCCATACAAACTTTGCCCCTCTGTTTCACCCCCTTAGAGGTCGAATTTCGCAAAACCCCGTCTTAGTGAGCACCTACGTCCTAAAAGGAACCCCCATGCAAAGTTTGAGACTCCTAGCACTTGTAGTTTCTGAGATTTCGTGATGAGTGGGTTTTTGTCTACTCTTTTATATAATAACTAGCGACCCGCCCCGGCTTCGCACGGGTGTAATTAAGAAAAAAAAGAAGTGAATCATTTAAAGTTACTGCCTTTGATTATAGAATTTCTTGATAAATAATGTTTGTAGCTGACTTTTCGTAACGCAATATGAACAAATTGTGTATAGAAGTGACGCGTGAAAGGGCTACGTATAGCTGCCTGTCCATGGGCAAAGTACTCAACGCTTAGGTTTAAGCCTGCAACATTGAATCTCTGAGTTTGTGATTTGTTAATTGTATTTATAATTTTAGAAACTGCAGACGTGTACCGGTGCACAATTTGGGTGGATTAAGGACAGGAACAGGACACCATTTCTTTAAAACTAATTTATGGAAGCAATACTGGCTTCCTTGTTCGGTTTCATCGTTAAGTCGTAAACGGGGGTCAACCGGGGAATTCTTACCCACTAAAACCCCCGCGGCTATCACGTCGGCACATTAGAGGGCGGACCTGGGCTATCTGTCGGGATCTGCACCAGTTGATACCACTCAGTGCCTTGACTTTGAACCCGCCGCCGGAGAGGCACATTATAGTTCCCCGAGAACCTGTCAAGGTGCTCACGGTTACAGGGGTCACGGGGAAGCCTTTAATGGGATTTACGGGACCCTGTTGGTGGTAAACCGGGTATGTAGGATTCTTATACACTAAACCCCCAACGGCCGTGCAATCAGCACATAAGAACCCCTTCATGGGCTATCCGGTGGGATCTGCACCAAGATCCCTCAGTGGCTTTCCTTTGAGCCCGCCACCGGGGGGCACAATAAAGCCACCCGGGAAACTATCATCGTGCTCAAAGATACGGGGATCGCGGGGGAGACCTCCAATAGGTCCCCAGGATCCTGCGGGCGATTGACTGCAGTATGTGTCCCCCACGGCTGTCCACACAAAAGAGTGTGCACCGTATACCCCTCAGTGCAAGGCAAGGGCCTTTGAAGCCGCCGCCGCCGCTGCCGGGGGCGCATTACAGCTGTCCGCGAATCTGTCACCGTTGTCACAGTTAAGGGAGTAGCGGGGGAAACATCCAATATGTCCCCGGGATCCCGTGGGGAAGTCAAACTGGGTATTTGGGATTCTTACCCACTAAAACTCCCGTGGCTGTCACATCGGCACATGAGAGGGGGTTCTCCGGTGGGATCTGCATCAGTTGTCCCTCAGTGCATTGCCTTTGAGTCCGCCGCCGGGGGGGCGGGTATATTATATCCAGGATATTTACCTACTTTATAATATATGGAATTAATGAAATTCTCTACTATCTCTACTTGATTGTTAACTATGTATCTCTTTAGGTTTAGTCAATGTAAGCTATGTAAGTTTATTTCCTTAGATAAAACTTAAAACCTTCAATTAAAAATTTATCTAACTGATGGTGAAAATCGCTGCGTGGTTTAGGAGGTGCTATCGGATATACACAGACTCGGATAGCGACTTTGTTTCACACTATGTAAAGATACTTTGACGTCTTTGGTCCCCAACACCAGCCAACCTATAGAAAAAACCCTGACTGACAGACAGACAATAATTCCAATAAAGTCTTGGCTTTTTTTATATCATACGTACAATAGTGCATGCATATTGTATTCCTACCCAAACAGACATTTTTAAAATATATTTTCATTATATTTTGTTATATTTGGGAAACAAACAAATGATACCACTTATTACTAAATAAATATAAGATCCAATAGTACAAAAATCAATTCAGTTTCCACTAATAACTAAATCATAACATTAGAGAGAAGTTAACGACGTATGCATGATTTTAAATTTAAAAAAGTATTAAATATAAAAAATATATTAGAGATAGAAAGTGCCGGAGTCAATATGAGTTAAATATTTAAAACATCGAATCTTAATATAAATAAAAAAATCAAAAACAAAGTTTAAAAATACAAAAAAAAAGTCTGCACACGGGTAGCGAACCCGGACAGTCCGTACTTAGAGGACGCTTCCGTAACCACTTGGCCAAGGAACTTTTGTCTCATCTCTCGAATTACCGTATCTTATTATTGTAATATTATTGTACCGCCATCGGTTGAGTAATAATACTCATTTTTTACCCTGTTAAGGGATAAATTTAAAAAAATATGAAATACTAATTCAATTAATTTTCTCTTTGCAAAATTTCAAGTCAATAGGACCAAGGAATCGCGTTCTCCCATACAAACTTTGTCCCCCTGTTTGACCCCCTTAGAGGTTGAATTTCGCAAAATCGCGTCTTAGTGAGCACCTACGTCTTAAAAGGAACCCCCATGTAAAGTTTGAGACTCCTAGCACTTGTAGTTTCTGAGATTTCGTGATGAGTGGGTTTTTGACTACTCTTTTATATAATACTAGCGACCCGCCCCGGCTTCGCACGGGTGTAATTGAGAAAAGAAAAGAAGTGAATAATTTAAAGCTACTGCCTTTGATTATAGAATTTCTTGGAATTATTTATCAGTTTGTAGCTGACTTTTCGTATCGCAATATGAACAAATTTTGTATAGAAGTGACGCGTGAAAGGGCTACGTATAGCTGCCTGTCCATGGGCAAAGTACTCAACGCTTAGGTTTAAGCCTGCTACGTTGAATCTCTGAGCTTGTGATTTGTTAATTGTATTTATAATTTTAGAAACTGCAGACGTGTACGGGTGCACAATTTGGGTGGATTAAGGACACCATTTCTTTGAAACCAATTTATGGAAGCAATACGGGCTTCCTTGTTCGGTTTCATCGTTAAGACGTAAACGGGGGTCAACCGGGGAATTCTTACCCACTAAAACCCCCGCGGCTATCACGTCGGCACATTAGAGGGCGGACCTGGGCTATCTGTCGGGATCTGCACCAGCTGATACCACTCAGTGCCTTGACTTTGAACCCGCCGCCGGAGAGACACATTATAGTTCCCCGGGAACTTGTCATGGTGCTCACGGTTACAGGGATCACGGGGAAGCCTTTAATGGGATTTACGGGACCCTGTTGGTGGTCAACCGGGTATGTAGGTTTCTTATAAACTAAAGCCCCAACGGCCGTGCAATCAGCACATAAGAAACCCTTCTTGGGCTATCCGGTGGGATCTGCAACATTATACCCTCGTGGCTTGCCTTTGACCCCGCCACCGGGGAGCACAATAAAGCCACCTGGGAACTTTTCACCGTGCTCACGGTTACAGGGGTCACGGGGGAAGCCTTCAATCGGTCCCCGGGACCCTGTTGGCGGTCAACAGGGTTATGTAGGATTCTAATACACTAAACCCCCAACGGCTGTTAAATTAGTACATAAGTAGGACCTGGGCCATCCAGTGGGATCTGCACCAAGATCCCTCAGTGGCTTGCCTTTGAGCCCGCCACCGGGGGGCACAATAAAGCCACCCGGGAAACTATCATAGTGCTCAAAGATACGGGGATCGCAGGGGAAACCTCCAATAGGCCCCAGGATCCTGCGGGCGATCGACTGCAGTATGTGTCCCCCACGGCTGTCCACACAAAAGGGTGTGCACCGTGTACTCCTCAGTGCAAGGCAAGGGCCTTTGAAGCCGCTGCCGGGGGCGCACACCGTACCACACCGTACCACACCGTACCACACCGTACCACACCGTACCACACCGTACCACACCGTACTACTCCGTACCACACCGTACCACACCGTACCAAACCGTACCACACCGTACCACACCGTGCCACACCGTACCACACCGTACCACACCGAACCACACAGAACCACTCACACACTCACACACTCACTCACTCACCCACTCGCCCGCTCGCCCACTCGCCCGCTCGCCCACTCGCCCACTCGCCCACTCACCCACTCACCCACTCACCCACTCACTCACTCACGGACGGCATAGGAAGTCGCATAAGAAGTTTCACTTCAAAAACTTGTCACCGTGCTCAAAGTTTCGGGGACCACGGGTAGACCTCCAATAGGCTTCCAGGATCCTGCAGGCGGTCGACCGCGGTGTGTGGGATTCTTACCCTCTAAACCCCCCACGGCTGTCCGCAAAAAATATGGGGCTGCACCGGGTACCCCTCAGTGCAAGGCAAGGGCCTTAGAAGCCGCTGCCGGGGGCGCATTATAGCCCCCCGGGAATCTGTCACCGTTGTCACAGTTAAAGGGGTGGTGGGGGGCACGTTTAATATGTCCCCGGGATCCTGTGGGGGATTCTTACCCACTAAAACTCTCGTGGCTGTCACATCGGCACATGAGAGGGGGTTCTCCGGTGGGATCTGCATCAGCTGCCCCTCAGTGCATTGCCTTTGAGTCCGCCGCCGGGGGGCGGGTATATTATATCCCGGATATTTACCTACTTTATAATATATGGAATTAATGAAATTCTCTAGTACTTGATTGTTAATTATGTATCTCTTTAGGTTTAGTCAATGTAAGCTATGTAAGTTTATTTACTTAGATAAAACTTAAAACCTTCAATGAAAAATTATCTAACCGATGGTGAAAATCGCAGCGTGGTTTAGGAGGTGTTATCGGATATAGACAGACTCGGATAGCGACTTTGTTTCACACTATGTAAAGATACTTTGACGTCGTTGGTCCCCAACACCAGCCAACCTATAGAAAAAACCCTGACTGACAGACAGACAATAATTCCAATAAAGTTTTGGCTTTTTTTATATCATACGTACAATAGGTGCATATTGTATTCCTACCCAAACAGACATTTTGAAAATATATTTTCATTATTTTATTTTGTTATATTTGGGAAACAAACAAATGATACCACTTATTACTAAATATAAGATCCAATAGTACATAAAAATCAATTAAGTTTCCACTAATAACTAAATCATAACATTAGAGAGAAGTTACTACGTATGCATGATTTTAAATTTAAAAAAAGTATTAAATATAAAAATATATTAGAGATAAAAAGTGCCGGAGTTAATATGAGTTAAATATTTAAAACATCGAATCTTAATATAAATAAAAAAATCAAAACAAAGTTTAAAAATACAAAAAAAAAATCCGCACACGGGTAGCGAACCCGGACAGTCCACACTTAGAGGACGCTTCCGTAACCACTTGGCCAAGGAACTTTTATTTTATCTTTCGAATTATCGTATCTTATTGTGGTAATATATTTGTACCGCCATCGGTTGAGTAATAATACTTCTTTTTTACCCTGTAAAGGGATAAATTATAAAAAATATGAAATACTAATTCAATTAATTTTCTTAACGAATGTCTGTGCAAAATTTCAAGTCAATAGGACCAAGGAATCGCGTTCTCCCATACAAACTTTGCCCCCCTATTTGACCCCCTTAGAGGTTGAATTTCGCAAAATCGGTTCTTAGTGAGCACCTACGTCTTAAAAGGAACCCCCATGCAAAGTTTGAGACTCCTAGCACTTGTAGTTTCTGAGATTTCGTGATGAGTGGGTTTTTGTCTACTCTTTTATATAATAAGACTAGCAATTTCCTGCGGCTTCGCCCGCTAATTTTTTTTCAGAGTTTACCAACCCCTAACGCACCCCCAAAAGGTGTTTTTGAAAATTTGCGAAACACGTATTGATTTATTTTATTTAGAAAATCTTTTCAGTAAATTTCAAGTCAATCGAACCATACAATAAAAAGTTTCATACAAAAGGAAACACCCCATTTAACCCCTTTAGGAATCGAATTTTCAGAAATCCTTTCTTAGTGGATGCTTACGTCATAAGAAAAACCTACTGTCCAAATTTCAGCTTTCTAGGTCCAGTGGTTTGGCCTGTGCGTTGATGAATCAGTCAGTCAGTCAGGACCAGTAATTTTATATCTATAGATAGATACACACATCAAAAGTGTCTAGGGATCAAGCATTTTTAAGCGGATTTCTTGAGATTGAGATGTGGCTTTGTAATAAATTTATGATTTTATAAATTTATATGGATCCTTTTTGGTGCATTTCATAATTTGAATCAGGAACTGTGAATCAAATTCGAGTAAAAGATGAAAATCAGCTGTCAATATTTTCCCTATAAAAACATACAACGCATTGAAGACATTATTAGTGCTACTGTTTCCCTACTACTGATTAAAACCAACGTTATTATGGAGCGGCGACGTCATTTAAGCAGGGAAGAAATGCTCAGAGCCGTGGGAATGATAGAAGCTGGTTCCCGGCAACGTACTGTGGCTTTAGCTCTGAATACAAGTCAGAGTGTTATCAGTCGACTTTGGACACGTTACCGAAGCACTGGTACCGTGGCTGAGCGCCATGGAGGACGGTATCGCTGCACCACACGGAGACAAGACCGATATATTCAAATCTTAACTCGAAGAGCTCCAACAATAACTGCCATGATGTTAGCCGTGAGGCTTCATCACTCTTCAGGGAACTTAATTAGCGACCAAACAGTCAGAAACCGCTTGCATGAAGTGAACCTTCATTCCCGAAGACCGCTACGGGTACCACCTATAGCAATGCACAATCGTAGGATTCGATATCAATGGGCTCTTGAACACAGAAATTGGGCAGAAGAACAATGGCGTTTCGTGTGCTTTTCTGATGAGTCTCGTTTTGGTATGAGACCGGATACAAGACGTATACGACACTGGAGAACCCCTGGACGCCAACAGCGATTAAAATCCTGCCAGGAAGTCCATCCTTATAGTGGTGGAACCATCATGGTATGGGCGGGTATTTGGATCGGCGGAAGAACTGAGTTGATTTGGATCAGAGGCAACCTCAACGCTCAAATTTATGCTGAGACGATTGTATCAGACGTCATCGTTCCTCTACAAGTGCAAATCGGTCCCTTATTTCAGTTAATGCATGATAATGCACGACCGCACACCGCAAGAGTTGTAAGACAGACTCTCGCCGCAGCTAACATCAATGTCCTGCCCTGGCCTGCTCAGTCGCCAGACTTGAACCCGATTGAGCATGCATGGGATATGCTACAGAGAAGAGCTCTGCCGAATATGGAGGGTATCCAGTCGCAAGAAGACCTTTTTTTGTTGTTGCAACGAACATGGGCGGCCATTCCACAGCGTGATTTGGATGAACTCATTTTGAGTATGCCAAACCGATGTTCTTGTGTTGTTAGTGTTCGCGGTAGAAACACGGATTATTAATTGTTTAAGTTACCCAATAAAATTTTAAAGAAAACTGTTATTTCAGTCTTTTTTTCGAACTTTTGTGTTAGTGGTTCAAATGTCAAAAATCCCTTTATTAGGAAAATGGCAAATTTCTTTATTAATGCAAAGGTGACTTGGTTTATCGTTACTGTGACAAACGAAAACACTTTATTTGATGAATCCTTAAAGAAAATTTTAATTAATATCAATCAGGAGAAAAGTTATTGCAAAAATATATGTTGATCCCTAGACACTTTTGATGTGTGTAGATAGATAAGATAAGATAAAGAATAAAGATAAGTCAGTAGAAATGCGCGTACCTACCTACGCTCTATACCGACTAAAAATATTTTTAATGGAAAGATCTATGATTTCGTGATGTGATATTTCAAACCTCACTATGATAAACTGACTTCATGAGACTACAGATTATTTTCAGTATATTGTATATTCACTGGCTCCTGGGATGTCCGGGTAAGAATAGCACCCTCCTTAGAGGAGATACCACTGGAGAGATCATGATGCGCCAACCCCTCTGCCAAATTTTGTTCATATGGTCAGGTCATTCTTTATTTGTGTGCGTATCTTTTTGAATGTGTTGCGAGTTTATTATAGTGTGGGTATGCGTGAAATTGTATCTGTGTGTGTTTACTTCGCCTCCCGCACCCCGCAAAAGTGCCACGAAAAATTTGTTCGGGGAATCGACGCGATACTAGCTCCATTCTAATTACTCTGAGGCACCCTCCCATCTCCACCCGTTGGGTGTCCGTAAGAGGCGTCTTTCTATTGGATTACCTACCAGCTATACGGCGATCCTCAAGACGCCTAGCAAGCGTGGGGATTATGGCAACCCCTCCCTTCGAAAGGGGAGGCCTTTGTTCAGCAGTGGACGTCTTTTGGCTGCTGATGATGATATGTAGAGCAATGACAATCAGACTCAGTCACTAGGTATAATAAATTTTTATGGAGAAAATTTAACAAAAACACACAATTTTATGAATTTTTTTATAGGAAGTCGTTTAAATTTTGCTGCAGCTGGAGAAAGGTCTTCTGCATTTACGAGGGGTTCTTGCAAAATAATTAGGTACGTAAATTACGTACCTACTAATTTATTATTAATAGATATTATATATGAAAAAATTAAGATTTAATTTAAGATATTTTTTTATTTCACGGGTTTACAAATAACTAGTTGCAATCCTAGCGACTGACAATCACGCTTAGTAGATATATTTTAGCGCAGTTTTCTCTGTATGGTCTATGTACCTATGGTCTCGATGTTTTTAATAAGATAGATTAATAATAATAATGGAGCCTGTTAACATGTTGTAAAGAAAATAAATGGAATAATAATATCCTACGGCAATCTACACACGGTCATCTGTTCCTAAACTAGGCAGAGCCTGTACTATGGAAACCAGACAAGTGATACTAATACTTATATACCTACTTTTTTTGTAAATACATATGTACTTAGAGAAATAACACCCAGACACTTGGCGGAAATCGAACTCACGACCTCTTGGGTAGCAGCCACTAATCCCAAACTAGGCAGAGCCTGTACTATGGAAACCAGACAACTGATACTAATACTTACATACTTTTTTGTATATGCATATGTACTTAGAGAAATAACACCCCAGACACTTGGCGGGAATCGAACCCACGACTTACTGGGTAGCAGCCAGGGTGTCTAACCACTAGCCTGTCATGATAATCAATCGACTGATTTACTACATTTCTGTTTTACTTATTAAATCAAAAAATAACGGGCTTGAGCCCGTTTTTTTTTTCCAGTTGACTGGATGTTGTCCATTGCCTTCGATCTTGTACTTTTATTGTACCTACTGTATTGTATATTGGGGAAAATCACACGTTTGTAGTACTTATCGGTTAAAATTCGCAATAATTTATTTATCCTCTACGACTTTTACACAGCCAGCGGCATCATTTATCAGTTAAATTAGAGGTTAAAGTTGAGTACGTATCGACATTTAGGAAAACCCAACCTTTATATTGTAACAAAATGGTTCACTAACTAGTACTTAATTAAGGTTAAATTAATGAACCATAGAAATGGACATTCTATATTCACACTAATGACAAGGAAAATAATATGTACGTAGGTTAGTATTAACGTTTTAAAATACATGCACTAACAGTGTGGACTGTGGAAACAGTACCTAATTAAAGTGCTCATTTGTCCAATATTTAAGAAGAACTGACGGACTTAGAAGACTTTTGAGACTTCAATCAGTTTGGTTGATTTCATTAAACCCTCTCATAAGACCAAGGTGCCATGTTCTCCACCGCAGAAGCCGGAATCTACTTTGAATCAAACTCAAACTCAAAAATCTTTATTTCAAATAGGCTTAACGCTAGCACTTTTGAATCGTCATTTTTTAAAAGCTACCACCGGATCACTACGCGGCCTCAACTGAGAAGATCCGGCAAGAAACTCAGCGGGCTTGTCATTTTTTCCCTTTTTATTAAACATTGTTTTGTTACAAATGAATCGACATTAGCGATAGTGTGTCCTGCCGTTCGAAACATAAAGAAAGGGAGAAAAGAAGAAAACAATAAATTACGACAATAATTACAACAAACTAAAAGGCCAAAGGGATAGTAGTCGGACCGAATATACTCGTATGTCCTAAATGCGGTCGATACTTTACCTACCTTACTAATTACACGGATTGAAACAATTTATAATGGAATTTAGATGCACATTCCCAAGCATCGCCGTTTCTATGGGCTGGCTACTAAATATTCCGAGACAGTAATTCGACACCACTTTGCCGGAGGATAAAAAAATATAAATAATGGTGCACTCCAGGAGTAAACTTTTTGTGATGCGTATTCCGTATAGGGATACCAGCACATAAACTAATATAAAAAGTGTTTTTAAAGGACGTTAACATGTTTAATTTTAAATCATAAAAGTGGTCAAAGTTGTTAATTTATTCAAATGTGCTTAGAGTAAATCTGTACATCATCCACACATCTTACCTTTTTGGTGTTGACATCCTTAGTCTTAGAAATAGGTTTGAAAAAATATCGCTGCTAGATAAAAATATACATACTTACATTTTTATAGCAGCGATATTTCTCATTAAAACCGTACGTATTGTCATTAAATTTACTTGAAAACTTACTAATTAAACTAGTGTCTGAAAAATGTAAGCCTTGCAACCCCAGCGCGGTGTTGATCGGTTTTATTGGCGTCCACGTCGGTCGTGCTCCGGGGCCACGTACACCAATAAAAAATGTTCTCTTTCTCTTTTTACTTTTTTATTGAATACATTGTCCGATACTAGGCCTTACGACTCGGAGTTACTAATAAAAGGAATTTAAAATTAGAACACATGTGTTATTTTTCTTACGATGTCAGTTATTATTTAATTTTGTACTCATTATTATACACAAGTCTTCTTACGTAGCTTTTTCTTTAATTATTGAATAGAATATACTTTATTGTCATCAAACAAATGAACAAGGAAATTGTAGAAAATATATTGAAAAAAAAAATTCGGTCTATTCCGTTGCCTGGACAAAGCTAGCAATTGTTAAAAAAATTGAGGCTTATTTGATTTTGTTTTGGTAATTATATTCTTTTATCACTATTTTTTGTACATAATTAAGGAGTAAACAAATAATTGCTTATTCTTTTACCCGCCCACACCTTCTGATTTTCCTTATTAGGCGTAATTTTCCTTAATAGGGCTGCGTACACTTTATCATATGCTTTTAAAACCTTCCCTACTTATTTGTTCACGACTCTACAAAGTTACTGGCAAGTGCTAAGAGCTCGGCTAGAACTTTTTCATTATATTAGCTGTCATGTAAACGTCGAGTTTGTGGTACATCGGCGAGTAAACAATAGTGTCGGATCGCCACTCCGGCGCCATTGCTATTACCTCACATCAATGGTAGCATCTTCTTTCAGATAGACGAACACAAATTGAATTCACCGTATCTTTGTTTTTGTGAGCCAAGACTGAGGTATTCATTGCGAGATAAAGCTAAGTAGCTATACTAAATTCCTGCGTTCGGGCCGCGCCGCATTCTGGCAGTCGTGTGGACAATGCGAGACGTTAATTTCTGCCGTAAACGCTCTAATTGGTCGTTTTTCACCGACGGAGAGGACGACCGGGCGGCGGCCGGGGCCGAGCAAAAAGTGGGCCGTCGCGGAATGTGCTCGGTTGAATAACCAGCCGTCTGTCCACAGACATTACTAGCTATAAACAAAGAGCCTGTTGCGTAAAAATACGTTACCCCGAGTGGCGAGCGTAGCACATCAGTGCGATTTATTTATTTATTGTGGCGTCGCAAGCGCCGCGCCGCCGCCGCCCCGTGGGCCTGCGCCGTGTGCCGTCGTCGCGTCGTCGCCGTGTGCGCAGTAGTGCGCACTTTCCACTCAAACTGGGTTTATTTACGTTGGCGCTCGTTTATTTTTTTCTCAGATAATCGGAGCTGCGCCAAGAATGTCGAAATCATTCAGGCCAGTAAGTGGGCAGAGGAATTCGCCATTCATATTGCCGGTTCCTACACAATAACAGAATATTTTCTGAACAGACATTTCAAGATTGTCGACTGATAATGTAAAGATCTGAGTAGATAAAAAATAACTTCCTCTTTTTATATGCGTGGCCACACCACATTGAAGCACTTGGTATAGTAGATATTTTCATTCCGAAATTGGATGTCGCGGGTTCGGATCAAGGGGGAAGCAACAACTGTGTAGTTGTTCTTTACTGGCTAGGGTAATGCAGGCCGATCACCTGATTGTAAAGTAAGATGATGCATGCGTCGGATGGGCATGTAAAAAGTAGGCCCTGCTCCTGACCTCCCCCCGGTCGTGCTGATCTTGCGTCCCATCGGATTGTGAATGTTGTCTACGCAACCACTATTAGAGTGCATATGTCCCGCGTTGACGGCCGATCTTGTGAGTTTGGTCGCTGTGGTCGTATCATATTTCTTATGCCACGGACTATGATTTTGTCTGATTCAGTTTTTCAAAGATGTAGTTTATAATTTTGGAACAAAGAATAACTGACACTCCACGCATTTTATTATTACGAGCTACCTACTCCCTTGCTGTAATTCGCACGCCTGCACTACGCCCCAAATATTGCTAAAAGCTAGGCTGATTCGTCTGTTGATTTGCTCTAGAATTGTCAAAAAAGAAGGCCAACCGACTAGCTTTTAAAATTAATTATTCGCATGCTTATGCTACAAAGTGACGTTACGCTATATGATTAATACCACCCTCGACCTGATGAAAGACTGTAATCGAGGATGGTTTGCACAAATTATTGAGAGCCTTGAAATTACTCACTTTACAATTGGCTGGGATACCGACGCAAACATACAGCTACCACGCTTTAGTACATACATAAATTATTTGGACGTAATTCTCTGAAAAATATTATCTATCTATACATATATTAAACTGAATAGTTGTCCGTTAGTCTCGCTAAAACTCAGAAACGGCTTGACCCATTTGAATAATCCAGGGGTGGTTAAAGTTCAAAAAAAGTTAAAAAAATGGCGCCGTTTAATTTTTATGGAAAAATATATAGCTATGTCATTCCCACAACTAAGACGAATCTAACAACATATAAGTCACTGTCCATCAAGCCGTATAGGCTATAGGTAGGCCGTGCCAAAAAAATAGACATATGTATGTACACACATATTAAATACATACAGAGTACCTATGTATTACTATCGAAAAATATAACCCTCTTCCTGCGGCATTCGGGCAAAAACCACTATAGGTACCTAATAAATAAATGAAGTTTGCAAACAAAAACATCCGCGGCTGCTACTACCGCGTGCTTGGTGCTTGCTCACTTAGATTAGACTGTCTATGGTAAAGGCAAGGCACTGAGGGGCCCCTGGTGCAGATCCCACCGGAGAGCCCTGGGGTCCCCCCTCTCATGTGCCGATGCGACAGCCGCGGGGGTTTTAGTGGGTAAGAATCCCACATACCCCGGTCGAGCCCCACAGCTCCCGGGGATCTTTCGAAGATTTCCCCCGCGTCAAAAAAATAAAAATAAAAGGACTGTCTACGGTCTCTTTGAACGTTCATTGAGTACGGCGACGACTCCGACGGTGGAGAGTGGTGAAGACGGTGACGGGGTTGCGACCCCCATACCTGTGAGTACCGTGTCAGGTTCCCGGGGGGCTACAATGCGCCCCACGGCGGCGGGCTCAAACGCAAGGCACTGAGGGTGGTGCAGATCCCACCGGAGAGCCCTGGGGTCCCCCCTCTCATGTGCCGATGCGACAGTCGCGGGGGTTTTAGTGGGTAAGAATCCCACATACCCCGGTCGAGCCCCACAGCTCCCGGTTGAGCCCCACAGCTCCCTTTGGAAGATTTCCCCCGCGTTTGGAAGATTTCCCCCATCTTTGGAAGATTTCCCCCGCGTCAAAAAAAAAGAATGTTTATGGTCCAAAAAAAACTTATAATTGCTATTTCCAGATTCCTAACCTTGTGCGTCCATCCAGGTAGGTCCACCGCTGCCACTGTGTCAATTTTGTCGCCAAGTCGTAATGTGTAAACATTGTTGTGTTCCAGCTTGAATTGCTTGTCTGATGAAATTACCTAATTACAAGAGACGTACGAAAATAATGTTTCGTACGAGGCTTCAGTTAGGTTGTAATTCCTCGTCCATTAGTACGGCGGCGACCCCGATGTGGTTGGCGGCGGGTTGTGACCGAGTACCGTGGTGAGCACCGTGTCAGGTTTCCGGGGGGCTACAATGCGCCCTCCGGAGGCGGGCTCAAAGGCAAGGCACTGAGGGGCCCTTGGTGCAGATCCCACCGGAGTGCCCTGGAGTCAGCCATGAGCCCTCTCATGTGCCGATGCGACAGCCGCGGGGGTTTTAGCGGGTAAGAATCCCACATACCCCGCTCGAGCCCCACAGCTCCCGGGGACCTTTTGAAGGTTTCCCAGGCGTCAAAAAAAAGTCTATTATAAAAATATATATAAAATATAATAATATATAATATATATAAATATATTTATTAAAAGCTTATCCCTGTTTGTCAGCTGTTCCTGCTGCTCCAAATACCCAACATCATAAACGAAAACATGTGAAGTAAATAAAGTGTTTGTTGGTTACCCCTTACGATTTCGCTTGGGCGCCCCGGTGGGATCAGCACTAGAAATCTCTTAGCGCATTGTCTATGAGCCCTTCAGGAACCAGACACGGTGCTTACGGGGTCGGGGGTTGCAACCCGGCGGCCAGCCGTCCTCCTCAGAGTCACCACCGTACTCAATGGAGCCCACGCCCCGAACGTCCAGCGACTCCGAAGGTCAGTACAGACACTGAGTTAAACCCTCGTTGACTCCCGGAAAAACGCTAAATGGTTATCGTTAACTCTAGCGCTTGTGACAACTGCAGATGATAATATATCGTATATAATAATAATACCAGCCCTTGTTTTTGGGCACAGGCCTCACCTCAAGATGAAGAGGCTTAGGTCATAGTCCACCAGGCTGGCCAAGTGCGGGTTGGCGGACTTCACACGTCATTCGAAAGCTAATTATGCTTTCTCAGACATGCATGTTTCTTCACGATGTTTTCCTTCACCGAAAGCTAGTAATAATCCCACAAAGACCATTCGCACATGATTCATTAAAGAAATTAGAGGTTCGAACCAGCGCACCTTGTTTCCAAGGCAAGCGCTCGCTCACTGAGCTTTACTGCTATAAAAAAAATAATGAAATTCATAAATAGATCTAATTGGATCGAGCGGTGTCGAGAAGTGAGTTTGTCGTTTAAAAATACCAGTAGGTATTATTCATGTACACCGGAAACTCGGCATTCCTTTACATCATTTTAATACTTGTCTCATGACTGTGCCAAGTCTATGATGTGTTTATTTTTTGTATATTTTATTATAATACCGCGAAATTAGACTATCTGTAGTCAAAGACCGGGAACCAGTTTATTAATACATACCTAGTAGGTAGATAGTACGTTAGGCAGCAATAATATTTTTCCCGGAAAACCATGGTGTATGATGGAAAACCATGAAATACAATGTTGTTTTGTTTTGCAGTTATATTTAATTGATAATGTTATACACATTTACGGTACGGTATTTGTTGCTATTATTATTAATAGCGGTATAAATTAAAAATAATAAACCCCATATTTTGTTTAAAGTCGGTGCTTGATTGCAATATCCACCATATATAAAAAGAAAAAAAAAAAACTTAAAAAAAGACATCTGCGGTGAATGGATAAACGTACCTATACTCTTTAATGGCTCACGGTTGTTGCTAGTAGGTACAGAAATTCTTAATAAAATAAACGTTATCTTTTGCAGATTCTGGAGATTTACTAACTTTTACTGAAAGCATCATGCCACACCGGATATTCCAACTAAGGCTTGATGAGCTTAAAATATTTAAAAGAATTCTCGAATACTTAAAAAAAGCATCAGTTGCATGCCTCATATTTAGGCGTTGTAACATTTTCCATTGATAATTATAAATAATTACATTATAAATCAATGCGATGCTCAGCGACCTCAGTAGCGTTTCCCAACAGGTGGGTCTTAAAATGAACATGGACAAGACGAAGATCGTGTCTAATATCCAAGTTGCACCCGTACCGGTAGTTGTTGGGAACGATACACTCAAAGTTGTTGACCACTACGTATACCTTAGAACAAACTATCTAGTTAGGTCGGTCCAACTTCGACAAAGACGTCGCCCGAAGAATCCAACTCGGATGGGCAGCGTTCGGGAAACTACGCGATATCTTCTCGTCCGAAATAGCGCAGTGCCTGAAGACGAAGGTTTTTAAGCAGTGTGTGTTGCCAGTGATGACATAATATGGTAATGAGACGTGGTCTCTAACGGCTGGCCTTTTACAGAAGTTCAGAGTCACACATCGAGCCATGGAGAGAGCTATGCTCGAAGTTTCTTTGCGCAACAGAATCCGAAATGTGGAGATTCGCCGAAAGTCACCGACATAGCTCTCAGAATCTGCAAGTTGAAGTGGCAATGGGCAGGCCACATCACTCGAAGAACCGATAACCGTTGGGGAAGAAAGGTTCTCGAGTGGCGACCACGAACCGGAAGACGCAGCGTTGGCAGGCCTCCCACTAGGTGGACAGACGACATTGTGCGCGTCGCAGGTAACCGGTGGATGCAAATAGCTAATTGTCGTTCATTGTGGCGTTCTAAGGGGGAGGCCTATGTTCAGCAGTGGACGTCTTCCGGCTGATGATGAGATTATAAATAATGTCTTCCTGGTCGATACGCCCACAGCGGCCAATCTTTCACAAGATCAGCCATCTATGCGGGAGATATTCTCCATTATGTATGTAATGCTAATGTGCCGCGAGTCTGTGCATAATTATATGTCGACGCGGGTTAAGCGGTTATATTCGTACGAGTAGATGAACTTTGGCTTTTACGCTTTGGCTTTGGCGCACACATATAGACAATACACTACACCAAGTAACTTGCTTATTATTATTTTGTCTTCTCTACTCTACACCTTATTTTTTCACCAATTAGGTAGACAAGTACCTATGTATTAAGTATAACCATAGTCTCTACATTAAAATAACCTGTATCGCGGAGATTGTGTCTGACATTGTATTAATGAATTTTTTTTAACATTTTAAGCGTACAAACTGTAGGTAGAGTTACCTACATTAAATTTATTTTTTAAACAATTCGGATCACATTAAATTTATTTTTCGAACAAGTCGGATTTTATACAAATGCAATAATAATTAAGTGACAAAGATACTTACATCTTGTATTACTGATACTTATGTTAGTATTACTCAAGAACATGACGCAGGAGTACGTCGTAAACGTACTATAAGTGGTTTTAGTTCATCATTGTTTATTAGTACAAAATGCGCGGTGGAACAACGCGCGGGCGCGGCGCAGCGCGGAGCGGCGCGGCGGCAGCGCGGCGTGGCGGCATGCGCACGCCTCGGGTCATTATCCTGAGCCTCTCCCGAGCCCATAGTAGCTATAGTAAAATTGTAGTATTACGCTCGCCCTGATTGATTTCAACAATACGATGTTTACGATCTATTCAAGCGAAACGGGGAATTTACTCATGTATTACTTACTCAGAATTGATTATGCACCGACCTTGTTATTGTGGTAATTTCATTATACAGATTAAAGTAACGTTATTATGGCCAGAATGAATTAATGTGATGTTTTTAACCCGAATAGTTCTTTGGTTAACAGGTTACACATAAACAACCATCAAAAATAATTGCTTGAAGGCCAACGTGGCAGGTATATTCATTATTACTGTATAAGCTACGTAACACAAGTTGGTGAACAGCCATCAGCATATAAATTATATTTAAAATCAAAGACAGGTAGCACCAATCATTTTCTAATTTAAATATTTCATCCTTATAAAAAACTCGCCGAAGTTTGAGCGAAGATAATAATCATTACAAATTTAGCCGCATAATAGTGTGTAAGAGAACATTGTTGAAATTAATTGGCATAGCCAAGGTTGCTGGGGTCGACGTCCTTGCTGCGACGACGCGGCGACGGTATGAGTTGAGTACGTACACTGCGGTGCACGCGCAGGGGCACCGCCCCGCCACCAACCTCTGTCTGTACAGCTACACTGCCTTGCCACACGCACCATTATTACCTTTTTGTGAGGATTCAAGAAGGACGGCTGACTGATGGTAAACGACACTGATAGATAAGTTTCACTGAACTCCACTCGTCACCCGAAAAATTAGCTAAATTCTTGAGACCAGTAATATATTCAGCTATAGTGCTACTACACTGCAGTGTTATTATTATTTTATTATTATAAATATATATTCGTATACAAGTTTAGTACCAATTTTATTTCTTGTCTATTTCCGTTTCCATTAATCTACCTATAATTCTATTTTTTTTGCAGAACACAGAACTCGTGCAAAAATAATGGTCTAATAGAATTTATCGTGCCAAACGATAAATTGTATTACTACACTATTTTTATCCGAATTCTATTTTTGCCGGACTAAATGTATTTTTTTGTTGTAAATCAGGTGACACTGCCCACGCAATGCAGAGTCTAAATAAAAATTGGTCCAAATTATAAGGACTTTTTGGCTACGATTGAGTCGTGATGTAACTTATCTAGCAAAATCATTAGATCAATTGAAATTAATGTTTTCAATTTTAAGAGCATTCTATTTATATCTGTTGCCTGACTGGTGTACGTGTCAAGTAATTTAAATACTGTGAAATACATAATTATATTATTTATATACTTGACGTGAATCTTTGTCATTTAATTACAGTAAAAGTTTGCCAAACAAGAAGAAAAATCTTTTTGTCTTTTCATAATTAATGTTTATTAAGATAACTTAGAAGATCTGATATTGATTTGGCAATATAGGACAGACCATTTAATTATATACACATGCAGAGTGGATACAGAAGTATAGATATAAATTGATAGTTAGTTGCTACCCTGGCGAGGCCGCTACTGAGCTACGCGATCTCTAACAGACTACTCTACCAGTGTTGCCAGACTTACAGTAAAAACTACCAAAAAGCCTTCTTTTTCTTTCATGGCAGATGATTAAAAGACTATTTTGAATTTGGCTATTATTATTAATTACGTATAAATTACAAACTGTCAGTACTTACAGTGTTTATATCCTGTAAGTGATTGCTATTTGCGGTTTACACATTCATGACATCATTATTCTTCCTGCTATGCTCCAAATTGGGAAATAAATAACTAAGCGTTAGTTACTAATTATACATACCTACATACATACATATAATCACGTCTCTTTCCCGTAGCAAGTGGAAAGAAGTGGTCTCTGCCTACCCCAGGCAGAGACCACTTCTTTCCACTTGCTATGATCCTTACATACTTGTTTCGCTTCGTCCGCTTTCATTATTCCCTTCATACATGCTCTTCGGTTTAGGGTTCTCTTGACCTGGCCTTTTTTCAAGACTTCCCTGATTTGGTCTTGAAACGTCCACCTAGTTCTACCCCTTCCAACTTTCATTCACACTCGCCTTATACACTTTTTCACTTCTTTTTAGGGTTCCATACCTAAAAGGTAAAAAAGGAACCCATAAGGTCTGACTTCGTCTGTCTGTCACACCTATGTATTTCAGGAACCACTGATGCTATCGATTTGAAACTTGGAATAGTTTTAGATCTTACTTACCCAACCTCATCGGAAATGAAAAAAATATATTTGTTCTTTTACTTTTTTTATAATAGGGTCAAAATAGGTTATCAAAATTTAAAAGTGAGACTACTAATATCGAGTGGGGTATTATATGAAAGGGCTTCATTTGCACATCTCAAAATAGATTTTTATTTTGGCTTATGTGACGTAGTTTTTGGCTGATAATAAAAAATATAAAAGAAAACCGTCCCCCCCCCCCCTTAACTCCGAAGTTTATGGAGGGAAAAATCTGAAATAATTATGGGTAATGCATGTCTATCTATATTGCACAGGAAAAATATAATAATCTTTCTAAGTAGTACAGTTTTTTAGTAATCCTAAAAAAAACTCGACAAACAAACTTAGTTTTGCGGTTTGGTTTTTTGGCTATCTGAGGTGTTACATGAATAGTAAAATTACTATAATACGTCCAAAGATGGTATGGAACCCTCGGTGCGTGAGTCCGACTCGCACTTGACCGGTACTAATTATAAATACTCTTAATTATAAAAGTTGAATTGTATATTGAATTTCAAGATCATTAAACAATATATTCCCATAAGTACTTAGGTGAAATGAGAACCTCCTTTTTAGGGTTCCATACCTAAAAGGTAAAAAAGGAACCCTTATGGTGAGACTTCAGGGTTCCTTTTCTACCACTCCACTGGTGATAATCTAATTTCAATCGCTTCACGAACAACTCTTGAATAAAAGTGTCGATCGATTGTATGCCCCTTTTTGAAGTCGAATGAAAAGTAGTAATGTTAATTTTGCTTCTTTTCATGTTGTCATGAATACTAAACACGTTACGTAACCTGGTGGAAAGATTGGTCGATCAGCAAGATCTTCTGAAACCGATCGATAGTTCAAAGTACATTATACACTTATTAGTTTACCATTCAAGGAGGCTGTTTCAGTTATTTTCTTAATATAATAAAATCAAGCTTAACTCGCGGGTAAGCCACTCATATAGCAACCCCGACCTGCGCCCGCGCCGCCATTCGTGATAATTGCCGGCAATCATTTTGTTCATTGGCGCTTAAGTTTTATTGTTTTGCACTGCGCTCATTAACGATGCTATTTTGAGAAACATCGGCTGTTAACTTGTCCCAGTTTCTGATAGTACCACAGATATTAGTGTCTTGAATTAAATGGCCAGATGTCAGAATTGTTCAAGCGGCCTTAACGCCCCTGGCTGTTAGCTTTCTAAATAACAACAACCAAGACCGACTTCTTACATGCCCTGTGAAGCATGAAGATGTTCAGTGCAAATGCTACTTAGCGGTCACCCATTTATAGACTGAAATAACAATAGACACAGCTTAATAGAAAACATACTAGAATACAAGTTAGAGAAAGAGGCATATGAGCGCTTAATACTAAGGGCATCATGTTGTTTCTTGGTTAATGCATCCATTAAAGCAATTATTAGATCGGACCAACAATAATAACTAAGAAGACCTGAGGGTACACCGGCATAATTGTGACATACGGACGTTCAACATCTCAGTCCCCCGAGACCATGGGTGCTGCAAAGCATTCGAAACGTCGGGATAGTCAAAATCTAAAATAAACCGCGATAAAATCCGTAAAAGTAGTTTGATTTCAATCATTAAATCTAAATTGATTGTATAAAACACGATTTTCTACGAATATACACACCTAACATCCTATTTTGCACGGATAGAAATTTATTATATAACATTTGTAAATTCAATGACGCAATAACTATCAATTTTAATGCCACAGCGCAGCGTCTACTTTTGTTTACTTACGTTATAAGGTGCGCTAACATTTTTTTTGTAACCGAATGTCCAATCCGGTAAGTAGTACCAAAAAAATTATCTAAGGTTAATTTATTCATACTTCGTTATTGTCCTCCTGGCCGATAAGACCATAGCGGCCAATCTTCACAAGATCATCCATCTTCTCGGGAGATATTTTAATAGTGCACAAGTGCTTGCGTAGAGACACAAGTGCACTCTCTCTTCCTTCACTCTATCAATCCGATAGGACGGAAAACCGACATGACCGGGGAGAGGGCTAGCGCAGAACCAACTTGTTATTTTTCCTTCGGAGTCACTAGACTTTCGGGGTGTAGGCCCTAGGTCGTCCATTGAGTACGGCGGCGACTCCGAGGAGGGCCCCGTGAGCACACTGTCTGGTTCCCGGGGGTCTACAACGCATCTCCCGGCGGTGGGGTCAAAGGCAAGGCACTGAGGGGCCCCTGGTGCAGATCCCACCGGAGAGCCCTGGGGTCCCCTCTCATGTGCCGATGCGACAGCCGCGGGGGTTTTAATGGGTAAGAATCTCACATACCCACATACCCCGGTCGAGCCCCAGAGCTCCCAACTTTTTACTTTTCAGACATTATGGCAACCCCTTCCTTTTAAGCGGGAGGCCTATGATCTGCAGTGGGTGCCCTTCGGCTGTTGATAATGTTGATAATGATGATGAGGCTATTGCGCTTCTGTGCATTTGTGCATCACCTCTTACCGTCTTGTGAGATCACGGTCAAACTCTATTTTTGGAATGAAGGATCCTTAGATCTTCTTATAACGAGACAACTCCAACCTCAGTGCGCCCGTAACAATGAATGCTGTAAAGTGCTCGAAATTACGGGAAGACAAATACACATGATTAAAAACCGACTTAATTCAAGTGTCAGTATTTTCAAAAATAATGTAATTTATGACTTTCATAATGATTTTGATGCATGACAAGCGAAGGACTACATTCAACCGCTTGGCAGTGAATTTGTGTCAGCGGACACGAAATTACGGGAAGACAAATACACATGATTAAAAACCGACTTAATTCAAGTGTCAGTATTTTCAAAAATAATGTAATTTATGACTTTCATAATGATTTTGATGCATGACAAGCGAAGGACTACATTCAACCGCTTGGCAGTGAATTTGTGTCAGCGGACACGAAATTGACGGCATTGTTTTGCGTAGTTCGCGCACGTGATTCTCTCAATTCATGTGGGCTGAACATGGTGAACAAAGTAAAATCTAGAATATGGTTGCGGTTCCTTACACAGTTACATGATATAAAACGTAAACGCATCTAAACATCATCTAAAAATAACTTAATCACTGTAAAGTGAAGTTCAAAACATTGCAGGCAATTTGAAATAAGAATTCCAAATAAGAACGCAGGCGTACTTTGTGGTCCAAATTTTGTGCCCATTTTTCGAGTAAATAATAATATGTAGGTTTCTGACTACAGTGATGACCCATTAAACGTGCGAGCACGGAGCCTACGCGACATGGCAGCGTCCAGCTATCGGCGCGCGACGCACAATCGATGCCCTCTATCACCCGCTTTATCTTCAAATATTAAAGAGTTTATTTTCTTTAAGCTTCCGTAATTATATGATCAAAATGATATAAGTACCTTTAGTATTTGCCCGTGGGGTATCCGGGTAAGAATAGCACCCTCCCATCTACACCCGTTGGATGACCGTAACAGGCGACTATGAGGAAACATATACTGCGATCCCCAAGACTTCTACCAAGCGTGGGGATTATGGCAACCCGGGAGGGGTACAGGGGTTCTACAGGGGAGGCCTTCGTTCACCTTTATATAAATAAAAAGTTTTCATCTCTACAAATTATCATTCCAATGGTATACAAATTCCTGAAAGGAATAAAGTAAACCGCTCTATTATCCTTATTCCAAAGAAAAAAATGTAAATCATTCCCTTTTTAAGGTTCTCACGCAGATTGCGGGTGAGCAACGAAACGTTGCGTGATCGCACACATTGGGCTTCTGCGGAATCTGATGGGAAAATTTAACGTTCATTGATAAATTATTACACCACTTACTTTATCAGCTTGCTAATAAATTGACGATATACTTCATTAAGTGTTCGATGTGACGTCCATGAGTAACTATTTAAATTGTACTTAAAATATTTGAAGAAAACCTAGACTTACATACAACACGTAATAGGGATTTACAATCGTCAAGCTCAGGTTCATCATAATTAACATCAGCAGCCGAAACGTCCACAGCTGAACAAAGGCGTCCCCCTTAGAAGGGACGGGTTGCCATAATCTCCACGTTTGGCAGGCGGCTTGGGGATCGCAGTATAGGTGGTAGGTAGTCCAATAAAAAGACACTGCTCCCCGTCTTCTTGTTTTCCCTTAGTCGCCTTTTACGTACACCCAACGGTAGGAGATGGGTAACGTTCACCAAAACAAAATTAATATCATACCTACATACAATTTAAATGTCCAGATAATGGTACTAAACTATTTAGTATTCGCACCATAGCTCCGCCAAAACCATAAATAGAAGTTGTTTTGTCCTCACATAATAAAACAAGGTACGGATTGCAGACGGAAAAAAGAATGGCACAAACGCCGGCGGGCGGCATGTTCAGTAGCTTTTATTATTCCGGCGAGGCATTTTCTTTTTAAATTTCAATGAAAAATCATACGCACACGCACTGCTATTAAAACCTGCATTCCACCTTACCTTTAAAGACGTACGTTCCCAGAAAATGAAGGTCCGGAATGCAGCTGTGCAAAGCTTCATTAGGGGACCGCGGTCACAGGAAAACTTTCAGAATTTATTTATTTTAAAGCAACCATTTTACCGACAATCCAAAAAGAAAAGTTATTTTAATAAAATGGTTACATCCTCATGTGAAGATACCTACAAAAAGAAATCAATGAGTTCGAAACAAGCGGGCATAAAATAAAACAGAATCTATGCATATAATTAAAACTACCAAAAACAATGTTGTTTTTTATTTACGCGAACATACATAGGTGTACATTGTTATTAATTTACTCTTACGGATTATATCGCGGTTTATCCGTCCGTGACCATGGGTGCTGCAAAGCATTCGAAATGTCGGGAAAGTAAAATCTAAAATAAACCATATAAAATAATATATAGTACGGAAATCCTCAGCAGGTCTATTATTGTCTCAGCCTTAGGATCTGTTGAGGTGACGTATTTGAGTGAGGCCAGAAATGCCTGGCTGTTGGCTTGTCCGGGTTCCGACCCTCCAATCTTAACTCACTCTCAGAGACAGTGGGATAAACCACTTTGTAATTCAATTTGGCATTCACTTTTATCATCCAGCGTTAACGATTTGGACCGTGCGCGGTTGCTAGCTGTCTCTGCGAAGGAGTCCGGTCACTGGCTGCAGGCTATGCCATCGTCTCATATTGGTACCTTATTGACCAACACCACACTTAGTCTTGCAGTTTGTTTGCGGGTGGGTGCCAGGACCAACCTTCCTCATCGTTGTCGCTGTGGGGAGTACGTAGATAAATATGGTCACCACGGGCTGTCTTGCTCGCGTAGCGCTGGCCGTATGTCACGCCATGCCGCCCTTAATGATATTATTCGCAGGGGGCTTGTCACTGCCGGTGTCCCTGCCGTACTGGAACCAGTCGGCATTACACGAGATGACGGCAAGAGGCCTGATGGTGTCACTTTAATACCATGGAAACATGGTAAGCCGCTGGTGTGGGATGCGACATGTGTCGACACACTTGCTGCGTCCCACACCCCGGCAACTTGCAGGGCGGCTGGAGGGGCTGCGGCGACCGCTAGTGATGCAAAGCGACGCAAGTATGCAGCTCTAGGATCGAGCTATATATTTGCGCCCTTTGCGGTGGAGACCATGGGGGCCTTGGTCTCATGAGACGCACACTTTGGTAAAAGAAATTTCATCCAAACTTATCGAAGTCTCAGGAGACCGCCGGGCTGGTAGCTTTTTCTGCCAACGTATAAGCTTGGCCATACAAAGGGGTAATGCCGCCAGTCTTTTAGGTACCCTTCCCTCCCAGTGCGGCGACAACTTCGAGGAAGTTTTTTACCTAGTTTAAGTGTATATATTTGTAAATAAACTGTAAATATTTTGTTTCAATAAACTATTCAGTTTTAGTTAAATAAACCGCGATATACTCCGTAAGAGTAAATTAATTACTACCAAAAATAAGTAAGATATCGGACAAAGAAGATATAACTACTGATGGTGGATTTGAACAGAAAACGTACAGAGCTTTAAAAATAGGTTCTTACTTACTTATCTCCAAATTTCATCATTGACGGTAATAATTTTGTAAGTATGTTAAACATACTCGCACATACATGTTATGTTTGCATGTGTTGGCGTCGGATCCGCGTCGCGTTGGAATGCGCCCCATGACCGGTCAGCCGGGCGGGCTTCCCACAGAGTAAAGGTCTCATCACGTTCTTTTTTTATTTCGCCCGAGCGCACTATCGTCACATCTGGGGTTACTCTAGATTAGGTTCAGAGTTTGACCTGTCTAGAACTGGTCGGAACTTGTTTGATACGAATGAGGTAGGCGTGTGATGACTAATGCTCTTAAGCACGCCCACAGCGTCGGCCATGATAAGTTTAATGTGTTGTACTAGGTACGCATATTTATCTTGAATCTTAATAAGCTCAGTAAGAGTATAGAGAGTCGACAATTTTCCTATCCGGATTTACCTCAACAACGAAAATGGTTCGTAATCAGTAAAATATAGAGCAAAGTTGATACTATTTAGTGAAAGCTGTAATATCGTAGAACTAAAGAAATACCTACCATGCCATGCAACTTTCTACGAGCTGTAATTAATAGGTATATTTTATTGTAGGGCTGCTGGAGGGCTGCGGCGAACGCTAGTGATGCATCATGGCGCAAGTGTGGGCTAGGTTCCAGCTATATATTTGCGCCCTTTGCGGTGGTGAACATGGGGCCTTGGTCTCATGAGACGCACGGTTTGGTGAAATAAATTTCACCCAAACTTATCGAAGTATCAGGGGACCGTCGCGTCGGGCTGGTTGCTTTTCCTGCCAACGTTTAAGCTTGGCCATACAATGGGGTAACACCGCCAGTCTTTTAGGTACTCTTCCCTCCCAACGCGGCAACAATTAAGAGGAAGTTTTTTACTTAGTTTAAGTACATTTGTAATTAAACTGTAAATATTTAGTTAGTAAATCTAAACTTTACTCGTTTTGTTACTTCTGACATCCTTTTATTTTAAATTTATTTTAACTATACGGGTCACGGGTTTAAATAATGCTTTTGTAATTTAACCAAGAATATGTTTTCTTTTGGTCAGTTAAAATAGTTCCCAGGTACTTTTAGCGAACTATCTATGTGAATCAATCTATTAACAATCTGCAAAAAAAAATTAGAATTATTATCACGTGCACTGTCAATGATTGATTAGACTTACATATTCATTACCAGCGCGATTACATGATAAAACGACCATTACGCCCATCTCTAACCCTTTAGTCGTTATGTAAGCCAGCATACTGTCAGTTATGTAACGAATTCGAATCAATTACCCCTTGTATGGTGTAAACTCATGGCGCAAAAAGTAATCGCTACGAATAATTCATTCTGTGTGCGCTCGGCTTTACATTGAATGCTTTCAAATCGCACAAACAATCGGGGTGTACGCATCGGATTCCTTTTTCAAATATTTCTTTTTCTCATTTCGCCATTTCCTTTACTGGCTTAGTGCCACATGTTTTATTGATGGCCAGTTCATTGATATGGCTGGCTCGTTCAGGCGGTAGGTGAGTGGCCACTTATATGTGCCATAAAAGGCCTAGCCTTGGCCATATGGGGAAGCCGTCACACAGTGAATGCATTCATGCGCGCGCGCATATCAGATCGACGGGGTTACAAAATAAAGTGACGGGCGAATTTGCTATGCGAGATTATACTACACAATGCATTGTGATTATGCATTGTATAATAAGAAAACTAACAAAAAAATTACGTTTATAATAATAGGTCGGTGGAAAGCCGTGTCGTATGTATAACATTGAAGAAAAATCTCTTGGTGGTATGGTGAGATTGGAAAATTGGAACGACGTCTGTCCTTCCAATTTTCTCATGTTCATTATGAGCTTTTACCGCAAGGCAAAACCATCGATTCGGGTCTCTACTGCCAACAACTAATGAGACTCGAAACAAGAAATTGAGAACAATACAACCGGAATTGATCTACAGAAAGAAGTGGTACCTATAACGCCAGACCAAACACATATTTGGCCACAAATCAAAAAATTGAGAGAGCTTGGTTGGGAAGTGTTAATGCTTCCACCATGTAGTTCTGACCCTGCACCCTCAGATTTCTCTCACATGTTTCGGTCACTTTAGAATTCTTTGGGCAGTGTTAGGTTAATACCAAGAGAGCACTGTCAAAACTACTTGTCCCATATTTTTGTTGATAAATCCCAAAATATCTAAAGCAACTGGATTATGCCATTACCTACGAGACGACAACAAGTTATCAAACAAAATGGCACAACATCATCATCAACAGGCAAAACACGTCCACTGCTAAACAAAAGGCCTCCCTTTAGAAGGGAGGGGTTGTCATAATCCCCACACTTGGCAGGCGTTTTGGGGATATCGCAGTATAGGTGGTAGAAAATCTAATAGAAAAACGCTGCCGCTCGTCTTCTTGTTTTCCCTTAGTCGCATCTTACGGAAATCCAACGGGAGGGTACGCGGTTCTAACCTGGACGCCCCACGGTAAACTTTGATTTATGGATTTACAAAGCAGCACTGCAGCCGCGCTGCAAATTTGAAGGCGCGCTAAATGGTATGTAAATCGCAGCAGTTTCAGGTACGGAATTTTTAATTCAAAGGAAAAATAAAAAGTTATAAAATTCGTCTCTACATATTTCATGTAAACTCACAAATATAAGAAATAATTGATGTCTGCGGACATCGAGAACTATTTGACATCATTGTCTGCGGGTTAACATTATTAATTACTAATATTTGAGTTCATTTGACTGTATTCCGTAGACCCAACGATCTTTGTGATATTTAACACGCAAGCACTTGTAAATAACTGATAGTCTTGATTATACTGATCAAGCTCGCTACTACAATTTTGATATGTTAACAAGAATCTAGAATCCATAATCTACTTATGTACCTCGGCGTTTTATATGTTTCGGATTTTCCATCCAATTAGAGGTTAGGCTAGGCTTTTAATAACCTCCTTCGGAGTCGCTGGACGCTCGGGGTGTGGGCCCTTTGAGCGTCCATTGAGTACGGCGGCGACTCCGAGGAGGACGGCGGCGGGGTTGCGACCCCCGTCCCCGTGAGCACCGTGACAGGTTCCCGGGGGGCTACAATGCGCTCCCCGGCGGCGGGCTCAAAGGCAAGGCACTGAGGGGCCCCTGGTGTAGATCCCACCGGAGAGCCCTGGGGTCTCCCCTCTCATGTGCCGATGCGACAGCCGCGGGGGTTTTAGTGGGTAAGAATCCCACATACCCCGGTCGAGCCCCACAGCTCCCGGGGATCTTTCGAAGATTTCCACCGCGTCAAAAAAAAAAAAAAAAAAAGGCTTTTAATAACCTTGAGCGTCCATTAAGTACGGCGGCGACTCCGAGGAGGACGGCGGCGGGGTTGCGACCCCCGTCCCCGTGAGCACCGTGACAGGTTCCCGGGGGGCTACAATGCGCCCCCCGGCGGCGGGCTCAAAGGCAAGGCACTGAGGGGCCCCTGGTGCAGATCCCACCGGAGAGCCCTGGGGTTCCCCCTCTCATGTGCCGATGCGACAGCCGCGGGGGTTTTAGTGGGTAAGAATCCCACATACCCCGGTCGAGCCCCACAGCTCCCGGGGATCTTTCGAAGATTTCCCCCGCGTCCAAAAAAAAAAAAAAAAAGGCTTTTAATAACCCCTTGAGCGTCCATTGAGTACGGCGGCGACTCCGAGGAGGACGGCGGCGGGGTTGCGACCCCCGTCCCCGTGAGCACCGTGACTGGTTCCCGGGGGGCTACAATGCGCCCCCCGGCGGCGGGCTCAAAGGCAAGGCACTGAGGGGCCCCTGGTGCAGATCCCAACGGAGAGCCCTGGGGTCCCCCCTCTCATGTGCCGATGCAACAGCCGCGGGGGTTTTAGTGGGTAAGAATCCCACATACCCCGGTCGAGCCCCACAGCTACCGGGGATCTTTGGAAGATTTCCCCCGCGTCAAAAAAAAAGGCTTTTAATAAGCCTCCTTCGGAGTCGCTGGACGTTCGGGGTGTGGGCCCTTTGAACGTCCATTGAGTACGGCGGTGACTCCGAGGAGGACGGCAGCGGGGTTGCGACCCCCGTCCCTGTGAGTACCGTGTCAGGTTCCCGGGGGCTACAATGCGCCCCCCGGCGGCGGGCTCAAAGGCAAGGCACTGAGAGGCCCCGGGTGCAGATCCCACCGGAGAGCCCTGGGGTCCGCCCTCTCATGTGCCGATGCGACAGCCGCGGGGGTTTTAGTGGGTAAGAATCCCACATACCCCTGTCGAGCCCCATAGCTCCCGGGGATCTTTGGAAGATTTCCTCCGCGTCAAAAAAAAAAAGGCTTTTAATAAGCTAGTGTGTGTTACTTTACCATCACCACTTCACATTAGATTGCGGTCAAGCAAGCCAATGAAAAACTGCACATTTAATTGTTTTTAACCGACTCCAATCAACAGCTTCAGTCCGTATATAAATCACCAGGACCTGACGATATATACCCCATCTTACTACAGGAGGGAAAATGTATTCTTATACCTCACTTGTGCAGATTGTACAGGGCATGCCTAGCCTTTGGACATGTCCCATCAGCCTGGAGGCAGGCAAAAGTAATCTTCATTCCCAAACCAGGAAAGGAGAACTATGAAGATGCCAAATCCTATCGCCCTATCAGTCTTACTTCATTCTTCTTGAAGACTTTGGAGAAGATGATAGACAGGTATATAAGAGATGGCCCACTAAGGAGACGACCGCTCCATGACATGCAATGCGCGTACCAACCGGGTAAGTCCACGGATACGGCATTGCACTACGTGGTCAACCGAGCAGAACATGCATTGGAGACAAAAGAAATCTGTGCTGGAGCGTTTCTGGATATTGAGGGGGCGTTCGATCGAACAACCTTCGCTTCAATAAGAACTTCAGCACAAAATCATGGCATAGATGCAACAATTGTTAAATGGATCAGCACTATGCTACAGGAACGTGTCATTAAAACTAGTTTATTAGGTGATATGGTTACCGTAAAGGCAACTAAAGGATGTCCACAGGGAGGCGTACTATCCCCATTACTGTGGAGTCTAGTGGTGGATTCGTTGTTAGTGGAACTAAACAGTGGACCATTTCAAGCTGTAGGCTATGCAGATGATATAGTCATACAGGTAAATGGCAAATTTCCAAACGTAGTAACGGATTTGCTGCAGGGTGCTTTGGTTAGGGTGGAAAGATGGTGTAAAGACAATAACCTTTCCATAAATCCAAGCAAAACGGTTATAGTGCCGTTCACGAGGAAAAGACGATTAGAGGGCCTTAGAGACCCAGAAATGTACGGCACCAAACTAAAATGGGCTACGGAAGTAAAATATCTTGGGGTAACTCTCGATAGTAAACTAACGTGGCGTGGTCATGTTGAAAACATAACAAAAAAGGCCTTACGTGTCTTCAATATGTGCCGTTCTGCGTATGGCAAAACTTGGGGACTCAAACCAAAGGTAATGTATTGGTTATATACTACGATGGTGAGGCCTATTCTCACATATGGCAGCGCTGTATGGTGGCCTAGGACCAAACTAAGGATCTGCAAGGATTCTCTTAGGAAGGTACAAAGAGTAGTTTGCATGGCAATTACAGGTGCCTTCAAAACAACGCCTACACTGGCTCTTGAGTGGTTACTGGGACTAACCCCACTTCACACTTACATACAAATAGAGGCAAGAAAGTCGCTATACAGACTTGCAAAAGCAGGAGTAACAAGCCCTGTACAAAACATACTTTATTGGATCCCGTGAAAGAACTGGATGATCTAATGGACATGCCCTGTGATAGGATAAATCCAGTGTACATGTTTAACAAGAGGTACCGAGTACATATACTATCCAGAGAAGAGTGGACGAGGGGACTCAAACCGGTTGGTGGAACTCACCTCATATGGTACACTGACGGTTCCAAAATGGAGTCAGGTACAGGGGCAGGGATTTATTCCAAGGACTGTAGTATCAGTCACAGCATGGGGCAATATGCATCGGTATTCCAAGCGGAAACCTATGCCATAATTGCCAGCATCAAAGAAATGCAAAGGAGAAATGTCAAGGGTAAAACCATTCGCATTCTCAGCGACAGTCAGGCAGCTCTGAAGGCTCTGAATTCCTTCAGAGTTGCTTCTAAACTGGTCAAAGAAGGTGTTACAGGCTTGAACAACCTGGGAAGACACAACAATGTCAGCCTTATCTGGGTACCTGGACATGAAGGCGTCGAGGGCAATGAGAAGGCAGATAGATTAGCGAGGGCCGGCTCACAGAGACATTTGGTTGGCCCCGAACCATTTGTGGGGATTCCGTATGGAACATATCACCAAGCATTGTATGCACATGCTAGAAACGAACACATGAAGGAATGGAGGGCAGCGTCAGGCCTTAACCACTCCAAAGCGTTCTCTAGCGGAAGGGTGGACTGTGGGGTCAAATTATTGAACCTAAACAGATCACAAATAAGGCACCTGATGGGTGCACTTACGGGACATTTTGGCACCAACGAGCATCTACACAGAATGAGGCTAAGTACTAGTGACATTTGCAGATTCTGCGAAGATGAAAAAGAGTCAATGCGACACATATTGTGTGGCTGCGACGCTCTTGCGAGACGTAGGTTGAATCATCTGGGAGTAGCCTATCCTACACCAAATGATTATGTACAGCTCCAAGCTGGCGCGATCGTTGCGTACCTGAGGGAGCTCTTCGATACGCCAGCAACAGAGTAAGGGCTAGGGCATGCACAATGGATCCAACTGGGTCGAAGTGCGTTCCGGGAATACCGGGCCCAAATTTATAGCCACCAAGAATAGAACCGACTCCAAAAAAGGAGGAGGTTCTCAATTCGTCTGTATATTTTTTTTTTCTATGTATGTTCGCGCATAACTCTGGCAATTATGAACCGATTTGAAAAAATCTTTCTTCCATCCATTCTTTAATCCGTTAATTGGGTCCCATAAAAAAATTATTGCTTACGAATAAGTAGTTCCTGAAAAAACAAGAATGGTGACTGCGCAGGAAACCTGCAGGAATGCCTATAAGATGACTTTATGCCGCTTTTTAAGGACAAAAATGGTCATAACTCTGGCAAATGTTTACCAATTTCAATGATTCTTTTTTTATTCGAAAGTAAAAACCACTGTAATGAATCTGTATGAATTTATCACAGCTGGAAAAGAACTTCCTGAAGGACCATGAACGATGTGGGGGAATTTATCTGGTAAAATCATAAAACTGATGTTCTCCATTACATTCTTCTTCTTTCTCCTCCCCATTTCCCATTTCATTTGGGGTCGGGTCTCCTCGTACGTTTGCGCCAGGACAATCTGTCCTGGGTTGTCGTGTCATCCACATTGATTTGTTTGAGGTCTTTAGCCACGTTTGACCACCAGGTTGATAAGGGGCGTCCTCTTGTGCGTTTTGGGTCTGGCAGTTTTAGTGCTACTTTTACTATGTGGTCTTCATCTCGTCGCATTACATGTCCATGCCACCTGAGACGGCTTTCTGTTACTTTGTTGGCGATTGGAGCAACTTTGAAAGTACCTCTGATGTGTTCATTTCGTACTTTATCTAATTTGGTAACCCCTCCAGCCCATCTCAGCATCTTCATTTCGTTGACATGTAACTTTTGCTCGTGACACTTCTTCAGGGTCCAACATTCCCCACCATATATCATAGCTGGCCGCACCGCACTTTTATATATCTTGCGTTTTAGTTTTATTGGCATTCGTGGGTCACATAAGAACATGGGGGCCATGTTCATGTTCATTCGTGGGTCATGTTCTCCGTTACATTACTCTGACAAATATGAACCGATTTCGATGATTCTTTTTCTATTCGAGAGAGTAAACTACTATGATGATTCCATGCAAATTTCATTACGACCGGATATTTTTTTCTGAAGAAACATGAATTATGTAAAACTATGTAGACGATAATGTGATCATAACCTACCTAGATCATTACTTTTCAGTGATATAGAAGTCGGTTCAATTTATTTTTAAAAGATTTTATTATTGTAACATTAATATTTGCCTTAATTAAATTAGGGTTGTTTATAGAAACTGATCATACTAAGTTTAATGAAGCATTGCTAGGTACTGTTAAATGGAACGCCTTATTTGGAATTTCAAAGGCGTTTAAAACTACGCCAACCATTCCTCCCGTCACCCGTCCCTCCTCCCGCCAGCCGTGTGTGTGAGAGTGAGTGCCCAGTAGGAAAACTATGCGCCGAGCCCGGCTGGCCTGTCGGTTGCCCCTGTCTACACTAGACGAAATAGTATATGCTGCGCACGTGTCGCTCAGCTGATAAAGCGAGAGCCGCGAGGGGGGAACGCACCCCCACCTCCACCCGAGAGCTACACCCTTAAGTGACGGGACATACGACTATCGATAGAAATGTGAGATTTGCTTTTAAAAAAATCGAGTGTTTTATACTTTTGTGCCAAATAGTACGTGACCAGATAAAAAATAAAAACAAGAGTATACTAAATTTAGCTTCTTTTTCTCCTTCATATATTTCTTTGAAATAGTTAATTGACTGATGTTAAAACAGGATGTTCTCAAGTTGATGTGTATATGTAAATATAAAAGAAACATTTTAATATGCTTGAATTATTTTGTGACCAATTTTGCACTAAATTTCGTTAGCGTTTACTTGGCTTTTAAGTTCTTCGCGTGCACTGTAAATATTACAATTGCCTGTCAAAGCAACATAATGTCATTCTACCAAGATTTACTTGTAGAAACTGCAGATTATTTTTAAATAAGTAGACAAATCAGCTCAATTCTAGACATATTTCGGGTTCACACTACTTAGCTTAACACTGTATGATTTATTATTTTATACCCAAATATATACAGAAGGATACAAAAGCTAACCTTTGTTTTTGGTATAGGCGAAGCTTGATTTTTTTGTAGTGGCAAGGAACACCAAGTGAATTTATAGACATTAATCCTATCAAATTGCATAAATACATATGTAGATTGAGAGTAAATACTACATCAATATGCAAACTGTGTTGTATTATTGCATTACATTTTTTTTTAATATTGTACCGGTTGTTGTTTTTTATATCAGTCGTTATATTTGCATAAAAATGTTGTAGTTTCAAGTTGTTAGTTGTATAATCAAATATAAATAAATAATTAGGTACACAATAAAAATAGTATTATAGCTTAATAAGACGCTCTGTTGTTATTTATTGAAGATAATTACAAACATTTTTCTTAGACTCCAGACATTTTAATCTTATAGATTGAGCAAAAAGATAATAATTAAATTAATTGTTTGAAAACAGATACATTATACATAACATACATATAAGTACGCGTATTTACGTAAATTTGATAATGTCGTTTACGGCATTGTCTCATTATCTCAGCTGCTATGCTACTGGATGTTCATTAATCGAATCTATGATTACATTTATTTGCGTAAATCTTCCCCAATTCGTATCAAAGCTGTAACATACTAATAACAATATTTCAATAGAGACATTTTACGAACACTATTGTTTGTTATTCAAGTATCGATACCACATTCCTCATAGGGCCGGCCACCGCCCTAGTGACGCACGTGTCTCGCGGCCAAGGCTGCACTGTGAAAGCTCTGTGTACATACCGCCCACGCTGGTACTCCACACACAGGCCTTCCGTACGCTGCCTCCGCACGCACACTCGCGCGCACCGGTGCGCCTGTGCGCGTACACAGCCTTTACCGGCTCTGTTGGTATAGTATATCGATGGGCTCTGTTGCCGGGCCTCGTAAACTCATCGCGCTTTATTATGCAATGTTTCTATGTGTGCGCCGTAAAACTGCCTACGTGTGCCCGATGTTCGAGCTTCGTAACTTGTTTGAACAAATTCTTAGAATCACGCTAATGTCAGTGAGGTTTATTATCATCTGGCTCGAATTTCGTTGATCGTTCTTCCTTGTCTTACTGATTGGTCAGCATATGAGTGGTCGGTAAATTTTTTATGTATATTCAGGTGCATCAAGATTTGAGTGGATTTACCACGTTTACACGATCATCTAAATTGAAATTGCATAATATTTGACATTTTCAATTAGGTCTACAACATAGTATTATAAATCAAAGCATAAAATGTAGATACCATAATAATTTTGCCATACTTTGAAACAATTTAGGAATTTTTTGACACTATATTCAAGGAAAACTGATTCATTTTTTTTCGACTTTTCCGTGTAAACATTGTCATCACTCAACGTATAATTATATAAATTGATATAACGTTGGTCATTTAAAGTGACTTTACATATTAAATGGGCAGGTAAATCATAAATATACAATTAATATTAACGTTTTTCCTTACAAGGAAAAACGATATTAATTGTGTAAAGTTACTTACCATGCAGTAGGGACGAGTATTGTCTGATGAGTTAGGATAATTAGTGTTCAAGTGAAAACTTGTTGCACCTTCCTTCGCAACGGAAACGCCCGGTGTCTGCACGCTAATTAAAAAGCTTTATCTTCTTTAGTAAACAATACACCTTTGAGATGTTTGAGCCATGGATTATTTTATACTTAGGTATTTTTATATGACTGCACTTGAAACTAATAATAACAAAGGAGTTTGCTGTACGAGCGTTGTGTTAAGAACTCTTGGTTCCCTGAAGTTTTCCATACCTAAAAGGTAAAAAAGGAACCGTTATGGTGAGACTTGGTCTGTCTGTCTGTCACACCTATATATTTTTGGGAACCACTCACTCTATCGATTTGTTTGGAATAGTTTTAGATCTTTTCAACCTCATCGCAAATGAAAATACTTAATATATTTTTCCTTTTTTTGGTGTCGAAATGGGTTATATAAATTTCAAAGCGAGACTACTATATCGAGTGGGGTATCATATGATAGAGCTTCATTTTTACAACTCAAAACAGAATTTTATTATGTGACGTAGTTTTTGGCTGAAAACCAAAAATGTAAAAAAAATCGTCTGTCTGTAACTACACCAAGCAACTAACTTTTAAGCGATTTTCACCATCAGTTACATAATTTTTCACTAAAGGTTTATGTATTAATAAAACTATATATCCCCGTGCGAAGCCGGAGCGGGTCGCTAGTGATATACTATAAATAAATAACATGTAAAATTGTAATTTGTGCAAAATGTAGAGTTATCTATCTATAAATTATCAGAATAACATAGATACAAAAATAAGGCATATAAATATCAACATCTTTTCAGAACACATTTCAGATGTGATCATGCGATCGTCATTACAAAATGCACTCATCAGTCAGATTAGCCAGCTTAACTTGACCTTTCTTGTTATTCGCGAGCTTTGCACCGCCGAACACAATATGATGATACAAGGGGTCCGGGAGGTCTTTTAACATGGTTCTGTTGTCCGAGGGTGTGGGGTTTGGCCTTGTGAGCTTGCATCTGGGTTACCGGGACGCCGCTGCAGCCCCAACCTGCTCCGGCTGTCTCCGCGCATATACGTGACCTGACCTATATTTCAACCAACTATGCAAATATGCCTTGTTTACTTTGTTATTCCATTTTTTAAGCAACTCATTTACTTTTAAAATTATTATTAAGATGCTAAAAGAGGGCTTTTAACTTTATGATTGGTAAGGCAAAGCTTGTTTGAAATGTTTGTTTTATTTTGGTTCGTGTTATGCTAAAAAAGGGTTTGGTAATCTGTGTATAGTACAATACTTACTAATGAAAAAGTATAACACAAAGATCTTAAATTATTATATCTCAACATTTTATGCCAGTGCAGAGTTTGAGAATATATTATGTATTTATTTAATCAATATTTGAGAGCCACACCACCTATCCTTCCCTTTCCCTCGTTATTCATGAGAACGCAATGGTTAATCATAAATTAATTCATATAACCAAAATGGCGGCGATTTGGTTCGCCATCCATCACGTCTCGTTTCTGACGGGGGCGAAAAGCGGCCCATGGGCTCTGCCTACCCCTACGAGAAAAAGGCATGAATATATGTGTGTATGTATATTTGAGAGCAAGCATTCAACGTATTTTACATGGGTTGAAGCTCGATACGGTTAACCTCCGGATATTTGCATCAAGAAAAGAGCCTTCGACCAAGCCGCCAAGCTTTACAAAAATCACCACATCAAGCGCAATGGCTCAAAGCTTGGTGCCCAGCAATCGGGCTGCAAACCTTTTAGGTCTCAGGTCTCAGTCTTTTGGCTTTACCTGCCGTATGACTCAGAGACCAAGGCAGGGGGCCTTGGTCTCTGACTCATACGGCAAGAGTAAAAACGTAAACAGTTGGTGTGCCTGTAAGAATCTTTCGTTCTGAAGTTTTATGATTTTTACTTGTCTCCCGCTTTGCAAAGGAGGGAAGTAGAATTTTTCTTTTTCCAACTCCTCCTAAGTATATACTTTTCTAATTAAATTTGTTGCGGGTTCCAAGACAATTTAGCGTTTTCCCCCAGACTCGTTGAGGGTCAAACCTCGGTGTCTTCGCTGGTGCCCACTGTAGATCCTGGCTGACAGGAGTCACAGTGGTGGGAATGAGTGGTGGGATTAGTGCCATTTAAAAAAAAAAGACTAAAAACGTTTTATTTGCGTTAAGACTCTAGGAGTGCTGTTCCACCGCAGCTGCCTCATTGCGGCTCATCAATCACTCACAAAGCACACTGTGTCGTCTAGATGTGAATGTGGATCAGACAATATTCCAGCCACAGCAGGTACTAAAGGCAAGTGCCCCCGAGTTGTCTTCGGTTTTGACGTATTTATACCGCCTCAGATTTACGACTAGATTAGTGCCCAAGTCCTGGAAGCTGACTAACTAGCGGTCAGTGCCCAAAAAAGGCAGTCGTGCTTTTCCAGCCAACTATCAGCCGCAATTCAATAACCTCCATCCTTTGTAAGATTATGTAGCGTATATTGAACTCGCGCCTCATGCCGTATAAAGCAAAATTATCTTCTCAGAGACCACACGAAAAGCTTTCGCCGAAATCGGTTAACTGGGGACCTTCTAGTGTATGCAACTCAGCACCATCCCCCGACCACGACCACGTCCAACCACGAGATGCACAGCGCGTATGCACCCTTATGTGGTGAACGTTCCTGCAGACCGAACGAAGCGGTTTGCTTCTTCATTTCTAATAAGGACAGCTAAGGACTGGGACAGTTTGCCTGCATCAGTTTTCCCGCTAAATTTTGTTGTCTTTAAAGTAAGAGTATAGAGTAGAGAGTATAGAGAATAGGCTTTTAATAGGCTTGTCTGCTTTACCATCCTTGATTACGTCACCGCTTTCCATCAGGTGGGACTGCTGTCAAGCAGTAGCTTATATTAAGTAAAATATATTGTACTGGTTTCCATACAGACATAATGGAATAATTTGAATGACTTGAAGTGACAAAATCTGCGATTTCAATTTTTTTCAGTTGAATTAAGTATGCTCTCGTAATCAAACAGATTATAAATCTTTGCTTGAGTTTTACTGAACTAATAACGTCTTTTTAACACGCTTTTTTATTTCTTAAATAATAATATTCTACGACAATCTACACACGGTCATCCGATCACAAACTAGCCTGTACTATGGAAACCAGACAGTTTCAGCTGCATCAGCAGATTTGTATGAGCTACTTTTTTTTGTAAAAATATATTTAAATCGATACAACACAGACACTTGGTAGGAATCGAACGCATGAGTAACCACCAAACCGACATGCCCGTCACATCTTTAATGGACATGCTATACCCATGATTAACGAGTCAACTAACTGTTACTATTGTTTAACAATACATAACTTTCGCGTAGGTAAGTTCTATCCCATTTACTTAACCTAGGTAAACTAAAACCAAGTCGGGTGGTCGTTCCAAGGTGATTGGAATAAAATATCTCGTGCGAGATAAACAAAAAGTACTATATTATTTAACCAATTGTCCTAATGACCCAATTTCAGGGTATGAATGATACCCCAGCGGGCTCTAAAGGGGGGGGGGGTGTCTCCCCACAGGCGCGGGTGGTTCGAGACTACCGACGACGGAATGTGCCCCTTGAATGCATCCAAATCGTATAATATTTCGTGAAATACACATCCATTTTTCAGTCAGACAGAAATAATTTAACATGGATCTTATGCTTATAAAAAAAATTTAGCGGGAAATTATTTTTTGGAATGCCCACATGTTTTCCATAAATAAGTAAATCATTTTATAAACTAGGAAGAACTGACCAGTAATTAAGCATAATTATAACTTGTTTCTCAACTTTGGTCCAATCTTTTTAAAATAAACCTTATTAATGTATTTTTTAGTACGTTAATATTACGTTTCGGTGATGATATCTCATATGTCTTTTTACATACTTATCAGTTTATTTTGTGAAAAACCTTCTAAATCTATGGTCAATCCATTTATATTTGCCCTGAAACAAGTTTCCCATCCAATTCTACCATTGCGGCAAGCGGCTTGGGGATCGCAGTATAGGTGGTACGTAATCCAATAGAAAGACGCTGCGGCCCGTCTTCTTGATTTCTCCTCTTACGTACATCCAATGGGAGGAGATGGGAGGGTGCTATTCTTACCCGGACACCCCACGGGTAACCGAGGGGTTATCGACGCCTTAGTTAATTACAATAAAGATATGAAATTCCGGGAACTCTACACTCTGTTGTATATATGTTTACATAAGTAATCACTTGTCCTCAAAGGTTTTAATGAAATTCCATAGTTGCGAGCGCACAATCATCAAAACCAGGAGTATTTATTTGTATAGGACAAAGTTCTCTCAGATCGGCAAATATTTGACATGTGTTAATTACAGTTGTTGTTTCTTTGACTTGAGCTTTAATTAAGCGGCGAGGCGGGCTATGATTATTGTTGCCAAACGGAACAGTTTTGAAACTGATCATGCTTGAACGTTGTTGATAGTACCTAGTAGGAGACGATAAACACAGCGTTACACATAGATTGATTTATCGTCTAACCCTTCAGTCTTCTCTATTTATGAGCATGTGTTCACTGGGTACAACTGAATACGCATACCATCCTGAAGCCGCTGTGGTACTAATCATCGCGACGGTCTCCTGTGACTTCATTCTATCAGTTCGTATGTAATTAAAGAATTAAATTAATATAAATAGGCTCAGGTATCGCAGAAGTGGTCAGAGATCAATAAGTAAGAGTAATGTCACCAAAGCCAGAGTGGCGTGACGGGAACTCATTATGAGTGTCCGTCACAACGCTAATGGATCGTTGACTGTGGCCCGGGCCAGTTGCCGATACTATTAATACTTTAAAACCAGACGTGGTTCCAGGATTACGCCCAGGGATTAGGGTAAAAGAATATTATCGTTAATTTTTGATTGGGAAATACCTTACAGACAATCAAAACGCTTATGTAACTTGTAAGTATCAGATGCTACGTACACAAAATAATGTATAATCTGAATTTTATATTAAGTAGTAATTATTATTATATAAATTCACTAACTTTAACGTAAATTTTATTTTAAATTCTATAAAAATGTTTGTAATGTGAGCTTAGTTTAGTTGTTATTTATTTACTAGATATACGTGACGTCACCTCTTTTTTAGGTGCTGTCAGAATAACAGCGCTGCCTCATAGTTTTTATGGCGCAGCAAAATGCTGAGACAGAGCCCTTTTTGGCCCCACACAGTTTTGTGTAAGCTATTAGCTTAGATATTCTTAGTATTGTTTTTAATTAAGTTGTGTGGTCAAATAAATGTATTTCTTCTTCTTCTTCTTCATGTGTCAATATTAAATGAAAAACGGGAAATGCTATTAGCATATCCCGTTTTTCGTACGGTAGATAGACTAAGTTTGTCTACTGTAAGTCAGCTTGAAAACTTAGGGACGTCTTTCACAGCGTTTTATTTTCTTTTTAAACGCTAGCTTAATTAATCGAGATGATTTTTACCTAAGTTCAGAAGTTCAAAGTACATTATGTAAATAAATCCGATGTTAGAGAAATAATTACCTTCACCAAGGTCTGATTTTGGAGTGGGAAGGAGGTAACAAGAACTTAAGTTCAAGTAGACTTACCGAATTTAGCGACTTTTAATACAAGGGTGATCAGGGTTTAATGATGGAGCAGGTAGGTGCCCATAGGAATTTAGCTTCTGAAATTTATTCTTACGAGATCGTTACGTTGTTTTTGCAATCTAAAAGCCTTTTTATTTCATTTTAAAGATAATTTTTTATTTAAACAACATATTTACAGTTTATTTACAAATATGTACACTTAAACTAGGTAAAAAACTTCCTCGACGTTGTCGCCGCACTGGGAGGGAAGGGTACCTAAAAGTCTGGCGGCATTACCCCTTTGTATGGCCAAGCTTATACGTTGGCAGAAAAAGCTACCAGCCCGGCGGCGGCGGTCTCCTGAGACTTCGATAAGTTTGGATGCAATTTCTTTCACCAAAGCGTGCGTCTCATGAGACCAAGGCCCCATGGTCTCCACCGCAAAGGGCGCAAATATATAGCTCGTACCTTTCATTTTTAAAGTAAGAATCGCGATACAATATCAATAGCGAAATTCGGATTATGCTATAATTATGTAAGGATTCACAGACCTTAGTAATGTAATATGAAATTTGCTTATGCATATAGTATATCGATTTATGCGTAGGTATGAAACTTCATGTTTGCAAAAGCCAGTATAATGGGAAAGCCAAAAGCCCAGGCACGCTTTTCACTCAATTTGTGTATTGTATTATTGGCCTAACATTAGCTAAATAAGCTCCAACTACAAGAAAATTTGCTTATTCAATCCCTTTGTAACGGTCTGTTGTACTATTTACTTGTAACGCCCAAGGTTAATCTGACCTTCTAGCTAAGAGAATTAATTTTCATAAAGCCTACTTCGTCTATTATGTACCTACCAAGGATTTGATATTGATATCTTCTAAAGGTCAGTAAAAAAACTAGGTTGTGATATTGTATCATCTTCAGCAGCCAAAAGACGCTCACTACCGGACCAAGGCCTCCCCCTTAGATGGGAGGGGTTGCCATAATCCCCACGCTTGGCAAGTTTAGTTTGTGATCGGTAATCCAATAAAAAGACACTGCTGCCGTCTTCTTGTTTATTATATCAAGTGTTCAAAACCGATGAACATGGACTTCTATAAATGCATAAACGCTAACACGAAAAGAGTCGGCTAGCCATTTTCCAGTCTCAAAATATAGATCCTATTACTTGTCATAGATATGGATTAGGTATTTCGGTCTGGGTATCTGAGCCAAAATGTACTAATTCTGGCAAACTATAAAATACTGTTTCATCTCACTTCATAAACAGGCTAAGAATAGTTGGATTATCATTATCTTAATCAATTCTGGGCTTGTGATGAATTGAGTCTTCTCTGTTGCTACTGTGTCACTTATACTTAATATACTTTTAGACTTTCGCGTTCCATTATCAAACTTTATTCTAATCGGGAATTAACGCGATTTACCTTATATTCGCCGCTCCTACCGCGCCGCCGTTCGCGCCTTATATTCTCGCTATTTGCCGGCGCGGCGGTTAAATATACAGATACTGTGAGTGTAGTGTGTAGTGGGCTTAACGTTACAAGTGAAAGAACGGGGTAGACGAAGATTTTTCTGCCCACGCACGGAGCCGTCTCGCTGAACCAGTCTGCTTGTGACCACGGCTGGTGCAACCCGGCCGAAACGTCAAGCCAAAATATAAGGTAAATCGCGTTCCCGATTAGAATAAAGTTTGCACTTATACTTAAACCTTAAGCTTTACAACAAACTGTAAGCGTACGTTCATACGTACGCTTCTTTGTGCCTACGCAAGTATTTGTTTACTACATATATTCTCCCGCGTATATGACTGATATTATGAAAGATTGGTCGCAGTGGTCGTATCGGTTAGAAGGACATTATTTTATTATTATTACAGTCATTCATATAACTCTGGCCCATCCAACGCTGCAGGTGATTGACCTGTATCGTCCTAGCCATTAAGAAACAACGACACAAAGTTGTTTCTCCGCGCGGGATTCAACCGCCGAGACCTCCGGTTAGCAAACCAAGCGGTTCCCCACTGCGCCACAGATGCTACACGTATGGTTGTATCATTAATAACAGTCAATAGTAGACTAAGTATGACGTTGTGTTCCTGCTAAGTTGGATAGCCAGCACTCTGTCAGGGCGTCTATCATGAGATGATTAACCCTCAATAAAATGTTCTCCATACATTTCACACCAGCACCTCTAGCGGTTACTATCAAAGACTAGTCAAATGTACATACGGGAGAATATTGAGCCTAATCGATTTCATTAATTATTAAATCCCGTCAGGAGTAGTTGTGTTGGCGGTTGAGGGGCCAGCATTAATTTCTTTTGCTGCACAGCGATAAGTTTAACACAATTGCCCTTTTCATTGTGTCCTTATTAAATGACGTCAAATAAAGTTACAATCCGCGTCTGTCTATATGTTTGTTCCCTTAGGGTTCGTAGTGAGTATACATATAACATTGAAAATGTAAATAGCTTCGCTAGCTATTTATTTATCGAGAAAAGATGTATTACGTTTATAGTGACATTTTTTCATTTCTGTTACCGTCACCACTGCATAATAATAATAAATATATAGAAAATGTGTCTCGATTAGTGTTTTAAATTCCTAAACACAAGCAAATCACCGAGCAGAAAAAGATTGAGCTATTATTTTTAAATCTACTATAATTATTATCACACTAACAGGGACTTGTGACATTTGTAAGTACAAGCTAAAAAAGATGCTAATGTAACGTATTAAGGTTAAATATTTTTAAACAAAGGTTTTACGGTTGGCGGCGCACGTTATCAATTAATTGTCGTAGGTATGTGCAGCCTGGCAGATACATTAATGGGTGTCAGTGAAACACGGTAATAGCGGGATTAATCGGTGGCGTAGCGGCGAGGCGTGCGCGCGCGCAGGTCGCCTCTAGCGTGATATTTGCGATCTTTGCGATGAATACTTGCGAACAATAGCGATCACGATGTGAATGTGTTCACCGCGGGCATTGCAATAAACAATAATCCATTAAATTTTGGTTAAAATTATGATATCTCTGTCTATATACCTAGATATAGAGTTCGCAACTTTGAAGCGATAAATCACAGAATACCGTTTTTTTTTTTGACGCGGGGGAAATCTTTGAAAGATCCACGGGAGCGGTGGGGCTCGACCGGGATATGTTGGATTCTTACCCACTAAAACACCCGCGGCTGTCGCATCGGCACATGTGAGGGGATCCAGGTCTCTACGGTGCCTTTGAGCCCGCCGCTGGGGGGCGCATTGTAGCCCCCCGGGAACCTGACACGGTGCTCACGGGGACGGGGGTCGCGACCCCGCCGTCGTCCTCCTCGGAGTCGCCACCGTACTCAATGGACGTTCTAAGGGCCCACACCCCGAACGAAATCACAGAATACCTAGATATAAAATTACAAAAAATAGCTACCACCAGGGTATTTACCACACAGCAAGCATGCAATTGCTAATAGTGAATTATAATAATGAAATATGAGTCTCTCTAGCCGGAACTAGAGGTAGAGTTGCAGCGGTAAAGTCTCTAACAGAACCTCGATGGGAATTACAAGCAGGTTTATTGGCAGCAGGCCACTGGTAGTCAACAGGAGCACTCGGGTAAAAATATCTCCAATGTATGTAGGTCGCGACAAATTATGACAAGGATATAAAGACTTTCCAAAAGTAAAAATGCTGCATTCGAGTCGGGAATGTAAAAATTCAGATTAAATGCGATACAATCCCTAAAATAATTTAATTTCAAGATGACAATGAGTATATTCATACTTGAATATAATATATTCATGTACCATGTAGGTACGTCGTAAAACTTGAATTTGCATCATAATTATTATGTGTCACCTCCGTCGACACTGCAATGTCAGCGGGTAACATGGTGGTAACTGAATATTACTGACAGAATTAATTCCTCGTGAGTCCTACAATATGCAAAGTTAGAGGTGAATTTATGTAAAGTCGGAGTAGCTAAAGAAAACATTCTTATGGGTTCATAAGAATGTTTTTGTAGAAAATTTTGAGCAGCGATTAACGGTATCCGCAGTAATAAAGGAACACCTAAACAAATTGACATTGTAGTGTATCACCTCATATCATTCTTCATATATCAACCTCCATTGTCATACCTCATCTTTTTTATAAATATTTGTATTTATTTTTAATCCAAATTAAAAATTTAAATTTAGACAAGGAGCTGTCAAGAGGAGAGAGAAAAAATAAATCGTGATTCTGAAAAATAGGGCTGAAGTCTTGGATCGAAAGGCTTAGTCTGGAGCCTGGAGACGAGTGAAAGCCTAAGGTCTACAGCCTAGAGTCGCAAGACCGGAGGCCGAGCTTAACCAGGTCTTGAACCGGAATCGGCCATTATCTACGCCAGAGGCCACATATCTACGGGTGCTGCTGCTGTGGCGTGCTGACGCCCGCACCCCTTTTCCATCGGCCAGCCTGCTGGTTGAGTGTCGTGGCCGGTGCTAAACCTGCCGGCGTCCAACGGCCTGGCTGCGGTCGTGCCATCTGGCACGCCGCCAGGCTTTCCTGCGCCCAGGAATCTTTGCAAGCAAGTTACGTGATCTTACGCTAATAAGTGTCCGCGTTCCCGACCTGGTGAAACGAACTACGTAACTGTCGTTAAAGAACTGTAACGTTTTTATCTGTAATTATAGTTATATTGTAAGTCCTGAGTTCTCATTCTTTATTGCTACTTCCCCCTTAGTTACTTACCTATCTTAGTAGCGGTCTCCGGGTTCTCTCTACCCTACTTTAAACCACCGTTACGTGACATTTGGCGCCCGACTATTAAGAAACCCCCCCCTTTCTCAAAATTCTAAAAGAACACCGTAGTTCTATTTATATTTTGGCCTACTTATATAGAATATTTATCTTTTAATATAAATCTAATATAATAATTCTGCTGACGTCGCCGCGTCGTAGTCTGTCCTGTACGTTCTGTTATTAATATATTTTTTGTTTTCCAGACTACTTGAACTCCTGAACATCTTGAAATTCCTGAACTCCCTGAACCCGTTGCTGAACAAACCTACAACTGGACAAGGCATCCCAGGGCATATGTTCTTCTTCTTTATCTTTCCCCTAATCTAAACCCATGCATCGTAGCGTAGCGTAGTTTCTCTAGTATTATTATCATTATTTCATTATTATTAGAAAATTTTCTTTTGTATTCTTAAAAACAAAAGAATATTTTTTTTCTTTAGTATCATCTTTTCTCTTTAATCTTTTATCTTTAACCTCTTATCTCTAATCTCTATCTTTAATCTTAACTTACTCTATTCTTAATCTTAACTTAGTTATCTTAATCATTCTTCATTCTCTCTCATTTTTTTTAGGTCTTGTGGCCTAGCTATTTAGCTACGATCATAGGTTTACCAATTCCCTTTATCTATTTTCTCACTCTTATTTTTCTAAATTATTCTCTTCGAAATTATTTTATCTATAAAGGCTACGACTCTCAAAATTAAATAAAAGTACCTGATGGGAAGTGGCACATTAAAGTCTTCAAATTGTAATTAATTTAAATATTTATTTTTTCTAGCGACCTCTGTTTTAATTTGTTTACTATTATTAGTCCTTATCTTCATTTTACTTTAAATTTGTTTTCCTTTCTCCTCCTGTAAATCTAAATCTATTTAATAATTTATAATCATGTACTTTTATATTTATGTTATCCTATTGTTATATCACTCGCCTCATTCTGCACCTCCCATTTCCTTGTTTCTTAACTTCTTTTGGCTTATTTTTTATTCCCTTCCCCTATCATCATTCCCTTCACCGAGCGGTGCACACAACTCGGTAAATAAGCCATATGTGTTTGCTGTATATTATCTTACTTCTTAGTCTGAAATAAGAATGGTGTCTGATAGGTCTGTATTCTGAAGTCTTTTCAGACAATCTAATCGAGCGGTACTCAAACTCGTTAAATAAGCCGTATGAGTCTATTGTATTTAATTGTTCTTGTTTACAGGGTCTTAATCGCATGGTGCGGCTGACTACACTCTAAACAAGCCTTAGGTCATTGAGGACGTGGTCCAGTAATATACCTTGTGGAGTATGCGTCATAGGACTTATATAGCCGTGAACCATATCCCCTCCTTCTGGAAGTGCTAGTGTATGTGGAACTTCGAAAGTTGATGTATGTAAGGGCCAAGGATATTACAAACCTCAAAATTTTTCATATGTAAAAATTTTTTTTCTGGGTTTTTGGGGTAATGTAGTGTATCACCTCATATCATTCTTCATATATCAACCTCCATTGTCATACCTCATCTTTTTTATAAATATTTGTATTTATTTTTAATCCAAATTAAAAATTTAAATTTAGACAAGGAGCTGTCAAGAGGAGAGAGAAAAAATAAAACGTGATTCTGAAAAATAGGGCTGAAGTCTTGGATCGGAAGGCTTAGTCTGGAGCCTGGAGACGAGTGAAAGCCTAAGGTCTACAGCCTAGAGTCGCAAGACCGGAGGCCGAGCTTAACCAGGTCTTGAACCGGAATCGGCCATTATCTACGCCAGAGGCCACATATCTACGGGTGCTGCTGCTGTGGCGTGCTGACGCCCGCACCCCTTTTCCATCGGCCAGCCTGCTGGTTGAGTGTCGTGGCCGGTGCTAAACCTGCCGGCGTCCAACGGCCTGGCTGCGGTCGTGCCATCTGGCACGCCGCCAGGCTTTCCTGCGCCCAGGAATCTTTGCAAGCAAGTTACGTGATCTTACGCTAATAAGTGTCCGCGTTCCCGACCTGGTGAAACGAACTACGTAACTGTCGTTAAAGAACTGTAACGTTTTTATCTGTAATTATAGTTATATTGTAAGTCCTGAGTTCTCATTCTTTATTGCTACTTCCCCCTTAGTTACTTACCTATCTTAGTAGCGGTCTCCGGGTTCTCTCTACCCTACTTTAAACCACCGTTACGTGACAACATTTATTATTAAATTATTTGAATTTTTTAATCTGTGCGTCGCTACCCTGCTGCCTTGAGCACTTTAAGCGCTCACCCTCTTGCCCGAAAAAGTTGTTATGGCCATCTGCGGCCAACATAAGTACACATACCCAGTAAAAAGGCCTGCGTAGCGTCGTCAAGGGACCGGAGTGAACGTGCATTCTCGGCTAAAAACCTCCGGACGGCCTCCGCCCTTAGGGAGACCAGGTATCTTTTGAAGGTTTCCTTCCCAACAGCAAAACAAAACAAAAAAACACTTTTTTGATTAAACATAAGCCATTGCTTGACTACAGTCCCACCTGGAAAGCGGCGACGTAATCGGGGAAAGTTGATTAGTTTTTAAACTACCTTACTGGTACTTTTGGGTCAGTTTTACAAGGGAAAATTATTCTAAATCTAAGATGTCAACGATAGCAGATCACAACTGTTGAAATATAGCTTAGCTACATGCAGCCGCCACCTGTTCCACCTTTGAGTGACGTAGCTTCGTTTCTTCTTCCTTAGAAGAGTTAGGCCTCGTTTACGGAGGCGCGGAGCGTCGAGCGTCGCGTGTGGCGTGGCGTCTCGCATCTCTCTCTCACTCCTATAACGCCATATGTTTTATCTCAGTGCGGGCCGCGCCGCCCAACGCGACGCGTGACGCCCCGCGCCTCCGTAAACGAGGCCTAAGGTTAGAAGCTCTATGTGGTCTTGGAGTTACTGGGCTTACAGTTGAATGACCTTTTGCTGTTGACACTGCGATAATCAGTGACTCAGAGTTATTAACCAACTTCAAAACTAAGGTACTGTTTTACTTGTGTCGTTTATAAACTAGTGTGTTTCTATTCACGACACCGTCACCACTTGCTATCAAGTGAGATTGCGGTCAATCACTAGGTGAGTAACAAAATAATTACTTACCCAAATAATAAAAAAAAATCCTTTTCAAGAAGTTTTCAAAGTAAGGCGCCTTTGTGTCGATGTACCCAAGTAATATAAAAGTAGGTAGGCAATGTCAAATTGACGCTAAAATAAATGAGCATCGCTTGATTAACGACCTTAGTGAATCCACTGAATAAATTGAGAACGCCTGGGAAATGCCTGGGAAGGATTCGGAACTTATTGCCTATTGTTATTGTCAAACCTCATTCTTAACAGCTTTTATACAGTTATGCAAACAATAGAGCTACTGTTACTTTATTAAAAAAAATATCCTTTTGTAATCATAAAAAAAATCATATGTTTTTAGCAGACTTTGTCAAAAGTTGAATCCAGTAACATAAATATAATTGGAGCGTATTTGCATTTAAGACGTCATCGCTACCGGTTTTCTTCTACACGTATCCGGCATTTGACTCTGACTGTTGGATTAGAATCAACATCAAAGCATGTTAACTTTAAGACTCAGAGAAAGTACCAGTGGTATCTCCTCTAAGTTTTAAGACAATTGTAAATTAATAATTTTTAATAGAAGCAAATTTTACATATTAAGACTTTATAATAAACAAGATTTTCGTCATAGTTAGCTAAAGAACATGCAATTTTTTAATCTCAGCTCTTAACGTAAAAATCATGCGGAACGCTGCGCTTATGTGCCCTTTAGATGTGAAAGCAACTACCTTCGTCAAATGTTTCTACGTAGCCACGTAGCGGAATAAATTGATTTTCAATCATTCCACGGACAGCGTTTCAGTGTGACCCTTTCAGATAATTACGTATATACGTACAGTAATAGACATATAAATTAAGTTTACTAAAGTAGCCAATTTAATACATCACATCTGACACTTCTTGAAAATTTAACAACGTAAGTAGCCTTGTAACGGCGAGCTTAAAATATTATTAATTTTTTCGAAGTTAGAACTGCACAATTGCTTAACTTCAATTACGATTACATATTTATTGTAATAATGACAAAAGGAACAGAGAGAACAACGAACCCGACAGATGTCAAATGTGATCTATTAAATTGGCCCTACTTTAGAAGATCATACTTTAGTTTTTTACACAGTTTCAGTTTCCGCAGATGTGAGTTGCTAATACTGAAAAACCAAATTGCGAGAGAGTAACGTACATATTCAACTTATGTTTATGGAAGTATGCATATAACTCGGAACACCGCGAGCTCATTCCTAATGAGCTGGCACATCGCTTTGAACCTATTTCAGTCAAAGAACAATGTTGCTTTGTCGTTCTGGGAAAAATACATCTTCACACGGTCGCCGCGCCGCCGCGCTGCGTGTTTACTATGAAAACTTGGCCGCTCGCGTTTCGTTCGCTACAACGCGTATAGGTTTTGCAGTATTGCTATTGTTTTATGCATCAGCATTGTACATCGTCTTCGCGGTCTCGTTTTACAGTTACTACAACACGCTAAGTGTCAACGGCTTTACAGTTCAATCCGTTTAGGTGTTCCTAGAATAGCGAAACTATCGTCACACTGGTTCATAGTGACTTGACTAGAACTATACGGAATAAGCCGACTGACCATTGATCAAAGACAATTCTGTAACGAAATTTTTTATGCTGACTTTGACTTCAACGGCGGAACCAGCATAATATACTCACCAGCTAAAACCCCCGCAGCTGTCGCATCAACACACTAGAGGACCTGAGTTCTCTGGCGGGTTTAGTAGTTAAGTAGTACTAGGTTAGGTAGGTAGATTGGCGAGAGCCCAGAGTCTTACCCTAGCGTTGATGACAGCCACCGGGGAGGTTTGAGTGGATAAAAATTCTACATAAGCCAGTCTCCGCTCCTTCGGAAACCCGGTACCTTTTGAAGGCCAGCAAACAGCAAAAAAAGATACCGTCAGTGCGTTGCCTTTACGCCCGCTGCTGGGGAGCACATTATGGATCTCAATGGGACCAGGGTCGCATCTCTTCCGAATGGTATTATAAAAGACGTCCACTCTAGCTTCTACGATCATTCCTGATGAATAGCTAATAGGAGACAGTGCCACCCAAAAGCAACCGGCACCGGATTGATCGACGCGGCCGCTGCTGAAAAGATCCGTCAAGAAACTTAGCGGGCTTGGTTTTTTGTGTCAATATTTTCTTTTTTTTAATGTTTTAGTTAGTGTTAACATTAGCTGGTGTAATGTTATGTGAAATTATGTAAAAAAGATTAGTTCAAGGTCACTTAGTTTCTTATTGGATTTTCTCAGTGGAGGCGATCAGGTGGTCGTGTAACGAAGGATTCAGTATATATAAGAGCCTCAGTAAGGTCTAAATGTTATATATCTCAATGGACCAAAAGCCGCTAGTGCCGTTACTATGATTATGGGTTCGATTCCTAGATTGCGATCTGCTCTAGAGCCTTGATAATAATAATAATATGACGGAAATAGTGAAATAGCAACGTTAACGATTATGTGAACACTTCGCTCGTTCAAAACAACGTTAAAAATATATCGCGGCGCGCACCAGACTTTATTGCTAATGTAACGGTAGCAATTTATACCGCAAACAAATAGAAACTAGACAGCGGTGCGTAGGCTTAAACGACGGAAATAGACTAGACGCTGTATTGCCAAATGTCTTTTTGGTTAGTACCGCTACGGTGCGTACGGTGAGGAAAATATCGTATTTGCAGGGAGAAGATACTACATAGGTATCAATGAGTGGTGGGCAAAAAAACATCACTGATCAATATTGGTTAAAAGGTTCATTCATAGACATTCAAAAAATAAACCGTTGACCGTATCGTGTGTTAGGAAACCAAAAAATCTAATAAATACGATTTTAATTTTATGGCAACATTCAATTCTCAAATTAACTATGTTCTAATCATATTCTTATAAATAACTCTCTCAGTTAATATACACTCAGCGATTTGAAACTTATTGTTTGATCTGTAAGTAAGCAAGCTGTATTCACTTCTAGTAGATGTCAATCGGATTTTGTATTGTGGCTTGTATGTGTTATCATGTGTGATTGTACATCAGTTTAGTGAATTAAATAAAAATAAAAAAAAAACATTGGCACTGGTTTGGTAATTTATCTATTTCAGTATGTAATTTAAAAAAAAAATGTATTTGTATCAGTTGTCTGGTTACCAAAGTACAGGCGTTGCTTAGTTTGAGATCAAATGACTGTGTATGTGTCTCAAGATATTATTTATTATTGATACTGGCCAGATGGAATGACCTCCCTTAGTGTCGGATGCCGTCGTAAATGTGGAGGTCAAATGAACTGATCCGAAATATTTTTATGGGATATTTATTTAGGATCATAGGATAATTTAAGCAGTGCAAACGAGCAGACACGACACTGTTTGCAAGTATTCTCACATTGGTGTAGAAGGAATATGCCTTATTTTTTTCATGCATGATATGTTGTATACAAGTTGAGCAGGACATTTGCCTGATGGTAAGCAACACACCAGCCCAAGGACAGTTCGCTGCCGCTCGTCACCTGATTAGATGTTGGGTCTCTTGAGTTCGGTAAATTTCACCAGGTACAGTGCGCTTCACATCAGAACACAGCAATGTTAAGAGCGTAAGCCTATTTGAAAGGCAAGTTTATTTTCTAAACTTACAGTATAATACTAAAAGGTAGGTACTAAAATATAACTAAAAATTAACTTAACAAATATAATACTTATCTAGAAATTAAATACAACTATAATACAATTTAAAATAAAAAATGTTAAGATATAGGTGCTTGGCAGCAGGTTATCCGACACTGCGGTGCATTGCTAACTAGTAAACATCGCGTTTATTTCATTGTTAAAGCATTGTTTTAATTTTGAGAACATTCCTAGCTAAATTTGAGTTTCACATTTTATGTCAGTAAGTATATAATACACAGAATACACTTTCCTTTGGTCGTAACATAAGCGGGATGACGTAATTCGCTAACTTTCCAACATATTTTCACAGGATACGAGCCTCCGGGGATATTCTTTTGCCTTGAGAAGAATGGCGTTCCACCGGTTAGTCCGCTACCCCGCACCCCCTACGGTTGATTAATTATGTCTACGTTATGGCTGCATGAATATCCTGATGAAGCTACTTTGTCCGCGCATGCTTCTAGATAAACAAACACCTTAAACTGTGCGATGTGTATCCTTCACATCGTTTCTGTAACATAACCTGATGAGGATTTTTTAGGGTTCACTTGACTTCATAACAGTATTACATTTCTAGAAAGGCGTCTTATTACATCTCCTTTCTTTTTTCGAAATTTCCACTCGCAGGTCTGCTGTTGGGCATTTCACAACATCCACTGCTGAACAAAGGCCTCCCCCTTAGTAGGGAGGGGTTGCCGTAATCCCCAGTAGGTAATCCAATGAGAAGACACTGCTTCCCTTCTTCCCTTACTCGCCTTTTACGGACACCTAACGGGAGGAGATGGGTGGGTGTTATTCTTACCCGGACACCCCACGGGGGAAGCTGCACCTTTATATGTTATTTATTTAATCGTAGGGCATATAATCATATTTTTTTTTTTTATTATATTTGGGAAACGTACAAATAATACAACTTATTACTAAATTATGATCCGATAGTACAAAAATCAGTTAAGTTTCCACTAATAACTAAATCATAACACTATAGAGCTAACCACGTACGTATATAGGTACGTTATACATAAATAATATAAAGAATAAGCACAATTAGTATGTCTGATTAATGTTTAGTGGTGTTTAAGCAATTTGTTTTTAATCTCTGACGGAAGGATGTTTAACACCTATGTCTAATTTTTGATAGGGATGTGGTGTTTTTTTAATTTACTATTAAAAAATTAAATCTGTTTATAAATTAACTAGCAATTCCCTGTGGCTTCGCCCGCTATTATTTTTTACAAAGTTGACCAACCCCTAACGATACTAATTTATTTTATTTAGAGAATCTTTTCAGCAAATTTCAAGTCAATCGAACCATAAAATAAAAAGTTATATACAAAAGAAAGCACCCCATTTAACCCCTTTAGGAATCGAATTTTCAAAAACCCTTTCTTAGTGGATGCTTACGTCATAAGAAGAACCTACTATCCTTTCAGTTTTCTAGGTCCAGCGGTTTGGCCTGTGCGTTGATGAATCAGTCATTCCGTCAGTCAGGACAAGTAATTTTATATGTATAAATAGAAGATTATTTTATTATTGAGGCCCACCACCAGTATACATATTAAACATTCATTAAAAAATATTACAGAGGGCACAATTACTATAAAATATGTACACTTATAACTGCTATGCTCAGCATGCACATTTACTATATACTAGCTGACCCACGCAGCTCCGCATGCGCTATTTTTACGTTAACTAAACTTTTAATAACAGACATTCGCATCGAATACATAACCTCCTTTTTTATAGTCGGTTAAAAACTGAGACCCACATTTTACTTGCTCTCCGAAGCACGGACCCGTTTAGTTCAAATGGCGTTAAACGGTCACCCATCTATTTAATAACCTTACCTAACGTTGCTTAACCCGATCGATTACAAAACCTTGATAACAACTCTCAATGAGTGTTCCCTTACTAATATTTATTATAATTATGAAGAAAAATTGATAAAATCGGACCAAGCGTATAACCAAGTACCCGTTTTAATCCCCTCACCCAAAAGAACCGTGCTAGATTACGGGATAAAAAGTATCCTATGTCCTACCTCGTAGTAAGATCTCAAATCATGTCAAGTTTCGTTTGAATCCGTTTAGTAGTTTCGGCGTGATGCTCAGCCGTGATACAGACAGACAGACAGACAGACAAAAATTAAAAAAATTACATTTTCGGCCTCAGTATCGGTTATAGAATGCCCTCCAAATATAATTTTCAAAATATCTTCAATGTACAGAATTGGACCTGTTACAGTTTTATTATAAGTATAGATTATGGTATTTGCTTTTACTAAAACGAATACAAAAAACTGAGGCTACGATTTTCCTCGGAGAAACCTTCAGCTACTTATCATCGTTAATGCCGCTGGCATTGTAAGAACACCCAATGATAAATATGTCTTAGTGTTTTCACAATAGAGCAATTACCAATAATTATACAAATAGAAGTCATAATGGCGTAGTGGCGGAAGCAGTCCACCTCAAATGCCATTTTTTTTTCAATATTCTAATGGTGAACCTTGTGTACACCATTAGTAAGGTAATTCGATAGATGGTCACTGCCTCTCTACCCCAAACCCAAGAAAAGAGGGATAGATAGCCAGAGACTTTGATAAAAAATGACAAGAGCTGCCAGTTCGATCCAGTTTCGCTGTGTATATGGTAATTGCTAATGTGATCTGTGAACGAAAACAACCATATCAAACGTAGGTACGACTAAGAAAGGAAAATCATGTTTCGAAAAAGTTGTACCCGGAGAATGGCGATTGTGGCTTGTCAGTAGCCACTGTCGTAACCTAATATCTTGGTGAAATGTGGTTATTTATTAATTTGGCAAGTAAAAATGTACTGTAGTAGGTTACTAGTTCCTGGAATAGAGTATAAGAGTTGGCACACGAAGACCGGGCCGTGTCGTCGTCTTCACCCCGTGGTCCTCTCCTTCTTGTGATCGTTTAAGGAAAAAATCCTGTGTTAGTATTGTTTGGTACATTTACCATTTTTTTTATCTGTGTACATTTCACATACATTTTCCTCACTCACCCACTCATCCGGTCTTCAATTCGAATTCTGGCGTCGTAACGTACGTAAACCTGTAATTTTTCTTAACGTGCTCCACTGATGTGTCTAGCTACGACTCAGAGTAATTAGAATGGAGCTAGTATCGCGTCGATTCGCCGAACAAATTTTTCGTGGCACTTTTGCGGGGTGCGGGAGGCGAAGTAAACATACACAGATACAATTTCACGCATAACCACACTATAATAAACTCGCAACACATTCAAAAAGATGACGACAAACAAAGAATGACCTGACCATATGAACAAAATTTGGCAGAGGGGTTCGCGCATCATGCTATCTCCAGTGGTATCTCCTCTAAGAGCTACGAGTACTAATCCTTAACCTCTATTCCATAATCTGTTGATTTATCCGCTCTCAAGATGTGCGGATCGCGAGTGCACCTATTTAAAGCTCCTTTCCCACCCTGTATACCGTTGGCTACGCGCAGCAGCTGCAAACTCAACAGACATACAGACAGACATAAAACCACCCACGGGGGAAGAAGCTCTCTACTCTCTGAGGTTGACGAGGAGGCTACGAGACGGGAGTTGACATCAACGCAAGTAAGGCCAACCACCCGGCCTATTGCCTTCTCCACTGTCGAATCCATCAACCCTGGCGATACTTGGGCATGTACGCGATAAGTATTTTTTTCGTATAGCTATGCACTGACACAGTGTTACACACAGATCCCGAGTTAAGTACGTAAGTGGGAGCATAATATACTAGACACTACTTTACTTATCTCCAGAGATTATGCCAGTTGATAATATTAGGCCACATAGTGACCAGACGATGCGCCTGCCCTGAAATATTCCCAAATCACTGGAACCCAGTAATTTCTCGAACTACCGTGTCCTTCATACACGAACAAAGAAACGTTTACGCAGTACAGCTTTCGTATCTGACATTACGGAATCCTGCTGGACGGGCTCATACAAATAGCCTATCGGCTATTTATTTATTACATTTAGCATCTGTAGCGCAGCGGGAAACCGCTTGCTGGTCCCGCGGGGAGCGACATCTTTGTGTAGTCGTTTCTTACTGGGTAGGACAATGCAGGCCAATCACCTGATGATTGTCTAGAAAGTAAGATAATCTATGTGTTGAATAGCCATGTAAAAAGTCTATCTTGCGGCTACTCTCTTCTTCTTCCCATCCCATCCATCCATCCCATCGGATTCTCGGAATCTCGAATTGTGAGAGTACCTAAAGGAAGAGACTGTGCGCAATCATTTGTTTACTATAATATCTCTTGCGTAGATTTGAATTTGCCACAGGAGTAAATTATTTTTTATTATTATATAGGGCACTTACATACATTATAATGTATTAGCATGAGTCGACGCCACAGTGCATAGTTCGGTAGGTATTAGTTGTGGCACGCCGTGAACAGGAATAGTTTAAATGGCAGACTATAATAAAACCAAGTATATTTGACGTAGATATATATGCAATGTAAATTCTCTATAATATCTATGTTGCATTAACATTTGAGAGACTAATGAGCTGTTGGCTGGTTCTAATCTTTGAGATTTATGATGATAATCTCTACACCGGTATTGGCAGTGAAACGTTTGCAGTGCTGACATTTTAATAAAAACTAAATAAATATTCCTGGACTGATAGAATAATAGACATAAATGAAGATGAACGCCGAGAAAGTTTTAAAAAAGTAAATGAAGAAAGACAATTTTTATGAACCATTGTAAATAGGAGAGACAATATGATTGGCCACTTGATACAACACGATACCTTCTTTAAAATAATTTTGGAAGGAAAAATAGAAGGAATATGAGAAATAGGAAGACCAAGACGAAGTTTATTTTTTCAGAAAAAGTGGGAGAAGTGTCGTATCAGGAAATCAAAATAAAAGTATAGTTTATTATATATTTTATTATAGACTACAGACATCCTATGCATCAACACTCTGCAGTTCCCCTTAGATTGAGAAGTCGAAAGAGTTTTGTAGGGTTTGTAGCTCCTATTGAATCACGCCACAAGGTTACCGAGGCCCGACTAAAACTATGTGAAGAGAGTCCTCTGACAAACATTATTTTTCCCTCCTAAGAACTTCACCCTGGGCTTGATACACCTTAGCTAACTTAGAAGAGCTTAAATAGACTACAAACATAAGGTTTTCTTTAACTGAACGCAGTGTAAAGAACTACCCACCTAACTAGGTTAGTTAGGTGGGGATATGGCGACTCAGCTGTTTGTGAGTGTGGGGTCTCCCCACGAAGTATGACCCGTTTGTTGTCCAGCGTGCACCGACTCGTGTACAATTCAGGAACTATTAGATGCAACCGAAAACGCAGTGCGAGTGGCAAAGTATTGGGAGGGCTTTATACCCTGCCCTCCCAATACTTTACATTTGTTATCAATACGAAAAGAAGAAGATTATAATATAAGTATATTATACTTATATTATAATCTTCTTCTTTTCTAGTTTTAGGAGTAATGTAGCATGTGGTTAACAAACAATCTTTATGCAATATTATTAGTGTTCTCAGATTAATTATAATTTTATTTTTCTGTAACAACCGCTAATGAAACTATTCAGAATCTCTAAGACGTGGTATAAAGTAATACAAAAGCGGCCGTCTGAGCCGATGTTTCTCCCCACAAAGGGGGGTGTAATTTGAGATATACCTGCACTTATCAGCGTGGGCAGACAGACGTCTGCAACCTACGACTGAGACATACACCGTAGGAGTCAACAAACCGCGTCAGATTGCCATGGATGCATGCCTATACCTTCGCACGACCTTTCATCGTGATATTCCGAGAATTGTGGAACATGATACGTTGTCTGTTAAAAAACTAATGTGCTTTTATAATGAGTGCTTGCACTTAGTCATCGTCAGAAATAGCATACAGATAGTGTCTACGATCTACAATACTCAGACCTTATTGTACCTATTTATGTGTAGATAACAAAGGCGTAATCTATACTTATAATAAAACTGTAACAGGTCCAATTCTGTACATTGAAGATATTTTGAAAATTATATTTGGAGGGCATTCTATAACCGATACTAAAGCCGAATCTGTATTTTTTTTCATTTTTGTCTGTCTGTCTGTCTGTCTGTCTGTCTGTATCACGGCTGCGCATCACGCCGAAACTACAGGATGGATTTGAACGAAACTTGGCAGGATTGGAGCTAATACCACGAGGAAGGACATAGGATACTTTTTATCCCGTAATCTAGCACGGTTCTTTTGGGAGAGGGGATTAAAGTCAAAACGGGTACTTGGTTATACGCTTGGTCCGATTTTATCAATTTTTCTATAAAATAGAATAAATATTAGTAAGGGAACACTCATAGAGAGTATTTATCAAGGTTTTGTAATCGATCGGGTTAAGCAACGTTAGGTAAGGTCATTAAATAGATGGGTGACCGTTTAACGCCATTTGAACTAAACGTCTCCGTGCTTCGGAGGGCAAGTACAAAGTGGGTCCAAGTTTTTAACCGACTTTGAAAAAGGAATCTATGCGAATGTATATTATTGAAAGTTTAGTTAACGTAAACACAGCGCGGGCGGAGCTGCGTGGGCCAGCTAGTGTCCTATAAAATATCACATCGCCACCAAATTTGTATTTAAGGTAACTTATTTACAAAATATTTTTTTTAGAAATATTTATGTAATAATGTTACATCGTCAATAAGTTAATATTAAATTTTAAAATTAGTATTAAAGATTTAGTAAGTGAAACAATTACATTAATATCATAGCGCATAATAAGAAATCTTGCAATGTAATCTTTACACAGCTCTACTACTAGAGCTCTCCCCGGTCGTGTCCAACTAGTAATTTAGGTTTCTTGTGCAAAGGGCCGTCCAGGTACGTACCACCAAAATGTGAGATAGTCTACCGTCAAGAAGAATTTTTTTAAATTTCTTTTATTAGGAAAACTTACGGCTAGTATACAAGTATTAAGTACTGATAAATATATAAAGGCCATTTAAAATTTTCCACAGATACGTAACTGTATAATATAATTTAGTGGATCAATCGGCAGAATTAGAAACTGCTAACGATTAAGAAAAGAAAAGTTATACAAAAAAAAAACAGAAAAGTTATACACAAAAAGTTTGTAAAACAAAAATAAACAATTAGTCAATATCCGTTTAAGATAAAGGACGCTGGTATAGAATAAATCTACACCAATATTGTGCGCAATCTCGTTAAACTGTCTACATGATCTTATAAGAAAGGAGTTTTGCCTATATGTACTATTAACGCTTGGAACGTGAAGCAAAGAAGGCTTACGTAATCTATTGCGGTGAGCTACTAATCCTAGCTTACTAAAAGCTCTGGACAATCAACAGTGCCATTGGAAATCTTAAATAAATATACCAAATCTGCAATACAACGTAACGTACGTACGTATACGTTCATGTAAGGGAAGAATATGGAACCACCTACATCGTTCGGTATAGTTTTTAAAATATTTACCTGATTTAAATTTTATGCAACGTAGAGACCTTTTTTTGGATACGCTCAATCCTGTCAATATAAATATTGTAATTAGGGTTCCATATTTGTGAGCCATACTCAAGGTGACTGCGAATTAGCGAACAATACAAAATTTTGAATGTTTTGACGTTTTTTAAAATCTGATGAATATACTAGCATGAAACCGAGCACCTTGAAGGCTATCTTCACATCAATGTCAATGTGGAATGAGAATAGTAATTTAAAGTCAAAGGTATCACCTAGATCTCTAATAGAGTTACTTCTGTTCAAAACAGTGCTATCTAGGGTATACTGAAAGTTAATTGGATATTTAGTTTACGAGTGAAGCAACAGAGAAAGCGCTTAGATGGATTTAAGGCCAGTTTATTGGTTCGGCAATAGTTTTGCATGTTAATAAGGTCATGTTGCAGGTCATCATTTTCATATCGTCTGCATACAAAATTATTTTGGAATAAGTAAAGCATGAGCCACTATCATTTATAAATATTTTAAAGAACAATGGGCCCAAAAGGGATCCTTGAGGAACTCCGCATGCTATCATTTGTATTGACGAGAAACTGTAGCCATTTAGCACAACTGTTTAACATCGATTCTTTATATACGATACGAACCATCTATGTATATAAATCTCCCCTAATTCCTGATTTAAGGAGTTTTCGCAAAATAATGTTGTGGTCGATTCTGTCAAAGGCCTTACTATATATAGTCCGTGCAGACTACGTCAACTTGAGACGGCTCTGACATCATTATGTGTCAAAAAAATCCGACCACACTATTAGATTTGAAGTAGTAGATCTAAAATTACCGGACATAGGAGACTTAATAACTACTTAATGTGTCGGATGACGAGCGGCAGTGCATTGCAGCTGCCTATAGGCCGGCGTGTCGCTTACCATCAGGTTAACGTCTTGTTTGTCTCGTACATCGTCGTTCAATAGAGGATTGACGAAAATATGGCCTGTCAATAGGTGATTAACGATTCAACCCTGTATATTGTTACGTGCGGGTGGGTAATTAAATGCCGATTAACGTAAAAGAAGATTTTATTCCACGTACACTCACACTGTATACACTATACACGCAGTATACACACAAGGCACAGTAGTGCGAGTCGCACAGTACTTCTCAGTAGTCCAAAGTCTTCGCAAGAGTCGCTGGCACCATTCTCTTCGATCGCTTTCTTAAGATGTTTCCGCTGTCGCTTGTAAACACAAACTGTCTGGACGCCTCTATGCGTCGGCTTATATACTTAAATTAACAGAGGGGTGGAAACTTCGAGATCATTCACGTATATACCTACTTCTAGTGGTTTCGCGAGCGGATACAATAGCGCACTTGTTCGAGAAAACGAACAATAGGCGGGGTCAGTGAACCGAGAGCGAGCGAGCGGTAAGTACATACATAAGTACTTGCCAATTTGAGGGAACTACTTTCTATTGAGAATTCCAGATTTTTCGGTACGAATCGATAGTAGACCTATAGACTAACAATGCATTTTGAGATCATTGCAATTAAGTAATAATTAACGGAGTAATTAACACTTTTATCTCCCGGTCGTAACAATATAATGAATTCTGTAGTCCAAAGAATTTGCATATGTCTTGAGTACATACTGAATACTCGTAGTTGTCTCTATCATTCCTTTCCCTTGCCCGACACTTGTGTAATGGGCAAAAATTGTAATCGGATTGGCTGTTGATAATTAGGCAAATTCCTACATTTGTACCTGCAATATACTTATTAAAGTGGTCGAAGTCGCTATGCGCGAGCGCACCTGCCATTGTCACGCACGGGGGCAACGTAGCGACAATCGTGTGTTGACAGTCGGACATGCAAATTGGTGTTTCTCATTGTCTATCTATGTTATTAATAAACCAGAAGTACGTTCACATCGTCACGATTCTTATTAAGAAGATTTTTTAAATATTGGAATAGAAAAGGTCTTCTTCGACTTCATTAAGAAGACCTTTTCTTCGACTTCATTAGGCTTCATACGACGGCTGCGATGAGCTGCTACTCATCACCGGATACAGTAGTAATTTATTCTTTTGAGACTGGTTATTTCACTAGCTACAGTACCGTGCAAACTGGTACACAACAATGATTTCATGTTCTCTATGTGTGTACATTATGTATGCCTTATTTTATTTTCAATGTATATAATAATAATAATATCCACTCCACACACGGTCATCCGATCTCTAACTATGCTATGTTTCCATAAGTATTTTTTTTGTAAATACATACTTAAATAGATAAATAACACCCAGACACTTGGTGGGAATCGAATCCACGACCCATCAGGTAGCAGCCAGAGTGTCCAACCACTATATATTTTAAAATTAATTCACATTTTCAAGCATCAATTATAGATTTATTATATGTATTCTTCTTAATTGCTTTCATGGAGCTTAATTTAATCCAACACATGCCATTCTTATAGTCGACGTTGCATTAATAAAATTCCAAATACTAAGCACATCATTCATTGGAAAAAAAAACAAGTTAATAGTGTCTATTTAGAAAAAACACTATCCGAATTAAAGTCCATTCGTCGGTGCGAAGGGAAAAAAATATGTTTAATTTTGTTCTGCGCCTGAGCGTAACGAATCGATCGATGGCCCTTTCGGAAGAGTTCAACGCGACGAGTATTTACTATTTCAACTTACCTAATATTTTATACAATTATAAATAGTTTAAACGCACTAAAATTAGATTTTTGCTAGTTTTATTATTAAACTACGTTCATTGAGTATGTAATTATAGTTGTGTATAGGTTTTTTTTTTCAGAAAGTAGAGAACAAACTGGTTATGTTGGCATACGGAAGAAAATTCACTTAGAAGGAAAAATATATCATAAAGAATGATAATATCTCATTACTTAGTGAAAAATCTTTATAAGTAAAAGTTAATACAGTACCTATCAGTGTTTGTGTAATGCTGGGGCGAGCCGTTTTCCTTAAGCCGTGCCATTACTTTCCAAGGTTTATCTGCATAACCGTTTGTCAAACAATGGAAGGAGTCAGGATTAACTCCAAGTACGTCCGTGGCTACCGACATGATTGTATGCGCCGGGCTAAATGCGTCTCGCCTTTTCGCTTCGCTTTTGTGTACGTTTGTCCTTTTGTTTCCAAATGTACAGTTTAAAAAGTTTGAATAGGCTCAAAATAACCACTTCAGATGAATAAATGCAGAACTTCTTGCTATACATAATTATGACGTATCAAAAATACGGATTACATTGAGCGACCATGCAATTTTCGGAATCAATATTAAAAACATTTTCAGACAAATCGATTTTATAGTTTGATCATGTTTGCAGAGATCACAAAATATACCAATCTATATTTACGTACTTTCAAGCTTTATAACATAAAAAAATATTTAAATATAGGTTTATGTATGGTGTTCAAGAGGAATTGAACCCATCCACACGTCTTATGTATTTGAGATAGAAGTCCACAAAAAAAAATCAAGTAGAAAGGTCCCAAAGGTAGGTATCATGAGCTCGAGGCACGGCATGACGTCAGCGACATAGAATCGTGGAACCGGTTTGTGAACCTTTCCACTCGAGATGTGTGGGAAATACCTGTTGTAGAGAGTAGATGCAATTAAACAGTACTCAAAATAACGCCGTAAATGTATAAATGCAGTAGCAGAACGGTCGGTGAATGAGTTTATTCTGTTCATACGGAAGTGAACTTTCATGTTGCGTTGAAACGGCGCCCGTACGGCGACTCTACATAACAGAATCTCTCTGATTGATAACTTACGAGTCTTTAAACAGTTGCATCACGGTTTACGTGGCGCGGCCGACTTGCCAGCAGTCGGTGGCATCGGCCAACGAGAATTCAATTCGCCCGAGAAGTGTCCGGTTTCAGTCTGGCACGACGAGCGCTCATATTGCATTTAGTATTTATTTATGTATCGGTGGAGCGCAGGTTCTATCGGTGGCGGCGCCGGGCGAGGCGCGGGGCTCGGGGGGCATACTTACTACGTGATTAATCCGACCTCCCCTCCCCCTCCCGCCGGTGGGGGGCGGCCGGGCGCCGTACTCGCGGCGGGTTTCCTCGTCCCCGCGCCTCACGGCCACTCACTACGCACGGCGCTCCGCGTAGTGCCGACCGCCGTCAGTCGCGCTGCGACCCGCGCCGTCGTCGCACTTAGATCTCCGTCGCGTTCCACATCGACCCGTGATATCATTCATGGTAATCTCCGGCCGTTGATTTTCCTGCCCAGTGACCGCAGTGAATCCAACGCCTCTCAGTGCCGAATGTGCGTGAACGTCGCACCCGTGTAATTTTCCGTCGCAATCCAAGCACACGAACCAGTTCGGAGTGGACGGCGGTCGCTTCCCTCGGATGAGATCTCCGACCGGCGAGCGTTGCTGTCACCCGCGGCGTGCGATGCTGCGCCCGTGACCGTCTTACGACAGTGCCACGAAACGTAAGGATCTGTTAGTTCGGTTCGCGTGCACGGCCCGGCTTCCTATTTGCATGGCGCATACGAGTGGATTTTATTTTCGTCTGGTGGTCTATGTGTGAGTGGTGCGCGGCTGTGTGTGTGTGTGTGTGTGCGACGGTGCGCGTGTGCGTGCTCGGCCGAGACGGGTGCTCCCTGCTGGCCCGCTTTATTTAGGTTGTTTCTGAACGTGTCGGCATCGCTCGCCCTGACGCCCGCCGACACCGCCCCGCCGCTACGGTTACCTGTGTCCCTCCCAAATGTTCTAGATACATATTGACAAGATTCCTTTTGGGAGTACTTTAAATAACAATGTCCCGGTAGCAAAGATTATGATATTATTGACGAGAGAATTCACTTCAATATCCATTACTTTTGGAAAAACACCGACGGAGTTGCAAGCAACTTTGATAGCAACTTGTATCGGGCATTTATTATTATGTAAACCGGTACTATATAAGTTATGTCACCTAGTTGGCGACGCACTCAACGACCTACAGCATCTTAATGAGTTACATTACACATTTGCAATTATTGTATATTATTATTATTATATTAACAATAATGAATAGCTCTACAGTTTAATAATCCTTTGCTACGGTGCTCTATATTCTCTATTAATATTCTGTAAACACTACACGGTGTTTATAATGGAAGACTACTATCACGATTAGATCTATATAACTCATACATGATGTATAATTTCGATGTAAGATCAGATAAATATTGTCCGATTCTGTGTCACCTTTCATTTAAAACCAACTAAAAATAAATGTCTATTTTAAGGAAAAATAACATTAAAAGTTTGTACAGATATTTATTATGATACAAAAATAAATAATAGAAAAAACACCATTGGAATAAAAACAAATCTAATTTAACCAAACTATAGTAACTTATTTTAATTATTATAGTTAGGTTAACTAAAAGAAACAGTCGATATCTATCGATCTATTATGGGTGTATAATTCGAAAATTCTTCAATTAGGGAGATTTATTGTTTAACATATATGTAAAGCAGTGGCGTGCATCCTTTTTTATGACAGGGTAGGCACTAAATCAAATTACCTCTATGACTCTATATTGAGCCTCCTCAAGTATCCATAAATTAACTGATATTACAGATATTAATTTCCATTTAAAAACCAAACTTGACTATAAATAATCTGAATTGTCCAAGAGCATTAATTGGATCATTAAATAATTATTATTGTCACAAGAAAATAATACAAACGGCTTATCTATATTACGCAACTTACTGCCCTCTCAAAGTCCATTAATAAGACATTATCTCAGCCCTTGGTATATTTTGTATTGATATCTACACTTTCTTTGTGCGACAGTTAGTGATGAGACTATCAAGACTTTAGCGTGATGGTAATCGACCCGCCAGTATTTAGAATGCAATGTAGTATCATTCGTCACCTGAGAGTTATTAAGCAGTGGCGTGCACTGAAAGCAGGCAAAAATATCTGCAAGTTGTTTATGCTTTATGCTATTTGTTCGTGTTTCAGCACAAATATCCTTAAATTAACCAATATTACCAACATATCCATTTACATAAAAAAAAAATACGTTAATTCACGTCCAAACTAAGCTTTTTTTTAAATTAAGACTGTTTAGAGAAATCCTAGGGTAGGCAAAGTATTTTTGCCAGTATGAAGCCGCTGAATAAATTTAATAATGTTCTCAAATGCAAATTAATATGTCTATAGTATTTGCTTGCATATGGATATTTGAAATGGTATAATAACATACTTAAAATAGGTGAAACAAGCCGAATACATTTTTTTGCCTACCCTCTGTGCACGCCACTGCATCTTCTTGAAGCCAATAACTTCATCAGCTACGATATACTTCACATCGAAACACTGTATTGTTTACACACGCAGTAAAATATCTGAAACCGCAGCAGTATATACTTTATGTTTCGTCGCGGTGAAAATCTTCAAAAGTTCCCCGGAGCCTGTAATGGATAGGCGGACGGGTAAGAGGGGGACCTGTGGCTCTCCGGAGGGACCTCCACCAGGGACCCTTGAGCACGCCACCGGTAGGCGCATTATAGCCCCCCGGAAACTTGTCACGGTGCTCATGGGAATTCCTCGGAGCCCCCGCCATACTCGATGGACGTTTAAGGGCCACACACTAAACTTCCAGCTACTTCGAAGAATAGTACATACGTAGACCATTTTCATCAAAGAATTCACCTAAAGAATCCAACTCGGATGGGCGGAGTTCGGGAAACTGGTTGATATCTTCTCTTCTACAATTCCTGAAACATGAAGACAAAGGTCTTCAACCAGTGTGTGTTGCTAGTGATGACTTATGGTTCTGGGACGTATTAGTCTTTAAGTGCTGGCCTTTTAAAGAAGCTCAGTCACACAACAAGCAATGGAGAGAGCTATGCTCGGAGGTTCTTTGCGCGATAGAATCCGAAATGTGGAGACTCGCCGAAGAAGTAAGGTCACCGACATAGCTCTCAGAATCTGCAAGTTGAAGTGGCAATGGGCAGGCCACATCACTCGAATAATCGATAACCATTGGGGAAGAAAGGTTCTCGAGTGGCGACGACGAACCGGAAGACGCAGGCCTCGGTGGAGAAGCTCAGACTCACACAACCAGCTATGGACAGAGTATTTAGAGTAGCTCGTAGTTCTTTACGCGACAGAAGCTGGTATGAGAAAATTTGCCGAAGAACTAGAGATACCTTGCTCTCAGGATTTTCAAGTTGAAGTGTCAATGGGCAGGCCACGTCGCTCGTAGAATCAATATCTAATGGGGAACAAAGGCTCTCGAGTGGCGATCGCGAAAGTAAAAGTCGCGGGCAAACGATAGCTGCAAATGGCTAATTGTTGTTCATTGTGGCCCACTAAGGGGAAGGCCTTTGTTAACCTGTGGACGTCTTCCGGCTAATGATGATCATGACATATCTCGACAATCTCATAGGATCTACAAACCCAACCTATATAATGCCGCATAAAAATTACGGTAGTTTAAAATTAGAACAAGTAGGAAAAGTACGCAATGGGCAGTTAGTAGCTCTGATAAACTTTGAACCTCGCCGCTCGCACGCAAGTGCCTACTACTGGCCACTACAGCTTAATAAAACATCTCTTTGTAGATAAATGATGTCAAATAAACATATTAATTACCAAACATCCAATTAATTATAGTAAAATTATTAAAGTGTAATTCTAAATAGTGTTACTATTCAGATCTGTTAGTAATGGTTGCATGTATTTTAATGTGGTGTAGTGTAGTAATATCGGTGGAAAATCTCTGATAATCGCAAACATGTCAGTCTATAACTGTCCCTTTTATTTATCAAATTTAGTGAAACCTATTCCATTTCGCTGAACTAGTAGGTACCTAACATAAAATATTTGATGATGCTATTTCTCTATGACATATAGAAGTACATATATTATTTATATAAATGATATAATCCAAGAATATGTTCATTTTTTGTATGCAATGTAGAGTAAATGTATGTACATTTGATATGCAAAAAGGAAACTTACTTACTTATTTGTAATGAAAAAAAACTAGGTACATATTATTAATTTCGTGTTGATAGTTTTCTTTGTGTATCAAGCAACAAGATCTTACAATTCATACATCATGCATCACCTCAAAATTCCGACAACTTGGAAGGCAAATTACGGTTTAGTAGACGTTCTATGCCACTCTGAAGAAGACTGCAGTGAGTCAGGTACTCAATGAGTCTACTGAGTGAGAGACCAAGAGTAGGTAGTACAAGGAACCTTTTTATTTTTAATAAGCTAGTGTCGGATGTCACATACTTTTAGGATGGGCTGCAGGTGATAACTAAAGTTAAAAGAAAAGTATAATCTGGAGAACACAGAAGTATAAAGTTCAAAGAAAACATCGAAAGCACGTAATCCTCATACTTTGCAATGGTATCTTATGCATTTTCCGTTAAATACTAATTTTATCGCAGTAGGTGGAGCTCTATATCTACAGATAAAGTGCCTACTCACGTGCGGCATGCAACTTGCTATCGCACAGCAAACTTTACATTTTTACTATCAACTGGGTTTGTTTACACTTCAGCCAGATAGAAGCACAACTTGCATGCTCTACCAACATTTGAAGAGATAATCTCTACGCCTTCCAAACTTAACAATAATATAAATGGCGCTGGGTTTTAAATAACGTGTTTGTAGATTCCTAATGGCCTTAAGCATAAAATATTTGATATTTCTGCATAAAACTTAACATTTGAAAGTATATGAGATTTAAATAATGAATTTTAAATTAAGAACCCGGCTGGTATGCGTCATTTAATGCAATAAGAGGTACTTACTTAATATACACACATCAAAAGTGTCTAGGGATCAAGCATTTTTAAGCGGATTTCTTGAGATTGAGATGTGGCTTTGTAATAAATTTATGATTTTATAAATTTACTAGCTGACCCACGCAGCTCCGCATGCGCTATTTTTACGTTAACTAAACTTTTAATAACAGACATTCGTATCGAATACATAACCTCCTTTTTTATAGTCGGTTAAAAATTGGGACCCACTTTTTACTTGCTCTCCGAAGCACGGACCCGTTTAGTTCAAATGGCATTAAGCGGTCACCCATCTATTTAATGACCTTACCTAACGTTGCTTAACCAGATCGATTACAAAACCTTGATAACAACTCTCTATGAGTGTTTCCTTATTAATATTTATTATATTATAAAGAAAAATTGATAAAATCGGACCAAGCGTATAACCAAGTACCCGTTTTGACTTTAATCCCCTCTCCCAAAAGAACCGTGCTAGATTACGGGATAAAAAGTATCCTATGTCCTACCTCGTAGTAAGATCTCAAATCATGCCAAGTTTCGTTTCAATCCATCCAGTAGTTTCGGCGTGATGCTCAGCCGAGATACAGACAGACAGACAGACAGACAGACAGACAGACAGACAGACAGACAGACAGACAGACAAAAATTTAAAAAATTACATTTTCGGCCTCAGTATCGGTTATAGAATGCCCTCCAAATATAATTTTCAAAATATCTTCAATGTACAGAATTGGACCTGTTACAGTTTTATTATAAGTATAGATATGGATCCTTTTTGGTGCATTTCATAATTTGAATCAGGAACTGTGAATCAAATTCGAGTAAAAGATGAAAATCAGCTGTCAATATTTTCCCTATAAAAACATACAACGCATTGAAGACATTATTAGTGCTACTGTTTCCCTACTACTGATTAAAACCAACGTTATTATGGAGCGTCATTTAAGCAGGGAAGAAATGCTCAGAGCCGTGGGAATGATAGAAGCTGGTTCCCGGCAACGTACTGTGGCTTTAGCTCTGAATACAAGTCAGAGTGTTATCAGTCGACTTTGGACACGTTACCGAAGCACTGGTACCGTGGCTGAGCGCCATGGAGGACGGTATCGCTGCACCACACGGAGACAAGACCGATATATTCAAATCTTAACTCGAAGAGCTCCAACAATAACTGCCATGATGTTAGCCGTGAGGCTTCATCACTCTTCAGGGAACTTAATTAGCGACCAAACAGTCAGAAACCGCTTGCATGAAGTGAACCTTCATTCCCGAAGACCGCTACGGGTACCACCTATAGCAATGCACAATCGTAGGATTCGATATCAATGGGCTCTTGAACACAGAAATTGGGCAGAAGAACAATGGCGTTTCGTGTGCTTTTCTGATGAGTCTCGTTTTGGTATGAGACCGGATACAAGACGTATACGACACTGGAGAACCCCTGGACGCCAACAGCGATTAAAATCCTGCCAGGAAGTCCATCCTTATAGTGGTGGAACCATCATGGTATGGGCGGGTATTTGGATCGGCGGAAGAACTGAGTTGATTTGGATCAGAGGCAACCTCAACGCTCAAATTTATGCTGAGACGATTGTATCAGACGTCATCGTTCCTCTACAAGTGCAAATCGGTCCCTTATTTCAGTTAATGCATGATAATGCACGACCGCACACCGCAAGAGTTGTAAGACAGACTCTCGCCGCAGCTAACATCAATGTCCTGCCCTGGCCTGCTCAGTCGCCAGACTTGAACCCGATTGAGCATGCATGGGATATGCTACAGAGAAGAGCTCTGCCGAATATGGAGGGTATCCAGTCGCAAGAAGACCTTTTTTTGTTGTTGCAACGAACATGGGCGGCCATTCCACAGCGTGATTTGGATGAACTCATTTTGAGTATGCCAAACCGATGTTCTTGTGTTGTTAGTGTTCGCGGTAGAAACACGGATTATTAATTGTTTAAGTTACCCAATAAAATTTTAAAGAAAACTGTTATTTCAGTCTTTTTTTCGAACTTTTGTGTTAGTGGTTCAAATGTCAAAAATCCCTTTATTAGGAAAATGGCAAATTTCTTTATTAATGCAAAGGTGACTTGGTTTATCGTTACTGTGACAAACGAAAACACTTTATTTGATGAATCCTTAAAGAAAATTTTAATTAATATCAATCAGGAGAAAAGTTATTGCAAAAATATATGTTGATCCCTAGACACTTTTGATGTGTGTATTTTTATATACTGAGTTAATTTGTCTAAAAACTCCGCTTTTATTTAAAAAGAATAGGATTCCGTATTTTTAATATGGATTCGATATTCGATTCGAGAATATGTACCTACTTAATATCTCTTAAACACAATGCCTGGAAGCGCTGACGTAATACATACCTAGGTGCCGCAGTGATCCTAATATATTTTGTAAGATTAAACTTGCTAATAAGTATTTTATCTGTACGTTTATATTTTACCTAAATTTATCAGAATAATATGTTGTTTACTGGAAACATATTATTGTAGTGATTCGCAATAATAGCGGTCTTATAAGCGTACTAAGTCCAAATAAACTCATAATGATTATTCTTATCTGTTTTGGGACACAAATTAGAGACGATTTGTATTATTTTTATGCCGATACCTACTGTTAGTATGATGGCTTTTAGATATTCAGATGCAGATTCTGATATAACATTCACTCACTATATTAAAATTGTGTACCTACCAATCATAAAATAAGTAAAACATTAACAATGGACAGCTATCAAGGTATTAATTTAATTCGTTATCAGTACAAATTATACTAATATCTCGTAATTGAGTTCAAGTGCAGCGCATATTATTAGTAATCAGTTACACTACGATATCAATTAGCTATTTACTTGTAGACTTGTAGTATCATCATCATTATAGCCGACAGACGTCCACTGCTGAACAAAGGCCTCCCCCTTAGAAGGGAAGGGTTGCCATAATCCCCACGCTTGGCAGGCGGCTTGGGGATCGCAGTATAGTTGGAAGATAAATCCAAAAGAAAGACGCTGCTGCCCGTCTTCCTGCTCTCGCTTAGTCGCCTCTTACGACACCCAACGAGAGGTGATGGGAGGATGCTAATCTTAGGTACTAGTAAACAGTTGCGGTGACTCGGCCGAAAGACAAGCACAAAAAAGACTAAAGACTTCGTAGGCAAAGGTAACGCACCTACAACCATACGGCTTATAATACGGCCTTGTCCAGTAAACAATACGAGTGTTGACACATTTATTGGCACTATATAAGGGTGTGGTTCAGGTAGACGGCAGCCGGCGTCGACCTGCCAGCGCCTATTGTTGCTGATAACGCTACATAATGGACGTCAGTAGAGGCTGAGAATTGTATTAAAATCCCTAATTGCCGGCGCTTGAAAGACCCGTATCGAAATTGTTTGCGCCGACATCGATAAGACTCAGCGCCGGTGGGCAGTGGCGAGTCAGCTCTGGCTGTCTTTCTATCTTGAACTTGCTTGCCTTATAAGATTTAAAACATATCTGAGAGGTGTTTTATAAAAATGCAAATTCTCTTAACCCTTCAGCCCTGTTTTTATCACTCTGTTTGTCTCTCCGAAGCTACTCACTTTATGAAAATAGATTTTTATTGGGCGTGTTATTTTTGCATTCAAAGCTGCAACTAAGAATCAACTAATGAGACTTTATTCTCGTTTCAACTAGCGTAATTGCAGATCGATGTTAGGGTGTAATATATACCTATTAAATGAACGACCATTTGTCAGATAATAAGCGGCGGTTGCAAAGAAAACAAAGAGATATAGCTTGTGTCACCGATAATGTTATAAACGCACACCGAGGTAATTGAACACATGTGACCAACTGTAGGTATTATGTGTGTAATAAAAGTGCGGTTGTGTGTGTTATCAGCGGGCTACCGCGGCCGCCTACGTAGTGCTATCTGACACTATCAGCTGTGTTAGCCACGGTATAATGCCTCGGATACCTTTATAGTTGAAAGAGCTACCGGTCGATGCAGAAAGGTCATCTAAGAAATTATTTAACTGGAAATCTATACTTATATTAAAACTGTAACAGGTCCAATTCTGTACATTGAAGATATTTTGAAAATTATATTTGGAGGGCATTCTATAACTGATACTGAGGCCGAAAATGTAATATTTTTAATTTTTGTCTGTCTGTATCACGGCTGCGCATCACGCTGAAACTACTGAATGAATTCAAATGAAACTTGGCATGATTTGAGATCTTACTACGAGGTAGGAAATAGGATACTTTTTATCCCGTAATCTAGCACGGTTCTTTTGGGAGAGGGGATTAAAGTCAAAATGGGTACTTGGTTATACGCTTGGTCCGATTTTATCATTTTTTTCTTTATAATATAATAAATATTAGTAAGGGAACACTCATAGAGAGTTGTTATCAAGGTTTTGTAATCGATAGGATTAAGCAACGTTAGGTAAGGTCATTAAACAGATGGGTGACCGTTTAACGCCATTTGAACTAAACGGGTCCGTGCTTCGGAGAGCAAGTAAAAAGTGGGTCCCAGTTTTTAACCGACTATAAAAAAGGAGGTTATGTATTCGATGCGAATGTCTCTTATTAAAAGTTTAGTTAACGTAAAAATAGCGCAGGCGGAGCTGCGTGGGTCAGCTAGTAGAATAATATGGGTACAGAAACAGGATTTATTGAAACTAAATATTTACAGTTTATTTACAAACATGTACACTTAAACTAGGTAAAAAACTTCCTCAAAGTTGTCGCCGCACTGAGAGGGACGGGTACCTAAAAGACAAGAGAGGTTTAAGGGTACAGAATAAACAAAAAAATAAGTAAGAAGAATAAGCTTTGTAAGCAGCTTTATCTTTTTTAGTATTCTCAAAATTTGGCTTTTAATAATATTGTAAAACGAAAAGTTTTTTTAAGGCCCTTTTAAGCAAGACATTTTTTAACTTGTTACAAATATATATTGATAGGCATGTGTAACAAACATCTATATGATATCGATGCTATCAAATTTTTTTATAGTATTTTTACCACGCTTGTGACCAAATCTTATTGTCACGCGTTTATTATGTAGAGTTCATGAAAACACCTACTTTGCTAAGATTCCCATTGTACGGTAGCCGTACAACAATCATTACTCAGTTTGCAATAATACGATCGATGTATCTGGTGATATTAAAAACCGATACGTTCTCACGGGCAGAAAAGCGGAGCTTATGTAAACAAAGTCAGTTTCAGCGGTTCACCTTACGCCGTCTTCAGCGTTCGCTTCTTGTTATCATATCACTCGTACAGTTCGACCACACACCGATGGTTTGCATGTAAATTGAAGAGCCGAGACGTGTCTATGTATACATTTACGTGGAAAGACGACACCAGTAGTACATTATTTGTAGAAAATGACACCGCCGCAGTTTTAGCTCATGTAACCAAGCCCGCTTATGTGTTAATGATTCGTGTTTTATAACTTGATCTTAAATGCAAACAATACGTTAGTATGTACAGTTGCTTATTTCTTGATTCTTTATGCACGTTTTTACAGGCGTTGCACTTCTAATTAAATAATTCCAATTATATCTTAATTGAAACGTATTTTGAGTGATAATATTTATAGCTATATCACTATATACATAGTTATATATAGGGTGTCCCGTAAATCAACGTCAAGCCAGAACCGGGTGGTAGGCTAAAAAAAATCTACACCGTGCAACGGTTTTTTTTTTGTAATTTTATTAACACTACTTAGCTACCCAAATATTTATTTTTAAAAATTTTGGTTGTCTGGAAGAAATCGCTATTAGCGATAAGACCGCCATTTGTACCTTTAAGTTATTTTCTAAGTTTTCTGTATGTTTTACTTTGGTGTGCAAATAAAGAGTATTCTATTCTATTCTATTCTAACACTAGGCACTTTATACAGGCCGGGGAGAGCGCGCATTTCTGCTCCCAAGGGATATGTTCTAGTGAGAGTCTGTCCTTGGAAAGACTCTGGCAATATCCGAATGCAGTCTCTCCATAGCTTAGTCATCGAAGCTATGGACAGCCACCGGGGAGGTTTTAGTGGGTAAATTTCGCTCATAACCCGGCCTTCACCCCCTACGGGGCCCCGGAACCCTTTGAAGGTTTCTTCCCCCTCAAAAAAACAATAAGGCACTTTATGCGGGTGATTATTGTTTCTTTTCAACTTTGAGTCACCAAACGTAACTATACTTTTTGTGCCTCGAGGCTGACGCTAGAAGCGCAAACCGAATTTGGTTTCCGAGTTACGTTTTACGGCCCTCGGGCGAGACCTTCGCAGACTATCAAAGGCTACTCCTAGTTCAACTGAAACAATGATAACCATGTAACAGTTTGCGTTTAAATAATACACATCACAAACATTCATTGTTATTGCTAAACAATGATTTAGTTAGAAGGGTGTGTTTGTCAACAACGCCCTGTTTGTTTCTCTTGTTACTTTCGCATTTGAAAACTGATAAACAAAAATTAATCTAATATAACCGTAGAGTATACAATCCTATGTGTAGGTATATATTCTTTCGTATCTCTCAACTACAGGATATTACAAAACTGGAAACTCGAAATATTACATGTAAAAAAATTGATTGACTTGGCATTTAAATTTGTCTATTAGGTAGGTAGTGTATTTAAATACTTTTTGAATTAATTAAAAACTGTCCTTAAATAACTATAATTCAAGATTTCGTATTGGATACACATTCGAGTAATATTTATATTTTACTTTACAAATAAAACAGTTCTGAAACTAAGTAGAAGAGTATAACAAGAGAGAAAAGTATGAAGCGCTTATTCGAGTTATGTTGTTAAAATTTATACAGAAGGCAGACTATATAAATTTAGTATAGAAAATAAGAATGAAAAAAGCTGATAACTGAAAATTTTCTGAATTTAATTGTACAAAAAATATTTTTGCCCCAGGTTCCGGGTCCGGAATCAACAACTTTGGGTACTTACGCCTTTTTTTATACGAGTGGAAAATCTTCAAAAGATCCCCGGGAGCTGTGGGGCTCGCGGCTGTCGCATTGGCACATGAGAGGGGACCCAGGTCTCTCCGGTGGGATCTGCACCAGGGGCCCCTCAGTGCCTTGTCTTTGAGCCTGCCGCCAGGGGGCGCATTGTAGCCCCCCGGGAACCAGTCACAGTGCTCACGGAGACGGGGGTCGCCGTCCCGACGCCGTCCTCCTCGGAGTCGCCGCTGTACTCAATGCACGTCCTTGGGCCCACACCCTGGACGTCCAGCTACTTCGGAGGAGGGAGGTTGGGTACTTAGGCCTAGCTTAACAGTTACGGCTTTAGGACAACACATACAGACCAACTGATTGTCAGAAAAGTAAAACGATGCATCGGATGGACATGAAAACGTTTCTCTTTCACCCGATTGCTTCCGGACCGTATCGGACTGTGCGGGTAAAGGAATAGAGCGCACCTGTGTCTGCGCAAGCACTTGTGCACTATAATATCCGTAGTTGGCTGATTTTCTCAAACATTAGCCGCTCTGATTGTATCGGTCGGGAGAACATTATTACAATTAAGTTTGACGTTCTTTATACGGCTTCAAACAAAACTTTTACGCACGTGAGGACGAATGGAAAGGGCGAGAAAGAAAGGAAGTAGGCCTGTGGCTTTAGAACTTGGGGTGGCTTCGGTTGGTGCGTGTAATTATACTTTAACTTTTAACATAGAAACGTATTATTAACATAGGTAGGTAGTATATACTTAACAAAAAAGAAATTGTTAGGTATATTATGTAATAATTTTAAGTACAATATGATAAAGATGAGTTATTAAACTGATAAACTAGGTACTGCAACTATTTTTATAAGGCTGTTGCCGAATATAATAAAAATACTAATTCTTTAAACGAAACGACTGCGAGCATTCAGAATGAACTTAATTCATATATACATGCATAATATATTTCAAGTTATCTGGGTAAGATCTTTCATTTGATACACATATTATTGTTTAAAATACAGAGTATTGGTAAAGGGGTGTGTGTGATGGCCGTTGCTCAAGTCATACTCATGCGTGGGTGATATTCGAGGTCTGACCGTTATCCTTTAGCCCTCTTGACCTTTTGTTTTTTTTAAATCGTTTGTTTATGCATAATATGTATGTGTAGGTATATTATAAACAGTCTAACGGCAACACATTGGCACTGATAAAATAAAAAGTTGTAAACATATAATCAATCAAATTAAAGCAAAGCAAAGCAAAAATGCAAATCAAAAGTGCTATTTTTGGCCTACTTAAAATAATTTTAGTTCTAGATGAGCGTGCGTAAATATTAATTTAACAATTTTTTTTATATACTTAATTGCAAACAATTCAAAATCTCATTTATCAGTTTAAAAGACTGCCGTGCTTTGACATGAGAGAAATATACAATACAGAACACAGGTAGTGTATTCAAGCAAACGAGCTACGTAGAAATGCAAAATTCATCGCCAACACCGTGTCTTCTTTCCTTAATGTATTCTTACTAACATGATAGATGCTGTTGACCTCTTCTCTCGTGACAGTCCAGTCCAGAATTTGAATAATTGAACACCCACCTCCCAGAGCTTGCCAATGTAACTCTACATGTATGGCTCGCGGCTACATTTTCCGTTGTACGAAAAAAACGCCGGATATTTCTCTACGAAGCCTCGCTATTTTCGAAATAAATGAGATCTTATTTAACAAGTTCGTATAACAGGTATTTTGTGAAAGGCACGTAGGTAGGTATTTGTGTTATGATTTTTTAACCGGCTGGCTAGCAGCGTTTTCGCTCCCAGTTTTATAGACTTTGATTTATATGCTTATTTTCCCTAGAATCTTCCCTAGCAAGATTAATTAATTACAGTTACAAATATTACTCCTGTTATATTAATTACAGTTAAAAATATTACTCCTGTTATATTAATTACATCATAAATCATTATATTGCGTAATTATTGTGATGCGAAGTATATTGTATCAACTAAGTAATATGATTATGTGTTTAATGATAGTATATGGTAGTACTGCATTATATTTTGTAATAGTATCTGTATCATTATGGAAGGAAACTGGTACTTATAGCTCAGGGTATCCTATTTTAAGTACCAGTAGGGCTCTTTAATTGATATTGTCTGTATCATATACTTATGTACCTACCATAATGTACTATTATTTTGAAATAAATAAAATTTTATTATTTTATTATTATTATTATTATTATTACTTTTAAAAATATTAGTCCTGTTCTAATTCTAAAAATGAATAGCTGTCCGTTAGTCTCGCTAAATTTCAGAAACGGCTTGACCGATTTCAATAATTGTTGTTCTCTTTTGTTCGCTCTAACCCTAGGGTGGTTTAGAAGAACAAAAATGGGTGTCAACACATAAACGTACGTAGAAAACGCGGGCGGGAGCTGCGCGGGTCAGCTAGTTTTTTATAAAGGTATGTTTTGTGAAATAAACGCAGTATATTTAATGTTACACTTCTGCTTTACGTTATTACTATACGATTTCGTCATTTTGACGAAATATAATAGCAATGATTAGGATTAAGTAACCAGTTACATTGATGGGCTGGACTAATCAATGGGTCGGCCGGCGCAGCGTTGGCGCAGGCGTTACGTCATGGCTTTCGCGTTTTGTAGTAGACGTTGCGAAACGCGCGCGTTATGCAACAGATACGATACGCAAATACGCGAACAGTGTTGCATGTGCTAATAATATGTTACAAATGGCCAACATATAAAGGTGAGATACGTAATTATTTTGCGTTCAAAAATGCCGTGATTCAGCAGCTTTATTTGATGATGATACCTTTCTATCTTTATATATTCTTTAGGCATCGTGTCAAAGATTAAGATATATCAATAATTTATTTGACCAAATTCGTGTAATTGTTATCCTAAGAAAAAAATACTGGTCTGTGTGGAAAATAAACGACCTCTATTTATTATGTATATACTTACTTCAGGCGTTCCGCAAGGATCTCACTTAGGCCCAATCCTCTACAATATTTTCATTAACGACATCAGTGACTGCTTTAAAAATACAGAATATTATCTCTATGCTGATGACTTGAAAATTTTACGTTCTGTCTCTTCTATAACCGATGCAAATTTATTACAGGACGATCTGAATCGTTTAATTATTTGGTGTGATACAAATCGTATGACTCTTAATACTGACAAATGCTATACTATAACATTCACAAGAAACAAAACACCTTTCTGTAGGAAATATTACATAAGAGACAAAGAACTTGAAAGAGTTAGCACTATAAGAGATTTGGGAATTATTTTCGACAGTAAGTTAAAATTTGATAAGCATATTGATTCCATAGTTACGAAATCTTTTCAACTCCTCGGTTTTCTGATTAGGAACTGTAAAAAATTTAAATCCCCGCAAACTAAAATACGTATTTTTGAATGTCTTGTCAGAAGTGGATTAGAATATTGCAGTCAAATCTGGTGCCCATTCTATGAAATTTATGTTAAAAAAATCGAACGCATACAAAAACGTTTTTTGTGGCATTTATGTTACAGCTGCAAGTTAGCCAAAAAAATACCTCATTACCCCGATCGGCTTAAGCACTTTAATATGACTTCCTTATCTACTCGTAGGAATCTCTTAGGGTTAATGTTCTTACACAAGTTGGTTAATGGTAATATAGACAGCCCACAGCTAGTTTCCAAACTTAATCTTAATATCCCCAAAAATATACCAAGGCAAAAAAAATATGCTCCATTTTATGTTCGCAATTATTACACTAATCTGGGCCTTAATTCACCAATCAGTCGTTTGTTTAAGCAATATAACATTTTACATAAGACTGCTGCCGATGATATCGATATATTTTCTGATAGTGTGACTAAGTTTCGTAAATCCTTGATGAGTCTTTTAGCTGACACTGTATGACATTTTAATGCAAATATATATACGTATTTATATATATATGTGTATATATCTTTTTTTCTTTGATTCTATCGATTCTATTGATTCTATTATCTATTTTCTTCTTATTCTACAGGTATGTAGTTAGTTATTCTACGAGTAGTTTTAATTTAAGATATTTGGCAATTTTTGTGTTATATCTATTATAAATTCTCTTTTCATTTCATTTCTTTCAATTATTTTCATTTTAATTAATTCTGTTTGATAATTTAATGTTTAATGATTGGTAACAACTATTTTATTATCCAGGTTGTTATCGCACTTGTATTTGCGCATGTCGTGGTCACCTATAATTATTACAACATTTAACTCATGTTCTGTGCTCATGTTCTTCATTTTTGATAATGTATGTAATGTTGGCGATCCTTAATAAATTAAATTAAAGTACTTATACTTAGTTCTACTTTACTTAAATAAATTGTACCCATAACAAAACAACTACACTGGTCATTATATTTTTTCTCCTCAGTACATATTTTTATGTATACATGACAAGACGAGCAATATGTAGGTATATCTGCCTGATGGTAAACGCCACATCTATCCATGATTAGTTGCATTAAACTGCCATACGTTACCCCGAGACATTAGTAGTCATTAAGTTTCTTGAGTAGTTCCAATCATTTGACGGGCCCGTTGGTCTAGTGGTCAGACACCCTGCCTGCTAACCGATAGGTCGTGGGTTCGATTCCCGCCAAGTGTCTGGGTGTTGTTTATCTATTTAAGTATGTATTTACAAAATAAAAAAGTATATAAGTATTAGTATCAGTTGTCTGGTTTCCATAGTACAGGCTCTGCCTAGTTTGGGATCGGATAACCGTGTGTGGATTGTCCCAAGATATTATTATTATTATATTATTATTTCTCTAACTGCAGAGCCATTCACACTGGAACAGAGTATTATGTAAACATTGTTGCTTTGCTATGGGATTTTTGAGATCGCAGTGGTATCTCCCTACCTTGATGGTCATCGCACAAGGGATCTACCGACTGGTATAACCACCATGTTCGTTTTAAAGTCGCGTTAAGAATCGTATGAATGTGAGTGCATTTAAAAGAATAGTTTAGTAGGTAGAAAATCAAAGTGAAAAAGAATAGAGTAATTCGTTTTCTCTTTGTGAGGGTGTTTGGTAAGCAATTGGGATATAATTAATTTATTTCTACAGATTGCTACATTTATGCTCCAAAAGCAGATAAAATACCTACTCTTTGACGACTGGCGTCAATATCCTTTAACCTTCACGGTTTCAGTAGCTTTCAAATTTTTTTAATACCTAAAGTGTTTTGCAATCTGACCACTGACTGACTCTCTGATGCGGTCAATGTACAAGTTATCTCTAAAATAAATGTTATCGTTCTATCTAAAGAAAGTTAGAAATAATAGTGACGGGCCTATTGGTCTAGTGGGTAGACACTAGACACTCTGCCTGCTACTCAACAGGCCATGGATTCAATTCCCACATTGTGTCTGGGTGTTATTTATGTATGTAAGTATGTATTTATAAATGAAAGTATATAAGTATTTGTATCAGTTGTCTGGTACCACTTCTGCCTAGTTTGGGATCAGATGGACGTGTGTGGATTATCTTAGAAAATTATTACTAATTAGAGGTTATTTTTGTAACGGTTTTCATACTCCTATTTCATAAACTAATTAATTTAACTCGCTTATCTAATAAATGCAATTGAAAGGTATATTGTAATAATAATTAAATAACTATGTGTTTATAGTATGTGAAATGTCTAAGCAATAGTACCTATTAAATAATCTAAGTTCGTTCATACGTGTAGAAATTTAAGTAACAATAGTTGTCCATTTTCTTATCATACTATGACAATATTTCTATACAAACAATTATCTATTAATTGTAAAACCAAAGACATTTAAGTAACTAAAGTTTATTTTATCTTTAATTTTAACCATTGATAATTAGTCAATCTTATAGATGACTGCGTACGCGCGTACGCACTAAACCTACAAAAATATTTTTGAATGAAATATGTAGTTGTCTGTAAAATATAAATCTTTGGAGAGATTAGATTTTTATTCTGACAAAAGTCATGGCGGGTACACCGGCAAAATCAATGGAAAATGCGAGAATATATTAGAGATTATATTAAAAAAATCGTAGAGCTTAGCACTCATGAGGCTATATGGTGCGACTCAACATCGCTTTGAGGCGGCGAGCGGCGCAACAGAAGCGCGTCATAGAGCCGAGCTATGTTGAACAAACTATTAGCGTGGATACAGAACTACCCTAAATTTTGACTTTGATAAATAATGTACAATTAATCATTAATACTTGTACAATACTGGTGTAGCGATAATATCCATTGTAGGACTTATATACAGGTATATCATCCATATATATAAAAATGAATGTTTGTATGTCTGTATGTCCTTTATAGAATCGTAAACTATGCATTTGATCATGTCATGATCTTCAGCAAAGTGTTGGGCATGAGCCCATGAAGGTTTTTGAGTAAAAAGAGCGCGAGTGAAGCTGCGCGGGCGCAGCTAGTTTTGTATTTTTTTCGTTAATACTACTAAAAATACTCAGTTCTAAGCCTATCTTGATAACTAGCATTGGTTTTGGGGGTTGCTTGCAATAACCATAAATATTTATACGTTATTACTTTGGCCAATATTTCGACCGAAAATAAATGTAGAGTTGAAATATGTAATTCTTTAAATTTTTAGCAAGCCTGAGTTATATATACACTAATAAAAGGTTTATGACATAAATTATTTGACAGCTACGTTTCGTAGCAATATTTGTCATGTAGCTAGCTACATCACTACATGCAAGGACCTAGAAAATCCACAGCATTAGGTACAAACACGGCAATGAATTCCGAAAGGGCAGGTGACATCATTTTGTAATGTAGTTTAGTGTTTATTAACAAAAGCATGGATAATGAATGTATTTGTGTTATCTGGAATGTTTTATCAGAGTTTTATCGATATTTTTTTAACTACTACGATATATCATCAAAATAGTGGACTTGTTATGATAAATAATGCTTTTGTCTATGTTAAATAGCTTCATTAACTCGCCAACTTGAAATCTTTGGAATCACGTAGTTGGTGATTTGTAGGTTACTAGTAAGTATCCTGGGTGGCAAGAAATATGTGCTTAATAAAATAATAAATAATGCTTAAAAAATACTTAGCTTGGTTCCGTATGAAAATTATCCTCTACAACCATAAAAAATGGAATATAATTGTTTAAAATAACAACAAATTTATCATTTGGCATTTTATATATGAAATCCAAGATATCGGAATAATAAATGGCCATACTCAATGATAACACTTTCATATCACTTTCAAAACATTCGTATCGATATCAGCTATAATATAAACCACTATAGTAGATTCATTTGGTACATATAAATTCCATTAATAAGGTATCTATCGGTTAAGTCCCTAGAATTAGGGCGATAAAAATTGGTTACCAAGGTCTCCATCAATATCTGCATGCGAATCGTTAGTGTGCTTAACCCCTAATCGCTTATATCGTTCTGGTTTTATTTCATTGATTCGCTGATAAATATTTGTATGAATGTAACGCTGTGGAGAGGCTATTTTATTTGTATTTGTTATATTTACCCGTTTTATTTACGACACTTCAGTTATCTTTTGTATTCAATACGATTGTATTCATATATTACATCTTTATTTAGTTAACATGTAAAACAAAATAAAGTTATTTAGTCATGTGTTTAATAAGCATTATCGTTGGATACCTGGTAGTGTAAGATATATTTTCTTAATTACATTTCTATAAATAATGGTCTAGTCTAAAACATTTGCGCTGAATTTTGAAAGCCTCGTCTGTAAAGAAACGGTGATTAAAATGTTTAAGTATATTATTTCTAAACCAATCTTGTAGTATTTTAAATATTTTAATAGAAAACACATTTTTTCTATAACTATATCAAAAAGAATTTAGAGTTTATACTATCAGCAAGCTTAGCACGAGGTGCAAATCTTGTCAGATAAGTGTGAGTATGACGTCACTATGACGTAGAATTTCACATTTTTGTATAGAGAATGACATTTCGGTGTTGAAAACTACGTCATACTTCACACCAATCTGTAAAGACTGCAAATCGTGCTAGGCCTGCTGCTGTCTACAGGAGTACCTACTCCCAGCCGTGCATTAAGTAAAATGTGTAGAGCTAAGCGTCTCCATGCTTTGGAGGGCATGTAAAATCTCGGTCCCGTTGTTGTCATTTAGACAACAGTCGTTGAACAAAATCAAAGGGTAGTTCTGCCAACCGGTTGCCACTAACTGTACCTTAGCAAAAAGAACCCATAATCTCATACGTTAATATAGATTTTGGTTGAGTGTGGTGGCTACATACTTAAACTGAAATATCTCTCCACCACGACTAGACAAGAGATTGCTCTATCCATGCTTAAAATGCTTCTACAGCACGCTAGGTGGGGTTTCCACGCGCGGCTGTGTCACGGCTAGTTAGGCTGCGCGAGTGGCAGCGATAGTCGGCGGTGGCCTTGCGGCGGCCGACTGCGGCACCACGTGTACGCCCCATGACGTCACACCACGCACCGCGTTCAAGTTCAATGCTGCCTATTAATTTTACCGTGCCTTACCACCAACTAGCACTGCTAATCGCCGAACGGGCGACAAGGACGTCTGCGGTAATTGTATTGTTAGAAAAACCTCGTTAAATAAATAGTCAGCATAGGTATAAAAAGGAAAATATTGTTCTCGTTATTATTTAGTGGTTTCTCCGATATTCTTTATTAATACAAGTAGGTATCTATTGCGCTAATACAATCGTTCTATGAATTCTTTTCCGAAGCGAAATAAGTCTTGATTTACTTTTTATTTGTAAATTGCAGGCTTTCTGTTCGATTGATGGCAATCGATGATCGAAATGCAGTTTTAACGTCATCCAAATATTTGCGCTAGTTACGTGCGGCATGTTTACGATCTCCGAAGTCCAAATATTGCTTGTTCTTCGTATCGTTTTGAAAACACCTAACCGCATCTTCCTCGGTCCATTGACATCGGTGTTCCATGAAGAACGCATGCGCAACTGTCAACAGGCTGTCGGGGCGGCGCGTGCGCCCACATTGTGACGTCACCGCACATCCGCGTGCGTCGCTCTCACCTCCAAACATTTATTATTTACACTGTCTATTGACAACATTATGTTTCCTGCAAGCCGTATTGAATGGACTTTTTGCTAATTGCTCGTATTTAAAGAACTGCAAAAAAACTATCCAACTAGTCAAAAAACTGTTCAAAGTAAATACTTATTTTTAGGTGGTCCTTCATCCGTGTTACTTGTCAATGTTATCGCCACGTGATTGTGCAGAACAAAACCAACAAAACTCGAATTGACTCTGTAATCGAACTCAAAAAAAAAAACACTGCTCAGTAAAGATCAAAGCAATCGAGAAAATCGTAAAAGAATAAATCGTAGAATGGCTTGCAGCTTACTATAGATACTATACAGATTAATATCGATAATTTAAGATTAAATAATATGTATGGTAAATTAAAGTCGCAACAAGTAATTGCAGTTTTTAATACCGTTTAAAACCGGGGCGATGGGAACCCTGGTATAAGAACCTACCAAATGGCACGCCTGCATTGCCCATGCAATGCAGGTGATGAATCACTCAAGGAAAGGGCTGGGCCAGTGGTCCTCCATCGATGTACCGACGATTACAGCTCGGCCGTGTCACTGAAAGTGACGTTATTTGATGTCAATCTTCTCTGTAACCCAGCTCTTGTTAACTCTATTATCTTCATTTGTCTCTCTCGTACTTTCATAATGCGTTGCAGTTTAAACCGGAATATCTGGCCCTCTCTCTACCTACTTCTAGGCAACTGTCGCATTTTTTGCTATAATTCTACGTGTAAGACATTTGGTGAAGTGATTATAGAATTAGTTAGGTAGAGATGATATCCCCTCTCAAAATAGATTGTTTTATATATGAGTGTGTTATTTTGAATGCTATAACAACAGAGTGTGTACGTGACCAACGATATCGAACGACCCAAGTTTATCGCTGTATTTATTTAATTACAGAATCTATAAACTGCAAATAAATCAAGCCGGAATCTGAACTGGAATTGTGGTTCCGTAAATATTTTATAGTTTATTAACTCTAGTAACAGCTCAGTGGGCGAGCGCTTGCCTTAGTAACAAGGTGCGCAGGTTCATATTTCTTTAATTAATCATGTGCGAATCGTCTTTGTGCGATTGTTACTAGCTTTCGGTAAAGGAACATCGTGAAGAAACCTGCATGTCTGAGAAACCTTAACTAGCTTTCGATTGACGTGTGAAGTCGGCTAACCCGCACTTGGCCAGCGTAGTGGACTATGGCCTACGCTCCTTCATCTTGAGGGGCGGCCCGTGGCCAACAGTACGCCAACAAAGGCTGGTAAAAAAAATACAGTTATTAAAAAAATTGTTTTAGGCATTTGTGTTAGGTATCGAAAAAATATGCAAATATTATGTCGGCAGACAACCTGAAACAAGCGACGCCAGTCCTATGACAGCATGAAATAGACAGGGAGCGTTCGTAGTGACACCCAGACTAGAATAAATTACGAAAAGACTAGGTATCCGCAGTTTGCTCTGTGCAAATATAAACTTTGTTAGCAATTATTTAAAGCTTTTGAAAGTTCAAATTAAAACTTTAAAAGCCCTGGCACAAGATAACGATCTCGTAAAAAATATAGTTTCCTATTTGTTTCTTCGGAAACAAGGTATCTATCATGCCATAATTGTTTTAATCAGTTCAGACGCAGGCTATGTATTTATACAGCCTTTTCCATATATTTCACAATCATTTTACCACCATGTTGTAGAAAGGAATAAATAATAGATATGCAGCCAGATAATTTTTATACTTAACAATATTGACTTAAAAATTGATTGATTATTTAACACTAGTATTGTAGATTTTTTTGGTGGTATAAGACTTACTTTCTAGACGTTATAGAAATACTTTTTAGCACCCATGGTCACCGGATCAATTATACCCTATCCATTTTCCCAAAAAATTAAAGGTAAACAATTTGAGGTTATGTTGTTGAAGTAGCGCGTTTGTTTTTTCATTGTATTTGCTAGAAATCTAATTGCTTTGCATTTAAAGTCTAAAGTTATTATTTTATAACCTGAGTTCTGTGAAATCAGAATATTTCGAAGCACAGTTTGAAAATTGTTGGTTTCTTTGTTTACTTTTTATTTTTTGGGTATAGGTTTAATTTTTTCGATATATTACCTTTATTTTTTGGGATAATGGGTATCCATTATAAAATCGATATACCTCCCGAAGGTAATTAAACCGTGACAAAATCCCTTTTAGTCTCATTTTCAGTTCACTTAATTATCAGAAATAATTATTTCTATCCAATCCCAACTTATTCTTTAACAAGTACATTATTATCTATCAACAGAGAGCCCCAATAGGTCACATGATTTCTGTTATTTAACACGGTTCAATTGATAGTGCACCTAGCGACAACTGTTAACTAATTATCTTATCGCTACAGCTACAGTTCCATGCAAAACACCGAAACATTTTGTGAATAATGGACATTAAAACGGGAAGCGCAACAATAATGACTGATAACGAGCATAATCGTATTAAGTAGGCACTAACTAACGGCTTATGTATGCCAACTTTCATAATAATGGGATGGGAATCGACATAGGCCAAAACAAATGTTTTATTTATTTTATCTAGTTAAATCTCAGAGTAATTAGAATGGAGCTAGTATCGCGTCGATTCGCCGAACAAATTTTTCGTGGCACTTTTGCGGGCTGCGGGAGGCGAAGTAAACACACACAGATACAATTTCACGCATACCCACACTATAATAAACTCACAACATATTCAAAAAGATACGCACAAAATAAAGAATGACCTGAACATATGAACAAAATTTGGCAGAGGGGTTAGCGCATCATGATCTCTCCAGTGGTATCTCCTCTAGGAGTTAAATCTGTCTCACTTTTTTCCTACTGGTGACATTTGACTGAAGCTTGACTTCACTCAGCATTTAAAGTTTTGACAGGCCTCAATTAACAGACCCTCTGCTCTAAAGTATTTTTTATTATTAAGTAGGTAGGTAAGTATTGTTAGTAAAATATTTTGTGAATCAGTTCAACAATAAAATTTGAGGCAAACGTTGGAACACTTTGAGCCCAAGCTTCGTGATGAAAATATGGCATAAATCGAGAGTAGTTTCTAGCCTAAAGTTTGTTATTATAATATAATATCATTGATAGAACAAATAATAACACACAATTGCCCGTACCAACAAATCTATTTTAATTAATCCGAATTTATAAACATTGATAACAATATTTGTTTTTATTACGAAGATAAATCGGTAGGTAACTGCTATACACGTTAATATAATAATATTATTGTAGATACATTAAAAACATCCAGCGATAACTTACATAAATCACCTTTATTTTATTTTTGTTTAAAAATAAACGTATATCGCACTCGAAGTAACACGGAATTGATTGGACACAACTTTTACTTAACCTTCATTTGTCTTTGGTCTAACTTTTATTGAAATGTTAGGTCGCCTACATTCAGGATTACCAGTCATCTGGATTTCTCCTCATATCAGGATTTTAGACGCCTGAAATCTTGTTGAAAGTGTCGGAAACTAGGTGGGGTATATGTTTTGTGGATGGGCCCGTCCAGGTGGTACCAGCGCAGTGTAAGATATTCTAAACATTACTGTGTCTCGGTGTGAAGGGCACTGTAGCTGGTGAAAGGTTACAGGACACAAGAGAGTTATTATCCTATGTCTCGGGTGAGAAGCGGCAGTGAAATACATCTGTATATAGACTCTTGCTCGTCTCGTAACAAAGTTGAAGTTGAGTTGAGTCGAGTTGTATAATTATAAACATAAATAATTTTATAAAAAGAAACGTATTTATTTATATGAATACAGTTACGTTTTATCGTCTAACTCTAGTAATACGAGTACAGTAATAGTTGTGCCATTTACGTACGGTAAAGTTAATTATTGTATAAATTATGTAATTACTATAAACTCAAACTCAGAGCTTATCAGACATTTTCTTAGAAAGCAGACATTTGTCAGGGCTTTTTATTTTTACACCTGATAACATTATACTCGCGATCTGCGGCAGTTGTGTGTTGCCACGTGACCCCGGCCTAACTATGCTAATTCGTTTATTGACGAACTTGTAACGATACAACGCACACCCACATCGTTTGATGTTGTGTTCTCTAAATATTTCACAAGATTATCTTCGAGTTGCGAAATAAACTAAGTAATCAGAAATTCTATAAAAAATAATCAGTACGGGCAGATTGATCCGTACTGAATAAATATGCCAATAGATAAAGCTTAATAATATTTTTAGTGTTCTCTTATTGTGTGGGGTCAAAATGTTAAAATTGTAGATAAAAATAAAATTGTTGTCACCTAGTTTGCAGTTGCTGTCGAAGGAAAGAAAATATTATTAGTATTATGAGTCCTCAGTCCTACTACGATAGTTACATTTATACAGGGTGTTGAAAGACCCCTGCCTGATCCGTGTGGGTTTTATTCGGTATATCAATACAATTAGATCTATGTAACTCATTTATTGTATATCTATTTTTTTTTCCTGATTTGTACTAGAAATACGAGATCAAATTCGTATTGTTGATACAAATTTAAAAAAAATGTGATATTCAACAAATGACCTAAATAAATACCTATAAGATTAATAAAGAATAAAACACTCACGGATCGAACAGGGGTTTTTAACACTGAATGTCAGTTTATCGAGCTAAATTACCACTCTTTAGACAGTGTAAAAATCTTATAAGCGCGGGTGCTGCTTGGGAGGACTGGTCCGGCCGCTGTCCTTTTATCCTTTTTTTTCTTTTATTTTTTTCTTTTGTAGTCTAGCAGCAAAATTGATTATTACTTTATTTACGTTCTGAAGGCAATTCACTTGAGCTTGTAAATTATTCTTGGTGTGTATCTAACTTAGACGACTTGTGACAAAAGTTGGTAATATGTTAAAGTGCTTTGTGTCTTGCCTGACGAGGCACTGCTTAACAGCAGAAGGTAAATAGGTTTAACGTGTGCCACTGTGATTTTGGATCGGTCATGCTCGCCATCGAAAAGTCTTTGCTTGTGGCGGCTTCGTGTGGCGGGTCACCCCCTTCCCTCCAATATGGTTGAGGGGAGTGATGGCTGCTGCTCGAGTCAACTCGTGCGCGGGTGCTGCTTGGGGGGACTGGTCCGACTACAATCCCTTTGGCATTTTAGTTTGTTGTATTTTCGTCGTATTTTTTATTTTATTTGATATTTTGAACGGCAGGACACACTGTCGCTGGTGCTGATCTAATTGTAAAAAGACAAATTTTGTTTTAAAAAAAAATGTGAAAAAATGACAAGCCCGCTGAGTTACTTGCCGGATCTTCTCAGTTGAGACCGCGTTGTGATACGGTGGTAGCTTTTAAAAAAAAAAATGACCGTTCAAAAGTGCTAGCGTTAAGCCTATTTGAAATAAAAATGTTGAATTTTGAATTTTTGAATTATAAAGTTTTTGTAGAAATTCTGTGTTTAGTTGAGTTTAAAGATAAAGACAATTAATTAATAATGCATTTTTGTTAAAGACCGTCTATGCCCAAATAAACAGTGCTCACATCCTGTAAATGTTTATTGTTCTTTTCGATTAGGGCCGTATTCTGCGAACCTAATACAATAATTTAAGGCGGTGCCATCATAACGTCCGATGAGTATTCCGATTCACTAGTACGTAAATTGCGAATGGCAACACGTTATTGGTGTGGCAACACTTTTATGGTCACAAGGCCATCATTTTTTAATTCGGCATTTGATAATCGCGCCGGTTTCTATTCGATTCAATGTAGTACGATCATCAATGGTTGACACACAGGGTTATCAACAAAATTATTTCGCGGTCTAAAGGTCTCCGAAACCGCGCATAAATTAAGCTTATTATTTTATAGAGGTTTCATTGAGTTGATTGATCAAGTATCCATACATTAATAAAATTTAATCAATCGTTCGGAATTTAAGTACTTAAGTACCTACATTTATTTTCTTGCTTAGAAAATTTATGACAACCGGTCGTCCAATCAGATTAACATATATATATTCGAACAGCCCTAGTGAGCGGCGCGGGCGCACAGTTGACACTCGACGCTACTTAGCATACAATCGGTGGTAATTCCTCCTAGCAGGTTAGTCACGCGGCCACTAAGATCTGCTCTTTGTATTCAACGAACGACACCAGTTGCCTACGCGTGTTACAGTCACGAATGGAATCTAAATGGAGAAGCAATAACTGTTCACACGAGGTCAGCTGCGATATGTTTGCAAATATTAACGATAAATAGGCCGCACGTAAGGGTATATACTAGACTCCAAAGAGGGATTAGGATCTACAAAAATATAATTCTTAGAGCCTTTGATGATCTGATAGAAAAGTAACTTTTTTAATGACGTGGTATGAATATTGCACCTCATTCTTGTTTAATTCGCATAAAATTTACTTCTAAGGTTTCCTGAGGCAGCCCTATTTGTATGGAATCCATAGCGCATGCATACGTTGTACATACTTGTGAAGTTGTTTTTTAAGTTAATCTAGAACCTTTGAATATAGTTGATATTACAATAGTTTTTTTCTATTATTATAAACATTCTAAACGATAATTAAATCCAAATATTTCTACTATAAAACTATCATTATTTCAATCGTTACATTTATTGACTAGTTAGGTATATCGTAAGTTAGCTCGGTATAAATTAATAATGCATTTACATACAATCTAAGCAAACCCGTTATTCTATTGGATAGCATGTTGCATGTAATAGAGACATTAATAGCGTATAAAAGAGCAATTAAAGCTTGCGAATGTTCGATAAATACTTGTATTTCTGACGTAATTTTAAAGGATACTAACCGCGATATATATGCTAATATTTGCTGCGTAACATAACAAAAACAAACTGCACACGTTCAGTGTAGTAGCTGTAGGTACCTAAATAGCACACACGCACACAGCACAGACGTGTTTATTTACGAGGCATACCATTGAGGCTAGCCAAGGGAAAGCTCTTGGCACACGGCAGGATTGCTTATCGCACACCGACGCGTCAGATTGATCAATTGTCACCACTCTTATCCAGTGTGGCCTAGTTATTAGTGTTTTCCTACATTTATGGTAAAAAATATCACTAAGTTTCCTCCCATCTTAGTACATTCATCCAGGTACATTTTTTCTCTTAAAAAGCCTATTGAAATAATAAATGCTACCTTCGTTAAAATTACTTCTTTGAATTTTAAATTACTTAAAATATCTTATTTGGAAAAGCTTTACATATAGGTACGTTATAATAAATGTCAATTCAAGGGGATTTAGGATAATTTCAAATTTCAGTTGGGGAAAATATTAGGAGTTGGCAACACTTACCCTCCACGACTATTGGCAATCGACGAGGTTAAGGCGCATTTCAGTACAGACAAGCTTCCTGTGCAGTGAATGATTTGTTTGTTAATAAGTGAGAGTTTGGCGTTGCAAAATATACCAGTTTTTGGCACTGCGATTAAGTGGAAGTAAGTGTGGATTATAGAGGTTAACAGCATCGGGCCTCTGTAAAATAAATGACCAGAATTTCCAGTGTCGATAAACGTGTGTGGAATTTGGAAATGACTTGATATAACCGTTTTGAGCATTCGTATCACTTGTAAAATCCATTCTCGTGTGCCTCTCCTCAGTGTTAATCGGTCCCATCTGTCGAGGACAGCTCTACACTAGTATTCCTCTCTTGACATGTCAGTTGCAGAACTTGCAGACATATTTTAGTATAGGTACCAGATATTTTTTTCAATATAATCCGATGTATGCCAAATTCGCATTGTTGTACCTATTTCCCTACTCCTAAAAATTCCATTCTCACATTTTATTATTTTTGCGTTACAATTTTTTTTCTTTATTCATAATTATAGTGTAGTTTTACGTCATTTATTGTTATTTGTCTGTATGTATAATAATAGGAACAATAACATGCATCAAATAGTTACTATAAATTACGATTTTCATATGATACGCATTTACCACACGTCTCGAATTTGTGAATCGTTTAGTCATCATGACTATCAGCGGAATAATGTATTTCGCGTGTAATAAGGAGGCGAACAAAAAAGCAATTTCGCTCCCACGTTTTACTGTAATTCGTTTTATTAATATACCTAATTACCTATTAATAGTGTGTTGTAAAAACTGTTTTGTCAATGCCGGTGCCCTATTATCATTGGGCTGATTCAATTTTAGACACTCACTGAAGTGTGACTATTGCTTTAGTATCCGTTCATTTTGAAGTTTTTAATAGGTGCAATATTGGCAATAGGTATTATGCGTATCTACGATGTTTTATTTGGACAAGTTGAGTTAAATTGATAAAAGGTATCTATTGCGTCTATTGTTGTGACATTTCAAAAATGTTTTTATTATTCTTCCCTTGAATTTTCGACAAAGCAAAAGTATGTATTATAATATAGAATGATATTTTTTTTAATGTACTCCATGCCATTTAGTTTCAATTTTGAGCACTAGATGGAGCCACTTTAGCTGATGTTGTCAGGTTGTCAGACTGGACAATTTCATTAGGTTAGGTAAACTTTGTCCTCAAACCTTGAAATATCGAATGCATGGGAGTTCCGAAACTTCTTAGGACGTCCTCTTTGTATGTATTCAAAAGTAGGTAGGTATCCTGTATCTGTATCTATGGCGTACTATAGCGTGTGAATATTTCAAGTGGGCGTGGATGGCCAAATCCTAAAGGAATAGCGAAAGGTGTCAAAGGAGTTGCGGGCCCAATTTAGAAGAAAACTAAAACAGCATCATTGAATTTTTGAAAAATTCATATTCCTAGCCATCGAACCCGTTGATTTTGGGAAAAATACATTAGTCTATGAATTAGATGGCTTTTGACCCAGGATATCATATTTATTCTGTTTAACATAGGTGTGGTTTAGGGAACCTAATAACCATTTCTGGAGTGCAATCACGACTTGGGCGGAACTAAGGTCTCGCTATTATATCCCAAATCGGTCATTGTTGCATTATAGTATCTATCGTACTAAGTACGTATCAGTACTAAGTACAGTATTATAATATTAAGCGGCAAAAGAGACATTTCAAAATCGACTGTTATGACCTCACTCATCACTTTTGGTGTCAACACCTTCAGCGTTGGTTTTCTCAATCTTTCCAGTGATTCGAAACTACAATACAGCCTGTATATTGTTAGGGTTCCATACCTTTGTAGTGCGACGCGCGTCGTCTGTCCGTCATACCTAAGTATATATTTTTCTTTTGAGGTGTCTAGAATTAGCGTCATCGAATAGCTGAACATAGATGCCGCTCTCCGAAATACTCAATTGTTTCTATATCCTCACCCCCATCTCTTTTTAATTATTTACCTAAATACGCCGTTACTTTTCTTTTATTAAAATCGAACGATTAGTCTTTGGCCTTCACATTGTCCCCTCTAAGTCTTTGCCGAATTAGTTTACGACCAGCGAATGTCTAAAATACGTTGCGTGACCTCTATACAACTGTGTACATAATCAATGATAAGTTATCGTTAATTGATAACAGGTCAATTTAGTATGTGAATTGGTTGTTCTTATCACTAGATACATTTAATATCAATTTGCTTTCTTATCTTCATGCCACCTCCCTTGCAGGATGAGCAGAGAGAGCTGAATGCCAATACTTGTCTCATTACTGTCTTAACAGTCATATTTCGTCTCATGAATGATTGGTTGGGCACTCCTGACTTTACCTTTGGATATGACATTTAAATCAATATTTCCGCTTGTCTCAGAGACTGTACATCTAGAACGATTTAACCACAAAATCGTTCTAGCTGTACATTGACAGGTATACGTTAGGAGTGGGCGTTGCACGGACAAACTGTTTTGTTTTTTGTCGTCAACGAATAAAGTTTAGTTTACCGTCCACCGGTAAACTAGTCTATGATTAAACCATTTTATCAGTAAACTCTATGCATTAGTGTCGCCGCACACGGGTCACCAGCGACAAACACAAAACGCAGCCACTTGAAGCTAGAAGCGGCTACAAAAGAAGCTGACGCGCGCGACAGCCACTTGTGGTCCATGTTGGATACTTGCGGTCGGTGGCCGCTACTTTTTTTAACTCGTGCTTGCAGTGAAATGAAGGGAGAGAGGGGTGGGGAATCTCGCGAGTGGCTTGTGTCGGCGTTTTGTGGCCGCGCCGACCACTAGAGGCGAGCAGTGGCAATTTGTGGCGTGTGGCGACCACCGGCGTTTACAGTGTGCGGCGAGTCCATGCAAAATGTATGAAAACAACAGGAAATAGGTCGGTGGCTGCGTTTTCTAGTTGTGGCTGGTGGCCCGTGTGCGGCGACACATACGTAAGTACGTCGCACGTCGACTACTAAACAGTATAAACTAGTCTAAAGCTTAGACTGTTTTATAAACTGGTTTGGCTTTGACGATAATCGGTCTTGTTTACTACTTATACTAGTGATGGGTCGTCGACGCATTTGCCGTCGACGACCCATCACTAGTATAAGTAACGCCATAGTTTCAGATATTCTATCGCAAAGTATTAGCATTCCGGCTTGAAGGGCACTGTAGCTGGCGAAATTACTGTGCTCGTGAGAATGCGTGTCATTTACCTTCTGTGGTAATAATGATTTCTTAAACAAACCTGTTGTTTATTATATCTCCCCCTCTAATTCAACATACAGCGAATTTTAGACTTTTATATTCGGCATTAGAGAGAATGGATTAATTAATCTACCTAAGTATTAGACTAGAGCCAGCAGGCTTTGAAGTGTACAAGATTTCTACACGGTTCGACTTCTCAATTACTACTGTTATACGTATTCAACGGACATCCGTCTAAAAGTGGAATCTCCTCAAGTGTACCCCTCCTAAACCTATCTATAGTTACTTAAAATATATTATTACCTATGTATTTCAATCCCAACAGTCTGGTTAACCAACGAGATTTTTTTAAACGCATTTGTCTTATGAAAGAAGGTAAGTACTCAGAAATTAAAATCAAAATACTATTGAAATCAAGACAACATTATATCAAACATTATTATTATTATTCAAAAGACAACATTATATCAAAATACTAGTTAAACTCTATAGTTTAACTAGTATTGTGATTTGAATTTCTGAGTACTGACCTTCAGAGTACATCAAAGCGATTGGGCAAAGTAAACGGTTCCTAATGTTATAAAAACAGGTCTTTTAATTTAGGCTGGACGCTGTCTTATTATAGTTTTTCTTTCTCTGAGAATATATTATATTTTGAACACTACGTAGAGAAAGTAGTGCCTAAGCCAAAATAATAAACTACTTACATTGCAACTCTCCATTTTCGGCTTCACACAAAATTAATTAAGTCCGTGTAAAATGCGTACTCGTATAAACTTTGCAACAACGGTATGTACACATATGAGTAATTAAAATTATTATAAATTGTTGTCAAGCAAAATTTAACATCGAAAATTATCGACCCGTCGTTCGAAATAGCCTCGTCTGCAAATAGACGAATGCTGGGTTGGGAGCAGTATCGAAAAACGTATGATATATACGGCATAGGAAAGAGGAATTGAAATTAGAAATGACCTGGATTCGAAGTGGCAATTCGGTCCGTGTATCTAAGGCAACCTAAAATAAATTTCATTTAGCGAGCCGCTGGCGTGGGCGCCGCTGAAACCCGTCTAACATCCGCACATTTTCAACTAAACGTTTTGTTTACTTAGAAATTCCATTTACACCGATTTCACTATTACACTTCTGCAGCCTAGCATAATCTAGAGTCAGAACATTTTTTTAGCACTTTAGTTGAGTTGGTGACACGGGCACGGACAAAGCTCTAAGCTGTAAGCTCTTTCTGCGTAGATCGAACTAACAATAATAATTAGAAGACCAGAGGGTACCCTAAGACAACTATGACATTTGGACTGCTACCACCTCAGTCCGCCCGTGACCATGAATGCTGTAAAGTATTCGAAACGTCGGGTAATTAAAATCAAAAATAAACCGCGATATAATCCGTAAAATTAGTTTCATTTCAAAGTTCGTAAAATGTTATCCTCGTCTCAGTCTCACTTAAACTCTTAGACCTTACCTCCATTTGGGCCCCCTAATAAATTTTGATACGGGGCCCGTCTCGGACAAGCTACGCCACTGGTTGGTGACCTTATTACGTAGAAATCTATGCAACGTTATTACATAAATCATTATTACACTGTACTGTACGTCAAGTAAATATTATTATCTATAAATAATAACCGATAGAAACTCCATAGAACTCTACTTTATACAAAACTAACTTTGATTTACCATATTTCCTTTTCTTTAATTTAAAGAAAAAGTTGCATAAAAGAACAACAATGAAGATTGTGTGCCTGTATGCGTGTGTGCGTGTCGTGTATACATTCAGTTTATCGGTTGCTGGCATGTTGGTGGTAACTGGTAACGCGTGGGCGCGATGACCGACCAATTACGTTCCACGTGATACTTTACGGTTCCATTAATATGTCTCTGTAGTGTCGTTGTAACTACATGGTATCAGATTATGTTCATGATCTAATATGTTTCGCACACATATGTAATAATCTATGTACATACGTATCACTGTTTATGAAAATCAAAGTAGAATATACAACGGCTACGTCACATTGTTTAAATTTCCGTACATCGCTAAGTGCTTTAAAATACCTATATATCGAGAACATGCAAGTGCAGATAATATTAAACGAATATTGATTACACAGGTGTACTTCCAATAATTGCCATTATGCACAATTAGCTATTGTAGACTGCAAGTGTCGTTGCAACAATGAAACCAGATTTCAATAAATTAACTACCATCTCGGTCGTTGAACTCGCTAATTAATGTTAATGAAGTGCCAACTCGATTTGATTTTAACGCCAAATAGTTTCATTGAATTACAAATGAACCGTGAAAATATTTCGCCACAAGCAATTTTCTTCCTACCGTACCTAATGGACGCGCGCGTGTTCGAAAGCCTTTTAAACCTTTTAAAACTGGTATTTTTTCCATGACGTAAGCTATTTTTTTTTTCTGAAATTTGACCTCGCAGTAAAGCATAATCAAATAAAAACTGATCGACTATTCAACAGCTAAACATACTATGTGTCAACATGGTTTTTTTAATAGGTACTGAGCAGTATTGACCATTAATCCACCTTTGAAAAGTTTAGACATAATGAATCAGTGTTGGTTCATACAATTTGCTCAGCGTATTGGCGGACGCCTTCAAACACAGGTAGCACACATTAACACTAAATTGTCGATGTGTCGTGTGGGCGACCGCTCGCGTCTCAACAATAATTGATACCGCCGCAGGGTTGTCGGATTAACAATATTCTTATGCCTCAAGTAACGGAAAGTTTCCTTATGTTATTTAATTAGCATTTTAAAATCCCGTTACCGGACGTTAAAATTTATTTCGAAACATTACATGTATCGTATAATCGTTGTTTACGTTGCGCGTGCGGCGTATCTGGCAGCCCTGGCGTGTATGTAAATAGAAGGCGAGTCGGCAACGTGGCGAGTCGCGACCGCGAGTGTAGGCGGGGTTGTTTGCCTCGACTCTCCTATTGCGCGATACTCTCAATAAAACTGTTGTTGCTCTCCAAATTGGCCGTTTAAAATGTAAACGCCGCCTCCTTATACAGTGGACGCTAACCGCGGCCATGAGATATTATGTACATACATCAAGATATTTTGGTTGAGTACCTTGTCACAGATTATGAGCTTTCAATAAGACTGGTTAGCTCTATACAAGGAATAAACCAATCTGATTTTATTTATTACTAGCTGACCCACGCTGCTCCGCATGCGCTATTTTTACGTCAACTAAACTTTTAATAACAGACATTCGCATCGAATACATAACTTCCGTTTTTATAGTCGGTTAAAAACTGGGACCCACTTTTTACTTGCTCTCCGAAGCACGGACCCGTTTAGTTCAAATGGCGTTAAACGGTCACCCATCTATTTAATGACCTTACCTAACGTTGCTTAACCCGATCGATTACAAAACCTTGATAACAACTCTCTATGAGTGTTCCCTTACTAATATTTATTATAATTATGAAGAAAAATTGATAAAATCGGACCAAGCGTATAACCAAGTACCCATTTTGACTTTAATCCCCTCTCCCAAAAAAACCGTGCTAGATTACGGGATAAAAAGTATCCTATGTCCTACCTCGGAGTATTAACTCAAATCATGCCAAGTTTCGTTTCAATCCATCCAGTAGTTTCGGCGTGATGCTCAGCCGAGATACAGACAGACAGACAGACAGACAAAATTAAAATAAAATACATTTTTGGCTTTAGTACCGGTTATACAATGCCCTCCAAACATAATTTTCAAAATATCTTCAATTTACAGAATTGGACCTGTTACAGTTTTATTATAAGTATAGATAGATTTTTTACAGTGTAAAACTATCAGTATGGGCATGGGTGCTTGGGCAAGCACGAGTGAAACAATTGATTATTTCACTCGTGCTCTAGTATGTTTTGTGTGTAGTGAAACAAGTAAGGTTTTGATAGGTAAGCAAATGTCAATTTTCTTCCATACATTTTACAAATTTTTGGTAGTAGAGTAGACCTATAAACTCAATTATAAAATTGAGACCTATCAGGGTTTCATGTCTGTCTTTTACTTAATGTACAGCATGAAGGCAATAAATACTTTTATTTCATTTGATTTTGACCGCTAGAGGCCCTGGTGTAAATGTATGGAGAAAATTGTCAGTTTGGTTATTTTCATGTACTATCAAAACACGTAAACCTTAAGGTGTCTTATGTCTGATAGTTTTCCGCATATACATAAAACTGAATAGCTTAAGGGGGTAACAACGGTAAAATTGCAAAAATAGCCTTAGTTTAAAGAGTTCGATGGATCAATACGCTAATGCATTGGCTATGAAAATTATATGTACTTATACCTCAGATCTTCTACAAATAGTTTTATTGATTAGATATTGGATTAAATATAACGTTTTCAAGCAATATGTATTTAAAAAATGTACTACGTGGAATATGAATTGTGTTAGCGTTCAATATCCGTTCATCGGATAGACGTCAAACTTGGGCTATAAAAAGCATAATAACCTATTCTACAGTTTGTATTGATTACATTTCTTAATTTCATTCATGTTTTACAAGAAATTATAGAAAAACCAAGTACGCGATGCATTTCCCCTTGCAGCGCCCCCGCGATCGCCTTCCATCAGTCTTTCGTGGACTGTTATGGAGGGTGGACGTGCTCGATTTTTTTTTGACAAGACGAATTTAATTTAAATGAAATTGAACATATTTTTAATTAAGATATGTTACATATGGTATAATTATAACATTATAAATCATTTCAAATGAAATCTATACTTCTATATTTAATTAAAGATATTTTTATAGTAATACCATATTTTTGGTTCATCATAGAGTATGCGATAGTATCGTTGCCGAGTATTATGCCTAACTATTAAAGCGTATCAGAGTCATATATGATCTTACTAATTGAAATCATATTTAATACTGTGTAGGTCGACAAAATGACATACAATATGATATCCTTTACATTATGATTTTTTTTGTCAAAACATTAACGGTGTTATAAACCAACATGATGTTGGTTTTTGCAACTTAGCAACGAGTCGAGTACCTGGGTGGTTGGCTTGGTGGTAAGCGACATGCTTACCTACGGACAGTTGCATTGGACAGTTGCTCGTCTTTTGAGACATCTGGATGGTTAAGTTGGAAGGGTACTCGTGTGCTATCTAAGTAGCCACTTTAATCTTAGATTTCTTCCGCTATGTAACATAAGTAGAAGGTCACTGTAGCTGGCAAAATAACTATCGGACCAAAAGGCTATAATTATAGTTTTGGATGATAGGGACAGGAAGAGAATTTTCTTGTTTCGATTACTATCAGGTAATACCTTGTAACCTAAGTAAGTTGCGTAACAATAAACTGATGGTGTTGTTGGCAGGCACGAGAAAAAATACCATCGGGTTAAAATGTTAGTTACTCTAAAACCAGATTGCTTATTAGAATCAATGTAAATTAAATATCTATTTAAATTTTACGTTACCTATGCACCTACCACTATTACCCTCTCATCATCCAAACGTAGACTGGCAGAGAATGCCTAAGGCATTAAGTCCGCCTTGTACATATTTAAGTGTGCTAAAGAATAAATAAAATAAAATGTCAAATGCTCCGCGTAGTTCAAACCCCGCGATGGGTACAGAACTGAAGATGAAGTTACGTTACGTACTCTCGCGGTCACGAACGGTCTATCACCTTTAGGACGACAATCGCTTCTACGTGCCGGCCCAAAATACATGCGGGCGGTGTAAGCGCCCGGAACGTCGTTCAAACTATTTTGATTGAAAACTGAAACTTACACTAAAAAGACTATTACTGAAATCGTGCGTTCAAACAAACAGTGCTACGGATTCCTTTGGCAGTCACGTATATTGAATAACAACACAGGTCTTTTGATTTTGTAGTTTGCTACCCTGGCCTACCTTAAGATCTTGACAAACATTCATGTGCATGAACATAATCTGTTTGTCTTGGGTCTGGGCCGTTTTTACCTGTACTTAATTATGGAAAAAGTTAAGTATCTTATCATAGTTTCAGTTCGATGGCCATTACGGAGTCGATCACGGACCTCATCTACATCATCATCAGCAGCCGAAATGTCCACTGTTGAAAAAAGGCCCTCTCTCCCTTAGAGGGGAGGGGTTGCCATAATCCCCACGCCTAGCAGGCGGTTGGGGATCGCAGATAGGTGGTAGGTAATCCAATAAAAAGACGCTGCTGCTCGTCTTCTTATTTTTCCTTAGTCGCCTTTTACGGACACCCAACGGGAGTAGATGGATGGGTGCTATTATTCTTGTCATGGAACTAATTGTCACAATAAAAATAATTTATGATTTTTGATTCTGCACGACTTGGATCGACGTTCGGTATCTGGTCTTGAGTAAGGTTGAAAGCTAGCAAGCTTCCAAGATTCGGGTACTTGTGCCGCTCTTAAAGATAATATACGCATTAGAATAGGAAACATTTACAGTTACACGCTTCTCTAATAATACTGCTAGCATCTCATCAAGGCCACTGGCATGCATTGCAGCATCTTAAGTCACTCTCTTTGTCATACTCGAACATCGCAACCAATCATCAATTTGCTTTTAGTTCATTTTTCCAGGAATCAAAAAGCTCAACTATCAGATGGATGTTTATTGGTTAGAGAATTTGGAACTAATTTAGGAAATATATTAAAAAGGTTCCTTTTTAAAAAAAAAAAACTATATTTTGAAGGCTCTGTTAAACGCTTTCGTTTTGACGTGCAGAACAGAAACCTTAGAACTTTGTGCATAGTTTCATTTCAAGTATGATTACAGTAGTCACGGCAAGACGCTGCGCAGTAGCTATTTTTATGTTTATGTATTCAGAACTCACAACTGTACTTGCGCAATGGTTCGTCAACCCTAACTTCAGACACACAAAAATCCGTTGTGACTGTAAGTTAAAAGTAGTACGAATGTATATGGATTCCGAATGGCAGGCACAATTTATTCAGGTGGGTCGAAGTGCGTTCTGGTTATTACCGGACCTAATAACCACCAACAATAGAATAGAAGTATGTATAAGTCTCACTAGTCAGGCATTGACCATTCTATAATAGACGGACTGAACCTTTGATATGAAGTTTGGAATATGAAATGCAATAATCCGTATCCTGATGCAACACGTCAACTACGTTACCACTGTAAGTGGTTGGGTGGTCAGATTGTAATTAGGTGGCACGCCAAGGTATACATCAAGATATAAAACAGTGGGTTACTGTTATTAGACTGCATCATTTCATTCTATAACGGAATAGGCAAAATTAACAGAACTCCATTCGACACATCTGCATATTTTTAGTCTATGATTTTTCAAATGTAATATTCATATTTGCTGGTAGCGCCCTCTACGATGACAACTCTCGGCCGGAGCGGCCAGATTCTCAAGGTCATTGGCGCATGTTACCCCCTTAAGTGGTAGATACTCCTTATTAGTCCTTATACCCACCAATTGCAGGCACTACTACAAAAGCGTATAAAGCGTCACTAACGAGTACCGGTGACAAATTTGCATTATGCGATTGCGAGCTGGAAATAACCACCTTAACACATCACGGCCGGTTCTCGATACGAATCAATATGCAAGTGTATTATAATTGGCTATACTGCAATGCAATTATAATGTCAGGACGCTTTTACCGCAAACAAGTAACCTAAGTATTGAGAAAACTCGCGTTTACGTAACCGCGTTGCGTGACTGGTTGTAGATTCATTCAAACGCGACCCGGTATCAACTATACAAGTATAGGTTCACCTTTATTGTTTCAGGATTCTCTATTAACAGTGGATTTACTAGGTCGGAAGTCCCATAAGTAAGGAAATTTCCTTATCGCTAGGTACTACCGCACTCGTCCATTGAGTACGGCGGCAACTCTGCGGAGGACGGCGGCGGGGTCCCCCCATCCCAGAGCACCGTGTCTGGATCCCAGGAGCTATAATGCGGCGGGCTCAAAGGCAATGCCCTGAGGGGCTCCTGGTCCCACTGGAGAGCCCTGGTGTTCCCTCTCTTGTGCCGATGCGACAGCCGCGGTGGTTTTAGTGGGTAGGAATTCCATATACCCCGGATGATCCCCACCAGTCTTTTTGAAGGTTTCCCCCGCGAAAAAAAAAGGACACAGACTATCGCACTGTCGATATTCTACCGCAAAGTAGCGTTGTGAAATATTGTTGTGTTGTAAAGGGGATTGTACTAGAGCTCCCTCAAATTGTTTATATTTTACAATACCAATTGACGTCAATTACGTGAGTTAGCTAACCTAATAGAATGCTAAAACTGTCCACAACTCTCCGTTACGTGGAGACATTTACATGATAAATTTTCTAGATCAATCTTTATAATCAAACGTCATTGCACGTGATATTTTTAACGTCTTGCTAACGTAGGCACTTTCGACTGATTTTTTTAACGTTTGACGTAAGTATACAAGTTTAAGACTACTTTGCATTACGACTAAAAATCTATATTATAGGTATATTACTTACCTTACTTACCTATAATTCACAAAATTTATTTCACTAAAACTTCAATAAGTGCAACATTAATGAGTACAATTATCAAAAACAGATTTTGAAACATATCTATGTAGGTAATACGTATATTCTTACCATATATTTAGCTATAGAAATATATTTATATACCTACCTATATGTCCTATATGAAATATTTCCAGTTGAGTTACATCTACGTCTCGTGCCTACATTATAGAGAAAGGCAGGTGTAGGTGGTTATTTAACCGATAATGAACAATGTTACGCTAAGGGTTGCCCATTTGTTATTCAAGGGTAAAGGGTCACTTTGACACTATTTGTGGCAGTATTTGCGGATAGCATTCGACTTTACATTGACTTAGGTATATTAATGTTGTTAAAAGACACATTAGAGATTTTTTTATATCAACTTATACAGTGACAAGAGAGCAGTACACATGACAGTAAGCATGTATCCCTTATATGCTAGCTAGCTAGTGGTTGGACACCCTGGCTGCTACCCAGCAGGTCGTGGGTTCAATTTCCACCAAGTATCTGGGTGTTTTATCTAGGTTCTCTGGTTTCCATAGTACAGGCTCTCTACCTAGTTCAGGATCAGATGACCGTGTGTGATATTGTTATTTAAACGATTAATCTATTAATTATTGTTTCAGTTAAAAAAGGTCTACTGATAAATTATTACAATTATTCAAATAAAATAAGTTACTATTATATTTATTAAATAAAATGTTTATCCATGAATAGGTTATTGTTGTTACCACATCCGCTCATCAGTCACGGTCATTTGCAAAAATAAAACCCGCACTGTTTATTTTCCTGTGTATTCATTCCGGTTTAACATCTAGGTACTAAAGCTTAGATAAAGGTTACTAAGCATAAACTGTTGTTTGGTAAACACCGACGAATCATGCGTAAAATCAAAATAATTTGGGAATTTGCAAGGCATTTGTAAGTTCTAGTATATCAGCGTGACGGTAGCGGACGGGGCGAGGGGTAGGTGGTGGCACGGTGGGGTCGAGCGGAGGGACATGGCGGCCGCTGTAAGACGCGGCGTGAATGGCGGCGGCAAGGTCAGGGGCGCCGGAAGTGGGTTACGGGCGGCGCCCTATCGACCGCCCGCCGCCGCCGCCCGCCCGAGTACCACCCGGTGGTATGGCCGCCCGCCCCGCCACGCCGCAATACACGTATAATATTATCGCTTTAATGTGTATATATTATACATTTTAATAGCGTTTGTAACTGAATAATTATATGTAAAAATAAATTTTCTAAAGTAAAATAAACTTTGAGTAAGAAACAATAAGAGCAAATTATAGATCAATCATAAACTTGTTTAAGGGGGTAACAACGGTAAAATGGCAAAAAAAGCCTTTGTTTAAAGAGTTCGATGGATCAATCCGCTATTGCATTGGCAATGAAAATTATATGTACTTATACCTCAGATGTTCAGCAAATAGTTTTATTGATTAGATATTGGATTATATATAACGTTTTCAAGCAATATGTATTTAAAAAATGTACTACGTTGGATATGAATTGTGTTAGCGTTCAACATCCGTTCATCGGATAGACGTCAAACTTGGACTATTAAAAAGCATATAACCTATTCTACAATTTGTATTGATTACATTTCTTAATTTCATACATGTTTTACAAGAAATTATAGAAAAACCACGTACGCGATGCATTTCCCCTTGCAGCGCCCCCGCGATCGCCTTCCATCAGTCCTTCGTGGACTGTTACGGCGGGTGGACGTGATCGATTTTTTTTTTGACAAGACGAATTTAATTTAAATGATTTTGAACATATTTTTAATTAAAATATGTTGCAAATAGTATAATTATAACATTATAAATAATTTCAAATGAAATCTATACTTGTATATTTAATTAAAGATATTTTTGTGGTAATACCATATTTTTGGTTCATCATAGAGTATGCGAAAGTATCGTTGCCGAGTATTATGCCTAACTTTTAAAGCGTATCAGAGTCATAAATGATCTTACTAATTTAAATTGTGTTTAATACTGTGTAGGTCGACAAAATGACATACATTATGATATCCTTTACACTATGATTTTTTTTTGTCAAAACATTAACGGTGTTATTATTACTATCATGTTGGTTTTTGTAACTTAGCAACGAGTCGAGTACCTGGGTGGTTAGCTTGGTGGTGAGCGACACTCTTACCTACGGACAGTTGCATTGGACAGTTGCTGGTCTTTGGAGACATCTGGATGGTTAAGTTGGAAGGGTACTTGTGTGCTATCTAGGTGGTGCCACCGCAATCTTAGATTTCTTCCGCTAAGTAACAAAACTGGTGAAACTACTGGGCCGAAACGCTATAATTATAGTTTTGGATGACAGGGACAGGAAGGGAGTTTTCTATGGGTCGGTGATTCAATTACTATCAGGTAATACTTTTTTACTTTAATAAGTTGCGTAACAATAAACTCATGGTGGTATTGGCAGAAACGAGAAAAAGTCCACCACGTTAAAATTTTAGTTACTCTAAAACCTGATTGCTTATTAAAATCGATGTCTACTGCTCCGCGTAGATCAAACCCCGCCATCGGTACAGAACTTAACATGATGTTACGTTACGTACCTATCAGTGGCGTGCACTGAAAGCAGGCAAAAATATCTGCGAGTTGTTTATGCTTTATGCTATTTGTTCGTCGTTTGTTCGTGTTCCAGCACAAATATCCTTAAATTAACCAATATTACCAACATATCCATTTACATTAAAAAAAAATACGTTAATTCATGTCCAAACTAAGTTTTTTTATATTAAGACTGTTAAGAGAGATCCTAGGGTAGGCAAAGTATTTTTGTCAGTATGGAGCCGCTGAATAAACTTATTATTGTTTTGCAAAATCAAATTAATATGTCTATAGTATTTGCTTGCATATGGATATTTGAAATGGTATAATAACATACTTAAAATAGGTGAAACAAACCGAATACATTTTTTTGCCTACCCTCTGTGCACGCCACTGGTACCTACATACGACGTTACAATAAAAACGACTATTACTTAATTCGTGGGTTCAAACAAACAGTGCTACGGATTACTTTGGCATACACGTATATTGATTAACAACACAGGCCCGTTGATTTAGTAGTTTGCTACCTTGGCCGCTGCTCATAAGATCTTGAATTCGATTCCCACATTCATGTGCATGAACATAATCTATTTGTCTTGGGTCTGGGTGGTTTTGACTTGTACTTTATTATGTAAAGTATCTTATCATTGTTTATATTCGATGGTCATCAAGGAGTCGATCACGGAACTAATTGCCATAATAATAATAATATATGGTTTTATGGGTCTGCACGACTTGGGTCTACGATGGGTATCTAGGTTTAAGAATAGATGGAGTTAGGTTATTTGTTATTTGGGTACTAGTGCCGCTCTTAGAGAGAGAATAGACGCATTAGAATAGGAAACAATACAGTTAGACGCGTCTTTAATAATAACGTTGACATCTCATCAGGGCCACTGGCATGTGAGAAATCTTTGCAGCATTTTAAGTCCCTATCGTTGGAAAATGAGAACATCTAATATACAGTTCGTTTCAATTCATTTTTCCACGTACCAAAAAGCCTTACTATCAGATGGATGGTTGGAAGAATTGGAACCAATTCAGGAAATATGTTCAAAATGTCCTTTTTCAGATATTTTTTCTATATTTTGGCGGCTCTATTAACCGATTTCTTTTTGACGTGCATAACAAAATCCTTAATTTTTGACGTGCATAACAAATTAGAGCTTTGTGCATGGTTCCATTTCAAGTACGCTTACAGTAGTCACAGCGGATCTTTGTGTGTCTGAAGTTGGCTGCAAGACACAGTGCAGAAGCTATTTTTTGTATTTATGTATTCACAACTCACAACTATACTTGTGCAATGGTTCGCCAAACTAAACTTCACACATAGATCCACTGTGACTACTGTAAATTATAAGTAGTACATACGTATAGCGATTCCGAATGGAACTACTAAGCAAGCAATGGAACTACATGCAAACGCTAAGAAGGAACAAACGAAAGCATGGAGGGCAGCGATTGGCCTAAATCACTCCAAAACTTTCGCCAGCACAAGGGTGGACTGTGGGCTTAAATTATTAAATCTAAACAGATCACAAATCAGGCTCCTAATGGGTGTACTAAGAAGCACCTATACTGAATGAGGCTATGTACCGTAGATGCTTGCAGTTTCTGTGAAGATGAAAAAGAGTCGATGTTACAGATACTGTGTGGCTGCGACGCTCTAGCAGGACGTAGATTGAGTCATCTGAGAGTAGCATGTCCTATACCAAATAATTATGTACAGCTCCAAGCTGGTGCAATCGTGGGGTACCTAAAGGAACTCTTGGATAAGTCAGCAACAGATTAAGGGCTAGGGCAGGCAAAATGGATCCAGCTGGGACGAAGTGCGTCCCGGTGGTTACCGGGCCCAACTAATAGCCACCAACAATAGAATAGAAGTATGTAAAAGTCTCACTATTTAGGCATTGGCCCTTCTATAATAGACGGAGAGAACCTTTAATATTAAGTTTGGAATTTGAAATGCAATAATCCATATCCTGACGCAACACGCAGTAACGTTACCACTGTAAGTTGATGGGTTATCAGATTGTAATTAGGTGGCACGCCAAAGTATACATCAAAATCAAGGTATAAAAAAGTGAGATACAGATTTCCCCAGAGCATGATTATGGAGGATGGAAGAGGTTAAAATGACTTAGTATTTAGACATTTAGATCATTCATCAGCAGAAGGTCCCAGTAGTATGCAGTGTGGTTCTCGATATCCGGGGTTCGTGTTGGTAGATCAACAAGCTAACTAAGATTTATCGGCGATGTAAATTTCCCCGTCTTTCGACTGACGTAACAGATGTTCCACAGAACGACCAGTTGAGCTGGCGGGGACCGTTCTTAAACTACATCAGTCTTGTTCTTTTTGCGTGACTATGAAGTAATATATTTTTTTTTATCATGCATTTGTATATTCCATCAGTTTCTTTTCTTTTTATGTACCTATACATAATCAATAAAATATTCAAAAGTGATATCGTTAAGTATATTTGCAGTAAATATAACTATATTGAAATTTCCTTCCTTATCGGAATAGGCAAAATTAATAAAGCTCCATTTGACACATCTGCATATTTTAGTCTATAATTTTTCAAATGTAATATTCATATTTGCTGGTAGCGCCCTCTACGATGACAACTCTCGGCCGGAGCGGCCAGATTCTCAAGGTCATTGGCGCACTCAATCAAGCGCGCTCTATTTGTCTGCGACCAACAAAGAGAGCAAACGAGCGGCCGGTAAATATTTTAACAAATAATAATTAGTTCGACTCTAGTGCTCGCGCGCATCGGTGCCTCAGCGGCCATGTTGTGTTGTGAATGTTGCCAGTAAAATCTAAAATATTCCTCATAGTTTTCTGAAAAATTCTTATATTTGAAGTTTTACGATAGTAAAAATGTAAATTCATTTCTAAATAGTGGTACAAAACTGTTAGTTAACTATGGAATCGTATTTTTAAAGTAAATATAATAATGTTGCATATTGGCTTATTAGCACTAACTTATTTATTACTGCGCACTATTACTATAAAAATCAATGCTCATTAGATCTACTCTAAATCTTGGGATATAAGCCCTAAGTTGGCAACACCAGGCACCACGCCAATGCGTCGGACGGGGCGCATGATGTAAGCGCTTCCGCGGAGAATAGCTCGCGAATCTGGCTCGCCATTCATACGTACGAGGTTTTTTGCCGCGGGCCGGCGAACCCACGGCCTTGTCGCCTGCGCCTGCGCCTACGCCGCGTCGGAGCTACGATCACGATCAAACAGACTGTACGCCAAAATTATAAAATTAGAACATTTTTTACACAGATAATTTTCCTCCCGGATAACATCGATTTATGGTCTACGTGTTAATTTGTAACTAAATCAACGCGTTTCATTATTAATTTCAATAAATACCTGCGGAATAATTATTTAGTATAATATAATATGCTAAATTAGTTAGACTAACTTCGCTCTATTACTTACATATTTTACGAGGCGTAGATTCTATAAAAAATCGGAGAAGTACTGCTGATCATATTAAAAGCGAAATATTTAAACCATTGGTATTGGTGACAGCTAGGTATTTAGACGTTTATTTCAAGGCAGTTTATACTTGTACATATACACGTGGGTGGACTTTGAATCATGGCCCTTTTGAATATAACAAATATCTTGTTTACAAGTTGGCCACGTAAACACCGAGAATACATTTTCATATTCTGACTGCTTATCATTGACACAGGTGGATTTTTTAAGAACACATTGGATATGAGACTCGACGTCTTAAAACGTTTTTAACGACTTCTGTCATCTCGATAACGCTACGTTAAACGTTTTATGAGTGTTTTAACATCTCTAAACGCGATAAAAATATCTTGATAAATTATATAACATTAGCCGTCCGTGTAATACCTATCTAGTCCAGCTTAAAGTGGGGAGTTGTGTGAGAAATAAAACCAAAAATAGTTGGTAGAGCCGGTCGTGCAACGGAGTGAAGCGAGCGGACTAAGAACTAATTGACTTGAATTTTTAAAGCCTTAGTCACGACCTACCATCTCTCATTGTTTTTGTGACTCACAATGGCAAACGGAGTGCGTGATCTTGTTTCCTCATTCGCGAAATTTAACATTACAAGGAGTGTGTGAAAATATTTCTTATTAAAAATAACTGTAAGTATAATATTTTTTTAGCAACTAGATAGGTACTTATTACGAGTATCTAGGCACTTTCATTATATTCGAATATTGCTAGTAAATTAATTATACAAAGTGTTGCGGTAATCCGTAGCTAACATTGGGTACGGAAGATTTTATTATTTCTAAAACATCCTTCATGCTATTCGCTATGAAACATAATTACAATTCAAGCAAGTCGTTTCAAAGATTTCGTTTACCGAATTTTTTTATAGATTGAAGCAACCGGAATATCTTCTTCAGGTAAATATAAAGCCGTTGCCCCGATCACAAGGCCACGGAAGGTTCGTGACTAAGTCTAGAAAGCCTACTCTTGTGCAATTTTCCGATTGCCGAGCTATCGAGTTTCACGTCTTTTGACGCTTTTTATCGAGAGTTAAGTAATATTTTTAGAACCTAAAAAAAATACAATGATAAATGTATTATAAGGACCTATCGTTACAATTAATCAGAATCATAGGTTACTATGTAAGTAAGACTATTATTCGTTTCTAACTGACCCGCGCACATCAGGCCGCTCTTTTTACGTTAACACTTTTTTTTCGTTTTTAATCACACCTGGATTACAGCGAACCAAACTAAACAAAAATAATTCAAATCGGTCAAGCCGTTTTCGAGTTTTAGCGAGACTAACGGACAGATATTTTTATTTATGTGTATATACAAGATAGATAGATAACAAAACTTACTACTTTAGTTACGTATTGATAATAAAGCACAGTTCAGTACCTAGTTGGTTGTTTAATACCTACTAGTAAATCAAAATAATAAAAGCGTTTACACACATACTTACCAAACCAATTCTTATTATCATTTTGACACATAGATTAAAATGAGTTCTTATTTCATAATGTATGCATGTGTGCAATAATATTTATGCTGCTAATCTACACAGAGAATTTCTGTTCATTCACATTTAGCGCAGTATCGTGAGATTTGTTTCGTGACTATTTTATATTAGGTACTGTTCATACTATTCACAGTCACCTGTGCACTACATATGTAATGGCACATAGACAGGTCCTCCTTTAGCACGTAAGGTACGCTAACTTGACAAAAGCGTACTGTTTGTTTGCGCAGGTGCGAGCCGTGCGTGTACGCATTCTTTGTTCTTCAAATTAACGCCTGCACTACAAACACGCACGAGAAATGTTGACTTTACTCTCGTGCCTTCAGCTTAGTCCTTCCAAGTATTATCTAACCTATGAGCTTCCCACAACATTGATAAACACTTGTCGAAGTTTACGTTAACAGCCAATGAAACTTATGATCTATATTCTTAACTGCGATACATGTCCACATGGTCAATATAACACCAAATAACTCCACTTTATTTTATACTTATTCCCTGTCTTGTGAAGCCACCAAATATGCGTACAAACAAGTAACCGTAGTTTTACATTTTCAAACAACCTCCGAAAATAATATTTACTCGCGTGCACGTGTTCTTATAACAGTGTTGATAAGTATCCAAACTATTGTAGCACAGACGTTTAGCTATTAGTTTCTACAAGATAACCTTGTGTGCTAACGCAATGCGGCTTCAAATTAGAATAATTTGAGATAAGTGGTACAATACGCGTATCTTGTTCAAACTGAGAACGCGTACAGACCTCTAATGATAGTTTTGACTGGTAAGGTATAGATTGACTTCGAAAGTAATTATTAACTATACTAAGTACGATGCAAACAAATTACGATCGAATTGTTGCTACTACGTATTTATCTAGTAGACGGTAGAGTCCGTGCTAACAAGACAGCAGCGCCACTCGCTTGGTGGAATTGAAATGGATATTGGTATTTACATTGGGTCTTAGAGTCACTGTACTATGGTTCTAGCCTTTTATCATTGTAAACTATCCGGTAGAAATTTACTAAATTAAATTGAGAAACGTCCGTGCGATTGTTACTACTTAGCTTTCGGTGAAGGAAAACATCGTGAGAAACATCCTGCATATTTGAGAAAGCCTAACTAGTTTTCTTGGCTTGGCTTGTGAAGTCCGCCAACCCGCAACTGGCCAGCGTGGTGGACTATGGCTCTACAGTGGGACAAAACCAGGGCTGGTATTATAAATTGAGAAACGCATCTAAAACTACTGTATAGATAAGTAAGAAGTAGCTAACAAGCAAACAAACTTAATATCTCTTAAAAATTATAGATACGTATTACATACAATATAATTGCAAAACTCTATTCTACCTAAACTAAAAGCATAAATAACAAACATTCTACAGTTCGTAGAAATAAGCATAATGGCATTCGGTTGTTCCGCGTCAGTCGCGCCCGAAGTTTGCGTCGGCGTCGCCGGCGCATGTTGGACGCCGATAAACCAACAACGAGTGTTTTATGCCGATGGTAGACCTACGGAGGCCTATAAATAGAACAAAAGCGGTGTTTATACGACAGACTACTCCGCGTCATGTGGCGTGCACGCTGAATTACCAACTTTTATGTATCTACGTGAATAAAATCTATTTTTAATGTTGACGTCGGCCGTTCCACATACTTATCTCGCAGTGGTACTTACTAACGCGCAGCGTAGTCTATCTACTGCAGATACTAGACTTGTCGGGAAGAACAAGGGCCTTACTAGCAACGAGTCGGTTAATCACCATTCATGTTAAGACACAGATCTGCGTCCGAGATATAGAGCAATTACTTAGAATCGTCCATAATTTACAAACCAGTTAAGTAGTACGGTTTATAGTTGATGTTTAAAGATATGCTTTATATTTTATTTACGCGAATAGTGGCGAATACCTGTAAGAAGTCACTATGCTGTGTGAGATAACACGTTTCGTACCTTTGCTCTGTTCTTAATAAGCTTAGATTTAAAAAAGTAGGTATACACCAATGAGTAGATATATGCCTGTTCGCGTAAGGTTAGATACCCTAACAGTTATCTAAAAAGTTATCGGTCCGATTCGTCTTGAGTTGTATGTGTAAGTGTAATTATCTATGTAAATATATATATTAAAAACGTATATCTAGGCAGGTACCTTATACGTATGTGTACCAGCATTCTGCCATGATACAGGCTCTACCTGCTGTTACTCACAGAATCCTGATCATGCCCCTAACAACAGGCCACTAACAAAACTCCAAAAAAAATGTGCGTGCGTGGAGTCCCTCCGCGCGGAAGAAGTGAAACTTCATTCTCGCTCAGTCGATCGGTCGTTCGGTCGGTCCCTCACTCACTCACTCACCCACTCACTCACACTCACTCACTCACTCACTCACTCACTCACTCACTCACACACACACACACTCAACTCAACTCGCCCCAACTCACCCCAACTCGCCCCAACTCGCCCCAACTCACCCCAACTCACCCAACTCACCCCAACTCACCCCAACTCACTCCAACTCACCCCAACTCACCCCAACTCACCCCAACTCACCCCAACTCACCCCAACTCACCCCAACTCACCCACTCACTCAGTGACGGCGTCACATGAGCGCTTTCATAACCTTAACAAATTTACGCCTATCGTTTAACACCTATCACTTAACGCCTATCACCTATCATTTAACGCTTAACGCGTTATGTGATAACATTTTTGGAAGTCGCATAAGAAGTTTCACTTCAATAAAATCTAACGATATATTGTCTGTTGTCTGCAGCCCGTCCGATGATCTCAGCCAGCCTCCCCGGCGAGGCGCTGGCCCACCTGGGGCAGCTCGGGCAGTTGAGCCACCTGTACCCGCCGCCGGCGCCGACCATGACGCCGGAGTTCCTGGCCCCACCGCCGCGGCCGTACGCTCGCTACGCGCCGCGGCGGCCCCGCGACGCCATGCCCGCGCCGCCCGCGCCCTCGCCCCCCTTCTCCTCGGTGCCGGCGTACGCGCCCTTCCTGCCGCACCCGGCCAGCTACGCCTCCTACCTGTACCGGCCGCGGGCGTCGCAGCCGCCGCCCTCCGCGTACCCGCTGCGGCCGCGCGTCTCCTCCGGCTTCGTGCCGCCGGCGCCGGCGCCGCACTCGCCGCCGGTCTCCGCCCCGGCGCCCGCACCCCCACTCAGAGAGGTGATTATCAAAAAATTGTTAATGTTTTTCTTTTAAGCCATAACTTGTAGGGCTATTAAACCTCGTAAGTGTGATATGTTCGCCTGACGCACCTTGGACGTCAGCCTGTTGTTGCTGTTTGACTAATGTTTCTAATATGGCATAAATGACCCCGCATTATTTGCCGACACGAAAAAAAGAAAAAGAATACCATAACTTGTTGATTAATATGAATTTTGACAAACGACGAATTGGTAGTAAACGAAACGCCTGTTAATAAACCCTGACAGTCCCGAGACATTTTCGTTATTAATTTAGTCTCTTGAGACTGGTCATTTCACCAGCTACTGTGTCATTTCCACATGGGTTTGTTTAAACATTGCTGCTTGGCGACAGATAACACTGCGATGGTATATCTGGGCAGTCCACTGCACAAGGGACATGCCACCTAGCAAATATCATACCAGTAGGTAATCCTGAATTTAATATAAATATAATTGAAAATAAATAATCAGATAATTTCTTCTCAACAGTTCCCATTACCATTCCAGGAACCGCCCACGTCACCGGAACGAGGTGCGCCCGCGCCGTATTTCTGTCGAGGCGCTCTGATCCGGCTGGAGGATGGTTCTCTTCGTCGCGTCGAGGAGATGCGTACGGAAGACTTCGTGATGAGTGCGGACAGGAGCGGCGACTTGGTTCTCACGCAGTGCACGCTGCTGCGGCTCGACGAGCGAGGTGATAGGCTGGCCCTCACGCTTACATATGACAGAAATCGCTCACAGGTAACTGTTGTCACCCATTCGTCTCTAAAATTTCAATACCTGTTGTTTCGACTTACACATTTTGATACGCCTTTAAATAATGAGCCTGATCATTGGGGTAGGTATATGTACTTCGTACTAAAGTCGTCATTAAGAACAAACAAAATGGGTACGTTGATCATAATTCGATGTGTCATCGAATTTTAAAAATCGAAAGAAGTGGAGGCTCATAGATAAACACCAAGGTTTGCAGATGTGATATTTTACGTATTCGATATTTGCAACGTTTTTGATTGATGGTGAGTATCTGATACTAGATACCAATCTACCTGGGTCATCCTTGCACACAATCCTTTGCACATTACCTAACCTATCACAATACATAGTAGGTAGTATTTTATCGTGCCGACAACAGAGGCTTACAAAATGATGAAGTAAGCTACGTCACGCGTTAATCAATGACTACTAGTATCGAAGTGTTTGTACAGCAACGCCATCATGTCGATCCGACTTCGAAACTGTTCACGAACGCATTGGAGAACGTTTTTAGCTCTTGGACTGGTACGGATTCGGCATCAACATCAATAGCGAATACATCACTCACCTTCGCTTTGCCGATGATATAGTAATTATGGCAGAATCGCTGGAGGACCTCAATACGATGCTTAGCGACCTCAGTAGCGTTTCCCAACAGGTGGGTCTTAAAATAAACGTAGACAAGACGAAAATCATGTCCAATGTCCATGTTGCACCGGTACCGGTAGTTGTTGGGAACGATACACTCGAAGTTGTTGACCACTATGTCTACCTTGGACAGATTGTCCAGTTAGGTCGGACCAACTTAGACAAAGAGGTCATCCGAAGAATCCAACTCGGATGGGCAGCGTTCAGGAAAATTCGTGACATCTTCTCGTCTGGAATTCTGCAGTGCCTGAAGATTGAGATTTTTTACCAGTGTGTGTTGCCAGTGATGACATGGTACTGAGACGTGGTCCTTAACGACAGGTGGGATGCAAATAGCCAATTGTCGTTCATTGTGGCGTTCGAAGGGGGAGGCCTATGTTTAGCTGTCTTGCGGCTGGTGTTGACTTCTACCCGTGGGGTGTCCGGTAGAGGTGACTAGAAAACAAGAAGCCTGTCAGCAGCGTTTTTCTACTGGATTACCTACAGTACCTAGTAGGTATAGGTGATACTGTAATCCCGCGTGGGGACGCTTGGGCACTCCTCCCCCCTGGATGGCCACTCCTCCCTTCTAAAGGGGAAGCCATTGTTCGGCAGTGGACGTCTTTTAGCTGCTTACTATGATTACGATCCGCCTGTTCTTAAAGTTGTGTACCAATTCCAGGTGGAGCTGGAGTCGACGGTGGAACACCCGTTCTTCGTGTACGGGCGGGGGTGGGCGTCGTGCCGGCCGGAGCGCACGCTGGCGCAGTACGGGCTGCGCGTGCAGCGGCTACAGGTGGGCGACGTGTGTGTATCACTAGTGCCACGTAAACACGCGCCCGCGCCGCCGCAGACGCACCCCGAGAACCTCAGCGTCAAGGAAGACGCGCGCAAGCGCCGCTGGTCCGCCCCCGACGTCGCCGATGACGACCACCCCCCTCACAAGAAACGCTAAACGTCCGCTATGTGTCGGACGACGACTGTCTCGATTGTGTTGTGATCGTTGCGACCCGTTTTTCGGTTCCGTTTCCCCGAACTCTCGCGGAAGACGATCGGCCCCAGTGAACTCGGTCGCGAGGCGATAACTTTATTGTTATGATTTGCTCGGTTTCTGCAGCGAGCGGCAGTCCGCAATAGTACGCTTATGAAATTCTATTCGGGAACTCTAGGTGCTTTTTACTGTCGGGTGCTTCTGTACGCGTTCGTGTACGTTGTAAATATGTATGTAACTTAGGTCCAAGTTGAACATTACACTCCATGACTAACCGATGTGTCACAAACTTAGGGGCCACGCGACGGTGGCGTCCCTCTATGGTACACGGAAATTTTAATAAAACATACCGCATACGAAGTAAACGCTTTAGATTATGTATACTCACACGAGAAAACTGTAGAATGGAGTAAACGATTTTCAAATAAAATAATGAGCACAAAAATAACAATGTGTAAGTTTGTACCAGATCTTATAGTAGGTTAGATTTTGTGATAACCAATGAGATTTTAAATCGCCAGTCTGCGTGGACACGTGGCAACGCATATACACACATCAAAAGTGTCTAGGGATCAACATATATTTTTGCAATAACTTTTCTCCTGATTGATATTAATTAAAATTTTCTTTAAGGATTCATCAAATAAAGTGTTTTCGTTTGTCACAGTAACGATAAACCAAGTCACCTTTGCATTAATAAAGAAATTTGCCATTTTCCTAATAAAGGGATTTTTGACATTTGAACCACTAACACAAAAGTTCGAAAAAAAGACTGAAATAACAGTTTTCTTTAAAATTTTATTGGGTAACTTAAACAATTAATAATCCGTGTTTCTACCGCGAACACTAACAACACAAGAACATCGGTTTGGCATACTCAAAATGAGTTCATCCAAATCACGCTGTGGAATGGCCGCCCATGTTCGTTGCAACAACAAAAAAAGGTCTTCTTGCGACTGGATACCCTCCATATTCGGCAGAGCTCTTCTCTGTAGCATATCCCATGCATGCTCAATCGGGTTCAAGTCTGGCGACTGAGCAGGCCAGGGCAGGACATTGATGTTAGCTGCGGCGAGAGTCTGTCTTACAACTCTTGCGGTGTGCGGTCGTGCATTATCATGCATTAACTGAAATAAGGGACCGATTTGCACTTGTAGAGGAACGATGACGTCTGATACAATCGTCTCAGCATAAATTTGAGCGTTGAGGTTGCCTCTGATCCAAATCAACTCAGTTCTTCCGCCGATCCAAATACCCGCCCATACCATGATGGTTCCACCACTATAAGGATGGACTTCCTGGCAGGATTTTAATCGCTGTTGGCGTCCAGGGGTTCTCCAGTGTCGTATACGTCTTGTATCCGGTCTCATACCAAAACGAGACTCATCAGAAAAGCACACGAAACGCCATTGTTCTTCTGCCCAATTTCTGTGTTCAAGAGCCCATTGATATCGAATCCTACGATTGTGCATTGCTATAGGTGGTACCCGTAGCGGTCTTCGGGAATGAAGGTTCACTTCATGCAAGCGGTTTCTGACTGTTTGGTCGCTAATTAAGTTCCCTGAAGAGTGATGAAGCCTCACGGCTAACATCATGGCAGTTATTGTTGGAGCTCTTCGAGTTAAGATTTGAATATATCGGTCTTGTCTCCGTGTGGTGCAGCGATACCGTCCTCCATGGCGCTCAGCCACGGTACCAGTGCTTCGGTAACGTGTCCAAAGTCGACTGATAACACTCTGACTTGTATTCAGAGCTAAAGCCACAATACGTTGCCGGGAACCAGCTTCTATCATTCCCACGGCTCTGAGCATTTCTTCCCTGCTTAAATGACGTCGCCGCTCCATAATAACGTTGGTTTTAATCAGTAGTAGGGAAACAGTAGCACTAATAATGTCTTCAATGCGTTGTATGTTTTTATAGGGAAAATATTGACAGCTGATTTTCATCTTTTACTCGAATTTGATTCACAGTTCCTGATTCAAATTATGAAATGCACCAAAAAGGATCCATATAAATTTATAAAATCATAAATTTATTACAAAGCCACATCTCAATCTCAAGAAATCCGCTTAAAAATGCTTGATCCCTAGACACTTTTGATGTGTGTATATATATATGACGACAAGAGGTACAATGAATGTTAAGATAGTTTTAGTAATACTTGGCTGACGAGTGCTTAAGTTTCGACTGATTTCTTCCTATTTCCGAATGTTTAGGTAATCTTGTATTTGGAAGCAGTCATGTGAGAATTGCATTCTCCCCAAATGGTTGTGACTGCAGACATATCCATGACGATGTAATTGTGGCTGGAGTGGCCGAGCCGGACGGGCAAACTCTTCTGACAAATAATTCGATCACGTCTAATATAAATGTTGATAATGTATAGGTATATTATTATGTAAAAATTAAATATGTATAATGATCATGGTTATATTTAGGTGTCATCTCTATTGCTTTTTGACGTCCATGTGTGATACACATAAATTTTCTATAAGAAGATGTATACATAATAAACACACAGTCTGTGATATTTTGTAGTTATTGGTCAGATTAGGTATGAAGTATTGCTTGAATAATGGAAATATATGTTTTAGAGTAATAAGTGCGTTATTGGTAAGAAATGTATAGATATTGTATAACTACTCGAAAATGAAACGCTGAAAAACAGAAAACAAAATATAACATATAGCGTCTGTGATTAATATACATATATCGTTATGTTAAATAACGACAAATGCATGGCCATATCAAAATTAATTTTATATAATTATTAAGTAAAAAAAAAATTATTCGTTTTAAATTCACATCCATTTATGTGTTTGCATAATAAGTTCGTCTGGAGCAATTACGTTGTCAGTTAATTAGTCACGGTTTCATCGAGCGGCAAGAGAAGCGGGCCGAGGAGTGCACCCTGCGGGCCACCGGACGATGAAGAAAACGGACCGGTGCCGGATTACAAGTGTTTGTTTCATTGTACCGCAATTGCTGCGTGTTAATCACTATTATGTTATAGATAACCGACGACCATACAATATGGACACCTTATCGACGACGGTTGGTGTTGTACAAAGGTTAATAATTTGTTGTATAATGTATGTAATTCTAGTTTTATCGTCTTTATATTAATATTTGTAATTGTAATGAAAGATCTCATTTTATTAATCGGTATTTTCTAACAAGGCGCTTTCATTAGATCATGACTAAGCCTACCTCACAAACTATGAGACTAGAGTCCCGCGGCGCGTCGCGCGCGCGGGTCAGTCGCAATCAAGTCTAAACAAGATCTCAATTTGATGAAAATAAACTTTTAAAAAGACTGGGACGCTTTACTGTATGTTGTGGGATAGTAGTTTCTTTGAGGATATTACTTAAATTATGAGATAGGAGCATTTATTTGGGGGGCGCGAGCTCGTTCCGTCGTATAAAGTAGAACTATGAAAGCTCCGCAATCAGCGTTTGACGATCATTAGTACAAAATTTGTTACAAAAAGTATTATTTCCCAAAATCCAAATTCAGAAGTATTAATTTAATTTCAATGAACGGTGCTATATTATTTTTGTTAACATAATCCAGGCACAATCAATATTGTAACTATGGGAATTTTTGTTAAGGAGACGGTTTGTTGTAATGTTTGCCAATGCGATGGCACAATCTATGTACTTGTGCGCCTTCTTATAGATTTAGTCAGTCAATTATACGTTAAAGATATTGTTATTATACAATCTTGTTACTTGATTATTATTATTATATTAGACAATTGCGGAAATGACAGACAGGTAAGCATTTGAATATCTTCATAGTACCTAATGATCTGCACCAGAGCGTACCTATACAGAACCAGATATTTTTACTAGGTAGTGATTTAACTTTTTCAACACTATTTTATTTTCGCTAACAAATTTTAACAATATTTTAGAGCGGAGTTCTTTATATAAGTACTCATTTATACGCATTTAAATGTAAAAAAAAAATCCTGAAAAATCGGTATTCACCGGAGCTTCTCCACTCCAGTTACTAGTGGTCCGATGCAAAGCTCTATTCCTAATTTACAGATTGAGCCTCCTTTTCAACAGAATTGTACTTTTCTCAATACATAATAAGTTAGCAAACTACCTATGTACTGTACCTACTACAAAGAACTCTGAGCACGCACCTAATTAATTGTCCTTCCCAGGCAGTTTTCGGCAAGCGACTATGGCCTTCCGAAGGCGGTACAGACAAAAGTGCTTTTGACGCCATTTGACACGTATAATGACAACTTCGTAACAAAAACACACTCGTCTGTCATTTCCCCGCAGTGACCCATAATGTTGCATGTTTTACCATCATGTAATACTTTGCCATGCTGATTCCGTCGTAGAGTTGCGAAATACGTAGCTAAATAATAGGTATCCTACATCAAATGACCGATTGTTTATGAAGAGCTAAATAAAATCAGTTGTTTTGGGGTAAATAGTATCAGTACTAAAAATAGTAAGTAAGCAACTTAGTGTCTTCCAATGCAGTGTAGATTTTTACCCTATGACAAGTCATTTTTAAAAATCTGTGTTTGTTATCCATACTTAGCACTTTAGCATTACACGCACCGCCAATGGTACAGTGCGATGCAAACGTAAAGGCGGCCGTGAAGTTAGGCTCAAGTCGCTGCGCAGTATCTATTAAGGTATCAGCGGGGTAATGCCGAGGTTGTCCATTGTCATCTTGACTGCACATGCGCGAAAACGAAATGTACGAATTTCACAGAGCCGCCTTTAAGTTTGACTTAAAGATGTGCGACTTTTACTAATTTGACGATTCGAATAATATAAAACTTTTAATGTACGCATTCGACTTGAATATTAGTAATATACTAATGTTCATAGTCGAATAACCACTACTAATTAGTAATTACTAACGGCGTTTGAACTAGATTGTTCACGAGTCAGTCGACAGTTTTTGGAATGAAATATGAATGAATTATTTGCCTTTCCGGTCACGGAACGAATAATGTCAGAGTGCCTATCAAATCACATCATTCAATCTGCCGAATAATGAGCGAATAATCAAAGTCGAGCAAGTATCAAATTAGTTACTAACTTCGTAAATCATTCGAATAAGTCGAATGAAATCATTCATAGTCGCGCATCTTTAGTTTGAATCGAACTATATCCTCAATTTGAGCTCTGATTTTTTTCTATTCAACATAAGCTTAGCTAGTGTTTGACTACAGTCCCGCCTGATGGAGGAGCAATCCATCGAGGATGGTAAAGCACACTTGCTTATTAAATTGCTCAGATTGACTGAATTGAATGTAGTGATCCAGTCCAGAGGGCAAGATTTAATTGTGCCTAACTATCGTATATCTATAATATCCATACCGTGTAAGCTACAAAGCTCTTTGTAAACAATTGTTTTTCTAATTATTCTTTGGGACTTTCTTCTTCTTTTATAAAATTATGGCTTCCATCAATTATTGATGATTTCGCCAGTGTCAGGTAGTTAATTAGCAATTGGAAAATAAATTATATTATCAAGTAAAATGAGAAAACGAAAATTGGAAATACATTGTTCGCGGTAGCTACCACCAAGATGACGCGAACCAAATCACTTTGGGCCCTTTATTGAAATGTTTTTTTATCTTAACGTTAACAGAACAATTTCATATATGACAGCAATATTTTAGTCCATCAAAATAAGATATATTTACTCTGAAAGTGCAAAGTTCACTTCTATTTCTCACCTTTACTTTTATAAACTACCAATATTGTCCAATAATACATTTAACGAATTGGTTCATTTCATGCGATACAAGTTTTAGCGTTAATTGATTGATTTTAGATGTTAAAATATATAGTGACAATAGATATTCATGTATTAAGAGACTCATTGTGTTATTTTAAGATTGCCAATGTTAGGTAGGGCCAGTAATGGTTTTTATAGACCGTAGTTATTAGTTAACTTCACCAGTCTAATGAAATGTTCTTTTGACAAATAGGATTGTGCCATCCTTAACAGAATTTCAATATTTCAATACTGAATTTTGGTAAATTCGTTTCACAATCAAACCTATGTGCTTTCAAGAACCTTTTCATAGGCTCACGAATTGGGAACATAATTTATGAAAATACCAGAACCAAATGTACACTTTCCATACTTATAGCGTACAGTAGATAAAAGGAAATGTTGTGTCATTTAAATTAATAGGTAAATAACTATAAAAATTGTTATTATGTGACAGATATCGCGAAAATATTATGTATATTTTATTGTATAGCGGAATGACTACTATTTCAGATTTATTGTAAATGGAAAAAATGTTATAGATCGAGATATGTTAAATAAGTTAACTGTTTGTAAAAAGAAGAGGAAATATGTATAATTGAATATTTGCTAAAAGTTGTGTTTTATTTCATAGCCTTCGTGAGTTACGAAGAAATTGTTAACCAATCGCCTACTACGTTAACACTAAAAGAATTATACTGACAAGCGAGCCTAATGGCAGGATGCAGACTCCATAAAAGCGCTAGAGCTCTACGTCATCAGTCTTTCTCAAAATAGAACCGCCCGTCTAAAGACCTCCAACTCCCAAAAGGGCGTTAAGGTCAAAAACTATTATGTTCTTATACTTACTCACTTTCAGTGACTGTCTGTCCATTCGCTTATTCCTAAACCATTTAACCGATTTTTAAGCGGTTTACACCATCAGTTAGATAATAGGCATGATGACTGCACCACAATACCAATAAATCTGTGGTTTTAAATATTAGAACAGATTGCACTGATTCCAAAAATGCATCTCATTTTCATAATAATAGAGAGATTTTCGTGATATTTAAGCAAATAAATTACTCAAATACGGCTAAACGCCATTTTGTAATAAACGCTGATCAGAGTGAATGACGTCAATCCTGTGTAAATAAACAACTGTCAAACTGTCATCTCAACATTTTCTTTCATACAATGATACACTTTAATACCTAGACAGATGTTTATTTACACCGCCGGAGTGACGTCACAAAATGGCGCCATGCACCGGCCATCGTTTTGGAAAGAAATACAAACTCTATTTTAAAAATTGAAAATATTGCTATTAATTGTAAATTTAATACAAAAATATAATTATTTTCGGCAATAGTAGACCCGTAAGTACATTATATAGTATTTTTTCAAAATTTGTCATCATGCCTATTCACTGAAGTTTTACATAAATAAAAAACCTAATTAAGTTTTTATGTAAGTAGAAAAAAATAAACACTATTTTATAAATAACACTCTTGCGAAGCCGGCGTGGATCGCTAGTTATAATACAAAACACACACAATAATAAATTACGAAACCTTTATTCAAAGCATATAATAGATCACAATATGGAATACTAAGTTAACAGAGGATACGACAGTGTCGCTGTGTTTTCTCATACATCGGACTTCAGATCGAGCATCACCTTCTCACCAGGCTTGAACGCTGGCATGCCCAAGTATGGACAAGTCGCACAACGGAACGCGTCGCCCAAGTAGCACTGCAATAATATACATCATTTTCTACACACCTGCTTAATGCGCATGGTAGCCAGTGGCGGTCCGAGAGGGGGGGTAATAGGGGTCATGACCCCCCCTCCAAATCCATATTCGTACACGGCAAAATTGGGTAGCAATTAACCCTAACCTAGGTACAAAACCAACGGGACCGTCAAATGTGACCCCCCCCCCCCCCAAAATCGATGGCTGCGACCGCGCCTGATGGTAGCCTGGTGGCTAAGCGACCTCATTGTATCCTGGAGGTACCAAGGACGTCCTGAGTATCTTTGTATGTGAATCATAATCACACAAGTGCACTTTCTCTTCCTTTACACACAAAACCCTATAGGACGGAAAGCTAGCGCACAGCCGCACCCGTGCGGCTTAAGGGTGTAACTGGTGCTGTGACGTCACATTCCAGCGAAGTGCACAGTTAAGTCGGGTGGGTTGTGGAATATTGACAATATTATTAACAGTGTACGGCTAGCCAAAGACCGACACCATCGGGGAGAGGTCAAGCGGTCAGGTGGAGGACAAACCTTTTAAATACCCATGTGACGCATGGGTCATCTTACTTTTCAGACAATCTCGTAATCAACCTTTATTCAAATCAAATCAAATATATTTATTCATATTAAATGGAGTACAAAATTAGATCTAGTACATGTATACAAATTTATGTCCATTCCATTTAGCCCATAATAGGCATTGTTCTAACCATTAAAAAAACTACACCAAGTGGTCGCTCCCCAAAAGATTTGAACCTACGATCTATGATTTGTCAGTCATTATATCGCAATACTATTACGAATCTGTCGTATAACTATATAATTTACGTTTTTTTTTAGTAATACAAAAAGTACTTAGCTGTCGTTCAAAACAAGTCCTAAAGATATCCAAGAGATGGCGTACTGATTACCTTTTCATGACATCATGTCATCTTCAGATAGTTTTAACCAAAAATGATCCAGTAACGTGCCACAAGATAAATTACTAACTATTTAGTTTACTTGCCTTAACCAGTTCTTAAAATCGGTTTATTTCGACACTTAAGGCCTATAGACCCTCGAACTTTATAAACTTTGATAGCGAGTAGAGATAAGGCTATCGAGATGGTACTCCATAATGGAACTCATTACATAAAATACATCGATATAATATATAAACTAGATTTGGTGTCACGGTTCAAAAAGTGGTAGCGAGAAATAGCGCCCTTGTGTCGCTATTTCTTTACAAGCCACATCCTGACAAATTTATTTTTGCCGATAGGTGTGTCGCTACTGTCTATATGAAACAGTCAAACTACAAGTCATTATCATTATAAAATCGTTAGTTCACGTTTCCGCCACCAGCACAGATAAGTTTGCAACCTCCGCGACCACATTTTAGATGTCATTTTGTTCGTGAATGTTTATCCAATTTATATAATATATCTATGATAAAATACGACCATGTAAAGATAGATTCCATTGACACAGTTATCTCTGCTGACACCGCACAGGACTTGTGATGATCAGGTATGACGGTTTCTGTTTTCATAAGATTCTATAATTTTTCGTAAAACGCTATAATTATCGAGCTCTTCTTTTTGTGTGTAAAGGAATACTATAGGATTATTCAGGTCGTAGCAGTCAGCCAGATCTTGTAGCGCTGATTGTCCAAGGTGTACCAGAACTTATTACGTAGGTACAGTACAGTAGTAATAAATTAAGTCCTTAGTAGTCATGTAGACACGAAAAAAGAAGATCCCATCTACATGAAATCGTGTTGTTTATTTTTAACCCACGACCAAAAACGACGGGAGTTTGACGCCTATGTTTGTCTCTGACAGACTGTCTGTTTGTGGCATCGTAGCGCTCCAACGAGTGGACGGATTTGAATGTTGTTTTTTTATTTCAACGCTGGTTTACTTGAGATAGTTCTTAGCTATGTTTCATGAAAAACGGCTGAGCCGTTTAAAGACCATCAGCTCTTCACTGAGTCAGTAGGGTAGAGTCTGGTGATGGGAGCAAGCAGGAAGGTAGTAACAGGAACTCTGCTCCATTCAATGATGTAGGACCCACCGAATTTTAAATCATCATAATAATGGCGAAGGAAAGTCATTTTAAGAGTCCATTCACCCGTCGGGGTTTTATTTTTAAAATACTTGTATTTGTTAGTATGATACTATTGATCACAGATAGCGGCTTCAGCGGTAAGCGCTTCAAGCGCTTCAGCCTAAATGACAAGTAGGTACAGTACCTACTCACAACGGATCTCTGTGTGCCTGAAGTTGGGTTTGCCGAACCATTGCGCAACTATCGTTGTGAGTTGTCAATCAACAAAAACACAAAAATAGCTACTGGGTAGCATCTTGCACCCAACTTCAGACACACAAAGATCCGTTGTGACGACTGTATTTCTTAATACTAGCAGATTAGTGTGTGTGTGCGTGGCGATAGCCTGACGTCACTATGACATAGTATCTACTACTACATCGAAATGTTAGTAAGTATATAAAATGACGTTCCAATCTTGAAAACTACATCATACTCCTCACTGATCTGTAACGTTTTGCAAGCAGCCCTGTTGCAGCTAGAATGGTTTATATAAAAAAAGAAATATGCTTACACTTCCACACGATGATTTGGGTGTCTCCTTGGTCTCGCCTCGCAGTTCCTCGGCGAGGCCACACGAACAATCCGCACAAGCTTTTCGTTTACCAGTTGTAGCACACACTGGAACCACATTTTTACTGATAAGCATAGAGCGCTGGCAAACATTTTTATAGCAAGAACACGACGCCACTCAAAGAAACCCATCGTCAGGGGCCAGAAATGTGACGCTGTATCAGCCCCACCTAGTCTCTTATACTTGTCTTAGGGCTCTTGGGTCGTGGACGCACACGGTGAGGGCTCTAGGTGTCCCTACTAAATGCGACCCCGAGGCGGGCGACATAACTCTACCTTCGCCACTACAAAGACTGGGTACCATTTGAAGGTTGCCTACCTGACTACAAAAACATTGTGTAGGTCAAACAAATCTACACTACTGTGTAGAGGTCGCAGATTGTGGCAAATTTTAGACCTTAAAGACCGAGCGAAGTATGCAACCGCTTGCTAATATTAATAGAGCAGTTTAGTACAAATAAGTTGACGATTCAGAATAATAAATTAATATACTCTTACTTACGTACTATTAATAAAATGATTGCATAATTAAAAATCATAACATGGATATAAATTTCACCAAGAGAGGGTCGTTAACATCCCTTAGTGAAATTTATATTATTATTTATATATGTTTTTCGACTGCGTCGTTTAGATAAATGCCCTTTTGAAAAAAAAACGAATGTAACGTAACGTAATAATTCATAAATAAAATAGTTTATAATTCACCATTTCAATTCATTGATGCACTTATCGTACGAAATTGAATGTACAGACAAACCGTCACGTATCGGTACGCTTAATGGCATTGACCTAGTGTGAATGTACTGGATGCGTCATTAGGACGGCTCGCAACGCAATACCTCAACCAATTGGTCGACTCAAAGCAAGTTTCGGAACACGCAACCTCAACTCGCGCCGTTTTATCAAGATAGTGTGCAAAGTTGTCAACAAGTGATAACGGTAGTCTTATCTAACCATTATTTAATAAATAACTGACAATATTGGCTACAGCATGACTTTCATAAATACTATGTATGTACAAATGAATGAAATAATTTATTTAATTAAAACCACTAATAACAGATCTATTAATTAATGATACATCAGATTTCAAATCAGTCTCTAATAATTTTAAAAGCTGCATATTTAATACAAAAAATAACTATACAAATTCCACTACACAGCACCATTTTATGTTTTGCGAGTTCTATAGTATACTAGTGATTCACAATTTTTTTCGGCTTTTTGTTATATATGTAGCCATAATATTATACATGTAATATAATACACATACCTAAACCTTTTGAAAAAAATCTATAGCCAGTAGACCCCCATTATGTAGCTTACCAAAGATTTAGATAGATTAAAAATACAAGGTGTTATTAGATCTGCATATTTACAGATGGATGGCAAAACATATATGTCTTCTGCTTTAAATTAAATATGGAACTTTGAAGCTTACCTCTTAATGACTGTTTATCTGGTTTCTTGAGATCATCGTCATCTAAGAGCTGATTGTCATCAATGATGTCATCATCATTGCCACCTGTCCAAGCCTCTTCCACTGTATCATCCAGTTTCCATACTGCTGGCTTGGAACTTAACTTGAGTGATGCTTTTGAACCAACCTGCGTTTTAAACAAGTAAACCTTTTAAGACCTCTTGGCTGATAATTCTGTGTAGCTATTGCATTAATTACCATTGCTAAGAGCTATAAACTAGATTTTTAAACGAAAATATTGACAAACTGCATTTATCTCTTTCTTAATAAACACAATATACACTATACATACACAAATTCTCAAAGATGATGAATATACTTACTTATATTAATGGTGTTAATGAAAGCAAATAACCAGTTTCAATTTAATATACTTAAAATTTGCATTAAAGAATAGTAAAAGTAGTACAAAACTTATAAATATACTTTACAATTAGTAATATACCTAGCCATTAATATAATGCAATCATAAAAGCTGCAAATTTTCAAATTAAACAATTGCTATAACTTTACTAATTAAGCTGGTTTCAGACTACGCTATAATATATCATCATCATCATCAGCCGGAAGACGTCCACTGCTGAACATAGGCCTCCCCCTTAGAACGCCACAATGAACGACAATTAAAGCTATATAGTATAGCAAAGAAGGACCTAAAGCTATACTATATAGCATGGCGTTCACATTACGCGATATTATTGCTAGCATTTATAGTATATTGCTCGTTTCGTTTGCGGGACGGCCGGGGAGGAGAGGAAGAAAAGGGGGCCGCGCAATATATCACAGCATGAACTCAGCACATCGCACCAATTTATAGCTTATAGTAAGCCAATAATATACAGTACAGTGTGAAAGTGTCCATAAGAATGTATGGTGCGCAATATTGTTGCGCTATGAGCTATATAGCTATATATTATAGCATAGTCTGAAACCAGCTTTAGTCATAGGTAATAAGACTACAATTATAATATAAGCACGCGTTATACGCACCTCAAATTTAGGTTTTTCAGCCAAATATAAATTATCAGCTGACTTTACAACATTAATAAAGCCATTAATTTTAAGTGAGCTGGTTAAATCTGTCTCATCTCTCAGAATCACACTACCACTAGGCTTCAATAGCTTAACAATTACAGCTAGGAGATCATCCGTGTGCTTCACTGTGTATGGTGATAGCCAGTTAGAGATTATGATATCGTATGATGAGTGTGGCCGGGATGCTAAAAAAATAAATAGGTAATAATAGTAAATATATCTTGAGATAATACACATTCTGTCATCTAATCCTTAACTAGCCAAAGCCTCTACTATGGCAAGTAGACAACAGAAAATAAATAGGTATAATACTTATATACTTTTCAGATAGCTCTCAAACACATTGACAAACAGACATATTTATGCACAAAACATGTCCTTGGTGGGGAACTAATCCCACAACCTATCAAGTAGTACCCAGGGTGTCTAACTAGCAACAGGCCTGTCAAAATACATGCTCTAAACATAGGCTTATGTACCAAAATTTAACTAACAGAAAAGAAGACAAGTACCCAATCTAAATTATTACCAGTAGAAGAACTAGAACAAATGGCTTTCAGCTATTTGTGTATATGTTTCAAGCAATTTGTTCATACAGTATTATTTATACTGTAGTCTAAGTCATTATTCTGTAATTGGTATTACATTAGGTGATTAACTGTGCACCAAACCACAAAGTAATAAGTATATAAATTGACCTTTTCTTTCTTTTTATATATTTATTTAATGTATATATTAAGTGTCATTCATCATCATTATCATCATCAGCAGCTGCAAGACTAACTGCCACACCAACAGATGTCAATTAAAGTTAATTATCATTAATCCATTTCTTGAAATCGGTTTATTTTGACACTCGCAGCCAATTAAAACTTAATACTCTGATAGTGAGTAGAGATATCAATTACCTCGTACTCAATAATCGCAAATAATCACAAACGGCTGCCAGAGTTAAAAAATTAGATTTACAAAAATGGCTTAATTACAATTAAAGTTAATTGGCGTTTGTGAGTGCGGGAGATAGACATTCACTGCTAAACAAAGGCATCCCCCTCATAAGGGAGGGATTGCCATAATCCACACACTTGGCAGTCATCTTGAGGATCGCAGTAAGTATAGGTGGTAGTTAATCCAATAGAATGACACTACTGCCTGTCTCTATTATATCTTTAAAACGGTATTTGATCTATTAATTGAATGGTTTAAACTTACATTCTGTAATCATCTCAGAGTTTTCCAATACCACAGAACCATCCACAACAGAACATTTAATTTCATTTACTAAATTACTGATGCTAGTTTGATCATCGTTGTTCCAAATAATCAATACACTGTCACCATTCTTAAGTTTATCCATTTTCGATGTGAGAAGTCAGCAGTCGTGGATTTCGGGCTTCACGAATTGGCGAGAATAATCAAGTCTAGAGTTCTGGAAATCTGGAGCTGCCTTTAAGATGCTAATCTTTGCTGCGCTGGCTGATCACTTGACTGCACTGATGTAAAAATATAAATAGATAGAATAGAAAATGATCAATAATGAAATATTTGTACTATAAACGTCTTACGTCCTCTTTGAGTCAAGTTTGAAATGTAAGCATGTAAGTAAGTTCGTACCAATGATAATCACTACGGTTCACGCCCGGTAATGTATGAACAAAAGAATTGGTCCGTATAGATCGTAGACATGTTTTCTTCCTCTAAGGTATAGATTGACAGTGCAGGCATTCATATAGACGTTCCGCGTCCCTCTCTCATCTGCTTCACCCCCGGGAACACCAGGCGCCATTTTTTAATGTTTGACAGCTAAATCGCCGGTCCTTGATCCTTCCCGTCCGTCCGCCATTGCTTATTTCGTGTTGATGAGAAGTGTTTGCGTCGATTAAATTCCGCCTCTTTAAATCCACAAATACAGCGATATCGGGTTAAACTTCGGCATTTTTAACAATGTTTCGAAAGTGTTGTATACCCAAGTGCAAAAGTTTACGACAGGACGTTAAATTGCATCAATTTCCTGCAAAGGAAGAAAATAGGATGCGGTGGTTACAGTGCATAGGTTTTGGAAATAGTGAAGTCACCGAGAACAAGTTTGTGTGTCGCAAACATTTTGAGAAAAAGTTTGTCAACACGGCGACAAATCGTCTCAAGAGTGACGCCTATCCAAGTTTGTTTACAGACATGGAGATTTCTTCAGGAAACCCAACATCGGTCAGAACAGAAACGGGTAAGTTATCCTTGAATGAAACTAAATTATGTTTTGACCCATAGCCAACAAAAAAATAATATTTCTATTTGTTTCTAGTTTCCAAGAAGACACACTTTGATCACACTTATGCACGTAAGCGCCATATTGATCATTCATATTCAAAACCTATGGACTGCACACCTCATAAAGTGGCCCGCTCTGAAGTGAATGGTATGTAGTATTAAAAATATATAATTTTGCTCAAAGACCTCCTTTTCCTTCCATTGCACTGGAGTATATTATTGTAGTCTATAATACTAATTAAACTATTTTACTAGGTGGTAGATTCCTTGTACAAGTAACCGTCCAGGTAGGTACCATTGCAGTGTCAGATATTCTGCCGCCAAGCAGCAGTGTGGTGAAATTACCGGACACAAAGACTTAATATCTAATGTTTTAAGGGTCGGCAGTGATTATTCTGGTATTGCTAGCGTCTATAGGCTGCGGTGACTGTTTAAATAAGGCCGCACGCTTGCTTGCCACCTTGGTAGTATAAAAAAGAATCCTTATGTACGCTGTCATTTTATTTTGAATAAATAGTTAATATTTGTATTAATGTAGTTTTTGATTCACTATCAGCAAGATAATTGTAGATTTTTTCCCTGCAATATAACTTAAATGTTATAAGATGTATGTATCTTGTCTGGAAGAAATCGCAACTAGCTATAAGACTGCCCAATGTATAAAATGTTTGTAATTTGTATTTCCTGTTCTTTTTAGTGTGGAATTAAGAGTGGTTTATCTATCTTTATTATTATTAGTATGTAACCATGTTTATATCACTGACTACCAAGAGACAATGTTATTTATTCATGTATCACTAAAGAATTCAATTAGTTACTTAATTTCTTTTTCAGTTACTTTTAACGTAACTACAATGGAACCTGCTAATGCAACTACCAGCACTGGAATCCCTGATACACAAGGTAATAATTAATCAACACTGTATTATGAACTGCTTGAAGTTATTTCTGTATATTGATAATAAGTAATATTTTTATGTTCACTTAATATTTTTTTGTTTACAGTTTCATCTATTAAAACCCCTAGAAAGTTGGTTAGAAGGAGATTAATAAGAAACATAAACGCATTATCTCCAAGATGCCAGTTATTTTATAAAGAATATAAAAAAGCAAAACGAGAAAACAATTATAAATCTAGGGCCAAAAAGGCATTGAAGTTTAGTAATGAAAAATCTTTAGAGGAGTTAACTAAAAATATGAATCCTCTGACAAAGAAAGTTTTGTGGATGCAAATTAAAATGTGTTCGAAAAACAAAAAGGCCCGCAGATTTACAAGAGAGTAGAAAATTATTGCCCTTGCCATATATAAACAAGGCCCTAAATCATATAAGTTTCTCCAAAAAATATTTATTCTTCCGTCAAAGACTACATTAAAGAAAATGATAAGCCAGTTAAATATTGACACTGGGATCAACACCAAAATTTTTGAACATATCAGACAACAGGTAAAATACATTTTTAATAACTTTTAATTCTTTATATGGGAAATGAATATTCTTTATTGTTTAATTAATTTAATATAATAATGTCATTAATGTAGTAATGGTGCCAATTCTGTTGTCACCACTACACTAAACTAGACTAAATTTTAGTTTAGTGGTATCAACAGATGATTAAGTGCTTAATTTGATTTCGACAGCTACTAAATTGAGTTGATAGTGAGGTTTTCATTGGTCAAATCATGTTAGTTGAAAACAATTCTCTTGTTCATCTGATTACACTAAACTAAAATAATTCTCCGGCTACGATACTTATATTAATTTTAATATTTGTTTAAATATTTATTTTAATATTTGTTTAAATATTTATTTTAATATTTGTTTAAATATTTATTTTAATATTTATTAATATTTATTTTAATTTTTATTAATATTTATATTATTTTAATATTTATGTTAATATATATTTTTTATTTATTAATATTTAATTTATTATTTATATTTTTTTAATCGTTATTAATATTTATTTTATTGTAATATTTATTGTTATTAATAAAAAATATTTAATTTTTATTTTATTATTTATATTAATATTTATTCTAATATTAATTTTAATATTTATTTCATTCTATATTAGTCTATTCTATTTTATTTTAATCGACATCTTTTAGATGCCGACTATTTTGATCTAATTTTAGTTTGAAGTTTCTAATATTAGGCATAAATGACGTAAACTGTGCACAACAGAATAGCAAAATACGTTTAAAACTAAGTTGAGTAACTAAAACCATTATATTCTATCAAACTATACCTAATTTAGTTTAATTCATGGATCTCTGAATAGGAAAGACACGACTAAACTAAAATTTAGTCTAGTGTGTGACAACAGAATCGGCAGCATTGTAATACAAAACACAAAATGAATACTAACTGTAATTCAATTACATCAAATGCATATACAGTTAGTATATTTTTATTACTTTATTTTATTTTACTTTATTGATATCAAAGCAAGTAATAATTAAACTTTTTGAGGGAAATTAAACGTAAAAAATACATTTCATTGTGTTATTGTGAAAATTATTTATGTGTTATTTTACATATGTATTTAAAATTTCTACATTATGTGGGAATCTTTATTTATACTAAGTAGACAGCTCTTAAGATCTTAGTATGCTCTCATATATTCATCCCTATTTGTTATCTACAGTGAGTAATAAAAGAACACTAGCTTAAAGTCACTGATATCGCAGAATAATAAAGTTGATACCACTACCTTTTTTGTATAAGTGCACTACTCTAGACGATAATTTGAAGAATTATTATGTATGTTACAGGTAACACAGTGGGATAGCAGAAAAAAATTATGTACAGTTGTATATGATGAAATGACAATTGAAACAGCACTAACCTATGCCGCCAATAAAGACAACATTGTGGGCTTTGTTGATTTAAATAAAAAGATCAACCAGTTCGCTGATCATGCCCTCGTTTTCATGTTACGGGGTGCTGTTTTTAAATGGCAGCAACCAGTCGCTTTCTATTTCTGTGAAGGTGCTACTTCAAGCTTGCAATTAAAAGGAATAATAAAAGCTATTTTAGCTGCAGTGGCAGACACGGGGCTTATACCAATTGCCCTAGTGTCAGATCAAGGATCAAGTTTTCAATCTGCTATAAACAGTTTATTAGATGATACCAAAAAAGAACAATTACGTGCAGGAGACTCCATTGGTAAGTTGAAATTGAGTAGTAGATATGTGTAATGATATAACTTGATTTAGTGCTAAATTAAGCTAAGTATATTATTTTATTGTTTCAGATGACACTATTCATTTATATGGCAGTTCCTTAAGCGTGATATACGATCCACCTCACTTGCTTAAAGGTATTAGAAACAATCTGTTAACAAAAGATATGATGTTCGAGGGAAAGAGGGTGACATGGAATGATATTCTTGACGTTTACAATGCTGACTGTAAACATGGCGAATCACGAATCCTACACAAATTGACAGATCAACATGTTATTCCAGAAAAAATAAAGAAAATGAAGGTAAATATTGACCTTAACTTATAACTATTATATGAAAAAATATTTTAGTTATGTACTCTGGTGGTCACGAACGTTGTACCACCTTAAGGACGACAATCGCTTGCACGAGCGGCCCAAAATGCACGAGGGCGGGGTAAGCGCACATAATGGTATTCAAACGATTTTGATTGAAAACTGATACACCATTCGTGTCCGCTATAGTACACATATAACAAAAATATTATTTGGTTTGAACTTTCTGTCTGTACTGGGTACCAATCTTGGCACCACCTAGAGAAATGTTTATTGACCGAATGCCCCAAGAAGAGTACTATGTTGGTATATCTCTGGCATGGCCTACAGCCTAAATGGCTTGATGGACTGTGACTTACAATACATGGTTAAATTCGATTAAGTTGTGGGAGTGACATTTATATTTTTTAACAAAAACTAATATGGCGGCTGCCATTTTTTACTTTTTCTTCCGAAAACATCACTAAAACATCAACTTTCATTTGATACCCATATCAAATGAAATGTCTTAACGAGACCAGCTGAAATATATAGGAATTTATTCAATGTATGTATAATTTTATCTAAGCCCACTTTTTTTGTTCGCAGTCGGGCTTTTTGTACTTTCTTAATGATATAATAATATGCTGTTTAAAATGTTGATGAATGCAGATAAATAATATTTGATTCTGGCACTTAAGATATAAGCATTTCCTCATTTGGAATTATGACTATGAGTACTTACTGTTTACTTATTGTTATGCTTTGTTTTAGGTTAAGAATTGTGTACGTGTTTTGAGCAAGTCAGTGTCAGCAGCATTATCATACACTGCCGCTTTTCGTAAGTACTTACAGAATATATTAATATAACATTTCAGAACATGTGGACGAAATTGGCATGTTATTTTTTTTTAATATTCAGTTAATTGCTTAAAAATAGTGGTAAGTTACTATGAAACAGTAACTGTATTTAATAATTACCATAGAAAAGAATATATATTCATCTACTCATTGTATATTCCATAAAGATGCTTATGTGTCCGTTCACATAGACCAGACACAGATATTGATTGCAATTAAAATAGTGTTCGGACCCTAAGACAGATAAGTGAGTATGACATCACTATGACGTAGTATTTCAAATTTTGGTATAAGGAATGACGTTTCAGTGTTGAAAACAACGTCATCCTCCAGACTGACCTGGGGAGTTCCTGTCGTACTCCATAAATATATTTATTTATGTCACTCTATTCTTCGCCTTTTTGTGTCTAATGATTTATTCATGTAATATTAGTCAGTGGAATTACTAGTCAGTCAATAAAATCTGAGGCTGGTTTTCCTTGGCGCACCCGTCGAACATTTTTCAACATTCGAGGAGTCTCTTTCCATGTAAACCCTCTACGTCCTAAACGTTTATACTTATATTTATACTGTACTTTTTTATTTTAGCTGTATATCCTGATGGAAGGCCTGTAAGTGAGACTATGAAGAACACAGCAGAAGCAGTGTCGTTTTTCGACGACTTATTTGACAGTGTCAATGGCGCAAATAGTAATGAAAGGGCATTAAAAGGCAAAAAATTACGTAAAGCTGTAACATCAAAATCAGCACATCATGAATTTTGGAACAAAGCCATAAAAATTTTGGAGAATATAAAGTTTATTGCCAAGGATGGGACACTTAAAAGTGTACCCTCTATTAAAAATTGGATCATTACTCTAAAAAGCCTTAAAAGAGTGTGGCAATTGTTGGCCTCAAAAAACATTAAAATTATGAGGCCCAGATACTTCAACTCAGATATAATTGAAAATTTTTTTGGCCAAGTACGTGCTTATAATTATAGGAGTAATGATCCAACTGCTTATGCATTTATAAATACGTTTAAATCATTATTAGTGACGAGATTCATAAATTTTCATTCTGAAAGTTATAATTGTGAGGAAGATGCCAGCCAAGGCATATTAAACATACAATCCCTTTTTGAAAATGTAAACACTGCACCAATATCTCAACCTATACCAGAGGAAATACCTGTTTTAAAAGATATTGAATTTAATGAAGAAAATATTCAAGAACAGGCAAGACGAGAACGCCTTAACATTCATTCAAGGGCGTATAAGGCTGGATGGGTAACACGCAAAATACTTAACAAAATTAATTGTAAAGAATGCAGAAATAATTTACTTACAAAAGATAGCAGTATTCACGACTTTATTAAACAAAAAGAATATAAAACAAAAACCCTTAGAAATTTTTTTTATTTTTTTTTATTTTATTTTAAAAATTCAACACATCTGTTTTTACAGGGTAACCTAATGCAACAGTGTGGTACCTTAACTTAATACACATAATGTCACTATTGTGAATTCATTCAAAGTACAGGAAAACAGGTCAATCCTTTCCGCCACTTGATTGAGTGTCCGCAGCGCGCGCGTAAGAGGCGCCTTGTTAACTAAGTTCGTGCGGCCGCGTGGCACCGCCAGCAGTGGTGGCCGACGTCGCCGCCCTACATAATTGTCCGGTACACATAAACTTACGAGGCTCAATACTCCCGGATTGCACGATTTACCCCGCAATAAATTGAACACGTACAGCATTAGCTTCATATCCCTTCTTGTCTCTAATTTATTGTACCCAACCATACCTAAAACAAATAGGGTTGGATACATCAACGGATAGAAAGGATAGACCCCATACAATCTTAAATACAAGAACCTGGTAAATTTATTTTGTATGCGCTCCAACATAAGTGTATATTTTGCTTCATGTGGCGCCCAAATTTCCGCATTGAACTCCAATTGCGTCCTTATCAGAGCGTTTGTATAAAGCTACAATAGCCTTTATATTCGTAAACCCTTCAGAGCGTCGAAGTATAAAGCCTAAGCTTCTGTACGCTTTCTTACAAATATCTGTTATGTGATGACGGAATGTCAACTCAGTGTTCAAGCTAATACCAAGATCCCGCACCGATTCCTTACGTTCCATTACTGTGCCATCTAACTCGTAATTGTAACAAACCGGAGCTCGCAGACGACTGAATGTTATAATGGAGCATTTCGAGACATTAAAATTTAACTTATTTCTCTTGCTCCACTCTACTACGTTATCAATATCTTGTTGTAAACGCGTCCTGTCCCTATCATCTTTGACAGCAAGAAGCAACTTCAGGTCATCTGCAAATAGCAGACAAGTGGCATCCCTAACGACCTCTGGCAAGTCATTTATCATAATAATAAATTGTAATGGCCCTAGGTTACTTCCTTGGCTTACTCCCGATCTCACAAAATATGGTTCTGACCTATGACCAGCATAATCAACAAACTGTTGTCGGTCCCTCATATAACTGGCGAAAAACTTAAGCAATTTCGGAGTGCATCCCATTGCCGCCAGTTTAGTTAGTAAAATATCATTATCAACCACGTCAAACGCTTTTTGGAAATCGAAGTAAGCTACATCCACCTGCGTCCCTGCATCAACTTGTGGTGTAACATACGTCATTAAATTAAACTATCCATCCGAATGTATAGTTACCAGTTTTGGAAATATTATTAAAACTACAAATGAATATTTGGAACAAAAAGGTCATGAAACTAATGTAGGTGAAAAAATTAAACAAGAAATAAGTTCCAAATATTCATTTGCGTTTCTTGATTGCCAAATTCATAAAAAAATTGTTCTTGAATATTTCTTGAAAATATCTATCAAACTCTGCATCTTTAATTGGTGCAATGTAATTAATAAAATATTAAAAGGGATTGATGTTATTAGGGCCGAGAAATGTAAATTGCAACCAATGCAAAATAAGGCACTACATAAGTTTAAGAAAAAATATAAAAATAAAAAGAAGTAATTATTAAAAGGCTGTTTTATTTATTTTTTAGATTCTACCTAGTTCCTAAGTCATAAAATTAAAATAATAAAAGAAGATGGAACCTAACCCGATAAAATAATTAGGCTGTATGATCGTTAAACCTTTGCCCTAGCTAAACGTGCAGAAAGAAAAAAAAAACAAATGTCAAATTGAAGTTTAAATGCCTGCATTACGGTTCAAAGGCAATGTACCCGACATGGCGGTCTGAACGTAGTTCTTACTGAGTCGTAGACAGAATATAATACAGACGTATACCAAGCGTGCCGCCGATAAGGACAGAAAAATAAGTACATACTAAATTTAGAGTTGCCACGTAAGGGAAATTTTACCCTTTGTGTAAAGCAAATACGGAGGTTGTTGTAAATTATATTTTCTTTCCTAACCAAAAACCACTTTTTTGACACAACATTTACTTTTCTTACATTATATCGTCTTAATCTATGACAGTCTGCAAAAAGTACGACGGTGATTGTTATTATAATGTCCTCCTTGCCGAAACGACCACAGCGGCCATTCTTTCACAAGATCAGCCATGTACGCGGGAGATATTATAGTGCACAAGTGCTTGCGTAAACACAAGTGCACTCTCTCTTCCTTTATATAATAGGTACCTCTCATAATCCGATGGGACGGAAGACCGACACGACTGGGGAGAAGTTAAGCGCAGGACCGACTTTTTACATGCCCATCCGACGCATGTGTGGCGTATCTCGGATCACGGTTTCGGAACGCCAAAGGGGCTGTCAAAAAGATGACAGCGCGCTAGTATCTATGGCAGAGACATGTTTTAATTATTAGGATTACTCCACTGTATTATAAGTTGTTCTCTCTCAATTTGATTATAAGTGTTTATTACCAAAGCTCGGTGTTTTAATTTGACGGACAGGAGTCGGGCATACGTCCTATCGCAAATCCCGACACATGGATCATCTTACTTTACAGACAATCAGGTCATCGGCCTGCATTGTCCTAGCCAGTAAGGAACAACTACTCAAATTTGTTGCCCTTCGCAGGATTCGAACCCACGACGGAGGCTACAAAGTGAATGTACACTTAATATCATATATGCTGTAGCTAAGGTCTATTCCACATTGTTCACCTGGGTGATATCACGTGGTGATTAAAGTGGCTAAGAGCTGTAGATACTTATTAGCCTCATACAAAAAAGTTAAGAGATAAAAACAATAATATGCTATTTCCCAGAGAGGTAGGCAAAAATTGGCTTTCTTATAACTTAATACATATAATACATACCATTTACCGGGTAAGTTTTAGTAAATTTCTCCAATATACAAATCTATAGTACTAGTATCTTGGGACAATCTACGCTTGACCAATGACCACCTGATCTCAATTTACGCAGATCCTTTAGTAAGGTAACCAGATAAATGATTACAAATACTTGTAAACTGTATAAATACATATTTAAATAGATAAATAACACCCAGACAATTGTTCGGAATCCTTCGGAATCGAACCCATGTCCTATTGGGCAGCGGCCAGGTCCCTCAGATCGTCGAACAGCCGTACATCGCCGCCATCCGCGGCATGTACTGCTCGACCCACCCGACCCGATATCCGTCCTCCTGGACCATGACACAACACCAACACCAACACCGACAACGATGTCAAGAGTCGTAAACACATCAACACACAGACACCGGTCTCGCCAGCGAGGCCGAAGGGATCCGTACGCATGCGACCTCGACATGCATCCCCTCGCTGAGTTTCTTGCCGGTTCTTCTCAGCGGGGGCGCGTTGTGAACCGGTGGTAAACTCATTTTCTCTAAGCGGCAGCCCAAGCCGAGGCCGTGCCTCCCTGAGGTGCCCTTGTGCTAGTCGCTACCCAAACCTTTCTGGCTGGAGCGCTTTAAGCGCTCGTCCTCTTGTCCGGTGAAACAGAACTATTCCTACAAAAAAAAAGTGATGATCAATAAAGCAAAGTGACTATCAAGCTTCAGTTGTCCACCAAACTTTGATGTCTATTGAAAGTGTGTTTGGTATTTATTGGTGATTCAAGTTAGGCAATGCCAAATGAATCATTTGATAGTTATTTAATAGTCACTTTGCTTTATTGATCATCACTTTAGTTGTCAAACGAGATAGGTACATAATACAAACTATTCAACAGGCAAATGAAACAAACTATTCAACGTCGGTACTATTTATTTATAATTCAGACAAATTTACCAATAAATTGTAACCAACAACATACATACATATATTTAAACAACATGCATATAGTAAAAGCACGATTAAATGTAGAATGACCATTGTGCCTATAAATAACGAATGAATACGTCCTGCGCAGCCTTGGACGAATTACTTGAGCGCTTACGTTATTTCTGAATATTTAAGCATTCGGGAATAACTTTTAGCAACCTAATTAATTATTTTTATTGCTGCTATCCACAGTATACAAATATCCATATTTTCAGGAAATCATAAAAATAAATTCGGGAAATCTGAGAAATTCTTCGATGCACCCAGCATGTGGGATCGTGTATGATGCACTTAATAATAATTTACCACTTATTTATGGTAGTCTCTCTTTTATACACTGGCAACACTGATAATGGCGATCAATAAACTGAAAATTTTAGGTTATGGATGAAAAACAAGAATTTATCGATCTTACACGTAACTTTCAAGTAAAATAGTAACTAATTTAGAGCAATAAGATCTAAATAAGTCGTTTACATGTATTAGTTTCTAAATGTAATCTCTAAATTGGCCATAATAATTCACGTTTACCTGTGAAACGATACTCCACTAATTTTACGTTCACTGTCACTTTTACAGCCTATAATACTGCACTGCACGATTCTTATAGGATTTCCACAACACACAGTAATGTCACAGTTAGTTTTTTATTGAATTTTAAGTTATTTATTTAATATTAAAACCACGATAAAATTGTCACGGAGCAAAGTGGGAGCAAACGTCAAATTTGTTTCGCACCTACGGCGCGGAAAAATCGAACACATGCTGAGGGACAAAAAATCATATACACTGTTTCTTTCTATCACACGTAACCTACATAAACGCATTCTTTTCTTGCATGAATGAGAAAGAAAGTGTCCAGCCCTCTATTGTTTTCTTCCTCTAAGTACTGAGTAGTCTGTGCTACGGTTCGTACTGGTTGAACTGGTTCGTACCCTAGAGGAAGTCACAGACTACTCAGTACTAGGCTTGTTGAAAAAATATCGATACATCGATATATCGATATTTTTTCTTTCGATATATCGATATTTTCATCCGATATATATTTTTTCGATATATCGATACATCGATATAAAATATGAAATATCGAAAACGTATCAAAAACGATATTATTTTTTTTGGGAATAGATCAGCAGGGTTATTGCGTATCTTTAGCCACCCAAGTGACTATCAAGCTTCAGTTGTACACCGAAATTTGATGTCAACCGAAAGTGTGATAACATTGGTATTACGTATGGCTTTCGGTGGACATCAACCTACGGTGTACTACGGTGCTCATCACTTGTCTTTTAGCCATCTCTACTTTTTTATCGACATTATGCGACCAAGTTGAATATCCCCCCGAACCATTATACAAAGAACATTTACTGGTACTTTTTAATTTGCAGGTATTTTCGCCTAGTGGATATTGGGAGCATAGACAACAAAAGTTTAATAAAAAAACCCAAAGATATTGTGAAAAATCCTAATTCTATGAAAAAAAACAAACACTAATTTAAAATAAAGTTTTCAAGAAATTCGAGGTGTTTTACATCTTTTCATGCCATTTGCCGCTAAATTATAAGTCAGTGACAAGAGAAAGGCAGCATCCGAAATTAATCAAAAATAACTATGTACCTACTTCAGTACATTATAGCTCAATGTATTATCGCGGACAAGAATGCTGTACCAGTTTACAATAAAAATGGTTTGAACGTCGTTACCTACGTGCGCTTACCCCGCCCGCATGCATTTTGGGCCAGCTCGTGCAAGCATTTATCATCATAAAGGTGGTACACCGTTCGTACCGTGAGAGTAGTAGGTACTCTCGCGGCACGAAAAAAAATCTTCAACGATTCATCTAAATCTCAACTTCACAGCGCCCCCACCATAGCCCCCAAGGATACACTCCAACCAAATACTTTCTTTAGGTCAAAAAAAAGTTATAATCCTGCGAAAATAGTTGTCACATTTTTACCTACGTTGATAATGCTTCTAGTCAAATTTTTCAAATAGCCGGCTTATAGTGACGATCACCTTCAACAGTATAAAACACTGCTTCTTATTAGTTGCTTTCACGATGGTCATCGCAACTTGGGTGACCATCAGTTTGATGTACACTTTACTTACGTAATACCAATTATAGGTTATCGATACAGAAACATCTGTCAAATATTGTCTACGGTGATCATCACCGAGAATCGGTGCTCATGACGTCATTTCAGTTGGTCACTCAAGTTAGGCAATACCGAATGCATCATTTGACAGTTATTTGATAGCCACTTAGCTTTGGTGATCATCACTTTAGTTGTCAAACGAGATACGTAATAGCCCCGCAGATCTGTTTTATTTTTCCTTTTTTTTTTTGCGGTAAAAAGATAGCCCTGGGCCTTCATCACACAAGATCAGTGTAATTTCTTTACAACGAAGCCAGCCATCCTTGTACAAACTACACAAAAAAAAAGAAAGTCTCTAGTCAAGCAGTAAGCTACTTTTAAGTTTATGCCTCTTGTCTTGCCTCTAGCCCTTACCGCAGACAGACCTTTTACGTTATCTTTGATTGCATCAAAAAATATTTCGTTCGATCGTTGGTTGGTATTGTTAATTTAGTATCTTTGGTTGCATGCGTGGATACATTGCTTGTTATATATTTGTTTGAGTTCAATTAAATAGTTTAATTACTAAATAATTAAGTTAATGTTGAAATTCAGTTGCTTCGTGGACTTTATTTCCGATCTGATGGTAATATCTTTCTATAGACAGCTGTAAGGCATTGCCACTCAAGAAGCATTTTTATTTTGTTCCGTTGATAAGATACAATTTTGTTCCCGATATATCGATATATCGATATTTTTTGTTTCGATATATCGAAGTCGATAACGATATATTTTAAAAATATCGATTAACGATATATCGATATTTTTTGGCATTTCCAACATCCCTACTCAGTAAGAACTACGTTGAGGAAGTTCGTTCGTACGTAAAGTCCACTCAGTGTTCCCAACTCTCAAAAATTTATCCCCCTAAGCTCCAATCAAAAACCCCTAAAACCACCACAATTTCTAGATCTTCCCCCTAAAAAAATATTGTTTATAAAATAAATAATTAAATATTTTTAAATAAATAATACATTTATATTGATAAAATATTTTTTATTATTTATTAAACGAACAGTAAATTTTAAACAATCAATAAATTTCATTCAGAAACCCCATTTTTTCAATTTCTTTATTTATAAAGTATCGAAAACTTCAACTAGAGACATTTGCCCACTGTTTATTACTTATTTAATTGAAGTTTCAAAAATCCCTAAAAATACCCCTAAGAATATAACACCCCTAAAAAATCCCATCCCACATATTTTTCCCCTAAATTTGGGGGGAAAACCCCTAAGTTGGGAACCCTGAGTTCACTGTCCAATCATTAATTCACTGGAGTAAACTGACATTACTGACAATACTGACATTTGCTAATGATGTCACTTTTGTAAAATAATATTGCCATATTATTACTAGTAGTGGTGTTCCCATTCTATAGTGATTCAATCACTTCCTCAAACATAACTAATGAAAACATAACTAATACTAACAATAATTTTATATAAAAATTATATTTCGTTGTAAATACATGATAACTATTAGTAAATCTAGTGAAATTAATGAACAATAGAATGAAGGCTGCATGGGCTATAATTGTATCTGATAAACATCACACATACACGAAGTCGGTGGGAGGGAATTGACCTTGGCCTTACTCATGCCGCGACACGCCGTCATCTTATTTATCATTTGGCTTCTAACTTCTGGTCTGAGTTCACGAATGTCTCTTTTGCTCACGAGTACTGACTGAGTGATCAATAGAATCATTTTGTCTCTTCACTATCTTTTTTCATTAGAAACTGGTAACACAGTAAACGTCAGCTTAGGTCGTAGACAGAATATAACAAGACATCTAGCTAGCGTGCCGCCGATAAGGACAGAAAATAATCATTCGTACACTTAACACACGTTATGGATCTTTATTCAAATGCGCCTACCCTTCGGGCCCGGTAAGGCCCGGCCGCTTTTCGCGCGCGCACGTTTTGTGATGACGTAATTGTTTAAGTTATTCGGCGGCCCGCCGTGGTTTCAAATTACGAACGTTATATAAACACAACCACTTAACCGATTTGCGTTCTGTAAACAGAGTTCTACTGAGACAAGTATAAGCTATCCAGTGTATGCTTTTATAGAGTTATAAATATCGATTTTTTAAAGGGAAAGTCTAAAATAGGTGATTTTTTGGCAAAGCTGATTTTACCTATTTTTGAATTCGATTTTGAGGGTAGAATATTGACTCAGGCACTAAGAAAGATCCATTCTTTGCATCCAAACTCCTTTTTTACAAGTTTTAAACAAAACACTACCAAAAAATCGAAATGAACTCAATTTTTTTAATAAAATTACGTCACTGCGCGATATGACGTCATGGTATGCAAAATTTTCGATGAAGTCTTAAAATCCAATCTAACGGATTTTAAGACTTTATCTTTGAGTTATTATCGTTATGATGTAATTACGATGTATTTACAACAACTACATTACAAATAATAACGGAATTATACCAAAAGTAAACAAACAAACAAAAAAATCACCTATGGTGTTTTTTTTTGTTTTTTCAGTTCGAAAATATACTATATTTTGACAAAATACGCACTAACTACCCTCTACACAGCTTTATTATTATGTTAAAACAAAAAAATAAAACATTTCACCTGAAATAAAAGAATACTTACGATTTAAAACTAACATTCCGTGACCACAACTTTTACTCCGTCCGACCGAGACCAGCCGACTTTCGTAACTGAATTTATGACTTAAAATGTCAAAAGAACTAATGAATAACTGGTCTATTTTAAACTTAGAGGAAGAAAACAATAGAGGGCTGGACACTTTCTTTCTCATTCACGCAAGAAAAGAATGCGTTTATGTAGGTTACGTGTGATAGAAAGAAACAGTGTATATGATTTTTTGTCCCTCAGCATGTGTTCGATTTTTCCGCGCCGTGGGTGCGAAACAAATTTGACGTTTGCTCCCACTTTGCTCCGTGACAATTTTATCGTGGTTTTAATATTAAATAAATAACTTAAAATTCAATAAAAAACTAACTGTGACATTACTGTGTGTTGTGGAAATCCTATAAGAATCGTGCAGTGCAGTATTATAGGCTGTAAAATTGACAGTGAACGTAAAATTAGTGGAGTATCGTTTCACACGTAAACGTGAATTATAATGGCCAATTTAGAGATTACATTTAGAAACTAATACATGTAAACGACTTATTTAGATCTTATTGCTCTAAATTAGTTACTATTTTACTTGAAAGTTACGTGTAAGATCGATAAATTCTTGTTTTTCATCCATAACCTAAAATTTTCAGTTTATTGATCGCCGTTATCAGTGTTGCCAGTGTATAAAAGAGAGACTACCATAAATAAGTGGTAAATTATTATTAAGTGCATCATACACGATCCCACATGCTGGGTGCATCGAAGAATTTCTCAGATTTCCCGAATTTATTTTTATGATTTCCTGAAAATATGGATATTTGTATACTGTGGATAGCAGCAACAAAAATAATTAATTAGGTTGCTAAAAGTTATTCCCGAATGCTTAAATATTCAGAAATAACGTAAGCGCTCAAGTAATTCGTCCAAGGCTGCGCAGGACGTATTCATTCGTTATTTATAGGCACAATGGTCATTGTACATTTAATCGTGCTTTTACTATATGCATGTTGTTTAAATATATGTATGTATGTTGTTGGTTACAATTTATTGGTAAATTTGTCTGAATTATAAATAAATAGTACCGACGTTGAATAGTTTGTTTCATTTGCGCCCCTATTATGTACCTATCTCGTTTGACAACTAAAGTGATGATCAATAAAGCAAAGTGACTATTAAATAACTATCAAATGATTCATTTAGTATTGCCTAACTTGAATCACCAATAAATACCAAACACACTTTCAGTAGACATCAAAGATTGGTGGACAACTGAAGCTTGATAGTCACTTTGCTTTATTGATCATCACTTTTTTTTTTGTAGGAATAGTACTGTTTCACCGGACAAGAGGGCGAGCGCTTAAAACGCTCCAGCCAGAAAGGTTTGGGTAGCGACTAGCACAAGGGCACCTCAGGGAGGCACGGCCTCGGCTTGGGCTGCCGCTTAGAGAAAATGAGTTTACCACCGGTTCACAACGCGCCCCCGCTGAGAAGAACCGGCAACAAACTCAGCGAGGGGATGCATGTCGAGGTCGCATGCGTACGGATCCCTTCGGCCTCGCCGGCGAGACCGGTGTCTGTGTGTTGAAGTGTTTACGACTCTTGACATCGTTGTCGGTGTTGGTGTTGGTGTTGTGTCATGGTCCAGGAGGACGGACATCGGGTCGGGTGGGTCGAGCAGTACATGCCGCGGACGGCGGCGATGTACGGCTGTTCGACGATCTGAGGGACCTGGCCGCTGCCCAATAGGACATGGGTTCGATTCCGAAGGATTCCGAACAATTGTCTGGGTGTTATTTATCTATTTAAATATGTATTTATACAGTTTACAAGTATTTGTAATCATTTATCTGGTTACCTTACTAAAGGATCTGCGTAGATTGAGATCAGGTGGTCATTGGTCAAGCGTAGATTGTCCCAAGATACTAGTACTATACATTTGTATATTGGAGAAATTTACTAAAACTTACCCGGTAAATGGCCATAGTATGTATTATATTAAGTTATAAGAAAGCCAATTTTTGCCTACCTCTCTGGGAAATAGCATATTATTGTTTTTATCTCTTAACTTTTTTGTATGAATCTAATAATTATCTACAGCACTTAGCCACTTTAATCACCACGTGATATCACCCAGGTGAACAATGTGGAATAGACCTTAGCTACAGCATATATGATATTAAGTGTACATTCACTTTGTAGCCTCCGTCGTGGGTTCGAATCCTGCGAAGGGCAACAAATTTGAGTAGTTGTTCCTGTACTGGCTAGGACAATGCAGGCCGATGACCTAATTGTCTGTAAAGTAAGATGATCCATGTGTCGGGATTTGCGATAGGACGTATGCCCGACTCCTGTCCGTCAAATTAAAACACCGAGCTTTGGTAATAAACACTTATAATCAAATTGAGAGAGAACAACTTATAATACAGTGGAGTAATCGTAATAATTAAAACATGTCTCTGCCATAGATACTAGCGCGCTGTCATCTTTTTGACAGCCCCTTTGGCGTTCCGAAACCGTGATCCGAGATACGCCACACATGCGTCGGATGGGCATGTAAAAAGTCGGTCCTGCGCTTAACTTCTCCCCAGTCGTGTCGGTCTTCCGTCCCATCGGATTATGAGAGGTACCTATTATATAAAGGAAGAGAGAGTGCACTTGTGTCTACGCAAGCACTTGTGCACTATAATATCTCCTGCGTACATGGCTGATCTTGTGAAAGATTGGCCGCTGTGGTCATTTCGGTTAGGAGGACATTATTATAACAATCACTTTCGTACTTTTTGCAGACTGTCATAGATTAAGACGATATAATGTAAGAAAAGTAAATGTTGTGTCAAAAAAGTGGTTTTTGGTTAGGAAAGAAAATATAATTTACAACAACCTCCGTATTTGCTTTACACAATGGGTAAAATTTCCCTTACGTGGCAACTCTAAATTTAGTATGTACTTATTTTTCTGTCCTTATCGGCGGCACGCTTGGTATATGTCTGTATTATATTCTGTCTACGATTTTAAAGATGATACTATGATGTAACCATAAAGCATAGGGTTCCCATACAAAAATTAAATTTCTACCATGAAAAAAAAATTGTGAATTCCGTCAACGGCGGATGATACAAATACGTATCACCCGGGCCTGAGGGAGTCATTGCGGTGCGTTATGTCATGATACAAATACGTATCACCCGGGCCTGAAGGGTTAAGTTGTATATACGATATTTCATAATGTGATTCAATTTAAAACTCCAAAGCTAGATCGTGAACTAGAAAATTTCATGAGTACTCGAAGAAAACGCACCAGCGGTGCGCCAGATTTTGAACACACGCTGAGGGACAAAAAATCATATGCTCTGTTTCTTTCTATCACATATATTATATGTCATATATACTTTGTCCATTTTATTATTGGTGTTTTGACAGCTCGACGTTTGAAGTTTATAGGAACGTGAACATAGTAAGTAAACGAAATAATCGATATCGAAAAATGTACATTCAAACGTCTCGGGTACCGATAAAATAATAGCCCATGCAGCCTTGTTATTCGTTAATTTCACTAGATTTATATAAAGTTATCATCTATTGACAACTAAATATAATTTCTATTTAAAATTATTGATAGTTTATGACTTTGAGCAAGTGATTGAATCACTATAGACTGGGAACATCACTACTACTTTTAATATGGCAATATTATTTTACAAAGTGACATTAGCAAATGTCAGTTTACTCTACTGAATGACTGATTAGACTTTAGTTAAGTTAAAGAAGTTAATACAATGAGTAGGTATATAATCACTACGTTTTAATTATATACTCATGCGTAGCATCCCTAATACGTCTGTGATATACTCTTAGAGGAAGAAAACAATAGAGGGCTGGACACTTTCTTTCTCATTCACGCAAGAAAATAATGCGTTTATGTAGGTTACGTGTGATAGAAAGAAACAGTGTATATGATTTTTTGTCCCTCAGCATGTGTTCGATTTTTCCGCGCCGTGGGTGCGAAACAAATTTGACGTTTGCTCCCACTTTGCTCCGTGACAATTTTATCGTAGTTTTAATATTAAATAAATAACTTAAAATTCAATAAAAAACTAACTGTGACATTACTGTGTGTTGTGGAAATTCTATAAGAATCGTGCAGTGCAGTATTATAGGCTGTAAAAGTGACAGTGAACGTAAAATTAGTGGAGTATCGTTTCACAGGTAAACGTGAATTATTATGGCCAATTTAGAGATTACATTTAGAAACTAATACATGTAAACGACTTATTTAGATCTTATTGCTCTAAATTAGTTACTATTTTACTTGAAAGTTACGTGTAAGATCGATAAATTCTTGTTTTTCATCCATAACCTAAAATTTTCAGTTTATTGATCGCCATTATCAGTGTTGCCAGTGTATAAAAGAGAGACTACCATAAATAAGTGGTAAATTATTATTAAGTGCATCATACACGATCCCACATGCTGGGTGCATCGAAGAATTTCTCAGATTTCCCGAATTTATTTTTATGATTTCCTGAAAATATGGATATTTGTATACTGTGGATAGCAGCAACAAAAAGAATTAATTAGGTTGCTAAAAGTTACTCCCGAATGCTTAAATATTCAGAAATAACGTAAGCGCTCAAGTAATTCCAGTCCCAGTAAAGTCCAAGGCTGCGCAGGACGTATTCATTCGTTATTTATAGGCACAATGGTCATTGTACATTTAATCGTGCTTTTACTATATGCATGTTGTTTAAATATATGTATGTATGTTGTTGGTTACAATTTATTGGTAAATTTGTCTGAATTATAAATAAATAGTACCGACGTTGAATAGTTTGTTTCATTTGCCCCCCTATTATGTACCTATCTCGTTTGACAACTAAAGTGATGATCAATAAAGCAAAGTGACTATTAAATAACTATCAAATGATTCATTTGGCATTGCCTAACTTGAATCACCAATAAATACCAAACACACTTTCAGTAGACATCAAAGTTTGGTGGACAACTGAAGCTTGATAGTCACTTTGCTTTATTGATCATCACTTTTTTTTTGTAGGAATAGTACTGTTTCACCGGACAAGAGGGCGAGCGCTTAAAGCGCTCCAGCCAGAAAGGTTTGGGTAGCGACTAGCACAAGGGCACCTCAGGGAGGCACGGCCTCGGCTTGGGCTGCCGCTTAGAGAAAATGAGTTTACCACCGGTTCACAACGCGCCCCCGCTGAGAAGAACCGGCAAGAAACTCAGCGAGGGGATGCATATCGAGGTTGCATGCGTACGGATCCCTTCGGCCTCGCCGGCGAGACCGGTGTCTGTGTGTTGATGTGTTTACGACTCTTGACATCGTTGTCGGTGTTGGTGTTGTGTCATGGTCCAGGAGGACGGACATCGGGTCGGGTGGGTCGAACAGTACATGCCGCGGACGGCGGTGTACGGCTGTTCGACGATCTGAGGGACCTGGCCGCTGCCCAATAGGACATGGGTTCGATTCCGAACAATTGTCTGGGTGTTATTTATCTATTTAAATATGTATTTATACAGTTTACAAGTATTTGTAATCATTTATCTGGTTACCTTACTAAAGGATCTGCGTAGATTGAGATCAGGTGGTCATTGGTCAAGCGTAGATTGTCCCAAGATATTAGTACTGTATATTGGAGAAATTTACTAAAACTTACCCGGTAAATGGCTATAGTATGTATTATATTAAGTTATAAGAAAGAGAGAAATAGCATATTATTGTTTTTACCTCTTAACTTTTTTGTATGAGGCTAATAATTATCTACAGCCCTTAGCCACTTTAATCACCACGTGATATCACCCAGGTGAACAATGTGGAATAGACCTTAGCTACAGCATATATGATATTAAGTGTACATTCACTTTGTAGCCTCCGTCGTGGGTTCGAATCCTGCGAAGGTCAACAAATTTGAGTAGTTGTTCCTTACTGGCTAGGACAATGCAGGCCGATGACCTGATTGTCTGTAAAGTAAGATGATCCATGTGTCGGGATTTGCGATAGGACGTATGCCCGACTCCTGTCCGTCAAATTAAAACACCGAGCTTTGGTAATAAACACTTATAATGAAATTGAGAGAGAACAACTTATAATACAGTGGAGTAATCGTAATAATTAAAACATGTCTCTGCCATAGATACTAGCGCGCTGTCATCTTTTTGACAGCCCCTTTGACGTTCCGAAACCGTGATCCGAGATACGCCACACATGCGTCGGATGGGCATGTAAAAAGTCGGTCCTGCGCTTAACTTCTCCCCAGTCGTGTCGGTCTTCCGTCCCATCGGATTATGAGAGGTACCTATTATATAAAGGAAGAGAGAGTGCACTTCTGTCTACGCAAGCACTTGTGCACTATAATATCTCCTGCGTACATGGCTGATCTTGTGAAAGATTGGCCGCTGTGGTCGTTTCGGCTAGGAGGACATTATTATAACAATCACTTTCGTACTTTTTGCAGACTGTCATAGATTAAGACGATATAATGTAAGAAAAGTAAATGTTGTGTCAGAAAAGTGGTTTTTGGTTAGGAAAGAAAATATAATTTACAACAACCTCCGTATTTGCTTTACACAAAGGGTAAAATTTCCCTTACGTGGCAACTCTAAATTTAGTATGTACTTATTTTTCTGTCCTTATCGGCGGCACGCTTGGTATATGTCTGTATTATATTCTGTCTACGGATCAGTGTGACCGTTTTTGGTATATTCGATACCAAATTGGTAGAATTTGGGCTCCACAATTTTGCTTTAGTATTTTTTTGGTATAATTTCAAATGTTAGTATATTTTGGTAAAATTTTAACTAAAAGGACATTTTGTAGTGTATTTTTTGGTAAATTTTCTGGTAGCACAAACATTCATTCATTCAATTTCACTTGTGTAGTCTATCTTTGTCTGATGTTTAACGAAACTGTATGATTTATCTCTTTTGTACAGTTTTTATATTAATATTTTACTTTTAGTTCCACAATGCGTAATTCGTTGTTGTGTTACTTATTTCTTGCACGTTCGGGTGGGTAATTAATGGATAGATAGAACATCATAACACTGCGCCACTCGGTTGGCAACAAACGATCCCGATTGTTAATAGATGTAATAAGAGCAAAAAGAAGATATCGATATAACGTCGTTGTAATCATAGTAAGAATAATAAATTGCCCTAAATTATGTAGGTTTTATTTAAATAGAAAATAAATCCATGGGTTCTTTTGTGACACCGCTCTCTGATGGTGCTGCCTGCCTGCCTTAAGGTGCTGCCAGAATACCAGCGCTGTGTTGTAATTTATTACGGCACAGCAATATGCTGAGGCAACATCGTGTTTGGCCCCACACAACTATCTGTTTTTTTTTTCATTTGTAATTATTCTATTTAACTTGTGTGTTGGTCAAATAAAATTATTCTTCTTCTTCATTTATATGTAAAAATTTTTTTTTTTTTTTATACCTAATATAATACCTACCTTTCCCTTATCTCCGAAGTAGGTGGAGGGAAATATCTGAGATAATTACAGATAATACATGCGAACCTATATTTTACAGGAAAAATAAAACGATATTTCCCATAAAACCTCGACAAACAAACTTAGTTTTGATTATTTTTTTGCTATCTGAGGTGTCAGAAGCATATTAAAATAACTTAAATACGTCCAAAAATAGTATAGAACCCACGAGTCCGACTCGCACTTGACCGTTTTTTTTTAGTATAATTTTAGTATAATCCTGCATAAATATTAGTATTTTTAGTATTTAAATCATATTCTTTTAGTTGATTACCTTTTTATGAAACGGTCACACTGCTACGGATATACTCATTGCTGTATCCTGCATCCAAGGCCAAATCCTGCAAATAATTAGCCTTTCGTTCGTTCGTAATTTTTAATCTAAAATTGAACCACTGAACTGAGTAATTAATTTTGATAATTTAAAATGAACTGTTGCAAATTCAAAGATTTAACCACAAAATATTGCTGTTAGAACATGTTATACGAAGCATTTTTAGCTGGAATATGGGCATCCATAGGGAGTACTTTAGGGAAATTGTCAGGAACTGATAGCATTATAGTAAGTACTAAAACATGTCGGTAATAATTTTTATTTACATAGTAATTTATCATCTCATCTCACTCACTTGTCAACGTTGGTACTTATTGGGAAGACCATCATCACTGAGTGGAATTTATATTTAATCACCTGCATTTTTCTATGACAGGGCGACAGCTATACGATATGGGGCAGCTTACTAGTGGCCATGGTGTTAGTAAACACATGGGGTTGTAGACACTACTTGCGGTCCTTAGATGCGGCAACAAACTCTGTTGCGCCTACAGTTATATCTGCTGCATCAAGCTATGTGTTATCTGTAAGTAAATACACTAAAATGCTTAAATATTTGTAGTAAATATGGTTTACTTAGGTTCTTTATAATTATATTAAAATAGCCTGAACAATTATCTAACTCACCCAGTGGCATGCACAGAGGGTAGGCAAAAACATGTATTCAGCTTGTTTCACCTATTTTAAGTATATTATTATACCATTTCAAATATCCATATGCAAGCAAATACTATAGACATATTAATTTGCATTAGAGAACATTAATAAGTTTATTCAGCGGCTCCATACTGACAAAAATACTTTGCCTACCCTAGGATTTCTCTAAACTGTCTTAATTTTAAAAAATCTCAGTTTGGACGAGAATTAACGTAATTTATTTAATGAAAATGGATATGTTGGTGATATTGGTTAATTTAAGTATATTTGTGCTGGAACACGAACAAATAGCATAAAGCATATACAACTCGCAGATATTTTTGCCTGCTTTCAGTGCACGCCACTGAACTCACCCATTATTTGCTATTTCCACAAGGAGAAGTTTGGCCCAGATGGGGTTTTGCCTAGCTTGCATCAGTAACTTGAAGGCATGTCTTAGAACCTTTATGCAAACAGTAATTACTCTAAGCATAAGACTTACCTGGTGTATAATCAGAAAGCAATTATGTCAAACATTCTGGAAAATTAAGCTTTATGATGAAAATGAGGAAGCTTCTTATAATAAAAATCATATCCTTAAGCATGGTGTGTCCTGGTAAGAATAGCACCCTCCCATGTCCTTCCATTGGGTGTCCGTTAGAAGCGACTAAGGGAAAACAAGTAGATGGACAGCATCGTCTTTCTATTTGATTACCTACCACTTGCCTACCACCTATACTGTGTGTGATCCCCAAGACGCCTGCCCCCCTCTCCCCCTCGTGTAACCCCCATTCTTCTAAAGGCGAGGCCTTTGTTCAGTAGTGGATGTCTTTCAGCCTCTGATGATGATGAATCCTATCCTGGGACAATCACATGGTCTTCTGGTCCCATACTAGGCACAGCTTCTACTATGGTAACCAGACATCTGATGCAAATACTTAAAAAAGTAATATACTATTTTTGTAAACACAGATATATTATTCCACCCAGACAGAAGACAGACATTCATGCACACAAATGCTTGGCAACCAACCCAGGTTGGAATCAAACCCACAACATAATAGTTAGCAGGCAGAGTGACTAACAGGCCCGTCAATGATCAGTCAATGATGATCTTTATATATACAGGGTTACAGGAAAAGTCGTGCTAGATCCGTTAAGGGCCTGGAGTACCCATCATTTCTGACTTATTTCACTATGAAACACCCCACCCTAAACTTAACCCTTTTCGAGATTTTCGACTTTAAATTTTTTTATTGAAAATTGCCGATTTTTAGGCTATTAAATTTTATTTTGTTTATTTTGTGTGTATTATTATTATTATTATTATTGCATTTTTACATGTGTAATAAGATGCTTTAGGACGTCAATCATTAAAACAGTGCACAAGTTAATTGAATAGGCCGTAGTAGACAAGTGAAAGTAAAGAAATTACAAAAATAATTAGCAGGTTTATTTTTCTCTAAGGAATATCTAAAAAAAATATTATGGCAGTTCGGCAGATGTGTTTTAAAATATCTACGTTTCATCAGCTTTCTAACGAGGTATAACTATCTAGGGTTCGTATTAAATTTCGTGGAAAAGAAACTTAGTTTCATAGGCGACAGTGGTGAAGAAAATTAATACTTAGCCCTAAAAAGTAAAGTAAAACAATAGGTAAGCATGAAATGTCATTTACTAAATCAGGTTTTCACACAACTTTTTCTTACTCTACACTCTCTACAGTTCATGTTCAACATGGCCACCTCTATTTCTAACACATTGTCGCATCCTTCTACGGAGACCAGTCTTCACTACTCCAGTGGTCAACGTTGTCCTCATTTGATTTGCTGCATCAACAATCCTTTCTCTTAATTCTTCCACAGACGAAACTGGATTTGGCTCGCTGTATACAAGACTTTTCATGCGCCCCTATACATGAAAATCCATGGGGGTTAGGTCCGGACTTCTTGCTGGCCATGGCAACGGCCCACCTCGTCCTATCCATTTGTTTGGATAATTTGTGTCCAGCCAGTCTCTGACACTTCTCCTGAAATGGGCAGGGCAGCCATCATGTTGGAACCACATGTCCCTTAATAAGTTGAGTGGCAGATCATCCAGCAAGTCATTCAAGTCTCCTCTCAGAAAGTTTTCGTAGTTTTCCCCCCCATTTAGATTGTCCGGGAGAAAGTAAGGTCCGATCAAATGATTGGAGATAATGCCCATCCACACATTCACGCTGAATCTTCGTTGGGACCCCGTCACTCTTTTCTTATTGGGATTCCTTAGTTCTTTTGGGGCCCAGTAGTGAGCGTTGTGATAATTAGTTATGCCATCTTTATGAAATTTGGATTCATCTGTCCACAAGATATTTCTTAGAAAATCTGGGTCTTCTACGTCAGCATTTAGCATGAATCTGCAAAAGTCCAACCTTCTCGCGGAGTCTCCTTCTTCAATAACGTGTACCGGCGTGTAATGGTACGGGTATAGGCCAGCAGTATGCACTGTAAACCACACTCTCCATTGCGAAAGTCCCAGATCACGGGCAACAATATTAGTGGAAGTAGTTGGATCCGCTCAAAAGCGTTGCACTATCTTATTGTCCTGTTCTTCGTTGTCATCAATTTGTGGTCTTCCCATGTCTGTACTTCGTCTCAAAACAGAGCCAGTTTCTCGAAGTCTTCGATAAACTCTGTCAAAAACGGCCACATCCGGCACTCGACGACCGGGATAGCGAGTTATGTATTCGTTGCGAGCTTGCGCAGACACACAATCGCAGTATCCATAACAAATAAGCATATCAGCATATTCCTCAGGTGTGTAGGACGTCATCTTCAACACTTCCGTATCACAAGTACAAATCAGAGTCCGGTTAACAATCACAGTAGTCACAAATCAGAAGAAATAGTCCAGAATCACAGCCAAGTCGAGAAAAAGAGCAAAACGATATCACATCTACTATGTACGAAGCACAAAAGCAGACTGCCAACCAAAACAATATCCTGTGTTGTATTACCAGCCCTTATCAGTCTCTACACATTTTTTCTTTCATTCACACCTGCATAAATCGTCACTTGTCTCGCTCGCATGGTGTGTCCCAACTTGAAGGACAATAGATGCGGGACCGTTAGAACTGCTACCTGAAGCGTCCCAACTACTTTTTTTCCACGAAATGTAATACGAACCCTAGATAGTTATACCTCGTTAGAAAGCTGATGAAACGAATATATTTTAAAACACATCTGCCGAACAACTGCCATAATATTTTTTTTAGATATCCCTTAGAGAAAAATAAACCTGCTAATTATTTTTGTAATTTCTTTACTTTCACTTGTCTACTACGGCCTATTCAATTAACTTGTGCACTATTTTAATGATTGACGTCCTAAAGCATCTTATTACACATGTAAAAATGCAATAATAATAATACACACAAAATAAACAAAATAAAATTTAATAGCCTAAAAATCGGCAATGTATGTGTGTATGTCACTGAACTCCTAAATGGCTGGACCGATGTTGATGAAATTGTTTGTGTGTGATCAAGGGGATTCGAGAATGGTTTAGATTCACAAGTGAAAGAGCGCGAGCGGAGCTGCGCGGGTCAGCTCGTCTTGTATAAATTTTGGATGTTATTTCTTATTATTATGGTTTGGTTGCAGGGTGTAATAGGCATATTCCTGTTTAAAGAGGTGTCTTCGGTGAGATGGTGGGCTGGTGCTATGCTGATTGTATTTGGTCTAGCGTTAGTGGCACGGCCCCGGGGCAAGATGATCAATCATGACCTTAAAGTCAGCAAAGATAACTGATGAGAAATACAAAATTTGATTATACTTAACTATAAGTATTATAATGTTCTGTTGTAGGTACTATGCACTATAAGTATAATTCACCTAAGTACTACTGCTGAAATTGTGCATAGGTATTAATAAAAATCCTATTTCTATTTTAGAACAATGAATTTTAAATAGCTACACTAAAAGAATTAAATGTACTATCGCGGACACGAACGGAGTTTTCAATCAAAATCGTATGAACGACGCGACGCTACGTGAGCTTACTCCGTCCGCACGTATTTTGGGCCGGCTCGTGCAAGCGATTATCGTCTTAATGGTGATACACCGCGTGTGACCGCGAGAGTACATCATCAGTTGATCATGACTAGGGACCGGATTTATATGTAAATACATATTTTTAATTTCAAAAGTTTTTGCCCAGTGTGTTGTTTTCTTCACGAATCATGACATTTGGAATGAGAAAATGCAATTTTTATTTTCCATATTTTTCCATATTTGGCATATTTCAAAAATAAATCCATATTTTTACAAAAATGAATATATTTTTGTAAAAAGGGTAGCAAATAGATGTACTTATACGAAACAAAGTAGGTACTTACGATAAGCGTAGGTAAATAAAAAAAAAATCTTACGGGGCAGGAACAATTTGCGAGTGAGCAAATATTTCTTTTTCTGTAAACGTGTCACATCGCCACGGGTGGTTACAGTAAGCTATCGGCACTGAATTTATTGTACTTTCCCGTATTCACCTTATCAATACACCTTTAAAAAATCACTGTCGCAAATAGCGGTCCGTCAGTTCAGTGTGCAAGTATGTTCCAGTCACATAAATAAAAATAATGTCGTCCTGGCCGATACTTCCACAGCGGCCAATCTTTGCTTGCACAAGCGCTTGCGTAGACGCAAGTGCACTTTCTCGTCCTTTATTCCTCTCATAATCCGATGGGACGGAAGACTGACACGACTGGGGGAGAGGTTAGGCGCAGGACTGACTTTTTACATGCCCATCCAATGCATGGATCATCTTTCCTTACAGACAATCGGGTGATCGGTCTGCATTGTCCGAGCCAGTAAGGAACTACTACACAAAGTTGTTGCCCCCCGCAGGATTCGAACCCGCGACCTCTGGTTTGCAAGGCAAGCGGCTTCCCACTGCGCCACGGATGCTACAACAGCAGGCCGGTCACACACTGTGATGTTGAAAGATTATTCAGCCAGTACAAAGCCTTATTTTGACCAAACAGACCTTGAATTTTCATCCATCCATTTGTTAAGAAGCTACGATGCCACAGACAGAGAGACATAAGCGTACAAACTTAAACATGCCTTTGCATTGGGGGTTACAAAACATGAGATCCGTGTACTGTAACAACGCAAATACTGAAAAAAACTGCCGTATACCTGAAACTTATGGTCATTTTTAACTCCATATTTTTGCATATTTTCGCTTTTTAGTCCATATTATATGTACATATTTTGGAATTTTAAATACATATAAATCCGGGCCCTAATCATGATAAAAATAGTATTCCGTCAATGTTAATTGAATTTTAGCATAATAAATATTGTCTGCATTTCTCTGTCTGTGATAGTTTTTATTATTTGTAGTAAACAACAAGCTTTACCAGATCCTCTACCTGTTAATATTACTTAGATATTAAGGTACTTAGAGTATATACGTACCTCCTAACGAAATAGCTCTGTATTTTATAATAAATATATATATATATATTATTTTTAGTGTTTTTATTACGAACCATTACAATATTCATACGAATTAAATATATTGACGGGCCCGTTGGTCTAGTGGTTAGTGACCCTGTCCGCTTACCGATGGGTCGTGGGTTCGATTCCCACCAAGTGTCTGGGTGTTATTTATCTATTTAAGTATGTATTTACAAAAAAAAAATGTATGTAAGTATTTGTATCAGTTGTCTGGTTTCCATAGTACAGGCTCTGCCTAGTTTGGGATCAGATGACCGTGTGTGGATTGTCCCGAGATATTATTATTATATTGGGAGGCTGCACACCAGTTTCAGCGGCAGCGATAGGTAGTTATTCACACATAGCCTAACTTTGCTAACTTATTATACTTACATACATTCTTACTTATCTACCCGCCTTATTCAAAACTGAAATGTGTTGTGTACAAGTCACTACTGAGCCGTTTTATGGAAATAAGCCTTTTTGCTGTTTTCGGGGTAGAAACGTACAGAAGGTACTCATTCTACGTATGGGGCAAAGGCTGGGTTATGTGGGATTTTTATCCTGGGCTGATCGAGACTGGGCAGTCGCACTGCCCAGAGTAGCCCCCATTAAAACACTACTTACATACATCATTATAGCCAGCGGTCTAGATAGAGTTAGGCCCAAGTGCGCCGACAAAAAAAACGTCCGTTTATTTCACCAAAGAACCTTATCAGTTCATTATCTTAACCTAAAACCTTTGCTAAAATAAACGGACGTCTTTTTTTGGGCGCACTTGGGCCTGAGTATGATTCATATTCTGTTTAATACCACAGCTTCTTATCTTTTAAGTGCTGTTCATGTTTCGTCTATTAACCCTTGTTCGTCTATTGGGCTCCCACACATAACTGCGATGCGGCGCCGCATCGCAGGAACTTGTATGGAAAATTCATTTGTTTCTCGCAGATATTTGCGATGGGATGCGAATTCACAGTTATGTGTGGGAGCCCATTAACCCTTTTCCCTCTTCAGTCATTAGTAGTTTATATTAGTATGTAAGTGGCCTGCGAATTGTACCCAGGGCAACACGTCAACGTATAGGAGTAGGACTTTGGGACAGCTTTTATGCCGGCGCAGTAACTGCCATTTTTGTTGTGTAATTGTATACGCTGATGTGTCGCTGATAGTACATTCACAACAAAATGTGTTGTACTCAAGTATAGGTACCTATGTACCCATAGATTTAAGATTTTTTGTGTATCTAAATTAGGTACTGATGGTTGACACATGGAGAACCGCGCGGCCGTGAAGTTTAGGGGACGTACCAAACATTAGAGGTTTTGTTTATACCTACTATGCATTTTCTTCGAAATCGTATCAGCGATTAGCAAAAAGAATGAGACCTCTACCAATGCCTCTTCTAAGCTCCGTGAAAACTGTGTGACCGCGCAGTTCAGTTCTCCATGTGTCGACCGCGCGGCCACGGTTATCCTTTCTTAACATTGGATCTGCCAATTTGCGACCTAGGCTTTATTGTTGTGTATTGCAAATTCATTCGTAATATTGACGTAGGTAGTCGTTTTCTCCTACGACACTGTGGCCGAGCAGTCGAAACGGACTCTCCTATTGTCCGGTGAAGCTGTAATGGCCATCTGCGGCCAACAGCGTCTATCAGTCCCAAAAAAAAAAAACAGTAGAAACGGACACGCTACACCCGGACTTTTAAAAGGCTTGTGTCGGGAGGAACTCAACACGTAGAGGCCTGTTGGAAGAAAGTAATGATATGGAACCCACCTGCCGGAATCAACTACTGGAAATGGAATATAAATAGCAGTTAACTCTGGCAGGTATAAGAACTATTGCAAAATGTAAGTATATGGATAGTTTTCTAGGTTGCTTTGAGTGGGCATTTGGTGGACTAAAGACTGGACTATTGTACACGGCCGGATTCACTTGCCATAATTAGTATTACTAATTATATTTTGGCAAGTGGTGACTTGCCACCCACTAGATGGGCTCTCAATATGATCGTCCGCTAGACACCGGTGTGAGTGGCTCAGGGGTGTCGAGAGGTGTGCTGCGCATTCTCCGTACTTACTCGCGGCGTTATGCCCTTTAACACTTCCACTCCTGGAGCATATTATAGCTCTAGCAGCTCCTCTCTGGACTGCCAGCTGAGGTAAGCCAGAGCTGAGAGTCCTGCCCCCTTCGGTTTCCACTCAGCCGACGAAGACGCTGAGGTGGGGTGCTGACTGACTTTCTGGAGCACTCGGGTCCGTAGTGTCGTTACGCACCAACAGCTCGCCACAAGCTGCCCTGTGGGATATTATTATTATAAAAATAAATAATAATAATACTTTTTTCGTCAGATTTTTTAAATTTGTACTATTTGCCAAGGAGTCCAGACTTCGCCTCGAGCTGTACCTACCCGTTCGATTCTCAGTTTGGCAGTACCAATCTGACATCCGTTTCGTTAAAACAATGACGTATAAGTACTTAGTTCAAAAGGTTTCCTAAGTAAAGTAGTAAAGGAAACAGTCGTCGTGATGAAAACCGGACTTAGTCCGCATAGTGGGTGGCGAGCATCTGTGTTGTGAGTTGTGATCATTGCCATTGGTGAAACATATTGCAATAGCTACAGTGAGGCTATCAATGTTTAGGTATAATAATACTACCTTTCGTTTTTTAAACCTGTTGTTAAATAAGTACCTGCTTCTTACCAATCCGTCAAAATAAATAATGGCTTATGTACCTACTTACAATTTTATTACATAAAAACTTAAGTACAATAATTTTAGCATGTAATTGTAAGTACTTATTTAAGCACCTATACAATTTGTAACCTTAGCCTGCACTTTGAATTTACAATCTCTTAAAAATCTCGCAATATATATCTATAAGTAGGTATGTTTTGATATCTGAGAGGAGCTTAAATAATGCAACATTGGAAACATCAAATCGACGCTCAGACGTTCCTCCAGGGTTATATAGACGCAGTGACGCCTCCGTCGCCGTCGAGGCAGGCAGCCAGCCAGCTGGCGCGGCAGTAGCGCGCCGTGAGCCGCCAACATTAGACGCGGCAGGTTCCATTCGCCCTGAACATTCAAATACACATACCACCACTTGAAAGAAATACGATCGATATCTATAGCCAAAGGAAAATCCAATCTCGTCCATGAAAGTTCAAGTCAATTCCAGTGCAGTTTCGGATTATAGATGTTATACAGTTTTATGTAACTGGTTCTGATGACAACATCGATAGCGCATGGCTCACCGCACCGGCGTCAACAATGTAGTCATCTGTGGTAGTCATAGTGACGCGCTCGTGTTGACAATTTGACAGTGATCGGAATGCCGTTAATTTTAAAATCTATTTTTTATGTGTTTTTATTGTTAGTTAATGATAAGATGACGACATATTTGTTGATTTGAGCTATTGAAGTTAATTAGCGAAAATGGGAAATGGAATGAACAAGGTAAGCATCTAAAGAAGGTTTACAATTTTTATTTTAAAGTAAGTTAAGCATGCGCGGGATAAAGAGTTTAGAACAGTAACTATTGTGCATGGGACCGTAGTTACGTAACGGTAACGTAGTGGCTAGTAGCTCGTAGCCGCTGTAGCGCGTCGTAGCCATATCGTAGCAATCGAAATTGTATTATTAAAACCATACTGAAACATAATAATTTTCATCGACTTAGTTCGATGATTTATGATACACACGAATATTACATAGCGAAATGAAATAAATTTTACGGATTATATCACGTTTAATTTTTATTTTCCCTGCACTAGGAAGTGTTCAAACCTTTGGTAATAAAATACCTACCTACATAAAATTATATATTTTTTTAAATCAATTATTTATTTAAGTGGTTCAGTTATTTATTTATTTGGCCTTGATCTCATGAGTTGCACGGAAAGAAATTTCATCCAAACTTATCGAAGTCTCAGGAGACCGCCGGGCTGGTAGCTTTTTCTGCCAACGTATAAGCATGGCCATACAAAGGGGTAATGCCGCCAGTCTTTTAGGTACCCTTCCCTCCCAGTGCGGCGACTTTGAGGAAGTTTTTTAGTTTAAGTGTACATGTTTGTAAATAAGTTGTAAGTAATAGATTACATTTATAAACACATACATAAAGACCCATGGTTGTGTCATATCTAAATTTAATAATTATGTAGTTTTTAGAACTAGATTCGAATCATTTTTTTTTATAATTTAACGTAGTCGCAAAAGTTTGCTAGACTTCTATTAACCTGTTTTTATCTATATCTGTCTTAATTGGTCAGTTATAATCGTCTACAAATTCTATCTATTTGTGTCCTTGCAAGAGACATCTCTGTAGCAACAGCAATAACTTCTAAGTGTTTCTCTTAAAATAGTCTATGAAAATGTTGCTACGTGTTGCTATGTTGGTCTGTCGATGTAGTACGTTAGGCACTCGAACTGCAACCAAAGGTCGTGGATTCGATTCCCATCTGGAGCAAACATATGTGTGCAAGAACATGTCTGTTCATGTGCCTAGGGCGTTATTTACCTATGTAAATAAATATTTTTAGTAATAGTATAAGTACGTGTATATGCTTGCATTAGTCCTCTGGTTTACCTAGCTTGGTATCCGATCCGATGGTTGTCCCAGGATATTATTAAATATTAAATTGTATACCAAATATTATTTATGGTCGACAGATATTTTTCCCACGCTTTTGCCTTTGTATAAAGGCGTAGGAAGGGTAAAATATGTATTTTGTTTAGTTGTATAATTATTTATGTGTAAGTATTTATCATACCTAAAATACCTATCTACGAGTAGTTACCTGCACATATCTTTTTTTCATTGACAGTTTCAACTACCTAGGTACTTAGAAAGGTATAAGTATACATATATAGCTATGCTTATAATATACGTACACTACTATGCTTACTTAGCACTTAACGATAGATGACCGGTTATAACTGTCGCTTATAATTTCCTTTATAATTCGTAGATATTGTATTTAGGTATGTATCAGTAGATACTTTATTTAATAGAAAGTTCCGTCAAGGAACGAGATGAAATATAAAATTGTATAATAATAATGTAAATTCAAACAACATTACACGTAGTAATTAATTAACATGTAAATTAATAACATAAATATTGAAATAAGACGTACTCTTTGTTGGCTTTTGATTTTCGAATGCTTCTACCTATCTATTATTATTTTTTTATTAACACTAGCTGTGCCAGCATAGACACGGGGGGAACTTGCAAAAGGTCCCTGAGAACCTGTGCGGGGTCTACCGGGGTGTTTAGGATTCTTACCCACAAAAACTCCCGCGGCTGTCGCATCGGCCCATGAGAGAAGGACCTCGGTTTCCGGTGGTATCTGCACCAAGTGCCCCTCAGTGAGTTGCCTTTGAACTTACCACAGGGCTTGCATTGTAGCCCCTCAGGACCCTGTCACGTTTCCCACGGGGACAGGGGTCACAAACCCGTCTCTGTCCTCTTCGGAGTCGCCGCCGTACTCTATGGATGTCCAGGACCCACACCCTTCAAACGTACAGCGGCTCCAAAACAATGCACAGCCTATAACCATGACTTTATAATACCAAGAAATCCACGAATAGGCACATAACATAACCCAACTAACTAGAAATAAGTTATAATATAATATCTTCGGACAATCCACACACGGTCATCCGATCCCAAACTAGGCAGAGCCTGTACTATGGAAACCAGACAACTGATACTAATACTTATATACTTTTTTTTGTAAATACTTAAATAGATAAACTACACCCAGACACTTGGCGGGAATCGAACCCACGACCCATCGGTTAGCAGGCAGGGTGTCTGACCACTAGACCAACGGGCCCGTCAGTTAGGTCGCTTAAACTTGGAACACAGCCAAAATCGCTATCTTCGAGTGGAGTTAGGCTTCGTGTGGCTTACAATTCGTAACAATGTACTTATAACTATTTTTTATTAATATAAAAAAAATCACGCCTACGGAGTTTCTTGTCGGATCATCTCGGTAGCGGCCGTGTTACGATTCGGTGGTAGTATGTAAAAATGATATTTGTGTGAAATATATACATAACACATAATAAAGATATTTTGACTTGGATTTTGAGTTTTGGGGCCCTATCAGCACCTCTAAAGCAGTATTATTATATTCTTATTACGATATGAGGTAGAGACATCAATATACATAGCTCTGTCACTTTCTATCAAACAAGTATTTTTTTTTTAAAACCCCCGACATGTTTGAACGAACTCTTAAAATGACTCCGGCGCCGTTATCAGGCCCTGATCATCAGTATCTGTCTACTTAACTACTCCATCATCAGATCCTAAACACCATTTTTCTAGCAATCCAATCGAATCGAATTTACATACATATGTTCTAAATTTCAGATCTTTCCGACTAATAGAAGTAATGAAAAATGTCTATTGTATACGAAATATCCCTACCCTACTCGGGAAAAAATTGGAGCGCTACGATGCCACAGACAGACAGACTTCCGGATATAGGCGTCAAAAATAAGTTTGTCTCCCCTTGTTTTTGGTCGGGGGTTAAAAAGTAAAGTAAAGGTTAAAAAAAAACCGGTCAAGTGCGAGTCGGACTCCCGCACCGAGGGTTCCATACCATTCTTGGACGTATTAAAGTTATTTTACAATTAATCTAACACCTCAGATAGCAAGAATATTAAGATTTGATAATTTTATTATAACTTTACATGTTCGAACTTTTTATAGAGCATAGCGCCGCTTTCCATCAGGTGGGACTGCAGTCAAGCACTAGCTTATAAGTGTTAAATAAAATAATAAATAATAGCGTAAGATTTATATCTAGAAGGTGTGGTCAGTACATTTTGTCATTTTTAAAAATAAAGAGACGTGTCTATCCTAACTTGTTATTACTAATTAAAATAATTATACAGAATATGCGCATCTGAAATGTGCAAATAAAGGACTTTCATATCATACCCCACTCGATATAGTAGCCTCACTTTGATATTTTGAGACCACATTTCAGCCCCTATTAAAAAAACAATAACCATGGCATGTTTTTCAAAATAAATATTTGTTAAGGTTGCTAGGCAACCATAAAGGTGTATGGAAGATGGTTCTTTTATTTTGACTCAATATAGAACAGAATTATTACGGTATGCTTTACTTTTATTTGTGCTTTAGTAACTGTACTAAAAGTATAAATTTAATAGGTAAACGAACTCTTAAAATGACTTTCCTGTGCTATTATCAGACCCTGATCAGTATCTGTCCAACTACTCGTCAAGATTTAACCATAGATTTATAATTCGGTGGGTCCTATATTTAATGGAGCCGAATTTCTGTTGCCACCTTCCTGCTTGCTCCTATCACCAGACTCTGATCAAAGTTTTTCTACCTACTTCTCGCAGCAACCTATCCAACGAATCCAAATTAGGTGGGTCTACGTTTATTGGTGCAGAGATCCCGTGACCACCTTCCAGCTCCATCATCAGACCCTGATCACCATTTTTCTAGCAACTACTCGTCGAGACCTACCTAACGAGCACAAAGTCGGTGGTTCTACGTTTATTGGTGCAGAGATCCCGTGACCACCTTCCTGCTCCGCCATCCGACTCTGATCACCATTTATCTAGCAACAACTCGTCGAGACCTACCTAACGAGCCCAAAGTCGGTGGTTCTACGTTTATTGGTGCAGAGATCCCGTGACTACCTTCCTGCTCCATCATCAGACCCTGATCACCATTTTTCTAGCAACTACTCGTCGAGACCTATCCAACGAGTCTAAACTCGATGGGTCTACGTTTATTTGAGCCAAGATACTGTTACCACCTTCTTCTTGATCATCATCAGACCCTGGTGAAGGTTACCATTATATTTAGTATCATCGGATTTACGTATGTTCTAAATTTCAGATCATTCAGACTAATAGAAGTAATGAAAAATGTCTATTGTATACAAAATATCCTTACCTCGACTCGTTGGCGAATTGCGATGTAACTGTGGCAAAAACAAAAACAAGGCTGTATGGTATGAGTACCTTTGCCTGTCTTTCGGCGAGGTGTAATAAAAATAAAAAAAAACCATATGTTCCCTATTATGTTCACAGATTATAGGAAGGAATAGGATTACGATTTGTTGTATGCGCGAAAGGTTATAAAAAGTTAAATTTTATTGTTGTCCGTATTTTTATAATTATTTATGTGATGTTGAGATATACTATCTTGTCGGCATAGTGATTTTATCCCAATTGGTTGTTGATCGTAGTATCTCTTAGTTCGGTTGTTATCGATTGTTTGTTTGTTAATTAAGTTAAAGTGCGAGGACTTAGTAAAGTATAATACTTTAAAAACCAGTCAAGTGCTAGTCGGACTCCCGCACCGAGGATTTCATATCATCTTTGGACGTATTAAAGTTATTTTACTATTCGTCTAACACCTCAGATAGCAAAAAAAAACAAACCGCAAAACTAAGTTTACTTTCTTTCTTCTTTTTTTTGTTTTTTTTTTGTTTTCTAAATATCATAATTGTTGCACTAGCTAACTACCCCACTTTTATGTTTCATTCTCTCTTTTTTCCATCCCAAGGTTGCCTGGAAGAAATTGCGAATAGCGATAAGGCCGCCCTTTGTACATATTTCAGTTTTTAAGTGTTTTTATGTGTTGTATTTTATGTGTAGGTGAGTTTGTGTACAATAAAGAGTATATCTATCTATTTATCTATCTAAGTTTGTTTGTCGAGGTTTTTTTAGGATTACTAAAAAACTGTACTATTTAGAAAGATCATTTTATTTTTCCTGTAAAATATAGATAGACATGTATTACCCATAATTATTTCAGATTTTTCCCTCCACAAACTTCGGAGATAAGGGGGGGGGAACGCTTTTATTTGTCATTTTTGATTATCAGCCAAAAACTGCGTAACATAAACCAAAATAAAAATCTGTTTTAAGATGTGCAAATGAAGCCCTTTCATATGATACCCCACTCAATATAGTAGCCTCACTTTGAAATTTTGATGACCCATTTCGACCCCCATTATAAAAAAAGTAAAAGAAAAAAAATATTTTTTTCATTTGCGATGGGGTTGGGTAATTAAGATCTAAAACTATTCCAAGTTTCAAATTGATAGCATCAGTGGTTCCTGAAATATATAGGTTTGTGACAGACAGACAGACAGACGAAGTCAGACCATAAGGGTTCCTTTTTTACCTTTTAGATATGGAACCCTAAAAAGTTGCCGTCGCTCGTTTTGGATTTATATGGATTTACAAAGCAACGCAGCTGTCGCGCTGCAGCCGCGCTGCAAATTTGAAGTCATCCTTAGAGGCGGTGGTGGGCCCTAAGAAATTCTGCCTACGATATGACTGCCAGTAGGTACTCTATGAAGACTTTTAGTACTGGTGCCAGATGGGCTAACATTCGTCCCTGTTTCTGCTGGCACAGCGATACCTTCGACACAGGACCCTTTACTTGTCGTTAAAAGATAGTGTTCTTCTATTCTGCATTAGCATCGACGTTCTGGTGGTATTACGGTCAAGCACTAACTTAACGATTAAGTAAAAATTTACTAAACGATTTCTTTCTTATGGCGGGGTCTAGCGGCTCAATTCTGTTATACTGGGAGCCACCTCGATAGTTAGTGGGCCAAGGACGTTCAAATGTGCGATGCACAAAGTAATTAGTTATTGGTGGAAAGAAGTGGGTACTGTATGGATGGATTTATACACTTTTTTCGTTAAAATATCATTTTTTACAATTCCTAATCTATTTGCTTTCAGTATTTAGTCAAAGTCTAATATTAGATCACGTATCATCAACACATTTTAGTTCCAATGCGAAATGTAGAGAAGCGAGGCTATCACTTTTATTCAGGGTTAAACAGTCACACAAACAATTGGTCTATATCATGGATATCAATGGTTCATATGGTCCATGGTCCATTTAATAGTGATAAATATTTAACACGGTATTTATCTGTAGATATACCTGCTATGAACATTCTAATCCAACATAGGTAGCTGAAGTAATTATGTCCCCTTGGGGCAAAAATCTATACTTATAATAAAACTGTAACTGGTCCAATTCTGTACATTGAAGATATTTTGAAAATTATGTTTGGAGGGCATTCTATAACCGATACTGAGGCCGAAAATGTATTTTTTTTAATTTTTGTCTGTCTGTCTGTCTGTCTGTCTGTCTGTCTGTCTGTCTGTCTGTATCACGGCTGAGCATCACGCCGAAACTACTGAATGGATTCAAATGAAACTTGGCATGATTTGAGATCTTACTACGAGGTAGGACATAGGATACTTTTTATCCCGTAATCTAGCACGGTTCTTGTGGGAGACGGGATTAAAGTCAAAACGGGTACTTGGTTATACGCTTGGTCCGATTTTATCAATTTTTCTATAAAATATAATAAATATTAGTAAGGGAACACTCATAGAGAGTTGTTATCAAGGTTTTGTAATCGATCGGGTTAAGCAACGTTAGGTAAGGTCATTAAATAGATGGGTGGCCGTTTAACGCCATTTGAACTAAACGGGTCCGTGCTTCGGAGAGCAAGTAAAAAGTGGGTCCCAGTTTTTAACCGACTATAAAAAATGAGGTTATGTATTCGATGCGAATGTCTGTTATTCAAAGTTTAGTTAACGTAAAAATAGCGCAGGCGGAGCTGCGTGGGTCAGCTAGTACATTAATATAACCTATATTTTAGGCATCTACGGCACAAAAAAAAATAACATATAGACTGACACACATAAAAAATTATATACTTATCTACATATTATTTCACACATGGAGTCGTCTTCGTGTCACGCGCGGTGATATGACCGACCTCTGGAGCAACGAAACACGACACCCTTCGGCCAAAATTCCTCCTTCATGAAGGTCGATAGATGGGCAATCGGTATGCCACAAAATAATAAAAATTCACCCCTTGGCTGGACTCCAACAGTTTGACTTACAATAACAATTTGGTCGTCACTGTCATGTATTCTCCGATCTCCTCGGCCAGCGTAAAATAATGAAGCCTAGACCGAATATGACACGTAGAACAGTGCCATATTCGGTCCTGTCGAGACGCTAGTTGCACTTGATGGGATTGTTCTTCCTCCTTACCACCTTGGCGAATCTTTCCTCGTCACCTAGGTAAGTCCTTCTGTAGACCCGTTGTAGCAAGCCCTCGAGTATCATTTCAAGAACTCTGCTTTCTGCTCTTGAGATTTCGGCCGCATCGATGGTGACACCTCACCACGTCGACTCCTTGACGTGCTGACGTGTGACGGTTTCAGCGGAGCGGAGGTTAGTTCTGTGTATAAGTTGAGATGTAAGAAAAATGCTGTGTGTATACTGATAAGCAGTTTGGCCGGTTTTATACCATTGTAACCATGGGCGTACGCAGGCGGGGGGCAGGGGGGGGCCGTTGCCCCCCCCCTGGACTTGGCAAACACTCACTAAGCTGACAATATTTTGTTTCATTATACATTTATTTGAAAGTAATTGTAAAAGGGATTTATGTTTTCAATTACAAATCATCATGTTAGAATTAAAAAATTAAAATTTCGGCGCTGCGCGCTCGATTTTGATCGATGACGGACAAGTTTGAAAGTACCTACTATGGATAATTTTTTAACGGAGGTTACCTTGTAACCGGTTTGCAGACGATCCACTATTTTTAAAGAATTGCCTTTTGCCCCTTTTTAACCAGCTTAAAGAAAAGCAAGAGGTTCTCAATTCGGATGTAGTTTTTATATAATTTTATTACTTCAGAACCAGAACTAAATTAGCTAACCGATTTGGAAAATTTGAAAGTAGATACTTCTAGATTGTTTAAGTTTTCATCACAATCTAGTTCTGTTTATGGGATCCATGAGTTATTGAGGAAACTCCTCAAATAGTATAGGTACCTACTTACGAGTATATACATACATCGCTTCGTGTGGCGGATCACGTGTGCATTACCCCAGCAAGAAAGATGGTCGTAGAGAAGATTGAATTAAACGAATAATTAGAGCATAATCTGCTGTAAATGTGCGCGGAATAAAAAATTAGTGCATCATTTGGTTTTCGAGAAAAATCCGAAAAACGATTCTTGCTGGGGTAACGTTGTTCCAGCAAGAAAATTCTAAACCAATGATCGGAGAGAAACATAAACTTCAGGAAAGATAGCTTATATTTGTGCGTAATTGTGCGCTGAAAATGAAATTTGTGCGTCTTAAGATTTCAGAGTTATTACAATTCCTGCTGGGGTAACGTTTTGCAGATTCGTGTTTCTCGGAAACCAGTAATTGTGCACCTGTAGAATAAACGATTATCAGTAGCTCTTAATTTGTGCGTATTTGTGCATTAATTAGATTTTCAAAAATATTTACCGTTTTAGCGTAATAATGGATTTATGAAAACCAAAAAAAAGGTCCTAGCGCTTAAACGAACAAAAATTCATACACACTGAAAACGGTATTCGGTCCTTTTTAATACTCTTAACATCCACGTAAAGTTTCAAAACATATTATGCACGCATTATTGAATAATATCATTTTGAATCAAAACTGATAATGTCTAGCTTTGACGTCAAAATACAAAAAACAAGACCAACCCTAGAGTTTTTGGTATAAACCAAGAATTAGAGCACTTAATGAAATACATATCCTGCAAATTTCAGCTTCAAATATTTCATAATAAAGAAGATACAAGCAAAAACTAGAACCCCTGTTAGATTACTGGTTATCCGACCAAATTGGAATGAACCCAAAAAAGCGAGGATTTCATACATACTCGTGACCTTCTTAACTTTGCACACAAACAGCTTTGCCTGGGTACACTGAAGTATAAAACTGTTAACGGAAGTTATTTTTATTATAAATTTAAATATAATCAAGAACCAAAGTTGGTGCCTTTCTTTTTATAAAGTATGTACTGTGCGTTTCAACTAAGAATGTGTCCGCCATACTTACTGCGGAACTTCACTCGTTTTTTACGATTTTTGTATCGGCAGCAGAGTAAATACAAAATGAAAAATTCGCCTCGGTTTTGATTATTTGATGTAATGTCTTATTTTGCTATCTATTTTTGTTAAAACATCATTTTTAGTAATTATATATTTGAAATGGCAAGATGGCGGCCACATTCTTAGTTGAAACGCATAGTATCTAGTTACTTATAGTTCATGCAGGTGAAGAGTTCAATACAATGTCAGTTATATTATTACGCAATTAAACTTTATTTTAAAACTAAATGTAGGATGCCTGGAAGAGATTGGTTTTTAACGATAAGGCCACCTTTGTACATTAATTTCTTCAACGTATTGTTCAATTTACATGTAACTTTTGGTGTAGAATAAAGTGTATTTATTATTATTATTTTAGTTTTATTTTCTCTACACACCCGGACTTTTTAAAGGCTTGCGTGGGGACGAATCCAAGCCGTACAGGTCTGTTGGGTGAAATTAATGATAAGAAAGACACCTGTCAGAATAAACTGCTGGAAATAAGATATAAACAGCAGTTGACTCTGGCAGACTACTCTGGCCTATTATAAGTATAGTGCCTAACCTAGTATGTGGAAAGATTACTATATGTTTTTGAGTGGACATTTGGTTGACTGAACACTGGGCTGTTGTAAAACCTACTCATTATTTTTTGACAAGTGGTGACTTGCCACCCACTAGATGGACTCTCCATACGGCCGTCATAAGACGGCGGAAGGCAACAACGGTGTGGGTGGGTCAACACCCCTGTGTTGAGAGGTATGCTGCGCTTTCTCCGGAGTTACTCGCGGCGTTATGACTTTTAGCACTTCCACCCCTGGAGCATATAGCTCTAACAACTCCTCTCTGGACGGCCAATGAAGGTAAGCCAGAGCTGAGTCCCGCGGGTCCCCTTCGGATTTCACTCGGCTGACGAAGACACGCCAAGGTGGGGGCCCTGACCAACTCGCTGGAGTACTCGGGTCCTTGGTGTCGTTACTCACCAAGACTAGTAAGTAGACTATCTTTCCATACATCTACAATAGTTCCCTTGGCTGCCGAGGTAAACTGTTATTATTTCTTCAATTAAGTAGTTGACCTCGGTAGATGCCAACCAACCACACACCATTTAATTGTAAAAAGGGTCTCTATGTGTTGGATTCGTCCCCACGCAAGCCTCTTAACAGACCGGGTAAATCCCGTGAAACAAAAAACATGAAAATAGTAATAATATTTTGGGACAATCGACGAGCGATCTTCTGATCTCAAACTAGGCAGAGCCTTTACTATGGTAAACAGGCAGATGATACTAATACTTATAAGTATATTTTTTTGTCATTGTGCGCGTCGCAGGTAACCGGTGGATGCAAATAGCCAATTGTCGTTCATTGTAGCGTTCGAAGGGGGAGGCCTATGTTCAGCAGTGGACGTCTTCCGGCTGGTGATGATGATGATACTTTTTTTGTAAATACATACTGATATACTTACTTATGACGCCCAGACACTTGGTGAGAATCGAACCCGCGCCCCTCAGTTGGTTGCCAGGGTCTCTAACCACTACACCAACGGGCCCGTCAATTGTGAAGTGGAAACCCAGAAATTAAATTAAAACTGCATTGCAAATTCAATATGAGCAATGGAAAACGAAGATTTGCTACAAAATTCTTTGACCTTCTACCTGGATGGACGATCTAGTTACCTTTTTCCTTGTCATTAGATTCTTCAGTGGGCGGGAGTTAAATAGTGTTCTAAGTTCCTTAGTTTAGCCCATAAAATAAGATATTTTTTTTTTCACCCACCAATTTTGTTCATAAAACTAGTTTATCCCATTTTAAAGTTGGCAACACTGATCCCTGTTTAAAAAGTAAGTAGGTTGCGCTCGCTTAGCTCGAGTGCTACGCTAAAAAAAAAATACGAGAAAATACAATCAAACTGAAAGGCCAAAGGGATAGTAGTCGGAGCAGTCCCCCTAAGCAGCACGCGCGCACGGGTTGACTCGAGAAGCAGCCATCACTCCCCTCAACCATATTGGAGGGAAGGGGGTGACCCGCCACACGAAGCCGCCACAAACAGAGCGATTCGATAGCGAGCATGACATATTTTTTTGTGATGAAACTGGGAAAGACAAGGCTTATGTCTTTCCCAGTTTCATCACTAACAAGTATAAATTTTGAAAAATCCCGACATACATAACATTATATCAACTGATCATTATATCAAATAAAATTATAGATTTGTTATTAATATGTTGTAAATATTAGAGATTTTGTAATTATATCAAATATTACTTACCCCAATTTTATGGTCTTTACCAGATAAATTCCTCCAAATAAATCATGGTTCTCCAGGAAGTTCTTAATCGGTGGTGATCAAATTTATACAGATTCATTATATACAGGTTCCTTCTTTCGAATAAAAAAAGATTCATTGAAATTGGTCAATATTTGCCAGTGTTATGACCAGTTTTGTCCTTAAAAAGCCATAAAAACATCAACCTCCAGCATTCCTACAGTTTTTTCAGAGTCGCCATTCTCATTTTTTCAGGAACTACTTACTTATTCGTACGTAATATTTTTTTATGGGACCCAATTAATGGAGCGGCCTATCCGTACAATTCGAATTCGAATTGAGAACCTCCTCCTTTTTTGAAGTCGGTTAAAAAGTAGGAAGTTCTCAATTTAATTGAATTGTATGTATTTTTAACACGCTTTTACTTGCTTGAGCTATATGTATGATGGTAATGGAATCTTGCAATGTAATTTTGATTTTGACTCAATGTAGTCTCGCGGTCACGAACGGTGTCGGTCGATAATCACTTGCACGAGCCGCCCCGAAATACATGCGGGCGGGGCAGGAGCACGTACGTTCGTTCAAACGATTCTATTTGAAAACTGGTACACCGTTCGTGTCCACGATAGTTCGTACACAAAGGTCAGTGAACTTTCTCGGAGAGCGGTTTTTATTATAAGTATTGGAAATATAGATTTTTTATTGCAATGCGAATCATTGCTATTTACACCAATAAACTTGCAATGCATTCTGTGGTTATCGTAATTAAATAGTAATTAACAGAACTGTAACAATATGTTGTAAAAATAATGACAAACTATAACCACCTGACGGACTATTAAGATAACCGCGATTGTTGATAAACATTATGAACGTAACTGTACAGACAACAGCTTCACATAATACTGTCATTTAAAGAAGGTCACGAGTATGTATGAAATCCTCGCTTTTTTGGGTTCATTCCAATTTGGTCGGATAACCAGTAATCTAACAGGGGTTCTAGTTTTTGCTTGTATCTTCTTTATTATGAAATATTTGAAGCTGAAATTTTCAGGATATGTATTTCATTAAGTGCTCTAATTCTTGGTTTATACCAAAAACTCTAGGGTTGGTCTTGTTTTTTGTATTTTGACGTCAAAGCTAGACATTATCAGTTTTGATTCAAAGTGATATTATTCAATAATGCGTATATAATATGTTTTGAGACTTTTCGTGGATGTTAAGAGTATTAAAAAGGACCGAATACCGTTTTCAGTGTGTATGAATTTTTGTTCGTTTAAGCGCTAGGACCTTTTTTTTGGTTTTCATAAATCCATTATTACGCTAAAACGGTAAATATTTTTGAAAATCTAATTAATGCACAAATACGCACAAATTAAGAGCTACTGATAATCGTTTATTCTACAGGTGCACAATTACTGGTTTCCGAGAAACACGATTCTGCAAAACGTTACCCCAGCAGGAATTGTAATAACTCTGAAATCTTAAGACGCACAAATTTCATTTTCAGCGCACAATTACGCACAAATATAAGCTATCTTTCCTGAAGTTTATGTTTCTCTCCGATCATTGGTTTAGAATTTTCTTGCTGGAACAACGTTACCCCAGCAAGAATCGTTTTTCGGATTTTTCTCGAAAACCAAATGATGCACTAATTTTTTATTCCGCGCACATTTACAGCAGATTATGCTCTAATTATTCGTTTAATTCAATCTTCTCTACGACCATCTTTCTTGCTGGGGTAATGCTCACGCGGATCACCCCCTTCCCTCTAATAGCTATGGTTGAGGGGAGTGATGGCTGCTGCTCGAGTCAACTCGTGCGCGGGTGCTGCTTGGGTCCCCCTAAGCAACCAAGGGATATTAGTCGGACCAGTCGGTCTGATTAATATCCCTTTGGCCTTTTAGTTTGTTGTAATTTTGTCGTAATTTATTTTTTCTTCTTTTCTCCCTTGTTTTATGTTTCGAACGGCAGGACATACTATCCCTAATGTAATGTTGATTCAATTGTTATAAGACAAAGAATGTTTAAAAAAAGTGATCCCGCTGAGTTTCTTGCCGGATTTTCTAAGTTGAGGCCGCGTTGTGATCCGGTGGTAGCATTTAAATTGTCCATTCAAAAGTGCTCGCGTTAAGCCTATTTGAAATAAATCTTTTTGACTTTGACATAATTATGTATTTAGCGATTTTGAAATTAGCAACAAAAAAAAAAACAAGAATTTGCAGTCAGAGAGTATCATTTGGCGAAGTGGAATTTACTTTGACTATGATGAAGCAAAATAAATAGTAAAATTGATTAAAGTACCATCAAATTGATCTGATGACGAATCCGTAACAAAAAATAGCCGTGTTTAGGGCTTATTGGATTGTCATAAGATGCACTCGGGCTATAAATGATTTTAATGGTAATTTCCCTCGTTTTGTCCGAAGGCCCTGTTTGTCAGAAGGCAGATTTCGTAGCCTCGTTATTTCCTTTAACAATCTGTCATCATAATATGGTCGATAAATAACTAGCTGGCGTCCAAAAAAATCAAAAACCATTTTAGCACCAGCAAAATTGTTTAAAAATATTAGGAGAAAAAGGGCTCTTCTGAAATTACCCCTTGTAAAAAAATCCCATGTGAAAAAATATTTTACCGTTGTAAAAAGTAGCCTAAGTTAATTCTAAGGCCAAAATCTAGAAATTATGTCAGTATAAAGTCTACAGCATTTGTACTTTTTGAGTTTTTGTAGGTGACAACTAGACAAAAAAAGTTGGGATTTGGATAAGTTAAAGGAAATTCCCAACCAAAAAAAAAACAAAACCGCTCTACTAACGTCAATTATACTTAATGCTAATGAGCATAAAAAAAATGGATAAATGTATCCATTTTTTGAAATCGATGCCAATTATTGCTCAATACACAGATAGTGAGTAGAGATATCAAAGACCTCGTATTCAATAATCGAGAATAATCATAAACAGCTTCGACAGTCGAAATAAACATTTTAATAACCGACTTAATTATAATTAAAGTTAATTGACGTTTATGAGCGCGGCATTTAAATTTACAATGTAATTACTTGTGTTTTGATGAATTTGACCACCAGCAAAAAAATCTTAACTTAAGCCCCCCCTAGACCAAAAGCTGCGTACGCCCATGATTGTAACTTTGTTCCAATAAAGGATTTATTTATTTAGTATGTATATACATAGTTATCTATATGTAACTTAGTGACGATATATAGGTATGTAGGTATATACGTATACGGCAGCGCTGTGGTAGCGCTGCTGCGCGCGTTTACAATTTATATGGATTTACAAAGGAGATCATCTTCTTCAATTCACCCTTAAAGTTAATTTCGTACCTAAGCTCGACATAAAATCTTTAATATGAGACGTCAAAACTTAAAATAAGGTCCCGTTTTATATAAAAACAAAGATAAGATAAGCGTAAACTGCTTTCCCTAAGGGAGGTAGCCAGACGCCAGATTATTGTATTTTAGGTCTTGATCTATCCCCCAAAGACATTAAAAGAATTTAGTAGGTACAATAGCGAAAGTTATTCTTAGTTATTAATAAATTATGAAATTGTATTTATTTGCAAATAAAATTTATTTACAGATGTAATAATATTAGGGGAATTATAGGGGAGACTGAGGACACTTGATCCAGGGGTATTATCTCAAAAACTATAAGTAGCTATTGGTGAAAATATTTCATTCTTCACAGCGACAATAATTATGTTGATATAATGCTGCATTGTGAATACCGAAAGAAAAACTCGAAGCATCTGAAATTGTTCTCGAGATAATATGAGTAATAATAAAAGAGTTTCCCCTAAACATGATACTTGCGAAACGGGTCACAGATTTTCAACCTTAATTTTCCACAACATAAACCCAAAATATTCATATAGTTAACAGAAAAATGATTTTCTTTTTTATGTAGTAATATGTTTTGCACATTCATTTCAAAAATATCACTTTGACTTATAATAAGTATATCTATCCCCAAGCAAACAAGATATGGTATTTTTTTACTGGAAAAACAACCTCCTCGGCGACCGACCGTGAGCGGGTACCTACTGGAATAAGTACATACACCTGTTTACCTAAACGATGCCAAATCAATTTCTATTATACATGGGATTGTTATGACAATAATATCCCGGGTAGATCAAGATTTTCATGCCTATAACAAAAAGAAGTATTTTTATTCACAAAACACCGATTTAGTAGATGAGAATAATTTAAAGGATTATGCACTTAGATAGATGCATATACTTAGATATATGTATTTGAGTATACATGTAAGTTCCCCTGTTGCGATTAACTGTAGTAGCAAAGATAATCGGGAGCTTTAGAAATTCCAGGAAAAAGGGATTTATGTTGCAGTTGTATTTAAATATTTAAATTACTTAACTAAGTATATTATTAAAAATAATAAGTTATAATTTTATCACATCAGCCACCGACATAGTAACTGTAGTTGTAGCAAATTAGTTTTATTTGCCATTTCATTTGCCCGAAAAGTCCTCTGAAATATGATAATGACAGTATAATGGCGTTATTCTGAATAAGAACCGAACGTCGGGTCACATAAGGCGTGCGGTGAGGTGGTGTGACACGCTACCGTCTGTCACGCGAGTTCTAAGGGCTCCCACACATAACTGCGATGCGATGCGATGCGGCGTGAAACAAACGTGAAGTTGCAAGGAACTTGTATCGAAAATTCATTTGTTTCACGCCGCATCGCATCGCATCGCAGTTATGTGTGGGAGCCCTTAAACCCTCAACAACTTTGTTATTTATTTTACGGTACCATAAAATTTTGTATCGACGAATGAAGAAAGATTTCTGTTTATACAAAATTCGGTTTATAAATCCGGGTTACAGTCATTCTCTTATGATTTACATTTCCTTTATTACTATTTAGGGATTTTCATTATATCGAATTGAGAACCTCCATTCTTGAAATCGGTTAAAACGTTCTCCATGCCTATATCTCTGAAATTAAAAATGCGCTGTTGCAACTAATGACAAGTGTGTGAGTCAAAGAGATTAAATATACTAGTTCACAGAGCGGTCAATTTATACAATTCATTATATAGTATATATTATCATCATCATCAGCAGCAGCCGAAACGTCCACAGCTGAACAAAGGCCTCTCCCTTAGAAGTAGGGGTTGCCATAATCCCCACGCTTGGCAGGCGGCTTGGGGATCGATATATATATATATATTCTTCAATAATTATACAAAATACATATTATTAAGATAAACTGCATTCCCATTCAGTTATTTTATCATAGTGAAATTTGTAATACCGTAACACGACGAACTTAACGATATTTCGGACGGGCCCGTTGGTCTAGTGGTCAGACACCCTGCCTGCTAACCGATGGGTCGTGGGTTCGATTCCCGCCAAGTGTCTGGGTGTTGTTTATCTATTTAAGTATGTATTTACAACAAAAAAAAGTATATAAGTATTAGTATCAGTTGTCTGGTTTCCATAGTACAGGCTCTGCCTAGTTTGGGATCGGATGACCGTGTGTGGATTGTCCCAAGATATTATTATTATTATTTCCGTCGAAAACAGTTTATTTTTGCCATAACACACATTTCCATTGACTTATTACGTACGTATAATAAGTATTGTGATGATAACTTTGATCGCAATGACCTGTCTATTTCTCAGTAGTTAAATGTCTGTGGTGTGAATGAAGCCAGCATGAGAGCCGTTACCCACAAAGTCCCACGCAGTAAGGTTGCGAACACCATTTGAATTATACGCTCCACGTAAGTAATTTTTTATTATTATTTATTTTAATAATAATTTAACGGTTTATTATTTAGACCCATATGTACCTATGTATGATGGTAATAAAATCTTTTGTATAAATTATCAACCAACTTCTACACGTGAAAATCATTTGAAAAGCACAAAAACCGATGATAATACAATACATACAGCTGGTCTGATGTGAGCCTGGTAGATACAGGAACCCTGAATGAATACTAGTAAACCCATCGGGCTTGGGCATCGACCATTGGATTTGATTTTGGGCTCTTAAACTGCTTTTCATAATAAAGCGGTATGGTACTTTACAAAATAAATAACCTTATGATGGACTGGGTCTACTCTACGGGAGTCTACTTTCATCCGTAAGAGTACGTTCGAGCAATTTATTATTGTATTATATTTTTTGCGAAAGTAAGCACCGGCTTGCTCTTTGAGTTTATTATAATTTTGCTATACTTATGTATTTCCAATCTGATCTAAAATGTTATTATTTACAGAATGCGAAATTACAAAAGAACCACCGAGAGTGTAAAGAGAGCCGTCATGCTACGTGCGGCTGATTTAGTAGGTACAAACTACAAACGAATCTTAATCTTAGAGTAGGTACAATAATGATTTTAATCAAAAAGTTATAAAAAACCTTAAGTGCGAGTTGAACTCGTGCACCGAGGGGCTCATACCTTCTTTGGACGTATTAAAGTTACCTAGTTTGCTGTTCTTTCAACACCTCAGACAGCAAAAAAAAAAACAACCTGCAAAACTAAGTTTAATTATCGTGGTTTTTTAATGATTTCTAAAAAACTATAGATAGAAAGATCAAATTATTTTGTCTGTAAAATTAATATAAACATTTATTACTGATCTGTAATTATTATTTCAGATTTTCCCCTGCACAAACTTCGGAGATAAGATCTTTATATATTAGATATTTTTTCGACATTTTTAATTATATACCAAAAACTACGTGACATAAACATAAAAAACTATTTTGAAATGTGTAAATGAAGCCCTTTCTTATGATACTACACTTGCTTATTAATAGTCTCATTTTTCGACTCCCCGGACCCTAGAAGAAAGTAAAAAAAAATATTGGTTTCATTTGCGATTAGGGTTGGATAAGCAATATATAGGGTTACAGGAAAAGTCGTGCTAGATCCGTTAAGGGCGTGGAGTACCCATCATTTCTGACTTATATCACTATGAAACACCCCACCCTAAACTTAACCCTTTACGAGATTTTCGACTTTAAATTTTTTATTGAAAATTGCCGATTTTTAGGCTATTAAATTTTATTTTGTTCAAGTTAAGTTAATTTTTTTTTTTTACCTTTTTTTTATTTTGGTTAAGTTTAGGGTGGGGTGTTTCATAGTGAAATAAGTCAGAAATGATGGGTACTCCACGCCCTCAACGGATCTAGCACAACTTTTCCTGTAACCCTGTATAAAACTATTTCTAAAAATCTAAATGTATGGTTTTACAGGATACTATTCCGCTTTTCTATAGATATTGTCATACTGCGGTATACTCCGAGCGTTTAGAAGGAATTAAATTAACGTCGTTCTTGTATTCCAGCTCCAGCTCGGCTTATAAATTATTGTTTTAACCTTGAGTTAATAAAGTAGGCTAGTGATTCATAATAAATTAATGGATGCATTGAACAAGGAAATAAATATGTACTTATATTAAGTCATACTCGCAAACAAGTGCGTTTTATTATTCTTTAAAATTGATTTAACTGAATAAAACTTAAGTGACATTTCCCTTTGATTATAATGTAGGTGCAAATAGGTAAGTAGACATTTTACCATCCGATTTAATATACTTACTATAATACTTTACAATTTATAGTTTACTTTTATTAATAATTCGGTTACAGGGAAATAGAGGAAGTCGTATTTTTGAGTTTTTGATTTGAATTGTTTGCTATAGTCATTTAAATAAACAAAGTATTTACCATAAAAATCAGGACACTTGCCACATATTTTCCTGATATTACCAGATTCGTAAATAGTGTTTCCGATGACATTATATATCATGGGAACTTCGATCATAGTCTAAGCATCGGAAATGTTTTCATCGAATTCAAAAACAGAAATTTTGCTAAGGTAGTGAATAGCCCTACTTACTTAAGTCGCTATGAAACTAAATACTTACCTTAGTTTAAATATACATAAACTCTTAAACAAGCTGCTAAGCAACTGATTAGGGTTAAACATAGTTTTTAAGTAAGAAATATTCCTAAATAGCTATTATCTATTAGGTACTTAAAATTTAACTATCGTTTATAAGTAAGACCGATATTCTTTAAATTACGTTTTAGCAATAACCTTCTCGGATCATTCTGACGATGGTTAAATCTTTATTTAGATACAAAAATATCACTTAAAAGTATACTTATAAGCATCAACTTATTTTATAAAATAAATTATAAAAAAAAACCGACTAAGTATTTAAAAAGTGTTAAAGAATTTAAATATTATTAAAGGTGATGCTAGTTAGTCATTCATGTCGATTCCGGTGTAACCGCAGGCACCTACTGTATTTCTATAGCATCAACTTCAATTAAATTAAAAATATTTACACTTTTTAGTTGGTCGGTTTAATGCATGGACTCTTCCCCACCGTTCCTATCCTGTTGCTTAAACATTTTTAAATGTCCGTAACGGTACTGGAACAGAATTTTTACGGCCTCAAACGATCGACTTTCTATCGTATCAGATTATCTTCGAAGCAATAAAAGCTATCACAATATCCTTAATGTGCGAGTGTTGCGAGAATAAACAGGAATTTTAAATAAGATGTAGAATAGGATTCGACAAGCAACAGAACTCGCACTTATTTAACTTGACTGAAATCGAGCGAGAAACATCCTCTTTCCCGAAGTAAATCTTATTGTGTTCTTGTGACCTAAAATATTCTAACCTAAATTCCTACGCTGAAAAGACAGAGCCTGCGTCGATGGCAAAGTTTGGCAATTTCTGTCATAGTAGTAGTCATGCTTTTATTTGGCTGCCTAGCTTTGTAATGATTGAAATACAAACTTTTGTTAACGACGTTATTACAACAATTATGACAAGCTAAGTAAGTAGGTACTTTAAGTATTTTTATTGCGACTGGGGTTTTGAATTCGTTGTTAACAAAATACTAAAATAAAATGAAAGAGCTACACAACTCTTATTATTTGAAGCGGTGAGTGAGAGTTATCATACAAAATATCAACTATCATTATCACCAGCTGGAGTTGTCCACTGCTGAACATAGGCCTCCCTCTTCGCCACAATGAACGACAATAGGCTATTTGCACCTAGTACGAGGCCTACCTACGGTGCATCTTCCGGTTCGTGGTCGACCACTCGAGAACCTTTCTTCCCCATCGGTTATGACTCTTCTTCAAGCGATATGGCCTGCCCATTGCTACTTCAACTTACGGGTTCTGAGAGCTATTCTGGAGTTTATCGCGCAAACAAACTCTGAGCTTAACTGTCTCCATAGCTTGTTGTGTGACTGAGCTTCACTAAAAGGCCAGTAGTTATGGACTACGTCTCAGTACTATATGTCATCACTGGCAACACACACTGGTTAAAAACCTTAGTCTTCAGATACTGTGGTATTAGATGAGAAGATATCGCGTAGTTTCCCGAACGCTGCCCATCCGAGTTGGATTCTTCGAGCGACCGGGCGACCTCTTTGTCGAAGTTGGACAGACCTGAGTGCCAATGAAGAAAATATGTAGTTAACTAGGTATTACTACGTATAGTAGTAAATAGAATATCGCTTGTTCTCAGGTGCTCCCGGGGCTGTACGTGGGCAACTACCGGGACTCCAAGGACACGGTGCAACTGGAGAAGTACAAGATCACACACATACTATCCATACATGACGCAGCTAGAAGATTGCACTCTGTAAGTTGTCTTTAAACTGCTACGCATTTGTAGAAACTAGTGATAACTTCCTAATATTATTATTTATTTTATTTTTATTCAATCTAGTGCCGCCATATAATAGAAGAAGAAGAGTCGAAGAGTGGTTTGAGAAGTTCTTATAAATCTTAAGAATATTCTCAATCAAGATTGCTCTTGCCCAAAATTTTGTTATTTACAAGACTTAATATTATTCTAAGGTGTCCACTTCGCAAAACGTCGAAGTAGAAGAAGTGGATATTGTCTAAACCCATTCTAATAATCAGGCTAAAATCATTATTGTAGGTCCAATTTAATAGATCACTTTTGACATCTGTCAGTTTCTCGGTTCTGTCTGTTACTTTTGTCATTATTACAACGAATAATTTATATAATCCCAATTGTGCAGTTCGAACCTCGAAAAAAAAAATAATATTTTATACCCGCCGTTACAAGATTACGTTGTTAAATTTTGTTGAAGTGTCAAATGTTATCTTAATCTATACTTATAATAAAACTGTAACAGGTCCAATTCTGTACATTGAAGATATTTTGAAAATTATATTTGGAGGGCATTCTATAACCGATACCGAGGCTAATGGAGGAAAATGTAATTTTTTTAATTTTTGTCTGTCTGTCTGTATCTCGGTTGAGCATCACGCCGAAACTACTGAATGGATTGAAACGAAACTTGGCAAGATTTGAGATCTTACTACGAGGTAGGACATAGGATACTTTTTATCCCGTAATCTAGCACGGTTCTTTTGGGAGATGGATTAAAGTCAAAATGGGTACTTGGTTGTACGCTTGGTCCGATTTTATAATTTTTTCTTTATAATTATAATAAATATTTGTAAGGGAACACTCATAGACAGTTGTTAATAATGTTTGGAAATCGACCAAGTTAAGCAACGTTAGGTAAGGTAATTAAATAGATGGGTGACCGTTTAACGCCATTTGAACTAAACGTCTCCGTGCTTCGGAGGGCAAGTACAAAGTGGTTCCAAGTTTTTAACCGACTTTAAAAAAGGAGGTTTTGTATTCTATCCGAATGTATATTATTGAAAGTTTAGTAAACGTAAACACAGCGCGGGCGGAGCTGCGTGGGTCAGCTAGTAGATCAATATAATAATTAGCCCTACTTCAGTGTTAATGTTTAGGTACTGTGGTTTACCAAAAAAGCAAGGCGAAAAGCTGCTACCATCTCGCCGGCGGCGGCAACGCTGCAATTCCGTCTTGTAAACGATACCACAGATTATTAAAGACGATACCCCTATAAATTTATTAAGGACACAAAGGTCGTCGACCCTGCGTGCGACATCAATCGCGACGGCGCTTTGCCTTCCTAGAACTTGTTAGACTTCCCCCAACATGCAGATTTTATCATTCAGAAAACGTAGGTTTTTAGGTCACATAAAAGCGTAAAAGTATGTTGTGTTGGTGGCTGGGATTTTTTTCATTGAAATTGTTGCATGTTAGAAATAATGTAGTGGCTAATAATACGACAGCACAGCAAACGTTTTATATGAAGCCAGCGCTTTAATGCCCAAAATAAAAACCGAAGAAAAGGCGACCATAAAATTTTATTACATCGAAATCCATTGTACTGTAAGTCTGTAACACTTTGATTTATGTACCTCAATCATTTTTACATTGCTACAAGTATATTTCTTGTGAATTTCTTAGAAATAAAACAGTAGATCCATTTGACTGATGCATATGACCATTATCACCAGTCGAAAGACGTCTACTTCTGAACAAAGGACTTAGAAGGGAGGGGTTGTTTTAATTCCCACGCTTAGCAGGCGTCTTGTGTATAGCAGTAAGGTGGTAGATAATTTAATTGAAAAACGCTGCTGCCAGTCTTCCTGTTTTCTCTTAATCGCCGCCTACGACAGACACCCAATGGATGGGAGGAGATAGGTGGGGGCTATTCTTCTCCGGACACCCCAAGGGCAACGTGGGTCTGTCTGATGCACATGATGCTACTAATAAAATATTTAATAAATATATATATTGTATTTTATACTTTTTAGTGATATTTTCATAATAAAAGATTGAACCATCAAAGACGGTAAAATGACCTAGGTAGGTTATGATCACACTATCGTTTACATAGTTTTACATATTTCATGTTTCTTCAGAAAAAAATATGCGGTCGTAATGAAATTTACATGGAATCATCATAGTAGTTTACTCTCTCGAATAAAAAAAAATCATCAAAATCGGTTCATACGTATTTGTCAGAGTAATGTAATGGAGAACATCAGTTTTATGGTTATTACCAATTAAATTCCCCCACATCGTACATGTTCCTCCAGGAAGTTCTTATCCGGTTGTGATAAAATTCATACACATTCATTGCAGTGGTTTTTGCTTTCGAATAAAAAAAGAATCATTGAAATTGGTATGGTAAATATTTGCCAGAGTTATGACCATTTTTGTCCTTAAAAAGCGACATGAAGTAATCTTATAGGCATTCCTGCAGGTTTCCTGCGCAGTCACCATTATTGTTTTTTCAGGAACTACTTATTCGGAAGCAATATTTTTTTTATGGGACCCAACTAACGGATTAAAGAATGGATGGAAGAAAGATTTTATCAAATCGTTTCATAATTGCCAGAGTTATGCGCGAACATACATAAAAAAATATATATTTATACAGACGAATTGAGAACCTCCTCCTTTTTTGAAGTCGGTTAAAAATAAGTGAACACGACGCACAGTGTAGAATTTTACCTAAGTAGCGGCCATCCTAATTTTATGTTAGAATTCAATGGATTTAGTTATTATAAAGCATACTAAAAAACACCGGATTGGATATTTCACTTAATTTAGAAGATACAGAGCATTTTTTAAAAGGTCATTGACCTCCATGAAATCTGTTTTCAATAATTAACTAATATAAAATTATCCATATAACAGTCGCATTTTTTTCTACCAATGAAATATACTAACGTAATTTATCTTCAAATTGACAAAATACCAAACATCTATCTAGCGAGATCTCTGAGATAATGTGTTTCTAAGCTTTTTTCAGATTTCTATGGAAATAGGGTTGTCACAAAGAGTAGTGCTATTTAATTATTTATATGAATACCAACAATAGAAAACAAAGGCCTTTATGTTAGAAGGGCTCAATGCAGATTAATATTACAACTTGAATAAAGGTACATATGTACATATCTATACCATAATAAAACTCAAACAGCACTTTTTCTGTACATTGAATATTTTTCCAAAATTTCTATGTGGGGATACTATACTATCGACATAGAGGCCAAAACAGTTTTTTTTGGAATTATTGTCTGTCTGTCTGTCTGGCTGTCTGTCGTTCTGTTTGTCGTTCTGTTTGTCCAGGCATCATTCGAAAACCCGTGGATGGATTTTGATAGGACTTTCACTGATGTGTTGTGTAGAAGTAGGGGTATAAATTGGTATATAAAACATCACGCTATGTTTCATAGGGGCTAAGCAGTGAAACATTACTTGCACATATTACCACGTAATTTCCTTTGTATGTGAATAGGGTAATTATAGACTGATCAGTTAATCATTAAGATATGTATTATTACGCTATATACAATAGGGACTGAGCAGACATTTAGTTTGCATAAGATATGGCAGTGGCGAAGGGTAAATTTTTGTAAGGGGTAAGCCGTTCCGGTACACCCAGGAAATTTTCATTAGATTTCTGTATTGTTCTAAGTACTTTGCTGATAGCAATATGACATTATATCTTTGAAAAGTTAAAATCTGTAATTCCCGAGCGAGTCCAAACTAGATCAGGAAAGAAATAGGCAAGGGAAAAATAACATTTCATTTTATTTAGCGATGAGTTAACTCGGTTTGTCAAACCGGGTTGGCCTCAACTCGATCTGACTCGGTTTGAAGTTTCTCTAACTCGGTTTGGCGAGCTACTCGGACGGAACGGAAACCGTAGCTTGCAACTCGCAACATCGCCGGTCTATGGTATCTATCCGCCGGTGCCCGCGCGCCGGGCCGAACCGAACCGAAATTGACTTAGCGAACGAGACTCGTCTGTCTCGCTCTCGCTCAGCGGTTTTGGCGTTCCGGTGCGGTGACGGACAGAGCGAGGCGAGGGTGGCGCACGGGATGCATGGATATTGCCGAATAAACACAATTTTTCGCGACAGGAGAATATCTTTGAACCTGTTTATTGCTTTGACCATAGTCATTTTCTCTTTTGTAGGTAAAAGTAAAGACTGATATATTTAGTGTTTCTTTGTTTTTATAAGTACCTACTACATCTTACCGATGAAAATGACAACAATGACCGGCCCGTTAGTCTAGTGGTTAGACACCCTGGGTGCTACCCTATGGGTCGTGGGTTCGATTCCCACCAAGTGTCTGGGTGTTGTTTATTTATGTATGGATTTACAAAAAAAAAAAATTATAAGTATTAGTATCAGTTGTCCGGTTTCCATAGTACAGGCTCTGCCTAGTTTAGGATCGGATGACAATGTGGATTGTCCCAAGATATTATTATTATTAATTCAACAATCCATATGACTAACAGTTAGCATAGTACCTCTAAATTTTCGTTCATTAAATATCACCTGACCGTAATTGTAATATAATAATAATTATAAATACCGACCACATCTACCGAGTCAACCAAGAATAAGTAAACCGCACGCAGCATAGACGCTAAATTGAAACGTTTCGGTTTGACCCGTCTCCTTATGATATTAACGAAACGCACGCGTTTCGACTTGACTTACCAACTCGGTTTGACTAACCCGGGTTGAAACCGGGTTACGTGAATTATCAACTCGGTTAACTCGGTTTCGAATATTTACGGGTTGGCCCATCTCTAATTTTATTTAAAAGCCAGTTCATGAAATTTTAATGAAACTCCCCAAGTCCAGGTAGTGTATAGGTATTGTATCACAGACGCAACAATAAAAGATGCGAAACATTAAGAACTTTCATTATCGAATATCATTAGACAGTAATTTACGATGTTAGCGTGATTTACATTATGAACAGCGCCATCTATCGGCGGAATTGGACATACAATCACTATAGAACTTTTGTAACTCAAGAACGGCCTATCCGATTCGGCTGAAAATTGGTGGGGAGGTAGCTTAGAACCAGGAAACGGACATAGGACTTTTTTATCCCGGCAGGTTAAGGTTAAGCAACGTTAGGTAAGGTCATTAAATAGATGGGTGAACCGATTTGTATGAAAGTGTGCATATCGGGTAGGTCTGAGAATAGGTCATACAGTATATTTCATACCGCTAGGTTAAGGTTAAGCAACATAAGGCAAGGTCATTAAACAGATGGGTGACCCGATTTGTATGAAATTTTGTGTGCATATCGGGGAGGTCTGAGAATAGGTCATAAAGTATATTTAATGCCGCTGATACCATGATTGACGAGGATATATAGAACGAGAGGAGGGTGCAAGAGAGGAGAAAGAGGGAGAGGGGATTCGAGGAGGGGGTGATGGGGTGAGGGATCCGGAGAGTTAGGTGGAGTAAGGGGGGAGTGAGAAGGAGCAAGTTCGTAGAAGAGAGAGGGGAGAGGGTTTAGAGAGGGGACAACAGGGAGAGGAAGAGGGGGAGTGTGACGGAAACCGAAGCGGGAGAGGGAAAGAGAGAGGAGAGAAAGAGCATATAATTAGATTTTTTTTTAAGAGAGAGAGATATGGATAGAGATTAATCTAGGGAGGAGGGAGAAAAGGGGAGCAAAATGTAATAAAAGAGAGGGCGGAGCTGCGCGGGTCAGCTATAATAATATATAAAAGAAAGTCGTATTAGTTACACTATTTATAACTCAAGAACGGCCTAACCGATTCGGCTGAAAATTGGTGGGGAGGTAGCTTAGAACCAGAAAATGGACATAGGTTACTTTTTATCCCGGTAGGTTAAGGTTAAGCAACATAAGGCAAGGTCATTAAATAGATGGGTGAACCGATTTGTATGAAATTTTGTGTGCATATCGGGTAGATCTGAGAATAGGCCGTAAAGTATATTTCATGCCACTAGGTTAAGGTTAAGCAACATAAGAAAAGGTCATTAAATAGATGGGTGAACCGATATGTATAAAATTTTGTGTGCATATCGGGAAGGTCTGAGAATAGGTCATAAAGTATATTTAATGCCGCTGATACCATGATTGACGAGGATATATAGAACGAGAGGAGGGTGCAAGAGAGGAGAAAGAGGGAGAGGGGATTCGAGGAGGGGGTGATGGGGTGAGGGATCCGGAGAGTTAGGTGGAGTAAGGGGGGAGTGAGAAGGAGCAAGTTCGTAGAAGAGAGAGGGGAGAGGGTTTAGAGAGGGGACAACAGGGAGAGGAAGAGGGGGAGTGTGACGGAAACCGAAGCGGGAGAGGGAAAGAGAGAGGAGAGAAAGAGCATATAATTAGATTTTTTTTTAAGAGAGAGAGATATGGATAGAGATTAATCTAGGGAGGAGGGAGAAAAGGGGAGCAAAATGTAATAAAAGAGAGGGCGGAGCTGCGCGGGTCAGCTATAATAATATATAAAAGAAAGTCGTATTAGTTACACTATTTATAACTCAAGAACGGCCTAACCGATTCGGCTGAAAATTGGTGGGGAGGTAGCTTAGAACCAGGAAATGGACATAGGTTACTTTTTATCCCGGTAGGTTAAGGTTAAGCAACATAAGGCAAGGTCATTAAATAGATGGGTGAACCGATTTGTATGAAATTTTGTGTGCATATCGGGTAGATCTGAGAATAGGCCGTAAAGTATATTTCATGCCACTAGGTTAAGGTTAAGCAACATAAGAAAAGGTCATTAAATAGATGGGTGAACCGATATGTATAAAATTTTGTGTGCATATCGGGAAGGTCTGAGAATAGGTCATAAAGTATATTTAATGCCGCTGATACCATGATTGACGAGGATATATAGAACGAGAGGAGGGTGCAAGAGAGGAGAAAGAGGGAGAGGGGATTCGAGGAGGGGATGATGGGGTGAGGGGTCGGTAGAGTTAGGTGGAGTAAGGGGGGAGTGAGAAGGAGCAAGTTCGTAGAAGAGAGAGGGGGAGAGGGTTCAGAGAGGGGACAACAGGGAGAGGAAGAGGGGGAGTGTGACGGAAACCGAAGCGAGAGGGGGAAAGAGAGAGGAGAGAAAGAGCATATAATTAGATTTTTTTTATAAGAGAGAGAGATATGGAGAGAGATACATCTAGGGAGGAGAGAGAAAAGGGGAGCAAAATGTAATAAAAACGCGGGCGGAGCTGCACGGGTCAGCTAATAAATAATAAAATGGTGGTAAATTACATTTAGCATCCTTTTATGTAAGTACAATGAAGAATCAGTTTATTTGACATTATTAATTTTCTTAAATTATACGTCTTCCACCAACTTCAATAGACCCCACACTAAAATGTTAAAAAATAACAAATATTATTGAGGTTAGTGATAGGCAGTTGATTCTGATGTAAGCGTAAGTACTGTGTTTAGTTAGCTTAAACTTGAATAATATTTCGGTTTTTTAGTTACTTTTTAGTGTAATCACATCATCATCATCAGCCCACATCAGTCCACTGCTGGACGCCCCCCAAGGCACGCCTCTGTGACCGATCTTAGTTGTAAATAAATACTTATACAATAGTATAACAAGTATAACAATCGAAATACACATTATTTTTATAGATAAATACTTACTCAGGGAGTGGCAACTGACGATCATGGCTTGAATATGGAGCCGAACATGCTCACGATACGAGAATTAAATTATAGTAGACTAAATAATATTTAGGTCGAAAACTACACAGTTTTGGTAGAAAAGGTTTGGTACCTATATGGATTAGATAGATATTGAAATTTTTTATCATATAATTATCTCAGATGGATCATAATATATTTTTGTTAGAGTAATGTAGTAAACAACACTTTTTATGGTTTTTACCAGATAAATTCGGCCACATCACAAGTTCCTCGAAGAAGTTCTTATACGGTCTTGATAAAATTCATACAAAATAATTGTAATGGTTCATGCTCTCTTTTTTATTAAAAACAATGTTTTAAATAAATTGAAGAGTTTTATTCGTTTTTTGTTGCTGAGAATATCATCTTTACCCCTTTTAGCAGGTAATTTCAACGTGTCATTCATGATCCTTCAGGAACTACTGCTTCTTTGGTAGTGAAATTTCTATGGGACTAAGTATTTTAATGCAGTTCACTTTAGATCAAAATAGACAAAAAAGAATCAATCCAAATCGATACATATTTGGCGGAATGATGAGACAGCATACATTATAAAAAATACATACGTGATGAATTGATAACCACCTCTTTTTTAAAGTCGGTGATTTTCGCAACCTATTATACTATTACTTAAGGGACGCCTATAGTCACGATCAAACATCTGAAATATTGCATGTTGCAAACATAACTTACCCACCGACTAGGTATTGTTGTTATAACATTGTTTGACAACCCTAACTTTAAATTTTGAAACTAAATATCTCCGAAGTCCTGGGCTTGTAGCATCTGATTTTTTTTTGTGGGTATACTTATTAGTATGCTTAACACATGCGTTGTGAAAAAAAATGCGACTTTGCAGAGATAAAGTAGAAAAAAAAATTAGGAAATCCTTGAAAAATCGACTTTGTTGCATGAAAGAGCATAATTTATTACCTCTTTTTTAACATATTGGTACTTTTAGAAGATATCTATCATACAGTCAATCATTTAATGAAAAATCAATATCAGAAAAAGAGATAATTAGTTTCTATGGACTTTTCTCGATTATCTCAATATCTCTAAAACTGTGACACATAGAGCCAGCGGAGTTTTATTAGTAGTTTCGTTTAATAGTTATCTTTCCAAAGAATACATAAAAAGAGATGGCCGCAACTAAGGCCAAATTCCACACTGTGCGACGTGAGCTCGACGTGCGCCCGGCTTGTGCGCGCAGCGCGGTGTTCACGCTGTAAACCACACGCTCACAACACAACACGCGCTGTTCACGCCGCTGGAGCTTTTTGGCCGCGTCTCGAAAGCGGCGTTCGCGTCATTTACACGCTCGAGAAACACGCATGCCCAATGTGGAGTCAGCCTTAATCACCATGTCCTGGTTCATTTGCTTCGAAATCAAAATACTATTACAGGGTTGACTATGAATTTAAGGTGCCATCCAATGTTCGTGGCCGTGGTAATCTTGGCGTAAACTGGCGATGTCGTTAGGGTATTGATACCGGGGACCTATCGGAGGTTCACCCGCTAAAAAAACGGGTATCAGTTTTCTGGTTACACTAGTACAGGGCCTGTACTACATGCTTTGCTTAGTTTGGGATCAGATAACCCTGTGCGGATTGTGCCGAGATATTTATTTAACACAAACACATGATAGTTAATTGAGGCGATCACAACTGATGCGTACTTAACTATTTAAATAAAGACAGTTCTAAAGGCAGCAGCGATGCATTTAATTTAGTCAAGCAATTCATATTCTGCTCCGTCTTTCCGAGGTACAAGTAGATTCCTTATGAATATCGCATGGCCTAGCTGAGGCTAATATTACTGCCGCCGCTATAATCTCATCAACCGCAACCTCAGAACACAGGTGGCGTGGATTAGTTCAATTATACCTTGTAGACATATTAACCCTACAAGGCACCCAGTTCCATATGTGGAACACCGACTTTAATCGTTCCTATAGCTATAAAACTATTAGTAGTGGCATCTCTTGACATCTTAATAGAAGCTACTGACATTTAGCAATGTAATAATATGAATCTTTACCTAAAGATGTCGTTCGTGTTTTTATTATAGTGCACTCAGTGTGAAATTTGAATGAAAGTCATACGTTAGTCATTGGTCTGAATTCAAAAATAAAAAAATAATAGTTATTGAACAGTTTTGACACGAAAAAAAATCTGTGTGTTATAACGTAGTGTATATTTGGCAGAGGTAAGTTATTTTTTATATTACAATAGTAAATGTATTAGTAAATCATATTTTTATGTGTGTTCCACATACGGTACGTTGAGCTTTAGTGTCCGTTTTTACTTAGACGTACTTACGATAACTTTCCTAATGAATACTTTAATTTTACTGCAGATAATGTCGCAAAGGAGATTGCGTGATGAAGATATTATGGGTTTCTTGAATATTCCTTCTGGGAGTGAAGATGAACAAATTTTTTCTGACGCTGAAAGTGATGTCATCGAAAAAATTCAGTCCATCCAAAACTTTTTATCCGAGCCTCTTAGCGACGTGGAAACTTCCTTATCTCCACAGATACACCAGTGTTCGTCTCCCGTCAACCAGGTTGTTACAAATAATGAAAAGCGTCAGCCAGAAATATCAGGCCCAGCTCATCAGGAATGACTTCAGGGACAACTACAGGTTCCATTACACAATCTCGGGCACCTAGACGATCATCGAGTATGAGTAACACAATTGGTCTTAGATCTAGAATCCCTGGCTCTGTGACTGTCACCCAAAGAAAAAAGAGAAGATTTATTTGGAAGAAAAACAATTTTCATTCACCTCCTTTTAGATTTACTGGAAACACAAATTTACAGTCACCGATTACAGACTTTGAAGCTTCCTCAATATTTTTATGGTTTTTTGATGATGAGTTACTTCAGCATCATCATCATCATCACCAGCCGGAAGATGTCCACTGCTGAACATAGGCCTTCCCCTTCGAATGACACAATGAACGACAGTTTGCTATTTGCATCCACCGGCTACCTGCGACGCGCACAATGTCGTCTGTCCATCTGGGAGTAGGAGGTCTACCTATGCTGCGTCTTCTGGTTCGTGGTCGCCACTCGAGAACCTTTCTTCCCCAACGGTTATTGATAAACAAAAAGAGAGGTAGATAAAGTTTATCTGATGAAATTATTAGGCAGAAGCCAAATACATCAATCCTACCTCCTCGTGATGTCAGACGTGAAGGGTTTGAGCATTTTCCTGTTTGGGGTGAAAAAAGACAAAGATTCAAATATCCTGGCAAATATCCTGACCTTGCAAAGGAAACATTCTTATCTTGCGACAAATAATGCTCGCATAGAACTTTGCCTAAATAAATATAATAATTATTTTAGATCTTTTCATCAATAAAAAAATAACAAATGTATATACTTAGGTACTTATATGATTTTGTTCATTATAAATTACAATAGGTATATAAAAAAGTAAAATATATAATAGTTATTTCATTTTGTTTAAAATAATAAGTCACTAATTGAAAAAAATCAAATAGGAAACTATTTACAAAACAATTTAATTGTACTAGTTTAATAAAAAAAATGCATAGTTAAGGCTCAGTGTACCGTATGTGGAACAGAAATAAAAAGTTGATTTTTCCGTAAAATATGGTTTTATTATTATTTTTAAAATTTTTCCCTAACTTCTGATCACTAACTACAACCTATATATTTTTTTCGTGCACTAAAAAAAAATTGAGCCTTGTAGGGTTAAGACGTCAAGCAAGGTAAAATATATTTTTAACAGGCTGGCCTTTTTTTGTCATATATTTTTAAGACGTCTGTTTATATCGTAGCGGCGCGTAGGCATAGTAGGCATATAGCAAATTATAGCCTTAAAATTCTAAGCTTGCATGAGTTGGGCAGTTCAGGCACACGCAGCTTTAACCTCCAGGCACCGATATAATAGTTACATATTATATCGATGAGAGATTATATGAGATTTTTATTAGATGAGAGATTATATCAAAGAGTCCCTCCTTCTCCATGACGTCGACCAGCCGCTGGCCCCTTTGGTTCCGCTGCCCGTACCCATCCACAGTGTGCAGTGCAGTGCAGTGACTCCACTCTCAACTCATCACCATTCCGTGTGCCCACCTTCGCGTTGAAGTCCCCCATAACAACGGTGAAGTGTGTTTTGGAGGTATGTAGGTATGGCTTCTGCTATCTCCTCATACATAGCCTCTACTTCATCGTCAGGGTGCGTGTGCCAATGTCGGTGCGTAAACCGTTGCCATAATCCCCACGCCTGGCAGGCGTCTTGGGGATCGCAGTTTGGAAGAGATGCATATATTATACAGAAGACGCTGCTGCCCGTCTTCTGGCTTTACCTCAATCACCTCTTACGAAACCCACGGGAAGAGAGGGGGGATGCAAATTCTTAGCTGTGACTTATAATATGTCATTATATTCGTCTAAGGCCTCATTTACGGAGACGCGGGGCGTCGCGCGTCACGTGTGGCTGCGCGGCCCGCACTAAATTCACATGTAGGGCGTTGGATGAGTGCGTTTACGGAGAAGCGATTTTACACGCGTTTGCTTGAAATGGAGCGTGTTTTACGGCGGAGCCCGCGGATGGCATCGTCACGTCCCACGCGGCGTTAATCGCGGCGGCACACGCAGCGGCGATTCTCGATGAAGCGATGCCTGTGGCGGAACCTTCTGCCAGTCTATTTGGTAATCGTGCAACACAGACGTAGTCACCATCGCAATGGAGTACGATATGATCGATTTTTTTTAGAAGTAAATTGTATGTTAGAAAGTGAGTTGCACCGCCGTTGCCCGCGGCGGCGTCCGCTGCGGGCGCAGCGGCGGGCACCGCCACTCTTCCCGCCTCGCGTCTCTATAAACAACATCGCATATTGCTATAAATCTGTGTACGCGTGCAATGATACGTGCCGCTTCACGCGCCGCCGCTACGTAAACAATAAAAACGTGAATGAATGAACTGTAAATGAGGCCTAAGGCCTCGTTTACGCAGGCGCGGAGCGTCGCGCGTCGCGTGTGGCGTGGCGTCTCGCATCTCTCTCTCACTCCTACAGCGCCATATGTTTTAACTCACTGCGGGCCGCGCCGCCCATCGCGACGCGTGACGCCCCGCGCCTCCGTAACCGAGGCCTAAGTTGTACCTATGTCAAGGAAGTTAGTATATTTAAAAAAAAAATATTTTTCTTTACCTATTTCCACAAACATCAATATGGATATCAAATGAAAGGAGTTGAAAAGTAAATACATATGTATACGTATTATGTATGTATAATGTAATTTAAAAACTATTTTGTATATCCGCAGTCGGGCTTTTTATGCTTTCATAATTTATACTTGTATTCAATCCCGCCTTAGTGTAAGTATATATTTATATAAATTAGTGAGAGTTCTTTACTTTTAATCAATACATGCAATAGAAAGTTGAAAGGAAAACAATTTTATAAAATTATGTATTAAACCCGTAAATAGAATTCTTTGTTTTAGCCCACTTTAAGAAGGCATTCCTTCTAACGCGAGGATTTTCGAGTGTTTTCGTAGCAATAAAATCTTTCGAATCCGGATTTTCATTAAGGGTTCGGGCAGAGGCGTGTCCCTAAGACGATAAATTTCCTTGCATACTTTATACCAAGCCTTTTGCCGATCAACCTTCGACAAGTGGAGCAAAACTTGAACGAAAATATTGTGTATGTATGTAAATACAAGTATATTTGGCAGATGATGACCAGAGGGGTAGTTTTATAGTATTTTGAATTGGTACACTTCCAGCCATGGCTCTCTTACCTTCAGGAATTATCACGGTCAAGTACTAGCTTAAAAATAGTAGAATTCTAACTTACCATACCGGTGGTAGGGGGGCGGAACGTTCGTTTATAATTGGAGTACTCTGGCAGTGGGGTAGTTACTGCACCGTACAAAAGATCACAGTCAAATAACGCTGCCTTCGAGTGGGTGGAGGGGGAGGTTTTCCTGCAGATGCCTCTGCTTTATACGAAATCGCTATGCGTGTGGCTAAAGGCAGACAGCACTACCTTTAACTTACTTCTTACTTTCTACACCGCTACATCCTTGTCCTCCTCGACAGTAATTTTTCCATTAAGTATTTCTTTTCTTTGTCTCTCTGCTCCAGTTGGTAAACTTCCCCATAGTTCTCAAGTCTTCTTTAATACAGTCCGTTCATCGCTTTCTTGGTCGTCAATACCTCTATCACAGGGTTCTTTTCATCTGCTTCGTCCACGTCCAGATCCGCGTCCGATCGATAAAAAATTGTATGTTACCATTTAGTACGCAGAAATTTCGTACAAAGAAATTTTACGTAGAAAAGCAATGTATACACATACATTTATGTGTGAAACAAAGATGGTGATGCGTCAGCCGTGTTGTTATTGGCCGTCCCGTTTAATGTAGTGGGGGTAGGTCCGTGACGTTTCGTTTGCTCATTTTCACCGAGCAAACGTTTTATGGTACGCCTCGTTTTATGCCAGTTTCTTAGTAAAAAGTTTTAGCGTTCCGTTAGCACCGTGGTTCATTACGTGGGTATCGGATTTCTTTGCTTTATAATCAAGATTTTTATTGTTTTCTGTATCCTCGACATAAAAAGTACGGGTTTTATATCCTGTTTATAGTATAGTACATCTTCGTACATATATCGTAGGTTATCGATAAGTCTTTGCTTGTGGCGGCTTCGTGTGGCGGGTCACCCCCTTCCCTTCAATATGGTTGAGTGGGGTGATGTCTGCTGCTCGAGTCAACTTGTGCGCGAGTTCTGCTTGAGGGGACTGCTCCGACTACTATCCCTTTGGCCTTTTAGTTTGTTGTATTTTCTTCGTATTTTTTTTCTCTCTTATATTTGATCTTTTGAACACACTGTCGCTGAAGCTGATCTAATTGTAACAAGACAAACACTCTTTAAAAAAAAAGTTAAGAAATTACAAGCCTTTACAAGCCTGCTGATTTTCTTGCCAGATCTTCTCAGTTGAGGCCGCGTTGTGATCCAGTGGTAGCTTATTTTTTAAAGTGACCGTTCAAAAGTATCGTTAAGCCTATTTGAAATAAATGATTTTGAATTTGAATTTGTTCCAAACATATGAGCGGTTATAGGACTTTTTTTATTTGAATGCTAGGAAAAAAGTAAAATAAAGTTTTAATCGGAATTGTAAAAAAGTCGAAGATACGAGTCCACGTGAGGCGTATGCATAATAAAGATATTTTGAATTCTTGTGTCGATGTGTTTTTTATTATTTATGTAAAATAGCTATTCACGTTGTCATCAGTTTTACGAGTAGGTATTGAATAGATATCTCGACTAAGCATCAGTGAGTGATGTGAATTGTTTCGTACTCTGCACATATTTATGATAATATTTTTATTTTTCTTCGCGGTCGGTCAGCTTAATGTGTGAGAATGCTACGTTCCATCGCCCTTTGGCAGACCTTGAGTTTGGACTTCTGAGCCTGACTGTATTCGGGAAAAATAATGTGTAGGACACTCCATGTAGCCCAGCGCCCAGGTAGCAGTCGGCTTAGACTGCTCTCCGCTCTGTAGCTAATATCTAATCTCTTAGATGACGAGCGCTAGTGAAGTGCAGCTGTCCATGCCCGTGTCGTTTACCATCAGGCGATCGTCCTCCTTGCCTCGTCACTAAGTTGGCTAACAAAATTGGTATATATATAAATATAGATATAACACTCTGCACAGAACGAGCTTCCTCTCAGGACATTGAAGAATGGGGTTTATCTAATTCCCTCTACGACACTTCCCGTTATGTCGCTTTTGCACTTCATAGTTTCCCACTACGCCACGCGTATTGATGTCTCAGTTTTATTATTCGCATTGCGACTGTTCCCACCATGCAGCTCCTTATAATACAGGGGTTCCCAACCAGTGGTCCCCAGAAGCTAAGATATGGTCCGCTAATGATTTTAAATTTGGCGGTAATTTGGCGGGTAACGGTGTTTGATCACAGCCGTCAAAGAAGTTTTGGGATTAGAAGCCAAGAAAAAAATACAAGATACCTCTGTCGAATAACACCGTCAAAGCTCGAATTGAACTTATGTCAAATGATATCGAGGAGCAACTTGTTTCAAGAATCAAAAAGTCACCATTTTTCACTTTGCAGTGTGATGAATCGACCGACATTTAGAATTGTTGCCAACTATTTGTATTTGTGCGCTTTTAGATGACGACAACATAATTAAAGAAGAATTACTGATTTCACAGGAACTGGAGATAACATCAAAAGGTATCGAAGTTATGAACTCCATATCGGAATATTTTGAGAAACATAATCTTATGTGGGATAAACTCGTTGCCCTCTGTACTGATGGTGCTCCCGCAATGTTGGGATCACGTTCCGGGCTGGCGACGTTAGTAAAACAGAAAAATCCCAATGTAAGAACAACACATTGTATCATACATCGCCAGGCGTTAGCTTCTAAGACTCTTCCTGGATGCCTTAATCATACACGGCTATAAAAGTTGTAAATGTTATCAAAACCAGCGCTTTAAATACAGGCCTTTTTAAAAAAAGTGCTCTGAAATGGACTCTGACCATGAGGAACTTCTCTCTTTTTTCTTTTCTTTTCACACGGAAGTTCGATGGCTATCGAAAGGTAATATGTTGGGAAGATTATATGAACTGAGAGCAGAGGTATTTCTGGTTGACAAAAAAAAATTACGATTTGGCGAAACAGTTTCCTAATCAGACATGTCAGATGAATTTGGCTTATCTTGTAGATATTTTTACACACTTAAATAATTTGAATATCCAACTGCAAGGTTCTGGCAATAAACAATTAGAAAATGTAGCAAATATATTAATTTTTGAAGATAAACTTCGCGCTTTTATTTCTAAAGTTCAGTTTTGGTTACGTAAAATTGAAGAAAATAATTATTCAGCGTTTGCGACATTGAAAGCACTTGTAGATGACAAAAAGTGTGACGCTAGTGAGGCAAATATAAAAGAAAACATCAAGACTCATTCACAAATTTTTATTGATGAATTCAATCGTTATTTTCACGATTATACTGAAGAAGCTAAAGTTGATCAAAAACTGATTCGTAACCCTTTTAGCACGGACGCTGGTGAAGTTATTGAAGGAATCCAGGAAGAACTTATTGAATTACAAAACGACAGTAACTGCATGGATGCTTTTGAGTCGAATTCACTTGAGTCGTTTTGGTGTAAAAAGGCAATTTCCTATTCTAAACTTCGAGAAATCGCCTTGCGCTATTTTATTGTTTTCTCGACAACGTATTTGTGTGAACAAGGATTTTCTGCTTTACTAGTAACTAAAACCAAGGCGAGGAATCGTTTAAAATTTAGTGATGATTTGCCGGTAGCTTAGTCCTAGGGTAGCTGAACTCGTAAAGAAGATGCATGCTCAGAAATCACATTAAAACAAGTTTATGTCACACAACAACAAAACAGAAGTTAATCCAAAAAATATTATTATTTGTTTTTATGTAACTAGCTTTTGAATTTTTAATGAAATTTTCGGTTTGATTATTTCACTTTTTTAAATTATCCCTTCACAGAGGTCCCTGCTAACAAGACTAACTTAAAAGTGGTCCCTGATCAAGAAAAGGTTGGGAACCCCTGTTATAATAGGTACCTTGATATCCTTCGGAGTCGCTGGACGTTCGGGGTGTGGGCCCTTTGAACGTCCATTGAGTACGGCGGCGACTCAAAGGCAAGGCACTGAGGGGCCCCTGGTGCAGATCCCACCGGAGAGCCCTGGGGTCCCCCCTCTCATGTGCCGAGGCGACAGCCGCGGGGGTTTTAGTGGGCAAGTATCCCACATACCCCGGTCGGGCTCGACCAACTCCCGGGGATCGTTTGAATATTTCCCTCGCGTAAAAAAAAATAAACAAAGGTACCTTGATATGTCACGGTTATTATACATACTTATATCCTTTCCACTCAGCAAGCGGACTATAGTTGCGCTAGAGTGCTTGCTATAAGCACTCGCCTCCAATTGTCCGGTGAAGCAGTAATGGCCATCTGCGGCCAACAGCGTCAATCATTCCCAAAAAAAGGACTTGTGTCCATGCAATGGGTGTAGGTGGGTCGACTGGAAGGTTAGGTACATCCTTATCGAGGGTAACCGCCTCATTACCGCTCAATCGCTGTACTGTGTGTGGCGTAAATAGTATGATGAGGTGCCTCGTTCTAACGTGTGAGTTTACTTGCTCGCTACATCGTAAAAGTGTATGTTCGCTTGGCACACACTGAAAATTACCCCTATCCCTAAGAGATCTTGCTATCGTAGTATACAAGTTGGCAACAAAAAAAAGACCTTTCAATAAAAATAGATCTATTCACATCTACTCGTTTGTAGGTTAAGAGCTACAGACAACGTCTGGCTTCTAATGTAAATGAGGATTATCGTTAAGTTATCGATTTTCTGATAACTCATCTAGTTGATTTTTCTCACGGACCATTAAACATTTAGGTCATGTTCACCAAAGTATTTGAGAATAAAATTTGTTCGATAAAGTAGATAGATATTGTCTTTCAAAGTAAAGTAGGTAGGTAAAAATGCTTGATGAAAACGTGAATCGTCTAATTTTCTATATAGGTACTAGCTTCGTTTTTGCATAGATAGTGATATATATAAATATGAAACTACCGCTGAGAATGTCCTGACAGCAAAAGCCCCCCAGAAATTGACTTCAGGACTTTGCAACCAAAAGCCAAACCCAAGCCCACAAGATCAGCAGCCTGATTCAAAATATGAACATAAAAAATAATAGGTTTCTTTTAAAATGTCTTAAAAACTAATCTTAGTCACATACGCCCCAACTAAATTTTGTTTTCATAAATACATCTGACCCACAAATACTAAGTATTTATTTCTGCAAAACATTTTAGAAGCAACACACATTCACAGCTCAAGCTAGACTAATGCAATTCATACACATAGTAAGTACATGCGCTGTATGTGATGTAAATAGCAATATTATATAGCGGACCATATCTCTATTAAAACGTAGTTTATTCGATTCTATTACTTTCGACACAAATAGTTTTTGCAAAAAAAAAACGAAGTAAAAACCTTAAACTATTGAGTAGGTAAAAATCCTACTAATTACTTTAAGCTAAAAACTAAAAGGTACTATTTATTCAGTTTTGTGTAGATTACCATATATATACGAAATACGACTTAGAAGAATATAAAATCAGTGGCGTATTTAATTTAAAATTTTGGTTTGTAATTTGATGCTATGTAAGTAAATATCATCTATATCTCCTTAACACTTAACACATTAATCCCATCTGATGGTGGGGTCTGGTCTTCTCGCCTTTGCTTTCCACTTTGCTCTATCCGACGCATCATTTTCAGATACATTGCAGTACTGCAGATCTTTTGCAATACAATCAGTCCATCTCAGTTTTGGTCTTCATATTCTTTAGATACCGGGGGGTGCCGGGTCAGAATAGCATCCCCCCATCTCCTCTCGTTGGGTGTCGTAAGAGGCGACTAAGCTAGATGGATTTATCTTCCACCTATACTGCGATCCCCAAGCCGCCTGCCAAGCGTGGGGATTGTGGCAACCCCTCCCTTCCAAGGGGAGGCCTTGTCTATCGGCTGCTAATGATTCTTTTGGAATCAGGTAGGTTCACTCAGGTTCAGATCCATCGCCACATTTCCAATATAACTAGGACTCCTCTTCACGTGTCCAAACCATCTTCGCCTACTTTCCGGTTGCTTCTAAGCGATATCACGTACTCTGTGACTACCACGAATATATTCATTGCGTTTTTTATCGGGTCTCTTTACTTCGCACATCCACCGATGCATCTTCATCTCAGCCACTTGAATGGTATGAACGTGGCGTTATGTACGTAAGCAATAAATTCCTTCCATTGTACTGTTATCACATCGATTAATGAATCTATTAGAAAATATCTATCTATACTTATAATAAAACTGTAACAGGTCCAATTCTGTACATTGAAGATATTTTGAAAATTATATTTAGAGGGCATTCTATAACCGATACTGAGGCCAAAAATGTATGTTTTTAAATTTTTGTCTGTCTGTATCACGGCTGCGCATCACGCCGAAACTACTGAATGGATTCAAATGAAACTTAGCATGATTTGAGATCTTACTACGAGGTAGGACATAGGATACTTTTTATCCCGTAATCTAGCACGGTTCTTTTGGGAGAGGGGATTAAAGTCAAAATGGGTAGGTACTTGGTTATACGCTTGGTCCGATTTTATAATTTTTTCTTTATAATATAATAAATATTAGTAAGGGAACACTCATAGAGAGTTGTTATCAAGGTTTTGTAATCGATCGGGTTAAGCAACGTTAGGTAAGGTCATTAAATAGATGGGTGACCGTTTAACGCCATTTGAACTAAACGGGTCCGTGCTTCGGAGAGCAAGTAAAAAGTGGGTCCCAGTTTTTAACCGACTATAAAAAAGGAGGTTATGTATTCGATGCGATCCTTCTACACTTAAACTTGCCAAAGTTAGCCCTATTTACAAATCAGGTATAAAATCGGATCCAAGCAACTATAGACCGGTATCGGTGTTGCCAGTTATTTCTAAAATTTTTGAGCGAGTTTTGTATACGCGTCTTAATGAATATTTGACTGGGAAAAGGTTTTTTACTGATCAGCAATATGGATTCCGTCCGAAATCAAGTACCCTCACAGCTGCAATAGATTTAATTACTAAAATAAAAACCTGTATAGATAAAAAGGGCTTGGCTCTGGGTATTTTTATTGACCTGAAAAAGGCATTTGACACAGTAAGTCACAAGAAGCTACTACAGATACTAAGCAATATAGGTATTTCGGGTACAGCTTTTAAGATGTTCGAGTCGTATTTAAAAGATAGGCGTCAAGTTGTCAAAATAGATAATAATAAGTTTACTAGCTCTTCACAAGATATAACTTACGGAATTCCCCAAGGATCTATTCTTGGGCCGTTAATGTTTTTGATTTACATTAATAATATTAGCAAAATAGGGCTAAGGCCTCATTTACGGAGACGCGGGGCGTCGCGCGTCGCGTGTGGCGACGCGGCCCGCACTAAATTCAAATGTAGGGCGTTGTATGAGTGTGTTTACGGAGAAGCGATTTTACACGCGTTTGCTTGAAATGGAGCGTGTTTTACGGCGGCGCCCGCGGATGGCATCGCCGCGTCTCACGCGGCGTTCATCGCGGCGGCGCACGCAGCGGCAATTCTCGATGAAGCAATGCCTGTGGCGGAACCTTCTGCCAGTCTATTTGGTAATCATGCAACACAGACGTAGTCACCATCGCAATGGAGTATGATATGATCGATATTTTTTTTAGAAGAAAATTGTATGTTAAAAAGTGAGTTGCACCGCCGTTGCACGCGGCGGTGCCCGCCGCGGGCGCAGCGGCGGGCACCGCCACTCTTCCCGCCCCGCGTCTCTATAAACAGCATCATATATTGCTATACGTTTGTGTTTACGCGTGCGATGATACGCGCCGCTTCACGCGCCGCCGCTACGTAAACAATAAAAACGTCCGACGCGCCGCGAGACGCCACGCCACACGCGACGCGCGACGCCCCGCGTTTCCGTAAACGAGGCCTAACTGGGTACCTAACACTGTATGCGGATGACACCTGCCTTTTCTATTTTGATAAATCTATTCATGACATTATAAGAGATGCTCAAAAAGACCTTGACGTTCTTAACGAATGGTTGAAGTATAACTTATTAACAATTAATACCTCAAAAACATCATTTATGGTTTTTGCAGCAAAAAATAAACCCATTCCAGAGATAACACCGCTTACAATAGAAAATGTCGTAATACAACGCTCGGATAAAGAAAAATATTTAGGTCTCTGGATTGATGATAAATTAACATGGAAAGCGCATATCGACCATGTTAATACTAAATTAACAGCTACTTTAGGGGCATTGCGTAAGATATCAAACTGTATTCCTAAAAGAGTTCGTACTATTATTTATAACTCATTAGTAAAATCGCATCTTGAATATCTAATTGAAATTTGGGGCTCTGCAGCCGCAACAAACTTAAAGCCATTACAAAGGACACAAAATAAAATCATTAAAGTACTTTTTCACTATGATTACCTTACTCCGACAAAACTTTTGTATGAAAAAACCAAATTACTAAATCTGACACAAATTTACACATACTGCACATGCATCCTTATTAAAAATATTATAACTAATTCTATTCAATCTAACATTAAATTACACAAAAAAGTATACACACACAACCTTAGGAATAAATATAATCTTCAACTTAGTAGTGTTCGTACAAACTATGGAAGGAAAACGATTCTGTTTGAGGGAGTACAGCTGTATAACAAGCTACCGAATGACATGAAACTATGTGAAAACGTAAATACGTTTAAGAAGAAACTGAAAGAATATGTACATAAAATATAACGTAAATTAGAGGCAAGAAATAATTAATGTAATGCATGTTTTATCTCATTTTAAGAAAACTTTCTGTAAGTTTTATGAGAATAAAATTCTTTAAACCTATGCGAATGTCTGATGTTATTAAAAGTTTAGTTAACGTAAAAATAGCGCAAGCGGAGCTGCGTGGGTCAGCTAGTACACAATATATTCCCATGTCAGGTGGAATTGTAACGTCACCACCGGCAACGGCAGGTGCCTCGACGGCTTGGTCGACGTTCTCGACTTTGACGTCATCGCACCTATGCGCCCGTCCCATTATCCCAATAATGTCAATCACCGCCCCGATGTCTTAGACATGGCCCTCCTGAGGGGTGTGACCCTCCGGTTGCGCTCCTTAGAGGTTCTCCATGAGCTAGACTCTGACCACCGACCGGTCCTAATGGAACTAGGTCCCCCGCCCACTTCCCAGCCGGTCACTAGGACCGTTCTGGACTGGCACCAGCTAAACACCCGTTTAGCCGATGCCGACTCTCCGAATCTTGCCCGCTTCCCGGCGCAAATCTCGTCCCCACAGGACACCGACCAAGCGATCGGAGCTTTCACCGATCATCTCAAATCGGCCATCAGCCAGTCCTCCCGGCAGGTTGAAGCGGACAACTTTTACGCTGTGCGCTTCAAGCTGCCCGATGACATTAAGGAATTAGTCCGCGCTAAAAACGCGGCTATTCGCGCGTACGAATATATTTTTTTTAGAAGAAAATTGTATGTTAAAAAGTGAGTTGCACCGCCGTTGCACGCGGCGGTGCCCGCCGCGGGCGCAGCGGCGGGCACCGCCACTCTTCCCGCCCCGCGTCTCTATAAACAGCATCATATATTGCTATACGTTTGTGTTTACGCGTGCGATGATACGCGCCGCTTCACGCGCCGCCGCTACGTAAACAATAAAAACGTCCGACGCGCCGCGAGACGCCACGCCACACGCGACGCGCGACGCCCCGCGTTTCCGTAAACGAGGCCTAACTGGGTACCTAACACTGTATGCGGATGACACCTGCCTTTTCTATTTTGATAAATCTATTCATGACATTATAAGAGATGCTCAAAAAGACCTTGACGTTCTTAACGAATGGTTGAAGTATAACTTATTAACAATTAATACCTCAAAAACATCATTTATGGTTTTTGCAGCAAAAAATAAACCCATTCCAGAGATAACACCGCTTACAATAGAAAATGTCGTAATACAACGCTCGGATAAAGAAAAATATTTAGGTCTCTGGATTGATGATAAATTAACATGGAAAGCGCATATCGACCATGTTAATACTAAATTAACAGCTACTTTAGGGGCATTGCGTAAGATATCAAACTGTATTCCTAAAAGAGTTCGTACTATTATTTATAACTCATTAGTAAAATCGCATCTTGAATATCTAATTGAAATTTGGGGCTCTGCAGCCGCAACAAACTTAAAGCCATTACAAAGGACACAAAATAAAATCATTAAAGTACTTTTTCACTATGATTACCTTACTCCGACAAAACTTTTGTATGAAAAAACCAAATTACTAAATCTGACACAAATTTACACATACTGCACATGCATCCTTATTAAAAATATTATAACTAATTCTATTCAATCTAACATTAAATTACACAAAAAAGTATACACACACAACCTTAGGAATAAATATAATCTTCAACTTAGTAGTGTTCGTACAAACTATGGAAGGAAAACGATTCTGTTTGAGGGAGTACAGCTGTATAACAAGCTACCGAATGACATGAAACTATGTGAAAACGTAAATACGTTTAAGAAGAAACTGAAAGAATATGTACATAAAATATAACGTAAATTAGAGGCAAGAAATAATTAATGTAATGCATGTTTTATCTCATTTTAAGAAAACTTTCTGTAAGTTTTATGAGAATAAAATTCTTTAAACCTATGCGAATGTCTGATGTTATTAAAAGTTTAGTTAACGTAAAAATAGCGCAAGCGGAGCTGCGTGGGTCAGCTAGTACACAATATATTCCCATGTCAGGTGGAATTGTAACGTCACCACCGGCAACGGCAGGTGCCTCGACGGCTTGGTCGACGTTCTCGACTTTGACGTCATCGCACCTATGCGCCCGTCCCATTATCCCAATAATGTCAATCACCGCCCCGATGTCTTAGACATGGCCCTCCTGAGGGGTGTGACCCTCCGGTTGCGCTCCTTAGAGGTTCTCCATGAGCTAGACTCTGACCACCGACCGGTCCTAATGGAACTAGGTCCCCCGCCCACTTCCCAGCCGGTCACTAGGACCGTTCTGGACTGGCACCAGCTAAACACCCGTTTAGCCGATGCCGACTCTCCGAATCTTGCCCGCTTCCCGGCGCAAATCTCGTCCCCACAGGACACCGACCAAGCGATCGGAGCTTTCACCGATCATCTCAAATCGGCCATCAGCCAGTCCTCCCGGCAGGTTGAAGCGGACAACTTTTACGCTGTGCGCTTCAAGCTGCCCGATGACATTAAGGAATTAGTCCGCGCTAAAAACGCGGCTATTCGCGCGTACGACTCCTACCCCACCGATGCCAATCGGGTCCGCATGCGTGCTTTGCAGAGGGACGTGAAGCGCAGCATCGCGGAACTCAGGGAGGCTCGATGGGGAGGGTGTCTAGAGGAGAGCTCGCCGTCACACCAGGCTTACTGGCGGCTCGCGAGATCCCTCAAAACTGACACCGTAGCTACCATGCCCCCCTTGACCCGCCCTTCAGGCGACCCACCCGCGTTCGAGGACGACGAGAAGGCTGAGGTTCTCGCTGACTCTCTAGAGAGTCAGTGCACACCCAGCTCCGCTCCCGTCGATCCGGCGCACCTCGATCTTGTGGATAGGGAAGTAGAGCGCAGGTCCTCACTCCCTCCCACCGATTCCCTCTCCCCGGTCACGCAAACCGAGGTGGAAGACCTAATCAAAGGCCTTAAGCCGAAGAAAGCACCGGGCTCCGACGGCATCTCCAATCGCGTTCTCAAGGTTCTCCCTGTCCATCTGATATGTCTTTTAGTGACTATCTTCAACGCAGCCATGTCCCACTGCGTCTTTCCTGCCGAATGGAAAGACGCGGATGTAGTAGGTATACCTAAGCCGGCTAAGCCTCGCAGCAGCCCTGCGAGCTACCGGCCTATCAGTCTCCTAAAATCTCTCGGCAAACTCTATGAGCGCTTGCTACTAGCGAGACTCAAAGACTCTAATAATATCCTTATTGACGAGCAGTTTGGCTTTCGAACCAGACACTCTTGCGTCCACCAGGTGCACCGTCTCACGGAGCACATCCTGACCGGGCTCAACCAGCCCAAGCCCGTCTACACAGGCGCCCTATTCTTCGATGTTGCCAAGGCCTTCGACAAGGTCTGGCACAACGGCTTGATATACAAGCTCTTCCAGTTAGGAGTCCCCGATAGGCTCGTACTCATCATACGAGACTTTCTCTCAAATCGTACCTTTCGATACCGGGTCGAAGGTACGTTTTCTTCGCCCCATCCTATACAGGCCGGAGTCCCTCAGGGCTCCGTGCTCTCTCCCCTCTTGTTCAGCCTGTTCACGAACGACATTCCTCGTTCGAGCAGAGTCCAACTCGCCCTTTACGCGGATGACACCGCTCTCTATTATTCCCATAGGAACATGTCCTATTTAACGCGTGCTCTTCAAGCCGCAGTCGACGCCCTGGGTCAATGGTTCCGTACGTGGCGCATAGAGGTGAACCCGGAGAAGAGTGCCGCGGTGGTCTTCTCCCGGGGACCCGCCAATATGTTCTCCGCGCGGAGCCTTCGGCCCAACAGACGACTAGCCCCAATATCCCTATTCAATCGCCCTATCCCCTGGACTAGGAAGGTTAAGTACCTCGGAGTCACCTTGGACTCCGCCATGACTTTCGGCCCGCACATTAGGTCCGTCCGCAATCGAGCGGCTTTCGTATTATGTCGCCTGTATCCCCTTCTCTGCAAGCGGAGTAAAATGTCGCTTAGAAATAAGTTGACATTATACAAAGCCTGCATTCGCCCTATCATGACTTACGCGAGTGTAGTTTTCGCGCACGCCGCCCGCACCCATATCGATAGCCTCCAGGCTATCCAGAATCGTTTCCTCCGACGTGCCGTCGGTGCCCCGTGGTACATGCGGAACGTAGATCTGCATTCCGATTTCAAGTTAGATCCCCTGCGTAAGTTCCTCAAAGAAGCGTCGAAACGCTACTTTGAATCTGCGTCCCGTCACGCGAACAGTTTAATCCGCGCCGCCGCCGATTACGCCCCTAGTCCTTCTGACTCGCGCCGCAGACCACGGCACGTACTGCTCGACCCTCCTGACCCCATGACGGTCCTATTGGACCGGGATGCGCCGACCCCTCCCCTACCCGACAACCGTATGCTACACTAACTATCAGACACCGGTCTCGCCGGCGAGGCCGAAGGGTCGTACGTATGCGACCGCAAAGACGTGCATCACCCCACTGAGTTTCTTGCCGGTTCTTCTCAGTAGGGGCGCATTGTGAACCGGTGGTAAACTCAGCCCTCTCTTAAGCGACAGCCCAAGCCGAGGCCGTGCCTCCCTGAGGTGCCCTTGAGCTCGTCGCTACTTCTGCCGTAAAGGCTAGAGCGCATTAAGCGCTCGCCTCCTATTGTCCGGTGAAGCTGTAATGGCCATCTGCGGCCAACAGCGTCTATCATTCCCAAAAAAAAAACAAAAAAAAAAAAAAAGCTAGTACACAATATGTCTGTGTCTGAGACACAGGCGGACAGACAGACACAAGAATAAGCTTATGGCATAGCCCCTGATAATTTAATTTAGGCTTACGAAACCCTGAGCTCCCTCTATTTATGAATAACTACATATGTAATAATGTGTGTAATATGTATTTAAGTATTTAATAGTTACTAAACTTTATGGATCCTGTTATTACAAAATAAATGAATTATTATTATTATGTAGTGAGGAATAAGTATCGTTAGATATTAAACGTTTGACGCTTGTCTGGGTACAATGTTTTGCAAATTCAATGTGCAGCGGAAATTCAGTGGACCGAATCAGTATGCAAATTAATGGCGGCGAGAGACTATCCACGTCATCTGTCCAGTTGTGCTTTGAAGGATAAAGTTTTGTTTAGTTTGTTGCTATCTACATATTTTGTATGTACTGGTATGAAACGGATTTATTCTGACAAGCGGCTTCATTGTCTATTGCTGCTCTGCAGCGCTCTGCAGTATCGCAACTATTGGCGGCGTCGCTGCGTCAATACATACCTACCTACCCAATTTCGCACAACCACAATATCCCAATACTAGCAATTCTCAGCGGCTACGTCCGCTATTTTCTTTTGCACCCCATTTAACCCCTTTAGGAGTGGAATTTTCAAAAACCCTTTCTTAGTATCCACTAAGAAAGGGTTTTTGAAAATTCCACTAAGCATCCGCTTACGTCATAAGAAGAACCTACTGTCCAAATTTCAGCTTTAGGTCCAGCGGTTTGGCCTGTGCGTTGATGAATCAATCAGTCAGTCAGTTAGGACAAGTAATTTTATATGTATAGATTACTTAGGTATATCGTGAAGCTTAACATAACGTACCAATACAAGCTGTGAATACAAGGTATTTACGAAATAACGCAAAAAGTGATACCAGATTGTTTAGAATCGAGAACACTAGCGATTATGCTACGTTGTATTACTGGTTAATTATTATCTCTTTTGTCCTGCTGAGTATCAAAGTTCATTGCGCTGTGTGCACTGTTTATACTACCTTATTAGGTAAGGCTAATCCCATAAAAATCTATCTGCCTTGCTTACGACACCATGCATCGGTAATTCGTGGTTAGATTAGTCGCAAAAAATTGTGATAGCACGCTCTGTCGCAGCGAGTCTTCAAAACACAATGCAACCGAAACATCGCTAATCAGTAAATGCTAAAAGTGTCGTGTGAATATTTTATTTTAGTACACAGGGAGATAAATAAAATCTAAGTAACATCTATATGATTTGCACTCTATGGCGTCTAAATAATACATGCTTTCATGATGAATTAACGAACTTTCACAGCAATTTATAAACTTAATTCAACAGAAGTTAAAGGCTTGCTAATCTAGATATGCATTATTGATACATTGTATACCTATTCTGCTACTTAGTCCTTGAAAAAGCCTTTGGTTTACGTACCAAGTTGGGGGAGTGTTGCATGCGTGAAGTCAATCCATAAAAACTAGATGAGTAAACCATAAATCATTGCTAACCCTGTGTTTTCGTTTTCAGACTGCGGTCGACGTTTATGATATTAGATTTATATTCCTTGATATAAAACGAGTAAGAGGCTAGGGGCAGGCTTAGAAACCTAACTTGAAGATAATTATAAATAAAAATTCAAGCATACATGCAATGTTAGTATATGTCCTAGTTTATTTGTAGTGTAATTATTGAATGTAGATGCCAAGTAGGTCGATCGTAAAGAATGTTAACGACTACGTTTATCGGCATAGCTCTATGTAGCTCTGTTAAGCGAAACACGCGAAGCAATGACGTCAAGTTGAAACCGACTGTAAAACTCTTAGGTTATGTTTACACACGAATCATGTAAGAGACTTGACAAGGTGTAGTAAGGGACAGTCTCATTACTTTGTGGTACAGTTTAACCTACCTGACTGAAGCTGAGCAAACTGACTTACTATAAAACAATAAACGCCCGTATCGCGAGCGATTTAAAGAAATTAGATACATTTCTATACAAATGAGAATTATTAAACAAGCGCGTAGATGCAAACTACCGTACGCGTAATACGAATATTCTATTCATAATATTATGCTTTGAGCTATCAGTTACGTCGTAAAACCTTCCGCTGTATACCTATACAGCGTAAGGTTTTACAGGTCACGCACAGTAAAAGTTACTAAGTATTCTGTGCACAGAGAATAAACGAATCTAAACGAATTCTGTGTTAAACGAGAGACGTGCTAGGCCGACTTTTTCAGAAACACAGCCCGCCCCAGTTGCAAGCCCGAGTTACTCATACTAATATTATACCTAAATACGAAAGTAGCTCTGTCTATCTCTTAGTTATTAACACATTTGGGGTTGTCCATTAATCACGTGAGGTTCGAAAGGGGGGGGGGGGGGGGAGGTGTTCCGAAAAAATCACGAAATATCACCAGGAGGGGTATAATGAGACATCACGTGTATTTATTTTTCGTTGTATGCACGATTTCTAAACCAAACAGCGGCACGTGGCCTTGACTCACCGTTGCCGGCAACGACTTCCCCTTCAACATTTAATCAATTAAGTACCTGTATTTAAAGATAATATTCCGTAAATTTCAATATAAACTATATTGAAATTTTGTCCAAAAAAATTACACGTGATTTTGGATGGGGGTCAGTTTAAAACCTCACTACATATCACCAAGAGGGGGGAGGGGCATGGGCGTACGCAGCTTTTGGTCTAGGGGGGGCAAGTTAAGATTTTTTTGCTGGTGGTCAAATTCATCAAAACACAAGTAATTACAATGTAAATTTAAATGCCGCGCTCATAAACGTCAATTAACTTTAATTATAATTAAGTCGGTTATTAAACTGTTTATTTCGACGGTCGAAGCTGTTTATGATTATTCTCGATTATTGAATACGAGGTCTTTGATATCTCTACTCACTATCTGTGTATTGAGCAATAATTGGCATCGATTTCAAAAAATGGATAAATGAGCATTAAGTATAATTGACGTTTGTAGAGCGGTTTTGTTTTTTTTTTTGGTTGGGAATTTCCTTTATCTTATCCAAATCCAAACTTTTTTTGTCTAGTTGTCTCCTACAAAAACTCAATAAGTACAAATGCTGTAGACTTGATACTGACATAATTTCTAGATTTTGGCCTTAGAATCAACTTAGGCAACTTTTTACAACGGTAAAATATTTTTTCACATGGGATTTTTTTACAAGGGGTAATTTCAGAAGAGCCCTTTTTCTCCTAATTTTTTAAACAGTTTTGCTGGTGCTGAAATGGTTTTTGATTTTTTTGGACGCCAGCTAGTTATTTATCGACCATATGATGACAGATTGTTAAAGGAAATAACGAGGCTACGAAATCTGCCTTCTGACAAACAGGGCCTTCGGACAAAACGAGGGAAATTACCATTAAAATCATTTCACGGCTAATCACTAAACACGGCTATTTTTTGTTACGGATTCGTCATCAGATCAATTTGATGGTACTTTAATCGATTTTACTATTTCTTTAGCTTCATCATAGTCAAAGTAAATTCCACTTCGCCAAATGATACTCTGACTGCAAATTCTTGTTTTTTTTTGTTGCTAATTTCAAAATCGCTAAATACATAATTATGTCAAAGTCAAAAATATTTATTTCAAATACGCTTAACGCGAGCACTTTTGAATGGACAATTTTTTAAAAGCTACCACCGGATCACAACGCGGCCTCATCTTAGAAAATCCGGCAAGAAACTCAGCGGGATCACTTTTTACCGGCTTCAAAAAGAAGGTTCTCTATTTGACGCGTATGTATGTAATATTGATAGTAAACTATTTAAAAAAAAAACGGATTTCTCAGAAACTACAGGTCCGATTTCAAAAATTCTTTTTGCAATGGTTAGAGTATTTTTCAACTTAGGGTAGAGTACAAGTTTCATCAAAATCGGTCCAGTAATTTAAGAGATATAAACTTTTTATGTTTTCAGTAAGTTACTGCAAAGTAGACGTTCGAGTTGCGTGATAGTGCTGATACCTATATTGCTAAAATAAAAGTCACTAAAAAGTGTTAAATAAACTATTTTTGAAAAAATAAAAACCGACTTCAAAGTAAATTATCTAAAAAGCATAAAATAACGAAAATATATTGAAGTCGGTGTCAGCTCGTGCTAGTCTTAGTTGACATGATGTGCTAGCACCGACTTCAATATATTTTCGTTATTTTATGCTTTTTAGATAATTTACTTTGAAGTCGGTTTTTATTTTTTCAAAAATAGTTTATGCTAAGATAAACATCACTAAAAAGTGTTGTATAAAATATTTAAAAAAAAATAAAACCGACTTCAAAGTAAATTATCTAAAAAGCATAAAATAACGAAAATATATTGAAGTCGGTGTCAGCTGGTGCTAGTGTTAGTTAACATGATGTGCTATTTTCGTTATTTTATGCTTTTTAGATAATTTACTTTGAAGTCGGTTTTTATTTTTTTTTAAATTTAAAAATAGTTTATTTTAAACATTCTTTGTCTAACAACAATTGAATCAACATTACATTAGGGATAGTGTGTCCTGCCGTTCGAAACATAAAACAAGGGAGAAAAGAAGAAAAAATAAATTACGACAAAATTACAACAAACTAAAAGGCCAAAGGGATATTAGTCAGACCGACTGGTCCGACTAATATCCATTGGTTCCTTGGGGGGGGGACCCCCCAAGCAGCACCCGCGCACGAGTTGACTCGAGCAGCAGCCATCACTCCACTCAACCATAGCTATTAGAGGGAAGGGGGTGATCCGCCACACGAAGCGATGTATGTATATACTCGTAAGTACCTATACTATTTGAGGAGTTTCCTCAATCACTCATGGATCCTATAAACAGAACTAGATTGTGATGAAAACTTAAATAATCTAGAAGTATCTACTTTCAAATTTTCCAAATCGGTTAGTTAATTTAGTTCTGGTTCTGAAGTAATAAAATTATAGAACTATTTTTGAAAAAATAAAAACCGTCTTCAAAGTAAATTATCTAAAAAGCATAAAATAACGAAAATATATTGAAGTCGGTGCTAGCACATCATGTTAACTAAGGCTAGCACGAGCTGACACCGACTTAAATATATTTTCGTTATTTTATGCTTTTTAGATAATTTACTTTGAAGTCGGTTTTTATTTTTTCAAATATAGTTTATATAACACTTTTTAGTGACTTTTATTTTAGCAAAAAAATTGGTATCAGCACTATCACGCAACTTAAACGTCTAGGTTACAGTAACTTACTGAAAACATAAAAAGTTTATATCTCATAAACTACTGGACCGATTTTGATGAAACTTGTACTCTACCCTAACTTGAAAAATACTCTAACTATTGCAAAAAGAATTTTCGAAATCGGACCTGTAGTTTCTGAGAAATCCGTGGACAAACCTACATACATACATACATATATACATACATACATACATACATATATACATACATACATACATACACTTATAAAATTTGGTAAATTTGTTTAGAAGCCCACATAGACTAACATATATTAATATTACGCATTTTTATTAATATTACCTTGTCCGGTGAAGCTGTAATGGCCATCTGCGGCCAACAGTACTACTCATACAAAAAAAAAAAAAAAAAAAAAAATTAATATTACATACATACGCGTCGAATAGAGAACCTTCTTTTTGAAGCCGGTCAATAAAAACTACATCCGAATTGAGAACCTCTTCCTTTTCTTTAAGCTGGTTAAAAAGGGGCAAAAGGCAATTCTTTAATAAACTATTAAAAAAAAAACCGACTTCAAAGTAAATTATCTAAAAAGCATAAAATAACGAAAATATTATTGAAGTTGGTGTTAGCGTACCTGCTGTGTATATTCTGCACCAACTTCAATAATATTTTCGTTATTTTATGCTTTTTAGATAATTTACTTTGAAGTCGGTTTTTTTTTTTTTTAATAGTTTATTTAACACTTTTTAGTGACTTACTTTACCAAGATAGGTATCAGCACTATCACGCGACTCGAACCTCTACATTACAGTAACTTACTGAAAACATAAAAAGTTTATATCTCTTAAACTACTGGACCGATTTTGATGAAATTTGTACTCTATCCTAAGTTGAAAGATACTCTAACTATTGCAAAAAGAATTTTCGAAATCGGACTTGTAGTTTCTGAGAAATCCGTGGACAAACCTACATACATACATACATACACTCGTGAAATTTGGTAAATTCGTTTAGAAGCCCACATAGACTAACATATATGAATATTAAGCATTTTTATTAATATTACATACATACGCGTCGAATACAGAACCTCCTTTTTTGAAGTCGGTTAAAAATAGTGGATCGTCTGCAAACCGGTTACAAGGTAACCTCCGTTAAAAAATCATTCATAGTAGGTACTTTCAAACATGTCTGTCATCGATCAAAATCGAGCGCGCAGCGCCGAAATTTTAATTTTTTAATTCTAACATGATGATTTGTAATTGAAAACATAAATCCCTTTTACAATTACTTTCAAATAAATGTATAATGAAACAAAATATTGTCAGCTTAGTGAGTGTTTGCCAAGTCCAGGGGGGGCAACGCACCCCCCCCTGCCCCCCCCCCCCCCTGCGTACGCCCATGGGGAGGGGTTAAAAAGTTGCTAAAAAAACATCACGTGATTAATGGACGACCCCTTTATGGTTTTCGCCATGAGGGAGGACAGAGTCCATAGCACGTAATCAGTAAGGTATACCAATCTGATTCGAAGGACCAACACCACGTAACCACTCTTATAACGAATGATAATTATGTCGATTGCGATGATTTGGTGAAGCGCCCGTTGCTTAATCACCTAGTATGCAAATTTTACAGTTTGACTGTATTTACTCCTTCCTCTACCTATTCTTTATGTAAGTAATAATAACACTCTAGTACTGACTTAACGATAAACATACCACTTAAAAATCTTCTGTTTTACAACTATGCCATCTACACTTTACACCGATGATCGTACCTATTCGTACTATCGAGTTCCGACTACTTATAAAATGGACCTTATGTCGTATAACTATAAGTACCAATGTTATAAATAAGCGGCAAAGCAATCACATCAACGCGTCCGTCAGTTTATTCCACCCAGGAGAATTATAACTTTAAGTGAAGTTGTACAGGTTTGCCCCAAGAGGACCCGTTGGGCTAGAGGTCGCTGTTGAGATAGTTAGCTTTGCTATAAATATCAAAGCATAGCCTCTAATCCAATATCATATTCATGAACATTGCCGTAGTGATGACTCTTTGGCCGCGGCGGGTAAAACCTTGGCGTTACCACACCACAACAAAATAGGCAGGTTGTATTATTAAGTACTTATGTACTTAGTACAAAGTAATGATATCTCTGAATAATATAAAACAAAGCGGTGTGTGGGCCTTTATTAAATACTAGCAATTCCCTGCGGCTACGCCCGCAATTTTTTTGTTCCACCCCGTTTAACCCCTTTAGGAGTAGAATTTTCAAAAACCCTTCCTTAGTGGATGCATACATCATAAGAAGAAACTACTGTCCAAATTTAAGCTTTCTAGGTCCAGCGGTTTGGCCTGTGCGTTGATGAATCAGTCAGTCAGGACAAGTCTACTGGGAATATTTACACAAAATTTATATCCTAACAGTTCGATCGTGGAAGCCAATCGGACAGACAGGAATTTTGACAGCAGAAAAAATTCCCGTCTGTTCGATGATCAAACTACCAATCGAACTACGAGGAATGAGCCGTAATTTTATATGTATAGATTATTTTCATAATCATATTGTTCTCCATCGACCTATTTATTTAGGCTACAAATTTTTGGTGAATTGTTCGCTTACTTTTTTTAAGTCGTAAGTATATAGCTGCACACAAACTGTATTTTCATGCTATTTACAACATGATTTAGAGAATTGCTTCCGGTGCCTTCCAGGGACTTTCGCCTTTAATAGCATTATTATTTTTACCTTACTTTCTCGATAGAAAGTGACAGAGCTATTAACTACGTATAGTGACGTCTCTACCTCATGTCAAGGAAGATGATAATAATACTGCTAATAGAAGTGGTGGTACCCTGGACGGTGAAACCTACGCGAGTGGGATTGTTCTTTTATTGACAAGGTGAACTTGGTCTTTTCACGTCGCAACGGATTGACGCGATTTTTGTGATATAGATAGGTAACTGGGTAAGTTTATGAGCAGGAGCTAGGTTACCTGGGTAGTTTAGTTTTGTTGCATAGCCTATTTTTTCTTCCGGAATAGGGCATAGGAGCGAAGCTGTGGCCTTGAGGGGCCCGTTGGTCTAGTCTAGTAAGACCACTACCCAATAGTTTGTGGGTTCGATTCCCACCTTGTGTCTGGGTGTTATTAATCTAATTCGGGGTGTGGGGCCTAAGACGTCCATTGCGTACGGCGGCGGGGTTGCGACCCCCGTCCTCGTGAGCACCGTGACTGATTCCCGGGGGGCTACAATGCGGCGGGCAGGCTCAAAGGCAAGGCACTGAGGGGCCCCTGGTGCAGATCCCACCGAAGAGCCCTGGGGTCCCCACTCATGTGCCGATGCGACAGCCGCGGGGGTTTTAGTAGGTAAAAATCGTAAGTAAAAGAGAGTATTACATTAAAGTTCTGTGGAGTTATTTTAGTATACAAATGCTTACTTACATTTTTAACCGACTTTAAAAGAGGAGTTTCACATTTTGACTGTATGTACAATATATTTTTTTTTAATCTTCTAGCGGCATAAAGTGGTTTCCCACGCGTGCTTGATTTATGGACTGTCCGTCACACACGAGGTCACTTAATATTTATATCCTATCTGTTTTACTACTCCCTGACGCTCCCTTACTTACCTACCGTAGACATGGCCTCGCTCTTTCTGCGAAGGGGGTCGATTGAGTAGTATTATTAGTATACTAGCTGATCCGCGCCTCTCCGCCCGCGTATTATATTTCCCCTTTTTTCATGTCTTTTCCCAATTTCTTTCTTCTTTACCGCCCCTGGGTTTGAGGGATGAAAACAAAACACATTCAAATCGAAGCTGTTTCTGAGAGTTAGCGTAACTAACGGACAGCTATTCATTTTATATAAGTATATACAGATTTACTGATCTGTCTTGACCCATTACTGGCTAGCACTTGGTTCCAAATTCTTTCTATTTCCAGTCTATCTCCACGGTGACCTTTCTTGGACCTCACCGTGTTTTTTTGTACACATTTAGGAGAAGTGGTTCGCTAAATTCTACGTAAAATAAAAATGCATTAATAAAAAATACCGTTATTTGTCCGCAGGATAAACATCAACCATTATTTGTCCGCAGGATAAACACTACCTTTGTATAATGGCATCGGATTCTCCTGATCAGAACCTGACACAGTACTTCAGTTTGTGCAACGACTTCATACACGCTGCAAGGCTCAGGGAAGGAAACGTCCTCATACACTGGTAAGTGATATTTCACCTTAAAATAAATTCCATAAAAGCTATGTAAAGTAGTAAGTATCCTATCATATAGCAATAATCCAATAACGCAAAGTAAGTCGTGACTGGGAAAGTCAGAAAAAGTGTAAACATTGCCGTATTTACTTACAATCCCGTTAGTCCAGAGTTAGACACCAAATAGGGCGTGGGTACGATTTCCACCCAGGACAAACTTTATGTGCATAAACAGGTATCTGTTTATCCTGCGTCTGCTGGGTGTTATTTCTATCCACCATACCACATAATACCTAATGTGTTTGTGTAGTTTGGAATCAGATGAACGTGGGTGGATTGTCCCAGGATATTTATTATTATTGATTAAACCATGGAAATCAATTAAAAGGTTAGCGATCTATGATAAAAAATGATAAAGAAATACTGAACAATCCCCATCCGTATGTTTGGTTTATCCCACTTTGATCACCTAGAATATGTCTTTTTAATACTCACACACAATCTCCCATATACTTTTATAATAATAATAATGAAATATTAATAATAAAATATATATAAATATATATTGAAAAAGAAAAAAATGTACATTGAACAGCATGCTCGATAACTTGTATCGATTATCGCTGCATCGTTCGGATTAATCGCTTCACAGTTAAATCGCTTGATTACCCCTAATCGTTCACACAACAGTCTCGCTTCGCCGCTTTAAATAGGTACTTACTTACCTACCTAAGTACCTATATGTATGCAGCTTTAGTTTATAACGGCACAATTATTGTATCAGCTTTTATCATCAAGAAACAATGTCGAATTTTAAAATTGTATAGAATTTGATCACCCTAATCGTTCACACAACAGTCTCGCTTTGCCGCTTTAAATAAGTAGGTACTTACCTACCTAAGTACCTATATGTATGCAGCTTTAGTTTATGACGGCACAATTATTGTATCAGCTTTTATCATCAAGAAACAATGTCGAATTTTAAAATTGTATAGAATTTGATCACATTGACTGAATTTAGTTATGTTCAAAAATCGTGCCAACGCATGAATAGATTTCATAACCGATATTTTTTTGGATATGGAAAGGTGTGGCTTTGTTGTGGCTATGATTTCTAGTACTCATTTCACGTGTCAATATATATTTTCGAATGGTTTCTGTCTGGCTGCTTCTTAGAACCTCCAACCTTATTAAAGAACATAGCCAATTGACGGCGTCTTCGAATAGTGTTTTATTCTTTCGATGATTAGCATTGCCAATGCTGAACAAGGAATCGCTATTGCTACCAGCACAGCACTCTTCTGACACAGGGTCCATGTGATCATAATAAGATAGTACCATCTAAGGCTGTATTGTCATTAACCATCAGGAGCAAAATCGATATAGGCAAAAAATAAGATCATTGCTTGGTTTCATATTCCTTAGATATGTTGACAACTATGCTTTCCAAGCCTGCCATGTGTCTGATGCATCAGACAGACAATGATTTAGATTTACGATACATTCGTCCCAATTTCGTACACCATACATTTTCTAATGATCGATATTGCCTAATACAATAGGTACTTATAACAATCGAATAACCTCACGACTTACTAATTAATATGAACAAACCTTCTTTGTTTTTATTAATCAAAATTTCAGCTATTGTTTCTCCACTTCGCTTACTTTACGAAAGCTTAACGATAAGTGGTGAATTGGAAAATTTTGAAAAAAGAACTGATATTCCTTCTACTCGTTTTTTAAGTATTAAAAGTATATTTTCTCCCTGGGGCTCGATAAGTCTTTGCTCATATATCTCGGTCAAGTGTCAGTCGCATCTAGTCGTGATCTTCAGCTGCGCCAGTTTTGTGGCGGCTGACGTCATCGCGCTTCTTGATTGATGTCACCTACTAATTTGATACACTACAATATTCGATGTGGTACCTACCTATTTCATATTATAATCTTTACAGTTAGTTCGTTGAGGACATAGAAGTCTGTAGATTTTTGTGGTCAAAATAAAGGAACACAGGTTGCATTGTGAAAGCGCAATCATTTGAGCACTATGATAAACTATGATTTCTTCTACGTAGTTCTCTGACCTTACAAAGACGCTGTGGCCTTATCGGCCAGTAGTATATTATTATTAAAGTCGATTATTATTATTTTCGCCATAGATTTAGAAGTTTTCGCTACCATCGCACAGGCAGCGGATAAAGCCGCTTGATAGACAAACCAAAGATCTTGATTTACTTTTTCTGTTATCCTCTTTTTAGGGCAATACAATAGGCTGGTCACCTGTCATTCAAGAAAGTTATTTACTTGATAGTCTTCCAGGTACAGTATGCGACAGGTCGACATGGCAATCGGGGAAGGGACACCCCGCATACCCGCAAATAACCAGCGCCACCATTACGCGGGTGATGTGTGCGTATGCAGGATGTCGCCTCCCCGATTGCCATGTCAAGCTGTTATGTACTGTAGATACCTCGGGGATCTTCCAGTTACACACTTGACCTGCAGCAGAAGGGTTAATAAGAAACCAGAATCACCCTTGTATAATAGCGAACAGATGTCCCAGTCATAGCAATGTCTTCGTGGTCCGGGTACAATGTTTAAGGAAGTATTGTTGTTGCAGTCTAGCCGGCATGTCCCGCAGCGTGACTGTGGCGGTGGCGTACATCATGTCGGTGACGCCGCTGACATGGCGCGAGGCGCTGAAGGTAGTGCGAGCCGGCCGCGCGGTCGCCAACCCCAACCTAGGCTTCCAGCGGCAACTGCAGGACTTCGAGACTTATAAGCTTGTTGAGGTATTGACGACTTCTTTACATATTGGACGCTCGTGCTTGATACCGAAATACAAGTAGAGTGGTAAAAACAACGGGTACATACGGCTCTTTACGATGTATTAAGAAATCTCGGTACGATTTCGAAGGAAAATATTCGCATTTGTAGTAGACAAATCAGGATCTAGTATGAGTTCCGATAGTTTACGAGCTCGATCAAACTGACAGTTTTTCCCGTACATTTTACTAGTTTTTGGTAGTTACCGCTAGGGGCGCTGGTGTGAAATGTATGGAGAAAACTGACAGTTTGATCGAGCTCTTAAACAATCGGAACTCGTACTAGACCCCCTGTGCAGATGTCTATAGGCAACCGTCTCGTTACCAAGTTCAATATAGGTACAGCCGATAAAGTATCGGAAACCTACCTATAAGCTACCTAAATACAATAATGTCTATGGGGTACGGACGTGAGAATACATGTTACTATCCTGAATAGCTTACCCATCAAAATATGCAATGCGCTAAATGCTAAAAATTTTACAAACGTGTTAAAAGATATATGATTCATATTATGATTCCCCGAAAGTGGCCTTTTTAGACCCGCTGTTCTACCGATATTGTGTCAAATTATACCGCTATTAAACCCAATGTAAACAAATGTAAATATTATAGTCATAAATATATCTTCTATACTTATAATAAAACTGTAACAGGTCCAATTCTGTACATTGAAAATATTTTGAAAATTATATTTGGAGGGCATTCTATAACCGATACTTAAGCCAAAAATGTTTTTATTTTTATTTTTGTCTGTCTGTCTGTCTGTCTGTCTGTCTGTCTGTATCTCGGCTGAGCATCACGCCGAAACTACTGGATGGTTTGAAACGAAACTTGGCATGATTTGAGTTAATACTCCGAGGTAGGACATAGGATACTTTTTATCCCGACATTCGGCACGGGTTCCCTTGGGAGAGGGGACTAAAGTCAAAATGTGTACTTGCGGTTATACGCTTGCTCCGATTTTAACAATTTTTCATTATAATTATAATAAATATTTGTAAGGGAACACTCATAGACTTGGAAATCGATCAGGTTAAGCAACGTTAGGTGAGGTCATTAAATAGATGGGTGACCGTTTAACGCCATTTGAACTAAACGTCTCCGTGCTTCGGAGGGCAAGTACAAAGTGGGTTCAAGTTTTTAACCGACTTTAAATTTTTTTTATTCTATGCGAATGTATATTATTGAAAGTTTAGTTAACGTAAACACAGTGCGGGCGGAGCTGCGTGGGTCAGCTAGTAATAAATAAGAATAAAAAACAGATATTAGTAGTTAGCTAAGCGGATCGCTGAATTACACTTATTGTTAAGCTAGCCCATCTAGAGAAGATTAAGCTATATAAGCTGATGCACTCTGTCACGTGTTTCCTGCAGCTATCAGAAATTGCCAAAGCCAAAGCCCCAAAAAATGTATAGGTACGTATTATTTGCGGAATTATTTGAAGTGAATGAAAAAGTCACGTGACGACGCCACGTTTTCTAAGCTTTCTTTTATAACATGAGCACGTTAGGTCTCGTTTACGGAAACGCGGGGCGTCGCGCGTCGCGTGTGGCGTGGCGTCTCGCGGCGCGTCGGACGTTTTTATTGTTTACGTAGCGGCGGCGCGTGAAGCGGCGCGTATCATCGCACGCGTAAACACAAACGTATAGCAATATATGATGCTGTTTATAGAGACGCGGGGCGGGAAGAGTGGCGGTGCCCGCCGCTGCGCTCGCGGCGGGCACCGCCGCGTGCAACGGCGGTGCAACTCACTTTTTAACATACAATTTTCAACTAAAAAAAAAATCGATCATATCATACTCCATTGCGATGGTGACTACGTCTGTGTTGCATGATTACCAAATAGACTGGCAGAAGGTTCCGCCACAGGCATCGCTTCATCGAGAATCGCCGCTGCGTGCGCCGCCGCGATGAACGCCGCGTGAGACGCGGCGATGCCATCCGCGGGCGCCGCCGTAAAACACGCTCCATTTCAAGCAAACGCGTGTAAAATCGCTTCTCCGTAAACACACTCATACAACGCCCTACATTAGAATTTAGTGCGGGCCGCGCCGCCACACGCGACGCGCGACGCCCCGCGTCTCCGTAAATGAGGCCTTAGGCCGTGGTCGCCGTAACGTCGGCTGTTTTTTGCGCATTCCACCGCATACACAAATCAATACCAACTTTAATTAATGATACAGCCGAATCGGAGCCAAATTGTTCCACGCGAATAGCAACGGTTATGAGGTTGAAATCGGAATGATTACGAACCCAATGATAAGCAATTTCTAGTTATAAATCGTAGACCCTATTTAATAAATTATTGATTTTGAATAAAAATATTATAGTACGCTAACTGCCACATTTTGATAAGAAGTGCCCTTCCCAACGGACAGCTATATTACACATTTTTGTTTGGAGACAGAATATCTGACACTGCGGTTGTACTTACATTGATGGCCTCTAGCACAAGACATCTACTACATTTACCTACCTTATTTTGTTTTCGCCCCGAACCTTCAGTGTGTGTGCTCAATCCTACACAAAGTCAGTTCTAATGTGGCTCTCGTTATCAGAAAAAATCTCCATAAAAAATATTCATTTTTAGGGTTCCATACCTAAAAGGTAAAAAAAGGAACCCTTATGGTGAGACTTCGTCTGTCTGTCACAAACATATATATTTCAAGAACCGCTAACGCTATCGATTTGAAACTTGGAATAATTTTAGATCTTTTTTACCCGCATACAACGCAAATGAAGAAAATATATTTTTACTTTTACTTTTTTTATAATGGGGGTCGAAATAGGTCATCAAAATTTCAAAGTGAGACTACTATATCGAGTGGGGTATCACATGAAAGGGCTTCATTTGCACATTTCAAAACAGATTTTTATTTTGGCTTATGTGACTTAGTTTTTGGCTGATAATCAAAAATGTCAAAAAAAATACCGTTCCCCCCTTATCTCCGAAGTTTGTGGAGGGAAAAATCTGAAATAATTATGGGTTATGCATGTCTATCTATATTTTACAGGAAAAATAAAATGATCTTTCTAAAAAGTACAGTTTTTTAGTAATCCTAAAAAAACCTCGACACACAAACTTAGTTTTGCGGATTGTTTTTTTTGCTATCTGAGGTGTTACATGAATAGTAAAATTACTTTAATACATCCAAAGATGGTATGGAACCCTCGGTGCGCGAGTCCGACTCGCACTTGACCGGTATTAAATGAATAATGCTCTTTTAATGACTGATTTAATGCCTTCGTGTATCGGTGTAGGTACTAATAGGTCCCCTGGACCTTTGGGGGATCAACCGGGGTATGTGGGATTCTTACCCACTTTATCCTCTGCGGCTGTCGCATCGGCCCATGGGACCCCTCTCATCTCAACCTAAGCTCTTCGATCCGCCACCGGTGGCGCATTACGGCCCCGGGAACCTGTCCCGGTGCTCACGGGGACGGGACTCGCAGCCCCGCCGCCGTCCTCGAAGTAGCTAGTACCGAACCTAGCTAATACCGAAAATGAGGTTTCTACGTCGATAACTACGTCATACTCCACACCGAACTGTCAAGATTACGAAGTCTTGGCAAATCGTGCTAAGCCTGCAGGTGCGGCCCGCTATGGTTGCGATGTCATCGCACCACCTACGTTTATTTAGCGCCTGTCGCGGAGCCGTGGAGCGTCTCGTAAGTCCTTATATTACAGGTAGATATATTTCTTATCGTCCAGGAAAGAAGACGATTAAAGGAACGCTACCCGTCCCTAGCACTCGCCGATAGAGACCTGTCGGAGTGCCGCGTCATGCTAGACTCGTATCAGACGATGCTGAACCAACGCACCATCTGCGAGGGCAAGTGCGCCATGGGCCGACAATGTCCAACTGGTAAGACATCACCTGACGTAATTTATATCGGCACTATTACAATAATCGATATACTATATCGATGATTACAATATTTAATATCTGTTTCTCCTATGATATCGATTCTAAAATCAATCGTTTACTGAGTGTTTTATGCTCATCCGTCCATGCGTTCATAGCATTTGTTTCTAGATCCAAATTGTACAAAGAACAAACTTACGCTGAGAATGGGAGGAATGGATGTATGAAATTTTTGGGCATCCCTTTGTTTATCCGTTTAGATACGAATCAGCAATGAACGAACGTTGATTTGGCTTACGAATAGTTCAAATTTTCCTATTATCTATTTGTTGTTATGGAGAGATGCTGCAAATTCACACTTGAAAGTTCAATCTCCTTTGATCGTCAATTTCACCTGTTGATTTCTGAGCTCCAATTTGAATGCCTTAACTAAAAACTGGTAAGAACGTACATTCTGCAACATAACAAATAAAATAAAACGTTACAACGACCGTTAGCTCCATCGAGGCGAGTATAATAAAATCAAAAGAGCCAGACTGGTGAAGCCACTGTTTATTTTCTTTGTTTCTTCTTATATTTCTAACAAGTATCTAAAGTTAGAGTATATTCAACATTTAGAATTCGTAACTTGTTAAGTCTTATACATTACTTCAGCTTGACTGTTTACCGCCTCCTCATTGCTTCTTGTTTTGCTGTGTGAGTCTTTCAATAGCCAATTGTAATACCTGTTAGGTCAACGATCAGTTAATTAAACAACGTCTGACAATGTTAGTCCTAAGATGAGTGATCGTTTAGTGGCATTTGAACTGAGGGGTCTCCGACTCTCTGTGCTTCGATAAGCACATAAAACGTCGTTCCCCGTTGTCGACTACGCAACAGTCTTAACCATGTCTAAGGGTAGTTTAAACAACACTCACACTAGGTTATCCACTTAACATACCTCATTTTAATCTTTTAAGTTTTATTTATTACTCAATAGGATTTCAAGGAAGTTTATTCCTTCCTTTTTTACTCTCCTCACTACTTTTAGTTTTACACCACTTACCTTAATCATACTATTCTTGTTATATTCCTTCATCATGGGAACAATTGTTGGTCAATTTTTTTTTCAATTTTTGTTTCTGTGATTCGACATAATTCCATAATGCAAATAATATCGAATCTCTTGAAATTGATATTGGCTCATATAGGCATACAAAGCTGTAACTAATACAAGTACACTTCGCTTGCTAGGCATATATTGCCTCTATTAATACGATCATACATGGCTTGCAAGGCATTATGTATGTCTCTAATAACTAACACAAGCACGCTATAGGTATTGAGTTTACTACATTTGGTGATGATAAAAGTGAGAAGCCCACATTATATATTTATTGGATATAAGGTATTAAAAACCGTTCGTTTAATAGTGTTTTAGTTTCGCAGTAAAAGAAGTGCATACCACTCATATAGGTTTATTATTATGGTTTCAGATCCCTCATCTGTGATGCGATGACTCAAACAATCCAGATATTAACATTTTTTTTGTTCACCTACTTGTTCATATTTTCAACAAAAATTACTTCGCTTTGAATAATCTATCTCGATTTGCTTAGCTCAATTGTGTTTATACTTGGTGGATGATGTAATTTAAGAAATGAGGTTGTTGTTTCATAATATTTTAAACTTAAATAAACCCACCACCATAGAGTTAATGGTGATGACAAATGTATAGTCTAAATTCAGAAATTGGATGTTCATTAATAATAATACAACAGATAATAAATGTGATAATTATTTTAGAAGTGCGCAGTTTACGATACAAATTGCAAAACTTAGGTAACTAACTTCTACAAAATTTTCTGATTCTCCAACCGGACAGCCAGTCAGCAAAATAAGTTTGAGGTCCTATAATAAAGTTCTTACCAACGATATACCAAAGCCACAAAGTATGTTACTGCGAGTAGTGCGTCAAATACTTAGTAGGTACTCAATGTGTTTCATACCATACGTTTTTATAAGTACATATATCGTCAGCCAATCACAGATTTGGTTACACTCAATTGATTACTGATTCAGCAATTCTCCTAGGGCAATCGATCGACTATATATGGAGATGTATGTAATTATAAATTATTGATAGTATGTAAATTAATTTTAATAAGTATAAAATTGAGCTGATTTATACATTCTTTCAAATATTCTCTCCTTGGAAAATAACCATTTTGGAAGATCGATCGAATCGAACGCTTGACTGAAGTAATTCCCTCAAATAGGTTCCCTTTTGAAGTGTAATACCTCAGAGACCTGTAAAACCTTTTATTATAGGTAAAAAGTATTCGCGGCACGTGTGTTCCAATTTAGCTGAACGACTTAAAGTGCCTTAGTGCCTAATTTTAATTCAATGTTTGGTGATGCTCTCTATTTTCGGGCAATCTCATAACTGGACGTAATACGATTATACCTACGACTACGCCTAGAAAACTAATAATTCCCCATGTAGACCGCGCAATTTGTAATGATGTAAAATGGATAAATTATGCTAATCGGACCAAATCAATAGTAAAAGGACTATATTTCTTTGTACCTATTAGTGAATTAATCTTATTAATTAAAAATTACGGAGAAACTTGTTTCTATGTTTTAATATTCTTAATCTTAACCCTTAAGCACTGACATATGAGTTTTGTAACAATGCCACTGATAAAGGTCTCGGAGACTCCTACGAAGAAAATAGGTTAAAAAATATGCTAGAAGGTATTTTATCAACATACGTTTTTACTATTTTTAAAAATTGAATACAATAGCACAGTTAAACACCAAATTCCGTAATTCCTTTAGCAACACCACCTGTTTAAGGCACTTTATTAGTCCTTAAAACAAAATAAAATAAAAAATGTTTCTCAAATCAACAAATAATCTGTACTTATACATAAAGAAAAATATGGGATTCCTTTATCTTCCGCAATTTTGATAAAGCACCTTTTTATCCAACTTCAAAGAGGAAGCTGTTCTCAATTCGTCCCGTATGTATTTTTTACCTATTACTTTTATTTATTTTGTGATCTATTTTTATATTGGTATTTGATGGAAACATTATACTTTGAACTTAAGTAGCCTGTTCACGGCACTATACGCTTGATACACACTTTTTGAAGAATAAAATAAATATATATAATATTAGTATATACTTATATAATTTTTATTATGTATGACTGATACTACACACAAATGTATAACGTATATTATACACAAGTAACCTACCTATTATTTACTAAACACTTGCATGTGCAAGGTCTGGTATAATTGGCTTAGAATATTGTTTTACTTCGCTTTATAAGTACTCACCGCCCTCGTTTACGTTCACTAGTAAATCTAAGGAAACCTGTCGTCATAGCCTCTTCCCTTAGAAAATACTTACCGTAGTTTAATAATGATTAAGCCAATTTTTCATTTATTTTTTTCTTTTATACTTACCTACTTACCTTCTTTTGACCGACCTAGAGTTTGATCAGTTCCCACCTAGGAAACAGGTTTTTACCGATATTATTAGATAAACGTAATACATATTTAAAATTAAGTATATATATTTTTTTTAATATCAGAATCTGTTAAGTTATCATATCTGTTTGGGTTGTCATACAAGCTCTACCGAGTTTGAGATCTGTATGGCCAAATCAAATTCCACCAATCGTGTGGCGCGGTACGGCTTTACGTACAGGTCAGGCGCCAAGTGATTGGCGGAATTCAAATTTACATTGTTTATCATTTAGTTACTGGTCAACTTAGTGGATGGGTTGTTCAAGCTGCCTAGACTTGGCTTAACAACTGGTGTATAGCTGATAACAACCGGAACCAACTTTTTACGTGTCCTCCGAAGCAAGATTACGTTTAGATTAAATGCCACTAAACGTTCACCTATCTAGAAACTCACCTTGCTTAACCTACTGATCATTTTCCGAACAGTGATTGCAACTGGCTATGAGCGATATTAATCTCAAGAGTTGATCTACAAATGACCGTGTATAGATTGTCCCAGGATATTATTATACCAATGCCGACGACGGGTTTCTGACTAGTTACCGGCACTAGCACACTAGTCGTTATATCTGCACCACACCACTATAGCGGTACTGTCACGTTCTCTCACGTCAGGAGTGTGCAGAACAGGATCGAAGAGACAACCGCGGCCTCGGAAGCCGTCGATCGCAGCGGGTGGCGGGGAAGGCGCAGGGATGAGACGGTCACCTTCGACGTTGTCGACCACGTCCACGGCGTCAGGTTACCGGCCGAGGTCATCCCCGGCCGGATTGTACAGTTATACTGGAGGTACGGCATGAATTCTTCAGCTTATATTTCCTTTTTCTTTATACATCTTTTAGAGACTATACACTAGCCGTCCAGGTAGGTGTACTACCGAACTGTCAGATATTCTGCCACCAAGCAGCAGTAGGTATGTAAATATTACTGTGTCCTGCTATGAAGGGCGGTAGCTGGTGAAATTATCGGACACATACAGCCTTACTTATAAACGATGGTTAAATTTTATGCAACACATAATAGCTATTTAAAAATATTTTTTACTTATAAACGATGTTTATCCCTAATACGTTGCATAACAGCTTGCTAAAGTAGCTGTCAAATTAAACAGCGGCCGACCCTTGTTTAGAAGCTTACTAACACGTTATGTAACAATATGGCGGTTCTCTATCAGCTGATTCAGTCAGTCGCGCTTGCATTGTGATTTGTATCGATCGATGCATAGAGTTTATATATTAAGAAGTAAAATGGCAACATTTTGTAATTCAATTCGACAAATAAGAAGCTAGGTTGTCAAATTCAAATTTGGAAGCATAGAACACAAATCAGTACTATAGAATGATTATTTTTAAGTAAGAACCGTAGGCACCGGTAAGAACATCAAAATACATAAATATCAGGTACACGACAATAGGTATTTTACCATCAGCTGTATTTATCGACATTTGAAAGAAAGAATTTGTGACACACAATTAACAATCAAAAAAATAGAACAAAAAAATAAATAAATAAAAATATTAATAAGTAAGTTAGGTAGTTACATACTTTAACAAAATTGTGCGTCACAAAATGGTTCCAACTCAACAAAAATGCTGATCGTACACGCAACCAGTGGTGATCTTCCGTTTCGTTGTTTCGTCCGTGTTCGTTTCCGTCCAGCGCTGATTTGCGCTTGTGACAGATCAAACCCATCACTACTTATCACTTACATATCAATATAACTCTTATAATGTAACTTTCAATAGTTCAATTCACCTTCCCTCTGAGTAAAATCTGCCTACACTTTGTTTAAGGGGATCATAGACAAACGCGTACTCTATTCTTAATATATAAACTCTATGCATCGATCGATACAAATTACAATGCAAGTGCAACTGACTGAATCAGCTGATAGAGAACCGCCATATTGTTACATAACGTGCTATTAAGCTTCTAAACAAGGGTCGGCCGCTGTTTAATTTGACAGCTACTTTAGCAAGCTGTTATGCAACGTATTAGGGATAAACATCGTTTATAAGTAAAAAATATTTTTAAATAGCTATTATGTGTTGCATAAAATTTAACCATCGTTTATAAGTAAGGCTGTAAGTAGTTATTTGGTTGCTAAGACGGTGATTAGTAGATTTTTATAAGTAAGGCTGATAATATCTAATGTCTTAAGGGTCGGCAACGCGCTAGTGATTTAACTGGTGTTGCTAGCGTCTATAGGTTGCGATGACTGTTTACCAACAGGCGGGCCGCACGCTTGCCATCTTGGTAGTAAAAAAATACAAGCAAGAAGTTCATGGAAAGCGACATTCTGCACTGCAGCTCGTCACACATTGGTTATTAATTAAGTCTCTCGAGCCCAGTAAATTCATCAGTAATTTAATAAATAAAAAAAAAAAGTAAATTCACGCAACGTTTTATTTTTAATGCAACCTAACCAAAAACTTGTTAATTCAGTAGTGCAGTAGAATATCTTTCTACATTGCGGTGGTACATACTTTATTGTCGATGGGAAAGCTTCAAAAGATACATATTTATTGCCGAACCTACAAACGTCTATTAAAGTAAATGATGATTAATCCATTTTTTGAAATCGGATTATTTCGACACTCGAATCCAATTGATACTTAATACGCTGATAGTGTGTAGAGATAACAATTATCTCGTATTCAATAATCGAAATTAATCACAATTGGATCCGACAGTCGAAATAAATATGTAGATTTTAAAAAGTGGTTTAATTTAATTCGAATTAGAGTTAATTGGGGTTTGTGAGTGCGGCAGTTAGATCATAAAGCTTCAGAAGATACGGCCTGCATTGGCGGAAGCAGGGTTATGACGCTGTGGACAGTCTTTGGGTACTCTGTTCGGAACGGTGGACAACAAAAGGGACCTATTAGCAAGAAAATTAAGAAGGAGTTATCGCCGCAGCTCCGTCACGGCCGACCCGCTCCGCGTCCGGTCTGAGTGTGACACGCGTGACGGATCCTGTAGGAGGCGGCACGGCGATGGCGGTGGGCGGCACTGAGTACTCCCGGCGCCGCGCCGCCTCAGCCCCGGCCACGCCGGCCATGTCGCCGGCTTCTTCCCCGCCCGGATCACCGCATAGAGCACTCCACAGGTCAGTCTATGGAATACGCCGTCTATGGATTTCGGTGACTTTGGGAGGACGGCAGCGGAGTTGTAACCATGGCTATGGTGCGTCCCTCGGCGGCAGGCTCAAAGGCAAAGCATTGAACACCTGGTGCAGATCCCATCGGAGATCCCTTGTTTCCCCTCACATGTGACAATGCGTCAGCCACGGGGGTTTTAGTGGGAAAAAGTCTCACATACCCTAGTTAACCCCCACAGGTCACACGGACCTACTGAAGGTTTTCCCCTTGAATATAAATACGGGGAAAAGTGGGATAGTTGCCCCAGGGTAGTTGCCTCGATTGTAATTTCTCTAGTTTGGGGGATGACCACATGTTATTTTATTTATCTTTCGAAAGACTACAAGTACCACTAAGTTGACCGTGTTGCATGTCTCTGTGCGATTGCATGGAAAGGCAAGGTGAAATCAAAGTTTTTGCGGGATAGATGGCCTTTTTTTTCAGCAGGGCATCTATCCTAAACGTAATTTACATAGGCAATTATCCCCTATATGGGATAGATGCCCCAAAATTTAGAGGTCCGCAAAAATCGCCAATACTCTGGAATATCAAAGATAATTGTTTTTCCTTTCATAAGTTTGAAGATAATAAACCAAAGTATCTCTCCGTATTACAAGTAAAGAATTTTGCTTTTATAACTGAGAGATATAAAGTAATTTCAAAAAGTGTGGCAACTATCCCACTTTTACCCAATAATGTATGTTAATGTCTGTAACGACCGATTGGTTACCCGTTAGCCCGTAGCAGCGTAGTGACTGCAAGCATACTGCGGGTATTACTGGTGTCTATTTCCGCCATAAATAACACTGAATGACTGTAGATTTAATTTTTATTTCAACGCATGTTTCTTAATATTTACTTTCGTTTTTATTGCACGTAAAATTTTTTGTTACCTCGTAAATAGGGGCGGTTGTTCTTGGGTGGTGCCCACGGTACAATGGGATCCGGACTCGATGTAGCGACGGAATCATCGCCCCCTCGGAGAGGTTTAATCACAGCGCTCACACCCACACGGCACAAGGTCATTTCATTGTTTCTTTTGTTTCCCCGCTTGCTTAACACTCGCCTTGCAATTCATGTGGTTTTTTTTCAGATATTTTCTTATGTTTGACAGTTCAGATATTTTCTTATGGTCAATAGTCGTTAAAAAATTACTAACAATACACATTTAATCCACTCGATTTTCTCGTGTGTCGTTTGAACTTATAGATTTGGTAAATGAAATGCTTTTCCTGGCTACTGTTTGCTAAACGACTCCTTATTGACTGAATCTAATCTTATTTAATATCATACTTCGATACGGCCACAGCGACCAATCTTTCACAAGATCAGTTGGGAGATATTATTTCCTCTCACAAATTCCGATGCAACGGGAAGGAACACCGCAACGAACGGGGAGATAGGTATCATGCGTTGGACCGACTTTTTACACGCCCATCCAACGCGTGTTTCCAGATATTCAGATGATCGGCCTGCATTCTCCTTACCAGTAAAGGACAAATACGCAAAGTTTATGCTCCCCGGGATTCGAACCCGCGACGTCCGGTTTCCAAAGCAGGTTTCCCGCTGCGCCACGGAGACTACCAATATATAACTACGAGTACTATAAAATACCAACTTCCTCGACGAATATATTGACCATCTTTCCCTAGTTTCAACAATAGCGATTCCCAGTCGTATGGTAATTAGTGTTTCGAGGAACATACAAATCATGGTTGAATAACAAATAATCTTCCCGATGTAGCGGAATTAATGAAGCATAGTATAAATAATAGCCATTACAGACTACATAGCTATGAAAACGGATTCTGTTTATATTTGCAAATCTGTGTAGCTTATCCATCTGCAAATGGACGGCTCGACGACTCCCTCTTGTATTGTTAAAATAAATACAAACATATTTTCTGCGAATCCGTTTTACTCTCGACATAAAATATGTAAATGCCAAGAGTATTTTAACAGATACGCGACAAGTCGGGCCACAAAATGCCTACTTATACCTACGGCGCAGTTTGAAGGGTTAATGTGTACTAATATCACTATATATACGACACATAAATATATATTATAGCGTACGTGGCGCAGCGAGGAACCGCTTTACATACGTGAGGGGGTTCGAATCGGGCAGGGAGCAACAACCTTCTGTAGCTGTGATTTAATGGCTAAGACAATGCAGGCCGATTACCAGATTTTTTGGAACGAAGATCATCCCTGTGTCGGATGGATATTTTAAAAGGTCTTCTCCTCAGGTATGGTGAGAGTAAAGAAAGAGAGAGTGCGCTTGTGTCTACGCAAGCACTTGTGCACTATAATATCTCCCGCGTAGATGGCAAATCTTGTGAAAGATTGGCTGCTGTCCTATCGTCGAGGACATTATTATTATTAAATTTTATAACTTAGTCTAGTCTTTTATGCTTTAAAAACGATATAAATTCCGCAGTAATTTTTAAGGCATCGCGACTCAGTCATAGGTAGGTAGGTACAAAGTATCACAAAATCGAAAGATCTATACGTAACGTATGCCTATGCATACCCATGTGACCATCCCATCCCTGAATTCATATTTAACGAACGAGAGGGCATGACCCGTCATAAAATTTTACGTCTTGCTGACATCAAGTTTGAATGACATGTTTGAATTGAATAATTTCAGCTTTTATGTTCCAAATATAGGTAGACCTTCAAGTGTACTTAAATTAAATACCTATCCTGAGAAATATTAGAAAGTTATCACTTTTTTTGTCGTGGAAGAAACCATCCGAGAGAAAAAGGTACCCGGGCTCCGTAAAAAAAGGTCTCCGTAAGGGTGGAGGCCAGAACACACTAAAATGTCTCCGGTTTTATTTTTACTACTTAAAAGCTAGTTCTTGACTGCAGTCCCACCTGATGTGAAGCGGCGATTGCCTTCATTATAGTTTTGTTCGGACCACTCCGGCACAAAATACTGAGAGTACAGAAGGCAAGCTTCATCATACAACGGGCGCCCGGGCGCTCGAGCAACGCACACATAGATAGCGCTCACGGACACGAATTCTTGGCGAGCGCGAATGCCGTCCGCTTCCAAACACTTGTCTTCCGTTCTTCCTGTTTTATTCTCAACAATCAATCAAAAAACTAGATACGAGTGCCACTATCACGATAGTTTTTTCACATAAGCCAGAGTTAATAAACCTAGCGCGACCGCCGAGCATAGGTATGAAAAGCGAGGTACATACATGAGCTTGCCTTCTGTACTCTCAGTATTTTGTGACTCCGGGGACTCTACAATGCCGAACGGTCGCTAGAGCATACAAAAGTGCACGCTCCCCTCAATACCCTCGCTATACTCGCGACGACCGGCGCAGGGCCCTACACACTAAACGCCGCCGAGCAGTACTTAGTGTCCGCTAATGAAACATCTATCTCATCCCTTAGTATAAATGTTGTATAGATATGTACATTACAAGTTAGAGATAGCGATTTAATGTCAATAACTCTGTCTGAAAAAGTTGAAATGCACAAAATACATTACATAATTAAAATACAGACTACTGAATAAAATTTGAAGAAATATAATAAGTAGGTACTTATATTTTTAGGGATCCATCATTATCAGTGGGTTCCATACATAAAAGGTAAAAAAGGAACCCTTATGGTGTGACTTCGTCTGTGTGTCTCCCCGGATCTACGATTTTCTCGAACCGGGCCAGAAACTTGATAGTGGCGCCCTCCCTTCAGCGTTTGAGAAATTACTTAAAAAAACTCAAATCTCAAATCGATGTGGGCCTGTGTGGCGGCTTTTTCTAACAAGTCGAAGATGAGCCAACCAGGCTTTCGTATGCTAGACGCTTTGTGGAGCGATTTATTTATTTTGAATCATATTATATTAAGTATGATTTTGGCGCCCCCCCGAAACTGCCGCCCGGGGCCGGTGCCCTGGTTTGTTCCCCCTATAGATCCGGGCCTGGTGTCTGTCACACCTATTATATATTTCAGGAACCACTGATGCTATCTATTTGAAATTTGGAAAAGTTTTAGAGCTTACTTACCTAACCTAATCGCAATAGAAAAAAAATATAGGGCCCCAAATGGAGGGTCAAAATTTCAAAGTGAGACTACTATATCGAGTGGGGTGTCATAAGAAAGGCTTAATTTTCACATTTCAAACCCGATTTTTATTTTTGGTTTATATCATGTGGTTTGTGGATTATAATCAACAATGTCAAAAAGTTATGACTTTTTTATTTTGTGCATTTAGCATTTTGTGCATAATTATGTTGACAGCAAAATATTTTGATTTTTTTCAGATCGCGCGCCGTGCAGCGGTGCTCGTAGCAGGAATCATACGACGTCCAACATCCGCCCAGTGTCATCCGCTGACATCCGCCTGCTTGCATTATACGTCGTTACGGCATTGTATCAACGCGTGATATATGAAAAACTGGAAAGTATCGTCGTAACTTTATGAAGTGTAAGAGTATCTCTGTGAAAAAAGTATGTGATTGCAATAAATTCTAAAATTGTTTGCTTTTAGGGCCATACCACACTAGGAATTGCTAGCGTGCTTCTAGTGGGGCGATCGACCTCGTCTTCGCCACGTGTGCTTAGCGGGCTCGTCGCGAGATCACGAGAGTACGGTAGTCACAACGGATCTCATTGTGTCTGAAGTTAGGTTTTGCGAACCATTGCGCAAGTACAATCGTGAGTTATACACAATACAAAAACACAAAAATAGCTACTGCGCAGCGTCTTGCAGCCAACTTCAGACACACAAAGATCGGTTGTGACTACTGTACCTAGCTACATTATTGTACCAAACTTGCATGTGAACTGTCATGTCGGTAGTGCTACTGTCTCTGCAGGGGCCAAAAGTAACATTACTTAAACACCGCCATAGGAACTGGTAGTAGGGCCCCAGATATTTTTGAAAATATATTCTGGGTCAATCCACATACGGTTATCTCCACCCCGTCTCAAGCTAGGCAGAGCCTGTTATGGGAATCAGACAACTACTAAAATATCCTTTTTTGTAAATAAGAACACCGGGAATCGAATCCACGATATACTGGGTAGCGGTCTAACCACTATAACAAAAGGCCTGTATGAAGTACTAATCCATGAAGTTTATAGTAATATTTTGACCAATATTATAATTCCTATTTCACATTACTTAAGTACATATAAGTTGATCGATCATCAGGGTTAGATACATATGACGTAAGTAATAAGTACTCCCCGTAGAAACGTTATTTTACAACACTTCATACTGCTCTACAGTACTCTACACCTAGCCTCCATGGCGCAGTGGGAAACCGCTTGCTTTGTAAACCGGAGGTCGCGGGTTCGAATCCTGCGGGGGGCAACAAATTTGAGTAGTTGTTCCTTACTGGCTAGGACAATGCAGGCCGATCACCTGATTGTCTGTTAAGTAAGATGATCCATGCGTCGGATGGGCATGTAAAAAGTCGGTCCTGCGCCTAACCTCTCCCCGGTCGTGTCGGTCTTCCGTCCCATCGGATTATGAGAGGTATTATATAAAGGAAGATAGAGTGCACTTGTGTCTACGCAAGCGCTTGTGCACTATAATATCTCCTGCGTACATGGCTGATCTTGTGAAAGATTGGCCGCTGTGGTCGTTTCGGCCAGGAGGACATTATTATTACTCTACACCACTCTGTCAAGATTGGCAAGACGTGATCTGAGTAATTATTATTCGTGATTTCGCTGCGTACCTATTTGCGCGCGGCATTTTCGTCAAGTGATCGTCTTGCTGGAAGCTGACTCGCCAATCGCTAATGTGTTATCGCCCTTACTTCTTTATCAGTCAACGTCGCAATTATTAGTACGTGCGACTATATGCGGTACCTACCTATAATTAATTATGTATTTGATAACAATGTGTGTATCGATTCATATGCTAGATTACCATGGTTTCAAACTTTCAAATTCGAAATGTAGTAGATATGATGTAAGAACACGGCTGCGCGCCCAAGCCAAGACAGATTTAGGACAAGAGTTTATATGTTTGGGAAACACGGTATTCAAGTTGTTGGCAAGTTTTTGTCTCAGTCTGTAGCAGTCAAGAGTAAGGGATACATCACCGCTTTGATTTAGCGGTGAATATTGTATTGCTAATTATTTTTGGATTAGAATGAGGTTGCTATCTATTGCACTTAGAAATATTGTTGTTAAAAATACAGATTGCAACAAAAGTATTGCTACGAAGATAACAGTAATTCAGAGAACGATAAACAATAAATGCTATTTGTTATAAACGTACGGATTGCAATTGCCACATAATTTGTTAATTACACAAGGGACTTGAAGTGATGAAAAGTAAGATTACTATAAATTAATTAGCAATGAGACGAATAGGTATAATATCGTCGGTCTGGCTGGGTCAGATGTTTATTATTCAATTTCTACTTCTAAACCTATCTATATAGCTTATAATTTAGAATTACCTATATCTAAAAAAACTAAAATATATATCTTTCAAACAATACAACAGGTAACATAATAAACGAAAGACCTCGCGCAATTGTAATTATCATCGCAATGGACCTCAGATACCCAATTTAAAATAACTTCAACTAAGTATATTAATAAAATGATTTTTTTAAGTTTATTAGGTCTATCCATGTTAATTTTACAAAATTTTGTAGCGTACGAAACGTAGGTAATTAAATAAATGATCTAATCCAGGCTTGCACTTATTATGTTACATGTTGTATACGAACGATAAGCACCTTCTATGTTCTAAGTAGGTATTGAGAGAAATAAGTAAGAAAATTAGGTATGTAATTATATTATTATTTATTGTAGCTTAACAAGAGAGAAGACTATTTTCCATGTCTAATAACGACCAACGATTTCTACTATACCTACTTAAGTCCTTTTGGTAGCATGTCAAATGGACGTCTGATAGAAAACTTAAAATAGTAGAAAATTATACTGTATCCTTTTTTATATAGCTTATTCTTCGATTTGGACTTTTATGAGTGAGAGCGTGAAAATGCCTGCAAGCGTTCTAGGTAGTAATTGCTCAAAATGGAAAACTGAATCCGTTCCTAGAAAGCACAGCACAATTTTATTTTGTAGCTGAGCATTACAGTTTGATTGCTCGCTGAATAAGCTCACTATAGGCTCACAATGTTTCTAATGTACACTTGAACTAAGGTCGAATATGTTGTGACTTTTGCATATCTCTCTTTCTCATCTTTGTAACAGGGCTTAGCCTGATTTAGAAAATTGTGATTTAGATGCCTTTAGCACGGTGGCGTAAGTATACGTTCATTAATATAATGATATTATTATTTTGTATACATATGTAATGCTGCCACTGTAGCTTTGTTATAACTCGGTCGTAAGAGTGTAAATATTTACGTAATGTTAATATATTTCTCTTACAAAATTTGTTTTGCTTAGATAGATTCTGAAAATGACTTTTTGGAAAATTTGAATTTGTAAGTATGCTGGCGTGAGTTTTGAATTTTGATGCGTATTTGGGGATAAGAAAACAATACCTAATTAATGATAAGCACATGTCGAGTTAGGCTGTTTTTATATGTTTTGGGAAAATCCATGTCACAGAATGGGGCAGGTAGGTACGTTAAAGAATACTCAAATGGTAGGACGAACAGGTTTCTTGTGTGTGAAATAACTAAATTCATTGAATTGAATGCCATTGTATATTTTTATGTAGGTACATAAATATATCAAACAAGGCAAAGATCATTGTATACATTAAGTACTCTTGCTTTGTTCAAAGTTAGATTTTTATTATATCGAAAAAGTTTGCTACGTCTATCAGTTAAAAAACGCAATAGGTATACTTATAACATAACGCATAAATAAAATGTATGGACAAATAACAATATTTTCAGAATATATTTTTCGTCGTTTTAATGTTTTTTGGGTTTAAAATATTCATGTAAACCGTTCGTATAAATCACTTTGTGATCAGCAGTGTAGTTCATTCTCTTGTAATACAACACAATTACTTATCAATGCCGAGACAGTATAGTAGTGGCGAAGGGTTCATACAACTCGATTCCTACCGGCTTCGATTTGAAAGCAGGCGTTTATTACAATGACAAGAAAGAAACATTTACTTAACATAACATTAAAACTATTCTAGTTTGGAATCGCTTGGGATTTACAGATACTAAGTAACTCTATCAAAACAAGAAATATATACTTAATATTGTTCAATACGAAAAACATACCTATGGGTAGTTGCAATAAAGGTAAACGTGGAAATTGTGTTTTGTTAACACTTACTCATCATGTTCTTAAAACAAACTAAGCAAAGTAGAGCAATACAGAAATCTAATGAAAATAATAATATCCTGGGTGTACTGGACCGTTTACAAAACCCGGCTTACTCTTTACAAAAATTGACCCTTCGCCACTGCAGTATAGGTAGTCCTCACATACTTATCTAATATGTTTTATTATTCTTAAGGAAAAACAACATATTTATGTTTTATAAAATTTTATATTTATGTTGTGCACAGAAGTTTAAGATTAGAATACATATTTAATAAAGCAATAAAATTCATATTATTATGTGAGATTGCATAGCAAAATGGAAAATATGTATATTGTATGTAAACTGTGAATATTTTTAATATAAATTTTAACGAATATTTTCTTTGTTTTATTAATTGATAAGATTCCAATAGTTTACTTACAAAACCTTTATTTATTGCGATAATAAAACAAACGTATTATGTCAATATCATTATTTATTTATACATTTACTTAAAAACTCGGAGCTAAAACATTTTAATTAATAAAATATCTATAACGTTATCCATGTTAAATAGTTTTTCAACAATCAATCATACTAAACATATACTTGTTACCCTTTTCTATTTCTGTTACAAAAATAATTTATTAACTATCAGGGAATGCTAGTTCACTACATTGGCTTTATGTCGGTTAAATACATAACAAAACATGCAAGACTATACACAAATACCATACAAGAATTACTTAGAACAATAATTACTAAAAACTTGGCGTAGCACAACCGTGCACCTATTATCGCTTTATATTAGGCTAGCCACACACCTTCAAGAATATTGTCAATATTCTACAACCCGTGCCGTGCGGCTTAAGTGTGCATCTGGCGCTGTGACGTCGCATTTCAAAGAAGTACACACACACTACACAGTTAAGTCGGGCGGGTTGTGGAATATTGACAATATTATTGACAGTGTGCGGCGAGCCTTAAACCAACTATAGTCGACAAGGATGCCTCCTTCCTCGATATTTTGCTGTAATAAAAATAATTGACGTATATATGTAGGTATATACTACAACATAAACTATTGCATTTTTCAAGTATATCTGTGAAGTTTTTACTTTCAACTACCCGTATTTGTTGTGTAATGTACATAATTGTCTTGTTTTTAGATATTCGTATTTTTTGTGACAGTAATAAAATACTGTAAAAAAATGATATCGTACCTAAAATACGATGACCCCTACCATAGGTAGATACTACAAAAAAATCTATTGCATTCTTAGGCCCAATTCACGCCAGAAGAGCAGCGGCCAGAAGCGGCGCGGCACGCATTTTCACTGTGAAAGAATTTTAAACTTTATCTACAATACGTAAGGCCCAATTCACACCAGAAGAGCAGCGGCCGGAAGCGGCGCGGCGCGCACTTTCACTGTGAAAGAATTTTAAACTTTATCTACAATACGTAAAAGACCAGTATCGCTTGAAAAGCTCAAAGAAGCCGCGCGGCTGCGCGGGCATCCGCGCGACTGCTCGAGCGGCCGCGCGACTGCGCAGGCATCCGTGCGGCTCCGGGGATGTTTTAATGTACTCGACAAAACTGTATACTTGAAACTATCAAATGAAATATTTTTCACACCACCTGCTCGAATTCTAGAATTAACTCTCTCGCTTCGCTTAGGAGTTTTAACTCTATACTACCTCGCTGCGCTCGGGAGTTACTAGTATCCTTCGATAAGCTCGCTATTCAATTTAACGCCCGCGTCATAAGACACTGCTTTATCCCCTTGGTGCATAAACTACTTGTTCGGTGCAGCGTCCCAAGTCCCAAGCTGGGTCATCCAAACCACCAACCAATGAAGGAATTATTAGTGTTAGTGCGCGTATTACTGAAAATAAGTGTAGTGAACAACAATATTGTAAAATACCAATGGTGCATAGAGTATATAAAAGTATAACTCCAATGCCTAGGAAGGCAAGCTTTACATAGGGACTCTTAAGTCGTAAACATAAAATTCAAACTAGTTTGTCAATAGCATAAGGACTCAATGCCATCACCTTGATTTCATGCCCATACATATTTCACCAAACATCATTCATCTTTCTCCCCTGGGAGCATGCACGATGCAGAGTGACCGTATAATTTGATGCGTATGCATTTTACTCGGCACGCGTAGCCTAATTAAACTCTTCATCAGTTCGCATATTATATCGGTGGCAAGAAAACCGCGCGTGCTCACTAATTAATTTTATTGATACAATTCATTAATTTAGTTAAGATAATAAATTCAGTTGTTATCTTAACTAAGCTTATCATTTCCAAAACTTTAATATCGTACGGTTTACCAAGAAATCATACACTACTATAATTTTTCAAAAATCCTATGAAAGGGAACCTCGTTTTTCCGTCCACTGTGCGGCGCGAGTCCCCGGAGCCGCACGGATGCCCGCGCAGTCGCGCGGACGCTCGCGCAGCCGCGGGCGGCTGCTTTGATGAGTCGCGCAGCCGCCCGCGACTGCTCGTGCCGGCGCGGGCAGCCGCGCGGCTTCTTTGAACTTTTCAAGCGATACTGGTCTTTTACGTATTGTAAGATAAAGTTTAAAATTCTTTCACAGCGAAAGTGCGCGCCGCGCCGCTTACTCTAAGTCGCGCCGCTTCCGGCCGCTGTTCTTCTGGTGGGAATTGGGCCGTAGGGTGTAGGAACCATCGATCTATTCTTTGGTTTTATTCTTTGGTCTATCGAGCTTTGGTTTTATTCTTTCCGGTACTTATATCTTAATTTTTATACACTAATGTAGCTGGTGAAATTATCGGACACAAAAGACTTAAATGTAAAACAACAGAAATAGACCATTTGAAATGTACACAAAATTATTAGAACTACAAAATAAAATTTAAGATAAGGAATCCTAAGAATTACCTAATCCTAAATTATTTTTACAGATATTGAGATAAAGATGGGTAAAGTTGATAAAATACACAAGAAATTCTATTGTCATAAAATTGTATATGTACTATCGCGGACACGAACGCTGTACCAGTTTTCATTCAAAATTGTTTGTACGACGTTACGTGTGGTTACCCGTCCGCACGTATTTTGTTATCGTATCGTGTATCGTCCTAAACGTGGTACATTCGTTCGTAACCGCGAGAGTACTTACATAAATGTACGCAAAACAAATCTTTGGTTTTTTTGGAGGATAAGTAGGTATCAAATACACACATCAAAAGTGTCTAGGGATCAACATATATTTTTGCAATAACTTTTCTCCTGATTGATATTAATTAAAATTTTCTTTAAGGATTCATCAAATAAAGTGTTTTCGTTTGTCACAGTAACGATAAACCAAGTCACCTTTGCATTAATAAAGAAATTTGCCATTTTCCTAATAAAGGGATTTTTGACATTTGAACCACTAACACAAAAGTTCGAAAAAAAGACTGAAATAACAGTTTTCTTTAAAATTTTATTGGGTAACTTAAACAATTAATAATCCGTGTTTCTACCGCGAACACTAACAACACAAGAACATCGGTTTGGCATACTCAAAATGAGTTCATCCAAATCACGCTGTGGAATGGCCGCCCATGTTCGTTGCAACAACAAAAAAAGGTCTTCTTGCGACTGGATACCCTCCATATTCGGCAGAGCTCTTCTCTGTAGCATATCCCATGCATGCTCAATCGGGTTCAAGTCTGGCGACTGAGCAGGCCAGGGCAGGACATTGATGTTAGCTGCGGCGAGAGTCTGTCTTACAACTCTTGCGGTGTGCGGTCGTGCATTATCATGCATTAACTGAAATAAGGGACCGATTTGCACTTGTAGAGGAACGATGACGTCTGATACAATCGTCTCAGCATAAATTTGAGCGTTGAGGTTGCCTCTGATCCAAATCAACTCAGTTCTTCCGCCGATCCAAATACCCGCCCATACCATGATGGTTCCACCACTATAAGGATGGACTTCCTGGCAGGATTTTAATCGCTGTTGGCGTCCAGGGGTTCTCCAGTGTCGTATACGTCTTGTATCCGGTCTCATACCAAAACGAGACTCATCAGAAAAGCACACGAAACGCCATTGTTCTTCTGCCCAATTTCTGTGTTCAAGAGCCCATTGATATCGAATCCTACGATTGTGCATTGCTATAGGTGGTACCCGTAGCGGTCTTCGGGAATGAAGGTTCACTTCATGCAAGCGGTTTCTGACTGTTTGGTCGCTAATTAAGTTCCCTGAAGAGTGATGAAGCCTCACGGCTAACATCATGGCAGTTATTGTTGGAGCTCTTCGAGTTAAGATTTGAATATATCGGTCTTGTCTCCGTGTGGTGCAGCGATACCGTCCTCCATGGCGCTCAGCCACGGTACCAGTGCTTCGGTAACGTGTCCAAAGTCGACTGATAACACTCTGACTTGTATTCAGAGCTAAAGCCACAGTACGTTGCCGGGAACCAGCTTCTATCATTCCCACGGCTCTGAGCATTTCTTCCCTGCTTAAATGACGTCGCGTCGCCGCTCCATAATAACGTTGGTTTTAATCAGTAGTAGGGAAACAGTAGCACTAATAATGTCTTCAATGCGTTGTATGTTTTTATAGGGAAAATATTGACAGCTGATTTTCATCTTTTACTCGAATTTGATTCACAGTTCCTGATTCAAATTATGAAATGCACCAAAAAGGATCCATATAAATTTATAAAATCATAAATTTATTACAAAGCCACATCTCAATCTTAAGAAATCCGCTTAAAAATGCTTGATCCCTAGACACTTTTGATGTGTGTATTAGCAAGATAATTTCTGTTGAATAAATATGCTGTTTGACACAAGTACCTATCCAAAATGAATCAGTTTTTACGAGTAAGATAAATTTCTTATCTTCGATTGGCCTAATTCTAACACATTTTTATCTAGGCTTGTCTTGGACGGCGAAGCATACACATTGAAAGTAAGAAAGGAAGCAATGGGCAAGAAATAACATTCCAGTAGATATTCAATAATCCAACAACTAACTTTAAGATTTTGTAGGTTTTGTTACGGAAAAGGCAGGCACCTAATTGAGGGGGCTAAAAGCAAAAGCGCCACTGTCCAAGATTTTTTTTTGGCGAAAAGTAGCAAAAACGTTTATCGTATTAAAGGAACTTAAAATAATCAGATAACTGATTCATCTAAGATCATAGATCATTTTAGTGGTTATTAATAAAATAACACTCAAATCATGGAAACAAGCCTATTATTAGGGAAAAAATGAAATTTATTACAGGACAGTAATATTTTTGCATCTGAGCGTTTGGGACAGTGGCACTGTTGCACCTAATACATTTGCTTTACTCACAAAAAATCATCTACCGCCAATACAAAAGTGTCATGGCCGACCGTTCTGTGATTACTGTGATTGGCCAATTTGGACAGTAGCGTATTTGCTTCTCAAACGATATTTTAAACCCGTTTATATAGAAAATCTGTCCCATAGGGGACAGTGCTAACATTGTAATCAAACGAGTTGAACCATTCGATAGGTTTCAAAATTCTCTACCAGATGGCATTCTTAGTTCAGTTTGAGCCAAAATGGACAGTGGCGCTTTTGCTTTTAGCCCCGTCAATTAATTTAATTTCGGCTTTTCTCGCAATATTACACACGTGACCTTGTAAAACGCTGTAGTTTTACTGATTTTATTTAAATAAATAAAGAACCTATGTACTATCGCGGACACGAACGGTGTACCAGTTTTCAATCGTTTGAACGACAGATGTTACGTGCCCGTACCTTACCTCGTCCGCACGTATTTTGGGCCGGCACATGCAAGCGAGTATCGTCTTAAGGTGATATACCGCTTGTGACCGCGAGAGTACATTGAGTTGATTTTCTATAGGTCTACAGTGAGATATTAACTTATTTATTTATAATTATTATTTTCCTGTACACTTTTTTAAAGATATTTTATAGAGACAGGCCGACTAATTAGTTCAGTAGTTATAGGCAAAACCAACAATAATAATTCTAAGTAAATAGGTTAGTAATACGTTTTCAAACATGAGTTCATCAGGCCAAATTATGTTTTCCGGCTGGCTTAAGTTATTTATCTACGTATCGTCCTTCATTCCTAACAAAAACTGGTCGATAATCGGTCGGTTTACGCCTAATATTCACCCCTCGTCGGTCGGTCCATAGTTAAGTGTGTGGTAGTCCACCCATCTCTATTTTGTCTTAATCACAATTTACACAACTATACAATCTTAATACCTATATTTATCGAGCCAATTGTCACCGTGGTGGGTTCAACACTTTAATTCGAAAGGCAATCTATATTTATATTAATTTATTTACTATCGCAGAAATGTTGACATGATAATTAAAATGGTAAATTGCTAAAGATGAAACACAACACAAAACACATATTCAACAACAAAACATTGATTTGTCAACACGAACCAACAAAACTATTGAATATACTTACACATTTAACTATGTACTTAGGTATATGAAAAAAAAAATATACAGACGAATTGAGAACCTCCTCCTGTTTTGAAGTCTGTTAAAAATAGGGTTCCATCCACATCGACATTTTTAAAATCTTAATAACTAGCCTCAGGAGAATCATAAAAATAGATTTTTGGTTTAAAAACGATTCGGCCAGTGCGGCAAGTATTATTTTAGATTTTGTTGATATTCGAGTGAGCTCGTTTTATGGGATCTCTCAGTTTTTTTTGTATAATTGAATCTTGAACACACTATTGAGAAGTCAGGGGGTCAGGTTTAACGAGCGAGAAGTCAGGGGGTCTAGTACGAGCTCCGATAGTTTACAAACTGTCAGTTTTCTCCATACATTTCACAACAGCGCCCCTAGCGGTAACTATCAAGAACTAGTAAAATGTACGGGCAAAAACTGTCAGTTTGATCGAGCTCGTAAACTATCGGAACTCGTACTAGACCCCCTGAAGTGCTTTTCGAAGCGGGAAGAAAACTTCCACTAATCGAGCGACTACTGAACTGAGTCACGGTCTCTCGAAATATCAAGAGGGTAGACATTGTCAAGTAACAATAACAAACTACCTATATTTGCAGCACGACACGCTATAATAGCTTTCCATCGTTTCATTTCTCACGTGCGTCTTGTCCCTTTATCCTCGCTACTTCGCACAATCTGACTTCAGTTGAAGGAACAATAATACAAATAATTATTGTTCCTTTAATAGTTCATTCAGTAGTAATAATCGTCAAAATCCACGATTTAGCGAATGCAAAAAAAAAATTCGTTGGGAAAAGAACAACGCAAAGAAAAAGACAAATAAAAAAACCAACGAAGTCAAAAAAACGACATAGAAAGAACAACGAAGGGTAAAAAACAAAGAAGGGAAAAGACACACCAAAATGGGCATAGCGTGCCAATGAGTTACTTTTAGAACCAGAGAGAAAGCTTTCTACAATCGATTCACTCTGACAGTTGAATCTTAAATTGTTTGAATTGGAACATTTTTAGGTAGCTATATGTCTCTATAGCTATATTAGCAGCTGCTGCTGGTAGATATTTCCCGTGGATTAGAATTGCATCCCCCCATCTCCTCTCGTTGGGTGTCGTAAGAGGCGACTAAGCGAGAACAGGAACACGGGCAGTAGCGTCTTTCTTTTATCTTCCACCTACTGCGATCCCCAAGCCGCCTGCCAAGCGTGAGGATTATGGCAACCGCTCCCTTCTAAGGGGGAAGTCTTTGTTCAGCAGTGGACGTGTATCGGCTGCTAATGATGATGATGATATCTCTCTGGTCCTAATATCTCTCATGTCTACCGTGTCGCGCATAAAAGACGGTGGCGGTGGTGTCGCTGCACGTTCACTGGAACTCGTCGTCGGAGCTGAGCAGCGTGGTCTTCTCGTGGTAGTTGGTCGCCTGGCTGATGGTGGCCACACGCTGCGGCGGCGGGCGGGGCGGCGCCGCGCTACCACCACCGCCCGCGGCCCCACACCCTCCCCCGCGCATCACTGCGCAATACACAATGTCAGCGGTTCTAGCTAGAGGAATATTTTCATACCCTAAACTCCGTTTTAAACGAACTTGTAAGCGATTACAAATTATTATTTTGCACCTCAATAACTATACAGATTAACAGACAATTGGTACGGCCGTAACTCCTGTGTTCATACATTTATTGTTCCAACTTTGATCTTGTAAAGAAAAACGGGGTAAGTATACTGTTAAATTGGGGTGGCAGCAAAACTAGTTTGTTGATACAATTTTGTTTTTGCTGTCGCGGTTTATTGTCAATGTACGGGTGGTTTTCGACCGCATAATAAAGTTGTAATCGTTTTCAAGTTTATTTGAAATGTAGTATGTACAGGAATGTTCTTGACTGATACTTCAAGGAAAATTATTTTTATTTTTGGTACTTATTTAAAAAAAGTGTATGCGTATAGATACATACTTGTAGTCGTGTAGTGTGCAGGTGATTTTATGTTGTTTTAGTGACCACAAGTAAGTGCATATTGTGGATAGACTAAGTCCATATTTACAATAAGTACATATTATAGTGTGGTGTTGTTAAAGCGACACACACACACACACACACACACACACAAGCACGTGCACACGCACAAGCACATGCACACGCACACGCGCACACACACACTTTTGAAATTTTAGCTGGCCTTTGGATTCATAGGGTCGAAAGTAAGTAACTGTAACTTGCCAGTGTAGGCCTAATATAACCACTAATAAGTTTCAAATTTCAATGACATAGTATGCAGTGAAATATATGCAAACATAAATGTGCTAATTACGTTAAATACCATGAAATGTTAGCTAACATTCTTGTTACAAAAGCATGCTAGCAAATAAACAAATAAAAAGCGTAGAAGAATTCAAAGTATCTTCTTACCTGTTCCTCCTAGGTATTTTAGGCCAAATTAATTTTAGTTCGATCTTCTTCGACATGTCTGTGTGTTCTACTCTAACTTAAGGCCCATTTACACGATACCAGTTTCTTGCATGTTCCATACAATAATATCGAATCAATAATTGCCTTGCATCCTCTGAACAACATGTCACATTCTTGCTCTACTGGGCAAGATTTGCATTCAATAATTACATCTAATTTTTTAACTAGTATCCGCGTGTAAACAGTTACTTACAATTCTTGAAGGTCAAATATTGCGCTTCATTTATTGCATTTAATTATTGTTCTTGTATGTACAAGAAAATGGCATCATGTAAATCAGTCTTTATTTGGAATTACAAAAGAGAATGAGACAAACTGACTGCCTTTTAAGCGTCACTCATAAGAGTTAATGACATTATATATATTTTTATAATGTAATCTTAATTTTGTAATGTAACTTTGTGCAGATGAATGGTTCAATAAATGCTCTCTATGATAGGTAATCTTTATTAGTAAAAGGCGAAAAATACAAGTGGTTTTTTTGTTTATTCTAACTGTGGCAGGTAAACTATACAAAGTAATTATTTAAACTTATATCTAACCAGCATTACTAGATTTGAATTTGAATCGAAAACTATTGTTAGTTGTTGAAAATAATCTCTATAATTATGTATATAAAATAATATTATGATAATACAATTTGAAGTAATAAAATCAGTATGGCTTCACAGGTTGCTATTTTCTTTTTAATTATATTAAGTTATTGTATTTAAGCGTTTGTTACAAAGCGGTGGCGACTCGCGTCAATAATGTGGACAAGATGGCAAATATGAAATGCCACTCTTTGGTCTGGCGAAATGTGGATTTTAATTGCAAACAAAAAATTCCGTAAAAAAAGTAAAAAAAAATCAACCCGATAAATGCCAAATACTCCTAAAAAAGTAAGCCGTAACATTTCTCGACTAATTTTTGAATTCTAGCATTTAACTAAGGATCAAATCCTGTAACTATAAGACAATTAACAAAATAAAAATACATAAAAAAAAAGAATTATAATCACAGAAAATAAAACATTTACACGCTAATTATTACACAACACATATTAAGGCATAAGTACAAAGTAAATACTACGGCAATGAGTAGTCCGAATAATAATTTCTTTTTTTTTTATAAACAGTGAAGAGTTTCGTAAGTCAAATATAATTTTCACGAATAACTTGTGCAATATTTATCATATTAACATTCTTCATGCTTTATTTACTTTTGCCTTCGAGATTTTTTTAATACAAAAACTCTACTCAATCACTTTCTAAATCCGCTGCCATTATTTTCTTCGGTAAAGAAACGAAATAGGTGATGCACATGAAAATAAACTGTCGTCTCCTTCAGTTATTTTAGTAGACATATTTCCTTCAATAATTTTTTTGTCAGCTTAGAGCGTTTCTTCTTTTACTAAATTATGGTTTCTATCAAATAGTGAGGATTTCGGCAGTGTCATATTTTATAGTTAAATAGCAATTGCAAAATAAAGTACTTATAATATCAAGTAATAAATCAAGTATAATATCAAGAGTTAACGAAAATTGTCAAATTTGTGTTCACGGTCGCTATCGCCAGGATGGCGATCGCCAGCGAACCCAATTCTTCTACAGACGTAATAATAAATAAATTTTTTTTTTTTCTCTATGGTCCAAAGTACTTAAATACCTTTGCTTTATAATAATAAAAAAGAAATTAAGCACTAAACATACAACAAGCAGTCAACATAATATATTACGAAACTCTTACAACTGTTAAACCTAAGTTTAAAATTGAAAAATATAAACATTATTCTGTGTTTGTTTCGAAATATATAATTTTAATAAATACGAGCCTTCCATTGTGTCACTTACCTAGGGTTCCTTTTGTTAAAAAATTCGTTATGCGTTTCGGACTAGCCAAATACCTCAACATTAATAAAAATATGGTGACCGAGCATAGAGATTTTATTGCAAAAAAAAAATAAACCTCATTAATTTATAAAATGAGGATTTTTTGTATGTGTATGAATGAAAAAACATTTCCATCACAGATACTGTAGTAGAATTTAAAATTTTAAGATAACTTGATGTTAAATCTTTGTTATGTCGAAATATTACTATGATACTCTCGAATTTCATGTGCTACTGTCAGTTTTAGGGCGATCACAAATTGATTGTAGGTTTGGAATTTTGTAACCTCGTTACGAGTTTACGTGATTCAACATTTTCATAAAACGTTCGTACTCAACATTCGATTTTTTTATTCAAATGGAGACTTTTTCGGTAACAAAGATTCACCGCGATTTCATTTTATCTTTTTTTACTAACTTTTTTTATAAATAGGGTTTTTAATTATTTGCAGCCAGCATCATTTTTGTTTTAAAACATTTTTTTTAAATATTATCTGCTACAATCAGACTCCATTATTGAATTATTATCGCGTCTCTTAGTGTCGATTTCAATATAAAATCTTTACTAAGGAAAGGGACAACTAACGGATACTGAGTGCAGTACAACAGGTGTTCCAATAAGTAATCAACTTATATTTGATTACACGATAAAGTTAGTAGTGGCATAAAATTCGAGAAGTGTTTACATTCTATCGTTCGCTACAATTTATTAAATGAAATAACATTGTTAGTGATGTTCCCATGCTCGGGCATAAATGTTTTATTATTATATGTATAAACAGACAGACAATGCACTTCATGCAGAGCACGGCTATGGCAGAGCTTATAGTTTTTCATAAGGCAGTTGAGAAGTAACATCTGAAAGAAAATAAAAAATAAAAAGGACCTGGCCGACTAGAAATAAATGTGAGTTCATAAAAAAAATTAAGAAAAATAATTGTATCTGTGTAAAAAAGTGTATACCTATTCTGTTGATTGAACTTTTAATTTTATGATCACAGTAGTGTATCGTGAGTGTGTGTGTAGACTCTTGAGAATGTAATAAAGTTATTCTATGTTTTTTTTTAATTTCTACTGTTACATTGCGATCATAAATAGCACTATTTACTCTATATCTACACTCCAAACCAAATAAGCTTGACCGCGATTACAACTGTATTATGCAGTCATAAAACACCCCCGCTGTATATTTGACCGTTAACGCGGCAGCAAAAAAATGTTGGTAATACAAAGTTGTTTTTGCTGACGCGCCTAGTTGACAATGTATGCGTTATGTAGTTATTGAGCCGCAAACGAACTTGTAATCGCGTTCAAGCTTATTTGGTATGGAGTGTAACTACACGTAGGATGGTATAGCGTACAGTATTATATGCAAATAAAATGCGAGCAGGCGGCAATGGGCATGCGCAACACAGCTAGCTGTGACGTCATCACTCACCGGAGCTGTACTGCGTGTACTGCTGGTACTGCGGATGGAAGTTGTGGAACGCGTCCGTCATTATGTCTTTAGGGTTTATTGTCTCCTGAAAATTAACGAAAAGTATTGTTGTATTTTTTTAAATTGCATTAAATATTTCAATTCAATAGCATTTGTTGTTGCAGAAACAAAACGGTGTGACAGACAGAGGAAGTTGTTTTCACCCTTAATTATGCAACCCTATAAAACAAAAATCCATTCTCAAACGGAAAAATAATTCATTTAAACAAGGCACTAGATTGATTGTGTTCAGTATTTTTTTTTAAATGCGGTTTTAATTTTACTCTCTTTTATTGTGTACTAGAAAAAATATCGATATCGACTATGCGAAGTCACATCACTAGGAATTGCCATGTCGACCTGTTGGGGACTATAAGATAGGAACCGGCGTACGGGCGCCCCCTCGGAGACCGACTACCATTCTACGATTTTTTTTTTCGACTACGATTTTTTATTTAAAATTATCTGCATACTATGATGTGGACCTTATTTTGCAGAGATTAAGCGTTATTTTTAAATTAATTTGAATTTATATTTGAATGTTAATGTACTGTCGCGGTCACAAACATTGTACTGGTTTTCAATCAAAATCGTTTGAACGACATTACGTGCGCTTACCTCGCCCGCGCGTATTTTGGGGCCGTCTCGTGCAAGCAATTATCGTCCTAAAGATGATCAAGCTCGTGACCGCAACCGTACAACATGCAAGAGGCGTGTTGCTTACCATTAGGCGAATTAATCTTGCTTGGCACTTCACAAGGGTTAAATAAAATAAAAAACTAAAAATCATTTGGTCGAGGCGTGCGTACCTTGAGGCTGTTGGAGATGGACTGCATAGTAACGGAGCGGTGCGGGTCGCGCTGCGCGTGCGCATACACGGACGCAGGGAAGGCGTAGCGCAGCGCCACGGCCGCCGCCAACATCTCGATACAGATCAGGAAGTTCTGGTAGCCCGCGGACACCGTACCCGCCGTGGTTGGAGAGTTATCCGCGGTCATTATAGGCGATATCACCTCCGCTTTCTCCAGGATGGCCAGGGCGACGCCTGATCGAACGATACTATTGGTGAGTGGGACGCGCTAACGACTATACTCGCATTATTATTTACGACATTATTGACGGGCCCGTTGGTCTAGTGGTCAGACACCCTGCCTGCTAACCGATGGGTCGTGGGTTCGATTCCCGCCAAGTGTCTGGGTGTTGTTTATCTATATAAGTATGTATTTACAAAAAAAAAAGTATATAAGTATTAGTATCAGTTATCTGGTTTCCATAGTACAGGCTCTGCCTAGTTTGGGATCGGATGACCGTGTGTGGATTGTCTTAAGATATTATTATTATTTCAAATAAACTTGAAAACGGTTACAACTTAATTATGCGGTCCTCAAATACGCTCTGTGTATATTACACAATGTAACGCATCGATATAATATATAAACTAGATTTGGTGTCACGTTTCAAGAAGTGGTAGCGAGAAATAGCGCTCTTGTGTCGCTATTTCTTTACAAGCCACATCCTGACAAATTTATTTTTGCCGATAGGAGTGTCGCTACTGTCTATACGAAATTGTCAATCTACAAGTCATTATCATCATAAAATCGTTAGTTCAAGTTTCCGCCACCAGCACAGATAAGTTTGCAACTTCCGCGACCACATTTTAGATGTCATTTTGTTCGTGAATGTTTATCTAGTTTATAACTATATTATATCGATGATGTAACGCAATAACAAAAACGCTTTGGTAATACAGAGTTGTTTTTGCGGCCACGCCAAGTTGATAGCGTAGGCGTTAGTTATTAAATCGCCAACGAATTTGTAATTGTTTCTAAGTTCATTTGAAGTGGATAGGATCAGATCGGTCGTCGGACTTACAGTTTTATAAACACCCGAACACGCACGCGTCATTAAAGTGGACATAATAATTAACTTTATGCGAGAACAAATTTCTAGTGTACGCTCAGATGTCTTTTGATTGTTACCCGAATACGGAACGGAGGCAGGGTTATGAATTTAAAAAGAATGTATGTATGTATGTTCATCTGTTCCCGCATATCTTCTAATCTACTTAACATAATTTGACAAGTAGGGTGTCGTTAGAAGCGTCTTGATTGTCCGCTGGTTATAGGCTATATAATATCACATTATTAGACTGCGATTTTATCCGTAGTCGGGTTTTAGTTTTTAAAACTTATTACTTGTTTAGCAGATGTATGTGATAGGATGCGCAGAAAAACCGTCCTGGAAAGGTTAAATTATATAAGGTTTTTCGGGCACATTCTGGACAATCAGCCCTAAGAGATCTTGCAGGATGATTTATTTTTCCCAAACAAGATAGAAGAAGATAGACGTATAGGTATACGTTGTTCGATGTACTTACAGGTGACTGATAAAATGCACCTCACTCCATACCGTTCTCTCAATGGATGAGCATGCAGCAAGAAATGACTAATGGCCGGTTTCTGAGGTACTTTTATCGATAGTTTATCTATTCGTTAGCGCTATTGGTTCGATAACTTGACACATTACGTTTCCGAACCACACATCGTCACATAAAGACCGTTTAAACTTGGCTCAATTTAACTGACCAACTTGTGCAGTTTATTGGTCCGATAACTAAAGTTATTTTACGAATTAACGTTAACCAATTATATTGTTTTCAACATCAAAATTTGACGTTGTTGAGGTTGAGGCTGGCGCAGCGTGCGCGCGCAGTGATCCTGCGCAAAGTTGCATTTTTGTGTCACTTTGTTTACGCAGCACTAGCGCTACGAGAGTTAACGGCGTTTGGTCACAACTACACTACTTACGATGAATTTTATTGATTATTACTTAATTAATATCATTCTTAGGCACCTATTTATACCGGAAAAAATGTTAATAAAAATAGGAATTGGTAATATTGCCAATATAAAACTTTAAAATCTATTTTAAATTCGATCTGAGAAAAAGACCCATCTAGCGTCGAATTATTGCACTGCTTATCGGTGTCATAGTTATTGAATAGATTTCCGTGTACTCAGAAACTCAGTGACAGTTAAACGAACTTTATCATATAAGTACACAACTTTATTAAACCAATAGCTAATGAACAGTTAACTGAGATCTCCAGAAACCGGTCATAAATCTATAACTAAATAAATCAACATATTATACAACACTGACCTTGCCAGAACGACAGGAAAATGACGGACTTGACGGTGAAGAACTTGAGCACCGGGTCGAAGGGCTTGAGCATCTCTCGCGTGGCTCCCAGGAACAAGAACAGGCCGTACAACGCCAGGCTCACGGAGAAGTTGTACACGATCGTGATGTAGATGTAGCCGCCGTTAGGTGACCAGTCGCCGTCGTGGTAGTGCCCCGCAGACTACGACAACATTCAGGTTTTAAGCTAAGAGGAGCTAATTTTAGTGAAGTTTTGCCCTATGTTCTGTTAAGAATTTTTGGTGACTCATGCGTACAGATAAATAGTCTGTATCTATTGCTTGTGCCCAGATCTTACTGTGAAGACTTGCATGTCGATTCAGCTGGAAGTTTCGAAATGATACTCATTTCAATACTGCTGTCAATTTGTCGTCCTGCATGTCTCTCTAAAAGATTGTTGTTTTCGGGTGTGAAGGGCACTGTAGCTGGTTAAATAATCGGACTTTAAGAGACTTAAAAATTGTGTTTTGAATGACGAGTGGCAGTACACTGCCGATGTCTATGGGCAAGCGTGTCGCTATTCTATTCTATTCTATTGTTGGTGGCTAAGAATCGGGCCCGGTAAACCACCGGAACGCACTTCGACCCAGTTGGATCCATTGTGCATGCCCTAGCCCTTACTCTGTAGCTGGCGTGTCGAAGAGTTCCCTCAGGTACGCAACGATTGCACCAGCCTGGAGCTGTACATAATCATCTGGTGTAGGATATGCTACTCCCAGATGACCCAACCTACGTCTCGCAAGAGCGTCGCAACCACACAATATGTGTCGCATTGACTCTTTTCCACTTTTACAAAATCTGCAAGTGTCAATAGTACTTAGCCTCATTTTGTAAAGGTAAAGCGTGTCGCTAAGGCCTCTGCCTCGAATTTTGCGGGCAGCGGGGCGGCGGCGCGGGCAGACACCGGCCGCGCCACTGCCGCGCCGATTTTACGCCCCGCTGCCCGCAAGATTCGAGGCAGAGGCCTAACGATCAGGTGAACGTCTTGCTCGACTCGTTGAAGTTGATTAAAAAAAGGGATGGGACAATTTCATACACGGTCAGCTAATCCAAAACAGTATGGCAACCAGACAACTGATACAAATACTACTAATTATTGTAAACACATACTTATAAATAAATAACACCCAGACACCTGGTGAGAATTGAAACCACGACCAGCATAACCCCTATTCTTTTTTTTTCGCTCTGGATACGTGCCTTGCCTTTGAGCCCGCCGCCGGGAGGCGCATTGTAAACCCCCAACCCCGTGAGCACCGTGTCTGGTTCCCGGAACCAGACACGGTGCTCACGGGGACGGTGGTCGCAACCCCACCGCTGTCTTCCTCGGAGTCGCCGCCGTACTCAATGGGCGTCCTAGGGCCCACACCCCGAACGTCCAGCGACTCTGAAGGACCAGCATAACCCCCTTTTTTTTCACGCGGGGGATATCTTCAAAATATCCCCGAGAGCTGTGGGGCTCGACCGAGGTATGTGGGATTCTTACCCACTAAGACGCGGCTGTCGCATCGGTACATGAGGGGGGTAGGTCTCTCCTGTGGGATCTGTACCAGGGACCCCTCAGTGCCTTGCCTTTGAGTCGACGCCGAGGGGAGCATTGTAGCCCCCCGGGAACCTGTCACGGTACTCACGGGGACGGGGGACGCAACCCCGCTTCCGTCCTCCTCGGAGTCGCCGCCGTACACAATGGGCGTCCTAACCCACACCCGGAACATCCAGCGACTCCGAAGGACCAGCATAAACCCTAGACCAACGGGCCAGTCGATTATAGAACCACATCAAATCACAGTCAGACAATGATTTACCTGCAAGAATATAATGATGAACGCGCACACTGGCTTCACAAGACAGAACTGCAGCGTGGCCTGCTTGCAGAAGCGCAGGAAACCGATGGTGTAGGTGGCTCCGTTGAGGCAACAGGTACCATTGACGCAAGACGCACGCACTGGCCGCCCACGCAACTCAGACATTATGTTCCCCTCGCCGCCGAGATACTCGTAACATAGTGATAGGAAACTGTATATCACCAACGCTGGAACCCGTGACAAATGTTCAATTAAATTTCACTTGTCTCAGGTGGGTAGCAAGCAGCAATATAGAAACACTTCTGAATTCCGGTATGCAGGGCACTGTAGCTGGTGAAATTACCGAACACAAGAGACTTAAAATGCCTTTAGGGTCGAAAATGCGCTAGTAATTCTTCTGCTGCGGTGACTGCGGCCGCGTGCACAAAATATAGATATTTTGTGGCCGCGTGTTTGTTTGCCAACTTGGGTTGTGCTTATAAAAAAAAAATTGTAAGAAAACCAATGTTCTTGAGCCAGTGGTGGCGTCTATCGGTTCCGTCGTTAGACTACTGTGTTTAGTGGCAAATTCAATCGTATTTTAAGTATATGTTACATTTTAATTTGGTATTAGGTAGCGTGAACATTTAACATTTTTTTGTCGGTTTTAATTGTTGAAATAACATTTCAACTTATAGTACTCTTTTAAATAAAAATAGAGCCATCAGAATTACTCTACAAATATGTCAGAGTTCTCCTCTCGTTGGGTGTCGTAAGAGGTGACTAAGCGAGAACAGGAAGACGGGCAGCAGCGTCTTTCTTTTGGATTTATCTTCCATCTGTACTGCGATCCCCAAGCCGCTTGCCAAGCGTGGGTTTGGGAAAGGCCTTTGTGCAGCAGTGGACGTCTATCGGCTGGTAATCAATGATGTCAGAGTTATGAACTAACAGCTGCAAATCCCATTGGGGAGCACTCTATGCCGAATGATGCCAATCGACGCGACAGTCGCACTGTTTTAGTGCAATATGAATCCCACATATCCTATTTTCTTGTCGGACTCTATTAGATCACATGAAGGTTAAGTAGCATCTGAACTGACCGAAGCATTTATTCATACACATTTTTGGTAACCCTGACCTACAAGTCTAAATCACGAACAAAAGAATCGAAAATTGGAGAGCTGAATTTATAATTAGCTAATTATTATGTATAGAATAACAGTAAATAGTAGATATTGTTAGAGATTGCAAAAGATAGTTTGGAACAAAACAAAAAGGGTGATATACATGCTCGGTATGGTCAAAAAATTTTGCACGCTTTCATGGCCAAATAAGGTTGCCGACCTTGTGACATGGCATGCTTCCGTTAAACTCGGTGTGAAGCAGCTATCATGACCTAACGTTTACGTAATCGATATTCTGATGGTTTAGCTAATTAATCGTTAGAGGTATTACTCGATGCATGAATGTGCATCTTTTTTTAAATTCGATATTAGCTTTCTTAATAAAAAAATTCTTAAGGCGGCCTTGTGAATAAAAAGTGCATATTACTTCAATAAAAGCTTCTGCATATATATACCTACTAACCGCCAGAAACATACAACAAATGAAGATGACCGTTGTCTGACTGTATTTATCAAACCAATTTACTCAATCAAACACACGTTAGTGACACCCACACGACATACTGTTAACAGTATACTTTGTATTGTATTAAATGTTCGCATTGTGATATTTAAAAACTTTTTCATGGGTTCCTTTGCGATTAGGACTATCTATAAGTCTTTTAAGAGTTAAGAATTTCATCAGTGTCCTTTACAGTCTCTTAAAGAAGAGACTTTTTTACCTTTTAATCAATTTTACTTTACTAACAAATTATAGAAAGGGCACAGAACTTCAGATCTAATAATGGGAAGAACGGTCCAAAATAAAATTTATAAAGAAGTTAATTAGTATGAATCTAATATTAAAGGAATTGTAATTACCTTCATAACAGTCCCTGACGGTGAAAAAGTACACATAGTATGAGTTTCCATTGAAGAACAACAGTGAGATCCAACTGTAGCAGCCGTATATTGGAACGATAAACAATATACGCACTATCCAACGCTGCTCCGATGGATTGCTGTACCAGCGTAGGTGCTGGTAGATCTGCAATAGAAATGAAACATTATTAAGATAGAATAGCAGTGAGGTTCCAGACAAAGGACTAACTAAACTAAAACTCGTTACTCTTACAGCTGAAAGAGGAGCTATTAACTGCGTAGGTATTATCTACGTCTCTCGCTTGCGTTCTATTAAGACTTAATACTGCGCTAAGGGATTTTGGATTTAGCCAAACCTTGGTAAGAACATGGATGCTGAATGTTCGGAAAAGTAAAAACCTGCAAACCGCTATTAACTTAGTGTTTGGTATATTATATGTATACTAATATTATAAAGAAGTAGTACTTTTTTGCGTGACTAGACTCCTCAACGCAGAACCGAAACTACCGAAGCTAGGACTACAAAATGTGGACAACAGGTTAATTTTATGGCCTTGGCAACCTATAAAAAAGGATTTTAGGACAAAAAGTATAATGGGATTAAAATTTATTAGTAATAGGGGTTTAAAATTTGTATGGGGAGAGTGAAAAAAAACTCTTGACTTGAAATTTTATACTCACTCATTATTAAAAATTATGAAACACGTGTATCATCATTTGTCAAATTAATCATTTAAGGTAGTATGTAAATGAGAGTTTGATGCTAAAAAATATTTTTTGTGACCATTTTCTTATGCATAAGCAGAAATAATGACTGAAATTTAGCACGCACTCTTCAATAAAAGTAATGCAACCCGTGTATTCGCATTTATTAAAATTTGATAGCTCAGGGTGTAAAATAGGGGATGAAAGTTTCTTGGTAAAAATAATTTTCGTTTGACTATTTTCTTATGTATAAATATATGCACATATAATAATATGTCTATAGATCTGTGTGCCCAGTCTCCACATATCGACGAAGAAGACCACCGGGGAGTCTTTAAAGAGTAATAAAAAAAAAAATAAAAAAAAAAATACCGACTTCAATATCACTGAAAAGTATAAAATAATTTAAATATTATAGAAGTTGGTTTTAGCGTACCTGCTGTGTATAATTGGCACCAACTTCAATAATATTTAAATACTAATAATATTTATACTTTTCAGTGATATTTTGGCGATGCAACGGCGGCGGTGCTAAAGGGAGGATCCTCCGACCGAGCGAGGTGTGATGCTCGGTCAGGGCCGAAGCCCCCGACAGATATACGTAGGTCTTCTCTGGACTTCTCCTCTAGGGGAGTCCGGGGCAACTGTTCGGGACTGTGGTCCCCTGCAGTGGTGTCATACGCCGCCTGCTAAGACAGGCGGGGCTCTGTGGCGGGCACTTGGGCCCTTGGTGTCATCGTCCTACTGAGAGGTAGGGTATTTTTTGTTCTCGCCCCCGGCGAGATCAAGCCCGCCAGGTGGGACCCCGTTCGGGGAGGCCCGGCGAGCGATCAGCATGCCTGGGGGCGGCTAGGCATTATTCGCGTGTGGCGGCGAGACTGGGCTTTGCAGTCCTGCCTCTAGCCGGCGTCTGGTGGTGTCTGGTGTCATTGGTGCGCTGCTTTTGACCCGTGGCAGTGCTATTTTCCGGGAAAGGGGTGCGTCTACGGTTCATGGCGAAAATAATTTTGCAATACATCCGGTGATGACGGGTATCGGGTCTTTGCCCTCCACCATTGCCGTCAGGATCTCTTGCAAGACCCCGATGATTATTTTCGCCGTACATGGGTCTATTTTCGTGGGCGTCGCCTCGTCCTGCTTCGCGCTTCTCCCGCTTGAGGGCGCCGCGGTCGCTGTGGGCGGGGCTTGTGTTGTTGCCACGGGTTTGGTCCGTGACGGTGGCGCCACTGTTGGTACCGTCGATGCCGCTACGGCGGCGGCGACGGAGGACTTCTTATTCTTCTTTGGGCGGCGTTTTCTTGGTCTCCTGGTTTTCCCTTGGGCAGGATTTGCCGGCGCCATCAGTGAGCCGGGCGCGCTCTCCTCTGGCGCTACGCTGCGTTCCGTCGCAAGAGTAGCGCCAGTTTTGGCGACGGGTCCCGCCTTCCTGTTCCGGGCCTCCTTCCGGAACACGGGGCAGCTGACGCTGTTTGCCGTGTGCGGACCTCCGCAGTTGGCACACGTCGGGGGCTCCTCCCTGGGCCGCGGACAGCCGCTAGCCGGGTGGTGTTCCCCACAGCGGACGCAGGCGATTGGCCGGTGGCAATTGTGTGATGAGTGCCGGAATTGCTGGCATCTGTGGCACTGCGAGGGCCCCTTTTTCCCTCGCCATGCTTCTATTTTAACTCCGAGCATGCATAGAAGTTCCTCTATGTCGTAAATACCCGGAGTTAGGTCTGGGGTTCGCTGGAGCTGCGCGAAGAAGATGCACCCCGGTCGCCCGTGACGAGCGTTTATGGGGCGAACAAACTCGGGGCAGTACCCGAGGTCGCGCAGTTCGGCTTCGATGTCTGCGGCGTCGGTGTTGGGTGGCAATCCCCTAATGGCCACCTTGAGGCTTCGTTCCGCTGGCAGCGAGTAAGAGAACCACGCTATATTGGCGGTCTTCTCTAGCTCCGTCAGGTACCGTTGTATGATACGGTACTCGGTGTCCGCTTTCGGGAGGAAGCGAACACCTTTCCCGTACGGGCGTGCGTTTGGGGTGTGCCCAAGGAGGGCTTTCAGTTTCTTGAAGTGGCTTGCCCAATCCGGAAACACCTCCACGACCAGTGGGGGGTAGCGGGGGGCTGCGGGTTTCTTCGTTGCAGGGGCGTCAGCGTTTTCTGTATCGGCGGTGGCAGTCGTGGCAGGCGTCGTCTCCCTTTTCCTCCTCGCGCCCGTCCTCTGAGGGAGCGGGGGCGGTGGTAGGGGGGTGGCTGCGGAGGCGTACGACGTCCTGGTCGGAGTGGTTTGCATCGGAGATATTATCTCCGGTAATCCCAGCGACGGCGGGGTGATTTCCGCATCTACCCTTTTCTGCGGCGGTTGCGCAGTCGGGGATGGGAATCTTCCGGCCGTGATCTTGGGTGGTGGCACACTGTACCTTGGCGGAGTCAAACTGATGACCGCGGCTGTTGCGGTCTTCGGTAGTGCACTCGGGGGCGCGGGGAATGCGGGCCTGGCAAGCGTGGCTTGTCTGGCTCTTGGTACGGGCTGCGATGGTGGCAGCACTGGCGTCTGTTTCGCCGCTTGTCCGCTAGGGGGCGGTTGCGGCGATTGCGGTGTGGGTGAGGCTCGCGGGGTGGTGAGGAAGAACTCGTCACCAGCTCCGGAAGTGCTCGGTGTCATGGGTCTTGCTCTGGGGCGGCCTGCCTGCATGGATGTGGATTGCAGCAGCCGTTCCAGTTCAGGTTGGGGCAGCACCCTCTCGCGCATGCGTGAAAATACGCTCTGCGGGTGGCGCTTTGTTTTCGCCTTTGGGGGCGGTTTCTGTGCGGGTGGTGGTGGCATCTTTTTCGCTTTTTATTGTAGCGAAGCGAAGCAACAGCAGGCAACCAGAGGGGGTTGGCAAACCCTTCACCGCATCCCACTTACCCGGGCTAGCCGGGAGCGAGAGGGTTCAGGGTGCGCCTTCCCCGGCGGCACAGGAGTTCGGTGTCACTCGCTGCACAAACAGGTGCAGGCGCGATGCCGTAGGAAAGTTTCTTGACTTGAAGAAGCTTTTGGATCTGCTGGTATATTCACTTGATTCGGACCTTGGCTGTTGCGGCAGTCCCCCCGACAGATGTTGTCGGGATGTTGTATATATTCTCCGAGTTGGAGAAACTTCGCTTGCACGATTCAGAAATCGGTGGCGCCATCTGTTATCTTGTATGTAGTACTATTCGCTTCTTCCTCGCGTCGCTGTACCACATGTGGCGTCATCTTATGTCGAGTCGCCACATCATTGAAGTCAGTAAATTTTTTTTTTAAAAGATTTTATTTATATTTTTAGTGATATTTTCATAAATAATGATAGAACCATCGAAGACGGTAAAATGATCTAGGTAGGTTATGATCACATTATCGTCTACATAGTTTTACATAATTCATGTTTCTTCAGAAAAAAATATCCGGTCGTAATGAAATTTGCATGGAATCATCATAGTAGTTTCCTCTCTCGAATAAAAAAAGAATCATCGACATCGGTTTATATTTGTAAGAGTAATGTAATGGAGAACATCAGTTTTATGGTTTTTACCAGATAAATTCCCCCACATCGTTCATGGTCCTCAAGTAAGTTCTTAGCCGGTTGTGATAAAATTCATACAGATTCATTACAGTGGTTCAATCTTTCAAATAAAAAAGAATCATTGAAATTGGTAAATATTTGCCAGAGTTATGACCATTTTTGTCCGTAAAAAGAGACATAAAGTCATCTATATAGGCATTCCTGCAGTTCTCCTGCGCAGTCACCATTCTTGTTTTTTCAGGAACTACTTATTCGTATGCAATAATTTTTTTATGGGACCCAATTAACGGATTAAAAGAATGGACGGAAGAAAGATTTTTTCAAATCGGTTCATAATTGCCATAGCTATGCGCGAACATACATAGAAAAAAAATTATATACAGACGAATTGAGAACCTCCTCCTTTTTTGAAGTCGGTTAAAAATATCCCAGCACGCATACTCTTCAATAAAAAATATTGAAACATGTATTTCTGTTCTTATGAAAATTCGCCACTTGTATGGTAAGGTGTCAGTAGAGAAACCTGAAGTTTCTGCAACGTTCTTTAGTTTTCGGACTACGCCACCCGTCACCAGGGTGTTTTTTGTTTTTTTTCTACCAAGTGGAAAATAGTGATGGAAAGTTTTCAATTTACTTAAAACTTAGCTCTAAGGGCTCCCACACATAACTGCGAATTCGCATCGCATCGCAAATATCTGCGAGAAACAAATGAATGTTTCGATACAAATTTCTGCGATGCGGCGCTGCATCGCATCGCAGTTATGTGTGGGAGCCCTAAATACATACTCTTATTTTTTTTTTTATTGAAACATGTATTTACATCGCGTCATTCAGAATTCAATTTATAAGGGTATTAAAATAGATCTAAAATTTAGTATATAGTTATATAGATTCTACTCTAAAGGTATTTCTTCTTTAGACAAATTAAGTATAACAAACATTTTTCTACCAGAGCGAAGCCGGGACAGGGGACGTTAGTGGTTATATTACGAAGTTATTATATTTTTGAAGTAACTGCTATGTATATTATCTAGGTATTTTTGTGTTCTCCTTGATTTAAGCTCCGGTATTTATGTTGTATGGTCACGGCGCGGCGGGCGCTTACACGAGATATAGAAATCAAGTCAAGCATAACGAATGTGGATATTGTGCAGACTGCTCAAATTCTAATTGCGAAAAGACACTGGATTTGAATAATTCATTATTTAAATCAATTATTATAAAAATTTACTTTGATCTTTTTGAATTCAATAAGAACGCAGTAAGTACGTATAAATCTAGTTAATCTGTTCATCCTATACATTGGTTACTTTGGAACGGTGAACATGAAAGTAATTTTCTAAAACCGCCTTCAAAGAGTTTAAAGTTATAATAATTAGGACTTTAAACAAATACATCGAGTAACTCTACAATATTAAAGTAAAGAATAGTGCAAACATGGTCGAATCAACAACACGAAATGAAATGACCCGGGTTAGAAGTGATTAATATTTTTCTTGCCAAGATCCGCTTATCGTCGCAAGGAAAATCTAGCATCGCATCGTCAATTCGTCACGCTCTCTTCTTTTTCAACTAAATCAAATCAACAGAGACGTCGTACACGTAATAACCGGGCATGATATAACGGTATAAGCGATTTATCTGGTATTCATAGCATGTATGCCGCTATTATCGCATAATTATAGCAACTAACAAAAACAGTGAAATAGGTAGATAGTACGTAAGACAACTACGGTTGATGTGATGCTAACAGATTATTTTACTACGTTTACAAGAACAGACGATGGCAATATACCAACAATAAATAGACACAAAATTGTTATGATTATACAAAAAAAAAATACACGTTGGGTCAATATACAAGAACCTTAGGCAAAGAAAGGTGATTCTTGAAGCACCTTCAGTGCACCTTGAGAGTTTAATAAAACCATTCACCAATGCCAGCGCCCACTTACTATTTCCTTTATGAAATACTCATTCAGTTGCTTATACAGAATAAAGAACTGCAATAAAAGGTGAATTCTGGTGAGTTGAAAATCGATACCGAAGTAAAGTGTAGTGTATGCGGGATATCGCATACATTATGTGTTCCTTAATTATACACCTGATAAAAAGTGATTGATGATGCAGTCGTCTAATGGCAAGCCCACTGGCTTATTATGAACACTTGGACTCTGTCTCAGAAGAATAGTTTTTAAAATCTACGCTATATGTATATGAGGCGAAGTAGACTCCAAGCACAGGGTAGGAACAAAGTGTAACTTTCGCAACGTCGTCATGATGACACAATTTCTTAATCAAGCGTTCAAACTACACGTACTTACTAGGTGTGTTATTGAACCCATTTTTTGGACATGTGCATTTTATTGCAAAAATCTATAGATTTAATTATTTAAAACGTTATGAGTAGAACTCCCGACTGGCAAATATAACTAGGCAAGGTTAAAAGTTTTCTATCTTCTTGTCTATCGGCACCGATACCACTACACTAAGGAAATCAGTAGAGGCTGGGAAATTAGGGGTCTATTATGAAGACAGATAGTTAACGCAAAAGATCAAGCTGTCAGTTTTATCTCATAGATTTTACACGCTTTTGATACCTAGTTCACCACCATCAGTGATGTACTCTTGGAAATATTCCCGGTGAATATCCATATTTTGGGCAAATTTCCAGCCATACTGGGAAAGTGGGAATATTGCCGGCAATTTACATAAAATATGGGAAAAAAACATTTAAGTCTGATCGTCTTCGTTAACTACCTAATTTGAACTAGAGTAAACATAAACAATTTAAAAAAAAATAAAAACCGACTTCAAAGTAAATTATCTAAAAAGCATAAAATAACGAAACCTACCTACCTAGTGCTGATGCACTATCACGCAACTCGAACGTCTACATTACAGTAACTTACTGAAAACATAAAAAAACATAAATGGACCGATTTTGATGAAATTTGTACTCTACCCTAAGTTGAAAGATACTCTAACTATTGCAAAAAGAATTTTCGAAATCGGACTTGTAGTTTCTGAGAAATCCGCGGACAAACCTACATACATACATACATACACTCGTGAAATTTGGTAAATTCGTTTAGAAGCCCACATAGACTAACATATATGAATATTACGCATTTTTATTAATATTACATACATACGCGTCGAATACAGAACCTCCTTTTTTGAAGTCGGTTAAAAATGAAATAACAGGTTCAGCGAACGACCTCTTCTGGATCAAACCTGACTGGAAGACGGCGCTTGGTATGCAAGTTACCTGCGCCGACTATCAGCAAGATTCAGTATGGGCGCTTTCAGAAAGACTGCAGCTGGAGCAGAACCGCCAGCACCTATTACAGAGTTACACAGCTGATAGAAACTAGGAAACGAATTATACAAAATGTCTAAAGTATCGGAATTGTTCAGCATATACAGGCGCTTAATCAGCCAGCACTAAATTGCCAACGCTGACTAGCAGAAAAAAATCAACTCCGCGACCTCCGTTCCCTTGATTAGGTACCGTGACAGGTTCGAGTTTCCCTTTCATGTGCCGATGCGATAGTCATGGGGGTTTTAGTGGTTTCCCCACATGGATCTTTAGAAATTTTCCCCCCAAAAAAACCCAAGAGCACTGGAGCGCACGATCCATGTAAGCTAAGCTAGACAAATCGATTATATTTGTTGCTATTTATACTACTAAGAAAAATTGGTTTCTTTTTAAGGAAAAATTGATAAGGTTTACACCGTGTCGGTTCGAAATTACTCCATTAGTCAATTCTTTTGTGGCACTATCAGGGTGACGTTATCGCGCCTAGTTATGGCGTTATTCCGTTTTGTATTTGCAAACTGATAACGAGCTAATACACTCCTCTATAATGGCTTTCGTTTAGCAAAAAGAACTGCTTAAATACGTGTTTGTAAATACTTTTTAACCGACTTCAAAAAAGGAGGTTCTGTATTCGACGCGTATGTATGTAATATTAATAAAAATGCGTAATATTCATATATGTTAGTCTATGTGGGCTTCTAAACGAATATACCAAATTTCACGAGTGTATGTATGTATGTATGTATGTATGCAGTGGCGTGCACAGAGGGTAGGCAAAAAAAAATATTCGGCTTGTTTCACCTATTTTAAGTATGTTATTATACTATTTCAAATATCCATAAGCAAGCAAATACTATAGACATATTAATTTGCATTTGAGAACAATAATAAGTTTATTCAGCGGCTGCATACTGACAAAAATACTTTGCCTACCCTAGGATTTCTCTAAACAGTCTTAATTTTAAAAAATCTTAGTTTGGACATGAATTAACGTAATTTTTTTTAATGTAAATGGATGTGTTGGTAATATTGATTAATTTAAGGATATTTGTGCTGGAACACGAACTATTAGCATACAGCATAAACAACTCGCAGATATTTTTGCCTGCTTTCAGTGCACGCCACTGTATGTATGTATGTATGTAGGTTTGTCCACGGATTTCTCAGAAACTACAAGTCCGATTTCGAAAATTCTTTTTGCAATAGTTAGAGTATCTTTCAACTTAGGGTAGAGTACAAATTTCATCAAAATCGGTCCAGTAGTTTAAGAGATATAAACTTTTTATGTTTTCAGTAAGTTACTGTAAATTAGAAGTTCGAGTTGCGTGATAGTGCTGATACCTATCTTGGTAAAATAAGTCACTAAAAAGTGTTAAATAAACTATTTAAAAAAAAATAAAAACCGACTTCAAAGTAAATTATCTAAAAAGCATAAAATAACGAAAATATTATTGAAGTTGGTGCAGAATATACACAGCAGGTACGCTAACACCAACTTCAATAATATTTTCGTTATTTTATGCTTTTTAGATAATTTACTTTGAAGTCGGTTTTTATTTTTTTTTAAATAGTTTATCTACCCGTCCGTTTGCCAACAGTTTGGAAAGGCTGTACGGATTTTATACGTAGTTTATATAAACTTGTCTTCTCGAGCTTTCAAATACTTTATACGGCATCTAGAGTTATCTACTCTAGTCTATAATCATCGCAGGATTGCTGCAGTGTATAGTACACGGCCACGAACGGTGTACCACCTTTAGGACGACAATCGCTTGCACGAGTCTGCCCCAAATACATGCAGCCGGGGTAAGCGCACGTAACGGTCGTTCAAAAGATTTTGATTGAAAACTGGTACAGCGTTCGTGTCCGCCATAATACATCTATCTATTAACTATAGTCTGTAGATCCAAGTCCATAGTGTGTAGATGCAAATCTGACTCAACTACAGCTTAGAATACGGTGATTCATGGTGATTGAAGCTCAGACCATAATACCTATTTAAGTCACGTCTGACACATTTTGCTGTGCAATTATATAAAATACCTATAAAAAACCAGGCCTCTATACATAAAAATTATGAACTGTCGCCTTTGATCCATTTGCATGGTGTTTGACACTGGCATATTAGTTTTTTGACCTTGCGTTTTCCCACCGGGAGAGGAAACGCGTACATTAATGTCATGAATGTAGGTGAATGGCCCGACGAACCAATAGATATTATTTATGTTACTTACGGTTTTAGTCTCATAATATAATGATAACAACGTCAAAAATTCGGTCAAATGTAATTCAAACAAGAAAACTTAAAAACGTGTTACGTAATGAAAGACTATTTAATGAGAAAGGTTTGGTCAAATAGACAAAGGTAAACCAAGGGTAAGGGTTTTAGATCTTTGGGGTGTCCGGGTAAGAATAGTACCTTCCCATCTCCTCCCGTTGGTTGTTCGTAAGAGGTGACTAAAGGAAAAAGAAGACAGGCAGCAGCTTCTTTCTATTGGTTTACCTACCACCTTATACGGCGATCCTCAAGACGCCTGCCTGCGTGGGGATTATGGCAACCCCTCCCCCTACTAAGGGCTAGCAGTGGACGTCTTTTAGCTGCTGATGATGACTATTGACTATGACATTAGGTAGAACACATAAAGGAATGGAGGGAAGCGTCAGGCCTAAACCACTCTAAAACTTTCTCTAGCACAAGGGTGGACTGTGGGGTTAAATTGTTGAAACTTAACAGATCACAAATAAGGCACCTGATGGGCGCACTCACGGGACATTTTGGTACCAATGAGCACCTTCATAGAATGAGGCTAAGTACTACTGATACTTGCAGATTTGGTAAAGGTGAAAAAGAGTCAATGCGACACATATTGTGTGGCTGCGACGCTCTTGAGAGACGTAGGTTAGGTCATCTGGGAGTAGCTTATCCTACACCAGACGATTATGTACAGCTCCAAGCTGGCGCAATCGTTGCGTACCTGAGGGAACTCTTCGACACGCCAGAAACAGAGTAAGGGCTAGGGCATGCACAACGGATCCAACTGGGTCGAAGTGCGTTCTCGTGGTTACTGGGCCCGACTCATAGCCACCAACAATAGAATAGAATGACATTAGGTAATAACAAATAAATTTAATTTTTTTAAGAAACCCCCGACTTCGGAGAACGAGCTCTTAAAATTACTTTCCTGTAGTGTTATCACCATCAACATATTTTGTCTACCAACTATTCATGGACACTGAGTCCAAATGCAGTTGTTCTACATTTATTGGCTCCATCATCAGATCCTAATCTTTCTACAAACCACTCATTGAGACCTATCCAATAAGTCCAAATTCGATAGGTCTACATTTAACGGAGCAGAGTTCATGTGGCCACCTTCCTGCTCCATTATCAGACACTTATCACCACCTTACTACCAACTACTCGTCGAGACCTATACAAACTGTATGTACATACATAATGTAGACATGTATACACACAAATCTAAATTAGCTCGTCTTTCAATATAGCAAATTGAATTCAGTCAAAAGAAGTTTTTTTTTGTTAGCCACGTAGAATTCTACAAACGCGTCAAAACAACAGTTAATAAACTAATTAAAACTTCAGAAGTTGCATAACACAACTTGTTACGCGATACAATGAATAAAAAGGAGTAAAATAAAATAAATGGCTGTTTGGCGTAATATAGATATTGCTATGACAGCTAATTTAAATAAAATTAATTAAGTCTTATCTTATGTAAGATGGCAAAATTGCCAAATACCCATATTTCTTTGTTGGTGCAAATATTCGTCTTTGAATGTTTTATTATTTCGAGTGTAAAAGCCGTCGTGACTTGAAGTGAGTCACATTTAGTGACACAGATTGCTAATAATAACATTGAATCGAAGATCCGCAAAAAAATAACCATAAAATATCGTTATTCGGAAAGACTTGAACCCAAAGAAACAGTCTTACTTATTCAAGTTTTTAAGAAGTTTACGTAATGCATCGTCTGCTATCTAACGTTTTCTAAAAGAGTATCTAAATAAAAAGCACAATATACTTTGAAATTGAAAGAACAATCAAATACAGCGAATGATGTTGAAATCATGGACCAGTTTTCACCATAAAAAGTTGGATCCCGATTCACGTCTAGGAAGTACAATCCTGGGATATTTTCATGTACAATATCGGTCAGCTATGCAGGAGATATAATAGTGGAAATGCTATCTAAGCTATGTCCAATCATCGGTCATCACTCGTTATGACTAGCGCTCTGTCTGACAACGCCTAGATCACCGAAGCAGGCGGAAGACCCAATTGCAACGGTGAAATAAACGATCCAGGGTTCATGAACTGCATTTCATGACTGTGCAAAGAAAGAAATAAAACAGAGGTAGACCCAGCGGGGTCACCCGGCCAAAACAACTGGATTTGGTCAACTAGGGAACTGCTTACATCCTACAAAAGAAGACAGGCCTAAACAACCCCGTTGGCAGTGGCTAGTGATCTATTGGGAGAACCTTGCTAGCGGCTAAGTCACTAACGCACCTTTAGTGCATTTGGCTTGTTGTTAATAAACTATTACAACTGACTACCGTTTACCATCAAGTGCAAAAAGTAAAAAATTCATTAGTTAAACGCAGCGTATTTGTCCACTTTGGCACTATAACACCACATATGAGGAAAGAGTGATGTACACACATCCAAAATGACGTCATCCAATCATCGGTTTATACGTTACTTTTGAAGAGACGGCTTACTTAGAAATCTAATTACTTAGGGGACACGGTGTTATATCGTAAAGGCGAAATAGCTGTTTATGTTTGCTTAATTAGTTCCTGTCGCTTTGCCCAATATTGCTGAATACACTCATGATAAGTACCTACGGGACTATTGATGTCGAAATGGAGTGATATGTCAATTTGGAAGATATAGAGCCGCTGTCTGCGGCATACGAAGATATATTTCGCCATTAGAGAAGGCTCTTCCCGTGCACCATCGAGATATTTTCGATAATCATTTTTTCTCGCTTTGCCGTCATCGTGACGTTTAAAAAAAAATCCTCTTCTACGTACTTATTAAGCACCTGATATTACGGTGCCTATTTTCTATTTCTTATACTTATATGATTACACTCAAATACTATTTTAAAACAGAATACCTGTTGGCAAGTTATGAATAACGCCGTCCACACAAAGATGCCGGTGATGACCTGAGCGGCGCGGGTCTGCAAGAACATCGGCTCTTGCAACGGCTTCAATATATCTTGAACCATGACAGCAATCGGCTGCGCTGTCATGTTGATCGTGTCTGCGGTACTCATGCTGCAAACAATAATAATGAAAATTACTCCAATCTCCATTTTAATATAGCCTGAACGAAGATACATGCCCCTGGTGATATCTCAGAATAAATAACACAAAATCTGATAGTAGCCATTAAAAGTTCCAACAAGAACCTAATATTATGAAGATTGGTTGAAGAGTCAGGACATATATGAGCCAAAACTAGTAACAAATCATCTTTATGAAAGTCTGCCTTACTCTTAAACCATCAAAATGAATTAGTTGTAGACAGAGAGCAAAACTAAACAACAACTAAAGGACAAAACATGTGCTACGCTTTTAGTCATACTGATGGAGAGATGGAGGTCCCTTATTTCTTAGACCTTATCTCTTAGCAGCCAATTAGGGCTAGCTAGAGTTGATTTCTACAAATCCTCTATGGTAAAGGGCTCCCACACATAACTGCGAATTTGCATCGCATCGCAAATATCTGCGAGAAACAAATGAATTTTTCGATACAAATTCCTGCGATGCGGCGCCGCATCGCATCGCAGTTATGTGTGGGAGCCCAAAGTCATTATTACTCAAAATAACATTACTAAACTAGTCACATTTCACATTCTTTCAGCTAATGAGCTATATTATTGTATACCATTGTTTATAATTCCTACATGATACAAACATGTGTTTATTATATTAGCAGAATGCTGAATGCATGTCTGTTGGATAATGTGCTATTAAAACAATAACAATTGGATCTCTGAATATGTACAATCAAGATTTGGACCATCTTAAGTAGTATATGATAATGATGTAAGTGTTGTGCTATAACAATATAATGAAAACTTGCAAAATAGTAATAAAATTCTATACCCTTGCACACAGCATTTATGTCAAAGGTTATCAATAACATTTATTATCAATATAAGTGAGTTTCATATATTATTGTACCTATAAGCTTGAATAATGCTACTTGGTGACCTTGATCTGAACTACTTAGCAAAACTTGATTACTTTTCTTTGAAAGTTTATCGAATTATATCCAATACTTAAGAAGTTAATGCATAATTTGGCCAATTCATTATAAAAAGTTAAGTCTCGCTACTGGATATAAAACTTCTATTATAAGAGCTGGGATAGTGCTAGAGGCTAGATCAGGCTACAAATGACAGCCTCACCGCATGGGCCAAATGCAGATTCAGGTGCCTTAAATTACCTACAGCATATTTTGTTTCACCTAAATATGATCTACACAAAATTAAAATTAGTTAGGATATGATTTGGTTGAAGTGGAGATTGTATTGACTGCAGCAATGTATATTGTATATAGGTTGTTTGTTTACCTAATAATAAGTTATTTATTCAAGGAAAAGTCCTATTATTTACAGTGTAGTTGATAAAATAATATAAATATATATTATGAAAATGAAAATTATGATTACTGGTAACAATTACAATCACCTCACAATTTTTCATTGATGACCACTTCTCAATTATTTATTGTAGCCGTCATAAGTCATAGTACAGTACATTAATATTAATTATTTAGGTTTGATTTATCATACTTGTACCAAATTGTTTTGAACTTATCTCATAAGGAGAGAGATGAAACTAGTGATAAACATGATTAGATAGCCTATAAAATGAGTAATTAATAAGCATTAAGATAATGTTCAGTCAATGTTTTTACACTTAAAACTGACAAAGCTTTTTCAAAGTGGATTTTGTATAATCATTTAAGTATCTTCAGAATAGTTCATTCTGTATAGAATATATATTCCTGCTTATAACAACTTAGTAGAATTGGTACTGAATTATTCAACAAGTCATGTTGACAATATACTTTCTGCAAAACTGGCAGTTGTATAAACAAATATGTTATTACAAGGTAGTGAGTGACTCATATAGTAATATGTCTATGCGAAAAATTCTTAAAATGTTTACACCCAAAAATAAAATTTATACAAAAAATATGCAAAAGTATGTGAGCTACCTAGTGTATCCTTTGTGCAAGGGACCACTAGTAGCATCACATATTATACCACAAACCAGCAGTCTAAGTAAACATAAAGCAAAAGAAATTACTGGTCTCAAGAGATATTTAATAGTTACATTTATACCGTACATATGTGTACCATAAAGTAAAAACACACTTGCCTTGTAACCAAGTTGCATTACAGATCATAAAATAATAGTAGCATGTCACTAAAAGTGGATCTATTTGTCATACAAACAACGAGACCCCACCAGCACTAATAAACAACATGATGGGTATTACCTTAGATTTGTCTTATAATCAGGTGTTTGTTTTTGGGTCTTTATGAAGCATACTGTAGTTATAAATTCATGTATTTTTTATCAAATTCTTAGACAATCTATATGTTGGTCTAAAGGTGAGCCAACACCTGCCAATGAACAGCTGGATTGCAGTGTCACTTTCACCTGAGACATTAGGTAATAAGTCTCTCAAACCTCATAATTTCACCAGCTTAAGTGTGCTTTACGACAGAGTACAGCAGTGTTACCATTATTGCTTAGCAGCAGAATATCCGGCACTGTATTGGTAACTAACTGGATGGTCGAATTTGGTACCACCAAGTACACCCTGTTTCTCTGTACACGATTAAAAATGGAACGGTCAGCCATCAAGTTTGTTCTGCGTTCCTACATTTGTTGTTCCATTTCTGATCTTATAAAAAAAACACTGTAAAATGTACAGTGTTTTTTTTGTGTTAATGTGCATTATATGAAATGGTCAAATTGTTCAATTGCCATATCAATTCACCTACTTATTAAGTGGGACATGTTATAGAAAAACGTAAACAGTTTTATAGACAATAATAATCATGTTACCCAAATGGATTGGTAGCCACGGCTAGTGTTACAAACCCGATATATTACGGAACTCATAAATTGGAGGTCACACGTCTTGGCATTTTCTTGTTTGATATTATACACGAGTGAAGGGCGATACGTCGAATGGTGCACAAATTAGAAATCTCACGATTTTTAGCATATCAAATATCCGTATTCCGTATAGTCGGAGGATATAGCATAAATATATTTACCTATATCACACGTTAGTAAACGTCCCTACACTGCTGTTTTCCTTTTGTTAGCAGATGTCATTCGTAATCAACGCTCTGCGCATATTGTACACACAATCAGCAGATTTTTTTCACAACAACGTTTAGGTGCAACGTAACCAACACAAAAGTAGAAAATTACACGGCCACTGCACTAAACTACAATTTCACTTCTATTCAATTGCTTTTCTATCATTTATCATTTGCTTGTTATAGAAATAATAAGCAAATTATTACAACGCGATCAAAACGCGACGGCCGATCGACTGTGTTCTAGTGATGGGGATCGGATGGATGGATGGCGATGCGATGGATTAATCGAATAAATTCGAATAATCGAACAGTTGAATTTTTTGAATTGATATAATTTAATACTGTATTGATTCATTGAATCGATACCAAAATCCAGAAAATCAAGACCCGATTTTTTCTGTTTTGATAAGAACCATAAAATTATTTATAGTTATTTGAATGTACCAATGTACTCAAACACATTGACTATTTTTTACCAAAATAAGCTATGGAGGCTATAAAATAAGCAATAGAACACAATAATATTATTAACATTTTTTTTCTGATTGTCTCCTACTTATGTATATCAATGTAATATAAACAATGAAGTACAAGTGTACATACGGACTTTTTAACTTAAAATATATATTGGACAAGTACATAAATAAATGCAGCTAGACCTTTCTATGTTTGACCGCCACTTGCAAACAAGGAGTTATTTTTACTTTTTGTTGCACTTACTTACGGTGTTAGTTATAATACTGTAGTGTAAGTATTGTAATATTCGTATAATGAATCCCAAAACCGTAATTATACTGAAATAATCTGTGAACGTCTAGATATAGGTACCATAACAATACAACTGCGACCCACGGAATAACAAATGATTCCGTGCTAGATTAGGGTTAAGCCTTTGATTATATATATAATCAAAGAGTTAAGCATCGTTTTTAAGTAAGAAATATTGATAAATAGCTATTAAGTATTACTTAAAATGTAACTATCGTTTATAAGTAAGACCGTATGCATTGAGCTGAATTATAATATTATCATGGTACAATCCAAACACGATTATCTGATCCCAATCTAGGCAAGGCACTAGGTAACTAGGCAACTGATTCATATACTTCAAATACTTATACAGGGTGTAAGGGACTACGTATCGAAAACTTTTATTTTTCTCATATTGTCCGTTACAACATTACAGAAACCATTTATATCGAAAATTACAAATGACTAACTTGTTAATTTTTGAGCATGTAATGAATACGTGCGGAATAATATTTATTTATCAAATTACATTGCTAATTTCAATCAAGCCGCCTAGGCGCCTGCCAAGCGTGGAGATTATGGCAACCCCTCCCTTCTAAGGGAGAGACCTTTGTTCAGCAGAGGACTTTTCGGCTGCTGATAATTGTTAATTTCGCATAAATAAGTAATTTATTGTTTTTAAACTGAAATTAGGCTTTATTATTATACCAATAATGATGTTATCCTAATTTTATTATATATATATCTTTTTTTTGTAAATACATAATTAAATAGATAATCAACACCCAATCGCAAGCTGGTAATCAAACCCAAGACAAATTAGGTAGCCACCATGGTGTCTAACCACTCCAGATCAACGGGTCAAATCCAACTGAGTCGAGTAAATCAACCAGAATTTAGATGAAGCAAGCCTAATTGAGCAAAATTAAGTCAAACCAAGCTGAATTGAGTTACTTGATTAAGGTGGAACGAGCCAAAGTTGTTGTGGGGCTTGTACATGGTGGCTCAGTACATACTAAAAAACCACTTGGATCGCCAAATCGATCGAAACGATCGAATAGAAAATCAATTATTGAGAAATCTATGTTTTGGACGTAGACAGAATATAACAAGACATCTAGCTAGCGTGCCGCCGTTAAGGACAGAAAATAATCATTCGTAAACATAACACACGTTATGGATATTTATTCAAATGCACCTATTATGTAGTTTAACGATATTTCATAATGCAATTCAATTTAAAACTCCAAAGCTAGATCGTGAACGAGAAAATTTCATGAGTACTCGAAGAAAACTGCACCGGCGCGCCGCGGCGCGGCGGTGCGCCAGGTGCTGAATACACGCTGAGGGACAAAAAATCATATGCTCTGTTTCTTTCTATCACATATAATATATATATATACAAGAAGCAACCTTACACAAAAATCAACCTTAGAGAAAGAAACCAATAGAGAGCTGGCACTTTCTTTCTCATTCGTGCAAGAAAAGAATGCATATATAATATATATATATATATATATATATAATATATATATATTATATTAATATATATATATATATATATATATATTATATATGCATTCTTTTCTTGCACGAATGAAGAATGCATATATAATATATATATATATATATATATAATATATATATATATTATATTAATATATATATATATATATATATATATATATTATATATGCATTCTTTTCTTGCACGAATGAGAAAGAAAGTGCCAGCTCTCTATTGGTTTCTTTCTCTAAGGTTGATTTTTGTGTGAAACGATTCATCAGACTTTGATTCGCATCGATTCAAATATCAATCTTTTTTAATTAATGGAAAGTAATCGTCCCGTAGACAGAATATAATACAGACATATACCAAGCGTGCCGCCGATAAGGACAGAAAAATAAGTACATACTAAATTTAGAGTTGCCACGTAAGGGAAATTTTACCCTTTGTGTAAAGCAAATACGGAGGTTGTTGTAAATTATATTTTCTTTCCTAACCAAAAACCACTTTTTTGACACAACTTTTACTTTTCTTACATTATATCGTCTTAATCTATGACAATCTGCAAAAAGTACGAAAGTGATTGTTATAATAATTTCCTCCTAGCCGAAACGACCACAGCGGCCAATCTTTCACAAGATCAGCCATGTACGCAGGAGATATTATAGTGCACAAGTGCTTGCGTAGACACAAGTGCACTCTCTCTTCCTTTATATAATAGGTACCTCTCATAATCCGATGGGACGGAATACCGACACGACTGGGGAGAAGTTAAGCGCAGGACCGACTTTTTACATGCCCATCCGACGCATGTGTGGCGTATCTCGGATCACGGTTTCGGAACGCCAAAGGGGCTGTCAAAAAGATGACAGCGCGCTAGTATCTATGGCAGAGACATGTTTTAATTATTACGATTACTCCACTGTATTATAAGTTGTTCTCTCTCAATTTGATTATAAGTGTTTATTGCCAAAGCTCGGCGTTTTAATTAGACGGACAGGAGTCGGGCATATGTCCTATCGCAAATCCCGACACATGGATCATCTTACTTTACAGACAATCAGGTCATCGGCCTGCATTGTCCTAGCCAGTAAGGAACAACTACTCAAATTTGTTGCCCTTCGCAGGATTCGAACCCACGACGGAGGCTACAAAGTGAATGTACACTTAATATCATATATGCTGTAGCTAAGGTCTATTCCACATTGTTCACCTGGGTGATATCACGTGGTGATTAAAGTGGCTAAGAGCTGTAGATAATTATTAGCGTCATACAAAAAAGTTAAGAGATAAAAACAATAATATGCTATTTCCCAGAGAGGTAGGCAAAAATTGGCTTTCTTATAATTTAATATAATACTTACTATGGCCATTTACCGGGTAAGTTTTAGTAAATTTCTCCAATATACAAATCTATAGTACTAGTATCTTGGGACAATCTACGCTTGACCAATGACCACCTGATCTCAATCTACGCAGATCCTTTAGTAAGGTAACCAGATAAATGATTACAAATACTTATAAACTGTATAAATACATATTTAAATAGATAAATAACACCCAGACAATTGTTCGGAATCCTTCGGAATAGAACCCATGTCCTATTGGGCAGCGGCCAGGTCCCTCAGATCGTCGAACAGCCGTACATCGCCGCCGTCCGCGGCATGTACTGCTCGACCCACCCGACCCGATGTCCGTCCTCCTGGACCATGACACAACACCAACACCAACACCGACAACGATGTCAAGAGTCATAAACACATCAACACACAGACACCGGTCTCGCCGGCGAGGCCGAAGGGATCCGTACGAATGCAACCCCTCGCTTAGTTTCTTGCCGGTTCTTCTCAGTGGGGGCGCGTTGTGAACCGGTGGTAAACTCATTTTCTCTAAGCGGCAGCCCAAGCCGAGGCCGTGCCTCCCTGAGGTGCCCTTGTGCTAGTCGCTACCCAAACCTTTCTGGCTGGAGCGCTTTAAGCGCTCGTCCTCTTGTCCGGTGAAACAGAACTATTCCTACAAAAAAAAAATTTATAATTCAGACAAATTTACCAATAAATTGTAACCAACAACATACATACATATATTTAAACAACATGCATATAGTAAAAGCACGATTAAATGTACAATGACCATTGTGCCTATAAATAACGAATGAATACGTCCTGCGCAGCCTTGGACGAATTACTTGAGCACTTACGTTATTTCTGAATATTTAAGCATTCGGGAATAACTTTTAGCAACCTAATTAATTCTTTTTATTGCTGCTATCCACAGTATACAAATATCCATATTTTCAGGAAATCATAAAAATAAATTCGGGAAATCTGAGAAATTCTTCGATGCCCCCAGCATGTGGGATCGTGTATGATGCACTTAATAATAATTTACCACTTATTTATGGTAGTCTCTCTTTTATACACTGGCAACACTAATAATGGCGATCAATAAACTGAAAATTTTAGGTTATGGATGAAAAACAAGAATTTATCGATCTTACACGTAACTTTCAAGTAAAATAGTAACTAATTTAGAGCAATAAGATCTAAATAAGTCGTTTACATGTATTAGTTTCTAAATGTAATTTCTAAATTGGCCATAATAATTCACGTTTACCTGTGAAATGATACTCCACTAATTTTACGTTCACTGTCACTTTTACAGCCTATAATACTGCACTGCACGGTTCTTATAGGATTTCCACAACACACAGTAATGTCACAGTTAGTTTTTTATTGAATTTTAAGTTATTTATTTAATATTAAAACCACGATAAAATTGTCACGGAGCAAAGTGGGAGCAAACGTCAAATTTGTTTCGCACCCACGGCGCGGAAAAATCGAACACATGCTGAGGGACAAAAAATCATATACACTGTTTCTTTCTATCACACGTAACCTACATATACGCATTCTTTTCTTGCGTGAATGAGAAAGAAAGTGTCCAGCCCTCTATTGTTTTCTTCCTCTAAGAATCGTCCCTACTGTGTTCGTTCGTTTCGTTCCGTTCGCGTTCGTGGGAAATCGTGTGTTTGTGACCACAGACTACAGGAAATACCATTTTGTACGTGTGACACTGACAAGTGACACGTTCGCACAGAAACAAAAAGCTAAGTAGAGGGAGGAAGGAACCCTAAAGCTGGCCATAATACACGTTCAGTAGGGCTATTGGTTGCGTTGGTACAGGTATAAAAAACTAAGGTAAAACCCAGGTAAAACAAAATCGATGAAAACAAACCATCGATTTAGCATTATTTAATAGGTACTATAATCTGTGGTCCACCATAGACAAGCTAATCTACAAAAGTGTGAAAATGTCGAAAATGTCCGTCGTTGTGAAAGATACGTTCTGATTTATTTTGTCTAATAGTCGTGGATTGCGATGTGAAATATTTTATAGTATTTATATTCTTATAAGTGCACATTTAATAATCTACAAAAATGATTGTTCAAGAGCCTATACAGGTGAGCTAATAAAACGATTTTACGGGGAACTGTCACGATTATTTTCACAGGGAGACGTTTTCTAATATGTTTATATTCGCCAGGTTATCGTTTGGGACTGTTTGAATAATTATGAATACGACAACGCTATATTTATGGCCGAGCGATTGCACGCCGAAGGTAATTATGACGATATTTTAATGCTTTACATTTGACATGCATATCACCTATTTACTGTTGCTATTGATTTTTTTGCAATTCTAGTTCCCAAAAGTTGTTACTTGCACTGTGGATGGAATATAAACAGTTCAGTTCTCTTTATTAAGTGTTGTTTTTCAGTTGCATCAGAAGAGACTGCTTTCCTATTAGGTACATGTTATTATAGAGCTGGAAGGCTGAATGAGGCTCATCATTTGTTACAAAACATGTCATTGACGCTGCCACAAGCAAGGTTCCTATTGGCTAAATGTTCAATTGATTTAAAATCGTAAGTGTATTTTATATAATTATATCATTAAGTATGGAATACATAGATGGACTCAATGCTAGAGGTAGTCTCTGTTATGTACCTTGTAAATATTTATTTTGTAAATAAAAATACCTCACAATTTTTCCATGTTCAAAGACTTGATGTTGCTTAGGATAGCTTAGATCTGTTAGCATAAATGTTGTTTTTTTGATCAATTTATGTTTTATTTTGCAGCTATAAAGATGCTGAGATCGCGATTGGATCAAACTTAGACATAGTAGCATCAGAATTTGGAGAACAGGCCCCGTATGCCCTACAACTCCTTGCCAAAATTTATAACATAACTGAAAGGAGGAGTAGGGCTGCCGATGCGCACCGGAAAGCACTCACACTGAATCCATTCATGTGGAAATCATTTGCGCAACTATGTAACATGGGCGAGAAAGTTGATCCACACCAAGTATTCCAAATGAATAATACCGAGTTTGCTTTTGGTGTAACCACATTAGTGAATCTAGTCAGTAACTCAGAAAATATATCATTTGTTAATAGTAACATTCCTAACAATACAGCTATGAATACTAATGTTACGCCAAATAATATTGCAATGAGAACTCCTATGACAATGTCAACTAGCATCACTCCTGAGACCCAGGCTCCTGTGAAACGCATGCACAGTGTGTTCAGTGGGATGGCACCCATTCCATTTTCGCCCTCCTTTGGCATGTTACCGATGGAAGAATCTCCTGTATTATATACACCCACATTGACAGACTCCAATGAGCAGAAAGCCATACCTAAGATAGTAAATTCATTGCGAGCGCAAATGGGACAACTCAAAGATGCAGTATTTAGCCCAGCACCCAGGTGCACCCTTGGCCCAGCTCCTCGAAGGTCATCTCGACTTTTCAGTAACAACAATAGCAGTTATTCTGTTAAAGAAAACAATAAGTCCCCTAGTAGAAAATTTGTAGCACCTAAGAGTCCTTCTAGAAAAAATAAACAGCGAACAGCCAAAAATATAAAATCAAATTCAGTGGAAAGTAATGAAAAAAATAAAAATGTAGAGAGTGTCACACCTACAATCCCACCAAAGAACTCTAACGGTGTAGCTTTGTTAAATTCAATGAGAGATCTAGGCGAGGCATATAAGGCACTATCATTCTTAGACTGTAAAAATGCAATAAAACTGTTCCAAGAAGCATCACCAAAGCAACTTTCTTCACCTTGGGTACAAACTATGATCGCAAAGGCACATTATGAATTAGCACAGTATGAGGCTGCAGCTAAAATATTTGCAGAAATTAGGAAACAATATCCAAATCGTACTGAAGGCATGGACATTTATAGTACATGTTTATGGCATCTTCAACGAGAAGCTCAATTATCAGCATTGTCCCAAGAATTAGTAGAGTTAAATAGAAAGGACCCTATAGCCTGGCTTGCTGCCGGGAACTGCTTTTCACTTCATAAGGAGCGTGAAACAGCACTAAAATTCTTCAAGAGGGCTGTTCAGATTGACCCTGATGCGGCATATGCGCATGCTTTGTTAGGACATGAATATGCTGTCGCTGAGGAGACAGATAAAGCTTTAGCTAGCTTCCGGGCTGCTGTAAGCATTGACCCACGTAATTATGTCGCATGGTTTGGAATAGCGACGGTGTACGCTCGCCAGGAACGCTGGAAAGCTTCCGAGGTACACATACGACGCGCTCTCACCATACATCCGCATTCAGCGGTATTAAGATGCCAGCTTGGTTTAGCTCAAGCGGCTTTAGGAAAAATGGAGCGTGCCCTTGCTACTTTGGAGAGGGCTGTTGCGTTAGACACAGAGAACCCGCTGTGTCGATTCCATCGTGCATCTGTATTATTACGTGCCGGCAGACCCGAAGATGCGCTCACTGATCTTCATCATTTGAAAGATATAGCTCCGAGAGAGTCATTAGTTTATTATTTACTTGGTAAAGTTCACAATAAGTTAGGTAATTCTCATTTAGCGCTCATGCATTTCAGCTGGGCTACAGACTTAGATCCTAAAGGCACTGGAGGACACATAAAAGAAGGCTTTGACCCTTCGAAGCAAGAAGACCTGCCTGAAAGATCAACGTAATTTATTTGACGAATGTGTAAGGATTTCAGAGCCGCCTACAATATTGGTGTGGGCAGTGCAGTCAGTGTTTGACTGATCACCATGTAAATAACACTCACGCCTGTCCGATTCCCAACTGACACCAAATTCTTCCAGCATAAGCTTTATGGAGTTCAATAGGCGCGCGGTGGCATTTAGTCGCTGTAGTAGTAAGGGCGTATGTGGATATGTTTATATAGAGTAAGATGTGGATATTCTTTATGTTATCCTAGTTTATTTCATATTATCTTGTATAGCTATAATTACTAGAAAGATAAAATATATATATATATGGTTTACATTTTATTTAAAGAGACGTGATGTTGCTTTTGAAAGATTTAAGACTCAGAGCCTTGATCTCAATATGGGATAACGTGGAGTAAATATTGAAATAATGTATAAACGTGAAATTCCTAAAGGTTTAGTTATTTAGATCTCCTTTGTATAAGGATTTCATTATATAATTGGCAAGTCGTTTTCTGGGTACTGCTGGCAGTAGTTTATGAACTTTTAATTTAATTACTAAGACAAAACTCTACAGCTATTAATTAATTAACTATAATCATGTGACTACATCGTATAATTACGTCTATACAAATCTTTACTGTTTAATCAAAACATTGAATTCCTTGCATGTGGTAGATTTTATTTTTGGACAGGTACGGCTTTGAATGTTAGTAGCAGCTGAACCACAGCAATACATTCTATAATGTAAATATTGGACTAAGAGCTAACAACTAAAATCAAATAATTATAATTATGCTCCTAGCCAATTATAAATGCAATTGGCTATGCATTCTGTAGCAGTTTGGGTCTACTTAGCAGAATTGATTTGCTTGTATTTGGACTATACTAGACCAAATACAAAGAATGTGTGAATTATTTGGTTGTATGTCTGAGCTATAAAAGGTAAATTATGTAAAAAAAGTATATAAATGTTGCTAGCTCTTAAACCATATAAACGGTCGTTGGGGTATTTTTTTATATGCAAATATTGAGGTTTATTTAGCATCCAAAAATCGTGTGTGTATGTAAATAATAACAAAAATATAACATATTAATAGCACTATTGTCACTCGAAATCACCAATGAACTGCTAGCTCTGTGGGGAAATTTGTTTAGTCCACCTCTATTAACTAATATGTATGAACTTAAATAAAACTGATGTAATATTTGACTTTTTTTATTGGAATGCATATGTACCCAAAAGTGTGGTCAAGTTGGGAATTGTTCTGGAATTGATAGTGATCTGCTTTTTCATTTGTAATGAGGACAGCTGGAACAGTTTGACTGCGTCGGTTTTCCCGCCCCATTATAATGTGTGAGTGTCTGTTCATCCTCGATTGTGCGATCTCGCCATAATTATGATTCGCTACGGGCCCCGCGGTGGCTTAATCTGGCCCTGCTGCCACCGGATCGTGATGCATCATTTCGATATTTACAGTGGCAAATACTAATTAATTAATTATCCTTGGCAAAATTTAGGGAGAGTGTAACTGGCGCTTACAAACTTCAATTATACCTAATTGTGATTTATTAAACCATTAATTCTTCAAATCGGATTATACTCGGAGCCAATTAATAATTTTTATTTTAATAGTTAGTAGACATCGTACTCAATAATGTTTTTTTTAGGGCAGGTACGGTCACTATTTATAGTAGGTTATGGTCCTTCGTTCGTCGGTGTGGTCCGTCATCATCCTTGATGTAGGTTTATATACTCATTATACGTTATAGTTATAATGTCCTCTATATCATTTCTTTTATTAGTTATTGCAATCAATATCACCACCGCATTTTGTTAAAATAATTATAATGGAGAATCGTAACACCAAAAATCGTTGCGTGGACCGCTGTCGCAATAAACAAAAGAATTCTGAATTAACGAAGCTAAAAAACATTTCAGTGCATCTTCTGTACGTAGAGTATGGAGTACTATTATGTATTCTGTGACCCCCTGTCGTAACCAGTAAGGGGGTTTTATTAAATGACTAGCTGTACCCGCGGCTTCGCACGCAGCCAGTAGGTAGGTAATTTCCGCGTTATACTCATGAAATGAAACTCGACATAACACGATCCATCTCCATTCAACTTGATCAGATTCGGTCCGACTCGATCCGACCCTTTTATTTTTCGAGGGGAGACTTTCAAAAGGTCCTTGGGACCTGTGGGATTCTTACCCACTAAAGCCCACGCGGCTGTTGCATCGGCACGTGTGGGGACACCAAAGCTCTCCGGTGGGATCTGCACCAGTGGGATCAGTGCCTCGCATTTGAGCGTTCACGGTGTCACGGTGCTAGTGTGGATGGGGGTCACAACCCCGCTGCCGTCCTCCTAGGAGTCGCCACCGTACTGGATAGACATCCTAAGTACGGGCCACTCCGAACGTCCAGCGATTCCGAAGGAACTCAATCCGACTTGATCCAACCCCGTCTGACCACCCGATCCGACTCGATCGATTTACACAAATTATATCAAAATCATCCTATATATTTTGCGCGTTACCCTTATGTATTAATACCCCGTCCTGTAGGAACCCTTAAATTTTTCGGGATAAAGAGTACCTACCTTAAATTCTAGCTCATTAGCTTAGTTAAGCGGTCAGCGGGGCACCAATTACTTTGCAAACCGGAGGTCACGGGTTCCAATCCCGCAGGGAGCAACAACTTTGTGTAATTGTTTCTTACTGGTTAGGACAATGACGGACTTCTTTGTCTGGAAAGTAAGATGAGCCATACGTCGGATATGCACTGAGGGGCTTTGAGAACATTATTATTATTATGACTAGCTGACCCGTGCAGCTCCGCCCGCGCTTTTATTACATTTTGCTCCCCTTTTCTCCCTCCTCCCTAGATTTATCTCTCTCCATATCTCTCTCTCTTATAAAAAAAATCTAATTATATGCTCTTTCTCTCCTCTCTCTTTCCCCCTCCCGCTTCGGTTTCCGTCACACTCCCCCTATTCCTACCCTGTTATCCCCTCTCTGAACCCTCTCCCCCTCTCTCTTCTACGAACTTGCTCCTTCTCACTCCCCCCTTACTCCACCTAACTCCCCCGATCCCTCACCCCATCGCCCCCTTCTCGAATCCCCTCTCCCTCTTTCTCCTCTCGTGCACCCTCCTCTCGTTCTATATATCCTCGTCAATCATGGTATCAGCGGCATTAAATATACTTTATGACCTATTCTCAGACCTCCCCGATATGCACACATAATTTCATACATATCGGTTCACCCATCTATTTAATGACCTTGCCTTATGTAGCTTAACCTTAACCTAGCGGTATGAAATATACTGTATGACCTATTCTCAGACCTACCCGATATGCACACTTTCATACAAATCGGTTCACCCATCTATTTAATGACCTTACCTAAAGTTGCTTAACCTTAACCTACCGGGATAAAAAGTATCCTATGTCCGTTTACTGGTTCTAAGCTACCTCCCCACCAATTTTCAGCCGAATCGGTTAGGCCGTTCTTGAGTTATAAATAGTGTAACTAACACGACTTTCTTTGATATAATATATAGATTAAAGTTCTATAGTTATTGTATGTTCAATTTCACCGATAGATGGCGCTGTTCATAATGTAAATCACGCTAACATCGTAAATTACTGTCTAATGATATTCGATAATGAAAGTTTTAAGTTTTCCGCATCTTTTATTGTTGCGACTGTAATACATACATAATCTAGTTTGGATCCGCTCGGGATTTACAGATTTTAACTTTTCAAAGATATAATGTCATATTGCTATCAGCAAAGTACTTAGAACAATACAGAAATCTAATGAAAATGTCCTGGGTGTACCGGACCGGCTTACCCCTTACAAAAATTGACCCTTCGCCAATGCCATATCTTATGCAAAATAAATGTCTGCTCAGTCCCTATTGTAGCGTAATAATACATATCTTAATGATTAACTGATCAGTCTATAATTACCCTATTCACATACAAAGGAAATTACGTGGTAATATGTGCAAGTAATGTTTCACTGCTTAGCCCCTATGAAACATAGCGTGATGTTTTATATACCAACTTACACCTTGACTTCTACACAACACATCAGTGAAAGTCCTATCAAAATCCATCCACGGGTTTTCAAATGATACCTGGACGAACAGAACGACAGACAGACAGACAATAATTCCAAAAAAAATTGTTTTGGCCTCTATGTCGATAGTACATAGAAATTTTGGAAAAATATTCAATGTACAGAAAAAGTGCTCTTTGAGTTTTATTATAGTATAGATAGAAGATGACAAACTCAAAAAAAACTCAAACTTTAAGTGGTCAATAACTTCTTATATTTTTTTATTAGGTACTATCTTTTGTATATCAAGATCAATGATTTCGATATCTATCACATCAACGTATTTTACAGAGGGTTAATTTGAGATTTCGTGGAACCATTATATTTTTTAACCGACTTCAAAAAAGGAGGAGGTTCTCAATTCGTCTGTATATATCTATTTTTTTTCTATGTATGTTCGCGCATAACTCTGGCAATTATGAACCGATTTGAAAAAATCTTTCTTCCATCCATTCTTTAATCCGTTAATTGGGTCCCATAAAAAATTATTGCTTAGTAATAAGTAGTTCCTGAAAAAACAAGAATGGTGACTGCGCACTGAGAGTTACAAGAAAGCCTATATAGATGACGTTTTAGTCGCTCGGTCGGACAAAAATGGTATAGTAAGTATACCCACATATAAATTTTGAGAAGATATTCAATGTACAGACAAAGTGCTCTTTGAGTTTTATTATAGACTAGCTGACCCACGCAGCTCCGCATGCGCTATTTTTACGTTAACTAAACTTTTAATAACAGACATTCGCATCGAATACATAACCTCCTTTTTTATAGTCGGTTAAAAACTGGGACCCACTTTTTACTTGCTCTCCGAAGCACGGACCCGTTTAGTTCAAATGGCGTTAAACGGTCACCCATCTATTTAATGACCTTACCTAACGTTGCTTAACCCGATCGAATACAAAACCTTGATAACAACTTTCTATGAGTGTTCCCTTACTAATATTTATCGGACCAAGCGTATAACCAAGTACCCATTTTGACTTTAATCCCCTCTCCCAAGGGGAACCGTGCTAGATTACGGGATAAAAAGTATCCTATGTCCTACCTCGTAGTAAGATCTCAAATCATGCCAAGTTTCATTTGAATCCATTCAGTAGTTTCGGCGTGATGCTCAGCCGAGATACAGACAGACAGACAGACAAAAATTAAAAAAATTACATTTTCGGCCTCAGTATCGGTTATAGAATGCCCTCCAAACATAATTTTCAAAATATCTTCAATGTACAGAATTGGACCTGTTACAGTTTTATTATAATAAGTATAGACAATCTGATAGTATAAATGAATTATTTAGTATCTGTTGAATCATAAAATATTTGATTCTAAATCTTCTGATGCATCATGGCTGTGATTCGGAATAATTTGCCGATTCTCAGATATCTAGGTACATGGATCTAAGAGACTACATTAAAACACCGTGTATTGATTATCTGTATATATATATTCTATGCAAACTTTTGTAATATAGAGTCTAAAGCTTTTCTGACAGTTGGGTCATTGAGCAGTTTGTTTTGGGGCGCGGGTGTAGGCGGCGTCGGTTCGCTCGGAGCTACGGTTGTCTTATCGTTCAGGATGCTGAGGATTCTCTGCTGCAAATCCACTTGAGTCTTCTTAGCCGGCCCCGATTGGAGCGGCTCCCCGAGTTCTATCTTGACTTGTTGCTCTTTTCGTTCCTGAAAAAAACAGGTCTTGATTAAAAACGGTGAATATACATACAGTAGGTATATCTGTAATCGAACTTATTAGGCGATAGGTCCTTTGTATATCTGAGAAATGTATGTGTATGTAGCCTCCGTGGAGCAGTGGGAAACCGCTTGCTTTGTCAACAGGAGGTCGCGGGTTCGAATCCGGCGGGAGGCAACAAATTTGTGTAGTTGTTCCTTACTGGCTAGGACAATGCAGGCCGATCACCTGATTGTCTGTAAAGTAAGATGATCCATGCGTCGGATGGGCATGTAAAAAGTCAATGCGCCAAACCTCTCCCCGGTTGTGTCGGTCTCTCGTCCCATCGGATTATGAGAGGTATAAAGGAAGAGAAAGTGCATTTGTGTCTACGCAAGCACTTGTGCACTATAATATCTCCTGCGTACATGGTTGATCTTGTGAAAGATTTGCCGCTGTGGTCGTATCGGCCAGGAGGACATTATAATTATTATTATCTGAGAAATAGAAGTACTTTTTGCGCAAGGATAGTAAATTGCAAAGGAGGGGCGCCACTCATGTTGGATCTATAGAAATTTTATAGGTTTTCTAAGCGAGCAGTCAGAACTTTGAAAACTGCTACTCCCAGGCCAGCAGCGCGTATACTGCCTCGCGGCCCCCAGGCCCGCCGCGCTGCACCTCCTGTATGTTGGCCGACCTGCAGGTACTCGATGACCTTGTCGTACTGCAGCACGGTGAGCGAGCGGCCGTCGGCCAGCTGGCCCAGCAGCGCGTATACTGCCTCGCGGCCCCCAGGCCCGCCGCGCTGCACCTCCTGTATGTTGGCCGACCTGCAGGTACTCGATGACCTTGTCGTACTGCAGCACGGTGAGCGAGCGGCCGTCGGCCAGCTGGCCCAGCAGCGCGTATACTGCCTCGCGGCCCCCAGGCCCGCCGCGCTGCACCTCCTGTATGTTGGCCGACCTGCAGGTACTCGATGACCTTGTCGTACTGCAGCACGGTGAGCGAGCGGCCGTCGGCCAGCTGGCCCAGCAGCGCGTATACTGCCTCGCGGCCCCCAGGCCCGCCGCGCTGCACCTCCTGTATGTTGGCCGACCTGCAGGTACTCGATGACCTTGTCGTACTGCAGCACGGTGAGCGAGCGGCCGTCGGCCAGCTGGCCCAGCAGCGCGTATACTGCCTCGCGGCCCCCAGGCCCGCCGCGCTGCACCTCCTGTATGTTGGCCGACCTGCAGGTACTCGATGACCTTGTCGTACTGCAGCACGGTGAGCGAGCGGCCGTCGGCCAGCTGGCCCAGCAGCGCGTATACTGCCTCGCGGCCCCCAGGCCCGCCGCGCTGCACCTCCTGGAAGTTGCGCGACAGCAGCTGCAGCGCGTCCTCTAGCGGCATGTTGCGATGTTCTGTGAACACGCACCATTACAATGAGATATTTTTTTTATTCTTCTTTCGAGACGAGACCTCACACATTTTAATGGCCTATTCCCAGTAGTTCTACATTTTGTTCTACATGTATGACTACTAAGAAATAAAAATTGTATTAATCGTGTAGAACTACTAGGAAAGAAAAAAATAATATTTAATGCATTCCTACTAGTTCTACATGACAGTAGAACTATAGGCCGACCGTTTAACTCGCGTATCGCCTGCGCGGTGCGGCGGGGGCGGGTAACGCTACACACGGAGTCAATAATCCAAAGATTTATCTCGAGATAGACATTGTTGGTAAAGAATAAAATAATAAGTATCTTTTTTTTAAGTATTTATTTTTAAGTTTTACAAATATTTTATAATAGCTTCATAGGTACAAAATCATAAAACAATAATTAACTCCGTTTAAGAAATATTTAACCACAGATAAAAAATTTATAGGACTATTCGTCACTAATATTCATATCGCTTGAATCATCATCACTGTCTGTGTAGCTTGAGGAGTCAGAATCTTGCAAATTAATAATAAATCGGTCCATCTCTTCATCAACGATGCGATCGTGCAGACAATATTCATCTTCAATAGTTTGTACATGTTTATCGCAGTTAACCCATTTTTCTACAGAGAATTCGGCAAATAACTGTTCCAGTGTATTTTTCTTTTTGTCTAAATTAGAATCAATTTCAATTTTTGCGAGCTGTCCTTTGATATCCCCCCCAAACCAATTCGATTGGGTTCAGGTCTGGGTGATATGGAGGCAGTCGTAAGACTTCATGACCTGCCGCCTTCAAAATTTCATCTATTTTGTAAATAAAATATTTACAAAATAGACTGTCGCGTGTTGTTTGATTAAATTCAATAAATCACATTTTCTTAGAGACGTATCAAATTCAACATTGTGTCTTTGCAGCCAGGTTTGCATGGTGGCTTTTGTGGATGTCATTGTAGGCTTTTTGTCCTCTTGTACCGAGTGGTATGCGGCATTATCCATAACAATAACTGAGCTTGGCGGTAAATTTGGCAATAGCTTTTCTTTAGTCCATTTGCTGAAGTTTACAAAATTCATATCGCTATGATAATCTCCGGTTTTGCTTTTGGATTTAAAAATTAAAAGAGCTCCATCGATAAATCCGGCTTGTCCACCAGCATGTACAATAATTAAACGTGGCCCTTTGCCAATATGCGACAGCACCCCTCGTTCTTCATTGGATTGCCAACACGCCGGTACATTTAATGACGAATTGACATATGTTTCATCGAGGTAAACAATGTTTCTTTGATCTCTTCTGTGCTTCTTTATCGAATTAAGATAACGCCACCGCCACGATACGATGTTTGGTTGTTCAATCAGTAATTTTCTTTTTGATTGACATTTCTTAAATCGAAAGCCAAGTTTATGAATCAATGTTCTCAAATATTCTCGGCCATAATTTAAAATTCCTTCTTCTCTGAGTTTCGCATTCAAAATTTTTAATGTAGGAACCTTCTTATAAACCGTATAAAATTGAGTTATTTTTCTTCTAACAACACCCTCTGTAAAACTGTCAACTTAATTATTTTTCTTTCGGATTTGTTTAATTTTTTTTGGTGATTTAAAATTTACATTATTTTGTTCATCTTTCAGTTCATTTCTTTCTTTTATTATTTTATATATGGTAGTCACCGAAAGTCCTGTAGCTTTAGCAACAAGTTTGTTTAGGTTTACGTCTTCAAGATACTCTGTAGAATTATGATCTTGTTTTCTGGCTTTAAAAAAGGAATATACATTGTATGCTATTTGTTTAGCTTGCTTGTTAATTTTGTTCGCAAAACTGGAAGAGCGATTCATCTTGAGATTTATCTTGGCAGTCGTATACCTTGTGCGTTTATCTTCAAGCGTCCGTAACAAAAACACCAACCGCGCGCTGCGAGCATAGCCAGCGCACTGCCGCACTTGACGTAAGCTCTCTGCTCCGCGCACCCCTTTCACCCATCCGCTAACATCTCCCCTCGCTCCCTTCTTACCGCGCAGGCGATACGCGAGTTAAACGGTCGGCCTATAGTAAGATTTTTTTTCCTAGTAGTCATACATGTAGGTAGAACTAAATGTAGAACTACTGGGAATAGCCCATTTTAATCCGAGTCAAAGTTAAGCGAGACATAAAAATAAACAATAATGTTTTCCTAGTCGATCAGCCATATACGCAGGAGATATTACAGTGCTCGAGGGCTTGTGTAGACACAACTACACTCTCTCTTCCTTTTACCTCTCACAATCCGATGGAAAGGAAGACCGACACGACCGAGGAGAGGTCAGGCGCAGGACCGACTTTTTACATGCCCATCCAACGCATGGATCATATTACTTTACATACAATCAGGTGAAGGTCCTGCATTGTCCTAGCCAGTAAGGAACAACTACACATGTATGATGATGGTATGATAATGTAATTTCACAGAAACTATTGGGATTATGTATATCGTTTGCAAGATATCGCCGGAAACCTTTACTTCGGATTCGAAATTCTTACACAAACGTAAGAATTTCGAATCCGATGATGGAAACATAGAATAGCCTTACTGATCTAACACTTTATCATATTCCTAACCGAATGTTATACACTATCAGACAAATTGACAACTAACTGACTGCATAAGGGTTCTTTTTCTTTCTCTTGATATTTGCCGTCGAGCAGCACTGTGTGTGCTGTTTTCCAGGGGAAGGTCACTGTAGTTGGTAAAATTAACGGCCAAAAGACTTCAACAACTAATGTGCCGAGCGGTAGTGTAGGTAGTGCAGTTGTCTCAGGCGAATATCTTGCTTGAATCATCAATAGGTTACTCTCCTCCCGTTGGGTCCCTAAGAGTCGACTAAGGAAAAACAAGAAGACTGCCAAGCAGCGTCTCGATTGGATTACCTACCTACATCTATACTGCGATCGAAAAGACGCCTGCCAAGTGTGGGGGATTAAGGTACCCCTTCCTTGTAAGGTACAGCAGTGGACATGTTTCAGCTGATGATACGGTTAAATGAAGTAGAAGAAAAATATGTTTAGTACTGTTTCGACATACCTTGTGGTAGACCGTGCAGTATGGTCAGGGTCATAGATCTGTTATCCTGGTTTTGTGGCATGACGAGTATCGCGTAGAGGCAGCCTCGCGACGCGATATTTCCCAGCACCTTGCCTATCGGCACGTCTTCCATAGGGAACAAGAGATCCACCACGATGCCGAGTCTTTTAAGTCGACCTTCGATATACTCTGCGTATTCACTGCAACAATATACAGGGTGTAAGGGCCTACGTACCGAAAACATTTATATAAGATTTCAAATAATGTCCGTTACAACATTACAGAAACCATTTAGGATCCTTGCACACAGACCGGCTCGGAGAGCATAGCAGATTTTGATTGCAATAAAAATAGAGTTTTGAATAATTGTAACAAGGTTTATTGTTAGACTTCACTTCTTTTGTTAGGTTGGCTCGTAAGCATTCTCAATAACAAAAAAGTGAAATGTAAAAATAAACCTTGTTACAATTATCCAAAACTCTATTTTAATTGCAATCAAAATCTGCTCTGCTTATATGGAAAATGACAAATGACTAACTTGTTAATTTTCGAGCATGTAATGAATGCGTGCGGAATAATATATTTTTTTAAATTATATTGCTAATTTTGCACAAATAAGTAATTTATTGTTTTTAAATTGAAATTAGGCTTTATTATTATACTAATAATGATGAGAGGCATTATTTTTGGAAATTCATGAAAAAATTCAACACTATAATGATCAGAATCATGTACTGGATCCCTGGTATCGGTTTTCGGTACGATGTCCGTTACACCCAGTAGTTGACGGGCCGGTTTGAAGTGTATGTACTTTACTTGTCTGCTGCTCTAGTGGTTAGACACCCTGGCCACTACCCAATAGATCGTTGGTTAGACACCCTGGCCACTACCCAATAGATCGTAGGTTAGACACCCTGGCCACTACCCAATAGATCGTAGGTTAGATTCCCACCAAGGGCGTTATTTATCTATTTAAGTATGTATTTACAAAAAAAAAGTATATAAGTGTATCAGTTGTCTGGTTACCATAGTACAGCCTCTGTCTAGTTTAGTATCAGATGACCGTGTGTGGATTGTCCCAGAATATTATTAATATTGTTTAGGCTAAGTTCACATGATTCAGAGCGATGAAAGCAAGTGTCATGCTGATTTGTGAATGGTTATAGACTTAGTTCTAAACTAATGCACTGTAATCCCGCCTGATGGATATCTGCGATGCAATTATTATGCCTTATCATGTACTAAGTTAATATTTTTTTGCTAATTGTTTTACTGTAGTGTTCATGGCAATAAATTGATTTTTTATTTATTTAATTAATGATGGTAAAGCAGACTAGCTTATTAAATGCCTATTCTTTCTAGCTTTAAAGACACCCACATTATAATTGTTTGGGAAACCGACGCAGGCAGCTGTACGCATTATTTTTATTCTATTCATTAAACAACCAACAAGTCATACAACGGATAATGTAAATACAAGATAGGTAGTAGGATACATTGAACAATGGGGATAATGATGTGGTAAAAATATAATAATTCTAATTAGTCCATCATTTAGAGTATCATAAAATAATGGACACGTATTTTTTATTTAACAAATCAACAGAAATTGCTATATATATACATATACAGAGCGTCAAAGTTCGGAACTGGGGCTCGTGACGTCACGCCTCAGTAAAACACTCGGTTCGGTGTGGAGTATGACGTAGTTTTCAACACCGAAATGTCATTTTCAAAACAAAAAGGTGAAATAATACGTCATAGTGACGTCATACTCACACCAATCTGTCAAGATTTGCACTTCTACTAAGCCTGCTGCTGTTGTATACCAGGCGTGACGTCATGCGAAATTTCAAAATGACGAAGATATAGTCTTCGTCATTTTTTGTATAATTGACAAAAGAAAAAATACGTGACCATAATTTTTCGATAATCTAAATGACGGACTAATGGCCGGTTTCTGAGGAACTTTTATCAATAGTTTATCTATTCGTTAGCGCTATTGGTTCGATAACTTGACAGATTGCGTTTCCGAACCACACATTGTCAGAAAAAGTCCGTTTAAACTTGGCTTAATTTAACTGACCAACATGTGTGCCGTTCATTGGTTCGATAACTTTATTTGACGATTTCAACCAATGATATTTTTTCAACATCAAAATTTGACGTTTTTGAGGTTGTTGTTGCGTCAGCGGGAAGCGGAGGGTAAGTTGCATTTTTATATTCACTTTATTTAAACGCAGCACTAGCGCTACGAGAGTTAACGGCGTTTGGTGACATTACTTACGGTGAATTTTATTGATTATTACATAATTAATATAATTCTTAAGCACTTATTTATATCGGAAAAATGTTAATAAAAATAATAACTAGTAATATTGGCAATATAAAACATTAAGAATCAATTTTAAACTCGATCTGAGAAAAGACCCCATCTAGTGTCGCATTATGGCACTGCTTATCGGTCTCATAGTTATTGAATAACTTGCGGTGTACTCAGAAACGCAGTGACAGTTGAACGAACTTTATCATATACACACTTTATTGAACCAATAGCTAGTTAACAGTTAACTTAGATCTCCAGAAACCGGGCATAAATAGACTTTTTTAGTCATCTAGTCTATTGTTGACTTACTTAGAGGTTGCCCTGACATGCATGCATGCATATTTCATGAAAGCAAAGTGTCGAAGTTACGTTTGAGAATTGTAGAACATAGATAAATTATAATTTTTTTTTTCCTTAATGCTGCTTCCGTAAGGTAACACCATATAAATTACAATCTAGCCTAAAGACTAATGAGTAATATTAATTTGACCTAAACAAATAAATTAAAATAGTTTAAGAATGTGTCCAATGGCACTATTCTTATTTATATATTCTTATAAATTATAAATGATTAGAAATAATTATGAATAATGACCAAGCAAATCGTTAAGTCCGGACTGATGGGACATTCACAAAGTAAGAGTGCGAAGTTACAGTGGTTCTCGTCGTCCGATGATAGAAAGTTATTGCTTAAGGTTGGCACCACTGCTTTGATCCCAACATTCGCGGTAATGTTGGTAATTCTTGTGATTGGCCTACACATTTGTTTCCTTGTAGAGACAAGGAGAGCCCTACTTTACTTAGATTAAAATTTTTACAATGAAAATTCCGTAACAGACGATAGAATTAAGTATTTCACTTACGTCAAACCTTTGGAGACCACGATAATTTCGCAATCGTTCCTCTCTGTGACTGGCAGAGCTCTGGGATAGTCAGCCTGTGGATAGCGGTCGAAGCCGCCTCTATCAGTCCAATCACCACCTACAATAATATAATAATAAGGTCCTCCTGGCCGATACGACCGACGCGGGAGATATTATAGTGCATAAGTGCTTGCGTAGACATGAGTGTCAAGGGGTCAGGCGTCAGATCATCTTACTATACAGACAATCAGGTGACACAAAGATGTTGCTCCCCGCAGAATTCAAACATGCGACATCCGGTTTGCAAAACAAGCGGTTTCCCACTGCGACACGGAGGCTACAATAATATATGGATTTTATTATTATGATTATCTGAGAGACTAATTTATAATAATTAACCGAACATAAAAATTTAAAATAATGAATAATGTTATATTAGTCTATTGTAACATTAAAAATATTTTTTACAAAAAAAAAAGAACCGCCTTCAAAATGCAACTAAAAAGCCTGAAATAATTTCTAAGAATTAGTGGTTTTTACATCTACATTAGATCACATAGACATCTACATTAGAAATTATTTCATGCTTTTTAGTTGCATTTTGAAGGCGGTTCTTTTTTTTTGTATAAAATATTTTTATCTAGCAACTACTCGTCGAGAACTATCCATCGAGTCCAAGTTCGGTATTTCTACGTTTAGTAGGCACTAGGATAGGATGGATTGTTAATTTTATTACAGAGTTCCAGTGGCCATCTATGGCCTTCTTCATCAGATCCACTTCACCAAATGATACTTTCTGAATGAAAATGCTTGACTAGTTTCTAAAAATACCAAAAACGCTATATGTATGCCTATAATATTTAAGGAGTTCCCTCAGTTACTCAAGGTTCCCATCATCAGAACTTGATTTTGAAAAAAATGGGACCAATCTGGAAGCATATCCTTTCAATTAAAAAAATAATTTTCTAAATCGGTTCGTAAACGACAGAGTTCTGAGGTAACAAATATAAAAAAAAAAAAACAGCCGAATTGATAACCTCCTCCTTTTTTTTGAAGTCGGTTAAAAAGAAAAGGAGGATTTCCTAAATGGAGTCAAATCCTTATTCGAAGTAGTAGGATATACAGGATGGAAATGTTAAGTGTCAACAGACGCAATTTTCGAAAATGTAAGGGATTTTACAAAAACTGAAACATATATGTATAGAAACTGGGTACCCAGTTTCTATATCTGTACCCGCTTGGACGAATTTAATTCAAAATGTTGGATATATCCTGAATCTTTTTTATAACAAGTTATTAATTATGATACTTTGTCCATTTTATTATTGGTCTTTTGACAGTTCGGCGTTTGGCGTTTATAGGAACGTGAACATAGTAAGTAAACGAAAGAATCGATATCGAAAAATGTACATTCTGTTAAATATTTTTTTGATTCTGATGACTCATGTTAATGTTTCAACCTTAAAATGTTGTCTTTCTTTGTTATATTATGCATGAGGCCCTCAAAATAAAATGAATGAAAGTTAATGTAAACAAGACGAAAGTAATGAAAACATATTACACCTTATTTACTTATTAGCATTTATTTCTATCGATTATTTGTAATCTGTGACACAATCGTAGTAATCGTTGTGTGGCAACTCACTAAAGTGCGGTACGCGTCCATGAAGTACAATATTATTTCTGTGAATTTGTAACTTTAACAATACGAAACTTTATGGGCGTCAGCTGTCAAAAAACCAATAATAAAATGGACAGAGTATAATGACTTTGGGCGGGCCTGTAATGTTGGTCTAGTGGTTAGACACCCTGGCCGCTACCCAATAGATCGTGGGTTCGATTCCTACCAAGTGTCTGATTTATCTATTTAAGTAGGTATGTATTTACAAAAAAAAGTATATAAATATTATCAGTCGTCTAGTTTTGATAGTACAGGCTCTGCCTAGTTTGGGATCGGATGACCGTGTGTAGATTGTCCTAGAATATTTTTTATTAAGTGTCAGTTTACTCATTTGAGCACCTAATTTCTGTATCTGTTTAATTTTTTGTAATATCTCTATAATTTACAAATAATAATATAATAATATTCTGGGACAATCCACACACGGTCATCTGATCCCAAACTAGGCAGAGCCTGTACTATGGAAACCAGACAACTGATACTAATAGTTATATACTTTTCTTTTGTAAATACATACTTATATAGATAAAACACCAAGACACTTGGTGGGAATCGAACCCACGACCTATTGGTCAGCGGACAGGGTGTCTAACCACTAGACCAACAGGCCCGCCGCATAGAAAATATTGTCTGCTGACACATAACGTTTCCACCCTTTATGTAAGTAAAGCGGTACCTCTCGCGGCGATGGGTGAGCGATCGCGGAAGGCGGGCGCACCTCGTCCGCGGGCACCGCGACCCCTCCCCCGCGGGCCCCGTCCGCGTCCCCCTCCTCTTGGTTCGCGGGTCTCCGGCCAGCTGTACCCCTCATCGTATTCTTCTTCTCTGTAATCTGATGAGACTTCACATGTATACACTAATGATACTAGCTACTCATAGTAGTTTATTATAGCCGGAAGATGTCCACTGCTGAACATAGTCCTTCCCCTTGGAACGCCGCAATGAATGACAATTGGCCATTTGCATCCACCGGTGGGCTGCGACGTGCACAAAGTCGTCTGTCCACCTAGTGGGAGCCTGCCTACGCCGCGTCTTCCGGTTCGTGGTCGCCACTGTGCCCATTGCCACTTCAACTTGCAGATTCTGAGAGCTATGTTAATGATCTTGATTCTTCGGCGAATCTCCACATTTCGGATTTATTACATTTACAGCCTGTATAATACAGGAACCCAATTTTAATTGCCTGCAAGCCTTCTTCAAGTAGTAAATATTGGTTATACCGTTTTTTTACCTTTAAGATGATAATCGCTTGCATGAGTAGGCCCAATATGTGCGAATGGAGTAAGCACATATAAAGTTTTTCAACAGTTTATTGCCATTATCACCAGAAACCATTTATTGCCAGAAACACGTCCACTGCTGAATAAAAGGCCCCACGCTTAGCAGGCGGCCTGGGGATCGCAGTATAGGTGGAAGATAAAAGAAAGACGCTGCTGCCCGTTTCCCATTCTCGGTTAGTCGCCTCTTATGACACCCAACGAAAGGAGATGGGGGATGCAATTCTAACCCGGCACCCCACAGGGCAGTTGATTCATAGGTACCAATATAAAATAGTTATCTATGTATTAAAAATAATTGCTATCATTATTACTTTTCTAATTTTCGTTTCAAGTTGCACTTTTCCAATTTCGTGTATAATTAAGCAATAAGGAATATTGAGAGAAATAGCAATAAGGAATATTGCTATTTTTAAGCAGTGGTGAATGAAAACAATGTTCAGCTGATAGTAAGCCTGCTCAGATGGATAGCTGCATACCTGAGTTATAGTTATTAGCTTGCTTTAGCCTAATAATTTCACCCGCTATTATGCCCATCACTTTGTAGCTCAGCCTTGGTAGCAGAATATCGGTCACTTGTGGTACAATCACTTGCTTGTTTGGACCTACACTAGTCACAACGGATCTTTCTATGTCTGAAGTTGGCTGCAAGACTCTGTGCAGTAGCTATTTTTGTGTTCTTGTATTGACAACTCACAACTGTAGTTTTGCAATGGTACGCCAAACCTAACTTTAGACACATAAAGATCTGTTGTGAGTACTGTACCACCTCTTAAACTTAGTAAGTATAATGGGTTCTTACTCTGATCTCCAACATAGTTGCCATAATTGTCATAGGGATCTTCATTGTCTTCTCCTACAGGCAAGTTGTCAGTGAGTGCAACAGCTGGAGGTATTTCTGGCTGGATCGTGACTGTTTCTGTTTCACGCCTATTAAAATATTATTGCTAGTTATTGAAATCATTCAATGTCAGTGGCACAGGAATATCTATACTAGAACCATAGAAACAGCTTCCTAAGAATGTTTGCACACTGAAATTGTCAGCTGGTTAACCCTTCGGGCCCGGCCGCGCTCGGCCGCTATTCGCGCGCGTACGTTTTGTGATGACGTAACTGTTTATGTTATTCGGAGGCCCGCCGTGGTTTCAAATTACGAACGTTATATAAACACAACCACTTAACCGATTTGCGTTCTGTAAACAGATTTCTACTGAGACAGGTATTAACTATCCAGTATATGGTTTTTTAGAGTTATAAATATCGATTTTTTTAAAGGGAAAGTCTAAAATAGGTGATTTTTTGGCAAAGATGATTTTACCTATTTTTGAATTCGATTTTGAGGGTAGAATATTGACTCAGGCACTAAGAAAGATCCATTCTTTGCATCCAAACTCCTTTTTTACAAGTTTTAGACAAAACACTACCAAAAAAATCGAAATGAACTCAATTTTTTTTAAAAATGACGTCACTGCGCGATATGACGTCATGGTATGCAAAATTTTCGATAGTTGGATTGGATTTTATGACTTTATCTTTGAGTTATTATCGTTATGATGTAATTACGATGTATTTACAACAATTACATTACAAATAATAACGGAATTATACCAAAAGTAAACAAACAAACAAAAAAATTCCCTATGGTGTTTTTTTTTGTTTTTTCAGTTCGAAAATATACAATATTTTGACAAAATACACACTAACTACCCTCTACACAGCTTTATTATTACGTTAAAACAAAAAAATAAAACATTTCACCTGAAATTAAATAATACTTACGATTTAAAACTAACATTCCGTGACCACAACTTTTAGTCCGTCCGACCGAGACCAGCCGACTTTCGTAACTGAATTTATGAATTAAAATGTCAAAAGAATTAATGAATAACGGGTCTATTTTAAAGATGATACTATGATGTAACCATAAAGCATAGGGTTCCCATACAAAAATTTAATTTCTACCATAAAAAAAAGGTGAATTCCGTCAACGGCGGATGATACAAATACGTATCACCCGGGCCTGAAGGGTTAAGCTAATGTGAACTGGATTTCTTAACTCGTAGTATATGCATTGATGCATAAGGCACTGGATAATTATACGAACTAGTAGTTTATATTAATCTACTGAGATTATAAACTGTTGATAGATTGTGAACAGACACAAACTAGGACAGTTGGGTCAGGGAGGAACCGTTAACAGGAAGCACCATGTAACCATTTTGGAAATTCCAAGAGCTTATGCTATGCCTAGCAATTAGGGTCCATTCACAATCTATCAACAGTTTATAATCACACTAGATTAATTATAAACCCAAATATCTTCACAAATTGGTTACCTGACAGAGAATTTTACAGTGGTAGAGATGGTGGGAAAAGTTTAGAAGTATGCCAAATTTATAAGATAAGATGGTTTACAACATTTACAGAATGAAAGGCTGCCCATCTTACAAATGGGATAATCAAAGGTGTAGTAGAAATATGTATAAACAATATATCTACCTCTTATCAGTATTTGTCTGTGAGGTTCTAACATTAATATTCTTTCCTTGGAAAACACTCCCATTAGCTTTGTTGATTGCCTCCTGGGCACTAGACTCATCTTCAAACTGTACAAAGCCAAAGTTCCTGTTAACAACTATGCCATTTATCTGGCCGTACTGTATGAAATGTTCGTATAGATCGTCTATAGTCGCCTTGTCTGTTATCCCGCCGACATATATTCGAAGGTGGGATGTTGCTCGATCTTTCATAGCATGTCTATCTAATGTAAGTTTATCTGAAAAGATAACATTATATTTTGATAAAGCTTAAGTTTATGAAATTGTACGGTGCTTATATTATGTTTAGAAGACCCCCGTAATCAAAAAATGACTACTGAAGTATGGTTTAGAATTATTTCATTTATAATTGATTGTTCACTGTCTATTTACCTGCCATTGTGTTTTTTATATTTGTGGAGATGCTTATGTTAATTAAATCTTATATTTTAATTAAATTACAGTATATAGTCAGTAATATTGCTTTATTTTTATTTAGCTTGGATACGAAATTATTTCCGCGACTAACCGAAGTGACAGCTAGCGTCGCAGCAGCGTGCATCCGACGTTAGGCTTGTTGAAAAAATATCGATACATCGATATATCGATATTTTTTCTTTCGATATATCGATATTTTCATCCGATATATATTTTTTCGATATATCGATACATCGATACATCGATATAAAATATTAAGTATCGAAAACGTATCAAAAACGATATTTTTCTTTGGGAAAAGATCAGATCTGTATTATTTTGCCAAAATTTTTTTTAGCAGTGAAAAGACGACCTTCATCACACAAGATCAGTGTAATTTCTTTACAACGAAGCCAGCCATCCTTGTACAAATTATACAAAAAAAAGAAAGAATAAAGAAAGGTTATCTCTAGTCAAGCAGGAAGCTTCTCTTAAGTTTATGTTATGGTTCTTGTCTTGCCTCTAGCCCATACCACAGACAGACCTTTTGCGTTATCTTTGATTGCATCAAAAAATATTTCGTTCGATTGTTGGTTGGTATTGTTAATTTAGTATCTTTGGTTGCATGCGTGGATACATTGCTTGTTATATATTTGTTTGAGTTCAATTAAATAGTTTAATTACTAAGTAATTAAGTTTATGTTGAAATTCAGTTGCTTTATGGACTTTATTTCCGATCTGATGGTAAGCGACACGTCTTTCTATAGACAGCTGTAAGGCATTGCCACTCAAGAAGCATTTTTATTTTGTTCCGTTAATAAGATACAATTTTGTTCCCGATATATCGATATTTTTTGTTTCGATATATCGAAGTCGATAACGATATATTTTAAAAATATCGATATTCGATATTTTTTGTCATTTCCAACATCCCTATCCGACGTTTATACTCTTTGTCACCATCGATCATAGACAAACAAAGATTGATATTTTAGGCTAGCCACACACGCTCAATATTATTGTCAATATAGTGCATATTGTCAATAATATTGTGTGTGTGCGGCCCGTATTGCGGTATTGTTCAATATTATTGTTGATTTCCAGATATTCTGATTTTGTCGCGACAATATCGGGGGGAGGCAGGGGTATTGTCAATAATATTGACGTGTGCGGGCGCGCGGCAATATTTTAGTTGAAGAAACGATTTCTAAGCAAGCAGACGTTAGTGTTTTTGTTCACAATGGAGGACGAAAACAGTAAAAATATTGTAGATTCTACTCCCACCCAAAACTAATATTTATCAGAATTTATAAAACATTCCCCGTGGGATATCCGGGTAAAAATAACACTCTTTCCTATCTTCCCGTTGGATGTCCGTTAGAGGCAACTAAGGGAAAACGAGAAGACTGGCAGCAGCGTCTTTCTATTGGATTACCTGCCACCTATACTGCGATCCCCAAGACTAGGAAGCGTAGGAATTATGGCAATCCCACCCTTCTAAGGGGGAGCCCTTCCTTTGTTTAAAAGTGGCCGTCTTTCAGCTGTTGAAGATCATGATGATAAAACATGGGATACTTTCCCAAAAACATGGAATCATATTTTTTCAAATAAGGTGATACTAAGGATAATAGTTTTTGAAGGTTGCTCTCTCTCTGAAATCTCTCATTCTCATGTATTTTTTTAAATTATGTTCTGCTGTAACTTGAGGTTCATTTATATTGAAATGATTTAACTTAGATTATCTTCTCAAACATCTTTAATCCATCGTTTCTTTCTGGATTGATTTTTTATATATAAAACGTGCGCACACGAATCTGGCTACTAAACGACTGCGTCACATTATACCACGATATATTGACAATAATATTGCTTAGTGTGCGGGGGCCAATATTGATGAAAAATATTGACAATATTGTATTGACAATAATATTGTATGTGTGCGGCTAGCCTTAGTGCGATAGATGTATGATAAATCCTAACCTCAGAGTAAGTATCCTAACCGCACGTCTACACATTTGTACCTACTCCACACGTTACGGACCCTTCAGCTCCACATTCTTTCACTCTTATTTCGGGGGTTTTCGCTCAAAAGTTTGCCCGCATGCGTTTCGCCCAAGGTTTCGCCCTTACGTGGAGCAGCAACATAGCAGGTCAATGCTTATACAACTTTTAAGTCTTGGTAAACGCTCCTTGCCTTGTTTTTGTAAATCTGTACACCACCTGTAAACCTTCCAATTCCAGTTTGTTAACAATCTAATAAAACAACTAAACGCAATGGTAATTGTTTACTTGTTTGATTGACACTTGACGTTGACAACAGTGAGTAGTTGACTGACAGCTTTGGATTTTATTTTTCGCAGAAGGCATAAAATTGGATTTTGAGGTTATGGGTAAACTGGTAAAGTGGTAAACAGAAGTATTTTCGTGCTGTTATGTAATAAATTAATTAAAATTAAAAATTAGCCTTACAATTATCAAACAATATCCTTAGTATCCTTTACGTACTTGTTATACTTGCAATTTTTTTTCATTTATTTATTTCAACTTGTTTCCTGCTCAATCATTTACACGTAAGTTTTTTAAATTAAATTTTAGATATTTTGGGTGTCGTAAATTTGTAGAATTCAGATTATGGTATTAGAAAGTTTACGCTATCACTGCTGAAGTTTTACTAGGTACCTACGTATGTTTTGGACTGGCCCTGTGCAGTTGTTAAATACTCTAGCCGATTTCAAATACTGTGGGATCGATTCCCACACAGGACAAATATTTATGTGCATGAACATGTCTGTTTGTCTTGTATATCAGTTACCTGGTTACCATAGTATAGGTTCTGCTTAGTTTGAGATCAGATGACCATATGTAAAGTGTCCCAGGATATTATTTAAATACTTAAATTTTATTATCATTGGCTAGAAAGAAGAAAAATACCTAGTTACTTCTAAAAACTAGGGTTCCAGCATCATATTGTTGTAAAACAGATTACGAATACAGTTATGTACTACCTATTATTTTGTTTTAGGTGCTTACATTAGTTGCATGGCAATTAGAAGGTTTTTTTCAAAAGCGTACAAAACATACAAACAAGCAGCGGATGATGCATTTAGTCGCAAGAATCTGTTTTACACCAATGTATTGCTGTCAATTGGGATCTCAACACTTGGTGATCTTTTAGAACAAACATATGAATTACATCAACAAGAAATAAACCAGTATGATTTGCACCGTACAGGCCAAATGTCTTTTTCTGGAGGCACGGCGGGCATAATATGCCATCATTGGTATCAATTTTTAGATAAAATAATAATTGGTAGATCATTGTCTATGGTTGTGAAGAAATTAATGCTGGACCAGTTTGTTTGCTCACCAATGATAATATTGTCTTTCTTTGCGACTGTCGCAATATTTGAAGATCATCCACTAGAAAGCTTCACTGATGAAGTTAAAGACAAATTCTGGGTACTTTATAAAGCTGAATGGGTAGTATGGCCACCGGCACAAATCATAAATTTTTACTTTTTGCCAACTAAATATAGGGTTGTGTACGATAACACTATATCTCTTGGTTATGATGTATACACATCTCATGTTAAACATGATAAATCATACAAGACAGAAAAAAATGAATTATAGAAGATTCTCTTTACCATCATTTTATACATATTTTTAAACTAAATAATTAGAAATGTACAACAGTTGTAGTTGTGTGTTGTGATGGTAGAGTTTAATATTGTTATTAGTCTAATATGACAGAAACTAAGAGGGAAATTTAGTTTAAATTGTGTTTTAATTATGAAGGAATAATGGACATAATCATAGAAGTTTATTATTTTTATATATAGTATAGTGTGTGTACTATAGTTTATTTAATTCTAAAATAAATATACCTGTACTATGGTGAACAATGTTATTTTTTATGTAGTATTGTGATTTAGCTAACAGCAAAATTAGGCAATACCTTAAAGTCAGGTTCAGATATACATATATTATTTGCCTGATCCAATCACTGTATCTGTATCATCAGCAGCTGAAACATGTCCACTGCTGAACAAAGGCCTCACCCTTAGAAGGGGTTGCCATAATCCCCACGCTTGGCAGGCGGCTTGGGGATCGCAGTATATGTGGTAGGTAATCCAATAGAAAGACGCTGCTAATTTTCCCCTAGTCGCCTCTTACAGACACCCAGTGGGAGGAGATACCCGGGCACCCCACATTTGGTATCTGTATAGCCGTATCATTATATCATAGGTCGTATTGTATCAAGCTCCGTATTTGCTTGTGGATGCCTCGTTTTGTCCGTATCAGTTCTTGGAGCCGTTATGATCGCGTATCAAATTTCTGATATCTCATATAAACATTTCGTCGTTGTTTAAGAATTTACTTACCAATTTCGTTTTCATATTTTACCATTATTTTTTTATTTAGAAAATCTAGAGGCTAACTAATCGGCAAAGGCGTTGGAGCCAAACGGATTTATTTTTAAATAAAAACATGCTAGGAGAAAGAACTTTGATGAGACCAAAATTTCGCGCAATAACATGCTGCAACGCGAGTGGCAGACACGTCCTTGTGCCGTATCCCTATCTCCTTTGATAGTCTAATGGAAACAGATTCGAGATGGCAAAGGCCGTATCGCGTAACGTATAAGAGCGCCGTATCAAGACCGTTCGTGATCGCGTTTCACCACCTAAGATCACCACCCATCCATATATGCAATCATGATGCGCGTCGGGTGATACATAATGTGGAACAGCTTAATGTGTAGGGAGGAGAATATCGTAAGGAAACCTGCATGTCTTAGAAAACATAACCAGCTTTCAAATGACGTGTGAATTCTGCCAACCTGCACTTGGCTGGTGTGGTGGACTATGGCCTAACCCCTTCATCTTGAAGCAAGGCCCCTGCCAAACAGTGGGAAAAAACCAAGGGTTGTTAATAAAAAGTACTTAAGTGGCACCTGGCATAAAACTATCGTTGTGTTTTTTTATTACAGATAAAACAATGCAGGCAATAGGCGTCACATGGCGAAAGTTAGCAACCAATGTACGGAAATCAACACCAGTGACACGGTTAAAACACATAGTACGAGTGGCGTTCAGTGATAAATACTTATTTTACACAAACATCACCATATCGATAAGTTTATCATCATTAGGTGACATGTTAGAACAGACGTACGAAATTTACAGTGGGGATCAGGAGAAGTACGACCCGGTACGAACTTCTCATATGGGATTCTCTGGTGCAGCGGTGGGTGTGTTGTGTCATCATTGGTACAAAGTCTTAGATAGGTTTTTAATAGGAAAAACCGTGGATATGGTTATAAAGAAGCTAATTCTAGATCAGCTTATATTCTCGCCTATAATGATAATAACCTTTTTCGGGAGTATAGCGCTGTTTGAAAAGAATCCCTTGGAAAATTTCAAGGAAGAAGTCCGAGACAAGTTTATCACTTTATACCGTGCTGAATGGATGGTATGGCCCCCAGCACAAGTAATCAATTTCTACTTCCTACCGACTAGATACAGAGTATTGTATGACAACACCATATCGTTAGGTTATGATATATATACTTCTCAAGTGAAACATCATAAACCAATAAAAACAGTGACAAAGGAGAACAGTCAAACAAGTAAAAAGTTGTGACGAAGGCTAATTTTAGTACTTAATTATTAAATTAATAGACCAATTAAAATTTGTATTGTTTTTAATGTCGTATAGTAAATATATACATATGTTTATTATTATTTAATGTAGCAGTACTGCAGTAATAATAGTTATACAGTAATGTACGTATCGTAAATTCAACTAATTACCTTGACATAAGCTATGCTGTGATAAAACGCTTGCCTACGTACAAAAATAGGCATTTTTTTTTGTAAATCTATTGTTTTTATTTGTTATGTATTAAATAATATATACTATATGATTACATACATTTCTTTTATTGACTACCGAAATACATTACCTATCAATGTAGAACATACGACGTAGGAAACAAACCTTTGAACAACTACAGTTTGTGGTTATCCGCGTTGCCGGAGTTTTCCGGTTGACCGCAAGCAAAATATGTAAAGCTTATCCGCAATCAGTTAGCGTGTGGTCTACCGGATGTCGGGCCGCGTTTGGGCATTATTAAGGGACCTTCCAGGTAGGTAGGTCCCGGGTAGGTACCAAAGTAATGTCAGATATTCTGCCGACAATCAGCAATGTGCAAACATTGCTGTTCCGACACAGTGTACTTTATAGACTGTGGTTCCGGTGTGAAGGGCGCTGTAGCGGGTGAAATTACTGGACAAAAATGTAAAAAAAAATTGAACCAATTTCAATCACAATTTTTTTTTAAATATTTTATCATTGAAATTGGTAAATATTTGCAAGAGTTATGACCATTTTTGTCCTTAAAAAGCGACATAAAGTGACCTTATAGGCATTCCTGCAGTTTTCCTGCGTAGTCTTCATTCTTGTTTTTTCAGGAACTACTTATTCGTAAGCAATGATTTTTTTATGGGACGCAATCAACGGATTAAAGAATGGATGGAAGAAAGATTTTTTCAAATCATTCATAATTGCCAGAGATATGCACGAACATACATAAAAAAATATATATATACAGACGAATTGAGAACCTCTCCTTCTTTGAAGTCGGTTAGTAAAAGACTTATTAACTACTTTTTTAGTCTATAGGCAGGCGTGTTCGAACGTCTTGTTTGTCTCGTCTCTGGGTTGAATAAAAAAAACCTAGTGCTTATTCTTTCCGCTAAGTTTTGTCCTTCCATAAGGGCCATAATACATTTCTATTTAAAGTTTTTTTTTTGGGAATGATAGACGCTGTTGGCCGCAGATGGCCATTACAGCTTCACCGGACAATAGGAGGCGAGCGCTTGAAGCGCTCTAGCCTTTACGGCAGAAGTAGCGACGAGCTCAAGGTCACCTCAGGGAGGCACGGCCTCGGCTTGGGCTGTCGCTTAAGAGAGGGCTGAGTTTACCGCCGGTTCACAACGCGCCCCCACTGAGAAGAACCGGCAAGAAACTCAGTGGGGTGATGCACGTCGTTGACGTCGCATACGTACGACCCTTCGGCCTCGCCGGCGAGACCGGTGTCTGATAGCTAGTGTAGCATACGGTTGTCGGGGAGGGTTCGGCGCATCCCGGTCCAATAGGACCGTCATGGGGTCAGGAGGGTCGAGCAGTACGTGCCGTGGTCTGCGGCGCGAGTCAGAAGGACTAGGGGCGTAATCGGCGGCGGCGCGGATTAAACTGTTATTTAAAGATTCTGAACTCCGGGCTACTAAGAAGTTTTAAAAGACAAAAGAAGACAGGAAAATCCAATAGTTCTGTTCCACTTGTGAATCGATCCCGGGAGCACGTAGATATTCTGTACATATACCTACTTACATTTAAAGGATCATGACTGTGAGCCATATGTGAGCATTCATAACAACTAGATTACGTCACTTGAATAGCTCGAACGAACAACATTTTATAAATATGCTGTCTATGACGTTGGTCTGTTGCTATAATAAAAGTTGGCTCGTACATACATTGAAGTATAGTGGCTGTTACGACAGTTACGAGTACCTATGTACTACGACTTATATAGATTATGCATATTATTTACTACCTAGTAGCCTTCGTGGCGCAGCGGGAAACGGCTTGATTTGTAAACTGAAGGTCGCGGGTTCAATTCCCGCGGGGAACAACAACTAGTAGTGGTGCCTTACTGGGTAGAACAATGCAGGCCCATCACCTGATTTTTCCATCCTTGCGTTGGATGGGCATGTAAATAAACTATTTAAAAAAAATAACATCAGACTTCAAAGTAAATTAACTAAAAAGCATAAAATAACGAAAATATATTGAAGTCGGTGTCAGCTCATGCTAGTCTTAGTTAACATGATGTGCTAGCACCGACTTCAATATATTTTCGTTATTTTATGCTTTTCAGATAATTTTCTTTGAAGTCGGATTTTTTTTAAAATAGTTTATTTAACACTTTTTAGTGACTTTTATTTTAGCAAAATAGGTATCAGCAGTATCACGTAACTCGAACGTCTACGGTACAGTAACTTACAGAAAACATAAAAAGTTTATATCTCTTAAACTACTGGACCGATTTTGATGAAACTTGTACTCTACCCTAAGTTGAAAAATACTCTAACTATTGCAAAACATAATTTTCGAAATTGGACCTGTAGTTTCTGAGAAATCCGTGGACAAACCTACATACATACATACACTCATAAAATTTGGTAAATTTGTTTAGAAGCCCACATAGACTAACATATATTAATATTACGCATTTTTATTAATATTACATACATACGCGTCGAATAGAGAACCTTCTTTTTGAAGCCGGTTAAAAATCGGTCGTGCCTATTGAGATATAATGTACTAAAGTCTTGCCCATCTCTACCCGGTCGTTTCGGTCTTCCGGCCCATCGGATTGTGAGAGTAAAGGAAGAGAAAGAGTGCACTTGTGTCCACGCAAGCACTTTTGTGCACTATAAAGTCTCCCACGTACATGGCTGACCTTGTGAAAGATTAGATACTATCGTCGCATCGGCCAGGAGGACTTTATTATTCTATGTAGTAATAACGCCTAATGCTTGGATCTTATTTTTTTTTTTGGGAATGATAGACGCTGTTGGCCGCAGATTGCCATTACAGCTTCACCGGACAATAGGAGGCGAGCGCTTAAAGCGCTCTAGCCTTAACGGCAGAAGTAGCGACGAGCTCAAGGGCACCTCCGGGAGGCACGGTTGAGCGCACCACCTCGCTATCCAATGTATTTGTAGCTATGAACTATTTTATTGTCCATTAGCTGACCCACGCAGCTCCGCCTGCGCTAACTTTTAATAACAGACATTAGCATCGAATACATAACCTCCTTTTTTATAGTCGGTTAAAAACTGGGACCTACTTTTTACTTGCTCTCCGAAGCACGGACCCGTTTAGTTCAAATGGCGTTAAACGGTCACCCATCTATTTAATGACCTTACCTAACGTTGCTTAACCCGATCGATTACAAAACCTTGATAACAACTCTCTATGAGTGTTCCCTTACTGATATTTATTATATTATAAAGAAAAAATGATAAAATCGGACCAAGCATATAACCAAGTACCCAATTTGACTTTAATCCCCTCTCCCAAAAGAACCGTGCTAGATTACGGGATAAAAAGTATCCTATGTCCTACCTCGTAGTAAGATTTCAAATCATGCCAAGTTTCATTTGAATCCATTCAGTAGTTTCAGCGTGATGCGCAGCCGTGATACAGACAGACAGACAAAAATTAAAGAAATTACATTTTCGGCCTCAGTATCGGTTATAGAATGCCCTCCAAATATAATTTTCAAAATATCTTCAATGTACAGAATTGGACCTGTTACAGTTTTATTATAAGTATAGATAGATGAAGGGAACTTATAATAATTTTAATAACACCTGCTGTTCTCACCAGGGCGCCAAATCGCCTAGGTGGTTACTCGCTTATTAGTCCTTATTAATCCCAATTAGGTACCTACTACCTACTCACATTCCAAGCTTATGTCTTGCTCTGCAAAAACCACGAGTAATAAAAAAGTTAAAAGGTTTTTTTATGATAAAATCGGTAAGTAATTGTATACTTACGCCGTTTGTAATTTATATCACCATAACAAAGTAACTTTCCCGATATAGGGTGGTTCCATAGATACGATTTGAGCGTGGAATCGTGAAACAGTCAACATTGTTAGCGACCTTCAGCATCAAATAAATTCAGCATGTGGAATGCATAAAATAAGTTAGAAAGGGAGGTTACATTTATTTGATAATCCTACAACTATAGTATGATACAAGAAATTAGATATAAGTATATGTATAGGTTGGAGAAAAATCCATCTGCAGCGTTCGCCATTGATATTTTATTTAGGAGTGAAATAGGTTTCTTCCGCCGTAGAACTCCTTTTGCTAGCTCTTAAACTGCTTATGACGCTCTGAACGACAGAATCCTCAAAGATCCTATCTGGCCAGGTCTCGGACCGAGGGTTCTGCCGATTTAAAGACATGCGGCTTGACCTGGGCGTGGCTGGTTGGGAGACTAATGGCGTTCGCTTGTCCTTTAATCCCAGGAGAGAGGTGAGCAGCTTGTCCAATGCAGCTATGTCGTCCAAGTTTGAAGGCTTCTGCGTATTTGGGGTGCTCACACCAGAATTTATTTGATTGGTAATGATTGACGCAGGTGTTCTCGACAGACCAATAGTGCGGATAACCTGTAAATTTAATATTATGTACCCCTTGTACGCGTCTTTGAATTTATGTAAATATTGCACACCAAGGTAGCTGTAAAAGACGGTTATGTAAAATATAAGAAAGTTAATATATGCTCCAGTCACTGTACATGAATAAAGTAGTAGGCACAGGTATAGATTTACATAGATAACGCAAGTATCACGATTTGTATTGAAACCAAGCGTGCCTACTTTTGAACCAAGTTCTTAACACCTTCTAAGACGTCACGGCCGAATTTAGTGACGGGAAGTCACTCCGAAGGGAAGTCAGACCGATACGAAGACGCCGATGCCGCCGATTTTTTTTAGTTATTGCGGCCGACCGGCTGCAAGGCTGCAACAACAGACGCGCGCGGAATATAAGTTAGCGGCGACCAACCCCGACGTTTCGGACACGCGATGCATTTGCGTTATCTATGTAAATCTATATCTGTGATAGTAGGCATTGAAAACCCAAAACATTTTTGCGGACTTGGGAATTAAACCTATGACGTCACAATAACAGCAAAGCCAAAGTTGTTCAAGGAGGGAACACCGAAACAGTCACAAACACGTTATTGTTCTCTTATTCCCATTATGTCGAGGGAGTGTTGTTCGGTATGCCTTACAAGTTACTTAGAAACTTTATATAAGTACACAAATATCCTTGTTAGGTAATATTATGTGCTTATATATTAAGTATATTTACGTAATGTACCTACTTATATGTAGGTATAGTCGTTTTAGATAATATAAATATATGTATACTTAAATGTTTATATAAACAGCATCGCCTTGAAGCTGCTTCATCCTCTTCATTTAAAGGTTGCCTGGTAGAGGTCAGTAGTGATAAGACCGACAATAAAATTGTTACATTTAACTTTACTGTAATTTCTTTTGTTGTGTTTTTTTTTGTAGTGGCATAAAGCATATTATATGTACATATATACATACATAAAATCACGCCTTTTTCCCGTAGGGGTAGGCAGAGCCCAAGGGCCGCTTTTCGCCTCCGTGAGAAACGAGACGAGATGGGTGGCGAACCACATCGCCGCCATTTTGGTTATAATTATATTATCTATCTATATGATTGACCATTGCGTTCTCACGAATAAGGAAGGAAAGGGAAGGATAGGTGTTGTGAAAAGGAAGATTGGCAATTTAGAGTGGGAAATAGGAAAAGTAGGATATCACCCAGGAGGGCAAGGAATGGGACAGTAATAGCTAGGGAAGCCGGGGTCGCATACCCGTATACTATACCACAACTACCGGACAGGTAAGTTGGGATGAGTATCCCATGACTATATATGTATGTATATATTATGTGTATTTATCTATAATAGGTAGGTACTGCAGTAGATCCTGGCTTACAGGAGTCTCAGTGGTGGGAGTGAGTGGCCTGATTAGTCCCAAAAAAATGGTACAGATGTCACGACAAGTATAATATCATTAGCAGCCGAAATAGGTCCACTGCTGAACCAAAGCCCTCCCTCTTAAAGGGAGGGGTTGCCATAATCCCCACGCTTGGCAGGCGGCTTGGGGATCGCAGTATAGGTGGTAGGTAATCCAATAGAAAGACGCTGCTGCCCGCATTTTTGTTTTCCCTTAGTCGTCTCTCACTAACACCCAACGGGAGGAGATGCGTGTGTGCTATTCTTACCCGGACACCCCACGGGTATAATAATATCAATAATCGGAGTATAATAATCTTATTTTTTTTTTACGTGGGGAAATCCATTACGGATACCCGCACCGCCACGGGGGTAGCGGTGCGGGTTATGTCGGACTACTGACAGAGTGTCAGCTACCGACTAAACCACACGGTGTCCACAACACGCTGTGTCGACGGGCCCCGGGAACGTACTTGGTACTCGTCCGGATGCCTTCCTCGTCCGCGGGTGTATAGCCCACGGACCTGTCTGCGGGTGTAAAAGGCCCGCAGACTCACAACCGGGTGGAGTATATTAATCTAGCCCAGCCATACTCAACCTGTTTTTCCCCTGAGCCACATAGTCGCTTCTGATTTACCCTGCGGGCCGCATAGTCTCTTCTGATTTACCCTGCGGGCCGCAATCTAGCCTAAATTGTATGTTTAATTATAACTACCCTAAGTATATTAAATTACAATAAATCGCATATTTGAAATATAGCAACTTATGTATCTATAAATTCAGGGATTTTCCATCAATAGAAGACATTTCTGCACTTAAATAGCGTAAGCTAATTCAATAGTATTATGTGTGCGCGCTAGTTTATGAGAGTAAGCGAGTGAAATTAACATTTATTCATTCGAACCTTATTCGAACGACATTTTTTGCATTACTTTTATACATTTATCAAAAAAATACTACTGTGAATCTAAAAACATTGTACTAGACTTCGGGCCGCATAGAAAAGGCTAGCGGGCCGCTGGTTGAGTATGGCTGATCTAGCCTGTAATAGGTACCTCATCAGCATTATGACTTTGATAACTCATTCTTTTCACTTTTCTATAAGTTTCATCATCTAAGGCCTCGTGCACCGCGGCTTGTAACTTCTCTTTCATTTCCTCGTCATCTGACGATGGGTTTAAGTCGTCTAACACCAACCTAAAATGAAATATACAATCAATTACTAATTTATTCGACGTTAACGGGGCTGTTGGTCGGGTAGTGGTTTGACCTGGCTACTACCTAATAGGTAATCGGTTTTTTTCCCACCCTGTGCAAAATTCAAAAAATTCTAATTTTTTGTTTCAAATAGGCTTAACGCTCAATTTTTTAAAAGCTACCACTGGATCACAACGCGGCCTCAACTGAGAAGATCCGGCAAGAAACTCAGCGGGCTTGTCATTTTTTCACTTCTTTTTTTTAAAAAAAGTTTGTATTGTTACAATTAGATCAGCACCAGCGACAGTGTGTCCTGCCGTTCAAAAGATCAAATAAATTAAAAAATACGACGAAAATACAACAAACTAAAAAGCCAAAGGGATAGTAGTCGGACCAGTCCCCCCAAGCAGCACCCGCGCACGAGTTGACTCGAGCAGCAGCCATCACTCCCCTCGACCATATTGGAGGGAGGGGGGTGACCCGCCACACGAAGCCGCCACAAGCAAAGACTTTTCCATGGCGAGCATGACCGATCCAAAATCACAGTGGCTCACGTTTAACATTTACCTTCTGCTGTTAAGCAGTGCCTCGTCAGGCAAGACACAATGCACTTTAACATATTGCCAACTTTTATCACAAGTCGTCTAAGTTAGAAACACAACAAGAATAATTTACAAGCTCAAGTGAATTGCCTTCAGAACGTAAATAAAGCAACAATCCATTTTGCTGCTAGACTAAAAAAGAAAAAAAAATCAAAAGGACAGCGGCAGCACCCGCGCACGAGTTGACTTGAGCCTGGGTTGTGTGTGTGCCTGGGTGTTGTGTATGTATTTACAAAAATAGTATTTAAGTGCGCAAGTACCTAATTGTGTCCGATGTCTAGCTGGTTACCGTAGTAAAGGTGCTCTGCCTAGCTTGGGATCTGGTAACCGTGTGTGAATTATACCAGGATGTTTTATTATTATTTTAAATGTACAACATAAAGATTATAATAACCAGACATAAGATGGTAACCGCACTCACGATCAATTGGGTAGCATTATTAAAATACTTAATTTCTTACTCAGTTCGCTCATCGTCTTCAGCTTTCTGCAGGTTAGCCCTGTTCGCCTCCCGAGCCACTCTGATATCCTGCTCCCAGAACCGTCTCAAATCAGGACTGGAGGTGTACGGCGCCGCCACTTCCTTAATCTTCAGGAATATTATAGCCGTTATGAATATACAAATAACGTTCACTATTGTGAGGCAACAACTCACGATACCTGCAAATATTAGAACGCATGAGGAAAGTTGTCAGCTTTTTTTTTACTAAATATTAGCCAGTAGCTGTAGTCCCACCTGTAGGTGTACATACTACTTAAATATAAGCTGTAGTCCCACCTGATGGAAAGTGGCGACGTAATCGGCCTGACGGGCCTGTTGGTCTAGTGGTTAGTGACCCTGTCTGCTACCCAACAGGTCGTGAGTTCGATTCCCACCAAGTGTCTGGGTGTTTTATCTATATAAATATGTATTTACAAAAAAAAAAAGTATATATGTATTAGTATCAGTTGTCTGGTTTCCATAGTACAGGCTCTGCCTAGTTTGGGATCAGATGACCGTGTGTGAATTGTCCCGGGATATTATTATTATATTATTAATCGGGGATGGTAGAGCACATTAACACTAGCTATTAAAAACCTATTCACCCTAGCCTTGAAGTGCAGACACCCACATTATAATAGGGCGGAAAAAACTGTTCCAGCCCTTAGCGGTCCTGATTATAAATGACGAAGCAAATCGCTTAGTCCGGACTGAAGGCACGTTTACCACATAAGGGGGTGAGCACGCCGTGCGTCTCGTCGCCCGATGATAGAAGGGGGGTGTTGGAATCAAGTCATGTAATTCCTGCGCACACTCCAAAAATATTTTGCCGCCAAGCAATTTCGGTGTGAAGGGCTTACCATTAGGCAAAATTGTTGCTCGTCTCGTAACTAAGTTCAATAAAAAAAAAAACAAAATTGTAGGTTAAAATCTCAAATCTTTTTTTATCGTGCCGCCATGGAGTATAGTAGTAGCATTATTCATGTCGTGATTGAAAGATCGGTCTATCAGCAAGATTTTCCAAAACTGATAGTCTAGTAGGTACTATTTCGCCTTTCGAGAAAGCCCTTTCCACACAAACAATAAAAATTTTATAAAAAAAAAAATAAACCGACTTCAATAGACACCACACTAAAAAGTGAAAAATAACTTCAATATTATTGAAGTTGGTGCTGGTCAGTTGATTCTGGTGTTGGGGTAAGTATCGTGTTTATTTTAGCACCAACTTCAAGAATATTGAAGTTATTTTTCACTTTTTAGTGTGGTGTATTGAAGTCGGTTTATTTTTTTTTTATAAAAATTTTATTTTATTCTTTTTAGTCATATTCTCTTGAAAAGTCTTTATTCAACTATCCTATACCGATTTGGATATAAAACTTTAATACCAACAGGTATAAATTTATTTTAATTAAAATCTCCCATCCCAACCACAGATCTAAAATTCGGTGGGTCCTACATTTCATGGAACAGAGTTCCTGTTAACATCATACTGTTTGCTCCCATCACCAGACTCTGAACATCATTTTTCTAGCAGATACTCGTCGAGACCTACACAACGAGCCCAAACTCAGTGGGTCTACGTTTATTGGTGCAGTAATCCTGTGACCACCTTCCTGCTCCATCATCAGACCCTGCTGAAGGTTACCATTTTCTTAGTACCAGTTTTTTAGTATCAACGGATTTACATATGTTCTAAATTTCAGATCGTTCGGAGTAATAGAAGTAATTAAAAATGTCCATTGTATACGAAATATCCCTATCTCGACTTGGAAAAGAGCTGATGGTTTTCAAAGCTAAACCGATTTTCAAGAAACATCGCTAAGAACCATCTCCAATAAACCAGCATACGCCAATCTGTCCACTCGTTTGAGCGCTGCGATGCCACAGACAGTTATCAGACAGACAGACACGACCCCCCCCCAAGCTAATAACACCTCGTTTTTGGTCGGGGGTCAAAAAGAAACCATCGAATTCGGTACGATGATCTGGATGGCGTATGACCATTTTGTAGACGAAGACATCATCTATTTTACCCAGTTTCTCCCAGTTATATCTCCTTCCCATCACTCATGTTCTTCGAAAAAGTTCTTATCCGGTCTTGATGAAATTCATACCATCCTTATGGTTCATGCTTTCGAATAAAAAAAAGAATCACTGAAATTGGTAAATATTTGTATGAGTTATAACCATTATTGATTAGAACATCATCTATTTTTAGGCGTTTTACCAGATAATTCTAACATTCCATTCATGTTTTCTCAGGAACTACTGGTTCATAAGGAATAAAAAATGTATGGGACCAACTTGATGGAATGTCCATTAGGTACAAAAAAGAATCATCCAAATCGGTACATATTTGGCGGAATTATGAGTGAACATACATTAAAAAAAAAAAAAATACATACACGATGAATTGAGAACCTCCTCCTTTTTTGAAGTCGGTTAAAAATCCCGAAAACCTATTTTTTATGTTTTATGCCCACATAGACTTACAATGACTTAAGTATCTACATGTTATTTGGATATTATTCGATACAAATGCGTCGAATACATTACCTCTTTTTTAAGTCGGTTAAAAACCGGAATACGATAGTGGAAGGTAAAATAGAAGGAAAAAGGGGAAGAGGAAGACCCAGACGAAGTTTTATGAAGCAAGTAGCAGAAAAAGTGAGAGACGCGGGGCGGGAAGAGTCGCGGTGCCCGCCGCTGCGCCCGTGGCGGGCATCGCCGCGTGCAACGGCGGTGCAGCTAACTTTTTAAAATACAATTTTCTTCTAAAAAAAAACGATCATATCATACTCCATTGCGATGGTGACTACGTCTGTGTTGCACGATTACCAAATAGACTGGCAGAAGGTTCCGCCACAGGCATCGCTTCATCGAGAATCGCCGCTGCGTGCGCCGCGTGAGACGCGGCGATGCCATCCGCGGGCGCCGCCGTAATGCCTGATTTACACGTATTAAGTTACAAGTTGGTAACTAAATCTTTACTAAAGTTTGAGTAAATTATTGCGTGTAAACAAACACTTTAGTAGTAAGTTCCAAGTTAAAATTTAGTACACAAGTGAATAAGTAAAATGTTTCGTTTACACGTATTAAGTTGGTAACTAAATCTTTACTAAATTTTAGTAAATTATTACGTGTAAACAATCACTTTAGTAGAAAGTCCCAAGTTAAAATTTAGTACGCAAGTTATGAAGTAGAATAGAAACTTTTCTATTCTTCGGGTAAGTAGGTGGGCGTGGTTTATTCTTGATACGTTTGGACACACACATGTATAATGCACGTTTGCAGGTGTGCGTGCAAAGATATAGCCATAGATCATACAATAGATAATATACAAATATAATAGGAGCAAAGTCGTTTTCGTCACGTTTACGTTGTACCAACGTATATTTAGGGTTGCCAGAAATACGGGATTGTTACAGAACTTGTATTGTCCTGGCATTTTTAAATACCTACTACACTGTAGGTATTATTAATATTTGCAATATTTTTTTTTTTACTATTCCCAGTATACTGCCGTATAATTAAGTGATTCGAGAGCTATTTGGCTAATAGTCTCGGGAATTTTTAGATCAACGGAGAAATTTTGGGGTAATTTAAGTCTATCTCGCATCCTTTTTTTCTAGCGGCGAATTGTTCAATGGGTCCCAGGACCTGTGTAGGTCAACCGGGGTAAATGGGATTCATTCCCAATCCCTGTGGTTGTTACATCGACACATGAGGGGAAACCTGGGCTCTCCTGTGGAATCTGTACCAGGAGTCCTTCAGTGCGTTTCCTTCGGAGCCTGCCACTAGGGGTGCATTGTAGTCCCCCGGGAACCAGACAAGGTGCTTATGGGAATGGAAGGCAATAAACAAGTAAAATGGTTAAATATTTACATCAAACACAAATTCAGTAATCAAGAAAGACACGACGTCGCTTACTTTTCTATATCTAATATTATAATTATAGTACATTATATATATTATAAAAAGGAAATTCTAATATAATAATCTGTATTAGTTGTCTACATAATTTAACCCTAAAAATAAATTAGTTGTCCGTCGCTACAAAGTACTATGAAATCGTCACGGAGCGTGCGACCGTCCATTGGGGCGAACTAAAGAACTAAAGATTTTAACTAAAATTTAGTTAAAACTACGTGTAAACGCATACTTAAAATTAAGTCACTTAAAATTTAGTTACCTACTTGACAACTTAATACGTGTAAATCAGGCATAAAACACGCTCCATTTCAAGCAAACGCGTGTAAAATCGTTTCTCCGTAAACGCACTCATACAACGCCCTACATTTGAATTTAGTGCGGGCCGCGCCGCCACACGCGACGCGCGACGCCCCGCGTCTCCGTAAATGAGGCCTTAGCAAACAGGTTACAGACGTAGTTAATCAAAAGAAAACAGTGTAGTAAAGGTTTTCGAGTGTGGGTTTGTGTGAGTGTGTGTGTGTGTGTGTGTGTGTGTGTGTGTGTGTGTGTGTGTGGATGTATGTAGTTATAGGAGTGCGATCACAAACACCATGACACGAGATTTTTATATAAGTAAATATGTATCATAGCAGTTCCGCCTGCGTTTATCTCTCCAGTCCCTTTCGCAAGTCTCAAAGTACGAGTTACACTGGCAATTTCTTACTCCAGGAATACTTGCGCGTTATTTACGGTTGTCTCTAGCTCAGGTACGATGGATGGAAGAGTAAGAGTTTTTGTATATCTTTACTTAAAGCTAAACTTACCATTGACGGCAAATTCTATAGGAATATAGTCATGGTAAATAGGTTCGTAACTTGTATTCCCGTAATATGGTTCTCCTTTAATGTGCGGTATTTTTACACCCGGATACAGCAGCCATATGCAAGCCAGTGCCCAAAATAATCCCTGTGGGAATGCATTTTGATTAAACAAAAGCGAAAATGAATGAAATAAACGAAATAGCGAGCCATGGCCTACTGTTTGCATACATAACATCTATGTATATCCTACAAACCTCTGCTTCTCAGTTTTCTGACAGAAAAAAAAACAATTTACTCGTACATACAATTTACAATGAGGTACTTAGTCAATTTAAATAAAATAATTTTGAATTAGGTATCAGAAAAGGAATAAAATCATCGTCCTTACACAATTCACGACCGGTGGTAGCAAGGATGCAGATATTGCAATACCAATGAGAGGTCCAGCACTACCCTGGAGCAAAGCGAGAGCTACCCCAGTGCCGGATGTGAGTGCCCACAGAACACCCATCCATAACGACCGTGCATTCCCTCTGGAAAAATGGTAATTAATAATACCTACCTGCTGACCAATAGGTCGTGGGTTCGATTCCCACCAAGTGTCTGGGTGTTTTATCTAAGTATGTATTTACAAAAAAAAAGTATATATGTATTAGTATCATTTGTCTGGTCTCCACAGTACAGGCTCTGCCTAGTTTGGGATCAGATGACCGTGTGTGGATTGTCCCAGAATATTATTAAAAATAATAATAATAATAATATCTTGTCCTGTAAACTAGGCAAAGCCTGTATAATAGGAACCAGACAACTGACACAAATACTATTTTTTTAAATACATGCATTACCCGTGGGGTGTCCGGGTAAGAATAGCACCCTCCCATCTCCTCCCGTTGGGCGACTAACGGAAAACAAGAAGACGGGCGGCAGCATCTTTCTATTGGATTACCTACCACCTATACTGTGATTCCCAAGACCCCTGCTAACCGTGGGGATTAAGGCAACCCCTCCCTTTTAAGGGGCTTTTTTCAGCAGCGAACGTCTTTCGCTGCGTGCCCGTCCTGCGTCCAGGTAAGGACCACCGCAGATCTGTAAAAATTGCTGTGTTCCGATGTGAAAGGCACTGTAGCTGGTAAAGTTACCTGGCTCATGAAACTGTCTCCGGTGACACTTTTATCCCTTGTTTTATGTTTCGAACGGCAGGACACTATCGCTAATGTTGATCCAATTGTAACAAGACAAACATAGTTTAACAAAAGTGAAAAAATGACAAGCCCGCTGAGTTTCTTGCCGGATCTTCTCAGTTGAGGGCGCGTTGTGATCCGGTGGTAGCTTTTAAAAAATTGACCATTCAAAAGTGCTAAGTCTATTTGAAATAAATATTTTTGACTTTGACTTTGACGGGCGACAGTGCAGTAAGTGCACCAGTCTATGGCTTACCATTAGTCGAACGATATCCTTGTCTCGTCATTAAATTAATTAAAAATATTACCGTGACTTCATCTCCTCTGTGGGCCAGTCTCCATATCCCCAAGGCATCGCAGTGGTTCCCAATATCAGTCCGAATATAAAACCAAATATTAGAGAAACAAACATTCCCATAATCAAGCTCTCGAACCCGCTTCGCACTAGGCTTCTGTCTGCGATGATAGTCCCAAATGTGATGGACATAACCGGACCCATGAGTGGTGAGACCAGCATGGCTGCCACTATATTTGATGCGTTGTTTTCTACGAGACCCAGGGCCGCCAGGGAACTGAAAAAGTACATTTTTACTTAATATAATAATGATATCCTGAGAAATTACACACACGGTAATCAGCCCCCCTAGACAATGTAACATTCTACAAGCGTTATCGCTAATTGAAAGTATAAAAATATATGAGAATGACATAAGTCATCGCAAAACCACGTGACAAATTATAGGGAATTGACACCGTTAGCGAATAATAATAATAATAATAATAATATCCTGGGACAATTCACACACGGTCATCTGATCCCAAACTAGGCAGAGCCTGTACTATGGAAACCAGACAACTGATACTAATACATTATATACTTTTTTTGTAAATACATACTTATATAGATAAAACACCCAGACACCTGGTGGGAATCGAACCCACGACCTGTTGGGTAGCAGACAGGGTCACTAACCACTAGACCAACAGGCCCGTCAAGAAAAATGAAGAAATAGATTCGCTATGAAGCGATTGCATCCTGTCCCACATGTTGACAAGCTTATTAGAACACTGGTCACTCTAGCCTTGAAGACACCCAGATTATAATCGGGTGGGAAAACCGACGCAGGCACACAGTACCAAATACAGTCCCACATGTTGACAAGCTTATTAGCAGACGGTTCACTCTAGCCTTGAAGACACCCAGATTATAATCGGGTGGGAAAACCGACGCAGGCACACAGTACCAAATACAGTCCCACATGTTGACAAGCTTATTAGCAGACGGTTCACTCTAGCCTTGAAGACACCCAGATTATAATCGGGTGGGAAAACCGACGCAGGCAAACAGTTCCAAATACAGTCCCACATGTGGACAAGCTTATTAGCAGCCGATTCACTCTAGCCTTGAAGACACCCAGACATGGGCGTACGCAGCTTTTGGTCTAGGGGGGGGGGCAAGTTAAGATTTTTTTTGCTGGTGGTCAAATTTATCAAAGCAGATGTAAATACATTGTTAATATAATGCCGCACTCATAAACGTCAATTAACTTTAATTATAATTAAGTCGGTTATTAAAATCTTTTTATTTCGACCGTCTATGTCCAGCAGTGGACTGATGTGGGCTGATGATGATGATGATGTATCATAAAATTAAATGTAGAAGCAATTCGCATTGTCCGGATTGAAGGAACCACGGAATATTATATGACGGGCCCGTTGGTCTAGTCGTTAGACACCCTGGCCCGACCCGATGGTTCGTGGATTCGATTCCCACCAAGTGTCTGGATGTTATTTATTTATATTGCGTACTAGCTGACCCGCGCAGCTCCGCCCGCGCTTTAATTACATTTTGCTCCCCTTTTCTCCCTACTCCCTTGATTTATCTCTCTCCATCTCTCTCTCTTATAATAAAAATCTAATTCTGTGCTATTTCTCTCCCCTCCCGCTTCGGTCCCCGTCACACTTACCCTCTTCCTCTGCCCGTTGTCCTCTCTGAACCCTCTCCCTCCTGTCTCTTCTCCCAATTTGCTCCCTCTCACTCCCCCCCCCTTGCTCCACCTAACTCCTCCGATAACTCACTCCATCACCCTCCCCTCTCCCTCTCTTGCACCCTCCTCTCGTTCTATATATCCTCGTCAATCATGGTATCAGCCGCATAAAATATACTTTATAACCTATTCTCAAACCTACCCGCAAAATTTCATACATATCGGTTCACCCGACTCTCGTGCACGTAACTCAGAGGTTCTCAGATTTGGTTGTGCAAGGCGTTGCGAACGTTCGACACTCGACTCTCGTGCGCGTACCTGAGAGTTTCTCTGATTTTGTTCAGCAAGGCGTTGTGAACGTTCAGGTGAAGATTCTCCCATACGACGTATTCTTGCTGCCCGTGCTTGAGAACTATGTTTAGAAAGTTAAGACATGGATCTCTTAGGCATTTTCAAATGTTTAAGAAAATGCTAACAGCGTGTAATATTCTAGCGCTGAAAAGAACTGTTGTTTAGCCCTGAAAAGAACTGTTGTTTAGTCCTGAAAAGAACTGTTGTTTAGCCCTGAAAAGAACTGTTGTTTAGCCCTGAAAAGAACTGTTGTTTAGCCCTGAAAATAACTGTTGGTTAGCCCTGAAAAGAACTGTTGCTTAGCTCTGAGAAGAACTTTTGCGTAGGTGTAGTTTTAAGAAAGAAATCTAAAAAAAATCGAGAGGGAGCCGACTGAGCCGCGCGGGTACCTTACCTTACTCATAGATCTAAACTCCCCTCCCGCATGCGCACCCCGCCTTGGTGACGTTCACTTCGCAACGGGCCGTGCAGCAGAAATCGTAATATTTTAATTTCGCCATAACTTCAAAACCAAATGTCCAATTTTAATCATTAAAAGACCAAATATTATCTACATAAACTGTAATTAATGATGAATTAATTAATTTTGATAAAGATTAATAGCATGATAAAAATAAATGCGTTTAAATGTAGTCCAAACAAAATTCAAGATTTTTAAATAAAAAAATGGTTGTTGGGCCTAGAAATAGATAGTGTGCCTTTTTTGTAGATATTTATAAGATCTACAATTAATTAGAACATTTTATGGTTCTATCTTTTATAGTTTAGGCAGCGTACGCAAAATAAGTAACTTTTCTGGTTGATTTTTTACACCTTGTGTCCGAAAAAACCCAAATATCTTACGGAACCTTATTTTTTTAAAAAATAAAATTTAGCCTATGTTAATCGTGGATAATTTAGCTTTCGAATGGTGAAAGAATCTTTAAAAACAGTCCAGTAGTTTTTGAGCCTATTCATTACAACCAAACAAACAAAGTTTTCCTCTTTATAATATTATAGTGTAGAAGTGTAGATGTACCTACTTATTTACAATTTTTTTTTTTTAAGTAAGTATTAGTATCAGTTGTCAGGTATCCATAATACAGGCTCTGCCTAGTTTGGAATCAGATGACCGTGTGTGGATTGTCCCAAAAATATTATTATTATAATATTACATTATTCCGTGGAAGGAACCTAGGTTTGTTAGTCCTTAAGTTAGTCGTTAATCCTGGATTGTTCTATCTATATTTTTAAGCATTCTATTTGTGAGTACCTATTTGTGAGTTATAGTTTCAACAGCGTTGTTACTTACTCCGCTGTGATTATTAATGTAAGGTAATCGAAGGACAACTCCCCTCCGCCCCGCACCCCGTCAACCACTTGTTTGACTGTTAACTTTGACCGTATTGATTCCACGAAGGTGCGCCAACGTTTTGCTTCTTCAGATTTTCTCCTATGATAAATGTAGTCATTTAATGTCTTATAAACTATTTTCTTCATATTCTGTCTCTATAATGTACTTACAGCAATAAATCTTCTTCTTCGAGTTCATTTGTAACAGCAGAATGTACCACACTGCATGGAAGAACACTGCATCAAGAAATAAAAGATTTAATAACATAATCTTTTATTTTATTATTTAAGCGTATACTTCGCTTTCAAATTAAACAACGTCATTTTAGGAGGCACGTTGCTAAAATAATTAATCTAATTTATTTTGAAACTAAATATTTACAGTTTATTTACAAACATGTTGCTAAAATATATATATATATACTAGCTGACCCGGCAAACGTTGTTTTGCCATAAAATAAAAATAAAAATTTTTAGCGGGATGAAAAATAGATGTTGGCCGATTCTCATAGATACCGGATAAGCACAAAAAATTTCATCAAAATCGGTCAAGCCGTTTCGGAGGAGTATGGCAACGAAAACTGTGACACGAGAATTTTATATATTAGATTTAATTAAATTTGGAAACGAGACAGGCATGACGTTCACCTGATGGTAATCGATGGGGGTACCCCCGTACGGTTTTATAGTTAACGAAATTGATGAAAATGTCAGTTTTGTCCATACATTTCACACCAGCCAGCGCCCCGTTTTTTTTAGACGTGGCGGAAACCTTCGAATGATCCCCGGGAGCTGTGGGGCTCGACTGGGGTATGTGGGATTCTTACCCACTAAAACGCCCGCGGCTGTCGCATCCCAGGACCCAGGTCTCTCTGGTAGGATCTGCACCAGGCCCCTCAGTGCCTTGCTCACACCAGCGCCCCAGCTCCAGGGAGAAAACTGACAGTTTGATCGAGCATGTATACTCTCCAAGCCCATAATAGACCCCCTGTATTTCACTGCCGCTCATCTGAGACATTAGTTATCTCTTGTGTCTGGTAATTTTACCAGCTACAGTGCGTAAACAGTGTAAATAAAACCATATAAAACCCTGTCCGCGGAGGGTATTATTCAATATCGCAATATAAACATACCTACGTAAGGGGCCGTCCATTAATCACGTGAGGCTCGAAAGGGGGGGGGGGGGGAGGTGTTCCAAAAAAAAATCACGAAATATCACTAGGAGGGGCACGATTTATAAACCAAACAGCGGCACGTGGCCTTGACTCACTGTTGCCGGCAACGACTTCCCCTTCAACATGTAATCAGTTGCCTGTATTTAAAGAAAATATTCCGAAAATTTCAATAGTTTGTACAAAAAAATACACGTGATTTTGGGTAGGGGGGGGGGGCTGTTTGTAGTTTAAAACCTCACCACATATCACCAGGAGGGGAGGGGTTAAAAAGTTGCTAAAAAACATCACGTGATTAATGGACGACCCCTAAGTATATAAATCATTTGTTGAATATCTCATATATATAGTTTTCCTGATTTATAAATGGGTTATTTAACACCCCCGTATACAGAAGGTGGTGGCTTGCCACGTCATCCGCCAGGTGACCTCAAGTCTTAAAAGTGTCTTAGATGTAGTAGAAGTAGTAGAATCAAGACCGAGTTAGCGAGTTAGGGTCCCTAATTAGGGCGACAGGAGCTCCCTAATTACCTTACTACCGGGCAGTGTAAAAGCGTTTAGGGTGCTAGGGAGGTTCATAGAAACTACAACTGCTATAGAAAAAGCAATTTTTTAAATAAGCATAGATCGGAGTTACAGCCAAATCGACCGGCTAGTGTAATCAGTGGCTCCCTAGTCAGGGGCCACACCTGCCCTTGCCACAGGGCCCTGAATACCGTGTGTAATACCCCTTTGTGTTTACCTGACAATAGATCGGCAACGCACACCAATACCGAGCTGAGTTAGACAATGCAGCATGGTTTCGCATCGATCGCCAGTTGGCAGGGGGAACGCGATCTCGAAATAATTGCCGGCTTTGTCACATATCCAAACCGCGTGTTCCACGTGCAGTTTGCATAGCAGCTCCTGTAGTATCTACGCAGTAAACAGTAGATAAACGTAGTGCATTTGAATGTTGATCGATGTGCCATAGAAAACAATGTAACGCTGTTGTGAATTGGGAAGTGGAAGTTATAAATAGCAACAACGCTCGAAATGTAAAAGTAGTCTGAGAAATCCGCTATTGCATTGGTTATTAAAATAAAAATATATAAATAAAATCTTGAATACTAAGAAAATTGGATTAAAGTAGGGCCAATTTAATAGATCCCATTTGACACATCATCAAGATTTAACAAAACAACCTTGTACCTAACGGCGGCGATAATAATTTTTTTTTCAAATTTAGAACTGCACAATTGTTTAACTTTTTAACCGACTTCAAAAAAGGAGGAGGTTCTCAATTCGTCTGTATATATATTTTTTTTTTTTTTTTTTTTTTTTTATGTATGTTCGCGCATAGCTCTGGCAATTATTAACCGATTTGAAAAAATCTTTCTTCCATCCATTCTTCAATCCATTGATTGGGTCCCATAAAAAAATTATTGCTTAGTAATAAGTAGTTCCTAAAAAAACAAGAATGGTGACTGCGCACTGAGAGTTGCAAGAAAGCCTATATAGATGACGTTTTAGTCGCTCGGACTCGCTCGGTCGGACAAAAATGGTCATAACTCTGGCAAATATTTACCAATTTCAATGATTCTTTTTTTATTCGAAAGAAGAAACCACTGTATTGAATCTGTATGAATTTTATTACAACCGGATAAGAACTTTCTGGAGGACCATGAACGATGTGGAGGAATTTATCTGGTAAAAACCATAAAACTGATGTTCTCCATTACATTGCTCTGACAATTATGAACCGATTTCGATGATTCTTTTTTTATTCGAGAGAGTAAACTACTATGATGTTTCCATGCAAATTTCATTACGACCGGATATTATTTTCTGAAGAAACATGAATTATGTAAAACTATGTAGACGATAATGTGATCATAACCTACCTAGATAATTTTACGGTTTTCGATGGTTCAATCTTTATATATGAAAATATCACTAAAAAGGTTAAAATAAAATCTTTTTAAAAAAAAATTGAACCGACTTCAATATCACTGAAAAGTATAAAATAATTTAAATATTATTGAAGTTGGTGCCAAATATACACAGCAGGTACGCTAACACCAACTTCAATAATATTTAAATTATTTTATACTTTTCAGTGATATTGAAGTCGGTTCAATTTTTTTTTAAAAAGATTTTATTTCAATTACAATTTATTTTATTTATTTAACACAAAACAGGTTACAATCAGAATTGCGTTGAGTAGTAACATACATGAAGTTATATAACGATAATTATAACCCAAAACATGTGTTTTAAGCTAATTTGTTAACGTACGGGTAAAGTGAGCTTACAAGCAAAGTACAAAATATGTATTACAAAAGGAAATACTTATTTAAGAGTAAGTTATTTCCAGGCAAACTAAATATAAGGTACTTAGGTAAGTACATATATATTGTAATAATGACAAAAGAAACAGGCAGAACAAAGAAACTGACAGATGTCAAATGGGATCTATTAAATTAGCCCAACGTTAAGTATGGAATTTTTGGTCAAAACCAATTTGAATTATATTGGTAGTGAAATAAATTTTTGATCTAAAAAGAGTTCAGAGACCTACTCTAGAATTAATCATCATCATCAGTCGGAACTCGTCTACTACTAAACATATACCCCCCCCCCCTCACGCTTAGCAGGCGTCTTAGGGATCGCAGTATACGCGGAAATCAATGTTAAATTGAAGAAGTTGCTGCCCGTCTTCTGGGGCCCTACCACCACCTCTATTAGCAGTATTATTATCATCTTACATGACATGAGATAAAGACGTCAATATACGTAGTTTATAGCTCTGTCACGTTATATCGAGAAAGTAAGGTAATAAACTATTTTATAAAAAATAAAAACCGACTTCAAAATAAATTATCTAAAAAGCATAAAATAACGATAATATATTGAAGTCGGTGCTAGCTAATCATGTTAACTAACACTATCACCAGCTGACACCGACTTCAATATATTTTCGTTATTTTATGCTTTTTAGATAATTTATTTTGAAGTCGGTTTTTATTTTTTATAAAATAGTTTATTTACCACTTTTTAGTGACTTATTTTACCAATATAGGTATCAGCACTATCACGCAACTCGAACGTCTACGTTACTGTAACTTACTGAAAACATAAAAAGTTCATATCTCTTAAACTACTGGACCGATTTTGATGAAACTTGTACTCTACCCTAATTTGAACAATACTCTAACTATTGCAAAAATAATTTTCGAAATCGCACTTGTAGTTTCTGAGAAATCGGTGGAAAAACCTACATACATACATACATATATACATACATACATACATACATACATACATACATACATACATACATACATACATACATACATACAAACACTCATAAAATTTGGTAAATTTGTTTAGAAGCCCACATAGACTAACATATATTAATATTACGCATTTTTATCAATATTACATACATACGCGTCGAATAGAGAACCTTCTTTTTGAAGCCGGTTAAAAATGATGCTTATTGCTATTAGAGGTGATGGTATTGCCCTGGGTTTTACTTAGTAGCCGCTTCACGTAGTCGCTTCCTACGACATCTAACGGAAGGAGCTGGCAGGGTGCTATTCTTGTCCGGATATCCCAATTAATCAATAATCATTATATTTCAGTAAAAAGCCTGGGGCACTTTTTCTTTGTAAATGATTACAAATTATTCAGGCTGAATTAAATATTTTAATCCAACGCATCATTTCTTCTTGAAATTTTACAGAAATATTATTGTTTTATTCAGATATAAGCGCCGCTCGTTTTTAACCTTAAATATTACACGGAGTATACTCGTACATAGAGAACGGGTTTGTTAATTTATTTACTGATCTATAGTGCAGCACTTATAAAAGCGTGTATTTATTTTTTTATCCATTAATTTCGGTATGTATATCTATTAGGCAGGCGTATCCCTTAATTAGTTTTATAACTAGCCACTAGTAAGTTTTATAATTATGTAACATTGATTGCCTAAAGAACTTCGCTATGTATAGTAGGTATTCAGGTCGTATAAAAAGGTCCGCACTTCGTCTGTCTGTGTCAGTTCGTGACGTCATTTAAAGTTGTTCAAATACGTCAGACTGTCAGACGCATATTATGACGTCCACTCAGCGTCCAATCCGCTTATATGATAATCCCTTTAATCCTTAGCGTATCTAGTACCTACCTTCCCACCTTTACATTGTATTGTGAAATAAAAGAGAATGCTATAGAAAGATAGGTAAGTACCTACTCCTTCCATTTCTTGGAAGGTCATCATCATTATCATGAGCAGTCAAAAGACGTCCACTGCTGAACAACGGCCTCCCCCTTAGAAGGAAGGGGTCCCTATAATCCCCACGCTTGGCAGGCATCTTGGGGATCGCAGTGTAGGTCGATGGTACAATAGTAAACTATGTCCGCCCGTGACCATGGGTGCTGCAAAGCATTCGAAACGTCGGGAAATTAAAATCTAAAATAAACCACGATATAATCCGTAGGAGTACCTAAATTAATTACAATCAATAGTAAACTAGTCAATCTGAAATTCTTGACCAAAGTTTATAAACAATATCTTGTAATTTTTATGTAAACGTGGTAAAATATTGTATCTGTAGCTACGTTTACTTTTAATCAGTAAATTAAAAAAAAATACATGATAGGTGAAAACGCCAAAAACTCCTAGTAAAAGTTTTAATTTGACCTCCTCAACATTTTGACATTTGCAGATTGGCTAGTTTACTTTTGGATCGACGAGGTGGTTGGTGATCCCAAAGAAAGATGCTGGCTGCCCGTCTTCTTGTTTTCCCGTAGTCGTCTCTTACGGACACACAATGGAAGGAGATGGGAGGGTGCTATTCTTACCCAGACACCCCGGGCTGTCCGGGTAAGCCATACCATGCCGCAGGAATATAGCACCATTTCACCAGACCGGCTTTAAGTCTTTATGGTCCTTCCCCAGACGGCCTGGTGAAATTTTTTAAGCAGATTTTCCCACTGTGTCGTGTTTCATTGGGTTGTGTTATTTGGATTGTTATGTAGGAAAACTTCAATAACGCGGTATTAGGGTGTATGGAATATAGCCACACGCCGTTACTTATGGTGGAGAATGAAAATACTAATGTTTTTTAGTTACGCGAATACTACACATTGAAACAAAACTACACATACTACACACATTGAAATAAAACTGTTTGTGAGACTGCCCTAAGAAATCTATGCTTTGGAGAGTACATCTATTTCTTGTAAAGAGAGAGTTTATCTGTTGTGCAGAGGAAGAGAGAGTGGACCTGCAGCAGCCCCGGATCTGGGGGGGGGGAGGCTAAACCGGGGCACAGGGTGGCAGTTTCAGGGGGTGATTTAAAAAAAAAATTGCTCCACAGCGCCTAGCATACGGAATCCTGGTTGGTTCACCTTCGACTTGTAAGAAAAAGGCGTATCCACCATAAGTGAACATGTGATGCAGATTTGAAATTTGAGTTTTTTTAAGTAATTTCTTAAACGCTGGGCGCCAATATCAAGTTTCTGCACCGGTTCGAATCAATCGTAGATCCGGGGCTGACCTGCAGTGCAGTGAGCGTTTTTACAACAGGGGTGACAAAAATCCAACAAAACTTACACTCTCCATCGTGAAGAACTCTTCGCTCTCGTGAATATTCTCCAACGTAGGATTGAACGCGTCATTGTAATAGTTCTGCGTTAAATGCACAGGAATACTTCTTGATTTTTTATTCCGCAGTTCAACAGACATATGGCATGGCTTAAACGGTGGTTCCCCAATCTGTACTAAATCCTTCGGCTTGCCAAATCTTAGGATATGTTCGTAATTACTCGACGGGATGTATACAACGAATATGACTCCTGAAGGCATGGCCGTTTATGGAAAGAATGAATGCAGGTCCTTCGTTATCAACGGAACTAAATTAACATACAAGTACTAGATCGTTTAGGTCTTCGTGTGATAATTAGGGTGCTGTGACGTGATCTGGTTAGCGCTTGTTATGTTCTAAATATAGCCGTAAAAGCCATACGCGAGTGTAATTATGTTTTTCCGTTTGTAAACCGCTTCCTAATTAGATTGTATTTATAAAGGTAAGTCAGTATAAAATGTATGGAAATCTTGCTATTAAAAGTGTGAGAGTGTGAATCTGTATGAATTATTTTCGTATAGGTATATTGACGTGGTTTATGCATTAAGTATCTTCTCTAAGTACATAATATTAGTAGTACTAGCAGTACCCGCGGCTTTGCCCGCAGCCAGCAATTTTCATGCAATTTTGCAAGTAAAGTTAGCCTCAATGCTAAGCAAGTGCCTCAATGCCTAGTCAATGCTAACAAATTTTAGTAGGTAATTATAGTAATTACCAGGTATACCTACGTAATGTTGTTTGCACAAGTGTTTCAGCGTTGTCTCAAACAAAACTTCTATATTGTCACGGTTTCACATTATTTCCAATATTTATGTATGACCTGTGTATACTAGTAGACAGTTAGTTAGCCTCCATGGCGTGGCGCATCGGGAAACTGCTTGCTTTGCAAACCGGAGGTCGCGGGTTCGACACCCGCAGAGAGCAACAACTTTGAGTACCTTTGGTGTTTGAGTCTTACTGGTAAGGGCAATACAGGCCGATCACCTGATTGTCTAAAAAGTACGATGATCCACTTCTTCGTTGATCGTCAGCCAAGGAAGCAAAACATTTACGTCAGTACTGCATCATAGCTATCTATATTGTGATTCTGGATAGTTTACTAATTCCCAGGTTAGGTCCCTTGTGCAAGGGATCATCCAGTTAGGTACCACCACAGTGTCAGATATTTTGTTAAATCAGAAGGTCTCTGCTAGAGGTGCAGGGTGCCGCTAGATGAACGTAAAATACGTACTGTAGTGCCATTCGCTGACGAGGCTATTTCCGCGCAGTCCAATGTTATATATGTTTCATCATCAGCAGCCGAAAGAGTCCACTGCTGAACAAAGGCCTCCCTCTTGGAAGGGAGGGGTTGCCATAATCACAGAGTATGACCATAATCCCCACGCCTGGCAGGCGGCGTAGAAAGATGCTGCTGCCCCTTTTGCCGAAAAACGCGTCGCCGCTCGAGGCCGCCCGCGCGCCGTGGTTATTAAGCGATACTGGTCTTTTACTTACTGTAGATAAAGTTTAAAATTCTTTCACACTGAAAGTGCATTGCCGGCCGCTGCCATCTTGGTGTGAATTGTGCCTTAGTCGCCTCTTACGGACACCCAACGGGAGGAGATGGAAGGATGCTATTCTTACCCGGACACCCCACGGTTCATGTATGATTAGTTTACATCAGAGGTTCCCAGACTTTTTTCTCATAGACCACTTTAAAAATTTAACTGGTTCCGGTGGGCCGCCTGCAGCTACGTTTCTACCAAAAAGTGAGAATTGATTGGTTAAATGGGCCAAAGTATACGCTTCTATAACAAACTGCCACAGGATATCCGAGATCTTCCACTGAATAAATTTAAACCTTTGATAAGAAGCCGGTTGTCGAAAAAAGCTTATTATAAGATCTCGGATTACCTAGAGGATAAAGCTGCGTGGGCTTGAACTGCTCAACTCATGCAAGCTTAGAATTGTAGGCTTCCAGTTTGTAACACCTCTTAATCTGGTGGATTACTGATGGCTGTTTCACAAGTCAATTAATTGATAGTATAAAGACTATGTGAAAGTGTTTTGTGTCTTGCCTGACGAGCTCAGAGTAATTAGAATGGAGCTAGTATCGCGTCGATTCGCTGAACAAATTTTTCGTGGCACTTTTGAGGGGTGCGGGAGGCGAAGTAAACACACACAGATACAATTTCACGCATAACCACACTATAATAAACTCGCAACATATTCAAAAAGATACGCACACAAATAAAGAATGACCTGACCATATGAACAAAATTTGGCAGAGGGGTTAGCGCATCATGCTATCTCCAGTGGTATCTCCTCTAAGCTGACGAGGTACTACTTAACAGCAGAAGTTAAATGTGAGCCATTGTGATTTTGGTTCGGTCATGCTCGCCATCGAAAAGTCTTTGCTTGTGGCGGCTTCGTGTGGCGGGTCACCCCCTTCCCTCTAATATGGTTGAGGGGAGTGATGGCTGCTGCTCGAGTCAACTCGTGCGCGGGTGCTGCTTGGGGGGACTGGTCCGACTTCTATCCTTTTGGCCTTTTAGTTTGTTGTAATTTTTGTCGTAATTTATTGTTTTCTTCTTTTCTGCCTTGCTTTATGTTTCGAACGGCAGGACACACTATCGCTAATGTCGATTCATTTGTAACAAAACAATGTTTAAAAAAAAAGTGAAAAAATGACAAGCCCGCTGAGTTTCTTGCCGGATCTTCTAAGTTGAGGCCGCGTTGTGATGGGGTGGTAGCTTTTAAAAAATGACGATTCAAAAGTGCTAGCGTTAAGCCTATTTGAAATAAAGATTTTTGAGTTTGAGTTTAAATAATTAATTTGTCACGCCAGCGTAGACCCCTGTCTAGGCCCCCCTGGACCACTTTGGGAACTACTGCTAGGTAATAAAAGGGGCTCGTAATAACATAACATATAATGTAATAAAAAATAAAAACTATGAATATTTAGCACTAATTATTATTAAAGTAGGTTTAAACGTCAATAATTTTACTTGCAAAAATCACTCTAGGTTTCTTAGGTTCCATGGTGTAACTCAGAGAGGGCTCGATAGTTGGTTGCTGCATCTCAGAATCTTCATCGTTATTGTACCCCAGGTTACGATAACTATACAGTTTGTTCAATGAATTATCTACAGTTATTGCAAATGTATCAATGTCTTGTGTTGCATCACTCGATATGGAAACATTGTCGTCGGATCGCAATGGGGCTTTTTTAGGCCCGCTGCTTTCGTTGATTTCTGTTCTTGACTCTAAAGATACATAGTTCTCTGTAGATCTGAAAAAATATGGTTAGCAATGATAAGATATGATTTCTTATTTTATTAACCGACTTTAAAAAAGGAGGAGGTTCTGAATTCGTCTGTTTAAATATACATAATGTGGTTCTGCATTCTTGCCATATTTACGGAAGTTGATATATACCTTTTAAAGAACATAAATCAATCATTAAATGATAGACGTAAAATTATGAATTATTTTTTATGTTTGGTATGAAAAGAAATCCCGTGTGCAACCGTCACTATAAAATAACCGCTCTTCGTGCAAAGTAGGTAAACAAGAGCACGCGCGGAATTGCCAACCTTGGGACCTTGAGCGCTCGAGAGCTTATTCTGGTTGAACGTTAATCATGAATCATTAATTATCTTTTAGTTATTAGCCACTGAATTATTAATCTATTTTTAATCAATTAACATAGTCCTTAACTGTTAGGTCTACAATATGGCAAAAATGCAAAACCACACCCTGTATATATTGTTTTATGTATGTTCGCGCATAACTCTGGCAATTATGAACCGATTTGAAAAAATCAAAAATATATATACAGACGAATTGAGAACCTCCTCCTTTTTGAAGTCGGTTAAAAATAGGTAGTAAGTACCTATTTAAGTGATAGCAAGTTAAAATTTGAAAATTAAAAAAGACTTTGCAAGAATTAATTAGAAAGAAGAATTAATTAAAAAAACGGCAGATTTTTTATTAAACTCGATTAAACCAGCATTTAATTATGAATTATCGCTTTGAAGTCAGTCCATTTTTTAAGGATGACGCAACAGTCAGAAGAACAAAGGTTTGACTTAGAACATCCCTCCTTGTTTTCCTCTTCTGTCCAGGGCAGGGTTAAAAAGGCGTAACTTACAGTGCTTTTCTTAGGCAATAATTCTCAATACTCTGCGCACTCAAGCGGGACATGGCGGACGGTCTGTGAAATGTCACAGTGTCGCTCTGTACTTGAGCCGGCGCGGCATTAGTGTTTTCTGGCTCTTGTTTCCTTTCCAACGTTTCGCTACACCATTTACTGAAATTGAATTGTATGATAGGTACATATTTTTAAATCTTAATACAGTATTTTTGATCAAATATAAAATATAAAAAAAAAATTGAATTTTTTTTTTTTTTTTGTCATAGTCTCTGTCTATCTATCCTTCCTTTCTTGGGTTGGGGTAGAGAGGCAGTGACCATCTAACGAATGGCCTTGCTAATGGTATACAAGTTTCACCATTCGTTGTTGAAAAATAAATTAATGATAAGTTAGTGAATTAATTATGAGAGTTGAGCTAGCAGAATCAAGTCTATGAATTGTTGAATTTCTTGAGTGTTGTGATTATTATTTGTAGAAGATTTTCAAAAGATTTAAGGCCAGTTGGATTCTTCATCAAGTCCATAAAGTGGTAGGGGTTTATGTTGAAGTTATTGCAGAGTTCTTCGTGATCAAAACGTTAGCGTGCGTATCTGGGACATTCCTGGATTAAGTGATCCATTGTCTGGACTACGCTGTTATTGCATGGACATTTGTCGGTAGGTACATGAAATTTTAAATCTGTGAAGGTATTGCCTATGGTATCCATGTCTTGTTAAAAACTGCGTCAGGGAAAATGATGGTTTTGTTTTGGTCCAAAGATCTGATATTGCATGAATGGTAGGGATTAGATTCCTGGTGCGTTGCCCTTGAGGGGTGTTTGCATAGTAACTGTCCGCTGATTCATTGGTATGTTGTCTGATTTTTGAGTTGATGTAGCTGAAAGGGCAGTGTGAGTAGTCAGGACATTTATGGAGTGATGCTGCTTGTTTCGCAGCTGCATCAGCAGTAGACACAAACTGTCGTCTGTCGTTAGAGCCGTTTATGCTTATATTCCATTACTAGCTGACCCACGCAGCTCCGCCCGCGCTGTGTTTACGTTAGCTAAACTTTCAATAATATACATTCGCATAGAATACAAAACCTCCTTTTTTAAAGTCGGTTAAAAACTTGGACCCACTTTGTACTTGCCCTCCGAAGCACGGAGACGTTTAGTTCATGGCGTTAAACGGTCACCCATCTAATTAATGACCTTACCTAACGCTGCTTAACCTGATCGATTTCCAAACATTGTTAACAACTGTCTATGAATGTTCCCTTACAAATATTTATTATAATTATAATGATAAATTGATAAAATCGGACCAAGCGTATAACCAAGTACCCATTTTGACTTTAATCCCCTCTCCCAAAAGAACCGTGCTAGATTACGGGATAAAAAGTATCCTATGTCCTACCTCGTAGTAAGATCTCAAATCATGCCAAGTTTCGTTTCAATCCATCCAGTAGTTTCGGCGTGATGCTCAGCCGAGATACAGACAGACAGACAGACAGACAGACAGACAGACAGACAGACAAAAATTAAAAAAAATACATTTTTGGCTTTAGTATCGGTTATAGAATGCCCTCCAAACATAATTTTCAAAATATCTTCAATGTACAGAATTGGACCTGTTACAGTTTTATTATAAGTATAGATTAGCCTCGTTCCCACCGGCGGCTTTGCCGGGTCAGAACAATTTATATGAAGCTGTTCACATTTTGCCGAATGCGGCAAGAATGCCAAAATCGGCATTTTTTCCGGGGCGTGACTTCGCCTTACGGATCGAGATTCAGCCCATCTTTGTTCTGGGCCAGGAGTTTATGTCAGGAGGTCTATGATGATAGCAAATTAATAATAATAATAATAATAGTTAGTAAGTAGTTATTTATTAGTTAAGTTTTAATTGGTTACATAATGTTAAGGTATTTATAGTTGTAGTAGTCACTCACATAAGGGCGCACTGAAAACCAGCGTCGGTGGTCACACAAGACCTCCGGCTTGAGCTGAGTGCGTCCTTTTGTGACTGATATGGATATGTGTTTTTGTCTTGTATTTCTTGTTTTTGTTTGTTATTTTTTTGTTATCTATATCAGTCAAATAAATTTATCTTTCTTTCTTTTTCTTTTTCTTTCAAATTAATGTTAAATGAAAAAAAAACCTTGTGAGGCTTCATGTCAGCGAATATTTTCTTCCTCTGACCGTAGAGACTAGAAAATCTGAGCCTTACCTATATTTCATGCCCCCTTTTTAAGACGGCCAAGAGGTGGGTCCCGAATTTTGCAGTTTTCGTTAGATGGATCGGAGCCCAATCAAGTTTGGGAACCACTGTTCTGGCAGAATTCATTCTTCTGAACTTGTATCTCTTATCACAACACCACAATTAGCAGATTTAGTTAGTGCGAGATAAACATTATCTACTGACTAACTAAGTAATCTATCTATATTAATAACTAGCTGACCCACGCAGCTCCGCCCGCGCTGTGTTTACGTTAACTAAACTTTCAATAATATACATTCGCATAGAATACAAAACCTCCTTTTTTAAAGTCGGTTAAAAACTTGGACCCACTTTGTACTTGCTCTCCGAGTCACGGACGCGTTTAGTTCAAATGGCGTTAAACGGTCACCCATCTATTTAATGACCTTACCTAACGTTGCTTAACCCGATCGATTACAAAACCTTGATAACTACTCTCTATGAGTGTTCCCTTACTAATATTTATTATATTATAAAGAAAAATTGATAAAATCGGACCAAGCGTATAACCAAATACCCATTTTGACTTTAATCCCGTCTCCCAAAAGAACCGTGCTAGATTACGGGATAAAAAGTATCCTATGTCCTACCTCGTAGTAAGGTCTCAAACCATGCCAAATTTCGTTTCAATCCATCCAGTAGTTTCGGCGTGATGCTCAGCCGAGATACAGACAGACAGACAGACAGACAGACAGACAAAAATAAAAAAAAATACATTTTCGGCCTCAGTATCGGTTATAGAATGCCCTCCAAATATAATTTTCAAAATATCTTCAATGTACAGAATTGGACCTGTTACAGTTTTATTATAAGTATAGAAAGAGCAGGGTGTTTTCTAGGAATCACGATACAGCAAAAACCATATAACGTACAATCTTGAAATTTGGAACCAACATTATTCAAATAGTCTAGGTGAACAATGAGAACGGATTTTTCGAAATTCCATACCTAAGTGGGTCAAATGGGCTCCCAAAGTTTGTATGGAAAAAAAAATTTTTTTCGTCACACTGACATGAAACTTTGTCAGTGTACTAAACAAAAGAAATAAAGAAATACGTGTATCACACTTTTTGATAATCGACCCTTATAGGGATTTTAGTATGGTTTTAGATTATGCAAGGCGGAAAAAAAATTTCATACTGCATCGCTGAAACTTTGCGAATACATTAATCATATTATAGCAATCCAAGTGTAAATAATCATTTTTTGAAAATCAACTCCTACAGGGGTCCAATTGGGGTCCAAAAAATGTTTCTCGATATACAGTCATAAAACTTAGTTTATATATTGCACACAAGAATCTAAGAAACCTATTTCCGGCATTTTTCGAAAAACTACCCCTAAGGTCTTTTAATGGGGTTTCAAAGTTTGCACAAAGAAGGATTTCCATTTCATCCTATAATGCAGCTAGAGTAACAAAACTCGGTAAATAAACTCAACACAACAATTTAAGAAACTAATTTTGAGCATTTTTGTAAAATCAACCCCTAAGTGAGTCAAATGGGCTCCCAAAGTTTGTATGGAAAAAAGTAAATTTTTGTTCACACGGCCACGTAACTTTGTCAGTGTACTGAGCAAAACAAATAAAGAAACCCGTGTATCACAACATTTTGAAAATCGACCCATAAAGGGATTTTAATCATGGTTTTTGAGTATGCAACGCAGAAAAAAAAATTCATACTGCGTTGCTGAAACTTTGCGAATACATTAATCAAATTACAGCAATCCAAGTGCAAATAATCATTTTTTGAAAATCAACTCGTAAAGGGGTCCAATTGGGGTCCAAAAAATGTTTCTCGATCTACAATCATAAAACTTAGTTTATATATTGCACACAAGAATCTAAGAAAAATATTTCCAGCATTTTTCAAAAAACTACCCCTAAGGTTTTTTAATGGGGTTTCAAAGTTTTTACAAAGAACGATTTCCATTTTATCCTATGATGCAGCTAGTAACGAAACTTGGTAAATAAACTCACCACAACAATTGAAAAAATAAATATTTTGATCAGTTTTGTAAAATCAACCCCTAAGTGGGTCAAATGGGCTCCCAAAGTTTGTATGGAAAAAAAAATTTTTGTCACACGGACATGAAACTTTGTCAAAAGAAATAAAGAAACACGTGTATTACAACTTTTTGAAAATTGACCCTTAAAGGGGTTTTTGAGTATGAAACGTGAAAAAAAACATGCTTACTGCATTGATGAAATTTACGAATATATTTATCAAATTATAGCAATCCATGTGTAAATATGATGTTTTGAGAATCAACTCCGAAATGGGTCCAATTGGGGTCCAAAACATGTTTTTCGACCTACAGTCATAAGACTTAGTTTATTTATATATTGTACACAAGAATTAAAGAAACCTTATTCCGGCATTTTTCGAAAAACAACCCCTACGGTCATATCAAGGGGTTGAAAATTTTGTACAAAGAAGGATTTCCATTTCATACTATGATGCAGCTAGAGAAACGAAACTCAGTAAATACACTCAACAAACAAATTTTGAGCATTTTTGTAAAATCAACTCCTAAGTGGGAAATTTTGTCAATGTACTAAGCCAAAGACATTAAGAAACACGTGTATCACAACTTTTTCAAATTCAACCCGTACGACACCCCTTGTGTTAGCATGGTTTTGAGTATGAAACGCGGAAAAAAAATATCATGCTGCATTGACGAAACTTTGCGAGTATTTATCAAACTAAAGCAATTATTGCATAATAATATTTTTTTTCAAATCACCTCTTTAAGGGGTCCAATTGGGTCACAGGACTTATTTTATGAATTGCACACAATAATCTAAAAAAAAATATTTTAGAATTTAAATTTTAAAACTCAATATATAAACTCAACTGACACTGCGGATGCATTCATGAAATTAAATAAATCAATGTGCAATTTTTTTTTAAAATTGACCCCCAAAAGGGATTAATTGGGGTCCAAATCATGTTTTTTTACCCTACGGCCACAAGAATTATTTTATGTATTGCACATAACAATCTAAGAAAAGTGTTTCCTGAATTCATCGAAATACAACCCCTAAGGTCAATTAATGATTTCAGAGTTTGCATGCAGAAGGATTTCTATTTAAGTTATAAGGCAACTACAGTCACGAAACTCAGTAAGTAAACTCAACACAAGAATTTAACAAACTAATTTTCACCATTTTTAACCGACTTCAAAAAAGGAGGAGGTTCTTAATTTGTCTGTAGCTACATATATTTTTTTTCTATGATGTATGTTCGCGCATGACTCTGGCAATTATGAACCGTTTTCAAAAATTCTTTCTGGTACGCATAGGCCCGCTCCAGTGATTGGGTCCCTTAAAAAAAAATATTACTTACGAATAAGCAGTTCATGAAAAAACAAAAATGGCTACTCAGAAAACAACTGTGGATATATGATGTTTTTATCGCTTTTTAAGGAAAAAAATGGTGAAACTCTAGCAAATATTTACCAATTTTAATGATTCTTTTTTTATTGAAAAGAAGGAACCACTGTAATGAATAAGTATAAATTTTATCACAACCGGATAAAAACTTCCTGGAGAACAATGATTGATGTGTAGGAATTTATCTGATAAAAAAATAATGTATACAGACGAATTGAGAACCTCCTCCTTTGAAGTCGTTTAAAAAACCATGAAACTGATGTTCTCCATTACGTTACTTTGACAAATATGAACCGATTTCGATGATTCTTTTTTCATTCAAGAGAGTAAACTACTGTAATGATTTCATGCAAATATCATTAGGACTGGATAAAGTATGCAATGTTTTATTCGAAAATCAACCCGTGGGACAAATGAGGTTGGTATCAAATTTTGTGTGTAAAGTAATATTTTTTCAAAGACACGAAACTTTGTCAGAGTACTCATCAAAAAATTGAGAAACACGTCTAACACATTGGTTTTGAAAATCAACCCTTAACGGGGTTTAGCACGAAAAATAAATTCATGCTGCACTAATGTCACTTTGTGGATACATTTGTCATATTGAAGTAATCCATGTAATTTTTTTAAATTACCCCCTAAAAGCGTTCAATTGAGTTCCAAAAAATATTTTATTCCTACAGCCACACGACATATTTTATGTATTGCATACAAGAATCTAAGAAACCGTTTCCGGCATTCTTCGAAAAATTATTTTGCGTGAAGAAAGATCTCCATTTACCTAATGCTATAATCAGTGGCGGTCCGAGAGGGGGGGTCGTAGGGGTCATGACCCCCCCCAAAATCCCAAAATCTTACACGTCAAATCGACAAATTTAACTTCTTTCTTTGAAACGCCGAAACAATTAAATCAAAAATATAGGGTATCATAATAATTTTGAAAAACAAGGATGAGAGCAACCATGTTAGAAGAGTGGCTGAAAGGTTTAGCTCCTCTAAATATTTTTCTGGCAACCTCTTTGTTCTCTTTGTCTTTTTGTTGTTAAGAATAGCACCCTCTCATCTCTTCCCGTTAGGTGTCCGCAAGAGGCGACTAAGAGAAAACAAGAAGACGGGCAGCAATGTCTTTCTGTTGGTTGAGGTACAGGTCAACCTGTACTGAGGGATTATGGCAACCTCTCCCTTCTATGAGGGAGACCTTTGTTAAGCAGTAAAGGTTTTTCGGCTGCTGTTGTTGTTGTTGATGAACCTCTTTGTCGAAGTTGGATTTACCTAACTGGATAAACAAAGTGGTTAACAACTATCGGAACGGGTGCTACATGGACATTAATTAGCCATGATCTTCGTCTTGTCCGTGTTCATTTTAAGGCCAACCTGTTAGAAAACTCTCCTGAGGTCATATAGCACGAGTCCTCCAGCAACCCCGCCATAATGAATACATTATCGAAGGTGAGTGATATGAATTCGATGCCAAGTCCCTTTTTCAGTCCAAGAGCTTAAAAACGTCTTTCAATGCGTTCGTGAACAGTTTCGGAGGAATAAAGTCTCCCTGTCTTAACACCTCTCTGCAATCGTATTGCTTTTATACTCTCATTTTGTAGTCGGATCGACATGGTAGCGTTGCTGTGCAAACACTTCAACCCTTTGATATACCGTCAATGTGGCTTCGCTGGCTACCGCCTAGGTTTTGATTGAATCGTAAGCTTTGTCGTACTCCATAAACGCTAGACATAATGGCCGATTATACTCCTCGGTCTTCTGTATAAACTGGCAAAGCGTATGAATACAGTTGGAAGTCATCAAACCTGCGTTCAAGTCAAGACGTTTCGTAATGACTCTCGAAAACAGCTTGCACGCGTGGCTCAGGCATGAGGATATAGGCGTATAATTCTTAACATTTTTTTTGAAGAAAATTGCCACACTCTTGTGCCATTCTTCTGGCGTATACCTCCGTAAGACCGAATTAAATAACTTCTGGAATAATAAAATTACCGGTTTTCCACCCACTTCCAGTAGTTGTAATTCTGTCATCTGGCGCCTTGTTGTTCTTAAGCTGTTTCAGAACCATTCTAATCTCGTACAGGCTGACGGTTGACCCCGGTGTGGTATCAGGTTAGTTTGGCTCTGGTGTCCTGAGATGTTCTGGAAATGGGTTTCCGTGTCGAGGTGTATAACTGTCCATAAAACTTCTCGAGCTCTCTCAATATTTCCGGTTTCGATGAGATGGCACTAGCATCTTCGATCTTCAGCTTGGTCATTCGGCTTTACCGAATATATGAATTCTTTGCAAACACTTGAGAGCCTTCGTTTCTCTCAATTGTGTTCTTAGTACATGCCGTATTAGTAGAAGGCAAGTTGTGTAGCAGCGATTTATAAATTAGTCTATTGGATTCGTCATATTTCATCATATTAGCTAAAGGTTGCAGTCTTATCCCAATCCGGTTTTCCATTAACTTAATGTTTGTATCGGAGAGCTTCTGAAGCTTTTTGTGGCGTGGGCACCTAAAAAGCTTGGATCCTACTGCGTGGACAGTTTACATCAACCAATGGTTTAACTCATCCGCAGTTATGCATTATATGTTGGGCTAGACGATTGTGTATTCGGGGTCCAGGATTAAAGCAGATGCCGGACGAAGCGTGGACTTCATTAGACGAGACCTTAGCTTGACATTGATATTAGATGTTCCTCTTACAATACGGTGATCGCTACCAGTTTAAACCTTACCAATCACGGAGACATAATTGAATATGTGATTCTTGTTCGTATTGATGAAGTCGATCTCATTTTTGGTTGAACCATTGGGGCTTATTCACGTCCACTTCCTAGATGATCGCTTCTTGAAGAAGGTTCATCGCATTGAGTACTTCCTTCTCTATGAATTGGACCAGCCCCTGGCCCCTTTTGGTCCCGCCACTTATACTCATACGACCCCACTCCCAACTCATCGCCATTCCACGTGCGCACTTTCGCGTTGAAGTCCCGCCATAACAACGATGAAGTTTGCTTCTGGAGGTATGCATGGCTTGTGCTATCTCCTCATACAAAGCCTCTATTTCCTCGACACACTATCGACTTTTAAGACTTTGTTAATTAGGAACTTACGGACGAGAAACCCAACACCAGCCTGGTATTTTCGGTCTCCTTCTCGGAAGAAGAGCATATTGCCTCAATCAAGGGTTATCGTATCCATCCCTCTCTTTGGATTTCAGATATTCCCAAAATATCCCAACGCAACTTGCTAATTCTTCCTCCAGCCAAACTTTGGTGGGGGTTGTAGCGGGCATCTTCAAGAAGGGGGGGGGGGGGAGGTGTTGTAAATACATATTTATATGTAGATACATAACCCACGCCCACGATCTGTCCAATATGACCCCCCCCAAAATCTTTGGCTGCGACCGCGCCTGGCTATAATGCAACTATGGTAACGAACTCAGTGAATGAATTAAACAAAACTATTGACTAAACTAATTTCTAGCATTTTTCGAAAATCAACCGCTAAGGACGTCTACCAATGGGGTTACCAAATGGTTCCACTTAACAACCTCATAAGTTTTTTAATGGAATTGCAAAATAAGTACAATATCTTTTTAAATAAAGAAGTAATTATTTAAGAATTCCATTTCTTACACATCTAATAGCTTACACAAAAATACAGGCGTCATACTTGATACCTATTACATCGGGGTTACTAAAAGTGTGAACAATATTGTTACATTATTGTAAACAATATTTTAAAAACCTCGATCCATAAATCAAAACACGTTTGAGTAACAAAGTAAACGCGAGCGAAGCCGCGGGCTACAGCTAGTACTTATAATAAAACTGTAACGGGTCCAATTCTGTACATTGAAGATATTTTGAAAATTATATTTGGAGGGTATTCTATAACCGAGACTGAGGCCGAAAATGTAATTTTTTTAATTTTTGTCTGTCTGTCTGTCTGTCTGTCTGTCTGTATCACGGCTGCGCATCACGCCGAAACTACTGAATGGATTCAAATGAAACTTGGCATGATTTGAGATCTTACTACGAGGTAGGACATAAGATACTTTTTATCCCGTAATCTAGCACGGTTCTTTTGGGAGAGGGGATTAAAGTCAAAATGGGTACTTGGTTATACGCTTTGTCCTATTTTATGAAATTTTCTTCATGATTATAATAAATATTAATAAGGGAACACTCATAGAGACTTGTTATCAAGGTTTTGTAATCGATCGGGTTAAGCAACGTTAGGTAAGGTCATTAAATAGATGGGTGACCGTTTAACGCCATTTGAACTAAACGGGTCCGTGCTTTGTAGAGCAAGTAAAAAGTGGGTCCCAGTTTTTAACCGACTATAAAAAAGGAGGTTATGTATTCGATGCGAATGTCTGTTATTAAAAGTTTAGTTAACGTAAAAATAGCGCATGCGGAGCAGCGTGGGTCAGCTAGTAAATAATAATTGGCTTCGAGTGTCTTGTCGTAATTTCAGGAACTGGAACACAATACAATACAAGTACTCTTTATTGCACACCAAAGAAAGATACATTGATTGTTGAATGAAGTTAAATTGGTTCGCGATAATTAAATTAAAAGTAATTGACGTTTGTGAAGCGGCAGTTATTTACATCAGTTTTACTTTACTCCTGTTCATTATGTTCATTGGCGAAGCTTAAAGCAGCAATAATTTGTTATTAGGAAACCTATAAAGATAAATTTTAAATTTATCGGCACACAAGAACTACAGTTGCTAGTTACTCGTGTAGTATCGGTTCCTATTTTCTTATAGGAACTTATTGACGAGCAGCCCGATGGAGAGCGACAGCCTGCCCATGGATAGTTGCACTTAGAGCTGCCAGATTTGTTTGGTCCTGTAAGGGACAAATTCTCATTTTCAATAAAAAAACGGGATTTCAAATATTTACCCGGGATAAACGAATAACATACGTTACATTCTTATTTTTATTTATTTATTACTAAGTACCTGCTTATACTTTAAAGAAGATCGTGCAAGTTTTAACACATCATTGTTTGATTTTAAGTACCTACCTATTTTTAAAATTTAATGCAGTTAGTCATAGTTGAAAATTTTCATTCATTCACTAAAGCAGTTGGAACTAGGGACCACAGAGAACATTATTAAATATCTAGGGACGTATCTCCAGTAGAAGATAAACGATTTAATTAGAAATATACGGGACAGTGTCTATCCGGCGGGACATATAAAATCGTGCTTGTGCAATACGGGACGTCTGGTAATCCTGGTTATTGCACCATTAAATATTACCTCAATGCCGCTGTAGTGTGTACCTTATCCCCCTACCTAAGTACGCCACCTAAGTATACCATGATTAGATGTATAACATAATTAGTTTATAAGCCAATGTATCGTAGCAGAGAGGACAGTATTAAATAACTAACACATCGAACAGTCTTTCTTTAAATCGCCCATTGCATGGCGACCCTGCCAGTGCTGCCCCTTGGCAGCGCTGAGCCCCGGGTTTTGTATTAAATAATAATATTTAAAATACAATATTAAAAACGTGAGATTTGGAAAAAAAACAACAGTAAATAGTGTGACAGATGAATGGTGAATATAATAAAAAAAAGAAGATAGACTTTTAAAGTGAAACAGACGCTTAATTAATATTATGAAATAAGAAAAACATAACATAACATTAACATATAAGAATAACAGTGACTCAATAAATAAAACAATTATAATATGACGGAAAGAAGAGTAATACATTACAATAACATTGTGGAAGTATGGATGCCGCCGGAGCCGGGAGACGACGGTGTAATAAGACGGTGATGTAATAAGGAAGCACCAGAATGGTATTTGGTAACCGAGGAGACAGTTTGTGGAAGTCAAGTTTGCTGCAGGGAGAAGGCATGGTGTCCAAGGAGCTGGTTCGAAGGAAATTTGTGTATGCGGCCGGGAGATAAGATGGTGTCTGAGGGACCCGGACATGGAAAGCAGCTTCAAAATTAGAAATACGTAAATTAAAATTAAACAAAACTACTAAATTTAAGTTAGTAACAGACGTAATTGTAAAATCATGCGGTCAAATTAGGTATGACTCTGCATACCAACGCGAGTGTCTCACAGGTGTGTAATTTCGTCTCAGGTTTCATGTCAACAAGATGTCATTATGCATTGGTTTAGACTATCTTTAATTGTATCGTAATGAAATTGGATCTTTACACTTTTATTATTTACAGGGGAAAGATGTTGAATTTTGTATGTAATATTTATTCTGGAATGGTAACTAACGAAAATATGAGGATACGTTTTTGTAAAGGGAAAGTAGAACGAATCGGGTAATTATTGTATTAAATAGGTAAGTACATGGATATTACAAAATAATATGATCATATAATGAGAAGCAAAGTATATGATAATGGCAATAAGCTATAGTTGAAACATGTACTTAGCGATATAGTGATGATATAAGAATGACGTATTTAATTTTTTATTTTATTAAACGAATGTAATTAATAAAGCGTCGTAAATGCAGACATATTTACTTTTAATTCTAGTAGAGAATCATTAGAAATGTTTTTAATTTATTAAGTGATTTTTTGTGGTAAGTTTAATTTCTGAAATAATTATTATTATTATGAAAGAGTTATTTGGATAGAGAATTTAGTTTTAGCAAGATTTCAGAAGGGTTTAGCTGTTAGTAAAATATAGAGAAGGTCCCGGTAATGCAGTTGCAAATGTGCTATCGAGGATCTGAATGTCACGAATAATCAGCATTCGCGGATAAGAACCAACTAACAAGTAGACTGATCACCTATGAGTTTGTTTGGAATTCTTATAAGCAGTGGAGTTTATTCTGACTGGAATTGTGATAGGAAAATGAAATGTTTTATGGGCGATGATTACAGCGTATATAGGTAAAATTCGTTATCAACAGTAGCTGACGATGCATTGTTGAGCGAATATTAAAGTATTTATAGCAAGGTACACCAGGATACAAGGCAGGCACGAAATCCTTGTTGTGCTGATCATGACTAGGTCGAGCACCATTCGTGAAGACAACTTGGACACATGGAATGTTTATAGATGTTAGTTAGGATGTGTTAAACGGACTGCCTGAATTAATAATAATGAATAATAATGTTTATGTGTATACACGATAATATAATCCTTGTATCCTGCGTAAGTATTGTGTTAAAAAAAGGTAGGCCTACCATTAAAAATATAAAAATGTGTACCTTGCCGATTGCCGATTATCAATAATATGTGTCGGTTGCTGAGTGCCAAGTGAGCCTAGCCTGTCAACTGAAGTTATATTCATAAATTATTGACTCAAGTTAGATTAAATGTAGCATGCACATGGAATTATAATTACTATTATTAATTTTATATTTTTTTAGCACTAGAATTTAGATATGATTAATATTAATATTAAGATTTTATTATTAGAAAACTATTTTTTTAAATTAATTACTTATTATTTAATTTTAGATTCTAGTTTGAATTTTACTAGGAATATATTTTTTAACCATTATCATTTTTATACATTTTTCTGTTTTGATTTTAATAATAGATTTTTTTTTGTAGTTGTTTATATAGTTTCTTTGAGATTGTTATTTATTAAAATTGGGGTATACTAGTAGTGGCCTGCGCAACTGCTACGGTATTCTCTCGTTTTAATACAAGTTTTTTTTTCTTTTTTTTTCCAAATAAAATCAATCGTTGTGAACACTATGGTTATGATAACACATTTACTTTATATACAAAATGCGTATTTTTTTTTATTGAGAGCTACTACGTACTTACTTATCAGTTTTGGTATATCAAATGGTTTAGAACAAAATTAAAATTTAAAAATGTGTATTTAAATTTTCCAAATTAAGGGGGGTGGTGTAGTGTGTACCTTATCCCCCTACCTAAGTACGCCACCTAAGTATACCTAGATGTATAACATAATTAGTTTATAAGCCAATGTATCGTAGCAGAGAGGACAGTATTAAATAACTAACACATCGAACAGTCTTTCTTTAAATCGCCCATTGCACCTGTCTGCTGGAGTTAGTGTTTGTCACCTGAGACATTATTCGTTAAATCTTTTATAGTTTATGTTAAATCATACTCACTTGTAAGTGTCCCAATTGAGCGAGGAATGTGGAGACCTCAAATTTTTGTCCGTCGTCTCCTGCACGTGACTCCTATTTTCCCGCCACCATGGTATGTCTCGCCTCTCCAAAGGACATACCTTTTTGACCTTTAAAATTATTATTACTATTAAAATCAACTGTTGACATTATTTTGTTTTTGCAATTGATGTAAGTATGTATTTACAACAAGGAAAATGATCCTCTGTTGTAACGCTGTGCGGACAGAAAAAGGACCAATGATGGACCATCAGGCACAGGCACAAAGATTCATAAAGCAATAGCAAAATTACCGTAAGGCAGGACCAGGGGCGGCCCTACCACCTCCTGTAATACCAGTCTTATTATAATCTTACTTTTTTATAGGAAATGGCACAGCTATAAGCTACAGATCTTGACGTCTCTACCTCGGATCGTAGTAAGCTTATAATAATACTGCTTTATAGGTGGTTGGAGGGCCCCAGAACGCTAACCGAAGATGGCGTTTATGTTCCAAGTTTAAACAGGCGCGTAGGCAACGTAACATATTTCTGGTTTTGTTATGCCTACCTTATAAACGGCTACTCCAGATAGAAATATGCAGGCGATGTTGAGGAAGGTCAGGCAGAGGGACACCGTGCCCAGTATTGCCAAGTTTTCGGGTCCAGACAGTGGTGTGTGAGCCGCATTTGGACTGACGAAGTGGACAAAAGCCATCGCCCAAAGAAGACCCTGGAGTGAAATCAGTAATGAAGTTTATATCAATAGGCATATGACCAGCGGCGCAGAAGTGGTAAAATATCATTACAATTTTGCGTAAACATTATTATGCTTAGGGAAATTACCTTTAAAGGAATAATGGCAAATAATGTTATGCCTATTAGGATAAATAAAAGTAGGTATGCCATCGTATATTGTGTCTTAAAATTTTGTGCAAATGGATGAACCTCCAATTTCACCGGGGAAGTAGTTGTCGTAACTCCACCTAACATGAGACCGTAGTATAAACAACGACACTCACACTCGAGTGGTTTTGTGTTCCTGCAGTGAATAAGGTTCTATGACTCGCTTTATTCATGATCAACAGCCGATAAACGTCCATTGTTGAATAAAGACCTCAGAAAGGGCTTAGAAAGGGTTGTCATAGCGTCCCCGTGAAGTGTCCGGGTAAGAATAGCACCCTCCCATTACTTCCCGCTAGGTGTCCGTAAGAGGCGACTAAGGGATAACTAGAAGATGGACAGCAGTCTTTCTATTGGATTACCTTCCTACCATCTATACTACGATCCCCAAGCCGCCTGCTAAGCGTGGGTTTATGGTAATGAGCGTATATCCTCACAGCGTTGACAGCGGGAGGTAGAAGAGATGCAGATATCGCGACGCCGACCAGTGACGAAGTGTAGTCGCTGAGTACTGCGAGGGCTACGGCCGCTCCCGTTGGCAGCGCCACCAGTACTCCAACCCAGAGCGAGCGATATTCACACCTAAATCGAACAGTTTAACATTTAATAAAAATATTTTTTACAAAAAAAAGAACCGCCTTCAAAATGCAACTAAAAAGCCTGAAATAATTTCTAAGAATTAGTGGTTTTTACATCTACATTGTTGGACTTGGACTACAACATATTATAAATACATATTACTATCAAAGACGGCGCCAAACTGGAAAACAGTTAAGTACCTACTGCCCTTGTAAGTATTTGCTAGACGTTAGGCGCCGACTTCGATAGTAATATGTATTTATAATATGTTGTAGTCCAAGTCCAACAATGTAGATGTAAAAACCACTAATTCTTAGAAATTATTTCAGGCTTTTTAGTTGCATTTTGAAGGCGGTTCTTTTTTTTGTAAAAAATATTTTTATTTTATTCTTTTTAGTGGTTCCCTTGGTGTATTATTGGGTTAACTTTTAACAACTTATATTTTATTCTGACAAACAGCCAGTTTAATATTTATTTTAAAAACACCCACTACATAACAAAACTATGGACTATCACTAAAATATAAGCTTAAGCAAAAATTTTAAAAAATGTAGATGTGACAATATCTTAATAAAACTAACCAATTGCCATAAACCGAAGATATCTAGGTGTTATACTCGTAGTTCTCGAGAACCATGGACTGCAAGCTCGGTGGGTCTACATTTATTTGTGCTGAGATCCCGTGACGACCTTCTTGCTCCATCATCAGACGCTGATCACCATTTTTCTAGCAACTACTCATCGAGAGCTACCCAACGAGCCCAAACTCGGCGGATCTACGTTTATTGGTGCAGAGATCCCGTGACAACCTTCCTGCTCCACCATCAGACCCTGATTTCCATTTTTCTAGCAACTACTCGTCGAGAACTATCCATCGAGTCCAAATTCGGTGGTTCTACGTTTAGTAGGCACGGCTAGGATAGGATGGATTGTTAATTTTATTACAGAGTTCCGATGGCCATCTATGGCCTTCTTCATCAGATCCACTTCACCAAATGATACTTTCTGAATGAAAATGCTTGACTAGTTCCTAAATATACCAAAAACGCTATATGTATGCCTATAATATTTAAGGAGTTCCCTCAGTTACTCATGGTTCCCATTATCAGAACTTGATTTTGAAAAAAATGGGACCAATCTGGAACCATACCCTTTCAATTAAAAAAATAATTTTCCTAATCGGTTCGTAAACGACAGAGTTCTGAGGTAACAAACATAAAAAAATAAATAAAAAAAAAACATACAACCGAATTGATAACCTCCTCCTTTTTTTGAAGTCGGTTATAAAGATAAGGCACTTGCCCACTCTAACGATTGGAACAAAATTTTCACTGAGTGGTAAGTAGGTTCTTTGAGGAAGAGATCGTCCAGCTAGGTACCACCTGAATGTAGCTGGTGCAATTACCGGACACAAGAGACTTAATATCTATTGTCTTTAGGGTCGGTAACGCGCTAGTGATTCTTCTGGTGTTTGCCATCTTGGTGGTATAAAAAACACTACCTAAAAGCTGCGGACTAAGAAAGTACCTAGGTACCTACTGTGATGCTCCAACATGAAGCAGCGGAATCTGAATAATCAAAATACTAAAGTCGCCGGGCCTATGCAAGATTCTTGTCTTTTTGTCGGATCTAGGCACGGAAACAACAAAAACTTCGCGTGTCGGGTCTAGCACAAACAAGATTTTTTTCTTGGTCAGCACCGACGCAGTGTACACAGTTCGTTTGCAGAAAAGACATGAATTCTTGCATAGGCCCGGCGAATTTTCATAGCGTGTACAATACAAGCCGCCTTAAGGCTTGCGAGGTCAATATTCATAATTAAAATGAAATTAAAAGCGGGAAAGACATCAACGGCGTCTGCACGTCACCTCTACTCCACATGGAGCTATACGTAAACTCACGGATAAAATTACATCAAAAATGTGGAAGCAGTTGCATGAATATAAAAATAAATAAGCATTATATAAAACTTAAGTTTAAGTCATAAAGGTAAGCTCTACCTTGAGACCATCTCGCGCGTGGGCCACTCGCCAACTACTCCGTATCGTTCGTCCAGGACGCTGATAGTAAGACCGAAGATGAAGCCGATGACGAGACATAGGAACAATCCCAGGAACTCGTTTAAGACACCCATGCGCTGTAGCGACCTGTCGCGAACTGCTGTTCCTAGGGTGCCGGCTGTGACTGGACTCTTAAATTAAAAATTAATGGTTTACGTTAGTTTAGTGTTTGTATCTTTTTAAGATATATTTATTGTCTCATGTATACCAGTTGAGAGGCGGAGATGTCAGGAATAGTCGGTCATGTGACAATGCTTGGACAGGACGTGCCCGCGCTCGGGGCTGGTGGAGTAGTGAGCCAGAGGTACGAGTCTTCAGTTAGTATGTTTAAAAATTAAGTGAGAAAGCGCTTGACTGCAATTCCACGTGATGGAAAGCGGCTATGCAATTGAGGATGGTGAAGCACAGTAGTTTATTAAAAGCTTTTTTCACTATACTCCTAAAAAAACCGAAAATATAATCGGGAGGGAAAACTGGGGAAAACTATTCCAGTCCTTATTTGTCTTATAAATGACTAAAGATATCGCTTAGTCAGGATCGGACTTATGGGACATTCACAACCTAATGGTGCTGATAGACTTGAGCATTCACTGGTAATCAGCGTTCTAGCGAATGTTACGTTACAGAAATAAACAAAAGCGTACTAGCGAGCATTATAGCGAAATGATAGTAAACTTCAGTAAAGATTTGCAGAGCCGAGCCATTCTGTCATTGTCCAGCCGAAGAATATTTTTCTGACGAGCATTGACTAGAGCGTTCGCTAGAATGATCGTAGTGGTATTCCGTAAAAACATTTAACAAGCTCGACAGCTGAATCCGCGGTGAGATATGAAATTCGTTCAGCGAATTTATTAAATGTTTTTACAGAATACCGAGTTTGTTAAATCTTCTTACAGAATAACCAATCTGTTCGTTGTTTAAAAACGGCGAATGCTCGATATTCTGCATATTCTGTTACAAGTGAATGCTCATGGTAAATGCCGTGCGCCTTGTCCTAGGATAGATATAACACTGCTGGGATATTTTTGTACTGGGATTATGTAGCTAGCGGTTAAATTAACGGCACGAGGAAAATACTCCTGAATATTACTGATATTACGGAGAAGGATTTCAAAGAACTAAATAATTACCATAAGCGGCGATATCAGCATGCTCGCGACTAAGATGACGGTGGACTCCTCGATAAGGCCAATAGCCGCAACGAAGGCAGCCACTAGCAGTAAGAACAGCCAGTCGAAGGTGAGGGCTGCACTGGCACGCACGTCTTGCAGCACCTGCGCCAGGTTCGAGCGCGCGCGTACCGTTGACGAGAAACGGGACCATGGCGAATTGATACCACTAGAAAATAGAAAATATAGAATACTTTTTATTTAAATTTATGTTCTTCAATAAATAGAAAGAGGCCGATGGAAGGCGCAACACTAGTAAATAGATATGATTAAAATCCACGTACTTTCCATACGTCATTTTTAGATCTTTTATGATCGATGTGGGCGGACTCTCCGGATCATTGGCTTTGTAGTATAAAGCGCAAGGCACCACACTCACTGAGCTCTGATGCTTAGACCCAATCCCGAAGGTCCGTAAAACTTGCAAGAAATCCTCAGACGCGTTGCCCGACTCCATAGAAAATATCACCTGTAAAATAAACAAAAAATAGATATTTCTTGCAATATATATTTTTAGAACTCGGGGGAAATAAGACAAAATAGCATGCGGATCCCAATTTCACGATGTCAATAGTACCGACCATTTCATTGTGAATTGTCTCTATGGACTTAATACACAATAAACACACACACATTTCTCTGATCGCAAAAGGTATTTTAAATTTTATTTTATTTAGTACCTACACATACATGTAAGCTTTGCTTAGAGAGTGAGAAATGTTTTAAAATAGAAAAGGATTTTCGCTTGACCATAATCTCACGTAATAACTAGTAAGTGTAGATTTGGTCTATGATGGACTGCGATTACCCATATTATGATGCCTGTTTACTTTCAGCTTGCACCCATGTTATTTTGTATAAATACGGTGCCCGGGAAAGAATTTCACAATTTGTCAGTGCGCATGAGGAAGGAAGCGAAAAGCTAAGTCCGACAAGTTGGAACGACGACGACATGGCGGTGGAGACCCCTACTGAGGAAATTGGGGAAATAATAAAAGATTGGACCTTGAACAATAAGCCATTAGATCTATCTGATTGACCAATATTTCCACCACAATATGAATTTTCTAGTAGTGTTTATAGACACGAAAAGAAGAAGAAGTACTTGATCACGATCGCATCTGTGGTGTGTGGTGATCTACGTGGATGGAAGCGTCTAGTTTAATAATAAGAAAAGGAATCTGTCAGGGGTGTTGCTTTTCCAGCAACCAAAAGGGCTGGCGATGCTCCATTCGTATTGTAAATATGTATCCTCAGTCACTAGTGCAGAGAACCTGCATAGAGCATTAACGACCTTTTTTTTCCAAAGATCCCCAGGAGCTGTGGGGCTCGATCGGGGTATGTGGGATTCTTACCCACAAAAACCCCCGCGGGTGTCGCATCGGCACATGAGAGGGGGGACCCTTGCCCTGCCTTTGAGCCCACTGCCGGGGGGCGCATTGTAGCCCCCCGGGAACCAGTCACGGTGCTCACGGGAACGGGGGTCGCAACCCCGCCGCCGTCCTCCTCGGAGTCACCGCCGTACTCAATGGTCGTTCTAAGAGCCCACACCCCGAACGTCCAGCGACTCCGAAGGTTGCCCGTTGTTTATAGGCCCGGGCTCAGGACTGCAGAGCATTGACGACCTTACCTAACTCACTGATGGAGCAGGACGTCACAAATGTTGCAATCAGGCAGCTCCATTTTAGTAGGCCTTCCTCCTCCCTACAACTTTTAATTAATATAAGTACCTTTTTTTTTGGATTTTCGCTCAACTTTGGCAGTTCATTTATCGATCCAATATTTGTACAAGCACCAATATTTATTATCTAATAGTGGTAGTAACACCTTCGTTCAAGTCTCCGCGTTCGACCGAGTCGTTTCACTATGACAACGATTTTCACTGAAGTATTTCAATCGCGGCTATAATAAATATTTTGGCTGGAAGGTCCATTGTTTAGTTTAGAATACGATCAAACAAAGAGCCTCTGTTTTAATATTCAGCACGCGCGTCACGTCGAATAATGCACCTTTATTGAGATGGTGACTGATGACTGAGGAATTTATCTTTATAATAGTTAAGACACACGACCTAGAAGACGTTATATTATAATCATAAAAAATCCGTAAAAAAAAATGGCTTGGTGTGCTTAACTTAATTGACTGTAATAGTACACACTGTAATAGTATACCCTATAAGTGAACATAGAGAGATGACTCAATAATTGTTTTTGTGGTTGATCGATTATGCGGAACGACAGCGATCGACAGAAATAAGGGATGGACATTGTCCAGTAGTGGGCTAAAAATCCACAAAAACTTATTTACAGTATACTTTGTGACTTAGCGGCGTTAAGAGCAGACCGTTTACCACTACCTGATGACTTTGGTTTATCTATCCGTTTTCATTCGACGTATGTGCGACGTCCATCTACCGGGCAACATTTACTCCATCCTTTTCCCGATATTGTGGGGTTACTTATTATCCCTTAACTAGATCAAGCCAAAAATTGTTAGATTAGTCCATCGTACCTGCCAGAATTTATCATCGTTGGTTGAATTCCAGACAACATTTCTTATGTCAAGCCTCGACACCACTTCGGATAGAATCTGGAAAAGAAAAGATTCTAGTACTAGTAGATATTAAGTTTGTATATAAATATCTAATATCTCACAGAATCGCTCAATTGAGCTGCAATCTTCTGCATAAATAATAATCTACACGACTACTCCTACATAGCTAAAGGCTAAAGGTAATTTGTAATATAATGTACCTAAATATTAATCATAGTACTTACTTAAATAGTTATTTATTTGTTTCTTTTTGTTTAAACACAAATAGTTAAATTTCTTCGAACATTCTACAATCATCATCATAATCATCTGCAGCCGAAACACGTTCACCACTGCCCTTAGAAGAGAGGGGTTCATATAATCCCCACGCTTGGCAGGCGTATTGGGGATCGCAGTATAGGTGGTAGGTAATCCAATAGAAAGACGCTGCTGCTCGTCTTCTTGTTTTCCTTTAGTCCCCTCTTACGGGCACCCAGCGGGAGGAGATGGGAGGGTACTATTCTTACCCGGACACCCTACGGGGAACCTACAGTGGTTTGCTTCAATGCACGATTGTGCTCTATGACAAGAAAGTCCTTAACCCAGTAAAAATTATTAAATACTACTTACAACTATCGTGTTAATTGCGTATCTGTCTATTGTTAAGTTTAAATAGCGCAATTATTACGAACTTAGTAATCGGAAATGGCCGCGCCGCGACTTAACGGATAATGAACGGATTTCTGAAACTTCCGCATATTGTTCATTCAGTCATAGTTAACTATCGGCTTATAATCGTTCAGATGTTTATCGTTAAGATTGTTTTAGAAATTATTATATTAAAGATTAAGTTACAATCTCAATCATCATGATCCTGTAGATACATATCGCCTGAATCATAGGCAGAAAGAGCATTGAATACGGCGATGTACGGAAGACGCCCATTGCTGAACTTAGGCCTCCCATTAAGGGATGGATCTTGAACAGAAGACGCTGCTGCCCGTCTTCTTGATTTCCCTTAGTCACGTTTTACGATACACCCAACGGGAAGAGATGTGGGTGCTATTCTTACCCGGACACCCCACGGGAAACAATACTTATATGAGACATTGTCTTCACCAAACAATGCAGTCAATAAGTTGTTTGTTGTCATTTGATTAGTGCCCAACCCAGTGGCGGTCCGAGAGGGGGGGTCGTAGGGGTCATGACCCCCCCCCCCCCAAATCCCAAAATCTTACATGTCAAATCGACAAATTTAACTTCCTTCTTAGAAACGCCGAAACAATTAAATCAAAAATATAGGTTATCAACATAATTTTGAAAAACAAGGATGAGAGCAACCATGTTAGAAGAGTGGCTGAAAGGTTTAGCTCCTCTAAATATTTTTCTGGCAACCTCTTTGTTCTCTTTGTCTTTTTGTTGGTAAGAATAGCACCCTCCCATCTCTTCGCGTTGGGTGTCCGCAAGAGGCGACTAAGAGAAAACAAGAAGACGGGCAGCAGCGTCTTTCTGTTGGTTGAGGCACAGGTCAACCTGTACTGAGGGATTATGGCAACCTCTCCCTTCTATGGCGGAGCTACATGGGTGCTACATGGACATTAATTAGCCATGATCTTCGTCTTGTCCGTGTTCATTTTAAGACCAACCTGTTGGAAAACACTCACTCTGAGGTCATATAGTATTGAGTCTTCCAGCAACCCCGCCATAATGAGTATATTATTATTATCGAAGGTAAGCGATATGAATTCGATGCCAAATCCCTTTTTCAGTCCAAGAGCTTAAAAACGTCTTTCAATGCGTTCGTGAACAGTTTCGGAGGAATAAAGTCGTGTCTTACACCTCTCTGCAAGCAATCGGATTGATTATGTACTCTCATTCTGTAGGCGGATCGACATGGTAGCGTTGCTGTGCAAACACTTCAACCCTTCGATCGATATACCGTCAATGTGGCTTCGCTGGCTACAGCCTAGGTTTTGATTGAATCGTGAGCTTTTTCGTAGTCCATAAACGCTAGACATAATGGCCGATTATACTCCTTGGTCTTCTGTATAAACTGGCGAAGCGTATGAATGCAGTCTACAGTTGGAAGTGATCAAAGATGCGTTCAAGTCAAGACGTTTCGTAATGACTCTCGAAAATAGCTTGCACGCGTGGCTCAGGAATGAGATAGGCGTATAATTCTTAATATTTTTTTTTGTGGAAAATTGCCACCACACTCATGTGCCATTTTTCTGGCGTATACCTCCGTAAGGCAGAATTAAATAACTTCAAGAATAATAAAATGACCGGTTTTCCACCCACTTTCAGTAGTTGTAATTTTGTCATCTGGCGCCTTGTTGTCCTTAAGCTGCTTCAGAACCATTCTAATCTCGTACAGGCTGACGGATGACCCCGGTGTCGTATCAGGTTAGTTTGGCTCTGGTGTCCTGAAATGTTCTGGAAATGGGTTTCCGTGCCGAGGTGTATAACTGTCCATAAAACTTCTCGAGCTCTCTCAATATTTCCGGTTTCGATGAGATGGCACTACCATCTTCGATCTTGAACTTGGTCATTCGGTTTTACCTAATACTCGTATATGAATTCTTTGCAAACACTTGAGAGCCTTCGTTCGCTCAATTGAGTTCTTAATACATGCCGTATTAGTAGCAGGCAAGTTGTGTAGCAGCGATTTATAAATTCGTCTATTGGATTCGTCATATTCCGTCATATTAGCTGAAGATTGCAGTCTTATCCCAATCCGGTTTTCCATTAACTTAATGGTTGTATCGGAGAGCTTCTGAAGCTTTTTGTGGCGTGGGGTCCTAAAAAGCTTGGATCCTACTGCGTGGACAGTTTACATCAACCTATGGTTTAACTCATCCACAGTTATGCATTATATGTTGGGCTAGCTAAACAATTGTGTATTCGGGGTTCAGGATTAAAGCGGATTCCGGACGAAGCGTGAACTTCATTAGACGAGACCTTTTAAGCTTGACATTGATATTCGATGTCCTTCTTACAATACGGTGATCACTACCATTTTAAACCTTACCGATCACGGAGACATCATTGAATATGTGCTTCTTGTTCGTTTTGATGAAGTCGATCTCACTTTTGGTTGAATCATTGGGGCTTATTCACGTCCACTTCCTAGATGATCGCTTCTTGAAGAAGGTTCATCGCATTGAGTTCTTCCTTCTCCATTAATTGGACCAGCCCCTGGCTCCTTTTGGTCCCGCCACTCATACTCATACGACCCCACTCCCAACTCATCGCCATTCCACGTGCGCATCTTCGCGTTGAAGTCCCCCCATAACAACGATGAAGTATGCCTCTGGAGGCATGTATGGCTTGTGCTATCTCCTCATACAAAGCCTTTATTTCCTCGTTAGGGTGTGCCGATACCAAGCGGTTATTCTGAGTATAACCTTATACTGTTTATGCTACCCTGCTCGGCACACTATCAACTTTTAAGACTTTGTTAATGAGGGACTTATGGACGAGAAACCCAACACCAACCTGGTATTTTCAGTCTCCTTCTCGGAAGAAGAGCATATTGCCGCAATTAAGAGTTATCGTATCCTATCCCTCTCTTTGGATTTCAGATATTCCCAAAATAGTCCAACGCAACTTGCTAATTCTTCCTCCAACTCGATAATTTTCTCTGTAGGTCTTATGCGTGCGGACGTTGTGTGATGCCAGAGCCTAACTTTGGAGGGGGTTGTAGCGGGCATCATCAAAAAAAAAGGGGGGGGGGATACATATTTATACATAACCCACGCCCACTACCTATTGACCTAGACCAATTGGCCTGTCCAATATGACCCCCCCCAAAAACATTGTCTGCGACCGCGCCTGGCCCAACCTGTTCAGCGCCGGCGCTAGCCCATGAACGTGTGGAATCAACTCCCTGACGCCCTCTAGTAAAGGCACGCAGTCAATATGGAAAATGAAGATCTCGGCCGGGTGCGCAGCACACCCTGCACTAAAGGTAAAGCCTGATCCTGTAGTCTAAGTTGTTCAAGTTTGCAGAGCAGACTTGGATTAAGGACTGCCTAGCAGACAACAGGTAAAGAGTTTTTACGAGCACTCCGAAGTATGAAAATGCTCAGTTCAAATGCTACTATCGGTCACTCATTTATAGACTGACCTTGCATGGCATTGCTTAACCAACTGTGAGTCAAAATTACCACTAGGCGAATCATAACATGAATAAGTTACTGTTTAATTTTTCTTCGTATGGCAGCATCAACACCAAATATGGCTCAATTCACACCAAGCTGGCAGCGGCCGGCAGCGCACTTTCAGTGTGAAAGAATTTTAAACTTTATCTACAATACGTAAAATACCAGTATCGCTGGAAAAACGCGGCGCGCGGGCGGCCGCCGGCGGCCTCGACCTTTTTTTTTCGTTCTGAGCTAGTGCTTGACTGAAACCCCACCTGATGGGAAGCGGCGTTGCTATCTGGGATGGTTTAGCACACTAGCTCATCAAAAGGCTATTGACTCTAGTCTTGAAAACACCCGTTTGTATTATAATCGGGCGGAAAAACCATAAATTTAGAATTTGTTATGGGGAATACCGACGCAGGTAAACTATTCCAATCCTCAGCTAGCTGTACGTATTATACTATAAATGACATATAAATCTCTTAGCGCTAATGTGTCGTCACATAATTCTGTTGGCAGCCTCATCATCATGTAGTTCACCAGACCGTAATTGACCGTATCCGGCCACGGCGGCAAATCTCTTAACACGATTAGCCAACTACGTAGGAGATCATCAGGAGATATTAATGTGTACAAGTGCTTGCTGCACACAGGTGTCATCTCATTTAGTTTACTCTCACAATCTGGAATTGGAGATCTACACAACCGGGGATAGGCCAGAGAAGGCGTAGGACCGACCTTTCACATGGCCATCCAACGCATGGATCCGATGATCCATACTTTTGAGACAATCAGAGTGGTTATTCTGTAAGAATATTTAAATTCGTTCAACGAATTTCATATGTCACCGCACTTCTTCCAGAATACCACTACAGGAGGCCCTAAAAGGCCAGTTTAAGCAATTCGTATTCTGCATTCCCAGCAGATTCCTGGCAATTCCTGTAATTTTCGTAAAATGGCAAAACATATTTTAGATGAATCAAACTCAATTCATTTATTAGCTGATTCATATTTGGTGGTAATTCTGCTATACGAACAAAAATAAAACGGTAACATATTCATATTATGATTCACCGAAAGTGGCCTTTTTAGACCCGCAGATCATTGGCTAGATTGTCTTACTGCCGCACTCACAAACCCCAATTAACTTGAATTCTAATTAAGTTACATTTAACAATCTATTTAGTTAGATTGTCGGTGCCGTTTATGATTATTTTCGTTTATTGAATACGAGATAATGAATACCTATCTCTACTCATTATCCTGCGTATTAAGTATTAATCGGGTACGAGTGTCGAAATAAACGGATTTCAAATAATGGATTAATGATCATTATCTATAATTGACGTTTGTAGGTTCAGCAGTTAGTCAGTACAGAACCACTACACAAAGCAGTTTTCCGCTGAGCTAGGTAGGCTACAACAATCATCACCTCAATTATATGTAACAAACTTAAATATAGGGTAAAAGTGGGATAGTTGCCCCAGCGGTATAGTTGCCTCGATTGTAATTTCTCTAGTTTGGCGGATGATCACCATGTTATTTTATTTATCTTTCGAGAGACTCTACAACTACCACTAAGTTGACCGTGTTGCATGTATCTGTGCGATTGCATGGAAGGGTAAGGTGAAATCAAAGTTTTTGCAGGATAGATGGCCTCTTTTTCAGCGGGGCATCTATCCTAAACGTAATTTACATAGATTAGGCAATTATCCCCTATATTATATGGGATAGATGCCCCAAAATTTAGAGGTCCACAAAAATCGCCAATACTCTGGAAATATCAAAGATGATGGTTTTTCCTTTCATAAGCTTGAAGATAATAAACCAAAGTACCTACCCGTATTACAAATAAAGAATTTTGCTTTTTTCACTGAGAAATATAAAGTGATTTCAAAAAGTGTGGCACTTTTACCGTAACGGTAACTGCCGACTGAGATAATACTATCTACAATGTAATCTTTGATTAGCGTTGTGTTCTTGAGGTGACTAAGGTTGGTTGCCAATGCTCAAGAGTCGTGCTTGAGCAACCATCGTTGGTTTTCTTTTGCCGGCGCAGCGATACATATGATACCTGTTTCTTTTCCTTGTATTCTTCATAAGCTGCATCTCCACCATATTCGTCCATCATCTCCACTTACCATTCGGTGGGGTCGCGGGTGGTGGTCGTGGCTAAACAATTTCAGCAGTAGCCGAAAGACGTTCAGTGCTGTACAAAGGCCTCCCCCTTAGAAGGGAGGGGTTGCCATAATCCCTACGCTTGGCAGGCGGCTTGGAATCGCAGTATAAGCAGTATAAGTGGTAGGTAATCTAATGAAAAGACGCTGCTGTCCGTCTTCTTGTTTTCCCTTAGTCGCCTCTTACGGACACCCAACGGGAGGAGATGGGGGGGTGCTATTCTTATCCGGACACCCTACGGGTAAACAATTTATGGCTGACATAACCTTAGACATGACGCGACCTAATTATACTGTCGTGTTTACGTGGTTTGTAAAACTACTGTTTAGCCGCGGACTGAACAAGCGCTATGATATTACTTTTAAAGTAGGTCATATCGGCTACTAGGCTGTCAATCGTAACTTTATTGAATTATTTTGTGTTTGGAATTGGAACCATGAGCCCTTAATAGGATAGATAGGTATTGCTCACCGGAAATAGCTATTATTGAAGAAATTTTAAATATTCTTATAACAACGAGGGATCGTATTGCGAAAGTCGGACGTAGGCTATACTGTAATCAAAGTCTCAAATTAAGTTGGAGCCATTATCGTTGGACAGGCCCGTTGGTTGGCTTCTACCCGATAGGTCGTGGGTTCGATACCCACCAATTTCCTGGGTGGTAAATTTACAAAAAAAAATGTATATAAGTATTCAAACTCAAACTCATTCACTCACTCAAGTGGAATTTATATTTTTCTAACTCCTCCTATATACTTTTTAATTAAATTTGTTGCGGGTTCCAAGACAATTTAGCATTTCCCCGGGACTCGCCGAGGATCAAACCTCGGTGTCTTCGCTGGTGACCACTGTAGATCCTGGCTGACAGGAGTCACAGTGGTGGGAATGAGTGGTGGGATTAGTCCCTTAAAAAAAATAATCTCAAACTCAAAGTCAAAAATCTTTATTTCAAATAGGCTTAACGCTAGCACTTTTGAATCGTCATTTTTTAAAAGCTACCACCGCTATTAGTATCAGTTGTCTGGTTTCCATAGTACAGGCTCTGCCTAGTGGGATCGGATGACCGTGTGTGGATTGTCCCAAGATATTATTAGAATTTTGAAACGAAATATTATGTGAATATGAGTGTGCTTATTAGAATTGTGTAACAGCTCAGTGGGCGAGCGCTTGCCTTGGAAACAAGGTGCGCAGGTTCGAACCCCGGCTCGCACCTCTGATTTCTTTAATGAATCATGTACGAATCGTCTTTGTGCGATTGTTACTAGTTTTTCGGTGAAGGAAAACATTGTGAGGAAACCTGCATATCTGAGAAAGCCTAAATAAATAGCTTTCGAATGACGTGTGAAGTCCACCAACCCGCACTTGGCCAGCGTGGTGGACTATGGCCTAAGCCCCCTCATCTTGAGGGGAGGCCTGTGCCCAGCAGTGGGACATAAACCAGGGCTGGTAGGTATTATTATTAGAATATACACATATTTAAGAATTTATTAAAAGAAGTACATTTAAATACGAACATAATAGGTTTTATATTATTACTCACAGTTTCAAGCGGCGTATCCCAATGAAAAGCTCCAAGAATGTGAATCCCTCGCACAGGTTTGTTTATGATCAGTTTATTCTTTCGTTGCTTAATTAGTTGCTTGATATCCCCCCATATCGTCCCATAACTCTTTTCATCCAAATAACCCTCAGCGAGACATATATCACTTTTAGTTTTGTGCAAATAAAGATTCGACTTGAAGTGTATGCTGTTTGTTGAGTCTGTTGACTGAGTATTGACGCTTCCATCGTCATTATGATTTTTGATAGGTATACCCGACTGTTTTTCTTTCAATTCATTAATTAATTTGGACGTTTTATCAAACTTTTCTTTTTCAATGTGCAAATTGTTAATATTATTTTTCAATACAAGTTCATATGCTTTCTTAGGTACATTTACAATGAAGACAACACCTGCCATAGCTGTAAGCGGTTGCAGTCAGCCGTGAGTCCGATCGCGTGTTATACTGAACTAAACTTGAATTGTCAATGTACAGATTAGTTTGATCGTTGCATTGTTTAAACGGCTGTTGAAAATGTCGGCATAGCGCTATGAGAAACAAAACAATCGACTTCCGTTATTGTTTCATTAATACTTTTTTAATAGTTCTTTTGTTGTCTTTATACGACACTGGTTGCTATCTAAACATTTATGTAGGTAGGTACACTATGAATGATTAACCGAAGGACATAGTCTAGCTACAGCATAGTTACGCAAAACTTTCTGAAAATTCCCATTCCTTAGACCTGAAGTGACTTACCGTAGGTACAGTGAGTTTGTCTATTGAGTATGGCGGCGACTCCGAGGAGGACGGCGGCGGGGTTGCGACCTCCGTCCCCGTGAGCACCGTGACTGGTTCCCGGGGGGCTACAATGCGCCCCCCGGCGGCGGTCTCAAAGGCAAGGCACTGAGGTGCCCCTGGTGCAGATAACACCGGAGAGCCCTGGGGTTCCCCCATCTCATGTGCCGATGCGACAGCCGCGGGGGTTTTAGTGGGTAAGAATCCCACATACCCCGGTCGAGCCCCACAGCTCCCGGGGATCTTTGGAAGATTTCCCCAGCGTCAAAAAAAAAGTACAGTGACTTTGTCTATTGAGTATGGCGCCGACTCCGAAGAGGACGGCGGCGAGATTGTGACCCCCGTACCCGTGAGCTCCGCGTCAGGTTCCCGGGAGGCTATCATGTGCCCCGGCGGTGGTTTCAAAGGCAAGGCACTGAGGGGCCCCTGGTGCAGATCCCACCGGGGAGCCCAGCTCTCCTCTCTTATGTACCGATGCGACAGCAGCGAGAGTTGTAGTGGGTAAGATTTTCACAAACCCCGGTTGACCCCCATAAGACCCGGGGACCTATTCAAGGTTCTCTCCGCAAGAACAAAAAAAAGGTACCTACCTACAGTGAGTTAGGAATATTTATGTATGTTATATACTTGTATGCATATAATAAAATGCGTCGTACCAGAAAACTTGGGGTTTAAAAAGGTCACTTTCGGTGAATCATAATATTAGTAATTTACGGTTTAATATTTATTCATATGGCAACATTAACACCAAATCTGAGTCTGCTAATTAGTGCTAATAAATGAATTAAGTATGATTCACCTAAAATGTGTGACCATTTTTTCAAAAACTAGTAGAATTGTTAAGGATCTGCTTTAAATTCAAAACATGAATTGCGCTTACCTGAATTGTTTGCTTAATGTAGATAGCCTTTTTAGACCCGCTGTCCACGTTTAGCTGTTCCTACCATAAGGAAATTTCCATTCCTTAGACCTGAACTAACTTACCGTACAGTACTTAAGTTAATTGTTTATGTACATGATGTATGTATATAATAATAAAATGCGTCATACCAGACAACGATCTCCACAAATAGAAACAACATCTCGTCTATTGATAACGGTCACGTGGTCGTTACATCTTATCATGAGCAACCCCTCGGCAACGGTTGCGGGTCAAAATAAGCTGAAGCGCGCAGCCGCCTAGCCGAGCCGCGACGCAGGGCGGCCGCGCGTCGCCCGCCGCCCAGTCGCGGCTAGCCTGCCGCCCGCGCTCACACGCGCCCTTCGCGACCCGCGATCAATACCCTAATAACCCACACAAATAATCCACTAAACATCACCCTGAATAACGAACAACGCGACCCTGGTATTGTACCTTCGCACTCGCACGGTAAAATTCGCAACGCTGATTCTCGTTATCGATACCATAGTATAATACTCGAGAACACATGATTGTTAATGCGTTTATCGAAACGTGAGCTAATCTCGGTGCCACCACAGAGCCTCCATCCACATGTAGTGATTGTTCCCTATGCATTCGTGTTTTATAGTGTTGTTACGTAAATGGCACGCGACTCGATCAAAATCGATAAGTATTAAATGTTTTATGGAAACGATTCGATTGCCGCCTGTTGTAACACGTACCTAGGCTATTTTTATACGATTTTTATGCCTTTGTTCGTATTTGTAACACATGTTTTGTAACTACATTTGTTTTTTTTTTAATTGTCGGCTATTTGATTGCCCACGGTAATTAAGTTTTATATTACCGATACACTAATTAGAATTTATAAAAGGACGCAGGACGTCTGCATGCAGGATTAATCTCGTATTATATAATGCTTTGTTGTTTTGTAAGATTAGATTTTCTTAACAGCTTTAATACTTAACAGCCAGCCATCATTTTCATGATATGTTACTTGTAAAACTTTGTAAAATCAGAAACATTAGAGCAAAACTATACCAAAAAAACATTACAGATAAGGGGAGCGTAATATAAAACCATTTTAAAATGTGTAAAAGACACTCTTTCATATGATTACCCCACCACTCAATACATATAGTAGTCTCAATTTGACGATACTCAATTTCGGACCCTAACAAAAATAAAATAAATAAGTAGGTACGTACTTTTTTAACTTGCGATGAGGTTACGTGAATAATATTTAAAACTATTCCATTTCGAATTTCAAATCGATAGCTTATGTAATTGCTGAAATATAACGGTGCGACATACAGATATATGAATTTCCTTTTTTACTTTCTAGGTAAGTCTCTAAAAATGTATGCATGATTGCAAAAATAAAAACAAAAAACTTTGTAATTGTTGATTTTTCCCATTTGCGTGTGAACTTAACCTTTTACGAAGACCGACGGCAGGGCAAGTAGGGACGGTGGAACATCAAGTAGGTAAAATAAATTTCAGGTTTGCTGGAGTTTTTAAAAGCACTTTGTCTTACAATTCAGTTTCTCTAGAGTTATTGTGGACTATTGTGGACGATTTTTTTTTTCACCCTCTTTTAATGTATTTTATGTATTGACGGGCCCTGTGGTCTAGTGGTTAGGCACCCTGGCCGCTACCCGATGGATCGTGGGTTCGATTCCCACCAATTGTCTGGGTGTTATATCTATATAAGTATGTATTTACAAAAAAAGCATATAAGTATTAGCATCAGTTGTTTGGTTACCATAGCACAGGCTCTGCCTAGTCGCCTTTGGAGTCGCTGGACGCTCAAGGTGTGGGCCCTTTGAGCGTCCATTGAATACGGCGGTGACTCCGAGGAGGACGGCGGCGGGGTTGCGACCCCCGTCCCCGTGAGTACCGTGTCAGGTTCCCGGGGGGCTAAAATGCGCCCCCCGGCGGCGGGCTCAAAGGCAAGGCACTGAGGGGCCCCTGTTGCAGATCCCACCAGAGAGCCCTCTCATGTGCCGATGCGACAGCCGCGGGGGTTTTAGTGGGTAAGAATTCCACATACCCCGGTCGAGCCCCACAGCTCCCGGGGATCTTTGGAAGATTTCCCCCGCGTCAAAAAAAAAAAAGGCTCTGCCTAGTTTGGGACCAGATAACCGTGTGTGGATTGTCCCAAGATATTATTATTATTTACCAACGACGTGGAAAAGATGTCCTGCATTTCAATTACGTTTCATCTGTATATTGTGTCTTGTATAGAGTACATAGAAGGCTGTATTAATGCCTTAATAAATTGGCCCTTGAGGATTCTCTGTCCCATAGACGACTCATCAATAATCACCAGCTAGCTATCAATATCGAGTGATGTCGTAAATTAATAATCTATCTCTGATTTTGTCTAATGACCACCTAAAATTCAATGATGCTAATAATCGACTGTCCTGTTAATGAATTTGATATGAGCTGATGCTACAGTTTGTTTGCTAATACTTTTGATTTCTCATAGTTATTTTTAACCTGGAGTTAGGTAGACTCTTTTATCCGTCATAGTACATTATTTGCAGATAAGTAGGTTTGGTTCTATTTATCAAACAACTGCTACTAATAGAAATTTCGTTGCTTATTTTTTACATCTACAGACGTCATTTTTTTTTGTTTTTTTTTTGTTTCGTTTCGAATCTCGGACTATATTTTATTTTGACCGACATGAAAAAATATTGGAAGCGACATACATAATATACTTACTGACCATAGAAAGAATAGAATATTTGCACCTATTTATACATACTTAATTTCGTGTCTGATTATTATAATATAACAATACTAGCTGACCCGCGCAGCTCCCGCCCGCGTTTTTATTGAATCTAAACCATTCTCGAATCCCCTTGAACACACACAAAAAATTTCATCATCATCGGTCCAGCCGTTTAGGAGGAGTTCAGTGACATACACACGTACAGTAGAATTATATATATAAAGATTTAAGTACCGTTAAATAACAGCTACACCAAATTTGTATTTTAACGTTAATTTATAGACGGTACGACACCCTAGACAAGATCTTCTTTAAAAAAAATTGAACCGACTTCAATATCACTGAAAAGTATAAAATAATTTAAATATTTTTGAAGTTGGTGTTAGCGTACCTGCTGTGTATATTTGGCACCAACTTCAATAATATTTAAATTATTTTATACTTTTCAGTGATATTGAAGTCAGTTCAATTTTTTTTAAAAAAGATTTTATTTTAACCTTTTTAGTGATATTTTCATATATAAAGATTGAACCATCGAAAACCGTGAAATTATCTAGGTAGGTTATGATCACATTATCGTCTACATAGTTTTACATAATTCATGTTTCTTCAGAAAATAATATCCGGTCGTAATGAAATTTGCATGGAAACATCATAGTAGTTTACTCTCTCGAATAAAAAAAGAATAATCGAAATCGGTTCATAATTGTCAGAGCAATGTAATGGAGAACATCAGTTTTATGGTTTTTACCAGATAAATTACTCCACATCGTTCATGGTCCTCCAGGAAGTTCTTATCCGGTTGTAATAAAATTCATACAGATTCAATACAGTGGTTTCTTCTTTCGAATAAAAAAAGAATCATTGAAATTGGTAAATATTTGCCAGAGTTATGACCATTTTTGTCCGACCGAGCGAGTCCGAGCGACTAAAACGTCATCTATATAGGCTTTCTTGCAACTCTCAGTGCGCAGTCACCATTCTTGTTTTTTTAGGAACTACTTATTACTAAGCAATAATTTTTTTATGGGACCCAATCAATGGATTGAAGAATGGATGGAAGAAAGATTTTTTCAAATCGGTTAATAATTGCCAGAGTTATGCGCGAACATACATAAAAAAAAAAAAATATATATACAGACAAATTGAGAACCTCCTCCTTTTTTGAAGTCGGTTAAAAACTGTAACAGGTCCAATTCTGTACATTGAAGATATTTTGAAAATTATATTTCTAGGGCATTCTATAACCGATACTGAGGCCGAAAATGTATTTTTTTTAATTTTTGTCTGTCTGTCTGTCTGTCTGTCTGTCTGTCTGTCTGTATCACGGCTGAGCATCACGCCGAAACTACTGAATGGATTCAAATGAAACTTGGCATGATTTGAGATCTTACTACGAGGTAGGACATAGGATACTTTTTATCACGTAATCTAGCACGGTTCTTTTGGGAGAGGGGATTAAAGTCAAAACGGGTACTTGGTTATACGCTTGGTCCTATTTTATCAATTTTTCTTTATAATATAATAAATATTAGTAAGGGAACACTCATAAAGAGTTGTTATCAAGGTTTTGTAATCGATCGGGTTAAGCAACGTTAGGTAAGGTAATTAAATAGATGGGTGACCGTTTAACACCATTTGGACTAAACTGGTCTGTGCTTCGGAGAGCAAGTAAAAAGTGGGTCCCAGTTTTTAACCGATTATAAAAAAGGAGGTTATGTATTCGATGCGAATGTCTGTTATTAAGTTTAGTTAACGTAAAAATAGCGCATGCGGAGCTGCGTGGGTCAGCTAGTCGCCAATAAACGCCGCGGGTGGGTTGCGATTGAGTTTGCTGAGCCTATAAGAGTCTCTTGGGATTTTTATTTATTGGTTCAATGCTAAGTAACAGACTAATGGGTTCATTAGGTGACGATAACATTTATTTATTGGAAATGGTAGGGATTACTGACGGATCGGGGTTGATATATTACTCCAGGGTAGTAAACTAATCTTGTAATTTGTGAAAAAGTTTAAATCTTGCAGTATGTTTGGAATAACGACGATCTACAATATTGAACCTTCTACACTTTTAAGAAAAATTAAAAACAGATACCTAACATAAGTACCTAAGTAGGTACCTATAGTATAAGTCGTAGGAAATTTTGAGAATGATTCCGGAATTCACAAACTAGGACAAATTTGCAACTTACTGTAATAACTGCCGCACTCACAGACATCAATTAACTTTAATCGCATTTAAGTCATTTTTTGTAATCTATTTATTTCGAATCTCCGAGTCTCTTATGATTATCTTTTAGTATTAATTACAAGATTATTGATATATCTACTCACTATTCGCGTATTAAGTATTAAAAGGCTTCGAAAGTCGAAATAATTCATTTACAAAATATGACTTAATCACAATTAACTATAATTGACGTTTGTAGGTTCGGCAGTAAGTATATTTATTATTATTTTAGTGCCACTCAAATGCTCTCTGGCCTTTTGATTGGCTGCCTTAAATATATTGCCAAGATACAAAAATTTCGCAGATATTTCCGAATTTGACTGTTATTATCTGCATTTGCAATAACGGTACCCATTTTATTACATTTTTCATTATCAGCCAAAAACTACGTGACATAATACAAAATAAAAATCTGTTTTGAGATGTGCAAATGAAGCACTTTCATGATATCCCACTTTATATAGTAGTCTCAATTTGAATTTTTAATAACCGATTTCGACCCCCATTAAAAAAACTTAGGTGAAAAATTTTTTTTTTTCATATGCGATGAGGTTGGAAATTATTCCAAGACTAGCTGACCCACGCAGCTCCGCCTTCGCTATTTTTACGTTAACTAAACTTTTAATAACAGACATTCGCATCGAATACATAACCTTCTTTTTTATAGTCGGTTAAAAACTGGGACCCACTTTTTACTTGCTCTCCGAAGCACGGACCCGTTTAGTTCAAATGGCGTTAAACGGTCACCCATCTATTTATTGACCTTACCTAACGTTGCTTAACCCGATCGATTACAAAACCTTGATAACAACTCTCTATGAGTGTTCCCTTACTAATATTTATTATATTATAAAGAAAAATTGATAAAATCGGACCAAGCTTATAACCAAGTACCCATTTTGATTTTAATCCCCTCTCCCAAAAGAACCGTGCTAGATTACGGGATAAAAAGTATCCTATGTCCTACCTCGTGGTAAGATCTCAAATCATGCCAAGTTTCATTTGAATCCATTCAGTAGTTTCGGCGTGATGCTCAGCCGTGATACAGACAGACAGACAGACAGACAAAAATTTTAAAATATACATTTTCGGCCTCAGTATCGGTTATAGAATGCCCTCCAAATATAATTTTCAAAATATCTTCAATGTACAGAATTGGACCTGTTACAGTTTTATTATAAGTATAGATTCGAAATGATTCCAAGTTTCAAATCGATAACGTCTGAAATATATAGGTGTGACAGACTGACAGACGAAGTCTCACCATTAGGGTTCCTTTTACCCGGAATATGACTGTTCCAAAGTGTATACAAGATAAATAGGTACTCGATTAGTCTACTACCTAACTTTTTATGATTAAAACTCATCATTTAAAAGGACTTAACTATGTGCAGTAGTGTGGTGCAGACGTCTGGTTGCAGGGCATTGCACTGTCATGTTCAAACTTTAAAGCTTATCAACAACCATCGTAAAATTTAATATCTCGCTATTTGATTTCATTCGGATTTTATTACAGCAATTCGTGTAGGTTTGATGTCGGAGAAATCGGACTAAAAACAAATTGAAGGAAAATTCAAGTTTAATTAAATGTTTTTTAAATTATTTATCTATGTAAGTAGGTAGATAGGTACTATTTTTAATTTATTTCCAATCAATTTATTTATTTGTTATAATAATATATGGGTTACAATTTATACATCAACATCAGCCATCACGTCCACTGCTGAACAAAGGCTTCCCCCTTAGAAGGGAGGGGTTGCCAAAATCCCCACGCTTGGCAGGCGTTATGGGGTTACATTACATAGTTATAAGTAATTTTTATGTTTTTATGACATTTCCATGCACCCCTGACACAATAAGAGGGATATGTTATATATTAGTTTGATGCCTACGTGTGTCGTGTTGTACTTCTCAAACAAATTTAATTACTGATTAATAATTAATGAATGTAATCATGGCAAGTGACCCCGGCCTTTGCAATAACCCAGTCGCCAGTCCACCAAATGCTCAACCCCATAAACCTAGAATTCTTTTCACATGCTTGCAATAGTCTCTACAATCTACCGAGGTCAACTGCTGTAATTTCATCATTGTGGCAATGCAGGTGCAACAGCAGGTGTTGGATCCGTCCCCACGCAAGCCTCTAAAAGACCGGGCTAAGCCCGTGAGTTAATAAAACATAATAATTATTAATAAAAAAAAATATATAATAATACTTAATAATAATTAAAAAAAAAAAATTATTAAATAAAATTATATTATATATTAAAATAAAATTATGTTATTAAATTATATTATTTATTATTAAGTATATTATTTATTATAATTTTATTTCTTTTAAAAGTGGGATCCCTAATTGGGATGACTCTATTATTTATGAGATCAGTTAGTTTTCTTGTATGCGGCGTTCATTTTAAATAAATACCTGTTAAAATTACAGTTATACACAAAAGAGTACATAATATAATTAGTTATTAGCTTCACTAGTAGTCTATACCTACCGGTGAATTATACCATACCCATCATCAGAACTATACCACATTTTATAGATTCATGAATGTCGTCTGGGATATTCTGTCTATAAACTCTATCACAAATCTCTTATTCAGTTTCCATATAAATTAACTGAATGATTAAGTAAATTATGTACATAAAATTTAATGAAAAGTACGCTCTACTTAATTTTACAGCAGAACAAATGAAGCAAGATAATAACATGTAGATTTATGCAGTTTCAGGACTATTATTAAGTATTTCGTTTTCGTATCATTTGTTAAACAGCAGCGTCGTCACCCGAGTCCTACACCTACCTACCATGTTGTCTGTACCAAAGATTAATGACACCCAACTAGCCATTTGTCACTACAAATTAGTATGGTGTCAGTTACTATGATCCCAGGAGATTACTTAGGTCCACCATGATATTTCATTTGCTCTTGCTTTGTGAGGCATTTAACATTTACAATGTGACCTAAACTTACTCTGCCTCTACTACTTTAATACAGTAATAAATTTTACTAGTTCCCGAGTTGATTGCTACATCATACTGCTACCCCATACTGCTAGTTTTTAGGGTTCCATACCTAATGGTAAAAAAGGAACCCTTATGGTGAGATTTCGTTTGTCTGTCTGTCTGTCACACCTAAGTAGGTATATATTTCAGGAACCATTGACGCTATCGATTTGAAACTTGCAATAGTTTTAGATCTTACTTAACCGACTGCATCGAAAATGAAAAAAAAAAAACTTTTATAATGTGCGTCGAAATGCGTCATCAAAATTTCAAAGTGAGACTACTATATTGAATGGGGTATCATATGAAAGAGCTTTATTTGCACATCTCAAAACAGATTTTGATTTTGGTTTATGTCACGCAGTTTTTGGCTGATAATCAAAAATGTCAAAATAAATACCGACCCCCTAGCCCCTAATCTCCGAAGTTTGTGGAGGGAAAAATATAATGATCTTTCTAATTAATACAGTTTTTTAGTAATCCTAAAAAAACCTCGACAATCAAACTGAATTTTGCGGTTTGTTTTTTTTGCTATCTGGGGTGTAAGACGACTAGTAAAATAACTTTAATACGTCCAATGATGGTATGAAACCCTCGGTGGGCGACATCTGTAAGTATTTTTTTTTTCAAAATCGTCATCAAAATTTCAAAGTGAGACTGCTATGTCGAGTGGGGTTTCATATGAAAGGGCTTCACTTGCACATCTCAAAACAGATTTTTATTTTGGTTTATGTCACGTAGTTTTTGGCTTATAATCTCATCGATATATTATTTTAGTATATCGATGTATAATCTAAAATGTCAAAAAATATACCGCTACCGTTCGTTACCGTATTATTGTTATAAGTATTATTACTGTTTGGCGTATTTAGGGTTTTCGCAGAATAGCAGGGTATTTCATCATCTTATTAAAAACAATGTAATGTTAAGTAAGTAAGTATGTCATTTATAAAATATAATAAAAAATCATGACCCGAGATAGCGAACTCCTGAAAAGATTTTCATTATTATATTGCTGTTTCAGGCGCATTACTATATTTTTTTTCTTTTATAGACAGTCGTAGATCTAGCAAATACTGAACTCGTCCCGCATACAACACCCCACCCCCACCTATTCTAGAACCAGACATTGTGTACTATCTGGTATGCCACCTCCTTGAACGACTATCAAATATTTATTGCTTCTCCCAAAAAAATATTCCGACACAGTCTGCTCCGAGTCCGATCACTCTCCGGATCCGATAAAATCAAAGAACAGTAAATATAATACAAATACTATATAAATAAATATACAAACATAACATACAAATCATCACTAGCGAGTGCCCCTAATAGTGGGTGACTTCTACTGCTGGCTTACCTGCTTGACGTCAGCAAAAACTTAAATATATAAAGTATAATTCCATATCTTACTTATCATCCAATATCTCAAACGATTTCAAGGCAAGTCATTGAAACGAACCCCTATTATCTCTGCTGAAGTGCTGACTAGGGGCTGAATTCTACACTATAGTAGTCTCGCGACCTCCACGTCTGACGAGGTCGTGGTCCACGAGGTCCACGAGGTCACTGCAGTAGTCATGCGACACGGACCACAGCGACTCGCCTGTAAAATAGATTTAAAAGACATTTGAGTCATGCAGTTCGGTATATATGCTCGGTATATATGCTTGAGTCATGCGGTTCGTTGCTCGGTATATGCTCTCTTATATATTATCAAGGGTATTTAACCAACGATGTTATGTATTCGTGATGTTATTGTAATTTATTCATGGATAGAGGCGGGCATTACTCGTGGGTGCTATTAATGTCGTTATCCGAGTAATAAATCCTACATAATATGATAGTAAAAGCTGATATCTTCTTAAAGCAACCCTAATGGTGCGACTTCGTCTGGCTGTCCATCGGTCTAACTGTCTTTCACACCAACATATTTCAACTACTTAATACTATCGATTTGAAATAGTTTTATATATAACTTACCCAACATCTATATAATATGTAATTCTTTAACAGTGACATAGTGATTTATTAATTAATCTATTTCAATTATAAATTAAGACATTTTGTATGCCGCCTGGCGGTAGTACAAAGTACGTATAGTACACAGAACCATTGTTAACACCTTAATATTTTTGACCTACATGTACCTATCTACACGAAATAAATAACTTACTTAATTGATTTTATTTTGCTATATTGAGCTTCCGAAAGTCACTAAATCCCAAATGAGTGATGCTTAACGTTTAATGGTCTATATTTAATCCAGGCGTCAATCTAAATGAGAGTAATATAATAATATCTTCTAAAGATATTAATAGGTACGAACATAATAAAATGTTTCTTAATAACACCTTTATCTATTTTTATAGCTAGGTTGAGAGCAACAGTCTCGTGAACTTATTCACTAGTTACGTATTCAGCGATGAGTATTGATCGAACTAGGTCAGGATGCCATGCCTAAGGGTGGCTTCTCGCCTACTGATGGGGTTGTAAATTGACGTGGATCGTGCCTTTCGATAAAAGGTGAGGCTTTGATTTGATTGAGGTTATACGATTGAATGATGAATTTTGAATTTGGTTTTAGATGATATTGCAATCAAATCTTGCTTATTTTTGTACTTAGAAGAGACTTCAACGCGCAGTAAAGTCGTAGTAGAAAATACTAAGATTAAGACTATTTAATACCCTGGTGATCATACGGAGTCTACTGACCCCGTATGTAGAAAATAAAAACGCTTTGCAACGCTATCGGTTCGCTGTCTGTTTGACAAGGACTTAAGGGAATTAACGCCATTTACCTTATTTTGGCTTGACGAAATAAAGTTTGATAATGGAACGCGAAAGTCTAAAGGTATATAAGGGCTTAAGGGCCGTGTTGCACTCATTTTTTAACCGACTTCAAAAAAGGAGGTTCTGTATTCGACGCGTATGTATGTAATATTAATAAAAATGCGTAATATTCATATATGTTAGTCTATGTGGGCTTCTAAACGAATTTACCAAATTTCACGAGTGTATGTATGTATGTATGTATGTATGTATGTATGTATGTATGTATGTATGTATGTATGTAGGTTTGTCCGCGGATTTCTCAGAAACTACAAGTCCGATTTCAAAAATTCTTTTTGCAATAGTTAGAGTATCTTTCAACTTAGGGTAGAGTACAAATTTCATCAAAATCGGTCCAGTAGTTTAAGAGATATAAACTTTTTATGTTTTCGGTACGTTACTGTAATGTAGACGTTCGAGTTGCGTGATAGTGCTGATACCTATCTTGGTAAAATAAGTCACTAAAAAGTGTTAAATAAACTATTTTAAAAAAAATAAAAACCGACTTCAAAGTAAATTATCTAAAAAGCATAAAATAACGAAAATATTATTGAAGTTGGTGCAGAATATACACAGCAGGTACGCTAACACCAACTTCAATAATATTTTCGTTATTTTATGCTTTTTAGATAATTTACTTTGAAGTCGGTTTTTATTTTTTTTAAAATAGTTTTTGACCTGTAACTTTAGTGTCTCTAGGTTGTGATTACGTGATGCCCGAAGCTCGTGCCTAATCCGGCTCATCTGGCACTGGATAGAAGAGATAATACTAGAACAAATGACATAACGTAGTACATAATGTTCTTCCAACCGAGACTTTTGCCTACAGCAGCCAATATTTCGTAAGATCAGCCGACAACGTGGTCGATTAATACACAAGTGCTAGCTAGTGCAGTCCAATTCATATCCAGAGAATAACAGTCGATAAATAAACCATTAGCTTCCCTCAGCTTAACGTCCTGTTGTAATAAAATCCGCCGCCGTTGACCTAATATTTCCTAGGTTATTTCGCTCATGTTAAGCAAATATAAATGGAGTATTATAAGATTTACAAGGCCTGTAGAGATCCTTGGAACGAGGCGCCGAGACGGCGGCGGCGACGTGACGCCTACCAACCAACATTATAGCACAAAAATAAATAGTAATTGTAATATAATATTCATGTTTAGACTATATAATAAAAATAAGAATTTCTTAATCTACCTATAGTCGAAGTAGGTATCCATGCCTCAACAAAGAAACACCTTCTTCAAATGTGAACAAGTTTTGCATACGGTAGGCAGCTAGCTCTCTTTAATATCCTAAACTAGCAATTTCTTGCGGCTTCGCCCGCTAATTTTTTTACAGAGTTTACCAACCCCTAACACCCCCCCAAAGGTTGTTTTTGAAAATTCGCGAAACACGTATTCATTTATTTCATTTAGAGAATCTTTTCAGTAAATTTCAAGTCATTCGAACCATACAATAAAAAGTTTCATACAAAAGAAAACACCCCATTTAACCCCTTTAGGAGTCGAATTTTCAAAAATCCTTTCTTAGTGGATGCTGACATCATAAGGAGAACCTACTGTCCAAATTTCAGCTTTCTAGGTCCAGCGGTTTGGCCTGTGCGTTGATGAATCAGTCAGTCAGTCAGGACAAGTAACTTTATATGTATAGATAGCAGATTTTGATCATCAAAATCGCTTATTGGCAATGAGATTTCGTTACAAAACCAAGTAAAATCTTAATACCATAACGTAATACCTATTGATAATTGATTTAGATTCTTTCAAACGTGGCATTACCTATTTATCTATATAGTGGACAAAATGAACTTATACGATGTGCATATCGCGAAATTACAACTGCATCATCACGCATACGCACAATACCTATTTCCGTACGTCTCGCAGTTTGACCACTCACCGATAACCGATGCAGCTATCAGCGTTGCGAATGAAAAAAATAATTAAATCCGTAAACAGCAACCACTGAACGTACGAGCGAGGCTCTACATTTTACGACCAAGTTTGAGACTGAAAATGCGCCAAAATTGACAGTGCTTACGTGTGTGTGCGTAGGTGTGTAAATGTGCGTGAGGTGATAGTGTCAGGTAGCTATGACGTCACTGAAGCACGGTGTGAACTTGAGCCGGCGCGCGTGCAGGCGGAGCCTGGTGCTTGCAACACTGGCCGCGTTGCTTTCCTGCGCACAATGTAACCCTATTGAGGTAAGTGGATCTTTATATTAGCGACGAGATGAGTTTTTTTTTTTTTTGGGAATGATAGACGCTGTTGGCCGCAGATGGCCATTACAGCTTCACCGGACAATAGGAGGCGAGCGCTTGAAGCGCTCTAGCCTTTACGGCAGAAGTAGCGACGAGCTCAAGGGCACCTCAGGGAGGCACGGCCTCGGCTTGGGCTGTCGCTTAAGAGAGGGCTGGACGAGATGAGTATGTCGATCGTCTAGTAGTAACCGACAAGGGCGACAAAGCCGCTCGTGGACAGCTGCATTCCACTGCCGCTTGTCAATCGAGACTGAAAAGAAAAGCAGAACGTTGGGTTGGTCGTAACCAATACCTGCATTTCACTGCCGCTCGTCAGTCGAGACTGATAGGTAAAGCAAGATGTTTGGCTGAACGTATGCGACACGGCTGCTTAAAGTATCGTCGATAGCGGCAGTGCACTACCGCTCGTCACTCAAAATGGATGAGAAAAGCGGAGCGATCGTCTGGTGGTTAAGGGCATATACATATAACGGGTGTAAGGACATCGTACCGAAAACCGATACCAGGGCTCCAGAACACGATTCTGAACATCCTAGTGTTGAAATTTTCATGAAACGGCTTTTTCACGAATTTCCAAAAAAAAAAACACTTTTTTTTAATAAAATTAGTATAACATCATTATTATTATAATAATAAAGCCTAATTTTAATTTAAAAACAATTAATTAATTATTTGTGATTTTATTTTATTTCTATTTATTTATTTATTCTTTATTCACAAAAACAGTGCATAGGCAATTAATTAATAGGCAATTAACTATTATTATTTTAGAAAATTAGCAATGTAATTTGAAAAATAAACATTATTCCGCATATATTCATTACATGCTCGAAAATTAATAAGTAAGTCATTTGTCATTTACCATATAAATGGTTACTGTAATGTTGTAACGGACATTATTTGACGACTTATAATTTTTTTTTCGGTACGATGTCCCTTACACCCTGTATGACCAGCTGCAATTCACTGTCGCTCGTCACTCGATATTGACGAGAAAAGCAGAACTTATGGTAATTGACGTGTCTATAGGCAGCTGCAATGCACTGCCTGCCGCTCGTCCTCGAGACTGAGCTAGAATAGCAAGACGATCGCCTGGTGGTTACCGACACTGTTGTCTATATATAGACCATATAGTCATTGGTTTTTACAAGATCGGCCATCTCATCATCATCATCATCATCATCATCATCAGTAGCTGAAAGACGTCCACTGCTGAACAAAGGCCTCTCCCTCAGAAAGGAGGGGTTGCCATAATCTCCACGCTGGGCAGGCGTCTTGGGGATTGCAGTAGGTATAGGTTAGGTTAGTGAATCCAATAGAAAGACGCTGCTGCCGGTCTTCTAGTTTGCCCTTAGTCGCTTCTTACGGACACCTAACGGGAGGAGATGGGAGGGTGCTATTCTTACCCGGACTCCCCCACGATAATCGGGTATCTACGCGGTAGATATTATAGTGCACAAACGCTAGCGTAGACATAAGTGCACTCTCTCTTTCTTTATACCTCTTACAATCTGATGGAACGGAAGATCAATACGACCGGGGAGAGTTTTAAGACGCAGAACCGACTTTTTACATGCCCATCCGACGCATGGATCACCTTACTTTACAGACAATCAGGTGATCGGCCTGCATTGTCCTAGCCAAAAATCAACAACTACACAAAGTTGTGCCGCCGTCGAGATTCAAACCAAGACCTCCGGTTTGCGATTCAAAGTTTGAATAACTCCGACACCAGTTAGCCACAACAACAAACAATCAACAGTAATGTTAATGTCGACTGACTGCCGCACTCAAAGACAGTTAATGAATAATTATCTTCATTTAGTGCTAATTTTCTCATATTATAAAAAAAAAACAGAAAAACATTGAATTTACTGAAAATAAAAAGAAAATTTGGCTTACTTATTTAAAAAGAATAGTTAGTTCTATGTAGGTCTTCTTCGGAGTCGCTGGACGTTCAGGGTGTGGGTCCTAGGACGTCCATTGAGTACGGCGGCGATTCCGAGGAGGACGGGGTTGCGACTTCCATTCCCGTGAGCACCGTGACTGGTTCCCGGGGGGATATAATGCGCCACCCAGCGGCGGGCTCAATCGCAAGGCACTCATGGGCCCCTGGTGCAGATCCCACCGGAAAACCCTGACGTCCTCTCTCATGTGCCGATGCGACAGCCGCGGGGGTTTTAGTGGGTAAGAATCCCACATACCCTGGTCGAGCCCCACAGCTCCCGGAGACCTTTTGAAGGTTTCCCCCGCGAAAAAAAGTGTATAGGTTGGTATATTATGCCACGACACAGAATACGAATCTAACGTCTCTTCCAAAAATCCCACAACACCGTGAGTATAGGTACCTACATTCAAACAATAAAACCCTTCCTCTGTGGCAGTTAGGTAAAAATTCGCAGTAGTCGTAGACCACCCTATACATTCATAGGCTTCCAACAGAATCCGCTATAGGCGAAATGTATAGAAGTCGCAGTCACTGCGGTAAGGATTACTAGAATACTAACACTAAAGATACCGTACAAAAGTGTATAATTTGGATTAATAGACCTCTAGTTCGGACCGGTCATACGGGTCAAGTAGTCCTAGTTTGGTTCGAAATGTATGAATAGGTACATTAAAGTCTTATGAAACGGTCTGAAGTGGCGTGGAACCATACAGTGAAGGCTTAAAGAAAGTGCCAGCCAGTAGCCAGGAGATAATCTACAATGTACATACGATGAACTCATTTTGAATCTGAAATCTTTATCATTAACATTTAAAGGAAAATGGGTCACCTGTTCAGTTTGGTTAAAACGTGTCTGTTTGGTTTAATTAAAATAAATTTTCAAGGTTAAAAAGTTGATACCTATGGATTTATCGCTTTAATTACATATTTAAATAGTAAAATAAACAAGATATTTAATTTATAATTTACCGTACAAATAACTAAGGCGTATTGTAACTTGCTATTTCGTTTTGGTGTTCATAGCCCGGATAGCTCAGTCGGTAGAGCATTGGACTTTTAATCCAAGGGTCCAGGGTTCAAGTCCCTGTTCGGGCGGCTGCTTTTTGGTGAAAATAATTTTATTCCTCGTGCACATGTGGATAATATTTTTTTTTAAATATTATTACTTATTAACTTATTTATATTTAATTTAAGGAGAATGGAATTTTTACACGTGTTTCCATTTTAGACGGAATTCTGTGATAAAATTAAATAAGTAAACAGTGTTTTTTCTACAAATAAACATTATAAAAGTCTAACTGCCGCCGCACTCGCAAATGTCAATTAACTTTAATTCCAATTAAGTTATTTTTTGTTATATATTTATTTCGACTCTCGGAGCTTATTTTTTATTATTAATTACGAGATTATTGATATATCTGCTTACTATTAACGTATTAAGTATTAATTGGTTTCGAGTGTCAAAATAATCCAATTTTAAAAAATGGCTTAATGATAATTAACTATAATTGACGTTTGTAGGTGCGGCAGTAAGATACCGTAAGAACACGTTTAACATTTTGTACACGCTGCTGTCATTTTGGTAGTGCGATTGTGAACAAACAAAATATCCTTAAAATATTTTTTTTTTCTTTTCACTTGATACACGTAGTGAAAAAATCAGATTGCTCTGTAAGCAACAGCCTTTACAAATAATATTATTTTAAAACTAAACAAAACAATGTACCTACTTGCAAACCCAAAAATGAAAACAATTCTAGAGGGCGCCACTGTCATAACGAAACAAACTATTTTTAGAAATAATATTAACCGACTTTAAAGAAAATTATTTAAAAATCATAAAATAACGAAAATATGTAAGTACATTAAAGTCGGTGCTAAGCACATCATGTTAACTAACACTTGCACCAGCTGGCACCGACTTCAATATTTTTTTGCTATTTTGCGCTTTTTAGATAATTTTCTTTGAAGTCGATTATTATATTTTCTAAAAAATGTTTATTTAAATCTTTTTATTGTCTTTATTACCAAAATCAGGCAACTCGAACGGCGACGGTAGAGAACCTTACAACAGTTCTTATCTTTTAAACTACCTATTGAACCGATTTGGATGAAACTTGTGGAAGGATGGAAGGGTTCCTTAAGTTGAAATAAACTAAAACTATTGTAAAAAGAATTATCGTAATTGGATATGTAGTTTCTGAGAAATTGTTAGACAAACCTACTACATACATACGCACATAAAATTTAGTAAGTTCATTTGTTTAGATACCTACTTACCTACATATACTAACATAAGTGAATATTACGCATTTTTATTAATATTACATACATGTATGTAATATTGTTAAATACGCGTCGAATTCCAAAACCTCCGTTTTGATGTCGGTTAAAAACAATTAATTTATTTTGTGAATATATCTGAGTTGCAAACTAAAAATAAATATAGGTAACGAAACGACAAAGTGACCTAAGTAATAAGAAAGAATGCTATAAACAATTTAATAATAGGTTTCGTAAGTAGTTAGTTTATTTATTAATCATATCAGCGGCCCGTCCTTTGTAGCTTCACTAGACATTTTTAAGGTTTTAAACCTAATTTATATTTACCTATATGTCTATTATAGGTACACTTAAACCTGTCGAAAGAAATTCTCACAGTGACGAAATTCGCATAAAAATCAACAAAGCATGCAGTTTAGAAGAACTAAGCGACTAACTAACGGACAGACGCGGATAGTGACTTTCTTTCAAACTACAAGAGAAAGAGAAGAAATAAAAAAGGAGACTATGTAAAGTCTAAAGTTATCTAGTCTAAAGTATTAAATAATAAAATATAGTAAGTAGTTATAATAACAAAATATTTACAGTTTATTTAAAAATATACATAAAGATTAAATATACTTTTCGTATTCCATGCAATCTTTTTTCCATCTCAAGGTTGCCTGGAAGAAATTGCGGATAGCGATAAGGCCGCCCTTTGTACAAATTTCTTCAAGTCCTTTTTATTTTATTTTTATGTGTACAAATAAATAAATAAACCATAGATAAATTTATCCATGCTCTAAGTGGTTGCTGCACTGAGAGTATATAAGTAGTAGTCTTAAGTATAACCATGGATAAATAAACTAACTTAAGGATGTTACGAGTATGTTGCGGCAATGACATCAAACGACCAAGAAAAGAAGCATAATCAAATTAGGTGAATTTGCAATTGAAAAACATTTAGGAAAATAAATTGGGGACAATTACCAAGGCCGCGATAGCAGCAATTCAATTCAGGCGTGCCTTTGAATACTAAAACCAGTGGGCAACAAATAAAATAGGACAAGATAAAGCTGATTGGGGTCAGACTTTTTATGGTTTTACTTTTATACTGTGCTCTTATTTAATGAGCTTTAAGTGCTCTGAAAACATTATAAAGTTGTTCTGTCTTTATTTATAACGAATCATTCACAGTATCTTTGTCAGTCCTGTAGTCACTATCTATGATGTTTTTAGGGTTCCATACCTAAAAGGTAAAAAAGGAACCCTTATGGTCTGACTTCGTCTGTCTGTCTGTCACAAACCTATATATTTCAGGAACCACTGATGCTATCAATTTGAAACTTGGAATAGTTTTAGATCTTAATTACCCAACCCCATCGCAAATGGAAAAATATATTTTTTTCTTTAACTTTTTTTTATAGTGGGGGTCGAAATGGGTCATCAAAATTTCAAAGTGAGACTACTATATTGAGTGGGGTATCATATGAAAGGGCTTCATTTGCACATATCAAAACAGATTTTTATTTTGGTTTATGTCACGCAGTTTTTGGCTGATAATCAAAAATGTCAAAAAAAATACCGTTCCCCCCCCCCCCCCTTACTCCGAAGTTTGTGGAGGGAAAAATCTGAAATAATTATGGGTATTGCATGTCTGTCTATATTTTACAGGAAAAATAAAATGATTTTTCTAAATAGTACAGTTTTTTAGTAATCCTAAAAAAACCCCGACAAACAAACTTAGTTTTGCGGTTTGGTTTTTTTGCTATCTGAGGCGTTAGACGAATAGTAAAATAACTTTAATACGTCCAAGGATGGTATGGAACCCTCGGTGCGCGAGTCCGACTCGCACTTGACCGGTATTTTTTATTTACGCGAATACTACACATTGAAATGAAACTAATTTTGCATTCGAAACATCGGGAAGGGAAAGTAAAAATTTAAAATAAACCGCGATATAATCTAGTAAAGTAGTTTCTTTTTGCCCGACTGCTCCAGGAGGAGGGTTATGTTATCCAAGAGTATGTATTTAAGTAGGTATGTCTATTTCTTTGGCACAGCCTACAGCCATAACGGCTTGATGGACAGTGATTTATAATTATGTCGTTAGCTTCGTCTCAGTTGTGGAAGTAACATAGGCTATATACCTATTTTTCCAAAAAAAAAATATGGTATGGCCACTTTGTATGTTTTTTTTACCCAATCCCTATGATATTGCCCAATCCAGGAAGATCACAAAGCTGTGTTAAATCTTTTTTGAGCTTCACTTAGTGAGGGCGTTTAGGGGGTATAACCACCCCACGTCTGGTTTAAATTTCATAAACCGTGCTACCGCACTCACCTTGTATGACGCGAAATATGTACTACCTTGCGACCTTATGAAACTTATTTTTATAAGAAAATTGCTTTTGCTATAGTGAGTGGAGATTGTACCTGAAACAAAGAAAGTTCTTGGCAAGGTCAAGATGGCTGGGATTGGCTATAACACCCCGCTACCAAATAACTGCACTACTTTGTTTCTTCTATAATAAATCGACAACTATGTGACTTGTTTTGAAATTGTAGTAGGTATTATCTGACTTAAACAATAAAAGCCTGTAAAATCCCATGACAGTTAGGTATGGTAACCTAACATTCGGAATTTTATAAACTTCTAGACGAGATAAGTATGACATTCTCCTGATGGTAAGCGACGCGCCTGCCTGTAGACTGCTGCAATGTATTGCCGCTCGTCACCCGAGACTTTCATTAGGAGGCCTGTTTTAGCAGTTCTCACATGAAACGCAGCATTTCCACATTGCTGTTTGGCTGTTTGGTGGTAGAATATCTAGCAGTGGTGGGGCCAAATATGTACATTTAAATAGCCTCTAACTATTTTATATCTCTTTGGGTTTGGACTACCAAAGTTAATGGTAAGGACCTCCTAATTTTTTGAAGTCGGTTAAAAAACTCTGTAAAACTATGACGTACATATGTATATCCAGATACTTTAAAATTAAATATGTATGAGTACAGTAAGGATAGCACCCTCCCATCTTCTCCCGTTGGGTGTCAGAAGAGGCGACAAAGGGAAATCAAGATGAAGGGCAGCAGCAGTTTTCTATTGGATTACCTACCACATTTACCCTGATTTTACAAGATCAAAAATTGAACAATCAATGTACGAACGCAGGCGAGATGGCTGACGGGTGGCCTAAAACAGGGTATACCTATCCTGCGTTCCCCAAGACGCCTACCAAGCGTGGGGAACATGGCAACCACTCCCTTCTAAGGGAGTGGTTGCCATGTTCCCCACGCAAGGGAGACCTTTATTCAGCAGTGGACGTCTTTCTTGGAGATGATGATGATCAGGTACAGTATAAAGTAAAGAGTAGTAAGAGTAGATTGTAAGTAGTTTACTAGGAGGTAGGTCTCGTAAGCCAGGGACCATCCAGGTAGGTATGTAGGTCCTTCGGAGTCACTGGACGTTCGGGGTGTGGGTCCTAGAACGTCCATTGAGTACGGCGGCGACTCCGAGGAGAACGGCGGCGGAGTTGCGATCCCCGTCCCCGTAAGCGCCGTGTCAGGGTCTCCGGGGGGGGGGGGGGGGGGCTACAATGCGCCCCCCTGCGGTGGGCTCATAGGCAAAGCACTGAGGGGCCCCTGGCTGGTGCAGATCCCACCGGAGAGCCCTAGAGTCCTCTCATGTGCCAATGCGACAGCCGCGGGGGTTTTAGTGGGTAAGAATCCCCCATACACCGGTCGAGCCCTACTGCTCCCGTGGACTTATTGAAGGAACGCGTCAAAAAAAAGTTAGGTAGGTATTAGGAAAGTACCACCGCCGTATCAGATATTCTTGGCGGCAGAAGAAGCAACAATGTGTGTTCCGGTGTGAAGGGCACTATAGCTGAAGGAATTACAGGACACAAGAGCCTTAATAATTAATGTCTCGGGTTATAATCGGCAGTGCAGTGCAGCTGTCCTGGCATGTCACTTCATCAGGCGAACATCGCTTGTCATGTCATTATGTGGAGTAAAAGCATTAGGTACTCAGTCAGCATTTCAATTTCGCTGTTCATCAGGACTACCGGTTATAGCAGAGTTCCCCAAACTTTTTTGTGTCGTAGACCACTTGCCATGTTTTTCCGTGTTGGGTAGACCCCCTACTTACCTCCCCCTCCCCCCCCAGCTAGCTACTGATATTATATTTGATAAAGGAATTGCTTTTTCAATGAAGTAATCCTTTAAAATTAAAAAAAACATGAAATATTGATTCACCTTTAGTGTCGGTTATCAAAGTTCTTGCGAAGAGCAGTTCTTCGTAGATTTCTTGATTCATAATAAAACGAACATATGCCATATATAATACATTTTTACTTCATAGGTAATTTTATAAATAATGTATATGTCTTGATATTATAAGATAGTATGATGTAAGTAAATAGGTACTATCAGTGTATGTGTTGAGATCCACTATCGTGGACCCGAATTTTCATTTCATGGACCCCCAAATTTTTTTTCGCTGACGTAGACCCTTTGCAGGTTGTCATAGACCCCTAGGGGTCGATATAGACCACTTTGGGAATCACTGGGTTATAGGATCTCGGAGCGATCTTGTCACTTTACGCTCCGAAAAATCCAATTCCGTTATACAATTTCCATTCATTTTCCAGGGAAATACGTAGTACATCCTGTAGATAACCGGTCCTTAGTCGATTCGCTAAATTTAATAATACTTTGTTACTTTCTTCGCTTTGATCGTGATCCTGTCTATTTCTAACAAATATAAAAATTTAAAATCGGTACCTAAATGAAATTTATTGAAACTAAATATTTACAGTTTGTTTACAAACATGTACTCTTAAACTAGGTAAAAAACTTCCTCGAATTGTCGCGGCACTGGGAGGGAAGGGTACCTAAAAGACTGGCGGCATTACCCCTTTGTATGGCCAAGCTTATACGTTGGCAGAAAAAGCTACCAGCCCGGCGGTCTATTGAGACTTCGATAAGTTTGGATGAAATTTCTTTCACCAAACCGTGCGTCTCATGAGACCAAGGCCCCATAGTCTCCACCGCAAAGGGCGAAAATATATAGCTCGAACCTAGAGCTGCATATCGATATATTCCGTAAGAGTAAATTAATTACAATGTGTAGGTAGTATTCGCGTAAATAAAAGACGACAATACCATATTTTGTTTTGCTGTTGTTTCTGTAATCAAAGATTTTCTCTAACGAATTATGTTTTTGCGTCTACAATAATGTTTGAAAACAATGAGTTGCGGGTTTACAACGATTTAAAACGCATTATAATAATATTGTGTATATACTTACACTAGCGACCCGCCCCGGCTTCGCACGGGTGTAATTGAGAATAACAAAATGAATAGGTAATTTAAAGTTACTGCCTTTGATTATAGAATTTCTTCATAAATAATGTTTGTAGCTGACTTTTCGTAACGCAATATGAACAAATTTTGTTTAGAAGATGGCTATATAGGACGTATAGCTGTCTGTTCATGGGCAAAGAACTCAACGCTTAGGTTAAGCCTGTAACGTTGAATCTCTGAGCTTGTGATTTGTTAATTGTATTTATAATTTTATTAGAAACTGCAGACGTGTACCGGTGCACAATTTGGGTGGATTAAGGACAGGAACAGGACACCGTTTCTTTAAAACCAATTTATGGAAACAATACGGGCTTCCTTGTTCGGTTTCATCGTTAAGACGTAAACGGGGGTCAACCGGGAAATTCTTACCCACTAAAACCCCCGCGGCTATCACATCGGCACATTACAGGGCGGACCTGGGCTATCTGTCGGGATCTGCACCAGCTGATACCACTCAGTGCCTTGACTTTGAACCCGCCGCCGGAGAAGCACATTATAGTTCCCCGGGAACCTGTCACGGTGCTCACGGTTACAGGGGTCACGGGGAAGCCTTTAATGGGATTTATGGGACCCTGTTGGTGGTCAAACGGGTATGTAGGATTCTTATACACTAAACCCCCAACGGCCGTGCCCGCTCAGTCCCGGTCTGTCTCGCTCAGTCCCGGTCAGTCCCGGTCAGTCCCGTCAGTCCCGGTCAGTCCCGCTCAGTCCCGGGCAGTCCCGGTCAGTCCCGCTCAGTCCCGATCAGTCCCGCTCAGTCCCGCTCAGTCCCGGTCAGTCCCGCTCAGTCCCGGTCAGTCCCGCTCAGTCCCGCTCAGTCCCGCTCAGTCCCGCTCAGTCCCGGTCAGTCCCGGTCAGTCCCGCTCAGTCCCGGTCAGTCCCGCTCAGTCCCGCTCAGACCCGGTCAGACCCGGTCAGTCCCGCTCAGTCCCGGTCAGTCCCGCTCAGTCCCGGTCAGTCCGAGTACCACACCGTACCACACCGAACCACTCACACACACTCACACACACTCACAACACTCACACACACACTCACACACTCACTCACTCACCCACTCACCCACTCACTCACCCACTCACGCACTCACCCACTCACCCACTCACCCACTCGCCCACTCGCCCACTCGCCCAATCGCCCACTCGCCCACTCGCCCACTCGCCCACCCACCTCACTCGGTGACGGCGTCACATGAGCGCTTTCATAACCTTAACAAATTTAACGCTTAACGATCAACACCTATCATTTAACGCTTAACGTCTAACGCGTTAAATGATAACATTTTTGGAAGTCGCATAAGAAGTTTCACTTCAATAAAAAAATAATAAAATGATCAAAAATAAAATGTATAAAAGTACACAAAAACAACCCCAAAGAGAGATTTGAACCCGGGCCCTGTGCTGTGCTTAGAAGACGTTTCCGTAACCTCCAGACCACGGCTGCTCTTATTTAATTAATCGAATTACTTGATCATATTATTGTTATTATGTCTGCTGAGTCCCATAAAACTGAATTAGGTTTTCTATATAAGTACATAGGTAAACCTTCAATGAAAAATTATATAACCGATGGTGAAAACCGCTGCGTGGTTTAGGAGGTGCTATCGGATATAGACAGACTCGGATAGTGACTTTGTTTCACACTATGTTGACTTCGATAGGGACAACACCAGCCAACCTGTAGAAAAAACCCTGACTGACAGACAAATAATTCCAATAAAGTTTTGGCTTTTATATCATACGTACAATACATGCATATTGTATTCCTACCGACACAGACATTTTGGAAATATATTTGGGAAACAAACAAATTATACCACTTATTACTAATAAGAATATCAATTAAGTTTCCTAACTAATAACTAAATCGTAAACGTATGCCTGATTTTAAATTTAAAAAAAAAGAATTAAATATAAAAATATAGTAGAGATAAAAATGCTGGAGTTAATATGAGTTAAATATTTAAAACTGTTTAAAACATTGAATCTTAATATAAATAAAAAAATCAAAAACAAAGTTTAAAAATACAAAAAGGAAACCCGCACGCGGGTAGCGAACCCGGACAGACCGCGCTTAGAGGACGCTTCCGTAACCACTTGGCCAAGGAACTTATGTTTTATCGTTCGAATTATCGTATCTTATTGTTGTAATATATTTGTACCGCCATCGGTTGAGTAATAATACTCTTTTTTAACTCTGATCAGAGACAAATTTAAAAAAATATGAAATACAAATTCAATTAATTTTGTTAAAGAATGTCTGTGCAAAATTTCAAGTCAATAGGACCAAGGAATCGCATTCTCCCATACAAACTTTGCCCCCCTGTTTGACCCCCTTAGAGGTTGAATTTCGCAAAATCGCGTCTTAGTGAGCACCTACGTCTTAAAAGGAACCCCCATGCAAAGTTTGAGACTCCTAGCACTTGTAGTTTCTGAGATTTCGTGATGAGTGGGTTTTTGTCTACTCTTTTATATAATAAGATAATAATAGCGCCACCGTATAGTTCTTGACATTTTAAAATAATTACTGTAGGTCAATTATTATTGTTAGTGCTTACAAAATCTACCCGGCTCCCTACCACATTTTCTAAGCAATATTATTAGAATCATACAACGACACGAGGTAGAGACGACGACGATATAAGTACATATTTTTGAAGGGCCCGTTGGCCCGAGTGGTTAGACACCCTGGCTGCTACCCGATGGGTCGTGGGTTCGATTCCCACAAACTGTCTAGGTGTTATTTATCTATCTAATTAGATATGCATTACATTAGTATAAGTTGTCTGGTTTCCATAGTACAGGCTCTGTTTTGTTTGGGATCGGATGACTGTTTGTGGATTGTCCTAAGATATTATTATTATTATTTTATAGCTATCTCAATCTCTATAAAGAAAGTAAGATTACAACAATACCTACTGATATAAGTGGTGGTAGGGTAAGCCATGTCATTATAGACATACTACATACTCTCAAAAACATAACCCTCTTTTTGGGGCAGTTAGGCAAATATATATCACAGTCTTATATCAACCGAGTATACATATGTTTTATTCACATATCCTTAAAATCACTTTTACTACCCTATCTATTGTACCTATTTCACAGCCTTCGGAGAAGACGTATCCTATAATCAGTCACCAAAATCATAATACATCAAAACTCACAAAACACAGGCTTTGGGGAAGCCCTATAGTATAAGGCAGTTGGCAGCTACACTAATTGTATAGGGGCTATACAATTACTGTAGCAGCTAACTGCTACCTAAATATCGTTCGTAGGTACTACAAGATACAAGTACGTTATGTATGTATGTATGTACTGTACCTATTACATCTGTGCTATTACTTTCTAGCACAATATTATTATAGGCATATTATTTTGTCGATTGCAAAAGCTACCAAGTACTCGTACCTACCTATTTCCATTTTCCCATTAAGCCCGTAGGCTGTAATCGTGATTATCGTGAGGCACTTTGTTTAGCAAAATCTGCTCTCGGTAATAGCCAACTAACAGTAAGTAATCAATCTTAGTATTGCTTGGGTTTGGGTCCCGGATTATTAAACCTTAACAATATGTGGCCTTCTGTGGCGTTATATCCCACCCCTAACTTGCAAGAGTTTTGGTTAATATGTACCTATACCTAATACCAGTTTATTGTTTAACGTTATATCTTCTGCAATCAATCAAGATACGTAACAATTAAATTGTAATGGTTCAAGATATTGTTATAAGTACCAATAAAATTTTCGAAATAGAATAGAATACCTACTCTTTATTTGCACACCAAAGTAAAACATACAGAAAACATAGAAAATAAGTTATATAACTTTTCGGATGTGTAGGACTGTATGTATATCTATACAGGGTGACATAGGCAGGCCGGGACCTTAGGGGGGCAAACCAGGGCACCCGCCCCGTGCGGCAGTGGGGCGCCTGAATCGTAATTTCATAGGATTAAAAATAAAAAAACTTGCTCCACAAAGCGTAAGTAATCTATACTTACAATAAAACTGTAACAGGTCCAATTCTGTACATTGAAGATATTTTGAAAATTATTTTTGGAGGGCATTCTATAACCGATACTGAGGCCGAACATGTATTTTTTTTAATTATTGTCTGTCTGTCTGTCTGTCTGTCTGTATCACGGCTGAGCATCACGCCGAAACTACGGAATGGATTCAAAAGAAACTTGGCATGATTTGAGATCTTACTACGAGGTAGGACATAGGATACTTTTTATCCCGTAATCTAGCACGGTTCTTTTGGGAGAGGGGATTAAAGTCAAAACGGGTACTTGGTTATACGCTTGGTCCGATTTTATCAATTTTTCTATAAAATATAATAAATATTAGTAAGGGAACACTCATAGAGAGTATTTATCAAGGTTTTGTAATCGATCGGGTTAAGCAACGTTAGGTAAGGCCATTAAATAGATGGGTGACCATTTAACGCCATTTGGACTAAACGGGTCCGTGCTTCGGAGAGCAAGTAAAAAGTGGGTCCCAGTTTTTAACCGACTATACAAAAGGAGGTTATGTATTCGATGCTAATGTCTGTTATTAAAAGTTTAGTTAACGTAAAAATAGCGCAGGCGGAGCTGCGTGGGTCAGCTAGTAGATAATAAGGGGTACAAATTCATTAAAGGGTTTACCATTACCTATATTTGTGAGTTTTTTAAGTAATTTATCTGAGACGCTAGAGACAGGGGCACCAATTATCAAGTTTCTAGCCCGGTTCGAAAAAACCGTAGATCCGGGGCTGGACATAGGAACTCAAGGATATAGTAATTCAAGGTCTTAAGTAAAGTGTAAAAAAGTAGGTAACATATTTACCACGCATCTTTATCCGGTGGTAGCACTCAGCTATCCTCTCTATTGAAACTAGGATATTTTGTGATTTCAATGGTTTCCTATTTGTTACAGATTACCACGAAACAGAGTCCGTCCATAACGGTTGATGGGATCTCCACGTACCCGGGGCTCGGGTTTGGGCCCATGGGCCCCGTGGCACCCCTCCCGGGTGACTCCCCTGGGACGCAGCTGCAACAGCACCAGGAGACAACCACCAGCCTGCCTACTACTGAGAAGCCCGTAAAGAAGGAGAGAACATTAGTCATCGCGGCCTTCGAGTTCCACAGGGTGGAAACACCTTTTTTGATTGGCTTATGGATTTTCTTCGCAAGTCTTGCGAAAATCGGTAATTATTATGACGTTATACAATTTAGAGATTCCTTTTGTGCTCCTAAAAGAGTGGCTATCCTACATCGACGTACCCAACATTTGCTTTGAGGTGGGGCAAAAATAAGGAAACTTGATAAGTAGCAGGAATTTAAAAATGTTGTTCAGTAGCTTACCTTCCATTCCTTATTTCATAATCTGACTTAGGTACAATGTTGTGGTGGGAACTCTTGTTAACTAATTAATACTTTATTGTACACAAAACAGCTACAGCAATAGATACATAAAATAGTAATTTAATGCACAAAGGCGAGCTTAACTCAAAAATGAGTTTTCTACCAGCAAACCCGTGAGATAGAATTATTTAAAAATACAAATGAGGACAACTACAAGTGTACAAGTGGAAAAAAAAACGAAACGAAACAAAAGTACATAAACCTTATAAACATAAAATACATAAAACTACATAACATTTTTAAACACATAAACATAAATAAAATAAATACTGAAGTACAATAAATACTCAAATACATAATACATATTATTATCACATACATATACATACTTATCATAGTGAAAGGAAATAATCTATAATTTTTTTCCTGAAAACATCCAAGGAAGGGCTATCACGAATAGAATGGGGTAGGGAATTCCAAAGAGTCACCGCACGAACAGTAAAAGAAGCGTTGTATCGTTGAGACGTATGTTGTGGAGTTCGAAGGAGAAGAGAGGAAACAGTACGACATGGCTTTCCTCTAGGGACAAGATACTCAAAGCGTTCCCGAAAATAGGGTCCACCCTTTTTTCTGTTACAGAAACTAACTCTCCAGAGTTAGGATTATGGAGAACAGAAAAAAGTTCTCGTTCGTAATAAAAACTGATCATCATCATCTTTTCCCATAGTCGCCTCTTACGGACACCCAACGGGAGGAGACGGGAGAGTGCGATTATTACCCGGACACCCAACGGGAGGAGACGGGAGAGTGCGATTATTACCCGGACACCCAACGGGAGGAGACGGGAGAGTGCGATTATTACCCGGACACCCAACGGGAGGAGACGGGAGAGTGCGATTATTACCCGGACACCCAACGGGAGGAGACGGGAGAGTGCGATTATTACCCGGACACCCCACGGTTAAAAAACCGATACTATATGAATAGGTGTATCTGAAAACTTTCACGTAACGAGCACCAGTATAGTACACAGCGATCCGTGAAATTGAATGAATTTTATGGAAACGATCGAACCGCAACTTGTTTTAATAAAGCAACCATTAATGGAAGTCGTCATTTCAACGACTTCCATTAATTAAATATAGGTTGGTTTTGCAAAAACTTGGTAAGCATATTCTATTAGCACAAAAAGCTCGAACCAAATGAACTCAACTTTTGATAAATGTACATAAATCAGTACTAAGGTACCTATGAATATAGGTAATTATATGAACTCGTCGCGCATATCTCAGAGTAAATAGAAACACATAATATAGATTATTTTGGTACTTAAATAAAAAAATATGAAATAACGACTTGGAGGAGGAGGACTTCATATTAAACTTTTTGAAAAAAATAAGTTAAAATTGATCTAGCCCAACCCTAGGGGTTTATTCCACTGTGATCATCCAGCTAAATTCACCCGGGTGATTTGATTCCAAGGTGATCGATCAAAGTGGAATAAATTGTTCCAGTTTAATCACCCAGTTGATACCACCCAGGTAATCAAAATGGAATAAACCACCCTAGGTAGGTAACTCCCACAACTAATCCGAATCTAACGACTACAGTCATTTATAAAATCTTTAAAAAAAAAATTGAACCGACTTCAATATCACTGAAAAGTATAAAATAATTTAAATATTATAGAAGTTGGTTTTAGCGTACCTGCTGTGTATATTTGGCACCAACTTCAATAATATTTAAATTATTTTATACTTTTCAGTGATATTGAAGTCGGTTCAATTTTTTTTTAAAAAGATTTTATTTTAAACTTTTTAGTGATATTTTCATAAATAATGATTGAACCATCGAAGACGGTAAAATGATCTAGGTAGATTATGATCACATTATCGTCTACATAGTTTTACATAATTCATGTTTCTTCAGAAAAAAAATATCCGGGCGTAATGAAATTTGCATGGTCTCTTCATAGTAGTTTACTCTCTCGAATAAAAAAAGAATCATCGAAATCGGTTTATATTTGTCAGAGTAACGTAATGGAGAACATCAGTTTTATGGTTTTTACCAGATAAATTCCTCCACATCGTTCATGGTCCTCCAGTAAGTTCTTAGCCGGTTGTGATAAAATTCATACAGATTCATTACAGTGGCTTTTTCTTTCGAATAAAAAAGAATCATTAAATATTTTCCAGAGTTATGACCATTATTGTCCGTAAAAAGCGACATAAAGTCATCTATATAGGCCTTCCTGCAGTTCTCCTGCGCAGTCACCATTCTTGTTTTTTCAGGAACTACTTATTCGTAAGCAATGTTTTTTTTTATGGGACCCAAGGACCCAATTAACAGATCAAAGAATGGATGGAAGAAAGATTTTTTCAAATCGGTTCATAATTGCCAGAGTTATGCGCGAAAAAATACATACATAAAAAAAAAAATATATATATATAGGGGAGACCTAGGAGGGTTGTGACAATTTTTACGTTTCCTTTCATATCTTAATCAACAATAGTTCAATATGAGAGTCCTAATAACTCAAGGTACTTGGTTCTTTATGCTATCTAAATCTAATGTAAAAATTACTGAATTAGTTATAGTTTATGAGAAAATAATGAATTACCGAAACACTTCCCAGTGTCACAATTCTCCTAGTACCAAGGTAAATTGTGACAGACACTAAGGTGAGTTGTGACAGACGTAAATTTGCGTGTTTGTGGAAGAGACTTGGAATATAATGCTATAATTTGTGATAAAAATAAGTATTATATGTGTTTACATATAAAAGTAAGTGTGAACACATTTCTTTTCCATTTTATTCAAACTTTGTACAACTACAATAAATGTCGTTCGTAATTGGCATAACTGTTGCGATAAGAAAATCAAAATAGAGCTTTATAGGTATCAAATTCTAGTCTAACAAGCAATTATAGCAAATATATTACAATTCTAATGGAGGACATGCTATATGTGACCAATTCTTGCAATCGATACACTAAACCAACTTCTCATTTGATCTACAGTTAAAAAGGTTTCAGGCAAACCAACCAAAAACATCTATAAATCATTGTTTTTACTTATAATACGAAAGAAAAGAAAGAATCGAATCCGAGGTACCTATACTCAGAAACGAGATTGAAAAACTTAATCAAGAGTTGAAAGACCGGGATCAGTGGGCCAGGGCAAACAATGTAGAAATAAGAGGGATTCCACAAAAGAATAATGAGAATCTATACGAGATAGCTCAGAAAATAGGCATGCTGTCCAATGTTCCCATTAAAAAGGAAGATATTAATTATATCGCACGTATACCTACTCGGGTCCCTAAAGCAGAAAAACCTATAGTCATTGCATTTAACAACCGCTACACAAAAGAAGAGTATATCGCATCATCACGGAGCAACAAGGAACTTGACATAACTAAACTAGGATTTGCTACCTCTGCAGCCTTTTATATTAATGACCATTTGACTCCGGCCAATAAAACTCTATTAAGTAAAGCAAGAACACTGGCTAAAGAAAAGAACTTTAAATACATTTGGGTGAAACACTGCAAAATAATGGCCAGGAAATCGGATACATCACCGATATTTTTTATAAAGTGCGAAAGGGATCTTACAAAAATAACATAGCTGCCTACCACTGCGAAATATTACTTACAGCTATCATTATTGTACGAAGTTTGAGAACCGCGTGGAACACTGCAATCTTTAACCCGGGAGCTGCCAGCCGGTTAAAGCGCGTAAACGTACCGCTGGTGACACAACTTTCACCCGTGCGCGCAGGAGCATGCTTCGACATATTAGTAATTATCGCGTGTGATTGCTGTAGTGAAGGACTATTTTTGCCTACGTTACGCGTATTGTTTCAACGTAAGCATTGTGATTTTATCAACAATACCTCCTTTCTCAAAAGTTATTTAACAATAAGAACGCGTAACTTTTATTTTTATGTTTATTTTCTATTATTTAATCGAGAACGGAATATTGCTTTACATATTAGATTGGTAATTATTAAGTCTAAACGATTCATTGTGCTATCAATTATGTCCACCCTTCTATTTATGTTTCGATGGTTGTCTAAAAATAATATTTACATTTATCATACTGTAATTAAGGTCTTGTGTTTGAATCCTGTAACTACAAAGTTTAAATATTTTACTAAGTTATCAATTATGTGTCTACTGTTATTTATGTTTCTATGGATGTCTAAATACTTCATTTGTACATGTCATACTGCGGATGCCGGTTTGCTAAAATACTTACAGCACTATTTTATTTCGTTTTATGAGATTCGCTACAGCCTTTATTTACACCTGCTTAATGTATCCTTATAACATATATTACCAAAATGCCCGAGGGCTGCGCACTAAAACACAGACATTCAAACGTAATTTGCTCTTGAACTCTTATGATGTGATATCCTTAACTGAAACCTGGCTGTTGGATGGTGTCAATGACAGTGAGCTCTTTGATGATAGGTACGTTATCTGGCGTCGGGATAGAAACTACCCAAGAACTCAGGAAAAGTATGGCGGTGGGGTATTGTTAGCGTTGCGTCGTGAATTAACAGTGATTGGCCAGCCGGATTGGGCCTCCTCAGCAGAGGATATTTGGGTCACGGTTGCCTTTAGTAATAAAAATCGCGGTACACAAAAGCTTCATATCTGTTGTATTTATTTATGTAGTGAGAAACATGGTAACTCCTATAACGTACAATTGCGCAACTTTACAAATAGTCTATCTATTCTAATTAATTCTCATCCAAACGACTTATTTTTAATAACGGGTGACTTCAATATGGGTAACATCGTTTGGTGCCAAGACGGAAACTCCCTACAGCCATTAGGTATTTCAGGTGAAACACAGACGTACTTTTTTGACTGTCTATTAGAATGCAACTTGAATCAATATAACTTATGTCATAATGTAAACAATAGAATATTAGATTTAGTGTTATGTAATACCGATGTATCGATAACTGCATGTACAGACCCTTTAATACCCGAAGATCTACATCATAAGTCACTTCTTATTGAACTTAATTATTCAAACTTAGAACCCCTTCAGCCTAACCCCAGATATAAATATATGTACAGCAAAGGAGACTATGAAAAAATCATAACATCATTAAATTCAATTAACTGGGAGGATTGTCTAAACAAAGTTCCGCTAGAGGCTGCTATTGACTACTTCTACCGCTGCCTATACGATTTAAGAGACAAATATATCCCCCGTAGGTTTGTTTATCCTACATCCTTCCCACCGTGGTACAATGCAAGCCTTAGAAAAATACTCAAGGAAAAATATAAATTTCTTAAAAAATATCGTAACTATGGAAACACTGATGACCTAAACACTTTCAATCTACTTCGTTCAAGAGCAAAGATAGTTGAAAATGAATGTTATCTCAGCTACATTAAGAACATGGAAGATGCGATTATTCAGAACCCTAAATTATTTTGGACCTTTATTAAGTCAAATAAAAACAATTCCAACTCACTACCATCTTCTATGACTTATGAAGGGAGATCAGACAGCTCTGGTGATGCAATTTGTAATATGTTTGCTTCTTATTTTCAATCTACTTTTTGCTCTCCATCTTCCACTCACGATTCCAATGCATTTACCACAATCCATCCAGACTCATTAAGCCACGCACAAGCTATAGGTGACATAGAGATTAATCCAGACATTGTATATAAATTGCTTAAAGCAATAGATTTAACTAAAGCACCTGGGCCTGATAATGTTGCACCAATATTTATTGTTAACTGTGCTAAGAGCTTGTCCACACCGCTTACTATCTTGTTTCGGCGATCTATTAGTGAAGGTTACGTGCCTGACATTTGGAAAACTGCATTTATTACACCAGTATATAAAAGTGGCAACAAAGGAGAAGTTAAAAACTACAGACCTATTTCTAAGTTGTGTATTTTTGCCAAAATATTTGAACGCCTTGTCTATAACCAAACATATAATGCATTGTCGAACATCTTTATTCCCGAACAACATGGTTTTCTACAAAATCGCTCCACCACCACCAATTTGTTACTTTTTACAGACTTTATAACTAGTAAAATGACTTCTGGAGGACAGGTAGACTCAGTATTTACAGACTATACGAAAGCGTTTGATCGAATTGACCACTCAATTCTACTTCAAAAGCTGTTACTGGCAGGAATACATGGCAATCTATTCCGGTGGTTTACTTCATATATAGAGAAGCGATCTCAGGCTGTCGTACTTAATGGGTACTTATCTGCATGGCAAACTGTCCCTTCTGGTGTTCCCCAGGGGTCTCTGCTCGCTCCACTCCTATTTAATATATTTATTAATGATATCAATTCTTGTTTTCTACATTCAAAATTTCTACTTTACGCAGATGACATGAAAATTTTTAAGGAAATACGTTCTCATAACGATTCTATCCTTTTACAAGAAGATCTTTCTAGATTTGAAAAGTATTGTAATCAGCACAGACTAGACATCAATATTACTAAATGCTACTCCATAACCTTTACCCGTAAATCAAAACCAATCGTGCATAATTACACCCTTAAAGGCGTCAAAATTACACGGGTAGATGAAATTAAGGACCTGGGTGTAATTCATGATTCTAAATTATTGTACGATAAGCATATAGATAATGTCGTTAAACGGGCTAATAAGGCATTGGGCTTCGTTATCAGATCATGTTCACAGTTCTCTAGTATTAAAATTATCAAAATATTGTATTGTGCATATGTGCGCAGCCAACTCGAATATTGCTCACAGGTTTGGAGTCCGCAGTATGATATTTATATCCAAAGAATAGAATCCGTTCAGCGTAAATTTCTAAGATTCTTACAGTATAAAAGTAAAAAATTTGATATTTGCTATGAGGCTAGATGTAGACGACATCATATATTACCACTCCAAATGAGACGGAAAATAGCAGATATTTCTCTTCTTGTTAAAATAGCTCAGTCTAAAATTGATTCACCTCGTCTCCTTGGCATGCTCGAATTACGAGTCCCAAGTAAAACAGTTAGGCATCCTAAGCTCCTACAAGTTCCGCTTAGTGTCACTAGGTATAGGAAAAATTCATTCCTAATGCGGTCAGTTAACTACTTTAACGACCTAGTTGACTTTCCCGAGTTGGATTTATTTAATTCTAATCCCACTATTTTTAAAAAAACAATCTCTAACGACTGGTTTAGCCAAATTAGTTGATTTGTTTTTGACATAGTTTATATTATTTTCATTAGTTCCTTATTTCTTAATTGTAGTACATTTATAAAACCTGCTACACTGTTTAAGTATAAAAGCTTTTAGTTGCAATATGCGAAAACTTATTAATGGTTATTTGTCATTTAAATTGTTGTATTCTAGATTTAAGATACTGTTTGTTTTCCGAATAAAATAAAATAAAATAAAATAAAATACCTATACGTTTTCGTTTCTTCTTTCAGACATATCATTTTCTTTTTTTCGCTTTTGCCTTCTTAGAGGCTTCTATATCTTTCAAAACAGTAGATTTAATTTTTCGTTTGTCTATTTTCTTACCTTTCCCTAATAGATATTTTAACAATGGTCTTAAAGTTTGATTAGGAATTATAAAACAATTAAATACGCTTATTATATAAAAAACCATCCTAAACAATATTAGTTAAAACATCTTAAAACTACAAATAAAGAATTATAAGTACACCGAGGAAAATTGTGACAGCTTGTCACAACTCACCTAGGTGTCGCAAAATCCCCGCTTTTGTCAACTTATACTCATAATCTTAAAATGCATATAATATATAGTTAATAAATCCCACAATTTAAAAATTAAGTAGTCAACGTTTAAAAAGCTCGTTACCGTATTGCAATTATCTTATTACGTACCAAATAATAGGGCGTTGAAATAATAGTTACAAACTTACTTTTAGCACTTTTTTCTGAACAATCGTCGTATATAGAAAACTGTCCTACACAGGTCACTATCGTGGTTTGTGATAAGTGGGGAGTCAAAAATGAAGCAAAAATGTAGTACTAACCATCCCGCTAACTTCAGAGAAATCGACTTTGTCACAACTCACCCTGGTCTCCCCTACAGACGAATTGAGAACCTCCTCCTTTTTTGAAGTCGGTTAAAAAATAAAGTTATTAATTGGCCATTTATCATACACTATCAAGTTTTACAAGCCTGGAATCAGTTTCAACAAAACGCGTCACTTAAGTTCTGACAGTCATCTCAGTTTACTGCATCACATAAAATTCTAGTTATGACCTCTCCGCTTAGTTACTATCTTATGATGTAGAAGTATATAGTTTGCTACTGAAGTAGGTAACTCACCTTTATAATTATATCTACAACATAGGTTGAATAATGCCTGAAAATGGTTTTCTTTGTTTTGCAAATAGTTTTTGCCAAAACGTATTGCAGCGTCTATGTAGCCGTCAAAATGCGCGATTTTGATGAAGTCATCAAAATGTAAATGCATCATAGATAGATAGATATACTTACTCTTTATTGTATACACAAACTTACACATAAAATAAAGCACATAAAAATTGAAAATGTACAAAGGGCGGCCTTATCGCTATTCCCAATTTCTTCCAGGCAACCTTGGGATGGAAAAAAGAGAGAATGAAACATAAAAGTGCATCATATTTAGTGAATTAGGTACACTACACTATCAGTAGGTACCTACCTAACTAAACTGATAAAATTTTACTGGAAAATCAGAAGGCTCTTTAGCTGTGAGTCATTGAGTCTATCATGAACACATGCGCACACACACACAGACACACACCCACACACGCATATACACACACACGCTCACTTACGCACAAGAGAGCGCGCACACACAAGAAGCTACAATAAAAGCTAAATAAAATTCAAACGACGCAGACTAAAAGAATAAAAATAACTAGAGCGCATAATACTAGGAATGGAAGCCACATAAAGTATTACCAAATCGCTTTAGTATTAATAATAAACTAGAAGCAGCACGAAAAAACTGCTCTAATCACACACAAACAGCCGTTTGTTCGTATTTTGGTCTGAGTTTCTGACACGGACTGTTTTTCTCGATAACAAACTTATGGATTTCACCTTTGATTTTCCTATAAATTCCTTTATACACTTTAAAGTAACGAGGGCTCATGAGCTAATATGATATCGGGAATATAATTTACTAGTTACAATAATCTAATTAAACGTTGTATCGATTCGATGAACTTACGCACAAGTACGGAGCGGCCGGCTGTAATATGGTTCCGACTCGGCCTTAAATATGCAGAGATATTAACTACTTGATAACTTCAACTAAACTTCAATTAGGTAGTCGATAGTTAGCTATAGTCTTGCTCCAAAGTAATCGACGATAAATCATTTATCTAATTGCAACACTATTCAAACAGGACAATCGGAACATTCCGTGTAGGCAGAATCCAAATTCATCAAATAAGTCCTATCTGTTAACAACATCAATAGTAGAAGCACTATCGTGACCTTGTTTGTTTTAGGAGTGTAGACGAATAGAGTACAATCATAATAAATAACCACATGAAAATGTTTTTCTTTGTCCTTGTACCACATTCTATACTCCCTGAATACACAAGAGTTGGAATACCTAGCGGCAAATTACGGGTTGATTTGAAGGCAAGGCTAAACTAGGCCAAGTGGTGTTTGCATTGATGCCTGTTATCTGAGCCTAAATTTTTCATACTGTTAAATCCCTCGCTGGGTAGGAACCTACATAAATTGTCATTCACTTGTGAGGATGATTTATTCAAACAATTTAAGGAGTATAATTAGATCAGCTAGGCTATTAACAACTGTCGGAAATTTCCGTATCCGAATCCGATGAAAACATTTTCGCTGATATCCTGTAAACCCTACCTATTTATCCCCATTATTGACTTATTTTGTCAATTCTACCAGTATTATTATGAAGATGTAATTTCATGGTAACTATTGGATTTCTGCGTAACGTCTACAAGACGTTTCCATTGAATTTGAAAACTGAAACTTCCGACGTTTGTGAATAGGGCTACTGATTCGATCAGATTCCGCATCCTCCCTAAGGCCTCTGCCTCGAATTTTGCGGGCAGCGGGGCGGCAACGGCGGCGGTGGCGCGGGCGGTCACCGCTTGACTAGAGTGTACCGCTCGTTGGCCGCCCCCGCGCCCGCTGTTTTCGAGAACCGGTCCATTTGATTTTACGCATAAGATCCTGCCGCTCCCGCACCGCCGTCGCCGCCGCCCGCTGCCCGCAAAATTCGAGGCAGAGGCCTAAAACTGTGGTTACTACATATATTAGTCATCTCTTTTCGTCGCTTCCGATTTTGACCGTAGAACAAATTGAACGAGATGTTGCACAACGCGTTCAGTTTATTATATGCGCGGTCTAACATATCTATCAAACTGTAGAAATTGATTTCCAGCCTGATTGCCTCCCAGTAGATTCAATCTTATGTCCTAGGTAAAAGCCAGATTGCTTCTTCTTCTTTGCATTAACTTATTGTATATGCTTACAGAATGTATGTGTGTATAGTAGTAGATAAAATTTAATGCGAGTTGATATCCTTTACACAAACGAATGTTATCTGTACAAAACGCCGGAATAGCTTAAGGTAGGTACAGACACATTAGACGCACGGGTTTGTTGAAGGGTCAGAACCGTAATATTATATGTGTGTATAAGTATACAACATATGTCGGTGTAAACCAAAAAGCTTATAAATGAAAATGTAATACGTTTGATGTTACATCAAATGTTGTTTGAAATACGCAAGGACTCGTTGAATGTTAACGTGCACAAGATGCTTAATAATTCAACAGCCGTCGGTAGTAAATATGTTCACTGAGAATTCTGAAGTGGATATTTTACCAAGATATATTTAATGTTCTGCAAAAATAACAAGTAATATAGAATGAATATATATTATTATGTGTATATCAAATACTGGATGATTATGAAGTACAGGTGTACGTTTTTGCCGTTCGGACGTGTCCTCGGATAAGATTTGAAGGGTTTCATTTCAACGTGATGGTGACCTAATTCGTCGACCCTCTCGTTTTTCGCTTTTATACGTTTGAATATTTCACTTAGCACGTGTTTTCACCGCTGCTCTTACCACGTGTAAAGTAGTCTGTTCCGTAGAACTTTTTTTGAGATTTTACACAATCATTAATTTATCCCAAGATGCCTGCCAAGCGTAGGGATTATGGCAACCTCTCATTTCTAAGGTGAGGTCTTTGTTCAGCAGCGGACGTCTTTCAGCTGATGATGATAAAATAAAGGCAAGCGGAAAGATGATGATGATGCGGGAAGATGATGAAAATGATAATTTCATAAATCTAAATAATACCACGAGATGTGAGTAAAAATATATCGACAAACAATGTTTAATATTGTCAGATCTACATACAGAAACAAAATTTAAACTTTTACAAAACATCATGATCGAGCGGACGATAGGTCGTTTTCCGTGAGTGACAACTAGTGACACGGCTACTGGTTCGAGATTTTCTCTTTCGTTTCATTGTGAACATTTTTCTATATTTCCCCTTCAAGAAACTACGTCGAGATTTAACTGAAAATGTCCCATCGCGGTGTCCATGGATATCAGATTTAATGCGGTAAGCATCAGATAGAGTTGAAAATGCGGTGACGTAAGCTGAGTCTGGATTAAAACCTGTTGTTCGGTTTCTTGATGAACTGCGCTTTACTCCACGTCCATGAGACGGACACTGGGAGTTTATTTCCTCTGAGCTATCGGAAGCTATCGACAATGAGTTAACGTCTTGCGGGTTAGTGAACTTATCTTCATATCTCAGAGTATGGAAGTTTCTGTAATAATTACTCGGTTTAACATCCACAAAATCGAATGAATTACTCGATATTTTCGATTGTAGCGGAGAATCTTTAGGACTATAGCTTTTATTACGAAATTGACAACCAACATCTCTTATAAATACGACTGCATCGTTGCTTGATTCTTCTTTAGCCTCGCTAAATTTATAATTTATCGAGTCAAATTGACACGACTTGGTAGACTTCAAAACGTGGCATAAAGGGGACGACATTGGATACGGAGAAAACGTAGTAGGCAAGTAAGTACTTTTTGGATGAACTAAGAATGCAGGTGTATTTAAATCACTTAAGTACTCGCAGGCATTCTGCACGCGAGGTGCCATATTGATTTGATTTTCTATATCATCTCCTAAGGAATCGTGTTGGCAAACAGGAATATATTTACATCGTGGAATATGCGGGCATTCGGCGCTTTCTACGGCTTCCGTTTGTTTACTGGTTGCTCCTTCATAATATACATTTTTAGATAGTGGAACACACAAGGGTAAATTAACGCATCGAGGGCGATGTAAGCAGGGTGGTATATACTCACAGTTATTCTTAAGTACATTGGTTCTTTGACACGAAGGTACAACAGTGCATGGAGGATGATGTCTACAAGCTTTAGTGATTCTAATGACTCGTGGCGTCGATTTCTGGGAAGATTGCTTTTTTGAACACTTAGAGTTTATGTTACTACACATAACGTTATCAGTTGGCAAGATCTGGCAGACTGGTAGCATTTCGCAGCGTGGTTCATGTGGACACATATCGCCATCGTCCACAGTCTTACTTCTAGTTTTCGACGATGCTCGGAATGCATAAGTTGTCGTGGTAGGTGATTCTTTATTGCGATAAGCTGAAGAAACGTGAGCTTTTAAGCATTCTTCCTCTTCTGTAGTACTGGCACTTATTACAACGTCAACGTGCTCTTTACAATTCGGGCATAACACTTTACGCGGTTTGTGAATAGACTTTGGTTTAGTTCTATTGCTATTTTTATCCAAATGAGTTGTATCATTAAGAATTGGTATGTCATGTTTATCTGCTACTTGTATAATTTGTTCATTCTTAGGCGGTACTTTGACGACCTCCACAGCACTTGTATTTGTAGGTTTGTCTTCTGAAACGCAGTCGTGTTTTTGTTTTTTTAGTTTACCATTCTTAGTATCCTTTTTTACGTCTTCAATAACTTTTAATGTACTAGTAATTTCGTCTACAAAAGTATGTGATTTACTATTTTTAGCTAATTCCGTAAGAGATTTTTTATCAGTACAAGGACAAGCGTAAGAAAACAATTGACATGGACATGGATTTTCTATTCGTTTACCTTTGTCTTTCTTTTTACTTTTCTTCTGTGTTTCCTCTGGTATAGTTTTTGTATATTCTGTACGATATTTAGCGTAGGACCAAAACTTTTGTGGTCTGTCAGATATATCTCTGTAGTAGTGAGCTTTTTGATAATCGTTAAATTCTTCGTCTCTTAAGAAAATTTCAGAGGAAAGTATGGTGTTATATGGATGTTTTTTCTTAATCTTCTTTGTATTCATTATTATACTATCTCGTGGTAGCAATTTAGGATGAATTTGTGTTGCACATTCCTGCACAATAGCATTAGATTTACCACTGAAATGTGTCGGATTCTTGGGAATTTTTAAATCGTTTAATACATTGTTATTTGAAAAGCTGAGCTCAGTGAGACAATTAAAAGAATGCCTCTTCGCCACGTCATCTAAATCATAAAATATGGTACTTTTTGATGGTATGATAAAATTACAGCTGCTGGTCCTGTTCAACCCGTTGTATCTTTCACTCGTTATATATGGAGGCTCCTGTTGGATATGATCCATATTACCAATGTTTGTTGACTTTCTTGTCGAACACGTTGTTTGATACACTGATTGTTCTTTATCACTTTTATTTGGATTTTTATTATTCCGATACTTATAAAGCATGTTAGTAAATGGAGTCGGTCCGAAAATATCAAATATACTGGTATATGACTTAGCTTGAGGTAATTTCGTAGTTTTCTTTTCAGACATTATTCGTTTGTAATAATATCATTATTCATTATCAATGTCAATAAATTATTATGTTTCCTTTCTTTCTTTACTACGTTTTTGCTAAATTACACTAAATTTGGCATCACTGATGAATTTGTTGAGCTTTACATATTTTTTTATTATTATCAAAGTTCGTAAGATTTTATGTCAATATCTTGACTTGATATTGACATAAGTAAGATGAATTGTAAACTTTTTAAAATATTAGAAAAATGCGAAGATGATATATTAATTAATACGTAGCACAGTAAAAACTTTATACTTACATATAATACACACATCAAAAGTGTCTAGGGATCAACATATATTTTTGCAATAACTTTTCTCCTGATTGATATTAATTAAAATTTTCTTTAAGGATTCATCAAATAAAGTGTTTTCGTTTGTCACAGTAACGATAAACCAAGTCACCTTTGCATTAATAAAGAAATTTGCCATTTTCCTAATAAAGGGATTTTTGACATTTGAACCACTAACACAAAAGTTCGAAAAAAAGACTGAAATAACAGTTTTCTTTAAAATTTTATTGGGTAACTTAAACAATTAATAATCCGTGTTTCTACCGCGAAAACTAACAACACAAGAACATCGGTTTGGCATACTCAAAATGAGTTCATCCAAATCACGCTGTGGAATGGCCGCCCATGTTCGTTGCAACAACAAAAAAAGGTCTTCTTGCGACTGGATACCCTCCATATTCGGCAGAGCTCTTCTCTGTAGCATATCCCATGCATGCTCAATCGGGTTCAAGTCTGGCGACTGAGCAGGCCAGGGCAGGACATTGATGTTAGCTGCGGCGAGAGTCTGTCTTACAACTCTTGCGGTGTGCGGTCGTGCATTATCATGCATTAACTGAAATAAGGGACCGATTTGCACTTGTAGAGGAACGATGACGTCTGATACAATCGTCTCAGCATAAATTTGAGCGTTGAGGTTGCCTCTGATCCAAATCAACTCAGTTCTTCCGCCGATCCAAATACCCGCCCATACCATGATGGTCCCACCACTATAAGGATGGACTTCCTGGCAGGATTTTAATCGCTGTTGGCGTCCAGGGGTTCTCCAGTGTCGTATACGTCTTGTATCCGGTCTCATACCAAAACGAGACTCATCAGAAAAGCACACGAAACGCCATTGTTCTTCTGCCCATTTTTTTGCCCAAAAATGCTTGATCCCTAGACACTTTTGATGTGTGTAATATAGAATACGGAACGGACACTTTAAGTTGTTAACTAAATAAATATTTAGTTTCGTAACGTAGAATAATAGTGAAAATAGCAATGATAGAAAGATTACATTTTGTTACAGGTTTTCATATGGCACCAAAATTGTCTAAGATGTTCCCGGAGTCGTGCCTCCTGATATTTGTTGGAGTGCTGATCGGAGCTTTGCTGCTGAGCACACACAGTGTTCACGTGCAGCCTCTCACACCAGACACGTTTTTTCTCTACATGTTGCCCCCTATTATCCTGGACGCGGGATACTTCATGCCTAATAGGCTGTTTTTCGATCATCTTGGAACAATTTTGCTGTTCGCTGTGGTCGGCACAGTCTTCAACACCTTGACTATTGGTAAGTATTACACTTAATAAGGCAATCATTGTACCTATAGTCGTATCCGCCCATGGCCTTGGCCAAGAGCCTCGATAAACACCTCAATAGGCTCACCTTAGACGGCTGGATCAAGGGCCAGATGCAGAAGGCAGTGCTCCTGGAGACGGCACGCATTCTGAGGAAATTCCTCTCTCTGGAGCCTTAACCATCGTCTGCTAGAACCCTGTTTCCGCGGCCGGTTGAAAGCGGTTTTATATTTATATTTAAAAATGTATAATAATTGTTAAAAAATTAATAAATGGTATAATAATATCTTGGGACAATCCACACATGGTCATCCGACCCCAAACTAGGCAGAGCCTGTACTATGGAAACCAGACAACTGATAGGTACTAATACTTATATACATTTTCTTGTTGTAAATACCTACTTAACTAGATAAATAACACCCAGACACTTGGTGGGAATCGAAACCACGATCCATCGGGTAGCAGCAGCAGCCAGGGTGTCTAACCATGAGATCAACTGGCCCGTCAAAATTTTACTACAATTTACAATAACAAATGTATCTAACGTAGGAGACGGCAGTGGATCAAATCCAACTGCGACCTGATTGTGCTCTTTTGAATTCCCATTACTAATCGAAAGATCTATACCTACCCTTTTCCAACAGCGGAGGGAAAAAATGTTACAAAACCTCGGCATATTCTAGAATTTATTTTGAAGGCGTGTCTAACCCACCAATCTGCACATCTGGACATGGCCCGCATGTCAGGTTATGGTCTAAACTATAAAACCCTTTCATCTTGATTGATACAGGAACAACCTTGCCATTTAGTGTACACAATGTTTATTACAAAGTCATTACTGTACGTAAGAGCCCTGCTTTTATAATGAAGATACATTTTCATCTAGGGGCATCGCTTTGGGCATGTGGCCAGACCGGCATGTTTGGGTGCACCACTCCTCTTCTGGATATGCTGCTGTTTGGGGCACTGATCTCGGCGGTTGACCCAGTGGCAGTGCTGGCCGTCTTCGAAGAGATCCATGTCGATGAAGTGTTGTACATAGTCGTCTTCGGGGAATCGCTGCTGAATGATGCAGTTACTGTCGTACTGTACCACATGTTTGAGGCTTACACGTGAGTTTAGAATACAAACCAAATTATTTCATTCGAATCTCTTAATTAATATTCCTAACTATACTGATATAATGAGTAACTGTTGTCCTCAGCACTAACCAGCACACTATAGCCTTAGCTCTGAAACAAAAGTGTACCAAATATGTACACACTTACGTAAATTATCGCAACCATAAAAACAACTCAGGCACTTACTCAACCTAATAATATTCTACTTATTCACATGTATGTACATAATATATTAGCATACACGTTTTCAGAGGCATATTACTTTATACTGTGGATGTAAACAACCCTAGCTTACGTAAGGATTTGTTTCCATCGTAGAGAAATGGGTCCCTCGCGGGTCGTGTACACGGACGTGTTGGCCGGACTGGCTTCGTTCCTGGTGGTGGCTGTAGGGGGCACGTGTATCGGGGTGGTTTGGGGCTTTGCCACGGGACTCGTCACTCGTTTCACACACGAAGTCAGGGTCATCGAGCCAATATTCATATTCGTGATGGCGTATTTGGCGTACCTCAACGCCGAAATGTTTCACATGAGTGGAATCCTTGCGTAAGTTCCTAATTTCTGTATATTCTTTATTGGTCGTACTTTAAGCCCTAACTAAATACCAAATTCTTGTACTCCCCTCATCATTTCATACTAGGTCGTAGAAGTTTGATCTTGGAGCATAAAACTTTTCAAATAACCTTAATCTCTAGATAATAATAATATCCTGGGACAATTCCACACACGGTCATCTGATCCCAAACTAGGCAGAGCCTGTACTATGGAAACCAGACAACTGATACAAATACTTATATACTTTTTTTTTGTAAATACAAACTTAAATAAACCACTAGACCAACACGCCCGTCGCGATGAACGGCCTGGATGAATTTCGCTTTCGAATATCTTAAGTGACTAATGATCGTAGTGAGATGTATACTGTGAGTCTGAAGTGGATATAGTCCAATATTAACGACATTTATAGTTTTTGAACAGCAGGAATGCTCAGAATAAGAGTCTGGGGAAGTAATGCCAGTTAAGAGAAGTTTACAGTTAATAATGTCACCTTCAACTTGTAGTGTAGGTACTAATCGTAGTGTTTTTGTCGTAAAGTTACTAGTGCTAACGGCTAATGCTAGGTTCTTATATTCAACAAAACGTTGTTTGTCACAGTAATAACAGTTGTTTGTCACAGTAGTAAGTAACTACTAACGAGGCGTCACTCAGTGCTCTATGAAATTGTACGTCTACTACAGTTCCAGCTAACGTCTGGTAGAAAATGGTACTGTTCGTTACTAAAACGACTCGTTTCATAGATGTAGGACCCTGGTACAAGTGGCTCTTGTTTGCCTCATTAACCTCTGGTCACATGGTCCCTTCCCTTGCGTTGTTAACAAGCTAGTTTGTTTTCAACCAGAGCTGCATCACAAGATACAATCAGGTCCATCTTATGGCAGGTGGCTCTTATGTCAGTGTTAATATAACCTTACTTTTACGTGGGAAAGAGATGCAAATACACAGTTTATATTTAACTCTGCTTCTTTTTCTCAAGAAAAGGCTTCAACGGAGGTAATAGACCCCTTAGTAGGATAAAACAAACACTGTAAAACGTAAAATATATGAGTAACTTTTTTAAATGTACATTCCCATATATGATAAGTACGCTTTTAGTATAACGTTCTGTGGGATCACAATGAAGAACTACGTGGAAGCAAACATATCGCACAAATCCCACACGACGATCAAGTACACCATGAAGATGCTCTCGTCCAGTTCGGAGACTATCATCTTCATGTTCCTGGGTGTCGCCACCGTCAACAACAACCACGACTGGAACACCTGGTTCGTGTTGTTGACCATCGTCTTCTGCTCGGTATTTCGGATAATAGGTAAGCAATCAATCATTCAACTCACTAAGGATAAGGTGAGAGTAATTTAGTGCAAGTTTTGATTTCCGAGGACATATCTTAGGGACCGTCAGTTTTGATAGTTTGTTTTTGGGAAATCCACACACTGTCATCTGATCCTCTACCTGGTAGAGCATCTAGTATTGTAATCATATAACTGATTAAAATATACACGTATACTTACCTTTTTTAAAAAACGCACATATTTGTCAGGAATCGAACTTGTTTGTATCTTTTGGTGCCGACACACCGAGTCGGTACCTACCTCTGACACTCGCTGCCCTTGTAGGTATCGCTAGTACGCGTCAAACCACTGCTGAACAACTTCGTTAAGCACTTGGTTATCATTAACAAACTTTATTTTAATCGGGAATTAACGCGATTTACCTTATATTGGTGCAAAATAAAGTTTGATGATAATGGAACGCGAGTCTAAAAGTATATATTGGTTATCATTATCAATTATCAATAGTAAGTGGTCCACGGCTGATCTTAGAAGGGAGGGGTTGCCATAATCCCCACGCTTGGCAGGCGTCTTGGGGATCGCAGTATAGGTGGTAGATAATCCTGCCTTCATGGTGTGGAGAGGTGGAGAGATTTGGGGCACTCCGTTTGGACTTCGCCAGAGCCTCTCCAACATCGGACGCTTGAATCTTTGAAGGTCCAGGGACCCCCTAAAACCAGTTGATCTTCACCTACACTATGAAGAGGGCTGGGGTGGGCTCTAGGACCTACCACCTATTAAATATTAATGGGATTTAATTTAAAAATGTGCTATAAAAATCACTGTTGTTTCAGGGGTGTACATATTTAGTGCGGTTGCCAACAAATTCCGACTGCATAAGTTAAATAGAGTTGAGAAGTTTGTTATGTCTTACGGAGGTAAGTGCATTGTTCCATTGTATGAATATACGAATATTATTTTCATGAACTTTATTGAGGGAAAACTTAACTGGCTGTATTATCTTCGCTTCACGGAAAGTTTATTATTATTATTTGAAAATCTATAAAACGTAGGATGTTCTAAGGCTTTTCAAATACTTATATACACATTATCTCGATGAGAAGTATGAAGTGTCTTATTATTTTCTTGTTGACAGTGATATTATTTGGGATTATTTTAATGTAAAGATTGATCAATCAGTAATAGGTATATTGTAAACCTAATATATTGTCTAGTCTAGACTGTATCCGGCGGACATAATAGGTATTGTTGCAAAATTCGTGGAAGTTCTTTCGGCGTAGGTATCATTTTTACGTAGAATAAAAAAATATTACAAAAAGAAAACGGCGATATTATATTATATGGCTAGCTAGACGATCACAAGAAAACTGTCTGTAGAGATATCTACTCTATTACGTCTACTCGTTTTTTCTATGTTTGTATACGATACTCTTAATGTAGTCTTTTATTTATGCGAATACTACACATTGTAATTAAACTACTCTTACGGAATATATCGTGGTTTATTTTTGGTTGGAGTGCGCCCGTGACCATGGGTGCTGCAAAGCATTCGGTCGTCAAGAAAGTAAAACCAAAATAAACCGCGATATACTCGTATTCTGTAAGAGTAGTTTAATTACAATACGATACTCTTACTCAGAAAATAATAATAAGAGCAGCATCGGTGTTTGACATATGAAACTCTAGACTATATTTTTTGTTTTAAGTATTAAGTAAAGTATTTTTATAGTAATTTAACAAATATTAGTTTATGGGACAAGAGTTAATTAAATAATTTAAAAAAAGAGTCTCTTAGTGCAGTAAGACAATTTTATCCTTATTTTTAACAATAAAAGGAACTTTTAATAAGTTTAATGTATTCCATACAATAGAACAAAGATAATATTGTATACACTCTCCTCTTGACTGTTATATGGTTACACCGTCCTAAAATTTCGAGTACATCGATTAAAGTTAGGTGCAAAGTTAAGTCAACCACTCGGCAATGATTACAGATAAACAGTTTAGATCCACGGCAATATACAAAAGATATTAAGCAAAAGTTTATATTTAATTTAAGGACTCCGAGGTGCGGTCGCATTCGCTCTGGTGCTTCTAATAGACCCGGAGATCGTAGAGCTGCAACCGATGTTCGTCACCACCACCATAGCCGTGATATACTTCACTGTTTTCATACAGGGCATCACAATAAAGCCTTTAGTCAAAATACTAAACGTCAAGACTGCGGAGAAAAGAAAGCCTACTATGAACGAGAGGATACATGAGAGGGTAAAATCATCATTATTTAGCCTTAAGTGTCGCCGCACACGGGCCACCGGCCACATCCACAATCGCCGCCACTTGAAGCTAGAAGCGGCTACAAAAGAAGCTGACGCGCGCGACAGCCACTTGTGGTCCATGTTGGACACTTGTGGTCGGTGGCCGCTACTTTTTTTAACTCGTGCTTGCAGTGAAATGAAGGGAGCGAGGGGTGGGGAATCGCGCGAGTGGCTTGTGTCAGCGTTTTGTGGCCGAGCCGACCACTAGTGGCGATTTGTTGCGTGTGGCAACCACCGGCGTTTACAGTGTGCGGCGAGTCCGTGCAAAATGTATGAAAACAACAGGAAATAGGTCGGTGGCTGCGTTTTGTGGTTGTGGCCGGTGGCCCGTGTGCGTCGACACTAAGATGTTCTCTGCTGAATATAGGCCTCCCCAATTGTCTTCCCAATACACTTCTACTTAGAGCGACGTGGTGTCTTCTGCTTCCTAAGTCTTCCCACCATCTCGATCTAGTGGGGGCCGTCCCACTCTGCGTTTTCCGGTCCTTGGTTGCCAATGGAGAACATTTCTTCACCACCGGTTGTCTAGATCTACAGTTTGCCTTTCGCCACTTCTACTTAATAACTACCAGCAGGGCTATTGCGTATCTTTAGCCACCCAAGTGACTATCAAGCTTCAGTTGTCCACCGAACTTTGATGTCAACTGAAAGTGCGTTAGCATTTGTAATTATTGGTGATTCAAGTTAGGCAATACCAAATGAATCATTTGACAGTTATTTGATGGTCGCTTTGATATAGTGATCATCACTTTACTTTTCAAACGAGATACGTAATAGGGGTCTGAACTATATCGGTTAGGTACCTTAGTTATTTTAAGGATTTCCTGGAACCGAATTTGATGAGCTACTTTGAGCCTTTTTATGAGGCCAATAGTAAGTGGCTAAGTCATAGGGTAAAATAAGGACTATAAGTTTATCAAGCTCTAATTGTCACACTTAAGTGTCCGTCCATAAATTCCTTATCCCATCCCTTTTTACAGATTTTGTATTAAAATCTAAACTAATTGACGATCTAGTGATATATTACTTCTCATTTTCAGTATCTCTGTTCTAGTCATTCTAAATCTCTCCGCTCCTCACATAATCTTCTCCTCAAGTGTCCATCTCACCGTTCTAACTTCATACATTCTTCCTTTTTTGTGCAATCTATTCTTCTCTGGATTGCACTTCCTCAGGAAATCAGGATGGCTAAGAATCGCATAACATTCAAGCATCTCTACCACACATTGGCAGAATGACATCCTTATTCTTCTTCATTTATAATTATTGTATATATTATTAGTATCACAATCACTTTTGTATTAGTTATAGTATATACATATATATATTTAGTATTTTTATGCATATTTTAGTATGTATGTACTTATTATATCTATGTTCTTCAGTTTTTATTTTTTTCACACAATTTGGCACCTACCACAAAATATTTCTGCACTACCCTAAGGTAGACTGTTAGAAAATGCCTAAGGCATTAAGTCCGCCTTGTACTATAAGTGCACAAAGTTAAATAAATAAATATTAACGGACTCTGAGTGCGGCAATAGGCAATATCCATTATCACTGTCATTGATTGAGACACTTCCATAAAGCTCTCCTGAAACATTTCCACGTCTTTGTGTTACAAATACAATCATTGTCCCTTTTTAGGGCAATGGTTATTACTGTAATTTAGGGTAATCGGGGTATTATCTGGCTTTGTAAGCTCGAAACTTTGGTCCTTATTTAAATGTGGAGCGTACGTAATGGTTTTTTTTTATTTATGCCTCGTATTTTAAGAAATATTGTAGTTTCAGCAATTACAGATTAATAGTTTGTATTAAATATGTATCGCTTTAATGAATTGAGCTGTTTTTAGTTTATGGATCATTTGATGGCTGGTATAGAAGACATTTTAGGTAAACACGGTAATCACCACATGCGAGACAAGTTCAAGAGATTCGACAATCGTTTCATAAGACCGTTCTTATTGAGGAATTATCAGGTAAGTTCCTATTTATAAGAGAGCTAGATTGACGTAACAAATTTGTAACTATGATGAAGTGATTTACAGTTGTGGTGATTTATAATATAGAGGATATGTTTTAGGGTGCAGAGCCAAAAATTTTAGAGACATATTCAAAGCTTGCAATGAGGGACGCGATAGAATATATGCAAAGGAACGCATCCACAATAGGCAACATATCCGGTGCTGAATCGATGTCTGCTATTTTCAAAAACTACACAAACACTAACTTTAACGGAAGGTGAGCCATATTTTTTGACCCAGACAGACTACAGTCTTAGCTGTATACAATAAAATGAGGAAGCTAATCGCTTTGTCTGGACTGATAAAACGTTCACAACGTAAGGGTGCATTATTCGCCGTGCGTCTCATCGACCGATGATGTAATGAGGAAGGTCCACCTTCCCCATTCTATTAAATCATGTAATTCCTGTGCATACTCTCCAAAATACATCCTTCAGAATACTGAGAGGCGTTTTTGATCAACTTAGTGACGAGACTAATAAGACGTTCGCCTTATAGAAAGCGACACGCCTGCCCTCTTAACCAAGTTCTCATTCTACAATACGAAACGTTAGAGAATTGAAAGCTAGTGTATGGGAATGATATATCTGGCAGTAGAGAGAGGGGCAGACAACTATCGTCCGATAATTTCATCAGATACAAAGCCCGATGATATGATGATTTATAGCAATGCCTCGTCCTTGTTTAGCAGCACATATATCTGACAGGCAAAGGTCTCCATACCATATTTATGGTATTTGTTTAGGTAACCTTGATACCCTATCGTAAATATACGTATTATTTTTCAGTCCCAGTTTCAGCCAACTAGATTCATCAACTTGGAACATTGATATGCAAGAGCTAGAATACAATCCATCTAAGAAAGACCTAACAGATGCGAAGATACACCATCTTCTCGCTGAGGAATTGTGCAAACCGTTTAGACGAGTGCGTATTTTAGTTCCTAGATCGAATTGTTTTCTGCTCCTGAGTGTACTGAATAAAATTTCATGGTTACAGCATCGCCGCTTAAGCTATAGCAGACATGCGGTGAATGATCGCGATCTCGGCACACAAGTAAACTACAAAACCCACATGAACATACGGCGTCGAGTTGGCGACAGAAAACACCATCACAAGCGCAGCAAACGTGGAAAGCAGGTCACAATCACATTAGGATGTATTTTTCTTTATGCTACAACGGTGGTGAACCAGGCTTAGTTACACCTTTGACTAAGGTTCGAATAGATTAATCGCATCAGTTTAAAATGCGTCGAAACCGGTTTGTTTTAACATCGCTTGCTGAGATGAGAGCATTAGGCACTGCCTAAATAAAGCAGCTTTACCCGCGTTTACACTTAATTTAAAAGAGTTTTACTTAACATAAGTTATTGCTTGAACGTGATCCCACCTGATCGTAATCAAAGTTGCGGCTGTGAATGGAAGTGCAATAGTATAGTAACAACATAAAATCTTACCCACTAAACCCCGCGGCTGTCGAATCGGCATATGATAGAGAACACCTGGGCTCTCCGGTGGGATCTGCTTCAGGAGCCCCCGGGAACCAGACACTCACGGGGATGGGGGTCATAACACCGCAGCTGTCCTCCTCGGAGTCGCTAACGTACTCAATATCCTAGGGTCAATACCTCGAACGTTCAGCGAGCCCGAAATGGACACTCAGTCCTAGGATATCTTGCTGATTGACCAACACTTTTATTCTGTCAAAATAAAAAGAAGATGAAGCTAAAATTGGCCTGCTTTTCTTTCAGGATGGCAAAAACCATGTGACTTTCCCGGAATTTCAGCAAAACGGTTCGGCCAAACAGTTCACGCACGGTAAAATAAAGTATTCTAGATTAGGTACTTATTTATTCTTTATTACTATCACGAGTGTCGATCGCATGCACGTGTGGTCCAAGTATTTTGTTTTTATATATAATAATATATACTTACGTGTATCGTAGGTATCAGAAGTCATTCTTTATTATTAATTTGCGAGCACAATAGCTTATTTTTATTCATTCGAACAATTATTAATAGTTATAAAAGTGTAAATAAATAAATGTTGAAACATTGTAAGACACGTATTTTTATGTTTTAGTGCCTGCGCCCTTACATACGAGTAAATATGTTAACATAATGAAAAATATAAAAAAATAACTAATCACATATCTACATACCCAAATTAAATAAATCAAACTAAAATATAGAAGATAAAGATAAATAATTACTTTAATCCAGTTATGACGCTAGTGGAATGCACGCACAAAATAAATGTTCATAGAATATAAATTGTCAATGATTAAATTCGACTTTTCAGACTACATAGACGAGGTCCTCCAGGAGGACGGTGACGAGCGGGAGGAGGGGCCGCGACGCGACGGCGACGACGGCGGTATTACATTCACTGCCAAATCCCCGCGTAGGTATTCCGCATGAACCACCCTGTGTCACACGTTTGGATTTGAATTTGCTACAGTATCAAAATGGCTAACTGAAACTGCACTATACGCTAAGGTAGTGTTAACTAATTGTATAACGTAACACTTGAAATACACGTACTTAATATCATTGTATCAGCGGCTCATATTTAGACCACTTGTAACCAGAGAGATAGATCATTCAAGAATTCACAGTACTGTTTTAAGTACACCAGTTTATCAGAATAGGTAATATTCAAATCCAAACAAAACCCCCTGGATGTTTTTGATAATCGTATTCTTTTGGCACTTCAATTTTTTCTTAAGTTCAACAATAATTAACAACCCGGCCTTCATTGAATCGGTATATTTATAACTCTTCATTTGCTGGGCTAAAATGCGTTCGTTAATTTCTGACATGGCTACATACTGTGAGAATGAGCTAAAACGTTTCGTGGCGGCATGTTCCAGATTAATTCTCTTTAAATAATTGTACCTACTTCTATTTTGACCTTTATTACTTCTTATGTTTGTTTGCACTTACTTAAATTCTTTTCCTAAATTCAATTTATTGACAATGTTCTATATTGCAATGTTAACTGATCAATTATTTAACTAATCTATGACTATTTGCTGATAAATTTCTTTAATTTTGAATTCTATTTTTTTTATCTTAATCTTATTTTACAATCACTGTGTGTTTGATCGTTTTAATAACCCTCTTCGATTTTAACATATATTTTCACAGTTCATTTTTTATTTAATTCCCATCTACTATATCATTTCCTCGTGCTACGTACATAAATATTAGTTTTCTCTCCATCTCTGCTTGTAAACATTGTTCGTGTTTGATCGTCGTTTTCTTCCCTTCTGGCAATCTTCATGTGGCACCGCAAACTAACCGATACTCTCGACAACTGGCGATGATAATATTATCAGCTGGATATAAAGAAGTCAGTCCGACGTCCTCGCATAAAGAGAACAGTAGTTCACTTTTAAACCAACTGGCAAACCTGCCCGGATTCAATCCATTGAAAGCGAGGATTGTAAAGCAGTACGTTAAAACACCTGAAGAAATACTACCGACAGCTGTTGAGAAATCCTTACCGTGGAGAAGGGACAGGTCCACGTATAACTTTGGTATGTGTTTACTTCAAAACTGAACTGTTTTGACTGTCACTAGATAATACATACATACTTGCGTCAGATGATCAACATTTTGATTTAGAATGCCTATTTTGTGTTTACAATTACCTGAAATCATAATTATTGTTCTATCATAAGTTTTATTGCGAGTTCACTAGATCTAGGAATAAAATTAAGCTTGTTAATATCATAGCAATAATTTGATTTTGGGGTGACGTTTCCTTTAATTCATTACATACTAATTTACAAATCTCTAAAGTTACTTTGGAAAACAATGTAATTTTCAATCCAATTTTAATAATATTGTTTTTTTTTTTTGGAAATTTAGTTTCTTATTGGTTTCCAGAGTAATCCATAGGGTGCTTAATAGTTATTGTATTCAGTGTGCAAATCAGATATTTTTCACTGGTGCTTGAAACACATAGTACTTATCTAATTAGCTTTGTAAAGATATTGGTCATCCGATACAATGTTAGTTTTGCATGTAATAAACACATACTATTAAATTATAACTTCTATGTTGCCATTTTATATTATATTTTACTTACCTACTTTAACATTTCAACCATTTTAAAATTAATGTGTATTAAAATAATCAACTATAGACGAAAAGCTTTATTTGTGTATTGCCTTAGATTTTTGTAAAAGCATGGAATTATACAGAACCTGGTTAGTGTGTATTATATTATAAATATTATATCTACTATACATAGGTGCGTACCATATATATTTACTTCTATACAATATTTTTAGTACATAATGGGTACTTAATAATGAGTATTAGAAGTTCCTAACGTACACTTTTAATTACTTATTTGTAATATTAATATCTACAATATACCTACCTAATTCAACTTATGTACCTACTTATGTAGACTATTAAGTATTTTTGGTAGAAGTAGGAATTAGGCTATTGAGGTGAATTCCCAACTCCAACTAGTCATGACAAAGTTGACGGAAATCAGATTTCCTGTGGAAGCGTATGTTGGGATCCTACCGGCTGCGCCAAGTGATGTTAATAATTATTAAAATATATTACTTAGAATAAAATGTCATATTTAATTTATGACATTATAAGTACTCTTTATTTGAATACATCATAATATTACACTGTATTACAAACACTAATACCTATGCCGCCGTGGTGAATATGATCCGGCTGGCAGGTCGTTGATTGACGTTTTCTGACTTTTACACTTTGATATAAATTATCGATGCTTTTACTGAATTGTTTTTTTGTAATGACTTAATAAATCCGTGGAAGAAATCCTAAGTATTTAGTAGATAGGTAAACAAGACAATATCACAATAAGAATATTTTTACTTCAGTGTAGCCACAGATGTTTTGTATACAAGTTTAATGACATAGCTTCTTCATGATAGCCTTTTCCTTTAATCTTTCCTCTTGGATCTGGAGTATGTTAAATTAATAATGTTAAAAACATTTTAGTGCCTAATGAGGATATTCTTGAAGAGGACGAAAGGAGACTGTCCGACGAAAACGGTATGGATTTTATCGTAATAAATAATCTTAAGCAGATCGACAACCTATTCTGAGGATCATCATTTTCACTAAATTTTTTCGACGCAGAATAGGCTGTCTGGCTGATTTGAACTATGTAATAAGGAGAAAACGACGTCGCTCACCGCGGCTTGACGTTTAGGTACCGACATCCTATACAGTCAACCTAAGTCCCCGGCTCTCCTGAGCCCAACTTTTTATAGAAAATGATTTAATTAATCATGAGTTAGTGATTGACTCGGTCTGACTGCATACAGTCGGATATAATTAAGCGCACTAAGCCATAAAGCAGACTTAGCCTTTTTAATCCAGCCTTTAATATACCCAAACTATACTGGATGGGAAGAGCAATGCTGGAAAGCATTTCAGTCCCTCGTTATACGAATGATGGATAACAAGATTGTACCACTTTGGTAGTTTTTATTCTTGATTGTTTTTTTTTTTTTTCATCACAGACATGTACATGATAGTACCAGAGCATGCTCGCGTGGCCACCCCTACTGCGACGGAGACTATGTTACCATGGAAACGGGAGGAAGCGGAGGGTTCAGGCGCCCTCAAACAATCGGAGTTCCCTTCTTGGGCGTCTAACAAGGAGTACTTAGCGTACAGTTCGCCATCAGCTACTTTCTTAGGTAAGGCAACAGAGGTTTTTCTGCCTTTGTAGATAGTTAAAACACTTATTGCAAAAAGTACGTCGTGTTCTGAATGTCCAGAAAATAAAATAGATATATGAATATTAATGTTTAAAGCTGGATAACGTGTACCCAGTAAAAATTATACTAGGGAAAGTAGGTACCACCGAAGTGTAAGATATTCTGCTGTACAAAACAATGTTGTGTTCCGCAGTAAAAAGCCTTATAGCTTGTGAAATTGCTGGGCTTAAGTGACTTAATAATTAATGATTTTTAATGTCTCGAGTGACGAGTGCACTGCAGCTGTCTATAGACTGGCATTGCTTACCATCAGGCCTCGTCACATTTTTTTTTAATTTGATTACTAATTTGCCTTTTAACACCTTTTTTTTTCTTTTTTTTTGACGCGGGGGAAATCTTTCAAAGATCCCCGGGAGCTGTGGGGCTCGACCGGGGTATGTGGGATTCTTACCCACTAAAACCCCCGCGGCTGTCGCATCGGCACATGAGAGGGGGGACCCCAGGGCTCTCCGGTGAGATCTGCACCAGGGCCCACACCAGGGCTCAAAGGGCCCACACCCCGAGCGTCCAGCGACTCCGAAGGGCCTTTTAACACCTAATCTAGCCTTTTAATACTAAGAATAATAATGCCGGTTAATTTACAACTGCACCCTTTTTAGCTTATCAAATAGATGAACTATAAAATTTTTTTGACACTTTTTTCTCTTTCCCTTCTATTCCATTGTACAAACTCGTCGATCGTCATCTCCTCGCCTCGTTAGGTGGCATAGAGAAGCCAAAACATCCAAAATCTATCATAGGTCTCTTCCGAAGAGAGAGTTCTAGCTCGAACCAAGGAGCCACCGAGAGCGCAGTGGTTTCTGATTCAGAAGGGAAAGACAGTTGGAATAAAGAAGGGTCGTCGAAAGACCCTGTAATAGGAAAACAAGGACCAAGTTTGCTGTCGAAGAGAAGCACGAGTCTCGGAGGTCCGTCGGTGTTGCTGATGGAGGATGTGGCTCACTCGGATCCTTTGGGTGCTTCGAGTAGACCAGCCAGCATCATGCAGGGCCCGCACAGAGGACAGTGTCGAAGAGGATCCATGTTGGAGCTGACAGGGTACGCTGTAACATTTTATTATTATTACAGCTTGCAATTCTTCTTTTTGGTGTCGAGCTAAGGTATCGACGTTATTTATGTAATGGAAAGATTGGACAACAAGATCTTTTATTCTAGGGATTTCACGAACGACATTCCTCGTTCGAGCAGAGTCCAACTCGCCCTTTACGCGGATGACACCGCTCTCTATTATTCCCATAGGAACATGGCCTATTTAACGCGTGCTCTTCAAGCCGCAGTCGACGCCCTGGGTCAATAGTTCCGTACGTGGCGCATAGAGGTGAACCCGGAGAAGAGTGCCGCGGTGGTCTTCTCCCGGGGACCCGCCAATATGTTCTCCGCGCGGAGCCTTCGGCCCAACAGACGACTAGCCCCAATATCCCTATTCAATCGCCCTATCCCCTGGACTAGGAAGGTTAAGTACCTCGGAGTCACCTTGGACTCCGCCATGACTTTCGGCCCGCACATCATACTATTCTTATCAATGCCGCACATTAGGTCCGTCCGCAATCGAGCGGCTTTCGTATTAGGTCGCCTGTTCTCTGCAAGCGGAGTAAAATGTCGCTTAGAAATAAGTTGACATTATACAAAGCTTGCATTCGCCCAATCATGACTTACGCGAGTGTAGTTTTCGCGCACGCCGCCCGCACTCATATCGATAGCCTCCAGGTTATCCAAAATCGTTTCCTCCGACGTGCCGTCGGTGCCCCGTGGTACATGCGGAACGTAGACCTGCATTCCGATTTCGAGTTAGATCCCCTTCGTAAGTTCCTCAAAGAAGCGTCGAAACGCTACTTTGAATCCGCGTCCCGTTACGCGAACAGTTTAATCCGCGCCTTATTAATCTTTCTGACTCGCGCCGCAGACCACGGCACGTACCTACTGCTCGACCCTCCTGACCCCATGACGGTCCTATTGGATCGGGATGCGCCGAACCCTCCCCGACAACCGTATGCTACACTAGCTATCAGACACCGGTCTCGCCGGCGAGGCCGAAGGGTCGTACGTATGCGACCGCAACGACGTGCATCACCCCACTGAGTTTCTTGCCGGTTCTTCTCAGTGGGGGCGCGTTGTGAACCGGTGGTAAACTCAGCCCTCTCTTAAGCGACAGCCCAAGCCGAGGCCGTGCCTCCCTGAGGTGCCCTTGAGCTCGTCGTTACTTCTGCCGTAAAGGCTAGAGCGCTTTAAGCGCTCGCCTCTTATTGTCCGGTGAAGCTGTAATGGCCATCTGCGGCCAACAGCGTCTATCATTCCCAAAAAAAAAAATCTAGGGATTCAGGAAGTTTCTCTACTTTACAGAATATCAAATACCTACCGCCTCTCGATCCAGAGCATCGATATAATATATCGATGATCCAGAGGAAGCATTACGAGTATGCTGACGGCTGAGCGCTACAATGAACTACGTTGTTTTAATTTAAACCGTCGATATATGTAGTTTATTCACATAGTAACTAAATAATCCGTTATTGATTTTCTATGCGTTTTGTGGTGTAAAATTTGTTACTGAATCACTGACAATACTGATACTAGTAACTGTATAGTATAGAGCGCAGGATGCTTGACTACATTAACCAATGGCGGATTCTGTTGCTATATCAGGGTGAAGGATATAGATATACATAAGTATATATTTAATACAAGTAAAATATATTATTTACGCTGTACTAACTTCTGTCCCATCGGCTTGTAAGAGTAAAGAAAGAGACAGTGCACTTGTGCACTATAATATATCCCACGTAAATAGCTGATTTTGAGAATAAACTATTTAAAAAAAAAAAAAAAACCGACTTCAAAGTAAATTATCTAAAAAACATAAAATAACGAAAATATTATTGAAGTTGGTGTTAGCGTACCTGCTGTGTATATTCTGCACCAACTTCAATAATATTTTCGTTATTTTATGTTTTTTAACCGACTTCAAAAAAGGAGGTTCTGTATTCGACGCGTATGTATGTAATATTAATAGAAATGCGTAATATTCATATATGTTAGTCTATGTGGGCTTCTAAACAAATTTACCAAATTTCACGAGTGTATGTATGTATGTATGTATGTATGTATGTATGTATGTATGTATGTATGTATGTATGTAGGTTTGTCCGCGGATTTCTCAGAAACTACAAGTCCGATTTCGAAAATTCTTTTTGCAATAGTTAGAGTATTTTTCAACTTAGGGTAGAGTACAAGTTTCATCAAAATCGGTCCAGTAGTTTAAGAGATATAAACTTTTTATGTTTTCAGTAAGTTACTGTAATGTAGACGTTCGAGTTGCGTGATAGTGCTGATACCTATCTTGGTAAAATAAGTCACTAAAAAGTGTTAAATAAACTATTTAAAAAAAAAAAAAAAACCGACTTCAAAGTAAATTATCTAAAAAGCATAAAATAACGAAAATATTATTGAAGTTGGTGCAGAATATATACAGCAGGTACGCTAACACCAACTTCAATAATATTTTCGTTATTTTATGCTTTTTAGATAATTTACTTTGAAGTCGGTTTTTATTTTTTTTAAAATAGTTTATTGGTGTAAAATCTCAATGGTACAATAAAGTGTATTTATTATTATTATTAAATACTTACTTCTAGAAATAAAATAAACTATTTTTCAAAAAAATAAAAACCGACTTCAAAGTAAATTATCTAAAAAGCTTAAAATAACGAAAATATATTGAAGTCGGTGCTAGCACATCATGTTAACTAACACTAGCACCAGCTGACACCGACTTCAATATATTTTCGTTATTTTAAGCTTTTTAGATAATTTACTTTGAAGTCGGTTTTTATTTTTTTGAAAAATAGTTTATTAGATAATTTACTTTGAAGTCGGTTTTTATTTTTTTTAAATAGTTTATTTAACACTTTTTAGTGACTTATTTTACCAAGATAGGTATCAGCACTATCACGCAACTCGAACGTCTACATTACAGTAACTTACTGAAAACATAAAAAGTTTATATCTCCTAAACTACTGGACCGATTTTGATGAAATTTGTACTCTACCCTAAGTTAAAATATACTCTAACTATTGCAAAAATAATTTTTGAAATCGGACTTGTAGTTTCTGAGAAATCCGCGGACAAACCTACATACATACATACATACATACATACATACATACATACATACATACATACATACATACATACACTCGTGAAATTTGGTGAACTAACATATATGAATATTACGCATTTTTATTAATATTACATACATACGCGTCGAATACAGAACCTCCTTTTTTGAAGTCGGTTAAAAATTGACCGCTGTGACCGTATAAGTCAGGATGTTAAATAAATTATTTTTATTCCAGATCTCTATCTCGCGATGCTATTACTGAAGAAAAGTGTAGTAAATCATTACCAGAGAGCGAGCGAATGGGTGTTAGGCGACTGCCCTTAGGACAGCAAAGCCTTCCGAGAGAGCCTTTCATCCGACAACTGACCATGGCAGCAACACTCCATACCAGCTCATCGTCCGACGATTCCTCAGACGAGAACACCTGAGTGCCCCGCCGTGGTGACCCTGATAGGTTACCACTGCTAAAATATAGGACCCTAGAATAAAATACAATAGAAGCGACATTTCAAACATTTTAAAAATACATTGTGACGTGTACTTGTTAAACAGTGCTGTGAATCTGTGGTGTATTATTATAAGTAGGTACCAAGGATGTTAATTTATTTTAAAAAATCCATTACTTGAATTTAAGGCTGGAATTCAAATCATGGTTCATAATGACTTAATTTTAAAATTGAACATGTATATTTTAATGCGATGTCTTTCAATAATTAAAACTATCGCGATGTTGCGGTGTTAGACACTGTTAGGAAAACTGTAAATTAGAACAAGTTTGATATTAAAAAAAAAAAACAGAAGTAGTAACGGTTTACTCCATACATTTAACTTCCTTTCCTAAGTTAAAGAGTCGTTGGAGCGTTATGTATATATTTTTTATGTTTTTTTAAAGCATCGGTACATACTTACGTATATACAATACTTTTCTTATTAAATAAGTTCGATACGCACACAAATAAGAAAGTTTGAATATGTGCGAGCGATAAGTAAGCTTGCACTTGCAAAGGTTTAAGATTAATCTTACTAATGTAAACCATATTGCTGTAAATTGTATGTTATGATAAGCGTATTAACTACAAAAAAGAAATCAAACTACTTTTACGGATTTTATAGCGCTTTATTATAATCCGTAAAAGTAGTTTGATTTCAATGTGTAATATTCGCGTAAGTTAAAGACAACATTATACAAAAAAGAACTAATTCTTTGTGAAGCAACACATTTGTTTTTATTTCGACAGTGCAAAGGAATAGTTTTGTACTTACCTACTTGCCTATCTATTAAACAAGTTTTTTTTTTTCGAAAAAGAAAATATCTTGGTGTGTGATGTGATGTGTATTTTTCTACGCTAATTGTAAATTTAATAATGCAGCTAATACCTAGGTGTAAATAAAAAAAAGATAATTTATTACATAGATGGCACTTGTTGCCAATGACAATACAGTTACATTACATAAAACAATATAGGTAAATAAGTACTTAATGCTGCGCTCAGAGTCCGTTAAGGAATCATTAACTCATGTATAGATTTCCATTTGCGATGTAGGTACATTTATGAGGAGACTAGATAATGATCTTTGAGTGCAGCAATATAAAATTGTAGGTAATTAAATTTGATGTTATTCTGTTATGACACAAATGTTGGTGGGCATATTATGTTACTTACTAGGTATGATACGTACGTACTTACTATGCCAGTCTATCGATGATCAGTCTCGGACAATAATTTGAGAACCAATGAACATTGTTTTTTCCCAAAAAAATACTTAAAACATAAAACAATGCCAACTATTGGTAAGTCCTGATATAGTCAATGATAACGCGGACAAATTATCATAATCCTTCCGTCTATACCTATACGGCGAAGCAAAGCGCTTCATGCGGCTATTGAGACTAATTCATCACTTACTGCTGTAAGCCAGTATCTACTGTGATCACCACTGAAGACACCGAGGTCTGACCCTCGGCGGGTCCCGGGGAAACGCTAAATTGTCCTGGAACCCGCAACAAATTTTATTAGAAAGGTACTTTAAGGAGTTGGAAAGACACAAAGCGGGAGAAAAGCAACGAATTAACATAAGGTCGATACAATCTCAATAAAAACAGTCCAACAAAGGCTAGTCCACTCGTAAGGAGTCACGTATGCTACTAATATTTTAAAGGGTGTATTATCCGGCTAGATTGGACTTCAGGAATGTCCACAATAGAAGTATGGTAAGCACCTTTACACCTCAGTCATCTTAATGATGATAGAAAACACGTAACGGAGCGGTGAAAGATACGTTTAATATTATTTGAAACATAAATATAAGTACATAGTCCTTTATTGTACAATATTTTAATTGTTACTAAAAATATTCATTATTCTTAATAATTGCTTACCTAAATTTATATTAAGTCGTATTTAAATAATCTAAAACAAGTATTAATATGTAAAGTGTATGTAAATATAAATAAAAAATGTCATTGGCAATTTGACGTCATATATTTGAACATTTTGTATGTAGCGATAGCGTTAAACAAAAATGAAATAAGCATGTACTTACGACACACTGCATAGTTTTAAAACTGTTAGTTGTTATTCGGTAGATAGGTAGATACTAGATAAATTATGTACTTACCTACTTAAGTACTTCTTTTTAAAATGCGCTCGCGATATCTTAAGATGTGTTTGTAATTTAGTACCACGTGCTGCCCCATGCCACGTTTATAATACTAAAAGTATAGTAATATTCTGTAAATAAGGTTTTTTTTTGTATATTTATTAAGTAGTTTGTTTCAATTTTTTTTTGGTCGTCCACCTCCATCTATCTATGATGGACTCCTACAAAATATGTAGGTACTTACATCGTTATTTAATACACTGCACGTCTGTCGTGTTTTGTAATCTTTGACCGACGATTATCGGCTCTAATTTGTGTTAAGCATTAGACGTATATTATGCTTTAAATAAATATGCATGAAGTGTTAAACAGCGGCCGCACGCGTAGTAACCTATTAATTAAAGTAATACCTAATTTAAAAATTTAACTAGAACAATTTCCCTAGTCTAATATTCGGGAGATAAAGGCCCCAATCGACACCTAGTCTTAGAGCTCTGGAAAACCTTTTTGCACTCCTTAAATACTGAAATATAAACTGAATAATTACTAATGATTGGAATAGATACAATTGCATAGATAGGACGACAGAGCGATACTAGGTTGGTTTTGGCGTAAATTGTATAATGTGTAAAATGTACCTGTTGTTTTTTTTCACACTTTGTAGGTACCCTGGTCTTTTGTCACCTTGAAATGGACGACATTGTGTAATTAATTACTTACTGCTTAAAATCTGCTGTTGTATTATAATAAATAGCTTTGTATAAATTGAAATATGGTCATGGTGTGTCAATTGATAAAATAATAGTGCCTAGCGTAGAATATCTACACCGCTCATTAACTGGTATACTTACATAAATTAATGTGGTTTCCTTTTTGTATTATCTACAATTGTAATATAGTAGTTCAATAGTGTAAAACAGAAATAAAGATGACACATTTGCGAGTTTTCAATTCTTTATTCTGTCTCTGCATTAAGACCCTTTGCAACGATCGAGCCATTGTACTGTCTCGGTCACTAACGCTTCGTCGTTCGTTTGAACGATGAGATGTTACGTGCGCCGTTACGCGTACGTTACCCTATCCACGCGTATTTTGGTCCCGGCTGGAGGCGGCCGGCTCACGCAAGCGATTATCGTTATAAAGATGATAACTGATCAACCGGACATGACTCTATCTTACCTACTTAACTATTACCTATCCATTCGTGTGCTTCTCATATAGTTAGACATCCTTAAAACTAAATTACCAGTCTGACATCAGTCTTCAGTGATCATCTTCTTCTCATCGAGTTGATGGTAATCCGTCGGCTTTTCCGTCGGCGGTCGGCGCGTGTTAATATGGTGCAGATCGGAATCATGGGCCGTTGAGAGCATAATTAACTGTTCAATTAAATATTATATTGAATAAGTAAGTAGCCAGCCATGTTTCATGCATAGGCTGTGGCGTTTCAGAGATTTTCCAGCGTAGGTAGGTACCTACAAGCAGGATGGTTCGGCGGGGTTGCGACCACCGCACCTCGGTCCCGTGAGCACCGTGGCAGGTTCCCGGTGGGCTACAACACAGAATAGTAAATTTATTATTCCATGGGCTACAATGCAACCCCCAATGGGGCCGTCGGCTTCAAAGGCAAGACAAAGATTTACTTGGTGCAGATCCCACCGGAGAACCTACGTCTCGCCCTCTCTTGCTTAAAATCAACATTTAGTACACTATAATAATATACACTATATACTTAGGTACGGGTACGGAAATAGATGTCCCACCCAGTGTTGCCAGATTTTTGAAAGCAGTATCTGTACCGAAGATTTTAAAAGTCTGTATGAAATCTGAATACGTAAAATTAAGAAAATCTGTAAAAAATCTGTATTTGGCATTGGTATTCTGTATAATTTTATCTGTAGTTCACTGCCTAGGTGCTTTAATTGTTACTTTTAGAGCTGAATAAATAAAAGTTATGAATATTTAGATACGCTTTTTCTGGATGAAGATCCAAATTATTTCTCAAATTTCTCCACTCTGTGTCTAATTCCTGAATATTTTGTGCTGATGTTCAATATTTAATGCTGAAATGTGTCAATGGACTTTAATCCTCGCACCGGGTGCGGTAGTGGATAACTTACCTAGGGAAAACCCCAAATATTTTGATCGATGATGTCAATATGGTCTGAAAAACTACCATTTGTGGTAATTCTGTATGAAAAAAATTGGAATGATGAAAATCTGTATAAAATTCACTCTCAATTTTTTATCGGTATGACATGTTGAAAATCTGTATGGATACCGAGAAATCTGTATATCTGGCAACACTGGTCCCACCCACTCAAGTCTTCATTTTATAGTTTGCATACCCAGACGGAGAGATGGCGCTGTTTTAGTCTTAAGTAAGTTTATTTCGCTAGATGGCTTTGCTTTGTATACTTTACGCATTAATCCGTAGACAGAATATAATACAGACATATACCAAGCGTGCCGCCGATAAGGACAGAAAAATAAGTACATACTAAATTTAGAGTTGCCACGTAAGGGAAATTTTACCCTTTATGTAAAGCAAATACGGAGGTTGTTGTAAATTATATTTTCTTTCCTAACCAAAAACCACTTTTCTGACACAACATTTACTTTCCTTACATTATATCGTCTTAATCTATGACAGTCTGCAAAAAGTACGAAAGTGATTGTTATAATGTTAAAAACGGTTTTCATACAAATACTTGGCATAAACGTGGATAAAGAGCATTAACCCCTTTTTAGCTATGAAGAGCTAATCCATTTGATGTAATTGTACCAGCCTAAAACACAGTTACTGCGTTTTAGTTAAGTATTGTTGAATAATTTCATTCAAACATACACACCACGGTAATTATGAACAAATCCTCGACTATAGCGCAGTTAAGGTATGCCTAACGGCATTTTAGTGGTGTAAACAAGACCTTTACACAATATCAATGCTGGGCTATAACACCAAAACACATTTTAAATAAATATTTACTTGATACTTTTAAAAGTAAATGAATCTGTTAGATAGTAATTAAATAGAGCTATCTTCCAAACTAAGAAAACGCCTCGTTTTTTGGCTATATCTTAAAAAATGGTTTTGTTAGATAGCCGCGTTTTAGTTTGCGGACGGCAGTATGGTTACTATAAAAGTGAATTCGTGAATTATGGCAACGAGATATTCGGTCGGTATCTCAGGTCGGTATTAAGCACCACCCGCATAATTTTAAAATCTCGTCCAACACGCATGCATTGGTGATGCGTAGATCTGTGACGGACTGTGATCTTTACAGCTTGTTGCTTGAATTTTATGCGGATTCTTCTTGTAATGATTTACTTTTATATTAATTATCCTGGCTGCTTCCCAAGAGATCATGAATTTAATTCTCACTGAGGTCAATCATTTGTGTGCAAAAGCGATATAAGTACTTATTATTCTAAAACCTACGCAATTAAAAAAATATATACTAGGCCTTGTTTTGCACCAATAGCGTGATTGTTCCCCCTCGATATGAATGGACCTATCGTGGATGTTAGAGGAGATTTGTCTGCCTAGAGCTCGCCAGACTTATATTCATCGTGAATCTAGATAAAATCCAAACCTAGATTCGTTGGAAAAGAACACCATGGACCTTTGATCGTTACATCATCCAAAATGTTCTTGCACCCAATAACGTCTTCGTCCGCGATCACTACGCCAGCGCCATAATGCTGGAAATCAAAGTGGTGCGAGAGCAAAGATATGCAATGTCTTTGCAGTATGATCGTTGATTAATAACTGGCATTTGAATAAAAGTCCTTGCATTTACATGGCCATGACATTTGGCGATATTTGGGAAATACGACCATGTGTCAGGTGGTCATCCTATAATAACACAACAACCTGACTACAATATGAATAAGTTTTGTTTCGTTTATTAAATATGCTTAGGTGCCTAGCCTACAGTTCTGTTTATTTTCTTGAGAAATATCAGAAAAATAGCCATGTCGCGGATATAATCGTAATTAATTTCTTCTTGCTCGCTAGCATGCCTGCCAATTAGTGCCAATAAATGTTAAGTGCGACAAAAAGGCAAAGTGGTGCCATTTTTTCTGTGAATTAAAAGTGGCGCCACTGTCTATGCAAACATGTCAAACCTTAGAGGAGATACCACTGGAGAGATTCACTCTACATTCTAATTACTGATACATTCTAATTACTCTGAGTGTCAAACTGATCATAATTTCCCTTGTATTGTAATTTCCATATTAATATTTTAGTTCCCATTTCCACCACCCACACAGTCACACAGATGATCAGTTGAACTATACAGGATAGGTTTAAATTTTACTGATCAGGCTACAAACATTCTATTCACACACAACGATGACAAATTAATCATTTATGAATAATTAAAAAATGCTCAATGTCTTTTACAAACCGAATGTAATATTAAGTTTCAAAAAATATTATCAAAGTTTTTTTTATCATGAACGAATAAACTAAAAGCTTATACCCTTTTCTAAATTTTCAATAGTTTTTCAGATAACTGATCATGCATTAATGTTACTAGCTAGACATTGTTAGGTGTATTTTAGAAAACATAGCCTTTCTTTTGAGGCAGTCGGGCAATAATATGTCACTTTTTCTGTTTCCCGACAGTGCACTTAAATACTGGGAAATTCTTGTCCTTTATCTGGCAACATTGTCGTTCATCTGGTAACCCTACCCTGCCCGTGGTAAAAAAATAAAATAAACTTGTCCGCTCGTTTTGCTTGCTGGTTGTCTGTCTTGTGATTTTCTTTTAATTTTCACGAATATAAACAGTTATTAATGTTATTATCATGCAACTGTAAATTATTATGTTACATTCAAGTTTCCTAATTAACACAAACGATTGAAGTGTATAAGTCCCACGATTCCAATCTATTTTTTATCATGTGTGGCAAATGTATCAACACAAGAATGAAACAGACTTACGTTTTGTAATAAACTAGAACAGCGGTAAGTGGCGTGAAAAATACTTTAAAATAAATAAGTATTGTGTATAGTTTCTCGTGCACAAGTGCCAGTTACATGTTAATCTGCTAATGTGATTTTACTCGTACAAGTGAAGTGCCTTTCTAAAAATGGAATTATTATCAATAGTGAGAGGTAAACCAGATATTTTCTGTCTGCATGTTTACTATGACATGAAACCCCGTGACGGATTTATCCATGGCGTTACGTGTGTTAATGAAATCCTGATGGCTGCCTATTTTATCTTATCAGTTTTGTGTCAGTTATCAATAAGTTTGGTGTAAAAACATGTAGGTACCTTAAAATAGTACCTATCAATAAATTTATTAATTCGTAGGCCACCTAGAATCTACTTAGAATGTTTGTAGCTTTTTTAAAACCCAATGAAATTAATAGTTTGAGGTTGCTGTTGTTTTGAAATTGTTAATATTATAAGAGTTCCATAATTTACAAAAACAAAATGTCAGTGGTAACTTGACTGAATTAAACAATATTTTTGAAGGAGCAAGCTTTATAAATATAAAAACAATTTAGACATATTATGAATCCATATTTTAATCTTTTTTACAAATATAAATAGCAGTGGCGTGCACACAGTTTTTCGACAGGCCAGAAAACTAATTTCATTGATTATGTACTATATATTGATCATTCAGAGAAGTCCTAGGGTAGGCAAAGTCCTTTTGTCTGTATGGACTGCATGCCACTGATAAATAGTGCTTTATTAAGAAATGAACAGCTGGTGTGGTCATTTCAGTAAGTGAAGATGGAGCACTCAGACTTAGTTTCGGAAATGGCTCAGGTGGAGCACCTGACTACACAGGAAAGACTTCATTTGGCCCGCAGGTAAATACACTGTTTATATAATCTATTAAAACTATCATCCACTGTTGAATAAAGGCCTCCCCCTTAGACGGGAGGGGTAGCCATAAGCCCCCACACTTGGCAGGTGGCTTGGGGATTGCAGTATAGGTGGTAGGTAATCCAATGAAAAGACACTGCTGCCTGTCTTCTTGTTTTCCCTTAGTAGCATTTCACGGATACCCAACAGGAGGAGATGGGTGGGTGCTATTCTTACCAGGCCTAGGGAATTATTAATATTAATAGTACCAATAATTGTTATATTTGAATGCCTTTGTAAAAGCTAACCAGTATTTTTTTTATAGATAAAAAAAGTACAACAATTTATCCATTGCACACAAATATAATTATGATACTGGCTTTGTTTTATAGTTTTTCGGTAGATTTACATGTTAGAATCTAATAACTCTAATTTAACAATCTCTAATCTAACAGCAATGTTATATTTTTCAAAGAATTCAAATTGCAACTTGTAGTGCTTTCCACATCTTTAAATAGGAAGTTATTCATTCATATTATTGACAGGCCAGTGTATTGGTTTGATGTGGATTGGTTGGTTGACCCAAAAGGCTTTGGGTTCCCACCAAAAACAAATATTTGTGTACTTGACTGATTGACTTATTTATGGTTACTTAATGTTCTCTAGACCAATACGCCTACAGCAGCCAATCTTTAACAGAATCAACCGTCTATGTGGGAGATATACTAGTGTGCAAGTTCTTGTGCAGACACAATTGTACTCGCTTTTTTTCTCATAATTCGATGGAAGCCTAACCAGGCAGGTAGAGATCGGATTAGGCACAGGACCAACTTTTTTTATGTCCATACAGACAATCAGGGGATCGGCCTGTATTGTCCTAACCAGGAAGAAATAACAGCATAAAGTGGTTTCTAGCCATTAGATTTGAACCCCCAACCTCCAGTGTGCCAAACAAGTGGTTTCCCACTGCACCACTAAATATAGTAAATTGTCTATGTAAGTAAGTATAAGGCAGAGTAACCAACACTATTGTACAGTAGTATTGTTATTTTCACAAGGAACCTACTACTTTGTAAACAAAAGTACTTTAAAATGGTTTTGGTAATCTAAGTACCTTGTATCTAGTATTTATTATCAAAACAGATGTCAGTCACAGATAAGCTTGATGTATTGAACGAGTTCACTTGATATGCCGAAAGAGCTCATTTTTTTTCTCTTAAAAGATTATTGTGATAATATGGTAAGGGAGAGAGATATTGTATATTTTATTATTTAAATAATTCTGTTGGTTAATTGAAAATCATTTGAATGACTAATTTAGAATATTTAAAAAAAAAAGCCAAGATATGGTTCATTTGTAACAAAAAGGAAGGATAATTATTTTAAAATTTCAATCTTCCGATTTTCAAAGTCCGAATTTCATAATACTTAGGAATAATTATAATGTATATTTTTTTAAAGCATGCCATTTATTTTACCGAAAGTCATAAATAATATAATAATATTCTAGGACAATCCACACACGCTCATCTGATCCCAAACTAAGCAGCTAACTGATACTAGTACTTATATCTTTTTTTTTTGTAAATAGATACTTAATAGATAAAAACACACAGACACTTGGTGGGAATCGAACCTACGACCGATTGATTAGCGGCCCGGGTATCTAACCACTAGACCAACAGGAGTTGTTATATTAAATTTTGAACCATTCGGAATTATGAAAATTCGTTTTTGAAATTCGTATTTGTGACTGTCTGAATAAAGTGCTTCGTATTTATGTAGTGTGCCCCTTTTTTTATTATAAAGGATATTTTTTTTAGCATAATATTCGCATTACATGGTCGCGATCTTAGTACCTACGTTCGTGCTCACTATATTGAGATTATGTACCTACCTATATTAATGCTAACAAACGAGATATATCATAAGCACACAGCGTTGTTTATTTTACCGCGTACGGATAATCCTTCGCCTAATAGCGACATCAGGATTAGTGGTGTTGGCACATATGGTGTAACAGATAACTATTCATTCAGGAGTAAGAAGAAATAGATAAAATTATGTTTTCAAGTTGTTTCATGATTACATTATCACATTTTCATGTACCTACTTATAATTAGTAGTTTCCCTTATCTATTTATCGTTGTTTCAAACCGAATCCGCAATTCATTTATGAGTTGACACTTATAACTGTTCCTGTTTTAATATAAGAGGCTTAATTTTAAGGAAATAAATAATATACTTATAGTTATTTGCATCGATTTATTACGTAGACATTTCATTGCCAAAGTGATCAAATTTAGTCAAATTATTCAGTTTTGTGTGTAAAGTGAAACCTTGTTTTCACTTTTTATGATCGCATGACAGTATGCTGTTAAATTTGAACCCGTTTGGGATCGGGCGTTGTGCATAAAATAAAAAAATAACGAAAATATGCCACGCGTCATTGTCATATTAGTAGTACGCCCGCACGTATTTTGGAACAGCTCGTGTAAGCGATTATCGTCTTAAAGCTTTATCAACCCTTCATGACCGTGACCATACATAGTGGCATTCACGTATATTGCTTTTTAATAAATATCAGTGCCAAGGATTAGGGATAATTGGTCATATTATGGTAGGTACTTATTACAGCTACACATTAAAGAAACGTACAAATTAAAATGGTGGTAGGTGTTGCTAGCGTCCATAGGCTCCGGTGGCTTACCATCTAGCGGGTCGCATATTTGTTTGCCAACTTGGTAGTATAAAAAAAAAGATAAAAGTGATGAAAAAAATGACAAACCCACTGAGTTTCTTGCCGGATCTTCTTAGTTGAGGCTGCGTTGCGATCCGGTGGTAGTTTTATGAAAAAAATATTACTATTCGACGTGCGATTGTTACTAGCTTTCGGTGAAGGAAAACATCGTGAGGAAACCTGCATGATCTGAGAAAGCCCTATACTAGCTTTCAAATGACGTGTGAAGTCCGCCCACCCGCACTTGGTCAGCGTGGCGGATTATGGTCCAAGCCCCTTCATCTTGAGGGGAGATCCGTTACCAACAGTGGGACAAAAACCAGGGATGTTAAACGTACATCGTGGAACCGCGATCGGGCACTAGCATAAATAGAGTGTAATAAGATTTTTTTAAAATAAAAACCTTATTTTAAAGTAATTATGGGTTTGCAAATTACCTCAATCTCATGTGATGGTAGATGAGTAGACGACGAGGGAAGATGTGGTCTTGAATGGACCGCGTTTACCAACGGTGTCCGGGAGAGTATAAGAGAGATTGAGGCCGTGCGCATGAGGAAAGAGGAAGCAAATCGCTTAGTTTCAATTCTATGCGTTTAAAACCATTCACCAAATAGAGTTGTTTGCCTTAGTTCGATCCATAAAGGGCTCGGTAATCGAACAAGCAGACACTCGGGGACAATAAAATGTGACTCGGAAGAGTACGATGGTACATTCCTGGTCCGGTCACAGAGGGAGATGTGGAGACAGGAGGCTTTTAGCAGAAAATAATGAGAGTATTAGCACAGGTATTAGTTAGTGGCTACTTGGCTAGGCTAGGAGGACGCGCTACTTACCGCCGTGGTGGTACTGGGTTCCATTAGGATTTCCCTAAAAGAAATATCCATAAAATGTGTAGAACCACAATGTTGTATAGGTATTTGTAACTTATTAGCCGTAGAAAGTAAGGCCTAATTCACACCACAAGAGCAGCGGACGGAAGCGGCCAGAAGCGGCGCGAAGCGGCCGGCAGCGGCGCGACGCGGCCAGTAGAGCAGGCGCAAGAGGCCGCGCCCGGCCGCTCGCAGCCGCCTCGCGCCGCTACCGGCCGCCGCTGGCTCAGTCTAGTTTGTAGATTCGTTCGACACACGGTGTGTTTTTTTTTGTTTTGGAGTAAATAAACTAAAAGTAAAAAACTTTTTAAAATGGAATTGGTTATCATAGCACTTCTTTCTGAACAAGAAGAAGAAAGAAAAAGAAAGCAAAGCAGAAAAAGGAATATGTGGACCCATGACTTATGGAAGAAACGACGACTGTTTGGAGAATTTCAAACATTTTGTATAGGCTTGCATTCATACCCAGACGTGTATTATGATTATTATAAAATGAACTACGACCAATTTACAGAGTTATTATCCGTCTGCCTTAGGTAAGTTATTACTTCCACTGTATCTACTTTCTTCTGAGGAACCTAGAACAAGGTTAGCCTAATTAAACTCTTCATCAGTTCGCATATATCGGTGGCAAGAAAACCGCGCGTGCTCACTAATTCATTTTATTCATACAATTCATTAATTTAGTTAAGTTATATAATAAATTCAGTTGTTAATAACTAAGCTTATCATTTCCAAAACCTTAGTATCGTACGGTTTACCAAGAAATCATACACTACTATTATAATTTTTCAAAAACCCTATGAAAGGGAAACTCGTTTTTCCGTCCACTGTGCGGAGCGAGTCCCCCGCCCGCCCGCGACTGCTCGCGCAGGCGCGGGCAGCCGCGCGGCTTCTTTGAGCTTTTCAAGCGATACTGGTCTTTTACGTATTGTAGATAAAGTCTAAAATTCTTTCACAGTGAAAGTGCGCGCCGCGCCGCTTCCGTCCGCTGCTCTTCTGGTGTGAATTGGGCCTAACATTTACATGCTCAAAAATAAAGTGTTAATATTATTGACCTCGACTTGTACGTACATACTATCTTCAATGCGTCACTTCTGTGGTCACATCTATCTTGGGTTTTTCTTGAGTAGGTACAGACCTTCCCTCCACCGAGCGCCTGGAACTGTCCCAACATATTTTTCGATCGCAGGCTTAACAAACAATCTGGTCTACTCCATAGCTGTACTTATTAAAATTGAAGAAGATCGCTTAGTACGGACTGAAGAAATGTTCACAACGTAGGCTGTGTGTCACTCACTGTGTGTCTCGTCGTGCGGATATAGTGCGGGGAATGATAAGATATGATAAGTAATTTCTCTGCATACTCCAAATGTATCCTGTAGAGATGCTACCTGCTCTTCTCTAGGGGTGGTAAATTGGCCTCCATAAAGCCACTGCCTAAGGGAGGCCAATCCCCCTGGATTAGCCGCCATTAGGTCACTAAATAGCTTCTAATTCATATTATAAAATATCCTAATGACTAATTTAGTATAATGTGCTGACGATTATAGTCATGAATAGTCATCCTACTCTATATTCTTCCAACCAAACCAATTAAATTGGCAATGAAATGTATCAGAGCAGGCGCTAATTTTGCACAGAGTAAGTAGGTGTCAGGTGACCGCGCGTGGAGGCCATCTGATTGCCATATATGAACAATACACGACAATTTACTTTTAAAATGTATGTCGCAATAGCTGACACAAACATATTGTAGCTGAATAATGTATCAAATTGTTAGGCAAACATGTCTACAAATACTTAAGTTCCTATCTAGTACTATAAGCATAATTTTCTTGTAGTAGTCGGGATGTGCTAGTGATCGGCCTGCATTGTCCTAGCCAGTAAGGAACAACTATACAAAATTGTTGCCCCCCCGCAGAATTCTTTGTTATATGTACTATGCGTTTCAACTAAGAAGGTGGCCGCCATCTTGGCATTTCAAATATATAATTACTAAAAATTATGTTTTAACAAAAATAGATTGCAAAATAAGATATTACAATAAATAATCAAAAACGGGGCGAATTTTTCATTTTGTGTTTGCTCTGCTGCCGGTACAAAAATTGTAAAAAACGAGTGAAGTTCCGCAGTCGCGATCATCATGGCAGTCACTTTCTTAGCTGAAACGCATAGTAGATATTTACTTACTTATTTTTATGTAGGCACTATTGTTGCGCAAATAAATACCTGTTTGTTTATACATATATGTATGTATGTACTATCGTGGTCACGAACGCTGCAAGTACCAGTTTTCCATCAAAATCATTTGAACGATGTTACGTGCTCTCACATCAGCCCCCCTCCCCCCGCAAGTATTTTGGGCCAGCTCGTGTAAGCGGTTATTGTACTAAAGGTGATCAAGCGTTCGTGACTGCGACCGTACATAGTGGCATTCATGTAAATTGATTTTTAATTAATATCTATTTTCCTTTTGATGTGTGTTATACGTTTTTTCACATGTTTTAAGTATGTAGTTATGTAATAAACAAATATTTTCTTGCTCCACATACTTGATACAAGTGTACTGCTTAACGTTTGAGTACCTACCTACTTATTAGATATGTTCAAGGTGTAGGTCATAGTGACTATCATTATGTAATTTCTTGCATAAGCTGAGATGAATGTTTTAAAAAGTGTACCGAAACGTCGTATCATTGATTTGGTACATACTAGCAAAGTTTTAACGAAGCTTTCGGGCTCTGGAGACTAACTAATAATAACTAATGTCTCGGGTCTCGAGGGTCAGTGCAGTTCAGCTGTCCATGGGCGTGCGTGTGGCTTACCATCGCACAGCTTTTTACATTAAAGTATAAGTGATGATGAGATAACGATTCATTGCAGGCTTCTGCGTGTCTTAAAAAAAGATATATTAAACATACGAACGTTTTTATGGTTAACTTTTAGTTCAACGATAACAGCAATCTTATCTACGTTAAACTTATCCTTTCTAATGAAAAAAAAAACCGGTCAAGTGCGAGTCGGACTCGCGCACCGAGGGTTCCATACCATCCTTGGACGTATTAAAGTTTTTTTACAATTAATCTAACACCTCAGATAGCAAAAGTATTAAGATTTGATAATTTTATTATAACTTTACATGTTCGAACTTTTTATAGAGCATAGCGTAAGATGTGTTTATATCTAGAAGGTCTTGTCAGTATATTTTGTCATTGTGAAAAATAAAGAGACGTGTCTATAACTTGTTATTACTAATTAAAATAATTATATAGAATATGCGCATCTGCTGAATTTTGTTAGATTTCCAAAAAAATAACTAGCTTGGTCGTATAAAAAAAAAACAATAACTACATACTTACCAAAAACCAAAATAAAATTTAAAAAGTGCAAATAAAGCCCTTTCATATAATACCCCACTCGATATAGTAGCCTCACTTTGATATTTTGAGACCACATTTCAGCCCCTATTAAAAAATAACCATGGCATGTTTTTCAAAATAAATATTTGTTAAGGTTGCTAGGCAACCTTAAAGGTGTTTGGAAGATGGTTCTTGTAATTTGACTCAATATAGAACAGAATTATTACGGTATGCTTTACTTTTATTTGTACTTTAGTAACTGTACTAAAAGTATAAAATTAATAGGTAAACGAACTCTTAAAATGCTTAATGCTTTCCTGTGCTATTATTAGACCCTGATCAGTATCTGTCCAAATACTCGTCAAGATTTAACCATAGATTTATAATTCGGTGGGTCCTATATTTAATGGAGCCGAATTCCTGTTGCCACCTTCCTGCTTGCTCCTATCACCAGACTCTGATCAAAGTTTTTCTACCTACTTCTCGCAGCAACCTATCCAACGAATCCAAATTCGGTGGGTCTACGTTTATTAGTGCAGAGATCCCGTGACCACCTTCCTGCTCTATCATTAGACTGATAACCATTTTTTTTTGTGACTACTCGTCGAGACCTACCTAACGAGCCCAAACTCGGTGGGTCTACGTTTATTGGTGCAGAGATCCCATGACCACCATCCTGCTCCACCATCAGACCCTAATCACCATTTTTCTAGCAACTACTCGTCGAGACCTACCTAACGAGCCCAAAGTCGGTGGTTCTATGTTTATTGGTGCAGAGATCCCGTGACTACCTTCCTGCTCCATCATCAGACCCTGATCACCATTTTTCTAGCAACTACTCGTCGAGACCTATCCAACGAGTCTAAACTCGATGGGCCTACGTTTATTTGGGCCGAGATCCTGTTACCACCTTCTTCTTGATCATAATCAGACCCTGGTGAAGGTTACCATTATATTTAATATCATCGGATTTACATATGTTCTTAATTTCCGATCATTCAGACTAATAGAAGTAATGAAAAATGTCTATTGTATACAAAATATCCCTACCTCGACTTGTTGGCGAATTGCGATGTAACTGTGGCAAAAATAAACAAGGCTGTATGGTATGAGTACCTTTGCCTGTATTTCGGCGAGGTGTAATAAAAATACCTTATGTTCACAGATTATAGGATTACGTAATATTTACGATTTTGTTTGTAGCAAAGTTTGTAGTATGCCCGAAAGGTTATAAAAAGTAAAATTTTATTGTTGTTCGTATTTTTACAGTTGTGTAAGTGATGTTGAGATATACTATCTTGTCGGTATAGTGATTTTATCCCAATTGGTTGTTGATCGTAGTATCTCTTAGTACGGTTGTTATTGATTGTTTGTTTGTTATTGAAGTTAAAGTGCGAGGACTTCGTAAAGTGTAATTATACTTTAAAAACCAGTCAAGTGCTAGTCGGACTCCCGCACCGAGCATTTCATATCAATTTGGACGTAATAAAGTTATTTTACTATTCGTCTAACGCCTCAGATAGCAAAAAAAACAAACCGCAAAACTAAGTTTGTTTGTCGAGGTTTTTTTAGGATTACTAAAAAACTGTACTATTTAGAAATATCATTTTATTTTTCCTGTAAAATATAGATAAACATGTATTACCCATAATTATTTCAGATTTTTCCCTCCACAAACTTCGGAGATAAGGGGGGGGGGGGGAACGGTATTTTCTTTGACATTTTTGATTATCAGCCAAAAACTGCGTGACTTAAACCAAAATAAAAATCTGTTTTAAGATGTGCAAATGAAGCCCTTTCATATGATACCCCACTCAATATAGTAGTCTCACTTTGAAATTTTGATGACCCATTTCGACCCCCATTATAAAAAAAGTAAAAGAAAAAATATATTTTTTTCATTTGCGATGGGGTTGGGTAATTAAGATCTAAAACTATTCCAAGTTTCAAATTGATAGCATCAGTGGTTCTTGAAATATATAGGTTTGTGACAGACAGACAGACAGACGAAGTCAGACCATAAGGGTTCCTTTTTTACCTTTTAGGTATGGAACCCTAAAAAAGCAATGCTGACGTTAAAATATTTTGGCACAGACGCCGGATGCAGCAGCTAAAACTATGGCAGCAACGAGAGAAAGAATGGGCGCGCTCGCGAGCGAAACGAGAGAAAAGCAACAAGCGGAGTATATACTTCAGCGACAGTGTCATGCTGCTGGAGGCTGCCGCCAGAAACGACATCGACGAAGGTACACACCTATTAATATCATTCACCTCCAATACAGGCACGGATTCAGAAGTTTGCCAGAGGAATGACGGTGACTGATGGCTGTAAATTAGCCACCGGAAAAGAGGGGCTAGCGCGTATAATGCTCCAGAGTGGTCAAAGGACTGGCTCATAATTACCGAATCTGGAACTGAAATTACTATTTTATACACGCGTCACGTTATCTCGAGTCTACAAACAAACCTAGCGGAAACATTAATAAGTGTTTCGCGCATGAATCCGCCGCGCGTACTGGCGCGTCGGCTTAAAGATAAAAGGTGATTTTGAAAAGTATTACTGAAAAAATACGTGTAATGTCACGTAGTACGTACCTACCCTATTTACACGTGAGCGTACATTTCTGCTTGATGAATGCCACCGAGGAGATTGCAATGGGTAAAAATACAACATAACCCGGCTCTACCCCTACAGATACTAAGTACCTACCTTTTGAAGTTCTCCTCCACGACGGCAAAAAAAGAACTCCCTATATTCAGCAGAAGGTCTCAAAGTTAAATATTAAAACTGCCCTTCAAAGCTAATGCTTGTCTAAGATATAATTAATGAGGTTCTTACTATAGTACTTAGCAATTATCAACGCTAATTTATGACCATGTAGACTTTAAGCCATGCTCCGAGTGACGGCTAAATTGTTTTGATTCGTAATCACCACTCGCAACTGTACATTACGACATGTTCTGATACGCTAAAATAAAGTTAAATTTTTGTGTACCGCTTGAATAATACGAGTAAATGAGCACAATCAAGGGACTTACTGGACAACTGCCTTTTGCTGATTACAAAGGTTTTCTTTTATTTATGCGAATACTACACATCAGCAGCCAAAAGATGTCAACTGCTGAACGACGGCCCCTCCCTTAGAAGGGAGGGGTTGCCATAATCCCCACGCTTGGTACGCGACTTGAAGATCGCATTATAGGTGGTAGGTAATCCAATAGAAACACGCCGCTGCCTATCTTCATGTTTTCCCTTAGTCACCTCTTACGGACACCCAGCGGGAAGAGATGGGTGGGTGCTATTCTTACCCGGACACCCCACGGGTAAATCTGAGAAATTAGTAATTGACCACGGGTAAATCTGAGAAATTAGTAATTGACCACGGGTAAATCTGAGAAATTAGTAATTGACCACGGGTAAATCTGAGAAATTAGTAATTGACCACGGGTAAATCTGAGAAATTAGTAATTGACCTTTACGTGAACCCCACTAACGATAATTTGCGCCGGATGCGTACAGAACTAGAAATGGTCCTATAAAATATATTGTTATACACATTCTTCTTCTTTTCGCGTCGATATGAAACAATGTTTTCCATGTCATAGTGGAAAGATTGGCAATCAGCAAGATCTACAGGTGATTATCCAAAGTTTAATATTAGTCGGAGGTTACACGATCAATCTGGCGTCATCCAATCCGTGATTAATAACAGATATCTGATTGATAGATTGATGGATTAATAATTATGGATTTTTAAATATTTTAATATTTTTCGTCAGTCCACATCAGATTGATGGCAGATTGAACGTATGTACTCATCAATCTCGCGTCCCGACTTACAATATTCAAAGGAAGCTCTCTCCGCGCGAAGCTATAATTACTAAATATGCTTATGTGATGGTGTAAACTAAGTGGTAGTTCCCATTTACTATTGCCCATTCAAGTAGATATCGCCGGAAACATTCCTGTGTCTCTATAAGTAGGGCACTGTATTTACCGTCAGGTGATCGCTCTCCTCGTTCTGACACTTAATTTATTTTAACAAAATTTTAAGCAATGTCTTGGAAACGCTCTATTCGCTAGTAACTTCTGTCAGTATGTTTGCTTACTTCTTCTTTAATACAAATTGTATATAGATGCGGTTTTTACCATCATTCTAAGCATATCTTCGGGAAAGCTTTTGTGTAGAATAACTTTAGAACCATGAAAAAACCTTCCGAAGCCGGTTTTTATCCCATTATTTTCACCATTGGGTATATTACAATCTTCAAGTGCAATATAATATCACATCGTCGTGATTATTAGTCATAGTTTATACTACGAGCAAAAATAGCGTATTAAATGACTGTTTTCGATTGTTAAATTCTTTTCCAACCACTGTACCTATCGTGTATCAATAACACCTGTATCTGATTAGTCATGTATTAAGATTAGATTTTTTTTAACGTAGTCATTATACAGACTCGTATAGGTAACTATTGCAGCTGGTACCCGCACGTTGTTCTATTATTTCTTTTCAAGTTGCCTGCGTAGGTAAAACAACAACAACAAAAGATAAACAAACTTGTGAAATAAAAAGTAACTGACACTGGATCAAGTTCGGTATCACCGTAGTTCCATTGAGTACGGCCAGCGACTCCGAGGAGGACGGCGGCGGGGTTGCGATCCCCGTCCCCGTGAGCACCGTGACTGGTTCCTGGGGGGGGGCTACTATGCGGCCCCCTGGCGGCGAGCTCAAAAGCTAGGCACTGAGGAGCCCGGGGTCCCCTCATGTGCCGATGCGACAGCCGCGGAAGTTATAGTGGATAAGAATCCCACAGCTCAGGACCCTACGAAGGTTTCTCCCGCGAATTAAATAAAAAGGTATCACCGTAGTGGCAGATGTTTTGCCGCTAGCTACTGTAGCTGGAAAATGATTGCTGGCTCAAGGGACAAAAACTAATTTGACATTGCGCAGTGTCAAATTAGTTTGTTGTCTCTTGAGCCGGTCTTTGTAGGGGCACGACGCTGTTTCTCGGCACCCTGTCTCGGGGTTGCATTTAGTAGAAATGCACAGAACCCCCAACCTAGTAAAATATAATGAGTAACAAAAATACACGATATTGTCAAATACGTTTCAAATTATTTGTATTCCCTAGTGATTATCATGCTTCGATCATAATTGGTACATACAATTTGCAGTGCGGCGTCTCCTCGCTCGCGGCGTTACACCAGACGCGACGAACGAGGACGGTCTAACCGCGCTGCACCAATGCTGCATCGACAACAACGAGGCGATGATGCGACTACTGCTCGACCACGGCGCTAACGTAAACGCCGAGGACAGCGAGCGGTGGACGCCTTTACACGCAGCAGCAACCTGCGGCAACCTTAACCTCGTCCGGATACTAATACAACGCGGCGCCAACCTCTTAGCTGTGAACGGTGATGGCAACATGCCGTACGACATATGCGAGGAGGAAAGAACGCTGGACGCGATCGAAAGTGAAATGGCAGCGAGGGGAGTGACGCAGCGACTCATAGATGAGACGCGGGCGGCGACGGAGATGAGCATGCTGGGCGATGTGGCAGAACTAGTCAAGGAGGGTATGGATTTGGACGAGCCGAGGGATAGTCAAGGAGCTACGCTAGTGAGTATTGTGACAAGTATTTTTTTTATATTAATGTTCTGCATCTACAATTATTATTTATACTTACTAGATTAATAATAATAATTACTCATGTCATTGACACCCAAAATATGGTTGCAGTAGCCTGTAAGTATAAGCTTTTACATATAAAACTTAAATCCATTAAAAAAAGAACCTATCTATGTACCTACTACAAAATAAAGTTTAAAACATGTAGATAATTTGAAACAAGAATTCTAAAACACGCGGCGTACTTTGATTCATATTTGCTTGTCGATTTTTCGAGGCGTCATGCTTGATCTACTCCAAATAATAAATCTATTGTTCTGGGATAATCCACACGCGGTCCCATCATCCTAAATTAAGCGGTTGGCTATTAATGACTATAGCGACTGGATACATTTTTATAAAATCAATGTAGTGGCGAGAGAAGTGATACATTCGCTTGATAGCGCCACGCCTGCCCATTGATCGCTGCATTGCACTGCCGCTCGTCACCCGAGACATTAGTGTTAATTATAATTTCTGAGTAAAACACTGAACTACTTGGCACGTCTTTAATCCACCACGCGCATCGATAGAGTGAATAGAATACAATGAGATTCCGCCTTAAATACTAAGACATTTCTCCCACCACATTGAATGTCATTACAACAACCAATTCATAACACGTTACAAATATTACCCTCCAGCTTGTTTTATTTTAAAATACATCCCAAACTATTTTGAGTTGCCTACCCACAACATGTTCACAATTTTAAAACTACTTGCCATCGAACTTTAAATCTGTGATGTTAAAAATAGAGTTTCACAATCACACTAACATTAGATATTAAGTCTCTTGAGCCCACTGATTTCACCAGCTACAGTGCTACATTACACCGGAGTGCTTAGACATCACCTGTAGTTACTACATATTCAACATGCATTTTGTTATATTGATGTGGGTCCTTGATCTTGAATGTGTGAAGGCAGGCAACTAGTCTAAACGTTTGTCATACCTGCCAATGACTCTTTTTAATGGTGCAAATTAGTGTACAGTTTCCGCATTGAAGTCGATATTCTAACAATAAAAATACATTTAAAATAAACAAAACATAACGGCTCCAGTAATTATGTTCACGCCGTTATTTTAAGAACTGTGAGTCACAGTAGTTTGACCCGTTCAAAATATCGAGAGAAAGGTATTGAAATAACTTGAACAACCCTTACGAATCATTCTGCTACCGGTAATAAAAATATAACATCGCGGTTTTCACGTCTTAAAAACTGATTATTTCGGAGCCGTTAATGAGTATGTTTCACTCTTGAGTATGAGATAATCAATATGTCTACTCACTAACAGATTATAAAGTTACATATTAATTGGCTTCGAGTGTCGAAGTAATTCCACTTCATGAACTTACTTACTGCCGGTCCCAATATAATATCAACACAGAAACACTTGACATTAATTTTCTATAAACCTACTTGACTTTGGTAAGCCACGGAAAGATAGATCAATCAATAGTAAAGGTAGATTTCTTATCTGTCTTTGTTTATTGAAACGGAAATATGTCATAATAGCTATCGATGCTAACTATTTTAACTTGTAGTAAGGGATCGATAGGATATTGGGACCGGCAGTTAGTGATAATTAAGACTAATAGATATTTGTCAATCCGCCAGTTAGCCTATATGTACAGTATGTTACAAAAACCCCGTTGGAGTTAATTCAAACTCAAACTCAAAAATCTTTATTTCAAATAGGCTTAACGCTAGCACTTTTGAATCGTCATTTTTTAAAAGCTACCACCGGATCACAACGCGGCCTCAACTGAGAAGATCCGGCAAGAAACTCAGCGGGCTTGTCATTTTTTCACTTTTTTTTTAAACATTGTTTTGTTACAAATGAATCGACATTAGCGATATTGTGTCCTGCCGTTCGAAACATAAAGCAAGGGAGAAAAGAAGAAAACAATAAATTACGACAAACTAAAAGGCCAAAGGGATAGAAGTCGGACCAGTCCCCCCAAGCAGCACCCGCGCACGAGTTGACTCGAGCAGCAGCCGTCACTCCCCTCAACCATATTAGAGGGAAGGGGGTGACACGAAGCCGCCACAAGCAAAGACTTCGATGGCGAGCATGACCGAACCAAAATCACAGTGGCTCACATTTAACTTCTGCTGTTAAGTAGTACCTCGACAGGCAAGACACAACACTTTCACATAATCTTTATATTATCAATCAATTGACTTGTGAAACAGCCATCATAAAACGCTAATCACGGTTTAATATAGATTTAATTAGGTTGAACTACATTTATAATAAAATAATAATATAAGAACTATAAATATGAAAATTTACACGTGCGTGGCGACTGACAATGACAATGCGCCCCCCGGCTGCGGGCTCAAAGGCAAGGCACTGAAGGGCCCCTGACCGGAGAGCCCTGGGGTCCCCCCCTCATATGCCGATGCGGCAGCCGCGGGGGTTTTAGTGGGTAAGAACCCCACATACCTCGGTCGAGACCCACAGCTCCCCGGGATCTTTCGAAGATATCCCCCGCGTCAAAAAAAAATTAACGGACGACGGGGTGGCCCCCGTTCCCGTGAGCCTCCACAGCTCCCGGGGTAGGTCCCCGGGAGCTGTTGAAGGTTTCCGCCGCGAGAAAAAAAGGCTTGCGAGTTACGGAAAAAATATACATACTTATAATTATATTGTTACTGAATAATACCCCAGTTAACCAACAAAGCTTTTGTTATGTATTAACAAAATATGTAATTAATTGAGATATATCTTCCAGTTGCACATAGCGTCGGCGAACGGGTACTTGAAGGTTGTGGAGTATCTGCTCGAGCATCGAGCGTCCACCGACGTGGTCGACCATGACATGTGGCAGCCCGTACACGCCGCGGCCTGTTGGGGACATGTATGTATACATTTGACAATCTAATATTATAAAAATAATAGAATAACCCGTAGCGTGTCGAAGAATAGCACCCACCCATCTCCTCCCGTTGGATTTCCGTAAGAGGCGACTAAGGGAAACCAAGAAGATGGGCAGCAGTGTATTTCTATTGGATTATACATCGATATAATATATAAACTAGATATGGTGTCACGGTTCAAAAAGTGGTAGCGAGAAATAGCGCCCTTGTGTCGCTATTTCTTTACAAGCCACATCCTGACAAATTTATATTTGCCGATAGGAGTGTCGCTTCTGTCCATATGAAACTGTGAAACTACAAGTCATTATCATTATAAAATCACGTTAGTTCACGTTTCCGCCACCAGCACAGATAAGTTTGCAACCTCCGCGACCACATTTTAAATGTCATTTTGTTCGTGAATGTTTAGTTTATATATTATATCGATGGGATTATATACCATTTATACTGCGATCCCCAAGACCCCTGCTAAGCGTTGAGATTATGGCAATCCCTCCTTTCTAAGGCAGAGGCCTTTGTTCAGCACAGTGGCGGGCACAGAAAGTAAGCCAAAATATCTGCGAGTTATCTGTACTTTAAGCTATTTGTTAGTGTTACCACCACACATATCCTTAAATGAACTAACATTACAGACGTATCCATTTACATTTAAAAACATCACGTTAATACCATGTCAGTAAAAAATATTTTTCAATTAAGATTATTTAGAGAAATCGTAGGGTAGACAAAGTCTTTTTGTGTGTATAGACAATCTGAATAATCTTCTCACAGTTTTTAAATGCAAATTAATATGTCTATAGAATCTGATAACTTATGAATAATTGGTTAAACAGGCCAAATACGTTCCTCTGTGCACGCCACGAGTTCAGCAGTAGGTGTCCTTTGGCTGAAGACGATGATAAAAATATTAATAATATCCTCCTGGCCGATGCGACCACAGTGTTTCACGTGACAGAGTTATTAATTTACTTTACTTTTTTAGAATGACAATGTCATATAAATGGATGACAGAGGACGATGACAGAGATATAAATGTACTTTATAATAGAATCTGTTTATTTTTGTTGCAGTTAGAGGTGTTAGAAATTTTAGTACAATATGGAGCTGATCTCAACGTGAGGAATAAGCATGATGAAACGCCCGCAGGTACAAAATACTTTGATAATATTTATAAGTATCTGTGTTCAACACAGATACTTATAAATAATAATAACAGTGGCGTGCAGTCCATTTAGGCAAAAAGTATTTGCCTACCCTGTGATTTCCGGAACAATACATGATAACAAAAATAATTTATGTGCACAATAACATTGTGTTTTGAATAGGCATGATGACTGCAACACAGTCCCAATAAATCTGTGGTCTTAAATATTAGAACAGATTGCACTGATTCCAAAAATGCATCTCATTTTCATAATAATAGAGAGATTTTCGTGATATTTATGCAAATAAATTGCTCAAATACAGCTAATCGCCATTTTGTAATAAACGCTGATCAGAGTGAATGACGTCAATCCTGTGTAAATAAACAACTATCAAACTGTCATCTCAACTTTTTCTTTCATACAATGATTCACTTTTATACCTAGACAGATGTTTATTTACACCGCAGTGACGTCACAATATGGCGCCATGCACCGGCCATCGTTTTGGAACGAACTGTAAACACGGGCCCCACGTCCCCGTGAGCACAGGAGACAGGTTCTTGGGGGCTAAAATGCGCCTCCGGCGGCGGCGGGCTCAGAGGCAAGGCACTGAGGTGTATATCCCACCCGAGAGCTCAGGTCAGCCCGCCCTCATGTGCCAATATGACAGCTGATGAGGTTAGAATAATAGCGGCAAGAATCCCACTTACACGGTTAACCCTTACAGGTCCCAGGGACCTACTGAGGGTATCCCCCGCTATAAAACAGGGGCGAGGGTAGTCCAAGCAAGCCCATTTCTTGATCGGTTGCCATTTTAGTCCCCGCACTTTAAAATTAATTTATACTATTGGTGTAAGCCGCGTACAGATTATTTGCAACACAACGCACAATGTAACACGAACGTATGATGCCTCAACTGCGAACGGCCATTCACCGTTGTATTCAGCGCGCACGCTGTGCTGACGCTTGAAATTGAAGTGTACATGGCTATTATTGGTGTTTCGATTATGTGTATAAAAAAGTCGCAAAGCTCGTCGCTGGTGAAGAACTGAACTGTATAAAAAGAGAAATGGTGGTCAATCACAATTGAGAATTCAAATATCGCGGGCAGTAGGTATAGTCTGTACCAAATAAAACTGAAAACATTTACAGCTTTATTGGTGCGGTCGTAAAACACGCGCGCCGTATTCTTGACAATGCGACGCGGCAGCAAAAAAGGCATATTGGTAATACAAAGTTGTATCTGCAGCCACGCGAAGTCAACAATGTAGGCGTGTAGGTAGTTATTGGACCGCAAAGGAATTTGTATTCCTTTACAAATTCATTTGAAGCGGACTATGTTCGCAGCGCGCAGCAGGTGGGTTCGAATAGCCGTCCTTGGGGTCTAGTACGAGTTGCGATAGTTTACGAGCTCGATCAAACTCTCAGTTTTCTCCATACATTTCACACCAGCGCCCCTAGCGGTAACTATCAAGAACTAGTAAAATGTACGGGCAATAACTGTCAGTTTGATCGAGCTCGTAAACTATCGCAACTTGTACTAGACCTCCTTATTACACTGCGCGCATTCAAAGCGTTCGTTGAAAACCGACAATCGGTGGCAACCAACCAAAGTGTGGTAGAGTGCGTGCAACGTGCGCACAGTTGTTTATTAAAATGTATGGGAAATGTTGAAGAAGAAGAAAAACATTAATTCGACCCATCGATATACTATACCAACTAGATTAGCTGTCACGAACAAAATGACATCGAAAATGTGGTCGCGGTTACATATACTTACACAACTATACACGTAGCTAGAAATTGTAGAAAATAGTTTTAAATAATTCGGAACGTCGGACTAATAGAAGCCTTCACATGTAGTAATAAAGTCTAATTCTGTATGCAGTAATGTTGGCACATAAAACCTTTACATCGGAGACAAAGAAAAATCAATAAAACCGCCAAAGCTTGACTTAAACAAAAATGTACTCATTTAAAAGAAAATCTTAACCACTATAAAATAAGGTTCAAAACAGGTGTGTTTCCATTGTGTGTGTACTGACTTACAAACTTATCCGTGCTGGTGGCAAAAAGGAGAACTAACTTTTTTATTATGGTAATGACGTGTAGTTTAACAGTTTCGTATAGACAGTGGCGACACGCCTATCGGCAACATTAATGTTGTCAGTCTCTAGCGGAGAAAATATCAAATAAATAATTTTTATTTCGTAATATAATGATATCTTACTTATATTTATTATTTAAACTAGTAGTAATAAGAACACGAAACGAAAAAAAATTCTCCATCTGCAATTTTAGTATTACGATAAGTATTATATTATTTGGACAGTTTATAAACGCGCAATAAGGAATTTCGATACATCCTGTTGTCGGCTCGTACTATTTTTTTTTTTTTTATACAACCAAGGTGGCAAGCAAGCGTGCGGCCCGCCTGATGGTAAGCAGTCACCGCAGCCTATAGACGCTAGCAATACTAGAAGAATCACTAGCGCGTTGCCGACCCTTAAGACATTAGATATTAAGTCTTTGTGTCCAGTAATTTCACCAGCTACAGTGCCCTTCACGCCGGAACACAGCAATGCTTACACACTGCTGCTTGGCGGCAGAATATCTGACACTGCGGTGGTACCTACCTGGACGGTTCCTTGCACAAGGAACCTACCACCTAGTAATTTGAAATAGAGCGACAGCTGTCTCCGTAGCTCTATTTTCGTGACCACTTTTCGGGTCGTGACAGCTAATCTAGTTGGTATAGTATATCGATGATTTGACCACACAACTTAAAACAAAACTAAGAATATGCTACAAAAAACTGCGTGGAGTCAAAAAAAGGCTCTGTCTGAGCACTTTGCTGCGCCATAAAGACTATGAGGCAGCGCTGTTATTTTGACAGCACCTTTAAAAAGAGGTGACGTCACGTTTATCTTTTCGTTAAATTTAGTATTGCATTGCATGTTACGTGGCATGTTGTGTTGCTAATAATCTGTACGCGGCTTTACAGAGATCGCTATGCGAGAAAAGTCTTTACGTACCATAGCAAAAGACATCGATATAATATATAAACTAGATTTGGTGTCACGGTTCAAAAAGTGGTAGCGAGAAATAGCGCCCTTGTGTCGCTATTTCTTTACAAGCCACATCCTGACAAATTTATTTTTTCCGATAGGAGTGTCGCTACTGTCTATATGAAACTGTCAAACTACACGTAATTATCATAATAGAAATGTTAGTTCACGTTTCCGGCACCAGCACAGATAAGTTTGCAACCTCCGCGACCACATTTTAGATGTCATTTTGTTCGTGAATGTTTATCTAGTTTATATATTATATCGATGGCAAAAGAGTTAAAAATTGTATGCAGATATTTGCGAGGAGGGCGAAGTGCGGGCGCGTGTTTTGCGATTGGCCGCGGAACAGCAGGAGTTGAGACGGCGAGCGGCCACCAGCGCCGCCGACCGCCTGCGCAGCGCGCGTCGCTCATCCTCCACCGCCAGTACTAGCAGGTACCCACCCCGCACACACATGCTCTCACAAACACATAAAGATACGCACACAGACATTTATGTCTAGGTCAGCCATACTCAACCTGCAGCCCACTAGCCTTTTCTATGCGGCCCGAAGTCTAGTACAGTATTTTTATACAACAGTAGTATTTTATTGATATGTGTACAAAAGTAATGCAAAAAATGTCGGTCGAATAAGGTTCGAATGAATAAATGTTCATTTCACTTGCTTTCTCTCGTAAAATAGCGCGCACACAGAATTTAAGTAAAGAAATGTCTTCAATTAGTGAAAAGTCCCTTAATTTTTAAATAAATGCTATAGTTCATATATGCGATTTATTGTAATTTAATATATTTAGGGTAGTTATAATTAAACATACAATTTGGGCTAGATTATTGCGGCCCGCAGACTAAGGCTACCTGTCCACCGGAGCGGAGCGAGGCAGCGTAGCGGAGAAACGGTGAAATATTAACCAATAAGATTGCACAAAAAAGAGGAGCGGAGATTTTGTGCAATCTTATTGGTTAATATTTCACCGTTTCTCCGCTCTGCTGCCTCGCTCCGCTCCGGTGGACAGGCAGCCTAAAGCAGAAGCGACTATGCGGCCCGCAGGGTAAAGCCGAAGCAACTATGAGGCCCAGGAGTAAAAAAGGTTGAGTACGGCTGGTCTAGGTCGTCAGAAACGCGCCGCAGCGCAGTCAGCGGCATGTATTGTTAGACCCTAGACCCAACGTTAACTAGACAATGTAACATTCTACAATCGTTATCGCTAATATAAAGTATAAAAATATATGAGAATGACATAAGTCAACGAAAAATCACATGACATATTATAGGGAATTCACACTGTTAGCGAATGAAGAAATAGATTCGCTATGAAGCGATTGCATCTGGTCTAGACCCTCTGGGCCTGGAGTGCAATAAGCGCTCGCCTTCTCTTGTTCGGTGAAGCGGTAGTCCGAAAATGAAACTCACACAATCACATGTACTATCGCGGACACGAACGGTGTACTAGTTTTCAATCATAATCGTTTGAATAATATTACATGCGCTTACCCCGCCCGCACGTATTTCGGGCTGGCTTGTGCATTCGATTGTCCTAAAGGTGGTAATCGGGAGAGTGTACACTAACAGTCGCAAACAAACACGCTCACAAACGCACAATGCCAGTGCCGTTTACTGTATTTGCAGTGGACGCTTCTCCTCCATCGGCAGCACCAGCAGCACAAAATACTGAGAGTACAGAAGGCAAGCTCATGTATGTACTCTCGCGGTCACGAACGGTGTACCACCTTAAGGACGATAATCGCTTGCACGAGCCGGCCCAAAATACATGCGGGCAGGGTAAGCGCACGGAACGTCGTTCAAACGATTTTGATGGTACAGCGTTGGTGTCCGCGGTAGTACCTCGCTTTTCATACCTACGCTCGGCGGTCGCTAGCGTTATCAACTCTGGCGTATGCCAAAAAACTGTGGCGACTAGAACCTCTTTGCCACTTGTTGTATTTTCTATGTCTTTTGAATAGCGAACAGCTCAGTTTAGAACGTGCTGTCTGAATAGTATTTGACACATTCTTTGTTATGACTTAGCAGTGTCAACAGCTAAACACATTCATGTTATAAATCTAGTGAAGAACAGTCGTGCAGTTTATAGACAAATAGTCATTGTACGTATAGTTAGTGATCGCGGAATCACTAGTCCTAATGTAAACGATCAGTTCCTTCAGTGCTTTACAGGTCAAATAAATGTTTTGAAACCTCTACGGATTTAATTATTTGAAGCGGATATACAATGAAGGGTCAACCGACCCTCATCTGGTGACCCCGACGTGGTTCAAACATGTCCACATCGACATCGTCGGCCCGCTTCCTCACTCTAACGGTCATAATTACTGCCTCACCGCGATTGACAGGTTCACGCGGTGGCCGGAAGCTTGGCCGATGACATCCATCACTGCCGAAGAAGTCGCAGACACCTTCGTGAACGGCTGGGTGTCTCGCTTCGGCGTTCCCAGTATTTTAACATCGGATCAGGGACGCCAATTCGAATCATGCCTCTTTCAGCGCCTTATGTGTGTTTGCGCGACCAAGAGGATTCGTACCACCAGCTACCACCCATGCGCAAACGGCATGGTCGAGCGGTTGCACCGCCAGCTTAAGGCGGCTTTAATGTGCCATGCTGAAACGTGGTCGAAGGCACTGCCATTTGTTCTCCTTGGTATGAGATCGGCTTTTAAAGAGGATATCAAATCTTCTTCAGCCGAGCTCGTGTATGGCGAATCGTTACGTTTGCCAGGAGAGTTCCTTGTTCCCGCCGATGCCTCGGGTAGCCCTGATTCGATCAATGATTTTGTATCAGATCTTAAGAAGCGAATGGAAGCAATGCGTCCAGTCGAAGCTTCGAATCATGCACGTCCAGCAATTTTCGTTTTCAAAGAGTTAGCATCAGCGTCTCACGTCTGGCTACGGGACGATACCGTTAGGCGTTCACTTCAACCACCGTACTCCGGTCCATACAGGGTAATTAGGCGTAAGGACAAAACCTTAACCTTAGATGTTAAGGGGCGTGAAGTTACAGTTAGCATCGATCGCGTTAAGCCTGCTTTTATTGAGGCTGATTTAGAGATAGGGCATCACGAGTTGCCAGCCTCGCGAGGATCAATGTTGGACGGTCCAGCTAGTGTTCCGTCGAGCAACGATTCGGATCATCCGTTCGTTGAGCTTGCTCCGCCAGCTTCCTTTTCCCCTCCTGCCCCCATTGTCACTCGGTCCGGTCGTAAAGTTAGGTTTAGAGAAATTCTTGATTTATAATTTAATTTCAGGCTCCTGCCCCATGTTTGGGGGGGGTTTCCTCTCTGCGTGGGGGGGTGATGTGGCGACTAGAACCTCTTTGCCACTTGTTGTATTTTCTATGTCTTTTGAATAGCGAACAGCTCAGTTTAGAACGTGCTGTCTGAATAGTATTTGACACATTCTTTGTTATGACTTAGCAGTGTCAACAGCTAAACACATTCATGTTATAAATCTAGTGAAGAACAGTCGTGCAGTTTATAGACAAATAGTCATTGTACGTATAGTTAGTGATCGCGGAATCACTAGTCCTAATGTAAACGATCAGTTCCTTCAGTGCTTTACAGGTCAAATAAATGTTTTGAAACCTCTACGGATTTAATTATTTGAAGCGGATATACAATGAAGGGTCAACCGACCCTCAAAACTATTGTGATAGTGGCACTCCTATCTAGTGTTTTTGATTGATTGTTGAGAATAAAATAGGAAGAACGGAAGACGAGTGTTTGAAGCGGACAGCATTCGCGCTCGCACTAAACCGAGATATACCGAGATATCGTGTCCGTGAGCGAGTGAGAGCCCGTTGTATGAAGCTTGCCTTCTGTACTCTCAGTATTTTGTGCCAGCAGTTTTCCTGCCCCGTAGGGAGAGCCATGCACACGCAGGAAAACATGCTCGTTATCAAAATCAGTCCACTGCTGGACATAGGCAAAGTCACGCCACTGAGCCTGGTCTTTGGCACTCCTTTTCCAGTTCTGTTGCTCTGCGAATATCGTCAATCCATAAGAAAACATAGCAGGTTTTACTAGGTGTTAGGTTTCTTGTCTAGGGAACCGTCGAGGTAGCACCGCAGTGTCAGATATTCTACTGCTAAACAGCAGTGTGTAAGCATTGCTGAGTTCCTGCGTGAAGGGCACTGTAGCTGGTGAAATTACCGGACACAAAGACTCACTGCCGCACTCACAGACATCAATTAACTAATCGCGAACAAGTAATTTTTTTTGTAATATATTTATTTCGACTCTCCGAGTCTCTTATGATTATCTTTTAGTATTAATTACGAGATTATATCTACTCACTATCCGCGTATTAAGTAGGTACCTATTGGTTTCGGAAGTCGAAATAATCCATTTTCAAAATATGACAATCACAATTAACTATAATTGACGTTTGTAGGTGCGGCAGTTAATATCTAATGTTTTAAGGGTCGGCAACGCTCTAGTGATTCTTCTGGTGTTGCTGGCGTATATAGGCTGCGGTGACTGCGTACCATCAGGTGGGCCGCACGCTTGCTTGCCACCTTGGTAGTATAAAAAAACAGCACAGCAATTGAAACGTGTTTTCAAAAAAATTGTACATCATATTTTAAAATACAACAATTTATTGTTCCATCAGGGTGCGATCTGTAAGGCGAACATCATTAAGAGAGAAACAGCTAACGGCGAAGGCAGATGTACGCGGCGAAGCTAGGCTTCGCGAGACCTTTGACTCTGCGGTCGACGACGAGTTACAGGTCAGACTACAGCACTACTATCATGCCATTTCTATTTACAAATTGAGTAGGAACGCTTAAGGAAATTACAATAAGTCCTTACAGTAGAGGCTTGATTATCCAGGCCTTAGGTTTTGCGGTATCCAGATTTCCAACGGCAAGCATCTTTGCAGTCTAATTCCTGAAATGCAAGAAGATTATAAGTAAACTTATGAGCAGAAAACCATGCAGTTTTATGCGAAAGCATTTCAAAACCTGGAAATAGCTTTTAGATGGTTACAAAACCGAAAAAACATGGCAATGTACTATCGCGGTCACGAACTCTGGACCGGTTTGTGATCAAAATCGTTTGAAAGATGTTACCCCGCACGCGCGTATTATGGACCAGCTCGTGCTAACGATTATAGTCCTGAAGGTGGTACAAGGTTCATGACTGCGACCGTACCTAAGGGACAAAAATACGCAGACGACGAAGTTTGTTTTTCTAGAGTTAATATGTGATACACCGCTTCTCTTTCTACATGCAGTTCGTCGGATTTTTGTAAGACAGGTCTCATAGCCACTTACAAGAGCTCGCGTTCATTCGAACAAACCGCAACGGTAGGTACTGACTCGAGCAGCCTTTGAGGACTACTCATGAATCACCTTGTTACGCATATACAGACGTCAGGCTTTGTGTGTGTATAGTATTAATACTGCACACGATTGGTGTATTGTTTTTATTAATAGCAATTATTTGACTACGTGAACGAATTATTCTTTTGAATAATGGTCATAAGATCCATGACCATTCTTCAAAAGAATATTTCGTTCAACCGCCTGCTCAAATTGGAGCAATGACTGGGAAAGTAACTTGGTATACTTAAGATACCACCCCTCCATTTATTCCATTCGCTATTAACACATAAACGCTTCTTACATAGCGTCCTTGTTTGTTTTTGTCTTGTTAGCAATCTAGAGTTCTTTAACATTTACGACTACATCACTACTTATCACCAACTGGCTTAATCTAGAAATTATATTAATTTTAATCCTGACCAATGGCGCTGTCCTATCCAATTGTATTTACTTAGAGGAAGAATCCCTAGAGAGATGGATACTTTCATTCTCATTCACACAAGAAAATAATGCGTTTATGTAGGTTACATGTGATCGAAAAAACAGAGCATATGATTTTTTGTCCTTCAGCGTGTGTTCAGCATCTGTCGCGAACTCGAAGAAAACCGCACCGACGACGGTGCAGTTTACTTTTGGAGTTTTTTCGGTCACGATCTAGCTTTGGTGTTTTTAAATTTAATTGCACTGAGAAATATTGTCTAAAGTACATAATAGCCGCATTTGAATAAATATCCATAACGTGTGTTTCATGTACGAATGCTAATTTTCTGTCCTTATCGGCGGCACGCTAGTTAGATGTCTTGTCATATTCTGTCTACGTATCCAGCTATGTGTTCCCGAAACAGGATAACTGACTGCCTACTGAAAAGCGACCAAGAAGGAAAAAGACAACACCCCCTCCGATCTGTCTTTGTTGGAGTAATTTTGTTCTGTGTGTCTTTTACACTACAGGTGCCACGCGACCCCACGAACAATAATTGTTGTCGTCTGTGCAAGTGTTTTTTTTTTATCAAATGATGTCTTTTTCTTAAATGGGGGGTTCTTTTTATTTCTGTGGCTCAAAATATTCTTATATAGACCGTAAGTTCATAGACATAGATAGATAGAGTAATATATTTTTTAAATAATTTTATGCAGACCGTAGATTATATATTAAGAATAGAGTACGCGTTTGTCTATAGCGTCCCTTAAACAAAGCGTAGGCAGATTTTTCTATAAGAGGTAGGTAAATTGAACTATTTAAAGTTATATTATAAGAGTTATATTTATATGTAAGTGATAAGTAGTTATCTTCTCGTCCGAAATACCGCAGTGCCTGAAGACGAAGGTTTTTAACCAGTGTGTGTTGCCAGTGATGACATATGGTACTGAGACGTGGTCTCTAACGGCTGGCCTTTTAGAGAAGTTCAGAGTCACACAACGAGTCATGGAGAGAGCTATGCTCGGAGTTTCATTGCGCGACAGAATCCGAAATGTGGAGATTCGCCGAAGAACCCAGGTCACCGACATAGCTCTCAGAATCTGCATGTTGAAGTGGCAATGGGCAGGCCACATCGCTCGAAGAACCGATAACCGTTGGGGAAGAAAGGTTCTCGAGTGGCGACCACGAACCGGAAGACGCAGCGTAGGCAGGCCTCCCACTAGGTGGACAGACGACATTGTGCGCGTCGCAGGTAACCGGTGGATGCAAATAGCCAATTGTCGTTCATTGTGGCGTTCTAAGGGGGAGGCCGATAACCGTTGGGGAAGAAAGGTTCTCGAGTGGCGACCACGAACCGGAAGACGCAGCGTTGGCAGGCCTCCCACTAGGTGGACAGACGACATTGTGCGCGTCGCAGGTAACCGGTGGATGCAAATAGCCAATTGTCGTTCATTGTGGAGTTCTAAGGGGGAGGCCTATGTTCAGCAGTGGACGTCTTCCGGCTGATGATGATGATGATGATAAGTAGTGCTGGGTTTGATCTATCACAATCGCAAATGACGATAAACAGCTGACGGTATAGTACCTGTTGTCGTGTACCTGATATTTATGTATTTTGATGTTCTTACTCGTGGCTACATGTTCTTACTTGAATTAAACATTCTATAGTACCTACTTGTACTGATTCATATTATAAGATGCAGACAGTACTCTAGTTATGCAAATTCTTTAATTGAATAGATCCATTGTCCAATTAAGGAGCGCAGAAAGAGCGGAATAAAAAAATACCTATTCAAATTGCGAAAAAAAAAACACTTTCCTCGAGACCGAATACAATTAAACGACTGTCTGCACGCAACATTGAAGAATCGCTATTAACATAATAAACGTTAATCACGTGTTCTTAACCATTTAAATTCCCACGTCATAATGTCCGTCGATATTAATATTCAGCTTTCGACTTTCGCGAGGTAAATACTATGTGAAAAACTGTAGCAGTTTTGTAAGAATTAGAAGGGAAACAATATTAGAATTTCCCTGTGGTTCCGTCAAATAATATTTTTTATAAGGGTATTGATAAGAAAGCATTGAATGGCGTCTCCTGCGAGTGTTATACTCTATCTACACACTACATAAACATCTTCACAAAACATGACTTTGCTTTTTTGATTGACGTCTCTTGCCGATGTCTTTAAACGAAATTGGGTGTATAAGGTATGACATACTACTATACTATACGTCTACTCCAAAAATCCCGGCCTAAGCCTACATACGTGTATACTTACTTACTACATAGTAACGGGCAGCTCTACTGTAATCTTTGCGACCGAATTTATAAGACTAAGTTCGGTTTCACCAGTTACCGCTCTCATGCTAGGTCTGTACATTGACAGGGTGTCGCCGTCGACGGATACGTCTGGGAGGACATCATCTCTACCGCAGTGTCAGATATTCTGCTGTAAACTAAATCCCCATATCATTTATGTCTACAAATCTGAGATCGGTTTAACATTGTGTAGGTTTTCGGATTTGCGATCTCCACTCAAAACTTGTTTCTCCACCGGTTATAAGCACAGTATCATTGCACATTTCATAGCAACCGGTAACAAATAAAACACAATAAGGAATCCTAAAATTAACACCCACTAACCGTGAAAGGGAAATCCACACTGTGATACTACATGTATGACACGCGTCCGCATTGTAGTAAATACTGTTTCGCGTATTGATTGTGTAACAAACATGTAACTCATCTATTAGATACGGCAGTTTCGAGACTAAACCTATAGGACGTAAAATATCAATTTTGCAAATGTCCACGTATTCAAAATGTCCATCATCATCATCATCAGCCGGAAGACGACCACTGCTGAACATAGGGGGAGGCCCCTTAGAACGCCACAATGAACGACAATTGGCTATTTAGTCCGGTCAATTTAGACAAGAAAATAGTGATAAAATAAAGAAAATTCCGACAGACCCAAATCTTCGTAGATACCTTAGGTTTACCACAAGGAATAAAGTGTCAAAAGTCCCAAGCAGTCTCATGTGTGCTAAGGGACTTATACGGGGCCCAAGGTCAAAATTTTAGGTTTTTTGGATTTTTCTCGAAAACGGTAAGTTTTATCGAAAAAGTACTTCAGAGCAAAGTTGTAGATCTTAAAATTCTCTATAAAAATGGTCCTAATGATTTTTTCTCTAAGACCCACTATTTCCCAGATATTGCGCTTGTAAAAATCACGTTCTACATAATATGCACACATTTCCACACCACCTGTGAAATAGTGTACTCGGCGCGTTTTATTAACGTGGTATCCCCGGTAGGCCTATTCCACGAACCTTTATGAGGTTATTTTCAGGAACAATAATTATTTAATAGTATGAAGATTATTGATATGGGTTACTGAGTTTAACTGTCGTTCTAACTTTTTTTTATTACTTTAATCTGACTCATACTCTTCATATTCAACTTCAACAATCATGTTTTCTTCAATTTCTTCTTGTTCTTATTCTTCTCCTTCCTGTTGATGAATGCTTAGAAATTGTTCAAATGAAGATGAATCAGTTGTCTCTGCATCAAAATCACATGAATCTTCCTCTCTTGTATTTAATTGAACATTTGAGCAAGAGACACCTTGGCAATTGGTACACGCTGGAGAACACTGCAACCCTACTTTTTTACAGCCACATTTGGCACCACAACCTTTCTTGCAATTGCAAAAAATAGTGTTAAGAAGTTTTTCTGGACCAGGGGGCAGTAAAGTTCGAATCGGTTCCAAAGTATTATTTATCAATTTCCAACCCCAGTCTTCAGGGTTCAGTTCATTGCCTTGACATGTCTGAACTTGATAGTATACTCGAAACAAATGTTTAGTAGCAGATGCCGATGTTGGAGGAAGACAAGATAGTTGTACTTGCTTTTTGTTTCGTGTATTTTTTACAAATGTTAAATATCTGTACGTATCTATGCAATCAATTTTTTTTGGAGCCCCATAAACCGCAAGAAGAAACCGAATTCCTTTAGTAATTAGTATTTGAGGTGAAGAATTAATTTCTGTAAATACTTTTACGCAGTCAATCAAATCTTTTTTTTTTTCAAATAATTTTAATACTGAATTTTTGTCCCTTCTAAACATTATAACGTCTTTTTGATGCAGAGATTGAAGTTTTCCGGGTGTATGATTTTCTGCAATCCACGTGAATTGTAACGGACTTTTGGCTTCTTAAATAATCAGCAAACTCATCACTCGCGACACTTGCATCCATTAAAGTTGGCATTCCACGACTGACCACAACAGTTTCATCTTCAGTCAAAACTTTATTACAAATAAAGCAAAATTGTGACATATTTTTTTAAATATTGATCAGCACTAACTACAATAGTAGACGCTTGTAATAAATACGTATAGTCACTCGAACTGCTCGTTCAACACTAAAAGAAGCAGGTATACGTGAACGACACCACACGGACAAAAGAATAGGCAGATGTTATTCAAGTAGAGGGGATTCGGTAAGGGACCGGCGGTCTTTTTAGAGTATATTTTCTTAGAATAGTATAATGTATACATAAAAGGAGACACGAGTAGGCATTTTTGCTTGCTTGAGTACCTAAATATGTATATACGTGGCATATGTGTGCATACTATGTAGAACATGATTCTTACAAGCGCAATATCTGGGAAATAGTGGGTCTTAGAGAAAAAATCATTAGGACCATTTTTATAGAGAATTTTAAGGTCAACAACTTTGCTCCGAAGTAATTTTCGATAAAACTTACCGTTTTCGAGAAAAATCCAAAAAACCTAAAATTTTGACCTTGGGCCCCGAATAAGTCCCTTAGCGCACATGGGACTGATTGACACTTTATTCCTTGTGGTAAACCTAAGGTCTCTACGAAGATTTGGCTCTGTCGGAATGTTCTTTATTTCAATTGTCTAAATTGACCGGACTAATTTGCATCCACCGTTTACCTGCGACGCGCACAATGTCGTCTGTCCACCTAGTGGGAGGCCTGCCTACGCTGCGTCTTCCGGTTCGTGGTCGGCACTCGAGAACCTTTCTTCCCCAACGGTTATCAGTTCTTCGAGTGATGTGGCCTGCCCATTGCCACTTCAACTTATAGATTCTGAGAGCTATGTCGGTAACCTTAGTTCTTCGGCGAATCTTCACATTTCGGAATCTGTCGCGCAAAGAAACTCCGATCATAGCTCTCTCCATGTCCAATACTGTCAAATTTTACAGAAATGTTCATATAAATATTACTTGGAGTGATAAAAACTATTGCCAATTAAGTTTTTGTATACTTACGTCGCAAAACGTTTTTATAGTTAATACTAACTACCCGTGTCCCCATTGGGATTTCCTATTGTGAAATCGACCTCATCGATTTCAATAACCTTTTCTTAGTGTTCCTCTTCAAGATCCATCGGCTTATCTTCATAAACCGGTGATTCTTGAGGCTGATGTTTTATCTGCCAGTCAGTTCGTTTTATATAGTAGTACTAATTGCAAAACTGATCTAAGTAAAAGTGTACCATGTACATTATCCGAATCCCTGAAGCGTGCGTGACTTATGTGGATACTTACACATTAAAAATACTAAACTATTTAATCACTTATTTTTAATTAACATCAAATTTTATATACCTTTATATGTTGCAGAATAATTTATTGTGTTAACTATTCACGGGATAGTATAAAAAACACCTTGAATGTATAATATAAATTATTTATTGGCGGAAGGCAAGCAAGTACATGGACGAACGGAATAGAAGAGAGTACATAAAAAGGTATTGCTATATTTAATTTAGGGTTACCATTATTTTAATAGAAAAAACACCCGATAATTTTTATGTTTGTTAACATAAGTTGGGCCGGCCAAAATGCCTTGAAATACAGAGTAGAGATATCTAATGTTACTTAATACAGAATATCTAAATTATGCTGAAATTACTTTGAAATATGAAACAATGTTCGAAATATGTATATAAATTACTGAAATGAATTTAAACAGTCTTAATAAAACTAAATTAAATTAATTTTAAATTATTTGAATTTTTACCTTAACTTGCCAAATTTAACATTAACCTATTTACTATAACTATCGGCTTAATTAGAAAATTATTTAAGCTGAAGTGACCTTTATTACAAAGTATGGGTGTACAATAAATACCCTTTTAGATAATGATTTATATCGAAGGTTTGAAATTAACACAACTAACTACTAACTAAAACTACGCTGTAATACAATACAAGCTACTAATAAGACCAGTTGATGGGAAACTGCGTGACTAATTTTCCATGGGTAAAACAACCAGCTTTGTGATTGCTCTTGTATGCAATTTGCCATCAGCTGTTCTGATCTCTACGATTCTAACTTTATTATCTAATCCAACAAATACTTTATAAATTCTGCCAATTGGCCATTGCATAGGTGGTGTGTTTTCATTACGAAGCAACACCAGCATGCCCTCCTTTATATTAGGATACTCCTTAAACCACTTGGTACGCTTATTTATAAGTGAAAGGTACTCGTTAGACCACGCCTTCCAGAAATGTTGTCGCACCTGCTCACAACACCTCCAAAGCCGCAATCTGTTAGCAGGGATGTCTGTCAAATTTGGCTCTGGGTAAGACGTTGGCGCACAACCGATGAGGAAATGGCCTGGCGTCAAGTATGAATAATCAGATGTATCCTGAGACAGAGGTACTAACGGTCTTGAATTTAAAATTGATTCTATGCGACACAATATAGAATTAAATTGTTCATAAGTGAAAGTTTTGAAGCCGGTGACTCTCTTTAAGAAATATTTAGCGGATTTAACGGCTGATTCCCACAAACCTCCGTGATGCGGACTGTATGCAGGTATGAATTTAAATTGTATGCCCTTGTGGGCAGCAAAATATTGAACCTTGCCTTGAAAATTTGTGTCATTATGCAATTGGTAGAGCTCACGCAATTTATTATTTGCACCTTTCAGCGTTGAAGCATTGTCACAATGTATGACAGATGGCAGGCCCCTGCGGGAAATGAATCGGCCCAAGGCTGACAAGAATGTCTCTGTGGTCATGTCTGAAACAAGCTCCAGATGCACAGCCTTGACGGTGAAGGAAACAAATACGACAACATATCCTTTCGAGACTGAACTGCGTCTTAATGTAGACTGTTTTACATCAAAAGGCCCACAGTAGTCTAAGCCTACTTCATCGAAAACAAATTTAGTGGGGGTTACTCTTTCCCGTGGGAGAGAGCCCATCAGCTATTTAGCACTTTCAGCCTTTTGTCTGGTGCAAACAATACATTTATGAATTACAGATTTTATTTCTCGTATTCCATTTACAATATGGAAATTTTGTGACAAACTACTAAATAAAATTTTAAATCCAGCATGTAACAATGATATATGTTCATTTTGTATTATTATTCTTGTAAGGTGACATTTATTAGGCAAAATGACTGGGAATTTTCTTGCAAAAGAAAAGTCTGAGTTATGGAGCCTGCCGCCAACGCGGAGCCAACCATCTGTGTCAATGAAAGGATGTAAAGATTTCAAATTTGTAGTTATTTGTTTGTCAAGCTGCAAGGATTTTATTTCCTCACTAAAATGGATACTTTGAACATTTTTTATCGCTATGCTTAAGGCATGCTTCAATTCATTTACAGAAAAATTGCCAGACACAGTAGCAATACGCTTACATTTATTTATAAATCTTAGAACATAACAAATTATTCGTTGCATTTTGTGAACATTTGAAAATTTTGTAAACAATGAAAATACATGCTGATCAGCATCTACGGAGTGATTGACATTTTCATAACTATCCGGTATGGGAAACTGTTGCAATGGTAATTCAACAGTTGAAGTATAAAAGTTACAACTACTTTCACAATGCAGATATTCAGGGCCTTGCCACCACAATTCATTTTGATATAATTCTTGAGGACTAGCGCCTCTGGACAATATGTCAGCTGGGTTAAAAATACCTGGCGTGTGATACCATGACATACCTGCTGTTTTATTATTGATTTCCTTGACTCTATTAGCAATATATGGCGGTAAATTATTTAAATTGGAATTCAACCAACCTAAAACAATTTTTGAATCTGTGAATAGGTTTATGCATTTAATACTAGGTAATACCTTTGAAACTTTGAATATAAGCTTAGCTAAAAGTAACGCGCCATTCAACTCAAGCCTGGGTATGGTTAACTTAGAATTCAAAGGGGCAATTTTTGATTTAGAGCACAGTAAGTATGCATGGTATTTACCGGATACTTTTACCTTTAAATAAATATTACAGCCCATAGCGTCGGCTGAAGCATCACAATATGCAAATAGGGTAAGTTCGTCTGCATCAGACAGTTGAACATAGCGTGGAATTACAATGTCATTCATATTTGAAATTTCATTTTGAAATTTTGACCATACTTTACATAATGCAGCTGGCAAGGGATCATCCCAATTAAGGTTTTGTTGCCAGATCTGCTGAAGTATTATTTTTGCTCTTACAGTAATAGGACCTGCAAATCCTAGGGGGTCAAAAAATTTACTAACTGAGCTCAAGACGGTCCTCTTTGTAGGTAATTCAGGAGAAGTAACCATGGACCCACTCATTTTGAATACATCATCCCTCGCGTCATATGAAAGGCCTAAAGTTTTTACTACAAATTTGTCCTGATCTAGATCACGTTGTAAAAAACCTAGTTTATTCTGTGGAATATCTGATAGCAGCTCAGTGTTATTGGAACACCACTTGTGCAACTCAAAACCACCCTGAATCATCAACTGAGCCAGCTCATTTTTTAATAGCTCGGCTTGCCCATAGCTAGAAGCCCCGCATAATATGTCATCGATATAACTCGAGGTCATAATAGCCTGGCTTGCAAGGGGGTATGTATGCTCAAACCTTTTTGCCAACTCGACTAAACATCTGGTTGCCAAAAAGGCAGAACTCTTGAGCCCATAGGTGAGGGTCTGCAGCTCTAAGCATTGGAGAGGTTGTTCCTGTCTGTCTCTCCACAGAATATTTTGAAGCACCCTATGCTGTGGATGTACATTAATTTGACGATACATATGTCTTATGTCACACATTAACACAAACTTGTGCGTACGAAATTGAATTAATATATGAAATAATTGATTTTGTACTACTGGCCCATTGCATTGAATCTCATTTAAGCTAGGATTGTGGCCACTCTTAGCGCTACCATCGAAAACTACTCGCAATTTATTTGTAAGTTTATCATGACGCATAACTGCATGATGGGGTAAGAAGAATACTGGTTGACCATCAGGTGGGATATCATCCACATTTATTAATTTGGCATGGTGTAACTCTAAGTATTCATGTATAAAGCTAATGTATAATTTATGATATAATGGATCCTTAGAAAAGCGTTTTTCTAAGTTGTAAAATCGCTGCAAGGCTATTGCAAACGAATTTGATGTATTAATGTCACTTGGACTCAATTTGAGAGGTAGCATAACCTCAAAACGGTTGTTTTTTAAAGTGACAGACTCTTGAAACACTCTCTCACTATGAGCGTGCTCAGGTAAACTTCAAGGTAAACTTCTGGTACCTTTTCAGTTTCCCAAAACTTACTTACAATGTGATCCAAATCAGAGCTCTCTACTGCATGCAAACTCGTTGCTACGTTACAACAAGGAAATGAGTCACCTGAGATGATGTATCCAAACCTCGTGTTGAGCATGACTGGATCATTTGGACCGCCTTCAATTTTTCCATCCTGAATTACCCTGAAGAAGACGTCCGCCCCGAGGAGTAAATTTATTTGCCCTGAAACATTAAATTCAGTATCAGCGAGTGCTATATTTTTAGGTATCATAAGCCCTGAAATATTAAAACTCTTTTGTGGTAATGGAGTAGTAATTTTATCAACAATTGAACAAGTTACATTCATGTTAAAGTCCTGCGTTAATGAATGTACAGTGATATTCACAGCCTTATTAATTTGGTTCACATGATCACCCAATGTGAGCACATGTTTTTCATGAGTGAACGTCTGCAGAGATAATTTGTTAGCTAATTGACTTGTGCAAAATGATGTTTGACTACCTGAGTCAAGAAGCCCCCGCACAAGAACCTTATTACCATCTGCATTTGGTACTAATAATTTAACTGTTGGCAACAAAACCCTATTTTGAGGTGTCCTATAAGCATGCAAACTCACCGTTTCGCTTTTCTTTGCATCGCCATTGCCATCTACATGGAGCAAAGTATTGTGATCTTTGGCCTTACAAACAGTACACTTAAATTGATAACGACACTTATTGGAATGTAAACCTAAACATATATAACAATGCTTATGCTTATTAACATGCTCAAGCCTCTTTTCAACGGACATAAGTACAAACTTAGGACATTTATGTAACCTGTGTTCTTGATTTACACAAATATTACAAGACTTTGAGGCATGTGATTGACTAGAGCTTACAACACCAGCCAAGGTTAAACTCTTTGGCTTTGATTTGTCACTAGGCATAGGGCTTGCCTCAATTGACATTGCCCGCTTATCTAAAAAGTCTAATAATTCATTTAAAGGCGGCAATGAAGACGAATAATCCTTTTCAGAGTGGAACAGGCGAACAGTCAAGGGATCTAATTTGCGAATAATAATGCTTAACAGAATGGCATCCCACTGATCAACTGGTTGTTTTAAATTCTGAAGCGCTGTAAGCTGCTGCCTTACACGAACAGTTATGTCCCTTAACTGCTGAGCCGTGCCACGCTGTATAGACGGCATATCAAGCAAAATGTTTACATGTGTGGAAATTAACAAAAATGGATTACAATATCTTTTATTTAGTAATTGAAGGGCAGTTTTATATGAGTCGTTACTTACAGGCAATCCTTCAATTATTTGCAGAGGCTCTCCCTTGAGCAAAGTCCTGAGATAGTATAACTTTTCGATTGGTGTAAGTTTACTGTCCTTGTCAATCACCGCTGTAAATAAATCCATCCAGGGCTGGAAAGCACTTACATCGCGCCCGTCATAATGCTGCAGATTGATGGCAGGCAATTTTAAATTTTTATCAGTAGCTACCTCGTCCTTTTGCGCGGACGCATTTGTTTTGTTTCTTTTTATCTTTGCACAGAGTCCAAAATATCTTTGTTCCATCGCATTAGACTCATCATCCTTTTCGTCTAAATAGATAATTTGCAATTGTATGTCCTGAAACTTTGCAAACTGCTCATTGAGGCAGCGCTGGCGAGATTCAATTTCTGCTTGATCCAGCTTGCCTATGTCATTAAAATAGGCCTCCAACCTTGTCAAGAACGATTTGCACTGACCTCTCGCTGCTCTCAGCCTTTTCAGTTCTTCTGCGGTGGACATCTTTGCCTTGTATTCGCTCTGGCTGTTATCGGAATCTGAGGATGTTGACATGGAGCGTAGCGGTATTTTATTAGAACCTCAATCTGTCACAATGAACCGGAACAACCACGATGTATTATAGAGAGAACGTGATAGAACGATCCAATACGGGTATAGTGCGAAAGAGCTAGCAATAGCTTCTGTTGCAATGCGTTGGTAATGCGTAGTTTAGACAAAATGGCTTCCTTTTATGGAAAATTTTCCGCACTGTAATGCTTTCACATGCACCTTATTATTGTTATGATCCTCTGGATATGATGCTGCTTCACCCGTATTCGCAAGCCTTCCTTGTATTTTGCACGAAATAGCCCTTTTTGCGCGAGGTTAAACTCAACGCGCAGTTGCGCACGCGGCCGGCACGCTGGTCTATTGCGACGTAGATTGCCTGAAAACGGACCGGCACTCGCGAACTCTGTAGTTTTTTGCAATAATATCGGCACCACTTGTTAACTATTCACGGGATAGTATAAAAAACACCTTGAATGTATAATATAAATTATTTATTGGCGGAAGGCAAGCAAGTACATGGACGAACGGAATAGAAGAGAGTACATAAAAAGGTATTGCTATATTTAATTTAGGGTTACCATTATTTTAATAGAAAAAACACCCGATAATTTTTATGTTTGTTAACAATTGTTTAAAGCAAAACATGTAATGAATTCGTTGCGTATAATCCGGATGGATTTTGAGGTTATCTCGATCTGGTATCTGAAACTTGTATTGCATAAACACTTACGCGTATCTTTACAATGGTATTAAATCGTTTCATAAGTTAACAAGCACATATGTATTAACGCCTCTGTATGAATTATTTTTCATCGAATTACACTATAAAGTTACTAGTTCAATCTAAGAAATCTAAAGATGAAGATAATTAAAACCCTCTTCATCGTAGGATATAACTGATATCCAACTATGAAATAGCAAAAACGTGGTACTGGAAGTAATAAAATACTTTCGCGAATTAATGCTTTACTTCCAAAATTATGTCTAAATTATGATACCTTTGTGGATCTTTTTGTTTGCACCTAGCATCCGTTACCTTTTGCAGTAAATTGATATACTTTACTGAAACAACTACGTCCAATTACCTTGAAACCGTATGCAGAAACGTTCTAAATTAATAATATTTTATTTTGAGCCAGCATTTGTACATAATTTCCACTGTCCTTTAAAATTGCTGCTCTCGCTGCTTTTTGCACTCCTGACATCATTAGATACAGGTAGATTGGACTGCAGCATCATTTAGTTGGAATTGGTTTGATTTGAAATTGGCATTGGTATCCAGTTATTGTGGAAATTGTATACTTAACGTTCTTACATAGATCTCTTTATAGACTAAAACCTTGCACTTCTATTATATATTTAGACATAATAGTTAATCGCCATGAGTAATGTGTACGTTAAAGATGTAACCGAGTAGTAGACGTTGAATTTTCTTCACCTCTGTGCGTTTTAATTGCTCATCAATTAGTATATGGGAGCCGCACGGCTTTACGTTCGTATAAACAGAAGGTATGTGGCGCAACCATCAGCCTCGTGCTGGATCTAATCGTGCAATTTCTTCACTGCGCCGGCTTGACGGATGCACATTGTGGATAGTTGAGGAGTTTCGACACTATTTACTTGACTTCCTCTACTTCAAGAACGCACTTGGCCAGCGTGGTGGACTATGGCCTAAACCCCTTCATCTCGAGGGGAGGCCCGTGCCCGACATAAACAAGGGCTGGTGTTATTATTATGTTTAATAGGCTCCGTTTCGTTCTGATCGCCTCAATATACTCGCTTTAATATTGTTATGATTTGTCGGTCGCCATTTATTTGCCTTGTCAGTTTAATTGGATCGGCAGATTGATATAATCTAATCCACTAGATATTGTGAGGTAATATCTTTTTAATACAGTTGCTCAAAAAGTGGCGTATTGCAGGGATGTATAGCGTTCGGGATGTAGGCTATTACGCACTAGTGCTTTTTCTTTACCTTTCCCGCACTCGTGCGTTTTCTTTCCCAACTGTCAAAATAATGTCTATTAAAAAGAGAAAAAAATAAATTACTAGTTTAAAAAACTAAAAATACACGCTTTTAGAAGGACTACTGCACTAAAAAGCAATAAATAAATTATCGAAACCGTTCTTTCTTTCTTTCTACCCCGAGCTTGTAATTTATGGATTATATTTATGTGTAAAGGCGTGGGGCGTTTTCTCTGTAAATGATTAGAAATGATTGTCATGTGAATACAAATACTTAGCGTTCTTGAAATTTGACAACAATGTTAAGCTGTTATTCAGAAAAGGCGCCCCACGCTTTTACACATAAATATAATCCATAAATTACAAGCTCGGGGTAGAAAGAAAGAAAGAACGGTTTCGATAATTTATTTATTGCTTTTTAGTGCAGTAGTCCTTCTAAAAGCGTGTATTTTTAGTTTTTTAAACTAGTAATTTATTTTATACTTTTTAGTCTTAAAAATATTTGCCTAAACTACGGATAAAATTAGCCCAAGTATTGATTTGTTCGTAGCTTGAATCGTAGGCAGGTTGTGGCAAATCATATTTTTACTAAACTTGGTATTACGCGTAGGTATCTGATTGAGCTTAACTCAACGAGTTTACTAGTAGCCGTTCCAGGGTTCCGTCACCCACCTTCCTGTTCCATCATCAGGTTATGATTATTGGGCAAAGTGAATAGGACTCTTTAATACAAATTAAATGAGTCCAAACTCGATGTGTTTACTAGTAGCCATTGCAGGGTTCTATCACCCACATTCCAGTTCCATCATCAGGCCCTCATTAATGAAATGGTCAAAGTGAAAAGAACTCTTTAAAACAAATCAAATGAGCCCACACTCGATGTGTTTACTAGTAGCCAATCCAGGGTTCCGTCACCTACCTTCCTAATCCATCATCAGGTCCTGATTAATGGTTAATGTGAAAAGAACTCTTTAAAACAAATCAAATGAACTCAAACTCGATGTGTTTACTAGTAGCCATTCCAGGGTTTCATGGCCCACCTTCCAGTTCCATCATCAGGTCCTCATTAATGGTCAAAGTGAAAAGAACTCTTTACAATAAATCAAATGAGCCCACACTCGATGTGTTTACTAGTAGCCAATCCAGGGTTCCGTCACCTACCTTCCTAATCCATCATCAGGTCCTGATTAATGGTTAATGTGAAAAGAACTCTTTAAAACAAATCAAATGAACTCAAACTCGATGTGTTTACTAGTATCCATTCCAGGGTTTCATGGCCCACCTTCCAGTTCCATCATCAGGTCCTCATTAATGGTCAAAGTGAAAAGAACTCTTTACAATAAATCAAATGAGTCCACACTCGATGTGTTTACTAGTAGCCAATCCAGGGTTCCGTCACCCACCTTCCTGTTCCATCATAAGGTCCTGAATAATGGTTAATGTGAAAAGAACTCTTTAAAACAAATCAAATGAACCCAAACTCGATGTGTTTACTAGTAGCCATTGCAGGGTTCCATCACCCACATTCCAGTTCCATCATCAGGCCCTCATTAATGGTCAAAGTGAAAATAACTCTTTAAAATAAATCAAATGAGCCCACACTCGATGTGTTTACTAGTAGCCAGTCCAGGGTTCCGTCACCCACCTTCCTGTTCCATCATCAGGTCCTGGATAATGGTTAATGTGAAAAGAACTCTTTAAAACAAATCAAATGAACCCAAACTCGATGTGTTTACTAGTAGCCATTCCAGGGTTCCGTTACCCACCTTCCTGTTCCATCATCAGGTCCTCATTAATGGTGAAGGTGAAAAGAACTCTTTAAAACAGATCAAATGAGCCCAAACTCGATGTGTTTACTAGTAACCAATCCAGGGTTCCGTCACCCACCTTCTCCAGTTCCACCATCAGGTCCTCATTAATGGTGAAGGTGAAAAGAACTCTTTAAAACAGATCAAATGAGCCCAAACTCGATGTGTTTACTAGTAACCAATCCAGGGTTCCGTCACCCACCTTCTCCAGTTCCACCATCAGGTCCTCATTAATGGTGAAGGTGAAAAGAACTCTTTAAAACAGATCAAATGAGCCCAAACTCGATGTGTTTACTAGTAACCAATCCAGGGTTCCGTCACCCACCTTCTCCAGTTCCACCATCAGTTCCTCATTAATAGTCAAAATGAAAAGAACTCTTTAAAACAAATCAAATGAACCCAAACTCGATTAGTTTACTAGTAGCCATCCAAGGGTTCTCTTATCCACCTTCGAGCCCCAGCATCAGATCAGCTCGATGATACCATATTAGTGTATTGTCACCGGTCCTTGATATATGTGCAAAATTTCAAATGTTTTGGACGTGTAGAAGTAGGTCAAAATTGCATCGCAAGATTCCGTTACCATCATACATACATAGTTACATACATACATACATACATACAGGTCAAGCTAATAAAAGCGTGTTAAAAACAACCGCGAAGTTTTTACTAAAAAGAATTCATAGAAGTTTTTACGATTCATTTCAATATCAGATTTGGCTGTATGGGCATATTTCCCTTTGCCTACCCAGAATGGATAAAGAAAACAAAAAACTGCTTATATTATTTTACGGTTGGCGCCATTTTCCAAAAAAATTCCTTGTACTTTGTTTGTTGTGAGTTTAGTTGCTTGTTGCACAAAATTAGTAATTTCGTTCGACGATATGTTTTTTGAATTAACACCACCCGAACTCAGTATAATTGCACAAAATGCTTCGGAGAACATTTTACCGGAAAAGTCAAAAAGTCGCTACATATCTACATACGACGAATTTATTGCGTGGAGAGAAGAGAAAAAAGCAAATAGTTTTTCAGAAAATGTTATGTTGGCATACTTCTCCGAACTCTCAGCAAAATTAAAACCTTCTACGTTATGGTCGAGGTTTTCGATGATAAAAAGTATGCTGAAAATAAGGAACAACGTGGATATAAGTGAATACCCAAAACTAAGTGCTTTCTTAAAACGACAATCAGACGGTTTTACAACTAAAAAGTCGAAAATATTAACATCTAATGAAGTGGAAAGGTTTTTGAACGAAGCTCCCGATGATCGTTATTTAGCCACAAAGGTACTTACCTAATTTATTAATAAGTACTTATATTTTTCTTTAGTATTCAGTTTACGAAATCGAAAAATACACTTTATATATTATTTTAAAAAATATTAATCAAATCCCTTTTGTAGGTTGCGCTGATTTTTGGTGTTGTTGGAGCTTGCCGCAGAGAGGAGTTAGCCAATATTACTTTAAAAGATATTGCAACCCATGGGAAAATGCTACTAATCAAAATTCCGAATACAAAAAATAAGATACCGAGAAGCTTTGTTGTTGAAGGAGATTTTCTTAGAATAGTGCAAAAATATATGATTCAGCGGTCCCAAAAAGCAAAAACCTACCGTTTTTTCCAAAATTATCAAAAAGGAAAGTGTACAACTCAAGCAATCGGGATAAACAAATTTGGTAATATGCCAAAAGAAATAGCTACATTTCTTGGTCTGCCGGATGCTGAGTGTTATACTGGGCACAGCTTCAGGAGGACCTCTGCTACATTATTGGCAGATTCGGGAGCCAATTTGACGTCCTTAAGGCGCTAATAACGGTGAAATGCCTGAATTCTTGTTATTTTAAGTTAAATGTTCACAAAAACTGTTGATTTAATCTGTATAGAAAAAATATAAAACGTTAGTTAAAGTTTCGATAAATACTTTTACTTGAATAAAAATTTATTTTTGATAACCACTTTTTAGGAAAAAAAGATCTAAAAAGGACCTATTTATGTCATAATTTGCAAATGTTCTCTAAAACCGCTCAAGCTATGGTGTTGGCGTTTACACAGGAAAAAAGGTCTTGAAAATACGAATGTCTTTACTTGAAAGATTTATTTTTATTCCGTATTTTACTAGAGAAATATCTATTTTTCCCAAAATTTCATACATCTGCGCAAGTATGCCTGCTCCGAGCTCTGATTCAGTCCGCTTCGCGGCGTTGTCGAGGGAGGACTGCACGTCGCTGTTGGAGCAATATTGTTTAACTTGTTTAATTTTTTAAAGAGTTTATGCGCATTTATAAATATTGAAATTAATAGAAGTACTTAGTTTAGTTAATATCTATACATTAGTAACGGTAAATATTTTTTTGGAAATAAATTAACTTTTTAAGTACGCAAAGACTAAGAAAACTATGCCAATGCATTGGGGCCGCCGGTGGGTGACGTCGGTTTGTGAATTCGGAACGGTCTTAAATACCGTAATTCATCACGGTTCCCTTGGAAGAGGGTCCCAGTTTTTAACAGACTTTAAAATTAAAAAAGGAGGTTATGTATTCGACGCGAATGTATTTAATAGGCACTATTAATAATAAAGAGAAACTCATAGACAGTCGTTATCCAATATGTGGCAATCGATCAGGTTAAGCAACGTTAGGCAAGGTCACTCCATAGATGGGTGACCGTTTAATGCCATTTGAATTAAGCGTCTCCGTGATTTGGAGGGCAAGTAAAAAGTGAGTCTTAGTTATTAACCGACTTTAAAAAAGGAGGTTATGTATTTAACACAAATGTATTTAATACTGACTTTTATTTTTGATTTTGACGGGCCCGTTGGTCTAGTGGTTAGTGACCCTGTCTGCTACCCAACAGGTCGTGGGTTCGATTCCCACCAAGTGTCTGGGTGTTATATCTATATAAGTATGTATTTACAAAAAAAAAGTATATATGTATAAGTATCAGTTGTCTGGTTTCCATAATACAGGCTCTGCCTAGTTTGGGATCAGATGACCGTGTGTGAATTATCCCAGGATATTATTATTATTATTACTATAAAAAAATGAGAAGCCCGTCATAGACAGTTGTTATCAATGTTTGGCAATCGTTCAGGTTAAGCAACGTTAGGCAAGGTCATAACATAGATGGGTGACCGTTTAATGCCTTTTGAAGTAAGCGTCTCAGTGCTTCGGAGGGCAAGTAAAAAGTGGGTACCAGTTTTTAACCGACTATAAAAAAGAAGGTTATGTATTCGACGCGAATGTATCTAATACTATTAAAAATAAGGAGCCACTCATAGACAGTTGTTATCAATGTGTGGCAATCGATAAGGTTAAGCAACGTTAGGCAAGGTCATTACATAGATGGGTGACCGTTTAATGCCATTTGAAGTAAGCGTCTCAGTGCTTCGGAAGGCAATAAAAAGTGGGTCCCAGTTTTTAACCGACTTTAAAAAAGTAGGTTATGTATTCAACACAAATGTATCTAATACTATAAAAAAATGAGAAGCCCGTCATAGACAATTGTTATCAATGTTTGGCAATTGATCAGGTTGAGCAACGTTAGACAAGGTCATTACATAGATGGGTGACCGTTTAATGCCATTTGAAGTAAGCGTCTCCGTGCTTCGGAGGGCAAGTAAAAAAGGAGGTTATGTATTCAACGCAAATGTATGCTATTAAAAATTAGCTAACGTAAAAGAGCTCGGGAGGCGCTGCGCGAGTCAGCTAGTATATAATATATCTTTTGTTCATAATATTTTTGTGTTCTATATTTAATGTTCTATTCATATTATCTAGAATTCTGTATATACAGGGTTACTGGTAAATATCACAGCAATCCGTTAAGGGTTTGTAGGAGAGATCATTTGCAAATATCAACCATTTTTGAATAATTTGACATTTTATAATTTGAAGATATCTGCGATATACAACTTCCAAAGTCTATGAAAAAAGTCAATTTATGATTATTAACCGACTTCTTTTATTCTCTGCTTGATGATACATACTTGCATGTATAATAATCAGACATGATTATTTATTATTATTGGTTAATAGTAAGTATTAGAAACTGCTGCACAATAGGAGTTATTAAAACACGAGTGTTTTAATGCTTAATTATGTGCAGTTTCAAACACTACTTTATCTAAACTCATGAAATACAATTTTATACCGCCAAACTACATTACAAAACATATAATACAGACAGAGGGAGCTCTGTTTCACACAGACGACGTGCTTTCTATACTATAGTTAAATTTGTTGTACCAAATAGTATGTAATCTGTGTGGAATACAATATACAATACAATATACAAATTTTTAGCGCGTGAAATGACGAATATAATTATTATCATACGATTAGCTGTATTCTCAAGTAAGTGACTGTAATTGTCTTATTGAGAATAAATGTCTTAAACCATGAATAAAATTCTATTCCAGTCTATAATATTATGGCACTCAATTCATTCAAATAAATCCATAGGGCATGCGTACAACTGGGTCCCACCCTCCCGATGAATGTATCGTGGCCTGCTGGATTAGATCGCGGACTACTAGATGACATTGCGGCCTACTAGATTGGCTTAAAAATATTTTGATATAGAAAAGTTTCTCTATTACAATATATTTTTAAGCAGATTTTAAGGCATCGTTTTGATCAAACGTTTTTTTTTACGATACACGTGTACCGTAAAAAACTATTTGATGTTTGTAAAGAGGCATTATGTATAAAATGTGTCATTAGAGTACTAGTTTTGAGTTCATAATTTGAATATTATGATATGAGTGTAGATAAAGGGTATTTAAACATTAAAATTATAAAATAAAGATGCTTAAAATGTTCCTCTTGTAACAATTTATGAAATAAATAATGAGAATAGTAAAATATAAAAAAGACCCCCGTGGGGTGTCCGGGTAAGAATAGCACCTACCCATCTCCTCTCGTTGGGTGTCCGTAAAAGGCGACTAAGGAAAAACTAGAAGAAAACTAGAACTAGTGGCAGCAGTCTTTTTATTGGATTACCTGCCACCTATACTGTGATCCCCAAGCCGCCTGCCAAGCGTGATGATAATGGCAACCACTCCCTTCTAAGGTAGAGGCCTATGTTCAGCAGTGGACGTTTCGGCTGCTGGATGATAAGAAAGACATTAAAGCAAATGAATTGCTAGGATTTGTACCCACGTCTAACATCACGTTATTACCTTAGTTAAGCTCATATACCACTGAGCCAGTTATACATAATATAGTACCGTCGCCAGAAACAAATATACTATTAGGAGATCAAGTCGAGAGCTGTAATGCAATAATCAAACCAGCCATGTCTATATTTATAAGAAAATTGAGACTTTAATACGTTGACATACAGTTCAAGTCCGTTTGAATCTGTATAAACATTAAGTTTTGGTGTCGTTTTTCATTGTTACAGTGTTACACTTTTTTCGGTCTTGCCCCTCAGCAGCCCATTTTTTTGTGTATAAAAAAATAAAATGTTTTTAGAACGGAGTTGCATGTGTATAAAGTGTGTCATTAGAGTACTTACTAGTTTTGCATTCATAATTTAAATATTACGATATGAGTATAGATAAAATTCATTACTTTAATGTTTTATATTTTTATATTTATTGTTAAGTACCTAACTAGACTTTGTAGTATGTATGTGTATACTTAATTCAGGCTAAAGTATAAATTAAACTTTTTTAATAAACCCCGACATGGGTGAACGAACTCTTAAAATGACTTTCCGGCGCCATTACTCTGATTGATGTCTGTCTAGTAATTACTCGGCAAGATTTAACTATCGATTTACAATTCGATGGATCCTACATTTTATGGAGCAGAGTTTCTGTTACCACCGTCCTGCTTGCTCCCATCCCCAGACTCTTATCATTATTTTTCTACATACTACTCATAGCAACCTATCCAATGCGTCTGCGTTTATTGGTGCAGAGATCCCGTGACTACCTTCCTGCTTCATCATCAGACCCTCGTCACCATTTTTCTAGCAACTACTCGTCGAGACATATCTGACGAGCCCAAATTCGGTGGGTCTGCGTTTATTTGTGCAGAGATCCTTTGGCCATCTTCCCGGTCCATCATCAGACCCTGATCATCATTTTCTAGCAACTACTCATCGAGACCAGCCCAACGAGCCTAAACACAGTATGTCTACGTTTATTGGTGCAGAGACCCTGTGACCACCTTCCTGCTCCATCATCAGACCCTGAATTCCATTCATCTAGCAACTACTCGTTGAGAACTATCCCACGAGCCCAAACTGAATGAGTCTTCGTTTATTGGGGCCTAGATCCTATTTCCACCTTCTTGCTGATCATCATCAGACCCTGGTGAAGGTTACCATTTTATTTAATATTATCGGATTTATATATGTACTAAATTTCAGATCTTTTGGACTTATAGAAATAATGAAAGATGTCTATATACGAAATATCCCTACCTCGACTCGGAAAAGAGCTGATGGTCTTCTAACAGCTGGACCGATTTTCATGTAACATAGTTAAGAACCATCTCGCTTAAACTAGCTTTAAAAAAACCGCATTCAAATCCATCCACTGGTTGGAGCTCTACGATGCCACAGCCAGCCATACAGAGAGACAGACACTTCCAGTCAGACATAGGTGTCAAAGTTATAACTCCCCTCGTTTTGGTCGGGGGTTTCAATTGGCCTTTGAATAGAACATTAAAAAAACAATAAAAAAAAACAAAAACAGCACTTCAATAGACAGCACACTAAAAAGTATAAAGTATTTTAAATATGATTAAAGTTGGTGTTAGTTGTACGTACAATCGCGGACGGAGTATTCAATCAAAATCGTTTGACAAACATTATGTGTGATTATCTCGTCCGCACGTATTTCGGGCCGGCTCGTGCAAGCGATTCTCGTCCTAAAGGTACCTACTGTATAAATTTAGCACCAAATAATTTTATATTTTTTAGTGACCTGTATACTGGTCGCGTTCATCATCATCATCAGCCGGAAGACGTCCACTGCTGAACATAGGCCTCCCCCTTAGAACGCCACAATGAACGACAATTGGCTATTTGCATCCATCGGTCGGGTTAATTTTTTTAAATAATTTATTAGTATTTTTTTCATTCATAAATCGTCGTGATGAACTTGGTATGATACCATTGTAGTAGATTAGTCTCACAAATAAAGAAACTCATTGAAATCGGTTCATATTCGTTAGAGTAGGTATAACGGAAGATGTCGATTTTATGGTTTTCACCAGTTAAATTCTTCCATATCGTTTATGTTCCTCCAAATTATTTTATCCGATCTGTATGAATCATAAATATCTATAACAAACAATCGGAATTGCATTGCATTGCATATCATGTATTCTCATACGTTCTTTAGACATAGGTTCATGCTCAGCTCACTCATACTAAACGCTCCCAAATACACACACTACAAAATGACAAATTGAACATATTTTTTACCTACTATACTTTATTTTACTAATACTACTAATTACTCTGTAAAACTATGTTGTTAGTAGGATAGTAGGTCCATTGTGCGGTGAGAGACCATCCGGTAGAAATGTACAATCGCAGTGTCAAAAATCATATAGTGTAAAGATTGCCTTGTTCCGGTGTGAATGGCACTGTAGCTGGTGAAATTAATGGGCTCAAGAGAATAACAGTTGTTTATAGGCAGACGTTTCGCTTACCATCAGGCGAACATCTTGCTATTCTCATCACTAGGTTGAATAAAGACATACTACCACTAGTTTGAATATTACACAATTTAAATTACTTAAACTGTGCATATAAAAAAAAAACACATCAAGCACAGACACTTGCATGATAGCCTACTGTAAGCTCCAGCAGCAAACCGTGCATTGGAATTAAAAACGTTTTAAATCGTGTGTACATGATAAGACTCAGTGATGCGTTACAATAATAGGCAATATCCTACTTAAAATGATTGTTCTCTCTGCATTTTCATATTCTTCGGACAAATTTAGACTTTGTGTAAGCAGTACCGAGTGAAATTGCTAGATGGCGTTGACGTCGGCGGCGGGGTTCCGCGGGATCGAATGCTCAAGGTCGTTCAGAGTTATTAAGGCCTTAAAGCGACTAGGAGGTTGGAAATCAGACAAAGTTGCAGAAGGCTATATTGCTGATTCATTAAACAACAAACTAGAAACTGGGAAAAAAATCACACGATCCATTAATTTAAAGTCCAGTCCGTCTCCTTCACATGCCAATACTGAAGAGAACATTCGTCCATCTACCGTCGTTGATAACGATAATTCATCAGATCCTATTCCATCAACTAGCAAACGCCAATGTTTAACACCTTTGACAAATATACATGAACAATCATACGAAATTAATAATAGTTTGTCTCAAACAGTAAATATGCAACCTAAAACTTCCCCAGTTACTATTAAAAACTGTACCAATTTCAAAGTACATGTGAATTATAACTTTTATAAGAAATAAATGATAAGTTAGTTGAGTTTGTTGTGTATTTTTATTATTTTATTAAGTTGCTTCGTTTTTTCGCAACTGTATTAAAAATAGTTGTTCAGTACACGTGCGGAACCGTCATTGCAACTTGTTCCGACTGTCAACCCTCGCCTTCGGCTGCGCCTCGGCTCGGGTAGACATTTGTCGGAACTCTTTGCAATGACAGGCTTTCCGCACTCGTAATGAAATATATTATTTCATCATACATCTCGAGAGTTTATCAATGCAACCTTCCAGTTAAGTATTTGTCTTTTGTTTCTTACATCGAAATAACTGAAAAAAATACGGCTTTGGCCACATTTCCTTTTGCTCCGAAAACATTTGATGAAACTAGATAAACAAATAAGGTATTTATAACGGGTGTAGTGTATCTTTTTAGCGTAGCAACGAGATTAAATATATCAGTGCATGCAGCTATCTTTTTAATAATGGTTTCCTGGCTTCGTTGAAATAGCAACACAATGACCCAAATTATTACCATTGCGGATGATCAATGTTCATCAAACAACATATCCCATGTTTTTGTTTGTTTTCCAATTAGAGCATTTACTCCATTACTCATAGCGTTGATACCGTAGCTTTCATGGCTAGCATACAGTAGCGTAGTTTCTTTTAAGGCCAATTGATTGCAAGATTGGACCAAATAATATTCGCTATTCATACCCTGAATCCAATATTGTTATCGCACCGTGGAATGGTGTGGTGATATTTTTTTAATATTTTCAGGTTGAATAATATTAATTTTATAGTTTCTAAGAAGGGTAGGCGATTCTGAATTTAGTAAGGTTACTAATGCTGTGGGGCTTAAGAACCATCGATAAACCCGTTTTACTCCTGGCACAGTGACATCTCTGACATAGAGTCTTTTCCCTTGTGGTACGTTAGTCTAATGCGCTTCCATTCACACTTTCCTGTGGCAGCTTGTGGTCAAGTACTATCTTATATTGAGTTAAAAAAATATATTCGTACGCCTTGGCATGCGTAGTCGTGCTAAGTAGCCCGGCTTGTGTACACGTCAGTTAGATGAATGATTTTTACACAGGACCGTTGTTCTTCTCGTAGAACGCACTTTCTCTGATTTCATCTCGGCTGTCTGCAATTAGCTGGACCCCACTAATTTGATACTTAAATTAATTAATCGGATTTTATAACGGCGTGAAATCTCACTGAAGTTATTGTTTGTGATTGATTTGTGAACTGATAAATGTAAGGTAGTTTTAGCAACGTTTTTACGCTATTTACTGACCGTCATTGCGCTTCAGTGATCGTAATACTATTAAGTATACATTGTGTTATTGAATCGGAAGCAATATAATTTTAAATGGAATTGATAAAAAAGCAAACAAAATTGTATTTCAATTCTTCTTTAATTCTTCTTTGTGGTTTCAATGGGAGGTTAACCTTAACCATTTTTTTTGTAGTTTTATGCTACTTCCGCTTAGTATTTTCGCTGTAGCGCAAAATGCTTTAAAAGATATGTTTACATTCTAAGAAATGGGGTTGAATCTCGCTGGAAATACGTGTTGTTGTTACGTAGGCGAGGGTAACACAGAAGAGCAGACAAAAAACAAAGATGTATCGGATGGGTTTGTAAAAAGTCTCCTGATCTGTCTCAGGTTCTCATTTTATTTCTTGCTTTCGCGTACAAAAAAGATTTTACATTTTTAATTGAATATTACTTTTGATTAATTAAAGCAAGCATGAGAGTAAAGAAAGAGCTGCTTACGTGAAACGCGCTACTTTTCCGCGCTAACCTGTCCACTACCATCTTCAATTATAAAATAATGGGTATTTTAACTGAGTATTTCAACATAAAAACACAGACTTTCAATAACGAATGTAAAATATCAGGGCATTGAAGCATCAATCATGTTGCATCGTCATTAACGCCGCCTCGAGGCATCCCGTTCCGGTGCGCGCTTTGATTGACTGACTAAACACTGCGATTCACAACTTTTCCAGCGATTTCCATTGCGCACGCGCCTTCGCTGCGCGCGCTTTCAGTGCGCAAAATTCGCGCTCATCGTATTTCTTATATTTTTTTTATAATCTCGATAATGCATTATGATATACAAAACACCTTCGAACTTCAACTCTTCCTTTATGGTGCTCTCATAAAGTGTTAACGAATTGTACTTTCAAAGGATTATTATGTGAAGTGATTCAAATATTTCGTGTGTTGTGCTACCATTCAGCGAATCGAAATCATGGCTTTGGATATTATGTTTTTAACTAACGACAATTTGCGACGGATACGCAAAGAGCCGCAGATTTTAGGGCTACGATATCGGGTACAGGCAATGATATTTTATACAATAGATATGCCATCGAAACGTGAAACGACGAAATTCACCCAAATTGGGTTAACTAGCAGTAAGTCACGCGTCGGTAAAATGTAACGAACCTGTCGTGTGCCTTTGAAAATAAAATGACTTCATGCGTATTCAGAAAATGCACAAAGTACCTATTGTACAAAAGTAAATAAAAAGGAAAGGATATCATACCGGAACTGTACATGGGTCCAAATTTTTGACGCGCATTAGTAGGGATATAATATATCTATGGTTTATATTATTATTGGATAAGAAAGGACCATGCCCATATTAGTATGGAGCTGAAATTCAGCAATGCCATGCAATGTCCAAATTGCAGCTCTATGTCATATGATAACTTTTTAACAGTATTTATATGGATATCTAGATTTAATGTCATATAAAGCACCGGTTCAAAAGATATTGGACATTAAACATGATAACTTCCTACTGGTTTTTTATACATTTTATCGTTTACAGACAGCATTGCTATTAGTTTTTCACTAGGAACTTCATGATCATCACATAAGCTAAGCCAGATCAGTGTTCTTTTATATACTTATCTGTATGTTATCAGATAATAAGTAAAGCAGTATATTATAATGCACCGATGATGTCATATAAAGCACCGATTCAAAAGATATTGGACATTAAACATGATAACTTCCTACTGGTTTTTTATACATTTTATCGTTTACAGACAGCATTGCTATTAGCTTTTCACTAGGAACTTCATGATCATCACAAAAGCTAAGCCAGATTAGTGTTCTTTTATATACTTATCTGTATGTTATCAGATAAACATGTCAGTTATTTGGAATTATCTAGTCTGTCTCCATTGTATAGTGTCAATATGTATGTGAAAACAATTTGGTTAAATACACTGGTACTGCAATGTCAACAGACCGTCTTTTTTTTTATCCAGCGCTTCATATGATTTAAAATTAACAACATAATTCTAGTTTTTATTTATTAGAGCAATCTTGTAATATATTTATCTGGACATTTCTGGGGCACAGATGGGCATTGTCCTTTGTTATTGTTACACACATACTCATAAAGGATGAAGGAACACACTAATGTCTCGATGTGACTAGCGGCCCATGGACAGGCGTGTCGCTTACCATCTAGCGAACGTCCTGCTATAGGCCGACCATTTAATACGCGTATCGCCTGAGGGGGTAGAAGGGAGCGAGGGGAGATGTTAGCGGATGGGTGAAAGGCGTGCGCGGAGCAGAGAGCTTACGTCAAGTGCGGCAGTGCGCTGGCTGTGCTCGCAGCGCGCGGGTGGTGTTTTTGTTACGGACGCTTGAAGATAAACGCACAAGGTATACGACTGCCAAGATAAATCTCAAGATGAATCGCTCTTCCAGTTTTGCGAACAAAATTAACAAGCAAGCTAAACAAATAGCATACAATGTATATTCCTTTTTTAAAGCCAGAAAACAAGATTCTGACTCCTCAAGCTACACAGACAGTGATGATGATTCAAGCGATATGAATATTAGTGATGAATAGTCCTATAAAAATTTTATCTGTAGTTAAATATTTCTTAAACGGAGTTAATTATTGTTTTATGATTTTGTACCTATGAAGCTATTATAAAATATTTGTAAAACTTAAAAATAAATACTTAAAAAAAAGATACTTATTATTTTATTCTTTACCAACAATGTCTATCTCGAGATAAATCTTTGGATTATTGACTCCGTGTGTAGCGTTACCCGCCCCCGCTCCCTTCTTACCGCGCAGGCGATACGCGAGTTAAACGGTCGGCCTATAGTCTCACCACAAACTTGCTTATGAAATTCTTATATTCACAGTTCCAGGTATATAGGAAGTGACAAAAACCAAATGTGGATAAGATACTGTTGGAAACAGAAAAAATATATACCTACTTCAATTTAAATAAACATACTAATCTTCTTAGGTGTTTTTTTTTCTACTAATGCAAAAAGATTATTTTATTTATGTTGTCTATTTAATAAGCCGACTTTAGCCTGTTGCTATAAAATCACCTGTATTTTGGGGGCCATTCATAGATGAACGTCACACGAATTTTATGATTCCGATAATCATCCCCCACCCTTTTTGTTAAAGGTTAGTGTGGCTAAAACATTAGTGTGGCTTTTTTGCAGTTGGGGAGAAAATCTTAAAAAAGTCTCCGTGCGGAGGCCTGGTTATCTGGAGTTTTAATTTTAACCCTCCCAGGCGGTCTTCATCGACGCTGAGAGAGGAAACTCTGGTCACTCCGTTCATACCTTGCCCAAATCTCACCAGCGCCCCTTGGTGGTAACACAACGCGTTGTTGCCCGCCTAGGGACAATCATCATCATCATCAGCCTACATTAGTCCACTGCTGGACATAGCCATCCCCCAAGGCACGCCACTGAGCCCGATCTTCGGCTCCCTCATCCCTCATCCAGTGCCTGCCAACCGCTCTGCGAATAACGTCACCTAGTCACAGGGCGTCCTACGCTACGCTTCCTGATTCGCGGTCTCCACTCCACAACCAGTTTACCCCAACGATCTTCGGTTCTTCGGCAAATATGACAAGTCCACTGCCACTTCAGCTGGTTAGGTAATCCTTTGAGCTATTTCGGTCACTTTGGTTCTCTGGCGAATTACTTCGTTCCGTATTCGATCCCTCAGAGAAACGCCCAGCATAGCTCTTTCCACAGTCCGCTGAGCGACTTTGAATCGGTGGACCTTGATTCGCACCGAGAGTGGCCACATCTCAACTCCGTATGCCATCACGAGTAGGACGCATTGATTAAAGACTTTTGTCTTTAAACATTGCGGTATCGGAGATGAAAAGACTTGACAAAGTTGCCGAATGCTGCCCAGCCTAGCTGTATTCTTCTTTTGACTTCCTTCTCAAAGTTTACTTAGTTATAGCGTCATTGTTACATTGGCCTACACGATGATGAAGTTTATGACTCCTCTTGACACACGTCACTCCCTTAAGTAGATATATTATACCTTAAGGTTCAGCAACTCACGCTTGTCTTCTCAAATTTCAGGGCCTATCCAACGGCGTGGAGAACGATCAGAACACTGCGAACATACCACAGGAATTCCCACACAAGCGTCTATCGAACGGTTCCACAACGTCTAACCAGAGCTACGATTCCACCACGGAATACGCAGTGGCAAAGCACTCGTTCAACCAACGCGCTGCACCTCGCCCGAGCGAAGGAAGCGACGGCTCCGACCTGCCATTCAGCCAACAAAAACCTACCAACCCACTGTTCGGAGTCAACGCCGCTTCACATTACGCGCCCGGAACGTTAACAACGCAGCACGAAGCGATCAACGAACAGAGCCATTACGATAGACAGCTACCTAACGGGGTGCGGAAAGCGCCCGAGGGCCAGGACGGTGACGTCACCAAGTCCGAGGACGCGCTAGACGGTAGGAAAGACCTGATTGTGAGCCCCAACCAGATCGCGATCAGTGATGGCGGCACCGCGACCTACACCACAGACAATAATGGTAAAATCAATGTTCATGTCACCGTCATGATTAACGCAGGTAATTATATGCATCCTTACGAAATCATTCGTAACGAGCACAATTAATTATTAAGCACATTTTTTCATAACAACTTTTTTATATGTAAAGATCTAACAGTCTGCACAGTGATGGTATAATGTGTAACGAAGTTGGGATTGTGCCGGTTGACGGAACTGAAAAATCGAGGATGCATATTGAGGCAAGCCGTCTCTGTAGTTAGTTGCATGGTAGTGCCGTGACGTCATTGTGTCTACTCTTACAGTGCTGTTCGTCTCTGGTTTATGTTAATTAAACGCATGCAGTTCTAAGACTATCACTTTACTCTTGTCTCGTTATGTATTTCACTTTCTAAATGTATTATTTTTGCGCCATGTAGATACAGTTGTTTATTACCCAATAAGCAATGTTTACTAACAGTGAAAGTAGCCCCGGAACACACACTGAGAATTAGTAACAAGTCGTTTAGGAAATTCTATTCAACCGTTTACGGTTGAATGAAATTTTAACGTACATAGATAGGAATCGTTCAGATGAAACCAGCCTCAAATAAAAAAAAATCATCATTCGAGTCCTTTCAGTCTTTTGGGAATCTACAATGCCACAGACAAATAGACATGGACATAGAAATTTATGTTTGTTACATACAAAAACATATTTCACTTTCAAAAGGTTCTCAATTTGCTTTTTTTTCTACTACTTGGCGGATTTGAATGTACGGGGTGTAAGGGACATCGTACCGAAAACCGATACCAGGGATCCAGTACATGATTCTGAACACTCTAGGTTTGAAATTTTTCATCGGCTTTTTCATGAATTTCCAAAAAAAAAACAATTTTTTTAAAATAAAATTAGTATAATACACACATCAAAAGTGTCTAGGGATCAACATATATTTTTGCAATAACTTTTCTCCTGATTGATATTAATTAAAATTTTCTTTAAGGATTCATCAAATAAAGTGTTTTCGTTTGTCACAGTAACGATAAACCAAGTCACCTTTGCATTAATAAAGAAATTTGCCATTTTCCTAATAAAGGGATTTTTGACATTTGAACCACTAACACAAAAGTTCGAAAAAAAGACTGAAATAACAGTTTTCTTTAAAATTTTATTGGGTAACTTAAACAATTAATAATCCGTGTTTCTACCGCGAACACTAACAACACAAGAACATCGGTTTGGCATACTCAAAATGAGTTCATCCAAATCACGCTGTGGAATGGCCGCCCATGTTCGTTGCAACAACAAAAAAAGGTCTTCTTGCGACTGGATACCCTCCATATTCGGCAGAGCTCTTCTCTGTAGCATATCCCATGCATGCTCAATCGGGTTCAAGTCTGGCGACTGAGCAGGCCAGGGCAGGACATTGATGTTAGCTGCGGCGAGAGTCTGTCTTACAACTCTTGCGGTGTGCGGTCGTGCATTATCATGCATTAACTGAAATAAGGGACCGATTTGCACTTGTAGAGGAACGATGACGTCTGATACAATCGTCTCAGCATAAATTTGAGCGTTGAGGTTGCCTCTGATCCAAATCAACTCAGTTCTTCCGCCGATCCAAATACCCGCCCATACCATGATGGTTCCACCACTATAAGGATGGACTTCCTGGCAGGATTTTAATCGCTGTTGGCGTCCAGGGGTTCTCCAGTGTCGTATACGTCTTGTATCCGGTCTCATACCAAAACGAGACTCATCAGAAAAGCACACGAAACGTCATTGTTCTTCTGCCCAATTTCTGTGTTCAAGAGCCCATTGATATCGAATCCTACGATTGTGCATTGCTATAGGTGGTACCCGTAGCGGTCTTCGGGAATGAAGGTTCACTTCATGCAAGCGGTTTCTGACTGTTTGGTCGCTAATTAAGTTCCCTGAAGAGTGATGAAGCCTCACGGCTAACATCATGGCAGTTATTGTTGGAGCTCTTCGAGTTAAGATTTGAATATATCGGTCTTGTCTCCGTGTGGTGCAGCGATACCGTCCTCCATGGCGCTCAGCCACGGTACCAGTGCTTCGGTAACGTGTCCAAAGTCGACTGATAACACTCTGACTTGTATTCAGAGCTAAAGCCACAGTACGTTGCCGGGAACCAGCTTCTATCATTCCCACGGCTCTGAGCATTTCTTCCCTGCTTAAATGACGTCGCCGCTCCATAATAACGTTGGTTTTAATCAGTAGTAGGGAAACAGTAGCACTAATAATGTCTTCAATGCGTTGTATGTTTTTATAGGGAAAATATTGACAGCTGATTTTCATCTTTTACTCGAATTTGATTCACAGTTCCTGATTCAAATTATGAAATGCACCAAAAAGGATCCATATAAATTTATAAAATCATAAATTTATTACAAAGCCACATCTCAATCTCAAGAAATCCGCTTAAAAATGCTTGATCCCTAGACACTTTTGATGTGTGTATCATTATTGGTATGATAATAAAGCATAATTTTAATTTAAAAACAATAAATTACTTATTTGTGGAAATTTATTTAATTATTTATTTATTATTTATGCACTAAAACAGTACATAGGCAATTAATTATTATTAATTTAGAAAATTAGCAATGTAATTTGAGAAATAAATATTATTCCGCATATATTCATTACATGCTCGAAAATTAATAAGTCAGTCATCTGTTTTCCATATAAATGGTTTGTGTAATGTTGTTGTAACAGACATTATTTGACATCTTAAAAAAAAAAATTCGGTACAATGTCCCTTACAATTCAATTTCATTTAGGGGTTGTCCATTAATCACGTGATGTTTTTAGCAACTTTTTAACCCCTCCCCCCCTCCTAGTGATATGTGGTGAGGTTTTAAACTAACCCCCCCCCCCCTCCCCCTACCCAAAATCACGTGTATTTTGTACAAACTATGTTGAAATTTTCGGAATATTATCTTTAAATACAGGTAACTGATTAAATGTTGAAGGGGAACTCGTTGCCGGCAACGGTGAGTCAAGGCCACGTGCCGCTGTTTGGTGTACAAATCGTGCATTCAACAAAAAATTAATACACGTGATGTCTCATTATACCCCTCCCCCCTCCTGGTGATATTTCGTGATTTTATCGGAACCCCTCCCCCCCATTCGAGCCTCACGTGATTAATGGAGGCCCCCTTACACCCGTTATGTATGTTTTTTATATGATAGTGTTATGTCTCTAGAGTAGCGCCATAGAAATTTTACCCTGATCTGATAAAGGGTATCGTAGTTAGAGCATTAGAAGTCCCAATCCGGCAAGAGAAGTCCGGTTTAGATGTATTAAAAAAAAACAAATAAAAAAAATAACACTACCCTCGAGTGATTACATGGCTGTGTTTCAGGGACGCTTGCAGACTTGAAGAAGCAAAGGGCGCAGATAAGAACGAACGGTAGCCCGGTGGAGAGCAACGTGACTTCAAACAATCACAGCCTGAACTCACTCTCGGAAGTGTCGAAGGACATGCCAGTGCAATTGAATCCCCTCAGCCTCTCCTCAAGCGCGGGGACCGTGCCCCGGTTCACGGGGAACACCAGTGAAGTGGTCGGAGACTCCCGTTCCCACAGGTGCTGTATTGTAATGTAAAAACATTCGTACCGAGAACGGAGTAATATTGTGATGTGCTATGTAAGTCTGATTGTCATTCCAAAAGAGTTTTTGAATAGTTTTGTCGATTGTAGCGGATTTACTTTCGAGTCGGTTCAACGCGAGTGTATTCTGGATTAGAATAAGAAATGTGTCTTAGATTAATGTGATTGATCAAGAATATGCTTAGGCGATTGCAATACAAACTTACCTAAAGGTTACATCGAGATTTAATTTTCCTCTACAATTTGAATGTTCTGCAGCATCCATGATTACGGGAGTACTGAGGTGTTGAAACTCCTTATTGACTTTTTCATAGTTATCCCGGTGTACTATCAGGCCTTGTCTATCATTTTTGTTAGTTATACATTATCTAGAGATCTTGCACCATACCTCAGTCCACTCGTGACCATAGGTGCTACATAAAGTTTGAAACTAGAGGTATGTAAGAATTGAAAACAACCCGCAGAATAACTTCTATTGAATAATGTCCCCGCTAATCTTTCTCCAGAACTATTTTTACAACATCCGCACTGAGTTATCTTAATCAAAGATAGTAAAATGTACAGAGATGCCACTCAGAAAAAGGGCATTGCTGAAAATCATTATACGGGGTGTAAGGGACATCGTACCGAAAACCGATACCAGGGATCCAGTACAGGATTTTGAACATTCCAGTGTTGAAATTTTTCATCGGCCTTTTCATGAATTTCCAAAAAAATGCCGTTTTTTTTAATAAAATTAGGATAACATCATTACTGGTATAATAATAAAGCCTAATTTCAATTTAAAAGCAATACATTACTTATTTGTGCAAAATTAGCAATCATCAGCAGCCGAAAAGTCCACTGCTGATCAAAGGTCTCTCCCTTAGAAGGGAGGGGTTGCCATATACTCAACGCTTGGCAGGCGGCTTGATTGAAATTAACAACGTAATTTGAAAAATATATATTATTCCGCACGTATTCATTACATGCTCAAAAATTAACAAGTTAGTCATTTTCCATATAAATGGTTTCTGTAATGTTGTAACGGACAATATGAGAAATCTTATAAAAAAGGTTTCGGTACGTAGTCCCTTACACACGTTATAATACGAAATAATAAGTAGGCTATCATAACGAAGTACAAAAGTTCATTAATGTACTGTCTTCGCCTGTACTAAGTTTCTCGTCCCGATGCAAACCGCAACCGACTCAAAGTTAATCCGCATTATACCCAGTTTCTAAACATTAACAGTCGTTTATATATTCTAAAGAGCTTAAGCTTTTTAAACAGGAGAGGGCAGAGTAGTCCGTTTAAAACACATTACAGCTCTGTAACTCTATAAGGAGTCGCTATATTGGCGACTAAAGAATCATAATACGTCCCTTTTCTGTCGACACGACGAAAAGGGGACGTATGTACTATGATTCTTTAGGCCCTAAAGAATCATATACCCTACAGTTTAGGGTACTTACACAGGCTCTTTCTCCTTATATTGATGTACTTATATGATTGATTAATCTAATAGATAAACCACGGGAAAAATGCTACAGAAATTGCAATAAATCTGTTGATGTATATTATTCCACTAGTCGAAGGTCGAATGACGTCCGGTAGAAGATCTAAAAGCTCATACAATACAATAAGAATTCACCGTCTTTAGACGTAGGTCTTAGGATTGTGGATAAAGATTACCATACGAGTTTTGATAGTAAAAGTATGCTGTGCCTTGAGTTGCGGGGATTACTTGTTTTATTTATATATGTATTTCTTTGTTATATGTATTTACAAACACACATACATACACACAAATAATGGCGATCACGCCACATAAAACCTCTATTGTAAAATACCCTCTAGCTATATATACAGCGTGTTAAAGTAACAGCACAAAACCTCAATACGCTTTTAATTTTTACTAAAACGAATTTTCCAAATTGTTTATATTTTCAAAAATTATCCTCGAAAGTATTTATATTTTTTTTCTATCATACATGACTATTCTGTTTGATGATAACTCTAGACTCATACATGTAGAAATCGATATCGTAATCGTATCGTAGGTATACGCTCGCTAGAGGTGTTTACTGTCGCCTGTGCTTTTATATACGGCATGATAAATAAATAAAAATATTAAAGATATAAACTATATTTAAAAAAATAGGTTTACTCAATTCAGCCTTCGATTCTGAACAAACTCGATTCGGCTATTGCGATAATTCTTTAACACGTTGTATTAGAAGCGCAATCTATACTGTACTAAAACTACTTTTACCATCAAAACGTTTTATTTTTGGTAATTTAATGATGCCCAGATTTTGCCATTTTTGCTCACCAACCGAGGACTTGCCAATGGCCGTTGAGTAGTGTGATAGATAAGCTAAAGCTCAACAATATTTTTTTTTAGAGATAATGAACTATTCAGCGCGTATTAGACGCGAATTCTATTGTTGCAGTTATAACGTAAGTATTTACTGTCCTATAACACGCCTTAAACATTCCGATGTTCCGTTGTTGTTGAGATTTGTATATAAATTATTATAATATATTAGAGGTGGTATGATTGAATGTCAGTAGAAATAATATCGTTTTAATGTTATCTTCCAATGTTACATGATATGCATAATAATTAATAAAACTAATATCACTAAACCGCGACTATACATGCGTTACTGTTGACAGCCTACAATAAATACTGTAGATATAAATACACTACATATACATATATACATACTAGATATATAATATACAAGATTGGATTTCCATCGCATTTATCTAATCTACAGTTACTATTGTATGCTATCGCCACTGTTATTATAATATAGTGTAATTATTTAATCTGTATTTATTGATTGTAAGTGCCTCGACTATTGGTCTATCTTGCTTGTCTATGTCAAACATAGTAAATTATAAATGAGTAACTATTATTTATTTAAAACTAACTAATAAATTATTCAAAATAATTATTAAGTAAATTAATGGTTCACTAAATAGTTTAAATATTATTTATATTTATAATACTGTATCAATGTTCTGTCAATGTCTTTGTTCAGGAATGGGAAACCTGTGGTTCTCTACGTATAAAGGCGGTACTTACTACAATCCTATATCAAGTTGATTCATGTCTCATATATATATCAAACCAAGATGCGCTGTAAAATGATACAAATATAATAATGAATAGTGTGTTTCTGGGTATACCGGGTGTCGATTTAATCACCTGAAATTTTCATTTGGGATGCTACTGTCCACCATATAGGTACTATATTTAAAGGTTTGCCATCCCTGCACTGGAAGAACTTAGCTGCGATAAATGCCTTAGTTTTGTTGGACCACTGTTATGGCAATAAAATAATATCAGTAGATGTATATATAAACTTTACATATATAGTTCTTAAAATAATAAATATATACTAAAATTCCGTGTTCTTACGCACACGTTGTATGTAATTTTAAAATTTCACCTTTAATTTTCATGTCATTCAAACTTATAATAACTAAATTCTATCTGCGTTAAATGTATATCATTTTACATAATTAAACAAATTGTGGCCATTTTAAAACATTGATTTAAAATTATTCCATACGTACTCTTGCGGTCAGAGAATGCTTAGGTACCACCGTAAGGGTTATTATTGCTTGCATATTACTGTTTTATAAAGAGCTTATGACCACAACGTGAGAATAGAACACTGGTGATCATTTTCTGACTGCGGGGATACGTGTCTAAAAAAATAGTACAGAATAATATATTTTTTTCTGAATTTAGAGTCGAACTGTGACATAAGACTGGATTTGTTATGTAGTTATTAAATATATTAGTGTCGACCGAACGCGTGTGCGGAAATATATGATTTTTTTTACAAATAAATCGTGAGTGTCTATTTAAATTTACTAGATTTTTGTCAACTATAACTACTCTACAAAGGATTTTAAACCTTACACATATTATGGTGAAAGATTTAAAATAACTTAAGTACATTTCTTGGAGCTCGGTAGTTGCGTACGCGCGTCGGTTTTACTATGTGTAATACAGCTGTTTGTTGATGGAGCGAGGGGGGCCACGGCATTCGTGCTGTTTTGTTTGTTTCACTGCACCGTACATTACATAGATGCATGCAAATCTCTAATCTCGATCCGAAAAGGAAATATTTGCACCGCTGCGTTGCTATAAATTGGGAAAAATATACATAAAATATATTAATAAAATTCACTGACAGTCCCGAGAAAATCGATGAAAATCAAAATCGAGATCGATAAAATCGATGATTTTTAGCATGCTTAGTCATAATTACGCTCGCTGGCCCACGGATATTTCTTGCTTGCTAACCGTGATTGATTGATTGTTCGAGCGAAAGTTTGACTATGCACATGAGATATGTACTTTACTTATACCTCAATGCCACAATGGCTATGCACCATAAACTAGTAACTAGTTAATACTTGTTATTTCTGCCAATTGGAAAGGATCCCTAAAAGTCTGGTTAAATTCTTAAGATTTACAGAAGGCCGCGTTTGCATCGTATGTAATGTACGGCCGAAACTCGAGTGCCTTTTTATTATTTTTTTAGCGTTAATACTCAATTTGTGCCAATATTTTAATTTTTATATTTTAATTCCGAGCGCAAATTTTATTTACAAATACTTACTGCGGAAATGTGTGTGGAAGTTGCAGGTTAGATGACTCAAACATGCAAGCTGCAATGTTAGCACTGTTCGCGTTAGCCATCGATATACTATACCAACTAGATTAGCTGTCACGACCCGAAAAGTGGTCACGAAAATAGAGCTACGGAGACGGCTGTCGCTCTATTTCAAATTAGTACGAGCCGACAACAGGATGTATCGAAATTCCTTATTGCGCGTTTATAAACTGTCCAAATAATATAATACTTATCGTAATACTAAAATTGCAGATGGAGAATTTTTTTTTCGTTTCGTGTTCTTATTACTACTAGTTTAAATAATAAATATAAGTAAGATATCATTATAATACGAAATAAAAATTATTTATTTGATATTTTCTCCGCTAGTAGTTCGCAACTGCCATGCCGAGACTGACAAAATTAATGTTGCCGATAGGCGTGTCGCCACTGTCTATACGAAACTGTTAAACTACACGTCATTATCATAATAAAAAAGTTAGTTCTCATTTTTGCCACCAGCACGGATAAGTTTGTAAGTCAGTACACACACAGTGGAAACACACCTGTTTTGAACCTTATTTTATAGTGGTTAAGATTTTCTTTTAAATGAGTACATTTTTGTTTAAGTCAAAACAACTACTTTTTTTCGTATAGCTTTGGCGGTTTTATTGATTTTTCTTTGTCTCCGATGTAAAGGTTTTATGTGCCAACATTACTGCATACAGAATTAGACTTTATTACAACATGTGAAGGCTTCTATTATTGAAGACGTTCCGAATTATTTAAAACTATTTTCTACAATTTCTAGCTACGTGTATAGTTGTGTAAGTATATGTAACCGTGACCACATTTTCGATGTCATTTTGTTCGTGACAGCTAATCTAGTTGGTATAGTATATCGATGGCGTTAGCAAACAATTTTTGATTTCCATTTTTATATAGAGTGGTAACCCTTATATTTAATTAAATACCCCCAAGGACTATACGGTCTAATAACTAACCCATTATAAAATAATTTTGTAATATTAAATAAAAGTCCAGTGTTCACTGTTTGTGCTAAGTATACTTGATTGAATGTGACATATTAACATTCCTTTGTATATCGACTATATTTACAGTTATACATTATATTGTAAGCGTGTTGGTTTTGTATTTATATCTTACCGCCGCACTCACAAACACCAATTAACTTTAATTCCAATTAAGTCACTTTTTAAAATCTATTTATTTCGACTGTCGGAGCCGTTTACGATTAATTTCGATTATTGAACACGAGATAATTGATATCTCTACTCACTATTTGCGTATTAAGTATTAATGGGCTTCGAGTGTCGAACTAATACGTTTTTAAAAAATGGATTAATGTTCATTAAGTTTATTTGAAGTTTGTAGGTTCGGCAGTTAGATGTCATCATTCGTTTCCATCCATTAGAAATTCATTCGTCCATTTCTTAGTCATTAGAATAATACTACAAAACTATTTGGTAGATTTTAATCTTCCGTACTTATAAAGTACTTAGTGTATGTTATATCGCGCGAAATCTGTTATGTATATTAAAAGTCACTAAATATTACTTACAAATAGACCAAGAAAGCAATATCAAATCACTTCATATTTTATTTTATTTATTTTTTAACAGTATTATTTTAAATGCATTTTACCGACGGCATTTAGTGATACACAAAGTATTTGTTAATTTCATTACAGCAGCTACTTTAAAAGTACATTATGAAATAAAAATTAATGTCTATACATATATTAAATTGGTTCCAAACTTAATGTTCTATTAATGTTGATAATTTGTCGGTTGTGATGGATCATCTTGCCTATATACATTGCATTGGATAATGTCAGGATTCGACTTTTAGTAAAAAAATAAAATTGAGTGTAGTAAGTACTAGGATCATCTTGGTCAAGAAGAAAAATCAAGCAGATTTTATTAAACATAATGATACTGTAGTCAAATGGCCAGACACGTGCCGTTTGTAAAAAAATATAAAAGAATGAGAACAAAATATAGAACTTGCCATTTATTATGTACTTAATTAATTAAAATTTGCATCGATATAATATATAAACTAGATAAACATTCACGAACAAAATGACATCTAAAATGTGGTCGCGGAGGTTGCAAACTTATCTGTGCTGGTGGCGGAAACGTCAACTATCATTCCTATTATGATAATTACGTGTAGTTTGACAGTTTCATATAGACAGTAGCGACACTCCTATCGGCAAAAATAAATTTGTCAAGATGTGGCTTGTAAAGAAATAGCAACACAAGGGCGCTATTTCTCGCTACCACTTTTTGAACCGTGACACCAAATCTAGTTTATATATTATATCGATGAAAATTTGGAATAAAATAATTTGAAAGCGATGTCAGTTTTGCCTTGAAGTTTTTGAATAAAGAACTATGCCTGTTGATCTGATCCAACGTCTTTGGATTTCTTTGTCGTGCTTTCTTTTTTAAATTTATGTTTGACATTAATTTGACCGCGAAATCAAAACATATTGGATTGGATCAATTGGAACATTGGCGGTTAATGACATTTTTTATTTATTTTCATAAATATAATGTGTTTTGTAAATACCTATCGGGGTTATTCTGGATATACGTACATTTTCGAATAAACCATTGTATCATATTGATTGTTTATAAGGGTGTACAGAGGGTAGCTTATGTTCAACTTTGTATATAATTTAGATTTTAATTATTAGTCACTTGTTATTATACTATTGATGACAGAGTAACGTCACAGGCAACCAATGTGTCAAATAAGTGTTCTTTTACATTTTGAATTTATAGTCAGCCAGCATCACATTACGTGGTTTTGTTAAAAAAAAAACTATAAAATTACTGCCTAGTTATTTGCATTGCTATTTCTGTGTTCTAAATTTGATACCAGTATTAAAAATATAATAACATTACAATAATGTCAATATTCTATTGTACTTGCCGTCTCCATCTTGCCCTTGGAAATGTACAGTACCTAAATCGCTTGCTTAACAGGTTTTTCTTCTATGTTGTTTATTCTCAATATTTTATTTTTATTATTTTATTGTTTATTACCCTTCAGAATTTAATAACGGTCAAAGCTAGATAGGGCTTATAAGGTGAATTAATTTTAAACGTTATTCTATAAGCACATACTTTGGTTAATCACAATGCGGCTTGTTTAATCGCAAGCCGTTTGTTTTTCCAAAAAAAAAAAAACAAATACTAGTGCTAACGAGGTCTTATTTACGTGAATACTACACATTGAAATCAAACTACTTTTTATTGCGGTTTACTGCGTAGATCGGCCCAACAATAATAACTAAAAAAGACCTAAGGGTACACCGGCATAATTGTGACATAAGGACGTTCAACATCTCAGTCCTCCCGTGACCATGGGTGCTGCAAAGCATTCGAAACGTCGGGATAGTAAAATCTAAAATAAACCATGATAAAATCCGTAAAAGTAGATTAATTTCAATTGTACTAACTATATTGCAGCTTAATTAAATACTATATAGTCCTGTCAGCGGCCGTTATGTTTATATTTAGAAATGAATAAAATCATATCTTTTAATACCTCATGGTTGGGCCCATATTTGTCAAATATAATTTTATATAATCTAGCTCATTCCTATTAAAACCCTTAAAAAGTGTCATATCAAACTCAATTCTTTACTATACGTAGATAATTGTGTATTTTCAGTATGTATTTAATCTTTATAAGGCAATGTTCAATGTGATTTACTATAAAAATAAAATTATTTTGTGACGTTATTCAAGGATATGTTAATTATATTAAATAAAACAGTTTCAAGAATTTCTGCTAGCGTAGCGTATTTGAAGGATACCGCACGTTTTTGGTATACGCATAATAAATTAAGCGGTTTTGAGTGTGCTATGTTAGCAGTTAAACCAGCGGTATTGTACGATGGTACAAACTTTGGCAGCCGTACGAAAGAATAACTTTTGTCAGTTTTACGAAAGTATAACTTTGGCAGCTGTACGGCTGGTACGACTTTGACAGCTGTAGAAATAAAGTATAACTAACATCTGTACGATCGATGGTACGACTTTTATAGCTGTACGAAAGTATAACTGATAGCTGTGCGATGGTATAACATTGACAGCCGTGTGAAGATATAACTTTGACAGTTGCACGAAGGTACTGTCATTTATTTTAAGCTGTATCTTAGTACGATACCGCTGGTTAGGTATATCGCTTTATAACTAGACAAATGTCAATGTAGTCTTAATAACTGGAATTACACGTTTACCGCTCTTGTAGATATCGGTCCCTCTCTTCTCTACCCCAGATATGTAGAACAAACAAACCCAAACTTAAGTCCTTATCATTATTTTAAGAAGACTTTCACCTTCCTACCTTCAGATATGACGTTGACATTTGATCAGTTGTAAAATTAAGTTAGGTACTACTCTTGTCTCTGGTTAAATTGTACTTATAATCAAGGCTGGCGTTTTAGAACGCACCGTCCAAGTTGCGCGCGATATGCGTAGTACAACGCGATGTATGCACAAGCAATGCAAGTTCGTACTATTTATTTTATTGTATTATTTTGTTGAATGTAGGTCAAGCATGTCTCGTGCCATTTGAACGGAAAATGAAAATACAATTTTCTTGAAAATTTAATAAATCGTTGTTTTAATCGATTACCACTTTTTTCTTATTTAAAGTGTCACGTACCTACATAAAACGAATTTTTATACCTACCATTAAAGAGGGAGGGGGGGGGGGGGCTACAATCATCATCATCATTACGGAAGCCGGAAGACGTCCACTGTTGAACATAGGCCTCCCCTTTAGAACGCCACAATGAACGACAATTGGCTATTTGCTTCCATCGGTTACCTGCGACGCGAACAATGTCATCTGTCCACCTAGTGGGAGGCCTGCCAACGCTGCGTCTTCCGGTTCGTGGTCGCCACTTGAGAACCTTTCTTCCCCAACGGTTATCGGTTCTTCGAGCGATGTGGCCTGCCCGTTGCCACTTCAACTTGCAGATTCTGAGAGCTATGTCGGTGACCTTAGTTCTTCGGCGAATCTCCACATTTCGGATTCTGTCGCGCAAAGAAACTCCGAGCATTGCTCTCTCCATGGCTCGCGATTATTCCCAGTCGTCACCACTGGCAACGTTCCCACTGGTGACAAAGGGGAAAAAAAATCCCATTTGTCGCCAGTGGTGACGAATGAAACATTAAATTCCCAGTTGTTACCAGTGGCGACAATTGAGACTTTTAATTCCCAATTGTCGCCACTGAAATAAAAAAAAAACCTCAATCACCATCATCAATCAGATCGTCAGAGTTTATTTTTGGCATAGCAACATGCTGAGGCAGCATCTTTTTGGACCCGACACCTTTGGAATTTTTTTACTATGAATTTTTACCTACTTTGTTATTTTGAGTGTCAAATAAATGTATTTTCTTTCTTTCGTCGGAAGACGTCCACTGCTGAATATAGGGCCTATTCCCAGTAGTTTTAAATTTTGTTCTACATGTATGATTACGAGGGGAAAAAAATCCTACTAGTTCTACATGACGGAATGTGGAATGCATTAAATTTTTTTTTTCATTCCTAGTAGCTCTACACGATGACGTATTAGAAAATTGGAACTTTATTAGTGAGCAGAATACTTTTATTTTGTTCTCGTGGGGGTAACCTTCGATAAGTTCACCCGGTGGTAGTCAGCCAGGGTATATCGGATTAGTATCCACTAAAACTTTCGCGGCTGTTGCATCGGCACCTGAGAGACCATTATTCATGAGGGTTCCTTATGTGCTATGCTACCCTGGTACTTCTGGTATAAATTGAAGGTCACAATTGGATATCAAACACCAGACTTCACTTATGTAGTAACCTTCTAATTACCTGTCCTGCTCTAGTTGTAGGTACTTCTGGTATATACGAACCACAGGTACAAACTGATAACTAGGTACTTGATATCACAAAAGAGATGAAGCCTCTTTGTGCCCTCTGTTGTCCTAGTACTTCTGGTACAATAACGTCGTTGAGGTCATGACCCCCCCCCCCCCCCCCCCAATCCATATTCGTACACGGCAAAATTGGGTACCAGCTAGGGTGTCTAGGTACAAGACCAACGGGACCGTCAAATATGACCCCCCCCCCCCCAAATCGTCGGCTACGACCGGGCCTGGTGCGTGGTGGTTTGTATGCTCAGCTTGAGCATGTATCGTTCGGGACGCACGCATAAATGTACCGTCGTATGCCTCAGGTTGAGGCATGCGTGACGAACCATTCGACACGCACGCCTCGGATGTCTGTACGCGCCTTTACATTTTAGTCCCAAAATGCACTTAATAGGTAAGTACCTATTTTATGTAAGTGTATGTAGTAGGTAGTTACTACTTACTGTTGTGCACTGTCTGTTTTGTTTCGATCTAAGCCAAAAAATCCCGCCAAATTAAAAAAAAAACCGGACAAAAGTCAAAATGTCCGGACGAATCCAAATGGATGTTAAACCCTTTAACTTTAGTTTGGTGAACACGTGCACTGTATCATTGGATTTAACCAAAAAAACAATATTCTTAACCAGTAATCGAACCTTTTGATTCTGGACACAAAAAAACACACATTACTGTATCATTCCTCTACATAATAGTATCTCCGATGGTGTATCTATACCTACACCTTAACGCAAATTTATTATATTTTATATAACATAAACTAGTCGCTTTTGTAGGACCACAAAGCCTAGGTGCACCGTAGTATTAGATATTCTGCCGCCAAGCCGCCAAGTAACAGTGTGTAAACATTGCTGTGTTTTGGTGTAAAGGGCGCCAAAGGTATAGGTAGGTTAGTTTTTTACTCATCATAAGCTAGGGGTTGACTGCACTTCGGGGTGTGGACCCTAGGACGTGAGTACGGCAGCGACTTCGAAGAGGATGGCGGCGGCGGGGTCGCGACCCCCGTCTTCGTGAGTGCCGCGTCGGTTACCGGGGTCTACAATACGCCCCCCGGTGGTGGGCTCAAAGGCACTGAGGGGCTCCTGGTGCTGATCCCGCCACCGGAGAGCCCGTGGGTACCCTCTCATGTGCCGTCAGCCGCGGGGTTTTAGTGGATAAGAATCCCACATACCCTGGTCGAGCTCGACCTTTTGAAGGTTTCCGCCGCGAAAAAAAGCCTACACTATAGTTTTTTTTTTTGGGAATGATAGACGCTGATGGTTATTACACCTTCACCGGGCAAGGTCATGATCCAATAGGTAGGACCGACATTGGGTCTGGGGGGTCGAGCAATACGTGCTGTGGTCTGCGGCGCGGGTCTGAAGGACTAGGATCGTAATTGACGGCGGCGCCGATTAAAGGGTTCGGGTGGTAGGACGCGGTTTCAAAGTAGTGTTTTGACTCTTCTTTCAAGAACTTACGAAGGGGATCTAACTTGAAGTCGGAATGTAAGTCTACATTCCGCATGTACCACGGGGCACCGACAGCACGTCGGAGAAAACGATTCTGGATACGGGTGGAGGCGACGTGCGCGAAAACTACACTCGCGTAAGACTGATGGGGCGAATGCAGGCTTTGTATAATGTCAACTTTTTTCTAAGCGACATTTTACTGCGCTTTCAGAGAAGGGGATACAGACGACCTAGAACGAAAGCAGCGATTGAGGACGGACCGAATATGCAGGCCGAAAGTCCTGGCGGAGTCTAAGGTGACTCCAAGGTGCTTAACCTTCCTAGTCCAGGGGATAGGGCGGTCGAACAGGGAGATTGGAATTAGTCGTCTCTTGGGCTGAAGTCTTTCAGCGGAGAACATATTGCCGGATCCTCGGGAGAAATGCAGCATTCTTTTCTGGGTTCACGTCTATGCGCTACTTACGAAACCATTCGCCGAGGGCGTTGACTGCGACTTGAAGAGTACGCGTCAAATACGCGTATATTTCAATGGGAATAACAGAGAGCGGTGTCATCCGCGTAAAAAGCAAGTTATCGTTAAGCAAGGAATATCGTTTGTGAACGGACTGAACAGAAGGGTTGAGAGCACAGACAGAGTCCTGGGGGACTCCGGCCTGCAAATAATGGGGAGAAGAATACTTACCGTACCTTTGATCGATTTATCGCGTACCTTCGACCCGGTATCGAAAAGTACGATTTGAGAGAAAGTCTTATGATGAGTACGAGCCTATCGGGCACATCTAGCTGGAAGAGCTTGTAGATCAGGCCGTAGTGCCAGACCTTGTCGACTTATTGAAGACACCCACATTATTATCGGACGGGAAAGCCGACGCAGGCAATCTGTTCCAATCCTTAACCGTCCTTAATATACATGAAGAAGCAAATCGTTTTGTTTTACTAAACATGAATTAAGCATCGATATAAATGGACTTAAGTACCTACATATAGCAGGTATTTCAAAATTTTGTTTATGACGGGCGGTATAACTGGATAGTTAGGCCTTCCACTATCTTTTTAATTTTGATATGCACAATATCATACTAAGTATGTAGGTATACATAGTATGATATTGTGCATATCAAAATTCACCGTTCATAATTGCCATTAGGTGAAGTTAAATGCGTCGAGTTATATAATATACTTACCTATAAGTATAATGAACAAGATCTTATATAGTGTACTTAGGTCATATTATGTGGGTAGTAGACAATATTTTTGCATTAATTAGAACCATTAGTTTTTCTATCAAAACTCAAACTCAAAACTCAAAAATAGTTTATTTCAAATAGGCTTAACGCTAGCACTTTTGAAAGGTCATGTATTTAAATATAATCTTAAATACTATAATGTGAAAATATTTCTTCAGCCTCTAGATAGAAAAAAATCGTAGAATCCGTTTCTGGCGTCGGAAAATTATTCTGAAAATGGGAATCGCTTGAAATCGGCACTTTTCTTACCATTATTTCGTGATATCGATTCGTCACGAGGCGGGCAATCCGCCGGCAACGCGTCAGACAGACGGCGCGCGGCCGTCGTTGCGGGCAAGGTTACGTCATGACGCGTACGCACGCACGCGTTGACACAGTGACACACAGTGTCATTTCGACACGTTTCACGAACTCCAAACCCACATGCACGAACGAATAAATTATATATATTTGTGAATAAATTACACGAAACGTGCCAAATCCTTTGCTATTCATTTTTATTTAGCATATCTTGCTTTAAAGTCGATGAACACAGCGCGACACTGTGGGTTGTTGGAAAGCGCTGAGAGGCATGCGGTGACAAGGTGATACCAGCCAGCCAGTGTTGGCTTATCTTGTGCCTTCTTGTTCGTCCATCCGCCAGTGCTCGCCGGACCGCCACATCACGTCGACGTGTCGCGGCCTCACTCTACACACCACTGCGATCTATATCACGCGGAATCTCATCGCGTACATCCAAAAATAATCTACAATAGTACAAATATCGCTCAAGTGACCTTCCTAATTATCGCAAAATAAGTCTGCAAGTTACCTCGACTTCCGTCTTGCATGCTGAGTTTAATTAGAAAATTCTGCACCATGAAACCACCAGTTAATGTAAGTATTTTCTTTTTTATTATTAATCAATATAAAAACATTTGATTATCACATACTGTGTATCTACTTAATTTACTTGTGTTGATGAATACACATGCGGTGCATATTTTTGACTTCATGTTTTTGGCTGGCTGATGCAATAACACTTTCAATTTCCATGTGCTTGTAATTAGGTCATTACTTAAATACCTGGTAAGTACGAGTATATGAAACTTGCATAAGTGGTATGAAAGAATAATTTATTATATGTTTATCATTATTTTATCTTTTTGTAATGTTCATCATGAATATTCGTGAACGGACCGTACCAAGCTGTGTGCGCAAGCAAGGGGTTAATTAATCATGTGCGAATCGTCTTTGTGCGATTGTTACTAGCTTTCGGTGAAAGAAAACATCGTGAGGAAACTTGCATGTCTGAGAAAGTCTAACTAGCTTTCGAATAACGTGTGAAGTCCGCCAACCCGCACTTGGCCAGAGTGGTGGACTATGGCCTAAGCCCCTTCATCTTGAATTGAGTCCCGTGCCCAGTAGTGGGATATTAACAAGGGCTGGTATTATTATTTATTATTCTTAAACTAGGTAAAAAAACTTCCTCCAGGTTGTCGCCGCACTGGGAGGGAAGGGTAGATTAGAAGACTGGCGGCATTACTTCTTTGTATGGCCAAGCTTATACGTTGGCAGAAAAAGCTACCATCCCGACGGTCTGCTGAGACTTCGATAAGTTTCGATAAAATTTCTTTCACCAATCCGTGCGTCTCATGAGGCCAAGGCAAGGCCCCATATTATAAGTAACTATATTTTAAGAAATTCATTTTCTATGAATGGCCATGTAAACTTTTGGGATTGAGAACTGAGGCGCCTACTTAGGTGTTCTGTACAGTTTGTCAACACCTGTTGATATTCTATCCGATGTCCGCTTTTACTTTATTAAATGTACACTCAATATACTTAATAAAAATATGCTGCCTCATAATTTTGAGTTTCCCATCGTATAAGTTGGTACCGGTTATAATCATCGACAGCGACATCATCATTATAAGATGGGTTTTTACTCCAAACGAATAAACCCAAGTTATATTTTTCTGGAAAAAACGGTGTCCGGGAGAAAATTTCACAACTTGGTCGTGCGTATGTAGAATGAGTCGGCGCTTAGACCAACAAGTTGGAATGTCGACGACGAAGCAGTGGAGACCCTGCCTGCACCTGGTAGTCCAGTAAAAGAAAAGGGATGGTGGTACATGTTTATAGAGTTCTTAAGCGCATTCACCGTGGAACAACCTGTAGAAAATTGATAAACTTGCATGCAACATGTCGTCGGTGGTCCAAGTGTTGCAGTTTTTATTGGGTAAGACGTTATCGTCAATTATTCTGCAAGCGCGTACATCTAACGAGTCCAGAGTCAAGTTGACAATTGGCAGAGCTATCCTACAGGTGAGAACAGTAGGACTCCATGCAGGGTCGAACTTGAAAGAGATTTAAAAGTTGTTGCTTTGTGAAATAACACCTCACTTAAGCCAGGATAACAAGCTTTTTGACAGAAACCTTTGCATTTGCTTCGATGGATCGCTTGCTAAGACCGGAGGATAAATTGGGACCTCATAAATCCAGGTGGTTGGATATCGGTACAAATGATACACCATAAAATGAGGGAGTCGGGTGAAAATGACGTTTCTTGGCAGAAAATAGACAGGCTTGTATTTTTGTGGAATTGAATTTGTAACCTCTTTGTGACTCCTCACTTGGATACAGTCTGCAGGGTCAAGTTCAACTGTTCCACCATACTCTGTCTGAGAGACTAGACTGTGGCTAGCCCATTTATCAGATACGTACCTATCTCTCTATAACTGCCGTTATCTGCGTCTACGGGTACGCAGATAAAGGTTCAAGCATGGCATAATTATGTAACAAGAAGAGCGTAACACAAAGAACAGACCCCTGAGGAACTCCGACATTGATGGTCTTGAGTTCAGCTGAGCATCTATCTAAAAACACTCGAATTGCTCGCTCACTCATGAAATTGGAGATCCAGGCGCACAAACTAGCAGGTTATCCATATGAAGGAAACTTGCTAAGCAGACTAACATGCGAAACCCTGTCGATAGCCTTCGAGATATCAAGTGATACTGCTAATGCTTCACCGTGATTCTATTCGCCTCATATATGTATGTGTAGCAAGGACTAGGATATCACCTGTAGTTCGGTATCGACGAAAGTTAAATTGACGATCGCATAGGAGATCATTGCTCTCTAGGTAGCCGAGGAACTGGGCATTTAATACACGTCCCATAATGTTACATTGTACGGAAGTGATTTCGATAGGTCTGTAGTTCGACGGGTTAGCACAACTACCCTCATTGGGTAATAGGTTGAATGCTAGCAAGCTTCCAGGACTTCGATACTAGAGTCGATCTCAGAGAGAGAGACGAGTAGTTCTTAGGAAACATCATGGAAACATACATCAAAATTTAATAAGTAGGTACCTATAATGTAGTTAGCAGGAATAAGTGTCCCTTACAAATAGACAGACAGATGACACGGAAGATCTTTGACCATTTTGAAGATATAGGTAAGTAGATATAGAGATTTTGGAGTGCGCGATACCTTTACTCCAATTAATATACAAATTATCCTGGGGCAATCCACACATTGGTGCCGATTCTGTTGTCACACACTAGACTAAACTAGACTAAATTTTAGTTTAGTCGTGTCTTTCCTATTCAGAGATCCATGAATTAAACTAAATTAGGTATAGTTTGATAGAATATAATGGTTTTAGTTACTCAACTTAGTTTTAAACGTATTTTGCTATTCTGTTGTGCACAGTTTACGTCATTTATGCCTAATACTAGAAACTTCAAACTAAAATTAGATCAAATTAGTCGGCATCTAAAAGATGTCGATTAAAATAAAATAGAATAGACTAAATAGAATGAAATAAATATTAAAATAAATATTAGAATAAATAACAAAAATAAATATTAATATAAATAATAAAATGAATATAAAAAAATATTTTTTACTAAAAAAATAAAATATTCAAATAAAATAAATATTACTAAATATTTTAATAAATATTAATAATTATTAAAAAAGTATTAATAATAAATTAATATTAATAAATAAAAAACATAATAATAAAATAAATATTAATAAATAAAAAAAATATATTAACATAAATATTAAAATAAATATTAATAAATATTAAAATAAATATTAGAATAAATATTAATATAAATACTAAAATAAATATTAATAAATAAAAAACATAAAAATATATTTAAATAAATATTAAAATAAATATTGAAATAAATATTAAAATAAATATTTAAACAAATATTAAAATATTTATTAAAACAAATATTGAAATATTTATTAAAACAAATATTTAAACAAATATTAAAATAAATATTAAAATAAATATTTAAACAAATATTAAAATAAATATTAAAATAAATATTTAAACAAATATTAAAATAAATATTAAAATATTAAATATTTTTTATCAATAAATAAATATTAATATAAAAATAGTCCGGAACCCGTGGGGTGTCCGGGTAAGAATAGCACCCACCCATCTCTTCCCTTTGGGTGTACGTAAGAGGCGACTAAGGGAAATCAGAAGACGGGCAGCAGCGTCTTCTGTTTTAATTCCATCTCTTCACAATAACTCCCCCCCCCCACAATGATAGACACAAATTGCATACGGCCCCCAGTCCCCGGCGGCTCCTCTATTCCTCGCCTTGGTAGCAGGCGGGGTAACGGTCGAGCAGGGGGTGCTAAGAATCTCCGGCAGATGCCCCGCTACCACCCCCACCGAACTTTGGCCCTGGCAACACACAACATCCGCACGATGAGGACCAATGAGAAGATTGTCGAGCTGGAGGAAGAATTGAGCAAGTTGCGTTGGGACATCTTGGGATTATCTGAAATCCGGCGAGAGGGACAGGATACGATAACCCTTGATTCTGGCAACATGCTCTTCTTCCGGGAAGGAGACCGGAAATCCCAGGGTGGTGTCGGGTTTCTCGTCCGTAAGTCCCTTATTAACAACGTTATTAAGGTCGATAGTGTGTCGAGTAGGGTAGCGTACCTTATACTCAGAATAACCAGTCGGTATTCGTTGAAGGTTATACAGGTTTACGCGCCGACCTCGGCACACCCTGACGATGAAGTAGAGGCTATGTATGAGGAGATATCAGAAGCCATACATACCTCCAAAACACACTTCACCGTTGTTATGGGGGACTTCAACGCAAAGGTGGGCACACGGAATGGCGATGAGTTGAGAGTGGGGTCATATGGGTACGGGCAGCGGAACCAAAGGGGCCAGCGGCTGGTCGACTTCATGGAGAAGGAGGGACTCTTTGTGATGAACTCCTTCTTCAAGAAGCGACCATCCAGGAAGTGGACGTGGATAAGCCCCGATGGTTCAACCAAAAACGAGATCGACTTCATCATGACGACCAAGAAGCATATATTCGATGATGTCTCCGTGATCGGCAGGGTGAAAACCGGTAGCGATCACCGCATTGTTAGAGGCACATTGAATATCAATGTCAAGCTTGAGAGGTCTCGTCTGATGAAGTCCACGCTCCGTCCGGGAACCGCCCAAATCCGAAACCCCGAAGACTTTCAACTCGAACTACACAATCGCTTTCAGTGCCTAGCCGAATGCGAAACTACGGACGAGTTAAACAATGGGTTGGTGCAAACTGTCCATGCAGTGGGGTCCAAGTTCTTTAAGACCCCACGCCGTAATAAGCCTCAGCAGCTCTCCAATCAAACCATTAAGTTAATGGAAACCCGGACTGAGATGAGACTGCAATCTTCAGCTGATATGTCAGAATATGCTGAACTCAATAGACGAATCTCGAAATCCATGCGTCACGACATGCGTTCCTATAATACAGCATGTATTAAGGACGCAATTGAGCGGAACCAAGGCTCTAAAGTGTTCGCAAAGAATTCGTCTATTGGGCGCAGCCATATGACCAGGCTGAAGATCGACGACGGCAGTGTCATCTCATCGAAACCGGAGATATTGAGAGAGCTCGAGAGGTTTTACGGACAGTTATACACCTCAACACAGGAACCCATTGCTAGAACAGCTCAGGACACCAGAGCCAAATTAACCCGACACTACACTGAGGACATCCCAGACATCAGCCTGTACGAGATTAGAATGGCTCTCAAACAGCTTAAGAACAACAAGGCGCCGGGTGAAGACGGAATCACAACAGAACTTCTGAGAGCGGGTGGAAAACCGGTACTTTTAGTCCTTCAGAAGTTATTTAATTCCGTCTTACTCGATGGTACTACGCCAGAAGCATGGCACGGGAGTGTGGTGGTTCTTTTCTTCAAAAAAGGTGATAACACCTTATTGAAGAATTATAGACCCATCTCACTCCTGAGCCATGTATACAAGCTGTTTTCGAGAGTCATTACGAACCGTCTCGAACGCAGGTTTGATGACTTCCAGCCTCCCGAACAAGCCGGGTTCCGAAAAGGCTTTAGCACCGTAGACCACATATGTATGTGGTCTACGGTGCGCTCCGCCAGATTATACAGAAGACCGAGGAGTATAATCGGTCATTATGTCTAGCGTTTGTGGACTACGAAAAAGCCTTCGATTCAATCGAGACCTGGGCGATATTGCAGTCCCTCCAGCGGTGTCACATTGACTATAGGTACATCGAAGTGTTGAAGTGTTTGTACAGCAACGCCACCATGTCGATCCGACTACAGGACGAGAGCACGAAACCAATCGCATTGCAGCGGGGCGTGAGACAGGGAGACGTTATTTCTCCGAAACTGTTCACGAACGCATTGGAGGACGTTTTCAAGCTCTTGGACTGGTACGGATTCGGCATCAACATCAATGGCGTATACATCACTCACCTTCGTTTTGCCGATGATATAGTCATTTTGGCAGAGTCGCTGGAGGACCTCAATACAATGCTCAGCGACCTCAGTAGCGTTTCCCAACAGGTGGGTCTTAAAATGAACATGGACAAGACGAAGATCATGTCTAATGTCCATGTTGCACCCGTACCGGTAGCTGTTGGGAACGTTACACTCGAAGTTGTTGACCACTACGTATACCTAGGACAAACTATCCAGTTAGGTCGGTCCAACTTCGACAAAGAGGTCGCCCGAAGAATCCAACTCGGATGGGCAGCGTTCGGGAAACTACGTGACATCTTCTCATCAGAAATTCCGCAGTGCCTGAAGACAAAGGTTTTTAACCAGTGTGTGTTGCCAGTGATGACATATGGTACTGAGACGTGGTCTCTAACAGTTGGCCTTTTGGAGAAGCTCAGAGTCACACAACGAGCTATGGAGAGAGCTATGCTCGGAGTTTCTTTGCGCGACAGAATCCGGAATGAGGAGATTCGCCGAAGAACCAAGGTCACCGACATAGCTCGTAGAATATGCAAGTTGAAGAGGCAGTGGGCCGGCCACATCGCTCGAAGAACCGATAACCGTTGGGGAAGAAAGGTTCTCGAGTGGCGACCACGAACCGGAAGACGCAGCGTAGGCAGGCCTCCCACTAGGTGGACCGACGACATTGTTCGCGTCGCAGGATACCGGTGGATGCAAATAGCAAATTGTCGTTCATTGTGGCGGTCTAAGGGGGAGGCCTTTGTTCAGCAGTGGACGTCTTCCGGCTGGTGATGATGATGATGATGAATATAAAAATATATTAAAATAAAATAAATATTAAAATTAATATAAGTATCGTAGCCGGAGAATTATTTTAGTTTAGTTTAGTGTAATCAGATGAACAAGAGAATTGTTTTCAACTAACATGATTTGACCAATGAAAACCTCACTATCAACTCAATTTAGTAGCTGTCGAAATCAAATTAAGCACTTAATCATCGTTTGACACCACTAAACTAAAATTTAGTCTAGTTTAGTGTAGTGGTGACAACAGAATCGGCACCACTGTCAACTGATCCCAAACTAATAATTAACACAACAAGCTTTTAACGGATTCATGAAACAATTAACATTCCAAAGAAAGACGCTTCAATAAATTATGTCTAGAGTGACTTTTACTGTTTAAAATGGATGCGACTGTGAAACCCATAAGATAAGATATGTACTTATGTCTATTATTAAAATTTCCTCGGCATCCTGCATGTACCTTCATTGTTTCTTGGAAATTGGCAATTATTTTTAAAGGAATGATAACTTGTTCTTATACGAGACGTAGTCACGAGGTGGGGCGGCGTACTGAGTGTGCCGATTGTAGCTAATCAATCAATAAAGTAGGTAGAGATACACACGTGACACAAGACCATACTCTTAAAAAATAAATAATAACGGTTAGATACTGACCTATGGCGAGCTCATTCTTATTAGCCGACATGCGAATTTAACGGTAAAAATATAACAGGACTGGTTGAGTTTTTTATTAGCAACGAACCTGTCCCCCGGTCATATAGTAAGTTCAAGTGGAAACTTTTACCTGACAGGTGCGGTCAATACCTTATCGACTGAGTTCAGAGTTGTATCCTTCATAAAGTCTTGCTGTGGATTCGGTGGTTGATAAATCATAAGACATGTTTTCGATTATAATAGCATAACTACTTATATTTTATTATCTTATTATCTTATTATTTATCTTATTATCTTACAAATTCATCTCCTTGTTGCTAACTTCAGCGGTTTTTGTTTAGTGTGAGAATTGGTGACAAGACGAGTGGGACGTTCGCTTGATAGTAAGCGACACGCCTACCCATTGATATAGCATTCCAATGCCACTTCTTTGTAATCTAAGACATTCGTTATTAAGTCTCTTCAGCTACAGTATCTACACCATCGAAATACGGTGTCATACTCTGCAGCAGAGCCACCACATTAAATACCAATCAATGATATCTTAAAATGATGTACGTTGAACGTACATAATGTACATATACCGATTACCTATGTACGTATGCTAGTTTACGAAATAATGGACGTTGTTTGTGGCTCTGCTGGGGAGCATACTCTGCAAATAAATAGCTAAATGTGGTGGCTCTGCTGCAGAGTATGACACCAAATACGGCAATGCTTCCACACTGCAGCTTGGCGGCTGACTAAGTACTTGACACTGCGGTGGAAGCTACTGTTAGGTATACTCTGACCCAATGAGAGAAACCAACGTAAGTTTTAATCCAATCCAATTTTTGATTCAAACTTACCGATTGCTGTCATCTGTACTGACAGGGCATGGAATGATCAGGATGAAGAAAATCTACCAGCGATTATTACCTAGGAAGTGTTTAAAGGCTGCTCGCACAACATGCCTGCTTCCTATTGGTAAATGTTGGCAATCGGTTATCCCCAATCAGTTTTTTCTATTCAGCCATGTCCCTTGCTTATTCTACTGTATTATTTTTCTGTCGGCCACTGAAAACAAATCACACTTTGGTGGATTTATAAAAATGCCGCCTTTACCCTGAACCAAATCCCCATCGGATTTTTGACGGGCCCGTTGGTCTAGTGGTTAGAAACCCTGACCGCAACCCAATAGGACGTGGATACGATTCCCACCCAGGAGAAAGATTTGTCTACATGAACCAGATATGAACACGTCTGTTTGCGCTCAGCCACGGCCACTGCCTTGGTACACACTTTGAGTGGCCGCGAAAAATTTGCCGTCTACGAATATTTGCCGTCGTAGGAGACCTAGCTAGCCTATTGGGAAATCTGCTACTGATGTAATTTGAGTAATAGGTTCGAATTGCAATATGTTTATTTATACCTTCTCGTGCTAGTCCTTACTCCTTGCTCACAGAACAGAAAACTAGATCACCTAGATCTGAGTAAGGATGCCTTGAAGTACAAATGCTTAGCATTATTCCTCAGCTTATCTCTCCGAGCAAAGCATAGGGATATTTTTGGAGTTCATAGTCCTATACGTTTTTTTCATTCGCTACGTGTCTTGTCTTCTCTAAGCTTGTCTTGACCGTTCTATGACTCAATTACCACGTGCCTGACCGTATCACGCGATTACCTAATAAAAATAACACTGCCTATGAGGATGTCGGCGATTTTACAGAAGCGATGCGCTGGCTGATCTATGTGGACCTGTGTTAAAGATCTACAGGTTCTTCAATCACATTCTTGCTTACCTAGTAAAGTCACGGGCTTATTCGATACACAATTCAATGACCAACGAGGTCCAACTAGCTAGTCTAACGAGTCGTTTAGGTATATAAATCGTTATATAGTCATTGGCTGTGATCATCAATGGCTTGTCAAATTAAATGGTAAATAATAATTGAGATTTTATTATTATCATTCTATGTAAATCTGTGTAATGAAAATCTTATCGCTAGGTAGATAGGTACTCAAGGTGATAGCTTAAATTAAGACAGGGAAAATACTACATTACTTACGATAACAATGAGTAGGTAGGTCAGTATAACCAATTGCAAAAAATACGACTTGGCAAACGCCACTGGTGGGTCATTAGTGGATATATCCGATCCCAGAACGTCTAACCTTGTCCTGTCTTCCCATTCTAAACGAATAGCAATTCGCGTAAAAATAGAGCAAACACTTTTATTTTTAAAACTGAATTGATCAGGAAGTTTTTAACACTTCCTGATCCATTTAGACAGCCATCATAAATAAAATTATATTCAACTGGACCGACGCGCGCGACGGAGGGATTTTACTAATTTCTAAACTTGCTGAATTCATCAGAATAGGTAATAGTGAGAACTGAAAATTCAGGAAACTTCAAAACATCATTTGACTACACAAACTAAGAACATGCAGATCGGTGACTTTATGCTTAAAAATTATATATAGTCCTGTGGGGAAAAGTGGGAATATCTTCTCCTGTCTATGTATAATGTTTTTCTTTTATACTTCCTTTTTCCCCTTATTAAGTAGTTCCAGCTTAGATTATGGTTATAAAAGAAGTGTGGGCCCAAGGACGTCCATTGAGTACGGCGGCGACTTCGAGGAGGACGGTAGCGGAGTTGCGAAACCCGTCCCCGTGAGCACAGTGTCTGACCGTGACTAAAACGTGCACCCCGGCGCCGACGGCGTGCTAAAAGGCAAGGCACTGATGGGTTCCTGGTGCAGATCCCACCGGAGAGTCCAGGCCCTTTCATGTGCCGATACGACAGCCGCAGGGGTTTTAGTGTGTAAGAATCATACCACTTATCCCACTTTTCGTATTCCATGCAATCTTTTTTCCATCCCAAGGTTGCCTGGAAGAAATTGCGGATAGCGATAAGGCCGCCCTTTGTACAAATTTCTTCAAGTCCTTGTAATTGTATTTTTATGTGTGTACAATAAAGAGTATAAATAAAATAAAATACCCCGGTTGACCGCCACAGGTCCCGCGGACGTTTTGAAGGTTTCCCCGCAAAAAAAGGGTTACGAAAGAAAAAGAAACAAACATAATTTTTTGCCTAGATTGTTTTTTAGTTCTATAAGTACACAGGTTTTATGTCAATTATACGTATAAAGTTATTTATGGATATCGTCAGGGTTTTTACGAAGAATATACAGCTGGCTATATTATTAACAGTTGCCTACATCTTATCTTGGTAACATTGTTACCCGTTCGACGTTAGTATTTTTTGTTTTCTTATTATTATTATACTTGAAATACATAATATAATTTATTTAGCATTGACACTGGCGAAATCATCAATAATTGGTGGAAGCCATAATTTTGTAAAAAAAAATAAGATATTTTCTGTACTAACCAAGTATACTCTTGTAGACTGTTATATATCGAAACCAGTGGGGCGTCCGGGTAAGAATAATTATAGCAGCCACCCATCTTCACCCGTTGGGTGTTCGTAATAGGCGACTAAGGGAAAACAAGAAGACGGACAGCAGCGTCTTTCTATTGGATTACCTACCACCTATACTGCGATCCTCAAGACGTCTGCCAAGCGTGGGAATTATGGCAACACCTGCTTTCTAAGAGGGAGGCCTTTGCTCAGAAGTGGACGTCTTTCAGTTGCTAATGACGATGAATATATCGACAAGGTTGCGGACTATGCCACTCGTCTAATGCATGATCATATACTGAACACCGCGGCACGATTCTTTGATGTCAACTGCATCACTAACGACGCAAACAATTACGCCGTTCAATGGGTCCCTGATAACATTCACGACGCATAATCTATTGTGTGTGAATGCGTTCAATGTACTCAGGGCAAGGGGTCATCTTTTGACACGAGATAACATCTCGCCTGCATCTGGATACAGAACTTCTAATTGTCTTTATCTGAACCGTCACTCTCATGCGTATCCAATTCGCATAAGGAAGCGTTTAGATTGAAAGAAGGCAGAACATATAGTTGGCGCCCATCCTTGCTAGCAATCGGCTTATGTAGTTTTCAAGCTAAGTTATCTTTTGTTACATCCGCGTAGCAAAGTGCCAAAGTAGGCAGCGTGCGACGAAACCGTCCGGTCCTAATCCCATTGATTTTGAGGTCCCTTCTAAAAAAACGAAGCTCTAAATCCGACAGCATTTTTGTTTGTTTGTATGTTACCCAATGATGTTACCGCATACCCCGTGTTTCTGTTTTTCATACGATGTTATCCAGTGTTTCTTAACGGATCTTTATAATATTCAATTTTGTTATTATTTCAAAGTGTCTCCTATCCGCATATGTCCCTATTCAGAGGTATTCCATAGTTTTCATCATCATCATCAGTCGAAAGACGTCCACTGCTAAACAAAGGCCTACCCGTTAGACGGGTTGCCATAATCCCACGCTTGTCAGTCGTCTTTGGGATCGCAGTATAGGTGGTAGGTAATCCAATAGAAAGACGCTGCTGCTCGTCTTCTTGTTTTCCCTTAGTCGTCTCTTACGAACACCCAAAGGGAGGAGATGGGAGGGTGCTATTCTAACCCAGCCGGGTGGCCGGGCCGTATAAGACTATGGTCTGTAAGGTTACGGGCCATAGTTTTATCCGGATCTATAAAGAAAGAAAATTCATTTGTTTCGACACAGAACACAGCCACACAATATAGAAAGAAACCATTACAAACACCTATATACACACATCAAAAGTGTCTAGGGATCAACATATATTTTTGCAATAACTTTTCTCCTGATTGATATTAATTAAAATTTTCTTTAAGGATTCATGAAATAAAGTGTTTTCGTTTGTCACAGTAACGATAAACCAAGTCACCTTTGCATTAATAAAGAAATTTGCCATTTTCCTAATAAAGGGAATTTTGACATTTGAACCACTAACACAAAAGTTCCAAAAATAGACTGAAATAACAGTTTTCTTTAAAATTTTATTGGGTAACTTAAACAATTAATAATCCGTGTTTCTACCGCGAACACTAACAACACAAGAACATCGGTTTGGCATACTCAAAATGAGTTCATCCAAATCACGCTGTGGAATGGCCGCCCATGTTCGTTGCAACAACAAAAAAAGGTCTTCTTGCGACTGGATACCCTCCATATTCGGCAGAGCTCTTCTCTGTAGCATATCCCATGCATGCTCAATCGGGTTCAAGTCTGGCGACTGAGCAGGCCAGGGCAGGACATTGATGTTAGCTGCGGCGAGAGTCTGTCTTACAACTCTTGCGGTGTGCGGTCGTGCATTATCATGCATTAACTGAAATAAGGGACCGATTTGCACTTGTAGAGGAACGATGACGTCTGATACAATCGTCTCAGCATAAATTTGAGCGTTGAGGTTGCCTCTGATCCAAATCAACTCAGTTCTTCCGCCGATCCAAATACCCGCCCATACCATGATGGTTCCACCACTATAAGGATGGACTTCCTGGCAGGATTTTAATCGCTGTTGGCGTCCAGGGGTTCTCCAGTGTCGTATACGTCTTGTATCCGGTCTCATACCAAAACGAGACTCATCAGAAAAGCACACGAAACGCCATTGTTCTTCTGCCCAATTTCTGTGTTCAAGAGCCCATTGATATCGAATCCTACGATTTGGATCAGAGGCAACCTCAACGCTCAAATTTATGCTGAGACGATTGTATCAGACGTCATCGTTCCTCTACAAGTGCAAATCGGTCCCTTATTTCAGTTAATGCATGATAATGCACGACCGCACACCGCAAGAGTTGTAAGACAGACTCTCGCTGCAGCTAACATCAATGTCCTGCCCTGGCCTGCTCAGTCGCCAGACTTGAACCCGATTGAGCATGCATGGGATATGCTACAGAGAAGAGCTCTGCCGAATATGGAGGGTATCCAGTCGCAAGAAGACCTTTTTTTGTTGTTGCAACGAACATGGGCGGCCATTCCACAGCGTGATTTGGATGAACTCATTTTGAGTATGCCAAACCGATGTTCTTGTGTTGTTAGTGTTCGCGGTAGAAACACGGATTATTAATTGTTTAAGTTACCCAATAAAATTTTAAAGAAAACTGTTATTTCAGTCTTTTTTTCGAACTTTTGTGTTAGTGGTTCAAATGTCAAAAATCCCTTTATTAGGAAAATGGCAAATTTCTTTATTAATGCAAAGGTGACTTGGTTTATCGTTACTGTGACAAACGAAAACACTTTATTTGATGAATCCTTAAAGAAAATTTTAATTAATATCAATCAGGAGAAAAGTTATTGCAAAAATATATGTTGATCCCTAGACACTTTTGATGTGTGTATATAACAAATAATGTTTGTATGTCCTTTAAAGAATCGTAAACTATGCATTTGATCATGTCATAATCTTCCGCAAAGTGAAAGAGCGCGAGCGGAGCTGCGCGGGTCAGCTAGTATATAATAAAAACTATGTATTATATGCATGCAGTTGTGCCAGGATGACATTGGCTAATGTCACAATTTTTGTGCTGCACCAATGTCTGCTATCTACATCGGTGTCAGCGCTGAAGAATAAGTAGGTTCGGCCGATAGAATGCTTTCGGCGCCATCGCAACTATGTTTCGCAACTTGTTGCAATGGAAGAATTTGATAGAATTTGACCATATTTAATGCATACTGTGTTGTCTGCAGGCAGCACTCCTCCACGATGTGGACATCCCGACGAAGAAGGCGACATTCGGAATGGGTTGCTTTTGGTCGAACGACTCGCTTTTCGGCGCCACACCGGGAGTGGTGCGCACGCGCGTCGGCTACTCAGGCGGCACCACAAAGAACCCACATTACAGGAGCATGTGAGTACACCATTTTGTACAAGTGTCATTGTCCGGCTGACTCAGAGTTCCATCAGAAGTTGCCTCCCTTTAGAAAAATTGGTCAGCCTAAATATACCTTGAAGCGAAATTAAAACCGAATTCACTGAAGGCCGTACCTTTGTTTATAGGAAAAATGAATTAAATAATTATTAAATCATCATCATCATCATCAACATAATCAGCCTACACTAGTCCACTGCTGAACATAGGCCTCCACCAATATACTTAAAATAATTAAATATTCAACCATTATAAATTATTAATTCTTTGTTTTGTTTTCGTTTCGAAATGAACATTATGTCAAATTGGAAAGATTAGTCAATCAGCAAAATGTTCTGTCACTAACATTGTGCTGGGTGCGCCAAAAAGGTGGGTAGATATACTAGATACACTATTTACATTCGCGGAGGCTCTTTCTGTGCACCCCCGATTTTGATGATGTGATAAACATGCTAGAACAGCTGTTCTAGCATATTCTATTATTAGCTGTGTTTTCAGCTGAAAATGGCTCCCTTAAATAAATAAATATTTCAATTATGTATGTAATGTGTACACAACATTGTCTGTTATCGCCCAACACGTGGCGTTATGATATTAATTACTATGATAATCAATGATCAATGGACTTACTATTAAACTACAAATACGTACACTTGCAATTAGTTAGTTACATAAAGTATCTTAGACATATTTATGCGCATAAGCTGGTGATGATTGGACTGATCCATTGCTATACTGGCCATATTTTCTGACTCTGATTTTCGAATTTCGAAACTCGAGTAAGTAAATCGATTTCAATATTACGCTAGCTTGTAACTTCGCGACCAATAAACGGTTCAATTTTGCAATGGATTAAAGTTTATGCCTCATTTAAACATTTTGAGACATTCAATGTGACATAAAAAATCTTGAAATTGCGGCGTATGACGTAAGACTGTAGGTATATAAGCCGTTGACTTGATATTTGCAAAAAAAAAATTGAAGTCAGGGTTCTTTAAAATAACGTAAGTATACAATTATTATTACCTATGATAGAATTTATTAATAACTCCACTTATCTTGTCTCACGTTACTATGTTAATAAACTCCGATAACGAAAGCGTACTGCGTAAAATGAATGACTCGCGAAAATCGCACAATTATCTAGGAACAGGAAATAACCTATCTAATTACATGATTCTCGTTTATCTTAGATTAGTAAATTAAATGACGTTATGAGGCATGCTATGAAATAAATCATCATCAACAGCCGAAACACGTCCACTGCTGAACAAAAGGACTCCCGCTTAGATGGGAGGGGCTGCCATTATCCCCACGCTTGGCAGGCGTCTTGGGGATCACAGTAGGTAAAGGTGGTAGGTAATCGAATAGAAAAACGCTGATGCTCGTCTTCTTGTTTTCCCATACTCGCCTCTTACGTACACCCAACGGGAGGAGACACAGAATACATAATAGTTGAAAGAGATGGGAGGGTGCTAGTCTTACCCGGACACCCACTGGATGAAATAAATAAAATATGTAGTTCAAATCCAGAGTATTTTAAAGTACCTACACGATTCTTTTTTATTTATCTTTTTGACAGTCTTGACCCTTTGCGTCAATGACCCAAGGTCCAGTACTTATTAAGCCAAAAACTACGTGACATAAACCAAAATAAAAATCGGTTTCAAAATGTCTAAATGAAGCCCTTTCATATGATAACCGACTCGTTAAAGAAGTCGCTCTTTAAAATTTTGATGATACATTTCGACCGATGAGTAATATCTAAAACTATCCCAAGTTGCAAATCGATAGCATCAGTGGTTCCTGAAATATATAGGTGTGACAGACAGATAGACAGACAGACAGATAAACAGACGAAGTCACACCATAAGGGTTCCTTTTTACCTTTTAGGTATGGAACCCTCAAAATGCACGTGCTCCGATGATGGATGAGCGTTTACGTGCATTTCTGGGGAGCGATTCACAGAGTAAATTTGTATATGGAGTAGCTCAAGTGCACAGACGTGGTTATAGGAAAGAAGGGGGTAATTAATAGGTACATAGCCCCTGTTATTTCAACCCCAGTCAAGTAAACTGCTTCTGCAGTCACAGGGATCCGGTAGTCTCAGGGCACTAAGTAAATAGTGCTCTGAGTGCGGAGTACCCTTATAATATGTTACATTAGTGATGTGTAGATAACAGTAAGTATATATTTTTATGATGCCGCACTCATTCATGAAATTGGATTAACTCTACACTCGAAGTGAATTAATATCCTGTTAGTGAGAGATCTCGAGAAACTCGTTCTTAAATAATGGAAAGTTCGTTCTTAATTATAGGCATTAAATTTTCGAGACACCAAATAATCTGATGATAAAAAATTGGTTAATGTGAATTAACGTTAATTGATATTTGTGTTTGCGACAGTTACACTTCTTAATGTTTGCTGTTGGATAGAGTCCAGGAAATAAGTGAGTTCTGCTTGCTGATTTTTGAGCTATAAGGTTACCTATTCATATTTAAGTCCTTGGATGTATATCGATGCCTTGGATAAAAGTTTCGAGTCCACTTTGTGGCGATTTCTCCAAGGTTGCAGTGCAAGGCCAAGGCGGCCGTCGCGTGTGTTCTAACACGCCACGAAACAAGTTTATATTTCTCGCCAAGCACTACAAGTATTTAGGCTCAAGTTTATAATTTAAATGAACAGGAATTAATAAAGAATTTAGCTTGGTCAATTTACGACTTGTTATAATGTTGATATGTAGAATTCGCATCAAGGGGTTAAGCGAATAGTTGTTAATAAGAATCAGATATCTGCTGGGATAAAAAGGCCACATTAAGCAATTCACCTAAAAGCAATTCATGTCTCGAATATCAAGCATATCCTTAAAAATTCTACTAGTTTTTGAAAAATTGTCACACATTTTAGGTGAATCATATTCAATTCATTTATTAGCACTAATTAGCAGACTCATATTTGGTGTTAATGCTGCCATACGAATAACAATTAAACCGTTACTTATTCATATTATGATTCACCGAAAATGGCCTTTTTAAACCCGCTGCGCTCTGTTATAATAGATCGTTTATTTTCTTTTTGACAGCACGTTAAAGTGAAGTTCACTTTTAAAAGTTCACTTTAAGTGAACTTTTAAAAGTGAACTTTTGCGTAATATGACGCAGTTACGTTCTATTGGTGCTGTCAAAAAGAAAATAAACGGTTGGACGCTCTATAGGTACTTATAATATCAATGCTGAAAACACAGTAGGTATCTACAGAAAGGAGCATGTAAGCTAATCGTTTGGCTTGATAATACAGCCCTCAAAATCTCCAAATAATTCGCGAAACACCACGACCGGTATATGTTAATTAATGAACTCAACTGTGTACCGAAGTGGATAGTAGGTCAGCCTCAATCTTAACCCGGTTTGAGTTAAAAATATCTCACCACGTTTACTGCCAAAATTCGTGTCTAAATATGGAATATATTACCGCGTGCCGTAGTGTTTATACAATAATACAATACTACAATACAAATATTCTTTATAGTACACCACAGAGAAGCTCAGGGCCTGTCCCATCACCTCTAATAGCAATAGGATTATTTTCACCTTACTTTATCCATAGAAAGTGACAGAGCTATAAACTACGTATATTGACGTCTCTATCTCATGTCAAGTAAGGTGATAATATTACTGCTAATAGAGAGGTGGGCCCCTGTATATTTTATGTTACAACAAACCTTCTCCGACCCACACATAGGTTTCAACTTGTTAGCTTTCCTATAACTATGTTAGAATTATAATCATAAGTTTGCCTATCAATGTTATGGATAAGAATAAGAAAGGTGGCAGTAAATAATTCTATAATAGCTACTAACCTGGGTCCTAATTCTCTATGACCACATACATTCCATGTTTAAGTCTTGCAATGCAATTTTTTTGTTTAAATCTTTTTTTTTATACTACCAAGGTGGCAAGCAAGCGTACGGCCCGACTGATGGTAAGCAGCCACCGTAGCCTATAGACGCTAGCAACACCAGAAGAATCACTAGCGCGTTGCCGACCCTTAAGACATTAGATGTTAAGTCTTTGTGTCCGGTAATTTCACCAGCTACAGTGCCCTTCACGCCGGAACACAGCAATGCTTACACACAGCTGCTTGGGCAGCAGAATATCTGACACTGCGGTGGTACCTACTTGGACGGTTCCTTGCACAAGGAACCTACCACCTAGAAAATCTGATCTATCTTATCTGATGATGAATTCTTTCTCGACATGAGAGTGGTTAACTGTTTAGTTAGGCCTTACTTTTATAACCACGCTAGCCAAGTATGGGTCATTTCATTACCTAGATCAGACACACTTTTCGAATAATTTCTGGGGTAATTATTATTTCCCTATTATAAAAACTATACAGCCTAATGGTAGGCCTTTCGAGACATCATGACGCAGCGGTAAGCCGTTCGCTTTATGATCAGACGGTCGTGGATTCGAATGCTGAGGGAAGTAACAACTTTGTATGTTGTTCCTTAGTATCCTTGGGTACTGGTTAGGACAATGCACGCTGATCACCAGATTGCCCGAAAACTAAGATGATTCATGCGTCAGATGGGCATGTAAAAAGTCCTAGGCTGATCGGGCGGTCGTGTCGTTCGTACGTCCCATTGGATCGTGTGAGTAAAGGAAGAGAGAGTGCACTTGTATATACGCAAGCAATTGTGCCCTTTATTATTTCCCACGTAGATGGCTGATCTTGTGAAAGATTGTCCCTATCGGTCAGGGTAAGGTTATTGTATAAAACCTGTATTTTAGCTAATCATTGAACTTTGATAATTTCAGCGGTGACCACACAGAAGTGATCGAGCTGGACTTCGACCCCAAGGCCGTCACCTATGAGGACCTACTTGACATGTTCTGGGCTAACCACGAATACGGACTCACCACTAAACTCAAAAGACAGGTAAACATTTTGACTTTTAAAACTTTTCAAAAAATCCAATATGGCTGCGGTCCGTGGCAGTTTTTTTTGACGTATGGCTATTGGGCATCCAACCGAGTGTCAAGAGTTTAAGCTTAGCCGCACCGCTGACTTAGCTAAAGCTTTGCTAAATCAATTATTTTACCAACATTAGATACCTACACCAAGAAGCATATATTCGATGATGTCTCCGTGATCGGCAGGGTGAAAACCGGGAGTGATCACCGTATTGTTAGAGGCACATTGAATATCAATGTTAAGCTCGAAAGGTCTCGTCTGATGAAGTCCACGCTCCGTCCAGGATCCGCCCAAATCCAGAACCCCGAAGACTTTCAACTCGAACTGCATAATCGCTTCCAGTGCCTCGCCGAATGCGAAACTGCGGACGAGATAAACAATGGGTTGGTGCAAACTGTCCACGCAGTGGGGTCCAAGTTCTATAAGACCCCACGCCGTACAAAACCTCAAAAGCTCTCCAATACAACCATTAAGCTAATGGAAAACCGGACTGAGATGAGACTGCAATCTTCAGCTGATATGTCGGAATATGCCGAACTCAATAGACGAATCTCGAAATCCATGCGACACGACTTGCGTTCCTATAATACAGCATGTATTAAGGACGCAATTGAGCGGAACCAAGGCTCTAAAGTGTTTGCAAAGAATTCGTCTATTGGGCGCAGCCAAATGACCAGGCTGAAGATCGACAACGGCAGTGTCATCTCATCGAAACCGGAGATATTGAGAGAGCTCGAGAGGTTTTACGGACAGTTATACACCTCAACACAGGAACCCATTGCCAGAACAGCTCAGGACACCCGAGCCAAACTAACCCGACACTACACTGAGGACATCCCAGACATCAGCCTGTACGAGATTAGAATGGCTCTCAAACAGCTTAAGAACAACAAGGCGCCGGGTGAAGACGGAATCACAACAGAACTTCTGAGAGCGGGTGGAAAACCGGTACTTTTAGTCCTCCAGAAGTTATTTAATTCCGTCTTACTCGAGGGTACTACGCCAGAAGCATGGCACGGGAGTGTGGTGGTTCTTTTCTTCAAAAAAGGTGATAACACCTTGTTGAAGAACTATAGACCCATCTCACTCCTGAGCCATGTATACAAGCTGTTTTCGAGAGTCATTACGAACCGTCTCGAACGCAGGTTTGATGACTTCCAGCCTCCCGAACAAGCCGGGTTCCGAAAAGGCTTTAGCACCGTAGACCACATACATACGCTCCGCCAGATTATACAGAAGACCGAGGAGTATAATCGGCCATTATGTCTAGCGTTTGTGGACTACGAAAAAGCCTTCGATTCAATCGAGACCTGGGCGGTATTGCAGTCCCTCCAGCGGTGCCATATTGACTATAGGTACATCGAAGTGTTGAAGTGTTTGTACAGCAGCGCCACCATGTCGATCCGACTACAGGACGAGAGCACGAAACCAATCCCATTGCAGCGAGGTGTGAGACAGGGAGACGTTATTTCTCCGAAACTGTTCACAAACGCATTGGAGGACGTTTTCAAGCTCTTGGACTGGTACGGATTCGGCATCAACATCAATGGCGAATACATCACTCACCTTCGTTTTGCCGATGATATAGTCATTATGGCAGAGTCGCTGGAGGACCTCAATACGATGCTCAGCGACCTCAGTAGCGTTTCCCAACAGGTGGGTCTTAAAATGAACATGGACAAGACGAAGATCATGTCTAATGTCCATGTTGCACCCGTACCGGTAGTTGTTGGGAACGATACAGTCGAAGTTGTTGACCACTACGTTTACCTAGGACAAACTATCCAGTTAGGTCGGTCCAACTTCGACAAAGAGGTCGCCCGAAGAATCCAACTCGGATGGGCAGCGTTCGGGAAACTACGTGACATCTTCTCATCAGAAATTCCGCAGTGCCTGAAGACAAAGGTTTTTAACCAGTGTGTGTTGCCAGTGATGACATATGGTACTGAGACGTGGTCTTTAACAGCTGGCCTTTTGGAGAAGCTCAGAGTCACACAACGAGCTATGGAGAGAGCTATGCTCGGAGTTTCTTTGCGCGACAGAATCCGGAATGAGGAGATTCGCCGAAGAACCAAGGTTACCGACATAGCTCGTAGAATATGCAAGTTGAAGTGGCAGTGGGCAGGCCACATCGCTCGAAGAACCGATAACCGTTGGGGAAGAAAGGTTCTCGAGTGGCGACCACGAACCGGAAGACGTAGCGTAGGCAGGCCTCCCACTAGGTGGACCGACGACATTGTTCGCGTCGCAGGCAACCGGTGGATGCAAATAGCAAATTGTCGTTCATTGTGGCGGTCTAAGGGGGAGGCCTTTGTTCAGCAGTGGACGTCTTCCGGCTGGTGATGATGATGAGATACCTACAACTGATTATACCTGTAAGTATATCTAGCAGGCGTATGTAGCAGGCGTTGGATAGTTTTCTGTACGTTGTATCATGTAGAAGCGTTAGAATATTTGAGTTTATAATGAACTAACACGTGCGAGTCGTGAGCATCGTTAAAATATTATGTAGATGGTCGTGAGTATCCCAGATTAGTTTAAACAATGTAACGCTACAAGTAAAGCGATGAATGAAGTTTTCCAGTAGTGTTCAGTTTATTTTTAACCCTTGACATTCAAAGATTTCCTAGGCATTAGAAACATTTACTTAGTACAATTAAGAGCACGCAACTGGAGGAACTTCTACCTTCATCTGCAGTCGAAAAATGTCTACTGCTGAAACAAGGGCCTCCCTATTAGAAGGAAGGGGTTGCCATAATCCCCATGCTATGCCGGCTATGGGGATTACAGTACAGGTGGTAGGTAATCCAATAAAAAGACGCTACTTTGTCTCCTTGTTTTCCCTTAGTCGCCTCTTATGAACACCCAATGGGAGGAGATGGGAAGGTTCTATTCTTACCCGAACACCCCACGGGTAACTTCTACCTTATCATTTGCCAAACAAAGCCCATTCAATCCACGATGTGTCCTGCGATGAGGAAGGTGCCAGGTCTCGTCAGTTCCTCCCTTTTGCCGCCGGCTCAGTCATTTCTCTGTGACGATAAGTTTCTTTTCTTGCGTTGTTGACAACCATGGATACATGGTTGTGCGGGTGACCCGTGGGATGTCCGGGTAAGAAACTTACCGACTTACCTAAAACTGACGTCAAAAAAAATACCGGTCAAGTGCGAGTCGGACTCGCCCACCGAGGGTTCCATACCATCATTGGATGTATTAAAGTTATTTTACTAGTCGTCTTACACCTCAGATAGCAAAAAAAAAAAACAAACCGCAAAACTAAGTTTGTTTGTCGAGTTTTTTCAGGATTACTAAAAAACTGTACTACTTAGAAAGATCATTTTATTTTTCCTGTAAAATATAGATACACATGTATTACCCATAATTATTTCAGATTTTTCCCTCCACAAACTTCGGAGATAAGGGGCGGGGGAATTGGTTTTTTTTTACATTTTTGATTATCAGCCAAAAACTGCGTGACATAAACCAAAATAAAAATCTGTTTTGAGATGTGCAAATAAAGCCCTTTCATATGATACCCCACTCAATATAGTAGTTTCACTTTGAAATTTTGTTGAACCATTACGACCCCCGTTTAAAAAAAAAAAAAAAGAAAAAATATATTTCTTTCATTTGCGATGGGGTTGGGTGATTATTATCTAAAACTATTCCAAGTTTCAAATTGATAACATCAGTGGTTCCTGAAATATACAGGTGTATGACAGACAGACAGATGAAGTCAGACCATAAGGGTTCCTTTTTTACCTTTTAGGTATGGAACCCTAAAACATATTGACTTATATTTTTTTTAAGATATGTAAGAAAGAAATGACCTGAATGAATAAATGTAAAAGTATTAAAAAAAAATTAAAACCGACTTAAAAGAAAATTATTTTAAGGATTTAATAACGACAATACAAAATTCTGTATACGAGTATTCCACTCTATGCAAGCACTTATGTACTTACTATGAAATCTCCCACGCACGCTGTGGTTGTATCGGCCAGGAGAACATTATATAGGTATTATTATTTTATATACCGTATATCTTCTTTATAGTACCAGTCCATGATCCTGTGCCACGATGAGGAGCAGCTCGCGGTGGCAGAGGCGTCCTACAAGACAATGGCTGCGCGCTGCAACGAACCACTACGCACTGAGATAGCGCTTGCTGGCACATTCTACCCTGCTGAAGAGTGAGTATTTACGCACACATCTGTTTAGGTTCCTCATCCAAGAAACCATCCACGTATGTACTATTGCGGACACGAACGGTGTACCAGTTTTCAATCAAAATCGTTTGAACAACATTACGTCCCGCCCGCACCTATTTCGGGCCGGCTCGTGCAAGCGATTATCGTCTTCAAGGTGGTACACCGCTCGTGACCGCGAGATTACCACCAATGTCTTTTTTTTGGGAATGATAGATGCTGTTGGCCGCAGATGGCCATTACAGCTATATTAATATTATGTCTAAGCTAAGCAATCTCGGTCCGGTGTGGAAGGCACCGTAGCTTAATAAATTAATGAGTTCAAGAGACAAACTGTCGCACCCAAAAACGCCAGTTAGTGTTAATTATCACTAATCCAGTTTTTTTTTATACCACCAATAATGCAGTCACCGCAGCCTATAGACGCTAGCAACACCAGAAGAATCACTAGCGCGTCGTCGCCGTCCCCTAAGACATTAGATATTATTATTTTGTGTCCGGTAATTTCACCAGCTACAGTGCCCTTTACACCGGAACACAGCAATTTTTACACACTGCTGCTCGGCGGCAGATTATCTGACAGTGGTACCTGGACGGTTCCTTACCTAAATAAAAAAATACTTTAATTGACGTTTGTGAGTGCGGCAGATCGCGACTTACGTCTCAGTGGCGCTATTCGTCGTTCATTATCAGGGGAACGTCTCCTCGTCACTAAATTGCTTCAAAAATTCATTATCATTAAAAACATACTTTGACAGTTAGTGGTCAGACACTGTGGCCGCTACCTTATGGGCCGTGAGATCGACTCCCACCTTCCGTCTGGGTATTTATATCAGTTGTGTGGTTACCATAATACAGGCTCTGCCTAGTTTGGTATCAGATGACCGTGCGTTGATTGTCTCAGGATATTATTAGTATATCTTTTTAGGGTTCCATACCTGAAAGGTAAAAAAGGAACCCTTATGGTCTGACTTCGTCTGTCTGTCTGTCTGTCTGTCACACCTATATATTTCAGGAACCGCTGACGCAGTGGCGTGCACTGAAAGCAGGCAAAAATATCTGCGAGTTGTTTATGCTTTATGCTATTTGCTCGTGTTCCATCACAAATATCCTTAAATTAACCAATATTACAAACATGTCCATTTACATTTAAAAAAAATACGTTAATTCATGTCCAAACTAAGGTTTTTTTAAAATTAAGACTGTTTAGAGAAATCCTAGGGTAGGCAAAGTATTTTTGTCAGTATAGAGCCGCTGAATAAACTTATTAATGTTTTCAAATGCAAATTAATATGTCTATAGAATTTGCTTGCATATGGATATTTGAAATGGTATAATAACATACTTAAAATAGGTGAAATAAGCCAAATACATTTTTTTGCCTACCCTCTGTGCACGCCACTGCGCTGACGCTATCGATTTGAAACTTGGAATAGTTTTAGATCTTACTTACCCGGCCTCATCGCAAACTAAAAAAAAAACATTTTTTTTCTTTTACTTTTTTTATAATGGGGGTCGAAATGGGATATTAAAATTACCACTACATCCAGTGGAGTATCATATGAAAGGGCTTCATTTGCACATCTCAAAACAGATTTTTATTTTGGCTTATGTGGCGTAGTTTTTGGCTGATAATCAAAAATGTCAAAAAGAATAGTGCTCCCCCCCCCCTTATCTCCGAAGTTTGTGGAGAGAAAAATCTAAAATAATTCTAATTATGAGTAACGCATGTCTATCTATATTTTACAGGAAAAATAAAATGATCTTTCTAAGTAGTACAGTTTTTTAGTAATCCCAAAAATACTCGAAAAACAAACTTAGTTTTGCGGTTTTTATTTTTTATAGTGGCCAACCTGGTGTCAGAGCTTGCAAGCTAAGGACAGCTAAGGATTGGAACAGTTTGCCTGCGTCGGTTTTCCCGCCCGATTATAATGTGGGTGTCTTCAAGGCTAGAGTGAATAGGCTTTTAATAAACTAGTGTGCTTTACCATCTTCGATTGCGTCGCCACTTTCCATCAGGTGGGTCTGCAGTCAAGCACTAGCTTATCTTGAATAAAAAAAAAATAGATAGCTGCCCTTAGGCCTCTGACTTACCTTAACGGCTCTTGTCTAGATGACAACAGCCGGGACCGACTTTTAACGTGCCCTCCGAAGACGCTCAGTTCATATGCCATTAAACGGTCACCCATCTAAGTACTGACTTTGCCTAACGTTGTTTACCCAACTGATCGTTTAGCGAACAGTGGTTACAACTGGCTATGAATGTCTCATTATTATAGTAATAAAAACATTATTATACACATCGATATAATATATAAACTAGATTTGGTGTCATGGTTCAAAAAGTGGTAGCGAGAAATAGCGCCCTTGTGTAACTCTATGAGCGCTTGCTACTAGCGAGACTCAAAGACTTTGTCAGTTCTAATAATATCCTTATTGACGAGCAGTTTGGCTTTCGAACCAGACACTCTTGCGTCCACCAGGTGCACCGCCTCACGGAGCACATCCTGACCGGGCTCAACCAGCCCAAGCCCGTCTACACAGGCGCCCTATTCTTCAATGTTGCCAAGGCCTTCGACAAGGTCTGGCACAACGGCTTGATATACAAGCTCTTCCAGTTAGGAGTCCCCGATAGGCTCGTACTCATCATACGAGACTTTCTCTCGAATCGTACCTTTCGATACCGGGTCGAAGGTACGTTCTCTTCGCCCCATCCCATACAGGCCGGAGCCTCCCTCAGGGCTCCGTGCTCTCTCCCCTCTTGTTCAGCCTGTTCACGAACGACATTCCTCGTTCGAGCAGAGTCCAACTCGCCCTTTACGCGGATGACACCGCTCTCTATTATTCCCATAGGAACATGTCCTATTTAACGCGTGCTCTTCAAGCCGCAGTCGACGCCCTGGGTCAATGGTTCCGTACGTGGCGCATAGAGGTGAACCCGGAGAAGAGTGCCGCGGTGGTCTTCTCCCGGGGACCCGCCAATATGTTCTCCGCGCGGAGCCTTCGGCCCAACAGACGACTAGCCCCAATATCCCTATTCAATCTCCCTATCCGAGGTACTTAACCTTCCTAGTCCAGGGGGGACTAGGAAGGTTAAGTACCTCGGAGTCACCTTGGACTCCGCCATGACTTTCGGCCCGCACATTAGGTCCGTCCGCAATCGAGCGGCTTTCGTATTAGGTCGCCTGTATCCCCTTCTCTGCAAGCGGAGTAAAATGTCGCTTAGAAATAAGTTGACATTATACAAAGCCTGCATTCGCCCTATCATGACTTACGCGAGTGTAGTTTTCGCGCACGCCGCCCGCACCCATATCGTCCGTGCCCCGTGGTATATGCGGAACGTAGATCTGCATTCCGATTTCAAGTTAGATCCCCTTCGTAAGTTCCTCAAAGAAGCGTCGAAACGCTACTTTGAATCCGCGTCCCGTCACGCGAACAGTTTAATCCGCGCCGCCGCCGATTACGCCCCTAGTCCTACTGACTCGCGCCGCAGACCACGGCACGTACTGCTCGACCCTCCTGACCCCATGACGGTCCTATTGGACCGGGATGCGCCGAACCCTCCCCGACAACCGTATGCTACACTAGCTATCAGACACCGGTCTCGCCGGCGAGGCCGAAAGGTCGTACGTATGCGACCTCAACGACGTGCATCACCCCACTGAGTTTCTTGCCGGTTCTTCTCAGTGGGGGCGCGTTGTGAACCGGTGGTAAACTCAGCCCTCTCTTAAGCGACAGCCCAAGCCGAGGCCGTGCCTCCCTGAGGTGCCCTTGAGCTCGTCGCTACTTCTGCCGTAAAGGCTAGAGCGCTTTAAGCGCTCGCCTCGTATCCTGACAAATTTATTTTTGCCGATAGGAGTGTCGCTACTGTCTATATGAAAGTGTCAAACTACAAGTCATTATCATTATAAAACCGTTAGTTCACGTTTCCGCCACCAGCACAGATAAGTTTGCAACCTCCGAGACCGCATTTTAGATGTCATTTTGTTCGTGAATGTTTATCTAGTTTATATATTATATCGATGATTATATAGTAATAAACACCATCTGACACTGCGGTGGTACCTTCCTGGATGGTTCCTTGTGCAAGGAACCACGTCATATAATAATGGTACCGTGAAATAGCATACCTATTATTATACTCTTGATTGCTATCTTTATTAGTTTTCCTTATTGTTTTTTTTCTTTTTATAAGGATTTGGCCGACAGGGTTACAGGAAAACACAGTGATGAATTTTAATTCAAACGAAATAGGGACAAGGAGACCCTGACCTAATTATGCAATAATTAATATTCAGCTGGGTTGTATCGGATGTACAAGTGCACGCCTCCATTTATTGTATTCAAACTCTTGCTAATAATATTATCAAGGTGACTCCGGTAGTTGTTGGGAACGATACAGTCGAAGTTGTTGACCACTACGTATACCTAGGACAAACTATCCAGTTAGGTCGGTCCAACTTCGACAAAGAGGTCGCCCGAAGAATCCAACTCGGATGGGCAGCGTTCGGGAAACTACGTGACATCTTCTCATCAGAAATTCCGCAGTGCCTGAAGACAAAGGTTTATAACCAGTGTGTGTTGCCAGTGATGACATATGGTACTGAGACGTGGTCTTTAACAGCTGGCCTTTTGGAAAAGCTCAGAGTCACACAACGAGCTATGGAGAGAGCTATGCTTGGAGTTTCTTTGCGCGACCGAATCCGAAATGTGGAGATTCGCGCAAGAACTAAGGTTACCGACATAGCTCTCAGAATCTGCAAGTTGAAGTGGCAATGGGCAGGCCACATCGCTCGAAGAACCGATAACCGTTGGGGAAGAAAGGTTCTCGAGTGGCGACCACGAACCGGAAGACGCAGCGTAGGCAGGCCTCCCACTAGGTGGACCGACGACATTGTTCGCGTCGCAGGGAACCGGTGGATGCAAATAGCAAATTGTCGTTCATTGTGGCGGTCTAAGGGGGAGGCCTTTGTTCAGCAGTGGACGTCTTCCGGCTGGTGATGATGATGATGATGATGATGACTCTATAGTCACCTTCCGGACCTAGGTCCTAGAAATCCGTGATAACCTACAGCTGGTCTCAGCTTGCAAACTTCTGAAGGGAAACTTACGTATATTGGTACAGTTTTTCTACCTCGATTTGCAAATAAAAGCTGAAAATATATTAGGACATTTTCCGTTTTTCTATGCTGGTGGTAGTAGGTAAAAACCTATGGTCCAACCTTTTATATAATGTTGGTCTTTTATTTACGCGAATACTACACATTGTAATTAATTTACGGATTAGATCGCGGATTAATTTAGGGACGAGCGGATTGAGTCAGTCCGCCCGTGGCAATGGGTGCTGCAAAGCATTCAAAACGTCGGAAAAGTAAAACCTAAAATAATATGCGATATATTCCGTAAGATGAAATTAATTACAACCTTTTATAATTAAAATTGTCGGGGTTTTCGAATTCTGGGATCTCGCTGAGGGTCATATCGCGTGTTTTATTCGTGATCCTAATGTAGATCTTGACTTAAAGGGCATTGTTGCTGGAAAATTAGTAACCCATGTCATAAGTGGCGAGTGGCAGTGTTATGCAAATGGGTAGACTTGGCACTTACTATGATAAAGGCATCCTACTCATTCCGCAGCTAAGTTACCTGAAAAACCTAGTGTACCTATATAACAATACGGGCCATAGTGATAAAAACAGCTTTGTAGTTATGTTATTGAAACATCGAAACAAAACAAAAGACCATGACTACCGTTCAATTGGAACTTCGTATCAATCAAGACAATCTGAGTCCGTGCTTATTGCGAGAATTGATTTCAATGAGGTGCACGCACTTGTTATTGAACTGATGCAGAGTTTATTGATATCCTTTGACTTGACAAATAATTGGGTGTCAGTTTATTTTTGTATAACCGTGGTGCCTCGCACACCATCTTAGAGCATTAAACCATAGCTCTAAGTACACCATCGATCATTGGTACATATGCCACAGAGAACGCACTATGTAGTCTGTGTAGGTAGGTTTTCCCAGGTTAAAAGCAGGGGCGTAGCTACCGTCGTATCAGCCGTATCAATTGTATGGGGCCCAGCGGCGGTCCGAGAGGGAGGGTCGTAGGGGTCATGACCCCCCCCCAAAATCCATATTCGTACACGGCAAAATTGGGTAGCGGCTAGTGTGTCTATGTACATGACCAACGGGACCGTCAAATATGACCCCCCCCCCCCCCCAAATCGCTGGCTGCGACCGCGCCTGATGGGGCCCCTGGGGTTCAGGGGCCCCGTACGGGTGTAAGTAAAAGTTCGTAAACTGTTACCCTGGTCTCAGTCTCACTTAAACCCTTAGGCTTTAGGTAGTTTCACTGGGCCCCTCAAACAAACTTTGATACAGGGGCCGTCTCGGACAAGCTACGCCACTGTTTGAAAGGCAAGTTACGGAGGGGCACCTGGTGCAGATCCCACCGAAGAGTCCAGGATAGGCCTCATATAAGCCGCGGAGCTTTCAAGGTGATCCTTGAACAAATAAGTACTAGTTTAGTCTTAAAATTCTCCTTGATAACTTCATTAGAGGAACCAAACTAACATTAAGTTTTATATCCATAGATTATATCGTAAAATATTTTCAATGTTCACAGCTATCACCAAAAGTATAGACTGCAAGGTCACAAAGACCTCTGCCGCAGTCTCGGTCTGGACTCTTCCAAGCTTCAGAGCTCACATCTAGCCGCCAGACTGAACGGCTACCTAGTCGGGGTCGGGGGTTTGACGCAGTTCGAGCAGGAAGTCCAGCGCCTAGGGTTAAGCGACAAGCAAGCCGAGTACGTACGAAGAGAGTTGGAACGCAACGAAGGCGGTGGTCTCGCCTGCTAATGGCACGGGTTGCTTACACCATTGATCTATTATTTGTTTTAGAAAATTCAAAATATGATTTAAAAATATTTATATTAATTTATTGCGATAACATAGTCATATGCATACGAGTATTCATAATAAAACAGACACTTTGAATGTCAAAACGACGTAACTATACTTAACCTACGTACTACGTAGGGACGTAAATTTTAAAATAAGAATATGAATTATGAATACATGACCACTTTTGTTTTAATTTTTGTGACCGTTTTTTGTAAATGGTCACATTTATTTCCAAAATAATAGATCGATGGCGAACCTTGTCGTCAAAATAATGTCTCAATTTAATATTTATGTATTGTTCGCTGTATTTTTATTTTTAAGATGGACGTTTTTCTTGAGGACGTCGAATTTTGTGATGGATAAATATTTCTCATGTTATTTTAGAAACATTTAGTTATAATACCTACGTGTTTATGCACAAGCAGCATTTTAAAATAAATAAAATACTTATTAGTGTATTAGTGAATTTATAATTCCACTTAGCTACAATTGATAATAGTTTTAATTATTTCATTTATTACATTTAAGTTCTCAGTACCTACTTACAACGCTCTTTAAGGTCGTTAACTTGCAATAATATGTCTCTCTTATTACATGTGATGTATTATTATTAAATAGGAAAATTCAATTCTATAATAATCATGCTTGGTGGCTGATTGAAATTATTTAATTTTAAGTAAGTATATTTATATTTTTGTGATTCTGTATCGTCACACCAATCACCTCGCATGGTGACAGTGGCCGGTATATTAGTGATATTAAACTGTATTTTCAGATGTAAACATTATTTTTTATTTTACTTTTTGCTAACCTGAAGTGATTTGAAATTTACTTTTTGTCTGATCGACAAATCCGTACCTGGCGCGTATGTTTATGGCCTAAACCCACTCTCGCATGTCAACGAGGGGTGAAGACCCCCTTTCCAGCGGTGGCCCATTTTACGTAAAATTACGTAGTACATTTTTGGGCGTGCTCTTTTAGCTTTTTATCTTTAATACTCGTGAAACTGTATGACTGAAACAGAAAACCTCGTGTAATATGGTGACCAGACAACAAATCATTGAGGTATTATGTCCTTCGTACAAGAGACGCCATTATGAACAAAAAAAATAACATTGTGAAAAATTCGACGAAGCTATGTCATCGAATAAAATTGATAGAACTCTTAGATAAACACGAAGGTGTGCAGATGTGACATTTTACGTATACGATGTGTGCACGTAGGTACAAAAATTGGTATAGGTAACTAAAAGAGATTCAAAATTAATCACCATTTATTTATCTACAGAGAAAATAATCTTCTTCACCGGATCTCAAGGAGGCCAAGGACCACCGGCCGCGTTACGATCCGGTGGTCCTTGGCCTACACATAATAAAGATATTTCGAATGTGACTTTATTTTAGAAAAGTTTCTGATTTAAGTAAGTGCACCCTTAATAATTTTTTTGGAAAATATTTTACTGGTTTTTATTATATTCTTCAGAAAATTTAAGTATAAGTATATTGTTATCAAACTATAATAAAGCAAAACAATATTCTAGTGGATGCAATCTCTTTTTTATATTGTATACCTACTTACCTATAATAATAGTTACCTACCTACGCTTCTATAGTATTGTGTCATGTCAGCATAACTCAGCATACTAATTTTGTATATCCTAAACTTGATACTAAACATGGCAGGCGCCGACGTCGCCACCGCGCCGTGACATTCCGCCACGAGTTACAACAAATGAAATACAAATATTTTGTATGTTAAGTATATCCATAATTTTAATTTAGTTACTGGCGAAACGTCACTTCACTACTTTATTTATGGTAGTGTACTTACAATACCGCAAAACGGAATTAGGCATATCAATGAAACGCGTTACTTGTTCAAGCGCTGAGCATATACGGGGTGTAAGGGACATCGTACCGAAAACCGATACCAGGGATCCAGTACAAGATTCTGATCATTCTAGTGTTGAAATTTTTCAACGGCTTTTTTATGAATTTCCAAAAAAAAAAATGCCGCTTTTTTAAATAAAATTAGGATAACATTATTATTGGTATAATAATAAAGCATAATTTCAATTTAAAAACAATAAATTACTTATTTGTGTAAAATTAGCAATCATCAGCAGCCGAAATGTCCACTGCTGAACAAAGGTATCTCCCTTAGAAGGGAGGGGTTGCTGTAATCTCCACGCTTGGCAGGCGGCTTGATTGAAATTAGCAATGTAATTTGAAAAAATCATATTATTCCGCACGTATTCATTAGGTACATGCTCAAAAATTAACAAGTTAGTCATTTGTCATTTTCCATATATTAAATGGTTTTTGTAATGTAACGGACAATATGAGGAATCTTCTAAAAAAGTTTTCGGTACGTAGTCCCTTAGGGCTCCCACACATAACTGCGATGAGATGCGAAGCGGCGAGAAACAAATGAACAACTTGTATCGAAAATTCATTTGTTTCTCGCCGCTCTTATGTGTGGGAGCCCTTCCACCCTGTATATTATTACATACTCTTTGCATAGACTACTATAGACTAATAAAATGTACTTTGTGGACTAGGGTTGGGTGTACTCACCCTAACAAGGTTTTGAATGAATCTTACTGATGTCGCCTCTAGTACGTAAGTACTATCGCGGACACGAACTGTGTACGAGTTTGCAATCAAAATCGTTTGAACGACGTTACGTGCGCTTACCCCGTCCGCACGTATTTTGGGCCGGCTCGTGCAAGCGGTTAACGTCCTAAAGGTGATACATCGCTTGTTACCGCGAGATTACATACCTCAATGCAACAAATACTAATATTTATGTACCTACTTACTGTTTTCTGTAAATACACCCTTGAAAACTTAAAAGTTAACTAACACCAATATCCAGGGTGGACATGAATCCATGTATCCGCCCGGGTAGCGACCAGGGTGTCTAACCACTAGAACAACTAATATAACCCAGGGTTAAATTCGATACCGTGTTAAAATATTTGTATCGTGCTATGTGTCTAGATTACCTGGGGTGTGCGCAAATACCTTCCTCGAAAGGCATAATCGCACCCGGTTAACTAGCTTTTGAAGATCTTTCTGACTGGCCAATATTTTCATCATGACGTTAATAGCCCTTTGTAGTAGGTAATACTAAGTCGAAACGGTGAGAAGACTCTGAAACGAAGTATCATTAGAAGGCTGAGTGCTAACTCAGCCTTCCAATGATACTTCGTGATGATGATAAGGATAGATAATGATGATGAGTGATGATGATGATGATGATGATGATATGATGATGATGATAATTCTGCTAAGAATTCTTGAAAATTAACACAGTGCGTCTGTAGTACTTCCACATCATAGAGCTTACCAACACCACAGACTACATAACATAAAACTTTAAGTACCTAGTCTGACTTATCATAAAATTTAAGTTATGTAGTCTGTCTTAGCATTATGTTACGTACTTAGTCTATCTGTGACCAACACCTTCGAGTAACCTGATATTTTTGCGAGTAGGTACATATAACTGAAGTCCTTATGTTTTACAATTTTAATCGATTCTTGCAAATAATAAGAACTCAGTCGTAAATATGATAAATGATATTTTTGGAAAAGATAGGTATCGAATGTATTAATTTAACAATTGGCCATTAAACCCATGGAGCCGTAACGAATAAATTATTTAATTAGTATTCTGAGCTGGGAAAACCATTGCAACTTGATTGTTTAAAAAAATCTCGTATTTACAGTAATTATGTACAAAAAAATTGCAAATGGTATCAATAACCGATGAAGACGTAAACTATGTGTTATTATATGGAACTAATCGCACCACTTATTTCCACCACTGTTACCTATAAGCCAGGACTACAGTGGTCACCATTGAAGACACCGAGCTTTGACCCTTGGCGAGTCCCTCGGAAACGCTAAATTGTCTTGAAACCTGCAACAAAAAGGTAAATAAGTAGGAAGAGTTGGAAATAAATTAATTCCACAGCCCCAGATCTACGATGTTTTCGAACCGGGTAATAGAATCTTAATAGTGGAGTCCCTCACCTCCAGCCTCTATTCATATTGGCACTACAAATCTCATATTGGCATTTCGAGTCCACAAGTTCATTTGTGGTGTGATCGAATATGGCGCCTTTTTCTTAGCAGTAGACGGTGACCCATCCATGCTTCCGTATGCTAGGCGGTTTGTGGGCCAGGTTTTTTTTATTTTAAATCATATGATTTTGGCGCCCCCTGAAACTGCCACCGGGGACGAGTGACCCGGTTTGCCCTCAACTTCCCGACAATCAGGTTATCGGCCTCCATTTTCCTAACCAGTAACAAACAGCTCTGATTTGCAAAGCTAGCATTAAATAAGATTAGAAATAATAACTACTAAACAAAATGTGACAACTAGTCAATGATAAGATTATTTATATAATAATATCCTCCGGGCCGATAAGACTACAGCGGCCAATTTTCCACAAGATCAGCCCGGGAGGTATTATAGTGCACAAGTGCTTGCGTAGACACAAGTGCACTCTCTCTTCCTTTACCTCTCACAATCCGATGAGACGGAAGGCTGACACAACCGGGAAGAGGTCAGGGGCAGGACCTACTTTTTTACAAGCCTATCCGTCGCATAGATCATGTCACTTTACAGACAATCAGATTATCACCCTGCATTGTCCTAGCCAGGAGAAAGATGTTGTTCCCCGCGGATTTGAACCAACGACCCCCGGTTTGCAAAACAAACTGTTTTCCGCTACACCTCAGTGGCTACGCTTGTACATAAAAGGTAACCTAGCAGGGAGTACGAACATAACTGTGCCGTTCTATACAGGTACACATGCATACATAATAATAATAATATAATAACCTGGGACAATTCACACACGGTCATCTGATCCCAAACTAGGCAGAGCCTGTACTATGGAAACCAGATAACTGATACTAATACATATATACTTTTTTTTTTGTAAATACATACTTATATAGATAAAACACCCAGATACTTGGTGGGAATCGAACCCACGACCTGTTGGGTAGCAGCCAGGGTCACTGACCACTAGACCAACGGGCCCTCAATCGTACATAATTAATAGGTACATCAATCGAATAAAATTAAATGTTATGTATGAATTTCGATGCTATTTACTCGAAAACACGGAAAATTATAATTTGTATACATAAGTACATGCATTAAAGAACATTTCAATTTGAAACTTGTTAATTTAAATGTTAAAATTAGCCATTCATTCATAATACAGAACGGTTACCTACCTGTCCCTAAAGACTCATTTACATGATTCCATTTTCTTATACATACAAGAGCAATAATTGAATGCAATAAATGAAGCGCAATAATTGATCTTCAAGAATTGTAAGTACCTACCTGTTTACACGCGGATACTTGCGGATACTAGTTAAAAAATTGAATGTAATTATTGAAAGCAAATCTTGCCCAGTAGAGCAAGAATGTGACATGTTGTTCAGACGATGCAAGGCAATTATTGCCTCAATTGTATTGTATGCAACAGGCAAGAAACTTGCTTCATGTAAATGGGCCATAACACGGTAGGTAGGTGGTAGGTATAACGTTAAAACTAAAACGCAATAAAAACATACCATAAACACATAAACGTATCAAAGAATAGTCGTAGTAGATTATATAATAAAGTAGGTGCCTATTCTATTATGTATTATCCATTTTAAGCAGCAGCTATTTAAATTCCTTGTTTTTACGTCGTAGCCAAGAGAGTAAGTATAGGTACCGAAATGCTACAGAGTATAGTATGGTATAGAGTTGCTTTTGGGTTTTTTTTTTCATATAACAACTTAATTTTTTCCATTATAATTATTATTCAGTTAGTATACAAAATATATATTTTATTTTATTTATTTATTTGACACAAAACAGGTTACAATCAGAATTGCGTTGAGTAGTAACATACATGAAGTTATATAACGATAATTATAACCCAAAACATGTGTTTTAAGTTAATTTGTTAACGTACGGGTAAAGTGAGCTTACAAGCAAAGTACAAAATATGTATTACAAAAGGAAATACTTATTTAAGAGTAAGTTATTTCCAGGCAAACTAAATATAACAACAATAATTTAATTATGGATATGACTGAACAATAATGTTGGTAAGTACTGTAATAGACTAAGAGTTTTTGAAGACATTATGGATCTGTTTTTTAAAAGTATTAATATTATCATTAAATAAATCTATGGACGGATTGCATTTACTTCTCTACACATATGAAAGTTAACTGTAGTCTCATTCAGTAATTTTATGATTGATACGTCCACACCGGGCGCACGTGCTCGCGCAACGGTTGCGCGGCAACCTCGCGAGCCTGCGAGAGCGAAATGTGTAATCGGTGTGGACGTGTCTCGAGGTCGTTCGGGCAGCGTGTGAATATTTTTAGCCGGCTTCAAAAAGAAGGTATTCTGTATTCGACGCGTATGTATGTAATTTAAAAATGTGGAATATTCATATAATTAGTCTATGTGGGCTTCTAAACTTTACCAAATTTTACGAGTGTATGTATGTACCCGTGGGGTGTCGGGTTACGAATAGCACCCTCCCATCTCCTCCCATCTCCTCCCATCTCCTCCCATTGGGTGTTCGTAAGAGGCGACTAAGGGAAAGCAGGAAGACGGGCAGCAGCGTCTTTCTATTGGATTACCTACCGCCCATACTGCGATCGATCGCCAAGCCGCCTGCCAAGCGTGGGGATTATGGCAACCCCTCCCTTCTAAGGGGGAGGCATTTGTTCAGCAGTGGACGTCTTTCGATGATGTATGTATGTAGGTTTGTCCGCAGATTTCGCAGAAAATTTTTGTTGCAATAGTTAGAGTATTTTTCAACTTAGGGAAGAGTACAAGTTTCATAAAAATAGGTCCAGTAGTTTAAGAGATTATAGACATTTTATGTTTTCACTAAGTTACTGTAACGTAGACGTTCGAGTTGCGTGATAGTGCTGATACCTATTTTGGTAAAATAAAAGTGTTAATAAACTATTAGAAAAAACCTAGGCTTCAAAGAAAATTATCTAAAAAGCATGAAGTCAGTGGTCACACATCATATTAACTAACACTAGCACCAGCTGGCACCGACTTCAATATAATAATAATAATAATATCTTGGGACAATCCACACACGGTCATCCGATCCCAAACTAGGCAGAGCCTGTACTATGGAAACCAGACAACTGATACTAATCTATTTAAGTATGTATTTACAAAAAAAAAAGTAAATAAGTATTAGTATCAGTTGTCTGGTTTCCATAGTAGGTACAGGCTCTGCCTAGTTTGGGATCGGATGACCGTGTGTGGATTGTCCCAAGATATTATTATTATATTATTAATACTTATATAATTTTTTTTTGTACATACTTAAATAGATAAACAACACCCAGACACTTGGCGGGAATCGAACCCACGACCCATCGGTTAGCAGGCAGGGTGTCTTACCACTAGACCAACGGGCCCGTCAAATATATCTATATCTATACTTATAATAAAACTGTAACAGGTCCAATTCTGTACATTGAAGATATTTTGAAAATTATATTTGGAGGGCATTCTATAACCGATACTGAGGCCGAAAATGTAATTTTTAAAATTTTTGTCTGTCTGTCTGTCTGTCTGTATCTCGGCTGAGCATCACGCCGAAACTACTGAATGGATTCAAATGAAACTTGGCACGATTTGAGATCTTACTACGAGGTAGGACATAGGATACTTTTTATCCCGGAATCTAGCACGGTTCTTTTGGGGGAGGGGATTAAAGTCAAAACGGGTACTTGGTTATACGCTTGGTCCGATTTTATAAATTTTTCTTTATAATATAATAAATATTAGTAAGGGAACACTCATAGAGAGTTGTTATCAAGGTTTTGTAATCGATCGGGTTAAGCAACGTTAGGTAAGGTCATTAAATAGATGGGTGACCGTTTAACGCCATTTGAACTAAACGGGTCCGTGCTTCGGAGAGCAAGTAAAAAGTGGGTCCCAGTTTTTAACCGACTATAAAAAATGAGGTTATGTATTCGATGCGAATGTCTGTTATTCAAAGTTTAGTTAGCGTAAAAATTGCGCAGGCGGAGCTGCGTGGGTCAGCTAGTATATATATATTTCTGTTATTTAATGCTTTTTACATCATATTTTTTGAAGCCGGTTTTTTCGGCCGGTAACGTGATTGCGCTATTGTTCAGATCCGAGCCATCGGCCGTGGAGGGGTTTATGTGTTATGGACACTATAGTTGAATTAATGACTTGTATATTTTTATTCTATTCAACTTGGTGGTGAGAATCAAGACCTTCGCCCAGTTTCCAAGTACCTAAATGTCTTAACCTGTGTCTGATGGTGAGCAGCCTGCTTGCCACCTGCACTGCGCTGCTCGTCACCCGAGACAATAGTTATTCAATCTCACCTGAACACAGAAATATTTACATAATGCTGTTTGGCAGCAGAATATCTGGCACTGTGTTACCTACCTGAATGATCCATTACACCAGGGCTCTACTGTACCACCTACTAGCCTTAATTATTTGTACTAAAAACATTACCGTGCTAAGAGTTCACAAAGTTTACTATTTCCGCCTTCATCGATGTTAATCAAATATCTTGATAATTACATATTCATAGGTAAATCGTACACATCTAATGTGATTTACATTGAATATATTCAACACTATTGTGTTGACAGAAAAACACAAAAATAATGTGCATTTTCTACGCATCAGTAGGCATTGTGGTATAATATTAGATAAATTATTTGACCGATATTAACATGGGAATGACATCTCTTCGCTAAGTCACGTAAAGAGACATGTCATTCCCATACATTTGTTTTCTATTCTAGCGTTTCGTATTGTAGAATGACAAATTGACTATAGGGGCCTTATCTTGAAGTCACACACACACACACACACACACACACACACACACACACAGGGCAGACACGAAAAGTGAACTGTGTGCTTACCATGAGCGCAATAGGTTGTTACTTTATAAGTCGCAAGTTCGGCCGCATATGAAGTACTGTCACCTATGGGCGGGAGCGCCTGAATACCAACTTGGACCACTTGACTCGGTGCAGAGACGAGCCACCAGGATTGTCGACGATCCTGAACTCTCAAACGATCTAGAATCACTACGGGTGAGAAGAGATTTTGCTTCCCTGTGTGTTTTCTACCGATTGTATAACGGACAGTGTTCTGAAGAATTGTTTGACATGATGCTCACGGCCACTTTTTACCATCGCACCTCTCGCCATCGGCAGGTTTCGGCATGGCATCGCCATCGTTCATCCTCACATCTTAAAAACAATGTCATCCCGCACTTTGCGGTTTCAAAGAAGTTTTCTTCCCCGCACTTTGAAGTTGTGGAATGAATTGCCTGCCGAGGTTTTCCCGAATAATTACAGCATGGGGTTTTTTAAAAAGGGAGTTAACAAGGTGTTGCTAGCGTCCATAGGCTGCGGTGACTGCTTACCATCAGGCGGGCCGCATGCTTGTTTGCCACCCTGGTGGTATAAAAAAAATATTTAAAAAAATAATTGCCGACCACCCAGCTATTACGTCACCCAAACAGGTGAGAGTGGTCACGTAACAATATTATTGTCACGAGTAGGTCACTTTTCGTGTTAAACTGCTCTGCTATAGGAGTTCATGGTAAGACCCCAGGGGGGCGATTCTCGCTTACTTCGAATCGACTTCGATTTCGAATCTGCAATTCGAAGCCTATCTCTACTAAGAAAACTGAAAACTCGTAACTCGAAGTGATTTTCACGGGTCTTGTATTCTGGGCAACAATCGAAGTAAACTTCGAAATTTTTCTCCTTCGATTAGAGATGAATCGAAGGAGGAAAATGTTGCCATTATGAAAGATAAACGTCGCGCGAGTCATTCCGTTCAAGAAGTTGATTTATGTTTACGATTTTGTTTTATTTATTTATTTATACTCTTTATTGTACACACATAAAAATAAAATAAAAAGGACTTGAAGAAATTTGTACAAAGGGCGGCCTTATCGCTATCCGCAATTTCTTCCAGGCAACGTTGGGATGGAAAAAAGATTGCATGGAATACGAAAAGTAAGTTTTAGTGTGCCCGAAGGGTTATTTATTTATTTTTATAAGGGATGTTTAGGTGTAATATACACCTATAGAGTATATACCTATAGAGTATATACTGTATCTTGTCGGCATAATGATTTTATCTTAATTGGCTGTCGAACGTAGTATCTCTTAATTAATAGTCTGTGTTGTTGATTGTTTGTTTGGTAATGAAATAAGTTATAATATAGTGCGAGGACTTCGTAAAGTATAGTTATACGTACTATAATAAAATATTTAAAAAAAAATTGAACCGACTTCAATAACTGTGTATATTTGGCACCAACTTCAATAATATTTAAATTATTTTTGTACTTTTTAGTGTTATTGAAGTCGGTTCAATTTTTTTTTTTAAATATTTTATTTTATACTTTTTAGTGATATTTTCATACATAAAGATTGAACCATCGAAGACGGTAAAATGATCTAGGTAGGTTATGACATCATTATGATTTCACATTATCGTCTACATACTTTTACATAATTCATGTTTCTTCAGAAACTCAGAAAAAAAATTATCCGATCGTAATTAAATTTGCATGGAATTATCATAGTAGTTTACTCTCTCGAATAAAAAAAGAATCGTCGAAATCGGTTCATGTTTGTCAGAGAAATGTAAAGGAGAACATCAGTTTTATGGTTTTTACCAGATAAATTCCTCCATATCATTCATAGTCCCCCAGGAAGTTAGAATCATTGAAATTGGTAATTATTTGCCAGAGTTATGACCATTTTTGTCCGTAAGAAGCGACATAAAGTCATCTATATAGGCATTCCTGCAGTTTTCCTGCGCAGTCACCATTCTTGTTTTTTCAGGAACTACTTATTCCTAAGCAATAATTTTTTTATGGGACCCAATTAACGGTTTAAAGAATGGATGGAAGAAAGATATTTTCAAATCGGTTCATAATTGCCAGAGTTATGCGCGAACATACATAGAAAAAAATATATATACCCTCTCCTCCTTTTTTGAAGTCGGTTAATAAACTATCCAATAATGTTATTTTGAATAAAATAATCTAGGAATACGGTACTCATCTTAAAATTAAAATCATTAAGGTTTGACATTTGTTGTGATTCGAACTCGAGATGACGCTTCGAATGGTCTTGACCTGTCGAAGCAGTTCGAGCTGCTAGCATTCGAAATATGTTGGCCTCGACATGTCAAGAATACAATTATGTGATTTTTAGTCGACAATAGTTCGAATTCGAATATTTTTTCGAATTCGTGATTGATTCGAAAGTGCGAGAATAGCCTCCCAGGGCGGGAATGAAACCTGCTTGTTCAAAACAGTTGCAATTGTGACGTCTGGATCACAGGAAATCTCCTCTGCATTGCTTCATCTAGGGGCGAACTATGGTATAAAAAAGTGTGGTCAAAATTTTAGACATTTATTCATAATACTTACCTCCTTGATAATGATCGGTAAAAAAAATCCCCATTATTAGATGGTAATTGAGATTTTACAACTGTGAGTTTTACTATGCCATTCTGTGGTCATCGTAAAAGGCAAATAAAGCAGTCGGAGAACGTACTTACTAAGTTTTATAGTTTCATATTATGGATTATAAAGAAATTATAATTTTACTTTATTTGGTATAAACATGAACTCAGATATATTGCGTTGTATAATATTTAAATGTGTTGTAGTAGGTACCTTGTATACATACTTGTATCGAAAGTTTTTCTTAAATCTTTAAATAGACAGCCCCCTTAGCCAAGTGGTCGTTCTACAATACGGAACGCTAGATAATAAATACAGTGTAAACTTCATGTAACCTCACACGATTTAACGACAAACTCCCTAAAGCGTCGAAATCACTTGGCTTTGGTTGGTTTAGCCAGCCTTCCATAAATGATACACTCTATATAGCATTACGCCCACTCACAATAACTACAACAACAACAATTAAGTAATAAAAAGTACCTTTCAAGTTGCCAAAAACTGCGAAGCTGTGCATTCTTTTGTCGCTTTATTATCCTAGGACGTAATAAACTCGACTGTCGGACTCATGCATACCGAACTTTCGAAGAAATTCGTTCTTTAGTTTACAAATTGGGATTGCTTGCACGTGTATGTTGACCATGACTAATAAGTAGGAGTTATGGATTATCTAGACGTTATCATACCTATACTTAGTTCCTCACGAACTTCTTACAAAAGCTCACAAACTGAGGTAAACATGGCTAGTAAAAGAAAATCATAACTGAAATAAACTTTTTCTTTTTATAATTTTTCTGATTCTGATTTTTCTTCGCTCCATTTAACTAAAACTCTTTAAAACGCCATAAAATGCACAGTCCCTTCATTGTCGTTATATATAGTCATAGATTATACACTATGTATAGAGTTTACACTGTATATCTCTTCGGTAAGTGTAGAGATATATCGTTCCCATACATTTGTTTTCTATCATCTAGCGTTTCGTATTAGCTGGGTCTCCACCGGCCGGCAGCCTCGCGAGCCAAATGTGTGGTCTGGCGAGCCCCGCTCAGCAGAGGCAATGTGTGCTCTTAATTTTCTAGAACCAGTTTGAACATGAATTACATTATTAATTAATGAGAGAAACATCTTCCACATCACACCCCACACCTAGACGTGCATGCTTTTAAATTAATCTTGCAGATTTAAAGCTCAAACTCAAACTCAAAAATCTTTATTTCAAATAGGCTTAACGCTAGCAATTTTGAATGGTCATTTTTTAAAAGCTACCACCGGATCACAACGCGGCCTCAACTGAGAAGATCCGGCAAGAAACTCAGCGGGCTTGTCATTTTTTCACTTTTTTTAAACATTGTTTTGTTACAAATGAATCGACATTAGCGATAGTGTGTCCTGCCGTTCGAAACATAAAGCAAAGGAGAAAAGAAGAAAACAATAAATTACGACAAAAATTACAACAAACTAAAAGGCCAAAGTGATAGTAGTCGGACCAGTCCCCCCCAAGCAGCACCCGCGCACGAGTTGACTCGAGCAGCAGCCATCAACCATATTAGAGGGAAGGGGGTGACCCGCCACACGAAGCCGCCACAAGCAAAGACTTTTTGATGGCAAGCGAACCAAAATCACAGTGGCTCACATTTAACTTCTGCTGTTAAGCAGTACCTCGTCAGGCAAGGCACAAAACACAAAGCGGAAATGGATTTCAAAGAATTCGTATCTGGATTTTGATAACACTGCCAGACGCGCAAGTTATTGCCGTAAAAAACCTGTTTAATTTTAAATAAAGGAGTGACGAAACAAACAGGGCTTCCGTCTGATGGTAAACGATGTTGTTCCTAGTCTCCTGAGCCCGGTAATTTCACTATCTTTAATACACTTCTCACCGGAACACAGTGCCTTCCGGCATAATCTGACAGGTACGTAGGCAATTGAATAAGAGTCTGAAGCTTAGAAACTGATGGAGAGGGAAGGAGAGAAGGCTTGGTTTCATTATATGGCTTGGCTGAATCTAGCTAAACAACAGAACGATTTAAGGCAAGGGTTTCCAACCTTTTTTAAATCACACCCCCTGGAACATAGCTAAACTATTCACGCTCCCCTTTCACTTTGTACGCACATAGCTTTGTACCCAACTTACGTCCATCCTGCCACGGCCCCTTGTTGTCCCCCAGGAGGGCGTGCCACCCCGCGCTTGGGAAGTCCTGGTTTAAGGACTTCCCAACCGTTCTTAAGGTATATAAAGAACCTCTAATCTCAAAATAAGGACAAATAAAGTGGATATATCTTTGGCATTAAATAAGATTAGCAATAACAAAACGTGACAACTAGTGAATGATTAGATTATTTATACTCGTACATGGTGTACCCGGAAACTAGAATGTTGTGGATGCAATTATTAGACAGGAAATGTTAGTCTGGTCGGTCGACGTAATTAACTTATTCTAAGAATAACGTAGATACATTTTTTTATACTACCAAAGTCGCTTGTAGGAGTAGTACTGTTGGCCGCAGATGGCCATTACAGCTTCACCGGACAAGACAAAAGTCGCAAAGAAGCATGCGGCCTGCCTGATGGTAAGCAGCCACCGCATTCTATGGACGCTAGCAACACGAGAAGAATCACTGCGCGATGCCGATCCTAAAAACATTAGATATTAAATCTCTTGTGTCCGGTAATTTTACCATCTACAGTTCCTTTCACACCGAAACACAGCAATGTGTAAAACAGTGCTGCTTGATGGCTGCGGAAGGACAAGGAACCTACCATCTAGTATAATTGCAACTTAGCGGAGATGTAGGTACATAACATTGCCAAACTAAAATCGTATAAGTAGTAGTTTTCGCAGCTGTAGGTTTTTAAATAATATACAACGTACATTCAGTCCCGGATATACGCTTTTTTCGAACCGGGGTTCCCCACTCTCCAGCATTTGAGATAAATTACTTAAAAATACTCACAAATCTCAAATTGCCGATTGGAAATTTATGTTTTTTTTTAGTTTTTCGAGTCCACAAGCTCATTTGTGGAGTGGGCCAGGTGGGCGCTTTTTTCTTACAAGTCCACGGTGAGCCAACTAGTCCGTATGCAAAGCGCTTTGTGGAGTAAGTTTTTATATTTTCAATCATATTATATTATGATTTTGGCGCCCCCTGAAACTGCCGCCCGGGGCAGGCAGGCCCTTAGATCCGGGGCTGCGTACTATCGAGGACACGAACACTGTACCAGTTTTCAATCAAAATCGTCTGAACGACGTCGTGCGCTTACCCCGCCCGCATGTCGATGGCTCCTACGTTAAATATCGTATGTGTAAAACTCGCACTTTACAGAAGAGCAAATTAAAGGTATTTTTCTATGCTTGTTCTTAAAATTTGAAGCTATTTGGCTGAAATTGGTACCAATCATAGAAAATGCCTTATTTTACCGAATAGTATGAAAACAAACGTTTAATAATTAGCGTAGAAAAATACCTTTAAATTGCTCTCCTATAAAGTGCGGTTTCACACATACGATATTTAACGTAGGAGCCATCGATGTATTTCGTGCCGACTCGTGCAAGCGGTTATCGTCCTAAAGATGGTACACCGTTCATGACCGCGAGATGATGGCTATAAATCTGGGCTCGGTAACCACCGGAACGCACTTCAACCCAGTTGGACCCATTGTGCAAAACAACAAAAATGAAAGGCCAGCGCTTGAAGGCAAGCGCTGGCCTTTTTCTCGCTCAGCGAATTTCTATTTCCATACAGCGAGGAAATGCTGCCGGTATTTTGGGTACCATGCCACATGGGCCTAAGTTTTTACATTTATTGTAAGTATTTATTAACATTTATTGTAAGTATTTGTTTAAAGTAGTTATAGTTAAGTCAATGATATTTTTAACCGACTTCAAAAAAGGAGGAGGTTCTCAATTCGTCTGTATATATATTTTTTTTTATGTATGTTCGCGCATAACTCTGGCAATTATGAACCGATTTGAAAAAATGTTTCTTCCATCCATTCTTCAATCCATTGATTGGGTCCCATAAAAAAATTATTGCTTAGTAATAAGTAGTTCCTGAAAAAACAAGAATGGTGACTGCGCACTGAGAGCTGCAGGAAAGCCTATATAGATGACTTTATGTCGCTTTTTAAGGACAAAAATGGTCATAACTCTGGCAAATATTTACCAATTTCAATGATTCTTTTTTTATTCGAAAGAAGAAACCAATGTATTGAATCTGTATGAATTTTATTACAACCGGATAAGAACTTCCTGGAGGACCATGAACGATGTGGAGGAATTTATCTGGTAAAAACCATAAAACTGATGTTCTCCATTACATTGCTCTGACAATTATGAACCGATTTCGATGATTCTTTTTTTATTCGAGAGAGTAAACTACTACAACTCCATGACTCCATGCAAATTTCATTACGACCGGGTATTTTTTTCTGAAGAAACATGAATTATGTAAAACTATGTAGACGATAATGTGATCATAACCTACCTAGATAATTTTACGGTTTTCGATGGTTCAATCTTTATATATGAAAATATCACTAAAAAGTTAAAAATAAAATCTTTTTAAAAAAAATTGAACCGACTTCATTATCACTGAAAAGTATAAAATAATTTAAATATTATTGAAGTTGGTGCCAAATATACACAGCCGGTAAGCTAACACCAACTTCAATAATATATAAATTATTTTATTCTTTTCAGTGATATTGAAGTCGGTTCAATTTTTTTTAAAAAGATTTTATATACAAATCAATCGTTAATTTTGAGTTAAGTACATATATTCATTGTATTTTGTGTTTTATTTAATATGAATAAAAAAAACACTTAATTTAAAAAAAAATGATCTTCGAATTGCAGTAACAATTTTATAGGAATTACGCTCCTATTATCCTAATACACACTAGCGGCACAGTACGGTGCAAATTAAGACAGATTATTTGTAATAGTTGGTAAGGTTGACAGACAGTTTTTTCAATAATTAGGTACAACGATGTTTCCATCTCTGTTCTTTATCCAATCTAAAGTTTTCTACAGTCACTGTTATAAGCCTAGTGTGCTGCTTGTTACATACTCACACGTGTTCCTATCAAAAGTGATGTTTATTATTCCATTCAATACATAATACCAAGAAATCTCTCCGTAATCAAAGGGAACAGTGCATACAATCCGAATATAAGCAGCGTTGGAACATTGTTTCGTAATAGAGCCGTAGCATGTAGAGCGATGTGGGCGTAAATAATCAAAATGAGAGTGGTCGTCGTATAAGATTAATTTAATTAGCTTCACTGGTTGTGGTGAAGCGTGATTTTTAACCGACTTCAAAAAAGGAGGTTCTGTATTCGACACGTATGTATGTAATATTAATAAAAATGCGTAATATTCATATATGTTAGTCTATGTGGGCTTCTAAACGAATTTACCAAATTTCACGAGTGTATGTATGTATGTATGTATGTAGGTTTGTCCGCGGATTTCTCAGAAACTACAAGTCCGATTTCGAAAATTATTTTTGCAATAGTTAGAGTATCTTTCAACTTAGGGTAGAGTACAAGTTTCATCAAAATCGGTCCAGTAGTTTAAGAGATATAAACTTTTTATGTTTTCAGTAAGTTACTGTAATGTAGACGTTCGAGTTGCGTGATAGTGCTGATACCTATCTTGGTAAAATAAGTCACTAAAAAGTGTTAAATAAACTATTTTAAAAAAAATAAAAACCGGCTTCAAAGTAAATTATCTAAAAAGCATAAAATAACGAAAATATTATTGAAGTTGGTGCAGAATATACACAGCAGGTACGCTAACACCAACTTCAATAATATTTTCGTTATTTTATGCTACTTAGATAATTTACTTTGAAGTCAGTTTTTATTTTTTTTTAAATAGTTTATTAGTATTAGGTTACGTCAGTTAGTTAAAAAATTTTGTGAATGATATTAGAATTAATTTTGTGGTTTTTTTTTATACTACCAAGGTGGCAAGCAAGCTTACGGCCCGCCTGATGGTAAGCAGCCACCGTAGCCTATAAACGCTAGCAACACCAGAAGAATCACTAGCGCGTTGCCGACCCTTAAGACATTAGTTGTTAAGGCTTTGTGTCCTGTAATTTCACCAGCTACAGTGCCCTTCACGCCGGAACACAGCAATGCTTACACACAGCTGCTTGGCGGCAGAATATCTGACACTGCGGTGGTACCTACCTGGACGGTTCCTTGCACAAGGAACTTACCACCTAGTAAAATATGATGATATGATCACTGCGTGCTAGGTGGAGTTTCCTTGTGCAAGTACAGGTCGGTACCATTGCAGTGTCAGATATACTGCCGCCAAAGAGCAGTGTGTAAATATTGTGCCGTGTTCCTTTGTGAAAGGCACTGTAGCTTTTGAAATTCGGCAACGCGCTTGTGATTCTTCCGGTGTTGCTAGCGTCTATAGGCTACGGTGGCTGCTTACCATCAGGCGGGCCGTATGCTTGCTTGCCACCTTGGTAGTATAAAAAATAATAATAATAATATGTAATGTGTTAAGGGTCGGCAATGCGCTAGTGATTCTTCTGGTGTTGCTAAAGACTATTGGTGGAGGTGACTGCTTAATATCAGGAAGCCGCATGCTTGCTTGTCACTTTAGTAGTATAAAAGAAAACTGTCTATCTGATAGATTAATCACAGCTCCCTCTAGCATGTGCCCAGAATCTCTCCACTGCGTTGTTGAAGATCACCGGGGCCGGGGAGGTTTTGATGGGTAAAAATCTCTCATAACCCGACCTCCGACCCTATGGAGACCCGGTCCCTTTTGAAAGTTTCCTCCACGACAGCAAAAAAGGAAAATCTCTGTTTTAACCAATCTAAAAACATGAAGTTTGTACAGGCGTCCTTTAAATCGTTCGGGGTGTGGGCCCTTAGGACGTTCATTGAATACGGTGGCGACTCCGAGGAGGATGACGGCGGGGTTGCGACCCCCGTGATTGGTTCCCGGGGGGCTACAATGCGCTCCCTGGCGCCGGGCTCGAATGCAAGGCACTGAAGGGCTCTCATCTGCCGATGCAACAGCCGCGGGGATAATAATAATAATAAATACACTTTATTGTACACCAAAAGTTACATGTAAATTGAACAATACGTTGTAGATATCAATGTACAAAGGCGGCCTTATCGCTAAAAAGCAATCTCTTCCAGGCAACCCAACTAGAAAATGAGAGAGAAAAACATAATGGGCAGTTGAAGGTTGGTGCAGGTTGAAGGGATATTAGTGGGTAAGAATCCCACATACCCCGATCGAGACCCACAGCTCCCGGGGATCTTTTGAAGATTTCCCCGCGTCAAACAAAAACAAAATTCATCCATCCCATTGTTAAGAAATATTACAGCGATTAGGACATGTCCACTTTGAATCGAGGGCGGTCAATGTGGTACCCGACAGGGTTACACCGAAAACCGTGATAAAGTTGTTAGGTTAGTGCAAGGATCCGTCCAGGTATTATGCAGCCTAAAATAATATGTAATCCTCGCTTACCACCAGGAGCAAACATCCTACAGCAGCAACATTTTACTGTGCGGTAGATCCCTTGTGCAAGGAACCGTCCAGGTAGGTACCACCGCAGTGTCAGATATTCTGCCTCCAAGCAACAGTGTGCAAACATTGCCGTGTTCCGGCGTGAAGGGCACTGTAGCTGGTGAAATTACCGGACACAAAGACTTAATATCTAATGTCTTAAGGGTCGGCAACGCGCTAGTGGTTCTTCTGGTGTTTGTAGCGTCCATAGGCTGCGGTGACTGCTTACCATCAGGCGGGCCGCACGCTTGCTTGCCACCTTGGTAGTATAAAAAAAAACATTTCTCTCATCACTAAGTTGAAAAAAAGAAACAATGTAAATTTCAAACTAAAGCAATTTACTGGTATGTTCCAGTAATCGCCTATTCGTTCTGTCAGAACGGCATTTCTACGTTATTGATAGTAGAGTAGTACAGGCAGTTAAGAAACCATGTGTACAAGAAAGAATAAGTACTTACTTACCTATTCATTGATTAATGTAATTCGCTACTAGAAGCATGCTCTACAATTGACTGGATAGGAAGAGATTACTTATCGACAAATCTGCATTTGACCCCGCATGGATTATTCAACTTTCTCGACTCTGTATGTTGTGAACCGATAACCAATGGGGAAGAAAGGTTCTCGGGTGGCGACTACGAACCGGAAGAAGCAGCGTAGGTCTGTTACGTATTGTATATAAAGTTTAAAATTCTTTCACACTGAAAGTGCGCTGCCGGCCGCTGCCATCTTAGTGTGAATTGACGCTAAGGGGAAGACTATGTTCAGCAGTGGACGTCTTCTGGCTTGTGCTGATAATGAATGATGACGTTATGTTAGAATTATACTTGTTTATCTCTAGATTAACTTACAGACCATAGACAATACACTATATGTTACAGACGCTAGTATCCCAAAGATTAGAAGTGTCAAATCAAATCAAATTTATTATTGTTGTTGCATTTGACCCACTTAAGGGTTGATTTTACAAAAATGCTCAAAATTCGTTTGTTTAATTGTTGTGTTGAGTTTATTTACTGAATTTCGTTACTCTAGCTGCATCATAGCATGAAATGGAAATCCTTCTTTGTGCAAACTTTCCAACCCCTTGATATGACCTTAGGGGTTGTTTTTCGAAAAATTACGGAAATAGGTTTCTTAGATTCTTGTGTACATTATATAAACTAAGTCTTATGACTGTAGGTCGAAAACAATTTTTGGACCCCAATTGGACCCATTTTGGAGTTGACTCTCAAAACATGATTATTTACACATGTATTGCTATAATTTGATAAATATATTTGCCATGTTTCATTATTGCAGTAAGTATGGTTTTATTTCACGTTTCATACTCAAAAACCATGTTAAAACCCCTTTAAGGGTCGATTTTTAAAAAGTTGTAATCCACGTGTTTCTTTATTTCTTTTGCTCAGTATTCTAACAAAGTTTCGTTTCTGTGTGATGAAAAATATATTTTTTTTCCATACAAACTTTGGGAGCCCATTTGACCCACTTATGGGTTATTTTTACAAAAATGCTCGAAATTAGTTTTTTCTATTGTTGTTTTGAGTTTATTTGCCGATTTTCGTGCACTCTAGCTGCATCATAGGATGAAAAGGAGGTCCTTCTTTGTGCAAACTTTGAAACCTCATTAAATGACCTTAGGGGTAGTTTTTCGAAAAATGCCGGAAATAGGTTTCTTAGATTCTTGTGTGCAATATATAAACTAAGTCTTATGACTGTAGGTCGAGAAACATTTTTTGGACCCCAATTGGACCCCTTTAGGAGTTGATTATCAAAAAATTATAATTTGCACTTGGATTGCTATAATTTGATTAATGTATTCGCAAAGTTTCAGCAATGCAGTATGAATTTTTTTTTTCCGCGTTTCATACTAAAAACCATGCTAAAATCCCTAGAAGGGTCGATTTTCAAAAAGTATGATACATGTGTTTCTTTATTTCTTTTGTTTATAGTACACTGCCAAAGTTTCATGTCCGAGTGACGAGTGACAATTTTTTTTTTTCATACTAGCTTTGGGAGCCCATTTGACCCACTTAGGTATAGAATTTCGAAAAGTCCGTTCTTATTGTTCACCTAGACTATTTGAATAATGTTGGTTCCAAATTTCAAGATTGTACGATACATGGTTTTTGCTGTATCGTGATTCCTAGAAATCACCCTGCTCTTTTATTAATATAGATTGTCTACTATGTACCTACTGTGAAGAAATTCATTAACATTTTAATAACATTTATTAATTAGCAATTGGAATAGACTCTTTTTAAATTGTTCTAGATTTAAGTCCTTAATTGCATTAGGTAGGTATTTTATTGTAAATCTTTGGGGCCATACAGAATGTGCTTTTGTACATGAGAGCTGTTTTAGATGGGTGAAACTCCAGATTGTGTCTGAGTATTTGCCTTAAGCTTTTTATTCTGTTGTCTGAAGTGTGTGAAGTGTGTGTGTGTGTGTGTGTAGTCACTTACAACACTGTTGAGCATTTTATTGTTCATTTCTTGAAAGTAATTATTCTTAAATTCTAAGTAAAATGAATCATGGATACTTTGCTGTTATGTTTACATTCTATCTGTATTTACATTGTATTAATAGTTTTGTCTTCCTTTATGTCTTCAATAAACAGTGCCGCACGTGTATCGGTAATTCGACAAGGGTGGCCTGGAAGGCCCCGACCCTGACGATGACTGTATCCGCAGGGCGAAGGATATGCTTATTTGTGCTTATCACAGTTGTTGGAAATTCTTATCTTCTATCCACATATTATTAGTATCCAGGGGATGATAAGATATGAAAATAAAGGACAAAAAATCTTAGGAGAAAGTAGCAACAACGTTACAAAAACTCGGAATGAACAGCAAATATGTCACTATCATTTGTCCAAAAAAGCATGTATTTATGTTTGAAGAAACTGGAAACGCTGTAGTCATTGTTATTTACAAACAGACGTTTTGTTTCAAGTTTTTTATCGATATTTTTATCTAAAACATTACCGTTTTGTTTACCAGCAATAACAATACGTCGTTACATGAAGTGATAGCGATCTATGGGCCAATCGTGTGGTCGTATGTTGAGTTACCAATCGGGACGTGCACTGAGCGGAACAAGATAATCGGTAAAATGGTTTGATTCACGTCTGCGACTAAGTGGCTTCAATTCGTCCAGATATAGAAATACCGTTATTTATTACCTGCGCTTCAGGTTCCTTTGAAAACCTGCGTGGGTTAAACACCGGACGTTGTATCATTAAAAATAACACATCTGAAGTATTTCTACTACATTATCTGTTAAGAAAGTGGAGTGAGACTGAGATGAGAGTGGTAATACAGGGTTGTATCCCTGTGGCCTCCAACCTCCCCTATTGGACAGCCCTTGTCCAACAAACACAGTTCTATCATATAAGAATTTTTCCACAGCAAAGGTAGCACGATTTGTTACTAAAGATAGATTTCTTTAAGGTTTACGGGTTTGATTATGAATGAATTGGCATTCTGAATGAGTTTGTCATTCATCTTTTGTGGTAGAATATTGATTGGAAACTCAAATCAATATTCTACCACAAAGATGCCATTGATTTAGGATTTTTTTCTTGGTCCCCACAATACGTGGATAGGCGTTAATACATGTAAAGGCAAGCCAGAATAGAACAGTTAGCTTTAATGCCGCACTCACAAATATCTCAGCGTTAATTCTCGTTTAGCAATTTACTGAATCTGATTATTACGACGTATACGCTGAGAGCATATCTCAGAGACGTATAAACATTGTTCCATTATTAAGAAATATTATAGTATACCTCTACCTAAATGACTTGAAATATCAAAATAATCCGATTTCAAGAACTGGATTAGTGATAATTAACAGTAATTGACGAAATAATTGACCCGTGGGGTGTCCGTTATAGCACCAGCCCATATCCTCCCGTTGGGTGTTCGTAATAGGCGACTAAGGGAAACAATAAGACGGGCAGCAGCGTCTTTCTATTGGATTACCTACCAGCTATACTGCGATCCCCAAGACGACTGCCAAGCGTGGTGATTATGGCAACCCCTCCCTTCTAAGGGGGAAGTTTTTGTAAGGCAGTGGACTTTTTTCGGCTGCTGATGATGATGATTAACAGTAATTAACGTTTTTAAGCGCCGCAAATAGACAGTCCTCAGTCGAAGGAAGTGAGACGCTACCGGGTAGTTTTATTTTCATTCGGAAACCAGTCTTGTAAGATATAATGCAACAAACACGTGTACCTTGAATCATTATCGCGTGAATCAATAACTCTGTGGTTAATCATTTATACAACACATCATTGGGGTTACGTGAATCAGGAAACACCTGTCTAAATATATCATTTTGTACTTAAATACACGTGTTTTTACCCAACTGCCCTAAATGGGTGGATGCTTCCCGAGTGTATTTGTTTGGTAAGCGTAGCCCGGGGTCATTTTCTTGCTGTCGGGGAGGAAATCTTCAAAAGGTATACGCTCTCAGTAGAGGAGTAGGAGGGTAGGGTCAGGGAGAGGGAGAAGGTGAAGGCCGAGTTATGTTGGACTATTACCCACTAACCCGGTGGCCTTCATAGCAGCTGTGGAGCGTCTCCATTCGGACCTCGCCAAAGTCACTACAGGGCCAGACGTTCGTTAGAGCAGGTCTTGAGGGGAGCAGAGAATGCTCGCTCCCCCCGGGCACCCTCGCGGTGCTCGCGATGGCGCAGGGTCTATACCCCGTCGTCGCCCGCTTTGGGGGCTCGGGTAGTGCAAGTTTAATAGATAATTAAAACGATCTACAGTTTTCCATCATACATATCACACCAGTGCATCTAGCGGTTACTATCAACGACTAAAGTATACGGGAGAAACTGAATTTGTGATCGTTTGCGTTTACGATCAAAACTAGTTTCTCATCATCATCATCATCAGCCGGAAGACGTCCACTGCTGAACATAGGCCTCCCCCTTAGAACGCCACAATGAACTACAATTGGCTATTTGCATCCACTGGTTTCCTGCGACGCGCACAATGTCGTCTGACCACCTAGTGGGAGGCCTGCCAACGCTGCGTCTTCCGGATCGTGGTCGCCACTCGAGAACCTTTCTTCCCCAACGGTTATCGGTTCTTCGAGCGATGTGGCCTGCCCATTGCCACTTCAACTTGCAGATTCTGAGAGCTATGTCGGTGACCTTGGTTCTTCGGCGAATCTCCACATTTCGAATTCTGTCGCGCAAAGAAACTCCAAGCATAGCTCTCTCCATGGCTCGTTGTGTGACTCTGAACTTCTCTAAAATGCCAGCCGTTAGAGACCACGTCTCAGTACCATATGTCATCACTGGCAACACACACTGGTTAAAAACCTTCGTCTTCAAAACTAGTTTCTAGTACCTATTTATTAACATAAGTTGCCGTAAGATTCGTCTAAAAAGGGACAGATCACTGACCTCATGTGACCTCTATCATACAAGTAGGTACGTTGTATAATAGAGGTCAGTGTATAGGGTAATACATTATATTCTTTAAAACTAATGTGGTTTCTAGGTAATTATGTTGTTTCATAGAATAAATCATAATAATGTTACCAGCCCTTGTTTTTGTCCCACTGTTGGGCACAAGCCTTCCCTCAAGATGAAGGGGCTTAGGCCATAGTCCACCACGCTGGCCAAGTGCGGGTGCGGGTTCTTCGAAAGCTAGTTAGGCTTTCGCAGACATGCAGCCGAAAGCTGGTAACAATCGCACAAAGACGATTCGCACATGATTAATTAAAGAAATCAGAGGTGCGAGCCGGGGTTCGAACCTGCGTACCTTGTTTCCAAGACAAGCGCTCGCTCACTGAGCTGTTACTGCTACAAAATAAAATACTCTTTATTAATCATAATCATAATCATAATCATTTATTAGTAAAGTTATTTTACACGTCAGTTCAATACAGTCAAATCATAAATTACATATCAATTTCATAAGAAAATCATTAATTAGCATTAGGTACTAGTCTCTATAGAAGTCGTTAATTTCATGTCACAATTTAGTCATAATATCAAAATAATAATTAATGTCAATGTCATTTAAGAAAAATAATATTAACTAATATAGGTCAAAAATCAATAAATTTGGGTATTTACGCGTTACGTTTTTTGTGTTACAAATTCCTCGTAACTATAGAACGAGTGCTCAATAAGCCAGCTTTTAAGGCGACGCTTGAAACTGTTTAGCGTAGGTGCCTTGGTTATTTGATCCGGCAGCTTATTGTAAACCGTCGAACCCATGACATGGGTAAGTTTGGATGATTTCGAGAGGCTGTGCTTTATCGCAACTAGTTTTTGAGCATTTCGGGTGCTGTACGAGTGCACACAGCTGTTAGTCTTGTATGATGTCCAGTTTACTCTTACGAATACGGCAACTTGCAATATCACTATAGCCGGTAGCGTAAGTATGCCTAGAGTTTTAAAATATGGTCTTGCGGACGTTTCCTGTGACACTCCGACAATAGCTCGTATGGCACGCTTCTGGAGACGGAACACTCGTTCCCACTCTGCACATCGTCCCCAGAGCTCCGCGCCATACTGTACAAGCGAGTGTACCGTGGCGAAGTAACACGTGCGAGCCAGCTCTCTCGATACTGTCCTTGAAACTCGACTCAAGGCAAAACATGCGCTCCCTAGTCTAGCACATAGCTTGTCGACGTGGTTCTCCCATTTCAGACAAGAGTCGATTTCAAATCCTAGAAATGTGGTAGAACACGTTTGTTCAAGTACAGTGCCTTCTACTAGGACAGTTAGAGGTCGTGACTGACGGCCAGATAGGTTGAACGTTGTAAAGTGAGTTTTTTTGAGATTCAGTGCCAATCCATTCGCATTGAACCAATCAGCGAGCTGTATTGCAGTCTCATTCAGCTTTCGTTCTAGACAATCCACAGTAGGTCCCGTAACTATAGCGGCGACATCATCCGCGTACATCAAGACTTCAGCCGTGTTGATAGAATCTGGTAGATCGTTCAACAACAGGGAAAATAGCAAATTTGATACAGATGATCCCTGTGCTACACCCATTGTAGTTTCCAAAGGGTCCGACCTTTCTTTCCCACCATCGGCAACCACAATCTGCGACCTATTCAAGAGTAAGTTTTTAAACAGAGCGAGAGATGGACCCTGCAAACCGTAGTATTGCAACTTGCCAGTAAGCACAGCATGATCGGCAACATCAAAGGCCTTCGAGAGGTCACAAAATAGTACGGCGATCTGCTGTTTAGTCTCTCGAGCAGTCATTATATGACGGACCAATTCACGAGTCAGAGATGTTGTCGAACGACCTTCCCGATAAGCATACTGCCTATCAGAGAGAGCATTTGTCGTGGCAAGATATTTAGAAAGGCGACTGCTTAGTCCATTCTCAAATACCTTAGCAATCGCAGGAATTATAGAGACAGGCCTATAACTATCCATATCCCCTCTCTTCCCCTTGCCCTTAAAAACTGGCGCAACTTTACTGATTTTAAGAGGTACGGGATATGTACCTTCTTTTAAGCATTTATTGAATAATTCTGCTAACACAAACGCTAGGATGTGCGGAGCTATTCTCAGTAGTTTCATACTTATTCCATACACATCTTTAGACACTTTTGGCGGAATACATGATGTAATGATACGATAAACTTCATTTGTGCTAAATGGTTGTAGACGTAGGGAGCAGTTAGCTGCAGTTCGTGCTGCAAACAGTAGTATGTAGTTACACCTATGTAAAACCTTGATATTAAATTATGTACTAACAGTCTTATCGCTAAAAGCAATTTCTACGGTATACATATTCATATTACTACAGTTAGATCTATATACATAACATACATTTTATAGGGAACGAAGTATTTCTCACGGCCCGTTTGTGTAAACTAATCCATGCGACTAGTCAATTTCAACATATTATTGGATTACATTGACGAATGCAACCGATTTCCTGAGAAACGGCCGTCACAGTATCAAGTTTATTTTGTTTTTATTGGAGAATTATTTGTGTGTCGCATAGTACCTACTTGTTTGTAAACAGATACATTGTAAGGAGTACAAAAATAAATAAATTAACGATTGTTATCATATCATTGATTGTTATAATATAACGTTTGTGAATACAAACAAAAGTGCCAGAGCGGAAGTGGTTTCTTTTCATCATCATAAGCCAAAAAACGTCCACTATTCATCCCCTGCCCCTGAGAAGGAAGGGGTTACCATAATATCCAAGCTTGGCAGGCGTCTAAGATCGCAGTACCTATAGGTGTTAGGTAATCTAATAGAAAGACGCTACTGCCCGTCTTCTTGTTTTCCCTTAGGTGCTTCTTGTGACTGCCAACGACAGGAGATGGGTGGGTCCTATTCTTACCGAGACACCCCACTGGTTTGTTTTAATTGGGTTTAAATAACAATGATGTAAGGTACCTCTCTTTAGGACCAAAGAAATTGTGGTTAAAAACTTCTTAAATAGTATATATTTTTAAGTAATTTATACATCGTGTTAATTAAATAACGCAATACTTAACAAACACCCCCACCTAATTATACTTTTACTCTGCTACTCTACTTTTTTCATCATCATCATCATCATCATCACCAGCCGTAAGACATTCACTGTTAAACATAGGCCTTACCCTTGGAACGTCACAATGAACGGCAATTAGCTATTTGCATCCACCCCGGTTGTCTGCGACGCGCACAATGTCGTCAGTCCATGACCTGCCTATGCGTCTTTCGGTTCGTGGTCGCCACTCGAGAACCTTTCTTCTCATCTCAATAATTACCCTACTATTCGAACATTGAAAAAAAAAATTACGTGTACAATATCATCATCATCATCACCAGCCGGAAGACGTCCACTGCTGAACAAAGGCCTCCCCTTTAGACCGCCACAATGAACGACAATTTGCTATTTGCATCCACCGGTTGCCTGCGACGCGAACAATGTCGTAGGTCCACCTAGTGGGAGGCCTGCCTACGCTGCGTCTTCCGGTTCGTGGTCGCCACGCGAGAATCTTTTTTCCCCAGCGGTTATCGGTTCTTCGAGCGATGTGGCCTGCCCACTGCCACTTCAACTTGCATATTCTACGAGCTATGTCGGTGACCTTGGTTCTTCGGCGAATCTCCTCATTCCGGATTCTGTCGCGCAAAGAAACTCCGAGCATAGCTCTCTCCATAGCTCGTTGTGTGACTGAGTTTCTCCATAAGGCCAGCTGTTAAAGACCACGTCTCAGTACCATATGTCATCACTGGTTAAATTTAAATATTGTTTTGAGTACAATATATTGTCTTGAAAACTTGAAATATTACAACAATCCTACCTATGTAAAGGTTGCCTGGAAGAGATCACTACTAGTGATAAGGCCGCCCATTGTACATTTGCTGTATTTTTCTTGTTCTGTTTTACGTTGGTTGTACAATAAAGTATTATCTATCTATCTTTGTTAAAGCATTGATCAAAGCAAGATTGTCTTCTTTTAAGACACAAAAGTACTTAAACGAATATGTTATCAAGAACTACTTTTAAGATACTGCGTTACAGAGCCAATTGAATTTTGACAAACCTTCAGTAATCACATTAGCGTTTTTCTCTGTCTCATAAGCAATAGTTAAGTATTGTTTATGTTTATAATAATTACATTCGGGCCTTAGATATTAATACAGACCAAGGACGCGATTACGCCACATTACCATCCATTATTTATCAAGTTATACGGTATCTGTTTGGTTACTGCTTATAAGATTATGGTCAGGCAACCATTCGATATTATATTTATTGCGTAATAAGAATGATACTGCGCAGAATGTGCCACTAATCTACATAATGTACACACTTGTATGTACAGCTGTAATCCACTGGATATAAGAAAGATTTCATAATTCCTGTAGGTTTTGTTACTGGTAAATATTTTACAAGTGACATCAGTGTTCTTTCTATGGAAGAATCCAATCGAAGGAAGACCTTGGAAAAAGAACAATTTTTTCGATTATTTTCGTCGGTACTGCGACTGAAACAGTGGTATGTGCGTTTAAACTTTGTAAATGGTACATAATTTATTATATACTTATATGCTTTTTATAAATGGAGTATCATGCACGGTCATCTGATCTCAAATTAGACAAAGCCTGTATTATGATAACCAGAAATCTTATACAAATACTTATATAGTTTTTTAAAATACATATATACTTACTTACAAACAAATGGCACCCAGACATGTGCATGCACATAAATGTGTCTCGGTGATCGAATCGAACCTACGCTCTATTGGCCATGCACACGATCTAGCGGCCAGGATGACTAACCACTAGACCAAAGGGGTCTATAAAATATAACCGTAATCTCGCTACCGTTGTGACTTGTGACATTAGATATGGTGGAAAAATATTTAAGACTGTGAATTTAAAAAATATTTCAACTTTTATCGCATAATTATAGGTATTAGGTATTTATTTATGTATTCTGTGTCGTGAATCTGTGCAGTCATATTATTATAAAGACGTAAAAAAATATTTGTATGCGATAATCACTGGAACTTCTTGTGATCCTATTCTAAAAAAATCTGGTAAAGGTAAATACCAAAGAGCTTAATATGTAGAGTGACACCATTCACCAGCGACAAAGGCTATAAAGGATGTCCGCAAACATTTGGTTAGGAAAATGTTGAAAATGGAAAATTTTAAAAGCATTTTGGTCGGGTAATTAGTAAGTATTATGTAAGTACGTTTTGGGCCAGCGCCTGTCAACGCAGACGAGAGACTTGCCCATGGAAGTCAAAAGTTCGCAAATATTTTACTTTTATTTGAATCATATCATATATATCATATCATTTATTCATAAAACAATATTTTACAATTGTGTTTGAAATTTTCCTACAAAGAAAAACATAAAACATATGCAATTAACAAAATTGTAGATACATTTAGTCCATCGCGTGCCCCATGTACTACAAATCTAAATCATCTATTTTTATTAACAAAATAAATCTAAGGACAAAATGTCTTTCGTCAGCGAAGACTCTTACGGATCCAACAGTACGCGAAAAAAAATCCCTCGCCTGTCCACCACCACATCCCACTTTGCCCATGGTGTTATTAATTCCGAAGAAGATGGGGCATACAACCCGTGAACACCGTGGCAAGGATCCCGCGGGACTATAATGCGTCCCCCGGCGGCGGGCTCAAAGCCAAGGCACTGAGGGACGCCAGGTGCAGATCCCACCGGAGAACCCAGATTCCCCTCTCATGTGCCGGGTGCGACAGTCGCGGGGGTTTAGTGAGTAAGAATACTCGGGGTACCCCCACAGCTCCCGGGGAACTTTTGAAGGTTTCCCCCGTGAAAAAACAAATGGTGTTAACCTATTAGAAAAGTATATATTGAGATGGATATTATTTTGATTATAGGAAAGATATCTGCGTTTGTATCATCAGCTGGTTGGAACAAATTAATAATAAGTCAATGATATTATAAACCATAGATATGTTATATCCCTACTAATGTGCGCCAAAAATTGTGACTCATGTAATGAAAATATTTTCTCAATTAATATTATACATATGTATAGTATCGGTATGATATCCTTTCCTTATTATTTACTTTTGTGCAGTGCTTTGTGCATTTTTTAAATACGTGATTTTCTAAGGCACGTTCTTTACATTTTACCGACGCGTGACTTAGTGCTAGTTCACCCAATTTGGGTGAATTTCGTTGTTTCACTTTTCGTGCGTTAATGGCATAGCTATTGTATAAAATATCATTGTAATAAGTATAAACAAATATTGATATTGATTCGAGTGCGCGCTCATTGTGTCCACATCTCATGCATAAATTAAATACAAACTGAAACAATGCTAGGTGAACAGTGTACACACGTCATCACACGATAGACAGCGATTCTGGGATATTTTCTTGTTCACCTGTATTTTGGAAACATAAGTGCGAACATGGGTGAACGTAATACGCTAACTATGAACCTTAATAAAATGGAATGAAGTTTCAAATTAAATTGATTTCTGTGTGCAATTGGACCTTTATTGTTCTAAGATCCAGATATAAGTTTCAATAATTCCTTTAAGCAGAGTTCACAATGTACCTACTTGACATTTTGTAATCTAAAATTGAATGTATTGTGAAACTGTCGATCGAACCATTGTTCTGTGTTAGTTTTTAATTAGATTTAAATAAGTATTTATTTATAAGTGCATTAAATTTGGGACTAATCCCACCACTCATTCCCACCACTGTTACTCCTGTAAGCCAGGATCTACAGTGGTCACCACTGAAGACACCGAGGTTTGACCCTCGGCGAGTCCCAGGGGAACGCTAAATTGTCTTGGAACCCGCAACAAATTTAATTAAAAAGGTAAATAGGAGGAGTTGGAAAAACATATATTCCACTTCCCTCCTTTGCAAAGCGGGAGACAAGCAAATAATTAATAAGCGGTCGATACAACCTTAAAAAGAAGACTCTTACAGGCGGACCAACGAAGGCTAGTCCACTCGTAAGGCACCACGGATTCTGCTAATATTTTATAGGGGCCTATTTGATTTTTCATACTTGTTTCCAATAATAGGTATGGCAAAAACGTTTGAACGCACGGAAGTTCTCCTTAGTCGCCACAAGGTCCATGTAATATACGACTCCAGATGTCACAACCAAACTGTCTAGCATAAGGCTACGCTCATGTTGCCAGAGACTGCACTCCCAAAGTATATGATGGGCAGTTTGTTCGTACTCATTATTTATCGTAGAACACTGACAGAGAGGCGAAGGCACTAGATTGAAGGAAAATAGTTTACTCTTAAAGTTGCCATGCCCCGTCAAGAATTGTGCGACACAGTGGTCCACCTCTATCCACGCTCTAGCAAGGCGTTCACGCACATTCGGGAAAAATAAGTACAAATGACGTCCCTTCGAAGTCGAATCCCATCTGATTTGCCATTCAGTTAGAAGGTCTTCATTAACCACCAATTGAGAATTAAACAAACGCGAGATCTTTGCGCGGTCACGTGTTGGAAGGAATTCAGTATTTATATTATCACGAGTGGAATAATACATAGCCGCACGTCTCTGTACCTCTAAGTCAACCGGAAGTACGCCCGCGAGTACTGGTAACGCTTCAGTACTGACTGTTCGGTATGCCTTACACAAAAATATCAACGCCAGACGTTGACTTTGAAGCAATTTACGGCGTGCCGCCCCTATCGTAGCCTTGTCAGCCCACACAGGGGCACCGTAGCACATACAGCCCAGATAAGTGGCTACGTATATAATTTTCAACGTGTTGAACGAAAGTCCCCAAGTCGATGTCGATATTCTTGTGAGGGCATAGAAGTTACGTTTGGCTTTTTCTCCAACGGTTCTTATATGCTCAATAAACGAGAAGTTACGTTCCAATACTAAACCAAGGTAACATACTGAGTTTTTCTTTTTAACAGTCGTGCCGTTGAACTTTATCCGCGGTGGGCCTACCAGACTACCTTTTAATAAAAGATGATACGTTTTTTCCGGTGCAAAACTAAGCCGGTTACGTTTACCCCATTCGGATATTAAATTTAGGCAAGTTTCCGCCGAGTCTTCAAGACCTGATCTAGTGTTCGATTGTATTAAAAGAAGACCATCATCCGCGTATCCTGTTAAGGAGCACCCAGGTGGGAGGGGTATTTCTAAGAAATCATCGAAACCAAGATTCCACAGATACGGGCTCAAGACAGACCCTTGTGGGCAGCCTATCGTTAGCGGTTTAGTTACGGAATGGTGACCAAGTTTAAGTTTAGTCGTTCCCTGAGAAAAATACGAGCAAATAATTAAAAAAATGTTTGCATAACATCCGCGAGATTTGAGTTTGAGAAGTAACATCGGCCACCATGCGTTGTCAAAAGCACCGGATATATCAAGAAATATCCCAAGCACGTACTTAAATTCGGAATTACTTACAGTTGCTCTAACCGAAATGGCCGCGTCGATAGTCGATTTTCCGGGTGTAAAACCGAATTGCCTCTGGTTAAACGTAGGACCACCCGGCAACAAGCGTGGGACTATAAGGCGTTCTAAGAGCTTTCCAAGCGCTGGCAGTAACGTAATAGGGCGATATGATTTCGGGTCGTCGGGGGGATTGTCCCCTTTTTTGGGTATAATCCGAATAAACCCGCGTCTCCATACCCGCGGAAAAACGCCTTCCGCTATACATCGATTAAAAACGGTTAACATTGAGTCGCCTGCAGACCTACACGCTTCTTTAATCATTTTATTGGATATTTTATCTTCACCGGAGGCTTTATTTAAAGGCAAAGCTCGTACGACGTTCTGGAATTCAATAATCGATGGTAAGTCGGATGACGGCGAGAGAGGTGGCTCTGTAGCCCACGTTCTTATTTGGCGATGATAATCGTTGTCGCTTTCTGTGTCATCGTCAGGGATGAGCGTATCGAGTAGCGCTACCGTGGTTTCCTCTATACCTGTAGTATGTGTATCATTTATTTTAATGTTATGTATATAAGCTGAGTCAACTGATCGATTAGCTTTAAACTCATGGTACAAAGGAGACCACGGCCCCTCACTGTCTAATTTATCTACTACTCTCTGCAATAAAATACATTTAGACTTTTCAACCGCAGCTCTGTAACGAGATTTGGCAACTCTAAGATCACGTGACGCGTCCTCAAATGGGGCACCCGTGATTTTCGATTTTTTGAGTTTATTCTGTTTTCTACGCGCTCTACGATAACATCTGCGTAGATGAACTAGGTTATTACTCCACCATTCGCATTTTTTAACATTAGTAATAGCACATCGACCTATAGCTATATCGGCGCAGTATGTCATGGTGTCAGACATTATTTCGGCACTTTCTTCGGCTGACAATCCATTGCGAGTGAAGTCTCTGACAGACGACGCGAATAGTAGGCCGAAAAACTCCCAGTTAGCTCCTTTGCACTTGTAACGAAAGCTACTTGCGCAATCGGGAAAACCCTGTGACGGCCCAGGCAGAAACTCGTACACGATCAAGCGGTGATCACTACATGACGCGTCGGGGATAACACGCCACCTATCCAAGCGAACGTCGGCACTTGACAGTGTGACGTCAATAGAAGACTCGCCCACTGGGCTACAATATGTCGGTGGTGCATCTGGGGTATTGTGAATTGACAGGTTCATCTCGGCGATGAAGTCTTCTACTGCGCACCGACGATCAGTGTCGGTGTACCTAAACTTGCCATACCACAAAGTAGATGAAGCGTTTACGTCGGCTCCGATAATGATTTTTCGCCCAGCTAGGGACTGGAGAACGCGGCGCAAATGATGTATATGTGGAGTGACAGGGTCTGAATACTGAAAATAACAGCTAACTACGTAGACCCTACAGGATGGGGAAGTAACCTCCGCGACAGCACAGTGTGACGTCATAAGATCTTGTATTGACGTTATAGTGAATTTAGAACTCGACACGTAAATTCCAGCTCGTGATCCGCGATCAAACTGCACAATCCTATTACGCAAGTTGTTATTTTGATATTGTTCCTGAACGAGTACTATATCTAAACTATATTCTGTAACAATCTGTTCTAACTCAGACGTCGCCACCCTATCGTTATGGAGATTTAATTGTCCTATATTCAAACTATCCATTATTATGTCAAATAAACGTTTTTTTTTTTTTTTTTCTTCTTCTTCTTCTATTAATATAAAAAATATAAAATAAAAAATAAAATAAAAATTAATAATTAGTATTCAGTACCAGCTGTTCTAGCTTATACTTATAAGTGGGACATTCCGAAGATCCGCAAGGGTGATCACACGGTTTTTTAAAACGTTTGCATGACGCGCATGATGGTTTGAAATCCGGGTTATCCTTGATTGTACAGGCTTTCGAATCGTGTGCTCCGGCACAGTGGGCACACGCTGGCGAGTTTTCTGTGCAATATTTATGTACATGCCCGAATTGCTGACATTTTAGACAACGAACTATCTCTAGGTCATCAAAGAAACGGCATCTGGCCCAGTCGATGAACAATTTATCTTTAGTATCTAAAAGATGTTTACGAACCGCAGAATCTATCTCTAAGCCAATCCATTTGCGCGAGTGAAGTGAATTCCGCCGGCGGATGATTTTAGTTGACTTAATAAAGTCGTCTTCCTTAATTGGCATTTCATCTTTAATATTCTGCCGATATAACGCAGTTAAAAACGCAGAGTCGGTCATAGAGGAAGGGACATCCTTGATCAACATACGGGGTCTGCGTCCCTTAGGTTTTTCCAATCGTAGACCCGCGGACTTGATCGCCTCTATTGATTCTAATTTTTTAATTTGGTTTTCATTGGTGACGCGGAGGACAACACCCGACTTAGCCGTCTTTTTAACGCCAACAATTTGAAAGCCATCGTCACTAGGATTGATGGCTTTCATTAACGCCTGTTTTGTCGCGGAAGATGACGCGTAATCAGCTGAGCGCTCAGCGGTGGGGTACGCAATAACACAAGGTGCCGGCGGCGCGCGAGTTTCCACAACCGGTGCCGCTTTTGGTAGTCGTAATTTTAAGCTTTCGGCATAGGACAGCTTGTTTTCCACCTCTTCGATGTTATCTTTTTTAACGCACATTTTTACTAAATCGCGTTCAGCATTTGCCAACTTAGTTTCAGTATATGACGATTTAATGGCTAATAATGACACTATCGCGGTGACACGTTGGGTCATATCCATTATGGCGCTTTTATTCGCGACGTTTATGCGACTGCCCTGATCATTGACCAGTTCATGAATTTTGGACAAATATGTGGAGGCCTCCGAAACTAAGTCGCAGTAGTTCGCGTGATCGGCGGTGGCGGTAACGGATGGTGATAACGTTTCGCTTTCCGCGGACTCAGACAGTTGAATTCGTTTGGTCAGTCTATCGTCCGGTGTTAGAAATTCGGATGGCGACGAAATGTTTTGAAAAAGCCGTTTGCTACTCACAGACGGCGGTGACCGACACGTTAATCTACTTTATGTTAATTAATTTAACTGGTTTAAGTGTCGCCGCACACGGGCCACCGGCCACAACCACAAAACGCAGCCACCGACCTATTTCCTGTTGTTTTCATACATTTTGCATGGACTCGCCGCACACTGTAAACGCCGGTTGTCGCCACACGCCACAAATCGCCACTGCTCGCCTTTAGTGGTCGGCTCGGCCACAAAACGCCGACACAAGCCACTCGCGCGATTCCTCACCCCTCTCTCCCTTCATTTCACTGCAAGCACGAGTTTTTTTTTTATACTACCAAGGTGGCAAGCAAGCGTACGGCCCGCCTGATGGTAAGCAGCTACCGTAACCTAGTAAAAAAAAAAAGTAGCGGCCACCGACTACAAGTGTCCAACAACATGGACCACAAGTGGCTGTCGCGCGCGTCAGCTTCTTTTGTAGCCGTTTCTAGCTTCAAGTGGCGGCGATTGTGGATGTGGCCGGTGGCCCGTGTGCTGCGACACTAATAGTCGTAATTAACTAAAAATTGATAAATCAAATGGTAAGCCTCCGGGTGTGAACGGCGTTGCTTATGACGAATAAAAAAACTTCCTCAAGTATTTCGAACTCACTTAAACCAATAAGGTTACGTCATTATTCGTTGAGTCAGAAATCGTGAATAATCCTTGTTTACTGACTGTTACTTGTGTATTCACATGCTTACTCTTAGTATGTTCTAGTTAATAATAATTGTTGGCTTCAATATACTAACCTGAGTAGGTGGCGTAGGAATCTGTCTGTGATATTCAATCATCGCCACTGGCCATAGTGGCCATGCAGAATTGTCCCCGAGAACCTGTCACACGCCCCCGCTCAGGGTCCAGGAGCCTATTGAAGGCAATGATATTTTACTAAAGATATGTTATATCCCTACTAACGCACGATTATTTCTTACAATATTATTATGAAAATTGAAATACTTTACAAAATCAAATTATTATTCAAAGTTACATGTGCTATATTATTCCTGACTGTTTATTTACTTTTGCCTGGTAATTTGTGGGAGGACGGCATTTTCAATTTTTAATGATAGACGTCGCATTGACTACGCGGGACGGCGTGCGACTAACTGCTACAAAACCCAGTTGGGGGATACTCGCTGAACGTCTGGCGAGCGCTAATGGCATATCTATTGTTTAAAATATTATTGATTGAAGGTTTTTTTTTCTTTCTTGTTCTGGCGTCACACTTAGTGTATATTGCCAATGTCAAGTATTGATGCTTGTGTTACAAGAATTCCCGCGCGTTCCATCAAGTATCGACGGGTTTCGCCAGTGTCAAGTAGCTAAATAGCAGTAACAAAATGAGTTAAAGTATGAAGTTTAATAGGGTATACGAAAATTAAAGAATTTGCGTTCGCGGTCGCTACCACCAAGATGGCGGCTGCGAACCAAACTCCCTATTGAAGGTTTGTTTTCCCGCGAGACCAAATATAAAGTGTTGCCACCAGTATGAAATGCTTATCCCCAAACTCAATATTGTCTATATGTAGCTTACATTTACTTTTAACTAGTCATTTCAATCAGTTGACACGTTATGTGTAAACATCAAAAACGCTGATTAACAGTACCAATTATAAGTTTTAATTTGACCTCCTCAACAATTTGACTTGCAGATTGGATAGTTTACTTTTGGACCGACGATATACATGTACCTATCATTATTTAGTTTCAATATACGAATTGCAACACCGGGCAACACATGAAGTTGCAAAATAGGTAGGTTTGTAAGTATTTAAAATGTCAATATTTCATACACAAATGATATGAAACAAAGTATCAAGTGGTAGATAAGATAAGGCCAGTAAGTGCACGTACTTGTATTTCCAATAGGTGCCTTTCAGCTGTAAAACAGTATAATATTATCTAACTTATCCGTCGAACGGCCGAGTGCGCATGCACTTGCATTGACAATATTCTAAAATCCTTGCGACTTAGGGGTCCTCCATTAATCACGTGATCGAGGTTGAGGTTTTAAACTAAACCCCCCCTACAACCCAAATCACGTGTATTTTTTTTACAAACTATATTGAAATTTCCGGAATATTATCTATAAAGACAGGTAACTGATTAAATGTTGAAGGGGAAGTCGTTGCCGGCAAAATCGTGCATTCAACGAAAAATAAATACACGTGATGTCTCATTATACCCCTCCCCCCTCCTGGTGATATTAAGTGATCTTTTCGGAACCCCCCCCCTTTCGAGCCTCACGTGATTAATGGACGACCCCTTATGTGTGCACCTGGCAGTCCCGGCACTGCAACGTCGCATTCCAGCGAGATGCACAGTTAAGTCGGGCGGGCTGTAGAATATTGACAATAATATTATGGAAGGTGTGGCTAGCCTTACTATACGTAGCAAGTATGCGAGAATTTTTACCCAAATGCCCCAGGGGGAGGGCTATGTTTTCGAGAGTAGGATGTATGCCTATTTCTTTGGCACGGCCTACCTACAGTCTAAACGGCTTAATGGACTGTGACTTATAAATATGTCGTTAGATTCGTCTTAGTTGTGGGAGTGACTTAATATATTTAGAAAAAATAATATGGCGGCCATATTGTATATTTTTTACGTTTAAAAACATGAATAAGGGTATCAAATGAAATGTCTTATGTATGTATAATGTAATTTAAGCCCATTTTGTTTGTTCGCTATCGGGCTTTTTGTCCTTTTATAATATTCACATGTTTCATATTAAGGTTAATAGCCAAACTGCTGTGAGAGTTGTTCATGCTGCCCTTAGTTTGTACAGCCAACTAGTGCCGGTCCTCGGAGGGTGCTAGGAAGTCAATGAAACGACAATTCCTGTGCCGCTTGTTATATATTCGAATACTGTTCTTTTTTCGGACAAATTACATAAAGAATCCATTTGATATATAGAACATACAAAAACATTTCACTTGCATGTTTATAATTGACTTAGCGACATCTAGTTATGTAAATTGAATTAAACAATCAAAACAATTCATTTTAAATATGGAATACACAAACTACGTTAAACATTCTCCGCCCACTAAGGCCAATTGCATTAGCCTTAGACTACATTTTGAAAAATACATATTGTTGCTGAAATCATATCAAGACATTTCTGATGACGCTAATCTAATCAGTAGTAAATGCTATTTAAATAAGTACATATTGATTTTATTACATAAGTTTTTACTTTTAGTTTTGACCGTGACCACTTCCGTGATTCCGTTATGACTTGGGTGCTCTATAACAACCAAACTAAATACATTTAACTACCTTTCATTGTTTGGGCAACGGAACCTGAGCGGACCAATAATCAAAACTTTTCTGCGAATATTTCTGAGACCATTTCCTGGCATGACTAGTCCTAGTAAAATTCCTACCCTTGCATCGATATGGGCTAGCTAGAGCAATCCTGTCAGAAGACAATTGTTCTGTCATCGAGTTAATGGTACGATCCTTATTAACCGACTTACATGTTGAACATTTATGAATGTAAGCTTTTATAATTTTCCTTGCTCCTATTATTAAATAATTATTGATAATAAAATTTAAAGTTAACTGTAGCCCTCCATGCATTGTGCGATTATGAGCATCGGCGATTACTAAGCGAGTTAAATGTGATTTTTTAGGTAATATAATTCTATGTTTTCTATCTGCATCGAAATAAGAGACCAATCCCCCGCCGCCTCTTAAGACATTTCTCTCATCGAGAAATGGATTTAAAGATTTTAATGGGCTTTTTCTACTTATCTCCCTTTTATCTTCTAATGTTATAATTTCTTCTTCAAAATATTTCCTTTGACATTGTATTATGCTATTTTCTAAATTTTGTGATATTTCAACTGACTCTACATGTTTTTTATTTCTTCCCCATTTCGTTACACTATCATTCTCATTTTGTGTTTGAGAACTTATTTCCGAGGAACCTTCAGATCTACCAATCGATGAATTGGCAACTCCTGATACTATCCAGCCTAAACTGGTGCATTGAGCAACAAGTGACCCACTTGGACCTCTTTTTATACCAGAGCGAATAACCTGGCAATATATATCCCCTCCTAATAAAAGGTGAACCTTATTCGATTCATAGTATTTTGGATCAGAGAGCTCGAGATCTTCAAGCTCTGTCCATTTCCCTACTTCTATGTTACTTGAAGGTAACGGAGTAGTGATCGACTTCACAACATAAGCTTTAACTCTATAAATCAAGTTTGGATTAAAACGAGATTGTATATTAATCTTAACAAAAGCCTTGGAAACCAAATTTGGATTTCCACCTAACCCAGATATATTATTTCTCATGGGAACTTTTATCAATTTCATTTCCTGCACCGTGGCTTCTGTCACGAAATTTGCTTGCGAACCCTGATCCAGCAATGCCCTTAACGTATGCACGTTGCCAGTTCTCGACTCAGCTTTAACTAGCGCTGTAGCTAGCAAAACTTGATTATAATTACCTGTCGAAAAGCAACTGACTAATGGATTACAATGGTCCTTTATTTTACAATTATTACCTGCCTTAGAAGGCCCAGCTTCCACAATATTCCTAGCAGACTCTTTACGAACATTAGCACTAGTGGTCTCAATATAATCCGTATTTCTCGGATGTAACAATGTGTGATGACGGCGGTGACATAACTTACAACGCGTGTTGCTGTTGCATACTTTGGCTCCATGGTTGTTGCCCATACAACAAAAGCATAAATTATTCACCCTGACGAACTCACGACGTTGGTCAACGGTCTCCCTGGCAAACTTTTTACAAAAACTTAACTTGTGTTCTTCAGAGCAAAAATTACAAATATATTTAGTCACATGCAAAGACTTAAACTTGACATTAGCATTATTATTCACATTACTATTCTGATATTTACTAACAGATGGTCGCGTATCAATAAACTCCAAAGCTCTATATCTGTTAGTCAAAAACTCTTTGAACTGCTCATATGTGGGAAGTTCCTCAGAAGAAGTACTATTAGTAATAGTGAACTCCAACTGCTTGCGAGACTCAGCATCTAATTTCAAGGTTAATATATGAATAATAAGAATGTCCCAGTTTTCTACATTAACGCCTAGATTAGATAAACCACAAAGACAATCATTGGTGGTGTCCATAAGTTCTTTAAGACTACCAGCCGACTCAACAATAATATTTCTTTGGCTTAAAAGCCTTTTAATAATATAATGAGACAAATATCTTTTGTTATCATATCGAGCCTTAAGCTGTAACCAACATCTTTCATAATTTGCATCGGAAATTGGTATTTGCCGAAGCAACTGTTCAGCTTCTCCTGACAAATAACTTTTCAAATAATGCATTTTTTGTACATTTTGTAAATTTGGATTATTGTGAATTAACGAAATAAACATGTCACGGAAAGTTATCCACTCTGTATATCGACCAGAAAAATTTGGTATAATAATTTTGGGCAACTCAATATGTGCAGGTTTAGTTGTAGCATGGATAAATGAACTAAAGGATAAACAACCTCTATACATTCGAGCGTACCTCGAAGTTTTGCAAAAAAAATCCTTAGATTCAGGGTGCGCCACTGTGCACTGATCCTTAGAATTTGCCCATAATTTCCGCAAGCGCTAGTATAGCAGATAAATTAGAAAGAATACCAGTTTTATCAAGATTAACAATAGATGGCGATATTTTAAAAATAGCGTTTACACCCAAGGTCACATCATATAAAATGTACTTGTAATCAAACACTCAATCGGGGGATATACGCGCATCATTTGCACGCGAGTGGAGAGTACATCGGGTGGACTTATCAGTCATACCTACGCCTATAAACGCACAGGCCAAACGGCTGAACCGAGAAACATGATATTTGGACAGTAGATTCCAGTTATGATGTATGACTCCAGAAAGGATTTTTGGAAATTCTAATTTATCATATTTTTCTAATGTATCATATTTTTTCGAATGTATTTTTTGAAGTGAATCTTCTTAGGCGACTTCCAAAAATGTTATCACTTAACGCGTTAGACGTTAAGCGTTAGACGTGTGGTTCGGTGTGGTTCTTCGTTGACTTCGTGTTGACTTCGTGTTGACTTCGTGTTGACTTCGTGTTGACTTCGTTGACTTCGTTGACTTCGTTGACTTCGTTGACTTCGTTGACTTCGTTGACTTCGTTGACTTCGTTGACTTCGTTGACTTCGTTGACTTCGTTGACTTCGTTGACTTCGTTGACTTCGTTGACTTCGTTGACTTCGTTGACTTCGTTGACTTCGTTGACTTCGTTGACTTCGTTGACTTCGTTGACTTCGTTGACTTCGTTGACTTCGTTGACTTCGTTGACTTCGTTGACTTCGTTGACTTCGTTGACTTCGTTGACTTCGTTGACTTCGTTGACTTCGTTGACTTCGTTGACTTCGTTGACTTCGTTGACTTCGTTGACATCGTTGACTTCGTTGACTTCGTTGACTTCGTTGACTTCGTTGACTTCGTTGACTTCGTTGACTTCGTTGACTTCGTTGACTTCGTTGACTTCGTTGACTTCGTTGACTTCGTTGACTTCGTTGACTTCGTTGACTTCGTTGACTTCGTTGACTTCGTTGACTTCGTTGACTTCGTTGACTTCGTTGACTTCGTTGACTTGGTTGACTTCGTTGACTTGGTTGACTTGGTTGACTTGGTTGACTTGGTTGACTTGGTTGACTTCGTTGACTTCGTTGACTTCGTTGACTTGGTTGACTTGGTTGACTTGGTTGACTTGGTTGACTTGGTTGACTTGGTTGACTTGGTTGACTTGGTTGACTTGGTTGACTTGGTTGACTTGGTTGACTTGGTTGACTTGGTTGACTTGGTTGACTTGGTTGACTTGGTTGACTTGGTTGACTTGGTTGACTTGGTTGACTTGGTTGACTTGGTTGACTTGGTTGACTTGGTTGACTTGGTTGACTTGGTTGACTTGGTTGACTTGGTTGACTTGGTTGACTTGGTTGACTTGGTTGACTTGGTTGACTTGGTTGACTTGGTTGACTTGGTTGACTTGGTTGACTTGGTTGACTTGGTTGACTTGGTTGACTTGGTTGACTTGGTTGACTTGGTTGACTTGGTTGACTTGGTTGACTTGGTTGACTTGGTTGACTTGGTTGACTTGGTTGACTTGGTTGACTTGGTTGACTTGGTTGACTTGGTTGACTTGGTTGACTTGGTTGACTTGGTTGACTTGGTTGACTTGGTTGACTTGGTTGACTTGGTTGACTTGGTTGACTTGGTTGACTTGGTTGACTTGGTTGACTTGGTTGACTTGGTTGACTTGGTTGACTTGGTTGACTTGGTTGACTTGGTTGACTTGGTTGACTTGGTTGACTTGGTTGACTTGGTTGACTTGGTTGACTTGGTTGACTTGGTTGACTTGGTTGACTTGGTTGACTTGGTTGACTTGGTTGACTTGGTTGACTTGGTTGACTTGGTTGACTTGGTTGACTTGGTTGACTTGGTTGACTTGGTTGACTTGGTTGACTTGGTTGACTTGGTTGACTTGGTTGACTTGGTTGACTTGGTTGACTTGGTTGACTTGGTTGACTTGGTTGACTTGGTTGACTTGGTTGACTTGGTTGACTTGGTTGACTTGGTTGACTTGGTTGACTTGGTTGACTTGGTTGACTTGGTTGACTTGGTTGACTTGGTTGACTTGGTTGACTTGGTTGACTTCGTTGACTTCGTTGACTTCGTTGACTTCGTTGACTTCGTTGACTTCGTTGACTTCGTGACAGTCTTCAGTCATTCCGTCATTCCGTCATTCAGTATCATTAAGTGTCGTTCAGTGTCGATCAGTGTCGATCAGTGTCGTTCAGTGTCGTTCAGTGTCGTTCAGTCGCGGGGAGGTGGAATAGAAAGAGACAGAGCGAGAATGAAGTTTCAGTTCTTCCGCGCGGAGGGACTCCACGCACGCACATTTTTTTTTAATTACATTTATCACATACATTAATTTCGAATGTATCATAGGTATAAAAACATTCCAACCAAATACGGTCTACGTTTATCGGTGCAGAGATCCCGTGACCACCTTCCTGCACCATAATCAGACCCTGATCACCATTTTTCTAGCAACTGTTCATCGAGACCTACCTATCAAGCCCAAACTCGGTGGGCCTACCTTTATTGGTGAAGAGATCCCGTGACCACCTTCTTACTCCATCATCAGACCCTGATCACCATTTTTTTAGCAACTCATCGTCAAGACCTATTCAACGAGCCCAAACTCGACGGGTCTACGTTTATCGGGGCCGAGATCCTGTTACCACCTTCTTACTGATCATCATCAGACCTTGGTGAAGGTTACCATTTTATTTAGTATCATCGGATTTACAAATTATGTTCTAAATTTCAGATCTCTCGGACTAATAGAAGTAATGGAAAATGTCTATTGTATACAAAATATCCCTACCTCGAGTCGGAAAAGAGTGACCACACTACATCGATATACTATCTAAACGTTTAGATAGTATATCGATGGACCACTAGGTCACTCACTCACCCATAAGAAAATATAGCGCGACCGCCGAGCGCAGGTTTCATACCTGCGCTCGGCGGTCGCGAGGTACTGGTATAACGAGGTATGAGCTTGCCTTCTGTACGCACCGCCGGCCGGCCGCCGCCGTCAGTCGCGTCGCCGCCCGGTCGCCCGGCGAAATTCACCCGCATTTCCGCTGTGAGTGGCAGGCAGATCGTGACATGCTTCATACATTTTTGTTTGTACATTTGTTCCATTGGTCCGGAGCGCTTCGCTCGTAGCGAAATGTTCGTGGCCGGGCGGTCATGTGCCGATGCGACAGCCGCTTAGTTTTAATTTGGCGGGCCTCTTGGTCTAATGGTTAGTCACCCTGGCTGCTACCGATAGGTCTTGGGTTCGATTACCGACCACCATATGTCTGGGTGTTTTATCTAGTTCATCATCATCATCAGCAGCCGAAACTTCCACGAGGCGAGACCTTTGTTTAGCACAAAGGCCTCGCCCTTAGAAGGGAGGGGTTGCTATAATCCCCACGCTTTGCAGACGGCTTGGGGATCGCAGTATAGGTGGTAGGTAATCTAATAAAAAGATGCTGCTGCCCATTTTCTTATTTTCCCTTAGTCGCCTTTTACGGACACAAAACGGTTTTTTCAAGTATCAGAAACATTAAATTAAATACATATGTATATAATTTTATAAGATTATGAATAGTTCCGCAAACTCGATCTCAAGTTTTAGTCAATTAGTATTTTAGTTATTTGTAAATAAATGTACTAGATGGCGCTGATTTTCCAATATAAATGTAAAATTTGTGTAAATTCTACAAAATTGAGACTCTTAGTGCCATCTATGCACAAATTGAGAACTAAAAAACGTGGTACGCTGTTTTCTATGGAGGTTGTTTATCCTTTAGTTCATTCATCCATGGTTGTAGTAATGCACTGAGTATCATCATTCGAAGAACCCTTAGCAGATGGTTTGTTAGCAAACATTCGTAAAACAGCTTTGAGTTCTGTTTTATAATCTAAATAAATTTCCTCTGCTCGGTCATACACCTCCTGCTTTATATATTCTTGTTCTTGTAATTTTAAACCAAACTTTTCTATTAAGTATTTATGCGTAGTTACAAATTCTAGCCATAACTGATCCAGAGCTTCTAATCTAACCTGAGCATAATCTACAGTAATTCTGTCTTTAGGCTCTTTCTTAAAATTTCTTTGAGCTTTTAGTATATTTTTGTAATTATCCGTTTGTAACAATAGCTTAGCCTCCATGTTTGCACAAATCAAACAAGCTTAAAATTATTTTAAGTTAAATTTACCTACCCTTTACGGTACAAAAGGCTTGAAGATATTGTGCAAGTATAAGGTCAAAGTTAAAGTTAAACAATTTAAAAAAAAATTACATTTCCTAAAAATTTTACAAGTCCAAAATTTAGCCGAAAATTTTACAAGTTCAAATTTTGTTCAAAATATTTTTAGGTGTTTTAAAATATAAACAAAGTTGGAACGGTTTTCTTCCGATTTTTTTCTAAGTCCCAATATTCTTTAATTTTTCTAAGTTATTTACAGTATGACATTAGAGTTCGTTTTCGATTAGCCAAATTAATTTAAGCAACACTCACTATTTTTGTCCATGTCACTCACTGTTGGACATCTGAAGTCACCTTGTGCCACCGCTTTCCATCAGCTCCTTTAGGCGTCCTGACGTTTCCACCGTCACGAAGACCAAAGACCGGATTCCTCACCAAGCCTCGTCGCGAAGACCAGAGACCGGATTCCTCACTAGGCCTCGGCTCCTGATGCTGCAACTGCCCCACTGGCTGGTTGCTGCTGCCTAAAAAGAGATCTCCCAGACACCCTGGGCGGTTTAGAGTCTGATCCGTAAAATGCGGCTCCGAAGGACCAATTTGTACAGCCAACTAGTGCCGGTCCTCGGAGGGTGCTAGGAAGTCAATGAAACGACAATTCCTGTGCCGCTTGTTATATATTCGAATACTGTTCTTTTTTCGGACAAATTACATAAAGAATCCATTTGATATATAGAACATACAAAAACATTTCACTTGCATGTTTATAATTGACTTAGCGACATCTAGTTATGTAAATTGAATTAAACAATCAAAACAATTCATTTTAAATATGGAATACACAAACTACGTTAAACATTCTCAACAATAATATTTCTTTGGCTTAAAAGCCTTTTAATAATATAATGAGACAAATATCTTTTGTTATCATATCGAGCCTTAAGCTGTAACCAACATCTTTCATAATTTGCATCGGAAATTGGTATTTGCCGAAGCAACTGTTCAGCTTCTCCTGACAAATAACTTTTCAAATAATGCATTTTTTGTACATTTTGTAAATTTGGATTATTGTGAATTAACGAAATAAACATGTCACGGAAAGTTATCCACTCTGTATATCGACCAGAAAAATTTGGTATAATAATTTTGGGCAACTCAATATGTGCAGGTTTAGTTGTAGTAATGCACTGAGTATCATCATTCGAAGAACCCTTAGCAGATGGTTTGTTAGCAAACATTCGTAAAACAGCTTTGAGTTCTGTTTTATAATCTAAATAAATTTCCTCTGCTCGGTCATACACCTCCTGCTTTATATATTCTTGTTCTTGTAATTTTAAACCAAACTTTTCTATTAAGTATTTATGTGTAGTTACAAATTCTAACCATAACTGATCCAGAGCTTCTAATCTAACCTGAGCATAATCTACAGTAATTCTGTCTTTAGGCTCTTTCTTGAAATTTCTTTGAGCTTTTAGTATATTTTTGTAATTATCCGTTTGTAACAATAGCTTAGCCTCCATGTTTACACAAATCAAACAAGCTTAAAATTAAATTTACCTACCCTTTACGGTACAAAAAGCTTGAAGATATTGTGTAAGTATAAGGTCAACGTTAAAGTTAAACAATTTGAAAAAAAAATACAAGTTCTAAAATTGCCTAAAAATTTTACAAGTCCAAAATTTTGCCGAAAATTATTATTAAATTTTGTTTAAAATATTTCTAAGTGTTTTAAAATCTTAAGTCTAGAATCCCAAATTTTTTCTAAGTCCCAATAATCTTGAAATTTTCAAAGTTAATTACATTGAGAAATTAGAGTTCATTTTCGATTAGCCAAATTAATTTAAGCAACACTCACTATTTTTTCCATGTCACTCACTGTTTGACATCTGAAGTCACCTTGTGCCACCGCTTTCCATCAGCTCCTTTAGGCGTCCTGACGTTTCCACCGTCGCGAAGACCAAAGACCGGATTCCTCACCAAGCCTCGTCGCGAAGACCAGAGACCGGATTCCTCACTAGGCCTCGGCTCCTGATGCTGCAACTGCCCCACTGGCTGGTTGCTGCTGCCTAAAAAGAGATCTCCCAGACACCCTGGGCGGTTTAGAGTCTGATCCGTAAAATGCGGCTCCGAAGGACCAATTTGTACAGCCAACTAGTGCCGGTCCTCGGAGGGTGCTAGGAAGTCAATGAAACGACAATTCCTGTGCCGCTTGTTATATATTTGAATACTGTTCTTTTTTCGGACAAATTACATAAAGAATCCATTTGATATATAGAACATACAAAAACATTTCACTTGCATGTTTATAATTGACTTAGCGACATCTAGTTATGTAAATTGAATTAAACAATTACTAACAGATGGTCGCGTATCAATAAACTCCAAAGCTCTATATCTGTTAGTCAAAAACTCTTTGAACTGCTCATATGTGGGAAGTTCCTCAGAAGAAGTACTATTAGTAATAGTGAACTCCAACTGCTTGCGAGACTCAGCATCTAATTTCAAGGTTAATATATGAATAATAAGAATGTCCCAGTTTTCTACATTAACGCCTAGATTAGATAAACCACAAAGACAATCATTGGTGGTGTCCATAAGTTCTTTAAGACTACCAGCCGACTCAACAATAATATTTCTTTGGCTTAAAAGCCTTTTAATAATATAATGAGACAAATATCTTTTGTTATCATATCGAGCCTTAAGCTGTAACCAACATCTTTCATAATTTGCATCGGAAATTGGTATTTGCCGAAGCAACTGTTCAGCTTCTCCTGACAAATAACTTTTCAAATAATGCATTTTTTGTACATTTTGTAAATTTGGATTATTGTGAATTAACGAAATAAACATGTCACGGAAAGTTATCCAGTTACTACTGTAAAATCTTAAGTCTAGAATCCCAAATTTTTTCTAAGTCCCAATAATCTTGAAATTTTCAAAGTTAATTACATTGAGAAATTAGAGTTCATTTTCGATTAGCCAAATTAATTTAAGCAACACTCACTATTTTTTCCATGTCACTCACTGTTTGACATCTGAAGTCACCTTGTGCCACCGCTTTCCATCAGCTCCTTTAGGCGTCCTGACGTTTCCACCGTCGCGAAGACCAAAGACCGGATTCCTCACCAAGCCTCGTCGCGAAGACCAGAGACCGGATTCCTCACTAGGCCTCGGCTCCTGATGCTGCAACTGCCCCACTGGCTGGTTGCTGCTGCCTAAAAAGAGATCTCCCAGACACCCTGGGCGGTTTAGAGTCTGATCCGTAAAATCCGGCTCGAAGGACCAATTTGTACAGCCAACTAGTGCCGGTCCTCGGAGGGTGCTAGGAAGTCAATGAAACGACAATTCCTGTGCCGCTTGTTATATATTTGAATACTGTTCTTTTTTCGGACAAATTACATAAAGAATCCATTTGATATATAGAACATACAAAAACATTTCACTTGCATGTTTATAATTGACTTAGCGACATCTAGTTATGTAAATTGAATTAAACAATTACTAACAGATGGTCGCGTATCAATAAACTCCAAAGCTCTATATCTGTTAGTCAAAAACTCTTTGAACTGCTCATATGTGGGAAGTTCCTCAGAAGAAGTACTATTAGTAATAGTGAACTCCAACTGCTTGCGAGACTCAGCATCTAATTTCAAGGTTAATATATGAATAATAAGAATGTCCCAGTTTTCTACATTAACGCCTAGATTAGATAAACCACAAAGACAATCATTGGTGGTGTCCATAAGTTCTTTAAGACTACCAGCCGACTCAACAATAATATTTCTTTGGCTTAAAAGCCTTTTAATAATATAATGAGACAAATATCTTTTGTTATCATATCGAGCCTTAAGCTGTAACCAACATCTTTCATAATTTGCATCGGAAATTGGTATTTGCCGAAGCAACTGTTCAGCTTCTCCTGACAAATAACTTTTCAAATAATGCATTTTTTGTACATTTTGTAAATTTGGATTATTGTGAATTAACGAAATAAACATGTCACGGAAAGTTATCCAGTTACTACTGTAAAATCTTAAGTCTAGAATCCCAAATTTTTTCTAAGTCCCAATAATCTTGAAATTTTCAAAGTGCCGCTTGTTATATATTTGAATACTGTTCTTTTTTCGGACAAATTACATAAAGAATCCATTTGATATATAGAACATACAAAAACATTTCACTTGCATGTTTGTAATTGACTTAGCGACATCTAGTTATGTAAATTGAATTAAACAATCAAAACAATTCATTTTAAATATGGAATACACAAACTACGTTAAACAAGTATGGCTAGGATATATGCTAGAAAAAAAACCCAAATGTAGTATTTTCAAAACTTTAAAAATTGTTGTTCTATTTTATTTTTTCTTCGTTTTGTTTTCTACATACACACGAGGAATCCGGACTCGGGCACGTGTCAGATAATCCTGACATGTCTGGAAAATCTAACGTCTGGTAACCCTATTTCTAATTGATTACGGGAAGGTATAAGTTACAAGGTGCAGTCTAGACTATGTACATCATAAAGCCATGCAGTTAGCTCATAGATAACAATATTATAATAACCCTTGCATCAATGTAACGTAATATTGCATTGGTTTAATGGTTTCAAGTCCAGCGTGGGAGTGTTCCTATTTTTATTTACTAGGAAAGTTTAATATCTAATCTAAGATTTCTGAACACCATAGACTTATCCAATGATATATTATGATATTTAATTCTTTTTATTTTTTGTATTTCACGTAGCTTTTTGTAATGCAGCGTACGATGTCTATGTCGTTATTATTGTACCTGTTTTTATCTTTTTGTTTCGCTTATATTTGTAATGTTTAGGTTTAGTTTTTGTTATTTTTGTTATAAATGTATTTCTTCTTCTTCTTCTAATGTTTTTTCCGGCGAATAAATATTCTTTTCTCTTTTTTATGTTATCAGGTGATCAAAGTGGAATAACCCATGAGAAACGGTAAAAAATATAATAAATAAATACTTAAATAAATGTATATTATGACTTAATCGATACTATCTCTACGATCTCTACGAATGTTATATATTATGTTCCGTTTTCAAAACTCTAGTACCGATTCCTGTACCTACCGATTCATATCATATTTTTTCCGTGTACTCCCGATTTTCGATAGCTACACCAAGAAGATTATGGTAACACTAAAATCACGACCCTCAGTATTTAGGCAGGATGTGAGGAGGACAAATTATATGATATTACATAGTAGGTACTTTAATAGTACTATTATGTTTATGATAAGTACTTATCGATACCTACTTGCAAAGTAACATATTGTTGTCGTAAATTCCTGTTACTAGATGACAGCAAACAATATTATTTCATGAAAACTGATAACGATATCGGTATGCTTACTTCGATTATCAATTATTCGTTCACATAGAAATATTATCTTTAAGTCCTTATCTAAGTAATTAGTTAGATGGTTAACGGTATCGTTAAACTCAGTTACCAGAGTACAGTAATTACAGCGGCTCTCTGTTTCTCTGAAGTTAGGTTTGGCGACCCATTGCGCAACTACAGTCGTGAGTTGTAAATACAAAAAAAAAATTAAAAAAAAATTTAATCGACTTCAATAACACTGAAAAGTATAAAATAATTTCAATATTATAGCAGTTGGTGTTACCTGTTGTGTATACTTTGCACCAACTTCAATAATATTTAAATTATTTTATACTACTTTTCAGTGTTATTGACGTCGGTTCAATTTTTTTTTTTATTTTTTTTTTACCTTAGTGATATTTTCATTCATGAAGATTGAACCATCGAAGACAGTAAACTGGTCTATCTGATCTAGGTAGGTTATGATCACATTATCGTCTACATAGTTTTACATAATTTATCCGATAATGTAAATAATTTATTCGGTCGTAATGAAATATGCATGGAATCATCATAGTAGTTTACTCTCTCGAATAAAAAAAGAATCATCGAAATCGGTTCATATTTGTCAGAGTAATGTAATGGAGAACATCCGTTTTATTGTTTTTACCAGATAAATTCCTCCACATCGTTCATGGTCCTCCAGGAAGTTCTTATCCGGTTATGATAAAATTCATACAGATCCATTACAGTGGTTCCGTCTTTTGAAAATTGGTAAATATTTGCCAGAGTTACGACCATTTCTGTCCTTAAAAAGCGACATAATGTCATCTTTTAAGTCTTCCCGCAAGTTTCCTGCCCAGTCGCCATTCTTGTTTTTTCAGGAACTACTTATTCGTTAGCGATAATTTTTTTATGGGACCCAACCAATGGATTGAAGAATGGATGAAAGAAAGATTTTTTCAAATCGGTTCATAATTGCCAGAGTTATGCGTGAACATACATAATATATATAATTATACATACATACATAATATATATATACAGACGAATTGAGAACCTCCTCCGTTTTTGAAGTCGGTTAAAACACAAAAATAGCTACTGCGTAGCGTCTTGCAGCCAACTTCAGACACACAAAGGTCTGCTGTGACTACTGTATACGTAGATGATTTATTTAAGTAAGTACATACATACATATATTCTCCGTGGGGTGTCCGGGTAAGAATAGCACCCACCAATCTCCCGTTGGGTGTCCGTAAAAGGCGACTAAGAGAAAACAAGAAGACGGGCAGCAGTGTCTTTTTATTGGATTACCTACCATCTATACTGCGATCCCCAAGCCGCCTGCCAAGGGAGAGGCCTTTCTTCAGCAGTGGACGATTCGACTGCTATAGAGCGTCCACCCGTTTATTTTCTTTTTGACAGCACCAATAGAACGTAACTGCGTCATGTTACGCAAAAGTTCACTTTTAAAAGTTCACTAGAGTGAAGTTCACTTTTGCGTAACATGACGCAGTTACGTTCTATTGGTGCTGTCAAAAAGAAAATAAACGGTTGGACGCTCTATAATGATGATGATACATACGAGAACCTGTTATGAGTAATTTTGTACTATCTATGAGAAATATCTCTCCTTTAAGTTATTACATTCCTGCTATTATTCCCTAAGATTCATCATCATCATCATCACCAGCCGGAAGACGTCCACTGCTGAATATAGGCCTTCCTCTTGGAACGCCACAATGAACGACAATTGGCGATTTGCATCCACCGGTTACCTGTGACGCGCACAATGTCGTCGGTCCACCTAGTGGGAGGCCTACCAACGCTGCGTCTTCCGGTTCGTGGTCGCCACTCGAGAACCTTTCTTCCCCAACGGTTGTCCCTAAGATTATGAGCCCTATATTCATAAAGTATTGTATTAAACTTATTGGTTAAACGAAGGCGTTTTAAATTTTAGTTAATTATATTTGCCGCCTTGTCGCCACTTAAATAACGAACCGGAATCGAGTCAGAAATATAATGACATGAGTTTTCCGAGAGATGAGTTATGCACTTCGTATTGGGGTCAAATGTAACATTGCAGTCATCAACGTAGTCACTGACAAACTGTGTAATTAATTCATCATGAATAATTCACTGCGATTGCATTCCTTTGAACCTCGTAACATTTTTTTAATTAGAGTAGCGACTTCATCTTTTTAACAATTAATAACAGTCTTTATCTTTACATCTTTATCATCTTTACATCTTTATCTTTAATGCAGTTTTCAACAATAGATAGTAAATCAAGAGGAAGGTTTAAATATATAATTTGTCAAGGTTTTGTGTAAATTGGTTGAAATATAACGATAATTGTTGTAAGTGTCGGAATAATCGCGGGCGCAACTCTGGGCAGGTCAGCTAGTTATTTTATAATGCTCATGAAAACAGTAGGTGTGCACAAACTCGATATTCCTATTCATATTGTTCTGTATCACCAACTCACCAATAGTGATCCCAGACAATATCACATTTATATGATCTAAGATCACAATATGTAAAATGTGACAGTATCAGCAGATAAATTAACACTCACCCGAAGACATTTAACTCATTAGGAATAGACTGCTATAGCGAGCAAAATTTTCATCACAAAACTTATTACACGTGTAATAAGTCAGTAGAACTAAATGTGCATACTACAGTCTAAGCTGAAAAAAAATATTTTTGAAGGAAAATAGCCTAATTTTTTGTTGCGATATTACAAACATCACTATGCTAAAACGATAAGTCTACTTACTGTTTCATTTCAAACGTATTTGGTATATTTACTGAAGAATTTAGGAAAAGTGGCACCTAGTTGTAAATAGTGATGACAGGTTTTGTATGAAGAATTTCCCAAAGACCGTTCTATGGTATATATCACTCTGCACTAACCGAACCGTGAGTATCAACATCCATTCAAGTCGATTTTCTGATTAGACGACGTGAATCATTCGGTGCGCGTGCACTGAGTTTGCACTGGTGGTACACAGTAGGTACACACCGCCCCGCCCGCGTCGCTTGTCGAACTTAAGAACATGGTAGAGTTTATGCAGAGAGGAACAAGTTTTCTGACATTTAATTTTTTATTGCGTCATAAAAATGAAATAATCACATTCCACCTACAAATTGAATGTTCGGTATACGATACGTACGATTTATTTTTGAGTTATTGATTGTAATGAAAATGATTTTTGGTGATGAAATATTGTTTTTGGCTAGGCTAAGCAGGCAAGAACCATTATTTGAATACTTGATATGCTAAACATATGCATATACTTAAAAGGAAATGTTTCCCAGAAAAACCAAGACGAGAACTCACAAGCCAAGAAACATTTTTTTATAGATTAAGTTTTTTTTAAACCTACCTGTTGAACAGCAAGCAAATGTCCGTATGCATGCATAACCTCTGTGAAGATTAAGCATTTTTTTAATTATAACCATTTTTTAATTTAATTCTTAAATGTTGTTATTGCTCGGAAACAAATTGTTGCGTTATAAAAATAAAAAGCTAAAACATTTCAAATTATCATGTTTGTGAATCTAACATCTGCATACAATTCTAAAGGTCAGAATTCTAATTATAAATTTATAGAATAATGTTAAGCTTGATATTGCAGTTTCATTTAAAGTATTCCTAATGGAATATAGAGACATAAAGAACATGAATTGTGACGTAATCAAATGACGCAAACCATAAGCCTTGGACATAAAAATGCTATCTAAGTTTGAACTCTTTATGTTTAATTTCTTATGGTGCTTTAAAAAGACGATGATGTAATTTGTACGACTCGATACAGTGTCGCCTTTCACTTATAACAATTATGTAACAATGTAATAATTAGTGATCTTTATTAAAATATTTTCACTTTGTTAGACTACTACTAAGTTACGTACTCTCGTGGTCACGAACGGTGTACCACCTTTAGGACGACGATAGCACGAGCAGACCGAGCAGGTGAGCGCACGTAACGTTGTTCAAACGATTTTGATTGACAACTGGTACACCGTTCGTGTCCGCGATAGTACAAAGTAACCTAATTACCGATCTGGGTTGATAATACCTACTTATATGATTATATATTTAGCAGAACGTGGTCCGGCAAGACAAGTTTCATTAAAATTGCAATATATTCAAACCGAATTTAATATGTATGATTGAAAACTATCACGTAACGCTGTTTTCGTGCATCAGTTCAATCACGTCCAATGGCAGAGGTCGGTGGGTGCGTCGGCGTCAATTACTTCCTCATTTATGTTGCGCCCGCGTCTGAGCAACTTCTCGGCATTGAAGCGTACAACAAGTTGAGGATTTACGACTCGTATAGGTACATCTGGATTACCCGTTGGTTGTCCGAAAGAGGCGACTGAGGAAACAAGAAGACGGGCAGCAGCGCCTTTCTTCGGACGCCTATGTTCTGCTGTGAATGCTAAAGAATAAATGATGAATACAACACGACGTCTACCCTCTTCAGTGCGCAATTTCTGCTTACAAATCCGGAATAATTTTACCCCGAGTCGACTGCCAGCAGGCCAAGCAAGAGTTGAAAGTCTTGACAGATAATTGTGAGTATGATGTCATGACGTAGTATTTCACCTTTTTGTATAAATAAAGCCGTTTCGGTGTTGAAACAAAGTCATACTGATTTGTCAAGACTTGCAAGTCGTGCTAGGCTTACAGCGTCGACCGAGCCACGATTTGGTCAAACGACGCCTGCTAAAATCATCTAAGTCAGGGCGTCAAGTTGGCAGTGGTTGTAGCTTATCTGCCGCCTTCGGCGAATGACCCCAACTTGCCAAAACTGGCACTGTAAACACTTAGTTTCGTACGTCACATACCTTCGGCGAATAGGCCACGTGCAGTCTAATCGGTTGAGTTTATGTCACGTCTTAAATCATTTTGGTCTATAAAAGTCTGCCGAAAGTGTTCTGGTGGCACAGTAGTATATTATTTAACTGCAGTATGTGGGTTTGGTACCCGGTAAGAGAAAGCAAACTGTCTAACGTAGATCAACTAATACCTATCTGCATAAGAATCGTTAAAGTGCGCACATTGTATTTTAATGCCGGTGTCTACATATGTGTAGTTCAAGCTCTTTGTTTTACACCAATAAAGTGACTACTTAATTTTTTAAAGGCATCCATCTTCTCATTGTCAGCTACAAAGTTTACAACCCTTACTTCCTTGCTGTACCTAAGTACACAGCTTTAGTTGAACCTTTTAACGTATGGCGTGGTGTTAAATTCTATTGGTAAACAATATAATGTACGCAACTAGCTTTAGCGTCAACGAAGACTGGTGTTCAGGGAAGTCAGTGAACGGTTCATTTGATCTGATCTGAGGTCTGATGCAAAATACGCTATGCTGACGGCTAAGACACCATCGATCATACTTTTTGCCCGACGGCCCTAAATGGAGGGCTATGTTTTTGTTGTTGGCAAAATGACATCCCTGACATCAACGAGTTCTACTACTTGACCAGATAGGTTAAATGGTTGTTAATAAACTTGTGGGTTACCATTCATGGCCGCATTATCAGTTACCATCAGTTAAGATCTCAGTTTAACACTAACTGTTGCACTTGCAAACGTCAATTACAGTTAATGATCATTAATCCAGCTTTCAAGATCGGATTATTTTGACACTGGCAGCCAATTAATTCTTCCTGATATTCTGTTAGTGAGAAAGTAGGATGTCGATTTTATCGTAGATTCTCTCAATAATAGAAAATAAACATAAAAGAATACGAGAGTAGAAATTTTCTCTTTTCATGGGTTAATTAGAATTAACGATAACTGACATTTGTGTGTGGCAGTAATTGATTTAAAAACCCACTCCATTTTTGGGCCCATTACTGGTGGATCAATTAACCCGATCGGCACCTCATCGATACATTTGAATAGGTAATTACAGTTATTTTTAAAGTACACGCACACGAACTTCCATAAACCAGCCAAACATCGTTTACAAATACAGCAAAGCTTATTGATTTCAAAATTAAACACGCATGCTATTTGAAATGAATCAGTATACACCACTGTGTTTTTATCGATATACTTACCTCAGTAAATAAATTACCGTAGTCGAAGGAAATGTAATCGCTTATTTCAAAGAGGCATTTCTGAATTACGAAACATATTTTATTTAACTTCCACCCATCTTCCGCCACCGATTTAGTAGTGACGTCAACTGAGTAGGTGGCTCCGACAAGTATAAAGGTCTATACACACCACGTTTTTAAACGCGCCGTGCCGTTGTTTTTTTTTACGTTACAAGCGAAAACAAACTAATATGTGGAAGAAAAACGCACTATGCGGCCGTCTCGCCCCGTCGCGCATCGGCAGCGCATTTAAAAAACGCAGTGTGCATACGCCCTAAGTGAGCTTGTATATTTTCTCTATTAAATACTATTTTTGCTACACGATAATTCTCTCAGCCATAGTGTGTTACTGTCAGAATAATAATAGAACAGACACAAATGCCAAGCCCATTAAAATTGGAATAAATAGCACTTGAGTGGCAATTGCTTCCCAACTACTTACATTGGAGGAAAGGGAAGGGATGACTATGGAACCAGTCATAGGAATAAAATACATCTTCGGAGTCACTGGACGTTTGGTGGGCCCTAGACGTCCACTGAGTATGGCGGCGGCTCCAAGGAGGATGACGGAAGGGTTGCGACCCCCGTTCCCGTGAGAACTGTATCTGGTTACCGAGGGGGCTACAATGCGCCCCCTGGTGGCGGGCTCATTGGCAAGGTTGTTGTATCCGTCATTAGCTCTTGAATTGGTTCTAGAGGACTGTGTATTTGTCGAGTTGTATGGAAACGCTGGGCCGATGTTGAAGTACAAACACAAGTTGAGATAATTATTCCATTTAATTACTATGAAAGGTACATAATACAGAATACGTGTTATTTGTATAAGTAATGAAGCCGGAAGGGCTGAACAAAGGAAGTGTTGCTACACATATAATTTTAATTCCACCTAAACTAGAAAATATGATTAATGTTGCCAACAAGGTACTGAGTGTTACCTTAGGCAGATCCCAAAGGCGAGCCCAAGGCCCACCCCTCACTTGTGTGCCGATGCGACAGCCGCGTGGGTTATAGTGGGTAAGAATTCTACATACCCTGGTTGACCCTCCACAGGGTCTCGGAACCTATTGAAGGTTTACCCCGTGAGAACAAAGAAGCTAGGAATTACACTGCACTGAAACTGTAAATGTTTAGTTATTATGAAAATAATTATGTAACTACACTAATGCAGTGAAAATTTAATTAAAATTCAAAATACACACATTATACATAACAACCTCGTCTTGTAAACACCTATTGATAACCTTAATGTTGTTTTGACAAATAACAAAGAAACTAATTGGCGACTGACGACGGCCTCCAATAAATATGTAATTATTATAACATGTATGCCTTTACATTGACTGATTTTTAAAAATCCATCAAACCGTTAAGTTTATGGAGCGTTTCCAAATAAAAAATACACACAAAACTCAAAAACATAAGCCTCCTCCTATTGGGACAGTCGGGCAAGCATAATGCAATTCTCAATAAATGTCGGTTGGTCGTTTTCGCGTGGGGTGTTCTGTTCAGGTAAGAATAACACTCTCCCATCAATTCCCCTTGAAAACTTTATAATTATGAAATTTCCTAAATGTAATTTAAAAGTTTCTAAATATAATTCCAGACGTTTTTCCGATGATTTACCCCTTTATTCAATAAGTTGCAATTTGGAGCTGGTATGCTCGTTAAATGCTAATAAACAAATTATTATTTTTTCTTTTATTTTTCGTAGTTTTCGTAGTTTTTAATGTTTTAGTATTTACGATTCACAAACAAACATGTGTCAGACTCTGTTACCATATGGAGGGAAGTAGAGGAGAGTTGTCATGCGTTAATCTGTCAACCGCATCTCTATTTTTAAGAAAATTTCGACTTTATTATGTTTAAATACTGATCAAGTCCGTTTGAACTTGTATAAAAGGTAGACAGCTTTTTCCATAATGGTACATAAATTATTTGTCGTATAAAAATACCCTCTCTCAGTGGGTGAGGGCCAGCGAGTCACAGTGTGAATTTATCGTTAAAAGAATAACAATGGATCGTTATAATTTGACTAATAGACAATTAAGATAATGCTATAGATGCCAAATAATAATTAGAGTTAATGACAGTTTCGAGAATAAATTAAGCTGTTTAATTCATTAGGATATTGTTAAGTATACCTACCATTATTCCAGAAAACATCTTTGTATAGGTACCTATACCCTATCCATTATCCCAAAAAATGAAAGGTAAACAAAGAAACCAACAATTTTCAAACTGTGCATCGAAATATTCTGATTTCGCAGAACTCAGGTTATAAAATAATAACTTTAGACAAATTGTAATGCCAAGCAATTAAATTTTTAGCAAATACAATGAAAAAACATACACGCTACTTCAACAACATACTTAACCTCAAGTTACCTTTTATTTTTTGGGAAAATGGATAGTGTATACACAAAGGATTTCACTGGACCCATATTATATAAACATGTCCGTTAAATGATACCCGCTCAAATTTTGTTTACAAAACTATGTTTAGGTATATTATATCGGTATAATAAAGTAACTTATGTACTTACTTATTTATAAACGCGATGTATACAATTACCAGATTATCCTACATATCGCTGTATTAGGTGATATTGAGATTGTTTTCGCTGGGCAAGACTCATCGATAAAATGCGTAACTATTAGGTATATCGACGGCTAGACTAGTCTTAAAGAATAAGGGCTCTGATGGTGACGAGTCTTCTATATAATATATGTTTGCAGATATACCACGTGGGCTGTTTGCGGACTTCAAGGTCAAAAAGCTACCTGCAGAAATATAATTAGCTCATACTATTTTTTTAAGCATATACTTGTAGGTTTTATCGATGTTTTTCTTGCCCAAATGTTATTTATTTTTGTTGGCGTTTTGTTATTGTAGATTATATTATTTAAATAACCGTTTTGACCTCCTGAAGATATTATGTTTCATTCGGTAATTGACCTTAAATAAGACACATTCCAGTCTCATTAACATTTATAATCCGCACGACGCTTTCATACTTATGCAATCGTTATGAAATTGGGTAACATTTGCGCTTCGTCAGCAAACACCAATCTGACTGATCATTAAAAATAATAAATAAAAGTTGCCATATCATTGACTGTTGCTTTAGTAGCTTTAATATTGAATTATGATATACGAAAAAAGAATTGTGAAATATATGAGATGGATTAACAAAGAAGTGGGTTACACCCAATGATATTTTACTAGTTACACCTAAGTACATATTTAGGATCACATTAATATAATAATATGATTTTCTAACAGTTGAAAACTGAAAACAGTACGACGCGACGGGCCTGTTGATCTAGTGGTTAGACACCGTGGTAGCTACCCAATAGGTCGTGGGTTCGATTCCCACCAAGTATCATAAGTATGTGATTATAAAAAAAAACTGTATTTATATAAGTATTAGTATCAGTTGTCTGCTTTCCATAGTGGCTTTGCCTAGTTTGGGATCAGATGACCGTGTGTAGATTGCTCTAGAATATTCTAAAAATAAGATATTTGTTCTTAAAACTTAGGTGTCCTACCCCGAATAGAAATATGACCTCAATCCTGAGATTGGGGTCAGATTTCTAACGGAGAAACCGCATTCAATAAATAATTATTGTCGATAGTGTTCTGTGTTACATGGTAACTTCATTATTTTTCCCGGAAAGGCGGACCTGACTATGTACATAGATGAAGTATGAATGCTTTTGATATTATGGCCGAAGTTTTACCAATGGTACCATACTCTAAGAACTCTGTATTCAGCACCAACGCAAATATACTATATATCTAATCTTAAAATGATATGGATACGCCGCAAGAAGGAGAAACATGACTGCTTAAAACGTTTTATAGTGTGTGTGTGTGTGTGTGTGTGTGTTTCTATGTGTGGATTGTCCCAAGATATTATTATTATTATTTTATAGTTCAGAGTTAAGAGCTCGGTCTATCTCTCGAATGACTTTATTCACGAGATGGACTGACCAGAAAAGAAGTTGTGGTCAAGAGTGCACCAAAAAATCCACAAATATCGTTAGCCAGTTTCGGCTATTCCACATAAATAAGATGTACCGATTTCAACCCGAAACCTTACATGAATATTTTTTTTAATTCTTATGATGAGGATTCTTCAGAATTAAATAACAGTACATGACCATTATTTCACCTGAACCTCATTTTAATATATCCTCATTATTATTTAAACACATCTGTCGCTTACTTGAATTTGGTTACAATAGACAGCTTTGTGTAGGTATTCAAAGTGTTGTTGTAAGTACTTATGAATAACTGACCGTAATTTTATTGTGAATGGTGAAGCAGGTAACTTATACCGTCTGTAAAAAAAGTCTTTGCTTAAACCTTTAATGATTTTGAAGGCCAGATCAATGATATTATAAAGTGAAAAGAGGAAGATAGGTTATAAGTAGGCTATCCGATAGCGGCGGAAAAATGTGAGCTAATTAACACAACTTGAATCGGTAGCACACCGACCACGGAAGCATGGACAGCGTCACTTCGTTTTAATTTGATTGAATAATCGACGCAAGTATGCAGCTCTAAGTTCGAGCTATATATCGATACCTCGGGGCTCAAAGGGCGTAACCACCATTTTGGCGAAAATGACTTTTTAATGCAGCCCTACTCAGTTTTTCTGCTCTATCGATCAGTATATTCAAAATCTTCCAATTCGCCAAAAAATGGTGTATACGACCCCATTTTTTGTAGAAAAAAAAACAGATATTTTTAGTTTTTGTGTCGTAACAGCAACCACTGTTAATTATCATAAACGCGATGGTAGTAAACGCCACCGTAGATTATACAAATGCTTTTACACTCAATCATCAATAAATGTGTGGGTAGTAAACGACATACCTTGCAATATTATGGTTGGTATGGTGCTTACGCCCGAACATATAATTTTTTAAAGAATCAACTTGCCCGATACGCCCTTAATAATTTCTGTTGGTCTAAAATAAAAGAACACATACACCCGAAAAATCAATGGATGTGTGATGAATGATGGTTGTAACTGTCACCTTGCCTACTAATTCAATCAGTTCGTAGATATTTACTTTGTTTGTCTTCAGTTGATTAAATATCAATTACAATTTTATAATATGGACTTTATTAACTTGGCATACCTATTTATCAACTCGGGTAACGAATTATACAAATAATGATTGATGTTACCTATACCTAATTACCTGTCTTACCCAAAAACTATTCAATAACACATTTTATCTATAAGTAGGTACTAATATAATAAAGCTGGATGGAACAGCTAGTTCATTATAAAAGGAAAATGCTAAATAAAGATCACTTTACATAATAAAAATATTGTTTATCAAACAGTCTAGGTATCGCCACATAATTTAACACTAATAACTAAACATCTTAAAAAAAAACGAGTAACTCTTGAGATCAATTTATTATGATTTTTAAGTCTTTTGGTGACCGGTTAGTAGGCGGGTACTTTAAATCTACATAGACCTAAGAAGACGTATACCTATGTAGATTTAAGGTACTACCTAAAAACCGGTCACCAAAAGAATAAAAAAGGTTAATTAAATGATCTCAAGTGTTGCATGTATTTTTTTTTCAAGATTTGTTTATTTATTTTATTTATACTTTATGTATACACTGCAAACACAAACAGTTTTAAAATACAAAAGAATGAATGAAGAATGGTGTATTTAAACCCAATATGAGTTCTCTCCCAGAAGGCTCCTATAAGGAAAGAAGAAACAATGAAAAGGTAGAAGCAAGTATACAATTAATAAAAATGAAATATAATAATAACACATACATATATTTATAATAAAATAAATAAAGTAATACTATAAAAAGAATACATATAAACCATTAAATTAGAACTATCTGGATGGTTAGGTTGATAATGCTAAATGTGAAGATACCTAGATTATTTACTAAATAATATTTTTTTCATTTTCCTTTTAAAATGAAAACTAGCTGTTCCATGTCATCTTCATACACGAGAAACGTTTCTGCTTCGGCCCCGAAGGTCGTAGCGTGATGTTAAATATTTTCCTCAAGAATTGAACTATCAAATTCAAAAAGATTTTTTCAATTCCGACTGTCAGTTTCAGAGATTAGCGCGTTCAAACAAACTCTTTATTATATTAGTTGTAGATAAAATGAGTTATTGAATAGTTTTTAAGTAAGACATGCAACTACTGGACTAGGTAACATCAATAATTATTTGTATAATTCGATATATCTGAGTTAATAAATAGCAGTGGCATACATACACTTTTATGCCAGGGTAGGCCAAAACGAAAATTTCTTAGAATAGTTATTAATAATAGTCATTAAGAAGAGGGTAGGCAAAGTGTTTTTGCCTGTATTGAGTGTACGCTACTGATAAATAGATATTCTACGTTGATAAAGTCGATATAAAATTGCAATTTATATTTAATCAACTGTAGAAATCAAAGTAACGGTCTACAAACTGATATAATTAGTAGGTAAATTGGCGGTTACAACCATCACTCATCACACATCCATTGATTTTTGGGGTGTAACCGCCCCAAACATGCAATTTTTCGGGGCGTATAGGAAAGCTAATTTTGTTACTTTTAAATATATTTCAAATATAATTACTGTGTTCTGCTTCAGAAAAAAAATAGACTTTTGGTGTTTAAATGGCTTATTTAGGTCAAAAACCAAAAAAGTTATGTCGAAAATATTTTATTTTTTATTTTTGGCTCTCCTGTAAAATCGAGTTTTGGTGCTTACGCTGCCCTTTGAGCCCCGAGGTATCGATATTTGCGCCCTTTGCGGTGGAGACCTTGGGGCCTTGGTCTCATGAGACGCACGGTTTGGTGAAAGAAATTTCATCCAAACTTATCGAAGTCTCAGGAGACCGCCGGGCTGGTAGCTTTTTCTGCCAACGTATAAGCTTGGCCATACAAAGGGGTAATGCCGCCAGTCTTGTAGGTACCCTTCCCTCCGAGTGCAGCGACAACTTCGAGGAAATTTTTTACCTAGTTCAAGTGTACTTACATGTTTGTAAATAATTAGTAGTAAATATTTAGTTTCAATAAATTGAATAATCGCAACAAAACAATAGAAAAATGTAAATGGTCAGACATGATGTGACGTCACTGCGTAATAAGACGATGTAAAGTTGTCATAGCCATCGAGAAGAAGAGCTGATGGATGGTGACGTCACGCGGTTTTTAAAACTAAGTTTCAATTTACGTAATTTTAAAACGAAATCTTTTGTAAATGGTATAATATAAATTTCAGATATGTTTTTTAGTAATTCACTTTTTACAACTAGTATAAGTATAAAATTATAATTTTCATGCATGTTCCCTATTATGTAAAATACTTTTCGATTAGGGCGGCGTTCAATAACAGTCGGAAGGAGCCTAATAGTTCTGTCTATTGATCGATTATAACCGCTTCCGTTTAAGTGTGCGTTGGAAGGCCAGTCACTTAACTTTCCCTAGGGTATTGCGAACAGTAATAGCGTTTGTCAACTTTCTCTTATCAAAACATAACTTGTAGTTATGGACAAGAAATTCTTACAACGTCAGCAGGAAGGACTGGTCCAACAAGACCAAGTTTGGTGTGCTTTTGGCTTTAGGTGTCAATTTGTTTGTCAATCAAGTCAATCAAACCAATAGGTATTCAAACATACAGTACTTACAACTGATATTTTTATGTCTGAAGTTGGGTTTGACGAACCATTGCGCAACTACAGTCGTGGGCTGTCAATACAATAAAAATATTTTTTACAAAAAAAAGAACCGCCTTCAAAATGCCACTAAAACGCCTGAAATAATTTCTAAGAATTAGTGGTTTTTACATCTACATTGTTGGACTTGGACTACAACATATTATAAATACATATTATTACCAAAGACGGCGCCAAACTGGAAAACAGTTAGGTACCTACTGCCCTTGTAAGTATTAATTGCTAGACGTTAGGCGCCGACTTCGATAGTAATATGTATTTATTATTAACCGACTTCAAAAAAAGGAGGAGGTTCTCAATTCGTCTGTATATATATATATATATTTTTTTTTCTATGTATGTTCGCGCATAACCCTGGCAATTATGAACCGATTTGAAAAAATCTTTCTTCCATCCATTCTTTAATCCGTTAATTGGGTCCCATAAAAAAATTATTGCTTAGTAATAAGTAGTTCCTGAAAAAACAATAATGGTGACTGCGCACTGAGACCTGCAAGAAAGCCTATATAGATGACGTTTTAGTCGCTCGGACTCGCTCGGTCGGACAAAAATGGTCATAACTCTGGCAAATATTTACCAATTTCAATGATTATTTTTTAATTCGAAAGAAGAAACCACTGTATTGAATCTGTATGAATTTTATTACAACCGGATAAGAACTTCCTGGAGGACCATGAACGATGTGGAGGAATTTATCTGGTAAAAACCATAAAACTGATGTTCTCCATTACATTGCTCTGACAATTATGAACCGATTTCGATGATTCTTTTTTTATTCGAGAGAGTAAACTACTATGATGTTTCCATGCAAATTTCATTACGACCGGATATTTTTTTCTGAAGAAACATGAATTATGTAAAACTATGTAGACGATAATGTGATCATAACCTACCTAGATAATTTTACGGTTTTCGATGGTTCAATCTTTATATATGAAAATATCACTAAAAAGTTTAAAATAAAATCTTTTTAAAAAAAAATTGAACCGACTTCAATATCACTGAAAAGTATAAAATAATTTAAATATTATTGAAGTTGGTGCCAAATATACACAGCAGGTACGCTAACACCAACTTCAATAATATTTAAATTATTTTATACTTTTCAGTGATATTGAAGTCGGTTCAATTTTTTTTTAAAAAGATTTTATAATATGTTGTAGTCCACGTCCAACAATGTAGATGTAAAAACCACTAATTCTTAGAAATTATTTCAGGCTTTTTAGTTGCATTTTGAAGGCGGTTCTTTTTTTGTAACAAATATTTTTATTTTATTCTTTTTTGTGGTTCCCTTGGTGTATTATTAGGTTAAGTTTTAACAACTTATATTATTTATTCTGACAAACAGCCAGTTTAATATTTATTTTAAAAACACCCACTACATAACACAACTATGGACCATCACTAAAATATAAGGTGAAGCAAAAATTTTAAAAAATGTACATGCGACAATATCTTAATAAAACTAACCAAATGCCATAAACCGAAGATATCTAGGTGTTATACTCGTAGTTCTCGAGAACCATGGACTGCAAGCTCGGTGGGTCTACATTTATTTGTGCCGAGAACCCGTGTCCACCTTCTTGCTCCATCGTCACGACACTGATCACCATTTTTCTAGCAACTACTCATCGAGAGCTACCCAACGAGCCCAAACTCGGCGGATCTACGTCTATTGGTGCAGAGATCCCATGATGACCTTCCTGCTCCATCATCAGCCCCTGATCTCCATTTTTCTAGCAACTACTCGTCGAGAACTATCCATCGAGTCCAAATTCGGTAGTTCTACGTTTAGTAGGCACGGCTAGGATAGTATGGATTGTTAATTTTATTACAGAGTTCCAGTGGCCATCTATGGCCTTCTTCATAAGATCCACTTCACCAAATGATACTTTCTGAATAAAAATGCTTGACTAGTTTCTAAAAATACCAAAAACGCTATATGCCTATAATATTTAAGGAGTTCCCTCAGTTACTCATGGTCATCAAAACTTGATTTTGAAAAAAATGGGACCAATCTGGAAGCATATCCTTTCAATTAAAAAAATAATTTTCCAAATCGGTTCGTAAACGACAGAGTTCTGAGGTAACAAACAAAAAAAAAAAAAACATACAACCGAATTGATAACCTCCTCCTTTTTTTGAAGTCGGTTAAAAATAGCTGCTGCGTAGTGTCTTACAGCCAACTTCAGACACACAATGATCCGTTGTGACTACTGTACATTCATAAACTGAACTTCACTGTGTTTTTCCACGCCGCACCGTCGCGTCGCGACTTTAATTAGGTACGAACATAAAGTTTTCCGTAGCAAATCTTTTATTAATCGTCTCTGGTAATTAATCTAAAAAAAGTCTAAATTCATAATGACAAATCAGGTTAACTCACATCCAAATTACCACAGACTTAAATATCGCAAACAAGCCACCTTTGATAGCCACATAAATTTTGTTCTAGTAAAAATAAATTTCAAAAAGAGAATCCGAAATAAAAATAAAACAATGTGATGTTTAAATTACCAGAGAATAGGCGAAATTAGTGCCAAGAAACCTACATAAAAGTATTTGGCACAGGCGGGGTGATTGGTCAAGCTGTTACTGCTGGCAAAGGTTACTTACCTACTTCCATAAGTACAATCTGGACGACCTTCAATAAATGCGGTACCTAGCTTATTAACACTAGACGTTAGCCCTACTGATGTGTGTAAATAAATGTCACTTCCGAACTTGGACATCGGAAGCGGAAGGGTAAAGACCGACCCTCGGCGCTCACAACTAAGTACGTCATTTTTATGCCGCACCCTTTCTGTGTGGTCTCATGTTGATAATACAGTCGGCAATTTATATTATGAAGGTATATTTATACAAATACAAACAAATATACTTATGTCAGTCCTTATATTTAACCTCTGATAGTTTTTACGAATTAGTGACGAAATAAGTATAAATTACGTCAAAACGACACGTCTTCTAATACTGCAGTACATTGCTGATTGTCATCCGAAACATTAGTTGTTGAATCTCCAGAGTTCAGTAATTTATAACCGACTTCAAAAAAGGAGGAGGTTCTCAATTCGTCTGTATATATATATATATATTTATGTATGTTCACGCATAACTCTGCCAATTATGAACCGAATTGAAAAAATCTTTCTTCCATCCATTCTTCAAACCATTGATTGGGTCCCATAAAAAAATTATCGCTTACGAATAAGTAAGTAGTTCCTGAAAAAACAAAAATGGCGACTGCGCAGGAAAGCTGCAGGAATGCCTATAAGATGACTTTATGTCGCTTTTTAAGGACAAAAATGGTCATAACTCTGGCAAATATTTACCAATTTCAATGATTATTTTTTTATTCGAAAGAAGAAACCACTGTAATGAATCTGTATGATTTTTATCACAACCGGATAAGAACTTCCTGGAGGACCATGAACGATGTGGAGGAATTTATCTGGTAAAAACCATAAAACTGATGTTCTCCATTACATTACTCTGACAAATATGAATCGATTTCGATGATTCTATTTTTATTCGAGAGAGTAATCTACTATGATGATTCCATGCAAATTTCATTACGATCAGATATTTTTTTATGAAGAAACATGAATTATGTAAAACTATGTAGACGATAATGTGATCATAATCTACCTAGATCATTTTACCGTCTTCGATGGTTCAATCTTTATGTATGAAAATATCACTAAAAAGTTTAAAATAAAATCTTTTAAAAAAATATGAACCGACTTCAATATCACTGAAAAGTATAAAATAATTTAAATATTAATGAAGTTGGTGCCAAATATACACAGCAGGTAAGCTAACACCAACTTCAATAATATTTAAATTATTTTATACTTTTCAGGGATATTGAAGTCGGTTCATTTAAAAAAAAAGATTTTATATCAGCTACGGTGCCCTGGACTGACCGGAACACAGCAATGTTTACTGATTGCTGTTTATGGGCAGAACATTACCTGAACGGTCCTTTACTCAAGGGAATATACGAGTATATACTACACAAACTAGAAATACAGAAACGGATGCCAATCGGATTATATCACGCAAGCTTCGATCATATAGTAGTCTAAAGAAGCAAGTATCAAGATAAGAAGCTCTTGGCAGGCGACTACTTTCTACCTGAGCCACACCTGAGCTTTGATGAATATGCACGTATTAAATATACAAGTAGGTACCTATAATGGCTTCTAGACTAGTAGCTAGTTACTTTTTGGTCGTATGGTTAGTGTCCGATAGAGGAAAACAACCGGGACCGACTTTTTATGTGCACGAAGTTTGGAGACGCTCAGTTCAAAATAAATGCTACTAACAGGGTTCCCAACTTAGGGGTTTTCCCCGCAAATTTAGGGGGAAAAAATGTGCGATGGGATTTTTTTAGGGGTGTTATGTTCTTAGGGGTATTTTAGGGATTTTTATAACTTCAATTAACTAAGTAATAAACAGTGGGCAAATGTCTTTGGTTGAAGTTTTCGATAATTTATAAATAAAGAATTTAAAAAAATGGTGTTTCTGAATGAAATTTATATTGGTTGTTTAAAATGTATTGTTCGTTTAATGATATTTTATAATTTTTAATGTATTATTTATTTAAAAATATTTAATTATTTCTTTTTTAAACAATATTTTTTTTTAGGGGGAATCTCTAGAAATTGTGGTGGTTTTAGGGGTTTTTGATTGGAGCTTAGGGGGATAATTTTTTGAGAGTTGGGAACACTGGCTACTAAACCTGAAGTATTTACAAGAAGTTTTTCTAGATACTTTGTATTTAACGGTACGATTTCAATAGCCATCGATCGTGAAACTATTTGTTAATCTGTATTGCGTTGTGTTATTGAAATACCGATAAATGTCATAGTTGAGCTATCAATTATCACGATAAGCAATCTGTGTACATCTAGTGCAAAAACTTGCGAAGTCTCAGATAATGCAATGTTACGATATGGTTGAAATATTGAAGTAAGTACCTATCAAATTATTCAGTCAAATTTAGTTTGAAATAATTATTGGATACTCTAAGACTAAAGCTGTAGGTACTGGATTACATTAGAATCATATTATTATGTAGTTAATATAAGGGATAGGTTGATCATGAACTTATGATCGCCTCGGTAATAGCTACCAATTTTATATACTTACAAGAGGTTTTTTCTGTAAACACGAATGGCAGCGCCACAAGATTGGTGGAATTTAGAATTGGATTGGATTAAAGTTTCTAGAATAACGTGATGCAATTTCCAAAGACATTTTTTCCTGTCCACATCGCGACGTAGACGAACGCGTCGTCATACGCCTGTTGTAAGGAGGTCTTTTTGCGCCAGTTTTGGAAATAATGTTCATGTAATGTCTTGGGTGTTTGTGTATACATTTACTTTATTTAAAATATTTTATTTATCAGGTACCTTAATCAGGATATCAGGTAAAAAATTGCTTTTCTCATTTAGGTAAGTACTTAATCAGAAAAAAAAAGTAGCGTCGTTATTGGTTCCAAATATTTGGATCGGTCGGGCGCGTCGCATTCCTCGCTAAACCGTGCAAAGAAACAAATACTTACCCGATAACGTGATACAACTGACTCATCTTTCATCATTCGTCGTGGCGTTGTATAGTGGAATTCTCATGGCCACAGTTCGCGTGCACCCGAGCTGGAGTGCGGTCAACTTGCGGCAAGCGCTCGCTACAATAATTTTATCGCCTCTATTTTCGATTGGCTGACGGCTGTTGATAAGCGCCAATCAAACTATAGTTGTTGTTCGACATCGTCAGACATTACTGGTTTATTAAAAAAGAAATAGTTCGTACATTGTCGTTCCAAATTCAATTCGGTGAGATACTAGTGAATTTCGAATTTGATTTGCAAATCGTGACGGATGAGTGAGTTTTCGTTTCCGAAGGTGTTGTGGGAGAGAGAACGAAGCGCGGGCGCAATGGACAGCTGCTATAAGCTGTACACATGGATCAATCACACGGTCCTCATGCTGCTCTTTCAGATATTCTGGAAAGTCAGCCAGATATCGGACTTTTTCACAGGAAAGTAAGTACGCTTTATATTTCTTATGCCTACCGCCTTTTGAGCCCATACGATTCTACGACTACGGAGAAAGAAGGGTCCTAATGATTTCTTCTAGGCTTAGTTTAACGCCTATGTCTCAAGAGTTTTTTGTTTATGTGTCTATGTCTGTCTGATTTTGTGACTGTATGTTCAGCCGTTGGATATGAGTTATTTTCTCGTCTTTAGGTAAGCCTTTTATAATTTTCAGTTTAGTCTTGTAATTGGTACGACTCAGTCACAAGATGAACTGGTCATTCAACTGATGGTAAGCTGCCGCTCGTCACCTAAGTCATTAAAGTCATTTGAGCCCAGAAATGTCTATAGCTGCCGGTGATGATAACGGAGTTAAACTGATTCGTTAGTTAGAATGTCGCGCTAGAAAGTCTTTAAGTGTTATGTAAACTTAACATATTAAATATAGAACAATCTGATAAAAGTTGTAACATTTTCTCTATTTGTTTATCATTAAAACATTATCAGGACATAAGTAGGACTAAATTATGTAGTAGGTACACACATCACGATGACAATGCTTAGTTTATTTTCACACTGTCACCTTTAGTTTACAGCCGGGCTTTGGTAATCGTAAGGAAAATAGAGCCTTATTCGATATTTACTTAATTATTAGGCTTGAAAATATCAGACTTTACATTTACAAGTTTTCCATTCGGAAAATTTATACAATTCGGGCAACTTACTTCCTTGTTGCCTAGTACCATGTTATTGAAACAAAAATACAGTTTGGGTCGTGCTTTCCTCTTGAACCCCCTATCTGAACCCCCTAGGGGTACCAACGCCACTCGCAATTCCTACCAGGGGGTTCAAGAGGAATTACAAATTTTATATTCCTCTTGAACCCCCTGAGTCAAAACTGAAATATTATGTATAATAAAAATAAAATTGGACTGTTTAACCAACAAGGAAAATGAATGCGGATTTTAAAAGAGGCAATGTTTACAATCTAAGGTCCAGTCCATACTACGGAAAATAAACTGTGCGTCTTTATAACACGCTTTTATTAGCTTGACCAGTACGTATATGTATATATGATGGTAATGGAATCTTGCGATTCAATTTGGTTGACAGCGACTGGATGTGGTGTGGCATTTATGATAGATTTTGTTATGCCATGCACTGCGAATGTCGTTTACCGTAAATATTTAAACCAGAAGTACTTACCTACTAGGGCAACAGAGTGCACAAGAAGGCTTCCCCTCTTTTGTGATATCCAGCAGTGTGTCAGCCATTAGGCCTCTGCCTCGAATTTTGCGGGCAGCGGGGCGACGCCGCTGTTTTCGAGAACCGGTCCATTTGATTTTAGGTATAAGATTCTGCCGCTCCCACGCCGCCACCGCCGCCGCTCCACTGCCCGCAAAATTCGAGGCTGAGACCTAAGATCCTGCCACTGCCGCCGCCATCCCGCTGCCCGCGAAATTCGTGGCAGAGGCCTTAGGATTTCATTAGGCTTTACTTACCTCTCGTATGACATCTAGTGTCTGTGTGTGATAACTGATTCATCACCAGCCGGAAGACGTCCACTGCTGAACATATCTAGGCCTCCCCCTTGGAAGGCCACAATGAACGACAATTGGCGACTTGCATCCACCGGTTAACTGCGACGCGCACAATGTTGTCTGTCCACCTAGTGGGAGGCCTACCTACGCTGCGTCTTCCGGTTCGTGGTCGCCACTCGAGAACCTTTCTTCCCCAACGGTTATCAGTTCTTCAAGCGATGTGGCCTGCCCATTGTCACTTCAACTTGCAGATTGTGAGAGCTATGTCGGTGACGTTGGTTCTTCGGCGAAACTCCTCATTGCGGATTTTGATAACTGCTTAGCTTCAATATTTACCGAAAGTACCAGGGTAGCATAAGAAATAAGATGGTGTCATTATAGTCATGAATAATTTACACTAATCTGGACTTTGTGATGAGTCGTCGACGCATTTACCATCGAACGAAACGAGACCGTTTATCATCCCCGTTAAACTAGTTTATAATAAACACTCTAAATTTAGACTTATATAATATACCGTTGATGAAAAATACGCCCAACATACAGTGTCCGTGGAACCTCTAGGGGGTTCAAGAGGAATTGCGAGTGGCCGTGGAACCCCTAGGGGGTTCAAGAGGAATCGCGAGTGGCGTTGGTACCCCTAGGGGGTTCAAGAGGAAAGCACGGTTTGGGTAAAGAACCTTTTTGAAAAAGTACGTAAGTATAAGATTTTTACCTAGCTATGTATGTAAAAATCTTATACAGCTACTTACGTAATTTTTCAATGTTATATTTGAAGATTTAATATCAAATAACAGGATTTTGTGCTCTAATATTATCCCGTAGTAACTGTTAAGCAAATCACCGTGCTATTGATGTTGCATAATTCAAATGATGACTGCAGCCTGTCTGGAAAAGTACGTCCTCATAAAGGCAGATACAATGCAGATACACATAGCAGTATAACGTAAATTAAATCCCGGGGTTTACCTACATGTTTATATTAAGTATATACAATATAGCAAGGTGTCAGTTGCACGAAGTGATTGAATATAGGGTGTAGAGCCGCCTTTCGGAACATTTTCATACAAAATAGGTTGTCCATTTCCTACAACCGCTACCTTTATTATTTTCTTCAGTAAATAATATAAGTATATAAATTAAATAATATTATGAAAATAAACTGTAGTCTCGTTCAGTAACTTAATGAAAGTCAGTCACGGGTCACCCAAATTGGGTGAACTAGCAGCAAGTCACGTGTCGGTAAAATGTAACAAAAGTGACGTGTGTCTTTGAAAATCAAGTAAAAAGCCTTCATGCGTATTTAGAAAATGCACAATGTATGTGTATGTATGTACAAAAGTAAATAATAAGGAAAGGCCTCATACCTTAACCTCATACCTTAACTACATAATTAAGAGAAAATATTTATTTTATTTTATTTTATTCAGGAAGCAAACAGTCATGCAAGTAAATAGTAATACAATAAATGGTAGTAAACAAAGACTAACGAGAAAAAAAAAATATATAAAATAAAAAATAAAATAAAATATTGTAATTAAATGAGTCACAATTTTTAGCGCGCATTAGTAGGGATATAACATATCTATGGTTTATAATATCATTGATCGGAGTAGTGCGTAGTAACAAATATGGAAAGAATTTTGCTTGCTATGACCGGTCCATTCGTAAGTAGTTATTTAAATGTCTGCTTAAGCAAAACGTGACGTAATGCCTATGTAAGTAAGTTTTTGTCTACAAGTTCATATACAGTCTGTTCTTTGATTTCTTCTTGACGATTGACATATTCTTTGATTATAACATAAGTAAGTAAGTATGTACTTTAAATAAAGAAAGGCAAAGTATTTTAATATATTCGTAAATATACAAAATATGAAAATGAACAGTAGTCCATTAGAAATTAGGCATATATTTTTCTAATATACATATAATTTGTCGGTTTAGAGTGTAAGCACATTTCTATTTACATATTACAGGTGTAAAAAGTTTTTGTAGAAAATTTAGCTCGCTTAGGCAGTCTAATTTAAGTAGATTAGATGTTTTTCTATGAAACGTATTTTATAATATTCATATTTTAATGAGTAATAGGAATATATTTCTTGACGTTATAAAGCGTTTAACGACGATGACTTCATAGGGATTACTTATCAGCACTTCATCATGTATACTCTGTATTATATTCAAAACATAATATACAGAGAGTTACAAACCCCGTGTGATGTTACTGAGGGCTTACTGGGGGCTTGACTGAGGGTGTTATTGGGTGTAGACAAAAAAAAATAAAAAAATAAATATAAATGTTATTATTTAATATTTTATTAGCTTGACTGTAGTCCTTCCTGATGGAAAGCGGCGACGCAGTCGAGGATGGTAAGCACACTAGCTTATTAAAAGCCTATTCACTCTAGCCTTGAAGACATCCACATTATGGGGCGGGAACCCGACGCAGGCAAACTGTTCCAGTATTTAGCTGTCCTAATTATAAATCAAGAAGCAAATGTTTAAATTTTCATAAATATTTTTCTGAAATGTAACTTACCAACAAAGGATGCTATTCTTACACATTGGGTGTCCGGGTAAGAATAGCAACCTCCCATATCCTCCCGTTGGGTGTCCGTAAGAGTCGACTAAGGAAAAACAAAAAGACGGACAGCAGCGTCTTTTCGTCTTGTATTAGATTACCTACCACCTATACTGCGATCCCCAAGACGTCTGCCAATCGTGGGGATTATGGCAACCCCTCCCTTCTAAGGAGGAGGCCTTTGTTCAGCAGTTGTACGGCGTCGGCTGATGATGATGTACCAAGAATGCAAATTAATATTCGCATTGCTGTACATTTCAGAAAAAATATATGTGCGTTTACTTGGATTTGTACTGCGACACCGAAAAAATACCCTCAGCGAGCAACAGTTTTTTGACACCCTATATAAATAATTACAAAGTACCCTACTTGATTACAGTTTTGTTAGAGTATTGGCACGAATTAAAAAAAAAAAATTATACCTAGTAAGTATTGCAAAAGTTGGTAACCTTAGAATATGTATAAATACAAGTACTATAGAATGCTTAATTTCAAGTAAGAACCGTAGGCACTAGTAAGAACATCAAAATACATAGGTAAATATCAGGTACACGACGATAGGTATTATACCATCAGCTGTATTTATCGACATTTGCGCTTGTGACATATCAAACCCATCACACTACTTGCCATTTACATAACATTATGTACCTATAACTTTTAAAACTATTTAATATTATTACTCGTGTGAAATCAGAGTAGTCAGCTAATCTATCATTATAATTATAAAAGGATGAAATAAAAAAAACAAAACTGGAGCAACAAGGGAATAATAAATAAAATTAATTAATAATAATATTAAATATAATAATTATAATATTCGAGTAATAATATTAAATGGTTTTTCAGCATTTACTTTTAAAATATAACTTTAAATTGTTCAGTTCACTTGCCTCTTGCAGGAAAACCTGGCTACGATTTGTTTCAAGGGACCATAGACAAACGCGTCCTCTATTCTTAATATATAAACTCTATGTAGGTAACCTTTTCTTCAGTATCTTTACACATTTGAAATGACGTCAGTGCTTAATTAATTGTATGTAAACATTACAGTCAATAAAACATTGTTGTTTAAACTTCGGTATTTGTTTATGAATCGTTAGGATTGCATTGGATATTAGTCTCTATTTAACCCTGATGGAAAAACGGTGGGTGTTATATACGAGTATTATTCTACTTTTTTTTGTTTTCGCGGGGTAAATCTTCAAAATGGGAGCCTGTGGCGTAGGCCAACTACCCAAAATGATTCAAAATCAGAACGACCTACGCGCAAAAAGTCCTAATAGCAAAATGACCTACACTCAAAAAGTCCTATTCGCAAAATGTCCTAAAAGCATTATGGTTCATGACATAGTGTCAAAATTCTCATAATTACATCGGTAGCCTAAGACACAAATACTGTTACTATTATTATTATTATTATTTACTCAATGATCCCGCCACCGGAGGGCGCAATTTAACCCTCTGAGGAACGGTTACGGTGCTCACAGGGATGGGAGTCGCAACCCCGCCGCCGCCGTCCTCCTCGGAGTTGCGGCCGTACTCAAAGGACGTAGGGTCCCCCAAGCATCCAGTGATTCCGACCGAAGATAGTCTGATAACCTTTTTTTTTGACGCGGGGGAAAACTTCAATTGATCCTCGGGAGCTGTGGGGCTCGACCGGGGTATGTGGGATTCTTACCCATTAAAACCCCCGTGGCTGTCGCATCGGCACATGAGGACCCAGATCTCTCCGGTGGGATCTGCACCAGGGCAGTGACTTGCCTTTGAGCCCTTGCCGCCGGAACCAGTCACGGTGCTCACAAGGACGGGGGTCGCAACCCATCCGCCGTCCTCCTCGGAGTCGCCGCCCCGTACTCAATGGACGCTCTAAAGGCCCAGACCCCGAACGTCCAGCGACTCCTAAGGAATCTGATACACTTAAGTAGTTTAACTCTGCTCTACACATACAATACAAATGTAGAGTCTGTCTGTTATTCGCGCATCAGTATAAAAAAGCAAATTTGCGAAATATAGGTCAAAACAGAAAAAAAAAATACATTTTTTTTATTATCCTGTTAGTATGTCCCACTGCTGGGCAAATACCTCTTCCTCACTCTACCTCACATCGCGATCTACTGTCTGAATCTACTCTACATCTACTGTCTGAACTGAATAAGTCTAATTCATCCCGGCATCTTCTTATTGGTCTGTCTGGAAGAAACATTAGGACTTAATAAAATGTGAGCGGAATCGCAAACGCAATTTTTAAATAAAACATGATAGTGTAGCTCGACGAACATAAGTTTTAGTAACATCTTGTCGTCAGTGGCTATTTTTAAACGAAAAATGTTAATAAATTACAGTTTCGCGGCCTATTGAGTGAGTAATTGCAAACAGAGTTTCTTTTTATTCCGTTTATAAAACTCACTTCGGAAACAAACATTTTACATTGAAGGTCAGGAGAAACGGCACGCGTTTTATAATATTTAAAAATATAGCATATTCGGACTGATGAGTATGACACTGTATTGTTACTAGCAAACACAATTTTACGGTGGATTGGTCTTCTTCTTCTTCAATTTCAGATCTCTGGGCCTCTACCACAACCTCGAATAGCAGTATTATTATTATCATCTTATGTGACACGAGGTAGATAGAGACAATATACAGTACTCACAACCGATATTTATGTGTCCTGAAGTTAGGTTTGGCAAACCATTGCGCAACTATCGTCGTGAGTTGTCAATACAAAAACACAAAAATAGTCACTGCGCAGCGTCTTGCAGCCAACTTCAGACACACAAAGATCCGTTGTGACCACTGTATGTAGTTTATAGCTCTGTCATTTTCTATCGAGGCAGTAAGGTGAGAATAATATTGTTCTTAGAGGTGGTGGTAGGCGGTGGTGCTCTTGTCAGCGAGGCAATTGATATTCTGATCTTTTTTCCTCTGGATTCCGGTTGATTGGTATTAATATTAAAACTATACCTTCTACCTAATGAATACATTTTAATTAAAATGTCAATCAAATGTTATAAAATAAAAGTCGTAACTAACGAATTAACTTACCACCATGTTAGATTTCGTCATTTTTTTTTGTTAAGAATATTGGAGAGCACGACGCGCGACGCAGGGGAGGGCAAGTAATGGATCGCGCGCCCGAAACAGCTGATTGATTTACGTCATAAAAATCGATATCCAATTCAAATAAACTGGTAAAAAAATATTACAATCGGTTCAGCTAGTGATTCTGAATAAACTTCTTTCTGTTAGGACACAAAATAAAGCTGTAGGTTATCTTCATAGTTTAACTACTCGGTGGTCGTCAGCAACTAAGCTTTATTAGTGGTTGCGTAACACTTAGCTGAAAAAATATTGCAGAAACTATAGACAAATATTTTAGTATGTATTTTATGCACTACAGTTTAAATATTAAGGTACAATTTTGACCCTCTTATCAGTTAAAGATAATCTGCAAATGCTTGCAGGATACAAACGAAACAATAAGGCACGAGCCAAGGGTGAAATACTGTCATTCTATGTTGTCGCTATTAGATAAATTTTTATAAACGATCCTACCTATCCTAAAATACCGCTTCACAATTATAATATTTTAATTTTAATTTTTCGTCATCAAAAACCAGCTAAGACTGTGGATATTTTTTTACTGCATCATTATTAACGATCATGACCGAATATTAATGGTAAACGTGTTCAATTAATAATTAGCTTCACCATGAACCATTTACTTATGTTTAAGCTTATATTGCTGCCATACTTAACTTAAAGTTTTCGATTAATTATAATAATAACATAATAATGTGGTTTCATTGAAACTATCGGATTTGTGCATAGCATTTACAAGATAACACCCGAAATATTTTATCGGATTCGGATAAGAAAACTTCCGACCTTTCTGAATAGCCGTACTGGTGCAGATCCCACTGAAAAGCTTAGGGATCCTACTGTTAGGTATTTATGTGTATGTATTAGTAATAGATAGTTAAACGTATGTGCTTTGGCCGCGCGACAGCGCACAAAAGCAGTGCATTATAGGTCTTACTGAGTAACACTGGTGTTTCGCTTCTAATATTGGAGAATGGGACACTGAACCCGGAGAAGAGTGCCGCGGTGGTCTTCTCCTGGGGACCCGCCAATATGTTCTCCGCGCGGAGCCTTCGGCCCAGCAGACGACTGGCCCCAATCCCTATTCAATTGCCCTATCAGGGGATAGGGCGATTGAATAGGGATTGGGGACTTAACCTTCCTAGTCCAGGGGGACTAGGAAGGTTAAGTACCTCGGAGTCACCTTGGACTCCGCCATGACTTTCGGCCCGCACATTAGGTCCGTCCGCAATCGAGCGGCTTTCGTATTAGGTCGCCTGTATCCCCTTCTCTGCAAGCGGAGTAAAATGTCGCTTAGAAATAAGTTGACATTATACAAAGCCTGCATTCGCCCTATCATGACTTACGCGAGTGTAGTTTTCGCGCACGCCGCCCACACCCTTATCGATATAGCCTCCAGGTTATCCAAAATCGTTTTCTCCGACGTGCCCCGTGGTACATGCGGAATGTAGATCTGCATTCCGATTTCAAGTTAGATCCCCTTCGTAAGTTCCTCAAAGAAGCGTCGAAACGCTACTTTGAATCCGCGTCCAGTCACGCGAACAGTTTAATCTGCGCCGCCGCCGATTACGCCCCTAGTCCTTCTGACTCGCGCCGCAGACCACGGCACGTACTGCTCGACCCTCCTGACCCCATGACGGTCCTATTGGACCGGGATGCGCCGAACCCTTCCCGACAACCGTATGCTACACTAGCTATCAGACACCAGTCTCGCCGGCGAGGCCGAAGGGTCGTACGTATGCGACCTCAACGACGTGCATCACCCCACTGAGTTTCTTGCCGGTTCTTAACAGTGGGGGCGCGTTGTGAACCGGTGGTAAACTCAGCCCTCTCTTAAGCGACAGCCCAAGCCGAGGCCGTGCCTCCCTGAGGTGCCCTTGAGCTCGTCGCTACTTCTGCCGTTAAGGCTAGAGCGCTTTAAGCGCTCGCCTCCTATTGTCCGGTGAAGCTGTAATGGCCATCTGCGGCCAACAGCGTCTATCATTTCGAAAAAAAAAAGAACCCACGCGTGCACAGCACATTGGATCTACCACCACCTCTATTAGCATATCTTACTTGACATGAGGTAGAGATGTCAATATACATAGTTTATAGTTTAGTCACTGTTTATCGAAAAAGTACGGTGAAAATAATATTGATATAAGGGGTGATGGTACAGGCCCTGGTCCCCCTCCGTACATGTGCCGTATGCCGCCCTCGCCAAGTATACTCTAAAAGATCTTTTAGTGATCGCTAGCTTATTGCTACACTACTTAGTCTTTGATTACCTTAAAAGCCTTTTAATACCTGTGTTTAATAGCAACCGGAATGATATGGGTGATTCTATTTTTAAACGGAAGCCGCAAGAGGGAGGGAGATACTTGATATTTTTGTTTCATTTAACAGACTATGTAAAGTAGGAGGCAAGGTACAAAATTCAATCTGACTTTTGGTAGATGGTTGACCGCTGGCAAAGGTCAAATGAATATCCCACAGCAGTATTGAATCGGTAAAAGCGACGGTGATTTCACGATATTGGATAGTCCTCCATTCCATTACGTAATCAGTAAGTGGAGGTACGTATTAAATACGTTTAGTAAACAAACTCGTACGATATTTATCGCTATCACTAAAAAAAATTGAATGTTAGAAAATAAAAATGTATAACTTTATTTTACAACAAATTTGTCAAAACTTTTTCGCTGCTGATCATTTATTTCGCAAAGCAACTGCCAACGTGTCAGGGACAAAAATAAAATATATCTTTAAACACAGTCATCATTTAGCTTGTTCCTTTTCTAATTTTACGAAGACAGCACTCGCTTTATTTTTGCTCGTTTTATTTTTGTATTTACAGACGTATCTCCTCACACGAAAGATCGGATGAATCTAAAATATCCACTTCGGACAAACGTGCGAATTAACTACTTTTGTCACATAAAAAAAGAAATAAACCTTCAAGAATTACAGAGATACTATAAGCTCTTTCTGCGTAGATTGGACTAACAATAATAATAGAAGATCTGAGGGTACATAGGTACTATGAGGTACTATGGGTACCCTGAGATAACTATGATCTTAGTCTTAGACTATAGAATACTTATATGATCGAAGACTATGATGTATTCACAGCTATCACCTTAGTCCACCCGTGCGTGACCATAGATAAGAATAGTATACTGGAAAGCCATGACAATTTTACTAGGTGGTAGGTTTCTTGTGCAAGGAACCATCCAGGTAGGTACCACCGCAGTGTCAGATATTCTGCCGCCAAGCAGAAGTGTGTAAGCATTGCAGTGTTCCGGCGTGAAGGGCACTGTAGCTGGTGAAATTACCGGACACAAAGATCTAATGTCTTAAGGGTCGGCAACGAGCTAGTGATTCTTCTGGTGTTGCTAGCGTCTATAGGCTGCGGTGACTGCTTACCATCAGGCAGGCCGCACGCTTGCTTGCCACCTTGGTAGTTCGAAACGTCGTGATAGTAAAATCAAATATAAACCGCGATATAATCCGTAAAAGTTACATTTCAATAAGTAAAAACTTTCAACAGACTGTTTTTTTTTGTATGATTATAAATCCAACCAAATACACAAACAAAATTTATATTTCAATCTCCTACCAAATTTATGATTGCTGTACCATTTGCATACGGTCATCATTATTTTAAATTCCCCAAATGTAGAACTTGCTTACGTACGTCATTTCCGTAATCATTAGGTTTTACTTTCAGTATTGTTTTCCTAGTCATAAACAATCTATTATACGACCCTGAAGAGGCTTCAGAGACTATTTCCTTATTAGTTCCCCTTCAGGAGAACACGCTAATCTTAAAAACCTTATCTAAAAACTACCAATTTAACCGTAAATGTTACTACTGCAAACCTTGTGGACCTTTGAGTATTGTGGACACATCATCGCGATGTATGTGGAATTTTAAATGAACTCTATTTGTAATAGTTATTTGAGGAATAAAAAACAAAGAATTTTATTTGCGTAGACTCGATTAAAGAAAAAATAAAAATAATTTTACTAAATCGAAGTCCCAGTTTCTTTTTAAAAAAAAAACATATATTTTATAATCCAAAGAGGATGTTATAATTGGTCTGTGGTTAAAATCTGCAAAAATGACTGATTATTTTTTTAACTGCGTGAAATTATGTCACACCACGCCACACGGTCTTTTGAGCCAATGGTATTGAAAGTTCGTTTAATTGAGTCCATGGTATCTAATCGCATCACGTTCAACGTTCGACCTTCACCGTGACGCAAGGGGACGTGCCCGCCAATGGCTGGCTATTACATTGGCCATCATGCCATAGCATTTCCATGGCGTTCGCTTTCTATAGCAACCACATCGGTGCCCTACCTATTAAAACGTTGCGCGTTGCGATATGATAATGATTTACAACGTGTTCCTGTTTTAAAGCTTTAGCTGTTGTTTACTGTGGTACATAACGCTTTCATAGTAGGGTATGTAAAATGATTTTAGTATTTACTCGGTGTTTTTAATAATAGCAGCAACAGCAGGCAATGCAACTTTAATAATTTTAGGTTATGTATGGGTCCTTTCTTTATTTAGGGCTGCATAACTGGCAGCATTTGACAAGGTATCTGTCGGGTGCAGTCTTTTAGCTAGCTAGTTAGCTTAACTCACTATTACAGTACTCCCTCGGCTTGATCTGAGCTTAGAGAGGGTTGCCTTTACCACATAATCACAATTTGCCCCGATGTGAAGTTCCGGCCCGTAACTCATGAGCAAACGGAAACGGGTCCTTTTTGGTCTAATCAGCGAGACCGGTGACATTTGATCAAGTATTTAATTCGTCCGTACCAATTTCCGTACCTTATGGTATTAAACACATAAATATTACATATTAAATTCGATGAGTATTTTATTATTGTGACGTCACTACTATCCTTGGTGTGCACTAACGAACGATACCGACTGCTATCCTCACGCGATCACGAATCGTAACCAATTACTTAATGCAGACTGATTATTGTATTTTTATTTGTATACAATGATACAGTAATACCTTGTTCAGATAGAGCGAATTACGCGCGTGTGCATACGCGCGAGACAATTCGTGATTGCGTTCATATAACGCGGACTACGCGCGTAAGAATATGGGCCGGTTTCAGTCATCAAAATGGATTTGGACGAAGCCAATATTATAATTTCACTAACAAATCCGTCCACTCGCGCTTAGTAACGCGCAGTATATACTATTCTTATCTATGGTAACGCGCGTATACTGAACGCAACAAGGAGCTCTGAGTATCTCGACTCGCGCGCACTACGCGCGTACAGCGAGCGAGTCGAGATTCCGACGTATGACACGCGTATTACGCGCGAGTGATATCTCTCACGCGTATTATGTGAACAGAATCACTATAGGAACTCGTCTACATGTACGCGCGTATGCACTCGCGCCTAATTCGCCCAATCTAGGCTGAACAAGGTCTTAGCATTCTCCGCGATCATGTTCCAAGTGCCAAGCAGCTCCAGTCTGGAATAGTTTCTTTCATTTGCTTTAAGTTTATTTTAAGTTGGAAGAGCAACGAGCTTGTTCCAAGTACCAAACTGTTCCACAACACAGTACTTGGAACAAGCTCGTTGCTCTTCCAACTTAAAATAAACGAGCTTGTTCCAAGTACCAAACTGTTCCACAACACAGTACTTGGAACAAGCTCGTTGCTCTTCCAACTTAAAATAAACTTAAAGCAAATGAAAGAGACAGCACTTGTTGCAGTTCCAGACTTTGAAGTTACGGGTGTCTGTGTTTTGATCATTTTTGGAACAGGAAAAGTGTTCTTTAACTATTTCACTTATTTATACCGCGTACCGGTATTATCTTTAATGGTAAAAAAGTATAAACAAATCTATCTACAGCTACATTTGAGATGGATCATTGTATAGAATAAATATTGTTATCTATGTAGTCGACGTCAAAAATAAAAACGTGATCGGCCATAGGACAGTATCAACGTCTCCCCGTCGGCGTCCTCGTGTCAGTCCAAAGTTCAACAATTGATTAATATTGGACTATCACTCTTCCTGCGTGCTGCCAATGATGTGAAATTGTGACATGAGTTTCGTAGGAAGGAATTTCTGACGTAGATAAGAAAGTATATGGCAATAATAATATTCTGGGACAATCCACAGTCTGAGTAATATTTATGTACTTTTTTTTGTAAATACATCATCCATACTATTTAAAGTAGTAACTATATCGATGAAATACATACTTAAATAGGCAAATGACAGTCACTTGGTGGGATTCGAACCCTCGGTATTGGGTACCAGCCCTTGTTTAGTCGCGCACGGGCCTTAAGATGAAGGGGCTTAGGCCATAGTCCACCACGCTGGCCAAGTGCGGATTGGCGGACTTCACACGTCATTCGAAAGCTAGTTATTAGGCTTTCTCAGAGATGCAGGTTTCCTCACGATGTTTTCCTTCACCGAAAGGTAGTAACAATCGCACAAAGACGATTCGCAGATGTTAATGAAACGCACCTTGTTTCCAAGGCAAGCGCTTGCCCACTGAGCTGTTACTGCTCAGTAATATAATTATATGTATTGTTAATAATTTAGTCATTACTCGCTCGCTCGGATCGTTATCAAGCACTAGGGAGGACGAGTGCCAACCGCCAAACCAAAATCGAAAAAGGCAACCAAATGTATTTTAGTGACGTCTCGCCGTATACAAATGTAATAAAAGATACAAAAACAGTATTCAGATGTGTTTGGCATCGCGGCTTTAATGTTTAAATATGGAATAGCCAGACTGAAGGCCTTGGACTAGCCTGACACACTAAAGAGGTAGAAAGACGAATCTTGGACGAATCAGCAAGCGACGAATTAGCAAATAACTGAATGATTTTAATGTTATTTATTTGCTTAAACACGTATTCAATACCAATAATAACGCGTTAGTTCTATATCGGCACATTCGTAAATGATTGCGTAATCTTTCAATTTCTGTTCTAATAATTCGGAATTTCAAATATTACAATCCACCAGTATTAGACTCGTTTTGTTGAAACGTGCAGGTCATATCACAAGATTCCATTCACAAAGGTGGGCTAAAAATGCTAAATACTAGACACTCTATAATGGTGACGGCATTTTTAGACCATGGCGATGTTGGTGTAATAAGATATTAGATACTCTTGGGGTACCGGCTGGCGCGACGTGACCTTTTTGAACAACTCAGATTCAGAAAGCATGGAAAGCCAAAGCCTCTGCTTACCGGTGGAAAATACAACGGTCTTAATAGCTTAAATATTGAATGTAAATACTTCATGTCATCATCATCACCAGCTGAAGACGTCCACTGCTGAACATAGACCTCCGCTTTGAACGCCACAGTGAACAACAATTGGCTATATGCATCCACCGGTTACCTGCGACGCGCACATTGTCGTCTGTCCACCTAGTGGGACCTACGTTGTGTCTTCCGGTTCGTGGTCGTCACTGAAGAACCTTTCCAAGCGAAAATAAATAGTGTAGAAATAATTAATTAAATATTTACATTACATGTAAAAAAAAAACCAATTTGGTAATGGTGGTAAAATAGGCCAACACAAGACACTGGCAGGATTTCCTCGCTGAATAACTAAAGCCAATCTCTGAACGAGGAAATGACCAGCTCTGGGGTCACCTGAGATGTAGAAATCAACTCTATACTATAATAGAAGTCCAGTGATCTCTCATTAGTTGACTATTTACATTAAATGTAAAAAAAAACCCAATGTGGTAATGGTGGTAAAATTGGCCAACACAAGACGCTGGCAGGATTTCCTCGCTGAATAACTAAAGCCAATCTCTGAACGAGGAAATGGCAAGCTCTGGGGTCACCTGAGATGTAGAAATCAACTCTATACTATAATAGAAGTCCAGTGATCTCTCATTAGTTGACTATTTACATTACATGTAAAAAAAAACCAATGTGGTAATGGTGGTAAAATTGGCCAACACAAGACGCTGGCAGGATTTCCTCGCTGAATAACTAAAGCCAATCTCTAAACGAGGAAATGGCCAGCTCTGGGGTCACCTGAGATGTAGAAATCAACTCTATACTATAATAGAAGTCAAGTGATCTCTCGGAATTCAGAGTAAAATAGACATTAAAGATTAAATCATTCATTCCTATTAGGAGCGTACCTACTTACCGATTATTGCATTTTGTATTATTATTTGAGGTTACCGTTGAATCATTCTGATTCTCAATAAGGAAAGATAAAGCAGTTGGACCACTGATGACTCAGTGCTTACTGGAAGCAATATCTATGGAAGCATGAATACCAAATATAGATTTTCTATATGCGTTGTTTGAAATAGACATGTAATTTTGTCATAAATAACCACAGTGTAAGATATTATTATAAAAAACTATTTAAAAAAAATAAAAACCACCTCCTAAATTAATTATCTAAAAAGCATAAAATAACGAAAATATATTGAAGTCGGTGTCAGCTGATGCTACTGCCAGCTAACATAATGTGCTAGCACCGACTTCAATATATTTTCGTTATTTTATGCTTTTTAGGTAATTAACTTTGAAGTCGGTTTTTATTTTTTTTTAATAGTTTATTTAACACTTTTTAGTGACTTTTATTTTACCAAAATAGGTATCAGCACTATGACGCAACTCGAACGTCTATGTTACAGTAACTTACAGAAAACATAAAAAGTCTATATCTCTTAAAATACTTGTATTTATCCCTAAGTTGAAAAATATTCTAACTTCTGCAAAAAGAATTTTTGAAATCGGACATGTAGTTTCTGAGAAATCCGCGGACAAACCTACATACATACACTCGTAAAATTTGGTAAATTTGTTTAGAAGCCGACATAGACTAATATTACGCATTTTTATTAATATTACATACATACGTGTCAAATAGAGAACCTTCCTTTTGAAGCCAGTTAAAAATAGGACTAATTTACATAGAAGTCTGGCATGTCTGTAATCATTAGGTATGACTTACAATGTTTTATATTAGTACGGTACTGTGGATAATGGTGTTGGACTCTCCCATGCTCTACTTTAACATAACAGATTAAAAGGATATTTACAATTTAAACTTAATTTATTTATAAAACATTTCTTAAAACAGACAGACATCTTTATCTTTCTTTACATAGTATAAAACAAAGTAGCTCACGCTGTTTGTACGCTTAGATGTTTAAACTACGTAACGGATTTTAATGCAGCTTTCAGCAATAAATAGATTGATTCAAGAGAAAGGTTTATATGTACTATGCGTGGGGAGAGCTGCATGGTTCAGCTAGTCATAATATAAATAATGAAACGGTGCAAAACAACAATAGCCTAAATTTAATAACATAAAAAGAAACATAGGAGTACATAATGTGTACATTGCACTGTTCGTTTTGCATATTAATTTATGTAAATACCCAGGCAGGTCTAAAATTCAATGACTCTACCTATTAAACCACAGTACCGTTATTCGAAGCTTATAATGAGAGCGGCACTTCCGGTTTCCCGTCATATTTGTTCCTATTGGTCTACTTCACTGTGATTTGATCGGACGTGACGTCATATTGCCAGGCGGGTGGGGGGAGCTGTTGTAAAACACGCTCACTCCATTCGTGTTCATTGGCGTCTTGTTTCCCGTCACGGACACCCGTCCGAGGCTACAATATACAACTGTTTGTGGAATTTAAATCAAATTCTATATCTAAATAATTCCAAAAGTATACAATGTTGAACAACAATATTTGCTACAAATAGTTGAAGCCGAACAAAATGCACGTAAGTACAAAACATTTTAACGGTGTTTGCCGTTCGTTTTGTTTGTGTGTTCCTAATGAAATATTTTATACTATTGATAATGAAATGTTTTATACTATTAAATTGTGTGTGGTTTGAATATAGTGCAAGTAAATTGGGCTATGTTGGTCATAAATTTGTAAATAATCAATTTTCATTTAGCCCACTGACAGTAATTTGTATATTTGAAAACTTTAAAAATTATAATTTAATACTTGTACTGAATTGATATTTTTATTAATGTTTAATGTGGGTAAGCTTTATGTGCGAGTTTTCTAAGTGGATAAAAAGTAACGGACACATAAACATGTAATATTACAAATTGTAATCTACCTGCAGTTTAAAACATTTGCAGAACTATTATTGTAGCCAAGTCCTACGATAATATAGTACATCTACCTGCAGTTTTAAACATTTGCAGAATTATTTTGTAGGCGAGTTCTACGATAATAATACATCTCTTACAGTTAGTTCTAAGCTTTTTTTCAGAATGGATGGTCAATTTACAATAATACAATCGGAACAGTGAAACAGTGACATTAGTTGTACTTAAAGAAAAGGCGCTCAGGCGTTATCAATGTGGTGTGATAATTGGATAAATTCAGTAAACAAGTGAGTTTTGTTAATATATTACTTTTGATTGTGCGGTATCTGTAAGTTCACGTGTGCTGACAAGTAGAACTATACTCATAGGGTAACCTAAGATTGGGAATTAAAAGCCTAGATACAGTACAAATGGACTATTTAAGTCTTATAATTGTGGCCGCCACCTCAATTTTACAGACAAACCATTTGCGAACATATTTTTAACAAAAAAAAAAAAAAAAAAAGAAATGCTGCTAAAATAGTTTACAGGCAATGATATTATATACAATATCATTGTATCATTGCTTGCATGACAATATTTCGTAGTCTTCTTGTGTGGGCTATGTAGGTTAATTACTATTATAGTCTGTGAGCAGAAAGGTGGAAATATAACTGTTTCAAAGTTAATTGAAATACAATTACGGTTTTCTTTAAAATCTCTTAAAACCTTTTCAATAAGTTTGTGCGACGCAATATTGAGTATTGAGAAACGTAGAGATGCTATCATATTAACAAATCTGTTTGTCTTGGAGAAATCCAGTGCATGCGTACGCAACGCAGTAACTTTTAGTGTCTAATACACAAAATTCACGTATATATATGGCAAGCCTCGTAAGGTTACAATCAATATAAAGTACTATCTCATGGCACAAGTTGCCATCCATCGTTGCAGGATGGGTGCACAAATCATAAATCTCCCATCTCGGGGGCAGTACATATACAGTTGCTCGTCGTAAGGCAAGCTCCTGGTTTCCAGATTTAATTCTGATAATCTTGTCAAAGCCTAAAAGTTGTTGGCTGAAGTCTACTTCACCAGAATAGAGTACCATCGCGTGGTACGAGGTCTAATTTCTATTCTCCTTTGCATAACGTTTGCAAATATTATCGCCCACCCTCGCAGGATGGGTACACAAATAATTAACCTGTCGCAGGATGGTATGTATCATCTCATGTATGTTGATCATGACCACGCACCTGATTCAGAATCAATTTTGACGATCTTGTCAGTCTGACCGTTGTTGGCCGACTTCTACTTCACCATCAGCATTAAGTACCATCACGTGGCATATTTTCTAGATTCCATTTTAAATTGCATGGAGTTGCACAAACCACCACCCTCGCAGGGTGGTGCAGGGGCATATATGTATATATATATATAAATATAAATAATAAACCTCCATCCCGTGATGGTACATATGTATATAAGTAGTTATTTATTTATTTTATTTCTTAATTGCTCATAAAAAGAGCATGTATCCGGTTTTTAAAATAAATTTTGATTTGTCAATTTGGAAGTGGTTGACTGAAGTCTATTTCACCATCAGTATATTGTCCTTCGCAAGGACTGCACATTTTATTACTCGCCCTCGCAGGGTGGATACACAAAGATTTAACCTCCCTCGCAGGGACAGTAACATGTATAGCTCGTGGAGAGAGCACGTACCTAATTTTCAAAATCGATTTTGGCATTCTTGTCAGTCTGAAAGTTATTTTCTGAAGTCCATTTCATTATAATAATTTGACTGGCCCGTCGTTCTCATAGACACCCTAACTCCTACTCAGTGGTCGTGGGTTCGATTCCCACCAAGTTTCTGTTACTATTTATCGATATAAGTAGGAAGTGCATTCGTATCAGTTGTATGGTTGCCGTTGTGCAGGCTGTATCTGGTTTGGGATCGGATGGCCGTGTGTGGGTTGTCCCAGGATATTATTATTATAAGCATAGTGACATTGACAGGGTATTTTTAGCAATTACGTACCTCCGCAGGGTACCCCAATAAGTAACAGTTCCCTGCAGTCTTCCAGTCTTATTAATAACCTTTTTCTGAGGAGTTTGTTCTGACTATCACGCACTCTCGCGGGGAGAGAATACAGAAATTTACCTTTCAGAAGAAGGTTGCAGTTGCTATACAAAATTGCACGTACGTGATTCTATGAATCAATTATATATAAATATATAAATTTCATAACCCTGGCTTGCAGTCACGTCTTGGATCCTAATCATGGTCCATTAATTTTACTGTCTTAAAATATCAGGAGCGTAAACTGCTAATAGTTTATCAAAGTTTTGGATACAACATTTTAAGAAAGTTCTTCAAACAATGATTGGATATGATGTGGGGACAACATGTCCTTTATTTGAAGACCACCATTACTTTTTCTATACTATATCCCATTTCAAAGTTAAATGGTATGTAATCTTATAATTGGGACTTCTGGGGATCCATAATGATGGAATCATTCACGAGTTTCTATAACAATATCAAACTCAATTCTGTGGGTGTAACTGGGTGTAAGTAACCAAGTTATGCCAAAATGCATCGCCTGCATTATTAGCTAAAAGTAATGCAGTCCTCATTCACAATTGCGGAGAACAGGCGTATAATTGTACGAACTGTAATTGTTCTAATGAGAATAAAGATTCTTTAACCCCATAATTTAACTTCCGATCAATGTCGGGAGTAAGAAAATATAAAGAAAGCAGTTGCATTGCAACCAAAAGTAATATTAGCAATCCTGCTTACTATCTCTTGTAATTTCGCATTTATTACAAAGTGACAACACAAATTTCCTTTACAGAGGTAAGGGAAACTAGTATGCAGACAGGGGGTGGGACCAACCATTCACAGATGCTTATGAATATTATATTTTTCAATTAGTTCTTTAGTACAAATCAAATTTCATTGATAATATTTTATACAATATCCTTGTAGAGACAGATAGTAGGATATATGGAGTACATAATATGTCCATAAATATTTAAGGTACTTTGGAGCAGAACGACTACAAATCATCCTCCATGTATGATTATTCGTGTATTCGGTGAACGTATACTTACTCGTATTGGCTCTGAAGTATTCTGGTATAGATTAAATATATATTTAATCGTATTGGCCCTGAATTATTTCGGAGAGCAGACTCTGTTCTTGAACGAGTTTTGAGTCATCTATTCATATGACAACTTTTAAAGAGTCCTAGTTTTCGCATACAGACAATATTCTTTCGTTCTGAAACTTAAAAATGGGAGTTTTGGTGATCCAGACTTGACCTTTCAAATCGAACCAAATATTACATTAAAAATTCACGAAGTAGTTTGGAATTATCATGAGCTGGTCTTGATTTTCTAAACTAAATTAAAATAACTGGAAATATTGCCACATTTTTTGCTAATTTATAGCGGATTCGAACATTAATCATTGTTGTTTGGTATTATTATTGCCTAACTCTGACAATGTACAATACTGATCAGTCCAGTTATTTGCTTGTCAATTCTTAGCAACATGTTCTTAAATCGATTTTACTTATTAATCCTTTACTCATCTATTTAGGATATGATTTAGTGAGCAATTTTCAAAGTGGCTTACTTCACATGTAGAACACATACATGCATATATAGCAATGTATATACGATTTAACATTTATAAAAAGACCCTGACTAATGACTAGAGTAATGCCTTAATAGAGTTTAGATAAAAATCCCATATAATTTATCTATTACTACACAAAGTGAAGTCTACTCTTCACACTGTTGCTTGCTGGATGCTAAAGATTATCAAACTGCATAATAATTAGAGGTAAACATTGTAACATCACCTAGTACTCTGTAAAGCATAGTCGTGTCGTTAATCGGAAGGCCACGTACTGCAAAGTATACAACATCGCAGTACCTGGTGTTGAGTGTTTAAAACCAAATTGTATATGTATTCAGTTATCTTATCTTTATTGATGGGTCAAAAAGACTAAAATCACGAACATAATTTAGCTTAATTAATTACCTATCATGCGTCACAGGCGTAGTGGTTTTTAATAATAGCTAGCACATTGAAATTGGAGATTTTTAATACATTTTACACTGCATTATAAAGACGAAGTCAAATACACATCACAAAAAAAAAAAAAAGTATTTTTGTACTGGATTGTTTAACAAAACACAATGAATAATTGGCATAATATTGATTTTAATGGTTGATACAGTTCTATTCTCCTCTTCTCTTTTTCTGCTACTCGTTTCTTAAAGAAATAATTAGCATATACAAATATCTATATATATATAAGAATGCAATCTATTGAATTTTTATTTAAAATTCATACTTGGATATTTAAAATACATCCGTAAATCACATTGGCGTCATTAATCTACTGATATTACCAGGCGATAACAAACACGTCTCATTATAAGCTTCGAATAACGGTACTGTGGCATTGCCAGGCGGGTGGGGGGAGCTGTTGTAAAACACGCTCACTCCATTCGTGTTCATTGTGTCGAAGAAATACCAGGCAGGTTTAAAAAGTAAGCTTCGAATAAGGTAAGTAGTTTAATATGCGTTTTCTTTCAGGGAAAACGCTGCTATTCTGTGGTATTTTTATATCGCTACTGGTTATTGCCATTATCTTTTTTACTCTACATATTTTTGGTTTTTGAAGGGTTTCTGTATCGGATGTTATTGTTGTGTTTTATTATAAAAAAAAAAATATTCATCTTTTTTACTCAGTATTTTATTATGTTTGTGGTTCTCATCTAGGGTTCCCACCCGTACTATATTATATAGTACATTACTATATTTTAGCCTATTGTACTAGGAATATCTATACTTATAATAAAACTGTAACAGGTCCAATTCTGTACATTGAAGATATTTTGAAAATTATATTTGGAGGGCATTCTATAACCGATACTGAGGCCGAAAATGTAATTTTTTTAATTTTTGTCTGTGTCTGTCTGTCTGTCTGTCTGTCTGTCTGTCTGTATCACGGCTGAGCATCACGCCAAAACTACTGGATGGATTGAAACGAAACTTGGCATGATATGAGTTAATACTCCGAGGTAGGACATAGGATACTTTTTATCCCGTAATCTAGCACGGTTCTTTTGGGAGAGGGGATTAAAGTCAAAATGGGTACTTGGTTATACGCTTGGTCCGATTTTATCAATTTTACTTTATAATATAATAAATATTAGTACGGGAACACTCATAGAGAGTTGTTATCAAGGTTTTGTAATCGATCGGGTTAAGCAACGTTAGGTAAGGTCATTAAATAGATGGGTGACCGTTTAACACCATTTGAACGTTAAATGGATTAGCACTATGCTGCAGGAACGTGTTATTAAAAGTAGTTTATTAGGTGATATGGTTACCGTAAAGGCAACTAAAGGATGTCCACAGGGAGGCGTACTATCCCCATTACTGTGGAGTCTAGTGGTGGATTCGTTGTTAGTGGAACTTAACAATGGACCATTTCAAGCCGTAGGCTATGCAGATGATATAGTCATACAAGTAAATGGCAAATTTCCAAACGTAGTAACGGATTTGCTGCAGGGTGCTTTGGTTAGGGTGGAAAGATGGTGTAAAGACAATAACCTTTCCATAAATCCAAGCAAAACGGTTATAGTGCCTTTCACGAGGAAAAGACATTTAGAGGGCCTTAGAGACCCAGAAATGTACGGCACCAGACTAAAATGGGCTACGGAAGTGAAATATCTTGGGGTAACTCTCGATAGTAAACTAACGTGGCATAATCATGTTGAAAACATAACAAGAAAGGCCTTACGTGTCTTCAATATGTGCCGTTCTGCGTATGGCAAAACCTGGGGACTCAAACCAAAGGTAATGTATTGGTTATATACCACGATGGTGAGACCTATTCTCACATACGGCAGCGCTGTATGGTGGCCTAGGACCAAACTAAAGATCTGCAAGGATTCTCTTAGGAAGGTACAAAGAGTAGTTTGCATGGCAATTACAGGTGCCTTCAAAACAACGCCTACATTGGCTCTTGAGTGGATACTGGGACTAACCCCACTACACACTTACATACAAACAGAGGCAAGGAAGTCGCTATACAGACTTGCAAAAGCAGGAGTTTGGAATCGTAACAAGCCCTGTACAAAACACACTTTATTGGATCCCGTGAAAGAACTGGACGATCTAATGGACATGCCCTGTGATAGGATAAATCCAGTGTACATGTTTAACAAGAGGTACCGAGTACATATACCATCCAGGGAAGAGTGGACGAGGGGACTCAAACCGGTTGGTGGAACTCACCTCATATGGTACACTGACGGTTCTAAAATGGAGTCAGGTACAGGGGCAGGGATTTATTCCAAGGACTGTAGTGTCAGTCACAGCATGGGGCATTATGCATCGGTATTCCAAGCGGAAACCTATGCCATAATTGCCAGCATTAAAGAAATGCAAAGGAGAAACGTCAAAGGTAAAACCATTTGCATTCTCAGTGACAGTCAGGCAGCTCTGAAGGCTCTGAATTCCTTCCGAGTTGCTTCTAAACTAGTCAAAGAAGGTGTTACAGGTTTGAACAACCTGGGAAGACACAACAATGTCAGCCTTATCTGGGTACCTGGACACGAAGGCGTCGAGGGCAATGAGAAGGCAGATAGACTAGCGAGGGCCGGCTCACAGAGTCATTTGGTTGGCCCCGAACCATTTGTGGGGATTCCGTATGGAACATATCACCAAGCATTATATCGTCGGCTTAGAGTGTAAACCTGCCAAATCCATTTTTTATCATTTCTGACATATTAATACCGTTCGAAAGAGAAAAAGACGCCGCATCGTCCAAAAAAATCGGCTACTTATATTTAAGACTGCAAGTGTCAAAAAAAGTGTGATGAGTAAAACTGCTAAATTGAGTCACTTCAAATATTCACGGCTAAATCCAGCACCACCGCTATTTTGTATTGCGGTACTGCCGCCGGTTTGTTACTCCGCTACAAAATAGTATATTTCGTGTTCTAATACTTGATGACAGATATTTCCAACGGTAGATAGGTACCTATTATTTAAACTCAGTTTTATTTTAGATGAACTCATTGATATTTTAGTAAAAATATGGTTTGAAACCTATAAGCCTTATTTATAGGTTTCAAACCATATTTTTACTAAAATATCAATGATTGTAATAATTAATTACCTATAAGTAAAAATAGGTCATGGCGATCTGAAAGCTGCAGCAAAAGGTGAGCTAAACGTGAGCATAACCAGCATTGAATCAGTAGCACATCACCCACGGAAGTATTGTCAATTCGTTTGAATTTTATGGAATATGCGATCATCGAAACTATCGAAAATACTATTATGTAAATTATCCAAATATATCATTATTTCGTCTAAATTAATTCTGTGTCACTTTTAACTGGCGACTGCTTAGTAGGTAACGTATCTATTACTTATAATGTCATTGGTTTGAAATACATTATCTAAACTGCTCCTGTTGCACCGTTAGTAGTTTTTTTTAGACCATTGAATAGAATAGAATGAATTTTATTTCAAACAGACAGAATACAGATTACACAAATAATTTAATTACAGTATTGAATGCACGTCGTCTGTGTGAAACAAGGCTCCCACTCAGCTTAATGCTGTGTTGAGGAACAAGCCCCAACACAGCGCTGGTTTTCAGGGGCAAGCCCTAGGTGACCCCACGAACGCAACCATATACCAACTAAGAATATTCAATACGCTGACTTAAAGCTAACAAGACAAAAGGATGGACAAATGGAAAAAAGTAAACAATTAAGATCAATTAATTTAAAAACTTACTAAATAATAAAAAAATAATAAAATTAAATCACATTCACCTGAAACAGTTTTATTAAACAGTGTTATTGAACAGTTTTGAGACTTTGCTAGTATTTTGTATGTCTACTCTAAACATTTTCTTCGAGATTCACCCAACTATAAAAGTACATAACAACTTTAACGATTGTTAATTAAAAAACATATTATTTTTATTTAATAACCAAAAGGTTACGTAAAGTTATAATGTTTTGGATAATAAGTACCTATTTACTGTGCTCTCTGTTACAGATGTCGTTAATTACGTTTTGACGATATAATAAAATAACGGTCATCTGATCCCAAACTAGGTAGTGGCTGTACTAGGCTGTACTACTTATATAAGAACCTTTTTTGTAAATATATAATTAAATAGATAAATAACACCCAGATACTTGGCGGGAATCGAATCCACGACGTATTGGGTAACAGCCGGCCAGGGTGACTAACCACAATACCAACAGACCCATCAAACCGTTGTTCCTCAACAGTAAGGAACTAAGTACGCGTAAAAGTAATAATAAAGTAATCTTTATAAAACCAAAACTTACTTACTTACTTACTAATTTATTATGTTTTTCCAAAATATTTTGTTTATATGTATGATTGTTTTATTTATGGGAGTCTAATTGAATGAAATTTGACTTTATTTCTTGATTAAAATACTTATTTCCTATAGTAACGTAATTCTTTATTTAAACCAGAAAACCTGCTAAATTACATCGCAATGTAAAATTTAAACATAATAAAACCTGCTATGTCGCAAAATCGCTAATAAACCAGTAAATATAAAAAAATATTTATTAATTTACAGTTTATACTATAGAATATTACATAATAAATCACCCATAGTTTGGGTTTGGTTCATACGCTACAAATATAAATTATAAGAAGTTTTTTGTTTGCCCTGTAAAATTATGTTGAAGTTAGTTAGCAGGTTTACACTCTAAGCCGACGATATGCACATGCTAGGAACGAACACATGAAGGAATGGAGGGCAGCGTCAGGCCTAAACCACTCCAAAGCGTTCTCTAGCGGAAGGGTGGACTGTGGGGTTAAATTATTAAGCCTTAACAGATCACAAATAAGGCACCTAATAGGTGCACTCACGGGACATTTTGGCACCAACGAGCATCTACACAGAATGAGGCTAAGTACTGGTGACATTTGCAGATTCTGCGAAGATGAAAAAGAGTCAATGCGACACATATTGTGTAGCTGCGACGCTCTTGCGAGACGTAGGTTAAGTCATTTGGGAGTAGCCTATCCTACGCCAAATGATTATGTACAGCTCCAAGCTGGCGCGATCGTTGCGTACCTGAGGGAGCTCTTCGATACGCCAGCAACAGAGTAAGGGCTAGGGCATGCACAATGGATCCAACTGGGTCGAAGTGCGTTCCGGGGATACCGGGCCCAAATTTATAGCCACCAAGAATAGAATAGAAACGTCTCCGTGCTTCGGAGGGCAAGTAAAAAGTGGGTCCCAGTTTTTAACCGACTATAAAAAAGGAGGTTATGTATTCGATGCGAATGTCTGTTATTAAAAGTTTAGTTAACGTAACAATAGCGCAGGCGGAGCTGCGTGGGTCAGCTAGTATTAAATAAAAATAAACAAATTATAAAATACAGATAAATAATGAGAAATAAATAAATACGTACTAATTGTTTTTATAAATTTCTCAAAAGTACTATATTTTATATAAAAAATGCTTTTTTTTTTAAAAAAAAGGTGGCAACCCTTTTCTCATCACTGTTCGACATACGATCAGTTGGATAAGCAACGTCAGGCAAGGTCAGTTTATAGATGGGTGTGGTTACGTGGCTGATTCCCATTTTTTTTTTGGCTACATTCTATACGCTTCAAGATAAATGTTACAAAAGTGTCTGCCATAGAATGTAATTTGGTTTTTAATATGAGTAGAGTTCGTGTTTGAGAACTATATCTACTTATGAAAATAGATCATCAATATATAAATACATATTTTCACACCACCTGCTCGATAATGTTGCATTATGTGTCATAAAAAGATGACATAAAGTACCTCATTATATCCCTATAGACTAGCCGGGTAATAAATGTTGTACTAAACTCCCTTGGGTAATAACGTGTTTGTATTTCGAACGTCAAACGAAAATTCCTCAACACTTTTACCACAGGTCCTATAATACTAATCCAAGCAGAGCCTGCTCGAAAAAAAAACATTTGAAAATCGAACCGGGCGCGACGCGTCAACCCAATGTTCTTGTTCTAGAAAAGAAAAAGAAATAGATGGTAACGCTGCAAATCACTATGTTGATATTATTGACAGTCTCTTTGGTGTAGTGGTTAGATGGGTCGTGGGTTCGATTCCTACCAAGTGTCTGGGTGATATTTAACTATTTAATTAATATCAGTTGTCTGAACTATACTCCCTCGCTGCGCTCGGGAGTTGCTAGAATCCTTCGTTATGGTCGCGATTAATTTAACGCCCGCGACATAAGACACTACTTTATCCCCTTGGTGCATAAACTACTATTATTGATTTTTAAATTTATGTACACACAAACATGGTTAGAGAAGTATTCTGAGAATACAGGTACAAAGGCAGAGCTTATTTGTATAGAAATCTCTTCCATAAAATCTTTGCTAATAGATAGGTATATATATAGATTTATTATTGTTCTGCTGTTATCGCCTTGACCGAGAAGGGAAGACTTACACGTAATTAGGAAATGAAGAGAGTAAGAGAAAGCCATACGAATGCACCTACATAAACACTATATAAACACATTTAGGTATTATGTACTAACGAGACATATTATCTTAATGTTTAAACTGTACCTTTAGGTACTGCAATGTATTTTACTATTCAATATAAGAAATTATAAATTGACTGCCGCTTGCGTGTTCGCAGGTAGACAACTTGAATAATTAATAACTTGTCTGATGTTCATGGATATATGAATAATTATCAGTGGCGTGCACAGAGGGTAGGCAAAAAAATGTATTCGGCTTGTTTCACCTATTTTTAGTATGTTATTATACCATTTTAAATATTTATATGCAAGCAAATACTATAGACATATTAATTTGTATTTGAGAACATTAATAAGTTTATTCAGCAGATCCATACTGACAAAAATACTTTGCCTACCCTAGGATTTCTCTAAACAGTCTTAATTTAAAAAAATCTTAGTTTGGACATGAATTAACGTAATTTTTTTAATGTAAATGGATATGTTGGTAATATTGGTTAATTTAAGGATATTTGTGCTGGAACACGAACAAATAGCATAAAGCATAAACAACTCGCAGATATTTTTGCCTGCTTTCAGTGCACGCCACTGATAATTATTATACGTTTATGAACCCAAGGCCCAAGTCAATACAATATATATAAAGTTTCAAGTCGATTCGACTTCTAAATGAAATAAATGGACATACTTTGTACCAAGTTTGTACATTTTAAATAAGTAGGTACTTATCAAATTTTTACGGGCCCTTGTTGTAGTGATTAGACACGCTGACTGCTACCCAATAGGTCGAGGCATCGATTCCCAGTCAGGGCAAACATTTGTGTGTATGAACATTATTTATTTGTCTTTGGGTGTTATTTATATATTTAATATATTTACAAAAAGTATCATCATCAACAACATTATCAGCCAAAAGACATCCACTGCTGAACCTTTAGAAGGACTTGGCAAGCGTTTTGGAGATCGCAGTATAGGTAGGTGGCAGGTGATCCAATAGAAAGACGCTGGTGCTCGTCTTCTTGTTTTCCCTTACTCACCTCTTACGACACCCAATGGGAAGAGATGGGGGGTGTTTTCTTACCCGGACATCCGAAAGTAAAGAAGTAAAAAATAGTATACCTACTCCTATGTATCAACTGTCTTGTTACCATGGTACAGGCTTTGCCTAGTTAGGGATCATAGTACATAATTATATAGGACTAGCTGACCCACGCAGCTCCGCCTGCGCTATTTTTACTTTAACTAAACTTTTAATAACAGACATTCGCATCGAATACATAACCTCCTTTTTTATAGTCGGTTAAAAACTGGGACCCACTTTTTACTTGCTCTCCGAAGCACGGACCCGTTTAGTTCAAATGGTGTTAAACGGTCACCCATCTATTTAATGACCTTACCAAACGTTGCTTAACCCGACCGATTATAAAACCTTGATAAACACTCTCTATGAGTGTTCCCTTACTAATATTTTATATTATAAAGAAAAATTTATAAAATCGGACCAAGCGTATAACAAAGTACCCATTTTGACTTTAATCCCCTCTCCCAAAAGAACCGTGCTAGATTACGGGATAAAAAGTATCCTATGTCCTACCTCGTAGTAAGATCACAAATCATGCCAAGTTTCATTTGAATCCATTCAGTGGTTTCGGCGTGATGCGCAGCCGTGATACAGACAGACAGACAGACAGACAAAAATTTAAAAAAATACATTTTCGGCCTCAGTATCGGTTATAGAATGCCCTCCAAATATAATTTTCAAAATATCTTCAATGTACAGAAATGGACCCGTTACAGTTTTATTATAAGTATAGATGAATAGCATTAGTCTAAGTACAACAATGCGAAAATATTTTCTAATTTTAAATCGGATAAACAAAGAGTAGTTATGTGTGCACAATAGTACTTGTTTCTTTTGGTGTTTTGCCAGAATTCTACAGTTTACTGTGTTATTATTTAGCACTTACATTTCAATGACCCAATTAACTGATAAACAAGGTCTTGGAGGAAAGTGTTTCTGTCAATAAATAAAAATGAATATTATTTAAAGAGAAATATGTGGAAATCCCCCGCTAAAATTGGGTGAGCTTAAGTGAAGAAGCAACCTCTACCATAAAGATTGTAGACGATAGCTGGCAAACAAAGAAATTTATGTACTTAGGAATAGACCGTTATTTAAGTACATAGGGAACAAAATTTTCCCTCAAAACTTTTTACTAGTCTTTTAATGTAAGTACGTAAACAATAAAAAAATATTTTTGAAAGAAATGTATGTAAGTACCTATATAACTTTTATATTTTAGACTATGGCCCGTATTAATAAACTGATCTCAGGTAGACACTTAAGTACGATGTCATATGATACGCACTTGAGATGGGGGCAGCATCTTAATATCGTCGTCTTATTAATAAACGAATATCAACAGCATCTCAAATGAGTATTGTTTTAGGTGCAGCAACTTACTGTTAGCTATTTGAGAGCCTGATCTGAGTATTCTGAGAGTGTTACGTCACACACATGGGATGGACGATATTGTTACATTTTACCATCGATATATAGTACCTATTTAAACTAGATAAACATTCACGAACAAAATGACATCTAAAATGTGGTCGCGGAGGTTGCAAACTTATCTGTGCTGGTGGCGGAAACGTGAACTAACATTTATATTATGTTAATTACGTGTAGATTGACAGTTTCATATAGACAGTAGCGACACTCCTATCGGCAAAAATAAATTTGTTAGGATGTGGCTTGTAAAGAAATAGCGACACAAGGGCGCTATTTCTCGCTACCACTTTTTGAACCGTGACACCAAATCTAGTTTATATATTATATCGATGCATTTTACCTTTGATTATATATATTTTACTAGTTTTTGCTAGTTACCGCTGGTGTGAAATGTATTGAGAAAAGCGGGAAAACAGACAGTTTGATCCACAGAGTATTATCATTGTTTTATCGAGTTCGATAACTATAAAGCCTGTACTAGACACCCTGTTCTATTTAAGTTATTTTTTCTAGTATTAGTTAAGTATGAGTTATTATGATGATAATTTTGCGCAAAGCTGTGATGCTGATGTATTTTGAATTTTCATACAATATAAGTATTTTATCTTTGTTAACCTCCAAAAATTCATTAAAATATTTTTTTTCGTTAAATAAAATCGTTATTAAATTTATATTCGAGGAGTCTCTAATATACATTTCCGACAAACGATATTGTAATATCAAAAAAAAATATCATCGTTATGTTATAACCTAGTTTTTGTTTCATAACCTAACCTAAAAATATATTTATATTGTCTGAGCACACCCACTGGCCCGAGTGCCGAATTTCAGCTGAGATTGGTTTATTAATACGGGCCTATGACTCCTATATAGCTCCAATATGTAGTATTGATAAACATAAGGCCCTTACTGTATAATATAAATTACTTACGACTGTCTTGTAAAATCGCAATACGTAATGCATTATCAGTTGAATTACGAAACAGTTATCATAAGCAGAAATGATTTGCAATAGATAGTGTAGAGATCGTCTCGCACACGTCCGACCGAGGCTTTCAAGGAGACTTTAAAATAGCATTAATGTGGAGTGTTTTGTTCGGTGGTGACGTCAGAGGGCAACCGGTCATCGACATAGATGTGGTAGACATAGCTTGACACGAAGTCATATCATTTAATATCATTCAGTAGATAGTAAGTAATTAATAAATACTTACATAAAAATCGAAATTTTCCATTAAAAAAATATACGATATTATTATTGTTATCTGTCGTATGTACCTACTCCGTCAAGGTTTACAATAAGAGGAAAATGTATCTTTAAAGGTAAGGTTAATTAGCTCAAAACAAAATAACATCAGTTCATACAAAATAACTAAAATAATAAATAATGTGCATGCATATAAGTAGGTAAATTATTATTGTCGTTTGTATATTTTCGCGATTTGGTTATAGTAATGAAAGGTCTACAAGTGATCTGTTTTTTATACCGTGATAAGTATATTCTTAATTAAACTATAAGTACTTAACTAGTGTAAAGATGCAAGACTTCAAAACGCTGTAACCTCTTTCTGCGTAACATACATTTCTGCGGACAAACCATATCAAAAATATGCCTAAACTTTCAAGATGTATACTACCATGAAGTCGTCACCGTTATGAAGTCTAAAACCTCATTCCTGTAAATTACACAAGACGTAGGAAATAGGTAGGTACTATATAAACGTGACTAGTAAGAATTTTTTTCCTAGTAGTCATACATGTAGAACTACTGGGAATAGGCTATTAGCCGCGTCTCAACCGGGTGCACGGGCTCGAGCCACGCTCACGTGCGCCCGAACCATAGATAAGAGTATATTATGGCCCGAACAACCCCGAGGCACGTCCACACCGACCACACGTTTGGCTCGCGAGGCTACCACGCGTGCCCGTGCGCCCGGTGGATGGCGACGCGGCGCCGATTCGACGCTTATTCAAATGTAGCATTGGCGTTATTAAAATGAAAACAGCAAACAGTTAATATATTGCAAAAATTAATTCCATGAAGTCAACAAATAACAATACGTAAAAGGAAGTTGTATTTTTGTTGCCAAACAGCTGGCATTGACGTCAGTAAATTTAAATTTAATTTACTTAATATAACTTTATGATAATAACTCATAATTACATTAGTAATAAATAATTATTGACACACTGTGCGTCCACGTGTGTTATATATGAAAATGTGTAAAGACAAAGTAGGTACTCATCGTAATAACTGACACTAAACATATCTACTACAAAGAAGACACCTAGCTAAATGAGTAATATAAAGTTAATAATTACAAAATAACTAACTCTGACGCAATACGATAATTAGCGATGAGAATAAACAGTCATCTTCGTTATGACGTCCATTATAGGAAATCGAATTTATCAAACCCTACCAGCGTCAATAACTACGTTGACTGGAAAATACAATACAATACAAATATTCTTTATTGTACACCAAAAGAGAAGATACAGTTTAAAAGGAAAAGAAAAATTCAATAGCATCAGACTTATAAATAACAATGACCCGAATCTCGATACAGACTTCGCTTATTGAACTTAAGTTTCAATTTCTTTTCATTCATGTCGTTTTGTACATGAATGATTAAAAAGTTGCGACATGTAATGATATAGGTCCATCGTAAAAACTACCGCTTGAAGTTCGGGCAGTACATTATACCGTATGCTATTACTAAAATAACTTAAAATTACAAACAATCTACTAAAAGAGTCGAGTGTTAAAGAAAAAATAGAATGATCTGAGTAGCGACATACGTATATTAGATACCCCAGGAGGTACACATACTTACATATTCTTCTAATGTATAATCCACAACAGGGTAATATAGGGTAATAACCTTCAGGCTTAGACTATAGAATACGATCGTGGCTCGCGAACTCTGCGTTTTCATATTCTTTGTGCCGGCGTCATTTCTTTGTTCCGCGAGTCATATCTATTTATTTACATATATGATCGAAGCCTTCGGGTTACAAAAATTGAAATGTTTTAAAAAACATGTACTACTACTATAATTGTAAAGTGTAGCATTTCCAATACGATGCACACTGTCTTTCTATCAGCAGCGTTAACAAACGTCGATCACATATTGAAGGTGAAATCGTTTCCTCTTCTTATAATTTGGTTGTCAAATATTGACAAGGCAATAAAAGCTCTTTGAGATTTGAAGAAGCCCCAAATATAATATTTCCTGCAATTATTCAGCCATTATTTTACTCAAACTCAAACCTCAAAAATAGTTTATTTCAAATAGGCTATATATAATTATATATTATATTATATCAAATAGGCTAGATATAATTTAACGCTAGCACTTTTGAAAGGTCATGTTTTTTTTTTAAAAGAAACTACCACCGGATCACAACGCGGCCTCAACTGAGAAGATCCGGCAAGAAACTCAGCGGGCTTGTCATTTTATCACTTTTTTTAAAACAGTGTGTCATGTTACAATTAGATCAGAGCGACAGTGTGTCTTGCCGTTCAAAAGATCAAATAAGACAAAAAAAAATTAAAAAAATACGACGAAAGTACAACAAACTAAAAAGCCAAAGGGATAGTAGTCGGACCAGTAGCACCCGCGCACGAGTTGACTCGAGCAGCAGCCATCACTCCCCTCAACCATATTGGAGGGAAGGGGGTGGGGTTACTAAAGCCTCATGCCCGAATAGAGTAGCTTTTTGCAAAATAATCTACGTGCTGTAGTAGGTAAGAGTGCCCTTCAGTATTAATATTCATTTACTATACCAGATAATTTCTTTGCTATCAAAGTAGGTAAACATGGTATCGTATCGGGTTTCCCTGACTGGTATTACATACCCAGTTATTTACAACAAAATGGTTCTGATTTACCCAAGTTCATTGTAATTGAGATTTTATTGTGACATTAATTGATCTCAGCGGCCTTTTAATTATTGACACAGACAAAGCAATGTTTAATAAGGAATTTATTTAAAGACGATTCGAAATATCGAGAACTGGGATTAAATATATTTTTTTATTTGTAATGGGTTTGCGCTTAACCACAATCTGACATGGTGGTTAATGAACATGTGACATTAAGATGGATCGCGATAAGCTGCCTTTTCAATAAACCCAAGTTATATTTTTCTGGGATTTTACCATAATCAGAATAATCTGCACCAATCAGAACCAAACCCATGCCCATATCTACGGTTTGGTGAAAGAAATTTCATTCAAACCTATTGAAGTCTCAGGAGACCGTTGGGCTGGTAGCCTTGTCTGCCAACGTATAAATAAGCTTGGCCATATAAAGAGGTAATGCCGCCAGTCTTTTAGGTACCCTTCCCTCCCAGTGCAGCGACAACTTGGAGGAAGTTTTTTACTTAGCTTAGGGGTCGTCCATTAATCACGTGATGTTTTTTAGCAACTTTTTAACCACTCCCCCCTTCTGGTGATATCTGGTGAGGTTTTAAACTACCACCCCCCCCCCCCCCCTATCCAAAATCACGTGTATTTTTTTACAAACTATTTTAATGTTGTCTTTTACTTACGCGAATATTACACATTGAAATCAAACTACTTTTACGGATTTTATCGTGGTTTGTTTTTTGATTTTACTATCCCGACGTTTCGAATGCTTTGCAGCACCCATGGTCACGGGAGGACCATGACCATGTCCTCCTCCATAAACCGCGATAAAATCCGTAAAATTAGTTTGATTACAAACTACTTATTTTGTTTTCGGAATATTATCTTTAAATACAGGCAACTGTACTTGTAAATAAACTGTAAATATTTAGTTATTATGTACTTAAATAAACAACTCATATCTACAATAACTTATTTTTAGGCCACCAATTGAGGTAATTTGACAGACATGAGCAACTTGTTTAGTTTGTGTTAGTAGATATATTTTTTGAACCGAATTTATTTTAAAGAAAATTGATTAATTTTGTTTTACATATTTTACGAGTACAATACACCTCTCAACTATGACGCTATGACCTTATCTGAATTGTGATACTTACCTACCTACTTATTTGATTGCTGTTTATAATTGGTGTCAAGTTTGATTTTTAAATAGTTCTAATAGTACATAATAACTACCATAAATCGTCGCCTTTTATATTTCTTTCATTCAACTTAATGACGAGTAGTGATCATTGATTATCATTGGTGATTAATTGCTGAGGAATTCATAGCCAGTCGTAACCACTGTTCGGTAAACGATTAGTTGGTTAAGCAACGCCAGGGAAGGTCAGTCCTTAGATGGGTGACGGGGCTGCTTACCCCGTCCCCGTGAGCACCGTAACTGTACCTGGGGGACTACAATGCCTCCCCCGGCTGCTGACTCAACGGCAAGGCACTGATGGGATCCTGGTACAGATCCCACCGGAGGGCCCAGGTCACCCCTCTCATGTGCCGCGGGGGTTTTAGTGGGTAAAAATCCCACATACTTAGGTCGAGCCCCACAGCTCCCGAGGACCTTTTCCGAGTTTCCCCCGCGAAAAAAGAAAAAAAAAGGAATTTCACTAGCTACAATGCCCTTCACACCGTACAGCGATGTTTTCACACTGCTACTTGGCGGCAGTATATCTGAAACAGCAGTGGTACCTACGTACCTAGCTGGACAAGGGCCCTACTTAGTTAATACAATATTTTACTATAATATAACTTCATTTACATCATCGTCATCATTATCGTCATCACCAGCCGGAAGACGTCCACTGCTGAAAATAGACCTCGTTAAGGACCACGTCTCAGTACTATATGACATCATCACTGACAATACACACTGGTTAAAAGCCTTCGTCTTCAAGTACTGCGGTATTCCGCACGAGAAGATATCGCGTAGTTTTCCGAATGCTGCCCATCCGAGTTGGACCTTATTTACCTACATTAGAGTTTACCGCTGTTATTTCGATTGGTTAACTAAGTATACCTTTGAGTTACAGATGAAATTAATTAGACACATTATGTAGGTACATTAGCGTTCATATTCTTGTTCCTATTAGCTCATTCGTCCTCCATCGCATTATCACGATTCGTTTAATTATACCACGTTTAGTTTATACGACCTTCATTCTGAATCTTTATAGCAAATATGTACCTAGCTTATGTACATATCGACACGTCTGGTTTGTACTAGTTGTTCTCACCTCTTTTGTTTTTTAAGCTTAGAAAAAAAAACACTTATCAACGTTCATGCTGCGTTCATGATCCTTTGTCAATTTTCATAGCATAATAATATATGAATAATTAAGAAGAAATATAATACGAATAAATTCTAAGTTAGAATATGTTTCTATGTTCAAATTCTTTTCTTCTCTTTATTCTGGCAATAAACCGTCATTAGTTACAAAAAAATCTTCATAATGCCTATTAAAATATAGGTAAGTAAGTTATTTTTTTTTTAATTTTCTGTCAAAAATAAATAAATAAGGGTAATAATAACATTGTTCATTAACAAACTCCAAGTGCGGATATTGAAAGTACAGGCATCTTATAGACTTTTATTTACTGATAGCTGATTCGGACGTACTTATTGCCATAAGAAACAACAGTTACAAAACCAAATTTCGTTGGAGGCAAGCCACATCTTCGAATGATTCTAGAAAGATCAAGAAACGTGTCAACAACATGTTCATGAATTTAACCCCGAGACGAACTCTGAGATTCTCCTGAGATTAAAATACGGCCTCCAAATGACGGGGCATTTGGGGGCCGGCAATAAATTAATAAGTTTTATTTTTCCTCTGATCCCGCAAATAGTACATAAATAGGTAGGTGTTTATTTGAGCACATCACGTAAGATTTTGCCAATTGTTTGTACGACACTAAACTTGTACATATTTAAAAACATCATGGAAAACGATGAACCACAGAAGTACTTAGTAGGTATAGGTATAAAAACCTTAAAATTTATAACAAAGTTACTGTACTTTGTAAAAGAAAGTAACTTAGGTAATGAGGTCCTTGCTATTATTGAAAACGTAGTACTTACAGACAAATTTGCAACTACTTTTTGCTTGAGCCTGAGTGCATAATATGTAATATGCATAATAAAACTTATTCAGCAAGTTAACAATAATCAACTCCAAATTGTAGATTATAATTGACATCACCAATCAAGGTTTATGATAAGGTATTAATAATTATATTATATAGACATTGTATGTGAACAACTTACTATACGTACTTAGATTATAGATTATGATCGAAGTATACGTATTAGCTAATACTATGATAATTATGAATGTTATGTCTACAGTTTCTAGCACTTCCAACACAAATAATATTATCTAATGTGTTTAAATGCGACAAACACTTCCGACGTCATATCTGATATGTCAATAGGCTAATGAGCTAATATTGTTAATGACTGCAATTAACCCAGGTTTTTCCTTTTTCCAGGTCTATGGAGCCAAAGCAAGACATGATGCTGACGTTCTCGCCACTCACGAAGGAATCCAAGTACAGAAGACATATAAGATCGATGTCAGACGTCCAAAGCAGCACACCTTACAGGATAGCGTTCCGATTGAGGAAGGGTAGCGGTCACACCCTCATGTACGACTCCGACACGAGGGCGAGACGGATCCGATCGGCGAATAGAAGGCGAATCGACTCTTCCGATTCCAGCGACAGCTTAGACACGCCGAAAGTGAGAAGCTTGGGACAAAACCTAATGAAGCGCACAGATTCCATGAGGATACTTTAAGAAGAGATCTGATTAAATAATAATTGAGGCTGTACAATCTAGTTATCAGCTAGATCGGAATCACGTCGGGTTGCTGGTGAAACACAATCAGATTTCAACGCATTGTGCGGTTACCTTATTTTATAGTTTAAACATTACATTTCTAGAACAAGGTTATTTTGGTGTCGCATTTTGTGTAAAACAGTTATACCAAACTGGTTGTCTGTTTTCAAATATTTCCACATAGCGTCACTCACAGAACCAAGCGAGTGACATCATTATCGTATGCTTATGAGTAGGTATATATCACTTATATAGGTACCTACCCAAGTACTACATGACCAGGTTTTCTGAACTTGTCTGCGTCCGTACTTGGTTCTGCTATAAAAAGTACCTAGATATCATTGCAGTATTGTCATGAGTTGTCTTACAATACTTGTTACAATAAGTGTCTACCGCATTAAGCAATTCAACGTCTTTTAACATTATTCACGATACAATTGTATTTTGTGTTTAAATCATAACAATTTGTTATTCCCATGTAACTTAAGTTGTGATGATTTTAATAACATTGATTTACTTCTGACTTTAATGCGCATTATTCTGGTTTATTCCAGCGATATATGTATTCATAAAAGACCGTTAATCCCAGCGTGATTCTTTGGTTTAACAGACTATAGTGATTCCCTTTGAGACTGTGATGATGTAGATTATCGGTTATGATAACTATTTTAGTTGTAACGTTTAGTTGTAAGGTATAATACAATAACGAATGCTATAGTGTCTGTGAGTATTGAGTGTGTAAATAAAAATAATGGCAGTTTACAATCAAGGGCTCGAGCAACATAAAATATTTAAAAAGTTAGACTTCACAGACACTATGACATCAGCAAGTTCAGAAGGTTTTTTTTATTTGTAATAACCTATTTTATTTCTATTTAAATGCAAATAATACAATAAGTGTAGGAAAGTTTTGTTTAATAAAAATATGTATCTAATGCAGGGTTACAAATTATTATTAACTAGACAATACACATAAAACGTATTGTGTATAAAATTGTGCCTAAGTATAAATAACTACCTTTAAATCTACTGTGTTGATGTTTCGGTATGTTTTCTATGCGTTTTTGTATTTTAAGCAATTTTAAGCCCACCATTGCGGTGACAACCATTTGCTGTCGGTTTGACCATTAAAGATTTTGTAACCCTGATACAGGAATGATATCGAATCCTAACTTATTTGTGGCCATAGCATTCTCTTTTGAGCTTGCTGTAAAATAAATATTTTTAAAAGAAATGGTTGAATCGGGAGAAATATTTATTTTTCATTGTAGGCCTTTTTATTTTTTTTGGTGAATTAAGAGTACCTATACAGTGACGCGTTCTGATTTCGAACTTACAAATTTGACCAGAAAAAATAAACTATTTTTCCCGATGAAATATTTCTGTGGATGAATGAATCTATGATGCATCAAGACTGTCGATAGAGTTTTGCACCACAGTGGAATTTTAAGAACCGGCGATTTTCAGTGATGACAAGACAACAATCGGACTTCCGGAAATTTTTACTTTGCCATATTTAGTCTTTTTTGTTCTTTTTTAAAAAACAAAAAAAAAACAATGCTGTGGTGCAAATCCCTAGGTACCATTTTTATTTAATTGAAGCGTACTAGATAGACGTGACTTCGGCAAACTGCTATGGTAAAGCAACCATTAGTTGATTAGTCAAATATTGTCCAACTTTCGGTAACATTATTGTTTAGGTACATAATAATTGTACAACCTTTATAATAATGTTTGTCTATGTAGATATAAAACATTTCTTAAAATGTTTCAGTCAAGGTCAAATAAGTAGCTTATTAAGATAGAATATTCGTATCTATTAAAAATTATAAGAACACCTATTTCTGGTACCTGTATAAAATGTAAAGACATAGTGCCTTGAAAGTGTGATCGAAAACATGATTTTGGTTGGTCATGTTTGCTAGGGAATATGTTACAATTAGTTTTATTCACAATAGTTGTCACTTGAACAACAATCGTACCTTACATGCAGGTAACGAATTACCTACCTTTACTTTTTAAAATACTTTTTTGTTTTTTGTTTCATTACTAACCATGGGCGTACCGATAGTGGGGCAGGGTGGGGCAGAGTGGTGCATTTAACCTACTTTGACTTGAAGCTAATTACGTCTTAAGTAACGAAATTACTCATTTAATCAAATTTTTAAGGTTTCCTCCCTAACAAAAATGGTCGTTGTTGAAATGAAGAAGGGAAATTCAGTTAATATTTTTTTTACTATCGCATAGAACCCTACGTAAGTAACCTACCCTGGTTTTCTTTACAAGATCAAAATCGGAACAATGAATGTATCAATGAACACAGGAGTGATGGCTGACCTGGCCAGTCACAGACAAATGGGAGGGTTCAATCGAACCCTACTAATTGTCTTTGGCTTTAGTTGTTCCGATTTTGATCCTGAAAGAAAAACCGGATAGGTATGTCCTACTTACATATAATTTTCCTTACTTTTGCTCCACCCCTGGCCAAATGCTGGGTACGCCCATGTCACTAACCCAAAATGAAGGTTATCAGTCCAACAGCCACGAGATGGAGAGATACAAAGTTAAGGTACTGACGATCTAAGTTTATTATTTTTACTTTCTGAACCATGATGAATGTCAATAAAGTCAAGATAAAATTACTGGATTTTTTATTCACCTACCCATACGTAATGAATGAAATTAAATTATTAATTTTATATAAGTAAGTAGGTACATAATGTACTTACTATTATATAATAGGAGAAGCGATAGCACTTTTGAATGATCAGTTGGTATTTATTAAAGTTACCACCGGATCACAACTCGGCTCACAACTCGGCTTCAACTGAGAAGATCTGGAAATAAACTCAGCCGGCTTGTCATTTTTTTCCTTTATTAATCGATGTATTTCCTTGTTTTAATAATCATCAGCGACAGTGTGTTTTGCCGTTCGAATGATAAATCAGGACTGCTTTAGAACCGGCATAAGCTTAATACCTACCTAAGGATATTTTTATTTCTTTAAATAAAGCGAAGGAGAAAAATGAACGTGGGAAATAAAACAAACCAAATTTACGTACTTAGGTACTCTTTGATCAAATGGACAAGGGAATAATAGTCGTTGAACCCGCGACCTCCGGATTGCAAAGCAAGTGGTTTTACGCCGCGCCACGCCACGGAGGCTACAAACAATAAAAAAAAATTTAAAAAAAGAACCGTCTTAAAACACTGAAAAGTATAAAATACTTACTTAATTTAATTATTATTGAAGTTGGTGATAGCGTACCTGCTGTGCATTTTTGGCACCAACTTCAATAATATTAAAATTATTTTATACTATTCAGTGTTTTAAGACGGTTCAATTTTTTTAATTAAATTATTATTATTATTTTATATTATACTTTTTTTTAGTGATATTTTCATACCTTATGATTGAACCATCGAAGATGGTAAAATTATCTAGGTAGGTTATGATCACATTATCCTCTACATAGTTTTACATAATTCATGTTTCTTCAGAAACAATTTATCCGGTCGTAATGAAATTTTCATGTAATCATCATAGTAGTTTACTCACTCGAATAAAAAAAGAATCATCGAAACAGTTCATATTTGTCAGAGTAATGTAATGGAGAACATCAGTTTATGGTTTGTACCCATCGATACTAAATCGATGTTTGTACCAGATAAATTCCTCCACATCGCTCATGGTCCTCCAGGTAGTTTTTCTCCGGTTGTGTTAAAATTCATACAGATTCATTACAGTTGGTTTCTTCTTTCGAATTAAAAAAAAAACATTGAAATTGGTAAATATTTGTTAGAGTCCTTAAAAAGCGACATAAAGTCATCTTTTAGGCATTCCTGCAGGTTTCCTGCAAAGTCAACATTCTTGTTTTTTCAGGAACTACTTATTCGTAAAGTTCGTAAGCAATAATTTTTTTTATGGGGCCCAATCAATGGATTGAAGAATGGATGGAAGAAAGATTTTTCAAATCGGTTTATAATGCCAGAGTTATGCGCGAACATACATAGAAAAATATATATAAGCTAAAAATACCAAATACTGTAACAAATTGTTAGAATACAGTAATGTAGCGACATCTATTTTTGTATTTGGTTGTCGTCTCTAAAGTGTTGGTCTGTTAAATGTGGAGAAAGAGTTATAAATTTTTGATCATGAGAAACAATCGGCCTCAAATAATACGTAACTTTATGTCTGTAAAATGCTGATGTGTTTAATAGTACCTACAGCAATAAACTACAAACTAAATATTGTAACACAGCGCCATCTCTAGTTGTACCTTGTAAGCACAGCTATTAACGCTGACTGCTTTAATCTTAGTTCTGTCTACGGCTTTAATATAGATAGAATAATATTCTTTGCTATAGATGCAGCCACTAGCACTACGCTCTACGCTGCACTACACTATGGTATACACTATATAAGATTGCAGTATTTACAGTCTTTCATGACTAATTAGTGCACCACCAAATAATAGGTACATAATTGGAATTATATTACCATTGATATACTAATGAATTGATTTCAGATTTTTAATACAGCCTGTCGCTGTCATGTCATCCATCAAACTCAAGTCAAGACAAGTAGGTAGACATTAATGACATTTGACATATTATCGTTGAAGATTTCAGTTGTTTGTTTGTTTACAATATCCAATATCTTCATTTCATTCATCAAAGTCCATCAGTCGCTACTTATTATAACAAATTAATTTCTTTGTTCGTTTTGTTTATTTAGTAAAATAGGTACGTGCTTAGGTGGTGATTAGTTCCAAAGTTAGTGGAATAGTGTAGTTTGCCTTTTTATTATTAAAAGCTCGTAATGAATCTGTTGTATTTACTTTTGTTTATCAAATTAATATCTGCATCTCCTACTCCAATTGTCCTATGGCACGGAATGGGTAAGTTTCTATTTAGATTGCTTCCAATTTAGATAGTTATTCGTTTAAAATTAGGTGAATACACAAAAAATAAACAAAAATGTTTTTTGTTATACCTATAATAAAAATACCAATAAATATATATATGTGTGTATAAATGACAATTACATGCTTAAAATGTAAAATATTGTTATCCTACTAGATGTTTCAATTAATGAATTTATTATAAACACAACTATTATTACATTACATATTATTTAAAAAAAACTGGTTTAGTCTAATTGACTGTACAAAGTTAATGTAGACACACTTTATGCAGACTGTATATATTTTAATTAACATTTAATATCTATGTTTTGAAAAATTTAAGCTCGCTGTGCTTTTTCAATATCACCTTCATGTAGTTAGTAAAATAAAATCAAAAATATTTATTTATTATGTATTACATACATCTTGTACACAAGTCCCAATTTTTTTCTTATAGTAGGCAATAGATAAGATCAAAATAAATAGATTCTAACTTTATAATTTAAGGATTTTCATCAAGAATTTAATTCTTAAACTATCTTTAAATTAGGTCCATAGATGTTAATCAACTTTATTATTATATTAAAAAACTTTGTTTTAAGTAAGTAGGTAGGTAATAGTAAAGAGAAATATTCATTTAATTAACTGCTCAAAGTCAGATGATTCCGATTTACATCATGTCAACACGCGAAGCGCGCATCCGCGATCACGCCTCGACTGCCGGCAAGTTTATATAATACATTATGAAATTGTACGATGTGCACTTTATGATAAAATAAATGAATATTTTAATATGTAGGCATTTGAAAAGAATGTTGCGTCTTTAACACTTCCAGCGATTTTGCATATAGCTCTAACAGCTCCTCTCTGGATGGCCAATTAAAGCAAGCCAGAGCTGAGAGTCCTGCAGGCCTCCTTTGCTTTCCACTCTTCCGACGAAGATATGCCGAGATGGGAGCCTAAACTACTCTCAGCACTCAGGCCTGTGCCGTTGCTACCAACAGCTCGCTACAAGCTAGCCGTGCGCTATACTATATTTTAATCTAGGTACTAGCAGATAATTAATACATACCACAATGTGATATGAAATATTCTTCACCAGGGGATACATGCTGTGTAAGCTTCAGTTTAGGAGCATTTAAAATATTCCTTGAGAAACACATACCTGGGGTCTATGTTACGTCTCTAAGAATTGGCAACTCAACTATTGAGGACCTGGAAAACGGATACTTTATGAACCCCAACACACAAATTGAATATGTCTGCAAGGTTCTGACTGATGATCCTAACTTGAAGAGTGGATTCAATGCTATTGGATTCTCACAAGGAAGTCAATTTCTGTAAGATTTTAACTCATTAAATCAACATTATTATAAGACAGTTACTCCCCAGGTAATTCACCATAGATGGATCCGTCATACCTTAGTCAAGCCAGGCAAACCAAACGCTCTCAGCCTCTCCTATAATAAAGGGAAGTTGTTGTTTGTTTAAAAGGTGGTAGGTCCCTTGCAAAAGATCAACCACGTAGGTACCACCGCAGTGTCAGATATGCTGACAAGCAGCGGTGTAAACATTGCTGTGTTCCGGTATGAGGGGCACTGTAGCTGATGACATTAGCCGACATAAGAGACATAATAACTAATGTCTCAGGTGACGAGCGTTAGTGCAATGCAGCCGTCTACAGGCAGGCATGTTGCTTACCATCAGGCGAACGTCTTGCTTGTCTCGTCACAAGTTTAAATAAAAAAACTAATATTATTTTCTTATGTAAAGTACTACTAATAATAATGTCCTCCTGGCCGTTACGAACACAGTAAGATTAGCCATCGACGCGCTAGATATTATAGTGCACAAGTGCTTGCGTAGATACAAGTCCTCTCTCTCTCTTCCTTTATACCTCTGACAATCCTGGAACGGAAGACTGACACGACCGGGGAGAGGTCAGGCGCAGGACCGACTTTTTACACGCATGGATTATCTTACTTTACAGACAATCACGTGATCGACCTACATTGTCCTAGCCTGTAAGGGACAACTACAGAAAGTTGATGCTCCCCGTAGGATTCGAACACGCGACCTCCGGTGTGTAAAGCAAGCGGTTTCCCATTGCACCACGGAGGCTACTACTACTACTATTGTACTAGGTGCTAGGGCTTGCTCCTCCTAGGACGTGTTCTAGCAAACGTCTGGCGTTGGTTGGTGAGACTGACAAGGTCTGTGACAACCTCCATACACTCCAAACCAAATAAGCTTGAAGGCGATTACAACTTTATTATGCAGTCATAAAACACCCCCGCTGTATATTTGACCGTTAACGCGGCAGCAAAAAAAGGTTGGTAATACAAAGTTGTTTTTGCTGACGCGCCTAGTTGACAATGTATGCGTTATGTAGTTATTGATCCGCAAACGAACTTGTAGTCGCGCTTAAGCTTATTTGGGATGGAGTGTAGAGTCGATGAAGCCCACCGGAGATGGTTTAGTGTGTACACACATGTTTAAAGTGTGTAAATATGCGTGTAAACATTACACGTTGCTACTTAGATGCTGTGTTCTATAGTAAATAGAAATATTTCGATAGCTGCAGTATAGTGTAGGCACCTAGCGGTCGTATTGTGTTAGTTTTTATTGATTGAAAACGCACATTGTGTACATTTATAGCCGGGCTGTGGTGCAACGCTGTGGTCACATATTACCCCCCATCAAGAACCTCATCTCGCTCGGTGGACAACACCAGGGTGTGTACGGTCTACCCCACTGCGGAGCCCTGCAACATCAGTCCTGTAATTATGTCAGGGAACTACTCAACTATGCTGCTTATAACAGGTAGATTAATAATAAGGCGATTTTCAGTACGGTTCCTTTCTCATCTCATGTTTAAAATACATCGACATACTTGGCAAAACCAAGAATGTCGAGATAAGAGATTTAGTTATCTCATGTCCGATGTCTACAGCCCTAGGTCATATTATTATTTCTATTATTGTTGATGCATCACATTTGTTCAACTCCCCTGACATAGCAAAAATGGTCCTTGCCTTGCTGAGGGATAGTAAAAAAAAATATTACAGATGCAACAAACAAACTCGAATACCGCATGAATGTTTGGCAAGCGCTCTTGGTCGAAACGCCTAAGAATGGATGGAATATTTAGCAAAAAATCTATTCATTTCGTGCTTGCCTTTGTGATGTTACGTTACGTGGGACTTCTAGTTTTTAGAAACTCTGCCGTCAAAACATAAATCATAAAACAAAAAAAAATTTAGATGCTTTGAAAGATAACTGTGAAGCTGTGATAAGCCTAGTGGTTTCGATGGTGATTTTATGTCATCTTCCATAAAATAAGTAGGTACATTAAATAGATGAAATATATGTTCTAAATACATATATGTACGAAAGTTTCTAGAATTCTTTTGTAAGAGTCGCTAAGAACAATAAAATTGTAAATGAGATCAAATGCAAATGAGATACTTAGTTGTTAATACTATTTTTGTCAAACCAAACCTAATATTAACTGCCGAATAGTTCGGATACCGGATAGTGGCTGAACATATAATAAATAGTAAAAAAAAATACTAAAACTTCAAAGGAGTATCAAAGGAGTGCACTATTAGTACTATTTGTCTAAATGAAGGGATTTTATCTATGAAAAATGTTAAGTTCTTTAGCAGAACCCCGGGTAAAAATAGAGTTTAGCCTATACCATCACCTCTAATAGCAATATTATTCCCACCTTACTTTCTCGATAAAAAAGACTACTATGAACTACGTAGGTATATTGATGTCTCTACCAAGTAAGATTAATAATAATGCTAATAAAGGTGGTGGTCCCTACCACCCCCGGTTCAATACATAAACAAGTTGTTCTTCCATGTGTAGATACTAATAACTAGCAATGATTAATATTAATAATGTGTTATTAGAATGTGTGTAGTGTCGCGTGGCAATATCAACATCATTTATGGATTCAACCAATGTATGAAGGCCGAGTAACGATTACCCATTGTATTGTTTTCCTCGTCTTGCTAACCATTCGCGAGATGTAACACGAAGTTAACATGGGTTTATAAACAATAACCAGTATGTAATTAACAGTTCCATTTGCAGCCTCGCCTCACACTTAAAGAAAATATTAAAGAAAATATCTTTATTATGAACTTTTTTTTGGTATCTCAGAGGAAAAGGAATTTTACGTAAGAACAGAGACCTGGGTTATTTGAAATTTTTACCCACTGAAAACCGCCTCAGTGGCCTTCATGGACGCTTTGGGGTCTTTATTATGTACTAGCGACAAGTTGCAGCATCAATCTGCCTTTTAAAGGTAGCCCTACAGGTATTAAGTATACACATAAACCTTGCGGATGTGTTCTCTAAGGATCAAAACCGCATCAAAGTCCATTGTGTAGTTTCGACTTTAAGCAAGCGAACAGACAGGCAGATAATCGCGGATTGCGACTAAATTTTAAGCAGATTATTCCCAGTAATTCTATTGGCTGCAACAATGGAACTGCTGAGACTTTTTCCCCATAGATCCATCCAAATTATTAGGTACAACTACTGAAACTGTTTTTGTCTACTAGTTCTATTGCTGGTAGCGAGGGCTTCCACCTAGTTCTACAGGTATGCGTAAATATTACTCAACTAGGAGACACTAAGACAAAATGCCTTAGTCGAAGTTTATGGAAAACAGTCTACGGGGGTTAAAACACAAAATATTTTTAAAAATGTAACGACCGTGTAAAGCGGCTTGCACTGCAAATTACGGCAGTTTAAAGTGGGCTTGTTTTTATAGTGTTATCTTCTTTCATACATATACATATATGGTCCGTGCCATCCTCTTGAACCCCCTAGGGGTTCCACGGATACTCACTATTATAGTCTGTAGATAATTACGTACATCTACTATGTTTACGAACAAACCTAATGGTATTTGCGCAATGATTTAAGGAGTAAATATCATTTGTATTTACCGACCTCTCAAGACAGACAGATAAAAAGCCAATGACATTATGACACCTCTCTTGCTGCTTCACTCAGAGTTCATTTATCGAGTCATTATCTCATCACTATAAATTATAAATACACAAAATATAAATACCTATTTTAATTATAATTATACATTATAAATACATCGATTAGGTATGTAGGTAATAATTATTTGTAACACGAAAGTTTCTCTAACGGACTTTGAGTAGGCACAGCAGTAAGTCCATGAATACCTAATATAGATGTATTTGACTAAATAATATGTGCAAATATACATCTGCCTACCAAAAACCTACTAGGTAATTATTTATAAGACTTACTGCTGCAAGTTTGACCATTTTTGAAATCTTATTATTTCGACTCTTGACGCGCTTTAAGATTTTTATTTTATTTTCGAGTACCTACGAAATAAAATATATCTCTAGTGATTAACAGCGTATGTATTAATTTGCTTCGAATGTCGAAATAATCTGATTTTAAGACATGTATTATGAAAATTAACTATAATTAAAGTCTATGGACAGGTGCAGCAGTTAAAACATAATTCGTTTACAGCTGGGTACAAAACGCGCTCGTCCAAGCGACATATTGGCATGACCCTCTCGACGAAGCCACATACGAAGCGAAGAGCATCTTTCTATCAGACATCAATAACGAAGTGAACATCAACGAGACGTATAAAAGCAACCTTGCGAAGTTGGAGAGATTTGTGCTCGTGAAGTTTGAAAATGACTCCATAGTTCAGCCTCGGGAGACGGAGTGGTTTGGCTTCTACGAACCGGGTCAGGCTAAGAAGCTAATTACTTTGCAGGAGTCGAGGCTTTATCTGGAGGTATGTATTACATGCGATGGTCGGTCGTTCTTACTAGTTCTACATGAGTGTAGAACTAACAGGAATTTTTTTTCTTAGTAGTCATACATGTAGAACTAAATGTAGAACTACTGGGAATAGGCCGTAGTTTTATACCACCAAGGTGGCAAGCAAGCGTGCGGCCCGACTGATGGTAAGCAGTCACCGCAGCCTATAGACGTTAGCAACACCAGAAAAATCACTAGTGCGATTGCTGACCCTTAAGACATTCATCATCATCATCAGCAGGCCATATACGTCCACTGCTGAACAAAGGCCTCTCCCTTAAAAGGGAGGGGCTGCCATAATCCCCACGCTTGGCGGGCGGCTTGGGGATCGCAGTATAGATGGTAGTATAATCCAATAGGAAGACGCTGCTGCTTATTTATTAAGGAACATTAACAATAAACATATTATACACTTACAATTTCAAATGTCCAAAAAAACCTTTTTTAACCGTCTCCAAAAAAAGGAGGAGGTTCTCAATTCGTCTGCATATATATATATTTTTTTTTCTATGTATGTTCGCGCTTAACTCTGGCAATTATGAACCGATTTGAAAAAATCTTTCTTCCATCCATTCTTTAATCCGTTAATTGGGTCCCATAAAAAAATTATTGCTTAGTAATAAGTAGTTCCTGAAAAAACAATAATGGTGACTGCGCACTGAGACCTGCAAGAAAGCCTATATAGATGACGTTTTAGTCGCTCGGACTCGCTCGGTCGGACAAAAATGGTCATAACTCTGGCAAATATTTACCAATTTCAATGATTCTTTTTTTATTCGAAAGAAGGAACCACTGTATTGAATCTGTATGAATTTTATTACAACCGGATAAGAACTTCCTTTAGGACCATGAACGATGTGGAGGAATTTATCTGGTAAAAACCATAAAACTGATGTTCTCCATTACATTGCTCTGACAATTATGAACCGATTTCGATGATTCTTTTTTTATTCGAGAGAGTAAACTACTATGATGTTTCCATGCAAATTTCATTACGACCGGATATTTTTTTCTGAAGAAACATGAATTATGTAAAACTATGTAGACGATAATGTGATCATAACCTACCTAGATAATTTTACGGTTTTCGATGGTTCAATCTTTATATATGAAAATATCACTAAAAAGTTTAAAATAAAATCTTTTTTAAAAAAAATTGAACCGACTTCAATATCACTGAAAAGTATAAAATAATTTAAATATTATTGAAGTTGGTGCCAAATATACACAGCAGGTACGCTAACACCAACTTCAATAATATTTAAATTATTTTATACTTTTACGCAGTGTGGCCGACCACTTAGTCAACTCTTACGGACACCCGTCGGGAAGAGATGGGTGATAGATATTCTTACCCGGACACTCCACGGGGAAGACTAAGTCATTAGATATTAAGTATTTTGTGTCCGGTAATTTCACCAGCTACAGTGCCATTCACACCGGAACACAGCCATGTTTGTTTACACACAGCTGCTTGGCGGCAGAATCTGACACTGCGGTGGTATCTACCGGTATGGTTCCTAGCACAAGGAACCTACCACCTGTACGTAGTGCTTAGTAGCTTAAGGGCTTAGCAGCTAATAGCTGCAAAACCAGTTGACCCTTAAAAGCGGTTTTGTTTTATTTGTAAGCAGGCAGTTGAACTGTGATGAACGATGATTTGAACATCACAATTCACTCTGCATTGAAATAAGAAAAGGGAACTTAAGGGACCTGTTGGCACGACCTAGATAAATGCAAGTTGAAGCGCCCCACCCCATCCTTGGTACTACCAATTGTACCTACAAGTGTTAGCCCCGTGCAATCAACGTGATTTCCTCTTTATGATACTAATTGGAAGATTCAATTAGTATCACAAAGAGAAAATCACGTTACGTTTATCACGTAACATTCGCTTACGATTTTTTGATAACGTGGGTATATTTAACATTTTACCGTTTTCAGGATCGCCTCGGACTAAAAGAGATGGAGAAAACTGGAAAGCTTGTGTTCCTATCGACGCCTGGCGACCACCTTCGATTCTCCGACCAGTGGTTCATAAACAAGTTGATTAAACCTTATCTATCTAATTAACTACCCAGATATGAGGGTAATAAGTGACAATTATTGATCAAATCTCATTGCATTGTAGTTAGTTTCAATACTTACGGAGTTAACACATTATTCCGTCAAGCTGCAACACTAGGTATTCATGATAATGCCGCAGCTTAACTAATTTTTAGTGTAATAAAAAGATCAATTTTATATATATTTCTAAACAGTCTAATTGGTATATATTTTAGTACCCAGTATCACACTTATTAGAAAATATTATATACATAGTCGAATTGAGAACCTCCTTTTTTTGAAGTCTGTTAAATATTAGTGTGAATCCGAAATTTTTGCGCCACATAAGCATTTTATCGTGGCCAGCCAAAAAAACAATTGAAAGGGTTGAATATGTCATTTTCTATCATACCAATTGTCTTTGGCTAGCCACCAGTCTGCCCTTACTCCTGTGTTCATACATTTATTGTTACAATTTTGATCTTGTAAAGAAAAAAAAACAGGGTATAGTCGGTATCAGACTATGCTACCGATAAATATCGCGTCAAGTAACCTCAAGTTTGCAAAGAGAGCGAGTTGCTGCGACGCCACCGAGGCTACAAATAGTAATAAGATCATAATTAAAATATGTTCTACACTTTCTATAACATAACCGAGTATGATTCTTCCTCTCATATTCCTTACGGTCTCATAGATTTTGAGGTCACTTGTGTGAACTCTGTTATCGGACCGTATCATAACGGGCCTTCCATTAACCGATGATTACTTACAACTGTGTTGGATGTTGTTTAATTTGTGCATTAACAAATGTACAAGATTCTCTTTCCCCTTTATAACTGTTTTAGTATATACAGGGTGTAAGGGACTACGTACAGAAAACTATTTTATAAGATTTCTCATATTGTCCGTTACAACATTACAGAAACAATTTATATGGAAAATGACAAATGACTAACTTGTTAACTCTTGAGCATGTAATGAAAACGTGCGGAATAATATTTATTTTTCAAATTACGTTGCTAATTTCAATCAAGCCGCCTGCCAAGCGTGGAGTATATGGCAACCCCTCCCTTCTAAGGGAGAGGCCTTTGTTTAGCAGTGGACTTTTCTGCTGCTGATGATTGCTAATTTTGCACAAATAAGTAATTTATTGTTTTTAAATTGAAATTAGGCTATAATATTGTACCAATAATGATGAACAGCGGCATTTTTTTTTGGAAATTCATGAAAACCCGATGAAAACTTTCAACACTAGAATGTTCAGAATCATGTACTGGATCCCTGGTATCGGTTTTCGGTACGATGTCCCTTACACCCCGTATTATAATGTTAATTCAATTCACCTACCTCGTGAAGGAAAATCTGCCTACGTTTTGTGATGGGATCATAGACATACGCGTACTCTATTCTTAATATATAAACTCTATGGGCAGTCACTAAAGGGAAAAAAATTGTAAGTAGGGTAACAAGTGAGTGCGGCGTGAAAATTTCAGCTATGGTCCAGGGGGCATGATGTAAAAGAGATTGGGAACATCTGACATAGGTGTTATATATTTTTGCAAACATTTTCTAAAGAAGTCCGATATTGCAAATTTCATTATAGTAAAAAATATATATTTTAGTAATAAATCATGTTATTATGCCTAGCTTAAGCTTTTACTCGTAGGTTCTATTTAGGTAAGATATTAATGTTATTGTTGTGTAAATATGATTGATATTATATACTCACTATTAAGCCAAAACCAATGAAACTCGATTTAGGAGTTCCTAGCCTTAATGAGAAGAAGAAAATATAGTTATTTCTTATCAAATAAATATAATATTATTTATTTACTTGTTTTTTTTTTAAATCATACTTACTAAACTTTGTCTTCACACAATGAAATAGATTTATAGTTTTTTTAATTATTAATGATTTTAATGATAACCTTTGGGAGTAGGTAACTCTTGCACGATACAAAATGCGACCTCAACGCATACGGATTCAGACTCACGGCTTTACGATCCACCACGGTTGAATCGCTACTTATTAGATCAGGTGCTAATAAAATCTTTAATAAACTATTTTAAAAAAAATAAAAACCGACTTCAAAGTAAATTATCTAAAAAGCATAAAATAACGAAAATATTATTGAAGTTGGTGTTAGCGTACCTGCTGTGTATATTCTGCACCAACTTCAATAATATTTTCGTTATTTTATGCTTTTTAGATAATTTACTTTGAAGTCGGTTTTTATTTTTTTTAAAATAGTTTATTTAACACTTTTTAGTGACTTATTTTACCAAGATAGGTATCAGCACTATCACGCAACTCGGACGTCTACATTACAGTAACTTACTGAAAACATAAAAAGTTTATATCTCTTAAACTGCTGGACCGATTTTGATGAAATTTGTACTCTACCCTAAGTTGAAAGATACTCTAACTATTGCAAAAAGAATTTTCGAAATCGGACTTGTAGTTTCTGAGAAATCCGTGGACAAACCTACATACATACATACATACATACACTCGTGAAATTTGGTAAATTCGTTTAGAAGCCCACATAGACTAACATATATGAATATTACGCATTTTTATTAATATTACATACATACGCGTCGAATACAGAACCTCCTTTTTTGAAGTCGGTTAAAAAGCACTAGTTATCAAACATTAAAAAGACTCGAGTCGCAATCGCAGCGGGTACGGTTGCGGTCACGAACGCTTGCTCACCTTTGGAACGATGATATGCACGATTGTCCAAAATACGTGCAGCTGATGCAGCATATTTTTTTTTTTTCTGGTATGATAGACGCTGTTGGCCGCAGATGGCCATTACAGCTTCACCGGACAATAGGAGGCGAGCGCTTGAAGCGCTCTAGCCTTTACGGCAGAAGTAGCGACGAGCTCAAGGGCACCTTAGGGAGGCACGGCCTCGGCTTGGGCTGTCGCTTAAGAGAGGGCTGAGTTTACCACCGGTTCACAACGCGCCCCCACTGAGAAGAACCGGCAAGAAACTCAGTGGGGTGATGTACGTCTGCGCCACTGGAGCCATCTGATGCAGCGTTTGTGACCGCGATAGTAGGTACACGTGACGATGATGTTAGTCAAACAAATTATTGCTAGTGCAATATCGCTATTATTTGCGGCGGTCCTTAGTACTAGTAGGTACCTTTAATAGTCTATACTAGTACCTACATAAGTAAGTATTGACTGCTAAAAAATCTAAATTGTGAGAGATTAGTGTCCTCGTATTGACGATTAAATATCCGAATTGTGAGAGATTTGTGTCACACACGCAATTTAAAAGAATGTGTGTGTGTGTTGCCAGTGATGACATATGGTACTGAGACGTGGTCCCTAACTGTTGGCCTTTTGGATAACCTCAGAGTCACACAACGAGCTATGCTCGGAGTTTCTTTGCGCGACAGAATCCGGAATGAGGAGATTCGCCGAAGAACCAAACTCACCGACATAGCAGCAGAATTTAAAATAATAATCTACTTTTAAATTAAATAATAATTTAATACATAAAAATCACGTTACTTCATTTTTGTCAGCATATAAGTGTAAGTAGTTTAAAAAAATATTATTAACGTATACAAAATACTGTCATAGATACCGTTGAAAATCACTCGATTAGGCTCTCTATTTCGGTCTGCTTGTTCTTGACGAGGTCTCTGTCGGTGAGGGGTTGTGTATGTGCATCGACGTACACACGCACGCACTTGTTGTGCTCGGAGCTTCGGCGAATGTACGGCGCGGTGGCGCCCCGCAGCTTGTGAAGAGGGAACTTTACTATGCACTGCAGCATGCACCGCTCTGCCACTTTGAAGCTGCCGAGAACAATTGGAGCTATGGTCCAGCAATAATTTTGTAGTTGTTCCTTACTGACTAGGACAATGCAGGCCGATCACCTGATTGCCTGCAAAGTAAGATGAACAAGCATCGAATGGGCATGTAAAAAGTCGGTCCTGCGCCTAACCTCTCCCCGGTCACGTCGGATTGTGAGAGCAAAGGAAGAGAGAAAGAGAGAGAGAGAGACAGTGCACTTGTGTCTACACAAGAAATAATATCTCTCGAGTAGATGGTTGATCTTATGAAAAATTTGGCCGCTGTGGTCATATCTATAGGTCTTGTTCCGGAGTAAGATGCTTGGTCGGAAGGAATTGCCTGGTTTAGGGCCTTACAGGCGACGACCAGGAATGCGATTGTCTATGGGCAGGCGTAACATTTACCATCAGACGTCTTGACTAAGGTAATTTAAACTACATCACCGTAACCTAGACAATCAGCCCCAGAAAAATTTGTTGATCGACCAACATCACTATACAACATGAAATAACACCGTCCGTAGTTTTCAAGCCACCAATCGCCTGTCTTCCATATCATTTATCAGAAGTAATTATAGCTATGAGTATTTAAAAGAAGGTAAGAAGGAAAAGTTAGTAGAGGATTTAAAGAAAACTGACTCGTAAGGGTTGATGCAGTCCATGCGTAGAACGTTGTATCCCTGGTCTTGCGCTATGTCCTTGCTTTTTTCCGCCATCATAACAGCGAGGCCCTGTCGCCGATATTCAGGCAGTACTGTCAGCATTTTTATCTGAAATAAATAGTTTACATATCTAAGATACCTTCGCATTTACTCTGCTGACAGGACCAGAGTGCCTAAAGCCAGCATCCAGCTTAATTTTTACAGTCACTTGTCACTTTACAACACTTCATGACGAGACGAATGAGTCGTTTGCCTGTTGGACGTGCGTTCCATCCGCCCATGGGTAATGGTATGAACCAAAGCTGGTCACATGATCGAGACGTTATTTTTTTGAACCAGCAATTAATTCAGCAGCTTCTGTTCTTCACACCAGAAAACAGTTATGTGTGCTTTGCACCAGAATATCATGCACTCCACTGCTAGCTAGACGGTCAAAAGGAGGCTCCTACGGAGACCTGGTGTCTTTGTAGAGGCGGAGACCGGGTGATGTGAGATTTTTACCCAGTTAAACTCCTACGGTACCTACACCTGATCGACATTATAGAGAGTTGAGTGTCTATGCATTTTATTCGGACCTCGCAACGCTGGCTGGGCGCTCGCACGGTCTACTCTGCGATGTTGCCCACCTCGGATGAGTCAAGGACCTACATCCTAGTAAAATATACCCATCGATATACTATACTATAGATTTGCTGTCACGACCCGAAAAGTGGTCACGAAAATAAGAGCTACCGAGACGGCTATCGCTCTATTTCAAATTAGTACGAGCCGACAACAGCTAGCGTAAGACGTGTCAAAATGTCTTATTGCGCGTTGAAAAACTGTCCAAATACTCGTCGCAACACTAAAATTACAGGTGGAATATTTTTTTTTCGGTTAGTAATTTTATTACTACTAGTTTAAATACAAAATATAAGTAAGATATCACTAAAATCCGAAATAACAATTATTTATTTGACATTTTCTCCGCTAGTAGTTCGCCATATGCCAAGCCACAGGCTGACAAAATTATTTTTGCTGATAGAGAGTGTCACTACCGTCTATGCAAAACTGTCAAACTACACGTAACTACCACAATAAAAAAGTTAGTTCTCATTTACGCCACCAGCATACATAAGTTGGTAAATCAGTACACGAGCGTTACGTAGTTCTCGAACAAAGAATGCATGGAGTTTCATTGTGCAATTTTTTTCACAACTGCGTAAAATAGAAAAAGTGATGATGAGATGTGTGTAAGTTTGTATTATTATACTATTAGAAACCCTAAATAAGATTATTTAAAAAAAGAGAATCTGTCTAGAAACCATTGTCACTGGACCACCTTAGTAAAATAAAAACTGAACATACCACTGAAGAATTATTACCACACTCCTGCAGCAGGAATACATTGTAATCACCATGACGCAGCAACTTCACTGAGACTTCCGCACTGTACGAGATCTGAGAAACGAATGACTGCGGTACCGCTAGAGCAGTGACTTACATACGCATTCGCTGAGCGCGTTCAGCTATCCTACCCACAATTTATTTTATATCGGTTTTGGAGTCTAACAATACCATCATTTGAAAACACGTTGGTCTAATGGTTAACCATCCTGGCCTCTATCCAATAGGTTGTGGGTCAGATTGCCACTTTTACTCTGGGTGTCATTTATTTAGATAAGTATGTATTTTCAAAAAAGTATATACGTATTTATATTAGGTGTCTGGTTACCATAGTACAGACTCTGGACAGTTTTGGATTACACGGCAGTGTGTCCTCAAATATTATTATTACTTTACAACAAGAACGTGGTTGCTCCGTGTATTAATATTATGTGTATCACTATACTTTTTAAAAGAACGGTTTTTTTAACATTAACTAAATTAGTAGTTTAATATGATGAATGAGAAATAGTCTCAATGATACACAATATTTTTTTTTATTTTATGTTTTTTTATTGTTTCATTTTTTGTAGATTCCCTAGTAATCCATTTCGATGTGCTGAATGGGTTTCAATAGTCGCTAAAGAAAGAGGAGATGAATTGTATAAACCTCACGCATTTTCGTCAATTTGCTCATTACATTTTGATGAATCAAATATTAAAATTAAAAATTATGGGCAAAAGAAAAATTATGGTTCCACAAACTAGTGGATTTACGAGATATGAATGGCTTATTTTATTGTGCAAATGATGTATTTGACATTTGCATGAACACTGAACGCGTTATACGCAACTGTGTTCGTTTAAGTGGTGGTAAAAATATACACAAGAAATATGACAAAATATCTGTTGCAGTTTTAAAATTATATATTAATAAAGATGTTTTTGTCGGAGAAAATGAGCATAACCATAACATTGATTTACTGGGATTAGTTGTAGAAAAATTCATCTATGTAAGACTGCATTATGTTTGTAAAAAAGAAACCGCTCAGACAAAAAATTATTCAAAAAGACAGATTTATAATAAATTAAATTTGTTTAAAGGTAATTAACATTTATTTTTTCAGACAACTGATACTAATACTTATATAATTTTTTTTTGTAAATCCATACTTAAATAGATAAATAACACCCAGACACTTGGTGGGAATCGAACCCACGACCCATCGGTTAGCAACCAGGGTGTCTAACCACTAGACCAACGGACCCGTCAATTAAATATAATTTTAAACTATAATGTCAAATACATTGTCACTAAACTTGATTAATTATTAATGTTCAGTGTAGATAAATTAGACTTAAAATAAAATAAAAACTTGAAAGCGTTAAATATGCCATGTTTAGTACCGACTTCAATACTATTGTCATTATTTAACGCTTTTTGTAACATTTGTAACGCTTTTTGTAAAATTGTACCTAACGAAACCTAATTAATTTAGGTCTATGCATAATAAAGAATTTTGAATTTATATGTATGTCTTATTTCATCCAGTCGTTCTCTTGACCAACATGCGTATCAAATGAAGCGTCTTCGCTTCATTTGATACTCATGTTAATCCGTTGGCGGTCGACGCGTCATAGCGCTTATGCGATCGGAATCATCGGCCGTTGAGAGCTTAATGTTGTAACAAAGAAATGCAGATATACTACTAGAAAGGCATAACAATCATTCTGGAGAAGTTGGGTACAAAGTAATGCTTTCTTTTATGGCTAGCATAACATTATACGTAACTTACCATATATTTATATTACGGTTATTCTGGAAAAAATAAACGTAAGCAACTCCATACCTTTCCTTAGCTTACTGTACGTCTAAGCGTTCAAAAACAATGGAACTCAATGGAAGCACACAACTCTCAGCTCCAAAACTGTGTAAGTGCCGAATTGTCTGCAATTATTATTGAACCTTATTTTATAGTACGTAAGTTATCTTTTTATATGAACATATTATTGTTTTGCGTGTACGTGTATAGTTGTGTAAGTATATGTAACCGCGACCACATTTTCGATGTCATTTTGTTCGTGACAGCTAATCTAGTTAGTATAGTATATCGATGAATATACCTATAAAACAGTATGCTATTTTGCTTCAATAAGGTATCTGTCACAAAATACGTAGAGATTACAATAATGACAATAAATTTAATTATGCAAGAATCAAATATTCAGTAAGTAGGTAGCTACTAAAAACACCAAGTATAGTTTTACCTCGAAAATCTTTTCCTCATTGAACACTTCCCAAAGATTCGGCGTCTCCAACAGTTTCGCCGTGAAGTATAGAAAGTCCTTAGTGTTAGGATCCTGTTTGTGGACATAATATTCTATAAAGTACCTACATTTATCTTATGTTGTATTAACAAGTATATTTATTTCACAGAAACCCGTAGCATACTAAGTAACATACAATTGGAAGCTTCGCCTAGCCTTTTTAAAGATTCCAAAAAGGTAAGGTAATTTTTGCCAAAAGGTGTAGGCTAACTTAGGTTCGTGGTATTTTTTTTTGTAGTAAAACGGTTTTCAAGAAACCAGCTGTCTGCATTTTCAGTAAAGTGGTTAAGAGAGCTAGGGGACATCAGAGTAGGAAAGACCCACTCACAATTGAAGTACTTAGTCCGATACAGAAAATCCCCTTACAGAAAATCGCAGCCAAATGCCATCTTCAAGACCTTTGTATTTCTGCGTTGATCAAGATTGGAAGTGTTAGAGTTGATGGGCTAAGGGAACCAGTTTGTATTTTTTTTAATATTTACAGTCCACTAATATATAGCATAGCCCTTTCCCGAGGTACGCCACAGAACCTGATCTTCGGCTAACTTATTTTCCAGTCAGTGCTTACGGTAGCGACCGTATAATGTCATCCTACGCTATGTTCTCCGATTCGTAGTCTCCACTTCAGTAAGTACCTACTTATCTACTTCAAAGATGATCGGTTCCCACCGGTTAAACTTCACTCGGCTAGTCCATCGACCTATGTCGTACACTAGTTCTGTCATGTAGTTACCTTTTTTGGCGGTTACCTGTCTGTAAAACGCAAAATTCCTCATATTCTTGGGCTCAGCAGGACTGCTCGCATAGTTGACACATACACCAGCCACATTGCCACTTTCTGTGTTCACGAACAGCGAGTTACCTGAGGTAGGTAATCATTTCCCATTAGTAACGCAAAATACAACTACGTGGTAGGGTACTTGTTGTGCTAGAGGTCGTCCAGGGGACCTACCTGCAGCTGATATGGCAGTGTCAAAGTAATCTTAACGTGGGAAAGAGACGCAGATATAAGCAGTTTATAACTCCATTTCTTTCTCTCGCGGATATAAGATTACGAGGTGTTGATAGACCCTCAGGTAGGTTCCATATCACATATCCTACTGCTAACCTACTCTACTAAATATCCCAGCTACTAAATGTATTTATCGACAAAATTCTTTCGTCATTCGAGTTAGCAGGTCATTCAACGCTGTCGCACCAGATATAGACATTGATCTTTTTACTGCTAGTGTTTCAAAACTTAAAAGAGATCTTAGTAATCGTTTTTTCTTATAACTTTTCATTTAATTCTGTCATAAAATGTGCCGTATCGCTTTCTATCTGTCTACCTATTTCTGTCACTTTTTATACTTTTTATTTATATGTGAAAACTGTTATTGCCCATCCAGTATGTTTACTTCTTATATAAGTATATTAATGTATGTTAGCTGTTAGTTTTCTAGATTAATAAAATAAGCGATGTGTAAACATTGATGTGTTCCGTTGTGAAAGGCGCTGTTGCTAGCGCAATTATAGGAATCAAGCATCGATATACCTCAAGATACTTAATGAATGAGTAATGTCTTGCGTGTGTGACGACCGTGACGGGACGTGCAGTCAATGTCGGTTACCAACCGGCTTACCGGTTCATCATCTTCATCAATCATAATAAAAGACTATCAGGTGCATATCAGTCAGACAGTAATCCTGCGGAAAGAAACGACTTGTGCAGTTGCTCCTTACGAAAATAATACTGCTAATAGGGTGGTAGGACCCCAGTCCTACCATCCTATTAGCAGTATTAGCAGGCCCGGGTTAGGGATTAGGACAGGACACGAGGGTCATGTGATTATCTGGATATCAAGACGATCCATGCCTTGGTCCTGCGCCGGATATCTCTCCGATCGTGTCAGTCATACATCCTTTCCGATTGTGAGAGTAGGTGAAAAAAGAGAGTCTTCGCAAACAATTGTGCAATGTGAGAGTAAGTAAAGAAAGAAAAAGTACATCTCTCTGCGCAAACACTTGTGCACTATAATCGTGCTGGCAGTGCATTAGAAATGTTTCCAGAAGCCAGAGTGATCAGCTTTTACGCTACCATTTAAAAGAGCTATATACGCGTCATTGCTCTACATATTTCAGGCCAGCCGCAACAGTCATCTATAATAGCAATACTAGTTTCAGTTTACTTTCTTGATAGAAAGTGACAGAGCTATAAACTACGTATATTGACGTCTCTACCTCATGGTAAGTAAGATGATAATAATCCTGCTAATAGAGGTGATGGGCCCCTGGCGATGATATTTGGCAGGTTTGTCTTATTCGTTAGGAATCACTAAAAGTTCAGTCATTCAGTCACAAGCATGGATCATATTGGATGCAAAATTTAGAAGAGGCTTACGCCGAAGTGGCAACTAATATTTTCTATATAATTTTTATGTAGAAAGTTGCATTATAGTAGAAAATAAAGTCTGTTTTAACACCTAAAGTTAGCTATGAAGCCTTAATAAATAAGTAAGAATAAAATATAGCCCGCGTTGTTAGCTGATCTTCTCGACAATTGGCCGCTGTATCAGTCAAAAGAACATACATAAATACCATTGGACCTTGTAGGGTATCGCACCTTGTTTGAGTAAACTGATCAGGTATTCGTCAAGTGCGCGGTCGTTGCTGATGTCCATGTTGCGCGCGCGTACCAGCACGTGCTCAGGGAGGTAGAACTTCTTCACGATATCTAACGCTATCTCATGGTGCTCACTCGTGACTGGCGTCACGGTATATGTGTCCAGCTGAAACAATGTACATCTTCACTAAGTACCTACTTAATATAAAACAAAGTCGCATCCCGCTCTGTCTGTCTGTCCCTTTGTATGCTTAGATCTTTAAAGTTACGCTACGGATTTTGATGATACGGATAGAGCGATTCAAGAGGAAGGTTTCAATGTATAATACATGCAAAATATAGTAGAGAAACACTGATAATTTTAGAGGTTTCTAATGTGATGTCGTAAATAAACATATATTTTTTGCGCGTACATACATTGCGAACGCTGGCTGAACCCTACGAGATACACATACAGTACTACCTAACATTGATTGTTTTTATATTTATCTATGCACTCGAGGCAGATGACGACCTCAGGTGACGACGCGGTGTAGTGTAGGCCTTGCGTCGGTGCACTTGAGGGATGAGCTACTCACTTATTAGAGGACTCTAAATACGGCAGAAAGATTTAAAAAGTATAGTCACCTTTTCAGGCTGTATCAAATCCTTTATACCAAACACGCTGTGGCATTTTTTTATTTGCGTCCTTATTATTTTCCTATACAACACGGACAGTGGTAATTTAGTTAATATTGATGGACGCATAACTGAAAATTTAATAAGAGTTTTTCTATACGTTTTATACCTTAAAGTACTTAAAATGATTTTGATAGATTTTGAAAATGTATATTGATTGACAATGATTGATATATACAAAGAGGTACTACATTTTAGAAAAAGAAAAAACTTTTTTTTTACCTAAAGTGGCTAGCACTTTCCTTTTTGGCAATCTAGCGATGCGGTAACAGCTCAGTGGGCGAGCGCTTGCCTTGGAAACAAGGTCAGGTTCGAACCCCGGCTCGCACCTCTGATTTCTTCAATGAATCATGTGCGAATCGTCTTTGTGCGATTGTACTAGCTTTCGGTGAAGGAAAACATCGTGAGGAAACCTGCATGTCTGAGAAAGCCTATATAACTAGGTCTCGAAAGACGTGTGAAGTCAGCCAACCCGCACTTGGCCAGCGTGGTGGACTATGGCCTAAGCCCCCTCATCTTGAGGGGAGGCCCGTGCCCAGCAGTGGGACATAAACAAGGGCTGGTATTATAAAGTGGCTAGCAAAGAGTCTTACACCCAAGCACGCAGTGCAGCGACGAGCAAGATAAACACTCAGATACCCTGAGGATAAACACAATCTCTTTTTTTTGTGCGGGGGATACTTTCAAAGGTCCCGAGTCCCTGTGGGGCTCGATTCTTACCCACTAAATCCCCCGCGGCTTTCGGATCGGCACATGAGGGGACCAGTGCCTTGCCTTTGAGCCCGCCGCCGGGAGGCACATTGTAGCTCCCCGGGAATCAGGTCACGGTGCTCGTCGGAGTCGCCGCAGTACTCGATGGACGTCATAGGGCCCACGCCCCAAATTTCCAGCGACTTCGTAGGAAGATAACACAACATACTATCGCCGAGCGATCCTAAAGGGAGGATCCTCCGACCGAGTGAGGTGTGATGCTCGGCCAGGTTGTTGGGATGTTGTATATATACTGAATGTACTTCGAAACTTCGCTTGCGCAATTCAGGAACATCTTTATTTTGTATTCTCATATGTAGTAGTAGGTTGCTACAATACTATATTATGAACGTTTTAATTTGTAATGACCAGTGTAAAATTTCAAGACCACAAATTCAACTGTCTTGAAAATTTATTCATCATCATCATCAGCAGCCGAAACCACTGCTGAACCACAGGCCTCCCCGTTAGCAGGGAGGGATTGCCATAATCCCCGCGGGGAATCCCCGCGCTTGGTAGGGGTCGCAGGTGGTATAGGTGGTAAGTAATCTGATACAAGCATACTGCTGCACATCCTTTTGTTTTTCCTTAGTCACCTCATATGGACACTCAACGGGAAGAGACGAAAGGGTGCTATTATTACCCGGACACTACACGAATAGATGGTTTTATTAATTCGTGTTAACAGAATTTTACGTTTAGCAACAGTGCCGTAGAACGGAGGAAACAGGAGACTGATTCTAGGTACCCACGATGTAACCACCACTCTACATCACCCAGATTAATAAGTCGACATGGTTTTATCAAGTGTGTACAACCCGTCAATGGAAACCCTACAAATATAAGGCAAAAAGTCTGGATACCTACATCAGCTTTAGGTATGTTTCGCCTTTAGAATATGATCTGCCCCCAGGTTTCAAGGAGCCATGGCCAACTTGGAAAAGTTTAAATATAATGCGATCTCAGGTTGGTTGATGCAAGTACAACCTAAATAAATGGGTAGTACATAATCAGCACCAGTATCAGCAAGTGTGGTGTAGCCCAACTGACCATGTCACATACTAAACTCTGCAGCGTATGCGTGTGCAACTACCTGCACTACGGAGGATTTTTTTTCAGGCTATTGAGCCGATCCAATATAATGTTCTCATGTACACACAATAAGAAGAAGAAGAAACTGCGTCCGGTATAATTACAAAAGAGGCCACCACATACACATTTATATGTCGTAGCCATAGATTTAAGATTTTTTTCACTATAGCAATGTCATTATTACAGGTTAATAATTGACAACGAAATGCAAATCTTATTTGATATTTTAGTTTGACGGTAGAATTGTCATCTTTAACGAGTTGTAATGGATAGCACAAAGATCTAGCGCCTTTATAAGAATCGAAATAGGTGTTGAAAAGGCATTCTATCGTGATATTTCGTAGTAAATAAATCAGGGAGGTGTCGTAGTGAGTTGAATTGTGAGGATCCGAACGAGAGTCAGCGGTCAGCGTCGGGGAGCGGCCGGGGATTGTTCAGAGCTAAGTTCTTTATTCTTTACTATACTTACTAGAAAGTATTGTTTATGCTCCCGTGTGATATTAATGTAGTGCGGACGTGTAGTCCTTGGTACCTAGGTATGTCTTGGTGTATTTATATAAAATAATTTATTTCAAATTACCAAGATTCATCATTTGTTAGTATACACTTAAAATCTATGTTAGTAGGTAATATACAATGGAACAAGTAACTAGACATGGAGGGAGACCCAATGTCTCAACAGAGGACAGTCGAACCTGTCTGCCCAAACCTTTAGAATACTGTTGGAACAGGTTCGGACACGGCCCTTCGGAGTCGCTGGACGCTCGGGGTGTGGGCCCCTTGAGCGTCCATTGAGTACGGCGGCGACTCCGAGGAGGACGGCGGCGGGGTTGCGACCCCCGTCCCCGTGAGCACCGTGACAGGTTCCCGGGGGGCTACAATGCGCCCCCCGGCGGCGGGCTCAAAGGCAAGGCACTGAGGGGCCCCTGGTGCAGATCCCACCGGAGAGCCCTGGGGTTCCCCCTCTCATGTGCCGATGCGACAGCCGCGGGGGTTTTAGTGGGTAAGAATCCCACATACCCCGGTCGAGCCCCACAGCTCCCGGGGATCTTTCGAAGATTTCCCCCGCGTCAAAAAAAAAAAAAAAATTAAGCTTCGGACACGGTGTAGCATCGAGGCAGCCCTTTTTCTAAGGATGGCATGAAAGCCATCCGTGCGTGCTTCGGCAAACATACCTGACGCGCTACAGTATCTTGGCAGTCCCAACAGCATTCTAAACATATTATTATATTGAACACGAAGGGCATTGAGTGTTCCCTGAGTACAGTCGACCCACAGGCTGCACGTGTAGAATGTCTGGCAATAAGCTTTAAAAAGAGTGATTTTTACTTCCTTGGTACAACGCGCGAACCTACGGGCTAACTATTCCCCCGGACAGCCAATGCCCTTCGTTCCCTCTCAATATCAACATTATCCTTGAGATCCTCCGAGACCCAGTGACCCAAGTACTTATATGAGGAAACTCTATTCAGTAACACACCATTCAGCCACACAGGAGGCACTGTATCCACGCTGATGTATCCACTATATGCTCCACTGTATCCACTATATGTAGATACTCATGAAGGTTGCTGAGTAATGTGAACATACGTTCGTAGATGGTGGAGTCTTACTGGCTTGTGTAGCCTACGTCTGGTTCCTATGCTGTTAGAAGGTCGTGATAGGAAGCTGGTTGGTCAGGGTTGGCTGTGAGGGGAAATGGAGGAGGCCAATCGTTAGGTAGGTAGGGCTTCAATGCCCTTCTCCAATCCGTATCTGATTGTTACCCTCGTGAGGCAAGGTTCATTCGAGTAAGGCTTTGTTAAAGAGGTACTAGGAGTGTGTCGCGTATTGGAGAGTTGAGGTACGGTGTTAGGCTGTCAGTGTCGTTGCTGTTTCATTATTCTTAATTAGTGCTATGTAAGTAGTAGCAGATATTAGATAGACGATATTTCCTCCTTTTTTTAGCGACATATATAAGTTCCTTGTCCTACAATTTAGACCTACCTTGAATATGTAAGTAGGTATATACAATTAATCAAGCCTCCGTGGCGAAGCGAGAAAAAGCTCAAACTCAAACTCAAAAATGTTTATTTCAAATAGGCTTAACGCTAGCACTTTTGAATGGTCATTTTTTAAAAGCTACCACCGGACAACGCGGCCTCAACTGAGAAGATCCGGCAAGAAACTCAGCGGGCTTGTCATTTTTTCACTTTTTTTTAAACATTGTTTTGTTACAAATGAATCAACATTAGCGATATTGTGTCTTGCCGTTCGAAACATAAAGCAAGGGAGAAAAGAAGAAAACAATAAATTACGACAAAAATTTCAACAAACCAAAAGGCCAAAGGGATAGTAGTCGGACCAGTCCCCCCAAGCAGCACCCGCGCACGAGTTGACTCGAGCAGCAGCCATCACTCCCCTCAACCATATCAGAGGGAAGGGGGTGACCCGCCTTGCAATTCGCTTTGCAAAGCTCGCTTTGCAAAGCGAGCTTTGCAGACCGGAAGTCGCGGGTTTAAATCCTGGTGGGAGCAACAGCAATGTGTGTTGTTGTTTCTTACTGGTTAGGACAATATAGTTCGATCACCTGGTTGAAAAGTAAGATGATCCATTCGTCGAATGGGCATGTAAAGAGTCAGTTCTGCGCCTTAACTCTCTCCGGTCGTGCTGGTCTTCTGTCCCATTGGACTTACACATCGGATTGTGAGAGTAAACGTAGAGGGTGCACTTTTGTCTGCGCTATAATATCTCTAGCGAATAGATGGCTTATCTTGTGAAAAATTGGCTGTGATTGAACAGTTCTAGCGTCTGCAGCTACATATAACTACACCCGTAATATCATAGCTATCGAACTCGACTTCAAATACTCTTAATCGCTTTTTACGAATACCCGTCAGAATGATAGTCTAAAAAGCTAATACGGAGGTCTAAAATGTCATGTAAATTATACCTAATAATAATAATAATAATATCTTGGGACAATCCACACACGGTCATCCGATCCCAAACTAGGCAGAGCGTGTACTATGGAAACCAGACAACTGATACTAATACTTATATACTTTTTTTTTGTAAATACATACTTAAATAGATAAACAACACCCAGACACTAGGCGGGAATCGAACCCACGACCCATCGGTTAGCAGGCAGGGTGTCTGACCACTAGACCAACGGGCCCGTCAAACCTGCCGAGAAAGAAGACTATACAATACCATCTGACTATCCTGACTATTTAGGAGTCCTGGGAACACCTTGGACGGGAGTCCTGGGTGTCCCAGCCACGGAACTCAGCCTGGCCCGGGCCTGGTGGAAATCCAGTCAGGAGGTTGGGACTAGATATTGTCGGCACTGCACTGGTACCAACAATATCTAGCCTCTCTCTTCTAGTCCCTTTAGTCACTAGAGGGACTAGAGTATAGTTATATAAACGATATCAACAAACAGGTAATGTAAGTACGTAGCACTTCGTAAAAAGGTGTTATATGAACATACTAATTGTTTTCAAAGGAATTTTCCATTAATTTTTATCTTTCCTCTCCATAAACGCATAATTGTTTCGCAAACCGTTAAACGTATGCTGTGACAGTTAACGAATCCAATCCGATGTTAATATTTAGAAGAATGTTAATATGTGGATACCGGTAGTTATTACAATGCTATGTAAGTGTTATACAATGTTATAAGGATATCTTTCTCAATAACTATTTGCTAGGCGGTTCCTTGTACGAGGGACCGTGTCGCCAATCTGTGGTGTCGCGCTGAAATGGTTGTTCCCACCCCGAGGGCCTACAGGGCCCTTGGACTTCCATTACGGCGGCGACTCCGAACTCACGAGGACAGCGGCAGGGTTGCGACCTCCGTCTCCGTGAGTCTGGTTCCCGGGTGGCTATAATGCGCTCCTCGGCGGTAGGCTTGAAGCCAATGCACTGAGAGATTCCTGGTTCTGATCCCACCGGAGGGCCCAGGTCCCTACTTCCATGTGCCGATGCGACAGCCGCGGGGTTTCAGTGGGTACGAATCCCACTTACCGCACACCCCACAGGTCGCGGAGACTTATCGAAACTTTCCCCGGCGAAAAAAGTTAGGTACTTAAATGGTATCTCCATTTCAATGTCAGACATTTCTTTTAGATTATCTATACTGCGATTACCAAGACGCCTGCCAAGTGCGGGGATTATGTCAACTCCTCCCTTTTGAGGGGGAGGCCTTTGTCCAGCAGTAGACATGATTTTGGCTAATGATGACGATATATAAATCTTATAAGAACTACACCTATCTATAGTAAAAAAATAATGCAGCCTGAGTGGGAAAGCTCACCATTGCTCAGAAATTACAGAACCAGCAAAGCGCAAGTGACGCTCCTGGTTTTACTAGCATCCACTGCTGGTATTACTAAAAACTGGCTTAGTGGTATTGTTTTCCTAGTTGGTAGGTTCCATGTGCAAGGAACCGCCAAGCAGCAATTAACATAGCTGTGTTCCAGCGTGAAGAGCTCTCAAGCTGGTGAAACTTGACACACGATACTATTAAATCTAATGTCTTAGGATTGGCAACGCGCTAATGATTCTTCTGGCGTTGCTAGCGTCCATAGGCTGCGGTGACTGCTTACCATCATGCCTTGCCACCTTAGTAGTAAAAATGTCTTTATTTCAAGGTACAATACAAACATTTACAAAACCATGTCAATGTCTTCATCTGATCGACTTGCCACAAAATTTCGAGAAGGTCTCCGACGATGAGACCTACGAAGCAGAGAGTGATGACAATGAAAGTGTCGTCACAGATACGCCACCTATAAAGGACAACGCCAATAACGTGCGAAGGTACTGGCTAGTGAACGAAAACCCAAACCTCAAAGGCAAACACATGCGTAAAACCAACGGATATGAGGACGAGAAAGACCAAAATTTAAAGACCAAAATTTCGACTCTCGTCCAGCAAACGCTGCACGACACTGAAAGAAAAATCAAATCCATACAGTATATAAAGGATATGCATCGAGAGCAGGCGCCATACAGAGCTGGATTTATACTGAGTATGGTGAAGAAGTCGAAAGACGTTCTCAACGAGTTGTTTAACGTCGCTGTGAAGCATAGAGACGATTGGAAGGCGCTGGAACAGATGAAATTGTTCGAAGTAATTGTCCATACAAACGTAGATACGACCAATTTGGTTCGGCAGCTCGTTGAGATTCATATACAGCATTTGAACACGACAGCCGGCGATGACGGCAAGGTAATGCAAAGGAAAAGAGTCGTTTTGCTTTAAGATGTGTCCTTTTTGTTACGTGATGTGTTAAATAAATTTTAAGGTATTCAATTGTTTGGAATATCAAACCTGTATTACGGCTAATTCGGCATCAACATCAATGGCGAATACATCACTCACCTTCGTTTTGCCGACGATATAGTCATTATGGCAGAGTCGCTGGAGGACCTCAATACGATGCTCAGCGACCTCAGTAGCGTTTCCCAACAGGTGGGTCTTAAAATGAACATGGACAAGACGAAGATCATGTCTAATGTCCATGTTGCACCCGTACCGGTAGTTGTTGGGAACGATACTCTCGAAGTTGTTGACCACTACGTATACCTAGGACAAACTGTCCAGTTAGGTCGGTCCAACTTTGACAAAGAGGTAGCCCGAAGAATCCAACTTGGATGGGCAGCGTTCGGGAAACTACGCGATATCTTCTCGTCCAAAATACCGCAGTGCCTGAAGACGAAGGTTTTTAACCAGTGTGTGTTGCCAGTGATGACATATGGTACCGAGACGTGGTCTCTAACGGCTGGCCTTTTAGAAAAGTTCAGAGTCACACAACGAGCCATGGAGAGAGCTATGCTCGGAGTTTCTTTGCGCGAAAGAATCCGAAATGTGGAGATTCGCCGAAGAACTAAGGTGTCCGACATAGCTCTCCCAATCTGCAAGTTGAAGTGGCAATGGGCAGGCCACATCGCTCGAAGAACCGATAAACGTTGGGGAAGAAAGGTTCTCGAGTGGCGACCACGAACCGGAAGACGCAGCGTTGGCAGGCCTCCCACTAGGTGGATAGACGACATTGTGCGCGTCGCAGGTAACCGGTGGATGCAAATAGCCAATTGTCGTTCATTGTGGCGTTCTAAGGGGGAGGCCTATGTTCAGCAGTGGACGTCTTCCGGCTGATGATGATGATGATTACGGCTAATAATTTTGTAGCCTCCGTGGCGCAGTGGGAAGCCGCTTGCTTTGAAAACCGGAGGTGGCGGGTTTGAATCCCGCGGGGAGCAACAACGTTGTGTAGTACCTACCTTATTGGTTAGGATATTGTAACAGATCACCTGATTGTCTGTAACGTAAGATGATCCATGTGTAGTATGGGCATGTAAACACTCGGTGCTGCGCCTGACTTCTTTCCGGTCATGTCTGTCGTCCATCCCATAGGATTGTGAGGGGTAAAGGAAGAGAGAGTGCACTTGTGTCTACGCAAGCACTTGTGCAGTTTACCATCTGCCACATTGATGGCTGATCTTGTGAAAGATTGGCCGCATCGGCCAGAAGGACATTATTACTTCTAATATTCTTTATTATTTCTTATTGCATAATGTACAGTAGGTATTATTGGTATAGACTAGAGCTACATACCTACTACATCTAAAAGTACATTACCCTGTTAGGGTGTCGCAACTAGAGGACACAATATTATAATAATTTTTATAATAGCGTTACATTATTAATAATTTAATTACAATTATAGCTCAGTTATTCTTCTATTACAATATTCATAATATTCTTGGAGACTGTAAAAACCTTTAGCTTCTAGGAAAAGTTTTAATTCTTTGATAAATGCTGCTGTTTCTTCAATTTGGATATTTGGGTAGATGATTATATATTTTAATAGCCATGAAGTATGTACCTGATTTAATATGTGTGATAACCTGCCAGCAAAATGATTACGATTCGACGATTTAATTAATAGTTCGGTTTATAACCGAACTACTTAGCCAGTAGTTCGACTGAAAGTGCTTCCATCGAACTAGTGAGACTGTATTTTCTCACTACCTAGCTCTCACTTGTTTTGTGGGAACGTCTAGAACATCGGCAGTGGCACCTATGTACACTACAGTGGCGGATGTTCTGCCGGCCAAATAACATTATTTAATAAGTTCCTGTGTGAACGGCACTGCACTGTAGCTGGTGAAATTTCAGGACTGAAAAGCCTTAAAAACCTGATTTCGCTGACCATTAGTTCTTACTCGTTTCGTCAATAAGTTAATTAACCATCTAAGGAATTTGAAAAACAAGAAGACGGGCTGCAGCGTCTTTCTATTGGATTACCTACCTATCCTGCGATCCCCAAGACGCCTGCCAAGCGTGGAAATTGTGGCAACCCCTTCATTTAAGGGGGAGGCCTTTGTCCAGCAGTGGACGTTCTTCGGCTGCTGTTGGTGATGAGCGCTTCAGTCCATTCTTTATTAAGCCTACAATGCCACAGATAGACGTGTAGATTAATAAAGAATTCTACATAGATCATTTCTTCGTCTTGCTTATAGCATAGCTCAGCTCATTCACTAAACAATACACACGTACTCATATATTCGAACCGCACATTCTACTGTCTTAAATAATGAGCAGCACGCCACCTTTTCTAGACGCCACAGATAATTACTATTTGTGAGGCGACACACCTGCGCCTTGATGAGGTCGGAGTAGTGCATTAGTTGATGACATCACGCCTCGCTGATGATACACGGCATCAGCTTTTGATACATGCTCTTACCCACGTAGTTTGATGTCTAATGGTTACATACGTACTTGTAAGCATGTGAGATGCATTCCATTTTAAATTATGTGAAAAGGATGCCTAAAATTAGCTAAATATCTAAGAACGTGTTACGTGATGATTACTTTAATGGCTAATGCCCATGTACACACATCAAAAGTGTCTAGGGATCAACATATATTTTTGCAATAACTTTTCTCCTGATTGATATTAATTAAAATTTTCTTTAAGGATTCATCAAATAAAGTGTTTTCGTTTGTCACAGTAACGATAAACCAAGTCACCTTTGCATTAATAAAGAAATTTGCCATTTTCCTAATAAAGGGATTTTTGACATTTGAACCACTAACACAAAAGTTCGAAAAAAAGACTGAAATAACAGTTTTCTTTAAAATTTTATTGGGTAACTTAAACAATTAATAATCCGTGTTTCTACCGCGAACACTAACAACACAAGAACATCGGTTTGGCATACTCAAAATGAGTTCATCCAAATCACGCTGTGGAATGGCCGCCCATGTTCGTTGCAACAACAAAAAAAGGTCTTCTTGCGACTGGATACCCTCCATATTCGGCAGAGCTCTTCTCTGTAGCATATCCCATGCATGCTCAATCGGGTTCAAGTCTGGCGACTGAGCAGGCCAGGGCAGGACATTGATGTTAGCTGCGGCGAGAGTCTGTCTTACAACTCTTGCGGTGTGCGGTCGTGCATTATCATGCATTAACTGAAATAAGGGACCGATTTGCACTTGTAGAGGAACGATGACGTCTGATACAATCGTCTCAGCATAAATTTGAGCGTTGAGGTTGCCTCTGATCCAAATCAACTCAGTTCTTCCGCCGATCCAAATACCCGCCCATACCATGATGGTTCCACCACTATAAGGATGGACTTCCTGGCAGGATTTTAATCGCTGTTGGCGTCCAGGGGTTCTCCAGTGTCGTATACGTCTTGTATCCGGTCTCATACCAAAACGAGACTCATCAGAAAAGCACACGAAACGCCATTGTTCTTCTGCCCAATTTCTGTGTTCAAGAGCCCATTGATATCGAATCCTACGATTGTGCATTGCTATAGGTGGTACCCGTAGCGGTCTTCGGGAATGAAGGTTCACTTCATGCAAGCGGTTTCTGACTGTTTGGTCGCTAATTAAGTTCCCTGAAGAGTGATGAAGCCTCACGGCTAACATCATGGCAGTTATTGTTGGAGCTCTTCGAGTTAAGATTTGAATATATCGGTCTTGTCTCCGTGTGGTGCAGCGATACCGTCCTCCATGGCGCTCAGCCACGGTACCAGTGCTTCGGTAACGTGTCCAAAGTCGACTGATAACACTCTGACTTGTATTCAGAGCTAAAGCCACAGTACGTTGCCGGGAACCAGCTTCTATCATTCCCATGGCTCTGAGCATTTCTTCCCTGCTTAAATGACGTCGCCGCTCCATAATAACGTTGGTTTTAATCAGTAGTAGGGAAACAGTAGCACTAATAATGTCTTCAATGCGTTGTATGTTTTTATAGGGAAAATATTGACAGCTGATTTTCATCTTTTACTCGAATTTGATTCACAGTTCCTGATTCAAATTATGAAATGCACCAAAAAGGATCCATATAAATTTATAAAATCATAAATTTATTACAAAGCCACATCTCAATCTCAAGAAATCCGCTTAAAAATGCTTGATCCCTAGACACTTTTGATGTGTGTAGTTTGTCGTCTAGTGGCTACAGACGTACATGTGAGATGTATTCTATTTTAAGTTATGTGAAAAAGATGCCTAAAATTAGCTAAATATCTAAGAACGTGATGCTAGTACTTATTACTTCAATGGCTAATGGCTACTGCTCCGGTCTCATCGTAGTGAAAAATAATTCTATATTTATGGTCTCATCATGCATTCAAATTTATTCTACAAAGAGAATTTAATATGATATAAACATGTAGTTAACATGTTATTTACCAAAAGTCATTCTAATGAAATTTTGAATAACATTTTTATTTGTCAATTTTAAGGTACGCGTCCATTGGCCGGCGCCGGACGCACCGCACGCACGGCACGCAACGGATTTTAGTTTGCTTTCTATGATTTTGACGGCCCGCATCGGAAAATGCCGGCGCGGATAATGGACGCGGCGCTATGTAAAATCATACAAAGCAAACTAAAATCCGCTGCGTGTCGTGCGTGCGGTGCGTCCGGCGTCGGCCAATGGACGCGCACCTTTAAAAGTATGTTTTCTAATAAGATGGACGTCATTATTAGTGCGCCGACGATGCTGGCGTGTTTGTATAAGTTTAAAACAAAAGAGCATCACAACGGAAAACTAAAATTTTTTGGCTAATGAACAATGGACTCTATGTACCAGCACTGAATAGTTAGATACATTTCGTGCGGACTGAGGGTTGCCCAATTGAAGAGCATGCGGTCAGAATTATTATGAATTTATTATTTTCTTTTATTTACAATAGCAAGTACGCAGGGTCAACTAAACTTTTTTTAGGTTTCTCGGGGAAACCTTCAAAAGGTCCCGGGACCTGTCAACTGGGGTATGTGGGATTATTACATATGAGACGGGAGATCTGGACTCTCCGGTGGGTTCTGCACGAGGAGCCCCTTGATTTTGAGCCCGCTGCCAAAGGGGCGCATTGTGTCCTCCCCGCGGGATACAGACACGGTGCTCACGGGGACGGGGGTCACAGCAACCCCGCAGCCCTTCTCGAAGTCGCTGCTCAACTCAATGGACGTCCTAGGCCCCACACCCCGAACGTCCAGCGACTCTGAAGGAGGGTCAAATATACCTATGGACTCAGTAGTGACATGACTGCAATCGAAGTGGTAGGGTAAAACGTCGCCGCGTCGCCCATGGATGGCCCGATGGTTACTTTCGCAAACACACCTTCCCAAAGTCACTGCACAGTCGCTTGTCACCAGACATGATTTATTAACAGTCGCACCTACAAACGTCAATTATAGTTAATTATCATTAAGCCATTGTTTGAAGTCGGATTATTTCGACACTCGAAGCAAATTAATACGATGATATAACTATCATCTACTCACGTAGATATATCAATTATCTCGTAATTAATAATCAATAATAATGATAACTTGCTCTAAGAGTAGAAATAAGTAGTTAAAAAAAATGACTTAATTTGAATTATTGTACAAGATAATCTATATCTCTATTGACTATCGGAGATAGTCCGATATAAAGAAGTGGGTTAACGAACATTAACTCTAATTGACGTGCGGCAGTAATGTCTATTTAAAAAAGAAAATAGCGGTATTTTTGGAGTATTTTTCAACCCTAAGCAACCTACTTTACGTGAGTACAAGGAGCCTACAGCCGGACAGCAGCGTGGCTAAATTGATCATTGTTTCGGCAGTTTTAGAAATATGAGTATTTCCGACTGGTATCGCACTGGACAGGCATGTATCATAAATGTATACCTGGTCTGTTTAGTAAGGACTATGGTGGAATTTATTAATATCTTTTTTATGTTACTATTGACGCGATTTACGCCTGAGGGTAAGCGACGCGCCTAAAAAGATTCATTGCTCTGCCACTCGTCATCGGAGATATAAGTATTTTTTAAGGTTTCTGAAGTCGGTTAACGTGCTCTTCTTGGAGATACACATTAAGTTTACATGCTGCTGCCTGGTGGCAGATAGACACTGCTGTATGGTACATACCCTTGCGGTCTCTAGACCTACCACCTACTAATTATACGTGTAAGCAACTGTAAACGCGTAAAGCGTGATATCGAGAGTTGTCAAAACTTCGTCCTCGTCGTTTATGCTTTGGAAACTCGTTATATTTTTTTTTGCAACCAGCAGGATGACCCCAAACTACCAATGCTCCAGGCAAATGGAGTCTGGGAGAATGGTATAGAAATTGTCCAAAAAGCAATAAAAAATCTCAGTCATATCCATATGGTTCTGCCAAATAATGCTCTCTACATGATGCGCGTCCGGCACTCGCCGCCCGCCTAAAAATTTATTTACACCGCACAAATGGTTTTGATACATGTATCATATACTTACACTAGCTGACCCACGCTGCTCCGCCTGCGCTATTTTTACGTTAACTAAACTTTTAATAATAGACATTCGCATCGAATACACAACCTCCTTTTTTATAGTCGGTTAAAAACTGGGACCCACTTTTTACTTGCTCTCCGAAGCACGGACCCGTTTAGTTCAAATGGCGTTAAACGGTCACCCATCTATTTAATGACCTTACCTAACGTTGCTTAACCCGATCGATTACAAAACCTTAATAAAAATTCTCTATGAGTGTTCCCTTACTAATATTTATTATATTATAAAGAAAAATTTATAAAATCGAACCAAGCGTATAACCAAGTACCCATTTTGACTTTAATCCCCTCTCCTCTCCCAAAAGAACCGTGCTAGATTACGGGATAAAAAGTATCCTATGTCCTACCTCGTAGTAAGATCTCAAATCATGCCAAGTCTCATTTGAATCCATCCAGTAGTTTTGGCGTGATGCGCAGCCGTGATACAGACAGACAGACAGACAGACAGACAAACAAAAATTTAAAAAATTACCGGAGCGGACCGCGCCATTAAGAGTATTGTTAATATAGATGTGTACGTATGGTTAGACTGTACAAATTCTTGTAAAAAAATAAAGACCCAAAGTCTCATTCCTGATTTAAACACGATACATAATCTTTATCAAATTTATGAATAATGGGTATAATTTATTTGTGTGTCCAATAAAGAATAAAAATAAAGAATAATATGTAATGGTCCTACCTCCTTCAATCACCCAAATAAAATTCATAAAAATTGGTTTCCTCAACCAGAATAGGTGATACAAGCTTGAACGCCCTTCCACGCCTGCATTACCATTTATCTCTAGCACTAGCTCATATTGACAAAAAACAGTGTATAGTGGACTATCTCACGTGTAGAATATTCCACACACATCGTACGAGCCAAGACTTTCGGATGGTGACTACGAAGCGTGAAATCAATAGCAAGATGGAGCTACGAACCACGCAGCGTGACGGAATCTCAAAGAAATTAGATTAAACATAATATTGAACGCAGTGTGGCCAACGCTGATCAGCGGACTGATTCAAGCGCGAAAATAAAATTATGAATTAAAATATCAAAACCTGTACAGCGCGCTACACCGCCTAACTGGCGACTTGGTCAGTTTCTTCCATCCGGCAGAATTCGCGGGGTATCGTGATATTAAACAATAGGACCTCTTAGCAACGTTGGTACGCGGCCCATTGTTTTCGACAGCGAATACGCTGGGATACCCGTGCCTTCATGCATGGACAATAAAAAATATAGATATTGCATCGCCTGAAAACACAAGCAAACTTTCCAAAACAAGGCTCTTATTTCAGCTACATTTTTTATCCTGATATTTCTTACGCTTGTTTTTTTCCAAAATGCAGTGCGTAATAAATCATTGTTTCACTCACTCATTTCATTCATCATCAAGTAATGAGTCTATTTTTTTTTTAATTTAAGTATAGGTATTTACTTAAGTAGATCCTTAGATAAGATAATTTGAATCACTCGTCGTCCATTTATCGTTTTATTTCAAGGTTTGTGTCAGTGATTAGGGCCCTACCAGCTCTTATGGTAGTTTTAAAGTAATCTTACTTGTACGCAGTTTATAGTCATTAGATATTGGTTATGTAAGTAGTTGTACATTCATACATATTATACACGAATTAGGTCGAATAAAATAGTACTATTACTTTATTACTCGTTTCTCAACTAGAAATAGAGCTGTTTATTTATTTTTTCCTTTAGTATTGTATTGTTAGTTTTTTCCTTTAGTATTGTTGTTGTTTAGTATTGTTTAGTGTTGTTGATAATCCACTTTCACTTAAATCTATAAGGTATTTTAATCCATCTAAAACAGATTTTAATTAATTAAATTCATTGTATGCTAACATCACTTGCTTTTCAATGATTTCCAGACAAAGCTCAAAGTGTATTATTTTATAGACAAATCGAAACAGAACGGGATTATTTGATTGCATTAAACAAAGAATGGAATGCAATATTAACTCTTACGAGATGGACATAAGGCCGGTAATGATTTGGACAGCTTCGTGACTTGAAATCTATGAATATTGAAAGTGACTATAATAGGGGATGGAAGGAGGCGTGTCCGTGGCTCGGTGCAAATATAATCATGAACAGAGAAATTATTAGAATTGACATTTTAAAAATTTAAATTTCTATATTTTATTTCTATGCTACAGACGCAAAAACCTGGGGAAAGGAATTAATTTTTTCGCGACAAAATATCAGTAAATGATATGATACTGTCAAAATACTACGTAAGGTTGGACTTCTAGCAGTAAAACTTACTTTGAACGAATTGTTGTGTAAACCAATGGTGAACCAAAATAAATAAAAAACATAAATAAATAATCGAGGAAACAATCAGCCGCAACACTTAACTAAGTCACTACGCTCTTGCGTAGTATCTCTGTTAGTGTTTGTTCAATCCTTGTATGTATATTGATTAGTAAGTAAATATGCACCATCAATTTTTATTTATTCTGGTTAGCCTACACTATGGCTGACCATCCTAGAAATCCTTAATCCTAACCTCTTTGTTGACTTATAAAAAACGAATTTTAATCGGGAAGTTATATTTAAATCAAAATCCTAAACGGCTTTTGATTTGCGTTTAGAAAACGACTTTCTAATCATAGGAGACTCCACACCACCTCTGTGCACTAATCAACGCCGCTTCTCCGTCTGAGGCGCCCTCTGTCACAATGCAGCTATTACATTTGCTCAATAATTGCCGCCCACACAACTCACCCCCGTTATCAACCCCATTATGAGCAATATACCATTATTTACTGCATAATTTACTTATAATAGTAGATTTGTTTATCAAATATTTAGACCCACCTGGTTAAATTGTCGAATCATCTTTAGCAGCAGTTGAAAGACTTCCACTGCTGTAAAAAGACCTCTCCGTTTAAAGGAAATCCCAAGCTTGACAGGCGTCTTGGGGATCGCAATATGTTGGTAGGTAATCTAATAGAAAGACCCTGCTGCCCGTTTTTTGCTTTCCCTTAGTCACCTTCTTTGACACCCAACAGGAGAGCGGAGATGGGTCTGTCAAACAATGTCAATGTAATCTTCCATTACGATTATAGGTGACATCAAATGTAAAGACGTTCGGTGGGTGGTAAGAGCGACCGCAAAGTAAAGCGATCTCGCTGTCGATAACCTAATCAATGTAATCTTCCATTACGATTATAGGTGACGTCAAATGTAAAGACGTGCGGTGGGTGGCAAGAGCGACCGCAAAGTAAAGCGATCTTGCTGTCGATAACCTAATCAAAGTAATCTTCCATTACGATTATAGGTGACGTCAAATATAAAGACGTTCGGTGGGTGGCAAGAGCGACCGCAAAGTAAAGCGATGTCGCTGTCGATAACCTAATCAATGTAATCTTCCATTACGATTATAGGTGACGTCAAATGTAAAGACGTTCGGTGGGTGGCAAGAGCGACCGCAAAGTAAAGCGATCTCGCTGTCGATAACCTAATCACTCATTCGACGTCAACTTAAGTAATAGTAAGGCCTGATGGCGATAATTCCAGGACTACATGACTGTGCCGTGGAAGGATGAAAACAGAAACACGAAGAAAAGTTCGGCTCTAGGGTTCAGCCGAACTTTAGCTGGTTCAGCCGAGCTTATTTTATAGCAATAACCACGAGTGCACAAGTGCCAGCTTCCTTTACTTTTAAAAATCGGACGAAAAACCGACCAGATTGCGAAGAGATCAGGCACAAGACTAACTTATAACATTTCCCTTTGTACATTGATATCTACAACGTATTGTTAAATTTACATGTAACTTTTGGTGTACAATAAAGTGTATTTATTATTATTATTATTATTATTATAACATTTATAATCCAAACCTTGCCTTATTTTACTTCGCAGACAATTAGCTGATCGGCCTGTACTGTTGTAACCATTAAGAAGCTATTGTATGTAAAAAGTTGATGCTCCCCACGGGCTTTGAACCTGCGACCTCCGGTTTTAAAACAAGTGACTCCACGCTTTTTTGGTCCTAGATACAATACTTATATAATAAATTCTAATAAAAATATTTTAGGGTGGCTCAAAATACAGAAATAGAGGAAAGAAAAATAATTGGTTTATTCCTCGTAATCCGATCATCGGACAGAAAGGATTTTTTATTCTGTCAAAATTCCCGTCTGTCCGACTGGCTTCCGCGATCGAACTGTTACCTAGGAAATAAATTTTGTGGAAATATTCCCAGTAGTTATACCGGCTGAATGAGGCAGCTCCAGACGGAATTTCAAAGGGCATCCCACTATGATGGAATTTGATAGATATCATAGCTAACTTAAGTTCATTTAGTACAATAATAATATTCTAGGATAATCTACACACATACATCTAATGTAATCTACATACATTTTTCGTCCGCATCCGATATGGATAACTCGGATAAACTTAATACTTTAAATCACCTTTCTGCATTACCTACACCCGGCCATCCCCTTTTTGTGTTTGATCGATTTACTGAAAGTGATGTTAAGAGGGCCGTTCTATCAATAACTTCAAACGCCATCGGTTGTGATACTTTAAGTCGAAACATGTTGGTGCCCATCCTTGATTTCATTCTTCCTGTCCTTTGTACCATTCTTAACAATTCTATCTTAAGTAGTGTGTTCCCTGCAGTCTGGAGAGATGCTCAAATAATACCTTTACCTAAAATACCAAACCCTAAGTCCTATTCAGAATATCGTCCTATTTCCATCCTTCCCTTTTTATCTAAAGTGTTAGAGCGTCTTGTCCACAGGCAGCTTAGTCTCTATCTCTCTAAAAATAACCTCTTAAATCCTTTCCAATCTGGCTTCCGCCCTGGGCACAGCACGGTACTGCGCTAGTTAAAATTTCAGATGATATACGGTTTGGTATGGAGAACGGTCAGTTAACTGTGCTAACATTGCTAGATTTTAGCAATGCTTTTAATACCGTAAATTTTGATATACTACTTGCTTTACTTCGCTCAATTAACATATCTCCATCAGTAATAGATTGGTTTCGCAGTTATCTGCATGGTCGTCGGCAGCGTGTTCGTCTGGAAGAGTATTTCTCTACCTGGTGTAACACTTCTGCTGGCGTTCCACAAGGCGGCGTTTTATCTCCCTTATTATTTGCAATTTTCATAAACACCATATCTCAGCATCTTACTTCTTCCTACCACATATATGCAGACGATCTTCAAATCTATTCCCAGGCCTCACTTACTAATTTGGATATATATAGCTATAGAAGCTGTAAATCTTGATCTGCGTCGTATTGCTAATTGGAGCAAATCTTATGGACTAAAAGTTAATCCAGTTAAAACACAAGTCATTATTATGGGTTGAAGTGCATTCCGGTGGTTACCGGGCCCGATTTTATAGCCACCAAGAATAGAATAGAATAGGTAGCTCTCGGATGATCTCTAAGGTGAATTACCAGACACTTCCGCAAATTAATTTTGGCGGTATTGCTATTCCTTATAGTGATTCCGTCAAGAATCTTGGTGTTATAATGGACCGGTGTTTTAATTGGGGCCCACAGTTGGATGTCATTAGTCGCAGAATGTTTGCTTCGGCAGCCTCTTTAAAAAGGCTTCGTAATTTTCTACCCACTGCCACTAAAGTTGCGCTTGCACAATCACTTCTTCTCCCTATACTAGATTATGCTGACGTTTGTTATCTGGACGTGACAGAGGATCAATTAAATAAGCTAGAGCGATTGCAAAATTTGTCCATTAGGTTTATATTTGGCTTGCGTAAATTTGACCATATTTCCCAATTCCGTGCAAAACTCAAATGGTTACCCATTCGTCTCCGACGAAATCTTCACATTTTATCTCTTCTCTATAATATATTGTTTAACCCGTCCACCCCCTCTTATCTTAGGGAACGTTTCGATTATTTGTCGAATTCTAGCACCTATAGTCTTAGATCCTCGGAAAACCTTTGTCTTACGATGCCCTTACATAGCAGTTCCTTCTATGACAAATCCTTCACGGTGCAGGCGGTTCGCCTGTGGAATTCCTTGCCCGTTTCTATAAGGCGTGCTTCGTCACTGCCAATTTTCAAAGATCTAGTGAAGAAGTTTTATTTGGCGGAATAAGTTAATCGGTATTTGTGTAATTTTCTTGTTATATTAGTACGTACTGATTTATGTATGTTTATAATAGTATTATTTGATGTATGTTTATATATTATACTCATATGAATATATATTATTATAGTTTACAGCATATGTGTTTTTATGTGTCTTTGTGTTAATGTTACCTATTCATGTCGAGTGCGCGCACCCTCTGCTCTTTGTAACTTCTTTATTTTCCTCTCCATCCAAAGGTTGCCTGGAAGAGATCGTTTTTAGCGATAAGGCCGCCCATTGTTGCATTTTGTATTAATTTGTGTCTTATTATTTTTGTATCTGTTTGTTTGTGCGCAATAAAGAATTGTCTATCTATCTATCTACACACGGTCATCCAATCCCAAACTAGGCAGAGCCTGTAATAGAGAAACCAGACAACTGATACTAATATACTTTTTTTGTAAATACACACTTTAATAGATAAAACCCCAGACACTTGGTGGGAATTGAACCAACGGCCAGGGTGTCTAACCACTAGACCTACAGGCCCGTCATTTGATAGAGATAATTGTACGGTGCAAGCATCGTGCATTACGTTGCGCTGTGTCATCATTTACGCCGAGATGCAGTATTGCAACGATTTCACAGTCAATCCACATTTGTTAGAGGTAATATATTGAATTTAATAAAAACATATTTGAATGGCAGAACTCAAGTAACAGTTATAAACAGACTGTGCGCCAAGACAAAAGTTACACTAGCTCACATGTCATCTATAGAGGAAACTAAATATGGAGTTCCTCAGGGAAGTGTACTAGGACCTCTATTATTTTTAATATATATAAATGATTTGCCAAAATGTAATGATAACCAGACTATCTTATTTGCTGATGACAGCACTTTGATTGTTCCGAGCAGGAGTTTGGAAACATTTAAAAATGATATTGAATTGTCCTTTAAGTCTGTAATGAATTGGTTAAGAATGAATAATTTAATAATGAACTTAGATAAGACTAAAATAATGACATTCTATCAACGCACTAATAATAATTTAAATCTTGACATATCACATACTAATGGAATTATAAATCAAACTAATAATATAAGGTTCTTGGGACTATTTTTGGACAGCAATTTAAATTGGAAATACCATATTGACTCTATATGTAAGAAACTAAATCAATATTCCTATGCATTATACAACCTAACAAAAGTTGCAAATGAGGCTACTGTGTTGGTATCATTCAATGCTTACGTGACTTCAATATTGCGTTTTGGACTAATATATTGGGGAAATTCAGTTGATAAACTTATTGCATTCAAGGCTCAAAAGAAATGTCTACGAGCAATTTGCCAATTAAAAACCACTGACAGTTGTAAGCCATTTTTTAAGAAACTTAATATTTTACCATTACCATGTTTATATATATATGAAGTGGCAATATTTGTTAAAAACAATTTACATTTATTTGAGAAACTTCGTTCAAAAAGACGAAATTTGGACATATCGAATTATCATCATAACACTGTTTTATTTTCAAAGAGTATTTTAGGTATGGCTCCAAGAATTTATAATAAAATACCCAAATGTATTAGAGAGGCGGATGACATAAATGTATTTAAAAAAAACCTATTTATGTTACTGGTGGAAAAGACATATTATACTGTTCAAGAATTTTTAAGTGACAAAATGTAACATTTAATATTATATAATAACATAAATTCTATGCGTCTTTGACATTAACTTTAATTTATAATTATAATAATTTGATATGACATAATTTTTAGTACTTATTCAATTTTTAACTTTTGTACGTCATTTATGACCAAACATAGCGCATATTACTTTAATTTTAAGATCTTGTACACCTATGTTTTACAAATAAATTGTTCTGATTTCTGATTTCTGATTTGACAGCTAATCGGTTCGCGTGTTCTCATAACCATTCAACCATTCCATACCATTTAGGGTTAAGTTCTTATATTAAACCATTTATTCGTACTTAACTCTATCTCTTATTTATATACCATTATAAATACTTCTGTACGGCTACCAGATCGTACATTGTGGTCCTTCGAGCCGGATATGAACCAGCGACCTATGGTTTGATAGCCAATCGGTTCGCGTGTTCTCATAACCATTCAACGATTCCATACCATTTAGGGTTAAGTGCTTATATTAAACCATTTATTCGTACTTAACTCTATCTTTTATTTATACACCATTATAAATACTTCTATACGGCTACCAGATCGTACAATAATTATATAGTGAGGGTCAAAATGTTTACTATGTGTTTACAATGTTAACGACATTACCTGCCGTGCGTATTCGTATGTAGTTAGTAGATTTGCGGTTGTCGCCAACGTGCCGGTGGCCTATTCATTTAATGGACCCGATATTCATGTGTGGTATTCAAAGGAAATTGCTTTTAATAGGTTTAAATGGGTCCTCTTTTTACATTCTGTGTGTTCATTCTGTCTGTTGTGCTGAATTGATTATATAATAAAGGATTCTACAAATACTTTTAAAATATCGTGACATCTACTTAGGGTTTAGAACCAATATTAAGAACTAATTATTTTTTTTATCAAGTTATTGATTGTGTTAGGGCCAAAAATCTAAAATCTTCGAAATTCGCATCGTCACTGTCATTTTTGAAGATTTTTCTATGGCAATGACATTTCTTTTAATAGGTCAATCTAAGATTGTAGATCAAGACATTTTTTGGAGACCATGGGGCCTTGGTCTCATGAGACGCATGGTTTGGTGAAAGAAATTTCATCCAAACTTATCGAAGACTCAGGAGACCGCCTTGCTGGTAGCTTTTTCTGCCAACGTATAAGCTTGGCCATGCCATACAAAGGGGTAATGCCGCCAGTCTTTTAGGTACCCTTCCCTACCAGTGCGGCGACAACTTGGAGGATTTTTTTTACCTAGTTTAAACACTTAACACATTCTGAGATTTCTTATTATGATACGGGCTAGTGATGTCAATATACGTAGTTTGAAGCTCTTATACTTTTTTTTCGAGAAAGTAAGATAATTACAAACGTTATAAACATAGACTTACTAAAAAATACTCTTTTTTTTTTGCGCAGACGATGAACTAAGACCATGCAACATGAAGTCAATTTTGTGGTTTTTATTTATTTTAAATGATTCTTATAACAAAATATGTATTGAAACTAAACATTTAGGTATAGTTTATTTACAACCATGTACATGGTTGTAAATAAACTGATACATTGACTTCATGTTGCATGGTCTTAGTTCATCGCAGCGCAAAAAAAAAGATATTTTTTAGTAAGTCTATGTTTATAACGTTTGTAATTATCTTACTTTCTCGAAAAAAAAGTATAAGAGCTTCAAACTACGTATATTGACATCTCTAGCCCGAGTAGCCCGTATCATAATAAGAAATCTCAAAATGTAAACCAACACGAAATTTATTTTATCTTTCGAATCCCGCTTTTTACAACAAAACGACAAATTTAATGAGAGAGTAGATTAATCAAGTGCTAAATTAAATGGATGCGAAAGATAACTTTGTGTAAAATTTTGCTAAAGCGGACGTGATTTAGCGAAGATGGTACCTATCTATAAAATTGGACTGTATAAAAGTAATTACTCTAGACGACGCCGGTGTCTGATGTGAATTAATTTAAATAAGCAGACCACGCAATTCGCTTTTACGCAGATTTCCAGAAAAAAATGTAACCTAAAGTTTATGTCCGTCAGATATAAACTATAGGTTACATTTTTTTTATATTAATGAAACGATTTTTATGTTTATTAACTAATTGATCTCATCCCCCTCATCTTAAGGGGAGGCCCGTGCCCAGCAGCGGGACATAAACAAGGGCTGGTATTATTATATTATAACTAATTGATGATGATGATTTTAAAGTATTTATTAGAGCAAAAACGACTTTGAACTCGCGCCTCACGCAGAATCACTCAATCTGTTTGCGAAACCCGCTTACATATCCATCCAGGAGTTTTTCAGTTTATCGCGAATAGAGAAACAGGCAAACAATACATATTATTTATTTATTTTGTGTCAACTTAAAATTGCCCATTATGTATTGTTTTCTTTTGGTTCTGTAATTTCATTGTTTAGTCATTTTGGTTTTGTTATTTTTTTTTCTTTATTTATGTTGGCTGGGTGGGCAATGGGTGTGTGTTTGGTGGAGGGTTCGTGGAGTCACCAGGGGTTCCAACGGAAGATCACTGCGGCTTGCGTGCAAGCCGCTTTATGCTGAGTTGGGACCCATTCGTGGCAAACTTAACTTAATTAAGTAATTTATGTTGATTTGTGTTGGCCATGAATAAAGTTTTTTCTTCTTCTTCTTCTTCAAACAGACGCGGCAGAGGACTTTGTTTTATAATATATAGTGAAGTATCAAAAAAAGTTGGTAAGTATTAGAGTATTTGTATTAGTTGCCTGGTTATCATAGTACCAACTCTGCCTAGTCTGGTCAGATGATCGGGTGTGAATTGTTACAGGATTTTCCTTATTATTTTTCCTTACCTATCTTCAATTTAACCACAAACATAGCCACCCGAATCTAAGCCTATCTTTGACGGTGACCGCAACGTGGAGCTTTAATTAAAGGATTGCCCGTTTTTCCGCTCGTTTCGCCGACGTCCGTCCTATGTAGCTAGTGTTGTTACAACGTTCAGAGATTCCTGTTATAGAATAGGTATCTTTGGTAAAAGAAGTGTTTTTTTTTGTCAAATTGTTGTTTAATTATTCTTATTGTAATTAGTTACTTAAACTCATACTAAGTAGGTAGGTATTTTTTAACGACAAATTCCATTCCCACTATTTATCTCTTAATTATATCTTATCTAATATATATATAAGGTTTTCATAATGATTGAATAGTCGTAATAATGCAATTTATAGTTCAAAATGTATATTGGTTAGTTTCAAACAGGTAGCCGAAGAATCCCGATTCTTTGACGATGTTATTTTTCGTGGCATCACTAGCCGATAAGTACGTTCCGTTTCACGTTCACGTCCGTGTATAATTATCCGGATCAAACGGGTTCGAGCCGGATCCGGTTAACATGAGGTGTGCCACTGGTACTGACTTTTATTTTTTAGGATGTGTCCGCATTCCTAACGAAATGAGTTCGAAATACTTTAAAGGGAATTAGGGAATTTAAAGGAGAAGTGTATAAAACGAAATACGGTACGTTTTTTTTTTAATAAATATTTTATTCTAATTTACGATTTTCAACGCCTAGATTCAGGAACCAAATCCATATTACCTACCTACATACAGGTAAACATTATTCAATTATGTACCTTCTCTCTTCAAAATGTCTTCAACAATCATCTATCATGAAAAATATATAAACAGTGTTATAGACTTTCATGACGATATACAATAGGTATATCAACCTCTTCGGAGTCGCTGGACGTTCGGGGTACGGCGGCGACTCCGAGGAGGACGGCGGCGGGGTTGCGACCCCCGTCCCCGTGAGCACCGTGTCAGGTTCCCGGGGAGCTACAATGCGCCCCCGGCGGCGGGCTCAAAAGCAAGGCACTGAGGGGCCCCTGGTGCAGATCCCACCGGAGAGCCCTGGGGTCCCCCCTCTCATGTGCCGATGCGACAGCCGCGGGGGTTTTAGTGGGTAAGAATCCCACATACCCCGGTCGAGCCCCACAGCTCCCGGGGATCTTTGGAAGATTTACCCCGCGTCAAAAAAAAAAAAGGTATCATATCAACCTACTATGAATGATCCTGGCATTAAACCCGTAAGTCGATGTAATAAAAAAAATATTATCAAAAAGTGCAAAAGTTCAATCATAATTTTTGCTGTCCTAATCTTGCACCCACGATATATCGATGCTTGCACCTTCGATACAAAGACTGTGTACAAGATGTGTTCACACGGTTCATAAATAAACATGTAAATATATTTAATTTTATAAGTTATTATGAGAATCGAAAGGGAACTCCCACCGACGATGACGATTATGATTTAACCACGAACCGAAACCACTGAAACAAGTAATTAATGAACATAGACAAGAAAAAACGACATAAAAATAATAATAATACCCTTTTGTGTGTTACTCAACGAATATCTCCGGTATTGTGCGCTCTTTAACAAACTGCATTCGAAATTAAAATTTTTCATTCTGCGCCCTCCCGAGTCCTCCTGCCTCCTCACAGGAGCGGAATCACTTTTGATTATATTCCTTCCCACCGCAACGTAATTGGGATATTCTGTTGGGCACAACAATGGATGCACATTCATTCATTTCAACTGTACGATAACTGTACCTACATCCATTTATTGCTAAGGTTTTGATGTAAAGAAGAACACAGTAATTCTCTTTTAATAAAAACAATTATAAATAAATAGATAAGTAGGTACTTAGGTAAATATAATGATGTGTGTTTTTTAATGAGAGTTAAATAGAAATTAAAAGTATTTATCTAACCTCCAAATCGCAATATTCAAATTTTGAGCTCAAAACGTAGCTACGTTATTTAAAAAAATAAACAGCACCCGTAGCCTTTTCAAGGTAAATTAAGGAAAGGGGTATCACAGTGTAAAGGTGGCAACACCACAAAACAAAGCGTATTTTTCTGCCGTTTCACCTCTCAGCATGTAAATGGTACTTTCAATCTTTTAGAGGAATTAGGCGGCGGACAATGTTGCCGGAGGCGCATCACTGTGGCGCGGCGCGGCAGCGCGTGACGTCATCAACTAATGCACTACACACCACCGATTGTCGCAGGTGAACATTTTGCCGCAAGAAACGAAAAACGCATATAAAGCTATACTGGAAGTGTCTTTCGTAATCTTTTAGGCTAGATTGCCCGCCCGACTTAAATATGCCCTTCGCTGGAACGCGACGTTACAGCGCCAGATGCACAGTTAAGTCGCAAGGGTTATAGAATATTGACAATATTATTTACCGCGTGCGGGCTACCTTAGACTACCCCTGTTTTATGTATTATGTCCAAACTAGCGTGGTTTTCCGAACGTGTTATGTGAGCTTTGTAGTCCCCGTGGCGGAGTCGCGGGTTCAAATCCCGTGGGAGCAACTTTGTCTTAGATTTATTGACTGGGACAATGCAAACCGATCACCTGATTTACTGAGAAGTAAGATGATCCATGCTTCGGATGAACATGTAAAAGGTTGGACAATGCCTGAGCTCTCCGCGGTTGTGTCGGCCTTCTGTCCTATCGAATTGTCAGAATAAAGGAAGAGAGAGCGCCCCTGTGCCTGCGCAAGCACGCGTGTACTATAATATCTCCTCAGTAGTTGGGTGGTCGGATACGGCATGAAGATCATTTTTTTTATGTTAGCTCTCACGGGTGCACAATCTATCTGCTAATGTCAAGTGCATGGTGGTGTCCGCGGCGGAATGTTTTACGGAGAACGCGGCGGGATATGTGATACACTCCGGCAGCCAGCAGGTATTTAGGTATAGCGGATCACGCTGCGTTAGTGATGGGTGGGATGGAAACGAGACCATTAATTGTCATAAACCAGTTTATATAACAGTCTAAAGCTTAGACTAGTTTATACTGTTGACGAAAACTTTAGTACTCGACGTTCACAGACTACTTACGTATTGCACCGAGTTCACCAATAAAGTAGTCTATCATTAAACTAATTTATCGGTGGACTGTAAATCGGTTTATTCGACGAAGACAAAAAACAGTCGAAAAAAGCAGTTTGTTAGTTCAACGCCCACCCTACGCTGCGTTGCTAATTCCACTGTGATATGAGTCCCACACCTTAAGCACATCCTCAGGATATACGGCTCTACCATCAAGAATACAAAACGAAAAGCACCGTAATAGTCTCGTATTAGGTAATTAGGTTTCTCGTCCAAAATACCGCAGTGCCTGAAGACGAAGGTTTTTAACCAGTGTGTGTTGCAAGTGATAACATATGGTACTGAGACGTGGTCTCTAACGGCTGGCCTTTTAGTAAAGTTCAGAGTCACACAACGAGCCATGGAGAGAGCTATGCTCGGAGTTTCTTTGCGCGACAGAATCCGAAATGTGGAGATCCGCTGAAGAACTAAGGTCACCGACATAGCTCTCAGAATCTGCAAGTTGAAGTGGCAATGGGCAGGCCACATCGCTCGAAGAACCGATAACCGCTGGGGAAGAAAGGTTCTCGAGTGGCGACCACGAACCGGAAGACGCGGCGTTGGTAGGCCTCCCACTAGGTGGACAGACGACATTGTGCGCGTCGCAGGTAACCGATGGATGCAAATAGCCAATTGTCGTTCATTGTGGCGTTCTAAGAGGGAGGCCTATGTTCAGCAGTGGACGTCTTCCGGCTGATGATGATGATGAGGTAATTAGGTATCTTGGGGATTGTCGGCTTTGTCTACTTTTCATGTCGACATGAATACCGCAAAAGAGTTTTCATGTCTTATTGGAAACAAAATTTAGTGCAGGCTGCCCTGATTTTACCAGTTGCACCCGTAATATTGAAATACTGTGATCTAGTGATTATTATAATGTTGGCCGATCCGACCACAACGGCCGATCTTTCACAAGAATTCAGCCATCCACGCTAGAGATATTATAGTGGACAAGTAGGTACTTGCGAAGACACAAGTGTGCTCTCTCTTCCTTCTTTCTCACAATCCGATGAGACGGAAGGCCAACACGACCGGGAGTGGTCTGGAGCAGGAACGAGTTTTTATATGACGCATCATACCTACTGGTCGGACCTGCTAATCTAAGTGTTTTTGTAAATCTTTTAAGAAATAAATAAAAAAAAAGAAATTGGATTTCCAACCACCTATACTGCGATCCCTAAGCCGCCAAGCTTGGGGATTATGGCAACCCCTCCCAACTACCCTCTAAACCCTCTAAAACCCCTTTGGCTTTTATTCAGCAGTGGACGTCTTTTGGCTGCTACTGATGATGATGAAGCATCAAATTATTGTCTCTTCCATTGTCCATACATCGACGTTCCGACAGGTACAAGACTGATTACTCCGTCGCAGTTCGCGACACGCACCTCCACTAATTGACGGTGTCATACCGCACCGGGGTGGCTCTCAATGGATACATAGAAAAATGTGTTTGTTCTCTCACTGATGAGAAACTAGACGGCATATTCTTCAGTACTATACTTATTAACAAAACAAATGTGTGAGAAAGAAACGGACGCTTTGAAACGAATTTTATTTTACATCTTTTTTTTTGTTTTCAGGTAAGAAACCTTCATAAGGTAACCGGTCACTAAAACCTCCCCGGTAGCCTATGGACGCTATGGAGAGGCTCTGGAGACTCCGTTCGGACTTCGCCAGAGTCTCTCCGACTCCAGACGCTCACTAAAGTAGGGCCAATTTAAGAGATCACATTTGACACTTCATCAAAATTTAACAACGTTACCTTTTAACGGCGGGCATAAAATCATCATCATATGATGATGATGAATTAGCAGCCGATAGACGTCCACTGCTGAACAAAGGCCTCTCCCTTAGAAGGGTGGGGTTGTCGTAATCCTTACGCTTGGCAGGCTTAAGGATCGCAGTATAGGTGGAAGATAAATCCAAAAGAAAGACGCAGCTGCCCGTCTTCCTGTTCTCGCTTAGTCATCTCTTACGACACCCAACGAGAGGAAAAGGATGCAAGTCTAACCCGGCACCCCAGGGACATAAAATAAATATATTTTTTTCGAGGTTAGAAATGCACAATTGCTTAACTTTTTTCAATTACGATTACATAGGTATTAATTGTAATAATGATAAAAGAAACAGTCAGAACAAAGAAACTGACAGATGCCAAATGTGATCTATTAAATTGGCCCTACATTCGAGCACAACATCATCATCATCATTATCAGCCTACATTAGTCCACTGTTGGACATGAGCCTCCCCCAATACACGCTATTGAGCCCGGTCTTCGGCTCTCCTCATCCAGTCACTGCCAACTGCTTTGCATATAATTATCGTCACCATCTCCATACAGGGCGTCCTGCGCTACGTTTTCCAGTTCGTGGTCTCCACTCCAGAACCAGTCTTCCCCAACGATATCGGCAATCAACGGTTCTACGGCAAAAATTACCAGATTATAGCACATCCCGGGGTTGTTTTATTCAATCTAGTCATAAAACAACCTGCTTGTCTTTGGTGGAATGTAAGCGACACTGTCGTCATTCGAGATCTTAGTTATAAGGTCTTTTCAGCCGGGAAAAGAGATGTTCCAAAATGTATGGACCCTGGGCTAGGACTTTGTACACTATACTCGAAAATAGGGAAACACACATAAAACAGTTTTTAACTATCCATTTACTTTAATTTGGCTTTATTTGCTTGTAAAACTTAAGAATTTTTACATAAATTGCAACACATAACATAAAACTGGCATGGCGGAAAAGTGTCACTGTCATGTGTCATTTTTATTATCAATGGCGTTATAAGTATTTTTATTACAGTACTGTTTGTATTTTTGCTTCTGTTTTCTCATACATCATTTTAATAATTAAAATATCAATGATAATCCACGAATTTATATTTACTTCGTAAAAACTGGATAGATCACTTAAATAAATTAATATCACTAATTTAAACTTTATAAAACATTCTTAAGGTTTGTTTTTCAGTGACACAAGTCGAAGTAGAAAAACGAGCCGAGTGAGATAGCTCAAAAGTAGATGTGTGTCCTTGTCTGCCCCTTTGTCACGTAAGTTGCCAACGCAAAATATGATTCTTTTTTAGTAGTGTTAGGTAGATTTCTTAAAAGTTGATTACATTTGCTTATAAGTTTTTCGTGTAATAAAACATTGAAATATAATACTACTAGGACGGTGAAATGTAATATTATAAATTAGCACACGAACAACATGCAATACTTTTATTAACAACTAGCTGACCCGTGCAGCTCCGCCCGCGCTTTTATTACGTTTTGCTCCCCTTTCCTCCCTCCTCCCTAGATTTATCTCTCTCTCTTATAAAAAAATCTAATTATATGCTCTTTCTCTCCTCTCTCTTTCCCCCTCCCGCTTCGGTTTCCGTAACCCCCCACCCCTTCCTCTCCCTGTTATCCCCTCTCTGAACCCTCTCCCCCTCTCTCTTCTACGAACTTGCTCCTTCTCACTCCCCCCTTACTCCACCTAACTCCCCCGATCACTCACCACATCACCCCCTCCTCGAATCCCCTCTCCCTCTTTCTCCTCTCTTGCACCCTCCTCTCGTTCTATATATCCTCGTCAATCATGGTATCAGCGGCATTAAATATACTTTATGACCTATTCTCAGACCTCCCCGATATGCACACAAAATTTCATACATATCGGTTCACCCATCTATTTAATGACCTTTCCTTATATTGCTTAACCTTAACCTAGTGGCATGAAATATATTTTACGGCCTATTCTCAGACCTACCCGAAATGCACACAAAATTTCAAACAAATCAGTTCACCCATCAATTTAATGACCCGGCCTTATGTTGCTTAACCTTAACCTAGCGGTATGAAATATACTTTATGACCTATACGCAGACCTACCCGATATGCAAAATAAAAATATAATACAAATCGGTTCACCCATCTATTTAATGACCTTACGTAACGTTGCTTAACCTTAACCTACCGGGATAAAAGTATTCTATGTCCGTTTCCTGGTTCTAAGCTACCTCCCCACCAATTTTCAGCCGAATCGGTTAGGCCGTTCTTGAGTTATAAATAGTGTAACTAACACGACTTTCTTTGATATAATAAATAGATTAAAGTTCTATAGTGATTGTATGTTCAATTTCACCGATAGATGGCGCTGTTCATAATGTAAATCACGCTAACATCGTAAATTACTGTCTAATGATATTCGATAATGAAACTTCTAAGCTTTTCGCATCTTTTATTGTTGCGACTGTAATACAATATTTATCTATACACTACCTGGACTTGGGGAGTTTCATCAAAATTTCATGAACAGAAATCTAATGAAAATGTCCTGGGTGTACCGGACCGGCTTATCCCTTACAAAAATTGACCCTTCGCCAATGCCATATCTTATGCAAACTAAATGTCTGCTCATTCCCTATTGTATATAGCGTAATAATACATATCTTAATGATTAACTGATCAGTCTATAATTACCCTATTCACATACAAAGGAAATTACGTGGTAATATGTGCAAGTAATGTTTCACTGCTTAGCCCCTATGAAACATAGCGTGATGTTTTATATACCAACTTACACCTTGACTTCTACACAACACATCAGTGAAAGTCCTATCAAAATCCATCCACGGGTTTTCAAATGATACCTGGACGAACAGAACGACAGACAGACAGACAGACAGACAGACAGACAATAATTAAAAAAAAAATTGTTTTGGCCTCTATGTCGATAGTATAGTACCCCCACATAGAAATTTTGGAAAAATATTCAATGTACAGAAAAAGTGCTCTTTGAGTTTTATTATAGTACATATATAGAAGATAATATTAGTAACAATTTATCATTATGAAGGTAGCAGCACTGAGCTGTTGTGTGATTGTCGACATTGTCGTAGTAAGTAAACGGGTGTCGCGGTGTACTGTTAGAGTAGGGTGACTATTGTTATGTATGGCGTCGCGTCGGTCGTCCCGGATGGTTTCCATACAAACGTTGGTTAACTCAACCTGAATTGTGGAATGAAATACAGATATCCGGAAGAAAACGATAGGTATTACCACAAATTCAAATAATTTATTGTCTTAATTGTGGTAAGCACAGTAGATCTTATAAGTAATGACTGCGGACCTCCATTAAATTCCATCCAATTATACAATACAAATAATAATTATAATTAGTATTATGTCACCAAAATTACGATTTGAACGCAAAAATCGTCTCATGCGGTGCGCCTCGCAATATTCAGATTGACGGAGGTCACGCAGGAGCACCGATGTGGCACCGCCCGTTGTGACCGGATCCGCCGCCAAAAGACCTTAGAAGTGAGAAAAAGAATCCTTCCACATAGTAATGCGTGACCCCTATTAGACAGAGATACACTACTACTTTCGGACCTCTCATTCGGCTCGTGATCTTTAGTAGACTGCGCTGTCCAGTTATAATACAGGTTCGTGTGATAATCAATTCACTACATACAATACACGCACACAACCAACTGTGACAAGTGTGACAGCAGCAGTAGCTATTGACAGCTGCTCAAGTCAACTCGTGCGCGGGTGCTGCTTGGGGGGACTGGTCCGGCCGCTGTCCTTTTATCCTTTTTTTATTTTATTTTTTTTCTTTTGTAGTCTAGCAGCAAAATTGATTATTACTTTATTTACGTTCTGAAGGCAATTCACTTGAGCTTGTAAATTATTCTTGGTGTGTATCTAACTTAGACGACTTGTGACAAAAGTTGGTAATATGTTAAAGTGCTTTGTGTCTTGCCTGACGAGGCACTGCTTAGCAGCAGAAGGTAAATGTTTAACGTGTGCCACTGTGATTTTGGATCGGTCATGCTCGCCATCGAAAAGTCTTTGCTTGTGGCGGCTTCGTGTGGCGGGTCACCCCCTTCCCTCCAATATGGTTGAGGGGAGTGATGGCTGCTGCTCGAGTCAACTCGTGCGCGGGTGCTGCTTGGGGGGACTGGTCCGACTACTATTCCTTTGGCATTTTAGTTTGTTGTATTTTCGTCGTATTTTTTATTTTATTTGATATTTTGAACGGCAGGACACACTGTCGCTGGTGCTGATCTAATTGTAAAAAGACAAACTTTGTTTTAAAAAAAAATGTGAAAAAATGACAAGCCCGCTGAGTTTCTTGCCGGATCTTCTCAGTTGAGGCCGCGTTGTGATCCGGTGGTAGCTTTTAAAAAAAAAATGACCGTTCAAAAGTGCTAGCGTTAAGCCTATTTGAAATAAAAATTTATGAATTTTGAATTTTTGGCTGGCTGACAGTTGAATTCGACATCAGTGAGACGCCATCTTAGGACGCCATGTTGAATATAGATATAAAATAAATGATAATTATAATTAAAATTACAACAATAATAGTATTAAAATGAAATATTTATATTTTTCCCAGGTTCTATGAATTTTTCTCGATTTTTTGAGTTGGTGTACATATTCATAGCCCAATTTGCAACAACTCCTTTCACCAGATATAGTATAGCGCCCTTCACACTGGAACACAGCTGTTTAGTTGTTGCGAGATTAGAACCAGTAAAGTAGGATGTTTGTCTAATGGTAAGTGCCACGTCAACAGATATATTACTTAGTAAGTAATTCTCCAGCTACCCGTTACAGTCACACTGATCGGAAAACACCGATGCTTAAACGCTGCCACTTTAAGGCAGTATTCAGCTGATACTGTGTGATTGGTACGTAAAAGGATTAAAGGTCCCGCCTGCCCATACTATATGCAGTGGCGTGCACTGGGTTATATGACAAGGTAGGCAAAAACAGACTTCAACCTCATCGGCAGCCAAACGTCCACTGCTGAACAAAGGCCTCTCCCTTAGAAGGGAGGGGTTGCCCTATAGGTAGTAAGATAGTTAAAAAGTAGCAACCTTGTCGCGTCTCGGCAATTTACAATCTTATAGAACACAGCCGTCTTACCTTACAATCTCTTATTTCGGGGATCCTCCCAGTATTGTATACAAATAAAAATATTAAAAGCCTTCTCGATAAATGAATTTCTTTTGTGTACTCACATTAATTTCGGAGCATTTGAACAATTCCGTCGGGCTGGACTTTTCATTTGATTCCCGCCCCGCTCCTCCGCGGCTTCTATAAAATTACATGGAACAAACAATTCGTATCCGACCTGAGCACCAGTTCTCAAACTTTATTTCTACTATAATTTCTACGCGTAACAATAAATGTATACAAGCAGATCGCAAAATGAGATTACAATGGATTATGTCTCATTAAAATTGCTAGAAAGCATACTGTTATTATACAGTTCTTTCATTTAAGAAACTAATTTGGTTTTTAATTTACATACATATTTAATAAAACGTAACTGCTAATAGTGGTTTAACTACAGTATTCAGTTCCATCTACTAGAGTTAGAATATCGTGGATCAAGATCAATTATAGAAATCTAGCGTAATTCCATTGCATTGTTTAATTTTACTGTCTTTACTCCTATAGCCAGCACCTGGCTGAGACGTCAGAATTTGAAAATAGTTGCTGCCCATCAGTTGAGACCTTGGTTGAGATGGCGATGGATGGATCTATTTTCAATTTCTTTTTGTTGCAATTAATTACTGCGATCTTTCTAATACACATACCAAAATGCACAGTTAAAAAATTCTTAAGTTTAGTATAAGTATATTTTAGAGAAAACTTTGAGCGCCAGCGTCCATCCGAATCCGCACTCAGTAAAAATTACAAAATGAAAATTGCGGGCCGACGGCGCTGAATACATTAATATCGAATATTGAATACATTATAATATACAAAAATATCGAATGAAATACTCAAAGCGCGAGCTGAATTGAAATCACTGAATTCCCAGCGAGATTTCGTTACAAATGAGATGTTCGAGAGCTTCATATTGATGTTTATTAATACAATCTGTATTCTGTAGAGTTACTTTCAATTGATATCGAAATATTGGAGTGCTACATTTTCATCTAATCAATCAATTTCTATATTAAAAACTATTTTAATATCACTCGCAAGCGGGATATTTTATATTTAGGTAAGTATACAATTTTATTTTGAGTATATCTTAAAGCTGTCGTTTGTTTAGAATCACTTGGTTCATAAAACTATTGCATAATATAATAGTATATCACACGAGTGTTTGCACTAGATCGCGGCTTATAAATCCGATTTGTAATCTCTTTGGGCGGCAAAATAACGAATAACTGTAGACTTGGCAATATGGTCACGGCTAAAAAAACTAAGGTGTTATATAATAGAAAAAAAGTTACATTAAAGCATCGTTTTGTTCGGGAGACCTAATACTTGAAAAAACTTTTAAATGTTTTAAAGAGGCATGTCATTACAGTGTGTCATTTGAGTAGGTACTTACTAGTTTTGAGTTCATAATTTGAATGTTACGATGCGTGTAGAGAGTGAAAAAAATGTTAAAAATTGGCAATTCATTTTAGATATAAATACTAAATATTTATGTTGGATAAGGTGTTTCCGACTACAAAATGCTTTTTTATATTAAATTAAACTTTATTTAAATTTACAATTGTATTATTTAAGTATAATATTTTTTGTATCGATGTCACGTTGTTGTATTTAATGACCTAAACGCTTGGATCGCATCAAGTATATTGTCAGCCAGTACATCTGGTAACTCCATGTCTATGAAGTGACCCCCGGTCTCTAGTACCGTCGAATTCACCAGGTTGGTGAACTTGTGCTGAAGCAGTTTAGGTGATTGGTAGATGATTTCATCTGATGCGTGTAAGGTCCAAGTTGGAGCCGACGTTGGCATCCTGTGACAAAAAAATAGTTGATAAATATAATGTAGATTATACATAGATACGCATAAATCTTCTGGAAGTTTTTTTTTTTTTTTTATCAAAATCGTTTTGTTTCGACGAAAGTGAGTAAATAGCTGAACGCAGTTTAACAACTTTTATCTTTTACTAGCTGACCCGATTCGAGCAGCTAAAATTTACTTTACGATCTGTTCTCATAGGTATGAGCTACCAAATATATTTATTTATTTATAAATTTATGTACACACAAACATGGTTAGAGAAGTATTAGGAGAATACAGGTACAAAGGCAGAGCTTATTTCTATAGAAATCTCTTCCAGCACGCCCAGGAGAGAAACGGTGAAAGAAAGAGATAGGGCGCAGTGTGTACAAAAATACATATTTAAATAATAAGATGAAAAAATAAAACAGAGCTACAATCAATATAATAAATACATAATTAAATAAAAATAAATACCTATGTATACATATATATATATATATTATATATATAAATAACTAAATGTATACCAATAATATAAACAACTATGAAAGCATTGTATTTATAGGAAAATAGACAGAGACTACAAAACAGAGGAAAGATAGTGCTCTTTAACGCGATTCTTAAATATGGATAAAGATTGACTGCCACGTATATCATGAGGCAAAGAGTTCCACAGTCTAACTGCATGCACGGTGAAGGAGTTAGAGTAGAAGCCAGTGCGATGCTGAGGAACTTTTAAAAGGGTACGAAGATGGGATCTACAAAGAACGTCAGGTGAATAAGCAAAGGAGAAACGTTCTTGTAGATAGGAAGGATTTGGGATTATGTAAAATGTTGTAGAGAAGACAAAGTATGCGAGTGTTCCTACGAAGAGGAATTGGGAGCCACTTGAGCTTCTTGCGAAATTGAGAGACGTGATCATACTTTTTGAGACCGAATATAAAACGTATACATAGATTTTGCAAACGCTCAAGCTTGTTTAGGAGCTCCTCTGTGGCATCCAAATAACAGGCATCAGCGTATTCGATAATGGGTTGAATTAGGGCTTGGGCAAGAGTAATTTTAGTATCTAAGGGCAGGAACTTTTGAAGATGTTTTAAAGAGTGAAAGGAAAAGTGGAACTTTTTGCTAACTTCCGATACATGAGATGACCAGGAAAGATGAGAGTCGAAAATAACACCGAGATTTTGAGCAGTTTCTGTAAAAGCAATGTGTGAGCCATTAAGTAACAAAGGAGGAAGGGCTGATAAAGCTATGCCCCTCCATAACTGTCGGCTACCAATTATCATGGCCTGGGATTTGCTAGGGTTGATAGTGAGGCCAAACGCTTTAGCCCAACGACTAACACACTCAAGATCACGGTGCATGGCGTTGATAGCCTGAACAGCGTCGTCTTTAGAGAAATGATAGTAAAGTTGCAAATCGTCTGCGTAGAGATGGAAATTGGAAGAAATTACGTGGGTAACAGAGTTAATAAAAATTGAAAAAAGCAAAGGAGAGAGAACACCACCCTGGGGGACACCAGCGCTGAGGTCACACCAATCAGAGAAAGACTCTTCATGCCGGACACACTGCGAACGTCCCTGAAGATATGAGTAGAGTATATTTAAAAAATTCCATAATAATCAATTGAAAAATAGTTTTGGAGGAGTTTGACCACAAGCACCGTGACACGTGTGTTAGAGACCTGTGGTGATTTGCGTAGTGTGTAGTAGCGAGTGCGATCTATGCGGAAAGTGTCAGCCTAGACACATCTTGTAACAAAGTTTTAAGTAAAACTTATTAGGTTTTATACTCGCCGAATAGTTTATAAGTCGCGTGACATGGGATTTTTATATTGTACCAGCGATCCGCCCCGGCTTCGCACCGGCAGTGGCGTGCACTGAAAGCAGGCAAAAATATCTGCGAGTTGTTAATGCTTTATGCTATTTGTTCGTGTTCCAGCACAAATATCCTTAAATTAACCAATATTACCGACATATCCATTTACATTAAAAAAAATTACGTTAATTCATGTCCAAACTAAGATTTTTTGAAATTAAGACTTTTTAGAGAAATCCTAGGGTAGGCAAAGTATTTTTGCCAGTATAGAGCCGCTGAATAAACTTATTAATGTTTTCAAATGCAAATTAATATGTCTATAGTATTTGCTTGCATATGGATATTTGAAATAGTATAATAACATACTTAAAATAGGTGAAACAAGCCAAATACTTTTTTTTGCCTACCCTCTGTGCACGCCACTGCGCACCGGTGCAATGTAGATACTAATGTGGGGCAGTGTGGAGTGATTAATAATATTATAAGCGCACAAAAATATGTTTTTTACGACATCACATCACAAATCTTTGAATTGTCCAGCTTTTCTCTATTATAATATGCATGTATACTACACATAAACCTTCCTCTTGAATCACTCTATCACGTTGAAAACTGCGATTTTGTTTTAGTAAAGGTTAAAAGAAGAAGATAGAGGATAGAAGATTTTTTTTTATACAGTGTACTTACTGAAAGATTCCTAAATTATATGTTTTCAGGTTAACCGTCTCAGCATATACTCTCATTGCGGTGGTCATACTCGTGATATTAGGTGCCCAGTACATCATCAAATTATCAATGGTTTGGTTTTTAGTGTAGTACTTGTCCAATGCTCCGTCATCAGTGAGTATGTTGGCCCTGCGGGTAGCCATGGAGACTACCTGAAGAACGTAGACGAGCAAACTGACAGGAGACTCCGAAATAGCTATGCCTGAAAAAATACATTGAAACAAAATTAAATTACACACAACATACAAGACATACATACAAGACACATATCTTCTATACTTATAATAAAACTGTAACAGGTCCAATTCTGTACATTGAAGATATTTTGAAAATTATTTTTGGAGGGCATTCTATAACCGATACTGAGGCCGAAAATGTATTTTTTTTAATTTTTGTCTGTCTGTCTGTATAACGGCTGAGCATCACGCCGAAACTACTGAATGGATTCAAATGAAACTGGGCATGATTTGAGATCTTGCTACGAGGTAGGACATAGGATACTTTTTATCCCGTAATCTAGCACGGTTCTTTCGGGAGAGGGGATTAAAGTCAAAATGGGTACTTGGTTATACGCTTGGTCAGATTTTATCAATTTTTCTTTATAATATAATAAATATTAGTAAGGGAACACTCATAGAGAGCTGTTATCAAGGTTTTGTAATCGATCGGGTTAAGCAACGTTAGATAAGGTCATTAAATAGATGGGTGACCGTTTAACGCCATTTGAACTAAACGGGTCCGTGCTTCAGAGAGCAAGTAAAAAGTAGGTCCCAGTTTTTAACCAACTATAAAAAAGGAGGTTATGTATTCGATGCTAATGTCTGTTATTAAAAGTTTAGTTAACGTAAAAATAGCGCAGGCGGAGCTGCGTGGGTCAGCTAGTAAGACATATAACATGACATATTATGACGAGCTCAGAGCTTAGATTCCTTTAAAACTCAAGTTGCTTCTTACTATCTATCTCTTCAATAAGCCATTTTTTCTATATACCTGTACATGTACTTGTTATATCTACCATCTTTTACTTTTGTTGTAATATGTATTTATTATCTATCTTCTATCTTCTATACTATAATAAAACTCAAAGAGCACTTTTTCTGTACATTGAATATTTTTCCAAAATTTCTATGTGGGGATACTATACTATCGACATAGAGGCCAAAACAATTTTTTTTGGAATTATTGTCTGTCTGTCTGTCTGTCTGTCTGTCTGTCTGTCTGTCGTTCTGTTTGTCCAGGTACCATTTGAAAACCCGTGGATGGATTTTGATAGGACTTTCACTGATGTGTTGTGTAGAAGTCAAGGTATAAATTGGTATATAAAACATCACGCTATGTTTCATAGGGGCTAAGCAGTGAAACATTACTTGCACATATTATCACGTAATTTCCTTTGTATGTGGATAGGGTAATTATAGACTGATCAGTTAATCATTAAGATATGTATTATTACGCTATATACAATAGGGACTGAGCAGACATTTAGTTTGCATAAGATATGGCAGTGGCGAAGGGTCAATTTTTGTAAGGGGTAAGCCGGTCCGGTACACCCAGGACATTTACATTAGATTTCTGTATTGTTCTAAGTACTTTGCTGATAGCAATATCACATTATATCTTTGAAAGGTTAAAATCTGTAAATCCCGAGCGAGTCCAAACTAGATTAGGCGGTGGTTCATGAAATTTTAATAAAACTCCCCAAGTCCAGGTAGTGTATAATAGGTATTGCATTACAATCGCAACAATAAAAGATGCGAAAAACTTAGAACTTTCATTATCGAATATGATATGATTTTACGATGTTAGCGTGATTTACATTATGAACAGCGCCATCTATCGGTGAAATTGAACATACAATCACTAAACAACTAATCTATTTTTAACCGACTTCAAAAAAGGAGGAGGTTCTCAATTCGTCTGTATATGTATATATATTTTTTTTCTATGTATGTTCGCGCATAACTCTGGCAATTATGAACCGATTTGAAAAAAACTTTCTTCCATCCATTCTTTAATCCGTTAATTGGGTCCCATAAAAAAAATATTGCTTAGTATAGCTTAGTAGTTCCTGAAAAAACAAGAATGGTGACTGCGCACTGAGAGCTGCAAGAAAGCCTATATAGATGACGTTTTAGTCGCTCGGACTCGCTCGGTCGGACAAAAATGGTCATAACTCTGGCAAATATTTACCAATTTCAATGATTCTTTTTTTATTCGAAGGAAGAAACCACTGTATTGAATCTGTATGAATTTTATTACAACCGGATAAGAACTTCCTGGAGGACCATGAACGATGTGGAGGAATTTATCTGGTAAAAACCATAAAACTGATGGTCTCCATTACATTGCTCTGACAATTATGAACCGATTTCGATGATTATTTTTTTATTCGAGAGAGTAAACTACTATGATGATTCCATGCAAATTTCATTACGACCGGATATTTTTTTCTGAAGAAACATGAATTATGTAAAACTATGTAGACGATAATGTGATCATAACCTACCTAGATAATTTTACGGTTTTCGATGGTTCAATCTTTATATATGAAAATATCACTAAAATGTTTAAAATAAAATCTATTTAAAAAAAATTGAACCAACTTCAATATCACTGAAAAGTATAAAATAATTTAAATATTATTGAAGTTGGTGCCAAATATACACAGCAGGTACGCTAACACCAACTTCAATAATATTTAAATTATTTTATACTTTTCAGTGATATTGAAGTCGGTTCAATTTTTTTTAAAAAAGATTTTATAATAAAAGAAAGTCGTGTTAGTTACACTATTTATAACTCAAGAACGGCCTAACCGATTCGGCTGAAAAGGTAGGGAGGTAGCTTAGAACCAGGAAACGGACATGGGATACTTTTTATCCTAGTAGGTTAAGGTTAAGCAACGTTAGGTAAGGTCATTAAATAGATGGGTGAACCGATTTGTATTAAAGTTTGCATATCGGATAGAATAGGTCATACAGTATATTTCATACCGCTAGGTTAAGGTTAAGCAACATAAGGCAAGGTCATTAAATAGATGGGTGAACCGATTTGTATGAAATTTTGTGTGCATATCGGGTAGGTCTGAGAATAGGCCATAAAGTATATTTCATGCCATTAGGTTAAGGTTAAGCAACATAAGGAAAGGTCATTAAATAGATGGGTGAACCGATATGTATGTGTATACATAATGTACATGTATGTGTATGATAATATGTGTGCATATCGGGAAGGTCTGAGAATAGGTCATAAAGTATATTTAATGCCGCTGATACCATGATTGACTAGGATATATAGAACGAGAGGAGGGTGCAAGAGAGGAGAAAGAGGGAGAGGGGGTTCGAGGAGGGGGTGATGGGTTGAGTGAGGGGGAGTGAGAAGGAGCAAGTTCGTAGAAGAGAGAGGGGGGGAGAGTTCAGAGAGGGGACAACAGGGAGAGGAAGAGGGGGTGTGTGACGGAAACCGAAGCGGGAGGGGGAAAGAGAGAGGAGAGAAAGAGCATATAATTCGATTTTTTTTATAAGAGAGAGATATGGAGAGAAATAAATCTAGGGAGGACGGAGAAAAGGGGAGCAAAATGTAATAAAAGCGCGGGCGGAGCTGCACGGGTCAGCTAGTATATATATATACACATATATTTAAATATTTATGTTGTATTTATCTATATTATTATTAAGCACCTGCCCTCCATTAATGTCTCTTTCGCCCCAGGTTGTTTGGAAGAGATCGCTTTAGCGATAAGACCGCCTAAAATTGTAACACAAAGTTGTAGTAATCTAAGTTTAAATGTATTTTTGTTATGGTGTGCACTAAAGTGTATTTGTATTGTATTGTAAATTCAAAATTTCATAAATATCTTTTCAAGTAATAACGTATACTAACCAACTGTGTCTGACTTGCTTGACTGGATATGTAAGTAACCTAATTCCAGGAGGTAGAATTTGAGGAGTTTTCTGAGTGGGTACATTCTATCCTGCACCGATGCATCCACCACTGATGTTGGGTTCAAAGCACCCAGAGCCCATTCTGTTAATGATTTTGGATGTAAGGAAACTGCAAAGTTTGTATGGTAGCCGAGTGTTTCCTGGAAAAATAGTTATATGGAAATAATGAAAGGTTATATATATTTTGTATACTTACTACTTACATAATACATGTAAATGGCAAAGTCCTGAGTGATAGACTGTCTGACAGACGACGCACAGTCTTTTTTTTTTTTTTTTTGACGCGGGGGAAATCTTCGAAAGATCCCCGGGAGCTGTGGGGCTCGACCGGGGTATGTGGGATTTTTACCCTCTAAAACCCCCGCGGCTGTCGCATCGGCACATGAGAGGGGAGACCCCAGGGCTCTCCGGTGGGATCTGCACCAGGGGCCCCTCAGTGCCTTGCCTTTGAGCCCGCCGCCGGGGGGCGCATTGTAGCCCCCCGGGAACCTGACACGGTACTCACGGGGACGGGGGTCGCAACCCCGCCGCCGTCCTCCTCAATGGACGCTCAAAGGGCCCACTCCACGAGCGTCCAGCGACTCCGAAGAGACGACGCACAGTCTAGTCCAAGATACATGACATTTGGAGGCTGTATTCCTTACATTATACCAGGGTCTGGACCATTACCTCTAATAGCAATAGAGGTGGTGGTAGGCCCCAAGGCGCCCATCAAAATGGGACACCTGCTTACAAGGATGAAAGGGCATTATATCAGACAGTAGTTATATTTTTGTGAAATACGTGTGGTTGAAGTGTTATCACCATTGTTTTGCAATAACGTTTCTGGAACCCACCCACCACTTCCGGTTGGGTGTTCTTGTCGTACAATACCACGAAGGGAAAATAAGACGATGGCAACAGTGTCTTTCGATTCGATTCTCGACCCCAAAGCCCCAATAGGCATGATAACTAATTTACAAAAAAATATTTTATAGTGTACTTACGGGTCTACTATTGCCGAAAATAAGTATATTTTTGTATAAAATTTACAATGAATAGTAATATTTTCAATTTTTAAAATCGAATTTGTATTTTGTTCCAAAAACGAAGGCTTGCATGGGTATAAATATGCAGCTGTCGGTTGGTATAAAAGTGATTTCTAATGAAGAAAAATAGTTGAGATGACAGTTTGACAGTTGTTTGTTTATTCTAGGATGATGTCATTCACTCTAATCGGTGTATAATACAAAATGGCGATTAGCTGTAGTTTAGTAATTTATTTATTTAAAAAATCACGAAAATCTCTCTATTAATATGAAAATGAGATAAATTTTAGGAATCAGTGCAATCTAATCTAATATTCAAAACCACAGTTTCATTGGTATTGTGTTGCAGTCATCATGCCTATTGGGAAGGATAGGGAGAAAAGGCTGATGTTGATGATGAATTTATAACAAACCTCCGGGAACAATGTAGCAATGCTAGAGCAGACAAGGGCACCCACATCGGTGCCGTGCATGTAAAACTTGGTATACCCAAGTCGGTGCATCAGGTTCCGTATGACCACACCCATTTCGATTGCGCCCAACCCCGGCCTCACTGCTGGCTGCAAAATAGAATAATCGTTAGTTTCACATTCACAATAGTAAATTAACGACTTGACTCTTTATATAAAAATGAATGTTTGTCTGTCTGTATGTCCTTTATAGAATCGTAAACTATACATTTGATCATTGTTTAATTGTTTAATTGTTTATTGTTAATTAAAACGATATTTAAACCAGTTACATTAATTAACATAATTTCATAAATATACAGTTATAAATAAATACTGTCACGATCTTCAGCAAAGTGTTGTGTATCTAAAATAAAATTAAACTACTTCTCTTTAAGATTATGTTTCTATAACATTAATTGGCAATTTTACATGAAAAAGGCGATCTATTTCGTGAACTTTAGAATTATAATTTGATACAAAAATTGGCTTCAGACCAGATATACCATTGATCTATCCCACGTATACCATTAAGGGTATAGATGGGACAAGTAAAGACCATTTATACCATGATGTAATATCTAATGGTATAACTGGTATTAACTAGTACCAACTATACCATTACAGGTATAAATGGGACAACTTAGTACCATTTATACCATTAATGGTATAATTCAATAGTACTGGTTGGAAGCCTAAAAATTGTGTTATCACTAACCTCACTTGGACATACCATCAGGGACTATTAGTAACGTATAGTAATTATCTGTCAGTGATAAAACTATTGGGTGTCGGTAGAGGCTGCTAAGGGAATATAAGAAGACGAGCAGCAGTAGTACTGCGATCCCCAAGATCCCCAAGACGCCTGTCAAACGCGGAGCAACCCTTCCTTCTACCCCTCTTCCCTTACCTTTCCTCCCTTCTTCTACTAAGGAGGCCTTTGTCATGCAGAGGATATCTTTCGGCTAATGATGATGATGGTATAAAGTAAGGTTAGAGACAGGCTTACGATACTTACGTCGGAGTATGCGAATCCAGGTAAACTTGGTACTATGATATCCAAGGCGAAGCCCCGTTTTTTACTGTTGGCGATCAGAAGTGGGATGACATCGTAGAACTCGCGTATAGAGCCGGGCCAACCGTGAACCAAAAGCAGTGGCAGAACTTCCATATCGGATTCGACCTTACAATTTAAGTCAAAGGATTAAAACCTCTAAATGTTAAGACAAAACAGTTCTAAGTTCTTCAAGACAAGAGTGAATAGGCTTTTAATAAGCTAGTGTGCTTTACCATCCTCGATTGCGTCGCCGATTTCCATCAGGTGGGACTGCAGTCAAGCACTGGCTTATAAGTAGTAAAAAAAAGTTAAATAAGTATGGGAAATATATCTCCAGTCAGGCTACTCCATTTCTTTTAAGAATGCTTCGTGATCTTTAGGACAGAGTTAGCGTATTTTCGAATAGTCGTCAAAAAGGAACAAGAAAATTATAAATTTGTTGTATATCTCTAAACTAAGTGATTTAGTAAGGCAGGCAAAGGAGTGCAAGTGGTTGCACTGAAGTAGGTTGTACGTGGACTGGTCATCCTTGCTCTGGTTAGATCTTAGCATTAGTCAGCTTGACAAGCCGGTGAATGTTATGTATTTAGTCCGGCTTCAATTCATCTCTGAATCCACTGACATGAAACCTATGATAACTCTACTTCTCCAGTACATCCTCATTTTTGCCCGAATGCCCAAGAAGAAGGACTATGTTTATCTAGAGAATTTATATATGATGTAAGTATGTATGTATGTATATTTCTTTGCCATAGCCTACAGTCTAAACGGCTTGATGGATTACAGTGGCGTGCACTGAAAGCAGGCAAAAATATCTGCGAGTTGTTTATGCTATATGCTATTTCTTCGTGTTCCAGCACAAATATCCTTAAATTAACCAATATTCCTAACATATCCATTTACATTAAAAAAAAAATACGTTAATTCATGTCCAAACTAAGATTTTTTTAAATTAAGACTGTTTAGAGAAGTCCTAGGGTAGGCAAAGTATTTTTGTCAGTATGGAGCCGCTGAATAAACTTATTAATGTTTTCAAATGCAAATTAATATGTCTGTAGTATTTGCTTGCATATGGATATTTGAAATGGTATAATAACATACTTAAAATAGGCAAAAAAAGCCGAATACTTTTTTTGCCTACCGTCTGTGCACGCCACTGCAACGTATCAACGAGACGAGTTAAAATATATATACTTTTTATGTATGTATAATTTAATTTGGGACCATTTTGTTTGATCGCATTTGGGCTTTTTGTGCTAAAATAATTTATACCGTTAACAAGTAATAAGTTTTAAAAACTAAAACCCCGACTACGGATAAAATCGCAGTCTAATAATGTGATATTATATAGCCTATAACCAGCGGACAATCAAGACGCTTCTAACGACACCCTACTTGTCAAATTATGTTTAGTAGATTAGAAGATATGGGAACAGATGGTTTATTCCTCGTAGTTCGATTGGTAGTTCGATCATCGAACAGACGGGAATTTTTTCTGCTGTCAAAATTCCTGTCTGTCCGATTGGCTTCCACGATCGAACTGTTAGGAAATAAATTTTGTGTAAATATTGTAGTTATACCGGCTGAATAAGGTAGCTCCAGACGTAATTTCAAAGGTCATCCCACTATGATGAAATAGCGCGTGGAAGCGCAAAATTGCGCATTCTTAAACATTTTTAACAGAAGTACTAGGGCAACACGGGGCACAAGGAGGCATCCCCTTTCGTGATTGAGACATCTATGGACATACATACATACATTCTTATTAAAATCATAACCCTCCCTCCGTTCCGTAGCCGGATAAAAAGAATGGGGTAATGATTATGGTTTATTAATTAGTTTTAAATACTTACCTCAGTTGTAACCCGTATGTAATGTATTTGCAACCCTTGAATATAAACCATGTAATGAGAGTATTGATTGAAAAAGTTTTCCCGTGCTTTGAAGTCGTACTCTTCAGCCCAAAATGTAAGCCAGCTGTCCAGGTGTGCGGAGTTATACCCATATTCAAAACCCACCCCTTCAAGAGGAGGAAAGAACGGTCGATGGTTCTTGAGCCTGTACTTCAAGTCTGCTATCATCTGGAAGTTCTTACATCATTAGGATGTTTTAAACAGCAATGTACCTCATTTTTCCTTACTAGATCAAACTCGAAACTATAATTGTATGAACACAGGAGTGATGTGAGCGGTGGCCAGCCAAAAAAAGTTGGTAGGGTTCACTATGACATGTTCAACCCTGCCAATTGTATTTGGCTGGCCACCGATCAGCCATGACTCCTGTAATTTGCATCTTACAATAAAATAAAAAAACAATTTAGTCTACCTAGATTAGGTACCAGCTCTTTATATGGGTTTTATAATATAAAACTTAGTTCCATAGAAATCGAAATAGTCCCTGGGGGGCGATTCTCGCTTGCTTCGAATCGACTTCGATTTCGAATTTGCAATACGAAGCCTATCTCTACTAAGAAATCTCGTAACTCGAAGTGATTATCTCGAATCTTGTATTCTGGGCAACAATCGAAGTAAACTTCGAAATAATCTCTATTCGAATGAGGAAAATGTTGCCATTATGAAAGATAAATGTCCCGCGAGTCATTCCGTTCAAGTAGTTGATACGGTTTTTTTACCGGATGGGATGTTTTTAGTAGAAAACATATCTTTAAAGTGGTTCACGTCTATAAAATGGTAGAACGACATTTTTTACGATTTTTCACATAATTTATCACAAATTAATGAGTAATAAATACACAAAGCTGTGTGTTCTTACCATAGATTTATAAAAATCTATGGTTCTTACTTAGTAGTCTGTGGCTGTATGATCCTAGTACCTTTGCCTGTCTTTCGGCGAAGTAAAATTAAAACAAAAATACCATATGTTTATGTATTCATGTTTACGATTTTGTTTTAGTATGCCCGAAAGGTTATTTATAAAAAGAAAAGTTTTATTATTGTTGTCCGTATTCTTAAAAGCGTTTATGTGATGTTTAGGTGTATATACCTACTCTATCTTGTCGGCATAGTGATTTTATCTTAATTGGCTGTCGATCGCAGTATCTCTTAATTAATAGTCTGTGTTGTTGATTGTTTGTTTGGTAATGAATTAAATTTTAATCAAGTGCGAGGACTTCGTAAAGTGTAGTTATACTTTAATAAACTATACAATAATGTTATTTTGAATAAAATAATCTAGGAATACGGTACTCATCTTAAAATTATAATCATTAAGGTTTGACATTTGTTGTGATTCGAACTCGAGATGACGATTCGAATGGTCTTGACCAGTCGAAGCAGTTCGAGCGGCTAGCGTTCGAATTAGGTTGGGCTCGACATGTCGAGAATACAATTACGTGATTTTTAGTCGCCAATAGTTCGAATTCGAATATTTTTTCGAATTCGTGATTGATTCGAAAGTGCGAGAATCGCCTCCCTGGGACCTATCAGAGGTTCCCCCGCGGGAAAAATACAGCCGTGGTTACAAGTAGACTAGATTAAGTCTAGGTAAATCGCGTTTAAGCCTGATTTAAATAATATTCGATAGTGGAACGCGAAAGTCTAAAATTTATAACAACACCATACTCACGTCTTCACCGAATTCGATTTTAAACGATCGAATCTCTGTATCAACGTTAGTAGTGTTTGGGCCCCACCAGTAATCGTCATCCACAGAAGTGTTGTTGATCTTCGCGCCCAACGTGCCTACGATACCCACTAGTGAAACAAGTTTAATTAAATATTCTTTCATTTTCAAAATTAGGAATGATTCCTTTGAAGTAAAGCTTTGTAGTGGATTAGTGTATCTTCTGTAGGATGAACGCGGCAGTATGAAGCCATGGTGGTGGCTGCTGTGAATTTATACTTCCAATTTGGCAAATAAATATGTTGTAATATTTATTTAAGATCAACGGAATTTTATTTTAGTTTATTAGAACAACACATTGATTTTGACGTGGACCATGTGATGGAATTTCAAAGATATCAATTGTTCAAACATCTATACTACACAATTGATCTATTATTAGTATTAAGTATATTGAAAAAATATGCGCGGTAGGTAATGATTTGGACGTGGACCAGTTGTGGGACCTTTGAAAATCCCGATCCATGAAAATCCGTGTTCAAATTGTTCAAACAACTTTAGAACTATACTATCTTGTTATTTATCAATCAACAATGAGTCGAATGAAATAACATTTATATATTCATGTCATAACACCTAATTTAAATAACCGTATTATTATAGTAGTTTATGAATATGCTGCCCTTATTATAGTGGTTATTAATACACGAGTGTGTTATAATAGTATCACACAAGTGTATTAATATCTAATTATTTTGTGCAGTTTCATCCACTAGGTACTTTATCTAAAGTTTAGACAGATTCCAAGAGTTTAGATTCTAAACTTTAACAATTTTAAACCACCAAACTACAATGCAAAACAGATAATATGGTGCTCAATTCATTCAAATAACTCCTATGCGCATGCGTACAATTGGGTCCCAACAAAGACGAATGTATCGTGGCCTACTGGATTAGACCGCGGCCTACTAGATAACGTCCGCGTCGCGGCCTACTAGATGTGCTTAAAAATATATTGTTATTGAAACATAGTTATTTTAAGGCATCGGTTCAGGAGACCTGTATCGTAAAAAAACTTTTTAATTTGTTAAGTTCGTTTGATCCTAAATAATCCTGAAGGAGATGGGTGGCTGATATTGTTTCCTGGATTACTCACAGGCTACATAGTAAGTATGTACTTAAATATTACTTATTTATTTAAAAAAATAATATAAATTAGTTTTACTTATAGAAAAATTAGTACACTTAATTTATGTCTGTGTATCGGTTTGGGATTAGATAGCTATGCGTGTATTCTCGCAGAATGATATTTGTTGTATATTTATTATTTCATTTTATGTAAGTCTTGTAATGGTTGGTGCGGAGTCCGGCAAGCGTGTGCCAATCTTAATGAGAATATAACGAAAGATATATCGAGTGTCTGTAGCAGTGGGGTGCATACACTTTTATGACAGGGTAGGCCAAAATGCTAATTTCTTAGATTATTTACTGTATTATGATCTATTTATTTAGAGAAGTCGTAGGGTAGGTATATAGGTAGGCACAGACTTTTCGCCTGTACGGACTGCACGCCACTGGTCTGTAAGGCATGATAGTCGATATCGGCCCGCAAACAATGCGCGCAAAGCAATCAATTTGCGCATTTAATCTCCACTCCTACGGAATGAATTATGAAATTCATAATATGGAATTTTTCATTGCAAAATAACACGGAGTTAGGCCATACCGCCATCATCATGGATCTGCGTAGTATAAATTATATATAATAGGTACCTAAATTATTAATAACTTTTTTAAGTGTGTGTATTTATTGAAACTAAATATTTACAGTTTATATTTACAAATATGTAGGTATACTTAAACTAGGTAAAAAACTTCCTCCAAGTTGTCGCCGCACTGATAGGGAAGGGTACCTAAAAGACTGGCGGCATTACCTCTTTGTATAGCCAAGCTTATACGTTGGCAGAAAAAGCTACCAGCCATATATAGCTGGAACCTAGAGCTGCATATTTGCGCCGCTTTGTATCACTAGCGGTCGCCGAAGACCCTCCAGCCGCCCAGGAAATGCCGGGGTTTGGGACGCAAGAATAATACAATTAATAATTGTATTATTCTTGAATGGGTTACTATTATTAGGTGTGGGGCACTCATAGCATATTCTACGAAAATATCACGGTCATCCGATCCCAAACTAGGCAGAGCCTGTACTTACTATGGAAATCAGACAACTGATACTAATACTTATTTAAACTTTTTTATAAATATACTTAGATGCTTGGCGGGAATCGAACCCACGACCTATTGGGTAACGGCCAGGGTGTCTAACCACTAGACCAACAGGCCCGTCAGGCAGTTGTAATCAATGTTCGGTAAACTATCAGTTGGTTAAGCAACGTTATGCAAGGTCAGTTCTTAGATGGGTGACCATTTAGTGGCATTTAAATTGAGCGTCTCCGTGCCTCGGAGGGCTCATCAAGGTAGCAGTACTTAAGTCAAGTAAGAGGCCTAAGGGTTGCAGCTTAAGTAAGTAACTCTGACACCAGTATGGTCATCAAAGAAGAAGAATTAGGCAGTTATCACATAAAGTGAATTGTCTGAGATGAGATGCCAAGACATGTAGCTGTTATGCTGAGATTTTTACAGTAAAAATCTCTGGAGTCGGTCAGGGCATCTCGGCGTGTCTTCGTCGGCCGAGTGGAAACCCAAGGGGGCCCGCAGGACTCTCAGCTGACTTGCTTTAATTGCCCGTCCAGAGAGGAGTTGTTAGAGCTATATGCTCCAGGGGTGGAAGTGTTAAAGGGCATAATGCCGCGAGTAACTTCGGAGAAAGCGGAGCACACCTCTCGACACCCCTGAGTCACCAACACCGGTGTTGCTCTCTGTCGTCATCGGACGATCGTTTGGGGAGCCCATCTAGTAGGTGGCAAGCCACCTCTTGCCACGAAATAATTATGAATGTAACTATGGCAACTGACCCCAGCCTTTGCAATAGCCTAGCTTCTAGCCCATCAAATGGTCAACGACAAGACTTATATAATCTTTCCATGTACTTACAATTCCCACACATGTCGAGGTCAACTGCCATTTTTTCACCATTTTAGCAGTTGATCCCGGGAGGTGTTCTACACAACATTTATTTCTTAAAAAGGGCATCTACGTGTTGGATCCGTCCCCACGCAAGCTTCTACTCGTAAAATGTCCGGGTATAACCCGTGAATAAAATTCCATGAGAATAATAACAATAATATTTTGGGACAATCCACACACGGTCATCCGATCCCAAACTAGGCAGAGCCTGTACTATGGGAACCAGACGACTGATACTAATACTTACATACATTTTTTTTGTAAATACCTACTTAAATGGATAAATAACACCCATCATGTGTTGGTAGTTCATTTCTGGACATTAGGCTTCCTCCATTTCCTGCCAATCCGGCGGTCCTGCCCCCTTTGAACCCAGTCTCGACCCATTGACTTACTATTGCTTACTATAATATTGTTTCCACCTGTGTGTTCGTCCGTTCACGTTTTTGAGGTCGACCCACTCCATAAGACGCCTAGTACGTGTAAATAATTAGTAAAAATAAGGAACCTATTTGAATAAGGAATAAGAAGCGCAGTAGTTTTCATTAAGACGACAGTTTTTTTTTATCATAGTTGATAACAAAGATAACTCACATTACTAGTAGAGTATTGTTGTTGTTTAGTACTTCAGAGTAATACAATGATTTTTTTACCATATAGGTATAAGTAATAACTGTATACCTATCTTTAAACATATTCACTTTATCCATACAATTTTTCAATCAAAAAAACCTAATCAATTTTCCCCCGCTGAATTCAAAACGTCATCACGAAATCAACTCTCTTATGTGATTAAAACTAACACACCGCCCCTATAATATCAGCCATTAATCGGGCCGCGGGTTCCGTAGCGAGAAAAGAGTGCAATCACATTAGCGGGTGAACCCTAAAATTTTAATCTGCGCCACAATGGAAGCAATCGGCGATAGCAGCAGCGCGCATATGCATAGTCTTTGGGGATCGCTTAGCGTGCACTGCGGGCGCAAATTAATTGCACACGTAGTTATTGGTTAGCTTTAACTACAGTATCTGTATTTTTACCCTACTACGGATCGGAGGGAGGGTTATGATTTTAATAAGAATGTATGTATGTGTGTATATATGTATATTCATCTGTTCCCGAATATCTTCTAATCTACTTAACATAATTTGACAAGTAGGGTGTCGTTAGAAGCGTCTTGATTGTCCGCTGGTTATAGGCTATATAATATCAGATTATTACACTGCGATTTTATCCGTAGTCGGGTTTTGGTTTTTAAAACTTATTACTTGTTGAAATCTGCCTGTTAATATTCTTAATTTAAATAATTATATTTACAGGCACAGTATATCTGTATAATCAGTCCAAAAAAGTAAATTTGCCTGAGATTTTTTTTCACTACGACACGAAAAAAGGAAATTATTAAAATATACATACATACATAAAATCACGTCATTTCCCCGTAGGGGTAGGCAGAGCCCAAGAGCCGCTTTTCGCATCAGTGAGAAACGAGACGTGATGGGATTGTGATGGAATTATTAAAATATCCATCAATATAAAAGAATAAATAGGTAAGGAGTGATGAGACAACTGAAAAACTTTATTTACGAAATAAATTAACAATTTCAAATACACCTATCCATTTACACATAAATATTAATTGCAACATTCCAAATAGGTAGGAATCTGAGTTCAAATCAAACTAGAACATTTTCAAGCAATATTTTCGTTGGTCATAAAATTCTGTCCCCAATTGCACCGGTGCACGTAACCGGCAAGGGACGAATTGTTTTCATATTAATAGCATGTCGAGAGGCGCTCACAATACAGGAGCGAGGAACCCTTCCCTCGCTAAACATGTTGTTTATGACCATTTAATCAGCGATACGTCAAATATCACAATACCAAGTAACATGGTGCATAAATCAACGTTACTAGCGAAAGAAACAAGGCACCTAATTACCATAATATAGATATGAGCAGCCAAGGTCATCGACATAGCTCGTAGAATATGCAAGTTGAAGTGGCAGTGGGCAGGCCACATCGCTCGAAGAGCCGATAACCGTTGGGGAAGAAAGGTTCTCGAGTGGCGACCGCGAACCGGAAGACGCAGCGTAGGCAGGCCTCCCTCTAGGTGGACCGACGACATTGTTCGCGTCGCAGGCAACCGGTGTATGCAAATGGCAATTGTCGTTCATTGTGGCGGTCGAAGGGTGAGGCCTTTGTTCAGCAGTGGACGTCTTCCGACTGATGATGATGATGATGAGATATGAGCACTTGTAACTTGTGGTAAGTTAATTCTAGAATCCTGAGTACAGCGAGGGATTCAAGCTCGCCCAAGACAAAGACACCTTTATCCCCGAGGAGAATACACTACTTTTCACACCTATAATACCAGCCCTTGTTTATGTCCCACTGCTGGGCACGGGCCTCCCCTCAAGATGAGGGGGCTTAGGCCATAGTCCACCACGCTGGCCAAGTGCGGGTTGGCGGACTTCACACGTCATTCGAGAGCTAGTTAGGCTTTCTCAGACATGCAGGTTTCATCACGATGTTTTCCTTCACCGAAAGCTAGTAACAATCGCACAAAGACGATTCGCACATGATTCATTGAAGAAATCAGAGGTGCGAGCCGGGGTTCGAACCTGCGCACCTTGTTTCCAAGGCAAGCGCTCGCCCACTGAGCTGTTAACCACCTACTGCGAGGTAATAAGATAACATCACCGCAGTGTCTGAAATTCTGCCGCCAAGCAGCTGAGTGCAAAACATTGCTGTGTTTCGCTGTAAGGGTACTGTAGCAGGTGAAATTACCGGACACAATAGAGTCCTAGCAGTAGTGCAATGTAGCTGTCTATAGGCAAACGTGTTGCTTTCGATCTGGCTTGTTTCATCATTAGATCTAATAAAATAAATAAAAACCAATCAAGTACGAGTCGGACACTATTAAAAAAATCTTTTTTTTCTTGGATGATCTCTTGCGCAAGGAGCCACCTATTAAAAAAAAGACTACCCCGAAATTAAATTGTAGCTAATATAATTCGCCTTCAATAATTTGCTCTGAACTTTAGTAGAGTGACCTATCGATAAATCATTCAATCCCAAAAGTTGGCGACTTCGAAAATGAACTTGCACCACAAAATCTACTTGGTGCAATATTTCACACGAAGTTATAATGTGAAGTTAATTGCATTTGCATCGTGAAGATCTTCACATAAATTTTTCTCCTCACACTTCCCTAATAAATAATTTCTATTCATTTAGATAGATAGACAGATAAAGTCTTTATTATTTCCAACAAAAGACACACAAACATACCTACATGAAAAATAAAACAATAAAACAGAATACTCATTTGACACAATACTAATCGAATAAGCGGGAACATCCTACATATTTCGTACTACGGCAACAAACTGATTTACGCCGCTGCCGGCAGTTCAGGTGCGGCTGACGAGGTAGACTTCACCCCCATCCCTATTAAGCGCCTCCCCCCACTGCACTGTACAGCCGTAGTTTCGTCGCGTCTGAAAATTAATTCCTCTACGTAATCAGAAGTTCCGTTAGCGCGCCGCCCGCGCCGCCAGCTTGGATCTTCACTGTTCAATATTTTATTTTATTAATATTTTTAATACTACATAGTACATATTTCAGAAAGATTATCATTCCATAGCCGCAAGTTAAGCTAGAGTCAATTTAAAACGGTTGTAGTACAATTTGAATATACTCAACACTGATTAGAACGTTGATTTATGTGAACACGTTCAGGATCGCACCCACAATTATATTAGATTTGATAAACCTCAAATCCTCGCAAAAGAACACCGATTCCTACCTAGGATGATTCGTGAGGCTATTGAAATCAAAAAAACATCCTAATTTCAATAGAGAAGATGGTTGGGTGTTACCACCGGCTTGGGATCCTGTGATAAATATAATTAAACCCAATATCAAGCAAAACACTGCACGGCCTCAAGATACTGTAAGCTCTTACTACGTAGATCGGACCAACAATAATAACTAAGAAGACCTGAGGGTACACCGGCATACTTAATTGTGACATAAGGACGTTCAACATCTCAGTCCTCCCATGACGTGACCATGGGTGCTGCAAAGCATTCGAAACGTCGGGATAGTAAAATCAAAAATAAACCACGATAAAATCCGTAAAAGTAGTTTGATTTCAAGAACGTTGATCATCATCATCCGAAAGACTGCTGAACAAAGGCCTCTAGAAGGTAGGGACTGCAATAATCATCACGGCAGACGTCTTGGGAATCGCAGTAAACATGGTAGATAATACCATCGAACAGAAAGACGCTGCTGTCCGTCTTCTTGTTTTCCCTTACTCGCCTCTTACGATGAGAGGAAATGGGTGGATGCTAATCTTACAGGGACACCCACACGCCCCAAAAGCAGTAATATTTTACACATTTATTTCGTTATAGGTAAGTACTTAGCTTTTTATTTATAGACTAGCTGACCCACGCAGCTCCGCCTGCGCTATTTTTACGTTAACTAAACTTTTAATTACAGACATTCGCATCAAATACATAACCCACTTTTAAGTTGCCCTCTGAAGCACGGACCCTTTTAGTTCAAATGGCGTTAAACGGTCACCCATCTATTTAATGACCTTACCTAACGTTGCTTAACCCGATCGATTACAAAACCTTGATAACAACTCTCTATAAGTGTTCCCTTACTAATATTTATTATATTATAAAGAAAAATTGATAAAATTGGACCAAGCGTATAACCAAGTACCCATTTTGACTTTAATCCCCTCTCCCAAAAGAACCGTGCTAGATTACGGGATAAAAAGTATCCTATGTCCTACCTCGTAGTAAGATCTCAAATCATGCCAAGTTTCATTTAAATCCATTCAGTAGTTTCGGCGTGATGCGAAGCCGTGGTACAGACATACAGACAGACAAAAATTAAAAAAATTACATTTTCGGCCTCAGTATCGGTTATAGAATGCCCTCCAAATATAATTTTCAAAATATCTTCAATGTACAGAATTGGACCTGTTACGGTTTTATTATAAGTATATAGATAGATTATTATTTTTTGTTCTGTAATAATTCTCATTTTGATGCTTCCCAGCCGTCAGTCTCCAACTATAGTGGCCTTCTTATCATACTACAGCAATGTTTTATAGTTCTTAATTTGCGACACAAATTAGGATATTTCCTTAAGTCACCTGACACATCTGAGCCTTGTAATACCTTCACCTACAGCGCCTTTCAGACAGTACTAGCAAAATTAACACTTTGCTACTTTGCTGTAGTATATATCTGACAATCTGACATTGCGGTAGATACCAATCTACTGGATCTCATGGATGGTTTCTTGCCCAAGGGGCCTAATGCTACTATTTTTTATCAAACTAGACCATTTTTTTGGCGGGGGAAACCTTCTAACGGTCCCCGGGAGCTGTGGGACTCGACCGGTATGTATGTTCATGTGGGTATGTGGAACCCCCGCGGCTATCGCATCGGCACATGAGAGGGGACCCCCGGGCTTTCTGGTGGTATCTGTACCAGTGGCCCCTCACTGCCTTGCCTTTGAGCCCGCCGCCGGGGGGCGCATTGTAGCCCCCCGGGAACCAGTCTCTGTGCTCACAGGGACGGGGTTGCAATCCCGCCACCATACTCAATGGACGTCCTAGGGTTCACACCCCGAACGTCCAGCGATTCCGAAGATTAACTTAGACCTAGGTCAACGGATCGAACTTTTTTGTACTGCTGTTTCTTGTCTTGGAAAAAACCCGGCCGCCGTTTCTTCTGAGGATGTTTGGGATTCTTCATCATCATCAGCAGCCAAAAGACGTCCACTGCTGAACAAAGGCTTCCAAAGACGATCTCCCTTCAGAAGGCAGGGGAGGGATTTGGTATTCTTACCTCAGTAAAACCACCTCTGTGGCGTCCATCAACGTTGTGGAGACTTTAGGTACTCCGAACCTCGCTAGTGAAAGAAAAGTACTCTCGCGGTCACAAGGACGAGAATCGCTTGCACGTGCCGGCCCAAAATACGTGCGGACGGGGTAAGCGCAGGTAACGTCGTTCAGACGATTTTGTTTGAAATCTGGTACACCGTCCGTGTCCGCGATAGTACCTGCTGGCCAATGTCAATGTATTTTCGACAAGTAATTAATTCGCTACACTAAACAGTTTATGGTCGTCGATGACCATATTTGATTTTAACGGTCATTGTGTTTTTTTTTACCCAGATGTCACCGGAGGCTCCTTAAAACGTTGGTAGAATATAAATAAATTGACAGATATGACATCATTAGCAGCCAAAAGACGTCCACAAGTGAACTAAGGCCTCCCCGTTAAAAGGGAGGGTTGCCATAAACCCCACGCTTGGCAGGCGGCTTGGAGATCGCAGTATAAGTGGAAGATAAATACAAAAGAAAGATGCTGATGCCCGCCTTTTACGACACCCAAGGAGAGGAGATGGGGGATACAATTCTAACCCGGCACCCACGGGCTGCTATAACATATGATGCTATGGTAGTTAATAAAACTACGATACGGAATGTTTCCATGCCTTGCATTTTAAACATTTCCAGTAATATCAAGCCGTAGAGCATACAACGATACAAGCATTTTCAATTAAATGGTATAACAAAAATAATACATATTATTTGAATCTGTATGTATATTGTATAGTTAACTTTAATTATATTCGTCGAGTCGGCTTCCATCCTATCCGATTGTAGCACTAGTTCACTCAAGCACTTGCACTTTATAATAATCTCATGCGTATGCGTCAGTCTGCTTGTGACCCCGGCTGGTGCCATATTAGTATCATCTATGGCTTTTTTTTTTTTGACGCGGGGGAAATCTACCAAAGATCCCCGGGAGCTGTGGGGCTCGACCGGGGTATGTGGAATTCTTACCCACTAAAACCCCCGCGGCTGTCGCATCGGCACATGAGAGGAGACCCTGGTCTCTCCAGTGGGATTTGCACCCTCAGTGCCTTGCCTTTGAGCCCGCCACCGGGGGGCGCATTGTAGCCCCCCGGGAACCAGTCACGGTGCTCACAGGGACGGGGGTCGCAACCCCGCCGCCGTCCTCCTCGGAGTCGCCGCCGTACTCAATGGACGTTCTAAGGGCCCACACCCCGAACGTCCAGCGACTCCGAAGATCATCTATGCCTGGTGCAACCCGGCCCAAACATCGAGCCAAAATATAAGGTAAATTGCGTTATTACCCGATTAAAATAAAGTTTGATAATGGAACGCGAAAGTCTATAAGTATATATATTTCATGCATAATTGACTGATCCTGTGAAAGGTTAGCTGCTGTGGTCGTGTCGGTCATCAGGTCATTATTACTACTTACTTACTTTTAAGCGACAAATTGTGTGTTTTAAAAATACATTCCAATCGGGAATCGATCGCACATCTACCGTTCAGACAACCCAAGTATCCTAAGGGCGCAATGTTTCTCTAAAGACAAAAAGGCCCAACTTCATAATTAAAAAAACTCGTGCCGGCAAAGAGGGGGAAGTGGCGTGAAAGCAAGACGGATGGGCCCACAGAGGGCCGCGCAAAGACAATGCCGCTTTACACTAGAGGTTTAATCATAAATATATCAAACTGAGACGACGTTAGACTTAGGCGAGCACACACTCATGACGTCACTAATCTTAGATTTTGTTACAAAAAAATACAAAATCAGTATAGCCTGGCTTAGCGAGAAACCGCCTGCCTTACAAAACGGAAGTCATATTGTAAATTCTTTAAGAATTCTTCTCAAACTTAAAGGACAGCCCAAAAAGTATTTTCATTGTTGACTGTGAACAACGTTCTATTAGTCAATAAAGCATTTTTAAAACCACATGTTATGTTTTATGTCTGACTGAGGCAAAGTCCACCAAGACATACGCAAATTCTTTAAAGTCCACTCTCACATAAGCGACGCATTACTCAGCCATACTCAACCTGCGGCCTTTTCTATGCGGCCCGTAGTCTAGTACAGTATTTTTTAGATTAACTGTAGTGTTTTATTAATAAGTGTACAAAAGTAATGCAAAAAATGTCGTTCGAATAAGGTTCGAATGAATAAATGTTCATTTCACTCGCTTACCCTCATAAAATAGCACGCAAACCGAATTTAAGTAAAGAAATGTCTTCTATTAATGGAAAATCCTTTAATTTTTAAATAAATGCTATATTTCTAATATGTGATTTAATGTAATTTAATGTAATTTAATATACTTAGGGTAGTTTTAATTAAACATACAATTTAGGCTAGATTATTGCGGCCCACAGAGTAAAGCAGAAGCGACTTTGCGGCCCGCAGGGTAAAGCTGAAGCGACTATGTGGCCCAGGGGTAAAAAAGGTTGAGTATGGCTGGATTACATTGTCGCTTGTCACCCGGGATAAGTTTTTCATATCAAATAAGATGAGAAATAAAATTATAACTCCATACCCACTTCCATACGACTTGCCTCCATATCCGAGACATTAGTTATTAATTCTCTTATGTCCGGTAATTTCACCAGCTACAGCGCTCTTCACACCGGAACACAGCAATGCCTTCACATCATTGCTGCTACTGAGATGGTATCTACCTTGTCTAACAAATTAAATATGATTCTAACCTAATGCGATAATTTCTTCGTCGGTGTACCCACGGCATGCTTAGAAGGAGACATGCATGAGTGTATGAAAGTTAAAAGGGGTGTTAAAACAAAACGGATGAGTTCGGACAAAGGAAGGAAGCGACTCGCGCGCGCACGACGGCTGTTGATACCCCCATTCGCGAGCAATGACTATACCTAACGTATTTTGATTAATGTGTAAGAGAGGACGCATGTACCCTCGACAGACGATGCGATCTATTGTTTTCAAAGGATTCTTTTTGATGTATGGAAGGAAAAGTTATGAATATTTTATGTGATGTTTACACAAAATATGTACCTACAGACAAGGACATTCGTTGGTTTTGAAGTATGTAAGAATCAACAGGACAAAATACATAAATCATTACCATAATTTAGATGCACTACATTTATTTACATGCTTATATTATAAACGCACAAGAAACCTGAACATTGTGCTCTCAGTAATATAAAGTTTTTTTTCTATATAGCGTGGTAAAATTCCCGTCCTGATGGTTATATTTAGTGTCATAATACAGTCATATGTATCATTTGTTGAATATATAGATATTTTTGACCTTTGAAAACAATAATTCATAAATATTTTTCCCGATTTTTATTGCCATTGCTAATATTTTCCTCACAAATCTGGGAGCGGTTTTTAACACGCTGTATATACATATTGTTATTCCTTAAAGACCTTCCAATTATATGTTTATGTATACGTAAATAAATAAGTTAAGTAAGTAAGTATTTAAAGCTCAAATAGATGCTCGAAAAACATTATCCCACTTCTGAACCATGAAGCATCAATCAATAGCTACAGACCGCTGCGTGATTATCAATCAAGTTAATCAACTAGCCGGTACCGTCGGTACTTACTGAAAGCGTATTAATTAGACCGGTGTGCGGCGCTGCCGGCGGCATTGTCCTCGCTCGTACTGCGAATAACGTAAACACTGTTAACTCTGTCAGTAGGGCTGGCTGAAACATAATTATGCTGAAGCATTTACCCTCTATTACTCATAAACACCAATTGATCTATTATTTTTTTTTGAATTGGAGATTAAATACACTTATTTTTATACTTTAATTTTTCTATAATTATTTAGAGAAATAAACATAAAAATAGGGAGTGTTTCCTTTAAGTTTCAGGGTTTCGTATCGCAGCCAGTCGGCACTTTTCGAAAATACCGCTAGCCGAATAATACATATCTGATAGTTTTATTTGGTAACGAACTTGTCGTTAGCTCAAAGTGTAGCCACGAGCTACAGTACGTGATTGCGTAAAAAAATCAATTCTCTGAATTTTGGAGGCGCTCGAACGTTACCTAGTCTACACTATGAAACAGAGGGTTAATGAGGTGAAGGAAGTTAAGGTATTAACACAAGGTGAACAAGCTTCTGAGCCGAAACACGGCGTTGAAGATATAATGGAACCTTAATAGTGTACTTATTGGCGGCTTGCTTGGACACTTACAGTCCAGAATGAGAATAAGCTGCTGGTGGCAGAAAGGAAGATCCTTCGTAAGATCCTGGGGCCGTCAGAAAACATGGTAGCTGGAGAGGTTGAAAGGATGTCAAAATAGAAGAACTCATAGCCCCCCCGAATATTATCGGAGAGACAAAGGCTTACAGACTCCGTTGGCTAGATATTAAAAAAAAAACCTTCGGAGTCGCTAGACGTTTGGAATGTGGACCCTAGACATGCATCAGTGGACCCTAGACAGGCATTGAGTATACGGTGGCGATTCCGAGTAGGACGGCGCGGCGGGGTTGTGACCACCGTGACAGGTTCCCGCGGGGCTCAAAGGCAAGCCACTAGTGCAAATCCCACCGGAGAGCCCAGGTAAAAATCCCACATACCCCGACTGGCCCCGATTGGATTGAAGGTTCCTCGAGAGAGCAAGATTTTTTATTAAAAAAAATCTAGGTACATTCGATAGAACTTACGTAGGAAGTATCTACCTAATATTTGTTATGAATAGAAAATAATAATCTCATCGATATTATCACTCTTCGCCGATGTTAAATTTTGGTAAAATGTAGAGTCTCAATTTCTCACAATTGACAACCCTACCTCGTGTAGGGGAGGCAGTTCCCACTGGTTTGCGCCTCGTTTATAAATGCTATTTTAACGCGGAAAAAAAGATTAATTAACTAATTGAGCTGTTGGACCCAGCCGAGTTGTTTTTTAGCATTTTTCATTTGCCTAATTAAGATGATTGCTAGTATGACATACCGGGCTCGAATATAAGAATGTCGTGGATTGAATTTCAGTATTGTGTTTAATTTGTAATCTTTTTAAAGGTATTTGTGAAATAAAACTCTACTAAAGAAATTATAGGGAATTATGTTTTTATACAATAAAATTTATTCAATTAAGATAGAGTGTGCAATAATAATAAAAATAATACCACGTACCTATATGACCCGCATAAACCTGTATTTCTTTGTTAATAGGTATAAGCTTGTTCTTACGCTTTAATATGTTCTTTATTGGTTTGGGGATATGTTTATGTAATAATAGCGATTAACTTATTTATTAAAAGGACTTGTATTGATCTAGTTGGACCTTTATAGATGCTTTTACTTATGTGAATATAACAATGAATAGTGACCGTAAAAATACAAAAACTGTGGACCAAAAGCTTTCATCTCGACTTCATAAAGCGTAATTAAAACCACAACAAAATACAAGTTAAAATTAATCTACGCACTAGTGTTTAACTACGAATTCCCGCTCGTATCTCAAACAATGTGACTCGAATGTTTAATTAGCGCATTGCAGGCGGTGAGGGTGAGACAGGGGTTGCAGGCTGAGGCGGGGAGGGGAGGTGTTATTCATTAAAATGTTTGCGGAAACTCGTTTAGTGGCGATGCGGTGGGCGGGCGCCGCCCAGCTCACTACACACAGGGCTGGCTGGAGCTTAAAGAATCTTATCTTAATTTTCTTATTATGCCAGTACTTTGGATGACATAATATATGTATAATAATAATACCAGCCCTTGTTAATGTCCCACTGCTGGGCACGGGCCTCCCTTCAAGATGAAGGGGCTTAGGCCATAGTCCACCACGCTGGCCAAGTGCGGGTTGGCGGACTTCACACGTCATTTGAAAGCTAGTTAGGCTTTCTCAGACATGCAGGTTTCCTCACGATGTTTTCCTTCACCGAAAGATAGTAACAATCGCACAAAGACGATTCCCACATGATTAATTAAAGAAATCAGAGTTGCGAGCCGGGGTTCGAACCTGCGCACCTAGTTTCCAAGGCAAGCGCTCGCCCACTGAGCTGTTACAGCTATACTATATGTATACATATAGACATATTCTCCGTGAACTGAAGTTAAAATATCAATAGTTATTGTTTCGGTATTCGTTGAACTCTTTGGTAATGCGATGATACACAAATCCTGGGAAAATCCACACATGGTCAATAAATCTCAAACTAGTCCCTATGGTAATCAGAGAACTGCGGGTCTAAAAGGCCACTTTCAGTGAATCATAATACGCTACAAATACTACAAACCGTAACTTACTCAAAGTTACGGTTTCTAACCTCCGTGGCGCAATGGGAAACCGCTTGCTTTGTAAACCGGAGATCGCGGGTTCGAATCCTGCGGGGGGCAACTTTGTGTAGTTGTTCCTTATTGGCTAGGACAATGCAGGCCGATCACCTGATTGTCTGTAAAGTAAGATGATGATGCGTCGGATGGGCATGTAAAAAGTCGGTCCTGCGCCTAACCTCTCCCCGGTCATGTCGGTCTTCCGTCCCATCGGATTATGAGAGGTAGGAAGAGAGAGTGCACTTGTGTCTACGCAAGCGCTTGTGCACTATAATATCTCCTGAGTACATGGCTGATCTTGTAAAAGATTGGCCGCTGTGGTCGTTACGGCCAGGAGGACATTATTATTTTATTAAGTTACAGTTTAATTTTTGTTCATATGCTGCCATTAACACCAAATCTGAGTCTGCTAATTAGTGCTAATAAATGAATTGAGTATGATTCACCTAAAATGTGTGATAATTTTTCAAAAACTAGTAGAATTTTTAAGGATTTGCTTGAAATTCGAAACATGAATTGCATTTAGGTGAATTGCTTAATGTGGTGTGTATGGTTTTAGACCCGCTGATACTAATACATGTAAATACTTGTACTTTTTTTAGTAAATGCATACTTATATAGATAAATAACACCCAGACACTTGGTGGGAATCGAACCCACGATCTATTATTTAGCGGCCAGGGTGTCTTACCACTAGACCAACGGTCCTATTAAACATAAGTAACTACAATTATATGTGTTAATCTATAATATCCGTTGTATTAATTGAGTCAGCCCTCGGTATTATCGTGAAAAGCTGAGTTTATTTGCTCCTATTAATCGCTGCTTCCGGTTTTTGCAAACCTACTAGCAGCTTCTTTCAGCATTTAACTTAAACTTACTTTTACTTATGCCATCATTAACTTTAGGTACGTACTTCACTCATTTTCTTTTTTATTATATTTACCGTTCTCGATTTAATTTCAGTTATCAATATTTTAACTACTTAAATGTAATACATTATCTATATATATATTTATACACTAGCTGACCCACGCAGCTCTGCCCGCGCTATGTTTACGTTAACTAAACTTTCAATAATATACATTCGCATAGAATACAAAACCTCCTTTTTTAAAGTCGGTTAAAAACTTGGACCCACTTTGTACTTGCCCTCCGAAGCACGGAGTCGTTTAGTTCAAATGGCTTTAAACGGTCACTCATCTATTTAATGACCTTACCTAACGTTGCTTAACCTGATCGATTTCCAAACATTGTTAACAACTATCTATGAGTGTTCCCTTACATAGGATACTTTTTATCCCGTAATCTAGCACGGTTCTTTTGGGAGAGGGGATTAAAGTCAAAATGGGTACTTGGTTATACGCTTGGTACGATTTTATCAATTTTTCTTTATAATTATAATAAATATTAGTAAGGTAACACTCATAGAGAGTTGTTATCAAGGTTTTGTAATCGATCGGGTTAAGCAACGTTAGGTAAGGTCATTAAATAGATGGGTGACCGTTTAACGCCATTTGAACTAAACGGGTCCGTGCTTCGGAGAGCAAGTGAAAAGTGGCTCCCAGTTTTTAACCGACTATAAAAAGGAGGTTATGTATTCGATGCGAATGTCTTATTAAAAGTTTAGTTAACGTTAAAATAGCGCAGGCGGAGCTGCGTGGGTCAGCTAGTAAACTATAAACTTATACATTTTATATTTACTTTGAGGGTTCAAAATTGATTCGGGTGACGTTATGACGTAGAAACGTCATTTTCGGTATTAGCTAGGTCGATAACTACGTCATACTCCACACCGAACTGTCAAGATTACGAAGTCTTGGCAAATCGTGCTAAGCCTGCAGAATTGGACCTGTTACCTACAGTTTTATTATCTGTATAGATGTTTTATATACGTACATAAATCTGGGTGTCGTAGCTCCTAAATGATTTATTGGATTTTAATGCGATTTAACTATTTGGAAGCTGGTTTGAGATGTATTTTCTAAAAAGCTATTTATGCTTATTAATAAATTATTAGAAACAACACCATAATTTACTGAACTTATTTTCTTTTTATTTAACAGTTTATGTACATATAGGAAACAGATGTTTATTAAATTTAAGGTATAATAATTATACCTAACTTACCATTAATTGTTATTTTAACAATGCAACGGGATTTATCAAAAACTAGCAACTTGCACGCAGCCACCGCAGATTAGGCAGCCACTTCGCGTGGCCGTTTAAGGTTAGACCATACTGCACATTATATGTTTTGCACGTCTACCTCTAGGGAGAATTAATGCTCTATATGATATATTTACTGAAAACTGCTTCAAAATCTGTTACATAGTTTAAAAGAAGAAATCTAACAAACAGACTCACACGCGGATAGCGACGTTGTTTTATACAATTTAGATTAGATATTTATATTTACAGATACGCCATAACTTAATCTACACCTATTAAATGCAGCCCTTCAAGACGCGCTCTCATTGGACAGATATTTCAACCCCTGAAGCGCTCGGCCAATCGCGTTCCGTTCATCTAGTGAAGGGGTGGAGCTAGGGTGGTTTTCACGATGAGATTTTCGCAAACTCAAACAGTGCGATTCGAATCATCTCCGATATGAGATCCCTTTAAAAAGTCCGAAGTTTAGTGTGCTTGACGCGAGCGATAAGTTTTGAAACTTTGAAATGGTGAAATTATGGACTGATTTAGATTATTAGTAGCGATCAAATAATAAAAAAAGCTATATTCCAATAATAATTAAAATAATCAATCATTATGTACCTTTAATGATACTTATTATCTATAGTAAAATAACGGTGTAAATACCTACTTACTTATGTATATCAGATTTAGACGAGGATTTTAAGTAAAATGAAAAACTAAATTACAGACTATTAAAACTCAATATAAAATATTGCAATTAATTAAAATCACAAAGACTAAGATATTGTACAGTAAGTCAATCGTTACCATGGCCGGTCCATACCTATCTCCACTGCCGGGGGATCTACTGACGGAGTACATGTTTGGCCGACGCCGGCAGCGCCGCAACCGGACCACATTCACTCCCCAACAGCTGAGCGAGTTAGAGTCCCTATTCCAGAAGACACATTACCCTGATGTGTTCCTGAGAGAAGAAGTCGCTTTAAGGATCAGCCTCTCCGAAGCCAGAGTGCAAGTAGGTAGCTTCGTCTGACGTATAAAAATGTTGCCTATAGCATTGCTATGGTTAGCTTGTTTAAATCTTCTGTGTCCAACAAGAAACTAGCTAGTTATCAAATAAGCCATCATTTAGATTGTGACTAGTCTCCTTACACTCATATTTAAATTACGGCAGCGGCGCGGCGCGGCGACCAAACACTCCGTGTGACTGTTGTTTTAAATAAGTAATAAGTGTTGTACAAGTTTTATTTCAAAGACATTCAATATTTTTTTGTAAGTTGGTTATTTTATTTATCAGGCAAATGTAATTCTAATTTTCAATAAATTACTAATAACAAGTTGTATTTTATGTTCAGTTAAAAAATCTCTTGAACACCGACGACTACAAATAATAAATCCTTTTTTTGGTAACCTCTGTAACGCAGTTGAAAATCCAAACTTTGCAAACCGGATGTCACGGGTTAAAATTCCGCTTGTTCTTGTCCGTTGTTTCTTACAAGCTAGGATAAGGTAGACCAATCACCTGACCGGATCCGCATCGTCCGCCAGAGTGGCGGAGGCGAGCCGGTGGCGCTCGAATCCATAAAGCGGCAGGAACGACACATCGCTCTCGCGACGTGGCGCGAGCGGCTCCAGGCGGAGCACATAGCGAGCAAACGCGTCGTTGAGGCATTCCTGCCGCATCTCGAAGCCTGGATACAGCGACGGAGTGGACGACTCACCTATAGGCTTAGGCAGATAATCACCGGTTACGGTTGTTTCGGTGATTATCTGCATAAGATCGGACGTGAAGCGACGACGAGATGCTTCCACTGCGACCAGTCTGACTCCGCCCAACACACGCTGGAGGCTTGCCCCGCGTGGTCGTTGGAGCGTCGAGACCTGGTCGCAGTCATCGGATCGGACCTCTCCCTGGGCGGCGTAGTGTCGGCTATGCTGTCCGGGGATGCGGCGTGGGGAGCGATGGCCGCCTTCTGTGAGACTGTCATGTCCCAGAAGGAGGCCGCCGAGCGGGAACGCGAACGCGCTGATCCTGCTCGGCGACGAAGGCTCAGGCCGCGTCAAGTGGCCGCCCAACGTCTCGCTCCCCAGCCCTGAGCACGGGGCTATAAACAACGGGCAACCTTCGGAGTCGCTGGACGCTCGGGGTGTGGGCCCTTTGAGCGTCCATTGAGTACGGCGGCGACTCCGAGGAGGACGGAGGCGGGGTTGTGACCCCCGTGAGCACCGTGACAGGTTCCCGGGGGGCTACAATGCTCAAAGGCAAGGCACTGAGGGGCCCCTGGTGCACATCCCACCGGAGAGCCCTGGGGTCTCCCCTCTCATGTGCCGATGCGACAGCCGCGGGGGTTTTAGTGGGTAAAAATCCCACATACCCCGGTCGAGCCCCACAGCTCCCGGGGATCATTGGAAGAATTGCCCCGCGTCAAAAAAAAAAAGACCAATCACCTGATTGTCTGAAAATTAAAACGATCCATTCTTCGGATGTTAAAAGTCGGTCCTGCGCCTGAACTCTCTTTGCCCGGTCGTTTCATTCTTTTGTATTTGTATCAGTGGATTGTGAGTTTTAGAATATAAAAATCCTTTCTAACGACGTATTGCTTTACGCTATTAGTAACAAAGGCTATATTGCCGGTTTTTTTGGCGTCATCATCACCATCATCATCATCAGCTGGAGGACTTCCACTGCTGAGCATAGGCCTCCCCTTAGAACGCCACAATGAACGACAATTGGCTATTTGCATCCTCCGGTTACCTTTGACGCGCACAATATCGTCTGTCCACCTAGTGAGAGGACTGCCAACGCTGCGTCTTCCGGTTCACGGTCGCCACTCGAGAACCTTTCTTCCCCAACGGTTATCGGTTCTTCGAGCGATGTGGCCTGCCCATTACCACTTCAACTTGCAGATTCTGAGAGCTATGTCGGTGACCTTAGTTCTTCGGCGAATCTCCACATTACAATCAACACAGGTAACACACCTGTGTTGATTGTATAATTGAACTTGAATTTGATTGTATGATTGAATATAATTGAACAGGTGTGTTTATTTATTTTTCAATATAATCGCGTTCGATTATTGTCGAGGAACATTTCTTTTTAAAAAAATCTAACAAAGTATTAACATTCACTAAATGACAGCGATATACGTTGTTAGTTAGTTCTTGATATTTGTTTTTCTTCAGGTGTGGTTTCAAAACCGCCGGGCGAAATGGCGCAAGCAAGCGCGACTACAGCTGTTGCAGGACGCCTGGAGGATGAGGTGCCTTGGTCTTGGCACACCCCCTCTGCCATTGTCAGGTTTGTTTGCTATTACTTCCGTATTCTCAGTATTTTGGAAAGTGTGCGCAGGAATTATATAACTCGTTTCCACCTCTCTCCCTTTTATAATCGGACGTTGCATGGTGACTACGCATCTTTATGTTGTAAAGTCCCATCAGTTGGGACTAAGCGATTTGCTTCGTCATGTCGTACGTACAGTCCAGCTAAGAACGGGAATAGTTAGCATTCGTCGGTTTTCCCGTCCCATTAGATTATGGGTGTCTTTAAGACTAGAGTGATTAGGCTTTTAACACGTTCACGTGCACATATCTATCGCACTATGAGATATTGCACATATTTTTGTCATAGAAATGGGAGTGGCGTCTAGTGACGTTGTGCAAATAGCTAGCAAATTAAGTACCTACTAGTATATATTGCATTGACTTCCTAAGACGTCAAGAAACAACGTATAGTGACGTTGTGCGCAAACAGAGTAGGTAGATAGTACTACAACCAAGAGCTTTCAAAGATGTCAAAAATAATCGATGCGGCGTAGCACTAGAAATATGAGATTTCGATGTGTTATGGCACAGCAACCCTTCTCTTAGACATTAGTTTGGCTAGACGCCGCTCTATAACGTCGTGCTCAATAATTAAAATTTTCGCTGGACGTGATAGTACGTTGTGCTACAGCAGAACTACAAATATGTGACGTATATATCCGTTGTTCGCATGAACGTGTTAAGCTATTTTAGTATGCTTGACCATCCTTGATTGCATTCCGCTTTCCATCAGGTGAGATTACAGTCAAGCACTAGCTTATCTTAAATTTAAAAAATGCTTTGGAGAGCAAAGTTTTTGGAGTGTATGTAGGTTTATAGAATCTGGCAACCCTCTCCCGTCGGCTACCAAAAGAGACGGGGCATCATGGATTTGTGCAGTCACAGAAACTGTAAGATTGTCTAGGTCCCTGGGCGTGATTTGAAGAGCGTCTGGTCGAAGGGACTGTGGCAAAGTCTGAAGGGAGTTCCCAAAGTCCCTTAGCCTCGAGTGGAGTTCCATAGCGTCGATCAAAGCCAACGGGAAAGTTTTAGTGGGTAAAAGGCAACCCGGTCTAAGGGTTGCAACGTTGTTTCCACATATACACAGAATTTTGATTTGCTGTGCTTTGTTAAGATATAAATTCTTTGAGTTCAGATTCACAGATTAGGTGGTGGATCCCTTGTGCAAGGGACCGAGGTTGGTACCACCATATTCTGCCACCAGCAGCTATATCTTTATTGGTGGCCAAAGACTGACAACATACTTTGGCATTGAAAAATATGTACAAACTGTCGTTGGTATTTATTAGGAGATCCATTCAAAGCCTACAATACCCCATTACCCAGTCATTGGTGTTCGTTGAAAAGGCGTGTACGCATCATTATACACTTTTAAGATATTTCTTTTTTGCTTCCAGGACACACGAAACCCGACTCATCCCCGGAAGCCCCAGAGTCACCTACCGACAAGGACTCACCAGAGCCGCCTATTTCACATGAGGGTCGCGATCTGTCATCACCACGCCACGACCCTTACCTCCATAGCTCGAACATTTCAGACGCATTGCCAACCATGGCTCCGTCAGTTCACGATATGCAGCCAATGCCATACTCGAACGACGATGGACGAATGCTGCAGCAGCCATTCTCATTCCCACCGTTGCTGATGTCACAACAAATGGACACGGAGATTGTTCCCACTGATTTGCGAGTGATGTCGAAACCTAATCCATGTCCCTGCGGATCAGCCGAAGAGGTCGATGAACCTCAGAACCTGGCTTATCGTCCGCTCAGACCTGAGAAAGATAGTGACAGCGATAGTGATACAGAAATAGATTTGACGTCACACTCGAAAGATGACGACTTGAGGGAGTCGGAGAGGCTTGCGAGCCGGATTGCAACCAGTATCTTCAGGAGTGACACGGTGCTGCACGATTTAGTGCCAAATGACTTGAGTTTAAGTGCAAAGAACGGGAGTGATAGGGCTAGGAATGTCTCAATGTAATTGATGACTTTTTTGTATGGGTCTTCTTTAGGCGTCTTTATACGCTTAAACCTTCGCTTCGCTTACACCTTTAAAAATTCACTTACAAGGTCATTTTTTATACTACCAAGGTGGGAAGCAAGTGTGCGGCCAAATGGTAAGCAGCTATTGCAGCTTATAGAGCCTAGCAACACCAGAAGAATCAATAGCGCGTTGCCGACCCTTAAGACACAGATATTAAGTATTTGTGTCCGGTAATTTTACCAGCTAAGATTTACGCCGGAACACAAAATGCTTAAATACTGGCGCTTGGCGGCAGAATATCTTGACAAGGTTTTAGGATAGTTTGCAAAAAGGATCGTCTAGGTAGGTACTGTCGCAATGTCAGATAGTCTACCACCAAGCAGCACATAAACATTTTGCAAAAAGGAACTGGTGAAATTACTGTATTCAAGAGATTTCTTAACTAATGTGGTTACAAGCACCAGTGAGGTGTAGCTGTCTATAGGCAGGCGTTTCGCTCACCATAGGTACGCCTTGCTTCTCGCGTTACTAGGTTAAATAAAAAAGACTATAATAAACGAAACCAAATAGTTACAGGACATTTAGAGGCGCTACACATTTACGCGGGCCGGCACTATTTGTTGAACTTCAAGGCCGGCCCGAAGCAATTAAACTAAGCCGGGCAGCCTTGTTATCGAACATTCAACTACATAATTCGATTTTGCCACCCGGGTGTTAAGATTTATGCCGGCCCATTTAAATGTGTAGCGCCCCTTACTCGTACTGCGAAATAAAAAATATTCATATTTAAGAATAAGTAGAAAAATCAAATTATTTGTAACAAATTTTTCATAGAATAAAAATGCTTAAGTTGTAGTTTTTTCAATACTGCTAATATCGTAAAAAAACAGACACTCAATAGTACCAAATAGTAAATGTAGATAAAATACTTGAAATAGGCAAGTTGTGTAAGTAATGAAACTATCAGTACCTACCTAATTCACATTATTTACTATGTAGTGGCTTGATATGAAATTGTAAATTGATGTCTATTCATTGTAAATAATTAAAAAAGAAAAGCATTAAACTGCTATTCCGTTTTTTTTTTGCTGCATATAGTATTTTATTATTACCCGTGGGGTGTCCCGTGGGGTGGCCCGAACAAGCCGGGTTCCGAAAAGGCTTTAGCACCGTAGACCACATACATACGCTCCGCCAGATTATACAGAAGACCGAGGAGTATAATCGGGCATTATGTCTAGCGTTTGTGGACTACGAAAAAGCCTTCGATTCAATCGAGACCTGGGTGGTATTGCAGTCCCTCCAGCGGTGCCATATTGACTATAGGTACATCGAAGTGTTGAAGTGTTTGTATAGCAACGCCACCATGTCGATCCGACTACAGGACGAGAGCACAAAACCAATCCCGTTGCAGCGAGGTGTGAGACAGGGAGACGTTATTTCTCCGAAACTTTTCTCAAACGCATTGGAGGACGTTTTCAAGCTCTTGGACTGGTACGGATTCGGCATCAACATCAATGGCGAATACATCACTCACCTTCGTTTTGCCGATGATATAGTCATTATGGCAGAGTCGCTGGAGGACCTCAATACGATGCTCAGCGACCTCAGTAGCGTTTCCCAACAGGTGAGTCTTAAAATGAACAAGACGAAGATCATGTCTAATGTCCATGTTGCACCCATACCGGTAGTTGTTGGGAACGATGCACTCGAAGTTGTTGACCACTACGTATACCTTGGGCAGATTGTCCAGTTAGGTCGGTCCAACTTCGACAAAGAGGTCGCCCGAAGAATCCAACTCGGATGGGCAGCGTTCAGGAAACTACGCGATATCTTCTCGTCCAAAATACCGCAGTGTCTGAAGACGAAGGTTTTTAACCAGTGTGTGTTGCCAGTGATGACATATGGTACTGAGACGTAGTCTCTAACGGCTGGCCTTTTAGAGAACTTCAGAGTCACACAACGAGCCATGGAGAGAGCTATGCTTGGAGTTTCTTTGCGCGACAGAATCCGAAATGTGGAGATTCACCGAAGAGCCAAGGTCACCGACATAGCTCTCAGAATCTGCAAGTTGAAGTGGCAATGGGCAGGCCACATCGCTCGAAGAACCGATAACCGTTGGGGAAGAAAGGTTCTCGAGTGGCGACCACGAACCGGAAGACGCAGCGTTGGCAGGCCTCCCACTAGGTGGACAGACGACATTGTGCGCGTCGCAGGTAACCGGTGGATGCAAATAGCCAATTGTCGTTCATTGTGGCGTTCTAAGGGGGAGGCCTATGTTCAGCAGTGGACGTCTTCCGGCTGATGATGATGATGATGATGATGATGATGGGGTGTCCGGGTAAGAATAGCACTTTAGCAACCTCCCATCTAGTCCCGTTGGGTGTCCTACACACAGCCCTAAAATCAGTGGCGACATCGGGACAGTGGTGGGGAGGACCCTAAATCGTACCCTAAATCACCTCGTGTATAGGCAAATCGTAACCCGATTCTATTGTTTACCTTAAATTCTAAAATCGCTTCGGGTGAGCTCACGATTTAGGGACGATTATCGTCTAGGGAGCGTTGTCGGCACGTGTGTAGCGAAATCGGGACTGATTTCTACGCAGTATGCGCTCGAGTGCTGCGGCGATACGACGTGCAGGCGCTATATTATGGTATCCTGTTTTTGTATTAACGATGAAACCATATTGAGAAGCTCTTCAAAACACTCAAAATCAATTCATAAAAAGTTTCAGAAAACAGCTACTTCGAAATTTCTCATCACGTGGCTTAGTTCATGACGTTTCACCAACCAGTTTTTAACCCAGGTCTTACTTTTTAGTCTCTGGTTAGGTGGCACCATAGTAAGTGCCAAGGCAATGCCTTTTTTTGCTGTTTTGTGCATCGATATAATATAATAAACTATCTACTAAAATGACATCTAAAATGTGGTCGCGGAGGTTGCAAACTTATCTGTGCTGGTGGCGGAAACGTGAACTAACGCTTTTTATAATGATAATGACTTGTAGTTTGACAGTTTCATATAGACAGTAGCGACACTCCTATCGGCAAAAATAAATTAGTCAGGATGTGGCTTGTAAAGAAATAGCGACACAAGGGCGCTATTTTTCGCTACCACTTTTTGAACCGTGACACCAAATCTAGTTTATAATATTATATGGATATATATACGATGGTTTTGAGAGTGTCGGCGGCATCTCGGATCAACGAGCAGTCTGTTGCACGGTCGGTTATGTACTAACTGGTAGGGACGTGTGTAGAGTAGTAGCCGATTTAATCCTCACCACCGCTGTCCCGATATCGCCACTGATTTTAGGGGTGTGTGTAGGCCGTCTAAGAGTAAACAAGAAGACGGGCAGCAGGGTCTTTCTATTGGAATACCCACCACCGATACTGCGTTCCCCAAGCCGCCTGCCAAGCGTGGGGATTGTGGCAACCCCTCCCTTCTAAGGGGGAGGCCTTTGTTCAGCAGTGGACGTCTTTCGGCTGCTGATGATGATGATGATTTTATTATTCTCCGGTCAAGGCTTATCTCATTTTATACTATGTTTGGTATCCATTAAAAAGGGCCTATTCCCAGTAGTTCTACATTTTCTTCTACATGTATGACTACTAAGAAAAAAATTCCTACTAGTTCTACAGTCATGTAGAACTAGCTATAAATTTAAAAAACCCCGAGATGGGTGGACGAACTCTTTCTTGCGCCATCATCAGACTCTGATCGGTATCTGTCTACTAACTACTCGTCTATTGTCCGGTGAAGCTGTAATGGCAATCTGCGGCCAACAGCGTCTATCATTCCCAAAAAAAAAACTACTCGTCAAGATTTAACCATCGATTCAGAATTCGGTGGATCCTACGTTTAATGGAGCATAGTTCCTGTTACTACCTTCCTAATCCCATTACCAGACATTAATCATAATTTTTCTATCTTCTACTCGACGTAACCATCTGGTTACGTCGAGTAGAAGATCATCATCATCTGATAATCGACTAATCATCATCTGATTCTGATCTGGAGATAATCATCTGATTATTTTCATTATTCATTCATTAGCAGCTGGAAAACGTCCACTGCTGAACAAAGGGAGGCCCTGAGAACTGAGGGGTTGCCATAATCCCCACGCTGGGCAGGCGGCTTGGGGATCGCAGTATAGGTGGAAGATAAATCCAAAAGAAAGACACTGCTGCCCGTCTTCCCGTTCTAGCTTAGTCGCCTCTTACGACACCCAACCAGAGGAGATGGGGGCATGCAACTCTAACCCGGCAACCCACGGGATGATTATGTATAACAGTAGGTAGGTATTATTATGTATTCTGTGGTATAAATCCAAGCTGTCGCACAGTCATGGCGTACCTCAGGGATCTCTTCGACGAGCCAGCAACAGAGTAAGGGCTAGAGCATGCACAATGGATCGAATTGGGTCGAAGTGCGTTCCGGTGGTTACCGAGCCCTTCTCATAGCCACCAACAGAATAGAATAGAAAATTACGAATGTATGACAGGCAACACCCTACTGGTAAAGTAACCCATCTTGCTGAATATCGCAACAATCTATACTTATAATAAAACTGTAACTGGTCCAATTCTGTACATTGAAGATATTTTGAAAATTATATTTGGAGGGCATTCTATAACCGATACTGAGGCCGAAAATGTAATTTTTTTAATTTTTGTCTGTCTGTCTGTCTGTCTGTATCACGGCTGCGCATCACGCTGAAACTACTGAATAGATTCAAATGAAACTTGGCATGATTTGAGATCTTACTACGAGGTAGGACATAGGATACTTTTTATCCCGTAATCTAGCACGGTTCTTTTGGGAGAGGGGATTAAAGTCAAAATGGGTACTTGGTTATACGCTTGGTCCGATTTTATCATTTTTTCTTTATAATATAATAAATATTAGTAAGGGAACACTCATAGAGAGTTGTTATCAAGGTTTTGTAATCGATCGGGTTAAGCAACGTTAGGTAAGGTCATTAAATAGATGGGTGACCGTTTAACGCCATTTGAACTAAACGGGTCCGTGCTTCGGAGAGCAAGTAAAAAGTGGGTCCCAGTTTTTAACCGACTATAAAAAAGGAGGTTATGTATTCGATGCGAATGTCTGTTATTAAAAGTTTAGTTAACGTATAGCGCAGGCGGAGCTGCGTGGGTCAGCTAGTAAGAATATAAAACTAGTCAATGATGGTATTCTATACGTATCGTTGCCGAGGCCTTCTGTCTCGTGTCGTGTGCTGCGCACTCCAAACACTGCCTAGAGTAGGGCCAATTAAATAGATCACATTTGACACTTCATCAAAATTTAACAACGTAACCTTGTAACGGCGGGCATCAAATATAATAATTTTTTTAGTAGTTAGATCTAATATACAATTGCTTAACTTTTTTCAATTACGATTACCTACATATTTATTGTAATAATTACAAAAGAAACAGACAGAACACAGTAACTGTCAGAAATCAAATGTGATCTATTAAATTGGCCCTACTTTAGATGTAGATATATAGTAATAATTTATTGTAGACAATCATTTAAAAGAAACACAATATATTAATACGTAATAGCACCTTTAATATATTATTATAATAGTTCAATATTTACTGCTTAATAAGGTTCAATTATCATATCACAATAAATTCGGTCTTTTAATATTTTCCTCATATTTATTATTTTCATTTGATCGAGAGTCCCATTTGAATTTGGACACACGTGATAAAAAATACCTTAAACTAATCACTACATACTAAAATGTTCATTTACATTGTTATTTTTACTACAAATAGTTAAAGTTTTCAAAAACCACTAATAATAAATTGCATTACTTTTATAGCACGATGTAATTATGTTTTAATTAATTTAAAGAGTCAATAATATATTTTTTATCTGTATATATTCACACATTAAGTTCATCACGTTATTAAGTAATTATTCCATTAAATACGTTTTGTAACGAACTTGCGTAGAAGTGAAAATGCTACGCGTCACGTCGCGCGTTGTACTTGGGCGTAAGTCTGTTTATTTTTTAAACTGATAAAAAATATACTATTACCACAGTATATAAACTAATATATTGGTTTATAGACTGTGCTATTACTCACACATGTCAATAGTTTGAGATCAATATATAGCAACATGTGACTCATTAAGTTGACAATAATTACGATTGCTTATTACTACAATATAATTTATATTAAGCAGTCAGTCTCCCCGCATTAAATCTGCTAAAGTCAAATAGTTTCGCCACTTATGGAATGTCATTTTAACAAACAATATAGGTAACCATTTCTAAATGTACTAAACCTAAACAAGCGGCTGTAAGTTAACCTTGATGCATGCAAAATTCATGTTCATGAGGGCAGATCTTTCGGAGTCATCGGGAGGAATCATTATACAAGTGTCTTGCAGTCTAACGGCACTTTAGTTCACTTATGTAGTTATCCTGCGCGGGTGTTCTAAACGGATAAAAGTGAAGTGTGCTTAGAATAAGTAAAAGTATTATAGAATGCTTATTTTCAAGTAAGAAGCGTAGGCGAGTAAGATCATCGAATAGTATATTAATACTACATAAACGACAATAGACCGTCAGCTGTATTTATCGACATTTGCGCTTGCGACAGATCAAACCCAGCACTACTTGTCACTTAAATATAACTTTAAATAGTGCACCTGCCTTTTGGAGCCAGGTCTGAAGAAACCGCGTACTCTATTCTAAATATGTATATAGGTTGTTCCGGAAATCGATGTCAAGCCAGAACCGGGTAATAGGAAAAATTATAAAAAAAATCTGCTATGTATTAAAAAAAAATTACAATTGAAAATCTACACCCTGCAACGGATTTTTGAAGAGAAAACTTCTTTAGCGGTGCTGTGCACTTTTTTTCTGATGGGGATTTTTTTTTAAATTCGCGTCAGGACCGTAAGACCGTAAGATTTTTAATGTAATAAAAATTGTCATTTTTGTGTACGATAGCGTAATAAATGAATATTGTATTTTACCACATAAATGATAGTACTTTTATAAGTACTGATAATTAAAGCAATTCGTGCAAAATTATTCCCTAACCATTCCAAAATATCAAAAATGCACAACGTTAATATTCAAGTTTTCCCTTCCACCTTTTTAATGTAATAAAAAAATTCACTTTTGTGTACGATAGCGTAATAAATGAATATTGTATTTTACCACATAAATGATAGTACTTTTATAAGTACTGATAATTAAAGCAATTCGTGCAAAATTATTCCCTAACCATTCCAAAATATGAAAAATGCACAACGTTAGTATTCAAGTTTTCCCTTCCACCGGGCATTCCCGGAGTGCAACCCGTTTTTTTTTTAATAGTAGTGTCAATTTTTTTTTAAATACATACCTAGCTAAGTTTTTTTTTATATTTTCCTGTTAACAGTAATGACTTAGCTTATGTAACAAAGTCTATGGTCGTATGTTCTAGAAGCACTTGGCATCGTGTTGCTCGCACCAGGCGGGCGCGACGGCGTCTGGTCGCAGGCCGCGGGCGAGGAGTCGCGCGCGCATGCGCTGCAGGCGCGGCTCGGCGGCGTACACGCCGGTGCTCGGGTCCGACCACAGGCGCTCGGCCACGGCCGCCGCGCGGGGCCACACGCGCGTGTCTGCGCATGTTGGACAATAGCTTTATACGCCATACCAAATAAGCTTGAACGGGATTACAACTTTATTATGCAGTCATAAAACACCCCCGCTGTATATTTGACCGTTAACGCGGCAGCAAAAAAAGGTTGGTAATACAAAGTTATTTTTGCTGACGCGCCTAGTTGACAATGTATGCGTTATGTAGTTATTGAGCCGCAAACGAACTTGTAATCGCGTTCAAGCTTATTTGGTAAGAAGTGTACGCAAATGTTATGGAACGAGTGCGTAATAATTTCACATGGCAACTTAAAAATATTATGTAGGGGGATTTTCTACGAAAAATTACTTGCTCCTCGCAAGTAACTTTTTCTTATGAAAGCAAAGTATAAAAAACAATTCCATTAAATTTTCTAGATTATTTTTTAATGTGCTGATACAAGGTGTTCTATGAATTATTTCACGTAGTAACGTAATCTCATACATTAGTAAATAATTTTATTCATAACAACCGGTCAAGTGCGAATCGTATTCGCGCACCATACGGATCAATTTTTTTGGGCATATTAAAGTTATTTTACTATTCGCCTAACGCCTTAGATAGCGAAAAAACCAAACCGCAAAACTAAAGTTATTTCATCGAGGTAACTTTAGGATTACTAAAAAACTTAGAAAAATCATTCTATTGTTCGGTGGTCATTTTTGGTTTAAAAACCAAAAGATACGTGACATAAACCAAAATAAATATCTGTAAAAATGAAGCCCTTACATATGATACCCCACTCGATAGTAGTCACCATTTTGAACCCCAATAAAAATAAAATAGAAAAAAATATTTTTAACACGCTTTTATTAATGTACTAGCTGACCCGCGCAGCTCCACCCGCGCTTTTATTACATTTTGCTCCCCTTTTCACCCTCCTCCCTTGATTTATTTCTCTCCATCTCTCTCTCTCTCTATTATAAGAAAAATCTAATTCTATGCTCTTCCTCTCATCTCTCTTTCCCCCACCCGCATCGGTCCTCGTCACATTCCCCCTTTTCCTCTCCCCGTTGTCCCCTCTCTGATCCCTATCCCCCCATCTCTCTCTCCCAACTTGCTCCATCTCACCCCCCCCCCCCCCTTGCTCCACCTAACTCCCCCGATCCCTCACCCCCTCCTCGAATCCCCTCTCCCTCTCTGTCCTCTCTTGCACCCTCCTCTCATTCTATATATCCGTCAATCATGGTATCAGCGGCATGAAATACTACATATACTTTGCGGCATATACTTTACGACTTATTGTCAGACCTACTATACCCGATATGCACACAAAATTTCATACATATCCGTTCATCCATCTATTTAATTACCTTGCCGTATGTTGCTTAACCTTTACCTAGCGGCATGAAATATAATTAATGGCCTATTATCAGACCTACCCGATATGCACATAAAATTTCATACAAATCGGTTCACCCATCTATTTAATGACCTTACCTAACGTTGCTTAACCTTAACCTACCGGTATAAAAAGTATCCTATGTCCGTCTCCTGGTCGTAAGCTACTTCCCTACCAATTTTCAGCCAAATCGGTTGAGCCGTTCTTGAGTTATAAATAGTGTAACTAACACGACTTTCCTTTAAATATATTATAGACTAGCTGACCCGTGTAGCTCCGCCCGCGCTTTTATTACATTTTGCTCCCCTTTTCTCCCTCCTCCCTAGATTTATCTCTCTCCATATCTCTCTCTCTTATAAAAAAAATCTAATTATATGCTCTTTCTCTCCTCTCTCTTTTCCCGCTTCGGTTTCCGTCACACTCCCCCTCTTCCTACCCTGTTATCCCCTCTCTGAACCTTCTCTCCCTCTCTCTTCTACGAACTTGCTCCTTCTCACTCCCCCCTTACTCCACCTAACTCCCCCGATCCCTCACCGCATCGCCCCCTCCTCGAATTCCCTCTCCCTCTTTCTCCTCTCGTGCACCCTCCTCTCGTTCTATATATCCTCGTCAATCATGGTATCAGCGGCATTAAATATACTTTATGACCTATTCACAGACCTCCCCGATATGCACACAAAATTTCATACATATCGGTTCACCCATCTATTTAATGACCTTGCCTTATGTAGCTTAACCTTAACCTAGCGGTATGAAATATACTGTATGACCTATTCTCAGACCTACCCGATATGCACACTTTCATACAAATCGGTTCACCCATCTATTTAATGACCTTACCTAACGTTGCTTAACCTTAACCTACCGGGATAAAAAAGTATCCTATGTCCGTTTACTGGTTTTAAGCTACCTCCCCACCAATTTTCAGCCGAATCGGTTAGGCCGTTCTTGAGTTATAAATAGTGTAACTAACACGACTTTGATATAATATATAGATTAAAGTTCTATAGTTATTGTATGTTCAATTTCACCGATAGATGGCGCTGTTCATAATGTAAATCACGCTAACATCGTTAATTACTGTCTAATGATATTCGATAATGAAAGTTTTAAGTTTTCCGCATCTTTTATTGTTGCGACTGTAATACATACATAATCTAGTTTGGATCCGCTCGGGATTTACAGATTTTAACTTTTCAAAGATATAATGTCATATTGCTATCAGCAAAGTACTTAGAACAATACAGAAATCTAATGAAAATGTCCTGGGTGTACCGGACCGGCTTACCCCTTACAAAAATTGACCCTTCGCCAATGCCATATCTTATGCAAACTAAATGTCTGCTCAGTCCCTATTGTATATAGCGTAATAATACATATCTTAATGATTAACTGATCAGTCTATAATTACCCTATTCACATACAAAGGAAATTACGTGGTAATATGTGCAAGTAATGTTTCACTGCTTAGCCCCTATGAAACATAGCGTGATGTTTTATATACCAACTTACACCTTGACTTCTACACAACACATCAGTGAAAGTCCTATCAAAATCCATCCACGGGTTTTCAAATGATACCTGGACGAACAGAACGATAGACAGACAGACAGACAGACAGACAGACAGACAATAATTCCAAAAAAAATTGTTTTGGCCTCTATGTCGATAGTATAGTACACCCACATAGAAATTTTGGAAAAATATTCAATGTACAGAAAAAGTGCTCTTTGAGTTTTATTATAGTATAGATTAAAGTTGTATGGTGATTGTATGTTCAATTTCACCGATAGATGGCGCTGTTCATAATGTAAATCACGCTAACATCGTAAATTACTGTCTAATGATATACGATAATGAAAGTTCTAAGATTTTAGCATCTTTTATTGTTGCGACTGTAATACAATACCTATACACTACCTGGATTTGGGGAGTTTCATTAAAATTTCATGATCTAGTTTGGACTCGCTCGGGATTTACAGATTTTAACTTTTCAAAGATATAATGTCATATTGCTATCAGCAAAGTACTTAGAACAATACAGAAATCTAATGAAAATGTCCTGGGTGTACCGGACCGGCTTACCCCTTACAAAAATTGACCCTTCGCCAATGCCATATCTTATGCAAACTAAATGTCTGCTCAATCCCTATTGTATATAGCGTAATAATACATATCTTAATGATTAACTGATCAGTCTATAATTACCCTATTCACATACAAAGGAAATTACATGGTAATATGTGCAAGTAATGTTTCACTGCTTAGCCCCTATGAAACATAGCGTGATGTTTTATATACCAATATATACCTTGACTTCTACACAACACATCAGTGAAAGTTCTACCAAAATCCATCCACGGGTTTTCATATGATACCTGGACAAACAGAACGACAGACAGACAGACAGACAGACAGACAATAATTCGAAAAAAAATTGTTTTGGCCTCTATGTCGATAGTATAGTTTCTGTACATAGAAATTTTGGAAAAATATTCAATGTACAGAAAAAGTCCTCTTTGAGTTTTATTATAGTATAGATAGATGTATGTATGTAACTATGATGGTAATGGAATATTGCGATGCAATTTTGACCCACTTCTACACGTCCAAAACATTTGAAATTTTGCACATGCATCAAGGACCGGTGACAATACAATAATATGGTATCCTCGAGCTGATCTGATGCTGGGGCTCGAAGGTGGATAAGGGAACCCTTGGATGGCTACTAGTAAACTAATCGAGTTTGGGCTCATTTGATTTGTTTTAAAGAGTTATTTTCATATTGACCATTAATGAGGACCTGATGATGGAACTGGAAGGTGGGTAACGGAACCCTGGAAGGGCTACTAGTAAACACATCGAGTTTGGACTCATTTGATTTGTTTTAAAGAGTTGTTTTCACTTCGAACAATAATGAGAACCTGATGATGGAACAGGAAGGTGGGTGACGGAACCCTGGAATGGCTATTAGTAAACACATCGAGTTTGGACTCATTTGACTTATTTTAAAGAGTTGTTTTCACTTCGACCAATTATGAGAACCTGATGATGGCACAGGAATGTGGGTGACGGAACCCTGGAATGGCTACTAGTAAACACATCGAAATTGGACTCATTTGATTTGTTTTAAAGAGTTCTTTTCACTTTGACCATTAATGAGGACCTGATGATGGAACAGGAAGGTGGGTGACGGAACCCTGGAATGGCTACTAGTAAACACATCGAAATTGGACTCATTTGATTTGTTTTAAAGAGTTCTTTTCACTTTGACCATTAATGAGGGCCTGATGATAGAATAGGAAGGTTGGTGACGGAACCCTGGAACGGCTACTAGTAAACTCATCGAGTTTAAGCTCATTTGATTCGTATTAAAGAGTTCTATTTACTTTGCCCAATAATCAGGGTTGATGACGGAAATGAAAGGTGGTTGACGGAACAATGGAGTGATTACTAGTAAACCTCGATGGGTTTACAAGTAGCTTGGACTCATTTGATTTGTATTAAGGAGTTATATTTGCTTTGCCTAATAACGTGGACGTTGATGAACCCGGAAGGTTGGTAAGCCACCGAACGGCTTCGGACCAATTATACCATTGAATTGTACCATTAATGGTATAAATGGTACTAAGTTGTCCCATTTATACCTGTAGGCTGTAGGTATAGGTGGTACTAGTTAATACCAGTTATACCATTAGATATCCCTTGAATACTACTTGTAAAACTATTGACTTTTGGCTTACTTTCGACTGTTTAAAGGGTAAATACGTAGTGCTTTCTTAAACTTCGCTAACTCAATCAGATACCTACGCGTAATATAAAAATATGTATTGCCACAACCTGCCTACGATTCAAGCTACGAACAAATCAATACTTGAGCTAATTTTATTCCTAGTTTAGGCGAATATTTCTAAGACTAAAAAGTATAAAATAAATTAATAGTTTAAAAAACTAAAAATACACGCTTTTATTAAGGACTACTGCATTAAAAAGTTATAAATAAATTATCTAAACCATGCTTTCTTTCTTTCTACCTCGTGTTTGTAATTTATGGATTATATTTATGTGTAAAAGCGTGAGGCGCTTTTTCTGAATAACAGCTTAACATTTTTGTCAAATTTCAAGAACGCTAAGTATTTGTATTCGCATGACAATAATTTGAAATCATTTACAGAGAAAAAGCGCCCCACGCTTTTACACATAAATATAATCCATAAATTACAAACACGAGGTAGAAAGAAAGAAAGCATGGTTTAGATAATTTATTTATAACTTTTTAATGCAGTAGTCCTTATAAAAGCGTGTATTTTTAGTTTTTTAAACTATTAATTTATTTTCATTTGCGATGAGGTTCGTTAAGTAAGATCTCAAGCTATTCCAGGCTCCAAATCGATAGCATGATTGGTTCCTGGAATACAGTAGACAGACAGACTGACGAAGCCACACCATAAGGGTTTTTCCCTTTTTTACCTTTCAGGTACGGAACCCTAAAAAATAATGATCAATGGTCACTAACCCAAAGCTTGTTCATCCAGATACTCAGTCCACATGGCGACCTCGCCACCCAATAAGCTGTCCCTTCTTGGCAACGTGTGGGCGTACATCTTCCTCCAATTGGAGAACTTGGTGACGCCCCAGAATCCGTGGTCTAGGTACCAGATGTCCTTGGGCACGGACACTGCGCGGTACCCAAGGGACAACAGCTGGTTCAGCAATGGACTGCCGACTGGTTCCCATACCTCGATCACGTACCTGGAACGTAGACATGAAGATCTATTGGTGTCAGCAGGTTGAGTTTAACAATAATTGTTTAATTTACAAGGTGGTACAGCACTCACAATGTGTCTGAAGTTAGGTTTAGCGAACCATTGCGCAAGTACAGTCGTGAGTTATGAATACAAAAACACAAAAATAGGTACTGCGTAGCGTCTTGCAGCCAACTTCACACACATAAAGATCCGTTGTGACTACTGTAGGTTCCTTGTGTCGCGACCACCACAAGGGTGCCGGGTGGAGCGTACATTTTGACGGGCATGTTGGTCTAGTTGTTAGATACCCTGGCCGCTACCCAATGGGTCGTGGGTTCGATACCGACCAAGTGACGTAACGAAGTATGTATTTATAAAAAAAAAGTATATAAGTAATAGTATCCGTTGTCTGGTTTTCATAGTACAGGCGCTGTCTAGTTTGTGATCAGATCACCGTGTGGGGATTGTCCCAGAATATTATTATTATTATTTCTGCTCCCCCCGGAAGGTGCTCTGGGGTCTGGCACTGGGGTGACTCTGGAGAGGTCCAAACGAAATGCCCAAAGTCTCTCCATAACGTGAAGGCTACTAGGTTTTTGTGGATGAAAATCCAACATCCCCAACCCGGATTCCGCCCCTACAGAGACCGGGCACCTACTTCTTGAAGGTTTTGGAGGAAAGGTCCCTTGTACACGAGACCGTCCAGATAGACACCGCAGTGTCAGATATTCTGCCGCCAAGCAGCGGTGTGTAAGCATTGCTGTGTTAGGCCACATTTACGGAGGCGCGGGGCGTCGAGCGTCGCGTGTGGCGTGGCGTCTCGCATCTCTCTCTCACTCCTACAACGCCATATGTTTTATATCAGTGCTGGCCGCGCCGCCCATCGCGACGCGTGACGCTTCGCGCCTCTGTAAACGAGGCCTTACGGTGAGTGTGTGTGTGTGTGCGTGTGTGATGTGTGTGTGTGTGTGTGTGATGTGTGTGTGTGATGTGTGTGTGTGTGTGTGATGTGTGTGTGTGTGTGTGACTGTGTACGTATCTATACGTATCAGTTGGCTGTGTGTGGATTGCCCAGGATGTTATTATTTTTTTAATTCACTATAACATTCAACAAAATTCAGCAGCAACGCTGCAACCCTTGGCCCAGATTACTTTATAGAGACTTAAAGTAACAGAAGACACTCGTTAAAATATTCATGGCTGTAAGTTTTAATATGTTATATGCCAACGTACCTCTCTTTGTCAAGGTACGATTGTATCCTCTGTGGTTGTGTGAGTTCTGAAGACCACAGCATCACAGGTTGTTGTGGCTCTCCGCCGGCAGCCTCCAGCTCCTCGTCCCACCCTTGCAGCGCCTTCTCGTGGAACTCCCCCCAGAGCTTGATGAAGCCCTCTTTGGTTATTTCGTACCCTTTGGTCTCCATATAGGAGATAATCTCGTCGCTTGAATTCCAGCAGCCGAAGAACACCTATGTAAGAGATTTGGGCTTACGATTGTCAATTATGATAAATTAACACTTAATTCCCCGTGGGGTGTCCAGGTAAGAACAGCACCCACCTCCGTAAAAGGCGACTAAGGGATCACCATCACATGAGTTCTTTTAGAAAAATCTATTCCCCATACTTTTAATTACTGGCAAAAATAACTGGTTACACTTACATATATGAATTAGTTTATATGCCACTGCAAGTATGCCTGTTGTGGAGTCATTGGGATATAAAATAGTAAATCCACACAAAATATTTTAACAGATTGATTGGAGATTGGTGACCTTTGGCCATCGGTCGCTCCATAAAATATACACACATCAAAAGTGTCTAGGGATCAACATATATTTTTGCAATAACTTTTCTCCTGATTGATATTAATTAAAATTTTCTTTAAGGATTCATCAAATAAAGTGTTTTCGTTTGTCACAGTAACGATAAACCAAGTCACCTTTGCATTAATAAAGAAATTTGCCATTTTCCTAATAAAGGGATTTTTGACATTTGAACCACTAACACAAAAGTTCGAAAAAAAGACTGAAATAACAGTTTTCTTTAAAATTTTATTGGGTAACTTAAACAATTAATAATCCGTGTTTCTACCGCGAACACTAACAACACAAGAACATCGGTTTGGCATACTCAAAATGAGTTCATCCAAATCACGCTGTGGAATGGCCGCCCATGTTCGTTGCAACAACAAAAAAAGGTCTTCTTGCGACTGGATACCCTCCATATTCGGCAGAGCTCTTCTCTGTAGCATATCCCATGCATGCTCAATCGGGTTCAAGTCTGGCGACTGAGCAGGCCAGGACAGGACATTGATGTTAGCTGCGGCGAGAGTCTGTCTTACAACTCTTGCGGTGTGCGGTCGTGCATTATCATGCATTAACTGAAATAAGGGACCGATTTGCACTTGTAGAGGAACGATGACGTCTGATACAATCGTCTCAGCATAAATTTGAGCGTTGAGGTTGCCTCTGATCCAAATCAACTCAGTTCTTCCGCCGATCCAAATACCCGCCCATACCATGATGGTTCCACCACTATAAGGATGGACTTCCTGGCAGGATTTTAATCGCTGTTGGCGTCCAGGGGTTCTCCAGTGTCGTATACGTCTTGTATCCGGTCTCATACCAAAACGAGACTCATCAGAAAAGCACACGAAACGCCATTGTTCTTCTGCCCAATTTCTGTGTTCAAGAGCCCATTGATATCGAATCCTACGATTGTGCATTGCTATAGGTGGTACCCGTAGCGGTCTTCGGGAATGAAGGTTCACTTCATGCAAGCGGTTTCTGACTGTTTGGTCGCTAATTAAGTTCCCTGAAGAGTGATGAAGCCTCACGGCTAACATCATGGCAGTTATTGTTGGAGCTCTTCGAGTTAAGATTTGAATATATCGGTCTTGTCTCCGTGTGGTGCAGCGATACCGTCCTCCATGGCGCTCAGCCACGGTACCAGTGCTTCGGTAACGTGTCCAAAGTCGACTGATAACACTCTGACTTGTATTCAGAGCTAAAGCCACAGTACGTTGCCGGGAACCAGCTTCTATCATTCCCACGGCTCTGAGCATTTCTTCCCTGCTTAAATGACGTCGCCGCTCCATAATAACGTTGGTTTTAATCAGTAGTAGGGAAACAGTAGCACTAATAATGTCTTCAATGCGTTGTATGTTTTTATAGGGAAAATATTGACAGCTGATTTTCATCTTTTACTCGAATTTGATTCACAGTTCCTGATTCAAATTATGAAATGCACCAAAAAGGATCCATATAAATTTATAAAATCATAAATTTATTACAAAGCCACATCTCAATCTCAAGAAATCCGCTTAAAAATGCTTGATCCCTAGACACTTTTGATGTGTGTATTATTATGTTGGGTTAAGGTCAAATGATATTTATTCTCTGGACAATTAATTCTGGAAGAACTAATCTGTTGATGCCGATTTACCAATCTTTATTTATTACTACAGGGAACGAAATTTGGTAATACAGCTGAAATCAATTTATTCATATCGATGTGGAAATTAGAAGGGTTCCTTAATTTACTAACCTCATCGCCGCCCATATGTAGAAGCGCTGGTTTTGTGACAGTCTCAGCGATGTCTCTGTACAAGTCGCGGAGTACCCGGTACATGGCAGGGTTAGCAGGGTTTAGTTGTCCGCAGGGTGGCTCGATGCACAGGTTGCGCCACGGCCACTGGTTCACACACACGGCCAGATCGCCAAAACCGTACTCCTGGGGACCGATAAAAGAAAAATATTATTACGTAGTTGCCGCATATAGTAGATTCTCTTAGGTTCATGTGCATTTTTACATAAATCGGTCGGTTTTGATTAGTCAAATAATTGTTAAACAAAAAAAGTTGAGAATTGGAGAAAGACTCTCACAACTGAAGAGGATGAAGAATTACAGACCGTGCAAAGTTAAGAAAACATAGTTGGAAGACAGGCCCTGGGAACAGCCGGGATTAATAACACTAGGCAGAAGAAGAAGTAGAATGTATGTGTTTTCTAATTTTGTTTATAAGCTATTGAACTCTATAAACCAACATACGGGATAGTGGTATTTAATCGTACGTGATGGTGATGTATCAACAGACCATACATTTCTAAACACTTCTAAAGTCTAAATAGTGTGTATGTATAAAGAAAAGACTCTAACCAAAGCGTACAAATATGCAGACTGATGAAGTTGTCTATTTGTATACTCCTTTTTTCTAAGCTACACAAAAGATAGATTTTGATAAGGTTTTCTTTACAGTTTAGGGGTTTTTGCGTTATCGAATGTGGATTTCTAATTTGTGTTCGATGTTCTGTTTTGACTTTACCTTCCCCCACTGCCATCCGTTGCCAGCGTGCGCCGGCGCATCGATCTCAATGACGACACGGATGCCCCGTACTTGGGCGTACGTTATCAGGTCCCTCACTTCTTCGGCAGAATATATCTCCTGGGCGGAGTACGCGCCGTATCTTCAATTAAAAATGACGGCGTTATTATTAGAGCTAGTGCGATAAGTCTGCACCCGATCGAAGTCGGGTCTAGTGTAGAGATTTCTAAAATATTTTGCTTGGTAAGAGTAAGCAAGTTTATCGTTACTAATGGACTACTTTATAACGACAGAAACAGAACTCTATATGCTTAAGCTACTTAACCGGTGTACAGTATTGTATACGTGAAGATTGTAAATGATAACGTAAAATTTCTTTTATACAATTTACACAGTTTCCCTTAGAAAATATTTCTTACTTCTTATAAAGGCTACTACTAGTAAACTACACTTTTAGTTTAATGTTCTATTAAGTAGATAATTTAAACTTGCATTAGGTGTAGAATCTTAACAATGCCCGGTAGAGTCTATGGGTAGAACCACGGTGCGTTGCTAAAATTTATCTGTAAACTATTATTTACCTTGTGAATTGTGGCACCCGGGTGGATTCAAGTGGAAAGCTATGGGAATCGGTGACATGCCAATGGAAGACGTTCATTTTGTTTGCGGCCATAGCGTCCAGGGTCCTTTTGATATCCACCATCGGCAGGAAATGTCTCGAGGAGTCCAGCAGTAAGCCTCTGTGTTTGTAGACTGGGCGGTCGCGAATCTTCGCGCCGCCGACGAGAAGAAGGCCGCATTTCTTATCGTTCGAATAGTCTACTTTATCAGGTGCTACGAGTTGTGTAAAGGTTTCTAATGCATGGCGAGCTCCGTATACTGTGTCTGCTATTACGTAAACCCTTATTTGGTCATCTGTAAATAAATGTAGAAGAATATTGTTAGACTTTTTCTAAAACCACATTCATCATTATCATTAGCAGCCGATAGACGAGACGAGATTTCATGTAATGTAGTATTCATTATACACCTCTAATGCGAAGTTGTGAATAGAGTTAAATCACCCATGTTTAGCAATCTATGTAGGTATCCGTGTAGTAATGTCCTCTTGGCTGATTTACCAGCTTCTTTGAAAAGATCAGCCACTAACTATGCAAAATATATAATAGGGTGTCAGTTGCAGACAAAAGTGCTTTCGCTCTTTATTTGCTTACTTTATACCACACCACAAGATTATAATATCGATCGGAATAAGATTATACATAGGAAAAACTTTTTAAATGCTCATTAGTCGCATAGGTGAGTTATGGCAGAACATATAAGACATATTTACAAAAAATATGCATTCTCAAAAATATTGTACCGTACAAAATCAAAATAAAATATAAAGATAATTATGAAGATCTGTTTAAATACTGTAAGGTGATTAATGTTTTCGATAAAGTTACTCAAGCAATTATCTGTGAACACTCCAGCCATTTAGACTGTTTGCATACAGTCAAGCGGCCTGTTAATTTACGTAATGTGCAATACCTACCTCTGTATAAGTTACCTAAATATAATAATGCATACGGAAAAAGGACTTGGAAGTATACTCTACCTTACAGTTTAAACGCGTTACCAAAGACTTTAGTCAGTAAATTAAGAGATAAGAACCCCAAACAAATTAAAAGTATATTAAAACACCATTTTACTGTAGGACAATATATACTTCCAAACCTTACAGCCTCTGCATAAGTGACATAACGTAATGCAAATAAGTCTTGAATTGTTAGTTGGTAAAGTAGGATGTATCGAGCGTGTATTGAATCACTCAAGCACATAATCTTTTCTAACTAGATTAAGCGGTGAGTTTTTTGTAAATCTAATTAACAAAATTTGAAATAAACAGTTTGAATTTTTTTTTTTTTTTTTACCTAAGAAAGATTTTTCTTATCAATCAGGCGATCGGCCTGTATGTTTCTAACAAGATAGGGACGATAGACGAAAACTTGTTGCTCCCCATAAGATTTATACTCGTAATAACCTTCGGGTTGTATAGGGAGCAGCGTTCTGCTGCGCCAGACCCCATAATAGACAAGGTTGATAGGAGCCAATTTGCGAACCTAGTTACAAGCTTCGGGATAGTTTTCTTCAAAAGATTTAGATTAGAATTTAAAAAAATGCTAGTTTAGCGATACATTGCTAACTATTTCTAGATTGGTAATTAGTATAGCGTCAAGCAAACCTCTGGTTTGAACATCAAGGGAGTACTGCTCTTCAGTTTCCCAAGTGAGGTTCATGTCATTTGTCTTGACAGTGATGAAGACTACGACAGGCGTCGGCGCTTCCTCCGTGACCTCACCCCCGCATTCGGCCAGTAGGTTAACTCCAACTACTTGAGTCATTTGCACTATTAGCTCCCGCACTTCTGCTGGCACATTAACTAGATCGAATCTGTTGACAAAACATACAAAAATTATCAGCCAAATAACGCTTCCGGAAATCTACACGCGTTTTACAACGTACCACAGCCAGAAACAACTAGGGAAGGAGATAGAACTAGAAAAAAAGCTCGCTACAATCGCGAATATTAAATATACAACAGTTGATGAAATCGGCTTACTCTTGCCTTACTTACCTACTATGGCTCAGCGAGTTTATGATTTGAATTTACGTACGTTCTTAGGAAGCTTTATATCTGGTTATATTATAGTTATTTTACTCATATGCAACTTACAATACAGAAGAAATGGTCGAATTGGTCCCAGTTACCCTGTGGTAGTCAATATTCTACCATAAAACAACATTACAGTATGCACATAGCTGTTTCTGTGTGAAGAGCACTATAGTTGAAGAGATTATCTAGTGGGCTCAAGGAACTGAATAACTATTTTCATAGGTATTTTAGATGAAGACTTACTATATTTATATGGTTGAAGGGTGAAGAGCGACCGAACAAGCAGCAGAGGGCCTAGACAAGATGCAATCGCTTCATAGCTATTCTATTTCTTCATTCGCTAACGGTGTCAATTCCACATAATTTGTCACGTGATTTTTCTACGTCTTATGTCATTCCCATACATTTTTAAACTTTTTATTCGCGTTAACGCTTGTAGAATGTTACATTGTCTATTGGGCCAGATCAATGGAGCTCTATAGACAAGCGGATGTTGTAATCGTTTCGTTACAAAGGTATATAAATAAAATGTACCTATATAGTTGTATTGTAATATAGTACATGTATGTCCATATTAACCCTTTGGCCGTGTTAGTTAATAATGCTAACTTATTGTGTATTTATATCGGCAATAAAAACTTACTGTCGATAAATAAGTAGGTCCTTTTGCAATACCTGTTTGAAGCGATGTGGATATGTTGAATGAAGGAAATCGTAAACATGCACGTACGTGGGCATGTCGTTAAACTTATAAAAAAGTTGTACCTGATAAAGATTAGGTAATATAAAAATAAGCTACTAAATACATTAGCCTGAAAGTAAATACTATACTTAATTTTTAACGATGTCGTTAAGGCCATATTCTCTGTGTTCTCCTTGTACCAACGACTTGTGCAACCCGAAATGCCAGCCAAGTGAATAATAAATCGTGTTAAATCCCGATTTTTAGGGTTCCATACCTAAAAGGTAAAAAAGGAACCCTTATGGTGAGACTTCGTCTGTCTGTCACACCTACATATATATTTCAGAAACTGCTTACGCTATCAATTTGAAACTTGGAATAGTTTTAGATCTTTTTTACCAAACCTCATCGCAAATGAAAAAAAAACCTTTTTCCTTTTAGTTTTTCTAATTAAGAGTCGAAATGGGTCATAAAAATTTCTAAGTGAGACTACTAAATCGAGTGGGGTATCATATGAAAGGGCTTCATTTGTACATCTCAAAATAGATTTTTATGTTGGTTTATGTCACGTAGTTCTTATCTATGTCGTAAACAAATATTCAAAGATGAAATCCAACTATCACCAGCGTCAAACGATACAAGTGCTCTATAGATAGGTCAAGGCACCGTTAGTGGGTGTCACGGATAGGACGTTCAACCCATAAGTGGTGCTCAAATCAACGGAGGAGGTAAATATTAGCACATAATATTACGAGGTCACCGTCCTCGCACGTCTGGTATTGGACCGTCTCTGATCCTTTAGTGATGTAGAAATTGATTTTGGAATCAAGGATCTTCAACACTCTGGCTAGTAAAATGTGGTCCTGAACTATTGAATCGTTCATTAAAAGAACAAATGCTTCAGGATTTTATGTACATAATATGATGAGCAAATTTTTTAGAGATATCTAATATATAAAATTCTCGTGTCACAGTTTTCGTTGCCATACTCCTCCGAAACGGCTTGACCGATTTTGATGAAATTTTTTGTGCTTATCCGGTATCTATGAGAATCGGCCAACATCTATTTTTCATCCCCCTAAAATTTTTTAATTTTATGGCAAAACAACGTTTGCCGGGTCAGCTAGTGTACGTATAAATAGCTGTCTGGCTGTCCACAACGCTAGCAATTATATACTTGCTACAACCTACATATAATCTAGAAGAAATAAAGAAACTCTAGGAAAGTGTGTTTTTGTTTTTTCACCTACGAAATGAAAGAATCTACAGAAAAACAATTTATACTTAAGCATTCGTCAAGTAGGTATCTGAGATTTGATTTACACTTAGCTAGCATGACTAGTCTACTCGCTATAGTATGTTTAATGTTGACACTGATAAATAAATTACAAATTTACTATCAGCAGCAATTTGCTTGTATCGGAGCAATCAATCGGATTTTAATTGGAGATTGTGAGAGTAAATAAAGAACGAGTGCACTTGTGTAAGCACTTGCACACTATGATATCTACGACATTAATGGCTGATCTTGTGGAAAATTGGACGCTGTAGTCGTATCAGAAGGCCTAGACAAGATACAATCGCTTCATAGCGATTCTATTTCTTCATTCGCTAATTCCCTATAATTTGTCATGTGATTTTTCTATGTCATAAGTCAGTCCCATACATTTTTATACTGTCTATTAGCGTTAACGCTTGTAGAATTTTACATTGTCTATAGGACCAGGACATTATTGCTATCAATACTATGGCGTGTGCTTGCTATTGCATCTCTAATTATAGTCACAGAGAAAATAATTCTGAATTAAACTCTATTACTTTTTTGGTAGAATAGTGATTCTTCCATATTTATCCTTCTATTATATCTGTCGAACTGAAACTAAACGGTTTTGAAGGGATCGTAGGTCATATCACACGTTGATTCCAAAGCTTTGTAATTGACCCAGTTCACTTCAAGATTAAATTATTATCTTTAGAACTAACTAGACGTTTTATATTATATTTTTATTTATCAAAGATATGAAACGACATTTCGGAGGTAATCTTATCGTGATAACACCTCACATTCGCGATAGTAAATCTTACTCATTAAATATTTTATTTATTTACTTGTTTTATAATTTTATGTACAAGTACAAAGGAACAGCTAATTCCTATAGAAATCCATTTATCTATTTATTTGTAAATTCAGAACATTAAAAAGCAACTTTGAATATTTTGGAATAAAAAATAGAGATATTTTCACGCCTTAGTTTTGAAGGGCTGTAAAAATAGAAGAAATTAGTGACAATGCGTTTCACACTAGTCAGTTATTGTACCCATGTGATAGGAATGAGGCTATTGTCAAATTCTAAACTCTAAACAGAAATTCTAAAACTCTTAGATTGGACCTATAATAAGTCGAACCCGGCGTATACAATCACACCAAATGCACTGGCAGCCACCGAACTCTCGAGGCAGTTAAATAGATTAAACGGAACTTAAAAGTAATAATTAAATGCTTATTAATTAATCATTTAAAGCACCATTGTTTGACTTAAAAGACTTTATAGCTATTGTATCAAGTAACTCTGTAATACAATATGCAACTGGCTTTGGGTGGGCGTATAGCTACCATTAAGCGATGTTCTCTTCTCTCTGGTTAATAAATTGATTTAAATAAGAAAAAAAAATAAACAAACGCTAAACGAGCTATGGAGTGAGCTATGCTCGGCGTTTCTCTGAGGTATGAGGGAAAGTACTGAACAATATTTTGCTGTACCACTTTTTGAAATTCGTTATAAATAAAATTATTTTCTGTCTAATATTATCATATCACCAATACGTATAAACATTCAAATTGTTTGCTCTAAATCGCAATCAATAAACGCGTTTTCAAAAATCAATCTGTCGCATTCTTCGTGTAGAAATATTGCGATTCAAAGCAACTATGTGTTAGTTGCTGACAACTCAGTGGGCGTACGTTCAAACCCCGGCTCGCACCTCTGATTTCGTTTCATGTGCAAATCGTCTTTGCGCGATTGTTACTAGCTTGCGGTGAAGGAAAACATCATGAGGAAACCTACATGCCTGAGAAAGCTAGAAACTAGCTTTCGAATGACGTGTGAAGTCCGCTAACCCGCACTTGGCCAGCGTGGTAGACTATGGTCTAAACCCCTTCACCTTGAGGGAACGCCCGTGTCCAAGAGTGTGACAAAAGTAAAGGGCCGTTAAAAAAAGGTATTTAAAAATGACGAATTACTTAAAGTACTAAAACTAATTGTTGCTCAGTATCGGTATGATGTAAACAAACTGATAAACCAATAGGCGACCTTTACTTGGGGTTTTTTGTTGTTCGACATTACAGTATTCTTTTTATTATACCTACACTACTTGAAATTGATCATCACTCTTTGATACTTTACAAATTACATAATGTGTAATACAAAGTCTTATTAGAAACATAAAACCCATTAAGCAAAGTTATAAACCAGTTATAAGCTCATAAAAAGCGTATAACGATTCAAAATATAATGTAGAGCGTCGTAAATATTTAAATAGTAGTGTATGCTAGATATATTTAGGCGCGCCTAAATATATCTAGCATAGCATCCAAGTATCTGACAAGCTCGCGAGCTTGTCAGATACTTGGATGGCACCCAGCATATAGATTTATTCTTTTAGCCCTTTCTATTCTTAGAGAAATAAATAAACACAAATAAAATGTAAATATATGCTTGGGTTTTGATAATAAGCATATGTATTTTTATTTGCTAAGAGAGAATCAAAGAAAGAATAATCACGTAACTTTCTGTTAGAATGACCACATAGAAACGGAGTTTGATAACTTTTTTAATAGTTTAGGGTATTAATCTAACAACTTATATTTATTTAGAGCCTTACAATATTGAACCAGTAAGTCCCGCAAAGCTAGGTACACACTATGTGCATTAAATCTAATAACGTTTTATAATCGTTCCTAGTGCACATTCCCGATATGTATCCTATAATTTATCTTCAGAACTCTAAAAGTTAACAATAAATATCTTTTAATAATAAATTAGACATTTCACCGCGCCTTGCCCCAGATATTAGGTTATATGTAAGTAAATACAAATGTAATAGAGGAGTAGGATATTGCCATATATCAGATTGACATTTACATACATTTTAACTGCAAATAGAAAATTTCATTTTGACTGACATTTAAATCAAATCCAACTCATAATCACAGGAAATACACTGGCGGCCACTGCACGTTTAAATTATCGGAACATAAAATTATACCAGTGACTATCTACCTAGTGTGTTTGAGAAATCAGAGTTGGAACATTTTACAAAAGTTCCTAGATCATACGCGTGCGTCACTTTCCATATGTCCGCGCTCTGGTGGATACGGGAATATTCCGGCTCCCAATTAGACAGATCAATCGGATTTACAAATTATATTATCATTAAAGAAATCACTGAATCTCAGAGCAGAGCTACTCCATAGGCTTAAAAATATCCGATCACTCTTCTTCAAAATGCATTAGTTAGGTATTATCTTAAAAATTATACTCCTAAGATTTATCCTTGTTTTACTATTGTGTTCACAACCGTGAAGACATTAAAACAATTATTATTGTATCTGTACCTAACAACCTGTTGTGATAAAACGTGATTATGTGACTGTCACGTAACTTCAGATACTGTCAGTATTCTGTGTTTTTAATATTAAAAGAACACAAAACGATTGGCATCTTCCCTGTATAGCTATAAATATTTTACGATTCCTAAACCATAAATTAATGGCATACCTAAATTATGTAAAGTAACTGTCATATTCGCAGTTTTAGCCTAACCGATCTCAATTATCATAATTATTATAACACCCTTTTTTGTTTAGCAAACAAACAAATTAGAGTTAATTTATGCGAACCTATTTTTAGCAAGTGATATATGATGGGATATCCCAGCGGCCCAAAAAGAGTTGAACTTTCTCACCTTCGTTTTACGAACAAACTCCTAGGCCTTTACCACCACCTCTATAGCAGAATTATTAGCTATCATAAGGTAGAGACGTAGTTTATAGGTCTGTCACTTTCTATCGTAAAGTAAGGTGAAAATAATATTGGTCTTAGAGGTGGTGGTAGTGTAAAATGCCACGCTTTTAGATTCACGTTTCAAGTCAGTGGCGCTAGTTGATATAGTTTTTATTTTGCTGTATTTTTTTTTTGTTTTCTATGTTGCTGTTTGTTAATTCTTCCATTACTTTGCTCATATGGTAGATTATTGATTTAAATCCTCTCAGCTGTTAGTATCATAGAAGAAAGGAACCTTTTGTCCAGCAAGAGGACAATCAAGAGGAAAAAAGAAACAATGTAAAAAATAAATGCAAAAACACAAATCTGCGGGAAGCGTGCTTTGAATTCCCAGATATTGAAAAATATACTCGAACTGGATTAAATTATAAATTACTATAAAATTAATAGAACGTTTGAGCAAAGCAACACTGCTAGTCATCATGATCAGCAGCCGAAACAGAACAGAAGGCGTCCCCCTTAGCAGGGAGGGGTTGCCATAATCCCCTCGATTGACAAGCATCTTAGGGATCGCAGAAGGTAGGTATAGGTTAGTAATCCAATAGAAATACGCTGCAGCTTCTTCTTGTTCTCCCTTAGTCGCTTCTTACAGACACCCAATGGGAGGAAATGGCAGGTGCTATTCTAACCCGGACACCCCCAGAGTGCTTTTCACACTGCATAAAACAATGATTTAGTTTTTTTCATTTTTTTGTTAAATTACCTATATAATTTTGATTCGTTGCACTGATCTACGTCAGTTGACCTCACGTCTTGTATAATTGTTGGGCGTTCGACCTTCATGTAACACTCATAACACAGCTAACGTGGGAATTCGACAAGCTATTGTGATAATCTATACTGCTATTTTGTAGCCAATATATCTCGTCAATATAATGTCGGCTAATGTGGCCGTATCGGCTGGAAAAATATTATTATTATAAAAATAAAACAAAATTGAACTATGTTACACCTGGCCTCAACGTATCGTTCATTAGTACCATGGAAATGATACTCATTATTATCAATCATTCCCCCTAACTCGTTTCCACTTCCGCTTGATAGTACTCGTAACTTCGCTTGTCGCTGAATAATTTCAATATCAGCATACTATACAGACGCTATTATGCGTTCAGTGTATACGTATACAATTCATTAAATAATTAGAAAAGAATAAAAAAAGTTATTAAAATAAATCCCTGTATATTAAAAGTCAGTGTTAGAAGTACGATTTGTTTCTATTTTATGGCTCAAAAATGGCGCGTACCTATGCGGTTTTTTAGATGCTAATTGCGCTATTATAATAAAATTATATTTTTTTCTTTGCGTTGCAACTTAACCGAAAAAAAAGAGAATGGAGCGGAAGGACTACGAAATCCTGATCCCCGAAATCCAAGTATTTTTATAGTTAGGGTGTTTTTACACATTTATACACGCCCAGACGTCTAGTCTGCCGGATTTGTATTTAGTCGGTATCTTTAAATGTTCCTAGACAAAATGGAATCACTAGTTTAGCTCTAATCTATACTTATAATAAAACTGTAACAGGTCCAATTCTGTACATTGAAGATATTTTGAAAATTATATTTGGAGGGCATTCTATAACCGATACTGAGGCCGAAAATGTAATTTTTTTAATTTTTGTCTGTCTGTCTGTCTGTCTGTCTGTCTGTCTGTCTGTCTGTCTGTCTGTCTGTCTGTCTGTATCACGGCTGAGCATCACGCCGAAACTACTGAATGGATTCAAATGAAACTTGGCATGATTTGAGATCTTACTACGAGGTAGGACATAGGATACTTTTTATCCCGTAATCTAGCACGGTTCTTTTGGGAGAGGGGATTAAAGTCAAAATGGGTACTTGGTTATACGCTTGGTCCGATTTTATCAATTTTTCTTTATAATATAATAAATATTAGTAAGGGAACACTCATAGAGAGTTGTTATCAAGGTTTTGTAATCGATCGGGTTAAGCAACGTTAGGTAAGGTCATTAAATAGATGGGTGACCGTTTAACGCCATTTGAACTAAACGGGTCCGTGCTTCGGAGAGCAAGTAAAAAGTGGGTCCCAGTTTTTAACCGACTATAAAAATGGAGGTTATGTATTCGATGCGAATGTCTATCATTAAAAGTTTAGTTAACGTAAAAATAGCGCATAGCTGCGTGGGTCAGCTAGTTTCATATATTTTAAGATAATGTTTGTTGCTTATTATTGTTAGTATATTGTTTTCTATTTATCTTGTCATGAATTGTATCCTAAATTGATTTATAATTGACAAAAGTTACAAACGAATAAATAAAAAAATGTACGATCTTTCGTACCAATTAAACTGTATGTAGTACACACCATTAGTTTATCATGCCGCCGACAAAACTCCTACGATAAGCATTACCGTACACAAGATCCGATATTAACTTGTTTTTATTTTGAAATAGGTCAAACTCCACAGTCGCATTCGTTCAAAACTAGATCGAGCTATGAAATAAACAATTGGCCGTTAAGTTTATTAGTGGTTACCGACTATAATTTCCCCTATAAATTCTAGCTTATGTAATGAATTGCTTATACGTTGATATTGAAATATAGTCCCCCTAAATGTGACATACAATTACGATACATAATAAATGAGTATTATTATTATACAACATAAAAAAGGCATAACTGAGACTTGTGTGAAAATGATACCTATAATCGGAAATAGAAAACAAGGTAAATCTAAAAATACATCTTCCACTTTCTAACTATAGTAACTCAGGGTAGGGTTTCTGATCAAAATTGTTTTTTTAAATCAGAAACCTTTTATACTGGCTAAAAATACAGGACAGCTTGTGGCGAGCATTTGGTGAACAACAACACCATGGGCCCGAGTGCTCCAGAGAATCGGTCAGGACGTCCACGTGTTTTCGTCCACCCAGCGGAAACGAGAAATATGGAGAGACACTGGGGTGGTAACTACCTTGAAATGCTCTTGCACGAGTAATCTTTTGTGTGGTACTAATATCATTTCAAATAAAAACATACCTAAGTCTGTTTTTTTTCTGTCACCAATTTAATACATTTAATAAGAATCGGGGCCAATTTTTCCAAGGAATCATCTGATTTTTATTTCAGTATCACAAGACGCAATTCGACACAAACTATCAACCACCTACAACGAATATATTTTTTTAGTTTTGCGTACACATAAATCAATTAACGTCTCTGGCTACACTTATAACCGCCATTAAAAATAGTCATAACTAAAATACACATTGTTCTAATAACTGTATCACGTGAAGTGCTAGGGAAGCGAAAGCTTCACGAATGTCACCCAAGTATCGTTTATGGGAATACGAAATATGGTTGAGGGGAGTGATGGCTGCTGTTCGAGTCAACTCGTGCGCGGGTGCTGCTTGGGGGCCGACTACTATTTCTTTGGCGTTTTAGTTTGTTGTATTTTCTTCGACTTTTTTTTATTTATTTCTCTTGTTTTATATTTCGTACCGCAGGACGCACTGTCGCTGATTCTGATCAAATTGTAACAAGACAAAAATTGTTTAAAAAAAAGTTAAAAAATGACAAGCCCGCTGAGTTTCTTGCTGGATCTTCTCAGTTGAGGCTGCGTTGTGATCCGGTGGTAGCTTTTAAGAAATGTGATCGTTCAAAAGTGCTGGCGTTAGCCTATTTGCAATAAATATTTTTAAATTTGAATAATAGTATTGACAATAAACTGGCAGAAACTGGACGAGGAGACCCGATGATCGGGCTCAGTGGAATGCTTTGAGGCAGGCCTAGTCCAGCAATGGACTAGGCCTACCTACTAGCTAACATCATTAGCTGATGTTGATAATGATAAATGACAACAACGTCAACAAAAGTCTATAGTATGAGTAAGTGGAAGTTTACAAAAACGATCAAGCTTTCAGTTGTTCTCCATTCGTCTCTTGCGGTAAGTTTTAAAAACGATTATAATGTACGAAAGAAAACTGAAAGTGATACTCTAAGTAATACTAGGGATACTGGATGGGTGTAATGGTTAGGTATCAAAATTGCGCATTACAGTGGCTGAGTCCTGTATTGGCTACTCGCTTCCTATAAGTATAGAATCAAAATTGATGATACCTAACAACAATTAAATCACTAATTGCTGATGCTAAATGGTGTTAAAGGATACGCCTGCCAATAGACAGTTACGTTGATCTACGGTCCGTCACCTGTGACTTTAGTCACTAACCATCGATATAATATATAAACTAGATTTGGTGTCACGGTTCAAAAAGTGGTAGCGAGAAATAGCGCCCTTGTGTCGCTATTTCTTTACAAGCCACATCCTGACTAATTTATTTTTGCCGATAGGAGTGTCGCTACTGTCTATATGAAACTGTCAAACTACACGTAATTAATATATTAGACATGTTAGTTCACGTTTCCGCTACCAGCACAGATAAGTTTGCAACCTCCGCGACCACATTTTAGATCTCATTTTGTTCGTGAATGTTTATCTACTTTATATATTATATCGATGTCACTAACTGATTGATTATTGACATAAAGACATTTTTTTAATCTGAATATTTTAATTAAATTACTCTTGGAGCCGTTTATGCTAAAGTTCCCTTATGAACGTGAAAAACGATATTTCTACTTACTAACAGTATTCAGTAAACTATTAATTAGCTTTATGTGTCGAAATAATCTAATATCAAAAAATAAATTTAGTAATAATTAAAAATTTGAGATTTGTGACTGCAACAGCTAGTCTTTTGATCCTAAAAAATTATCCAAGTGTAATATCCACATCGGAACAGAGCACTATTTACACACTGCTGTTTTGCGACAGAATATATGACACTCAAGATAACCATAGGTCATCAGTGCGTCGGTTTTCCCACCCGATTACAATGTGGGTGTCTTCAAGGCAGGCTTTAATGAAGCTAGTGTACTTTACAATCTTCGATTGCGCCGCCGCTTTCCATCAAGTGGAAATGCAATCAAGCACTATCTTGTTATGAATATAAGAAAATAAAAAGACTAATCCAACGACAAAAAAAATTCTTTGTACGCTGTCACCAACAAACCTTGCTATGAATATTGCTCAAAATATGGGTGACTAAAATAACAGCGTCTAAAAATCCGATTAAAAAAAAGCTATCTCCGACACAGTAATTGTCATCATGTAATTGGACTTTCCCATCTCTATTTTCCGTCATCACCGCGCTCTACAATTTAAAATGACGCGCGCGCGTGTATCTGACGCAATATAACGATGTCACAGCGTTCGCGATATCGCCCGGTGTTGCCCAGAATAGACAGACGGAAGGCAGACACCTGCATCACTGTACTAAGTGTACCATAATAACAACATCGCCTACTAGACGACAAACACGTACATAGCGTTTTAAAGATGAGATGCGGAACGAACAAAATATTTAATGATTAAATAATGTCGTAGTCATTCGATTAACTAATATGTTAAAGTGCTTTGTGTCTTGCCTGACGAGGCACTGCTTAACAGCAGAAGTTACATGTTAAACGTGAGCCACTGTGATTTTGGATCGGTCATGCTCGCCATCGAAAAGACTTTGTTTGTGGCGGCTTCGTGTGGTAGGTCACCCCCTTCCCTTCAATATGATTGAGGGATGGGTGCTGCTCGAGTCAACTCGTGCGCGGGTGTTGCTTGGGGGGACTATCCTTCTGGCCTTTTAGTTTGTTGTATTTTCGTCGTATTTATTTTCTCTCTCTTATTTGATCTTTTGAACGGCAGGACACACTGTTGCTGACGCTGATCGAATTGTAACAAGACAAACAACGTTAAAATTAGTGAAAAAAATGACAAGCCCACTGAGTTTCTTGCCGGATCCTCTCAGTTGAGGCCGCGTTGTGAACCAGTGGTAGCTTTAAAAAAAATACCGTTCTAAAGCATTAAGCCTTTTTGAAATAAATGATTTTGAACTATTAATATAACCATACAAATACAACAATAAAAAAGGTTTATAAAAAAAGAAATGAATACTTAAGGATTCTCTGAAAAACAAGACGTTTTCGGCTTCGATTTAAATGCATTCCTTTTCGGATTTCGAATCAAACAGACAGAAACCAGCAAAGGTAAAGCCAGGTTTCGTGGCTGGTAAATTGTATTTGTATAACGTCTCTACTTATTTGTTATCGATGTAACGTTTCGACGAAATTTTTCACAAAGAAATTACACTGTCGACCTTATTTTCAGGTGATGCCGTCGAACTCACTCATAGATAAAAATTGTTCCCCTTTTTCATATCTTATTCTTAGTAATAGTTAATTGAAGTATTGCAATCAATTTATTTTCCAGTAGATAGTAAATAATTAATGTTAGAATGCAGTACATTGTATGCAGTCAATTACCTAAATTTACTTAATATATTTAAGTATGACAGAAATATTAACAAATTATATTATAATGGCATACACACGTCTTAATTCTTGTATAGCAAAATATAAAAGAATAGATCAGTGAGATTAAACTTTATGCGTTTAATAATTCATGCGTAATCACTAGGATTTTTTTCTGATGCTAAACGACACGTCCAAGTCAGATGCATTGACGTTCGCTATACTAGTAATTTCAATAGCTTCACGTCAAAACGCAGCAATGGTTTATACTCTTAACGGCATAATATATATGTCTGTAGATACCACCGTATCTATCTGGTCAGTCTCTGTCAAATGGAACATTTGTTTTCGCGGGGGAAATTTTCAAAAGGTCTCCGGGACCTGGGGTACACAACCCTGGTATGTGGAATTCTTACCCACTAAAACCCCCGCTGCGGACGCATCGGGACATGAGATGGGAGACCTGGGATCTGCAACAGGAACCCCTTAGTGCCTTGGTTTTGAGCCTACCGCCGGGGGCGCATTATATCCTCCCGGGGAACCAGACACAGTGCTCACGGGACGGGGGTCGCAATCCCGTCGCCGTCCTCCTCGCAGTCGCTGCCGCACTCAAGGAATGTCGTTAGTAGTAGGGCCCACACCCCGCCCAGCAACTCCGAAGATTCAAATGGAACACCTAAAAATTGTATCATCTTTTTTGCACTATTTGCTTATTAATCAATATAGGCCGAATAATAATAACTAGAGCCTCGTCCCGACGTCTTGCAAGAGAGAAATAAAATTAGAATAAAGAAGAAAGAAAGAAGAAGAAGAAAGAAATGCCACGCCTGCTGTTATTAGTGATGAGGTGTTTTGAAGGTACTTGAACGCCAATATGGTGGTGGGTACTTCAGTATAGTCTGCCTCCTATGCCATTTATGTACATACTAAAGGGTATATGCGCCTCAGAGAGAGCCCACACAAAATTATCTTTAACACGGTAGATGGCACAATATGTCGCAATACTAGCCGTTTTATCAACAACAATGTTTCCGTAATTATTAACGCATGTTCAATGCACTTATCTCTGCTGTGTTTTTATTAAACCACCGATAATACGAACATATAGAGTTACTTACTGCATCTGTGCAAATGGGGAATACTTAATGTAAGATGGAGTTATTAGTCTTATTAGTAATAACAGACAATGTTTTTTTTTTATTCATGTTAGTGATAAAAACGTGGGCCATAATCACTGGATGGTAAACGAAACTACCCGCCGGCAACCCGCACTTGGCCAGCGTGGTGGACTATGGCCTAAGCCCTTTCATCTTGAGTGGAGGCCAGTGCCTAGCAGTGGGACAAAAACAAGGGCTGGTATTATAAACCTATGTACTGTTTTTATGCATAAAGAATAAATAATAGTAATAAACGAAACTTACATATTTATAGCTGCATAAACTACCGCTCGACATAGAAAACTTTATTAAAACTCTTGAACCCGATAATTTCACCAGGTCTATAGCTGGTGTTCACACTGGCTTACACCAATCTATACATATAAAATTACTTGTCCTGACTGACTGACTGACTGATTCATCAACGCACATGCCAAACCGCTGGACCTAGAAAGCTGAAATTTGGACAGTAGGTTTTTCTTATGACGTAAGTACGTCATCCACTAAGAAAGGATTTTTGAAAATTCGACTCCTAAAGGGGTTAAATGGGGTGTTTTCTTTTGATTGACTCAAGTCAAGTTAATTTACTGAAAAGATTCTCTAAATAAAATAAATCAATAAGTGTTTCGCGAATTTTCAAAAACAACCTTTGGGTGTTAGGGGTTGGTAAACTCTGTAAAAAAATGCGGGCGTAGCCACAGGAAATTGCTAGTCTTTACATATTGTTCCTTGACATCAGCATATCTTATACTGCGGTGGTACTTACCTGGACGGGATCAAGGGATCTTTTTATTTAACAAAGCCGCTGTGGCTGTCTTTCCGGCACATGAGAATGGGATGTGCCCTTAATACCTTTAATTTGAGTTCTCTGCCTGGAGGCGCATTATAGCCCCCCGCGACACCCGTCATGATGCTGCCCTGCCACAGTCGTCCTCAGAGTCGCCACCGTACTGTATGGACTTGTAAGGTTTACAAGGGACCGTACCACCTAGTAATAAGTACCACGTTTGCCCTCGGTAGGAATAAAGCTGTGTGGGCCCTAGGACATCCATTGAGTATGGCGATGTCTCCGAGCAGCCCAGGTGTCTCATGTGCCGAAGCGACAGCCGCGGGTGTTTAAGCGGGTAAGAATAGTGATGATGACTGAATAAAAATCTCCTTTGTTCAGTAATAGATAGATATAATGAGGATGGAAAATGATGAAAAGTATAAAAATTATGTGAACTTATACAAGGAAAGACTCTACGAAGAATAGGGATGATGAGAAAAGTAAAAAAACCCTAATTAATCCGTCAGTTAGATTATCAAAAAATATTGGGACACATATTTTTTTGTTTAACAAATCAATAAAAATTGCCAAAGATATAGAGCGCCTAAGTTCGGGAGTGGGCGCTTTGCTTGGGGGGTGACGTACGCCTCAGTAAAAATTGTATACCGGAGTGACGTTACGCAACATTTCAAAGCATCTTCGTCATTTTTTGTTAATTCGACAAAAGAAAAAATACGTGTCCAATATTTTTTGATAATCTAAACGACGGACTTAAAAATTCATATCCTCATACCCCAGTGGACCACCAAATGTCCCAGGGGCCTTTTGAATCTTTCCCCCACGAAGAAAAAAAGGTAGATATAAACTTACGTTATCTTGTGTAGAAGTCAAGGTATCAAACTATTACTAAACACAGTTACTTACCTCAAATTATTAGGATGTATTCGTACTGTCTGCGAGCTCAGCACAGAAGTGACTGGTCGCGGCCACAGGCCTCCGAAGCGACCACAAACGGTCCTGCAGGCGTCTATACTGTTGAAGAGGGTGGTGCTGTTGGTGAGGGTCGGCTGGGGGTGATTCGTGCGCTGGCAACCCAGGTCCGGCACGCACTTGAACATCCATGATGGCCTGGTGAATAAAATGTGAAGTTTTTATAACAGTAAGTAAAATAATATTAGAACGAACACATTCATCATTATTATTCATTATTTGTCATTAGTCATTATTTGATGATGAACGGCTTTCATCATCTCTGAAAATTCTAAAAATTCTAAAATCTCTAAAAATGCACTTATTGGCAGTGCAGTAGCACGACTGATGATGAATATGTTTGATGACCGGTTGGCAGCCTTAATCTTAATGCTTAACTTCTATCTGTCCGAGTCTTGAGTTATAATATACGTGCATACTATGCTGGGCTTGGTGTTGGCCTATTTATGTATTTTTAGTATTTTTTTGGGTTGTCGGTGGCACATTTAAGTTTATTTTATTTTTCACATTTTCTTACTATTTTTATATTTTTTACTTTGTAGTGGAAATAAGTATGTACTGAAGAAGATTTATTGTTCACAGTAGTTTATAAAGTCGAAATGACATCAAAATGTCTCAGGGGCTAAACCTGAAAAACAGCGCTGGTCCGGAATATGTATTCCGGTGCAGCAATATGCTGAGTGGTTAGCCTCATTTGCCGGAAATGGACGTATACGTTTTATTATTACTTTATGTTTTCCTTCTGATTTTTCCGGCGAATATTATTATTATTATTATTTATTATCATCATCAGCTGAAAGATGTCCAGAGCTGGACAAATGCCTCCCCTTAGAAGGGAGGGGTTGTCATAATTCCCACGCTTGGCAGGCGTCTTGGGGATCGCAGTATAAAAAAGGTAAACCAACAGAAAGACGCTGTTGCCCGACTCCTTATTTTTCCTTAATCTCTGACACACCCAACGGAAGAAGATGGGATGAATGCTCAGAGTAATTAGAATGGAGTTAGTATCGCGTCGATTCCCCGAACAAATTTTTCGTGGCACTTTTGCGGGGTGCGGGAGGCGAAGTAAACACACACAGATACAATTTCACGCATACCCACACTATAATAAACTCGCAACACATTCAAAAAGATACGCACACAAATAAAGAATGATCTTAACATATGAACAAAATTTGGCAGAGGGGTTAGCGCATCATGATCTCTCTAAGGATGAATGGCTTTAACTGAACTAAATGATCTTCAATGTCGCTTTCAATTGGACGCATTAAGAACAAAAAAAATAGTGTTTTTAAAAATAATAGTCACTTTAGGCGAGCGACGTTCAAAGGTCTGATCTGGGGGTCTAAAATGGCCACTTTCGGTGAATCATAATATAGCAAGTTATGGTTTCATTTTTCTTCGTATGGCAGCATTAACACCGAATATGAGTCTGCTAATTAGTGCTAATAAATGAATTGAATATGATTCACCTAAAATGTGTGCATTTTTCAAAAACTAGTAGAATTTCTAAGGATATGCTTGAAATTCAAAACATGAATTGCTTGTAGGTAAAATGCTTAATGTGGACTTTTAGACCCGTTGATTAGGGTATGATGTTAATAAACAACAATGGGACAGCAACAAGTAATAAGTTTTAAAAACTAAAACCCGACTAGGGATAAAATCGCAGTCTAATAATGTGATATTATATAGCCAGCGGACAATCAAGACGCTTCTAACGACACCCTACTTGTCAAATTATGTTAAGTAGATTAGAAGATATGCGGGAACAGATGAAGATACATACATACGAGTGCATACATACATTCTTGTTAAAATCATAACCCTCCCTCCGTTCCGTAGTCGGGTAAAAAATAGGTCTTTCTCGTTTTCATCAATGGGTCAAGATCCTGGGACCACCAAACATTACCTACTCGTATATTATTTTTGTAATGAACGATATTACCACAGAACAGTAAAAAGTTTTACCATGGAATCATTCATTTTTCTTCAGGTACCTACTAGTTTTTTTGCTAATGCTATATTCTGTGCTCTATCTCTTCGTGAGTGACATGGTCAGTTATAAACTATAAACATACTTAGTAATACACTCATTAGTATTACACATAATTTCATGGTGGTATGATAATCATAATGAATACGGACAACTACAATAACAATCAAGAACATTGTTGATGTCATCACTTAATCTGTTTTATTAGTTGACATATTTAAATATTATTTATTACCATATTTATAATTGCTCAAACATATTTGTCAATGTTACCCTGTGATAACAATATGTTATCCTGCGCACATCTGTGTAAATTAGCCACATGGTCAATACTATACTATACCTAATATTAATATTTATCAATCACATTGAATGCTGAATTCTATACCTAATATTCATATTTATCCATCACATTGAATGCTGAATTCTATACCTAATATTAATATTTATCAATCACATTGAATGCTGAATTCTATACCTAATATTAATAGTTATCAATCACATTGAATGCTGAATTCTATACCTAATATTCATATTTATCCATCACATTGAATGCTGAATTCTATACCTAATATTAATATTTATCAATCACATTGAATGCTGAATTCTATACCTAATATTAATAGTTATCAATCACATTGAATGCTGAATTAGATAAATATTAATATTAGGTATTGATCACATTGAATGCAGAATACTATACCTAATATTAATATGCTCCTAGCCAATGCGACAGCGGCTGGTCATAAAATCAGTCGATACCCGTCTAATTAGTGCACTCATAACCCGATATGATTGAAGACCAACACAACCGGGGAGAGTTCAGGCGCAGGACCTTATATATTCCCATTCAATGAATGGATCCATCTTACACTCCAAACCAAATAAGCTTGAAGGCGATTACAACCTTATTATGCAGAAATAAAACACCCCGCTGTATATTTGACCGGTAACGCGGCAGAAAAAAAAAGGGATGTAACACAAAGTTGTTTTTGCTGACGCGCCTAGTTGACAAGATGTGGTGTATTGCAAATAAATACTGCTGCCTGCCCGCCGCGCGTCTCAGTCGTCTAACAGACACCGAGCCGAGCGGTCGTGGTACAGCGAGTAAGTACTTTGTGTTTCATTTAATACGGTTGTGTTCCATGTACCTATTTACTGTAAGCGGTCATATTCATACAATAGACTCAAGCCGAAATGGTGAGACATCACATGGCGACGAGTACAAGCGCAGTAAATAAATTTTTCTCAAAACAATGTGCCTGCTATTATAGTGCCAAAAACAAATACAAAAATAAAATAATTTTAAAAATAAAAAAAGGGGTATAAGTGCGAGCGTACAAAATATCACATAAAACGAAATTAAATTGATTATTCAATCATTGTTTCAACCATATTTATACGGAAAAGAAGTATTTATAGTGTCTAGGTTCCGTGGTGCAGGTTCTGCCTGGTTTGGGATCGGAAGACCGTGTGTGTCACAGGACATGATTATTATTATTGAATAAGTTTATATTAGTACATGCGTTCGTTTACAAATACCCATAATAATAATCGTTAATCACGCACGCAAACGTTGTTGGCCAAATCAGATAGCAAATAAATGTTACCTAATGCCTCTTTAGAGTAGAGACAATGGTATATACTCTAAAATCAAATCCTAATATCCGATGAAAACACCAAACTTTCCAACGATGATATATCGTTCATTACCTGTTATTAAAATAACAAAAAACTATACCTATCGAGTCGTAATATTCGATCAAACCACCAAATGTTCTAAAGATGATATTGTACAATAAGTACCCCAATGATTGTTACTAGAAACAAAATATGTCTGGTTTTAAAATTGACTAAATATTGTTCCAAATAATTACTAGTGACCACATAATCTCAATTTAGTAATAGATTGACGAATAATCGCGTATGAAGGTTTATAGGGTGATTAATAAGTTATAAAATTGTAAAATTAATTCATCATAATACCAACCTTTTGTAACAAGTTGTAATCTGAATATTCTACTTATGTATTAACAAAATATATGAACAAATATATCAATAAACTTACCTATAAGCAAGTAGCAACTGTGGTCAGAATAAACGAGCACAAATACATGTGTGGTTAACATCCATAATTTCAAAAGAAATTTGTGATGTTAGGTAGTAGATATTTAAAATAAGGTCATTTATATTAAGTATATAGTTTTTATTTAATTACAGCAATGTTATTCTATGATCTAACAATTAGAATATTGATTTGTTAAAATCTTTAATCATATTTACAATTTAAATTTAATAACATACCTAATCTAATGATAAGGTTGTGTGAAATTAAATAAATAATTACCATTGATGACAATACACAACTGTTGAAAAAAGGGAAGGAAGACAGGCCTACTGAGTCTGGTCGGAGCTTCCCGGTCGGAGGCACGTGATGTGTGCTCTGGTAATGGTTAAAATATTATTATTATAAAATTGCCACCGTTGGGCTTAATGTAAATAAAATATTTCAAGCCTGCTGAGTTTCTTGCCGGATCTTCTCAGTTAAGGCCGCGTTGTGATCCGGTGGTAGCTTCACATCTTTTAAGTCTAATATAAATAAAATATTTAATATTATATCAAATAATTATGATTTCAAGAAATAAGAGTAATTTAAAATATAGATACAATTAAAGTAAATGTAAATTAAAACATGTTGAAAGGAAGAGATGTGGTGTATTGCAAATAAATACTGCTGCCTGCCCGCCGCGCGTCTCAGTCGTCTAACAGACACCGAGCCGAGCGGTCGTGGTACAGCGAGTAAGTACTTTGTGTTTCATTTAATACGGTTGTGTTCCATGTACCTATTTACTGTAAGCGGTCATATTCATACAATAGACTCAAGCCGAAATGGTGAGACATCACACAATGTATGCGATATGTAGTTATTGAGCCGCAAACGAACTTGTAATCGCGTTCAAGCTTATTTGGGATGGAGTGTACTTTTTAGATAATCAGATGATTGACCTGCATTTTCATAACCAGTAAGTAATAACTACACAAAGTCACTGCTCCCCGCGGGATTTGGTCCCGCGACCTTCCCGCGACCCGCTGCATCACGGAGAGGCTAAAAACTCTACCTATGGAATATAGTGAAACTATAATTACGGATGATATCGCGTTTTATTTAAATTCACGCGATTAGTTCACATCTGATTTGTATTTACTGTATCATGATCATCAGCCGCCAAAAGTCGTCCACTGCTGAACAAATGCCTCTCCCTTAGAAGGGAGGGGTTGTCATTTATCCGTGGGGTGTCCGGGTAAGACCCATCTCCATCCGTTAGGTGTACGTAAGAGGCGACTAAGGGAAATCAAGAAGACGGGCAGCAGCGTCTTTCTATTGGATACCGTGATACTATACTGTGATTCCCAAGCCTCCTGCCAAGCGTGGGGTTTTACCTACTGTATGTACCAACAAATGTCAATAAGATCCAAAAGCTTGACTTTCTTGGAAGCCTTGAAGACGACCTCGGCGGCCACACTTATAACAAAAGGCACCCTGAACTTGAACAAAGCAGTTTGTCGGTTACCCCAGTGTTGAAGGTGTATGTATTCTCGACTTTATGTATTGAGTTATAAGGAACTTCAATTACAAAATTCTAACAACCGGCAATTTAGGCAATTATTTTTTTATGATTAGATATTATCAATGATGCGATGCATGCCTTTTTCAAGGCAGCACTGCACAATCCTGAACATTAAAAAGACATAAATTCACTGATGTTATTCCAAAAGATTTCATACATTCAAATCGTATTATTCAAATAAATTGTTTGATAATTGTTTCCAAAATCTACTTTGTTCATCTAAAGAAAATCTGCAATCAAGTTTTTTTAAATATCTTCTTAACATTAATGTAATAATTATCACTTCTGCACAACTGCACACGGTCATAAAAACAACCACATAATCGTGGTAAGACTGCTGTTTGATAAATATTGTACTCGATAGGTAGCTTAAACGTATAATTTATCGAAACCTAATTAACTATGCATTATTTGGTTGTATGTAATAACTTTAAAGTTTATGATATTCTTAGTTAGGCAGCTCCAATTAGTCTATCAAGCGCGCTCTCTCCAAATTTATAATAATTTTTATAACGTTAAAAAGATTCAATACTTACTCATAAATATTGGAGATCACTCCTGCACCATCTTCGTTGCACTGCACCAGGTGTACAGCAACGACGGCCAACAGAACCCATCGACTCGCCATCTTCGCCTGCACAACCGCAAATGACCAATTATTTACATGGAAAACAACGTTTTTTGTTGCCACACCAATGTGAATGACAAAAGAATTGCACAGGTAGTTGGTGTTTCTAGTAGTCATGAATAGGGGTATTTAGAAGAGGTATTTTAAGTATTGTCCTTGAAAGCAACGCTATGAATGAACAAAGTCTATTATTACCTTCTGACTACTATTGGGATCTTAAAAAATAAGCTCTCTCTTAACTATAATCCCAATTGATGTTACTTGCGGTTACAAGCCAGCAAATCCTCTGACTATCCGGTTCAGCCGTTTTTCTAAATCTAAAGAAATGAACAGGAGCCTCAGCTACCATCACAGACATTCCTTATAGACTGTCAGTTTAACACAACGCGCACTGACGCATGATTTCTTTTGATAAAATTAACAATTAGGTATTTAAAAACATTTTTTGGGGTTTTAACAATTAAAATAATTAACAACTCCAAGTATATCATAACTTGTTTGGAATGTTTGTTCTAATAGGTTCTAATGCAAAGGCAGAACTGGCCAGTATTTCTTTTGACACTGAAGATGCATTCCATACAATGAATGACGAATTTGTTAAATCGGTTGATTTTGACTTTCTTCTCGGTAATGAAACTTTTGGAGATGTTAAATTGATTTTAAATATAAATGTAGAGGCGTGAACGCTTTCACGATTCAAAAATTTTAGAGAGTAGATTTCTTTAGAACTCTATTTACGGTAAAATAACTACATTTTTATTTGACCATTATTATCATTTGGACTAAACTCGATGCGCAACTCGCAAATGACCGGTTATTTTATTTCTAAGCTCGTAAGCTCAAAAATGTTATAGACAATGCTACTGGTGTGGAGCTAACTGTTCAATTGGCCTTTTAAGGTGTTTTGTTTTGGGTAAGCGGTTTGGTACTAAGCCAATAATATGGATGTATTGTTTAAACAAAATAAGATACGGGGTGATTAATAATATATTAGAATTTATAATGATTGAGGCCTAATGTTGTGACCAAAACCGGAGTCCTCAAGGTTGGAATGGTTTGTAAATTATTATGACTAATCAATGTACAATTTAATAAAGAACACGTGTCTAAAACTCAACCGAATGGGCCACAATGGCTTTCAATTAATAAGTGGACAAAGTAATTATAAGCTATAAAGGGAATTTTATAAGTATACCAAATTAAACCTAGCATTTATTTTAGTTGGTTTACCCTTCTGATCACCACGCCTCCTGAAGTAATATACCTTACCTACTATAATATATATAAAGAAATAGTATAGATACATCTAGGTTTAGGCGGATACAATTAGAAAACCAGTGGGAAACCGCTTGCTTTGTAAACCGGAGAAAGCGGGTTCCAATCCCTCGGGGAGCAATATCTTTGTGTATTTTGTAACCATAATACCAATACAGGCTGATGATCTATCCGTCCCATAGGATTGTGAATGTAATAGAGAGTGCACTTGTGTCTACGCAAGCAATTGTGCACTATAATATTTATTGTGTAGATGGCTTGTCTTATGAAAGATTGGCCGCTGTGGTCGTATAGATAAGGAGGACATTATTATTATCAACTCTTATTACAGACTTCAATTTTCATAATTTTCGGTAGAAAAGGATGATAATCTACAGAATGCTTCAATAGGTGCACATGCAATGCCGTGAGCGGTGAAAGTAAAAGTTAACCTTGTTAAGGCTAGACTTAGATTTTTATTAGCTTTAGCTGTGAATAGAGTGAAAAACGAAGTTACATCCAGTAAAAAAATATACCTGTGTTTCATAAAGATTAGTTTAATATACATTCAGCAGTAATAGCTCAGTGGGCGACCACTTGCCTTGGAAATAAGGTGCGCAGGATAGAACCCCGGCTCGCACCTCTGATTTCTTTAATTAATCATGGGTGTCTTTGTGCAATTGTTATTACTAGCTTTTGGTAAAGGAAAAAATCGTGAGGAAACCTGCATGTCTGAGAAAGCCTAACTAGCAAAAAGCTTTCGAATGACGTGCGAAGTCCGCCAACCCTCACTTGGTCAGCGTGATGGACTATGGCCTATGCTAGAGGAAGGCCTCTAGAGGGGAGGTCCGTGCCCAAAAGTGGGACTAAAACTAGGGCTCTTAAAAAATATAGATGTTAAACTAAATTAAAAACCTATATGTTACAGCAGAAAAGAATGCCCTAGTGGCTGTTTCAATATAATTATTATGGATACTCGTATAAACAGCGGGGCTTGTTTTTGTTATATCTTTTCCAGGCTCTATCTAAAAATTACGGCAATATACACTATTATTTGACTGTAGCGTTCCGATATTGAACATTATTTTAATCGGAAAATAACAGAATTTACCTTATAATTTGCGTCAAACAAAATTTTAGGGTAAATTTGCGTTAATTAACGCATACAATAATGTTCAATAATTGCGGGGATTTTCTATAACGATCCGTATACGATAGGAATAAAGGTCCGAAATCGACTGAAAGACTGTCGGTGACCCGTATTTGTACAAGTGCGATTTTTACAGTACCTACCTATACCAAAAGCAAAGAATAACTGTTTAGAAATTCGATATGGAAAATTATAAAACTGTGAATGCACGCACCGAAGTCTTAAAGAAAGTAGCAAAAATATGTATTACCTACTGACTTATTTGTACCATAAACGTAGACAGGTAAGTTAAGTATTTAAAAATGGCCGTCAATATTCTTAAACAGTAGGTATTGTAGTAATTCCCCTAAAATGACAAGCCCAGCGAATCTCTTGCCGGATCTTGACAGTTGAAGGCGCATTGTAATATGGTGGTAGTTTTTTTGGTAGTTTTTACAATAAAATATGACAATTCGTAAGTGTTAATTTTAGCTTAAAACAAACAATTTTATTTTCATTGTAATTTCTTCGACTACACTGCACGTCATACCAGAACACAGAAATGTTGACACACTGCTGTTTTGCAAAATTTTTAACACTGCGATGACGGACTGCGTACTATTTCTGTTACTTCGAGTCACAAACAACGAAATCTTAAAATTACTATATTCCAATTTGGGGATATTTTAGCAAACTGAAAAAATAACTTAGTTTTCTAAAAAAAACAGGTAATGCGGTCCCAAGACGCCTGCTAAGCGTGGGGATTATGGCACCCCTCCCCCCTTTAAGGGAGAGGCCTTTGTTCAGCAGTGGACGTCTTTTGGGTGCTGATGATGACAGTAGAAAAATTACATGTCCTACTCACCAAATTAAATTTATTCATGTTTCACGCAATCATATGTAGGTACGTCTCTTTTCTCACAACACAATGTTTAATAAGCAGCATATCTAATTATTAACTGTATTTATATGAAACTAAATTAATGATAGAGGGAATCGTACAATATGTACATGGTTTTTCAATAAATTAATCGTTCCGTATTTGATTTTAATCTTCCGTTAACACATAAAATGTATGTAAAATGATACTAATCGCACTAACTACCTAATCAATTAGGTGTGAGTCAGGTTTACGAGTTAAATTCTTTTTCTTTTTTTTAATGTGTAATATAGGTACTTTATCTATAATAATACTACGAGTTCCGTTCAATATAATACGATTATAAGCGTAGGTAATATTTTGCCCGACTGCCTCTAGAAAGAGAACTGTTTTTTTTTTGAGTATGTATGTACGTCTACTTCTTTGGCACGGATTGCACCTTAAACGTCTATCAATGATTTTTTTAACCTACGTCGTAGATTCGGCATAGTTGCGGGAGTGACATTTGACATTACCTGCCTATTAAACTTAAACAATACCAAAGGGCACTTCTTCCATTGATTAAATATGTCTCCATTAAATAAAATAGTTTAGCGTTGGTTAAATTTAGTTTAAATTTTAGTATGCTAATTATGCCAAGTGACTCTGGCCTTTTGTAATAGCCCAGTGGTCAGTCCACCAAATGCTCACCCATAACAATCTAGAAATCTATCCACATACTTATACTAATAGTCCCTACACCTGCCAGGGTCAACTGTTTATACCTATCTAATTTCCAGCAGTTGATCCTGACAGGTGTGTTCCATGTCATTAATTGCTTCCAACAGGCCTCTGTGTGTTGGATTCGTCCCCACACAAGCCTTTTAGAATAGGATTTTAGGATGTAAAAGCCCGAAAAAATAAAATAAAACCTAAAATGTTGTCTTTTATTTACGCGAATACTGCAAATTGAAATCAAACTACTTTTACGGATTATTACGCGGTTACGCCTGCTCAAACGTGGGGATTTGGCAACGCCTCCCTTCTAAGGATTATCCAGTCCTTGACTCCAAGATATTCCATCACTAGTAGTAGTACCTCGTGGGTACGATCCGGAGATATCGCACAAGTTTCAGAGGTTAGAAAGAGAATTATCTCTTCAGCAACCACCCCGCCTCAGCCGAGCGACAGCCACCTCATTCTTGTCCGTGCGATCACGGCGTTCGCACGAGTTCAAATACAAGGGATCTTTGAAATCATGGAAAAATCGAAAATAAAGAAGACATAAAATTAAAAGTGGAACATTGTTCGTGTCGCTGTTAACGAAGATGTATACTCTCGAGCTAAAGTGTACCCTTTGAATTCATTGGGAATCACTACTGTTTAATCCGTAGAATTCTACGGATATTATTGTGCCTAAATATTATTCTGCCTGCCTGCTGCTGTTGTACCTGCGAAGATTTATACGCTCGAGCTGAGTTTGTGTACCCTTTGCATTCATTGGGAAGCACTAATTTTTATTATCCGTTGTATTCTTCGGATATTATTTGGCCTAATTATCACAATGTCCTAAATACGACAGTTGCATTCATCGGAAATCATACAGCTTATCTGTTGTATTCTTCAGATATTGCATTTTTTTCTTGGCCTAACTACCCGCATTATTTACTACTACAGGTGAGTTCGTCTATTTTTAGATAAAAGCGACTAAATATTCGCTGTTGTTGTACCTTCAATTATAATCGAAAGAAAAATTCTATATCTATGCATAGATACCTAATGGTAATCACCAGTCAAATACAAGCTTCGCGTGGTATCGGAATTTGTGGCTCGAAGGTGGAAGGAATCTCTAACGAAGTTGATTCACTTAGTTTTATGAATCTTCATTACTCAATTTGTCATAGCTACTCTGAACCTGGAGTTTGGCACCATGCTGATCGATAGTTGTAAGGCTATTAGTCAGTAAAGCATAATTGGCTTCATGAAAGGTGGACAAGCCTCTTAAATCTAAAAAAAAAAAAAAAAAAAATATGATATGCCGGATAATATCCGTACTCTAAACGAAGGGGCCACTCTTGGCTTATTCTCACTATGCCAAAACTGATACCTGTCAGTCGGTTATCATTCTACTGATCGATCAAACCTTGACAGATCCTTTTAAGATTGTAAAACAGGTTTCTTTTTTTTAGAACAAGTAGGTAGGCGATTTTGTAAAAAAAATAAAAAAAAAATTGCCCACATTTCATACTTATTGGAAATTTAAACGGGAAAGGCTCCGAAAAACTATTTTCGATTCTAGCACCAGCGCGATGACCGACAAAGTCACACACTACACTGACAAAGTCAGTGGTCTGAAACCAGTGAAGTTTTTAATGTGCACTCTAACCGCCACCAGCGCGGCGTCGAGGACTGTAATCATCGCCTCCGCTTGACTGATTGCCGACCGTGTCCGCCACGAGTCCAAGCGTCGCAACAATTCAATGAACCTCTCAGTTTCATCATTAATTACCAGTATAATGTTTGATTCAAAAACTTCCAGTAAAGTTTTATGCTGGGTCCATACTTTTGCTTGATTTGGCGCGCAACAGATATTCTAAAATATATATATATATATATATACTATATGTATATATAATTATTAATTTCATTACGACTTATAACTATTAGCAGCCGAAAGACGTCCACTGCTGAACAAAGGCCTCCCCCTTAGAAGGGAGGGGTTGCCATAATCCCCACGCTTCACTTGGCTTGGCTTGGCTTAGGGATTTGGGGAATGTTGTTATAACTATTAACTACAATTAGTATGTAATTGTACTATGTCGCTTTAGCAAAATAGATACTAAGCTCCTGCTTATATGAATGATAACTGTGATATCATTATGACGTTGACACATAGTTTACGTTTACTTTAATCGTTAATTTGATATCAAGATAAATATTTTCATCAGATTTTCACGGACGCATTTCTAACGAGTAGCGTGCTCCTCTGTACTCAAACTCTAAAGTTGGAGCGTAGCAAGTGGTTCGTAAAAACTGGTGAGCATTGGTCTACATAAAGTGTGCTAAAAGTAATGGTAATCCATTGTTATATTGATTTAGTCTCTGGAGACAAAAAAAAAAAAAAAAAAAAGTGACTTTCGTGTGTATACCTCATACCACTGCCTTTTCTTATTCACGCAGAATAAGTAGAGTTTATTACCCTAGCTAATATTGGGATAGGCTAACATTTGGAATTGGGGTGCACATATTAACAAATTCATATTTGCATCATATATATATTCATTCTTTATTATATTACTGAGGCTGATATGATCTAATAATAATAGGATAAATGCAGACACGGAACGAGAGATAGTGTGTAAAAAATAATTATTTATACATAATTAATATATATATTTATGTATAATACAATTAAAACAATAATATTAAACCAAAAAATATTGTGAATATTCGACTTAAGTATGGGGGGTACCCTCATATTTAAAAAAAAAAAAAAAAAACCTAATGCAAGGGTAAGAAACTAAAAATGTAATTTTTTCCAAGACTATTCTTTAGCGATACGGATCGAAATGAGGCATGTATTAAAATTTAATCTTTATGAAAGGGGAAAGATTTACCTAGCCATATTCATGATCCTTTAGGTGAGTTGGAGATGGAGATTATACAAAGAAAAGGCGAGCAAGCGTCATAACCACTACCAAAATTACTACAAAAGGCGGTTTTTATTAAAAATTGACCTCAAAGAGGCCTTTATTTTATTTTCTATTTATAAATCTTATTGTAGCCTCCGTAGCGCAGCGGTAAACCGCTTGCTTTGCAAACCGGAGGTCGCGGGTTGAAATCCCGTGGAGAGCAACTACTTTGTGTAGTTGTTCCTTGCTGGCTATGACAATGCAGGCAAGATGATTCATGCGTCACATGGGCATGTAAAAAGTCAGTCCTGCGCCAGACCTCACCCCAAACGTGTCGATCTTCCGTCTTAACGAATTGTGAGAGTAAAGGAAGATAGAGTGCACTTGTTTCTACGCAAGCACTTGTGCACTATAATATCTCTCGTGTAGTAGGCTGATTTGATGAAAGATCGGCCGCTGTGGTCCTATCAGCCAGGGGGACATTTATTTATTTATTTTATCATTTATGTACACACAATAACAATAAAAGATAGAAGGAATAAAGGCAAGATACTATTCTTAATACAAAGGCACAGCTTTTTTCTAAAGAAAGTTATTCCAGCAGGCCTTACATTATTATTATTATTGACATTATTATGAGTCACAATTGTAATATTTCCGCTTGTTTTCGGTTCCTATTACAAAAATATTGCAACCTTTTGTATATTGTCTGCAGTCTCAGGGTTTTTTCTTTTTATACTCTGCCGGGCAGAGTATGTTATTCCATGACACTAAATGTCATGGAAAAATCTTCCAATGCTGTGAATATTTTATAAACGCTAATAAACCTTTATTAACCTGTAGATAACGTGATTAGGAGTTATCCTATTATAGCTGTCTTAACCTGGTATCACACTATCGAGACAATTCAGTAATCCTTCGAATTAATATCTTCTTTCTTCCTCAAAATCCAACGCATTCAAGTAGTGAATGTATTGGGTTCACTACATCGACATGTTTCCCTAGCAGGATGTTTGTTAGTCTGGTACATTTTCGTAGACAACACATACAACAATCAGCTTTTGAAGTTATTCTCTCCTAATTCACCCATTACTGGTAACATACTTAAGTCTAGTTTCAAACAAACAACATTGATTTGATGATGACAATTACGTTATTTCTTTAACAAGTTCTGGACTAGATTGTTTTTTGAATATTGTATGGTTATTTACAACCAGCTATTTCTTTGATATCCACAAATAAAATTGGCAATATTATTAGAAGCAAAAACGGTTATTTCAAGGAACCTGTAAATTGAAACCAATCTTTCCTCGCTATGTTCTACATTGCATAGGATCTAATTACTAGATTACTTAGTCACAATAACTTTAGTTACTTAAAAAACATTACATAAAGTTACTGATTTTATTAGTTTAGAAAATATTATTCAAACCAAAAAATTACATATTTATACCTTTAATTCTCTGCCTAAAGAGTAAACAAAATATGCAAATAATTGTCATTAACAAAACTATTAGAATTTACCAAATGTGTTGTAAGGTTTACACAGACTAAAAACCTTAGGTACGGAATTTGTAGATGTTAACCCATTTTAAATCTGCATCAATTCATTCAAAGACCTATTGATTTCCCACTTGTCTGGTAACAACATTAACTTTTCAGTTTTATTCTCCATGACATGGCTCACATCTTGACACCCTGTCCGCTGCCCGATGTGTGGTGGGTTCGATTCCCACCTTGTCTGGGTGTAGTTTGTCTGTTTGGGTTGATATATTTTGCAGGAAGGAAAGGTATTTAAGGTATAAGTACCTATTGATATCGTTTGTCTGGTTGTCGTAGTGCAGGCTCTGCCTGATTTGGGGACGAATGCCCGCGTGTGGATTGTCCCAAATATGGTATATTATTTGCTATACAGCAAACAAAATAAATGGTATATTATTATAAGTATATGTCTTCTCAAGCCATGGGACGATGTATAAAAGAGATATTATTTAACAACACAATCGATACTTCTATCTTATTACTTACAATACGAGACGAGCCCTGGCTTCAGCAGCTGTCCAGAACGCCTTTATTATTAAAACTATTAGAAAATTGGTCGCAAGATAGTCTGCACGATTAGCAGGCTATGCTATTTGGGATTACATGTTCAATAATGTTAATGTAAAATTTTAAATCATTGTATATTAAATAAGTTTAATTCATCAAATAATATGTATAAAAACATAATTACTTATATCAAATTAATTAGTACGTGTTTATGTATTCTGCAAAAAATTGCAAAATATATTTGGCTTTATTATAACTAATAGTTTAAGCAACAAGTTAAGTTAACTTTGTTTTATTCTCGAATCTCTTTAATTGCAACATTGATTTTGTATCTCTAAACATCTACTACTAGTGATGGAATATCTTGGAGTCAAGGACTGGATAATTGAATGATCAAACGAACTTACCCTAAGTGAAGTTCGATCTTAATTATCCAGTCCTTGACGAGAAGATATAAGGTCCCTCCCTACCCATTAATGACCCTGTTAAATCAATGTTGCAGCTGTGTTTCATTTTACTCTAAAGATAATGAGGTGGCTGTCGCTCGGCTGAGGCGGGGTGGTTGCTGAAGAGATAATTCTCTTTCTAACCTCTGAAACTTGTGCGATATCTCCGGATCGTACCCACGAGGTACTACTACTAGTGATGGAATATCTTCTCGTCAAGGACTGGATAATTAAGATCGAACTTCACTTAGGGTAAGTTCGTTTGATCATTCAAAAAGCCCTTTTTTCAGCAGAGGAAGCTTCTGTAAGTCATTTCATTTTCAAAACGTAAGTAATTAAAATCATAAGTAATAAACTGTCTAACATGTCCTATATTATTTTTTATAAATAAATCAAAATTATTTTTGGATACTAAATGCCAAACAGTTAAGCTACAACACTGCAAAAATATTACGCATACAAACGGAAAGACAAAGAACTGTCAGCGTAAGGTTTTAGCTTAGTGCCACGGAATCCTGAAAATACTGCAATAAACTTTTGATGGAAGGATTAACCTCCATTAATAAAACAACGAATTTTCTAGAGGGGCAGGTCAATACCTGCCCTTATCTATATCTACGTCGTAATATTCGTTACAACGAGTGTTTAAAAACATATAAATATGGATACAAAGTAAATCAATCTTTCCATTCAATGAAACGTAATTCAAGCCGGTTGTTTTCTCACGAATCGAAAGTTTAATTAAATTATTATTTATTTAGACAGTGACATAGACAATAGGGGAATTCGAAAGGTACATATCCGCTCTTATGTGAAACTAGCCGACCCGCGCAGCTCCGCCCGCGCTCTTTACGTTAGCTAAATTTTTAAAAGCATTTATTTGCGTTGAATACATAACCTCCTTTTTTAAGTCTGTTAATAAACTATTTAAAAAAAATAAAAACCGACTTCAAAGTAAATTATCTAAAAAGCATAAAATAACGAAAATATTATTGAAGTTGGTGTTAGCGTACCTGCTGTGTATATTCTGCACCAACTTCAATAATATTTTCGTTATTTTATGCTTTTTAGATAATTTACTTTGAAGTCGGTTTTTATTTTTTTTAAATAGTTTATTTAACACTTTTTAGTGACTTATTTTACCAAGATAGGTATCAGCACTATCACGCAACTCGAACGTCTACATTACAGTAACTTACTGAAAACATAAAAGTTTATATCTCTTAAACTACTGGACCGATTTTGATGAAATTTGTACTCTACCCTAAGTTGAAAGAAACTAATACAAAAAGAATTTTCGAAATCGGACTTGTAGTTTCTGAGAAATCCGCGGACAAACCTACACACATACATACATACATACATACATACACTCGTGAAATTTGGTAAATTCGTTTAGAAGCCCACATAGACTAACATATATGAATATTACGCATTTTTATTAATATTACATACATACGCGTCGGATACAGAACCTCCTTTTTTGAAGTCGGTTAAAAACTGGGACCCACTTTTTATTTGCCCTCCGAAGTATGGAGATGCTTAGTTCAAATGGCATTAAACGGTCACCCATCTTTGTAATGACCTTACCCAGCGTAGCTTAACCTGATCGATTGCCAAAAATTGATAAAAACTTTCTAAGAGTGTTTCCTTAGTATTGTTTATTATAATTATAATGAAAAATTGATAAAACTGGACCTGGCGTATAACCAAGTAATCATTGAACCGTGCTTGATTACGGAATAAAAAGTGTCCTACATCTAGCTCGTACTTAGTATTAACTCAAATCATGCCAAGTTACATTTGAATCCATTCAGTAGTTTCGGCATAATGCGCGGGCATGATACAAACAGACCGACAGACATTTAAAAAAAAAATACAGTTTTGGCTTCAGTAATAGTTATAGAATGCTCTACAAAAATAATTTTCAAAATATGCGACACTCATAAACCGATAGTTATCGTTAATTCTAACTAAGCCATGTTTGGATTAATGATCATTATCTCTGCTTAATTGGCGTTTGTAAGTGGCAGACAGAGTACACACAGCAGTATTATATCAATACATATAAAATTACTTGTCCTGACTGACTGATTCATCAACGCACAGGCCAAACCACTAGGAAGCTGAAATTTGGACAGTAGGTTCTTCTTATGACGTAAGCATCCACTAAGAGAGGGTTTTCGAAAATTCCACTCCTAAAGGGGTTAAATGGGGTGGAAAAAATAATAGCGGGCGTTTCCGCAGAGAATTGCTAGCTTATTTATATTCACACTCTACTTGATGTGTATAATATTGTGTTAATATATAAGTTACCGACGCACAATTTTTCAGCCGTTTGTTTTTGTTTTAAATGACTCGTTACCTACGTGCTGCTGATATATATAATAATATCCTGTTGATGCTGTAATCAATCGTCAAATGCGGCAACAATTAAAACGCCACTGATGACTATTAAGTTTTAAATTGTTTGAGGACTAGGTGGTTATTCTGTAAGAAAAATTAACAAACTAGAAAGCTGAATCCGCGGTGAGATATCGGATTCGTTGGACGAATTTGATAAATGTTAGTTTGTATGTTCTTACATTGTATAATACCAATACATAACCAACTTCATGTAATATTAAGAGCAAAAAAAAATTGTAAGTTGGTGGTAAGTACCTAAGTGTAAGTGATGGGTGCTGCTCGAGTCAACTCGTGCGCGGGTGCTGCTTGGACTGGTCCGACTAATAGTAGTCGGACCAGTCCTTCCGTCAGTCGGACCCTTTGGCCTTTTAGTTTGTTGTACTTTCGATGTATTTTTTTTCTGTCTTATTTGATCTTTTGAACGACAAGACACACTGTCGCTTTGATCTAATTGTAACATGACACATTGGTTAAAAAAAGTGAAAAAATGACAAGCCCGCTGAGTTTCTTGCTGGATCTTCTCAGTTGAGTGATTGAGGTCGCGTTGTGAACCGGTGGTAGCTCTTTTTAAAAAAAAACATGACCTTTCAAAAGTGCTAGCGATAAGCCTATCTACTTGAAATAAACTATTTTTGACTTTTGATTTTTTTGACTATGGCATGTATGCCGATGATAACCGTCCTAACGCCCGTCTTTGCCCTCTCTGCTTCACAAAAAATAGAAGGTAAGTACGTCTGAAAAACGGTTAACAAATATTGTTCGTTATTTATATATTTATTGTTATATTTGTTCCTTATTGACCATTACCAGGAAATAATGGTGAGTTAAAAACAACGATAAAACGAGACAAACAAAACGGCCATTATAACGTGCCGCTAATATAACGACCACAGCGGCCAATCTTTCACAAGATTAGCCATCTACAGTATCTTTAGCGGGAGATATTATAGTGCACAAGTACTTGGGTAGACACATGTGCACTCTCCCTTCCTTTACCTCTCACAATCCGATGGGACGGAAGACCGACACGACCGGGGAGAGGTCAGGCGCAGGACCGACTATACATGACCATCCGACGCATGGATCATCTTACTTTACAGAAAATCAGGCGATCGGCTTGCTTTGTTCTAGCCATTAAGAAACAACTACACAAAGTTATTGCTCCCCGCGGGATTCGAAGCCGCGACCTCCGGTTTGCAAAGTATGCGGTTACAAATTTCGCCACGGAGGCTACACCCCCGCTGATATATTTAATTAATATCGTGATATAATTATTTTATGAATTTTGTGAACGTTCGTATATTTAGCGTAGGTACGATTTGTATACTCATTTGTTATTTTTTGAGATGTTATAAACCAATCAAAACCACGGTCGCAATGAAAGTTAAAATTTTTAACCTACCTAATTAACGGTCACTCAATAGTTTAGTCACTTTTTCGGTCACAGTCACTTCACTCACATATGATTAATTAACAATTTATTCCACCATCAATAATAATTAATCCAACATTATTTATTCTAAATAAAAAGATTTTTCTTTAAAATTAAACCTCCTATCAGCTTAAAGGATATTCGAAATTTAAATCCAACTGAAATTCATTCCATGGTAAGCAGGCCTCAGACGCGGGATTTTTATTTTACTTTTCGCTGCACGAAACAAGGCGAAGGAACTAAACCGGCCTGCACAGTTTTTATTTTTTAATTCTTGTTTTTTTTTCAGTTCATTGCACACATGTACTCGCATCGAATGCCGGCCAACGTTTGTTAAATTGTCGATAACGAGTGCTATTTGTTATAGTCTGATTTGTGCTGCGGCAGGACCGATTCGCATTTTTGATAAGCGCGCGCACAGGCGTAAAGCGCGAACGGGCGTGATTGGCCGACTGAGTAGTGAGAGCAGACTGCGCGCAACCATGCGTTTTGGCGGAAGATCCGCTTTTAGCCGACTGCTGCTGCTTGATGGGGTTAACTTTCCTTTCCACTACCTTGAACTTTAAATTCACTTATATTTGTTGTCTGTAGTTCTGCGATAAAACGAGTTAGATTCCACATAAGTTTGCGTTACATAGAAATAAGGTCCAGCATCGTTTACAGCTCGCGAGGTTTGAATTCGTCTTATGCTATATATATATCTATTATTAATTATTAATTACATCACCGTAAAAAATTGACATTACGATATTATACACGGTCCTTTGTTATCCTGTAGAGCCAATAACAAAGAAACATTAAAAACTGCCTTAAAAAAATAGTTAACAGACTGTTTTAATATTATAGCGTAATTCACATTTACTAAACACTCAAAATACATTAATATTAGCGTTAATTATCATAAAACCATTTTTGGAATCTGATTTTCGATTCTCAGAGCCATATAAGCTTATGCTGAGTATGACATAATCGATATCTCTACTCAATAACAAGGGATTACAAATTTTTCTTGAAGACTTAAAATAATCCGACTTCAAGAACTGGATTAACGATATCTAAATCTAAGTGACGTTTGTGAGTGCGGCACTAAATTCACTAAAATAAAAAACTCACCCACTTACCCAAATCTACTAAATTCCCGCTTATTGTAATTAAACCACGTCCATATAACTTTTAACACTAGGTCTAGGTACCACTAACAGTCTACCTTTCATGTGGACGTACTACTACTAAATAAATGACAGTGTCCAATAAATATTGTTTAATTGCACAAATAATCTCCTTTCACATTATTTGCTATTTTATTGACACTCGAAGACAGTATTTACAATTAGAGGAATGTCAATGTTGTATAAACCATATTTATCACCGATCCAATACTAGCATAATATTACAAAACAATTTATGATAAACATTTTGCGATGAATTAGTAAGCATACTTTTACATTTCTGTAGATGCTTTGTTCAGTTCAGGAAAAATACTAAGTATTATACACATGAGGTGTCCGGATAAGAATAGCATCCTCCCATCTGCTCCCGTAGGGTGGCCGTAAGGAAAAACAAGATGACGGGCAGCAGCGTCTTTCTGTTCGGTTTTTTCCTTTACTGCGATCCCCAAGGGGCCTGCCAAGCATGGGGTTTATGGACCTCATTCCACTGCTGATGATGATGATGAATCACATACTTACATAAGTATTTGTTTTATCCAAACGTAATACACTAATCTAACGAAAACCCTGTTTCGTGCGTCGATCAAACCAATAGTTCTTCGGAATACTTTCACTGAATTCCAATTACGTAAAACCAGTTTCGATGTAGAGTTTTAATTGTATGCTTTCTCTTATACATTTTACCCGTTTTCGAAACTATTCCGCTAGAGGCGCCAGCGTGTCATTTATGGAAATAAATTACTGTGATGATGAACCACTCGAATGGTTGGTTTATCAATGAATGATGGGACTACCAGAACTCTTGCTTCATGGAAAGCAGCACGCTTGCACATGGCCAGCTGACTACACTGCCAAGATTAATGTCTTGAGGGATGAGCTTTTTTTTGACGAGGGGGAGAAATCTTCAAATCCCCGGGAGCTGTGGGGCTCGACCGGGGTATGAGGGATTCTTACCCACTAAAACCCCCGCGGGTGTCGCATCGGCACATGAGAGGGGACCCAGATCTCTCCGGTGATATCTGCACCACGGGCTCAGTGCCTTGCCTTTGAGCTCGCAACCGCATTGTAGCCCCCGGGAACAGTTATGGTGCTCACGGGGGTCGCAACCCCGCCGCCGTCCTACTCGGAGTCACCGCTGTACTCAATGGACGTTCTAAGGGCCCACACTCCGAACGTGCAGTGACTGCGAAGGTTGAGGGACGAGCTGCAGTAGGCCTGCCTAAGGCCCAAGTGCACAGACAAAAAAGACGTCCGATTATTTTAACAAACTACTTAACAGTCCTTACGGTGACCGGGGGTGTCGAGCTAGGTTAAGATAATGGACTGTTAAGGGTCCATAACCGGTGCTGTTAAGGGTCTATATGTTGGTGGAAAAAAATAGATAATCGATTCTTTGCTAAAAATAACGGACGTTTTTGACGTCTAAGTTAATGTATTAATAATGTCCTCCTACGACCACAGCGGCCAATCTTTCACAAGATCAACCATGTACGCAGGAGATATTATAGTGCACAAGAGTTTGCGCAGACACAAGTGCACTCTCTCTTCCTTTATCTTATTATATAAAAGAGTAGACAAAAACCCACTCATCACGAAATCTCAGAAACTATAAGTGCTAGGAGTCTCAAATTTTGCATGGGGGTTCCTTTTAGGACGTAGGTGCTCACTAAGACGGGTTTTTGCGAAATTCAACCTCTAAGGGGGTGAAACAGGGGGGCAAAGTTTGTATGGGAGAACGCGATTCCTTGGTCCTATTGACTTGAAATTTTGCACAGACATTCGTTAAGAAAATTTATTGAATTTGTGTATCATATTTTTATAAATTTATCCCTTAACAGGGTAAAAAAGGAGTATTATTACTCAACCGATGGCGGTACAAATATATAACAAGAATAAGATACGGTAATTCGAAAGATAAAACAAAAGTTCCTTGGCCAAGTGGTTACGGAAGCGTCCTCTAAGTACGGACTGTCCGGGTTCGCTACCCCTGAGCGGCATTTTTTTTTTGTATTATTAAACTTTGTTTTTGATTTTTTTTTATTTATATTAAGATTCGATGTTTTAAATATTTAACTCATATTGACTCCGGCACTTTTTATCTCTAATATATTTTTTATATTTAATGATTTTAAAAAAATTTAATCATGCATACGTAGTTAACTTCTCTCTAATGTTATGATTTAGTTATTAGTGGAAACTGAATTGATTTTTATGTACTTTTGGATCTTATATTTAGTAATAAGTGGTATCATTTGTTTGTTTCCCAAATATAACAAAATAAAAATAAAATAATGAAAATATATTTTCAAAATGTCTGTCTGGGTAGGATATAGATATGCATGCACATATTGTACGTATGATATAAAAAAAGCCAAAACTTTATTGGAATTATTGTCTGTCTGTCAGTCAGGGTTTTTTCTATAGGTTGGCTGGTGTTGTGGACCAACGACGTCAAAGTATCTTTACATAGTGTGAAACAAAGTCGCTATCCGAGTCTGTCTATATCGGATAGCACCTCCTAAACCACGCAGCGATTTTCACCATCGGTTAGATATTTTTCATTGAAGGTTTTAAGTTTTATCTAAGTAAATAAACTTACATAGCTTACATTGACTAAACCTAAAGAGATACATAGTTAACAATCAAGTACGGTGTGGTACGGTGTGGTACGGTGACAAAAAAATAAATTATTTTCTGTGTGGTACGGTGTGGTACGGTGTGGTACGGTGTGGTACGGTGTGGTACGGTGTGGTACGGTGTGGTACGGTGTGGTACGGTGTGGTACGGTGTGGTACGGTGTGGTACGGTGTGGTACGGGACAGACCGGGACGGACCGGGACTGAGCGGGACTGACCGGGACTGAGTGGGGCTGACCTCCGACTGAGCGGGACTGACCGGGACTGAGCGGGACTGAGCGGGACTGAGTGGGACTGACCGGGACTGAGTGGGACTGAGCGGGACTGACCGGGACTGAGCGGAACTGAGCGGGACTGAGCGGGACTGACCGGGACTGAGCGGGACTGAGCGGGACTGAGCGGGACTGAGCGGGACTGACCGGGACTGACCGGGACTGAGCGGGACTGAGCGGGACTGAGCGAGACTGAGCGGGACTGACCAGGACTGAGTGGGACTGAGAGGGACTGAGCGGGACTGACCGGGAATGAGTGGGACTGACCGGGACTGAGCGGGACTGACCGGGACTGAGCGGGACTGACCGGGACTGAGCGGGACTGAGCGGGACTGACCGGGACAGACCGGGTCTGAGCGGGACAGACCGGGACGGACCGGGACTGAGCGGGATTGAGCGGGACTGACCGGGACTGAGCGGGACTGACCGGGAATGAGTGGGACTGAGCGGGACTGAGCGGGACTGAGCGGGACTGAGCGGGACTGAGCGGGACTGACCGGGACAGACCGGGACTGAGCGGGACGGACCGGGACTGAGCGGGATTGAGCGGGATTGAGCGGGACTGACCGGGACTGACCGGGACTGAGGGGGACTGAGCGGGACTGACCGGGACTGGCCGGGACTGACCGGGACTGACCGGGACTGACCGGGACTGAGCGGGACTGACCGGGACTGAGCGGGACTGACCGGGACGGACCGGGACTGAGCGGGATTGAGCGGGACTGACCGGGACTGAGCGGGACTGACCGGGAATGAGTGGGACTGAGCGGGACTGAGCGGGACTGAGCGGGACTGAGCGGGACTGAGCGGGACTGACCGGGACAGACCGGGACTGAGCGGGACAGACCGGGACGGACCGGGACTGAGCGGGATTGAGCGGGATTGAGCGGGACTGACCGGGACTGACCGGGACTGAGCGGGACTGAGCGGGACTGACCGGGACTGGCCGGGACTGACCGGGACTGACCGGGACTGATGGGACTGACCGGGACTGACCGGGACTGACTCGGATTCAGTCAGTCCGAGTCAGTCAGTCAGTCAGGGACACCTGGTGCAGATCCCACCCGAACCCAGGTTTCCCTCTCATGTGCCGATGTGATAGCCACGGGAGTTTTAGTGGGTAAGAATTCCCCGGTTGACCCCCGTTTACGTCTTAACGATGAAACCGAACAAGGAAGCCCGTATTGCTTCCATAAATTGGTTTCAAAGAAATGGTGTCCTTAATCCACCCAAATTGTGCACCCGTACACGTCTGCAGTTTCTAAAATTATAAATACAATTAACAAATCACAAGCTCAGAGATTCAACGTTGCAGGCTTAAACCTAAGCGTTGATTACTTTGCCCATGGACAGGCAGCTATACGTAGCCCTTTCACGCGTCACTTCTATACAAAATTTGATCATATTGCGTTACGAAAAGTCAGCTACAAACTGATAAATAATTCCAAGAAATTCTATAATCAAATGCAGTAGCTTTAAATTATTCACTTCTTTTTTTCTCAATTACACCCGTGCGAAGCCGGTGCGGGTCGCTAGTACCTCATATAATGCGATGGGACGGGAGACCGACACGACCGGGGAGAGGTTAGGCGCAGGACCGACTTTTTATATGCCCATCCGACGCATGGATCATCTTACTTTACAGTCAATCAGGTGATCGGCCTGCATTGTCCTAGCCAGTAAGGAACAACTACACAAGTTGCCCCCGCAGGATTCGAACCCGCGACCTCCGGTTTATAAAGCAAGCGGTTTGCCACTGTGCCACGGAGGCTACCAGTAATGTATCATGTATGTATTAATAGAGTAATATTAATTTTAGTACAACACCACCAGTTACCCATTAGTAATGGGCCATAACTTAAATCATTATTACTTCTTCCGCTGTGGTTGTCTGGAAGAGATTGCTGTGAGCAATAAGACCGCTATTTATCCTATCAACAAAATGAATTCCTTATAATGTATCTGTGTTAAAGTATTTTTTTTTTACTAGATTTCAATATTATAATACATAGTTTACTAAGTTTGTAAGAGGCCTCATTATTACAGTGACATAAATAAAGGTAAAAGAATGAAAATGTTTATTTTAAATAGGCGGAGCACATTGAAAGGTCAGTATTTTTTAAAGCTACCACCGAATCACAACGCGGCCTCAACAGAGAAGATCCGGCAAGAAAATCAACGGGTTCGCCCGTTGATTTTCTTGCCGGATCTTCTCTGTTGATTTTCTCTGTTGATTTTCTCTGTTGATTTTCTCTGTTGATTTTCCCGCTGAGTTGATTTGTTTGAACGTGATTAATATATTATTATGATCAACAATCAATATCAATATATTCCCGCGGCTCTATTTGTTTTTAGAAGACGAAGAAGAAGAAACGCATTTATTTGACCAACGCACAATGATAATAAAACTTCAAAGAAAGTACATGAAAAAAAAAACAGGGGCCAACGAGGATGCTGTCTCAGCATACTGATACTGCTGTGCCGTAATGAATTACAACACAGCGCTGGTATTCTGGCAGCACCTTAAGACGCCTTCTCTTCGAAAGATCCCCCGGAAATCTTCGAAAAATTCCCGGGAGCTGTGAGGCTCGACCGGGGTATGTGGGATTCTTACCCACTAAAACCCCAGCGGCTGTCGCATCGGCACATGAGGGGACCCAGATCTCTCCGGTGGGACCTGCACTAGGGGCCCCTCAGTGCCTTGCCTTCGAGCCCGCTGCTCCTGGGAACCAGTCATGGTACTCACTCACTCGCAACTGCCGCCATCCTTCTTGGAGTAGTCGCCGTACTCAATGGACGTTCTAAGGGCCCACACCCCGACTCCGAAGGGGCTCTATTTACCATAACTATACCGTAAATTGAGGAACGTAATTGAGCAGACAGACATAAGTGGGAAATGGTTTTAAAGTTAAGTTTGTTAATGTCTAACAAAAATTCACCGAAAAATTTTCAGTTTCCATTAACCACTCCATAATAATGTGTCCGCTTTTGTTTCGGCAATGATCTCCATTCTCTTAACGGTCGTGACTAATGAAGTAACACGAACTGCCACTAATAATTGATTCTGTAAGACCAATTTAGTGCGATACCGTCATACATTGAAATAGCCGTCTTATGTTTACGAGTGAACTCTTTGAAGTTAATGTGTTTGTAACTGCCTAAAACAGGTGTTATATACCCACAAGTTCGATATTTATAGGGTACACGAATAGCCCTTTCTGTGACGTCAATCGGCTATGTTTGAAGCCAAAATATCCGGATAACGCAAATGGACCACTTCTGTCACCTACACTCATTAATCTACTAGCGCCCACTGTAGAAACAGTGTCATAATACTTTTAAAATTATATTACTGAGTTCAAAATTATACTATTGTATTTATTTATTTAATAAATAATGCACACGTAGTACCTAATAGTAAAAGTTAAAACAGATAATAAAAACTTTGCAACCCCATTAAATACCTTATCGGGTTGATAAGAAGCACATTTTTCTTACGGTGCACTAGCTTTTTAACACGCTTTTTAACCGGCTTCATAAAGAAGGTTCTCTATTCGACGCGTATGTATGTAATATTGATAAAAATGCGTAATATTAATATATGTTAGTCTATGTGGGCTTCTAAACAAATTGACCAAATTTTATGAGTGTATGTATGTATGTATGTATGTATGTATGTATGTATGTATGTAGGTTTGTCCGCGGATTTCTCAGAAACTACAGGTCCGATTTCGAAAATTCTTTATGCAATAGTTAGAGTATTTTTCAACTTAGGGTAGAGTACAAGTTTCATCAAAATCGGTCCACTAGTTTAAGAGATATAAACTTTACGTTTTCAGTAAGTTACTGTAACGTAGACGTTCGAGTTGCGTGATAGTGCTGATACCTATTCCGCTAAAATAAAAGTCACTAAAAAGTGCTAAATAAACTATTTTTCAAAAAATAAAAACCGACTTCAAAGTAAATTATCTAAAAAGCATAAAATAACGGAAATATATTGAAGTCGGTGTCAGCTGGTGCTAGTGTTAATTAACATGATGTGCTAGCACCGACTTCAATATATTTCCGTTATTTTATGCTTTTTAGATAATTTACTTTGAAGTCGGTTTTTATTTTTTGAAAAATAGTTTATTTATAATATACTTACCCATGCTATGATTGGTTTAGTATTTTATTAACCGACTTCAAAAAAGGAGGTTCTGTATTCGACGCGTATGTATGTAATATTAATAAAAATGCGTAATATTCATATATGTTAGTCTATGTGGGCTTCTAAACGAATTTACCAAATTTCACGAGTATGTATGTATGTATGTATGTAGGTTTGTCCACGGATTTCTCAGAAACTACAAGTCCGATTTCGAAAATTCTTTTTGCAATAGTTAGAGTATCTTTCAACTTAGGGTAGAGTATAAATTTCATCAAAATCGGTCCAGTAGTTTAAGAGATATAAACTTTTTATGTTTTCAGTAAGTTACTGTAATGTAGACGTTCGAGTTGCGTGATAGTGCTGATACCTATCTTGGTAAAATAAGTCACTAAAAAGTGTTAAATAAACTATTTTTAAAAAAATAAAAACCGACTTCAAAGTAAATTATCTAAAAAGCATAAAATAACGAAAATATTATTGAAGTTGGTGTTAGCGTACCTGCTGTGTATATTCTGCACCAACTTCAATAATATTTTCGTTATTTTATGCTTTTTAGATAATTTATTTTGAAGTCGGTTTTTATTTTTTTTTAAATAGTTTATGTAACATACAGAGCTCGTTTCGTGCCAGTGTAATATTTTTTTTTTTCATGATTACTTTGTGATTATCGAAAAACGCTAAAAAAAATTGTTTATTTCTTGTGTTGAGTGTATTTACTAAGTTTCGTTAGTGTAGCTGCGGTGAAGAAGCTTCTTCAAGCGAACTTTGCAATCGCATTAAATGGGTTAAAAATTATGGGTTGTTTCTAGAAAAATGCCGGATATAAGAAAAAAATTCCAAGGACAAGGATCTTCCTGATTGTCATTATGTGGGCTGTTTGACAGCACAACAGCTGTCAATTAGCTATTACTTAGTATCATTACCACTGATTTACCAACACTAGCATAAATAGAGCAAATACTTGTCCTTTATTAGCATCAAATAAAGTGTACTTACCTACGTATTGCGCTGATCAGCTTGATCTGACCTCATTCCTGAAGTCCCGTTACTGGCGTAGCTGTGAGAGTTACCATTGTTCCCAACAGCACAGCGTCATAAACAATGGCGATCGTGATTTATATCATTTAATACTGTTATAATTTAAAATTTACGGTTAATAGTAGTAGACTAATAGTTTAATTGGTTGCAAATTAATAATTAAAAAAAAACCATCAAAAAACCATTGGTTTGGCCATTAAAAAAACCGGTCAAGTGCGAGTCAGACCGCACATAAAGGGTTCCGTACCATTTTTTTATTTCATAAATCATTTTTATTTAGTATCAATAAAATTAGTATTCGTCGTTATAGAAGTCGTTAGAAACTTTGTGAAAATTTCATCTCTCTACCTATAACGGTTCATGAGATACAGCCCGCTGACAGACAGACGTAGGACGAACGGACAGCGGAGGCTTAGTAACAGGTTCCCGTGAGCACACAGCGGGTACGGATCCCTAAAAAGACTAAATGGTCCCTTATGTAAAAGCACCCCAGCGTTAGTCACAGTATTCTGAGTTGTGCTTCGGGCTGAAGGCGCTGTGGCTGGAGAAATTTCCGGGCATTTTTTATACAGCCAAGGTGGCAAACAAACATGCGGCTCGCCTGATGGTAAGCAGTCACCCTAGCCTATGCACGCTAGCAACACCAGAAGAATCCATAAGTAGCGCGTTGCGGACCCTAAAGACAAACGAAATTAAGTCTCTTGTGTCCGATAATTTCACCAGCTACAGTGCCCTTCACACCGGAACACAGCAATGTTTACACACTGTTGTTTGGCAGCAGAATATCTGACACTGCGGTGGTACCGACCTGGACGGTTCCTTGCACAGGGAACCCTAGTAAAAGAGACGCAGGAGACTGAATATCGTAAGTCTCGGTGGACAAGTGGCATGGGCGGGTATGTAGCTTACCACCAGGCAAACAACCTGCTTATCTCCTAAGTTGTTTAAAAAAATTATACAAGTACATAACACCTCAACGTAATTTATATCCATAAAAAAGGTAAATCCGTTGCGTGCCGTGTGTGCGGTGCGTCCGGCGCGTGCCAATGGACGCGTACCATAATACAATGTTGCTACTTAAATAGTATATAGAGTGGAACAATTGAACCGGATATTAAAGATATCAAAATTCACTGAAAGGATACAATTTTTTACTTTTTAAATTAGTTATCTTAACCGCATTTTAAAACATTAAAAAAAAAGCTTAAATGCGCGGGAAATCGAACCAACTAAAAATACAAAAAATGATTGATGAGCAACTAAAAAAAAATACAGTCTAAACAAATCGATAGGGTACCGTACCGTGTTTCGTTCGTTTGTTCCACCCTGTACCTATATATATTTATGCTTCTGATTGATCACTCTGTAATGAATAGTTAACAAGGTACTATCTTTATAAACAAGAACCATGTCATTGACCTTAATGTACACGTATCGATCAATCAACAACGAGATTTCTATTATGGTGACCTAGATTAAAAATAGCGCACCGTAAAACACCTGCCCCCCTAGACAATGTAACATTCTACAAGCGTTATCGCAAATAGAAAGTATAAAAATGTATGGGAATAAGTCAATCAAAAGTCACGTGACAAATTATAGGGAATTGACACCGTTAGCTATCGATGCCGTTAGCGAATGAAGAAATAGATTCGCTATGAAGCGATTGCATCTTGTCTAGGCCCTCTGGTACCATTATAAAATTTAGTTAAATGTTAGTCACTGACAGAGTTATCACGTTGTACAAAAAAAAACCAAATATTTATCATACGAATATTTTGTACCTCCTATTTTTCTCCTAGTAGCTTAGTTCTCCTTAGTAATATACAGATTTTTTTGGTAATACGTAAATTTTGCATACAAATAGATTGCTAAAAATTAATGATGCATCATTTTCTGATTTTACCTAGTAAAATATCCATAAAATAGTAAAGGATCCACAATAAGCGCAATGATCACGGGCGTTCGCCTTAGGGGTACCGAGGTAGATACCTACAACCGCTTGACCGCTGATAGGGATGCGACCTTGAACGATGGAAAAGCACTCATCCGTTTTATTCCAGCTATTTTTTAACCGACTTCAAAAAAGGAGGAGGTTCTCAATTCGTCTGTATATATATATATATATTTTTTTTATGTATGTTCGCGCATAACTCTGGCAATTATTAACCGATTTGAAAAAACCTTTCTTCCATCCATTCTTCAATCCATTGATTGGGTCCCATTAAAAAATTATTGCTTAGTAATAAGTAGTTCCTAAAAAAACAAGAATGGTGACTGCGCACTGAGAGCTGCAAGAAAGCCTATATAGATGACGTTTTAGTCACTCGGACTCGCTCGGTCGGACAAAAATGGTCATAACTCTGGCAAATATTTACCAATTTCAATGATTCTTTTTTTATTCGAAAGAAGAAATCACTGTATTGAATCTGTATGAATTTTATTACAACCGGATAAGAACTTCCTGGAGGACCATGAACGATGTGGAGGAATTTATCTGGAAAAAACCATAAAACTGATGTTCTCCATTACATTGCTCTGACAATTATGAACCGATTTCGATGATTCTTTTTTTATTCGAGAGAGTAAACTACTATGATGTTTCCATGTAAATTTCATTACGACCGGATATTTTTTTCTGAAGAAACATGAATTATGTAAAACTATGTAGACGATAATGTGATCATAACCTACCTAGATAATTTTACGGTTTTCGATGGTTCAATCTTTATATATGAAAATATCACTAAAAAGTTTAAAATAAAATCTTTTTTTTAAAAAATTGAACCGACTTAATCACTGAAAAGTATAAAATAATTTAAATATTATTGAAGTTGGTGCCAAATATACACAGCAGGTACGCTAACACCAACTTCAATAATATTTAAATTATTTTATACTTTTCAGTGATATTGAAGTCGGTTCAATTTTTTTTAAAAAAGATTTTTTAATGCGCATGATTTAAGTATATTCTGGTATATTCAATTTTGTCGCAGAAATGTACCCACTGTGACGCGGAAAGGAACTCAACCGTGCAAAAAGCGAAAGTTGAGAAAGTTGTACATTCGGACACATTTGCAACGAACGATCTGCATTCAGAATACACGATACAGAGCGTGCGCAAGAGTGACGTATTTTCATAAGTACAACCAGCTGCTACCCATTATAAGTATAGGTATAATCCATGGCTGCTACTTCTACCCCAGATTTTGTACGCATTTCTTCTAACTCCACAGTACAAGTCAGTGTGGCGACAGTAAGACGTTAAGTCACATAACTAACACGGTATAAGGTAACCAATACAGTACCTATCAATAAAGCAAAGGAAAAATTTGAAAAGAAACGGTGTGTTCGTTTTATTTCACGGAATTTACATCGGACTAACGTGGGCCATTATACGACAACGGAATTTTATTTTTAACCGGCTTCAAAAAGAAGGTTCTCTATTCGACGCGTATGTATGTAATATTGATAAAAATGCGTAATATTAATATATGTTAGTCTATGTGGGCTTCTAAACAAATTTACCAAATTTTATGAGTGTATGTATGTATGTATGTATATATTTATGTATGTATGTAGGTATGTATGTATGTATGTATGTATGTAGGTTTGTCCACGGATTTCTCAGAAACTACAAGTCCGATTTTGAAAATTCTTTTTGCAATAATTAGAGTATTTTTCAACTTAGGGCAGAGTACAAGTTTCATCAAAATCGGTAAAATAGTTTAAGAGATATAAACTTTTTATGTTTTCAGTAAGTTACTGTAACGTAGACGTTCGAGTTGCGTGATTGTGCTGATACCTATTTTGGTAAAATAAGTCACTAAAAAGTGTTAAATAAACTATTTAAAAAAAAAACAAAACCGACTTCAAAGTAAATTATCTAAAAAGCATAAAATAACGAAAATATATTGAAGTCGGTGTCAGCTGGTGCTAGTGTTAGTTAACATGATGTGCTAGCACCGACTTCAATATATTTTCGTTATTTTATGCTTTTAGATAATTTACTTTGAAGTAGGTTTTGATTTTTTTTTAAATAGTTTATATCGTATTTAAATAACGAAAACATTCGTCGTGGAGCGACATATTGGAATTCGACGAGCAATCAGCTCGTTTTTCACCGAGTTCGTCGTGGTTCCAGCCTGCGAATTTTCGTCGATCGCTTTTGTTTCGCGTTGGCATATGGTGAAATATTTTAAGGTTTTTTACACGAATTAAATATTTAAATAATTTATGTAAAGGTCTTTGTAGAGTTCACTAGATTTGTTAATGTTAACACTAAACTATATCGGCTCGTTAACGCACACACCACGTCTGACCCGCACAGTGGTTGACACTCGACTGAACTCCCCTCCTATACTAGAGGGGCTTTTTATGTCTTTCTCGCATCCCCACTCAGTGCCTGCGTAGTGTGCCCGCTTGAAACGATAAACTTGTCTACCCACAACTTTACACAATTTACCAGTACACTACATCCCTTCCTTTTTATAGAAAATTTAATTTTTAATTTAAATGTAAATTAATAATCGTTTCTCAAAATAATAAGAATGTAACTATCATAAAATGAATAATGTTCATTAACTGATCTTATTATACACTGTCCTTCATACGTCTCTTTCTTTTTTTTTTTTTGTTTGAAAATTTTAAGAATAATAATGTCAAAACTAGAGCATCGTAATTTAATTACCTAGTTAGAAATTTAAGACTATCTATTTCATAATAGCATTTCTGAAATAATATTTTTTTTAATTCTTAACATAGAAGCATTTATTACATTTTATTAAACTAGGTAAGTACCTATTTTATTATATAGCATTTATTACATTTTATTGAACTAGGTAAGTACCTATTTATATTATATTATATATTCCCGGAGTATCAAAAGCACGTTTCGTTACTCCTGCCAGTGTGGCTTAGTGGAGTGCCACTGAAATGAGTTTCTACCAAACACCAGGTTCATGGACCTCAAGGATAAGGCTTGTATTGAGAGGGAGTGCAGGGTCACTCGGGAAGGATATATTGGCCCGCAAGTTGGCGTTCCCTTTGAAGGAAGTTAGAAGCACTTTTAAGCATTTCGCCAGACATTCTAAATGTACCGGCTGTGGTCAACTGCACTCATGGTTCACTCAACGATGCTTGCGTTTAATGCAATAAATAATATCCTCCTGCCACAGCGGCAAATTCCCCGCAAGACCAGCCATCAACGCGGGAAATAGTTCACCCGCGCGAACACCAATCTTATTCTTTCCCTCACAGTCAACCCTAGCCGACCAACTTCCTATTCTGACTTTCCAACGGCCTAGGAACTAAAGTCACAAGAGTGTTGATCATAACTATTAGATGATTTGATAACATAAGCTAGTAAGACCCTGTGATACGAACCCACAGCACTACATGAAATATCACCAGAGAACATTCCCGAGTAATAAGAAAGTGCAGCGGCAACAATAAAACAAGGCTCGTAATATCCATTGGTCGCATTGGATCTTTACAATAGATTCACTAACACTGCTCCCCGGATAATTAGTGATTATTATGATAGACTCAGTCGATTAAATAGGCAATATTGATAAAAATAACAATTGTATCCTCCACCGAAAAGTTCAAATAATACCACCGTATTTCGCTGTCAGTCAGCCACCCGTATCAATGACATCGCTAGCACGTCCATCCTATGAGACACTGCCTCCCCGTGTGTGGATCTATAGTGGAATATACCCACATAGCTTTGTTTGCTCGGTCAGTCTTGACAGAGTTGATGGACTCTAGTCAAATAAAGCCAAAACTAGGAACTAATTAGACCGTTAACATTCAATGTTGAGATCAAATTCAAATCTGCTTACGACAGCCAATCAGTTCTAACTCTAACAAATCCGGATCAAGATTACCCACTGATCAGAAAAGAGATGCCTAAGCCAACACGCCCGTGTAGAACTTCGATAAGAAGAAACCTCCCCACTACTCCGCGAGTCTTGCTGTCGAAAAACTTAGTATTGTTAAATTAAACATTTATAAAATTAACAGAGCAGATTATTAGAAGTTCTAGTCACACAAACTTTTCGGCTTACAGTATCACCCGAGTTCTGAAAGAGGTTCAAGGAAACTGAAGGTTCATTAAAATGAAACCCGCTTTAAAATTTTAGCGATGCAACGACGTACCAAAAGGAGGATCCTCCGACCGAGCGAGGTGTGATGCTCGGTCAGGGCCGAGGCCCCCCACAGTTGATGTCGGGATATTGTATATATTCTCAAGGTTTGAGAAACTTCGCTTGCGAGATTCAGGATTCGGAGGTGTCGCCATCTATCGCGCTGTATGTCATGCTGCTTGTTTTTCGTCGCGTCGCTGTACCACATGTGGCGCCATCTGGTTATGTTGAGTCGCCAAATCACTCTCCCGAAGACTGGAAGTCGATGAACGTCTTCATTTGCCAGCTCGTCCTTGCGTTCCAGTCGCTGTGCCAATACCAGTGGATGCAGTTCCAGTGAGTCGAAGCTGATGCTGCTACGTCTTCAGTGAGTCGAGGTGTGCAGTGGGTATAGCTGACGGCTGCTAGGCGTACCGGTGAGAGGGGTGTGCTCTTCTTACAAGGACCGGCCGTAGTGCAGGGGTGTTGTGCCATGTTGTGGCCGAAGGTCGACCAGGCTTGCATCTACAGCCGCAATGCGTTGGTCATCCGATGACGCCGGGATACTGGCTGGCTTATGACTCGCTGGTTGTTGCAGGAGAGAGCGATGGCGAAGCTGTGCTGTTGTCCGATTGGAAGGCTGCGTCGATGTTCAGTGCGGGGTTACCAATTCAACCTCATTCTGTGTAGATGCTCGTTGGTACCAAAATGTCCTGTGAGTGCACCTACTAGGTGCCTTATTTGTGATATGTTTAGGTTTAATAATTTAATCCCTCAGTCCACCCTTGTGCTAGATAATGTTTTGGAGTGGTTTAGGCCTGACGCTGCCCTCCATTCCTTCATGTGTTCGTCTCTAGCATGTGCATAAAATGCTTGGTGATATATTCCATATGGAACCCCATAAATGGTTCGGGGCCAACCAAATGTCTAAGAGCTGTCTAAAGCGTCGAGGGCATTGAGAAGGCAGATAGACTAGCGAAGGCTAGTCTATCTGCCTTCTCAATGCCCTCGACGCTTTCGTGTCCAGGTACCCCGATAAGGCCGACATTGTTGTCTTGCCAAGTTGTTGAAGCATGTAACACGTTCTTCGACCAGTTTAGAAGCAACTCTGAAGGAATTCAGAGCCTTCAGTACTGCCCGACTGTCGCTGAGAATGCAAATTTTACCTTTGACATTTCTCCTTTGCATTTCTTTGATGCTGGCAATTATGACATAGGTTTCCGCTTGGTTTACCGATGAATGCCCCATGCCGTGACCAACACTATAGTCCTTCAACAACCTCTGCCCTACCAGGGTGACCATCAGATCAGGATCAGTAATACTTGACATTGCTACCTCCCGATTGGCCTCCACCATACACTTTATTGTACGGTATTTTGAACTCATTCGCAATTTAATGCCCGTTCACAATCCAATGTGAACCACTTTTCGTACGATATCTATACCATCCCTGCGCAATTTAATGCACGTTTGTTAAACCCTCGCAATTTAATGCACGTTATTTAAACCCTCGCAATTTAATGCACGGTATTTAAACCACCATTCGCAATTTAATGCCTGTTCACAATTTAATGTGAACCTCTTTTTGTATGCTACCTTCGCAATTTAATGCGTGGTATTTGAACCTTCGCAAATGAATGCACGGTATTCAAACACCCATTAGAAATTTGATACCGCCCTACAAAATTTATTGAATGTCCTTAGCAAAATGTAATATAAGTAAGTAATACCATTTAGGTTAGGTACTGCAAATTAAATACTAGAATCAATAGCACTCAGGTATTTAAAAACAACCCTTACATTACAGATCAGGGTAGGTTTGCTAACCTTCTATACACATTATAACTGAATAATTTATTTTATTGGGACTAGTTACTTATAAGTATTATTTGTCTTATAACAATTAAAGAGTGATCACTGAATTTGTGTTCAATCTATAACCGTTAATCACTCCTATATGCCATTACATTTTATTAGGTTAATGTTAAAATAAATACGTGTTGTAATCAACCTCAAGCAAATCATGTGGGAAAATTTAACCTGGGAGATATAATTGCCCCTGGAACCCAACTCGTTGATATTATAATATGCAAATATATACATATAAATTTTCGAGTTTAAATTTGTTGTTTAGCTGTGCTTATCAGGAGGACAGGTGCCATTCTTAAAAACTTTAGAATCATTGTGGACATCGACTTATTAATAAAACCATCTACACGGCTTTGGGTCAGTCAATTATTAGCTATGATATCTGTCTGGGAAGGCACATAAAATCGCTTCTTTTAACTGCAGAAAGGGCACAAAGATCTGTGGTTAATATATATGTTTTTTTATATGTTAATATGTTTTTTTTAAAGCGTTTTCAGCATCATTTTCGGTATCACGGTATTTTTATAAAGAAGCACAGGTGCTAACCTCTAAATTTTCTAATCTTTAATGGAAGATTTTTTGTTTAACACCACCTACTGTACGTAACTAGCTTTGCAGGTATATTTGACATTATTATTTTTATTTTTTAACCAAGCAATTCCAAAGTACTGAGATATTTCTAAATACTCTGTATTTGGAGAGAAACATATTACAAAATGGTCACCATCCTTCGTTAAGACATACGAGACGACTTGAGAATTGAGATAATAGTTTGATTTCACACTTCTGTAATTGTTTAATTATGTTCTCTTATTACACTTAATATTATATTCCAAAACTTGAAAAGATATTAATTGTATATCTATGATCAAACACTTATTTTGTCACTTCCAATTCTTTGCAAAAATTGTTCATTTTTATTATATTTCCAAAACTTGAAGATTTTAATTGTATGTCTATGATCAAACACTTATTTTGTCACTTCCAATTCTTTGCAAAATAGTTCATTTTTTATTTAACTTTGTTCACTTAATATTACTTTTCTAAAGGTGAAAAGATATTAGTTGTATGTAGGTGTATATGATCAAACACTTATTTTGTCACTCAATTATTTGCAAAAAGTTCATTATGATTATTTTATTCACTTATCACGTAATAAGGTATTTCGTTCACGCCACTTGATATATATATTTTTTTTTTAATTTATATTGCACTTTGATTAACTAATCAAAAATATAAAATTACTCACGGTTTTCACCTCGTCGCCATGTAGAGTTCACTAGATTTGTTAATGTTAACACTAAACTATATCGGCTCGTTAACGCACACACCACTTCTGACCCGCACAGTGGTTGACACTCGACTGAACTCCCCTCCTATACTAGAGGGGCTTTTTATGTCTTTCTCGCATCCCCACTCAGTGCCTGCGTAGTGTGCCCGCTTGAGACGATAAACTTGTCTACCCACAACTTTACACAATTTACCAGTACACTACAGTCTTAGTCGTTCCACATACACCAACCCAGTTAGAAATAAATTTCATTAAATTTTGGGTTCCGCGCCTTCCGTTATTATCATCTATATGGCTGAAGACGAAAGTGACTATGGCGAGGCGGCAGGTGAAAAGGTAGTCGTAAATCGTGTGTCCATCCGTACCCCGCCCTTCTGCAAGGACCGTCCAGCATTATGGTTCGCGAGCCTGGAGGCGCAATTCAGCATCAACGGTTTGGTGAACCAGATAACGAAATTCCATTATGCAGTGGCTCATTTAGATACGAACTGTTCGAGAGAGGTTGAGGATATTATCCTGTCTCCCCCAGCAAAGGATCCCTATAACACCTTGCGAGACGCTATCATCCGCAGGTTTTCGGTCTCCCATGAGGAGAAAATTAGGTGTATGTTAGAGAAAGAGCAGATCGGCGACCGCAAGCCATCGTCTTTCTTGCGCTACCTTAGGTCCCTAGCAGGTACTACATTCCCTGAGGATGTTTTGAAGACCATCTGGATGAGCAGACTCCCCAGATATCTTCAATCCGTGCTAACGGTGCAGTGTCCTCAGGACTTGCCTGAACTTAGCGAGTTGGCTGACCAGTTGATGGAAATCAATGCTCAGCCATCTCAACACATGGCTTGCGCGTCAACCTCGCTACCATCTACCTCTACCAACGATCCGCAGATTGCAGAGCTGAACCATAAGTTAAAAGAACTTACTCGCGTAGTGGCTTCTTTAGCCAACCGAGGTGTTGACCAACGGGGCCGCTCGCGAGAACGTAGACTAGGTAAATTTAGGAACCGATCACGTTCGCGCAACAGCGAGTTATGCTATTACCATGACCGATTCGGGATGAAAGCAAGGAAGTGCGTCCAACCGTGCAAATGGTCTGGCCCTCCACCTTCAGCGGCTGGTGGCTGCAACCAGTTGTCGGAAAACCAATAGAGCGTCTGGTTTTGGCGACTGCCCAACGCTCAGCCACAAGTCGCCGTCTTTTCGTAACTGACCGGTATACTAACAGAAAGTTTCTGGTGGATACTGGTTCAGACGTAAGCTGCGTACCAGTTATTAGTATTAGCAAGCTGAAAAGACAGCCGCAGCCGTACGATTTAGTGGCAGCAAACGGAACTAATATTCAAACTTACGGTTTAGTCACGTTATGCTTAAACTTAGGTCTTAGGCGCAGTTTATCTTGGAATTTTGTAATTGCGGATGTGGAAACTGGAATAATAGGATCAGACTTTTTGTCGCAGTATAACCTACTTCCTGACTGCACTCATGGGAAGCTTCGCGACGGGACGACAGGTTTGTCATCTTTCGCGGAACTCCAAGACGTTAGCCAGTCCAGCGTCAAAATTATTTCCATCCCCGAATCGTCTTTCTCAGCGATCCTTCAAAAATTTCCGAGTATCACGCGCCCCCCTGGTGTACTTCAGGAGCCTAAACATGCAACTGTGCATTATATTAAGACAACTGATGGCCCTCCGGTATCATCGCTGCCGCGTCGTCTGGCTCCATTGAAGCTTCGCGCAGCACAGAAAGAATTTGAGGACATGGTCAAGGCTGGGACAGCCAGGCCATCTTCTAGTCCTTGGTATTCAGCTTTACACCTGGTGGAAAAGAAAGATTCAACGTGGCGATCGTGCGGCGATTATCGCGCCTTAAATGCACGCACCGGACAGATATCCGGTTCAGCATATAGGTGACGTATGCCAGAACCTTGCTGGAAGTACCATTTATAGCAAAATCGACTTAGTGAAGGCATACCAACAAATTCCAGTAAATCCTACCGATATTTGCAAAACCGCAATAATCACACCATTCGGGTTGTTCGAATTCCCATACATGAGTTTTGGACTTAGAAACGCAGGTCAAACATTTCAACGTTTCATCGACGAAGTCGTGCGTGGCCTTGATTTCTGTTATGCCTGCGTTGACGATATCCTGGTGTACTCAAATTCCAGCTCCCTGCATGCTCAGCACCTGGAAATTCTTTTCAGAAGGTTGCATGAGTATGGAGTCGTTATCAACACTACTAAGAGCGTTTTTGGGGCTAAAGAGGTTACCTTTTTGGGGTATCACATCGATGAGGCGGGTGCTAGACCCCCCGTTGACAGAATCCAAGCCTTAGTGGATTTCCCTCCCCCCAAGACTGTTGAAGGAATGCGTAGATGCCTTGGCATGGCCAATTTTTATCGGCGATTCATTCCAGCTGCCGCCAAATTCCAAGCACCTTTAATTGACGCAGTATCTGCTATTCAGGGTAAAGGCGCCAAGCCTTTCGTTTGGTCTCCTGAGCTTTTGGCGTGTTTCGAAGAGTGCAAGAAAAGTTTAACGTCTGCAAAGATCCTGGCGCATCCAGACTGCAGCGCTTCACTCGGTCTCTTCACTGACGCATCGAGCACTCACGTAGGCTCTTGCCTGCAACAGCGTCGTACCGAAGCAGATGATTGGCAGCCAATCGCTTACTTCAGCAAAAAGCTGAACATTAAACAGTCTTTATGGTCAGCTTATTACAGAGAGCTCCTCAGCGTTTATGAGAGCGTTCAGCATTTTAGGCATATTCTCGAAGCGCAGCACGCAACAATTTTTACGGATCATAAGCCATTGATTTACGCGTTCGCCCAGCGAAGAGAAAAGCTGCCGCCCGCACAGCTGAATCAATTATCTTTCATCAGCCACTTCACCACAGACATTGTCCACATCAAGGGCGTCGATAACGTCGTTGTGGATACATTGTCTCGTATCGAGGGTATTTCCTTGGAAGCAGACTACGCCGCACTTGCTACTTCACAGCGTTCTAATGAAGAATTAGCACATGCTCGCGCGAGTTCTTCGCTTAAGCTGGAGGACGTATTAATTCCCGGCACTAATGTAAGCATCACTTGCGACATGTCGACTGGTAAAGCTCGTCCATACCTAACGCCACCATTTCGTAAAGCAGTATTTAACAAGTGCCATAACCTTAGCCATCCTGGTGCGCAGGCTTCTGCACGCATGGTGGCTGAGAGATATGTTTAGCCTGGTGTTAACGCAGATTGTAATAGATGGACTCGTTCATGTTTAGATTGCCAGCGTTGCAAAGTGACAAGACACGTCAAGTCTCCGCTGAGTAACTTCAGCAGTCCGTCCGAGAGATTTAAACATGTTCACATCGACATCGTCGGCCCACTTCCTCACTCTAACGGTTATAATTATTGCCTCACCGCGATTGACAGGTTCACGCGGTGGCTGGAAGCATGGCCGATGACATCCATCACTGCCGAAGAAGTCGCAGACACCTTCGTGAACGGCTGGGTGTCTCGCTTCGGCGTTCCCAGTATTTTAACAACGGATCAGGGACGCCAATTCGATTCATGCCTCTTTCAGCGCCTTATGTGTGTTTGCGCGACTAAGAGGATTCGTACCACAAGCTACCACCCATGCGCAAATGGCATGGTCGAGCGGTTGCACCGCCAGCTTAAGGCGGCATTAATGTGCCATGCTGAAACGTGGTCGAAGGCACTTCCATTTGTTCTCCTTGATATGAGATCGGCTTTTAAAGAGGATATCAAATCTTCTTCAGCCGAGCTCGTGTATGGCGAATCGTTACGTTTGCCAGGAGAGTTCCTTGTACCCGCCGATGCCTCAGGTAGCCCTGATTCGATCATTGATTTTGTATCAGATCTTAAGAAGCGAATGGAAGTAATGCGTCCAGTCGAAGCTTCGAATCATGCACGTCCAGCAATTTTTGAACTAGCATCAGCGTCTCACGTCTGGCTACGGGACGATACCGTTAGGCGTTCACTACAACCACCGTACTCCAGTCCATACAGGGTAATTAGGCGTAAGGACAAAACCTTAACCTTAGATGTTAAGGGGCGTGAGGTTACAGTTAGCATTGATCGCGTTAAGCCTGCTTTTATTGAGGCTGATTTAGAGTTAGGGCATCACGAGTTGCCAGCCTCGCGAGGATCAATGTTGGACGGCCCAGCTAGTGCTCCGTCGAGCAACGATTCGGATCATCCGTTCGTTGAGCTTGCTCCGCCAGCTTCCATTTCCCCTCCTGCCCCCATTGTCACTCGGTCCGGTCGTAAAGTTAAGTTTAGAGATATCCTAGATTTATAATTTAACTTCAGGCTCCTACCCCATGTTTGGGGGGGGTTTCCTCTCTGCGTGGGGGGTGATGTGGCGACTAGAACCTCTTTGCCACTTGGAATTGTGTGAACGTATTTTAAACGTATTTTGAATGCCGAACAGCACGGCTTTTGAACGGGGCTGTTTGACTAGCGCAACCGCTATTATAAATGCGTCAACACGCATTTGAGTCAAAATTTTCAGTGTAAAATATTCGTCGTAAAGGAAACATATTATAGTCAAACCAACAATGTATTTTATACCAAAGTGATCGTGGAATTACGAGTCGTATTTTAAACGACACACCAGTGCTTTGCAGGTCAATAAATGTTTGGAACCTCGTCTGACATTATCATTTGGAGCAGATAATTTACGTAAGGTCAACGGACCTTCATCAGGAAATCATCAATGTAAAATATTATGTCCAAGAAGAACCAAGAAGGCAGGTTTGCTCGGTGACAAGTACCGCGAGTAGACGTCAGGCGGCGTCACTGACGCGTGGTAATGAAACCTCAGAGTAGGTAAGGGCTTCCACACGTAACTGCGAATTCGCGTCGCATCGCAAATATCTGCGAGAAACAAATGAATTTTGGAAACAAGTTCCTGCGATGCGGCGCTGCATCGCATCGCATAGAAGTTATGTGTGCCCTAAATCATGTTTTGACTCACGGGAATTAATTGTTTCTTTTCGATATTTCGACGCTCTTGCAAGCGCCATGATCACGGGATAAGGGTCTCAGAGTAAATATCCTCTAAGAACGAAACACAGGAGCCGACTGGCGCGGTCGCCGTGTTGGGTGAAACAATCGCCGTCTCTGGATTCTGTGAAGTATTACTCCTGTTGATCGTGTCTCTATAGTTAATTATTGTTATGAATAAGATCTGGGAATAAACGAGTGTATTATCATCTTAATTATCGTATATTGTTGGGGAACCTGGGATTAAACCCCGGGCTAGGGATCTGATCACAATCCGATGGGACGGAAAACCAACACGATGAAGGGGAGAGATCATTAGTTCCTTATTAATCTGTGTCATTAGGCGCAGGACCGACTTTTTACATGCCCATTCGACACATGGATCACCTTACTTTACAGACAATCAGGTGGTCGGCCTACATTGCTCTAGCCAGTAAGGAACAACTACACAATGTTGTTGCTCCCCGCGGGATTCAAACCCGCGACCTCCAAAGCAAGCACCACTGCACCAAGGAGGCTACAGATATTAAGTAGACATAAGTAGTTATACCTACTGTAAGTCTTATCCTGTCCAGCCAGACACGATATTTTATCCTTCAACTGATTGTACCTAGTCGTTGCCACAGGTCGCATCATCGTTATTATTTTGCATGTCAAGTTATTTATTAGGGTTCAGTGGTTCAGTCAACGATTTAAAATTTAGGTTCAGTACTTAAACGGTAAAAACGGAAGACTTTTGGTGGTGACTTCGAAATAGATACTTCGAATGTCCGTCTGTAACTCCAACTAATATCATTGGTCACACCTATATTTCAGGAACCACTGACTCTATCAATTTAAAACTTAGAATAGTTTGAGATCCCACTTACTCAACGTCATCGCAAATGAAAAAAATATTTTTACTAACCGGCTTGAAAAAGAAGGTTCTGTATTCGACACGTATGTATGGAATATAAAAAAAATGTGTAATATTCACATATATTATGTTAGTCTATGTGGGCTTCTAAACAAATGTACCAAATCTCATAAGTGTATGTATGTAGGTTTGTCCACCGATTTCTCAAAAAATATAAATCCAATTGTAGAAATTCTTTTTTTCAATAGTTTTAGTATCTTTCAACTTAGGAAAGAGTAACTTTGGGAAGAGTATAAGTTTCATCAAAATTAGTTCAGTAGTTTTAAAGATATGGACTGTTAATATTTCCAGCAAGTTAGTCTAGCAATAGCCGTTCGAATTGCGTGTTAACGTAGTCTTTAGGCTGTGTGCTGCTGATGATGATGATGTATGCAACCATTATTCCATGATGCAAAAGACCATCTAGGTAGCTCCCACAGTATCAGGCATTCTGTCGTAAAGAATTTCTATATGTTAAGTAAGTATTAGATACTTACCTATTTCTTGCAAAACAGCAGTGTCAAATCAGTTCGAGGATTGGTCTCTTTTCGAGCATGGGTAGGTATATAAAAAAATGGTCCTGCTTCGGAAATCTCCCTGGACGTGTCAAACCAACCAACCTCCATCCCATCGGATTGTGAGGAAGAGAGCATGCACAAGGGGGTCGTACGAATTCCGATTTTCAAAGAAATGTCTGAACATTACTTGCCGCCGTCCACGGCATGTACTGCTCGACCCACCCAACCCGATGTCTGTCCTACTAGACCATGACACAACACCAACACCGACAACGACGTCACGAGTCGTAAACACATCAACACACAAACACCGTTCTCGCCGGCGAGGCCGAAGGGTCGTACGCATGCGACCTCGACATGCATCCCCTCGCTGAGTTTCTTGCCGGTTCTTCTCAGCGCGGGCGCGTTGTGAACCGGTGGTAAACTCACTTTCTCTAAGCGGCAGCCCAAGCCGAGGCCGTGCCTCCCTGAGGTGCCCTTGTGCTAGTCGCTATCCAAACCCTTCTGGCTGGAGCGCTTTAAGCGCTCGCCCTCTTGTCCGGTGAAGCTGTCATGGCCATCTGCGGCCAACAGTACTCCTCCTATAAAAAAAAACCAGTTCCGATAGTTTACGAGCTTGATCAAACTGACAGTTTTTTCCCGTACATTTTACTAGTTCTTGATAGTTACTGATAGGGGCGCCGCCGGTGTGAAATGTATGGAGAAAACTGACAGTTTGATCGAGCTCGTAAACTATCGGAACTGGTACTAGACCCCCTGAAACGTTTCTACGCAAGCACGTGTGCACTCTAAGGCTGCCTGTCCACCGGAGCGGAGCGAGGCAGTGGAGCGGAGAAACGGAGAAATATTATCCAATAAGATTCAATAAGATTTTGGAGCGGAGATTTTGTGCAATCTTATTGATGGTTAATATTTCTCAGTTTCTCCGCTCCACTGCCTCGCTCCGCTCCGGTGGACAGGCAGCCTTAGATTGGCTGCAGTCTTAGCACTATTTGCCAAGACTTCCTAATCTTGACAGTTCGGTGTGGAGTATGACGTAGTTATCGACGTAGAAACGTCATTTTCGGTATTAGCTAGGTCGATAACTACGTCATACTCCACACCGAACTGTCAAGATTACGTAGTCTTGGCAAATCGTGCTAAGCCTGCTGCTGTGGCCGTATCGACTAGAAGGAAACTATACTTACTTACTACTCACATTAGGAAATACCAGGTGCACCACATTTTTTTGTACTGTTGAAATAACTAACGCGTGCTAACGTTTGTTTTGCGGGGACAGTACTTCCGACATGAACATGATTTAATTAGTTTTTATTAAAATGCTGCTGCTTCCTCTGCACGCATCAAACAAACAAACTTCCTACTAGTAGCAGGTACATAAGTACTTAAATACTTACTTATTTCTCCCTTAAATTTGAATACCTACACTCAGGTAGGTAGGTACAGATGCCTATTTGCGGACTGTGTGTACGACAGTCTTCAGTTAATTCGCATGCGATGACGAATTGTATACGTTTTTTACATACATTATGATGAGGCCTATCTATTTTCTTTGAAAAAAAGTTTGTAATAATTTCTCATGGATGGATTCTTGGATGGATTTCATGGATCAACGCCATCTATCTATTTATGTACAACATGGCTTTTATTATATGACAGTGACAGTGCTTGTGGCAGTCAAAGGAGTCTTGTTTGTCACAATGACATTAAGAAAAATGTTACCATCATATTACCTCTCAAAGTTACTGTGATGATGGTTAATATACAGTACTGTGTGTAAAAGAGATATTAGAAAAACTGAAACTGATAATATAGAAACTAAGTACCTAGGTGCTAATGTGTAAAATGATATTAATAACATGTATATAAATAATCTGTTTAAGTATACTTATGTAAAATTATGAGTTAGATTTGCCCATGCATTAAGTATGGCTTTGAGTATGCGGCAATCTGTGGCGGCAATCCTACCATAATCATAATCGATCGATAAATATTTGAAAACTCACCGAAAGGAGGTCTCACTACTGATTGGTATTTTTTTAGCTTGTCGAGCAACTACTACCTACCTACCGTACTTTATTGTCGAACAACTACTAACGTAATATTTTTATTCTATGGAAACTAAATTATCAAATAAATGTCATACCCGTATCCGGGTAAGAATAGCACCCACCCATCTCCTCCCGTTGGGTGTCCGTGAAAGGTGACTAAGGGAACGCAAGAAGACGGGAAGTAGCGTGTTTCTATTGGATTACCTACCATCTTTAACGTGATCCCCAAGACGTCGGCCAAGCGTGGGGATTATGGCTACATCTCCCTTCTAAGGGGGAGGCCTTTGTTCAGCAATGGACGGCTTTCGGTTGATGAAGAAATTATCAAATGAATTTTAAAAAATGTAATTAATAATAGAAATTCAACGACGTCGTATAATTAGTTTACCCTTTTCTAACATCATTGTTGAATAAAGTAACTTCTAATGCACTCTGTGATCTAATGTCAGATTTTTTTATATCCAGTGCTGTAATCTACCAAAACAAAATATTGTGACTCACAATTATTTGTGAGCCATAAGGCTCACAATTTGTGAGCCTTATGGCAACTCGAAATTTCTTGCCGTCAGTGTCATTCAGTCATCACGCACTCACCCACCGTGTCCGTCCGTCAGTCACGTCAAAATCCGTCAAATTCCGGCAGATTGGTTCATACTAATCCGTGTGGCTTTTACGTTTATTTTTTTAATTTCTGAGTGAAATTTTAAAATGTATACTGTCTCTAAAGGACCCAGTAAAATTGTAGCCAAAACTCGCCGCGGTACATACCTAATTCTTTTACTTTTTTGTATACATATTGAGATATTTCAGTGAGTGATCATGTGAGATGAAATTCGTACCTACTTTTCTCATTTACAGGCCTCTCACAGAATTTGGAAAGATTGGACAGTCGTAAGGATCATAACAGAAAGTCTTCAGAGTCCGACAATGGAGAAATCATTAAGTAAGTTGTCATAATTTCAATGTCTACTGTTGCTTAAGATTTAAAGATATTTCATCACAGTTTTATATAACCTCTAATGGAATATTTTTATTTATGAAAATAATGGCTTCGAAGCTAATTTTATAGTCATTTATGATCACGAATACATAAACGACTGATCCATATAAATATTATTTAAGTAAATATACACTTGACTGGTATCAGTCAGCTTCAAAGCCATTATTTTCATAAATAAAAACGCTGCATTGGCAGCTAATCTTTCGTGACATCAGTTATTTGCACACATGCAAGATGTATTTCCTGTTCCCTTTATTCTCATAGTCTTCTAAACATAGTTGTTGCTTCCCGCAGGAGTCATACTTGTGACCTCCGGCACTGACCATTGGCCTCATAAAAATGCTCAAAGTAGCTCAATGTGCTATGAAAGGGCTATGCTCGGAGTGCCTCTATGTGATAAAACAAGGAAATACGTAGAAGAACTAAAGAAACGGGCATAGCTCTAGTAATTAGTAAGTTGAAGTGGCAATGGACAGGTCATATAGTCTGGAGAACTGACAACCAGGGGGGAAGAAAGGTTCTCAAGGACTGGAAAACGCAGTGTGGGATGGCCCCTTACTAGATGGGCAGATGACCTTGTCAAGGCAGCTGATGGATTCAGGCAGCACAACATCGGTCATATTGGAATGTATGGGGGGGGGGGGGGGGGGTATGTTCAGCAGTGGATGTGTTAACTCTGACATGATGATGATTAGTGAGCCAGAAATTAACATAGACCACTTCTTTTTCTACAATCTACCCCTGCAGCAAAGCCATTATCAAAAGCTAGAAAAGAATAATAAGTAGTGTATAGTTGCCTAAACTTGTTCTGTTTGGTTAATATTTCAGCATGCCTAAACCTATATTTCATTCCAATGGCAAAAAGACAGTTCATCAGAGAATACAGCAGCATGTGATTACACCACAGCACGAAGAAATAATTAGATTTATAAGTGAAAGTAAGTAAAGTTGGAATTTATGTTTTTTTTTTTTGCCCGACTGCCCATAAGGTGGTTTATGTTATTTAATCTCTGATAGTGATACTTTAATATTTAAAAGTCTTAAAACCATGGATGCAAAAATGTTATATTGTTAGTGTAACATTATAATAAAATTAATAACTGCATAATAATGTATCCATAATATCCCAAGCCGCTTGCCAAGCGTGGGGATTATGGCAACCCCTCCCTTGTAAGGGGGAGGCTGCTGATGATAATGATGAATATTGTAAAAACCACCTGCAATATTTCGTTGGTACAATGGTAAACTAGCCAATCTGATTTTTTTAACATTAATTTGACAGTAATAAATTATTATTTAAATATACACCATGGTAAAATATTTTATCTGTAGCTGACATTTGTTTTTAACCAGTAAAATCATGCATTTGAAAAGATAGGTAAAAACACTAAAAATGCTGATTAACTGTACAAATTATGTACATGTTTTATTTCCACCTCCTCAACAATTTGACATTTGCAGATTGGCTAGTTTACTTTTGGATCAATGATTTCTTGTTTCAATTTATTCATTTTTCGAATTCATTTTTTGTTAGCTTGGACACAATCCGCATATGGAGACAGTGAGCCATCAACACCTACTAGTACAATTGGTAAGTTGATTTTTTACAACTTGTCTTGAATGATACTGAAATATATTTTTCTAACTACTACCCATAACAACATTTATTATTCTGCTTTGACTTCTTTTGACAGTTAAAATTGCCCCTGCATATTTATCCTATTTTTGTCCTCATGGGGGAAACCTGAGTGTGCCTTCAGTCCTGACTAAATGATTTGCTTCTTCATTTAAAATAACGATTAGCTAACGATTGGAAAAGTTTGCCTGCGTCGGTTTTCCGTCCGCTTATTATGTGGGTGTCTTCAAGGCTAGAGTGCATAGGCTTTTAATAAGCTAGTGTGCTATACCATCTTCGATTGCGTCGTCACTTTTCATCAGGCAATCAAGCACCAGCAAATGATGAATAAAAGAAAATTAATAGGGGACCCCCGTGGGGTCCCGGGGTTCCCTATTAGTTTTTGCCCACTAAAAGCCCCACGGTTGATGCTTCCGCACATGAGAAGGAAACCTGGGCTCCCCAGTGGGATTTGCAGCAGGTGCCTTTGAGCCCGCCGCCGGAGGACGCATTGTATTCCCCCGGGAACCTGTCACAGCGCTCACGGGGACGAGGGTCGCAGCCCCGCTGCCCCGTTGGAGTCGCTGCCGTACTCAAAAGACGTCTAGGGCCCACACCTTAAAAGCTTATAGAATTTGACTTCCATTGCCAATGATATTATATACAATAGATATGCCATTAGCGCTCGTCAGACGTTCAGCGAGTATCCCCCAACTGGGTTTTGTAGCAGTTAGTCGCACGCCGTCCCGCGTAGTCAATGCGACATTGTGACGCCTATAATTAAAAATTGAAAATGTCGTCCTGCGTATTTAATATGTGCACAAATAAGTAAATAAACAGTCAGGGATAATATAGCACATGTAACTTGAAAAAATAATTTGATTTTGTAAAGTATTTAAATTTTCTTAATAATATTGTAAGAAAAAAATTGTAAAATTGAATGTATCAGTTGACAAGATGACACTGACAAGCGTTTAACCAACCAGGGTTGCCAGATGTTTGCTAACTCAATTCGCCTAATTTTGCCTACCGAGTAGCCTAAATCGCCTAATATATTTTTTCTTGACAAATAGCCTAATTCGCCTAACATTTTGAGCTAAGTATAAATAAGCCGAAAAAAGAGAACACACTAATAAAACATGTAACCGTCTCTGTGTCTCTGTCATACAGCGAATTGAAATGAGTAACTTAAATTGACACAAGCTCGCTTTTTCGAGCTTTTGGGCCACTTTGCAGCTCGCTAGTTTAGAACGTATTCGCCGCCAGGTGCAAGTTAACTCGACCGGGTAGTAGATATTTTCGGGATCGGAACGTTTCCGAGGTTTGTGAATACAGAACCTAGATTCGTAACGTCTCATTAGACGCCTCATTGGGGCAGTTCTAGGCAAGGATAGAGTTTTTTAAGGACAATCCACGCACGGTCATCTAATCTCAAACTAGGCAGAGCCTGTACTATGGAAATCAGACAACTGATTATAATACTTACTTACTTTTTTTGTAAATACATATTTATATACGAAAAATACCCAGACACTTAAACCCCAACCTATGGGCTAGCCTAGCGGCCAGGCTGTCTAACCACTAGACCAACAAGCCTGTCAATTGCATAGAAGATAGCAAGTAGCATGGCAAGAACCTGAGGGTTCCGCAGACTTCTTTCCTCAGTGACGAAAGAACGTTAGATGTACACATTACGTTTCGTCGAAGCATACAATTATCAAGAAATTATTAAATTTTAAGGTAATCCTGAAGTAGCCTAAAGCGCCCGTTCCTTTTTTCTAGGTAGCCTAAATGGCTACTGGTAGCCGATTGGATTTTTTGGTCGCCATTTGACCCCCCAAGGTAGCCTAAATGGCGATAAATCGCCTAATCTGGCAGCCCTGTAACCAACGCTGACAACGGAACGCACAAAATATAGCCATCTCGTATTCTCTTACTTTTATCGTTATGCATCTGTCCTTGTCAGACTATAGGTAGGAAAATGTATAGCTAGGTATAGCTAACTACAAGTGAGACAACTTTTATCGTGCGTTAGTAGGGATATAACATATCTTTAGTAAAATATCATTGTCCATTGCTATGTGCATCAGTGGCGAAGGGTCAATTTTTGTACGGGGTAAGCCGGTCCGGTACACCCAGGAAATTTTCATTAGATTTCTGTAATGTTCTACTTTGCTGATAGTAACATGATATTATATCTTTGAAAAGTTAAAATCTGTAAATCCCGAGCGATTCTAAACTAGATTAGGAAAGAAATAGGTGCAAGGGAAAAATACCATTTTATTTAATTTAAAAGCCAGCGATTAGGTCCGCTGCACCGCCAAGGCTACATTTGTATAGAGGTAACTAGAAATTAAGAACACGAATATGCTAAATTTTTACTTCGATAAATCTCACCGATAAATTACCTAAAATGACATAATATCTATGAAATGACCTAACGCAATAACAAACATGCACACAATGCACACTACCTTCACACAATGAACAGCTCTCCCAAAAAAACCCTTCAAGGTACCCTGCCTGCCCTTCTGAGCCCTGGCTCAAACAGAGGTCCATGAAATGAAACTCTCAAGTTCAGGTAGTAAGTATGTAATATGTATACCTACATAATATTGCAGTTGCAACAATAAAAGATGCGAGGATACTTACGTTTCATTATCGAATATCATTAAACAGTAATTTACGATGTTAGCGTGATTTACATTATGAACATCGCCATCTATCGGTGAAATTGGACACACAATCACTATAGAAATTTAATATTATTATACACAATAAACAAAACTTTAAACAACCAAATCTATTAGATTCTAATTATATTATAATATTTAGTAGAATTAAATTGTCATGTACCGTATATGCGATACAAAATAAATATCAACGAAGACGAAAGATTATTATCGATCGAAGTACGCGTACGCAATACTACACTCTATTTCGTGCTGTTGTATCCACGTAATATTCCACGTTAATGAATACTCAGCATTTTCACGTTTACATAAATACATTTTTTCCACGTGGAACAGCAGTTGCCTATAGCCGTCCGCCGCGTTCATACCTCAAAACTCGAGGTCCGATAAAAGGAAAGTGAGGTGTTTTAGGGACCAAAATCCTGTAGTGTTCTTTATTTCAAATAAAGACTGGTGTGTGGACATTTTGTGTTTTTTTTAAAAAGACTACCAGCCGGTGCCGCGTAACAAAATTGGTGTCAGAAGTGGGATGTTGTAAGTGGTTTCGTTAACCCAGACATCCGAACCCTTGGCACTCCGGTAAGTCAGAAAGATCGACGGTAAGTCTTGGCCCCACGCTGCCGAGCCCGCATCAGACACACGGTCTCAGGCCCCACGCTGCCGAGTCCGCGTCCGCCGAACACGTAGCGCATGTCTACAGCCCCACGCTGCTGAGTCTGCGCTGCCACGCATCGAGGGTTACGTGTAAGCCTCAACCCCACGTGTTGAGCCCGAGCCCCATCTTCGGTTTACCAGTACCAGCACACAGGCACACTACCTGAACTCCTCACCGACCTAGGCAACATCGCCATCATCATCGAGGACGTGTACAAAACACGTGGACGTGCAACGTGTCATCGGGTTGGCAATACGACTCCATGAGTCGCCGCGCGCCCGCCGTGAATTGCGTCATCATGTCCCAGATAGCAGTTTTGCTGTGAGTGTTTTAAATTTCCTTATAATCTAATAAATTCAGTGCAGTGTTTTTTTAAATATTTAAACGTCTTTAAAGACTTTACTAATTAATAATAATTACATAATATTTTTTAATTTTTACATTTATATACAATTTATACAATTTTACATTTTTATACAAATTAATACGTGTTCTTTCCAACTTGATTTTGTTTAGTACAATGCCTCCTAAAAAGGAAAACATCGAAAATAAAGAAGCTTCAGAATCAGATAGTAGTTTGTCAGATTCTCCTAAAACTTCAAAAAAAAAAATGACTGAAAAAATTGCTTTAACAGTTCTCACTAAATTCATTAAACCCTACAGTGGTGATCGTGAATCTTTGCCCGCATTTCTCACGAACTGTGAAAATGCAATTTCATTAGCCACTAGTGAACAACAAAACGTTATGTGCAAATATATTTTGTCTCAATTAGAAGGCAAAGCGCAACTAGCGTGCTGCCTAAAAACTTTTGACAAATGGTCAGATATTAAATTATTTTTAAAAGCGACATTTGGCGAAAAGAAACATTCCTCACATCTTTTAATCGATTTACAAAATTGTAAACAAACGTCCAGTGAAGACGTCACCCAATACTCACTTAGAATTGAGTCGTGCTTAACACGACTGCTATCCGATATCCACAACAGCTGTGATAATTCTAATGAGTTAACAGGCAGATTAGCTGCGATGGAGGATCTCGCCTTAAATACATTTTTATTAGGTATAAATTCCAATTTATCACAAATAGTGCGATGTCGAAATCCTAAATCTTTATCTGAAGCAATACAACTTGCCATTGAGGAAGAAAAACTCCTAAACTTAACTAAAATTACTCAAAAACCATCAAAATATTGTTCCATTTGCCGTAAACCAAATCATAACACATCGGAATGTTTTAAAAATTCTAAACCTAATTTCAGTAAATCAAATAATGTTTATAAATCATTCCATATACAAAAACCTCCAATATTAAATCAACAATACAAACCGAATTATAATTATAATAATAAATATTGTGTTTATTGTAAAAATAAAGGTCATAATATTAATGAATGCCGTAAGCGCAATTATAACAATCGCTGGCACGGTTCGCAACCTGATCCGTCTCAGTCTCAGCCTGCACAACGCAGCGCCGCGGGTTTACCTGCACCTAATAACTCATCGCGCATGATGCACTATTGCGATAATGTCGAACAAAGTGTTGATGTTAGTAATAAAAATGATTTAAACTAAAAACGATTTCGCCCTCGTGCCAGTCGAAATCGTCAGTTCTAAACGGCACAAACTCTAATTATAAATTATCTCAGCCTCGCCGAGACGTAGGCCTGAGTTATTCTTATTTTAATAATTATAATTTAAACGCATCTCAGCCAACGCCGCTGAGTCCCACTGAATCTTATAAATATAATGCATCTCAGTCCAAGCCGCTGAGTCTTTCTAATACGCGTACATCTCAGTCACAGCAGCTGAGTCTTTATAATAATAATACTAAATCTCTTGCATCTCAGACAACCAAACTGAGTCTTAACGAAAAATCTATACCTATTTACGAAACTACTACACTTAAATATAAAGTTTCATTGCCATTTATATATTTAAAAACAACACGTTCTTCAACAAAATTAAAGTTCCTTATTGACACCGGAGCAAGCGTCAGTATCGTTAAACAATCATGCCTTACAAACAAGCCTATATTGTCTGATGATATTATAAAACTTAAAGGCATCAATGACACAGATACGTATAGTGAAACGTTAGGTTCATTTTATTTACAATTTTATTTATATCACGAGTCTTTCGATTACAAATTTCACGTAGTCACTGAGTCTATCGATTTAAAATACGATGGTATTATCGGTACAGATTTTCTTACATATTTTAACGCTAATATTGATAATAATTTGCATTTATTATCTTTACGAGGTCATAGCTTACCTATATTATATAATAAGCCAAGCAAACAAAATTCTAACGTAGATGCATTATCACGCATCCCGATTCACGCAATCACTCAAACTAATTTAAATAATCAAACTTATGAACAGTATTTTAAATTACAATTTACTAATTCTATATCTAATAATAACACATTAATCGAAGAGCATTCTCAACCCTTACATTTAACTAAATTTAAATTAATCGCATGTCCCACATCCTTAGATTTTGATAACTCTATGCCCTATTGCGAAGAGATTTTATCACAGCTTGATAATTCAGCTGAAATACTTGAGTCTGAACGACAAGTAAATTCAGTTATTTCATATTCGTCTACTAATAAAACTTACTATTTTATGTTTACAAAAGTAAACCATTACGATGAATTTAATTATAATACGATTTATCAATTATTAGTTAAATTACGCGATCTAATTATAGAACAAAATCCTTCCGAGACAGATCTGGCAATATCTGATTTCTCTGAACCATTTTGTAAATTATCTTATACTAAAATATACAACATGATAGCTTTTATATTTCATAATACTAATATTAAAATTCATATTTACAAAAACAAAATTATTTACCCAACCCCGGCCGAAGTGCCGCAAATTCTTAAAGATAATCACGATTCTCCTATTGCCGGACATCCCGGTATGAAACGGATGTTAAATCGAATTAAAGCCTCTTACTATTGGAAATCTATGCGGTCAGATATTGAAAATTATGTTAAAAACTGTAAACTATGCCAAGTAAATAAACCTTTACGTTGTTTAAATAAGGCACCTATGGAAATAACTTCCACTAGTACCAGACCTTTTGAGCGATTAGCGCTAGATATTGTAGGAACCTTACCTGAAGCAGGTTTTCAGAAATTCAAATTTATTTTAACTTTACAGGATGACCTTACGAAATTTTCATGCGTCTATCCTATGGTAACTTCTACAAGCGACGAAATAGCGAGAAATCTAATACATTTTATGTCTCTCTTCGGTTTTCCTAAGACTATTCTAACTGATTTAGGCACTTGCTTTACGTCTGAACTCTTTAAACAAGTTACTGAAATTTGTAAAATTAAGTCTTTATTTTCTACCCCTTATCATCCCCAAACAAACGGTGCTTTAGAGCGTAGCCACGCCACGCTGAAAGAATATTTAAAATCATTTGTTAATGAAAATCAAAATGACTGGCATTGCTACTTAGCTACAGCCATATTATCTTACAACACTACTCCGCATAGTACTACTCAATTTACCCCGTTCGAACTTCTTTACGGTTATAAACCGTCGATACCTAGTTCACTCTATGAAACAAAAAATAATAATACCTATCATGAATACGTCCGCGCTTTGCAATATCGAATGAAATTTAGCAGAGAAAAAGCTGTTGAAAATATAATTAAAAGTAAGGAGTCTTCTAAACAATCCTATGATTTATCTACTAGATCTATTACATATAAAGTAGGCGACATGGTTTATTTAAAACACCATCATAGACTTAGAAAAGCTCTCTCGCCAATATGGAAAGGCCCTTATAAAATAATAAAAATTCATAATAAACACAATGTTACTTTACAAGTGGGTCGAAAGCATATAAAACACCATACCAATGAGATTAAACCCGCTTCTCTATAAATTGTTTTTCTTTTTCAGAGCGTTATTCTGCGGATGCTGTGCTGATTATAAAATAACTTCTATATCTCATAGCCCTGGGATTTATTTTGAACCCAAGACTAATATTAAGTTTTATAATGATTATTGGAAAATAATAACGCATATTGATTTAGTTTCATTAGAACCATATAATGTAAAAATCTTAAATTTATTGGAAAAGGTTCAAGGTCTTTGCAAAACCGTTGAAGTGCAAGAACTAATATATTGCAATGACAGCTCCAACGCATTAAACATATTAATTCAATCGAATAATAATAAATTAGAATCGCTGTCACATATCATTATTCAAGGTAACAAGAAAGTAAAGAGATCTATAGAATTTGGAGGAGAAATATTAAAATTTTTCTTTGGAACTCTAGACGCCGACGATGCTAGGAAATATGATGCCGCGATAGAGTCATGTCAAAAGAGTGAAACCGAATTATTTAATTTAATGAAAGATAATATTCACATTGTAAAATCTACTATAAACAATTTTAACTCCACCATTTATCAATTAAATCAAAATGAAATAAAAATAAACTCTCAAATAAATTATTTAAATTCTATACTTCCTAAGATAATTAAAACTGACAACCTATTATATTACGTAGCTAAAATTAATTCTTTATTAAATATTATCGAAGCTTCTTTACTTTCTATCTCTAACATACTAGATAATACGTTAAACTCTATTTTATTTTCTAAAGTAAATATTTTACACCCTAGTGTTATAAGTCCCTTAAGTTTATACAATGAGTTATCTAAGCATAATAATAAGATAAACAAAAGATTAGATTTTCCTGTAGAATTAAATTTAATTAATATTCATTCTATTATAGATGTGTCTCAAATGAGTTCTTACTATTATAATAATAAAATTATTTTTATTTTACAAATTCCTTTAGTGACTCCAGATAAATTTATCGTTTATAAAGTCATACCACTCCCTACGCCTCATCAAGGCTCACATATCAACACATTTGCATTAATTCAACCTTCTAATTCTTTTATAGCTTTAAGCGACGATAGAATGCATTACACAATGTTCGATAACTTAGATCATTGTCAAGTAATAAACAATGACTATTCTATATGTGAAGAACCCTCTATATTTTCTTGCATTATTAGCCCCAATTGTGAATCAAGGCTACTTACAGAAATAACCTTATCCTTACCTAATGAATGTAACTCTAAATTGTTGTATGGAGAAATAGACATATGGCAAAAATTAATAAATAATGAGTGGATTTATGTGCAATCACATGACAATAAATTAACCATTAAATGTGATGATAACATTAATGATATTCCGATCTATGGAACCGGAATTGTAAAAATTTCACCAAATTGTATTGGCTATTCTAAAACTATACAGCTAAGGCCAAGTAGTTATCAATCCTTAACTATTAGTTCTCAAATAAATATTAATTTTGATATAACTCAAGATGATTGTTGTAAAAAGGATATTTTTAACAAAACATTGCCGCATTTATCACCAATATCATTAAGTAAAATTAATTTAGATTCTTTAAAATATGCCACTCATGAAATGAATAACTTAGAAAATGAAATCAATAATGCACAGAATCAATCTCATTTCATTAAGTATGGAACTTATTATTCTATATCTACTTATATTGTAATTGTCAGTTTATTTTTATACATAGTTTATAAAATTTATAAATGTTTTAATAATAGTCATACTGGATGTTGTATTCAAGTATACAATCAATGTTATAATAAAAGAAAATCAAAAAGCTCGAACTCTGTAAGAAACTCCATAGAATTAACTGAGATATCCTCATCAAGTGAAGATAAATCTGTAAAATCACTACCTATCTGTCATGAGACAAAGGAAATTAAAATAATATTGTCAAATCGTAACTTATCCAGTTTTTAAGAAAATGTAATTTACTTAATCTTAATACTATCTAATTCTATTACTAAATCTTAATTTTATATCTTAATACTAAATTCTAACGCGAAATCATACATAATAATTATTAAATAATAAATGTTAATTATAAATGCCAATTCTTTATCTTATTACTAAATCTTAAATCAATTTATTAATACTATATGCAATTCTATATCTATGTCTTAATAATTTTTACATGCCAATTTCAATGTTTACTATTTCTGAGAGTAATTAAAACTTAAAAGTTGTACTACTTAAATAGTTATATTTTAAATAAGTATACTAATAAATAATTTTTAGAATTATTTAACAATTACACTTATAGATTATAAAAGGTACTATATCTTATATTGTAATATTCCAGTTCTTTATTTTCTAATTTCAATTTAATATTTCAAAAATTAATATTGTAAAACTCTCACTTTTCTTTAACCAACTATTGCTCAGTTTATCTTGATTTCGCTTCATCTTGAAGGATAAAGCTCCATCTTAAGGGGGGAGATGTTGTATCCACGTAATATTCCACGTTAATGAATACTCAGCATTTTCACGTTTACATAAATACATTTTTTCCACGTGGAACAGCAGTTGCCTATAGCCGTCCGCCGCGTTCATACCTCAAAACTCGAGGTCCGATAAAAGGAAAGTGAGGTGTTTTAGGGACCAAAATCCTGTAGTGTTCTTTATTTCAAATAAAGACTGGTGTGTGGACATTTTGTGTTTTTTTTAAAAAGACTACCAGCCGGTGCCGCGTAACAGTGCGGTATACATGTCATTTTTCTATCCATAACATAACTCCTCCCAATCATAACCCGATGTTCATCGGCTTGCCATCGTTCCTATAATCAGCGAGTGTCGCGTCTGCGCGGGAACGTTTTCGGTACTGATTTTACATGGTAGTTGCGCATGGAATTCCTGATCTTGCGAGCGGCTTGCCGCGCCGCGGCTTGCGCGTGGTTGGATTGAATGAAAAGTGTAACTTTTTGCTATTAATATAAAAATGTATTTAGGCGATTTTTAAATTAATTTTATTTGATAGTGTATTAAATACCTATGTTTTAACGTTATGTTAGTAAATAAATGTCTTATTAGATCGTCGTAACAAACGCCTGTTTCCAAAGGGAAGCCGGTAGGAATCGAGTTGTATGGAGCCTTCGCCACTGATGTGCATCATCTAAAATGCACATTTGCGGGTGATATTTGTGAGTTTGTGTTGTTTGTTTTATGCGACAAATGCCATTGTTTTTAAAGACAGCTTCAGATTTGTTTGCTGTATCGTTTTTTTTTTTGTAAATTAGGTCTTTTTGTTTCTGGGTGTAAAAAAAATCTATATTATCACTGAGGGTATTTATTCGGTATCGCAATATAATTTAAAGCCCGTGTAACCATGGACGATAAAAAATACTTTTTTTCTCACGAACATAACCCCCTGTGGTGATAATTTATTACTTTTATCAGATAAGTGATAAGCATTTATCACGATAATGTGTATAAATCATATCAGTTAGGTATAGCTCTCTTTGCTGATTACTAAGCCCAGATTGGCCTTATGCTGTATAAAATTTAAGTAATTTTACAATGTAAAGGACTTGTGCAAGGGATCGTCCAGCCAGGTATACCACAGTGTCACATATTATGCCGCCAAGCATCAATGTGTAAACATTGCTGTGTTCCGATGTGTAGAACGCTGTAGTTGGAAATTACCGCATTTACGAGACTATTTAACTAATGTATCTCGGCAGTGTAGTGCAACTATCTGTAGGCAAGTCGTGTCGACTACTACTAGGCGAACATAGGTCACTAAGATAAAAAAAAAACAAAAGTGGATATAATGCGTACATATGCAACACACAACTAAGTGTGCACTTAGTAAATATTGCGCAAATTAGCTCAGCTATATTTACAAACTAGCTGACCCGCGCAGCTCCACCCGCGCTTTAATTACATTTTGCTCCCCTTTTCTCCCTACTCCCTTGATTTATCTCTCTCCATCTCTCTCTCTTATAAGAAAAATCTAATTCTATGCTCTTTCTCTCCCCTCCCGCTTCGGTCCCCGTCACACTTCCCCTCTTCCTCTCCACGTTGTCCTCTCTGAACCCTCTCCCTCCTCTCTCTTCTTCCAACTTGCTCCCTCTCAGTCCCCCCCTCCCTTGCTCCACCTAACTCCTCCGATCACTCACTCCATCACCCTCCCCTCTCCCTCTCTTGCACCCTCCTCGCGTTCTATATATCCTCGTCAATCATGGTATCAGCGGCATAAAATATACTTTATAACCTATTCTCAGAACTACCCGCAAAATTTCATACATATCGGTTCACCCATCTATTTAAAGACCTTGCCTTATGTTGCTTAACCTTAACCTAGCGGCATGAAATATACTTTACGACCTATTCTCAGACCTACCCGAAATGCACACAAAATTTCATACAAAACAGTTCACCCATCAATTTAATGACCTGGCCTTATGTTGCTTAACCTTAACCTAGCGGTATGAAATATACTTTATGACCTATTCTCAGACCTACTCGATATGCACAAAAAAAAATCATACAACTCGGTTCACCCATCTATTTAATGACCTTACCTAACGTTGCTTAACCTTAACCTACCGGGATAAAAATTATCCTATGTCCGTTTCCTAGTTCTAAGCTACCTCCCCACCAATTTTCAGCCAAACCGGTTAAGCCGTTCTTGAGTTATAAATAGTGTAACTAACACGGCTTTCTTTTATATTTATAGATTAAAGTTCTATGGTGATTGTATGTTCAATTTCACCGATAGATGGCGCTGTTCATAATGTAAATCACGCTAACATCGTAAATTACTGTCTAATGATATTCGATAATGAAAGTTCTAAATTTTTCGCATCTTTTATTGTTGCGACTGTAATACAATAGTATACACTACCTGGACTTGGGGAGTTTCATTAAAATTTCATGAATCATTTCAAAATTGCAAAGTATCATTGCAAAGTACTTAGAACAATACAGAAATCTAATGAAAATGTCCTGGGTGTACCGGATCCGCTTACCCCTTACAAAAATTGACTCTTCGCCACTGCCATATCTTATGCAAACTAAATGTCTGCTCAGTCCCTATTGTATATAGCGTAATAATACATATCTTAATGATTAACTGATCAGTCTATAATTACCCTATTCACATAAAAAAGAAACTACGTGGTAATATGTGCAAGTAATGTTTCACTGCTTAGCCCCTATGAAACATAGCGTGATGTTTTATATACCAATTTATACCTAGACTTCTACACAACACATCAGTGAAGGTCCTATCAAAATCCGTCCACGGGTTTTCAAATGATACCTGGACAAACAGAACGACAGACAGACAGACAGACAGACAGACAGACAATAATTCCAAAAAAAATTGTTTTGGCCTCTATGTCGATAGTATAGTATCCCCACATAGAAATTTTGGAAAAATATTCAATGTACAGAAAAAGTGCTCTTTGAGTTTTATTATAGTATAGAAGATTTGCATTCAACCTTCGACCATAAGAATAAGACTTCAACACTATATTAGCATATGGAAAGAATTTCATTTAAGTGTACTGCATAATGAACGCACCTCTAACAGAATAAGCGTACAACGGCGACGTCAGACACCACCTATTGATGTGAATTATAATACACATTGCTTTCAAGCAGTTTCATTCTTTAAACGCTAAAGTCGTATTTGTGACCGAGGTAATACGGTCGTAGATAATCGCTCTCATTGCCTGTTATTGTAATTTGTGTGTATGGGTGTGTGTGTGTGTGTGTGTGTGTGAGTGTGCGTGTGTGTCAAATAAATTGTTCTACTTCTCAATGTCCAATAGAGCTGTGATATTAATACAGAGCGTTAATAAAACCCTGTCCGATCGCTGAGGATATTATTTGGTCTCGCTATACAATCATATGTATACAGAATGTTAAAAAACACGAGTCCGATCCAAATGAGTTACATACATGTATTTGTATTGATACACTGAAAAAACCCTCACGGATCGGACACGTAATTTGAAACACCCTGTATAAATAATTCATTTGTTGAATTTATTTAAAATCTCATAAATATTTTTTTCTAATTTGTACCAACAATGCGAATATTGGCCCTTATAATTCGAACAGGGTTTTTTTATTACGCCCTGTATACGACCTTCATCCCAAAAATACCTTACATGTGAACTATTATTACAGGATCTGGCAGCTCATCACCAGCCCCAACATCGAACCTATACTACCAAGATGACGAGCCCAGCCCCGTGCTGCGGGACTTCAAGCCCTTCGACCTCGAGACGTGGTGGGGCAAGCGACTCTTCCAAAACATCACCAACTCCCTCTGAGACAAACGTGGTAGAAAAAAGAAAAATACATAATACAAGTTGGCGGTAGTGTAAGTCACAATCATCTGTAGTTTACTAAATTTATTGAGTAACGAATACAACGTAAGCTTTTGTATACCCTAAAGTTGAAACACATGACTTTCGTTTAAAAGGTCAGAAAAAAAAACGATAAGAAAAAAAAGTAATAATATTAAAGAAAACTTACATGGTGACAGGCTATGAAATTGGAATATTGGATTATAAAAAAATCGTAATCTTGTAAGATAATATTACTGATTATGAAAAAATCACTTTCCTACGTCGATATAATATGTAAACTAGATAAACAAAATGGCATCTAAAGTGTGCTTACGGGAGAGAGTTTGACAGTTTCGTAAAGACAGTAGCGACACACCTATCGGCAAAAATAATGTCAGCCTGTGGCTTGAAAAGAAACAGCGACACAAGGACGCTATTCCTGTGTGCCACTTTTCGGACCGTAACAGCTAATCTAGTTTACATATTATATCAATGCTTTGCTATCTACTATCTATACTAATATTATAATGAGGTAAAGTTTGTGAGTTTATATCGTCGAGGTAATTTCCGGTACTACTGATCCGATTTTCAAAATTATTTTACTGTTAGAAAGGTATATTAACCCTGAGATATAGACCTCTTTTTATTCTGGTAAACGTAAAAAAGCGCGAGCGCAGCTGCGCGGGTCACCTAGTTCAAAATAAAGTTGTTCAATACATGAATGTTAGCGCCAAATAGTACATCCGGTTGCCAGCATATCTGTATTTTACTGAAGGAAATGTCCTTCAAAGCAAATTTGGAGTGATTAATCTTGCTTATTGTATCCAGTGCACTCTGTTAGCGACAAAGTTCTGTGACCTCGCCATAATCTATACTGGTTTGGTTCAGGATTTAAATTGAATAATTGGAGTGTAAGTCAAAAGTGATGACATTATTGTGTGATTGATGTGGCTGGAATAAATAGTGGAACGATACATACATAACAAAACAGTAATTATAGGTTTAATCACGATAATAAGACAAGGAAACCAGTGATAGATGAAAGTAAACACAATCCTGACCCTCTAGGCAATGTAAAGCTGTTTTCAGACTACGCTATACTATTGAGCTATATAGTATAGCAAAGAAGGACCTAATGCTATACTATATAGCATGGCGTTCACATTATGCGATATTATCGCAAGCATTTATAGTATTTCGCTCGTTTCGCTTGCGGGATGGCCAGGGGTGTGGGTGGTGAGGAAGAAGAGGGCGGCACGTGATATAGCACAGCATGAACTCCGCACATCGCACCAATTTATAGCATATAGTAAGCCAATAAAATATAGTACAGTACAGTGTGAACGTGTCCATAACAATGTATGGTGCGCGATATTGTTGTGCTATGAGCTATATACTATATGCTATTATATTAGAGCGTAGTCTGAAACCCGCTTTAGTATGTATGTAAAGTATAAAAATGTATGAGAAAGCCATAAAAAATCACTTGAAAAATTATAGGGAATTGACACCGTTAGCAAATGAAGAAATAGCATCGCTATGAAGCGATTGTATCTTGTCTAGGCCTTCTGTTTTATAATTTGACCAATCCACTGTGTATATCTTATTTGTCAATTTTTATTAAGCTCGCCCTTTGTAATCTTTACTGTTATAAATGTTTTTGTATGTGTTTCTGTGTACAATAAAGGATAAATAAACAAACCGTCTGCTAAATAATCTAAATTGATAACTCCACTTCACTTGATGAAATGTAGTTGGCGGCTTAGCTTATTTAGCCGACGCAAACATCTCCTCAATATATAAAGAAAAAGCAAGTTAAAATTTTAATGAATAGATTTTATACATAATGAAATTCACATTATTATTTTAAAAATAATTATTTAATTAATTAAATAAAGACTATATTTAGTATCGAAACAAATTTTACATTATACAAAATGTTTTTTAATTTATTTTTAACAAATTTTATTTAAAGTGGATATAATATACAAGCATCATGTTCAACGTTTTTAAAACTTTATAAAACAAAAAAAAGTAAAAGATATTTTGGCAAACAGAGTGAACAGGGTGACAATCTTCTACGTGGGAAAGAACTCAAATATACGCAGTCTATAGTTTTGTTCACTATGTCTCGCGGAAATAATATTACAATAATACTGCTCGAACAGATACTGGTAGAACCCCCTGGAAGGAGTTTTGTAAAATTAAGTAATCTACAGTTGATTGTGGATCTCAGTAGTAGGTAATAACATAAGTGAAATTTTCCAAAAAGCTCAATTCCTTTGCATTATAACTGCGAACCAATATTCTTTAAGATTGTTGAGTTTAATGATATTCTTTTTTGCCATTTATTTTAAGATGATCGAATTCTGATAAAATAATTTACCAAAGAATGTATAATTAATGTGAATTATATGTCCTTATCCAAATCTGGAGAGCTATTGCCAAAATTGTTTACTATTGTAGATTTTCTAGTATAGTGTATCGTTTGCCATACAGATATCATCACAGTTTAGTGTTATATACATGTACCTTAAGGGCGATAATTGCTTGCACGGACCGGCCTAAAGTACTTGTGAGCGGGGTAAGCGCACGTAACGTCGTTCAAACGATTTTGTTTGAAAACTGGTAAAGAGTTCGTTACCGCGATAGTACATAATGTATTTAATACAAATAAAAATATATGGTCAGACAAACAGACCAATCACATGACCAACTAGCTTGTTTTATGGGTACCATTCTATTGTCTCTCTAGGTATACAAACTGGATAAGATATAGTGACATTAATAAAAACTACAGTTAGAATTATTGGTCACATTTATAAAAAAAGTGAAAGAAATCTTTTCTATCTATCGAAATTTGTACATCTCAGTAAAAGCGACAAGATCTTGAAAATATTTAGCGATGGCTAGCGTAGCTTCAAATTTAATCTTTAAGATCACGTTTTGTCTTTTAAACGGTTCAAAGTAGTATAAACTAAAAAAAATCTCAAGTGCAAAGTGTGGCTCAATTACTGCCCATACTTCATAAATACTTGGAGGATGGTATTGGAATAGCATATCTTATAAGGGACTTAATTTAATGTCTTTATATCTTATCCACATTGTATATTATCTGGCTTCCATAGTACGGGCTCTGCCTAATTTGCGATCAGATGGTAATTTGTGGTTTGGATATTATGTTATTTACAAATATGTACAGCTTTATAAGTGCCTAAATACATCATTAACAATAACAAAATTGTTACGTTGTCGATCTTAGAGGAGATACCACTGGAGAGAGCATGATGCGCTAACCCCCTCTGCCAAATTTTTGTTCATATGGTCAGGTCATTCTTTATTTGTGTGCGTGTATTTTTTAATGTGTTGCGAGTTTACTATAGTGTGGGTATGCGTGAAAGTGTATCTGTGTGTGTTTACTTCGCCTCCCGCACCCCGCAAAGGCGCCACGAAAAATTTGTTCGGGGAATCGACGCGATACTAACTCCTTTGGTACTTCTCTGAGTTGTCGATACATGAATCTTGTTAAATTTATATATGTATGTAGTATAACGTTCGTTAAGATTACGCAAACCCGCAAACCCGTTTTAAATACAAATGGTTGTTGCGTTGTCACAAAAATTTTGGTTGTTGATTTAAACTTGTTTTGTTTTTGTTACTTTCAATAAAATTATATTGATGTTCTGAATCAGTATTCGATGCATTGTTAGCTTTTTTATGAATTAAATGTTATCGTTGATTGATAAATTATGTACTTAAGTTCCTAGCTGCTCGTGCTTCGAAGGCTGAACCGATGTCTTCCAGAATGTTTTACAACAACTAAATCATGTTATCCGTGTTGTACAAATCTTTAGAATATTGGTTTTATTTTGTTTGTACATGATCATTTTAAAATATTGTTATTTTAACAGCATTGATGTAGGTAATGCTATGTGCGCCTGTTTTATTTGTGCCCGCAGTATTTATATCTATATTTAAAGACAAAGCCCAAAACTGGCCGATCAATTTGTTCTAAATATTGGATATTACTAGAAATACTACTTGACACTACCGTATCAACTGACTTGCTTGCAAAATTACCAAGTGAATGGTATAACCAATTTCAGTATTCATAGTATTGAATTGAAGACTATTAAAAGAAAGTAAATTGACGTATTTTATCGCGGTTTTTTGATACTGAGGATTATATGTGAGTAATTTTAATAAATTGTAGGCTTACCATAAAAAATCGGAAGTTTCAGAAAACTACAAATATAAACCGCGATAAAATCTATATTTATTTATTTCTACGTCCAATATAACATCATCATTATCATAAAATTAAATATGAGATCATTAGTACTAAGTATACTATATTATAAATACTGCAGTGTTGACACATAAAACAGGTGCACGCGTTGTACCCAAGCAAATTTTGCAATATGCAATAAATGCACTAGTATAATTTTAACCTTTTAGATCATCGATATACTATTGAAACTATATATCGATGTTTTAGATGGAATATATGAGCCATTGTAGTTTAATGCAGGAGAATATTTTTAGACTGATTTAGTTAGTAAAAGTTATGCTTTTTGTTGTAGTTGAATAAACCGTCTTAAAACCATCAATTGTATTTATTTGTTAAACCTTGCATGGCAAAACTAGAAACATACCTTTCATAATAGTGCTTGAATGTAATGTTACCATACAATATGGATGCCTTATGGTGTAGTGATGCAGCAGTGAATGGATGTGTGCTAGTTTATAAACAACTCAAGGAAAAGGGTCTTGTTGCACAGGTATCGATGTGTAGGCAAAGAATTTGCATATGTTTTACATAGGTAACTATAATGATTTCTTCATAAAATTACTTAAAAATAAATAACACAGATATGCATGTAAGTAGGGTCTACATTAGAATATTTTGAATTAGAGAGTTAGAAAACAAATGATTTTGACAAAATTGAACATGAACCATCAGATAGTCGTTCGTCGTTGTGCTATACCTACCTATCTTTTGTTCAGTAAAATATACTTCTGTCTTGTACACACCCATCCATCAGTCTGCTGCATGGGAGTCTGGCACCCACTACCCTCATGGTCAAGACTAAGGGTCTTGACCATGAGGATAGTGGGTGGTGGGTGCCTTCAAATTTGTAGCGTGACTGCAGCGCTGTTTTTTAAATCAATATAAATCAAAGACGCGCGCCAGCAGCGCTGCTGTGCGCGTTTTTATTTTATATATTTACATGGCAGAGCGTCTGCAGCGCTTTAGCCGCGCTGAAATTTGAAGACACCCTTAATTTACTAGCATGCTTAGAATAGCAATATCTCGATTTACTTGCAGGTAGCTCAAACTGGCCAGTATTTGGCAAAAGAGGATTTAACACTACGTTTTACTACCTAGCCTCCGTGGCGTAGCGGGAAACCGCTTGATTTGTAAACCGGAGGGCGCGGGTTCAAATCCCGCGTAGAGCAAAAACTTTGTGTAGACGCTCATCTTATTGTCTGGAAAGTACGATGCTTCGGATGAGCATGTAAAAAGTCGGCCCTGCCTGCGTCTGGTCGGTCTCTTCCCGGTCGTGTCTGTCTTCTATCCCAACGGATTGTGAAAGCAAAGGAAGAGAAAGCTAATTCACTAAAATATCTTCCGCGTACATGGTTGATCTTGTGAAAGATTGGCCGCTGTGGTCGTATCGGCCAGGAGGACATTATTATTAACCGGCTTCAAAAAGAAGGTTCTCTATTCGACGAGTATGTATGTAATATTCATAAAAATGCGTAATATTAATATATGTTAGTCTATGTGGGCTTCTAAACAAATTTACCAAATTTTATGAGTGTATGTATGTATGTAGGTTTGTCCACCGATTTCTCAGAAACTACAAGTCCGATTTCGAAAATTCTTTTTGCAATAGTTAGAGTATTGTTCAACTTAGGGTAGAGTACAAGTTTCATCAAAATCGGTCCAGTAGTTTAAGAGATATGAACTTTTTATGTTTTCAGTAAGTTACTGTAACGTAGACGTTCGAGTTGCGTGATAGTGCTGATACCTATATTGGTAAAATAAGTCACTAAAAAGTGTTAAATAAACTATTTAAAAAAAAAAAACCGACTTCAAAGTAAATTATCTAAAAAGCATAAAATAACGAAAATATTATTGAAGTTGGTGCAGAATATACACAGCAGGTACGCTAACACCAACTTATTTAACAACGTAAATCAAAGACGTGACTTCAAAGTAAATTATCTAAAAAGCATAAAATAACGAAAATATATTGAAGTCGGTGTCAGCTGGTGTTAAATTGATGTGCTAGCACCGACTTCAATATATTTTCGTTATTTTATGCTTTTTATATAATTTACTTTGAAGTCGGTTTATATTTTTTTTAAATAGTTTATTGAAGTCGGTTAAAAAAACATGGCCTCCATCCTCCATCGATTACCTTTAATCGATGATTTCAAGCCAACAACAGAGTGTCCACAGGGTATTGATGAAATCCTCTTTGTTGATGCTTTTGATATATGACATACATACATAGTATCAAGAGCATTTTTAATACTATTAAATAGGATCTATCTTGATATCTATAGGTACTACGTTCACTTTGTGGTGCTATGGTGGTGTGCGTTGTTGTGTGTGTGGTTTTGTAATTTTCACACGAAATAATTACGAATTTACAAATATACCATCGATCGGTACTTGTACATACCGAAATCAACTGCTAGACCTATCCAATGCAAGCTCTATCAAACAACAATCTTTTCTCGCCGAGTAATATAAAATGCATCGAAGTCAATAAATTCGTGAGTATCCTTTTGTTACAGAATTCTCTAAGCGATGGGCTGAGTCGCATTAAAATCCATTATGTACGTACATAATGGATTTTAATGGAATAGGAATAACTCATGAGTCCTCTGTTTTTGACAGTGCCTTTCAGCATCGTAACACCGCAATTCTAATGGTAGGGATACGTTCCAATCTAGGATACCATTACCTGTTACCCGTGGAATTGTCCGGGTAAGAAGAGCACCTTCCCATCTCCTCCAGTTGGGTTCGTAATAGGCGACTAAGGGAAAAAGAAGACGGGCTGTAGCCTCTTTCTATTCCATTACCTACCACCCTATACTGCGGTCCCTAAGACGCCTGCCAAGCGTGAGGATTACGGCAGCTCCTCCCTTCTAAGGGGGAGACCTTTTGTTCAACAGCGAAAGTGTTTCGGCTACTGACGCTGATGATGAATCTGGGACAATCAACACTGCCTTCTGCTCCCAAAATTGGCAGAGCCTGTACTGTGCTAACCATACTAATATTTGCCCTGGGCTAAGTGGTAAGCGAACCCAAGACCTTTTAGGTATCAAGGCACACCGCAGCGCATCTAACTAATACACCAACAGGCCTGTCTGATATGTTTTCCCGTTTATTTTTCTCTACAGCCAAATGCAATCCCTCAAAAGAACGTCATAAACGGCGTTCGGAACGCCTTCCGTATCTTGCGGAGCCTCGAACACAGCATTCGGAAGTCTAGCAAATACGAGGAGCAGCTGCTGCAGTGCAAGGCTGGCCACAGTCACTCCCACGAGATCAACACTCTGTGGGACAGCGATACTTCTGATGAGAAGAATTTAAAGTATTCTAGTGGTATGTTGATCCGTGGGGTGTCCGGGTTAGAATAGCACCCTCCCACCCGTCCATTGAGTTCGGCGGCGACTCCGAAGAGGACGGCGGCGGGGTTGCGACCCCCGTCCCCGTTGAGTACCGTGTCAGGTTCCCGGGGGGCTACAATGCGCCCCCCGGCGGCGGGCTCAAAGGCAAGGCACTGAGGGGCCCCTGGTGCAGATCCCACCGGAGAGCCCTGGGGTCCCCCCTCTCATGTGCCGATGCGACAGCCGCGGGGGTTTTAGTGGGTAAGAATCCCACATACCGCGGTCGAGCCCCACAGCTCCCGGGGATCTTTCGAAGATTTCCCCCGCGTCAAAAAAAAAAAAAAAGCGCCCTCCCACCACCTCCTCACAGATCGATTTAATATCGATGGCTAGTGCACTGACGGGTTCGATCATCTAAGAAAAGAGTGTTGTTCTGTTAAAAAGTTCTAGGTAGTTGTGTCGGAGTTTATAAGAGCAGCTTGGAGTGGTGAATTGTCACTAAACTTGGCTTCTACTACCTAATCATTGATTGTAAAAGGTGGTGATCAAGTGGCGATGTAACAAACCTGCGTAAAATTACCTCCTACTTGCCGAAGATCGCACCCTAATGACGCCTTCGAGTGGCATGGTGTGAAAAGTCACTGTGAGGCACAGGGAGCATTCATCATCCATTTGACTAGCTTTGCAGCTAGGGGTCATATGAGCGCCTCTGCTGAGTTTGAATTTTGCGCTCCCAATACTTATTTTCTAGGAATAGAAACGACAATAACTGTGATGGCGACCTCATCGTGTATCCCTCGCTGAGTTTCTTGTCGAATCTTCTCAGTAAGAGCCCGTCTTATCCGATCATAAAGCCAGTCTGCTCAAAGCGACAGCTCAAGCCGACACCGTGTCTGCCTAGGGTACCTTTGAGCTCTTCGCACCTGTAATTCAGACTAAGCTCTCTGCGGCCAGACCTTGATAAAACATGCCCCTATAATCTACTACAGCTGAATTCCGTCATAGATGCCGGTAAATCGTGTAACGAAGTTGACGTAACTGAATCGTGGTCTATCATGAGCGTTGTCTGTCTTCAACATCAGTAAGTTTACTATTACTATTATTGTAAGTGCGTGTAGGACTGTAGATACTTGCTGTCGTGCTGTCCGAAGATAGACTTGACTTTCTAAAACGGGCATGCTTGTGAATATATCCAGTAGAATATAGATATATGCTTGTTAATCTGCGTTAGTGATCTAGGCTTTTTAAGTAAGCCCCCCCAAATATCGGGGTTACCAATTAACCTCTAAGCACCCTCACTGAATCCAAAGCTGCTAGGTGGCATTTCGCAGTGCCAACCCGTATTAAACGGTCACCGTTTAATGGACCTACCGTTAAACGGTGACCGACCTAAGTATTGATCTGAGCGTTTTTGTGCTTAGGAGGGCACGTGAAAATCTGTCTCGGTCGCTGTCGTCTAGGTCGCTAAGGTCAGTTTAAACTACTCTGACAGTAAAAAATAATAATAACGCAATCTCAGGTATGAGAAACTATCAAAGAGATACGAAGCGTTCTCGCGAGACTATGACGAGCGATGCAAAGCGGTCGCGACCCGTGACGTTGCCTTGTCGTGTTTGCGACAACAGCTCGAATGCAGTCGCTCGCAGCTTGCGCACGCGCATAACACACTACTCACAATCGGAGATATGTATCTAGTACTCAGAAATAAACGGAATATTCAAGTAAGTTGGTTCAAGTAACGGTGAATACACGATTATATGTAAGATTTACATAAACAGTAATAGATGTCTCTTGACTATCTGATAGTTCCCCCTTCGGAGTCGCTGGACGTTTAGGGTGTGAACCCGACATCCATGAAGTACGGTGGCGACTCCGAGGAGGACAGCGGCGGGATTGCGTCCCCCGTCCCCGTCAGCACCGTGTCACGTTCCTGGGGGCTATAATGCGCCCCAGGCGAAGGGCGGGCTCATAGGCAAGGCACTGAAGAGCCCTGGTGTCCCCTCTCACCTGCTGATGCGCCGCTGGGGTTTTAGTGGGTAAGAATTCCACATATCCCGGTTGACCCCCACAGGTTCTGAGGACCTTTTGAAAGATTCCCCCCCGAAAAAAGTCAAGGGCTTATTCCAAGTAGTCATACATTTAAATTCCAATTCATTTTGACCTGTGCTTTAGTCTGAGTCAGATCATATCTTGAGTATAAGGATTATTATAAATTGACTCCCGCGCGAGCATTTGCGGTTTGCTAATATTTCATAACCATCGGCATCTGAACAGAAGTCTTTATACATTGAGAAGATCAACTATATGAAGGGTGTTATTCGTTACGTCATGGAGGAAGCGGAGAGAGGACGCCTGGAATTTGACGCCCGACTCTCGGAATACATGACTAAAGTGCGAGACTCTACTACTGCTCAGCTGTTGAACGAGGTCAGTTGCTGTTCACAATGTCATTTGAAGATGCATTTACTAGGTGGTAGGCATCTTCGGGGTGTGCCTAGGACGTCCATTGGAGGTCCATAGAAGGACGATGGCGTCGGGATGGCAACCCCCGTCCGCGTGAGCACTGTGTGTGGTTCCCAGGGGGGCTATAATGCGTCCCCTGGCGGGCTTAAAAGGTAAGGTACTGGTGCAGATCCCACCGGAGATTCCAGGTCTGTCATATTATGCCAATACGACAGCCGCGGGGGTTGTAGGGAACTCCTGATAATTATGTACGCTTATATGGCTAGTACTTAGCTGTAGCGATCCTGTATCCTGCACAGTTTCCCAGGTAACATATACTTGTAGGTCCAGGTGAGTAAATAATAAAGTCCAAGACTTGAAACACAGTTGTAATTGTTCGCACAGAAGAAGCATACACACAGTTCAGGAGAAATCACAATTAGAAGGAGAAGATAGCGAAAAGTACGAAAGAATAACAAATAGCACAGAATTGAACTCGACTCAAACAAATAAGATAATTTATAATTTCTATTACAATTGTATGCAGAGCGTACGGATATCACTCGACTCTCTCAACTACCCGCATATCGGCCGCACAACGGCCGATGCGCACACGCTTCACACCGTTCATAAACTATGGCCATTATAAAGGCTGGCCCACACGGTGTCATAACCGACTACTGTAAAGATGTAGTGTTATGGTTTTGTGTAATTATATTATTGTTGGGTAATGTTGATGTATATATTGTATGTATGTATATAATGTATTTATAAAGTGTTATGTATAATAAATAAGTATAAATAATAAATATCTGTGTAATGTAGTTAGGTTTTATATAAATATGGAAAGAAATATATAATGTATATTATGATACTGTGGGAGTAGCCCACATCACTCCCCCCCAGAGACCTGGTTAAGGGCGATAATAGTCCGGGAAATGTACGTGTCTGCCGGACCGTGTAACTTTGTTCTGGACTGGACCAGGACTTGAGGAGGGTGGAGGTAACGTTGCTGTTATCTCCTCATCTGTCAGCATATATGCAGGTTTTAGGCGGTTTATTGAAACGGTGACAGGTTTACCCTTAACAAGTATTTTGTAAACTTTGTCACCCTTCTCTAAAACCTTGTGCGGACCTGTATAGGCTGATTGTAACGGCGCCCGCGAAGCGTCCTCACGTAAGAAGACGTAATTCGCCGACGCGAAATCTTTAAATACAAACGCCTTATGTTTGCTATGGCGAGAAGCTGGTACTGGCTGTAACTTCTCGGCGAATGATCGTAACCGACCAGTAAAATCGGTTATGTCAGTTGTACCAGGTGTGATGGTATCAAAAAATTCGCCGGGAAGCCTCAGCGGTTCGCCGTACAGCAATTCTGCTGGGCATGCTTGCATATCTTCTTTGACTGCACTACGGATGCCAAGCTGTACTAAAGGTAATATTTCTACCCAATTCTCATCAGCATGGCATGCAATGGCGGCTTTCAGCTGTCTGTGGAAACGTTCCACCAACCCATTGCATGCTGGATGATAAGCGGTAGTACGCCTGTGATGGAATCCAGCTACTTTTGCCAGATATCGAAACAGTGCGGACTCAAATTGCCGGCCGCGGTCTGTAACGATATCTGTGGGGCAACCGAACCTGGATATCCATCCAGATAGGAGAGCTTTGGCTACTGTTTCTGCAGTAATATCAGGTATTGGTATGACTTCCGGCCACCGTGTAAACCGGTCTATGGCAGTCAGACAATACCTGTAACCCTGTGAGACTGGTAATGGGCCGATAATATCAATATGGATGGACTTGAAGCGCGCACGAGGTAGATCAAAATTGTCCAAAGGGGCGGACACATGTCTCGTGATCTTTGCGCGCTGGCAAGCCAAACATGATTGGACCCAATCTCGACAGTCCCTTCTAATGCAGGGCCAAACAAATCTTGTGGCCACCAATTTGGTAGTCGCTTTGACACCAGGGTGGCTAAGGGAGTGCAGGCTTTGGAAAACTTGTTTCCTCAAAGCCTTTGGTACAAAGGGCCTGGGAGTCAATGTACTGACGTCGCAGTACAGCGTTACTTGACTTCCAGGGTATCGTATCTTTTGGATACGTAGAGAAGTGTTGGTGTCGGCTAAGTATTCAGCCAACTCCACGTCATTTTCTTGTGCTTGGGCGAAGCTGGCTAGGCAAACTGGTGTGCCCAATTCTTCGACTCGTGACAAGGTATCGGCCACGACATTACTTTTGCCGGATATGTGTTGTATGTCCGTCGTGAATTGGGCAATGTAGTCTAGATGGCGGAATTGTCTCGGCGAACAGTTACTCTTCCTTTCATGGAAGGCGTAACTGAGCGGTTTATGGTCTGTGTAGACCGTGAAGTGCCTCGCCTCAAGCATATGACGGAAGTATTTAATTGCCTCGTATATTGCTAGAAGTTCCCTATCGTATGGGGAATATTTTTGCTGTGCAGGGTTCAGCTTTCTGGAAAAGAATGCCAAGGGTTCCCACGTCTGCCCTTTCAGCTGCTGTAACACAGCCCCGATAGCGACATCTGAAGCATCTGTCACCAATGCTAGTTTCACCTCGCAATCTGGGTGTGCTAGAAGAGCAGCCCTGGATAAGCTTTCCTTGACTTCTGCGAAAGCCTTCAGGGCTTCGCCACTCAAGGTTATGGGCGTGGAGCCTTTGACCGCTCCGACCAAAAGGGCATTTAGAGGTGCTTGCGTTTGGGCAGCATTAGGCAGGAAACGCCTATAAAAATTTGCCATTCCCAAAAACCTTCTTAAGGATTTAACGTCCTTTGGTGGGGGGAAATTACGGATGGCCTCTACTTTCTCATCGAGGGGTTTGGTTCCGCTCTCGGAAATATGGTAGCCTAAAAAGGTTACTGCTGGAGCTCCAAACACGCACTTCGATACATTGATGACCATACCGTAATTTCGCAGTCTGGTGAAGACCTGGCGTAGGTGGTCTTCATGCTGAGCCTCGTCCTTACTGAAAATAATGAAATCGTCCAGATAACAATACACAAAGTCCAGCCCGCGCATCATTTCGTCTACAAAACGTTGAAAGGTTTGGCCTGCGTTACGCAAACCAAACGTCATGTACGGAAATTCGAACATACCGAATGGCGTTGTTATCGCTGTTTTCGGTATGTCCTCCTTGTTAACCGGTATTTGGTTGTACGCTTTAACCAGATCTATCGTGCTGAAGACACTGCATCCTGAAATGTTAGAAGCAAAATCTTGAATATGCCTAATAGGGTATTTGTCGGGAATGGTACGGGCGTTAAGCTGTCTATAGTCGCCACAGGGGCGCCAGCCGTTGTCCTTTTTAGGAGCTAAATGCAGAGGAGATGCCCAGGGGCTCTCTGAAGGTCTTGCCGTACCATTGGCCAACATTGCCTCAAACTCTTTTTTGGCAATCTGTAGTTTGTCAGGTGCTAATCGTCTAGGCGAGCACGATAGTGGGGGGCCGGGTGTGGTGCGTATATGGTGTGTAGTATTGTGTGGTATTGTTTTCAGTGTACCAGCTGGGCGTGTAATTACAAGAAATTCCTGCAATAACAAATTATGATATTTTGAGATACCAGTCACAACTTTAACAGAATAAATATTATTACTATTATTAGCAAGTGAAGCTGGTGTAGAAAGAGTAGTAGTACAATCTATTAACTTTTGATTCTTACAATCTACAATTAAATTATAATGACATAGAAAGTCTACACCGATTATAGGTTTTGTAACGTCCGCTACCACAAAACGCCAAGAATATGTACGTCGAAGTCCCAGGTCGAGATCCAAGTGAGCATAGCCATACGTATTGATTGTCGTCCCGTTGGCTGCAGTCAGTTGATACGTCGTCGGTGCACGTCGTTCACGCAGATGGGACCGGGGGAAAACACATAGGTCGCTGCCGGTGTCGACCAAAAATTGCGTCTTCGTGCCGCGGTCCGTCACGAATAGGCGACCTGAGGATGTGGGACAGTCAGTTGTCGCCATTACTGAGTGCCCATGTCTTTTCCCGCCTTGTAGTCGCACGGTAGTATGCACTTGTTCGCCTTAGAACCGAATTTCCAGTGGTAATAACATACCGGAAAGCGGCGATAGTTGGAAGCTGAGCGTGACCTGCTGCGCGAAGAATTATGACGCTGTCGGTGTTTCGGACGGCTGCGGTCTGGGGTACGCGCTGATCTGGTAAACTTATCCAATTTAACTGTCAGATGCTCCACCATCTTCCTCAGTTCGGCTATTTCACTGCCGTGGTCCTTGCAGCTACTCGAGGCCGAAGCTGCGGCTACGCTGCAGGGTGTGACGATGTCGTGTACCTTGTCTGCCAAGTCCGCGAGTTGCTCGAGTGCGAGTGTTGGTTGCGAAGCTATCAATGTCTGCATGTTGCTCGGTAGGCGTTGAGTCCAAATAGTTTTAATAAAATCAGCTGGAACAGATGGTCCAGCTAAGTCCTGTAGATGACGTAGGAACTGGGATGGTTTGCGGTCACCAAGCTCCTCATGTGTCAATAGTTGTTTAACCTTCTTCTCATGGGATGCTAAAAGACGGCGTATCAGTTCGGACTTTATTTTCGCGTAGCATTCGCTAGCCGGAGGATTGATTATTATATCCTTTACTGCCTTTGCGTGAGTCATATCAAGGTTAGTAATGACTTGTGTAAATTTTGTCATGTCATCGCGTATATTATAATTTTTGAACTGACCTTCAAGAAGAGCAAACCATATTTCCGGATCATCTGGCGAAAACGGTGGCACCTTGAAGTTAGGGATTTGTCCTGCGGGTTGCCGGTTGTCATCGTCAGAAGTATCAACGGAGCGGCGCATTTTCTTTGGACGGCGGCGTTCAGTAACGCCCGCGTCGCCATTAGCCGATTTTACAGTATGTGCTGAATCACTATCGCTCATCGTGTTCGTTCGGTGTCACCAGATGTAGGGAACTCCTGATAATTATGTACGCTTATATGGCTAGTACTTAGCTGTAGCGATCCTGTATCCTGCACAGTTTCCCAGGTAACATATACTTGTAGGTCCAGGTGAGTAAATAATAAAGTCCAAGACTTGAAACACAGTTGTAATTGTTCGCACAGAAGAAGCATACACACAGTTCAGGAGAAATCACAATTAGAAGGAGAAGATAGCGAAAAGTACGAAAGAATAACAAATAGCACAGAATTGAACTCGACTCAAACAAATAAGATAATTTATAATTTCTATTACAATTGTATGCAGAGCGTACGGATATCACTCGACTCTCTCAACTACCCGCATATCGGCCGCACAACGGCCGATGCGCACACGCTTCACACCGTTCATAAACTATGGCCATTATAAAGGCTGGCCCACACGGTGTCATAACCGACTACTGTAAAGATGTAGTGTTATGGTTTTGTGTAATTATATTATTGTTGGGTAATGTTGATGTATATATTGTATGTATGTATATAATGTATTTATAAAGTGTTATGTATAATAAATAAGTATAAATAATAAATATCTGTGTAATGTAGTTAGGTTTTATATAAATATGGAAAGAAATATATAATGTATATTATGATACTGTGGGAGTAGCCCACAGTGGGTAATGATCCCACAAACAAACAACAAAAAAAAATACTACGTGGCCTATGTTCAGCAGTGGACGTCTTCTCGTCTTCGTCTTTCGTTCGTGAAATTATCTTCTTCTTGTTCCAGTTGGTGATGATGATGATGAAGATTAATTCCTATCCTGTTTTCAGATGCGTAGATGCAATTTATTATTTCTGGAAAATCTGCGTTTGAAGGCACAACTGAGAGAGATGACACCGGGACATGTTAATTGGAATAAGTAGGTACTTAGACGTAGATGTATTTTATAAGATTTTAATAAAACTTTTTATTAACAAATTATATATATTTGACTAAAAATAAATCATTTTCCTTTCTTACTGCACTAATGAAGCTAAGAACTTTATTTCGAAGTTTATAAATATACAGTCATATTTTCCTAAAACATGTTCATAAATGCATTACAAAAGCAAATGGCACCTCAAATTACATAAGCAAAATTCCCTCTAATATGGTTTAGGGGAGTGATGGCTACTACTCGAGTCAACTCGTGCGCGGGTGAAGCTTGGGGGGACTGGTCCAACTACTATACCTTTGGCCTTTTAGTTTGTTGTTATTTTGTCGTAATTTATTGTTTTTCTCCCTTGTTTTATGTTTTGAACGGCAGGACACACTATCGCTAATGTCGATCCAATTGTAACAAGATAAACAATGTTTAAAAAAAAGTGAAAAAATGACAAGCCCGCTGAGTTTCTTGCCGGATCTTCTCAGTTGAGGCCGCGTTGTGATCCGGTGGTAGCTTTTAAAAAATTGACCATTCAAAAGTGCTACCGTTAAGCCTGTTTGAAATAAATATCTTTGACTTTGAAATATATTAAACTTAATATACACCCAAATATATTAAATACTCGTATACCTACAGCCTACAGCTCCTCCAAGGCCTATAGGCTAGGCATAGAGCGGTCTTTGGATTTTTTCATACAACTGTCATGCCTTCTAACCAGCCACCTTTTAAAAATTCTTCAGTATATGTACACGTACCCTAGTACGAGATTTGATAGTGTCGGAAAACATTCATTCATAGATACTTGGTACTTTCAGTTTGTCTATACATTTCGCCACAAAATTGCATATTAAACTGGAATAGCCGCGGCGGTTAGCCGCTAGTGCCGTACAGAACGTATTGAAAAATCTTAAATCTATGGTTACAGCGCTATAGGAATGAGATAATAACTAATAACTGGTCTCTGAGTGCAACAGTTGACTTACAATACAAAACAGGTAGGTTTTTTTTACAAATTCATCGTTACAGGCGTTAAATGAAAGATTTTTATGGGACGAGTTGAAATATTTATACATGTGTAAGTAGGTACTTTATGCTAGCTATGTCTTATATCGAAATTTGAGTCCACTTTATTCACCGTATCCATATTATCTTAGGGGCCATCCATTAATCACGTGAGGCTCGAAACGGGGGGGAGGGGTTCCGAAAAAATACCAGGAGATACGAAATATCACCAGGAGGGGGGAGGGGTATAATGAGACATCACGTGTATTTATTTTTTGTTGAATGCACGATTTGTAAACCAAACAGCGGCACGTGGCCTTGACTCACCATTGCCGGCAACGACTTCCCCTTCAACATTTAATCAGTTGCCTGTATTTAAAGATAATATTCCGAAAACAAAATAGTTTTTAATCAAACTACTTTTACGGATTTTATCGCGGTTTATGGAGGAGGACATGGTCATGGTCCTCCCGTGACCATGGGTGCTGCAAAGCATTCTAAACGTCGGGATAGTAAAATCAAAAAATAAACCACGATAAAATCCGTAAAAGTAGTTTGATTTCAATGTGCAATATTCGCATAAGTAAAAGACAACATTAAAATAGTTTGTAAAAAAAATACACGTGATTTTGGATAGGGGGTAGTTTAAAACCTCACCAGATATCACCAGAAGGGAGGGGGGTTAAAATTTTGCTAAAAAAAACACGTGATTAATGGACGACCCCTTACTAGGTGGAACAGGAAGTGCTAAACTAGGTACATCAGTGAGTAACTGCATCTGTCTTCTGCCGCTTAATGTAGCACAGAACATTGATCCACACGAAGGAAGCTGAGGCCACGTAGACGACGCGAAGATGTGGCGGCATGAAGAAGAAGTTGATAGTCTGCCCTGGAATCCAGAAAGCCTGGTTCGCCAGAAACGTCTTCCAGTACTTCTCGCGGAGCTCTTCAAACACGTCTTCTTTGCGTTCGAGAATTCCTAATGCTGGATAAGAAAAAACATTATTATGTTAAAATAAAGGCACACACGATACTTTCAGCGTCAGCGATCGTTTTGTTGACTCATTGCATTCAATCGCCGGATCACAACTGTGCGTCTATTTGCGCTAGAAATAGGGGTTAGTGTTCAGTCGCTGTATCCAGCTGCTGAGAAGCTACTAAATCACTGATAGGTGTAGCAAATACTGTCGTTGAACTCTTATCCTGCACGCTTTATTTATTTAATTATTTTTTCACTAAGAGAATGGTTCCGATTACCTACTTCGGCCCAATATTTCAATGTTATTTTAACCCATGTTGTAATCTTCTTAGCCAACGTTTGCCTTTTGAGTCTGTAGATAAAGATAAAGAAACAGTGGACTAACGAGGTTAGGTGCACTTGTAAAAGTGTTCCTGTTAGTGAACTCTACCGACCGACTCTACACCGAGTACCGACTCTACATAGTAATTTTTTGCTTGTCTCGAGTTACTAAGAAGGGAAGTGAAATCATAAATGTTCTAACTCTTAAATTTGTAAATTAACTTGTTACGGGTTTCAAGGTAATTTATTGATTCCCTGCGACTTTCCGAAGAAGAAATCTCAGTATCTACCGGTGACCATTATAGATTTACTATGGTACAAAAAAACAGATATACTTATCCCATTAAATGAAATGGCTTATAAAAACTAAGCAGGATGTCTCAAATATTAAGAAGTTTGTTAAAGACAATTTCTTCAGTTATCCCGATAAATAGTTTTTTGGAAGCTCAAATATGTAGTTCCGTAAATTGGAGGATTGCGACGGGAAACATGTCTATGCACTCCTAGCTAGGTTAAGGTAAGACTGGCTCTACTACTCCTAGCTAGGTAAGCTTACCAGTATAAAACGTGGCCAGCAAAATTGGTGTCATTAGAACCTGATCCGCCGCTACTTTCGTCGCCACCATCTTTATGCTTTTCCCCACGAACTTCTTATCCAAGTATTTGTACCTGTAAACGCCATAACGTAGAGTATTATGAACCATCCATGTAGGTTCCGGTATATTGGAATATGCACCATATCACCGTTACAGCTTTATGATTTTTGTAAATTAGTATACTTAAACGTATTAAAAACTACACCTGTTGGTCTAGTGGTTAGACACTCTGGCTACTACCCAATAGGTCGTGGGTTCGATTCCCGCCAAGAGTCTGAGTGTTATTTATCTATTGAAGTATGTATTTACAAAAAAAGTATATAAATAATAGTTTCCGTTGCCTGGTTTCCATAGAACAGGCTTTGCCTAGTTTGGGATCAAATGACTGTGTGTTGATTGATGAATTTTAAAAAAAATATGCTATTTAAGGAAACACTCTTATAATACTGATTAGCTTTAAAAGAAGTAGCGTATTCGCCGCCAAAAGCGCTGGGTCCATTTCCTCAGATGGGGCATGATGACGTCGAGAGATAATGAGAGTATGATGATGTCGGCATAGGTCCGTTTTCCTATTGCTATTGGATACATATGTATCCATATGTGTCCCCACAAGGTAGAAATGTTAATAATGTCGTTCTTATATAAGAACGACATTATTTACATTTCTACCTTGTGCTTTTGTGGACTTATCTTGCTTTCGCCCTGCGCTCGTGGCTCTACACAAAAGGCAACCTTCGGAGTCACTGGACGTTTGGGGTGGGGACACTAGACTCCCATCGAGTACGGTGGCGACTCCGAGGAGGACGGCAGCGGGTTTGCGACGTCCGTCCCCGTTTTCACTGTAACAGGTTCCCGAGGGGCTACAATGCGCCCCAGTGGCTAGCTCAAAGGCAATGCCTGCTCTCTGTGCCCTGGTGCAAAGACCTCCCACATGTTTTCGGTGACCTTTACAAGGTTTCCCTCGCGAGAACTGAACTTTAGTCTGTATGTAGACTAGAGTTCAGTTAAGGTCTAGTCTATAGAACTTACCAGACGTACAAAGTAGGTGCGTATATAGTGCTGCCCACTGCCACAATACGGCCAGCTGATTGCAAGTCCAGTTCAGGATGTTCTGACTGAAATTATTTTGTTAATAGAAATAGGTGCTCAAAATTCAAGCAATCCCAATAGGAAAATACCTCTACCAGACAATCACAGCTAAATAGCGACATCTCCGTGTGTTTGTGTTCGTTCGGTAAGTACGTATCGCTCTAAATCGTTTTCTGCCGTCACGTTCTCATATAGTTCTCTAATTAAAAGGGTACTAACTCCCGCACTCACAGTCGTCAATTAAAGTTAAGTATTACTCATGCAGATATTGAAATCAGGTTGTGTCGTCACTCGAAGCCAACTAATACTTCATACTTAGTTCGTATGTAGAGATATGGATTTCCCCGAATTCAATAACGGATTATTGAGTTCGAGGAAATCCATGTCTCTATATTATACAACTAGCTGACCCGCGCTCTTTCACTTTGCTGAAGATCATGACATGATCAAATGCATAGTTTACGATTCTATAAAGGGCATACAGACAAATATTCATTTTTATATATAATATATACTTAGATATATCCATATCAGAGTGTAGATCCAGACAAAATGGCTTAATATGTATCAACTCTAATTGACGTTTGTGAGTGCGACAGTGAGTCGATTAGTATTAAATTGCACAATTGTTTTTCATATCCTACTCGAGGCTTTCTATCCTCGGATAGGACTGTGGTGCTCCCCGGAAATGACGCCCACGCAATTTGCTTGATAATAGTTTGTTGCAGTGACCATAACTATTTTTTATTTAAAACATACCCCTTGGATTCTTGACCCGAAGTGTGTCCGGGTAAGAAGAGCACCCACCCATCTCCTCCCGTCGGGTGTCCGTAAAAGGTGACTAAAGGAAAACAAGAAGACGGGCAGCAGCGTCTTTTTATTGGATAACCTACCACCTATTACATTACTGCGATCCCCAAGCCACCTGCCAGGCGTGGGGATTATGGCAACCCCTCCCTTCTAAGGGAGAGGGCTTTGTTCAGCGGTGGAAGTTTCGGCTGCTGATGATGATGATGATGATGTATTCTTGAACCTAATAGTAAAGGTCGCCCTGAAAGCGTCGGTACACACAAAATTATCGTGATATCCAACGATATAAATGAATTAGGTATAATACGAGTACAGCGCGTGTAGTTACTTAACAATGATATTACGAGTATAAGTAAAAAGATATCGATAGTGATATTGCAGAATACAACTGATAGATTATACTCAGAGTATGGTCATTGATTAGTTACTAATTAATATTTAAAAATGCAGTCGAATTAAGAACCTCTTCCTTTTTTGAAGTCGGATAAAAATAGTATGTATGAGAAATTTTACTATGTGTTTAAATATTGCAAAACAATTATCATCATTCATATAAAACAGTACATAATATGAGAAATCGTACTGTGTAATATTTATATTACAAAACCTAATTAAGTAGTATTATCATTCATTGTCATTAGTTTTGTGTGAGTTCACGTGACGACATCGTGATTAGATACTGTTCATATATTTTGACACGGTGGTCAAGTGGTAGCGTGGCCGAGCGGTCTAAGGCGCTGGTTTAAGGCACCAGTCTCTTCGGAGGCGTGGGTTCGAATCCCACCGCTGCCAATCTTTTTTTGTACAAATAAAGCAATATCTACATAATATATTTTCATAAAAAAAGTTTTACTATATTCATTTACATTTAACTATAAACTAATTTGCGCACAGATTTAGAATTTTCGTTTTACTTAGATTATTTTTCTTTTATTTCTGTAGTAAGTACTCGTCATTTAAAATACATCACGAGCTATAAGTATTTGTTATGGTTTAAATTTACCTACTATTTGACACGTTAGGTGGAACTACAGTCGGTTTTTTTTTATTTCCCGGGCAAGACGAACAATTTCTGCCGGACTCGCTAATATACACTTTTTTATACACAAATATGTGCTGACACCTAAAGACTTTACAAGCTGAAAATAGCATGTTATTACCGAATAGATTTTATTGAAGGTCTGTTGTGAGAGTTCAGCTGCGGTGTAGAAAGTCGCATACACCACGGTGTTCGTCAGGATGGGTCGCCGCTGCAAGGAGCGGCGCCAGAACCCCATCACACGGCTCGCCATCTTCTCACTACCTGCTATAACATTTTTTTTTTAATAAAAGTAAGTACTCAATCATTACTTTTCGAGATCCGTAACTAGTGATCCGTCGCGGCTCTACCCGATATTTTGAAGTTCAAATCTTTATTTTACTCTATACAAAGTATTTAAAAACCCCTATCCTATAAATGAGGGTGTTATTCCATCGATATATTATATAAACTAGATAAACATTCACGAACAAAATGACATCTAAAATGTGGTCGCGGAGGTTGCAAACTTATCTGTGCTGTTGGCGGAAACGTGAACTAACGATTTTATAATGATAATGACTTGTAGTTTGACAGTTTCATATAGACAGTAGCGACACTCCTAACGGCAAAAATAAATTTGTCAGGATGTGGCTTGTAAAGAAATAGCGACACAAGGGCGCTATTTCTCGCTACCACTTTTTGAACCGTGACACCAAATCTAGTTTATATCTAGTTTTTTTTATCGATGTATTATTCAGAAAATTATATTTAGTTCGTCATTGAAATTATCAAAAAATATTGGGTACATATTTTTTCTTTTGTCAATTAAACAAAAAATTACGAAGATAATAGTGCATTGAAATAAAATTCTATATAGGGCTCCCACACATAACTGCGATGCGATGCGATGCGGCGTGAAACAAATGAATTTTCGAAACAAGTTGCAGGAATATTGTATCGAAAATTCATTTGTTTCACGCCGCATCGCATCGCAGTTATGTGTGGGAGCCCTTAGTTAGTCCATCATTCAGATTATCAAAAAACATTGGACACATATTGTATCTTTTGTCAATGAAACAAAAAATTACGAAAATATAGTGCATTGAAATTCCGCGTGACGTCACGTCTAAGCACACTTTAGTAAGGCTTTACAAACCCCCACTCCCGAACTTTGACGCTCTTCATGTTTGTGAATTTCTATTGATTTGTTAAATAAAAAAAAATACCTAGCCATTTTTTTTATAATCTGACGGACAATTATTTTTTTTATTTACCATCAATACGAATCCAATCTGGTATTGCTAGTAGAAATAAGGCAAAAAAAAAATTTGTTACATAAAGTACTTCTCAGAGTACAAAGTTGTAATCTGAGAAGTACATATTGATACTCAAACTCAAACTCAAAAATCTTTATTTCAAATAGGCTTAACGCTAGCACTTTTGAATCATCATTTTTTAAAAGCTACCACCGGATCACAACGCGGCCTCAACTAAGAAGATCCGGCAAGAAACTCAGCGGGCTTCTCATTTTTTCACTTTTTTTTTAACATTGTTTTGTTACAAATGAATCGACATTAGCGATATTGTGTCCTGCCGTTCGAAACATAAAGAAAATACACTGAATGATACCCTCAGTGATCAGACAGGAGTTTTTAAACGCAGTATACTGCGTAGCTTATAAGCTAGTACTTGATTGCAATCCCACCTGATGTTAAGCGACGATGAAATCGAGGATGACCGAGCACAATAGCTTAATTAAAAGGTGAACAAACTTTCAAATAGACGTTACAAAAGGAAAAATAACACGTGTCTACATCGAGCATCAAAACAAGTAAACAGAATGAGTAGGAATAGAAATAAAACACCCCTTTACATTACCTAGCTTATTTGGGAGGATAGCCGCTGTTGGCCGCAGATGGCCATTACTGGTTTACTGGGCAAGAGAGCGAGCGCGTATTAGCACTGCAGCAAAAAGGATAACACTCCAACCAAACAGAAGGACAGTTGTTTATTGCGTATACATACACATTTACTAGAGAGTCCTATACGCAAGCGATCATCCAAGCAGATATCACAGGCATACTCAAATATGTGTGTAATTTGTTAATTACACACATATTTGAGTCACACTGAAACACAACGATGTTTTAGTGTTCTAAAACATCGTTGTGTTTCAGTGTGACGGGTACTGCAGTTGGTGAAATTACTGGACTTCAAAGACTTAAGAAATAAGAATAGAATAGAGAACTCTTTATTGTACACCAAGAAGATATCTATACTTATAATAAAACTGTAACAGGTCCAATTCTGTACATTGAAGATATTTTGAAAATTATATTTGGAGCATTCTATAACCGATACTGAGGCCGAAAATGATTTTTTTTGAATTTTTGTCTGTCTGTCTGTCTGTCTGTCTGTATCACGGCTGCGCATCACGCCGAAACTACTGAATGGATTCAAATGAAACTTGGCATGATTTGAGATCTTACTACGAGGTAGGACATAGGATACTTTTTATCCCGTAATCTAGCACGGTTCTTTTGGGAGAGGGGATTAAAGTCAAAATGGGTACTTGGTTATACGCTTGGTCCGATTTTATCAATTTTTCTTCATAATTATAATAAATATTAGTAAGGGTACACTCATAGAGAGTTGTTATCAAGGTTTTTTAATCGATCGGGTTAAGCAACAGCTAGTTTACAATATAAACTTAGATCTAAAACATAATGTACAAATGGCAAATGCTTCAACTGATAGGTAAAAAAATAAGTTTGACGGGCCTGTTCATCGGCATACTATTTAAACAGTATATCGATGGGCCTGTTGGTTTATACAAGTCACCCTGGCCGCGACACAATAGGTCGTGGGTTCGATTCCCACCAAGTGTCAGGTTGTTTATTTAAGTATCTATTTACAAAAAAGAAGTATATATTTATTTCTATCAGTTGTCTGGTTACCATAGTACAGGTGTAGATTGTTCTGGAATATTATTATGTAATGTCGTAAAGTTAGGTGATAAGCAGCTGCTTATTGTATTTTATTGTATTGCTTACTGCTGTAAGCAATACAATAAAAGTGTCTATGGATTATGAGTGTTGAATATCTTCAGACACATCTAACACTTCTTTTGTCACTGCGTTGCATTTAAAAAAAAATGATATGCTAAAATGTGTTTTATAAATGATACCCACCATAGACTCAAAGGGGATGCAGTTTTTTTTTTATACTACCAAAGTGGCAAGCATGCGTACGGCCCGCCTGATGGTAAGCAGCCACCGTAGCCTATAGACGCTAGCAACACCCAGAAGAATCACTAGCGCGTTGCCGACCCTTAAGACATTAGATGTTAAGTCTTTGTGTCCGGTAATTTCACCAGCTACAGTGCCCTTCACGCCGGAACACAGCAATGCTTACACACTGCTGCTTGGCAGCAGAATATCTGCGGTGCGGTGCGGTGCGGTGGAGTTCTGCCTATACTTTCAGTTTAGAGCTGTGATATAATGTATCTGCTCAATACTTTTACAGCTGTAATAATGTGCGATATTGTGTACATTAAGTGTAATGTAAATTATATACGGTGGTAAAACTTACAGAAATGTAGATACACGTTTCAATGCTGAAAAAACACAAGCGCTCGCGAATTCATAATATTACACACTAATCTACGGAAAACAATTATTACATTTTAAGGAATATATTTTTGCATTCACCATTAATGTACACGACATATACGATCTGTTATTCAAACGAAACTGTCCCCCGGATCCAATTGACTTCAATAGAATAATAAAATAAATGTACGTACGTATGACATTGGTTATTCAGAATTTACATGTGTACACTCACCGTGGTACGGTGTTCCACTTATTATTATGTTCACAATGTTTGTTCATCGTTCTTCACACTTTCAGCTGTTTTGAGTTAATTCGTGAACATTTCTATGGTTTCAATTATTGGGTAGTAATCAGAATTATCTGCCCTCCCTGGGGTGCCCTTGTATTAACAATCCAAGCATTCTTTAGCCATGAGGATAAATATTATACTTACTGTTTTAATCTTTAGTTAAAATAATTTATTCCAATAAATATATTTTTAGCTGATTAATATAATATCCACCTAAATAGAAATGACATTCAAGGACTTGTATGGTAACATTAATATGTCCGCAAGTCTTTGTATAAATGTCTGTTTGTCTTGTGTTGGCCACTACCCATACGACAAAGAAAGAATTAAGGGGCTCATAAAGAAAGCTTTTATCTCATAGCCCCATTGCTATCTACTTAATAGTATGAAATATATATAAAAATTAATAACAGTAATAACGCTGAGTAGTTAAATTAACTTATACTCGCATTGACTTCGTAAAGATATGTTTGTATGTACTACTAAAAATCAAGTGGAGACATTTATCTTCCAAATGCAACGTGTAATTTTGATAAGATAATAATATTTACACTAATATAAATTACACTGAACAATAAAAATAATCTTCAGCGTACCTGTAGATATTGTTAAAAACTGAATTCTTTACCTATTTAAAGTAAAAATATTACGAATACCTAAAGAACTAGGGACCCATTATGTTGCCTTGTTTACATGGTAATAGTGATAGAACACGTCTAGTTTTGTTACATGCAAGAAGCTTATAAACATCTTACTTATCACAACAATATAATCCCGGATATGCTGATGAAATTTAAACCGTAATGAAATGTAGAGCGTTGTCTCTATGTCCTTATAAAACTTCTTTATCTATATTTAGTGGCTTCCTTCACCATTTCCTTTGGTCTTAAGATTTCGACGTTCATTATCACGTCTGGGTAAAGTCTTGTTAACAAAGAAATGGAATTAGTATAGAAAATTAACTATACCTACCTAAGTCTTTCTTTTCTTTCTTTCAATTAATTTATAAAATGCAGTCTTTTCTAAACGTACAGTCGTGACCAGAGTTCGTAATTCTATAATGTGCATATATAGAGAATAATGTTTTAATAGGTGATAAAAAAGTTCAACTGCAAATACATCTATCACTTTGAGTAGTTTAATAAACACAGATTACTTAAAAACAGCCTTATTTCTATGGAGTCAGGGCATATCAAATAGATAGGAGCAAAAAAAAAACTAATCGCCACTGAACTACCAAGAAGGATATTTAGTATTAGGTAAGTACAGAAAATTATTTGAATTAATTAATTATTTAAATTATTTGGAAAAAAAAAAACAAAAAAAAATATTTATGGATGTCATATAGAAAAGCAGGTTGCTGCTCTAACTGTTATTATTAAAACCTAACAGTTAAATTCAAGAAACTTAACATACGTAATTTAACTAAAAAACAGCCAATGCACATCTTTTATGCATATTGGTTGAGCTACTGGATCACAACGTAGACTAAGTTATAAGTTCATTCCCTCTACGACCCGTTGAATACATGCAAAGCCCATTACATAGGTAGAAAGAAAAAAATATTATACAAGAACGACAAAAAAAAAATTGTCATTAAAAATATTGTTAATTCGACGCAGGAAGAACGCTACATTATGGTTCGCAAAATACTTCGATGGTGCGAATAGTGTAGTGCTGCTCGTATCATCCGGTCATCATTGACTTCGACCTTCTTAATGGTGGAAGTAATTCCCTCATCGCCCAATTTAGGCGGGTATTTCTGCTTTCATCTTCTTCACTCAAAATATAAAATTAAACGACAAAATTGAACACTGGGCTAAGTATAATCAAAATACCTACCAACTAACTATCTGTTCTTATTTTAAAACTTAGATTTTTTTGTGAAATATTCTTTATAAACTATGGACTTCTTTGAAATAAGCTCTGCGGTGTATATTGTAATTATTTATATAAGTAAAGCATCATGCAAGACTTATTTAGTTAGTTACCTTTTGTCATCAATGTTCTGAAAAACTGTTGCGCACCTCGTTGCGCGACTCAACAGCAACTGCCTATCTTTCAACATTTAAGTTACATTAATTGACAATTTCGTATGGCCAGTAACTTATGATCAATGGTTAAGAAAAGTTATGTTTTGCAATCATCTCGGTACTGTTGTACCGGTAAAGTAAAAATTTGAATCGTGCGGGGGGAGGGAAAGGTGCGCGGAGTGCCTCCGTGGTGGTCGGTGCCAGGTAACAGGAGGTACGGCTGCACGGCTGCACAGTGTGCTCGCTTTCCGACGCGCTGGACAAAACTCTAGGAATTTATGCCGCAATATATTTTAATTTGTATTCAAATAGATTTTTTTGTATTTATATCAGTCTAAATAGTATTTATATAATAATACATAAGCCATGTAAATATTTATATATAAAAAAGTTGCCACTTATTAATAAAATAGTAATTATTTGGTTATAGTAAATTACCTGTCATGGTGATAAATTACCAATCGCACTGATTGATATTGAGGTCTTAAGTTACTTAAATATTTTAGTCAGGAAAGTTCTTAGACTATAGAATACATAGACCACGCGCACGGAACTTATAAGTGACGCCGGTTTGACCTTGCCGGTGTGTGCGTAAGCTGCGATTTCTGTGTACGGATACAATTATCTGTGTGTGCGTAGAGTTACCAGTACCTGAAATAATCTCCCGAGTATTTTTCTTTATCTTATGGACTTTCAAATTTTATTATTATAATTTATAAGTTAAACTATTTTTAGAAATATAAAAACGACTAAAGAAAATTATCTAAAAAATAATTAACGAAAATATATTGAAGTCGCTCCGAAGTATTGTGTGCTAATTAACACCAGCAGTAGCAAAATCAGGAGAGGTGTTTTAAGTTTGTCGCATATGCCTGGCTGTGGCATGATAACCCGCAAACGACTGTTATAGACGAATTTGAATTTTTAACCGACTTCAAAAAAGGGAAGAGGTTCTCAATTCGACGACTTTGATAGTTCAATCTGTAAGAATTCGAAATCAAAATTGTTAGGCATAGGCCTCATGGGGGCTATAATCGTAACGCGGCATCCACTGAGAAGATCCGGCAAGAAACTTAGCTTGTATTTTTTCAATAACAAATATATTTTTTTGTTTTATTGACAAATGAAAAAATACTTGTTCAATATTTTTTGATAACCTACTTAAATGGAAATAAATAGATTTTTTTAGTCATCTAGCCTATTGACAATTCTGTGGAGACGCGTAGAGTAATAAAGGCGCACAGCCCACATCAAACACAAATAATAGTAGAAAATAATTCGAACTTGATATTTTTGAGATAAAATGTTTAGGCGTGATTGACTGCTGTCACAGGAATTCTGTAAGGCTGTCTGGAAGAGATCTTTATACCCGGTAAAATATAGCTTATTTTACCGGGTATAAAGATCTCTTCCAGACAGCCTTAGGGTACTGGACAGAATTTTGAAGGGCAGGTGTCAATCAAATATATACATAATAATATGTATTTAATTATAACATATATTATGGTATTCTATTCTATTCTATAACATTATGTAGAAATTATAAATATACATATACAAAACAAATTAAATTAATTGTATTATAAAACTTCAAGCTTTAATTTCTAGCTTGAATTGGTTTTTTTTACCGCTCATAACTTGTTTAAAACTATTAACACCTATGTTCACTCATCCCTTGAATTATCGAAATAGGAATTGCAGTTCCTGAAAAATACGTTGGCAAACAGACATACATACAACCATTTACAGTACATTTGTTTTGATGCCCACGTGGACTAACATTACGCTAATATTACGCAATTTTATTAATATAACATACATACTTATTGAATACAGGACCCCCTTTTTTTGAAGTCGGTTAAAAACTTTAAAAGTAATCTATTAATATTTAATTCCTAATATCAAATAAGTTACCCACAAAAGATGTGATATTTTATGGGAAAAAAATTTGTGCAGTATTACAACACCGTATGACTTTGGTGAGGTTTTGTGTTCCGAATTTGTGGGATCAAAAAGTTCACCAAACTAATTAGAAATCTGTTATTTTTAGACATTTACCTATGAAATGATAATCCAGTATTCTTTCTTAATTTATCTGATGTGTTTTTACAATATTTTACTACACAGTACGGCATAGTTTCGATGTTTTTTTTTGCTGTGACCAGACGTGCGCTCCCGATCGTGGCTCGCGATCACTGCGGGTCGAATCATAGCACTTTGTGTTTTCATATTCCTCGTGCCCGGCGTCATTTGTTAGTTCCGCGCGTCATATCTATTTCTTTTATATGATCTAAGGGAAAGTTCCAGTTGTCACAGGTACTACTATTACAACAAAAATGAGTAACAACGGCAAAACTGACACCAAACCTGTGACAATGTGTTTCTAAACTAAAACTAACTTTTACGCAGTAATTAAGAATCAAACTTAAACAAAGTCTCTTAAAAAATATGTTAAGCCCAAAAATGCCTAGTTTTATTTTATATACCTACTGTATTTCTTAGTTGCGGTTATAAACCTTTTTTTTATCATATCACTAAACAAATAATAATTAATGAATTCCAAACATTTGTGCTAAGAAAGTGGAGCATTGTGCGTTCTTGAAGCTTAGCGGTCGTCCTCCCACCCACGTCACGGCGTATCTCTCTCTGAAATCATCGCTCTATCTCTGTCGCGCAGCGTACTCAGTCACCGCGGAACTCTAGCGTATTTCACAGGTGTGTTGATAGAGCACTGTGTGTCAGACGATCGTAAATAAAACCTGTTATTGTATTAAAGTGTGCTGTGAGAGTATTTGTGTGAAAAGGAAAATATTTGACAAAACTGATACGGTGCTAATGTGATAATCCTCATAACGTTGTCTACAAAGATTCGTGTCGTAATAGTTCATTTCGAAAGAGTGACAACAAGTTTTTCTTGTGTTGTGTGTCCGATCCTTGAGTTGGAGGCTTTATCACCGTCTACGGCGCTAGTCCCGTTTCTTCGTGTTCATTTGGCGGGCATTTGTCAAGGTATACTACACTTATATCTGTTATTATGAATTAGCGGCTTCCACGCGTATTACACATGAAAATTGCCAATTTGTTCCATCCACGTCACATGCGTGATAGAGTCGGTGTTTTTTATAAAAACTATTCGTGCAGTATGGCCTTAACACAATATACAGGGTGCAAAAAATTTACTTCTACGTTAAACTGAATTGTTAGATACTTCCTCCGATGTGTTTTTTGTTTTTTTTTTAGGTGTATATTTATGAAACTTTGAATAAAGCTTACCCGCTAATAGTCACTATTAAGTTAAGAATCATATAATTTTAGCATTTATTTAATTGTACTTACTAGATTAACAAAATACCTACTAGAAAAACGGTCACGAAAAGAAGAAAACAAAGTACGCGCCTATTTGTACTTCGAATTTTAATTTTAATTTATCTCCAAATGCCCTTATTTTGTAATGCTTAAGTTTTATTTTTAAATGAACTAAATTTTATATTTAAACGCTTATGTACCAACTGCTACCAGTGATTATTAATGCAGTATAAAATAATATATTACATAGCAGGACTAAGAAAGTTCCATCCTTTCTTATCTCGGATGCATGATCAGGTGCTTTATTTGGCTTCCCACAGTGTAATGTGTTAATATTGGGGGACTTTATCAATGTTTGCTCTACTACCTGCCCCACACAATGAAACCCTTAAGGTACCTTTGTCATACTGAAGCGGCATCTTTCGAATTATCTACGTTACATAGTGTTTATTAACATTGTAGTTTGGAACAATAATGAGTATGATTTTGGTATAAAACAATATATTTTACGCAAATTACAGATGATTTACGTAATTTGTTAACGGATTCATTACGAATACAGCATTGTTATTTTCTAATTGATGAATGAAGTAATTAGTTATTGTCCACATAATGTCCATATTTTAGCCGAATTCCACCGGTCATGACCGTATGATACACCGTCGTTGTGAATGCATCTCTCTGCTGGTGACTCATGTAGTTGGCACGTCACCGTGATGTCATTATCTCCAGGTAGCTCTGCGAGGTACTAAACAAGCTGAAACCCATCACAAGTCTTGTGGATCTTTTATTTTAACTATATCTAACACAGTATTATAGACAACATCACGTATGTATTTACGGTACGTTTACTTAAACGTATGTATTAGTTTAAAAAAAACTAGTGTATAGGTACTTACCTATGTAAATTTACATGGGCTACATGGTACACAGGAATCATCAGTCACGCGAGGTTCACATGGAACATAGTGGCAGGTTATCTATTATTAAGTTTATTCATGTTTTGTAGGTTAATAAAGGCTAACACATTCACTTGAACAGTTTAAATATTAAAAACAATTCCCTTGTTAAAAAAACATAATAAATTTGTTGTTCTACATTTAAAATTCATATTTTTTTCTGGTTGTGTCCAGACAATGGCACAGTGGGTGAAGTTGGATTTACCTCAAAATCATCTCCCCATACATTAATATATCAAATCACACAATTATTATCTTTTTAAGGACCCCGCATTCTTCAACCAACAGGCGACGTCGCTACCCTTCCATTGTATATCAAATTCCACTTACGTCGTTAAGGATATAAAATTCCTTATAAATACTTGAACCTATTTATGGTTTATATTGCAGGTTAGTTTAGGTTTTTACTTTCTCGACGTTTCCAATGATTGGCAGCACCCATGCACCACCCAGCAGCTCTTTTTGTCTGACTATAACACTCAAAACCATGAGAGGATCCCTCAATATCTTTGAACGGAACCGAATGAATAGCACAGCAGGCACGCATGATGTATTTTGACCGCCGCGCGCCGTGAACTATGTCAGGTGGTATGACCATCTCTATCACACGCGTGTCAGTAAGGTTCAATCTTTAAACCTGGCACTTGCGCGCATCTCGGAAACATTTTCAGGCAGGCCAACTTACATCGCGCGTGATTGAAATTTTATATGACATCTAACGGTACAAAAACTCTATTTGAAAAAGTTTACGTGAAAAGTGGAGTAGCTAAAATGGAGCACGTGGATTACGTAGAGGTAGGGTAAAAGTGGGATAGTTGCCACACTTTTTGAAATTACTTTATATCTCTCAGTGAAAAAAGCAAAATTCTTTATTTGTAATACGGGTAGGTACTTTGATTTATTATCTTCAAACTTATGAAAGGAAAAACCATCATCTTTGATATTTCTAGAGTATTAGCGATTTTTGCGGACCTCTAAATTTTGGGGCATCTATCCCATATAGGGGATAATTGCCTAATCTATGTAAATTACGTATAGGATAGATGCCCCACTGAAAAAGAGGCCATCTATCCCGCAAAAACTTTGATTTCACCTTGCCCTACCCTGCAATCGCACAAAGACATGCAACACTGTCAACTTAGTGGTAGTTGTAGAGTCTCTCGAAAGATAAATAAAATAACATGTGATCATCCGCCAAACTAGAGAAATTACAATCGAGGCAACTATACCCCTAGGGCAACTATCCCACACTTACCCTACTTAATACTTATTTTCACAAAATAATACTCCACTGTAATTTAATTATTCATCATCATCATCCGGAAGACGTCCACTGCTGAACATAGGCCTCCCCCTTAGAACGCCACAATGAACGACAATAGGCTATTTGCATCCACCGGTTACCTGCGACGCGCACAATGTCGTCTGTCCCCCTAGTGGGAGGCCTGCCAACGCTGCGTCTTCCGGTTCGTGGTCGCTACTCGAGAACCTTTCTTCCCCAACGGTTATCGGTTCTTCGAGCGATGTGGCCTGTCCATTGCCACTTCAACTTGCAGATTCTGAGAGCTATGTGAATTTAATTATTACATAATAAATATTACATAAGTCGATTGTATTTAAATAAATACAAAAGTCCGCGTCATTAAATTATTATTAGTATGAAGATATTTTATTACTAGTTACAGTTAAGCTGACCAGATATAATACAGACTACTCAGTAATCTGTGGTACAATACATACCTACTTTTGCGCAGAAAACAAGTAATAACGATAAATGCAAATAAAACATGTGTACTCAGTACTTAGTGACACCTGTGTATACCTACTCGTATTTGTTTGAAGTGATGACTACGTTGGTGTTCTCCATCCATCTGGATTTTGCTAAGAATGTTGTAAGTATACATTCTACATATTTTTAGTCTCGTAACCCTCTGTAGTCTACATGGTGCAGCGAGAAAGTCACTTGCTTAGCAAACTGGAGGTTGTTGGTACAAATCATGAAACGAATAACATGTTTATGTAGTTATTTCATATTGGTAGGGACAATACAGGCCGATCACCTGATTGTCTAAAAATTAACATGATCAATGCGTCTGATGAGCATGTAAAAGTTATAGGTGGGCGTTGAACGAACAAACCGTTTTCATCGACTGTTTTTTGTCTTCGACGAATTAACCAGTTTAAAGTCCTTCGAAAAACTAGTATATTGATAGACTAGTTTATCGGTGAACTTCATGCAAAACGTAAATACACACATCAAAAGTGTCTAGGGATCAACATATATTTTTAACCGACTTCAAAAAAGGAGGAGGTTCTCAATTCGTCTGTATATATTTTTTTTTTTTTTTTTTTTATGTATGTTCGCGCATAACTCTGGCAAGTATTAACCGATTTGAAAAAATCTTTCTTCCATCCATTCTTCAATCCATTGATTGGGTCCCATAAAAAAATTATTGCTTAGTAATAAGTAGTTCCTAAAAAAACAAGAATGGTGACTGCGCACTGAGAGTTGCTAGAAAGCCTATATAGATGACGTTTTAGTCGCTCGGACTCGCTCGGTCGGACAAAAATGGTCATAACATAACTCTGGCAAATATTTACCAATTTCAATGATTCTTTTTTTATTCGAAAGAAGATACCACTGTATTGAATCTGTATGAATTTTATTACAACCGGATAAGAACTTCCTGGAGGACCATGAACGATGTGGAGGAATTTATCTGGTAAAAACCATAAAACTGATGTTCTCCATTACATTGCTCTGACAATTATGAACCGATTTCGATGATTCTTTTTTTATTCGAGAGAGTAAACTACTATGATGTTTCCATGCAAATTTCATTACGACCGGATATTATTTTCTGAAGAAACATGAATTATGTAAAACTATGTAGACGATAATGTGATCATAACCTACCTAGATAATTTTACGGTTTTCGATGGTTCAATCTTTATATATGAAAATATCACTAAAAAGGTTAAAATAAAATCTTTTAAAAAAAAAATTGAACCGACTTCAATATCACTGAAAAGTATAAAATAATTTAAATATTATTGAAGTTGGTGCCAAATATACACAGCAGGTACGCTAACACCAACTTCAATAATATTTAAATTATTTTATACTTTTCAGTGATATTGAAGTCGGTTCAATTTTTTTTTAAAAAGATTTTATTGCAATAACTTTTCTCCTGATTGATATTAATTAAAATTTTCTTTAAGGATTCATCAAATAAAGTGTTTTCGTTTGTCACAGTAACGATAAACCAAGTCACCTTTGCATTAATAAAGAAATTTGCCATTTTCCTAATAAAGGGATTTTTGACATTTGAACCACTAACACAAAAGTTCGAAAAAAAGACTGAAATAACAGTTTTCTTTAAAATTTTATTGGGTAACTTAAACAATTAATAATCCGTGTTTCTACCGCGAACACTAACAACACAAGAACATCGGTTTGGCATACTCAAAATGAGTTCATCCAAATCACGCTGTGGAATGGCCGCCCATGTTCGTTGCAACAACAAAAAAAGGTCTTCTTGCGACTGGATACCCTCCATATTCGGCAGAGCTCTTCTCTGTAGCATATCCCATGCATGCTCAATCGGGTTCAAGTCTGGCGACTGAGCAGGCCAGGGCAGGACATTGATGTTAGCTGCGGCGAGAGTCTGTCTTACAACTCTTGCGGTGTGCGGTCGTGCATTATCATGCATTAACTGAAATAAGGGACCGATTTGCACTTGTAGAGGAACGATGACGTCTGATACAATCGTCTCAGCATAAATTTGAGCGTTGAGGTTGCCTCTGATCCAAATCAACTCAGTTCTTCCGCCGATCCAAATACCCGCCCATACCATGATGGTTCCACCACTATAAGGATGGACTTCCTGGCAGGATTTTAATCGCTGTTGGCGTCCAGGGGTTCTCCAGTGTCGTATACGTCTTGTATCCGGTCTCATACCAAAACGAGACTCATCAGAAAAGCACACGAAACGCCATTGTTCTTCTGCCCATTTTTTTGCCCAAAAATGCTTGATCCCTAGACACTTTTGATGTGTGTAGTTTGTGAACGTCGACTACTAAACTTTTTGTCAACAGTATATAAACTAGTCTAGACTTTAAACTGTTTCATAAACCGGTTTATCATTGACAATAAGCGGTCTCGTTTCGTTGACGATAAATGCGTCTACGACCTATTACTAGTAAAAGTCGGTCCTGCGCTTAATCTCACAGCAGATTCGTCGGTCTTCCATCCCATCGGATTGTGAGATTAAAAGGAAGCATATATACACCAAATCTCCTGGGTAATCTTGTTAAAAATTGGCTGCTTTAGCCAGATCGGCTTAGAGAAAATGATTAGTCTCGTAAATACTAAAGCTTAAAAACAAAGTCCTAAGCATTAATCCAATTAATGTACACATTAAAACAGGTTTCCTTCGTATCTGTCCACGAGTTCTTCTAACGTATTTATAATTAAATTTGTCATTATCACGTTGGTCACGTTTTGGTATGTTGAAGTGAAACGCACTGATGAAATATTTATGGCTTAAGAAACCTTACAAGATCTCACTAAGGTGAACTAAAGTTATATTTGTGTATTATTCGTAGAGAATTAGAGATATTATAAGCTTGACCACAATCGCACCCGATGGTAGAAAGACGGGAGTCGTCGAGACCGTCTCACTAGCACCCTTTTTTCTTGTTCACGGGGAGGATACCTTCAAAAGTCTAGTCTCCGTGGGGGCAGAAGCCGGGTTATGTGGGATTTTCCCCCGCTAAACCTCCCCGGTGGCCTTCATCTATACTTATAATAAAACTGTAACAGGTCCAATTCTGTACATTGAAGATATTTTGAAAATTATATTTGGAGGGCATTCTATAACCGATACTGAGGCCGAAAATGTATTTTTTTAAATTTTTGTCTGTCTGTCTGTCTGTCTGTCTGTATCACGGCTGAGCATCACGCCGAAACTACTGAATGGATTCAAATGAAACTTGGCATGATTTGAGATCTTACTACGAGGTAGGACATAGGATACTTTTTATCCCGTAATCTAGCACGGCTCTTTTGGGAGAGGGGATTAAAGTCAAAATGGGTACTTGGTTATACGCTTGGTCCGATTTTATCAATTTTTCTTTATAATATAATAAATATTAGTAAGGGAACACTCATAGAGAGTTGTTATCAAGGTTTTGTAATCGATCTGGTTAAGCAACGTTAGGTAAGGTCAATAAATAGATGGGTGACCGTTTAACGCCATTTGAACTAAACGGGTCCGTGCTTCGGAGAGCAAGTAAAAAGTGGGTCCCACTTTTTAACCGACTATAAAAAAGGAGGTTATGTATTCAATGCAAATGTCTGTTATTAAAAGTTTAGTTAAAGTAAAAATAGCGCAGGCGGAGCTGCGTGGGTCAGCTAGTAGACACTATAGGGAGAGACGAGCCCGTTGGTCTAGTGGTTAGACATCCTGTCCGCTAACCGATGGGTCGTGGGTTCGATTTATTTTATTTATTTTATTTAACACAAAACAGGTTACAATCAGAATTGCGTTGAGTAGTAACATACATGAAGTTATATAACGATAATTATAACCCAAAACATGTGTTTTAAGCTAATTTGTTAACGTACGGGTAAAGTGAGCTTACAAGCAAAGTACAAAATATGTATTACAAAAGGAAATACTTATTTAAGAGTAAGTTATTTCCAGGCAAACTAAATATAACAACAATAATTTAATTATGGATATGACTGAACAATAATGTTGGTAGGTACTGTAATAGACTAAGTTTGAAGACATTATGGATCTGTTTTTTAAAAGTATTAATATTATTATTAAATAAATCTATGGACCACCGATTCCCACCAAGTGTCTGGGTGTTATTTATTTAGGTATGTATTTACAAAAAAAATGTATATAAGTATTAGTATCAGTTGTCTGGTTTCCATAGTACATGCTCTGCCTAGTTTGGGATCAGATGACCGTGTGTGGATTGTCCCAAGATATTATTATTATTATACGCTCGCCTCCGGAGTCGCTGAACGTTCAGGGTGTGGGCCCTTAGAAGGTCCATTTAGTATGGCGGCGACTCCGAGGAGGACGCGGGGTTGCAACCCCCGTCCCCATGAGCACCGTGTCAGGGTCCCGGGGGCTACAATGCGCCCTTCGCCCCTCTTTTCTTTTCTTTTTATTACATTGTTTCTAATTTACTCAACCATTTTTCGAATTGTCGCATTTAATCTAGTAGGCACTACAAATAATAAATCGATGGCTGGCGCAGTGCCATCTCCTGAAACAAGGTCCTTTTTGTTTTAATAAGCTAGAGTGATTCAATTCAAACCATCAGAGGTGTGGGCACACTTTTACGACAGGGCAGGCAAAAAAAGCAAATTACTAATTTTACCAGATTTAAGTTCTTAGGCTTTAAATGAAATTTTTATCGAGTCTCATAAAAATATCTACTAACTAAGTAATATTTTGTATTACAGATATTTTTCTTTTTAAAAACTTAATATTATTTACATTATGATCATCCAGAGAAGGTGGTAGGCAAAGTATTTTTGCCTATACGCATGCCACTGCTTACCATCATGGGATTAAAGCCAAACTCTATATTGAATACTCTATATTTACCGTATTGTAATAATAATAATAATAATAATAATATCTTGGGACAATCCACACACGGTCATCCGATCCCAAACTAGGCAGAGCCTGTACTATGGAAACCAGATAACTGATACTAATACTTATATACTTTTTTTTTGTAAATACATACTTAAATAGATAAACAACACCCAGACACTTGGCGGGAATCGAACCCACGACCCATCGGTTAGCAGGCAGGGTGTCTGACCACTAGACCAACGGGCCCGTCAATGTCATGTAGTTATCCGATAATGCATTGAGAACACATATCTGATCTTTGTTTTTAATTCTCAAGTTTGCCAGTACACTCATGATGTCTACAATAACCTGACTCTTAACTTACCTTGAAAATTATAAGTAGTTTACTAAACCGAGGTAGCACTATACAGTTGTGGCCGACAATGTGTAGACAATGATGATGGGGACTAGTATCGGTATTGTTTTTTATGCGGATGTAACGGCTCTAATCGATTCCCCGAGACTTCGCTCTACAATGTCGCATTGTTTTTGTCTACGCCATTACGGAGTCAGATGAGGTGTTAAAGTATGGGCGTAGCGGGGGTTTGGTACTCCAAATTCCTATTTTTTTTTCTTAATGACAAGACGAGCTAAACATTTGCATCGGTCCGTTTGTATTATTTTATTACGCTATCAGGACAAAACTAATAGTGGTTTATAATGCAAAATCTTTTCCGTTTAACAAATATTATTTCCAATTTATAGATATTTGAAATAGTCATGATATTTTAGAGGATGATAAAACATAACGAGGTATTAAAATCTATTTTTTTTTACACCTATGTTAAACAAAATGAATAAATGACTTATAACTGTAGTTATTACAGATCTAGTTAACTATATATCTGTTCACCGTGCTCAAATATCATATTTACATACGTTATGTGGGTAGTGAACAGTGAAAAATAGATTATTTGTTTTCTGAAATAAACGGACGTTTTTTTGTTTGTGAACTTGGGCCTTAGTCCTATTACATAGCGCCTGTTTCCATTCGATATTGGACATTATTTTTAATCAAAATTATCTGAATCCTGACCATTAAAACTGTCTGAATCATGATCAAAGTGATTAGCAATTGTTGAAAAACACAAACACATCTCGTCATTGTACGAGTGAATGTTTATAAATAATAGTTAGAGTTTGTAAACTGTAAATTGGCGGATGGCCACGCAATCAGTGCTATGTGGTTTTACACGTGATAGATTGGTCGTACCAATAGTAATAAACCATTTTTGATGAAAAACCTGACGCAGGGTCTAGTACAAGAGTGATAGTGAAAGAAAACTATCCCAACTCTCCATTTTTCTCTATACATTCACAGCAGCACCCCTAGCAGTAAATATCAAAAACGATATAAAATTGAAAGTTTGATCAATTCGGTTAACCATCAGAACTCTTACTGCCGCACTTGCAAACACCAATTAAATTTAATTATAATTAAGTAACATTTTAAAATCTATTTATTTTGACTGTCGGAACTGTTTATGATTATTTTCAATCATTGAGTACATACATACACACATACATAAAATCACGCCTTTTTCCCGTAGGGGTAGGCAGAGCCCAAGGGCCGCTTTTCGCCTCCGTGAGAAACGAGACGTGATGGGTGGCGAACCACATCGCCGCCATTTTGGTTAATTAAATTATTTAAATGATTGACCATTGCGTTCTCACGAATAAGGAGGGAAAGGGAAGGACAGGTGTTGTGAAAAGGAAGATTGGCAATTTAGAGTGGGAAATAGGAAAAGTAGGATATTACCGCCCAGGAAGGCAAGGGATGGGACAGTAATAGCTAGGGAAGCCGGGGTCGCATACCCGTATACTATACCACAACTATCGGACAGACATACATACATGATAAAATAGATTATTAATATCTCCACTCACTATCTGCGTATAAATTGGCTTCGAGTGTTGAAATAATCCAACTTCAAAAAAATTATTAATGATCGTTAACTATAATTGACGTTTGTAGGTTCGGCAGTTAGACTTCCTGTCCTCTCTTTTTAAGCAACATAGTGAAGGAACAGACGCTACGACCTTACCAATACATGCCTATACAGCTACACAAAACTGCCGCTCGTCACCCGAGACTTTAGTTATGAAATCTGTTGAGCCTAGTAATCTCACCAGCTACAGTGCTCTTCCTGGAATACAGCTATGATATAGTGCTATTATATATTGCTATTTATTGCTGTTTGTATACCTACCTGGACACTGTATACCTACCTGGATGTTTGACACCTAGCTTGTGGATTAAGATGTTCCGAATCTTGATAGTGAAACTGCAAAACCGTTTTGTATAAACACAAAAGACTGCGTAAGCGGTATCTTGCTCTGTCCGTGGATAGCGGAATGCATTATAGAACTATTGTGGTTGTAGTAGAGTCTTAATTCGTTTTAAGAGAGAATATAAATGACGTACGACGAATAAAAATAACATAAGTTAGTTATGTATACCTAGGTATTGAAGTCGATGAGTCTATTAACTGTTTACATATTTATAAAGGTGTGTAGTATGCATTCAAAATAGAAATATCTTTTCCTGCTTGCCATTCTCTAATAGAAATATCTTTTCCTGCTTGCCCATCCTTAATCAGCTGATCCAAGAAAATGGTTACAATGGTTAAAATGTACAGCTAATTAAAATGGACAGTAGCAGTTATATGTCTAACTGGTCCTAGTGTAATAATATCCAATCACAACGGATGACCATTGCACTGCCCAGTTGTGCTGCGCATAGGCCTGCGCCGGCGCTCATTCGTAAACGTCCTCTCGGATTTATCAAATTAAACCATTGGCGAGCATAACGTACCTGGTGAAAGTAGCGCACTAATTTTGATGAGATTCGCTCCAAATATTTTGATGGAAATCATATTATTTAGAATATTTTAGACGTAATTTATTCCGAACTTCTTTGTTTTGGTTGACTGATAACATCTGCATTAAAAAATACTTTTAATTTGATCTTGAACACCAGACTCACTGAACAAATGTGTTAATATTACGTTCTAAATTGAATGAATCAAAATATTTAAATTTCTTTTTAGTTATCTTCTGAGAAGGAATGAGTTATTAATGATACGTTTTACTATGAGAGATAACTTGATGAAATCGAAAGTAAAAATTTGTTGAAAACTTCCGAAATGTTGAAAGTTGTGGAATTAATATGCTCTCCCGAACAAAATTTTTCTAGAGATATGTATTTAACATACGTTTATTTCAGTTTAGAGTGAACATGCATCATATGCGTAAATCCGGTTCATCCTGGACCCCGTCTTCCCTTACCATCACTAGATTATGGTCAAGCTCAAAAATACTAAAAGAGATATTTAAAAAATAAACTAAGTCCTGTTCCAAAATAATATCTCTGACATTTACTTTTTTTAATTAACTGGACAATAAAGAAAGAAAAACTTACTGATACTATTATTAATACATCATTAAGTATGGAGAAACATTCCCAAAGGACGCTTCAAAAAAATACGCCCTCAAAATGTTATCGTCTGATTCTAATAATAGTTGTGTAACGCTATGTGAGTGGGGAAAGGTCAGGGAGGGTTAAGCAGTTTAGTTCCCACGACATGTCGTGTCAGGAAGCCGTACAAAAAATCCCTAGTCGTGTTCTACGGCACTTATTCTAATTCTTCAACTGTGACGTATACAATCTTTATAGATAATCAATATGCTATAAAACCAACTTGTATCATTCATTTGTAACCTTCAATATACGAAACTATCGCAGTAATTCGTACATAGAGCCTACCAATTTTTTCGGGGAGTTTTAAACGGTGTTATTAACAACTTTCCTAAACAGAATTCTGTATTTTTATAAAACAAAAATCCAGATGTTAGATCATTATCAGGACGTCACTTCTCCAATACACCCAAAAAAGTTGTATTAACGTTACTTCTTACTAAGTAGTCTGTTGTATTGTCTTACGGATACGCCTTGTTCGTTAAAGTTATTTTTAGTCTTGCGTCCAAAATATGACAATAAAAGATAGTAAAACGCTGTTTGAAAATAATTTACTGCTGTCAACATAATAATACTAGTACAGAGATGGTGTAAGAGTGAGGGAGAGGCATTTGCCCAGCAGTGGAACATACTAACTGGCTAAAAAAAAGCATAAGAATATGCTTGCAGAGAAACTTTACAAGGAATGTTGTTGTTGTTGTTGACGGACCCGTTGGTCTAGTGGTTAGACACCCTGGCTGCTAACCGATGGGTCGTGGGTTCGATTCCCACCAAGTGTCTGGGTGTTATTTATCTATCTAAGTATGTATTTACAAAAAAAAAAGTATATAAGTATTAGTATCAGTTGTCTGGTTTCCATAGTACAGGCTCTGCCTAGTTTGGGATTGGATGACCGTGTGTGGTATGTCCCAAGATATTATTATTATTCCATTTATTTTCAATTTAACAACATTACTTACATTTTTAAATATATATTATAAAAAAAAAAAAATACATTTAAAAATATAAAAAACGGCTCCCAACCGGCTGCGGGAACAGGGTCCTAGCAGACGGTGGTCAAGGCTCCAGAGAGAGGAACCTCCTAACAATGCGTGCCGTCTCCAGGAGCACTGCCTTCTGCATTTGGCCCTTGATCCAGCCGCCCAACGTGAGCCTCTTGAGGTGTTTATCGAGGCTCTTGGCCATTAGGCCATGGGCGGAAACGACTATGGGTACAATGATTGCCCTATCAATGTCCCACATGTCGACAACCTCGTGTGCAAGATCAAGATATTTACATTCTTTATCTTTCTCCGCTTTCACGAGGTTCTCATCATGAGGGACAGTGACGTCTACAATCATTGCACGACGCTCGTTGCGATCTATCAGCACAATATCAGGCTTATTGGCAACAATAGTCCTGTCTGTGATGATAGATCGATCCCAGTATAACGTGATATGGCCATCCTCCAGAACTGGTTCCGGTACATACCTGTAGTACGGTACCTCTGACATCACAAGGCGGTATTTCAAAGCAAGTTGCTGGTGGATTATCCTGGCTACTTGGTTGTGTCTGTGCAAGTATTCACCATTTGCGAGACGCGAACAACCGGAAATAATATGCCTGAGGGATTCACCAGGGCGATGACATGCCCGACAAATGTCGATGGTGCCATCCCTCAGGATATATTTCCGGTAGTTGTTCGTCATCACAACTTCGTCCATAATTGCACAGACAAAACCTTCGGTTTCCCCAAAGAGGTCACCGAATCGTAGCCAGGCCACGGAAGCTGAGAAGTCTACATCGGGCCCATGAAGAGCCCGGTAGAACCTTCCGTGTAGCTCCTTACTTTGCCATACCGCCTCACGATTGCCAGTGGTGAGCACCACAGGCTTGCGCCAGTTCCCTTTGGCTAAGGATAGAGGGGTCAGTCCATTGTCGACAGCAACCACATCCGTATGCATCACTCCGCCGCAGTGAAGGAAGTATTCCCTGAGGTTACATATCTCACGGTTGTGCAGGGTCTTGGCATTTAAAAAGCCTCGGCCACCACATTTCCGTGGGATATACAACCTCATCACTGAAGAGCGAGGATGATGCATACGATATGTGGTTAACAGTGTACGAACTGTTCTATCCAGGGTGTCTAGTTCAGTCTGAGTCCACTTGAGTATGCCAAAGGAGTACATCAAGACTGGCATGACCCAACCGTTGTAGGCTCGCACCCTGTTTCCGCCTGACAAAAGACTTTTAAGTACTTTTCTCAGGCGGCCCAGGAAGCGTTCCCGCAACGACTGTTTCATGTCAGTCTCATTGATGCCCAACGCCTGTGACATACCCAAGTATTTGTAGGTTTCGGTTGCAGAGAGAGTCCTCAGGTCGGTAGTGTCTAAAAGCTGTACGCTTCTAGACTCAACCATCCTCCCCCGCTTTACATGCATAACTGCACATTTGTCCACACCAAACTCCATACTGATAGAATTACTGAAGGTTTCTGTGACCTTCAGTAAACCCATCAGTTGGAGCTCAGTGGGGGCAAACAGTTTCAAGTCATCCATGTAAAGCAGGTGAGATATGACCTGACCACCTCTCCGCAACCGACAGCCTAACCCTGAACCCCTTAAGAGAGTGCTTAAAGGGTTCAGGGCTAGACAAAACCACAAGGGACTTAGACTATCACCCTGGAAGATACCCCTTTCTATCCTTATCGGATCACCGTTCCCAAGGATCTGTCGAGATCATGGATAGAGAAGGACTGTTCTCCACTGCCTCATACACGATGCCAGGAAGGTACGTAGAGTTGGATTTACTTTATACAACTCTAGCACCCTCATGAGCCATGTATGAGGCACAGAGTCATAGGCCTTCTTATAATCTATCCAGCACGTCGACAGATCCTTCCGGTTCCGGCGAGCCTGCTGGCAGATGGCCATATCAATGAGGAGTAGCTCCTTAGTACCACGGGCCCCACTCCTACATCCATTCTGAGATGCAGACATTATCGAGTTGTCCTCAACATGTCTGTAGATTTTTGCTCTCAGAATGGATGTAAGAGTTTTATAAACTGTAGGCAGACATGTGATCGGCCTATAGTTTTTTGGGTCCGTGGTACTACTGGTCTTGTGGAGCAGGTGGGTTATTCCCATAGTCATAAATTCCGGCAGCGACCCAGATTCCAAGGCTGATTGAAACAAAGATGCCAAGCAAATATGCGAGCTACGTATCCATTTGAGCCAGAAATTATGCAGCCCGTCTGGTCCTGGTGCCTTCCAATTAGGCATAGGACGGACTGCATCTGCTACATCTTGGGGCCTGATGGTAATGGCCCCCATTTCTGGCAATGGCTCACATATTTGCTCAACATCCCTCATCCAATCACCCTCGGAATGAGTGACGGGCACCGACCAGATGTTGCGCCAGAAGGTGGTCATGGCGCTATCATCCGGCCGCCGCCCGTCACCCTCAATTTGACTAGATCGCTCCCAGGATCTATAAACCCACCTTTGGTCTCTTTGGAACATATTGTTCTGGGAATATCGGTCCACACGCGCCTTATACCTGCGTATCCGATTCGCCCATGCACAAACTTTCTGCTTCAGAAAGTCGATGCGCTCTGTGACACGTGAAAGATATTCCCGGAGATCGATGCCGGTCCCCGAGAATGCTCGCCTCACAAAGCGCATCACTCTAGGGCGCGTATTGCCCTCCCTGAAGCAGTTGAGCTTGCCTATGAGTACCCTAGCCTCGCCAATGCGACACTCTATCCTGAACTGCCAAGCCGGTACAGCAGGTCTCGGTCGCGTAGCTGCGTCAGTGCTAGGAAACTTGACGCGAGCTACGCGACATGCCGTCATGGCCGCGCAGTACAGGAGAGAATGTGCATCAGCAAGGTCTTCACTACTGTCAAAGTAACTTGACAATAGTGAATCTAGGGCACACACTAGCGCTCTATTTCGTTTGTGCATAGGCAAACGGGGCAAGCGAGGTCTAAGGTTTAGCGGCATGGTCCGATACTCCCGAACAACATCCTCCAAAGTACTCCTCAACTGGGTATTTAAGTTGGTACTTACGTCGGTAGTCATGTCGTCCCTATCATCGTCACTATTAGTTGCGGGCCGTGGCGCGGGCACGATGTTAACCGCTGGGGCCACAGCTTGCGACGATGATATACAGGGGGCGACACGGCTACCTTGCACCTCCGAGCGTAGCCGATCAAGCACAGCGTCATCCAACATGTGACCACGTTGGATAGCGCGCACTTGATCAGACAGTCGTTGCGCCGAGACGTTGACAGCTGGCTCAAGCGCCTGAAACAGAGACAGCATCCGGAGACGATACGCAGTGAGGTTAGTTCCTCTCTCTGTAGCCTCGTAGTAGGCGCGCATGACATTTTCATTAATTGATGACGTCCATCGCATGCGCCGCACTACACCACCGGGGGCGAGGACCCTGTTCGGAGCCGGTTGCTCCAAAGATCCTAAAACCCGCGGCGGCCGGCCTCTCCGACGACGTACTGGTGGTGGCGACGTCGGCGGGGAGAAGTATTCGTCGCTCCCGCTCGACGCAACTGCAGCCAGCGAGCCATCTGTGCTGGGGCCCAACGGCTGCGAGGCGGAGCGGGGTGACGAATCCGGGGGTCTTGGGTGTGCTCTATTCCTTGTCAACATATGTAATTTGTTTTCTTCAAGTCCCAATATATATGATTACTTAATCTGTATGAAAGTGCGGCTGTCATGTTGCTTTTCCAAAAATTTGATGTGATGACAAAATTCGATCGATTCTCAGCATGAATGTTTATTTTTGATGAACTTGTTTATTGCTGGTGATTTCTAGTAAATTTAAATTATATTATACTGCTAAATTGATAAAAATGTAAAAGTATATATTAGAGAGAAAAAAATTTGCGTCTGACATTGATGACAGGTTTTTTTTTTTTTTTTTTTTTTTTTTTTATTATTATTATTATTATTAATGTTTAATTTCTTAATGCGTAATATATTATTACGGAGACTAATCGGTACACGTGATATAGATTAATCACTAATCTGATTCTTTATTTCGTCTCTATCTCCACTAATTATTATTTTACGCTTGATATGAGACGATCGGAGAATTGAAGTAGTGGTCGCTGGGGTACTTCGACAGGAAGGTGTGTTGCGGAACGACGCCTACGGTTAAAACGGGGTGCATTGTGAATAGGTTTAGTTCTCTTTATTGTTAAAAAAACGTTGTTATATAAGTAGTTTTACTAGCTATTTTTTATGGAACTAATCCTGATATTTATTTCGGCCACCTGTGAAGACGTGGAGAGTAATATGTTTGTTACCTTTTTAATTACCTAAGTGCTTAAAACAATAACCTTATTATAAATCAACAATCAACTCCATTGGTATCTTCTTCTTCTTCTTATAGTGTCATCTTCATTACCGAAGGTTGGCGATCATTGTGCCAATTTGACCCTTTGACACAGCTGCTCTAAAAAGTAGACATGTGCTTTTGCCAAATCATTGTCGAAGATTTTTTAACCAATATATTCTCAGTCTTCCTGACTTGTGAGCTTCCTGAATATTTCCTTGGACACTTAGTTGAAGTAGCTCATATTTTGGCCATATTGTAGCCAAACTATTCTTGACAGTAATGAGAATCATCACTTTTATTCCTATACGTTCTAACACGGTTGCAAACTTTGGCATTTGTATCTAAAAGCGACTAATTTAAAAAAGTGATATGTCCGGAAGCGCCCTATAATATGACATAACTAACCAATACACATATACGTAATACTGCATGATTCATCCATTTTTTGGAGTAAACCTTAAATTCTAAAACTAATTGCCGACAAAGACCAGTTTCAAAGTATTTCTGTCCAAATTTTCTTTTATTTTTTCCTGCTGTTGTTCTGCAGATTACAGCTTCTCAGTATATTCTCTCAGCACTCGCACTTTGCCAAAGTAATTTCTATTCAAATATATCGTGATAATTTTTATTTTAGGCATAATTTTTTATGAAAATAGTTCCTCCCTTTTTCTTCAGAATATCACTTTAACTGAAGATGTATCGTCACAGCCTTGTTTCCCTACCATTTCAAATATTGCCTAATATATAAATATGTATTATGTAATGTATTATATCATTATAAAGTATTGTCGGGCCTGTTGGTCTAGTGGTTAGACACCCTGGCTGCTACCTGATAGGTCGTGGGTTCGATTCCCGCCAAGAGTCTGGGTCTTATTTATCTATTTAAGTATGTACCTATTAGCAAAAAAAAAGTATATAAGTATTAGTATCAGTTGTCTGGTTTCCATAGTACAGGCTCTGCCTAGTTTGGGATCAGATGACCGTGTGTAAAATTGTCCCAGAATATTATTATTATTGTCCGATGTAACATAGCACACTTTTCTTTTTTTTCCTATAGAAACTATAATTGGTAATGACACTTCGCTCTTCTCAGAACAATATGCGCTTTCCAATCTCTCATAAAAAAATGTCAAAACAATCGGCGCGCACGCAGTTGTACCTGTGCACGCTGCTTTCTCGATGTGATTCAGTATTTCTTATCACCCATTGTTGCCACTCTTACGTTCCAAATGATTTACCATAAGATTACCACTACCGTAATGCTGTCTCACTTCCACTGCACGGCATGGGTAAAGAGTGATAGAGACCGCCTACCTTTGGCTCGGATTAAATGTATCCGGTACGAATTGTTCAATTTGACCTGGTTCAACGGATTTGAGCATCTATCAAACAGCTCTCATTTCACCACAATTACAGCTGATTGCAGTAATATTTGCAAAAACTATTTTATAAAAAATAAAAACCGACTTCAAAGTAAAGTATCTAAAAATCATAAAATAACGAAAATATATTGAAGTCGGTGCTAGCTAATCATGTTAACTAACACTATCACCAGCTGACACCGATTTCAATATATTTTCGTTATTTTATGATTTTTAGATACTTTACTTTGAAGTCGGTTTTTATTTTTTATAAAATAGTTTATTTAACACTTTTTAGTGACTTATTTTACCAAGATACGTATCAGCACTATCACGCAACTCGAACGTCTACGTTACAGTAACTTACTGAAAACATAAAAAGTTTATATCTCTTAAACTACTAACCCGATTTTGATGAAACTTGTACTCTACCCTAAGTTGAACAATACTCTAACTATTGCAAAAAGAATTTTCGAAATCGGACTTGTAGTTTCTGAGAAATCGGCGGACAAACCTACATACATACATACATACATACATACACTCATAAAATTTGGTAAATTTGTTCAGAAGCCCACATAGACTAACATATATTAATATTACGCATTTTTATCAATATTACAAACATACGCGTCGAATAGAGAACCTTCTTTTTGAAGCCGGTTAAAAATAAACTACGAAGTTTCTGTAATTTAGTACGTTAGCATTACTAAGAGACCACGTATTAAATTCTATTTTTTCAGGAGCATTCTATGTGTAAAAACAATACAATATAAAACCTTTAAGAATATAATAGTACAATGTATTTCATAGTTGGGACGCGATGATGTCTCATAATACAATACCATTTAAGTAGGTCCCTAAAAACTGTTATCATTGAAAAGTATAACCTCCGAAAGGCAAATGATTTAACGACAGAAAACACAAAGAACGCAGCTTAGCATCATCGAATTTGCTTCATTATCTACCGTAATACTCGTATGTTCAGTTATAAACTATTCTTCGTCATTATCTCATAACGAGCAATACCATCACTCAGAACATTAACCAGAATGTTGTGGTTGCCGACGATAATAAAAAACAAAGCATGTGACAAATGAACCTCCTCTCAGATCAGATATACTGAGTTAATTAAAAAATACAAATTTTAAAAAAAAGGATTCAGAGGTGAATTAAATTCTGATTAGTTGGCTATAAATGGCAATATTTCGAGGGTGGTTGTAAAATATATCGGTACATAAACAGTGGTATGGACTTCTGCAACCTTGATACATATAATCTATTAAAAAGAGCAAAAAATGGAATATCTATATTGATGATGTGATTTATGGCTTCATCTAGTGGGGAGGGAGGAGGAAGACCACAAACCACCTGCTTAACGGCTGTCCATAGGGACATGAGGAGGCCAGGGTTGACGGAGGAAGACGCTAACCAGCGACAAAAATGGCACCAAATGATTGGCAAAGCCAACCCCGTGTAGAGGGAGAGAGTGGGGAAGAAGAACATTAAGAAAGACATTAAATTGAAAAAAATATGAGTTATTAAAAGTGGTAAAGAAAAGTGGTAAACAAACGTGGTGCACTCACGGGACATTTTGGTACCAATAAGCACCTTCATAGAATGAGGGTAAATTCTACTGATACTTGCAGATTTTGTAAAGGTGAAAAAGAGTCAATGCGACACATATTGTCTGGCTGTGACGCTCATGCGAGACGTAGGTTGGGTCATCTGGGAGTAGCTTATCCTACACCAGTTGATTATGTACAGCTCCAAGCTGGCACAATCGTTGCGTACCTCAGGGAACTCTTCGACACGCCAGAAACAGAGTAAGGGCTAGGGCATGCACAATGGATCCAACTGGGTCGAAGTGCGTTTCGGTGGTTACCGGGCCCGATTTATTGCCACCAACAATAGAATAGACGAAAAGTGGTAAAACAAGCCCGTTCAATACGATCTACAGAAGTTAACCCTAAGTGGTAACTAGTTTGGTTAAATTAACCCTAATGATACATATTTTGTTAGAGGTATCAGGTCACAAACCATTACGACCGTAATCACAGTCCGATAGTTAAACTACAGAACTTGAAGTTAGCATAGTGGTTTTAGAATTGTTCCTATAACTTTGCAGACTGTGTGTATATACTTAAATTGCTGAACATCCTATATACACTGGCAATAAGAGGTGTATCTCGTCCACATCCTACGTTACAAAGCTATTACAAAGATTACACAAACAAGAACGCATAGCGTTTAATATTACCGATAAACAGATGAAATTGAGCCGGTGATCGATGTCACCGCTGCATCCGCCCACATCCGCTGACAGTTGGTGTCTAATTACTGTAAATAATCGTCAATACCAATTTTAATCACGCGACAGTATTGGTATTGCTCAGTGCACCATATGGCTCTATATCTCCATTTAAAAATCGCACGCCCTATAAAAAACCGTCATATCACAACATTATTAGGTTTTTAGATAATACCATACTTCACCGCAGTTTTGATTGGTTTATTATAAAAAAACGCCATAACTACAACTTTACGAGTCCCTGAAGGTAATAAAAGTGATTGTTTTTAGGAAACGTAAAATTGTCTTAAGGAACAAAAACTTAAAATGCGTATACCTCAAAACTTCATCTTCTGTGTTACGTACGACAGTTTTTAGAGGACATGGGAAATATATTTTCTAAGTCTATTTTTAATAGAATTCATAGAAAATCATACATAATTACACAACGAAAAAGCTTCAATCGACTTGGTTTTGAGCTATTAAAAGTTAGACTGGTTCAAATTGGAGTTATCGCATGGGATTGTCTTGTATCGGCTTATCGATTGACCACGCGATAAAATCAAGGCTGAAGAGACGGCGGGATGCCTGATAGCAGCTCTCTTCGTATGTATCGTTACGATTCAACACAAGTTTTATTAAGGTTTTTATCCTGTACTAGCGGCCCATCCCGGCTTCGCACGGGTGGTAAAAAAATTCTTTAGATAAGGATTAATGCTGTATTGCTTAAAATCGCTTCGTGAATAAGACATTATTTCTCATAAAAAGTAAAGGAGAAAAAATGGTTATTGTGGGTTATCCCTAAGAGATAACCATATATCATCGCGGACTTTTTTGTAGACCTTGTTAAGGTACCTATACAATACTGTAGTAAATTATTTTGATCGAACTCGTAGTGTTCAGCCAGCGTTTGCAATGTAAGCTCAAAAAACACATCACATTAGAAACCTCTAAAATTATCAGTGTTTCTCTACGCATGCATGTATTATACATATAAACCTTCCTCTTGAATCACTATCTATTAAGAAACATAGATATTTCATCTGCAGAAACAGTATTAATTATAACACGCTTACCTAAGTAAAATGGAATTTGTATCTCTTCTTAAGGTTGCCTGGAAGAGATCGTCTTGTTGTTTTCCCTTAGTCACTCTTACGGACACCCAATGGTAGGAGATGGGAGGGTGCTATTCTTACCTGGACACCCCACGGGGAAAAGCAAAGCGCAATAGCAATGCCTTATTGACACGAACTCAATACACAAGACGATAACAAAGAGCCGAAAGAAGATGATTGCTGGTCCGATCCATCTGACAAGTTCTACATACAGCATAAAAATTTTGTTTCTCTAATGACATTGAACGAGTCTTGGAATTTATTTAGAGTTCCTTCGTACTTGCTTTGAAAATTCGTTTTCGGGCGGGGCGTACTTATCTAACGACCCCGCAAAAGGTGAACGAATTATCAAAGCAAGTTAGACCACAAACACGACTAAAGTTTGCGTGGTTATGTAAAGGTGTATGGTTTCCGCGAAACAATAGTGAACGAACGAAAAACGGCTTCAAAGTATTCCAGACGAGCAGCAGTTGCGGCTTTTGAAACAATGATGTTTTCTCAGGTGCGGTAACTCGCTTATAACATATTTACAACATTTAAATTGAAAAAAAAAAACATATGCCAATTAACCAAAACGAATTTGTTACAAAAGTAGTGAGTTCTAAAAGTTACCTAAAGTTCAAAATACCATTTAAAAAAAACGCTGCAATGTTTGTTAAGGTTGCTAGGTAACCATAGTGTTTGGAAGATGGTTCTTATAATTTTGACTTTGAATATACAAGAGAATTGTTACAGCATGCTTTACTTTTATTTATACTTTAATAATGTTTACGCTTTTTTTTTATACAACCAAGGTGGCAAGCAAGCGTGTGGCCCGCCTGATGGTAAGCAGTCACCGCAGCCTATAGACGTTAGCAATACTAGAAGAATCACTAGCGCGTTGCCGACCCTTAAGACATTAGATATTAAGTCTTTGTGTCCAGTAATTTCACCAGCTACAGTGCCCTTCACGCCGGAACACAGCAATGCTTTCACACAGCTGCTTGGCGGCAGAATATCTGACACTGCGGTGGTACCTACCTGGACGGTTCCTTGCACAAGGAACCTACCACCTAGTAAAAGACTAAATTATGTTCGAAGATTTTAAGACTCTACAAATTCTGATAGTTACCATAGAATACTGCAAAACCCCTTCGGGATATCATTATCATGGTTAATTTATTATGTATTATGTCAAAGAGCGCTATTGATACATAATGTCGGGACACTGTTGTCCATGGTTATATTTGCGGGAATATCTATACTTATAATAAAACTGTAACAGGTCCATTTCTGTACATTGAAGATATTTTGAAAATTATATTTGGAGGGCATTCTATAACTGATACTGAGGCCGAAAATGTATTTTTTTTAATTTTTGTCTGTCTGTCTGTCTGTCTGTATCACGGCTGAGCATCACGCCGAAACTACTCAATGGATTCAAATGAAACTTGGCATGATTTGAGATCTTACTACGAGGTAGGACATAGGATACTTTTTAACCCGTAATCTAGCACGGTTCTTTTGGGAGAGGGGATTAAAGTCAAAATGGGTACTTGGTTATACGCTTGGTCCGATTTTATCAATTTTTCTTTATAATATAACAAATATTAGTAAGGTTACACTCATAGAGAGTTGTTATCAAGGTTTTATAATCGATCGGGTTAAGCAACGTTACGTAAGGCATTAAATAGATGGGTGACCGTTTAACGCCATTTGAACTAAACGGGTCCGTGCTTCGGAGAGCAAGTAAAAAGTGGGTCCCAGTTTTTAACCGACTATAAAAAAGGAGGTTATGTATTCGATGCGAATGTCTATTATTAAAAGTTTAGTTAATGTAAAAATAGCGCAGGCGGAGCTGCGTGGGTCAGCTAGTGTATAATATAATCTTTAATACCGTAATGTAAATATGCTATCGATCATGCATTTAAGTTACACAAATATGAATGTATGTGCAAATACGAAGATGAGACGAACATATTTGCATCTTTCGTTAGGCCTGATTATTTGTGATTTTACCATTATCCAAAGACCTTCTTATATCATCATTACATAGTATAAAACAAAGTCGCTTCCCACTGGCTGTCTGTCCTTATGTATGCTTAGATCTTTGAAACTACGAAACGGATTTTGATGCGGTTTTTCTTAATAGATAGAGTGATTGAGCGTATAATACATGCATAATATAGTAGAGAAACACTGATAATTTTAGAGGTTTCTAATGTGATGTGTTTTTTTGAGCTTACATTGCAAACGCTGGCTGAACCCTACGAGTTAGAACATAATGATGACAAAACAGAACTTGTATCAAATAAAATTTTGTAATTGCATTTATTAGTCTTTTGTTTAAAAAATACTTTTAAGCTGAATCACGCAAATGTCATTTAGATTTCTGGGTAAATGCCCGATGGACTGTTGAACATGTAATTTGAAACCATATGAATCATATGCAATGTGGCGTACATTGTTGTTGTTCTGCCTTCATAAACAATTTACGTAAAAAAATACTGCACAGTTTACTTAAAATAATAGCCAATAGAAAGACGCTGCTTCCCGTCCCTCTTGTTTTCCCTTAGTCGCCTCTTACGAACACCCAACGGGAGGAAATGGATATCTATATATGTATTTGGTTGTAATAAGTACAAGATTCGAAAATTATATCAAGTTAATTTATATTTTTGATGATTGATACAAAACAATGCAAAACCAGCCAGCCAGTCAATTTGCCATAGTAATTTGAGTTCATTTTTTATCATGTATTAGGTCATCATCATCATCATCATCACCAGCAGGAAGACGTCCACTGCTGAACAAAGGCTTCCCCCTTAGACCACCACAATGAACGACAATTTGCTGTTTGCATCCACCGGTTGCCTGCGACGCGAACAATGTCGTCGGTCAACCTAGTGGGAGGCCTGCCTAAGCTGCGTCTTCCGGTTCGTGGTCGCCACTCGAGAACCTTTCTTCCCCAACGGTTATCAGTTCTTCGAGCGATGTGGCCTGCCCACTGCCAATTCAACTTGCATATTCTACGAGCTATGTCGGTGACCTTGGTTCTTCGGCGAATCTCCTCATTCCGGATTCTGTCGCGCAAAGAAACTCCGAGCATAGCTCTCTCCATAGCTCGTTGTGTGACTCTGAGCTTCTCCAAAAGGCCAGCTGTTAAAGACCACGTCTCAGTACCATATGTCATCACTGGTACCACACACTGGTTAAAAACCTTTGTCTTCAGGCACTGCGGAATTTCTGATGAGAAGATGTCACGTAATTTCCCGAACGCTGCCCATCCAAGTTGGATTCTTTGGGCGACCACTTTGTCGAAGTTGGACCGACCTAACTGGATAGTTTGTCCTAGGTATACGTAATGGTCAACAACTTCGACTGTATCGTCCTGTAGTAGGTACCTGCATAAAAAAAGAAAACTTAATGTGTGTGTGACTTAAGTAGTTTGATTTCAAACTTAATGAGGTTCAAAGATGTTCAAAATAAGCATATCCAGAAGATCACCGTAACAGACGATCATAAAAAGTATATTAGTCAATATTCAATGTTAAAACGATGTTCCAGCCGTAATTATACAAATAAATGACTTAATACGTTTACATAAGAGTTTTTATGAGTTCTTTGCCCAAAGAGAAGTGTTAGAATATGTTGTTAATATTTAAAACAGACATTGTATACAGAGTGTTTAAAAACACGTATCCGATCCATGAGGGTAGGTGTTATTACGTGTACCAATACAAATACATGTACCTAAGTAACTCATTTGTTAAATATCTCATATATGTTTTCCTAAATTGATCCAGAAAAACGAATCCGATCTTGTAGTTAGTCAAATTAGTTTTTTTTAGATATTCAACAAATGAGTTAGGTAGTTATTTGTATTGATACACTGAATAAGGCCCTCACGGATCGGACACATGTTTTTTAACACTCTGTATGGCATTCACCCGTACCTATGGTATCACCCGTGCGGAGTCCGAGTAAGAATCCCCCATCTCCTTCCGTTGGGTGTCCGTAAGAGCCGACTAAGGGAATACAAGAAGACGGGCAGCAGCGTCTTTCTATTGGATTACTTAATCAATCAATCAATCAATCAATCAATCATTTATTTATTTGTAAACATAGGTACACATAGATGTTATAGATAATTACAAGTCCGCTATGTTTGCCAACGAATGGCGTACAAAAATTGGAATACATGAATAATAATTTTATAACTAGGATTTCGAGTAATTACAACTAGGTACTGCAACAGTTTGTCATGATCACATTAACATTTTATCAGCAAGCATTGGTAACAAACAGGTACTCACTTAATAACCTTAGTAATATATTATGTACTACTATGATTCTGGTCATCATTAATAAGTCGGATTTAGTCATTTCTGTCTATCATTGGTAAATTCTGTAATAGAGTAATAACTCTTGTCTATTAAAAATTTGAACAAAGATTTCTTAAATGTTACTAGGCATTCCATATTCCTTATATTAACTGGTATATTGTTATATATTTTAGCTGCCATACCAAGAACACTTTTACCAAATAGAGCTGTGTTATGGGGAGTAACACTGATAGTATTCTGATGACGTCGTGAACGCAATGTTTTAAATAAATGAAAATTACACTTAACAAAAACTCCCATTTCGTAAATATACATAGATGGTAGAGTGAGCAGGTTTAGTTTTTTAAATAGGGATTTGCAACTATCAGTCGAATGTAACCTGCATATGGCTCTAATACATTTTTTTTGAGCTTTAAAGGGAAAGTCTCTGTCAGTTGAATTACCCCAGTAGATAATCCCGTATCTAATATTAGAAGCAACATAAGCATTGTAAGCTATTAATACGGTTGAGCGATTCACTGTTTTTGATAATTTGTACAGGGCAAATGCGAATTGATTTATTTGCTTTGAAAGAGAATCTATGTGATTTTTCCATGTCAAATGTGTATCTAAGTAGAGGCCAAGAAATTTAGTATTGTCTGTTACATCAATGCGCGTTTCTTTATATTTAATAACCAAATTCGGTTGCATCTTTTTTTGATGAAATTTCATTAAAGTTGTTTTAGTAAGGTTTACTTTTAAGTTATTTACAGTGGTCCATTGAATTATATTTTTTATATCGTTATTTATTTCTTTCTCAATAAGGTGCATATCTTTACAAGAGTATAGAATGGTGCAGTCATCTGCAAACAAGACCATTTGGTGATTAGTCACTTTTGGCATATCATTTATGTAGAAGAAGAAGAAGAAAGAAGAAATAATATTTATTTGCTAGAAAAAACGACGTACACAATAAAACTATGGTAAAATGCATAATTAAATGTTCAGCCAGATTAATATTAAATATGTATGTACAGAGCGAAATTGTACGCCACAATTCCAGCAAATGAGGTTAGCCACTCAGCTTATAGCTGAACCGGAAGCTGTGCTACCGGTCCAGCACTGGTTTTCAGTGCCAACCTCCGTGACACCTAGATGCCGTTCTGACCTGACTGTACAGTAAATATTTTCCAAAAAAAAAAAAAATACTATATATAAAACAAAACATTGAATAATTGATTATTACATGACTACATATCTAGACCCAATACATATACCGAACAGATAATATTATACAAAATTATAGGTTTGTACCTGATATACTTAGAGTACCTATATTTATTTATATATATCATATTTTAATTATTACTGAGGCATGAGTACTTTACCCAGGATGGAGTTTACCTGACGGTGCCTACTACATAAAGATATTACATAACTTAGACTTTCATTTTATCTAAATCTTATACATATTTATTTACAAAATGTAACAAGTGTTACAATGGTCCATCTAGATGACTTGTTGTGACAAAAAGGTGCTTCAAGCACAAAGGATTACAGTAAACGACATGAACTGACATGCTTCCTAATCATGGGCATAATCTGCGGGTATATAAGTATAAAAGGTATTACGTCATTTAAGAATAAATCTGATGTAATAAATTAAATAGTTAGAATAATAATAAATAGTTGGATAATTAATACTTAAAAAAAAGAAAATAATAATAAAACCACCACCTTGTTTAAAAACTAATGTGTTAATAACTTGTAAAATTAAGTAGTAGAAGCATCCTACCAGTATATAATGCTTAATTACTTCGTGCCTATAAAATATACTACGGACAAAATACCTAATACCTAATAAATATTTTACATATAAGTGGGATCATTTTTCTGGTTCTGTATTAAATGTTTTTTGAGCGAATTCTTAAATGTCTTTAGTGTTTTAAGGTCTCTAATAGGTGGAGGAATGTCATTCCAACAGTGGGTTGCAGCATGCTTGAAACAACCTGCGAAAGCAGCAGTTCTGTGCCTAAAGTTCACCAGTGGATTTGTGACAGACCTGATTGCATATTCTTGTGACCTGCTTTGTCTCCATTTTAATTTGCTATATAAGTATTCTGGTTTATGTGTAGCTATCACCCCAAACAAGAGACTAGATAGGTGCAGTTTCCTCCTGGCTGCCATTTTCAAAATATTGTTATCATTTAAGTACGGGGTAATGTGACTTCTTCTTGGAATGTTTAAACAAAATCGGGCACATGCATTTTGTATACGCTGTATTAATTTTTCTGTTCTCTTCAGTAAGCATGGTCCATAAACTATATCACAGTAATTAAGCCTTGATAAGACTAAACTCTCAACTAGCTGTTTTCTTATGTCAACATCAATGTATTCCCGTATAGAGTATAGTATCTTAAGTCTATAGAAACAGTTTCTAGCAACCTTATTTACGTGAGTTTCAAAACGAAGTTCTGAATCAATCGTAAGGCCCAAGCTGCATGCCACTTTTACCATATCTATGTCTTTATCTTGTATTTTTACTGAAGGGTTTTTTTCCATTATGGTCTTTACTTGTTGACGGCTTCCAACTACAATAAATTTAGACTTCGATGGATTCAGAACCAACGAATTTTGTTGAGACCATGTTACAATTCTTTGGAGGTCATCGTTAATATTGTTAACAGCATTGCAAGTATCCTTTGGATTAAATGACGTATATAACTGAATGTCATCTGCATATATGTGATACTTACAATGCTGAATACAATTAGTAATATCAGCACTGTACAATATAAATAAAAGTGGCCCCAATATAGATCCTTGTGGCACACCTCGTGTAAGATTTATTGCCTTTGATGATTTTGTTGTTCCGTCATTAGCCCGCACTTCTACCACTTGTTGCCTATTTGTGAGATAGCTATTAAATCATTTAATAGCATCTGTGCTGAAACCATAAAATGCCAACTTAGATAGAAGAAGTGTTGTATTTATGGCATCAAATGCACGTGAGTAGTCTAGTAATACCAGTATTGACCCCAGTCCTTGGTCACGAGCCTCAACCATATTTCCCAGAACATCACACAATGCTGTAGCCGTACCACGCCCTTTTCTAAACCCCGACTGTAACTCAGGTAATATATTATTTGCTTCCAAATACTGCATTACCTGCATGTATACCACCCGCTCCAAAACTTTTGATAGGCAGGGTAATATACTTATAGGTCGCAGATCCTTGTACTCGGCTGGATTGGCATTTTTAGGAATCGGACTAATTACCGCCTGACACCACAGTTCAGGGAATGTATTTGACGCTATTGACCTATTAATAATTTCCGTTATTACTTTTAGCGAACTAGGTAAAGTTAGATTTATCATATCAATATTTATTTTATCCACCCCTAAAGCATTGGACTTGAGCGTTTTTATTATTTTAAGCACTTGGTCTTGCGTTACTTCATGTAGACTAAAACTAGCTTGACCATGGCGATGGTATTCAAAGTACGTCAGTTGCTGAATTGTTACACTGTTTGTACCTGGTACTTCTAGGAATGCCTTGTTAATTGCATCCGGATCATTTAGGTGCATTGGGAGCATACGGTCGTCATGTGTTGTAAGAACTTTTGCTTTTAGATTTTTCCATAGTCGCTTAGAATCATTTTTATTAAAATTTATATGCTGCGTGAAAAAAGCTTTTTTCTCACTAAGTAAAGCTGTGGAAGCCTGATGTTTTAGCTCCAAGTAATAGTTTTTATGGATGTGAGACTTAGTACTGTGATACCTATATCTTGCTTCATCTCTTAGCTTGAACATAAGTTTAACATTATCTGTAATCCATGGTGTTTGATGCATTTTAAACAACATAGTTTTTACCGGCGCATGCATATCAAATAGCTGTAAAATGTGTGAGTTTAATATACTGACCATATCATTAACATCGGACTGTTCACAAATTGCGTCCCATGGAATCGATTCAAGATCACTATCAAAGAAATCTGTTAATATATCCTTCAATGGTCGGTATGTTACAAGTCTAGGTTTCGGTGTCTCCTTCTTTATTATTGTATCACACGTGATAAATGAATGGTGATTAAGCTCACTTATATGATTTACCTCCACTTTTTGGCATGCAATGTCTGTGCATATAACATCTATGAGGGACTGACTCTGCTCCGTGAAATGTGTAGGGGCTTGTACAACTTGCTGAAGATTCAAATGTGCTGTAAAGTCATTAATCTTTTTAGAATAATTAGCATTTACATCTAATAAGTTCACATTAAAATCCCCTAGTAAAATAATATTATCATATGGTGCCAGGGAAACGATGCTCTCAGTGACGCCATTAAGGAACGTGTCAAGATCAAACCAAGGGGGTCTATAGGCAGTTCCAATTAAAATAGTTTTTCCATTTAACTTGAGAGACATCCAAAGTTGTTCCACATTTAAATTTTCTGGATGTGTTTTAATTCTTGCATGAACACCACTTTTTATATAAAATCCAACGCCTCCTCCCCTTCCACCTCTGACAGATAATGGTCGTGGCACATGTCTTAGCTTATACCCTGGGACCACAGGTGCTCGGCCTTCCTCTCCAGGACGCAACCAGGTCTCATTTATTGCCATAATATCTACTGAGTATCTATTCATAGCTATTATAAACTCGTCGTGTTTGGTTCCGAGGGAGCCTGCATTTAGCAGACCAAATTTCAAGCTTTTATTTTTAATCATTTGTAAAGTGTAAATATTACCGTTTTATACAACTGAAATAAGCATTTAAAACTTTCATATTGAACATTATTCATTTTAGCCAATATATTAAAATATAATTTGTACATAGGACCAATATAAATAATTATACTGTAAATGGAATAGATTTTAGTATATGTGTAGTAAAATATGTAAACTACTTTCATTTTCAAAATTGCATAAACTGATATAGTAATCAAATATATGTTATAATTACACCTGTATTCTAAACCACTATGTATTATAATAATGTCTACTCTAGCATGAAGACTGATCGGCATCTGTAATTTTACATCTCGGCATATATTTACATAACTTAATCTTAATATAACTAAAAAACAACAACAAAACCAATGTGCATAGCAATGTTCATTAATTTGTTTCCGATATTGGGCCAATGATCTTAATAATGTCGCTTTCCAAACGGAGTCTATGCACCGGATCTCCTTGACTGCGCCGAGCAAGAATACGCCCACGCCTTGTCCAGATGAATTGCCACTTGTGGCGACGTCCCGCATCCCGTGCCATCCGAAATAATTGTCTATTGGTTTTGGTCAGGCGCTCGTTTATGTAAATACGGTTCGATTTTCCAGTGAGGCCTAAGTCGCTCGTACTAGTCGTGCGCCGGACCCTCGCACTGTGTAACAATTCATCTCGCAAGTCACGGCGAATTACGCGAACTATTATGGGTCGCGGTTGCTGCTCCGTTGCTCCTTCGGGGCTCATGGTATTAAGGTGACGTCCCCCAGACCTTTCAGCACTTACAACATCCCGCTCTTCCAATTTTACTCCGAGCTTCACAGGCACTAAGCCCACCAGGTGCATAGGGTTCTCCCCTTTTTCTTCCGGAATATTGCGCAGTTCGAGATCGTTAAGAAGGAGGTCCTGATCACGGTCATTTATATCTGCTCTAAGTTGAGCTATCAACTCATTGACACCTTCTGGTGCCTCTTTCTGAGTCGTGGATTGGTTTTCCAGTACTACGATTCGCGCTTCCAGTCCTTCTATGCGGTCATAGCAGGTCTTAACCTCGGCTTTCAACTCTCTAATTTCCTTACGGAAATCTAGGAAGTCGCGGTGCATCGCTCGTATCTCCTCCATTAAGTATGTACATGTTGAACAACAAGGGGCCAAGTATACTCCCCTGTGGAACCCCATAAGAAACTTTCTTAGGTCGAGACATGTATGTATTCGTCGTTTTAGAATCCGCACAAAGCCTATTAATGGAAGTTATTTGGGTACGGTTAGATAAATAGGATTTTATGATTTGTAATGCATTTCCTCTGACACCGTATCGCTCCAACTTATTCAGGAGTGTGCCATGATCTACATAGTCGAATGCTTTAGACATATCCATAAATAGTGCTACAACTGGAGTTTTTGTGTCAACACAGGTAATGATTTTATTTAATATTTCATATATTGCCATGTTTATGGATCGTCGTTTCCTAAATCCATATTGTTCCTTAGCTATGAGATTATATCTCTCAAAAAAAGCATAAAATGTATTATATAAAATCTTTTCTACTATTTTAGAAAATATTGGTATTAGTGCTATGGGTCTATAGTTATTTATTATATGTTTGTCTCCCTTTTTTTTATAGATAGGTTTTATTATTGTAGTTTTTAATTTACGTGGGAAGTGACCATGTTCGATGCAAAGATTAATAATGTAACTCATAACTGGCGCGATGGTACAAGACACCTGCTTAACTACTTTAGTAACAATGCTATCATATCCATGACTTTTTGTATTATTTAGAGATTGTATTATCGTAGCGATGTCAAGAGGTGTTGTAGGTGGGCTTACCACCCATACTGCGATTCCCAAGACGCCTGCCAAACGTGGGGATTATGGCAACCCCTCCCTTCTAAGGGGGAGGCCTTTAGTTCAGCAGTGGACATGTTTCGGCTGCTGATGATGATCATGGCATTAAGTACTTTATTATAGTCGATATTATAGTAGATGATATTCACTGCTCTAATTCAACAACTGCCGCACTCAGACTCTGGTAAAGAGTCATTCATTATCTCACCACTTATTATAGATTAGGTATTGAAATCTACACTAAGACTTAGCGACTAGATTCAATAACAGACTCACGGATGATGATGCCGTGATGATAAACCACGTTTATGATAAAGTATTTTGTAATGATTTTATAAACTTCGTAAACAACTAAGTATCAGCTTCTACCATAAAAAAAAACCATACAAGTAGAGATTTTTTTTCTATTCGGCGATGTTTTTCGTAAGGTAAGAATTATACGTCAAACGTCAGTTTTCATAGAGAAAAGGGTCTCAACTCAAATGATATTTAAAGTATCTTGTGTGGCCCAAATAATTTGATAGGATAAAATTGAAGCTTAAAACATCGGCCCGACAGAAAAAGTTCTCCTTACCTTTGACTTCGAGAGGTTTTGGCCAAACTCGTATGATACCTACCTAACAAAGCAAACGACAACTGCCTTAGAACACTAATTAAGTTATAATATTGCTGACCCGAATTTCATCGGATTGATGATATGGTTTTTCATTCGGATTAGCCCTTAAATGGTATTTTCTGACACAAATGATAAATGCATACTTACTTGTTCTTTGAAGAATTCTGTACATTGAAGATATTTTGAAAATTATTTTTGGAGGGCATTCTATAACCGATACTGAGGCCGAAAATGTATTTTTTTTTAATTTTTGTCTGTCTGTCTGTCTGTCTGTCTGTCTGTATCACGGCTGAGCATCACGCCGAAACTACTGAATGGATTCAAATGAAACTTGGCATGATTTGAGATCTTACTACGAGGTAGGACATAGGATACTTTTTATCCCGTAATCTAACACGGTTCTTTTAGGAGAGGGGATTAAAGACAAAATGGGTAGTTGGTTATACGCTTGGTCCGATTTTATCAATTGTTCTTTATAATACAATAAATATTAGTAAGGGAACACTCATTGTGGGTTGTTTTGTAATCGATCGGGTTAAGCAACGTTAGGTAAGGTCATTAAATAGATGGGTGACCGTTTAACGCCATTTGAACTAAACGGGTCCGTGCTTCGGAGAGCAAGTAAAAAGTGGGTCCCAGTTTTTAACCGACTATAAAAAAGGAGGTTATGTATTCGATGCGAATGTCTGTTATTAAAAGTTTAGTTAACGTAAAAATAGCGCAGGCGGAGCTGCGTGGGTCAGCTAGTTAGTTATAATTGTTTCCTTAAAGGAAATGTGATCGATGAATTAAATTGTGATAAAATAGCTATAAATGTTGATAAACTCTGTTCAATACTTCCGGTGCATGGGGCCACAGGTCAACATACTCTGAGAACATGTAGCGGCATTCCCTTCAAACGATACTATTAAATAGGTCAAATCAATGTATAGATAAAAATGACATCCCATCATTCATAAAAAAAATATTTAATAGAATCTTACGCAAGACCACATTTTGTATCTTAGGTGTGTGCCGTAAAGATTGATGTTTTTATCTTTTTCAAAGATTGCAAATCATGTGTGATGCGTTTTTATCTATTGAAATGTTGATATTATATAAATTGTATGCAATATCACGATAAAATAATAATATGTTATACACATTTAACAAATATATTCTTTTAAATTCTTGCTAAACATATTTTATAATCACGTGTTTTATAATTCACTTACAAAAATGTTATGAGTTATTATGACATAACATCCAAAAGTATGCAAATGAAAATAACTGGAAAGTTCACGAAGAAACAAATATAAAATAATGTATGTATGCTAACTAAGATAACGTTCAGTGATATATTTGTTCAGTGAGTTATGATATTCATAAAAATAAATATTTTATTGTTTTTAGCATTCCATATACCACATATAAGTAGGTACTTACAATTACTTTTTATAATTTTTATTCAAGACATTTTATTGTATACATGTACAAATAAATATATAAAAGTACCTTACCTTTAAAGTGCTGAAAAGAAAAAAGTTCACGGGCTCTTAGTAGTTAGTAGTTACAGTTGAAATGTTTATTAGCATTCCATCTGTCACATACGTACCTTACGATATATTACCTGTGCTATAAAAAACTTAGCGGGTTCATAATAGCTAAATAGGGTGCTCCATTTACTAACTCATCTATTTCGGGCCATATTAATTTGCTCCACGTGAAGATAATGGCGGTACCATATTTATAACGTGTCGTCCGTGTTCTGTGAATATTACGCAAGTTCCCATTAATTATTTATATATTATGTATTCATTTGATTGTGTAGTGTTTAGTGAATATCGGCATAATAAAGCAAAAAGAGTTAGATAAGTTATAGGCGATCCGAAAACGGCGGAAAAAGGTGAGCTAATTAACACAACTTGAATCAGTAGCACATCGTCACTTCGTTTTAATTTGATTGAATAATCGCATCAAAACAATCGAAAATACTAGTAAATTATTAAAATACACAAACAATTTTTTTTTTTAAATCAGTAAGTTAATCACATTTCAACGTTAGTAAAATTAATTCTGTGCCACTTGTAATCGCCGATTGCTTAGGTAGGTAGGTAACGCATCTATCACTAATAATTACTTTTTTTTAAACTGCCAAGGTGGTAAGCAAGCATGCGGCCCGCCTGATGCTGCCTGATGATGTAAGCAGTCACCGCAGCCTATAGACTGATCGGATGGTGTCCATTTCGTGACAATGTTTGGCCATCTCTGCAGCTCTATACGAGTGCCCAACCGATTCTCACTTCAGCTTTGCAGACTTCAAACCAACATCAACGTATACGAGTATGGATTTTATTTTTAGTGTGGTTAAACAAGGAGATCACGATGTGTGGTAGAGTACCGGCTGTAACATTGTTTGCCGACCACTTAGCGCCGCCTTGAGACATCACCCGGTCACAAGGCAATCGTATACACATGTATGTATAGTTTGCAGATACTATACAAGATATTGGATAGACGATGACATTTTAACAATAATTTTAAACCAACTTCAAAATATATTGAATTCGGCGCATAACATAGCGATGGCGGCTACTAACACAAGCACCAGCTGGCAACCACTTCAATTGTGACGATAGAGCTGAAAGGTGGATAAGGGAACCCTTGAATAGCTACTAGTAAACCCATCTAGTTTAGGCTCAATAAATCTTGTCTTAAGGAGTTCTTCACTTTGCCTAATCGGAATCATCAGGTTGATAGTGGACCTAAAAGATGGGTGATGGAATTTAACTGTAAATTCGACATATGTAATTTTAATAACTGTGTGGTGCCGGATTAGTATATCATCTCCCCATCTCCTCTCATTGGGTGTTGTAAGAGGCGACTAAGCGGGAACAGGAAGACGGGCAGCAGCGTCTTTCTTTTGGATTTATCTTCCACCTATACCTACTGCGATTCCCAAGCCGCCTGCCAAGCGTGGGGATTCTGGCAACCCCTCTGTTCTTAGGGGGAGGTCTTTGTTCAGCAGTGGACGTGGACGATTATGATGAATTTTTATAACCAATTTTAAAAATCGTTTAACGTGTGTAATCACAATGCTGTAAACTATTAATATACTGTGTATGTTACCTTGATCTTTGCAACGTAAACTGATGACGTGTCATGACGAGTCGTAACGCGCCAAATGATTGTTTTTTTTTTTTTTTTTTTTTAATTAGTTGACCCTAATGGGAAGGCAAAGGGATCTAGCCCCAAATGATTGTGTTCTATCTGTGGTTCATTGAATACGAAGAAGCTTATAGGTAAAAGTTGAGGCAACACTCTAAATATCTAAGTGAAGACGACCGTGGTCTTCTAAATACACACATAAGAAAGAGATAGCGATGTGTTGTCTGTATCTTATGTATGTATTCAGACAAAGAACGGTAAACCACAGTCGTCTTCACTTTGGAATTCAGAGTGTTGCCGTAACTTTTACCTATAAGCGTCTTGTTGAATACATCAGGATGTAGCCAGGGTTGCCCGGTGGCCAGGAAATTCTGCATTTTCTAGGAATTTTCCATCCGGTCCCGAAATTTTCAAATACCATGCTGTATCAATATTTGCTCTTAAAAATGATGATTATCATGGACACACGATGTATATTGTGCTTTAATGTAAAATAAGCAAAAATAATACTTTTTTGGACTTTTCCAGCAAAAAATTAAGAATTTATGTATATTTGAATGCGATTAAGAGTGAGGATACTGTTTTAGCCTGGCCTATTACTTATTAGCTTTTATTAATCCCGGATTTTTTTATCGATGGAGAACTACATACCTAAGCCTGAATGTGGCAACACTAGCTGTGACGCATGGAAAAATGAGATGTAGGGACAATTATTATGCTAGATGGTGTATCCCAGGTTAAAGGCGTAGGCAACCTTGTGCAAATTCATGCGAATTCCTTGCCTGTACATTTATGCAAATTCCTTGCCTGTTACTACCGAAGTGTCAAAAAATCTGCCACAAAGCAGCATGTGTAAACATTGCTATTACTGCGCCTAAGAAACTTAATGAAAGGGGTCCACCAAAACAACATCCTCAAAGGCCCTATCTTCGCCTGGCGCATCCTGTACAGAAGATTATTTTTGTACACACAGTAACATTACAGAAAAACGTAAATATAGGAAAGAATATTACAAAGGCACAGTTTATTTCTGAAGAAATTTCTTCCAGCAGGCCTGTGAGCCGAAAGTTAGAAGAAAGAAATTGGACATGAGGAAATGGGAATGGAAGATATCCTCACCTTTAAAATATAAAGTACATACTATTTTATTATTTCTCAATATTTCAGTTTGTAATAATCAATCCGTCCCATTTCCAACAGAAAATACATTCGCATTAATAAAATCCTGAACAAAGCGTGCTATGTAAATAAATCGGGCGACCTACAAATAACTAGAATTTCTTGCTCGCCCTACAAAGGGCTAAAGAGCAGCCATTTGTTTCTATTTGCCCCACAAAACAGCACAGTAAAGATGGGCGACTATGAATGATTTCATTCGAATTATTTGACTTTATAAATCATTCGACTTATTCGAATGATTTTTTGAAATTAGTAACTAATTTGATACTCCCTTGACTTTGACTATCGGTGAATTGAATGATGTGATTTGTCAGGCGCACTGACATTATTCGTTCCGGGACCGGAACGGCAAATAATTCATTCATCTTTCATTCGAAAAACTACCGACTGAGTCGCGAATAGTCTAGTTCAAACGCCGTTAGGAGTTACTAATTAGTAGTGGTTATTCGACTATGAACATTAGTATATTACTAATATTCAAGTCGAATGCGTACATTAGTAGTTGTAGATGATTCGAATCGTCGGATTAGTAACAGTCGCGCATCTCTACAGCACAGAGTATAAAATCGATATACGGTAGGTCGACGGCCGTACGACCTTATGTAGAACAAAGTGATTACTGAAACATGTAAATCCACTGTAGGTAGTATAGGTGAAATATTATGCTGTATCCTTTGATTAATATAATCAAAGGCTGTGTCTATACAATCATATAAAATCAGTTGTCCTGACTGACTGACTGATTCATCAACGCACAGGCCAAACCTTTGAACCTAGAAAGCTGAAATTTGGACAGTGGGTTTTTCTTATGACGTAAGCACTAAGAAAGGGTTTTAGAAAAAGAATTTGCCCCAGCCATAATACGTCCACAGAATTAGGGAATCATGGGGGGAGTGCAAACTTGCGCGACTAGTTTGGCTCAAACGCACCTCTTTTATTTGGGCTGCGGAAGATACTCGTAGCAAAACGTCATGCGCCTGTGACCTCAATGACGAGTATCACTCCACTGATTTTCATTTCTCAGTGGGGACGCGATGTGATTCGGTGGTAAAGCCATCTAAACGACAGCCCAATCTGTGCCTCCATAATGTGCCCTGGAGCTCGTCACTCTCCTTCCCTTTAGGCTGAAGTGCTATAAGCCTTCACCTTGCCCTGTTATTCTGTTGAGCCGTTATGGTCATCTACGGTCCACAGCGAACTTGGATCCAAAAAATATTCCGCAGTTAACGAAACTAGTGTTATCAAATTTCATTAATATGTAAATTAAGTTTACATGTATCGAAAACGATAGTAAAATGACAACTGGTCTATCCAGTTTCAGTCACGTTTTCCTTTCAAGAATATAAAATGGAAAACACGCAAGGCTCAGTTCATTGTAAACACGTTATGAAAATAAAATAATTTTGTGAAGCAAATAAATATGACTTTTCGAGCAATACCATTGAATTTACGTTAGCTTTTATTCTGTGGTTTGCTGTATTTAAATAATATATACTTACTTAAAGTAGGGCCAATTTAATAGATCACATTTGGCACTTCATCATTTAACAACGAAACCTTGTAACGGCAGGCATAAAGTATATTTTTTTTTTTCGAAGTTAGAACTGCACAATTGATTAACTTTTTCCAATTACGATTACATATTTATTGTAATTATAACAACAAAAACAGACAGAACAAAGAAACTGACAGATGTCAAATGTGATCTATCAAATTGGCCCTTTTTTTTTTAAACGGGGGAAATCTTCGAAAGTTCCCCGGGAGCTGTCGTGCTCGACCGGGTATGTGGGATTTTTACACACTAAAACCCCCGCGGCTGTCGCATCGGCACATGAGAGGGGACCCCAGGGCTCTCCGGTGGGATCTGCACCACCCCTCAGTGCCTTGCCTTTGAGCCCGCCGCCGGGGGGCGCATTGTAGCCCCGTGCACGGGGACGGGGGTCGCAACCCCGCCGCCGTCCTCCTCGGAGTCGCCGCCGTACTCAATGGACGTTCTAAGAGCCCACACCCCGAACGTCCAGCGACTCCGAAGGTTGAAAATGAAATGAAATGAATGGGTTGAAATTGGCCCTACATTACTAGTTCTTACCATACAAATAAAACAGAACAAAATATTAACAAAAAAATGGAACATAACACAAGTTATAACTTTGTAAAGTTCAGGTAGCTCATAAATTTGTATAAAATTAGTAATCTCTGATACCATCATTATTAGCCGGAAGACGTCTACTGCTGAACACAGGTCTCCCCCTTAGACTGCCACAATTAGCCGTTTGCAACTATCGGTTGCCTTCGACGCGCACCTAGTGGGAGGCCTGCCTACGCTACGTCTTCCGGTCCGTGGTCACCACTCCAGAACCTTTCTTCCCCAATGGTTATCGGTTCTTCGTCCGCGTAATCTCTGTGGCGCATCAAAAATCCTCTCTCGTACAACACGCGCCGGTGGCGTTGTTTGCATACAAACATCTCAGGGTACTTACTTCCCAGCATCCCCAATTTAATCATTAAAATCGCTTTAAAAACAATATAAAGAAGTATTTATAAATTTGAAGAGAAATACTTAATTATAGTTTATTTTAGTACTCAATGTAGAGAATGTTTAGCACAGCGTATGCTGATTCTCCTAAAATACCGCGTCGCATTCCTAAAACATCATATTCATATTCCTGTTTGCACAGGAGAATCATCGTAAGATTTAGCAGACTATAGGACGCCACGGTCCAAATATAGCGGCCATTTATAGCGCACTTTATTCCCGCGACTATTTCGCGCGAGTGAAATACGGACGAATGTGTCCCGCTAGCTGGAATATAGCCAACTGTGCGCCACCAAGCTACGAATACATGGATCTTTTTCCTTTTTTTAACCGACTTCAAAAAAGGAGGAGGTTCTCAATTCGTCTGTATATATTTTTTTTTTTTTTTTTTTTTTTATGTATGTTCGCGCATAACTCTGGCAATTATTAACCGATTTGAAAAAATCTTTCTTCCATCCATTCTTCAATCCATTGATTGGGTCCCATAAAAAAATTATTGCTTAGTAATAAGTAGTTCCTAAAAAACAAGAATGGTGACTGCGCACTGAGAGTTGCAAGAAAGCCTATATAGATGACGTTTTAGTCGCTCGGACTCGCTCGGTCGGACAAAAATGGTCATAACTCTGGCAAATATTTACCAATTTCAATGATTCTTTTTTTATTCGAAAGAAGAAACCACTGTATTGAATCTGTATGAATTTTATTACAACCGGATAAGAACTTCCTGGAGGACCATGAACGATGTGGAGGAATTTATCTAGTAAAAACCATAAAACTGATGTTCTCCATTACATTGCTCAGACAATTATGAACCGATTTCGATGATTCTTTTTTTATTCGAGAGACTAAACTACTATGATGTTTCCATGCAAATTTCATTACGACCGGATATTTTTTTCTGAAGAAACATGAATTATGTAAAACTATGTAGACGATAATGTGATCATAACCTACCTAGATAATTTTACGGTTTTCGATGGTTCTATCTTTATATATGAAAATATCACTAAAAAGTTTAAAATAAAATCTTTTAAAAAAAAAATTGAACCGACTTCAATATCACTGAAAAGTATAATAATAACACCAGCCCTTGTTTATGTCCCACTGCTGGGCACGGGCCTCCCTTCAAGCTGAAGGGGCTTAGGCCATAGTCCACCACGCTGGCCAAGTGCGGGTTGGTGGACTTCACACGTCATTCGAAAGCTAGTTAGGATTTCTCAGACATGCAGGTTTCCTCACGATGTTTTCCTTCACCGAAAGCTAGTAACAATCGCACAAAGACGATTCGCACATGATTAATTAAAGAAATCAGAGGTGCGAGCCGGGGATCGAACCTGCGCACCTCGTTTCCAAGGCAAGCGCTCGCCCACTGAGCTGTTACAGCTATTATAAAATAATTTAAACATTATTGAAGTTGGTGCCAAATATACACAGCAGGTACGCTAACACCAACTTCAATAATATTTAAATTATTTTATACTTTTCAGTGATATTGAAGTCGGTTCAATTTTTTTTTTAAAAGATTTTATTTAAATTACCCAGCAAGCAAGCTTGCGGCCCGCCTGATGGTAAACAGTCACCGAAGCCTATAGACGCAAGCAACACCAGAAGAACCATTAGCGCGTTGCCGACCCTTAAGACATTAGATATTAAGTCTTTTATATCCGGTAATTTCACCAGCTACAGTGCCCTTTACAATGGAACCCAGCAATCTTTAGAGACTGCTGCTTGGCGGCAGCATATCTGACACTGCGGTGGTACCTACCTGGACGGTTCCTTGCATAAGCAACCTACCACCTAGTCTTATCGTAATAATTCCATCAATCATTTGACGGGCCCGTTGGTCTAGTGGTTAGACACCCTGTCCGCTAACCGATGGGTCGTGGGTTCGATTCCCACCAAGTGTCTGGGTGTTAATTATCTACTTAAGTATGTATTTACAAAAAAAAAAGTACATATAAGTTTAGTATTAGTATCAGTTGTCTGGTTTCCATACAGACTCTGCCTAGTTTGGGATCAGATGACCGTGTGGGGATTTTCAAAAAAAAAATCTGCAAGATTTTCTAAAGCTGATGCGCCAAGGTGCGCCCGGTGGACATGATATTATTACGCCATTAGAGAAGGCTCTTTCCGCGACCCCCAATACTTTACAGTTTTGCAATATTGCATATTTTTCTACTTGGGCGTCTTCAAGGTAACATTGAATAGATTTATAAACGAAAGGTTGTTGCTTCGATTCCTACTCAGAACAAACATTTGTGTGTATGAACATGTCTGTCTTGTGTTTATGTGTAATTTATCTCTATACGAATGTATTCTGTACTGTTAAAGGAATTTATTAAAGTACTAGCAACCCGCCCCGGCTTCGCACGGGTGCAAAGTAAATGATAAAAAATGGTTATTGTCGGTTATCCCTAAGAGATAAACAATAAACATATACCATCGCGGACTTTTTTCTAGACCTTGTTAAGGTGTACAATACTGTAGTCCATTATTTTGATTTATCTCGTAGGGTTCAGCCAGCGTTTGGAATATAAGCGCAAAAAAATGTGTTTATTTACGACATCACATTAGAAACCTCTAAAATTATCAGTGTTTCTCTAGTGTGTTGTGTTTAGTGTTTTGTATTATGCATGTATTATACATATAAACCTTCCTCTTGTATTACTGTATCTATTAAGAAAAATCGCATCAAAATCCGTTGCGCAGTTTTAAAAATCTAAGCGTACATAGGGACAGACAGACAGCGGGAAGCGACTTTGTTTTATACTATGTAGTTATAGTGTAGTAATTATTTCAATCAATGGTATTTGCCATGCACCGTCCCTCGTCACTCGAGTTATTAGAAATCTTATCTCATATGTCATCTCCTCCCATGGGGTGACCGGGTAAGAATAGCACCCTCCCGTTGGATGTCCGCAAGATGCGACTAATGGAAAACAAGAAATCGCGCAGCAGCGTGGATAGCCTACCTATACTGAGATGCCCAAGACGCCTGCCAAGCGTGAGGTTTATGGCAACCCTTCCTCTCTAAGGAGGAGGCCTTTGTTCAGCAGTGTTTCGGCTACTGATGACTGATGAAATCCCATACGCCCGGTAATAAAATAAAAAAATCTACAGTCCACTTTACATTTGAACACAATAATATTTTCCCAGCTTGGCGGCTGCTGACACTGTGCGATGGTGCCTACGTAGACAGTCCCTTCACTGGCAACCTACCACCGAGTAAAATATTGCATAATGCCGTATCCATATTCCTGGACTCTAAGATCGTTACTCTAATCTAATCTAACAAGATTAATGCGCCAAATCCTTCCTACTTGGGCCACATCGATTCGGAATGTGAGCTAAAGTAAACTCATGTATCACCACTTACCAGTTACGGTCTTGCTACATTAGTAAACTATTTTTATTAACCAATTTGTATAACATACTAATCTGTTATGCGTGGAAATATAATATTTCATATTAGACTGTTTCGATCAAGATGTAAACATCAAAGTGGACTAATTAATTACATTCAAATCACCTAGCTCAAATCACCTAGGTGATGTGATTCCTGGGTGATCAAAGTAGACTAATTAATTCCACCAATCAAATCAAATCAAATCACCCAGGTGATTTGATTCCGAGGTGAGCAAAGTGGTTCCACTTTAATCACCCAGGTGATCAAAGTGTAATAAACAAGTAGTTAGAAGTCTACCAACGACTAGCTGTCCGAGCAGTATGTAACCTTAGACTATTGTAACCTTATTTGGAAGTTATAAACTGCGTACCTATATATCAAATAAATTCCTTACTCACGTAAAGTAATATTACTTTAACACTGCCATAATAGCTGATGACTATGAGCAGATAGTAATTAGTGCAAAGGATTTTTAATTTGAACTTTTAGATACTATTTTAAAATGTGTAGAGTTAAACAGAACCGTTCAGTAGTTTCATATTAACTAAACTATACGTTAATTACTTATTTAGGAACTATTGTTGTCTTCTATTTACGCGAACACTACACATTGAAATGAAACTACTTTTACAGATTTTATCGTGGTTTATTTTAGATTTTACTATCCCAACCTTTCTCTAAAATAACGAAATCTAAAATAAATCGCGATAAAATCCGTAAAATTAGTTGGATTTTAATGCATCTACTGTCAAAATATTTTTGTATTTCATAGAAAAGTTTTGGAGGCCAGGCGCTTACTATCTGTTAGAGCAGAAGCATTGTAATATTATTTTCACGAGAGAAAGGAACAGAGAAGCTCCGTATACCTACGTCACTTTCTTACAGAAAAGTAAGATTACTTTAACTCTAATATAAAAGCTGATGCCCGGTCATCAGCTATGTCTGTTCTTTGTCTTTTAAATCCTTTGCACTAATTACTATCTACTCATGGCCTAATTGTAATTTAATTACCCACATAGACCTCAAAATGAGTATAATGCATTCAAATTGGTAAACATGCTACCGCAATGGTTAACGAAGTTGCGTATAAACCTGTAAAATTATTGCACAATAATTTACATACGCTAATATTCCAAATCACGCAATTAGTGCATGACTAATATAAGTTATGTTTCACTAAAACACTTATTCGTCTACTTATAAACATTACCATATAAATAGCACCGCAGTACACAATTCATAATTCTATTTAACTACTTACTACTGAGAAACTAATGAGAGAACTCGTCTTACTTCTTAATTGTATATATATAAGTATATTATTTTCTAATGTAATATTATGATATCAATGTGCAATTGGTATACATATATTATAATCTCTGTATCTATAAGCATTTGAGTGATTTGAAGTATGTATTTTTAATTATTTTATGTATAAGTACATAATATCTAGTGAAATATCTATGTCTATGGTAGGATCCGTGCATGCGGCATTGAAATGTCAATGAGGTTGACACTGAAAAACAGCGCTGCGCCGGGAATCTGGATTTCCGGTGCAGCATATCGCTGAATTGTCAACCTCGTTTGGCGGAGGCGCGACGCTCAGTTGCCACACTTGTTGCATTTTGTATTTCTGTGTTTTTGTTTTCTTATTTTAAAAATTGCGTAGCGTTTATTCCGCCCAATAAATGTGATTTCTTTCTTTCTTCTATTTAAATCCGACTGGTTCTGAAGTGAAGACCACGAATCGGGAAGCGTAATACCTATAGGACGCCCTGTGACCAGCAGTCCACGTGGTTTCGGATTTAAACTCGCAGAGCCGCTGGAAGTAACTGGATGAGGAGAGCCGAAGATCGGGCTCAGTGGCATACTTTGGGGGATGCCTATTTTGAGCAGTGGACTGATGTGGGCTAATAAATCATCATCATCGCCTACATCAGTCCACATCAGTCAGATTTAAATCCGAAACCACGTATAACAGACCTATTATTTCGTTCTTCCAGGGCTTCATTTCAAAAGGTCCCTAGAACCCTATGGGTGGTTAACCGCGGGTGCGTAGGATTTTTATCCACTATGCTGTCGGATTGGCACATGGCACATGAGTCCAAGGCTCCCCGGTGAGATCTGCACCAAGTCCTGGTGCAGCACATCAGCCATGCCTTTGAGCTCGCTGCCAAGAAACTCATTAAAATTCCCCGGAAAAGCGATACTGTTCTTACAGGGACTGGGGAAGATACCCCATCACGCCGTCCTTCTCGAAGTGGCTACCGTACTCGATACACATCTTCGGCTTACACCTGAAACGTCCACCGACCTATTTGGACCCGGACGGCATGAATGATACATTGAATGCATACACGTAGACGGTGTGCCATGTCTCATAGAGTACCATTACGTTGCAATGTATGGAACTCTATGAGACATGGCACACCGGTTGCGTATACGTAGGCAGCCCCGGATCTACGATTTCTTCAAACCGGGGCCAGAAAGTCGATAGTGGCGATCTCAAATCGGCATCACGAGTCCACTTGTGGTTTGGGCCTATGTGGCGCCTTTTTCTTACAAGTCGAATCCGTATCGTAGGCGGTTTAGGGAGCTAGTTTTTTTTTAATTTTTAATCATATTATAATTATGACTAGCTGACCCACGCAGCTCCGCCTGCGCTATTTTTACGTTAACTAAACTTTGAATAACAGACATTCGCATCGAATACATAACCTCATTTTTTATAGTCGGTTAAAAACTGGGACCCACTTTTTACTTGCTCTCCGAAGCACGGACCCGTTTAGTTCAAATGGCGTTAAACGGTCACCCATCTTTTTAATGACCTTACCTAACGTTGCTTAACCCGATCGATTACAAAACTTTGATAACAACTCTCTATGAGTGTTCCCTTACTAATATTTATTATATTTTATAGAAAAATTGATAAAATCGGACCAAGCGTATAACCAAGTACCCGTTTTGACTTTAATCGTTTTGACCCAAAAGAACCGTGCTAGATTACGGGATAAAAAGTATCCTATGTCCTACCTCGTAGTAAGATCTCAAATCATGCCAAGTTTCATTTGAATCCATTCAGTAGTTTCGGCGTGATGCTCAGCCGTGATACAGACAGACAGACAGACAGACAGACAGACAAAAATTAAAAAAATTACATTTTCGACCTCAGTATCGGTTATAGAATGCCCTCCAAATATAATTTTCAAAATATCTTCAATGTACAGAATTGGACCTGTTACAGTTTTATTATAAGTATAGATTTAGGGGCCGGTGCCACGGTTTAACAACCCCCACCCCCCAGATCCGGGGCTGGCGTAGGTATGCGACATTACATCACGAAAGCGGTATGGCATGCTTCATAAAGCTCCAGATATCACAACGTCATAGTAGTACATGCACGTGCACGTGGAAGCGTACATATAGGTACTCATTTAGTGTGTCGTGGCCTTTATTCACAAAAAAATATAGCCAACATACACGCAATTGTACACCTACAGATTGATTAAATGACCTTTTCAACAATCATCGTGACTAATTGACGCGTCATGGAGGCATTGAATCCATTTTGCTAAATAAGGCAGCAATATCGTAGGCGCCATCTATTCAGGTTCCAAGAACTTTGTACCCTATTGGAGCTATTCTTAGTAAGCATATCTATAGTAAGCTTACAAAATAGGCGTAACAATAGTTAGCTACTACACAAGCACTAAATATGTTTTCGGCGTATAAAGTTAATGAACGGGCATACAATTTTTAATTTAGAAGTGAATACATACTTTCGCCAACTTCTTTTTAACTCATGTAGGAATTTATATATTTACATAGGTACCGGTATTTTTGACATTTCATAATAATTATTAGCTCTTTAATCAAATTTCTTGCGGGCAATGTATCCAAGTGACAGATTTTACGTGGTATCTACTTTGATACGGGGTCACTTTGATCTAGTACCGCACTGAAGAAACTACGAATCCATAAACTATTTTATATATAAGCCATAAAAGATTTTAGTTTTAAAACGTTACGGGGCTCAATAGGCCCCGTGCCACCACAATGGAAGTTTAAGTAAGAGGTCTAAAACGCCCTGTACCGTAGGAATGGAAAGTACAGATAAATCAGTACTGCAGTGAACGTGATTTTCAGTATAAAATTAATTTGTCATACACGGTACGTACGAGAGTTCAGTTCAAGAATTTTCTTTCGTTAATTTCCATGATTAAAACTTGATTTAAATTGTTTAATTAATATTGAAGTAATAATTTCATTCAATCTCTCTAATACTCCATACCTTGATTACAGTTCCCAGCACAGTATAATTTAACTGACGTCAAACACTCATCGTATAAAAATATCTAATTAATCGATAAGGTCAAGTTACTAACACGTTTTTCAATGATTCAGTAAGGAACCATGAAAATATAGATATACATACTCGTAGTAATCCCCAATGGGGTGATTATGGGACTGTATTCATTCATTTATTTTTAGTAATAACAATATTCCAAAACAATCTACATACGAAATTGACATCAAATTACTTTTCCGGATTTTATCGCGGTTTATTTTAGAATTTAGTATCCCGACGTTTCGAATGCTTTGCATCACCCATGGTCACGGGGGGACTCAGAGTAATTAGAATGGAGCTAGTATCGCCATGGTATCGCGTCGATTCCCCGAACAAATTTTTCGTGGCACTTTTGCGGGGTACGGGAGGCGAAGTAAACACATAAAGATACAATTTCACGCATACCCACACCATAATAAACTCGCAACACATTCAAAAAGATACGCACACAAATAAAGAATGACGTTCATATGTTCATATGAACGAAAATTTGCCAGAGGGGTTAGCGCATCATGCTCTCTCCAGTTACCACTGGAGATACCTCTCCTCTAAGCGGGGGGACTATCAAAGTATGGTTCTTCCGTGACCATGGATGCTCAATTTCATTAGCTTGCTTACTATTGTAACCAAACAACGGATACAAATTCCTTTTTTTTTTTTTTTTCAAATATTGATAACTAGCTGGCGCCCGTAAAGTGACAAATTATGTAACTGATGTAGCCTCCGTGGCGCAGTGGGAAACCGCTTGCTTTGCAAACCAGAGGTCACGGGTTCGAATCCTGTGGGTGCAACAAATTTGTGTAGTTGTGCCTTACTTGCTAGGACAATGCAGGCTGATCACCTAATTGTCTGTAAAGTAAGATGATCCATGCGTCGGATGGGCATATAAAAAGTCGGTCTCGTAACCTCTCCCCGGTCGTGTAGGTCTCCCATCCCAACGGATGTATAAAGGAAGAGAGAGTGCGCTTGTGTCGCGTTGACAGTGTAGTTGATTGCTAGCTGCAAGCGTGGGATACCTAGTAGACTGAAAGCTGTAAGTACGTGGACAGTTGGTGGCCTGCTAGCTGTCGGCGCGTGGACAGTGAGTAGTCATCTCCGTTTTGCAGACGGTGTTGTGCGGGAGCGGTGTTGGAGCGAGTTTTTTTTAAGTGAGCTACAACCTTAATTAGAATAGTCAAGTTCAGCGGCCCAGTCGTGGCTGCACCGGTCGTTGTTTTCACAACTGCACTTACGCCACAGATATCGAAATGCAATCGATACGAATGACACGGATCGCAATCGCAGCGCGACCGTCAGCCTCATGTTTCGTTCTACAATCGCTGACCAAGGTAGGCCTGTGCGATTATTGATTAAGATTTTAAAAATAGTCTTTTCTATATTATAAAAGTTCCTAAAATGTCGAAATAATGGTGCTGACCCGACCATACTCGTATAAGCATAGTCATTTGTAAGAATGTTCTGATGATGAAGTAGGTTTAATCTTCATTTCACGCCTAATCGATTACCTAAGCTAATCGATAAACCTGGTTCTTGAGATTATTGAAACTTATTTTTACCGATTAAAATTGTATATACAGAAAAACCTCTTTTCTGTTAAACACCGGCTCGATTTGTACATTTTTAGGTAACTGTAGTTTTCTTAAGCTAACAAAAAAATATTAAATATCTACCCATTTAAGTATCTACTATTTAAAAAAAAACTACGTTAAATTCAAAAACTGAGTCGACTCCTAATATAAAATAAAGTCCAAATAATTGTCGTGAAAATTATTTTACTCTCTTATTTGCAACTTCCATTAAGTTCACATTTCATCCATAAACGTTACCGAAACTTTCCATATAAGCGTCTCACAATAAAAAATGACATTAATGACACTAACCTGATTTCTATAGAAAATTCTTTTCACTTTTTGTCAGTTACGCAATACGTTGGACATAGATTTTACTGGTTCAATAGTCAATCAAGTGTGGACAAGGTCTCTTGGTAACAATAAGATTTACTATCAAGCTGTACATGACGCCATGGTCGTACAATTCTATGTGATTGCCAATGCCCATTTTTGACACAATCCCTAACGCAATCCTAACTTATTATACGAAATCGCATCTTGTAGTAACTTTACTGTTTTTAATTAATTTGGATTCAGTCTCGTATCCTAACAATACATTTTTTATACTGCCAAAAATGATAAATTAGCACCCGGCCCACCTATAGTATGCAGTCACTGCAGCCTATGGACGCTAGAAATACCAAATGAATCACTAATTAGATGGTGAGCGGAATACAGCAATGTTTACCCACTGCTGCTTGGCGGCAGAGTATCTGATACTGGTAGTAGTACTTACTTGGATGGTTCCTAGCACAAGTAACCTACTACCTAATCAATAGATTTCGGTTTTATTATACAGGGATTATTTTAAATTGATAATTCATACTGCCAAACAGGAAGTTACATTTCTGTGACCTTTCGACGGCACGCAAGCACTACGGATTGCGATCTATAGAGAGAGTTATTGCCATTTGGCATTTGAGCTACAGGCAGAAGTCTGTCTTTGGAAAAATTCCTTTTTTGATCAACAATGAATCAGAGGATTCTTCAAAGTAGAATTTTTTTAGAATTAGAATTAGAATATTTATTAGCAACAAATGATACATCATTTAGAACTAAATTTAAGTATAAGGCATATACTAAACTTACACATTATTTATTTGTTGACCACTGGTACCCAATGTAAGAATTAACTTGTGTTATGAGTACCAGGGCTCTCGCTCAATGCTTATCTTTAGCCATACAGTCTTACAGAAATTTCTGCACAATTCAATTTTTAGCTATATTAGATTGTAAGTGTATGCGAGTGTATGTGTACGTGTGTGTGTGTGTGTGTGTGTGTGTGTTTGTGTGTGAGTGTATTATAATTCTTTATAACATTGAAACTTTGAGCAGTTTTTCCGTTTCGTCGTAAGTCTTTGAGATTAACCAATCAGTTACCTTTTTTCTGCACAGCGATCTGGTTAGTGGATATATGTGACAAAATTTGTTTAGTTGGTTGTACAAATGATTACTAATCACTTTATAGTGTCTTGCAGCCAATGAACTTCTAAAACTTAGGGATTGACAAACATCATACTTGCGACGTGTCTTAGTAATATTTGGGTCATATTTAAGAGAAACGTGTTTCCTGAAAACTGTACCTAGCACAAAGAGCTGTCTCACTGTTAAAACCCGACAATCATTATAAAGCTTATTGGTAGAAAATCTGAAAGGTTTGGATGTCATAGTTTTTAGTACAGCTCTCTGGGCCCTTTCCAAAATTAGAAAATATGATTTGGCAGCACCTCCCCAGACCGATATGCAGTAACCCAGTATTGACTGACACAGGGAATAATATACTGTCCTTAGCGTGTTAGCGTCTGCTGAGTGGCGAAGTTTTTTAAATACGAAAATTATTTTACGGACCCGAGCAGTAAGATTACGTAGATGACATTTCCAATTGATAAGACAGTCAATATGTACGCCGAGATATTTGACGTCACTAGATTTTGTTAAAATGGGACAGTTGCAAGGTATGAAAGAAGTTCTTGAAGAGCAAGTGTGGGCTTTGAGACTGAAGGAGTTCGTAGATGGTTGCATAGGCGCTGTCGACGAGAAAGTTAGGTAAGTAGTTTTACTGAGGTTAAGGGTTAAGAGATTCATAGTTAGCCATTGAATCACAACACTTAAAGCTTGTTCAGCTTGTGTGAATACATCAGACCAGTTTATACCACGAATAAGTAAGGCTGTATCGTCAGCATACGTAAAAATGGCGGTATTCGGGAGAGAGATATTACATAAGGAGTTTATGTAGAGAAGAAATAGAGTTGGGCCTAGTATAGATCCCTGGGGTACACCAAAATCAAGAGGGGCACTATTACTTATAACAGTATCAATCTTCACAGCCTGAGTTCTTCCAGAAAGATAATCTTTAAAAATTTGAAGGGCGTATCCCCGTATTCCTATCCTCTCCATTTTTAAAAGAAGATTTGGAACAGAGAAAGTAACACCCATTACGCAAAAGATTGTCGAGAGTCGAATGAGGTGGTTCGGATATGTAATGAGGCGAGAAGAAGAATAAGCTGTTAAAAAAGTTTTGCCCATTCCGGACAAAAATAGGAGCAAAGGGTGACCACACAACCGTTACCAATCAAGAAGATCAACAATATTAGATAAGTTCAAGAAAACGGCAAATAGTTCTGATATATGACTGTATATTAAAAATAATTACAGAGTGATAAACCAAACGTTGCAATGACGTACTACATATTTCCATTGTTACATCATTTAAAGACGGAAATATTTCAATGACAATTTTTTTAAATCATAATATTTTGAAATTTGACAGCTACAAGTAATGAAATTATATATATATTCTATTTCTCTCTTTCCAGATTCCACTCACCGTGCTGAATATATTTGAAGAACTGGACTGAATTTCTGGTAAGCACTTAACTTTATTTCAGCATTCTGCTACTAATGTATGACGTCATTCGATGTCAAATTGCAAGCTACAAAAATAATCACATGAGTCTCGTAAACAAATTCTGTTTTGCGTAGTTTTATGTTATGTTTACAAACATAATTGTTTTATATGACGAGACTAACAAGACGTTTGCCCGTTGGTAAGCAACACGCCCTCCTATAATAGCTTCATTGTCACCCAAGAACATTCTTCTTCTTCAAGTCTTTTGATCCCGATAATTTCAGCAGCCACAGTGTTTATCACACCGAAAGCAATGTCATCACATTGTTGCTTGGCGGCAGAATATCTAACATTGCGATGGTCCCTACCAACATGATCTTCAACAAAAACGATCTACCTGAAATCCTAGAACCTCCTTTATAAAAAACTATCTATTTTAAACCTTAATAATATTGAGATAAGTTTCACGTGCAGCGCAACATTCTTTATAGTCCTTAATCCAAAACCCAGCTCGTAAATCTGTTAATAAAATTAGGCATAGAATTACTACTTAAAGATATGCGAGTCACGTTGTGCAGCTCCGTCCTGTGAACACCGAAACGTGACAAATTAACGTGAAGCCGCATCCTGCAGAATGTCTTCCTGCGAGTTTTTACAAGGAAGTTTTTATGAGATTTCCTTATAATGTAACTATGCATAAGGCTATCTGGTTTCCAGCGGTACAGGATCAGATCATAAGATTTAAATTCTCAGAAAATAATAGTGACCCAACTATGAAAGTACCAAACGACTGCAGGCCAAATAACGGAACTTCCTAGTGGCGTTGGATTCCTGAAGTGACTTTAATTGCCAGGAGGTCTAGTACGGGTTTTGATAGTTTACGAACTCGATCAAACTGTCGGTTTTCTCCATACTTTGTACACTAGCGCCCCTAGCGGTAACTATTAAAGACTGTCAGTTTTCCCCGTACATTTTACTAGTTTGATCGAGCTCGTAAACTATCAGAACTCGTACTGGACCCCCAGTAATCAGTACAAAACCGTTGAGCTGGCGTCGTTGCTTCGTTCTTTTTATTGGTAGACCCGAGATTTCTCTAACACAGGTTGGTGTGCTTCGCCATATACGATGGTATCATCTCTTACCCAACAGCAGATGGAATTGCAATCAAGCTAGTTTATTATAAGTAAAAAAAAGCATTTGTTTTAATTTGTTCACTTCAGGCACTTTGATCTAGTCTTTAATCAGGCTCGACAATCTATTCCTGTCTTGTTCTTTTTATTTCAGCAACCTTTACCAATATTGCTCCATTGTCTCTGGTTCCAGTGGTACTTTCGTAACTTTTCAGAAACACCGAAATAGAACATTTATTCCAAATAAATTTCAAAACTCCGAATAAAAAGTATTACTTAAATTTCGTGGAGTCGGTCTTAATATTTTTTACGTTTAACTTAGTGACAAGATTATTTGGACGGTAGTCTGATAGTAGTAATCCCATCAATATTTATATATATGTTATTGTTATATGAGTACTCGTTACCTATTAAGTTCCCCAGATTTAGCACCCTTCCCTTCACAACTTTTACAACCTGCTATTTTCTTGCAGAGTTTAAGACTGCAGTCTTTTGCGCAAGAAACTTGTCACGCAATAAACTATTACCTAGTTGCTATTATTTTTTCCCAAAAGATCCTAAATTACTATTAAAAACAAATAAATTGTTGGAGCATCTTCTTTACATAGTATTAAACTAAGTCGCTCCCGTTGTTTGTACGCTTAGATCTTTTAAACTACGTAACGGATTTTAATGCTGTTTTCAGCAATAGATAGTGATTCAAGAGGAAGGTTTATATGTAGTATACCCGTGCGAAGCCGGGGCGGGTCGCTAGTTCATAATAAAAGAGCTTGGCAAAGAATCGTGCGTAATCGATGCAGAATAATGGCAGAGACCCTTTCAAAGCTACAACACTGTAAGTTAAAAAAACTTAACAAGTAGAGTGTTATCTAACAACCGTACTATTTTCTACGGCTTTTGTGCTGATGATACTGGTGTGTCGAATGTGCATCGAATACCACTGTTGCGCAATATGAGGTCGATGCCACCGACCCAGCCATCGCTCCAATAAAATGCTCGATTCTTATATTCAGACCGGTTTGCCAACTATTTTAACGACTGCCGATTTAAAATATGTGGCATTTTCTAATATTTGCAAACTAGAAAGTAGATAGGCGACTAGACATTACTCGAAAGTTCTGACTTGTAGATTGTTATCTTGTGAATTATCATAAAGTTTCAATAAACATAGGGTTTAACGATTTCCTGTACGCTGTTGACAAACCGTTTTCATTTGAATTGGCAGCGAGCAAAACATTTTTTCTGCAGAAAAAACAACAATACAAATCACACTAACTATATCTGTGCACCAACTACATTCCTTTGGTCCAATATGTTTTTTCAATGTTGTAGCCTTCGCAAAAGGACTTATTGCTAAAGATTATACGTAATTAATCCAATCTACAGTTAGGATTAGACATTTTAGGTACGGTTAGTATACTAAAGAGTCAATCATGACTTGCCAAATGACACTTCTAATAATACTTTCACAATATAAGCACGTACTCCTGTGAAAAAGTCCTCGTTCTTAAAGAAAAGATAATCTAAAAACGCACATAGCAAAAAAAACTCACAAACGTAGCGTGCTCGCCGCCATTGAATACGAAGGCCGAGCTGGAAACTGGAAATGAGCAAAGCATAATGCATGTGTTCTCGGTCTATTTGATTTCAATTGCGTTTCCCAAACTGTTGGCTAAAGCGCCAAACTTGATTCGTTGCGAGAACGATGTGAAGAGTTGAAGAAACTGACTTTTTGTCGATATGAAATCAGATATTACAATGGATATAATGATGATACAATGGGATCATTTCTTAACGTTTCTCTAATGGTTAGTTTCTATTGAATAATTTTATACGCTCGGTTGACTACTTGGTCCAAAAACAATGTTCAGATTTTTTGGAACTAATCCAGCCACTTATTCTCACCACTGACTTCTGTAAGCCAAGGTCTTCTGTATTCACCAGTACAGACTCTGAGATTTTACTCTCGGTGAAGACCGGGAAAACGCTTACGCTAATAATAACTTAATTGACTCAAATACCCAAAAAAAATAATTATTTAAGCCGGTGCTGGCTGGTTGTTGTGGTTTTTAAGTAACATATTGTGCTCGGACTTGACTCGTAATATTATTATTGTTTCATAATTTTTATTTACCCAAACCTCGTATGTAAATAAACTGAAGTTACAGCACAGCAAGTTCAAGTTAAACAAGTTAATTTGCAACGTGTATGCAATTTTCGAATTATCGCGTCATTCCAAAAGTTCACTTTCACAATTGCCACTTTACATAAAAGCAGTGTAATTGCGCCCGCGCATTATCTGTTACCTACTCGCAATACTTGTTCAACAATGACTGCTTTTTGTGTATGGAACTGTTTATCGATATTATTAGTTCTTGTTGCATAATTATCGATACAGTTTGAAACTGCGCCGGCGCAGTTGCCGGCGGCGCGCGGGCCCCGCCGGTTATACAACTACCCTCCAAAAAAATTAAAGGTTTTTATTAATTATTTGCGTGTTCTTAATTTAAATATTGAAGAGTGTTGTGAAAGAATGTGGTGTTGTGTTTGAACCAAGAACAGTGTTGATTGTGTCCACGGTGGGATAAGTTTACTAAGTTAAATTAATTTACATTTTATACAATGATAAATTATAGAAAATAGTAAGTTAGTGATTAATTCATTATAGATCTAACTCATTATGTAAAACAATCAAACGAGCACAGACAAGATGATTTTTGTACTATACGATCTGTAAAACAAATTTAAGGTCAAATTTAAGGATTCTCTTCAGGTACCTATAAGCCGCAAGGCTTAAAAAAAAGAATAAAACCTTATAACTAAATAAAAATATGCAAAATATATATCAATCTCTCGGCTCCTACGATAAGTAGCTTCATATGACCGCAAATCACTAAGATAATTATTATAAGGTACGCACCGTGGAGGCAAAAGTTAACAAAAAGGACTGTAGGTAACTGTAATTTTCATAAATTAGAGATTCAGTAGTAGGTACATTTATTCACTTCTGTTTTGCGGCCTATAACAATAAAATACGGTATTGTTCCACTGCAACGTCGAATTTCATCAAAATATAGGGAAAGTAATGTCAAAAATATAGTCTGTATAGTTTCATTTCAATTTGCACAATATAGATAGATAGATATACTCTTTATTGTACACAAACTCACCTACACATAAAATAAAACACATAAAAACACTTAAAAACTGAAATATGTACAAAGGGCGGCCTTATCGCTATTCGCAATTTCTTCCAGGCAACCTTGGGATGGAAAAAAGAGAGAATGAAACATAAAAGTGGGGTAGTTAGCTAGTGCAACAATTACGATATTTAGAAAACAAAAAAAAAACAAAAAAAAGAAGAAAGAAAGTAAAGAGAATATAACAGAAAAACATAGCTATAAATTATAAATACCAATATTAAAACCAATATAATCATATATATATATATCTTAAATTTATACGTACACTATGTACTACAAAATATATAAGGACCTAAATATAATAATAAATAGCAATATAATTATAGTAAAATATATAATAATAATAAAAACATTAACAATAAAGACAGCAATTAAAAAGCAAAAAACAATGACTAAAAGTAATGAGTAAAGAGAATATAACAGAAAAACATAGCTATAAATTATAAATACCAATATTAAAACCAATATAATCATATATATATATATCTTAAATTTATACGTACACTATGTACTACAAAATATATAAGGACCTAAATATAATAATAAATAGCAATATAATTATAGTAAAATATATAATAATAATAAAAACATTAACAATAAAGACAGCAATTAAAAAGCAAAAAACAATGACTATAAAGAAAGATAGTAACTTTTCAAAAGATTTTTAAATATATGTGGGGATTTGGCTTGCCTTATCGAGATTGGTAAGTCATTCCATAAGCAATAAATATATATCAATATCAATGTCAATATTCGCGTAGATATCGAAGAATATTAACTTAATGTAATTTTTTTTCTAATACAAGATGTATGGGTTCACCAATTCAGTCTTCTGGGTTCAGTAAACAATTGTCCAAAATTAAATCCTTTCTCACAGTAGTGTAATCGATATATCGATGCATAGACCTTTGCTTAGTTCACCAAAGGATGTGCAAGTTTTGCGCAAATTCGTTGCAAGGAAACGTAGTGTCGGCAATTTCGCTTGCATGCTTGTAATACAATTTACTGTAATGATTTGTTTTTATCAGAAAGAAAATAACCGGTCAAGTGTGAGTCGCACTCGCGCACCTTGGGTTCCATGACATCTTTGGCCGTATTAAAGTAATTTTACTATTCATGATACTAACACCTCAGATAGCAAAAAACCCAAACCACAAAACTAAGTTTGTTTGACGGGGTTTTTTTAGGATTACTAAAAAAACTATAGTACTACTTAGAAATATCGTTTTATTTTTCCTGTAAAATATAGATAGACATGTATTACCCATAAATATTTCAGATATTTTTTTAATTTTTGATTATCAGCCAAAAACTACGTTACATAAACCAAAATAAAAATCTGTTTTGAAGGCAAATGAAGCCCTTTCATAATTTAGTAGCCTTACTTTGAAATTTTGATGACCCATTTCGAACCCCATTATTAAAAAAATGAAAGAGAAAATATATTTTTTTCATTTGCGATGGGGTTGGGTAAGTAAGATCTAAAACCATTCCAAGTTTCAAATCAATAACATCAGTGGTTCCTGAAATATATAGGTGTGACAGACAGACAGACAGGCGGACAGACAAAGTCAGACCATAAGGGTTCCTTTTTACCTTTTAGGTATGGAACCCTAAAAACGATAAGTTTGATACATATTTGCTGTTGCAAGCTTGCCGTCATGCGGTAAATTGTTTCCAGTTGTGCTTATAGATATTTACCTAATATAAGCGTTGTTTCATTATAGTATGTAGCTAGGTTTAGGGGAAGAATATAGTCGTACAACGGACAATCACTCTTCTCAGAATAATTGCCGCACAAACGTAAATTAGCTTGTATTGTTACGATTTTTTTGACTTTCAGAACCGTTTATGCTTATGGCCCATTTTTCTTTTAGGACAATCCACATTACGGTCATCTATTACTAAACTAAGCAGCGCTAAAAGAGAAGTATAAAACGTCTTCAAGTGTCGAAAAAACTCACTGGCGCGTTTGTAAGTGCGGCTGTAAGTTGTTCAAGTGGTGTTAAGTACTTGCCTTTCGTCTTCTGTCTGTCTGTCATTGTCAAATATCGCTACTCTGATTAGCGGTAAATAAAGTTGCTAGTGCTTTATGATTGGTTGCTATATTCGCTAGAGGCTGAGAGGCTGAGAGCCATCATACCAAGCCAGCCAATACCAGCTTCTTGTATTATACGTATAGGCCAATACCAGCTTCTTGTATTATACGTATAACCTTTTATACCTTTGGCATAGCAATAATTCTGACACAAGATCCTTTTCTTTGTGACCTTAAAGGCCAGAGCGTCGTTTGAATATTTTTTTCTATTCATTTATTACGTTCTAAACGTGATAATTGCATGTTTCTCATAGATAACATCAACACGAAGCAAAAATAATATCTAAGCTTCTTAGTGTAACAAGAAATATGAATTATCTTTACATGAAATCTGTACTCCATTACTATACCCATACAAAAAGTTCAACGACTTGAACTTTACTTATTTGTAGTTGTTATTCCACTCGTGTGAATTCGACTGATCTGCTATTGAATTTATTAAAGCAAGGAACAAAAAGTTAAATACTCATAGTTATAGTTAATTAATAAAGTTAAGTTAATAATACCACTGTTGTAATCGATATATTATTAGTAGCTACTAGATTAATAATCATGAACAAAGTAAAATTATTTTTTAGGTAATATGCATTTAAATAACTCATTTAAAATACTTATAATAAAATTACTTGTCCTGACTGACTGACTGACTAATTCATCAACGCACAGCCCAAACCGCAGGACCTAGAAAGCTAAAATTTGGATACTAGGTTGTTGTTATGATGGTCCTTTCTCAGTGGATGCTTATCCACTGAGAAAGGGTTTTAGTAAAATTCCACTCCTAAAGGGGTTAAATGGGGTGGAATAAAATAATAGCGGGCGTAGCCGCAAGGAATTGCTAGTTTATAAAATCTTTTAAAAAAAAAATTGAACCGACTTCAATATCACTGAAAAGTATAAAATAATTTAAATATTATAGAAGTTGGTGTTAGCGGACCTGCCGTGTATATTTGGCACCAACTTCAATAATATTTAAATTATTTTATACTTTTCTGTGATATTGAAATCGGTTCAAATTTTTTTTTAAAAGATTTTATTTTAAACTTTTTAGTGATGTTTTCATACATAAAGATTGAACCATCGAAGACGGTAAAATGATCTAGGTAGGTTAGCTTACATTATCGTCTACATAGTTTTACATAATTCATGTTCCTTAAAAAAAAATTATCCGCTCGTAATTAAATTTGCATGGAATCATGATAGTAGTTTACTCTCTCGAATAAAAAAATAATCATCGAAATTGGTTCATATTTGTCAGAGTAATGTAATGGAGAACATCAGTTTTATGGTTTTTACCAGATAAATTCCTCCACATCGTTCATGGTCCTCCAGGAAGTTCTAATCCGGTTGTGATAACATTCATACAGATTTATTACAGTGGTTTTTTCTTTCGAACAAAAAAAGAATCATTGAAATTGGTAAATATTTGCCAGAATTATGGCCATTTTTGTCCTTAAAAAGCGACATAAAGTCATCTAAATAGGCATTCTTGCAGGTGTCCTGCGCAGTCATCATTCTAGTTTTTTCAGGAACTACTTACTCGTAAGCAATATTTTTTTTTATAGGACCCAATCATCGGATTAAAGAATGGATGGAAGAAAGATTTTTTCAAATCGGTTCATAATTGCCAGAGTTATGCGCGAACATACATAATATATATATATATATATATATATATATACAGACGAATTGAGAACCTCCTCCTTTTTTGAAGTCGATTAAAAATATAATTAATATTATATTAGGTACCTATACCTAACTCATTTCAATAAAAAAAACTATAAACCTAATAGGTTTTCAACTCATCACACAAATTAGCCTAGTAGTGTACAAATTAAAAGTAGTTCTATGAATACCTATTGTCGAAAAAAAATTATTTATCTAAGAATAGCATGATTTTTTTCAGTCTTTAGTAAGTAGATTCGAGTTAAGATTATTTTTATATTCCCAAGTTATATGAACAAAATCAATAAGCATAATGAATACTGTTTTTTGTACAAGACTAGCAGGACTTTTGTCTTATGGCTGCACATAAACAGTTGACAATATAAACAAACTACAAGAATTTCTATTTATTCAATTTCAATGTTCAATTAGCAATTGCTTTCTCGTAAAATAATAAATTACACGTTGGTACCAGGCCGCGCCTTTTACCGCTGATCCGATAACACACTTCTCTTATCAAAGGTATGTCTGACATACTATTTTTGCAACGAAACATTAACTTTCTCCGATACGAGTAACTAGAAAAATAAACAAAACTGAATGCAATTCCTTGCAACTATGATCGCAAATGGTGCTTTTTAATGTAAAACGATTTTGTTACCTACAGTCTATAAAGACAATAATTTACATTGAACTTTATTTTTCATACTAAACGATATTTTAACTTTTTTGAACTACCTACCTCTATCATTGTTTCTAAACTCATTTGAGCAAACGCGGAAATAACTGTTCCTTATATAATTTTGTTTATTACTATTATTTATAATTTTCCGTAGGTTCGTTATGACCTACCAATTCTTACCTTTCATCAATCCGCATAAAAAATACCATATAGTTATAATTATTACTAATAACTACTACTCAAAATAATATAAAAAGCCTAGATAGATAAATACTAAACTAGAGAAACATAAAAATAACGCAGTAAGCGTCATTAAAATAATATTAAGTTTAATAGTGATCTGTGATCCTGAATAGCAGAAAGTTTAATTTTTATTTAAAAGAAGAACATTAATAACGAAAAGTAAAACAAACTCCCACCAATGAGACACAAATTTGAATATTTCGATGCCGATGTCGCTGTCGCGAGTGGTCGTGGTGTTGCGGAGCGACGAGTTGTTTCGGTTCGTGGAGGCCTGGTGGCAACGACTATTGCTTCTGACCAGACTGGTCGTCTGGTACCTCCGGCTTCTGCATCAGGCCGCTTGTGGTGGGCACTTTATCTTAGTACCAGCCAGTTTCTAGAATTGTCTTGATCCTAAATCCATTTACGATCAATTCCCTAGCTGTATTTTCTAGAAAAATAAGACATTTGAAAAACCGCTATAAATCTTCGATAATGATCAATTGTAGAAATCGGCTGTTTCTTTTATAACTAATCTGTTGTAAAATTCGAATGATGTGATTAAAATTTTCCACTCTTCATGTGTACGTTTACCTACAATCTAGTATATTATCTGTGATCTTCGAGAACTTCTTTTCTTTATCATGTTTTATGTGATGTATGTGTTATTATGTAAGACATTTAATAAGCTTCTTCTTGATTCAGAAAAAAACTATAGAAGTACTTAATATTTAGCCTACTAAAATCTGGTTATCTAGTAACACCATCTAAGGTGATGGGTTGTTTATTACATTTCATTTATTAATGGCTGGTACTTTTTAGGCATCTCATATATGTAGATACTTATTGTTTTATAATTCAGTATTCATTTTATATAGGTAGGTATTGCTTTTCAAACTTGTTAAATATTTAACCTGCAGAGGAATACCTCTGTTAATAAACAGACAACGCAGACTTTGAACCTAAGGATAGTAAAATCAGAGGCATATAATTTTGGATAGAAATTCCTTAAATAAGGCAGTCAGTACCTACTATAGAGTTTTCAAATTCGTCCTGTATAAAGATCGGGTGTCCGATAGAGATTCCCATAGTTACACATGGATTTCAGTCCCACAATAACTTTAACTCAATTGTGTTCAAATCAAACGTAGTACACACAATTTTGGCTCCTGTATTGCGCATGATAGTACTTACTTACAAATGATAGCTCCTATTTAATCAACTACTTTGATAAAATAAAGATAAGGTTATCAGGCATTTAGCTATACTTAACTTTCTATATTGTTCTTGTAATTAACATTAAACACGCAAATCGTCTTTTAACTAAGTTACCCGTATATTATAAAATGTAATTGTGAATAGAATAAAATGCACTACAATTTTTTTTTCTAGGGATGTTTATCAATAACGTGAGCCTTCTTATTATTCTGTTCCCTATACCTTACCTCGTTCCCAATGGTTTTGTCGCGTGACTAATGTCATGAACCTCTTTCTTGAATCGTTTCTTGGTTGAGGTCACAAGTTTAGTATTAGGTGAATGCGTGCTAGCAGAGCTGATACTTCAATCATTCTGACTAGTTTGATAGTATTAATGATAATACACACGACCACTGATCCCAAACTAGGCAGAGTATGTACTATGGTAGAACCCACTCCTTATTGAGTAGCAGCCAGGGTGTCTAACCCCAACACGAACAGGCCCGTCAAATAAAATGCTACGGTCCGCTACGCCATTTCCCTGATCTAAGATTTGTCTTATATCACTTTGTAGATATTGGTAATGAATTTCTTGCTTCTACCCTACCTATTGGTTTATTTACTTAATAATACAGATCAGTTTTTGTAGTGGCTAAAGTAGCTGCTACATTGGTGACGTAACTCTATACTACATTTACTTGTTTAGGCATATGTATTTCTGTCAGTTCTCTGGTTGTCATACGGGCTATGTCTCGTTTCGATTTAGATACCAGAGTGTGAATTGTCCCAGAACGTTTTATTATAACAATGTAGAGGTCCTGATCAATCTCCCAATACTTTACTAGCAGTAAGATTACACCAACTAAGAACATAGTTCTTGATATGCGATAGGTATGGATTCAGGGTTACTATCGGTTACAAGTGTAGATGTTAATGAGACATTGTATTTTGCTTTACAGAAGTGAAGGTGGTGGCGGCGGCAATGATGGCGCCCAGCGTGTTCCAAAGGACGAAATCACCGCGCACTTCACCTGGGAACCTTCCTAGAAAATTACAGGTAAATAACATACACTCGATCTCAATTTTAAAGTGAATCTAAATCTATTCGCAACCTCCACCTAACAGAACATCGCAGCAAATCCCTTCGAGAGTGATCCTGCAGCAAGTCTGATTGCTAGTACTTACTCGATGAGGTGTCGATTTGCTAGCGGATAATTAGCACCTATTGGTTCCGATACATCGATAGTTCTTTCGCTTCAATAAGTTGTATTATTCGATTCCGTTGGCTATATGTTGGGCCCGTTAACCTCCTGATCGCACTTCGATCCAATTGGATTGTTTGTGCATGCCCTCACTTACTCTGTTGCTGACGTGTCAAAGAGTTCGTAAAGGGTCGCCACGATTGCCTCTACTTGGAGCTGTACATAATCATCTGGTGAAAGATGAGCTATTCCTAGACGATGCCATCTACGATCCATACTTAGACTAATGGTCGAGGGATCATTAATAGGTAAAGGCTCTTAATTCCAAAAAAAATATTATTTAATTAAGTTGTTATGATTCCATTTCAAATATAGATTTTCTAAATTATAACAATGTTTTCATATTATTTCAGAACGGTACTGAGGCCTCTGGATCAGATCCGACTGCAGACTCCAGCCCCGGCAATTCCATATCGGACGCCGAGAATTTCGAATGTTATGGAGAAGGGGACGCCGATGCACCAGCTAACACGTAAATATTATAACTAATTTTAATATATTAATAACTTTTTCAGTCTTTCCTTTGAACGTTTCCACTACAACTTTTGGCAATTCACCCTTTGCACACACAAACAAACGGTACAACGAACAGATTTTTTCAAACGCTTATATTCAATCCCATTTAGAGCAAAATAGTTTGAACATACATTGATGATATATTATGAGATAGAAAAGAATATGACGTAAAACACGTGGTAGAACAAAATTATGATGTAAAGAAACTCAGATGTTATTATTATATAACCCGTGGTTAGAAATGCATCCCCCCATCTCCTCTCGTGTCGTAAGAAGCGACTAAGCGAGAGCAGGAAGACGGGTACCAGCGTCTTTCTTTTGGATTTATCTTCCACCTATACTGCGATCCCCAAGCCGCCTGCCAAGCGTGGGGATTATGGCAACCCCTCCCCTCCCTGTTAATGACGATGATGATTATTATACCACGATCCCACCCTAATGTTAGATAGTGATGCAGACTTGGCCACAATAGCTCTATTAAAAAACCTACCAAGTGCAAATTCCAGCAATTAATTCTTATATCTATCTGAAATCTATTTTACATCTCTTATTACTTATAACTATGTAAACATCTATCTTTATTTGAATCTGGCACAAAGCCAACATACACAATCAATACAGTATTACTTTTATTAGATTCGCGTTCGATTGGCGTTGAATTGAATATGCTCGTAACTTCTCTTTGTCATTATTAAAAGTGTTTACATCACAATCACAATATACGTCCAAAACGGATACAGTGGAACTAGTCGATTTTACGGTCGGTCTGCTTTCCCCTTATTATGGTGGAACAAAGATATCGAACTTTATAAGATGCTTTTTATGTGATTGATTCATTTCTGTACTTGACTACTAACGAATGGTAACGAAATATTAAGATTCAGTGTTAAGAAATAAACGAAATTGTGAAATGATGAATGATCGAATTAATATAAGGGTTTATTTCACCGTCGAAGCAAAATTTAATTTGAAAAATTATTTTTTGTTGTTACTTATATCTGAACCATACTTTATGGAGACCATTTTATTTATTGAGACCAATGGTCAGACCATTTTACACACTATTATAAAACTGCGCGTATCATATCATTTTAATTCTTAAAACATTGGATATTTCTGATAATATTTACATACATACATACATATATTCACGCCTTTTTCCCGTAGGGGTAGGCAGAGCCCATGGGCCGCTTTTCGCCCCCGTGAGAAACGAGACGTGATGGGTGGCGTACCACATCGCCGCCATTTTGGTTATTAAATTATTTTATACTTAACCATTGCGTTCTCACGGATAACGAAGGAAAGGGAAGGATAGGTGGTGTAAAAAGGAAATAGGAAAAGTAGGATATTACCACCCAGGAGGGCAAGGGATTGGACAGTAATAGCTAGGGAAGCCGGGCTCGCATACCCGTATACTATACCACAACTACCGGACAGGTAAGTTGGGATGAGTATCCCATGGCTTTTTTTATGGCTGATAATATTTCTGTCAATAAAAATACTAACTGTACCGGATTCTAACTTTCGTAAGCCCCGCATCATAAATTACTAAAATAAATTAATAAAACCAGTGAAATCAAATTTAAAGTCGTTATCTGATTAATTAGGCCATATTTATGTTGGACATCAAACGGTAATTTTTTATTGGACGTATAAAAAGAGGTTTGTAGATAATACAAAAAAGACTATTTTTTATGTACGGTGTCGTAAAAAACTTCCGTAATTCAGTTTTATGCCTCAATGGATCACTGATGGTGGGGCCTGAACTACTGATGAACTTTATGTATAGCCCGGGAAAATTGTGAAATATGTTTCTATCTAAAACAATGTATGAATCTAAGTCATAATGGTAGTCTAAAATCCGCTTGAGTCGGATCCACTCACTCGGTCTAAATAATAATCTGCAACATAAATCATAACTTCGTTGTCAAACCAAAATCTGCTATGTGCATAAACTTTATTTTGAATTACGAGTAAAAATATTTTCGTATAAAACCTTATATAAATTGATAGTTGTCAAATAGTGTATCACATAGCAAATTTTATTTGACAAAAATCTACTGCGGCACATAGCATATTTTAAAAAGTGGCCGTAGATTGTGGTATAGTGTTCATATACACATAACAGTGTTTTTATACGGTAGATAGGGATGTGAACTATACGAAAAGGCCAAAAAGTAAAAATCTCAAAAAGTGCACTTTGGTTTGACAACGACGAAGCCTTAAAATTCATCAAACAGACAATATTTTTCTTCTGTTCTGTTTAGGTAAGAAATTGAACAAATAATCGTTTCAGAATTTCTCGCTTTTACCAACCAAATCATTTTTTAAGACTAAGATCACACAATTTAGGAATAAATCTGCCAAAAGAAATTATAACATAATTCAACGTCTCATAAGTTGTGCCAGTGCTGTAAATGCAGTGATATTGCCGATGGCTGAGGAATATTCGTCCTTCGCCAATTTTGCTGCCAACACATCGACTCCTCTGGCATAAGGACCCTGTTTCTTTAAAAATCTTAAGTACCCGGAAGCCAAATCTTAATTACCCGTGGGGTGTCTGGTTAAGAATAGCACCCTCCCATCTCCTCCCTTTGGGTGACCGAGTAAGAATATCACCCTCCCATCTCCTTCCGTTGGTCGCCACCAAGGGGGAACAAGAAGACGGGCAGCAGCGACTTTCTAATGAATAACTTACCACCTATACTGTAATCTCCAAGACGTCGGCCAAGCGTGGGGTTAATAGAATTACATGACTTGATTCCACCATCCCCTTCTATCATCGGACATCGGGACGCACGGCGCGCACACACCCTTATGTGGTAAACGTGCCTTCAGTCCGAACTAAGCGATTTGCTTCGTCATTCATAATACGGACAGCTAAGGACTGGAACAGTTTGTCTGCGTCAGTTTTTCGCCCGATTATAATGTGGGTGTCTCCAAAGCTAGAGTTTAGGCTTTTAATATAGGCTTTCAATAAGCTAGTGTGCTTTACCATCCTAGATTGGGTCGCCGCTTTCCATCAGGTGGGACTTCAGTCAAGTACTGCCTTATAGTGAGTAAAAAAACCCCTCCCTTTGTTCAGCTCTGGACATCTTTCGGCTGATGATGATAAAGTTAAAAAAAGCTAGTATACCCTTTACACGACTGCATCATTGATTACCATCAATTGGTTTTGCGTTCTTTTAAACAAAGACAGGTGAAAAAAATTAAATCCTTAAAATAATGTGCATAATATGCTGTATTTTTTTTATTCACAGACTAGAAAATGGTTCGAGGAGTCCAGGAAACCCCCTGAACAGACACTCGTGGACACGAACCAGCTTGAGGCGGACACCACCAAGGTCTTTATTTGCCTTTTCTACATTTTTTTTCTTTTGCTCATTAAATATTGTTTATATCAAACATTTTGATTTTTTGTAGTCCTAACAATGGGTACAACTTGTGTTTAATGCTACTTGTTTAGTTTTAGAGTTTTTGTTTCTTTGTTTTTATATCTATAAAGTCACGTTACTTTCTGATATTACCTCACCATTTTCTTTGCAAATTTTTTTGGCTAGTACTCTTTAATTTATTTATTATTTCGTATCTTTTGTGTTCGCTTTTTTATCTTTATTTGTGTTGTCTCTTCCGTAGCCATCAGGAGAATTTGCCGCATCGGCGATGGGGCTCCATGAGACAGTAAGCTATCTTTTTCTTTATTTAATTATGCATGGAAAGCACAATGATTATTTAAAATGACAGATTATCTACCACCAATTTGTTACCTTTGCTATCATCTCATTAGATCCGTTGAATCTGAAATAACTAACTAAACCAATGGTCTTTCCTCGCGTGTCTCTTTTTTGACCTAAAAATACATAACAATTATAATTATTATTCATCTTATTATACATACTTGTTGGTTCGTAAGCCTACAATGGTAATTACAAAGCTATACCGCCAATTCCTATATAATTTCAATATAAGTTGCGTAGTTGGAATTAGAAATTAAAAATGTGACTATTAGGCTCTTTTGAATAGGCAGTTCAAATGTTATTTTCCACCTAACGAAAGTATCCTCGTGACTTCTATCGACTTATGATCTGTATACCTATTCTGTAATGCACATTGAACATACTCGAAAGCTTAATCCGTGGTGAGATATCTTTATTCAAGGAATTTGATATCTCTTCTGCTTTCGAGTTGATGTTCTTAGAAAATACCACTACTGATGATGAGGTTTTACAGTTATTTTTATTGTAATCGTATGATAACAAATTATAGTGCTTCCTTGCAATTGAGCGTTCTTTGAATTGTATTTTATTCCATTTTAAATTGATTTTTGTTGTTTGTTTCTAAAATGGTATAAGTATAAATATTAATCCATCGATCTTCATCCCGGTCTTTTACGTTATTAAATAATAATATGAAGCAATTCACACACGGTCGACCCGACACTAGACCTTGCGTGTAACCAAATTACTAATACGATTATAAACTTTTTGTAAATCTTATTTAATCGTCTATCTTCGTAACCAGCAATTTTGTAATGTTATGATCATAAATTCAAACAATAGTGTCCTATTTAAAGTTACCGCTCAGTGGCATTTGATGAAGTAATCCTCGCCGCGATTCTAAGGGCTCGTAGAAAGTCGGGCCCGTTTCTTGTCACCTCGACAACAGTGGTAAGACTCCTAGGGGCAACTTGAATAACTCTGATACCAAGTTGGCCCTAACCATACGATAAATCATAAATAAATAACAAAAAAACAACATTTATGAACATACAGTTATTAAAAACATAAAATGGTAACTAGCCGACAAGGACCTAGTAATGGAACACGATTCACGTGTCACAGTGGTGGGATTAGTCCCAAAAAAACCAACATCAAATCGTGCAAAGACGTGTATATGTGACACAGTCAATAAACTTACTGTAGTACGAGTCCCTTGGGAAGTCGCAAGAGAGAACGGGGTGCCAACGCGAGCAGTTGGTGTGTGTTTAGATACAATATATCACAATCCAGATGTGTTCATATATTTAAAATACATATTACACAATTTGGGTGCTTCCTTATAATTAATAATAATAATATCTTGGGACAATCCACACACGGTCATCTGATCCCAAACTAGGCAGAGCCTGTACTATGGAAACCAGACAACTGATACTAATAATAATAATAATAATAATAATAATCATTTATTTCAGGTATACACCCATAGTTTATAAACATTTACATTACATTACATTTCATTAAATTAAATTAAATTAAATTAATAATACTAATACTAATAATACTAATACTTATATACATTTTTTTTTGTAAATACATACTTAAATAGATAAATAACACCCAGACACTTGGTGGGAATCGAACCCACGACCCATCGGTTAGCGGACAGGGTCACTAACCACTAGACCAACGGGCCCGTCGAATTGGTACATAGTGAAAGATTTTAAATCTACGTTAAATCAATGACCTAAAAGTATTCTAAAAAAAATAACTAACACTCATAAAGTATCTTATTAGTTTTATTTGTTACCTACTCTAAAATTATCTAACCTATATTCAAAGATCTACTTAGTATTACAATATGTAACATTTTTATTACATAATATAAAATTATGAGCCACAAAATAAACGCCTCACCACAAAAGCGGAAAAACCTCTCACTTTTTACATACATAGTTTACGAATGACAAAACCTTCCTAGTAAATTAAGTGTTATGTAGGCTGGCGTGTTAACAAAAGAATTAGTGAATGTTTCGACAGGTACCAGTGTATTGCCGGTTATGAAATAAATGTGTTTTTGATTATAATATATACCTTAACTGTCGGAAGAATGTCAACTAATTGTATCTTCTTAATACATAACATAAATCTTTCAATACCAACTATCGAGGGGGTTGTCAAAAATATCACGGAGAAATTTAAATATTATACTATAATCATAATACCGCTACCAGCCCTTGTTTTGTCCCATTGTTGGGCACGGGCCTCCCCCCAGGATAATAGTAAATATTGTACTAAACATTATTATTATTTTTGGTGGTTAAAAAACCCCCATACCCCGGTACACAGTTGTGGAAGTTTTCCCCAGCGACAAGGTATAAAGTGTCCTAGGGGTCTAGTAGGTATGAGTTTTGATAACTATCTAAAACGATCAAACTATCAGTTTTCTCCGTACATTTCACACCAGTGCCTATAGCAATAACTAACTATCAAAACGAGCAATTTATACAAGAGGAGACTGTCAGTTTGTACTTTGATCGTTTTCGTTCACTATCAAAACTCATACTAGGCCGCCAGTTCAGGATAATGCTGCACGATCGAAAATCGGTTGCTAATTTTCAGCCGAGCCAAAAAACATAAATGAAATTATTACAAATACATAGAAGGTAGAATGGGGTCGCCCTAGGTAGGTGAATATTTCAGCCCTGAGCCCTTTATATCCCTGGCTTTATATCCGGGGCTTTATAGTCCCGGGCTAAACAAGGACTAGGACTAGAGCCTAGTGACTAGGGCCCAGTCCTTACTCCCTAGTCACTAGGGCATGGCATGGGCATGCACAATGGCTTCAATTGGGTCGAAGTGCGTGCCGTTGGTCACCGGGACCAATTTACAGCCACCATCAATAGAGTAGAAATATTTTAAGCAGCAGCAAAGCATTTCAGCTTGATGAAAAAATGCACACATAGCTGTGACCTTATCATAGGATTGCAGTAATTATTGCTAATTTATAACAATGTTTATTATTTAGTAACGAAAAAACCAAAACTACACTATCTAGTTTTCATAATTTAATAAAATGAATTAATAATGATACGTTTACGTAATTTCATCATTTCCTGCAAATTAATGTAAATATTTGAAGCATAAATAATGGTAATGATAAAGTTTCGTCAGACTTAGTAGCTAAAACGATTGTGGTTAAAAAGAAAACCAATGTTTTATTGCGGTTTCGAGCTAAAAAGCTTTAAAGACATGATTTGGTAGTTTCCCAAGTATGATGTTAGCAGCACACTAGTCAAATCAAATCAAATCATATTTTATTGGAACTAAAACAGATGTTAACATTTACATAAGTACGATAATAGCTACATTAGTTAAAACTGTGTCGCAGCTATTAACGCCCACCTCAAAAGGACCTGAGGCGTCAGCGTTCCAACCATTACATAGTAACATGGATCACAATATTATAAATTAAAACTATTTAAAAAAAAACCGACTTCAAAGTAAATTATCTAAAAAGCATAAAATAACGAAAATATATTGAAGTCGGTGCTAGCACATCATGTTAACTAACACTAGCACCAGCTGACACCGACTTCAATATATTTTCGTTATTTTATGCTTTTTAGATAATTTACTTTGAAGTCGTTTTTTTTTTTTATAGTTTATTTAACGCTTTTTAGTGACTTATTTTACCAAAATAGGTATCAGCACTATCACGCAACTCGAACGTCTACGTTACAATAACTTACTGAAAACATAAAAAGTTTATATCTCTTAAACTACTGGACCGATTTTGATGAAACTTATACTTTACCCTAAGTTGAAAAATACTCTAATTATTGCAAAAAAAATTTTCAAAATCGGACTTGTAGTTTCTGAGAAATCCGTGGACAAACCTACATACATACATACATACCTACATACATACATACATACATACATACATACATACATACATACATACATACATACACTCATAAAATTTGGTAAATTTGTTTAGAAGCCCACATAGACTAACATATATTAATATTACGCATTTTTATCAATATTACATACATACGCGTCGAATAGAGAACCTTCTTTTTGAAGCCGGTTAAAAAAATAAGAATAGGTAAATTCGTTCTTTATAAGCACGCGTGTGCGTGTGTGTGTGTGTGTGTGTGTGTGTGTGTGTGTGTGTGTGTGTGTGTGCACTCGTACAAAAAAAAAGAATAATTCTGAGTTAAACTTGTAGAAAGAAGGTTTTCAAGCTCATTGTAAGTGAGGGACTTCAGCCATTTATGTAAAGTTTTCCTACAATTATGTAATGTAAGTGGGTAAATATTAAGAATTTTATTTACTTTGTTATACAGTATAGAACTTAGGAAGTAATACTGTTTCCGTAACTGTTACTGTTACTAATCGAGAAGGTAAGTAAGGTAAGTATTTTAACATGATACTATTATAGTAGGGATTAACCTAGCTCATTTTTCTAGTGGTCAAAAGGTCCTAAGTTGGACAATCTTTTATTTTATTTAGAGTTAATTACCCTTTATGTGTAGGTAATATACACGCGTTTTTTTTTTACTTTGTATAAACTCGTTATTAATCATATCCCACTGGATCTGATGGTAAATGGCGACTCAAACGCTGATGATTATTTATTTTCTCAGACCTTGAAAACTCCCCATATGCTACCCACCTTATCGCTAGTACGATCTATCTTTAAATGAGGGCTTCATTAAAAATATTAATTTTTCAAAAATAGAATGAGTATTATGTAGCTCATACCAAAATTGCTATCGTTGAGCATTTTTCGCTATTCCTCGAAAAACCCTCTTGAAAAACCCTGTATAAAAATAAGGGCTTACCTGCTCATTAAAATATTCTCACATGGCAAAACAGTTATCTACCTGGATTCTCAGTAAGAAAGTGAAGTGTGTTGTTCCGGCCGGGTGCCGCCGCGCTCCGTAGCTACTTTAACAAACTAAGTTTCCACTCGCTTTAATAATCACACATAATTTGTTAATTAAAACTAACACCGTTTTGCCTGAGAAGCACTAATTGCAAAAACATACCTTCTTCATAGTCTTGCTTTAAAAAGACATCAACGAGCGGAACATGAACCTCAATTAAAGTATACTTCTAATTAGCCGTTATTTTTACACAAATTCCTAGCTATACAAGTAGATGGTTGCCTGATGGTAAGCGACACGCCCCCCTAAAGGCAGTTGCATTGCACTGCCGCTAGTAACGTAAATATTTAGTATTTAATCTCTTCCTACTACTAATTTCACACATACATTACACGTGTATCCCACTCACATTTCGTGAACTATTAGTGTAGTAGATGATGCAAATATACACCATATTTTTAAATCTCTTCCTACTACTAATTTCACACATACATTACACGTGTATCCCACTCACATTTCGTGAACTATTAGGGTAGTAGATGATGCAAATATACACCATATTTGCAATCACGTTTTAGTCAACTAGTAGGTAAAGGAAGAGACCATTTCCTAAGTGGAAATGGGCATGCGATAAAATTGTGCTCTCTTTTACTTACCTAATTCAATTAACTTCCTAAACAGCAATAAGCCAGTCACGCTTACTATCATTTTAATAGCTTAGACTCAGACGCTCATAACGCTACCGTATCGTGAGTATTATTTTGGCTTATAAATACATACTATTATCATGATTATCCTAATCGTAACCAGGCTACGAAGGCCCCAGTGTAATTTCGTGACCATATCAAATCTGATGATGACGAAAGTGGTGGTTATAGAATCAAAGTTCATGGTATACTGGTAATTATGAACAATATAAATATAAGCGATGGTAATCACTGGTCGGTGATGCAACAGTGACTTGCCGTGGGAAGTAAAGTAACAAATTGCTGAAGATTTATGGGAAGCGTGTCTGGTGTTATCATAACTCGTTATGGAATACAATTAATTTCTACTCATAGATTAATGGCCATCCAACCCTTATGTAAGGGGCCGTCCAGGTATATATCACAGCAGTTTTAGATATTTATCCGCCAAGCAGCGGTATCGAAAGAATGCTGTTCCGGTGTGAATGGCACCGTAGCTGGTGAAAAAACTGGGCTCAAAAGACTTAATAAATTATGTGTAATGGCAGTGCAATCTGTAGACAGGCCTGTCGCTACCATTAGGCGAACGTCTTTCTTGTCTCATCACAAAAAAAAATACCACCTAATAGTAAGCGGTGACCCAGCCATAAAAGCGCACAAGTTTTAACATAACCAGCCGGAAGATGGCCACTGTTGAACATACGCTTCCTCCTTCGGACGCCACAATGAACGACAATTGACTATTTTTATCTACCAGTTACCTGCGACGCGCACAATGTCGTCAGTCCGCCTACCTACGTTACGTCTTCCGGTTCGTGGTCACCACTCGAGAACCTTTCTTTCCCATCGGTTATTGGTTCTTCGAAGCGCGAGGTGGCCGGCATATTGCATCAACTTGCAGATTGTGACTGCTATATCAGTGACTTAAGTTCTTCGGTGAATCTCCTCATTCCGGAGTTCATCGCCCAAAGAAACTCCGAGCATAGCTCTCTCCATAGCTCGTTGTGTGACTCTGAGCTTCTCTGAAACTCCAGCAGTTAGGGACTACGTCTCAGTACCATATGTCATCACTGGCAACACACACTGGTTAAAAACCATCGTCGTAAAAATTTTAACAATACTTTTAATTTTTCACAACCTTGGGACAGTAGTGTGCTAACTGCTAACGCAGCAAAAGCTTTAAAATAATATGTTTTACATTTGTAGCCACACTCAAGAAATATTTTTTAACCATAAACTGTTACTAAACCTACATTACCTTTATCTATATTTTATTAGCTTCGTGGCTCTAGCGTCACGATCCTTGTATGGTTTTGTAGTTCACGCTGTTATTTTGTCGGTTATTTATAAAATAGTGTCTTTAATAATAGGTATGTGTTTATTGCAGTCTGACAAGACTTGTACTTAAACTCCCCACAGTGAATAAACATTTTGTTTTTCTTTTTATCGTACACAGGAAAAAATATTTTTCTCCACGATACATTATAGTAAAGCTGCGGCGCGCTATGATGGCCGTTTTGTTTGACATTGATCTTTTCTCTTCGATATTTCATATTATAGGTGTGTGTACCTATGTCTGAACTAATTAACAATAAATTGTTCGCATAATGATTCTGATATTTACGCGAATATTACACATTGAAATGAAACTAATTTTACGGATATTGAAATGAAACTAATCAATCAACCAAAATCAATCAAATATTTTATTTCGTGTACATAGGTGATACACAATAAGGTGCTGAATATAATTTTACGGATTATAAAATTAGTTAGTATTCGCGTAAATATCAGAAATCATTAGTTTTACGGATTTTATTATATTTTTGATTTTAATATCCCGACGTTTCGAACTGTTTACAGCATTCATGGTTACAGGCGGACCGCGACATAATCCGTAAAATTAGTTCCATTTTAATAAATTGTTCCCACAAAATAGCACGGTGTCTGGGATGGGATGGTTAATACCTATTTTTGCAGCTTCTTTTGCCAACCATCGCCCGCAATTAACACAGACAAAATCTGTTCATAACTTAGGGGTCTTAGGTGAGCGACAATTGTGACGCGACGCGATGCGACTGCATAGAGAAATACCAGATAACTCGTATCTACGTGTCTACGTAGCCCACGTGAATGGTCATCTCTTGTTTGATATTTTCGCGTCGTTTCGTATCGCGTCGCGTTTCTCGCTGAAATAGTAGGACAGCCCATAAATAAACTATTGATATTCATAATATTAAGACTTCCATATAAAGCTACCAGCGAATATAACTATTCGCTGAAGATGCAGAGTCCTTACAGACTATGTTAGCACAGCTAGCATGGGAAAGCGAGAAGGTGGGGCTTACTATGAACTCCTCCAAAACTAAAGTGATGACAAATTGTAACAAGACCACTATTAAAGTAAGAGATCAAGTAATCGATTACGTGGATGAATATGTGTACTTGGGCCAACTGATTGCACCAAACAACCTTATGTCAAAGGAGGTAGAAAGAAGAATAGCTAACGGTTGGTCTCGCTACTGGTCACTCAAGGAAATTTTTAAAAATGATAGGATGCCCATTGCGGTCAAAAGAAGATTATTTCACTCATGCTTGCTCCCAGTCCTCACATATGGCTGCCAGACATGGTCGCTTACTAAACTGAATAATCAAAGATTAGAAGTATGCCAACATAAAATGGAAAGAAGCATGTTAAACCTTAAACTAAAGGATCGGATAAGGCTTACTGACATAAGACATTTAACAAAGGTTAGTGATATCACCATGAAAATTCGACAGCTAAAATGGAGATGGACTGGACATATGATGAGGTCAAAGATAAAAAAATGGCCATACGACACAACAGTATGGTATCCTCGTGACGGGAAAAGAAAAAGAGGACGTCAGAAAAAGCGATGGGAGGATGACTTCCCAAAAAACTGGCGGAGGAATTGTCTTGATCGTAGGGAGTGGCAGGAAAAGGAGGAGGCCTTTGTCAATAGACAACCTGAACCAGCTGAGGAAAACTTATAGAAGAAAATAGCAAATGATTTTGTTTTATATCATTATCTATGTAACTTGGTCAGTGAATAAAGGCTATTTTATTTATTTTATTTTATAAAGCTACCAACCAAACAATTCACAATGATGACATTGTGGTCGAACGCCGTGCCGTTTGATTTCCTACAAGTTACGGACAAATTGAAGGAATTATATGAGTAAATATCTACATAATTGGTTTCTCACACTAAATACATTCAATCAAATTTGCATCGTGTTTCGTGATATGGTCTCGGCTGACTAAGTTATTTGCACATATCCATGGCGTCCGTCCACAGGCGCTCCGCGCGAGCTACCTACTTAATAATTTAATAACGGCCAGTGTTTCGCCATGCATTGTCTACCATTGTGGATAATTCATAGCTCGAAGTGGAGTCCGCTGACCGGTCCACGCTGCGTTTGTTGATGCGTCAGTACTTCGGCGCGGCTCGCACGAATATACCGCGAATGCGTACCATTCGCGTACGTCACGTTACTATTTCGAAATTCGAATACTATTTAGATTTTTTTACTAACTTTTTATTTACAAGCTTTTTTATTTCTCGTTAGTGATGTGGCCAGTGTTTTTAAGTGATGTACAAAAAGAATAGAGCGTTGTGGTCCATGCAAGTTCCATGTGACCGGATTCGGAGTTGATTTTAATCGTTGCAATTATTTGTTTGTAAAGCTGGAGCGGAACGGTATTTACATGCATTACAGAAAGCGGCCTTACAGGTACAGATATTCATTGAATGCTAATAATATTTAAAATAAACAAAATTAGGTAAAATAATATTATTTTATACCAAAAATGTGCGAGTTTATCAGACTTTTCTTTAAGTATATTTTCGATCTGATTTACTCGATAATTATTATTGAATATTACATGGTTAAAGCTTGTAAGTGAAGTATGAGCTTGTGAGTATTATCAATGTCATACATAAGTACTTTGCTTAACCAAATGAATGATTTGAAGGAATTTTAGTTATAAGATAGTACAATTCAACTAAGGCATGTTGTACACAATTCGACTTAACGTTCCAAGACTACCTACGTTCCTTATAAAGTCAGTAATAAAAACAAAATTCGTTATGACGCTGCGCTGTAATGACGTAAGCTGATATTTGTATGTTGTTTTATTACGAAGACAGTAAACACAGTTGGATACAACAATAAGTACGCATGGGCAACATCATTTACTGGCTAGCGTATTGTGTTTTGTTTGAAGGGACGGTACACAAACGCCTGCCACAACACTATTTGTGCATTCCATATTCAAATGTTTTGTTTTTTTTTCTACTTAAATATCCTTTAATGCCATTGTTTGTAAGCAGTAAGTGTAAACAGTAGGATCCGATCCAGTAAGGCATTGTTCAGAATGGTACATCAATAGATAAATTCATCGTTTGGTAGTCTCGCCTTGTAGTCCTGTATGCGGCTGCTGCAAATTAGCACGACATTCAGGCCTTCACAGATCGGTTAACTTCACTATGAAGTATTTTTAATCGACTTCAAAAAAGGAGGAGGTGCTCAATTCGTCTGTATATATTTTTTTTTCTATGTATGTTCGCGCATAACTCTGGCAATTATCAACCTATTTGAAAAAATCTTTCTTCCGTCCATTCTTTAATCCGTTAATTGGGTCCCATAAAAAAAATATTGCTTAAGAATAAGTAGTTCCTGAAAAAACAAGAATGGTGACTGTGCAGGAGAACTGCAGGAATGCCTATATAGATGACTTTATGTCGCTTTTTACGGACAAAAATGGTCATAGCTCTGGCAAATATTTACCAATTACAATTATTCTTTTTTTATTTGAAAGATTGAACCACTGTAATGAATCTGTATGAATTTTATCACAACCGGCTAAGAACTTACTGGAGGACCATGAACGACGTGGGGGAATTTATCTGGTAAAAACCATAAAACTGATGTTCTCCATTACATTACTCTGACAAATATAAACCGATTTCGATGATTCTTTTTTTATTCGAGAGAGTAAACTACTGTGATGATTCCATGCAAATTTCATTACGACCGGATATTTTTTTCTGAAGAAACATGAATTATGTAAAACTATGTAGACGATAATGTGATCATAACCTACCTAGATCATTTTACCGTCTTCGATGGTTCAATCATTATTTATGAAAATATCACTAAAAAGTATAAAATAAAATCTTTTTAAAAAAAATTGAACCGACTTCAATAACACTAAAAAGTATAAAATAATTTAAATATTATTGAAGTTGGTGCCAATTATACACAGCCAGCAGCTACGCTAAAACCAACTTCTATAATATTTAAATTATTTTATACTTTTCAGTGTTAGTCGGTTCAATTTTTTTTAAAAAAGATTTTTTCCACATAGCAACGTCATTTTGGGCAGTGACATTTAATTTTCTGTCTTTAAAACTATGTCCACACTGATGCCGTGCTTAGCCTGCAGGGCGACATCCTCAGATCAGGCAGTGTTATTGCGTTATCTGACAAGAACATCTCCTTTTTGGAAATATGCCCTGCAATTATGGCTGTCCTCATATTAGGTACACCATTAGGGAGTAGTAATTTATTTTATTTAGTTTGGTTCCTCAATTGTATGGTGCCACCCAAATATGTCTAACTATGGACGATTAGGTCTAATTTTTCCACTGGTGACGCACTAATACATAAAGTTCTTTTTTTATAAATACAGACTATTTTGTCCATATAGATAGTCACCTCATATTGGCGCTAATTCCTTTAATTTTTGCAATTGTCACTATAGTTGGTGCAATTGATCTCGTTGGAACCGTGAATGTCTGTCCTTACATTTTCACCACAAATAACAACGTGGGCTGATCTGACGTCATTGTTCCAAGCAAAATAACCTTAAAAACCAGTTATACAAGTGTGTGGCTAAAGATGATCGAAATATAAGGTCTCAAAAGACGAAAACGCTTTTTTTAAGTGGGCGTAATTTGGGCATGGTACCTATCAAAAATATTTAAATTGACTATAATATTTTTTTATTAGGTACTACGGCAAAATTAATAATAAGTAGCTCCACCCACTCGGTGTCCTGGTTCTACCCTCGTTCTACCCTTTAGCCCTCAATACCCAAATGTCGTATTTCGTCGTTTACACCGAGGCGTTTGCGTATTCACTCGCTTTAGAACAACTTATTCATGCTCGCTAGTTACAGGGACTAGCAAATTACGACGGGTTAAAATCCGTAGCAGACCCAATACTTTTAGTATCGACGATCATTAATCTTACGTCTGATCGTTTTTGTATCGTGTCTTGGCGACTCGCTGCGTGAACGGGAGTGTGTTATTAAATTCGCTCGTTTGAGCGAATGGACGGATTTTGTTACGGTTTTTTTATTCGAAATATCTTAATTGGGATGGCTCTTATCAGGACGAATTCTTCATGTTTCGGAAGATTTCTACATTTTTTACTTTAACTTGTGACAGCCGGTGTCTGGCGCTGGAGTGGAGAGACTGGCGAGGATTGAACGAAGTGCCCAGAGTCTCTCCATAGAGTCGATAAAGGCCACCGGTAAGGTTTTAGTGGGCAAAAATCTCACATAACCCGGTCGTCGGCTACTGAGACCTTTTGAAGGTTTCCAAATTCTACGCGAGAGATATTAAAAGCATGGAAGTGCTTGTGTCGGTTTCGTCGCTAAATGTCCCTTTGCATAATGTCCCTTTCGCATAATGTCCCTTTAACAAAATGTCCCTTTCGCATAATGTCCCTTTCGCAATATGTCCTTTTCGCAAAATGCAATAAGGATCGCATATTGTCGAAGCCGTCGACACAAGTGCAGAGTGCACTCTTATTTTACACTTACTAATCCGACGGGACGGGGAGAGATTAGACGCAGGACTGGCTCTTATCTGCCAATCCGACGCATGGATTACTTCAATTCCGGACAATCAGGTGATCGGGCTGCATTGTCCAAACCAGTAAAAAACAATTACACAAAGTGGTCACTCCCCGTGGGATTTAAACCCGCGACCTCCTGTTAGCAAAGCAAGCGGTTTATCGCCCGCAGCGCCACGGAAGCTATTAATTAGGCTAGGTTACTTAATTAACTGTATTTATAAAAAATGCATATTATAATAGCGTATTTTATTAATTTATTAGTTACATTATTAGAGAGATCCTCGTTACATTGCACGTATCGTTCATGATTATAGTGACAGGTGGGGTGGGCATCGCTCGTCAGTCATCATCACTTTCTTACACAATTTCACGGCGCGTGCGCACCTATGTCTCATTTTGTCTTGCGATTTCTCCGACACTCCCCGCGGACGTCCTGGCTGTTTATGATACACTTCATAGGTTCCGACCAAAACGCGTAGAGCATACCTGATGGTAAGCAACAAGCTCGTAGACAACCCCACTGAGTTTCTTGCCGGTTCTTCTCAGTGGGGGCGCGTTGTGAACCGGTGGTAAACTCAGCCCTCTCTTAAGCGACAGCCCAAGCCGAGGCCGTGCCTCCCTGAGGTGCCCTTGAGCTCGTCGCTACTTCTGCCGTAAAGGCTAGAGCGCTTTAAGCGCTCGCCTCCTATTGTCCGGTGAAGCTGTAATGGCCATCTGCAGCCAACAGCGTCTATCATTCCCAAAAAAAAAAAAAAAAAGGTCGTAGACAAGGAAATTGCGCTGCTGCTAGTCGTTAGAAAGTCTTGAGCCCAGTAATTTCTTCAACTACAGTGCCCTTCACATCGGAACACGAAAATGTTTATAAACTGCTAATTGCGGGAAGAAATCTGACACTGCGGGTGTATGTAGGTACCTGTAAATAACCTCCTTGGTGCAGCGAAAAGCCGCTTGCTTTACAAGCTGGAGATCGCTGTTTCTAATCCAGCAGGAGCAACAACTTTGTGTAATTGCTCCTTATTGCTTAGGACAATATAGGCTTATTACCTGAAAATTAAGATGATGCGAGCATGTAAAGAGCCATTCCCGTGGGGTGTCTGGGTAAGAATAGCAACCTCCCATTTCCTGCCGTTGGGTGTCCGTAAGAGGTGACTAAGGGAAAACAAGAAGACGGGCAGCAGCGTCTTTCTTTTGGCATTACCTACCTGGAGCTGGGAGAGATAAGGCAAAGCACAGAGCCGACATTTTACATGCCTCATTATTATTATCAGCAACCGCAAAACGTCCACTGCTGAACAAAGGCCTCCCCCTTAGAAGGTAGGGGTTGCCATTATCCCCACGCTTGGTAGGCGTTTTAGCGATCGCAGTATAGGTAGTAGGTAATAGGTAAAAGACGCCGCTGCCCGTCTTCTTGTTTTCGCTTAGTCTCCTCTTATGGACACCCAACGGGAGGAAATGGAAGGGTGCTATTCTTACCCGAACACCCCACGGGTTACTAATCATTAACTGCCGCACTCACAGACATCAATTAACTTTAATCGCATTTAAGTAATTTTTTGTAATCTATTTATTTCGAATCTCCGAGTCTCTTATGATTATCTTTTAGTATTAATTACAAGATTATTGATATATCTTCTCACTATTTGCGTATTAAGTGTTATTTGGCTTCGAAAGTCGAAAGAATTCATTTACAAAATACGACAATCACAATTAACTATAAATGACGTTTGAAGGTTCGGCAGTAAGTAACTCAAGCACTAATCATTAATAAACTAAAAAAAATACGTGAATAAAATAATACATAGGTAGGGTGTTCTAACTATAGAATTGTACCAGCGCAGTACTTGAACTGTAGGTATCATTCGAAAACTGTTCGATAGACCAAATTGTCTATTGGCTTACACTTTACACCGGATGACCTAAATGATGCAATGCTCATGTAGAAGGTCGCACATGCCATTCAAACATTCCAATTTTATTATTCAACATGTTAAATGGACCTATTAACATTGCATTGCAAGGTAATTATAAAATAAACTATAACGAAAGTTTTTTATAAACCCCACACTTTAGCGATAAATATAATGTAGGAATATAGGCCCGTGCCCAGCAGTGGGACATAAACAAGGGCTGGTATTATTATTATTATAATGTAGGAATGTATGAAACGGAAATATGTCATAAATATTGGTTGGCTCGTAGGGTATTTTTCGTGCGACGCGGATAGGCCAACATACAGGTGTTTTCTTCATTTTCCATATTCCAGCTATCCTTTTCCCTGCTAGTGAAGGCGCGCTCCGCTATACTGCTTTGTGGCCGCGCCGACACAGTCTGTTTGTGTGTCTGACAATCCTTCTAAAAATCTATTGGGATATTTATTATGAACTGGTCTTCGATGTCTGGGTGGTTTTAATTTTCAGTTTAGACCTGTACCTACTGTAACTTCAACTACTGATGGAATCTGTAATAGGCAGATGGCTATTTTCCCGTTAATATGTCCTACTACCGGGATACGACGATGCGATACATTTATTGTGTTCAAATTAAGGCAATTCTTATTACTTCTCAATAACTCATACATATCCAGGTCCAGACTGACTATTGAGTACCAGGAATGCAACAGTCGTGAGGCGGTACCTCGGCTACTTTTGCCACGATTATGCACGCGTAGAACGTGACTTACTTACTGCTTAACTATACAGGGTGGAACGTTAGTGGGCGCACCGTTAATTTGAACGAGGTGTCTAGGATTGTATTCATTACGCAAGTAATAGTCGAATCAAATAGAATAGACGGATACCTGAGATGCTCTTCTTTAAAAACCATTATGTATTGAGAAAAGAGGCATATTAATAATAGGAACATTGTGTTGACATAAAAAAGAGTAACTAATAGGTCCTGATTGTCTAGGCTGCTCGAAAATGAAGGTATACAATAGTATTATATACCTACAGTAGTAGTAGTAGTAGTATAGGAAATAGGTAATAACCTATTTCCTTTTTCAAGGTTGCTCAATAAGATTCAATGTAGATGTTTTCATATTATATATACATAGTCCTTAGGGGCTGAGCACTACTGCTAGTTCGTTTTTTTTTTTTTTTTTTGGGAATGATAGACGCTGTTGGCCGCAGATGGCCATTACAGCTTCACCGGACAATAGGAGGCGAGCGCTTGAAGCGCTCTAGCCTTTACGGCAGAAGTAGCGACGAGCTCAAGGGCACCTCAGGGAGGCACGGCCTCGGCTTGGGCTGTCGCCTAAGAGAGGGCTGAGTTTACCACCGGTTCACAACGCGCCCCCACTGAGAAGAACCGGCAAGAAACTCAGTGGGGTGATGCACGTCGTTGAGGTCGCATACGTACGACCCTTCGGCCTCGCTGGCGAGACCGGTGTCTGATAGCTAGTGTAGCATACGGTTGTCGGGGAGAGTTCGGCGCATCCCGGTTCAATAGGACCGTCATGGGGTCAGGAGGGTCGAGCAGTACGTGCCGTGGTCTGCGGCGCGAGTCAGAAGAACTAGGGGCGTAATCGGCGGCGGCGCTATGCTTACACAGTATTTTTCATCTAATTATTCCATTTAATTATTTATTAAGTGGGCAATAAAGTGATTACGTGAGGCGCCACTGGTTAGTGGATACCTCCATGGTGGTTACCTCAGGCGCGACTGGAATGATGAGGGCCTGTCTTCAGAGAGTTAATCTATGTACTACGAGAGTCAATGTCTAGTAGACATCTACTAGAATTAAGAATACAATTTTAGTCTGATGCTGGCATGCTCGTCGGTTTTGAGGACATGATTATTCCTCTTTACAGACAATTTTTTTAACTGTCGGTACGTATCTGAGTAACTCAGGATTTAATGGTTTTTCCAATTAAATGTAAACCTGTTTACTTGTTTCAGCTCTGGAAAACGGCAGATTGGCTCCAATGTCTTAGCTAGGTAAGTCAATAATTGAAAACAAAATATACTTATTATGTTTGGAATATAATTATGTGCGTTCCTACATTTTCGAGCACCCTAGAAAAATGTTCGAACAATGCTGAATGTGCTTGTTTAAACTTTAAGCAATCTGGCGCCATCTAGCATTTAGTGAATGAACTGTGGTTACAGCGCCATCTATTACATATTGTATACACTAAGTACTATTATAATTTCTATTATAGCATTAAGTTATGTAGGAAAAATGTAGCCTACTTCAACTGCTAGATGTCGCCGGGTGTAGCATATTTAGAATATTTTGATTCTTCCTTTGCGTAACTGGCACTTTACTCATAAAATTAAGTATGATGATGAATGGAATTATTTCAGCCAATTGTACCGATCGTCGTCATTCAATTCGTCGGGCTGCGGCTCGGGCGGAGAGCCAGCTGACGACATGTACTCAGATGTGTCACTAGAGGAAGATGTCCAAGGGCTCAATTACAAGGTCAGTAAACCTTTAACACCTTTTTTTAATAACGGTGTGAATTTCGATATTAATAGCGATAATGAAATCTTTACGCACAGTGAATGACAAACCTTCCACAGTGAATAATTCTAGAATACTTGCATGTCTGAGAGATAACATTTTGTATTGGAAAAACATTTTATATGTCCCATGGATGTCCACAGCAGAAAGCGAGAGACGCGAGATATACTGTGCCATTTGCTTATAATACAACAACCTCCTCTAGTCTCTATACCTAGGGTTGCCAGATGTCCGGGAAATTCGGGATTTTGCCGGAATTTTGCATCTGGTCCCGTGTCCAAAAGAAATCCGACTACTATGCTCTATCACTATTGATTTTTTAGATCAATGGAGAAATTTCCAGGAAATGTAAATCCTATATCTACCTATATAACAGAGATTATGGCAACCATAGCTTTACTTGTATTAGTTTTCAAACGTTCATATCTATTAAGTTTTCTCAGTTCATTTAAGTTAACTCTTGGTTAACTCATATACAATTAAGAAAAATAATAGTAGGTACCTAGTAGGTAATATGGAGAGCCCGCCTGGGAAAGAAGAGCGAAACCAGCGAAACCTGTACTTTACAAATTACCTAGGTACCTAAATAAAGCCTCCTGCACCTTCGAGTGACGTAGTAAAAGTAGTAACTGGTAAATGGGGTTGCTAGCGTTTAATAAAGAATCACTGTATTGGCCTGCCGATCCACGATGAGCCCCCGAAAGTCGCACGTTGAAGTCATGCGGGCAGCAATAACTTCGTGTAGATTTTCATTACTGGTTAGTCATATACCATATACCATAAAGGTGGGCATGTAAAAAGTCAATCTTGCATCTTCCCCGGTATTATTTTACACGTACTACGGTACGGGGGTACGGTAATCTCGTTACACATCGTGTTACTACACGTTTATTTTTATTATTTAATACTCAAACGAATGGTGAATCACAAACTTATAGCCCATTTGTTCATTCATAAAATATGCTGAAAGATGTTCCTACCTAATCTGATAAGTTTTTCTAGGAAAACTCGGTCATATCATAGGAAGTGTTTATCACGAGTTAGTCATCTATACTCATCAGATATCGTAGTCCATTTGCCACTGTATTATGTCAGCTTCCTTCCTGAGTGAATATTTTTTGCAATAAGACTCAGTGCCGGTAAAACTGATTCAAAAATTGCTTTAGGTACATTAGGTATGTTCTGCAGGTATGGGCGTACCAGCAGTAGGACAGGGTGGAGTACAACCACGCTACACGCTAATTTACGTAATAAACAACAAAATTATTTATCAAGTCTAATTAAAATATAATGCAGTATCGATGAATCGAGCGTGCATGCACAGTATAAATCTCATATCATATAATAACAGATATTCAAGAAACCTAAGAATATCCCAGCAATCAACAGCTTTCTTCGCGACTTTCTTCTTTTTTGAAGTGAAACTTCTTATGCGACTTCCAAAAATGTTATCACATAACGCGTTAAGCGTTAAATGAAGCACCTTAACGCGTTATCGCTTAACGCGTTAAGTGATAGGTGTTAAACGATAGGCGATAGGCGTAAATTTGTTAAGGTTATGAAAGCGCTCATGTGACGCCGTCACTGAGTGAGTGGGTTTCAGTGGGTTTCGGTGGGTTTCGGTGGGTTTCGGTGGGTTTCGGTGGGTTTCGGTGGGTTTCGGTGGGTTTCGGTGGGATTCGGTGGGGTTCGGTGGGGTTCGGTGGGGTTCGGTGGGGTTCGGTGGGGTTCGGCTACCTAGATCTTTTTTCTACAGTTTTACTTACGTCGAACAAAATAATTTTATTTACAGGATCAAAAATGAAACAATATATGTATGAACGCAGGCGTGATGGCTGATCGGTGACCAGCCAAACAGGGCCAGTAGGGTCGAGTATGACATATTCAGTTCCCTTTGTCTGACCATCGATCGGTCAGCCTGATGGCTGAATGAATGAACGCATACATTTATTGTGAAATTTTTGATCTTGTAAAGTAAAACAGGGTATACTCGCACATAATTAGGTAAATAGGTAAATATCAGGCAAACAATTGTAACAAATTCATACACGCAAGTTTCAAAAACATTTTAAAGATTGATTCTCATGAGAAATTACGCCATTAGTCTTCCTATTTTTACACTAACGTAAACAAACCCTACACACCATTTAGGCACGTTTTAGTACAAAAATCTATTTTGATCTATCTCAGTGCAAGGTCTCTGACTCTGGCGGACAGCCAACTTTCGAAAATAATCATTTATTCGTATTCTAACAATATTTGGATCTGACCGAGACTTTTATAAAATAATAATATATTGATGCTTTTGTTTACGATTTTACCTTTTTACTAGATAGTATTGCGTATGTACGGTCGCGATCACAAATGCTTGATCACCGGACGATAATCGCTTGCACGAGCCGGCCCAAAATACGTGCAGGCTGGGTAAGCACCACCTAACGCGTCGCAGTCGTTAAAGCGAATTTGTTTGAAAACTGGCACAATGTTAGTGACCGCGATAGTACGTGTAATGTTGACAAACAGTGGACAATCCAACAATCTATTTAAAAATCAACTCACTAATACAATTCAATTTATCCACAGTATAATAAATGCCAAGTAGGTGTTTTATACCATAGACCGAAGTCTGAGTTTCATAGATATTTAAACCGCGTTTACCGATGCTAACGGATATTGAAGCTTTCAACAAATAGTACAAATTAATTGAAAACGTATACTAACTACCGCAGTCAGAGTGCGTTATTAAAGAATTATCGTATCCCTTATTATTTTTTGCATTGCTGGTAAAAAATAGAAAAAATTAGTTGCGTAAGTATATTGACTAAATTCATCCGACATAGCAATCTAAGAACTGTGAAAACGAAAGTAAAAACAGTTGTTCGGTATTTACTCTGATGTAATATCAGATATATCACCTGTGAGACCTGAGGCAACAAATTACTAAACTTTCAGCTACATAAACCAAGTAATTTAGTAACAATTCTAATGACTAAAATTATCATTATTTTGGTTTCATACTAGAAAACATACACGTCCATTTTCAAAGACGGATTAGGTACGTTTATATCTGCACGCCCAATGTTATGTAAAAGTATTTGTATTTTTTTATCCGGTATAAGCCAGTGCATGACTGCAGTCCCACCTGATGGAAAGCGGCGACGCAATCTAGGATGGTAAAACACACTAGCTTATTAAAATCCTATTCACTCTAGCTTTGTAGACACCCACATTATAATCGGGCGGAAACACTAACGCAGGCAAGCTGTTCCAGTCCTTAGCTGTCCTTATTATGAATGACGATGCAAATCGCTTTGTTCGGACTGAAGGCACGTTTACCACATAAGGGTGTGTGCGGGCCGTGCGTCTCGTCGTCCGATGATAGAAGGGGGATGGTGGAATCAAGTCATGTAGTTCCTGTGCAAACTCTCCAAAATGCATCCTGTAGAATACCGAGAGGTTGGCTACTCTACGCCTGATCTCCAGGCTTTGTAAATTAGTCTCTACTAACCTCGAGTCACCAATAAGCCTCCTAGCACGCCACTCCACTGAGTCCAAAGCTGCAAGATGGTATTTCGCAGCACCAGCCCATATGTGACTACAGTACTCTACACACGATCGGGCTTGCGCTTTATATAACATCAAAAGCTGCTCCGGTGTGAAGTATCACTGGACCTTTGCAAGGACACCTAGCTTCCTTGCAGCTACCTTGGCCTTAGACTTAATGAACCGCCCAAAGTTAAGGTTTGAGGAAATTTCAACTCCCAACAACTGAAGGCGGTCGGTGTATTCCAAGGATACATTCTGGAAAGTAGGAGCCGAGGTGCACGGACTCCGTTTGGCGGTGAAAAGACACGCTTGTTTTTTAGCGGCGTTGAATCGCACAAGGTTGGCATCACCCCATTCGGAGACCGCCTGAAGTGTGCGATTGGCACGCTCTATCATCGCTACTCTTTCAGACTGGATCACACCTCACTGGCCCGAGCATGTATCTCTCTCATTTCAGGGAAAATATCGGTAATCATTATATCCGTGGGGTGTCACAGCAATGTTTACACACTGCTGCTTGGCGGCAGAATATCTGACACTGCGGTGGTACCTGCCTGGAGGCTTAGCACAATCTGCATATATGACAGATAAGTGTGAGTATGACGTCACTATGACGTATTATTTCACACTTTTGTATTGAGAAATGACGTTTCGGTGTTGAAAACTACGTCATACTCCACACCCATCTGTCAAGATTGCAAGTCGTGCTAAGCCTGCTGGACGGTTACTCAAGGATCCCAGTAAAAAATGGCAAGAAATAGACGGAAAGAAATAAACTAAACCCCTCCTTTGCAAAGCGGGAGAAAAATACTAAATCACAAAACATACTAAACAAAATTCGGCATAGTTTGGTTCCTAAGTAGGTATACCTAGAAAGGAAGAAAATAATTTATTTATGGTGCTGTTTATTGTGGTCAACCAGCCCTGGTCGACTGTTTAGTTATTTTTGGTGACATTATTTTTGCTAGAGCAACCTTCAAAAGGTCCCCGAAAGCTGTGGGGCTAAACCGGGGCAAGTGGGATTCTAACCCCCGCAGCTGTCACATTAGCACATGAGACACCCGGGCTCTCCTGTGGGATTTGCACCACCCCTCAGTGCCTCGCCTATGAGCCCGCCACCAGGGGACGCATTGTAGCCCCGCATTGTGCCCCCGGGGTCACAACCCCGCCGTCATCCTCCTCGTCCCCGTACTCCTAGGGGCTACACCCCGAACATCCAGCGACTCCGAAGGTTTCTTGGTGACCTATCGTATAAACACTATAGGTGCCACTTTGGTGGGCCATTATCTTCCTCCGTAATCTCAGTTCAATGGCCTTATTAAAGAGACGATGTGCATTACTAAACGATGGGGTTTAAACAATGGCTCGCGCCGCTTCATTTAATAGTCGAAGCTAGAAGCAATGGCCGCCGGAAACGGTCTCTGTGCCTCGGGTGCGCGTGCGCCACTTCCGGTCAGATGCGTGCGCAGCGGTAGTGATATTATGATTATAAAATTAGATTCTCAGTGTAAATATTAAACAGTGATGAGCTGTTTATGGTAAACAATGATAATTCCAGGAACAACGGGTGTATCAACTCGCATTACCGGGTTTCATATTTCGTTCGGTTTCGGCACCACACTAATTGCATCTTATACAGGGTGTAAGAGACTACGTACCGAAAACTTTTATATAAGATTTCTCATATTGTCCGTTACAAAATTACAGAAACCATTTATATGGAAAATGACAAATGACTAACTTGTTAATTTTTGAGCATGTAATGAATACGTGCAAAATAACATTTATTTTTCAAATTACATTGCTAATTTCAATCAAGCCGCCTGCCAAGCGTGGAGATTATGACATCCCATCCCTGCTAAGGGAGAGACCTTTGTTCAGCAGTAGACTTTTCGGCTGCTGATGATTGCTAATTTTGCACAAATAAGTAATTTATTGTTTATAAATTGAAATTAGGCTTTATTATTATACCAATAATGATAAAATTAGGATAACCTAATTTTATTAAAAAAGCGGCAACTTCTTTTGTGGAAATTCGATTTGAAAAAGCCTATGAAAATTTGAACACTAGAATGTTCAGAATCATGTACTTACTGGATTCCTGGTATCGTTTTTCGGTACGATGTCCCTTACACTCACCCCGTATAGATAGTTCATACATTAGTTGAAAATGTTTACTACATACTTTATTCAAATTTCATTACCAATTTACAAATTACAAATTGTAATTCCTTTGTGATGAGAATACCGACCGTCCATCTATCGACCTTCACGAAGGAGGAATTTTGGCTGAAGGGTGTCGTGTTTCGCCGCTTCAGAGGTCGGCTACATGACATCGTGGGCGACACAACGACTTTCCGTGTCACTAACATACATATTGTATTGTTACTGACTAATTAGTAAAGTAGTTAAAGGTATTTGTTTCATGTGGGCCATAGTTGCCTGCAGTAAAGGTTTTATATACTTATAGTATATTACGTAGGTAGGTAGGGGTAGTTAGGGTAGGGATTTTCACATTTTCCACGGAAGTAAATACTGCGAAAATACGAAAATCAAAATATGTCTTTATAAAAAGGCTCTCGTCACTTACTATTCTGATCTTAGAATAATAACACCTCTAATATTCGTCGTCAGCGCGCTAAAGCTATCCTAAAACCCATCTATATACCTTTATACTATAAAGCTTTTATAAAAATTTTTACGGTGCATCTAACTTTTATCTGCTTAGCTCTTTTTATTTTCTTTTTCTTAATTTCACAGTATGTCTTGAATGCTTGTATTTAATCTATGCCTAGATAGAACTTGTCTATAACGCGATAAATGAACTGTGGACCGGACTGCGAACACAATGCGCCCAACAAACGTGGGCGAGTGTAACTACTATTCAATTCGAAACCAAAACAACCTATTTTTATCAAGATACTTACATAATGTACCTTATTCCTTTCACTTAAGGGTGAAAAACAGTGCGCGATGCTGCGGTGTTCCTTGTCGTGTCTCGCAACACGGCAGACTATGCGTCGTCTGGAGAAACTGCATAACTTAGATCATTAAACCACCCTGCATAACAAACAACTACGCATAACTGGCATAACGCCTATCTAAAACTTTCTTAGGGCTTCAATTGAATACCTACTAAGCATACGCAGCTTAGCAAATAATCTGTTTGTCCTTAACCTAAAGTGCAAAATGTATTTTTTTTTTCAATTTCTGCACGAGTGAGGTGCTGTCTTCAATTTATTTGTAAGAAGCTCAAAGAAGTACCTATGTACTAATATAGAAGTTAACATTGTTTAGGTACCTACATACATAAGCAAAGTTTCACTTTTATAGTTGAAGGTAATAGGTAAATTAATAATCTTCATTAGGGCTTCCACACATAACTGCGAACTCGCATTGCATCGCAAATATCTGCGAGAAACAAATGAATTTTTACGAGACACGACAAGGAACACCGCAGCATCGCGCACTGTTTTTCACCCTTAAGTGAAAGGAATAAGGTACATTATGTAAGTATCTTGATAAAAATAGGTTGTTTTGGTTTCGAATGAATGCGAGAAACAAATGAATTTTTATATGGAAAATTCATTTGTGTCTCGCAGATATTTGCGATGCGATGCGAGTTCGCAGTTATGTGTGGGAAGCCTTACAAACAACTTCCTAAGGATGACCCTGATTGTTCGGTTTAAATATTTCAACAAAGTATTGTTTGCACACAAATTGATATAATCATTGATCTCCTCATTATCACGCGCTCGAGACGACGATGTTTATCATAGATCGTTATTATGGAGATAGGTATTACACATTTTCTATAAATACATCTTTTGTTACACTGTAAATGTAACTAATTGCTCGCATAGGTACATACATCATCTTTTTATTTCAGTTCGCACTCTTACATCGGCTTCGCAGTAAAAATCAAAATTCCAACCGAGATTTAGTTCATCCGTTCGTTCTAAAACAAAAAATCTTACTACGTGCTGCACATATTTTAAAAATTAAGAATAAATAATGTACCGTATAGGTAACAGATATAAAGTAATTTTAATAAAGTAATTGTAATGCGAAGTATGGTTTTCATAAAAACTTCTTTATAACAATGTCCGGATATACCTTAGATAATAGTTTGACTTTGCTTCAGCCTAAGTACATTGTCATATGTATAATGTCTCAAATGACCCATAATTTTTCAAAGCAATTCTGTTAAAACATTTGTTCTCTATGTAGAGTATTATTAGAGTAGAGTAGAGACTAGATTTCTTTATTTTCAAGAACTCTATTTTTGCAGCTTCGCAATATAACGGGTACCGAAAACCGATACCAGGGATCCAGTACATGATTCTGAACATCCTAGTGTTGAAATTTTTCATCGGCTTTTTCATGAATTTCTAAAAAAAAATAAGGAAGTGGTTGCCTTTTTCTAAATAAAATTATTATAACATCATTATTGGTATATTAATAAAGCCTAATTTAAATTTAAAAACAATTAATTAATTATTTGTGGAAAATTTATTTATTCTTTAAGCACAAAAACAGTACATAGGCAATTAATTAATAGGCAACTAACTGTTACTATTTTAGAAAATTAGCAATTTTATTTGAAAAATAAATTATATTTCGCATAAGTATGTATATTCATTACATGCTCAAAAATTAACAAGTTTGTCATTTGTCATATTCCATATAAATTGTTGCTGTAATGTTGTAACGGACAATATTATGAGAAATCTTATAAAAAAGTTTTCGGTACGTAGTCCCTTACACCCTTATTGTAGAATATACACACATCAAAAGTGTCTAGGGATCAACATATATTTTTGCAATAACTTTTCTCCTGATTGATATTAATTAAAATTTTCTTTAAGGATTCATCAAATAAAGTGTTTTCGTTTGTCACAGTAACGATAAACCAAGTCACCTTTGCATTAATAAAGAAATTTGCCATTTTCCTAATACAGGGATTTTTGACATTTGAACCACTAACACAAAAGTTCGAAAAAAAGACTGAAATAACAGTTTTCTTTAAAATTTTATTGGGTAACTTAAACAATTAATAATCCGTGTTTCTACCGCGAACACTAACAACACAAGAACATCGGTTTGGCATACTCAAAATGAGTTCATCCAAATCACGCTGTGGAATGGCCGCCCATGTTCGTTGCAACAACAAAAAAAGGTCTTCTTGCGACTGGATACCCTCCATATTCGGCAGAGCTCTTCTCTGTAGCATATCCCATGCATGCTCAATCGGGTTCAAGTCTGGCGACTGAGCAGGCCAGGGCAGGACATTGATGTTAGCTGCGGCGAGAGTCTGTCTTACAACTCTTGCGGTGTGCGGTCGTGCATTATCATGCATTAACTGAAATAAGGGACCGATTTGCACTTGTAGAGGAACGATGACGTCTGATACAATCGTCTCAGCATAAATTTGAGCGTTGAGGTTGCCTCTGATCCAAATCAACTCAGTTCTTCCGCCGATCCAAATACCCGCCCATACCATGATGGTTCCACCACTATAAGGATGGACTTCCTGGCAGGATTTTAATCGCTGTTGGCGTCCAGGGGTTCTCCAGTGTCGTATACGTCTTGTATCCGGTCTCATACCAAAACGAGACTCATCAGAAAAGCACACGAAACGCCATTGTTCTTCTGCCCAATTTCTGTGTTCAAGAGCCCATTGATATCGAATCCTACGATTGTGCATTGCTATAGGTAGTACCCGTAGCGGTCTTCGGGAATGAAGGTTCACTTCATGCAAGCGGTTTCTGACTGTTTGGTCGCTAATTAAGTTCCCTGAAGAGTGATGAAGCCTCACGGCTAACATCATGGCAGTTATTGTTGGAGCTCTTCGAGTTAAGATTTGAATATATCGGTCTTGTCTCCGTGTGGTGCAGCGATACCGTCCTCCATGGCGCTCAGCCACGGTACCAGTGCTTCGGTAACGTGTCCAAAGTCGACTGATAACACTCTGACTTGTATTCAGAGCTAAAGCCACAGTACGTTGCCGGGAACCAGCTTCTATCATTCCCATGGCTCTGAGCATTTCTTCCCTGCTTAAATGACGTCGCCGCTCCATAATAACGTTGGTTTTAATCAGTAGTAGGGAAACAGTAGCACTAATAATGTCTTCAATGCGTTGTATGTTTTTATAGGGAAAATATTGACAGCTGATTTTCATCTTTTACTCGAATTTGATTCACAGTTCCTGATTCAAATTATGAAATGCACCAAAAAGGATCCATATAAATTTATAAAATCATAAATTTATTACAAAGCCACATCTCAATCTCAAGAAATCCGCTTAAAAATGCTTGATCCCTAGACACTTTTGATGTGTGTATTAGCACAATTTTATAAAACTTAAATATATCTAGCTCTTAACTTCCTTTTACTAAATAATTCCTATCTGGGTTTATAAAACGCCTGAATGATATAAATCGTAGAGTTATAATAAAAAAAGAAACAAATAAATACAACAGCATAGCAGGCTTCTCTAAAATTGCAGCTAGAGTAGGTATACCTATACCCTGTTCTTCTTTACAAGATCAAAATCGTACCAATAAATGTTTGAATTGAATATGACATATTAAACCCTATCGATTGTCTTTGACTGGCCACCAGTCAGCCATCACTTCTGTATTCATACATTTATTGTTACGATTTTCATATTGTAAACAAAACGGGGTACTTACTAATACATATTTGTGAAAGTATTGCAAAGCATGCTTAACAAGAAACTAAGTAGTACCTAGCACAGTGTATTACACTGTGGTAGTAGTAAGTGTATTGAGCGATCTGCGTGTCGCACAGCAACAAAGTAGTGTCCACTGTATGTCTGACTCTCTCTTCTCATACCATGAAAGAAACAAGCATTATCCATCTGGGACAGGGACGTTAAAACAAGAATAAATGATCAAAGCACAAAAAGCGCGACTGCATACAAAAAAATTGAATGGAATTATAATACACCATACATACATACACAAAAAAATTATACGTACACGTTCAATTGAAGTTTTTGGAAAAAAAATACAAAATGGTGGCTGACGAACGCGCTGATCAGACTGTACGCTGTACTAAAGAAAAGTACATACATACTCTCGAAATACATAGGCCTTCTTTCTGGAGCATTCGGGCAAAAATATAAATATTCACATTCATAAAATATCATGATAGATCCTCGTCATTCCGGTCGGGTAACTAAGCGGCATCCACAAGTTTAAGCAGGTGTTTAAAATTGCAAAAACACTTGTCCCGTTTTAGTCCTCACGCATTTTACATTGTCGTGCACTGGCAAAATCCACTTAGCAATCCACTAAACAATAGCGAGACTGCAGTGGGCTGCGACCTGCGTGGGTGGTCCGTATTCAGGCCAAGGATGTAGGGAAACGCGCAAATAACATTATAAATATTTATCACACTAGTGCACACGTGTGATAGTTAGGTAATGCTAATTAGGTAATCTTTCTAACTACAAATGCAAAGGAAATGCCAGTTATAGAACACTGCTCGGTGAACATTAAACATTGAACATTTCCCGTCCGTTACGACTTGTTCAGTGAACAAAGTTTTTATACGTCTCCTTCCGAGTGCACCCGATTTTTAAATTTTATTTTCATTTGAGGTAGCATCCCAAATCAAAGGTGTCATCACAGGTTTCATGTATCAACGAGACTAATAACAATATAGGCCATGGATTCCACTCCAGATTGTATTCCATATCCAAACCAAAAATCCGAACGCGCGAAAAAAAATATTCCGGACCCTCCGCAAACGGATGTTCGAGAGGCTTTGTTCGACAAAACACTCAAGCCCTTATCTATGTTTACGAACAATGTTCTGTTCAAAAGATGGGGAAGGCTTTAGTACGTAGTACGTTGTAGGTAATTTAAAAGGTCGACGAATTGAAGTCTAGAATACACTGAAGCATATCAAAAACGTGCTCACAAATCACATTTCTGTCTGAATAATAAACACTCACTTTAGAATCAAGTTGGAATAAAACCGGCTGTTGCACAAGTCGAGTTATATTCTCCAAGCACGTCGATGGTATCTCGGCGATCTATCATAGTTATCGCGTAGCAGTAGCGAGGCTCATAAGATCTTATTATCTAACAAGTTACAAGCACCTACTGACAAAATCATACTACCCAATGTGAAACGGAAAGTGCTGCGAATGAACTCGTGCGAAATGCAAACATATTGTGTGTAGACGACGGCTTGGTAGTATCATATAATTAAGTTACGTTAAGTTTTTATCCAGCGTGTTTCAGGACATTATGTGTTATAATCTCATGAGAATTATGCTATTATTGTGGTACAAATACAGATAGCTGGGATCCAGTATTGTTCTCTTCTGACTTGCATATATGTAGGTACGTCGATATATGGCTTGTCTAGGTATTAACTGGATTGGCTTCTATCGATTGTATTGTATGTAGTAGACATAAAACAAGAATTGTTCTTTCTCAAGGTCATATTATTGTTGATTTGTGTGGCTCTACCAATGATATATAGTAAAATATCATTGGGCTCTACGAACTCAAAAAATCGAAGTTTAAAAATACCTACTGTTTTAATTTTCTCCAGACTATGCTACGAAATAAGCCAACTTGCCTCCGAATTACAAACTTTAAATAACCGTACTCACATGAACAGCATATTATATCTAAGTTTAGTTCAGCCTCTCTTTTCTCGCATCACTCATGGCATTAATATCAGTATTATCGCGAAAACATTTTGCATACATAATGAAAATTCGTTAAGTGGGCCAATTTCCGCTTGTTTTATTTCTTATCAATCGTCCTTATAGCTTATTTCCATTCCCATTATCTACTGCATTTTAATGAATGAAGAATTAAACCCGATACCTACATTACACAACCTGCATAAATTATGCTCTGGTATTTATTTAACTAGTTGAGCCTGCTTCGCGGCATGGAATTTTACATATCTTTAATTTTTGAATTTTTCAACTTCTGATACGGAATCCGTTTAGGCGTTTTCACGTCATACGTAAACAAATACAGCTGACTGACTACTGAAACCCTCGAAGCAAAAAGTTGAGGGGTTAAAATAAGTTCGACGAGTTTAATCGGGATGATTTTATAGCTTATGATTCAGCCATTACGGAGAGTTCTTTTTTCTTAGGTTTTTTTTTATAATTCATAAAACTTGTATTTAAAAAAATATAATGTGAAGATACAAGATTTCGCATAAATGGGGTAACAATGTATTATTTCGGTGTCATTGCCGGTGGTGAAATATGTATAATGCCATATACACAGATCAAAAGTGTCTAGGGATCAAGCATTTTTAAGCGGATTTCTTGAGATTGAGATGTGGCTTTGTAATAAATTTATGATTTTATAAATTTATATGGATCCTTTTTGGTGCATTTCATAATTTGAATCAGGAACTGTGAATCAAATTCGAGTAAAAGATGAAAATCAGCTGTCAATATTTTCCCTATAAAAACATACAACGCATTGAAGACATTATTAGTGCTACTGTTTCCCTACTACTGATTAAAACCAACGTTATTATGGAGCGGCGACGTCATTTAAGCAGGGAAGAAATGCTCAGAGCCGTGGGAATGATAGAAGCTGGTTCCCGGCAACGTACTGTGGCTTTAGCTCTGAATACAAGTCAGAGTGTTATCAGTCGACTTTGGACACGTTACCGAAGCACTGGTACCGTGGCTGAGCGCCATGGAGGACGGTATCGCTGCACCACACGGAGACAAGACCGATATATTCAAATCTTAACTCGAAGAGCTCCAACAATAACTGCCATGATGTTAGCCGTGAGGCTTCATCACTCTTCAGGGAACTTAATTAGCAACCAAACAGTCAGAAACCGCTTGCATGAAGTGAACCTTCATTCCCGAAGACCGCTACGGGTACCACCTATAGCAATGCACAATCGTAGGATTCGATATCAATGGGCTCTTGAACACAGAAATTGGGCAGAAGAACAATGGCGTTTCGTGTGCTTTTCTGATGAGTCTCGTTTTGGTATGAGACCGGATACAAGACGTATACGACACTGGAGAACCCCTGGACGCCAACAGCGATTAAAATCCTGCCAGGAAGTCCATCCTTATAGTGGTGGAACCATCATGGTATGGGCGGGTATTTGGATCGGCGGAAGAACTGAGTTGATTTGGATCAGAGGCAACCTCAACGCTCAAATTTATGCTGAGACGATTGTATCAGACGTCATCGTTCCTCTACAAGTGCAAATCGGTCCCTTATTTCAGTAAATGCATGATAATGCACGACCGCACACCGCAAGAGTTGTAAGACAGACTCTCGCCGCAGCTAACATCAATGTCCTGCCCTGGCCTGCTCAGTCGCCAGACTTGAACCCGATTGAGCATGCATGGGATATGCTACAGAGAAGAGCTCTGCCGAATATGGAGGGTATCCAGTCGCAAAAAGACCTTTTTTTGTTGTTGCAACGAACATGGGCGGCCATTCCACAGCGTGATTTGGATGAACTCATTTTGAGTATGCCAAACCGATGTTCTTGTGTTGTTAGTGTTCGCGGTAGAAACACGGATTATTAATTGTTTAAGTTACCCAATAAAATTTTAAAGAAAACTGTTATTTCAGTCTTTTTTTCGAACTTTTGTGTTAGTGGTTCAAATGTCAAAAATCCCTTTATTAGGAAAATGGCAAATTTCTTTATTAATGCAAAGGTGACTTGGTTTATCGTTACTGTGACAAACGAAAACACTTTATTTGATGAATCCTTAAAGAAAATTTTAATTAATATCAATCAGGAGAAAAGTTATTGCAAAAATATATGTTGATCCCTAGACACTTTTGATGTGTGTAGTTTAAATCACGCCTTGAAATGAATTAATTTGCGATCGATCGCATCGCAGATACGTACAATCAATAATGGCGAGCCATCGATACTTGAAAAAAAAATGAGCTGCAAATTACTTCCAAGCGAAAATTTCGCAGAACTAAATAAAACACATTACGGGAGCAACGTCGCCCATGTGGGGCATTTCGCTGTAAGCAATTGATACAGTTTTCAGGGCGCAAAGATCAACGCGTGGTGTATAAAGTGTTATAAACGGAACAGATCTAGGCCAGATGTTTTGCAGTAATTATCCATATGTGTGTCCGTAATTAATTACACCATCGTAACTGGTTGCTAACTACTACTAGTCTCCTGCTTTTGTTGTGTCAACATGAACAATACTAAATCGTTTTTTACGTAGTAATGATAAGACTGATTAACCAGCCAGATCAAGGGCTAATTGTTCAGGGTGCGCCAGACGAACATCTTATAATTATACCATCCGAGGAGGCTCTTACCGTGCACCCAAAAATCGCGCCCAAGTAAAAAATGCATGCGATTATATTCTCTAAGGTGCTGAAATTTTTAGTCCTCTACTATACCTACATAACATGATGTACGAGAACAACATAGACCAAAGCTATGTATTTAGAATTTATAGATCCCAAATAGCTTGCATGCGATCGATAGGCCATTGGCATTCGTGTAAGTATGGTAGTCGGTCTGCTGTGTATACTTGCGGAAAATGTCATTGACGCAGACTGTATAACAATAGGGCATTGTTGAATTTTTATCCGGAAAATAGTGGTCTCGATTTGACTTATAATTAACATGTAATTTGCCGGACATATTGCATTAACTGATATAATTTAGAACTGTAAATCCTTGCGAATGGAACGACTCATATCAAACTTCAGTTAGAAGTTCGATTGATCTGTTGAAGACATCTATTATGAACTTCTTGTTTTTACCCGACTACGGAACGGAGGGAGGGTTATGATTTTAACAAGAATATATGTATGTATGTATGTATGTTCATCTGTTCCCGCATATCTTCTAATCTACTTAAAATAATTTGACAAGTAGGGTGTCGTTAGAAGCGTCTTGATTGTCCGCTGGTTATAGGTTATATAATATCACATTATTAGACTACGATTTTATCTGTAGTCGGGTTTTAGTTTTTAAAGCTTATTAACTTGAAGTTGAGACGTCAAATTGGTACATAGGAGAATTCTGTGCATGCCAATGTCAGCAATTATACCAATTTTCAGCAGGCCCGTCATGCTTTGCCAGTCTCTAGCTTGGTGTGGAATATGACGGGGAAAAACGTGCTTAACTGTACAAAAATTATATGCTACGAGGAAAAGCTACGTCGTAGTGACGTCATACTTTCGTTCCAAATGTATACATATTCCCATAATTATATTCCCTGTGCTGCCTAGTGTTTCTAGCGTTCATTGTTTGCGTGACAATACTTCGGTGACCCTAAAATGTTAACTGGAACAATCTTAATTAATAGCTGACTTTACACTTTGCGTAATAAGGCTTTTGCACGATAAAAGCGCCCGACATTGACTTACCATGTTGATCTATTCATTTATTTATTTTTGGAGTTCTATCCTTCAAATTTCAGATCCCAAATGAAATAAGGAGTAATAGGTAACTTATTTTTGTAGTTACGAATGATGTCTTACCACATTTATTACGTCTCAAAGTAGGTACTGAAAAGTATTACACTCAAACAATATCGCGTGCAATATATTCACTGAGTATAGTCATATTATAGTGTGTAATAAAATATTGTCAAGAGTTTTGTATAAGTACTTTTCCTAATTCAGTCATTAATCCTAGGACCTAACGATTTCAAATTCGCTTAGAGTGACTAAACTGTTAAGGCCAATGATGTCATAAACCATAGATATGTATGTTATCCCTACTAATGCACGCCCAAAATTTTGACCCACCATTTACATAGGTACTAATAGTTAAGGTATATATATACTTATTATTCCTTATAAATCGCGTCGAATGAAACTGCTCATATAATTACGATTGAACTTCACGTACAGGTAAGTTCGTTTAATCGTTAGTTATTTACTTTTGTGCAGTACTTTATGCATTTTCTTAATATGCATGACGGTATTGTTTGTACCTACTTGATTTTCAAAGGCACACGTCACCTTCGTTATACATATTTTACAGAAGCGGTACTTGGGTACTGTTAGTTTACCAAATTGGGTGAATTTCGTGTCTTTACTTTTCGTGCTCTAATGGCTTATGTGTTGTATAAAATAGGCAGTTTTTATCTTTTTATAACATAATAAAAATTAATAAAATGGAAAAAAGAGTCCGTTACCTATTTAATTATCATACAAATGAACACGTCTAAGCGAATTCTATTAAACCTTTATATCTTGATCTGGTAACTGAAATAACCGCAATTCTATTTACTAAAATACGTCGCTGTGGCTTGAGGCGTTAAAAATAAAACAATCAAAACTTTCACGACATGCACCGTAATCTACATCTAATGCCATTTTGAACTCATTAATTCCAAACCATTTGTTTTAATTTTTTTAGACGATTATATTATGTTCATTAAGCATTTTATTGCTAACATCCACATTTAGAAGCTACGCATCTCTGCTTCTAATGATCTTCCACCAAATGAGGTGATACCTTTAAATACTCTTTACAAATTTACACCGAAAATGGGGTAGTTGTATGTAGCATCTATTTATATAAAAATTAATAGCTGTTCGTTAGTCTCGCTAAAACTCAGAAACAGCTTGACCAATTTCAATAACTATCGTTTTTTTTGTTCGATACATTACTTTGTTGTACATCTTTTGGTGAAATAAATGTTTATTATATTATATTATTATAATTGTTTGGCTCTAATCCAGGAGAGGTTTAAAAGAAAAAAACATTGGGATTAACGTAAAAAAATGCTAGTGGCGCTGCGTGGGTCAGCTATTATTTACTAAAAACTTCGGCGGTCAAGGCATGTTTCATATTATCAAAAAGTTATTAAAATCCATGGACTGTTCTTTCTATAAACTGGAACCTGCTTCGTAACCTATGCCACAAAATCCATAGAACTGTCATGAAAACTGAGCATTTTGATAAAATTCGATTATTTTTTCATTAAACCTTGATTAAACCCTCATTCGTTTTTGATAACTTGATTGAATTGCTAAGGATTCGATTCATTCAGTGTCAGGTCATAATTACAGCGTATGCATCTGGTCAGGTCAGTGTCTTTTATTCAGGGTAAGGAACTACCTTGAACCATTGAGAGGTCGCGAGGTTGCCTACTTTGGATACACTTAAGCGTTTTTATCACAAATGCGAACTGCTAGTTCAAATTACATAGTAAAGTTGACAGTTTTTAAGCCCGAAGTATTCTGTCTAGCATTTTAAAGCTTATATTTAGATCCACGTTTGAGTTTGCGATCATAATGTTGAATTTTATGTTATATTCTTCTTCTTATTTTCGTGTTCATATAACCGACACTAAAAGAATATTCGTATCGTGAGCGTGGTGGAAAAATTGGTCAATCAGCGAGATCTTCCAGAGGTAATTGTCCAGGGTGCGACCCTCCGAACATAGTATACTATTTCGCCATTCGTGGAGATTCTTTCGGTGCACCCATTGGCATTATAAGACATTGAAAAGGAGCTATTTTTAACACATAGAACGCCAAATGCCTGACACACAATGGATTTAAAGCACTTATGGTCGGTCACGGGGGAATTTGTTGTCACTTGTTAGAAATGTTACAAAATTCAGCAGATGAGCTTCTTTCTATATATTTTAATCAGTAATAACAAGTTAGGATGGACACGTCTCTTAACAAATACAGAATGTTTTGATAAGACCTTTTAAACAGAAATGCATCATTACGATATGCTTTATAAAAAGTTCGAACAAGTAAAGTTATAATAACATTATCTAATCCCAATAGGACTAAGACGTTATGTCATAGTCATACCAGTTTAACCCCGCAAACATCCTTTGTTAATAACAAAGTTTGTTATTATTGTTGGCCTATCTACACTGAAAGAGCACAGTAGTATCTAAAATGTCTTACAGTTTAGGAAGCGGTCAAAGCAAGGAATTTTTAAATTGAGTAAAATAGGACCTAGGATATTGCAACACGAAAAACGTATCTTATATCTAAATACCCAGATATTGAAGATATGAAACAAAAAAAAATCGGGACTACCACTACAATCTGATGCAACCTTCCCCAAAAAAAATGAATTACATATTCACCCCTAAATGGGCTTTACCCTCGGTTCTTCAGACATCATAATGAATAACTGGGAATACCGAATGAGTGCTACCGCATGTGAAACATCGATTAGATAAACCAATGGCGCGGCACAACCATGACTATACTTTTACCGTGGTTAAATACCGACAGTAATGTTATTATATTTTTATTTACATTTGAAAAAAAAATCATCTAAATGCAATTCCAATCCAAGTTACTTATTGAATAGAGAATTAGTTAAATGAATGTTCACATGCTACAATAAGTTTAAAGTTACAAAATAGTAATCAGCCTAATAGACTTCAACATTTACTTGACGCAAAAAATACTTGTCCATTTAAAGATGCTCGCTCGTTTCTTACTATGGAAATTGGCTTACTGGAACTAATCGGTATGAATGCGATGCTTTAAACATAAGAGAATGCTTTTGTAGGCAAACTCCTAACAAATGTATGGTGAAACCATTGAATAATAACGGGTAATGGATATATGAAATGCTCTTTCGTAATATGTATCTTCAAGTACACGTTCAGTATGATTATCAGTATTTTGAACTAAAGTGGAAACAGAATATGTACATCCATCTTTTTTATCTGCTTCGTTAGAACATCCATCATCGCGGTATATAAAATTACATTTTATCGAACGTAATATTCTAGATTAGATTACCTCACAAATTCTGTTATCTGTTAAATAAAACGAGCAATTATGGTTGTAGTGATGGTGTTCTATTCAAACTTCCAACTGAGAATTTCACACGGTGTGAACAATAGCCTCAATTTCAATTCTATTAAATAACACTTTTTTAGCTTTTTGTAAATCTACTTTATTGCATTTACCCAAAAGTAGACCACCAATTTAATAAGCTTTATATTATCGTTTTTATAAATGATTTTAAACGTATCTAAATTTGGATCTGATTCTCAAGTTACTCGCATATTGCGTTACCTACCATTCATTTTCATTGCTGTAGTTATGTAATCAAATAGGCATCAAGAAAAGCACAAATGCACTTGCTATCACCATGATTGCAACTTGCAAGAGCCGGTTACATAAGTACACATAGTACAACTTAATGATACCACATTTTTTCGATATCATTTCACTTGCAATAACAACTTTCTTAAGTTTTAATGACACTTAGTGTAGTGTCCTCAGTTATCATGTTGTTAACATTTCATTTGTTCAATAACATAAATTCTTCAATCTATCTTTCTTATAATTACTGGTTTTAGTTGAAAGGGCAATTAAACAAAACTTTTAAATGTTCATCTGCTCGATTCAATTGCTCTTACATCTGGCATCGTCCGGTCCAATCATGGCAGCCCCTCGCCCGTTAAATTACGAGATGCAGCCAGACTAGGGGAACTTATGAAAGGGGTTATTGCCTCGGAACATCTATCAGGCGGCGGTGCATATGTGTAGGGAGCGAATAATGTTTATTTGTATGGCGGTGGCTGACCGGCTGATAATCATGTCGTGTCAATGGGTGGGGCGCTCCGCCCGACTGCCGCGCGCCGGTTAGTGCTGAACGCGACACAGTGCCAACACCACGTACCGCGCATCTATTTAAGTTTCAATAGTTCCACTACGGTGTCGATAACATACAATTTTGATCGTAGCCAAAGAAATTTCAGTATCCGACCACAGCGCCCGTGTTTAACCCGTCCTCAAAAGGATGTCAGTGCAACCGTCGAAAATTTTGAATCGACTTCGCCGCAGTCTCCTGTTTCCGGACGTTTTAATACTTGTTTACGACAATAATTAGGCTATTGTGTACTAATAAATCGATGAGGGGATCGTCTGTAATGATCAGTGGATTTGTGAAGGCGTGTGTAAGAAAAATGTGACATAAAGTGCAAGTGATGTTACGCGAGTAGAGAGCAATTTCATAATATTTGTATTAGGACAACAGTCGTTTGCAACCGCAAGAACTGTCGCTTGATCAAGTGTGCCATTATAATTATTTAGCTTTATAACTAAACGAAATCAATCTAATCGTGTTTCATAGTCAAATAGTTGATTACGAAGTTTAATTTATGTGTTGTAGCAGTTAAGTGTGCAATATTGGAATAAATCCAAAGATAAGAGAGACGGATTTTAAATGTTTAAAACGGGATTATTTAATCGATCGAGAGGTACGATGGGTGAACCTGTTGAAGTGGAGGACAGCTTGGAGCTAGAGTATGACATGTGGGATGGACAATTTGACTTTGTGGGCCCGCAGGGTCCCCCACCCGAGGTCCGAGGTAGAATCACTTCGGATACCAGCCTCACAGAGGATTTGTTTACTGGAGGTCCTTTGACTCCCCACCTGGCTAATGGCCTTAACGGTGGGAAGAAAACAGCTGCGCATCAGTGGTGCGACAATCTTACCGATCAAGTGAGCATAAAAATTATTAAAACAATTTTCACATTCCAGTACTAACATTCTACGATATCCACTCTTTCATTGCTGTTCTGCATAAAAATGATGATTTGTGTCGCCAGTCTTATATTTTCGTGAATTACATAAATTTACAAATTGTACTCCATTTCATGTTCCTGATGTATTTGTTATGACGTCAACTAACATCATAGACCACAAATGTTTTTCCCGGTCGTCAATTGATTTATGGCAGGAATTACTCATCCCTATTTGTAATACTCACATTAATACGTACTTCTCCCGATTTGCTAGTGCCGTCAAAATACGTCGTAATACCACAACTATGACTATTACTATTACAAATTAAAAATTTCCAACGGAAACTACTGCGAACTGGAATCACTCAACCGAATGCATTTGATCTTTCAATGAAAACAACAACTGTATAGCAAAGATTCTTCTCTTGCGTATTTTATTAGTACGGAACGATGAATTCTACAAAAACAGTATGTTCAAACAGTAGCTGACGTGAATCTGCCTAGCTGCAAACGCTCAATAAAAAATAAGTGTTTTTTCGGTTGAGGCACAGACATCGCCATTCCTCGATCCGTTCGTGCCATCGCGGCCTATGATTTGTTTGGATGTGTCACGCAAACATTACTGCTGTATGTTGATGTTAATCGACCAAACTTTGTACCTACCATAGTAACAACGCAAGTGGTTCTGATACTAGTTATACGTAGACATTCAGTAGTTATATCATCTAGGGCCCTAATTTTCTAGGACATCTTACATTTCGCTCTGAAGTCTTGCCCTGCAGAAAACACATCGATATCGCCTAATAGAACAATTTTTTTATATAATTGTAGTTTGAGTCTGCCGGTAATGATAAACGTCGTTCATAAATTAATAACAAAGTAAATATAACGATATAAACGTGGTTTCGTAGACAAAAAGATTTGAGCGTAGAATCTGAAAATAGTCATAGTGAATTAGGGCCAAGATCAGGTTTATAGTTAAAATGTTGAGGCCTTAATAAATACTAATGCTTTATTTTAGTATTTTATTTTGGCAATTAATTAGGATCTTCGGAAATCTTTCATGCATGCAACATGCTGTGTATCCTTATCTTAACTTCACTTTAGATTTCATTGTTTATCATAAATTCTTTGGCAAACCGCTATCAATTATTGTTAGAAGTGTTAAGTACGTTTGCCTAGAACTTCAGTCTATTCACTTTGAAATTGTCATGTGCTTTATCATCCCCTATTGTATCCACGGATTTATATTTACTTGATTGTATCACCGATTTGGCGCCCTGAAGCTACACGTTTGCCGCCACCATCGCGTGACGTTTTGTTCCTGCGGTTAATTTATAATGTTGTTCGTGCATTATGAGGAATCACTATTAGTGATTCACTATTCTTGTGACTAGAACTATCGTTTAAACTTAGCGCTACCTCTGACACAATGTCCCATTCCTTTTTTTTTCAAAATGTTATCTTTCAAGTAGTTAAGTAATTGAAGATTTGTATAATAACTCAGAAAGAACTTTAGTTACGCAACCACCACCCATGAAATGACATCTATCGATCGATAGTGTGCTACACATACACATAAATTTTAATACTGTTGTATTGGCACAATACAATAGTAATTTATAAAAAAAAATGCTGGGGTGGCTTGAAGTGTATGTTGTCCAGACATTCGTTTTAAACAGTATTTTGCATTATTTGCTGTGTTTAATGCGAATGTAGGAAATAGAACTAAACCGACACAAAATCGCTTCTTTGACTTGGGACTAAGTTATCACTAGGTATAGGATAGCGGCACCGCTTCTGTCTATATAAAATTGTCTACAACTGTTTTCGTAAGGCTAACTACATATAACTTTAGTTTTAATTTTACAAACAGCACAGAAAAATCGGTCGGTGGCTCTCATTTTACTTCTGGTAATAGTTTCTGAAGGCAGTGTACTATGTACACAAACTAAGATCCTTAATTAATTCAGATATTTCTTTTTAATTTGCTTAAAAGTATAATTTCTTTGAGAAATTAAGTAATAACCTTTTAATTATCAATGTATTCATAAAAGCAAGGTGATATATGTTTCGATTAATTACCTCAATTACGTTTAAGATTTTATTTTCTGTAAAGGATTTTAAAACTTTCATATTCAGTAAACATTTTGTTTGTTATAATACCTTCGCTGCTAGTATTAATTCAAGTGTGGAAGAAGTAGCTTTTTATCTGTGCGAATTAGGTAGTTATTGTGAGCGGGAATAATAACCGCAGCTTCTGACGCATGTCCCTGACGTCCTAGCTAATAATTTATTTGCACAGTAGTTCAGGCTACAGGCGAAACAAACCATAGTATAGGCAGTGACGTAGCTAGCTATAGAAGAGCTCTGAATAAAAGATTTTTGTTGGGGGACCCAAATGAAAGGTAGCCCAGAGGAACCGTATCATTGTGACGGCTGATATGGCGGTAGCTACGCCTCTGGGTATAGGTACAAAACTAAATCTATATTTTGCCGAATATTCTTGCATTTCTACATCTCTCTTTCTTTACTCTAACAGTCTGATAGGACGACAAATTGACTCGACCGGAGATATCTGACCGACTTTTTACATGCATCCAACGCATGGATTATCTTCCCTTCTGGACAATCAATAGGTGATCGGCCAGGATTGTCCTACAGAAGCAGAGCAACACAAAGCTGTTTCTCCCCGCATTGATATTGCGACCTTCGGTTAGTACAATAAGTGGTTTTCGGTAGCAGTACGGAGGCTACATAGGTAATGTTTGATGTTATTTCCTATATTATTGTGTTTGGGAATCTGGTTTGGGCTTCGGTTCACACGCCGGAAGGTGATGGGATACCTTCTATTATTGTACCCAAAGGGGCATTATTAAGCCCAAAAACTTAGCAACGTGTCTTACTGCCGCACCTACAAACGTCAATTATAGTTAATGATGATTAAATCCATTTTTTTGAAATCACATATTTTCGATGCTCGAAACCAATTAATACGTAATAGGCAGATAGTGAGTAGATATATCAATTATCTCGTATTTAATAATCAAAAATCATTCTAAATGGCGCCGACAGTCGAAATAAATAGATTAAAAAAAATACTTAATTAGAATTTAATTGACATTTGTGAGTTCGGCAATAAGTATCAATTTGATATTTCTGTACGTTATACCGGCGAAGACGCATCGTTAATCAAATTATTGGACTTCTTACCTACTTTAATAACGTTTATAGGAATGTCCTCAAAAATTTCCCAACACCAATAGTGACTAACTGGAAATGGAATCGCATCGGACCACATCGGACGCATATCGATTGGTTTGCACTGGCGGGCACGGTAGAACCTCTGCCTACCGCACACCGACCTAATAGGCCGTAATTATTTAACTGGGTCGGCAACTTGGCGCGACGATCGTTGACCTTTTAATAATTTGATATAGCCACGCTATTGTAATGGTGCTAGTCTCGACGATACTACCATAGATGCTACGTCACTTCTTCTACAGTGTGTTTATTCTGTGAGAACATCGACAGCTGAATCGGATTCAGCTTTCGAGTTTGTTAAATGTTCTCACAGAATACCAACCAATAAGTAACCAATAACCAATAAGTAAGTTTCATCCAATTGCAATATTAAAAACTTGCTGTTATCCGCAGATTCTCACATCTTCCCCCGGAAATGAGATATATATTTATTTTCCTTCCTAGTGTAGCATAAAGAACAGTGAGATACCGATTTAGTAACTAATTTTCTGACATTACGTCTCGAAAAATATTTTCTCATCACTTTTTCATGGTAATGGTTTATTTTACCACTGTACATAGCAGCAAGTTAAGTGACCCATGTCCAATGAAGGCTGCTTCGAACTTTTTTAGATCCTGTTATGTTCTATAGCGTTTTCTCTTTTTGAATTAATTATTTAGACAAAAAATATGTGGACGTTAGATCTAATTTAGGTATTGAATACACTTACTGAGATGAAATATTATAAACGAGCGACACTCACTGACGTGGCCTGGGCTTGGTAAGGTTTCAAATAATTATTTTTGTAACTACATTATTGATCGACACTACAGCCAATTTCTATTAAGAAGAGAATTTTCAGAATCCGATAAGTATTTCCAGAGGGTATTTATAGGTATTTGCTGTACCTACATGTGCCTACATGTAATCAAATTATATTTTCTAACTTTTTTTGCACACTAGCGTATTCGATACGCGCATCGTGACCTAGCCATTGATATAAAACTAATTTTACAGATTTCATCGCTACTTTTACCACAAGCAAACTTAAAAAAAAATCTTCCACAACAAGTAGCTTTGCGACCGAACTAAAAGTCTTTCTAAAATAATGTAACTTTATTTCCGTGACAAAACGTAAATGCATCACAGTACAAAAACCGTAAGACAGCTGGCAACTGCCAATCATTCTGGTAACATCTGAAACCGTTTTCCGACGATGGTAAATGAACGAAACCGAATGTCAGCTGGCTAACATCCATCGGGAGTAAGCGGTAATGTTAAGTACAGTGGAAAGTTGCGATACAAGTTTGCGCTGTTAAAATGTATGTGTACTATCTAGCTATGGTACATCGGTGTATGTAGAGTCACAGGTAAAGTTGACAACAAACAAACAAATATTGCTACCAAAACAATACTATCCCAAAAATATAGATTTCAATATTTTGACTACATGCACCAACTTGCGCATGAGTTGCGTCAGTTTAAAAAAAAAATTTTGGGAATGGGACGTTTTGCGAACGTGACATTAATGTAGAGAGTATTTAAATCCATTGAAGTATAATGTACGTATTTAATCGTACGTAATTCAAAATAGGAAATATTTCGGTGACTATACCAACAATTTTTTTTGCCAGATTATTGGGGTTCCCATTTCCCTTAGCTAATATTAAGCAGTGACGCGCACAGAGGGTAGGCAAAAAAATGTATTCGGCTTGTTTAACCTATTTTAAGTATGTTATTATACCATTTCAAATATCCATATGCAAGCAAATACTATAGACATATTAATTTGCATTTGAAAACATTAATAAGTTTATTCAGCGGCTCCATACTGACAAAAATACTTTGCCTACCCTAGGATTTCTCTAAACAGTCTTAATTTTAAAAAATCTTAGGACATGAATTAACGTATTTTTTTTTAAATGTAAATGAATATGTTGGTAATATTGGTTAATTTAAGGATATTTGTGCTGGAACACGAACAAATAGCATAAAGCGTAAACTACTCGCAGATATTTTTGCCTGCTTTCAGTGCACGCCACTGATATTAAGTAGGTACTGTATCTAGAACTCTATACAAGCGGTTGTAATATTTTAAGAAAGAAAATACTACAAAATCGTGTTATTGTTATATAAATAATATCTTAGAAATTCGACTGGATATAATTATCTAACCATAATGATAAAATAATTAAATTAAATATTCCTTTTTAACACTGATTTGGTATATTACATAATCAAAACTTATGCTAATGATTTATTGCATATGCTTTCGATCACTAATTTGTATTTTAAAAAGTTTTGTGACTGAGATGGTTTGGACGCTGAGATAGTTTGGACACGTGAAGAGGAGTCCTTCCAGTTACATCGGAAATGTCGCAATCGATCTGAACCTCCCTGGTTCCAAAAGAATAGGAAGACCAAAGCTGTGATGGACTGATTGTATCTGCAGTTCTGCAGTTCTTCAATGTTTCGGAAAATGATACGTCGGATAGAGCAAAGTGGAAAGCAAAGACGGGAAAAGCAGACCCCACCATCAGATGGGATTAATAAGTGCTAAGGAGAGAGAGAGAGAGAGAAAAAAGTTTTGTGACTCTAAAGAGCGGTAAAATTTTAGGCTTGAAGTTCGAAATGCTGTCATTGTTACATAGATTTTTTTATTCAATATAAGATAAGGTAACTCATGATGCAGCCATAGATGGAAAGGCAGTCGTTATAAGATAGAGTCCTCTTCCTTCCTTATATTGTCTGTTATATCGTGTCTAACGTTGTGTTGTGGCCTCTATCAGAGGTATGCAACGACCTCTTCCAGCTGTGCTATTTTCTAACTTAACACATCGTGGCTGTGTTCGACGACGATCCAGCCTTGAATACGACGTCGAGATTAACGCTGTTAAAGTCCATATTCACTATCGCATTTCGGCTCAACGTTGAACTAACTGTCAAACTATTCGACCTTAAGTAGTTCCACTGGAAACCGTAAATTCTCTCGTGGCACTAGTGGTGCGTAAGCAAAGTTAGTTATTAAGCTAATACAACTCGCCGCTGCCGCATTGTCGAGTCCGAGGTTGCTTGATAGAATAATAAAAAATAAAAAAAAAACTTTATTAGGAACAAAATTTACATGTGCATTTAAATTGTGTACGATAATGTCTGCATTCGTTAAAAAACTACTACTAGTAGTAGTACTAACTAGCACTACTGGGCCTATATCAACTATATTAGCAATATTATTTTCACCTTATTTTCCCGCTAGAAAGTGACAGAGCTATAAACTACGTATATTGACGTACCTCATGTCACGTAAGATAATAGAGGTGGTGGTAGGGCCCCTAGTCTGTGGTAGTATGGCTGTGTCGGCAGTAAAAATCTGAATGTTTGAAGAAAAAGGGAAGAACGATGAACCGGCTAAAGATTCAGCAGGTTTTCCGGCCAATAAAGCTAGCTCGTCATAGAGCACAGAACCCTATTCAGAGTTTATTTTTGTTATTATTCTTCCATTTTTATAGACAATGCACTCGGTACCAACCGGCATCAAAATTGCCTTTTCAAGCATGAAGGAGGTCGAATATATTATTTATTATTATCTGACCCCTCGGCCAACGGAGTGAAACCACCAATGAGACTATCAAGTATAATAATATTGGCTTTATGTATTGGCTAATGTTTAAACGAATAAATTTGTGATTCTGTACACTATGAGATCAGCGTTTAGCGCTCTTCAATAAACAATTTGCAGATAACCTACTCGTTGTAATAATTTAAATTATAATTGCTCACTGCTATCGCCGTTGGCCTCAGAATGGTTGATATTATTACTCATATTTGTCAATAACGAACATAATTTATTGAACATTATTTTATCCAAGCTTACTTATCTGGCATGGAAACATCGCAAAAATACGTTGAAAACAAAAAAAAATACAATACTAAAACATGCAACATGCAAAAACGCGTTCAAATCCATAGTTCTAAGTAATATTTATGTTGTGTAGTATTAGTTAGTAAGTAATAGGTATATGTACAAATGTGGTTTTAGGAGCTATTATATTTACAGACAGGCGTCGAACAAATATAAGGCTTATTCCAAGTAGTTATATATGAACTTACCCTTCTTTTTGTGTCGGAGGTTAATAAAAGGTGGCAAATTTTCATGAATTTCGGATCAATTAAAACTTATTTTATAACTAAAACAAAACTTATTTAACCGATCAGAAGCAGAGACACAGAAATGAAATTTGCAACAAAAAAACTGCTGTAACTCTCTGCGGATGCTGTAAAATGCAATAATGATTGCTTTCAGCAATAGTATGGTGGAGAACAGAGAGCTTTGTTAGAAGATGGTGTCATTTCACCAGATCTTAAATCGAATGATATTTACGACTTCCTATTTCATTATATAACTAAGTATATATTTTCACTACATTCTTGAGGCAAACGCAAGGAAATACGTATATGTATGCGCGTATATTAAATCAGCTAAGTATGTACTTTATGATTTCAAAAAACTAACCCTAACGGGTTAACCCTTTCTTTTTTGTTTTTTTCGACCGGTGTATGTGGGATTCTTACCCACATGAGGGGGGACCCCAGGGCTCTCCGGTGGGATCTGCACCAGGGGCCCCTCAGTGCCTTGCCTTTGAGCCCGCCGCCGGGGGGCGCATTGTAACGGGTTAACCCGGGGTAACCCGTTAGTTTTTTGAATCAGTATTTTTAGAATTTAAGCCCATAGTAATATTTTCATAACATTCTTCACATTTGTTAAAATACATATAATAAATTCTTTCAATGGTTTGCACCTTGTTGCACGTCGCCAGATTCGAAAGATATCTAAATAAAAAAGTTATTATATTTTTATTACTAGACTATTATGCATATTAACCATAAATTATGGACAGAATGCAAATCGTTCCTAGTGAAAACCTGATTGGACGCGCAAGCGCAGCTTGAATAAAAGTAAAACCGATCGAAATACCTTTGCGGACCAGCGAAGCCGAGCCGCTCCGATCGAAAGTTCGATATGTTTGTAGTACAAATACAAATCACTGGATTGAGTTTCATCGCCCACAAGTCCTTTCCACCGATCGACACTTTTATTCTAGAGTTGTTCGTGAAGCGATTGAAATTAAAAAATATAAAAATTTCAACCGGGAAGATGGCTTTAAGTTATCAGCTACATGGGAACCAGTGATTAAAATGACAAAACCTCGCTATTTGCCGGCGGTTAAATATACAGATACTGTGAGTGTAGTGTGTAGTGGGCTTAACGTTACAAGTGAAAGAACGGGGGTAGATGAAGATATTTCTGCCTCCCGCACGGAGCCGTCTCGCTGAACCAGTCTGCTTGTGACCACGGCTGGTGCAACCCGGCCGAAACGTCAAGCCAAAATATAAGGTAAATCGCGTTAATTCCCGATAAAAATAAAGTTTAACAATGGAACGCGAAAGTCTAAAAGTATATGTTTGTAGTACGTATTAAACATTTATCATTTCACTTTTTCCCACGAAATCACGAAACGCTGTAACAACCATTCTGATGTATTAAAACCGATTGTTTGCATAATTTATTCGTCTCCTGTTATCTGAAATTGTGAGCCGCTAGCGATAACTGCAGTCCCGAAGCCATTTGTTTTGTTAACAATTACCCATTGTAGGCCTTCAAACTATCAATTTAGTATAATAAATAACACTCTCATGCAAACAAGTCATCATCATCATCACCAGCCGGAAGACGTCCACTGCTGAACAAAGGCCTCCCCCTTAGACCGCCACAATGAACGACAATTTGCTATTTGCATCCACCGGTTGCCTGCGACGCGAACAATGTCGTCGGTCCACCTAGTGGGAGGCCTGCCTACGCTGCGTCTTCCGGTTCGTGGTCGCCACTCGAGAACCTTTCTTCCCCAACGGTTATCGGTTCTTCGAGCGATGTGGCCTGCCCACTGCCACTTCAACTTGCATATTCTACGAGCTATGTCGGTGACCTTGGTTCTTCGGCGAATCTCCTCATTCCGGATTCTGTCGCGCAAAGAAACTCCGAGCATAGCTCTCTCCATAGCTCGTTATGTGACTCTGAGCTTCTCCAAAAGGCCAGCTGTTAAAGACCACGTCTCAGTACCATATGTCATCACTGGCAACACACACTGGTTAGAAACCTTTGTCTTCAGGCACTGCGGAATTTCTGATGAGAAGATGTCACGTAGTTTCCCGAACGCTGCCCATCCGAGTTGGATTCTTCGGGCGACCTCTTTGTCGAAGTTGGACCGACCTAACTGGATAGTTTGTCCTAGGTATACGTAGTGGTCAACAACTTCGACTGTATCGTTCCCAACAACTACCGGTACGGGTGCAACATGGACATTAGACATGATCTTCGTCTTGTCCATGTTCATTTTAAGACCCACCTGTTGGGAAACGCTACTGAGGTCGCTGAGCATCGTATTGAGGTCCTCCAGCGACTCTGCCATAATGACTATATCATCGGCAAAACGAAGGTGAGTGATGTATTCGCCATTGATGTTGATGCCGAATCCGTACCAGTCCAAGAGCTTGAAAACGTCCTCCAATGCGTTTGTGAACAGTTTCGGAGAAATAACGTCTCCCAGTCTCACACCTTGCTGCAATGGGATTGGTTTCGTGCTCTCGTCCTGTAGTCGAATCGACATGGTGGCGCTGCTGTACAAACACTTCAACACTTCGATGTACCTATAGTCAATATGGCACCGCTGGAGGGACTGCAATACCGCCCAGGTCTCGATACCTTTTTTTGTTGTTTATAATTATCATTCGTCGAATAAAATGGTGGAACTCAACGTGTGTCGGAGTACGACAATCGCCTGCACGAGCCGGCCCAAAATACGTGCTGACGGGGTACGTAACGTCGTCGTCCAAACGATTTTAATTGAAAACTGGCACAGCGTTCTTATCCACGATAGCACCTAGTGCTCGGTGTGACACTACCATCTGTTGGAACAAAGTAGGTACTTTATATCTATAATTATTATATCGAACGTGATCCTTGATCACCTTTTCACGATTACTTTTCAAGCAGAGACTAGTCGGCTATAGACAGATTTCTGACGCTGCGAGTCATCTTATGTCCATGATCTAATCTCTTACAAGAAAATTGTAAAGTGAAAAATAGCCGTTCCATCACATGCTGTTTCAGAACGTGATTCAGTCGCGGCGTTATTCATCCTGCTAATTTTATGCGTTTGTGGCCTTTACATCTGTTCACAATATACTCTATGAGTAATTTGTGTAAATCACTCAATTTGTATAATACGTACGTATATAATTAAAGTCACTTTACGCATTATAAACGCGAAGTCTTCTTTTCGAAAAAAGTCATTTATTATTAACCGGCTTCAAAAAGAAGGTTCTCTCTGTCAGCTGGTGATAGTGTTAGTTCACATGATTAGCTAGCACCGACTTCAATATATTTTCGTTATTTTATGCTTTTTAGATAATTTACTTTGAAGTCGGTTTTTATTTTTTTTTAAATAGTTTTTTTAAACTGTCTAAACCTGCACTGGTTAGTTAGGTTTGTTTTCAATTTCGATCATGCATTTGTTTATAAATTATTTTTGCTGTAGATATAAATATTATTGCAAGATAACTATTAACCCAAGCCCTAAAAATAGCACCTCACCGTAGTACATTGCAGTTTTTATTATAGAAATGGTAAGGTAACATATTACGTGGTCGGTAAACATCATTTTGTCACTTGACATGTTTTAATCAATCTCTTCCTGCAGTTTTACGTAAGAATCAACTAATAACTTATTTACTTATCCGTAATCCTAAAAAAAACCTAAAATAAATCTTATAATACCTACTAAATTCTCGCAGGTACGGCAGGTACGCTAATTTAGTTTATAAACTTTGACTTTCGAAGTTTAGTTAATAGAAACTCGTTCACCTTCAGTGAGATTCTTTATTAATTTCCATATATTAATTATGAGTTAGTACTTACACTTTCATAATGTCCAGTACCAATCAGAAACCTGTTTAACATAAACAGATTAATAACGGATACAATAAACCCTTGCATAAAATACTGCAACTATGCAGGCATAGGAACCACCAATTTACTGTCGATAAGTAAATCTCTACATCCATTACAACTAAACTTACGCTCTGGATATAGCACTGATACATCTAGTAAGTATCACTTTTCAGAAGCTTAAAACACCGACTAAGTTCTACTAGCATGGTTACCGTTATGCCGTTACATACATCGAAGCCTGTAGTGGATGCATGCACTACAGTATTTGACAAATGCGGAAAAGCCTATACATGTACTTTGCGCGACAATGCTATGCTATGACTACTTACTGACGCCTCAATCGGTGCCGTTCGTCCATCTAAAGGTCAATGGCATCCGGAAGCCCCTCGCCTTCCACTTAAAGACTTTGTAAACACAGCAAAGTTACCATCAGTGCTCAGATATAATCGGTAAAAAAATTCTATACATTATTCAATGACTATTAATAGATAAATAAAAAATGATAAAAAAGAAGAAAAAGAAAAAGAGAGAGAGAGAGAAAGAGAAATAGGTAAATATTGTGCAAGGGGAGGTTACGGTCCAGTTAAGGTACCAAGCAGCAATGTTTAATAGTTGCTGGATTCGGGTCTGCGGCTCGTGAAACTACCCTTATGTCTCGGATGATGAGCGGCAGTACAACTGTGTATTGACTGGCGTGTCATTTATACCATGGATAAATGAACTAAGCTAGTTCATTTATCCATGCTTAAACCACAGTCTATAAACCAATTGTACACTGTGCCTATACCATCAGGCGAATGTACGTAATCTTGACAAAACCTTGTTTAAAAAAAATTATAACACCCTCTTTCGCAGCAAAAGTCACCCAGTCGTGCATACCCAGACGCTAAGTAGCATCAACTACAAAATCAACGATCGCTGACGCTAGAAGTATCGTTAGTGCTATGTATAAGTATATGGGTCTAATAAATTGGCTACAATTATTTGTCGTGCCATTCTTTGATATTATTAAAATTTATTAGACCAAGTACGATTGACATTGACCTTTGGGGAATGAGTGACCTTCCACATTGAAAATAGTTAGAGTACGATTAGAGGACAAAGTAATTACATAACTACAAGAAGGAAATGTTTGGGATATTATGTAAGACAATAATAATACTCATATCATAAGCTCCAGTGGACGCTTAATTGTAGTTAATATACACGAAGCAGGGAATGATAAGTGCAGAAAGAAGGATCGCATTCTTCAAAAAAATCAATTAAACTTCGTAATCAGTAATAGCAGCGTTTTCCCTGAAAGAAAACGCATATTAAAATACTTACCTTATTCAAAGCTTATTATGAGAGTGACACTTCCTGTTTCCCGTCGACTTTGCTCCTATTGGTCAACTTTCTTGGGATTTGACCGGAAATAGCATCACCATGGCAGGCGAGGGCAGCAAGGGTTTGTTAAATATGCCCGCTCGCCCCGCTCTTGTTCATTGTGTCGAAGAATTACCAGGCAGGATTAAAAGTTAAGCTTTGAATAAGGTAAGTATTTTAATATGCGTTTTCTTTCAGGGAAAACGCTGCTATTAAATTACTGTACCGTTATTCAAAGCTTATTAAGAGACGTGTTTGTTTTCGCCTTGTGATGCCAGTATACATGACGCCAATGTGATTGTGATACATAGATGTATTGTAATATCCATGTGTGAATTTTAAATAGAAATGCAATAAATTGCATACTTATATATCTACATAGTCTGCTACGAATTTCTTTTAGAAATGGGTAGCAAAGATAAGAGAACTGTATCTCAACCATTGGAATGGTCTCAACCATTGATTGGAATCAATGTTATGGGCAATTGATAATGAATAATTATTTATATGCGATGTACTTATGACTTCGATTTTATAAAACTGTCTAAAATGTATTAAAGACCTCCAATTTCCAGGAGGTAGCTAGTATCAAAAACTTAACTATGCTTGTAGCGCATGATAGCTAACTATTTAAGCTAGATTATGTTGGTAATTTTAGTATTTTTAAACCAATCAGCGGCAGCTATCGTAACTGGAATATACAAACAATTTGTTTTTGGTATTTAACGCTGATGCTTTAAGCGCAAAACAAATTTTATTTTAACGCTGCAGGCGTTGCAAGCAGGTGGTTTTCCGATTAACGCAATTCCAGGACGCGACTATGAATTACATCCTACCAGGTGCTGTTGCAATGTTTAGCTAAGTTACTGCATGAAAATTATCCTTGGACAGGAAATTCACTAAATCATATCAGTCAGACAAATGATTTAGGCCAAATAATGTTAAATGACAATTATTTACTTATGTTTATTATGTATTTATGTATGAATCTGCTATAAAACTGTCCAAAATGATGCCAATACTTTAAATTAGATTAGAAAAAGTCGGCACAGATTTTACAGACTAGGTTCTGGTACTATGTGAGTCAAGTCCTTCACATTTCCACTTTCAGGATCACGTTGTATGTTAATAGATAGTATTGACCTGTACGTCCACTAAGACTAAGGTTGTGAGATATGAATCAAAACTCGTTCAAGAAACGAGTCTACTCCCCAGAATACTTCAGCGATTAAGTATGTGTTAACCCACACAGTATGTTTACCTTATAACCATATACTCAAAGATTTAAACATAGATAATATTTTATGGTATACCTGCTCTGAAGTCCCGAAAATATTTATTGTAAATATTAATTTATGGACTTAGGTAAAGCTCAGTCTGTACTACTATCTCAAAAAAAATGATCTGTCAATAGAATCTGTTTCTAAATGGATATTGAAAATAATCAATAAAATTTGATTTGTATTTGATTAATATTTCGTAGCGAACTTTATCTGGTATGTACATACTTATAATGTAATATCCGTAAGGGAATGGGTGAGACCCCCCCCCCCCCCCCGTCTTTGCGGAGGTAAAGGCAACTTTTTGTCATAAAATCGAAATTGCAAGGGATAATAATCAGGATTGCTAACTTTCTTTCGGTTTCAAATGTCCTGACATTGATCGAAATTTAAATTACACGCTTTTGTCTACCAAAATTGTGTCAGGAGTGAATTTCTGGCTGGTAAAAATGAATGCGATGCAGTGTTGCTACAATTTCGGGTAAGTGGTTTACTTACCATACAATACAATTGAGTTTTCCAATATTATGGAAACTCCTGGATAATTCTTTTAGGCATTATCATTGATTGCATTATGTTATTATAGGTCCTCAAAACTTCCAATGATTAATTGCTAAACAGCTATTATAATTGTAAGATTACATACTTTCCTTTTTTGTAATGAGGTAATAGTATAGAAAAACAAATGTTGGTTTTCGAATAAACTTGAAGGAAGGACTAAAGATGCCAGGAATGGCACTTGGCGCGGCCCTTCCCTCCATTATTTGTAGGAGTTTTTTACAATATTCTGTACAAAACTTCGGTAGACTTATAGTAGTTTCTGCTTGGTGGGTCCTGATATACCAAGACTGTCAAGAGAGGGGACCAAGAGTAAGATCCAAGACGTGACTGCGAGCCATAATTATGCAATGAATCCTCATTAAGAAGTATACATATATTAATATATGTTAAATATTCATGTTCATACAATCACGTATGTGCTATTTGGAATAGCAAATATACATACATCCTTCATCTGTAAAGTAAATCTCTGTGTTCCATCCCCCACGAGAGTGGGTCATATTCTGTGCAAGCTCTTCGAAACAGAGGTCAATAATAAGACGGACGATGTGCCAAGCGATGGCACTTATGTTAAAGTATCCAGGCTGAATTTATTCTTAAATAAGAGGTGAATGCAACTGTGCAGAGCAGCAATGCCTTTATCCGTCCTGCAAAGGACTGTTTAATATCTCAGGCCAATCCACACTCATTCGTTTGATCCCAACCTAGACAGATTCTGTACAATGGTAACCAGACAACTGATACAAAATACATATTTATATACTTTTCATACTTATATCGATAAACATCACACACTTGGTGGGAATAGAACCCGGCGATAGCAGCCCGAGAATATCACCATTAGAGCAACGGGCCCGTCAAATTATTATGTTAAAATAGACTTAGCAAACAACTTTCAGACATTTTGAATGTACCCGATATTCAAAATGATCCTGAAAATCAGGTACCTACGTGCTTTCTTCACGAGCTGCTATTTGTATACCATCCCTGCGAAGGAGGTTAAGTCTATGTGTACCAACCCTGCGGGGGGGGTGAGTAATAAATTATTTAGTCCCTGCAAAGGACAATATCATCATCATCATCATTAGCAGCCGATATACGTCCACAGCTGAATAAAGGCCTCTCCCTTAGAAGGGAGGGGTTTCCATAATCCCCACACTTGGCAGACGGCTTGAGGATCAATAAAGCACAATATGCTGATGGTGAAATAGACTTCAGCCAACCATTTTTAAATTAACTAGGTTGTCAAAATTGATTCCAAATCCAGATGAGCAACCATCTATGTACCATCCCTGCGAGGGAGGTTAAGTCTTTGTGTACCCACCCTGCGGGGGTGGGCAGTATATTGCTCAGTCCCTGCAAAGTAAAGTACGCGGATGGTGAAATATACTTCAGGCAACCATTTTTATATTGATCAGATTGACAAAAATTGATTCCAAATTAGATGAGTACTCCCATGATGAGCAACCATGTATGTACCGTCCCTGCGAGGGAGGTTAAGTGTTTGTTTACCCACCCTGCGGGGGTGGGTAGTAAATGGTTTAGTCCCTGCAAAGGAAAGTACGCTGATGGTGAAATAGACTTTCAGCCAACCATTTTCAAATTGACAAGGTTGTCAAAATGGATTCCAAAAACCAGATGTGCTCTCATGATGAGCTACACTATATATATATATATATATATATATATATACCGTCCCCGCGAGGGAGGTTAATTATTTGTATACCCACCCAGCGAGGGTGGGGTATATTTTATGCGATGAAGTGGACTTCATTATCTGAAAACCAGGTGCTTACCCTCTCGAGAAGCCACTGTACATGTCCCCCCTTCTTTGGTTATTTACTTGTGTTCCCAACCTGCGAGGGTGGATAATAACTTGTATGTATATGATAGCACTATATACTTATTGTAACCATAATGGGTTAGCCAGATTTGTGAATTTCGTGTAGGCTAGAATATATATTGCCTACGCCATCGGCTTTCTTGAACACAAACATAATTGAACACTTTTATGGATCAAGGTGGAATATTAATCTTTTGGTTACCATGATAGCTTCTCTACGTTACTTGATACTCTCAGCAATGTGTCCTTTGAACAGTTTCTTACAAGTAAATATTTTTATTTATTTATTACTAAAATTGTATTTTATTTTACTATTTTACATAGAATATACATTAACGTAATTGTATTTAACTCGCAATTGTAATATTTTCACCTTCCGGCACACAGACCATATCTGTAATAAACTAATTAGCCCACACAGGAAGATTACGAAAACTGTCCAGCAGGCTATTTTTTGTTTTAAGACACAATAAAAAAATAAAAATGGACGCAATGGTGCGTCTGTATAACTGGGATACTAATTAACTGAACTCACTTGTTTGCTGTCTTTCACGTTGATAATAGAGTCACTATTTCACTGTTCAGATTTTCGTAAATTGACAGTATTGCTACTGTCTGCATAATAATGTGGTTTAAAGAAATATTCATTCTGAAAAAAAGCTTAGAACTAACTGTAAGAAATGTATTATCATCGTAGGACTTTGCTACAAAATAATTCAGCAAATGTTTAAAACTGCGGGTAGATTGTAAAGAAAATAATTTGCATTATTAATATGTTTTATGGGTCGTTTACTAAGAGTCGTTTTTTATCCACTTAGAAATCTCGTACGTACAAATTACCAGCAATAAACTTTACGAAAAATATCATTTCTGCACAAGTATTAAAAACTAAGTTTCGAGTTTTCAAAATAAAATTGTCGGTAGACTGAATGGAAAATAATTATTTATAAAAATATTGCTTACATAGCCCAATTTACTTGCACTATATTCAAACCACAAAATATTCATTAGTATAAAACATTTCATTAGGAACAAAGAAACAAAACGAACGGCAAAAACCGTTAAAATGTTTTTACTCACTGTTTGCTTGGCTTCCAACTATTTGTAACAACTATTGTTGTTCACCATTTTATTCCTTTGGAATTATTTAGAATTTGATATGAATTCCATAAATAGTTGTAATATTGTAGCCTCGGACAGGTGTCCGTGACGGGAAATAAGACGCCAATGAACAAGAGCGGGGCGAGCGGGCATATTTAACAAACCCTTGCTGCCCTCGCCTGCCATGGTGATGCTATTTCCGGTCAAATCCCAAGAAAGTTGACCAATAGGAGCAAAGTCGACGGGAAACAGGAAGTGTCACTCTCATAATAAGCTTTGAATAACGGTACAGTAATTTAATATATCTTTTATATTATTTATTTTCACAATCGCAACTCGCATGTGTGATGTACGTACGATAAAATTTGTCACGTTGGTTTATCTTGAAGGATTTATCTAATGAATCTGTCGAATAACGATATTTGGGTGATCAATGGTTTTCCTAATTTTACATACTTAATCACTATGATTGTACATATTGTTCATCTTAAATCGAAAGAATTTTCAGTGCGAAGATAAACAGAACGTTTAACAGATTTTAGGTGATTTGATGCGGGTGTAGTTACAGATTGGGTTGTAAATTTTAAATGACTAGCGGCAACGAGTGATCTTGCTTGCAAACCATCTTTAATTAGCTACAGTTACAATCGAAGTATCAGAAATGGCTCAAGGACATTTACTTTGATGCTGCGATTAATATGCCTATTAATGTTTATTACAAACGCTTTCAACTTAGTCTATGAAAAATCTCCTGTTAAAATAGAAGATTTTAATAACGTTCTTACAATAAAACAGCTTCTCGAATTTATGCTAGCAAAAAAAGGCGTCAATAACAGAAGTGCAGGTACAAAAACACTGAATTATAAAAACCTTAGCAAGTGCAGGTACATACAAAGAAACTGTACCTAATATTAAAATCTTACAGCAAGTGCGCATCATGCTAGCATTATACAGCAAGTATTTATTTAGAACCTGGCTAAGGAAACACGCGATCTTAAACGACCTACAAAAACTATTCTCGACCTACCTTACGTAAACAATCGTTAGGTATTCTATTAACTTACTCTGTGGATCATAATCGCATTCTATGGACGCAGTATTGAGCACATTTGATCCATTATTGATAGGTACCTAACATTGGTGACCAACGGTGCATGGAATGATAACTTTGTTATCGCTTTGTTCATATCGCAAGTCCCAGCAACAAGTCCGTGTTCAATATTTAAAATAAATTTTCTATTTTTTTATAAAGTATCTATTATTATGTTTTTTCGCATCCATTTCTAGCGTAATTTAATTTGCTCCAATTCTGTTTGTAATTACTTCCTTACAAGAATCTAACTCCAAGTCCGGATCTTTTGTATTTATAGGAAGATCCTTGAGCTTGTTTACATTTCTTTGTACATTATTATTTTGCGACTTTGCTTTATTATACTACAATGAGATTATTAAAATCGTACTTTAATAGGCCCCTCGGAAAGCCTAGGAAACGTTGGCGTGATGACTTACGATACATTCAAGAACGATTGGCCTAAAATGTCTAGCGTCAGATATTTGTGGATATTAATGAGAATCTTTGCCCAGCAGTGGCACAGTATAAGTTAGAAAACAAAAGCATATAGGTACTTATTTGAAACGGTAAAATCTAGTGCATCATTACGAACTTCCCCAGTATTTGTTTCGGATACGTTAGTCAATACATACTCGTTTATAATAATTTAGAGACCATTGTACTTTTTTTATTTATTTACTGTTTATTGATCATCAGGTGCAATTACTTCAGCAGCAAGTGACGTCGTTGGCGGATACTCAGAGCACAGCGGACGAGCGGTACGCGCGGGCCAAAGCTGACAACGCGGTGCTCCAAGCTCGGGTCCACATGCTCGACGAACAGATACGCGAGGTTAGTCATGCTGATAAGCTGCCCTATTTGGTACACTGACATACATTAACGACATCAGTAATCATTATAACTGACCAACCTTATTTTATAAACCTCGTGCGTAATATTCTGTTGGCTAATCGACAAGGGGATAAAGAACACCACTCCTCGCCAATCGATTTTAGTTAATTGTTATGTAACTACAATTTAACACTGCAGATATAAAAAGACATATTGCGAAGCCAGATTTCGAAGCCTGTATATTTATGGTACCATGGATGAATAATTCATCCATGCTGGTACCTTACAATGATGTTTTAGTACCTATCACAAATTGTTTATAGAAATACGGTAGGAGGTGTTTTGTTTTTGCTATTGAATCTAGTTTCCACCTATCTAATAATTGTAAAGTAAATTAAAAGATAACTAAATAAATGCTGCTCAAATCTGGAGCAGATCGACTAAGTTGGTACATCTCTTACAGAAGATTTTAAGCGAACTAACGTCATTTTGGAGTGGCGTTTGTTCTTACACTAGGAGTAATATTGCCAATACTCTTTAAGAAATCTATATTATGTGGAAATTATCTGCTGACGATTGAAGGACCATAGTTCGTCCTTATTTCTATCACATACATCGACAGTTGAGACAAGGCCCTTTACCTGTGTTGTTATTTCCATCCGCGACAACTATATCACCACTTTTAACCTCATGGGTGGGATTGCAGTCAAGCACAAGCCTTTAATGAGTGAATAAATGTTTTTGTATAGATCGAGTGCCGATGCGAGGAAAGTATAGCAGAGGAGAAGCGGCGGAGTCGCGAGGCTATCGCGCGGGTGGAACGCGACCGTGACACGCAGCTCGCCGCCATCTCGGACAGACTCGCTGCAGCCGAATCAGAAGCATCAGAACTTAAACAAGAGGTATATACAACTTGAATACATGATAACAGAAACAATTGAAGTGAGCAAGGCCACCATGTCACTATAGAAACAGGATAAAATAGAACCGCAAACTAATTAAATTGAAACCTACCTCTAAATCAAATTGAGCATTTTTATCCTTATGTATGACTTACAGACACACATTTGGTGTTATTTTTCATTTAATATTACTACTACAAAAGCTGCGTATCTACAAATTCTTAACAATTTTTTTCAAGCAGAGCTAAGAACCATCCAAATTAACTAACGATTAACTCTCAACTAAAAAATGCATGCATAACGATCTATTTGACTTAAAAATTATGTTCTAATAAAGTCTAACGCCAGGGCCAACGCCCGAGAGTCTTATATACTCTACTAAAGATTCATGGATTTTGATGAGTTCTCCCCATATATGAATAGGAAACTCGCCATTTGATGCCGGCACTATTTAATACTGCAAAACTAATCAGGTTGGCAGGCTTCGGGGCGTGGCAGAAACGCTGCGAGCGAACGCAGAAGCGGCGGCGCGGGCGCACAGAGATGCACAAGAACAAGTTGCTGAGTTGAACGCCCAGCTCAGCGCCGCGAGGGAAGCAGAACGGAGGGAGAGGGAAGCCGCCGCAGCCGCCGCCACTATGCTCGCGACCGCAAAACAAGAGCTGCAGCGACTGAGAGAAGTACCGCCGCCACCGCCCGACCCGCGCCTCGATGAGCTCAGGAAGGAACTAACGTTGCTTAGGACGCAGAACAAAAGTAAGTCTTAAAATTCTCTAAAAACAGAATGAGGGATGCAATTTGTTTGTTGAAGTTATCTTCTATCACAGTCATTATCTACAACACTACTTATCAAGTTTGGGCTAATGCCTATGATATGGCTCCATGGTCAACGTAATAGGCATGATGACTAATTTTGAAAAAATACTCTATAATGTACTTACTGGTCTACTATTGCCGAAAATAATCATATTTTTGTATTAAATTTACAATTAATAGCAATATTTTCAATTTTTAAAACAGAGTTTGAATTTCATTCCAAAACGATGGCCGGTGCATGGCGCCATATTGTGACGTCACTGCGGTGTACATAAACATCTGTCTAGGTATAAAACTGAATCATTGTATGAAAGAAAAAGTTGAGATGACAGTTTGATTGTTGTTTATTTGCACAGGATTGACGTCATTCACTCTGATCAGCGTTTATTACAAAATGGCGATTAGCTGTATTTAAGTAATTTATTTTCTTAAATATCACGAAAATCTCTCTATTATTATGAAAATGAGATGCATTTTTGGAATCAGTGCAATCTGTTCTAATATTTAAAACCACAGATGTATTGATATTGTGTTGCAGTCATCATGCCTATTATGGGATGTACTTTTAGAGTATGTTTAGGAATCATCGCTCATACCTTCATTGTTTGTGAATCTTTGAAAACAGTTGGTCAAATTCAAATACACAATGAAGATAGATAGATTGATAGATAGACACTTTAGGATAGGGGGATACATAGGGGGTGGACGTTTCTGACTTCATAATCCGAATAAAACTAAATCGAAACCACAAGCAAAACCAATCTGAATTTGATTGCAATTTTCTTCAGGTAAGAATCTAAACATAACTTTATTCCAGCTCTATCGGAAGCGCAAGAAGAACTGCAAGCACAAATCTTAACCCGTGGAGTGGAGGAGGGCCGCAGCCTGCTGGACGGAGTCAGTGGCCCTCTAGTTGCCACCAATTCGTTGGCGCATGAGCTTTCACAAATGAGCGATGATGAGGTATTACGTTGTTCTTACTTATGTATACATCATAGATCACCTAGCATCATTCCAACGCCTTTTACAAACCATAGAAGTATGAATTTATTGTAGTGATTTCAGATTCACAGTTTTTTTTATTATATTTTTATTATTACTTTCGATTTTTTTTATTTTTTTTAAACATAATATGTTTGATAATGAAGAAATGTAAGATATTATCTTACATTTCTTCATTATCAGTCTATTGCTCAAACGCAATTAATAGAACGCAAAGAATAAAAGCTCTCTTTAACTTATAACAGATGATTATTAAATCTGCTTTAACGACCATTAAACTATACTACTTATTTGTTAACGTATCTATACTAAAAAAATCACTACATTCGTTACATAATTAAAAAGTTCATGTTGCGTTGCTTTGCTTTTTATGAACCCTCATGAACTGATACCGATTCATTTGCGAAGCAGCCGCTTATATTGTTATGTATGCATTTTTGCAGCTCGATGGTAACGATACACAATCAGATCTCAGCATAGAGATGGAAAAGGTACGAAATTTTTACTAAATGTGCATGTTTGTACTATAACGTTCAGTGGCGTAGCCTGTCCGAAACGGGCCCTGTATCAAACTTTGTTGGAGGGCCCAAATGAAGGTAAGGCCTAAGGGTTTAAGTGAGACTGAGACGAGAATAACATTTTAAGAACTTTTACTTACATCCGTTCGGGGCCCCTGTAGCTCGGGGGCCCCGTATAATTAATTCGGCAGTAGCTACGCCCCTGATTACGTTATACACTGCTAATCTGCATGCTTATAACCATAATTTGGATTGAACTTTTTGGGAATTTAATTGTACCTTTTTCATTCTGGGATGCTTTAACTAATAATCATTCATATACCAATTCATTTTGCACAACTCATAATTGACACAGAGCTTCATTAAATGTATGAGGGTTATAAATAATATTACGTGCTCAGAGAATAAGGAAGTAAAACTTTATCTTTATTTACAGTTGCAGAAAGCTTTGAAAGAACAACAAGACGTGAATGTTCAACTGAGGAATTATATCGATGGGATCTTGTTGGCGATAGTAGAGAACTACCCGCAACTGCTCGAGGTAAAATACCATAAACAACCCGGTGATACCAAGTCATAACACACCATTATTATTATTATAATTATTCCTTCCATATTTTCTTTATTCTTTCAATTCGGTTTAAATATCGTTTATTATTATTATTATGATATTATTATGTTGAAAAATTATATGTTTGATGTTGAACGATATTATTACTGTGATAAAAATATAATGCATTAAATAATTCTGATTGTAAAAGTTCTATTTATGAAAAATAGACCATAATATCTATTCCTATCTCAATGAAAGTGTTATCTATTGAATAAAAAAATATATTGTAAATAAATAATTGAGTAAGTAAGTATGATTATGTATCCGCATTTTTAAAGTTATAAACAAGTAGTTCTGTTCATTGTTATATAATTATATTTTTATCAATTTATTCTAATTATTTTTATGTCATATTCGATCATTTCAGCTATATTTAAGTATATTCTAAGGTATGGTGTATTTTGATTTATATAAAGATCTGTATAATTATAAAGAATCTTGAATAATATAATATCGACTAGGCCAGGCCGTCCATAAAGATATTATTTAATAACTACTTAAATAAATTTTATGAAACACTGTGTGAATTTGAAATTGGGTGCGAATTTTCTGTAAATAATTTATTTTAGTTTTGTGGAATAAAATATGCAATAAATTTTAGTGTACTTCAAGATAATAATTTCCAAAAATAATAGGATTACTTATATAAAAACATTATTTTATACATTTTTGTCCCACACGAAAAATTAATGGAACATTAGTATTAGTGAACTTGGGGTTGCCCTATTAAATATTATATTGAGCCATTACGTTGAAATGTATATTCATAAAAAGTAAATATAAGTCTTAACTGCATACTAGTACCTATACAATAATTTCGTCATAAGAGATTATGTAACTATATTTTTACAATTGAGATATTTATAATGTTAAGTTAGTATGTAGTTGCATTGGCATTTGTGTACATTTTGATAACACTGTTCATAATTTTAATAGTAAAAGATGTTCTATAACAGTCATCAAAATAAATTAAACCAATTAATACATTACTCAGACTTTTATTTGCACTTATTGTCTAGTTGGGGGTCTTTGCATAAAAGACCGTCCAGGGTCTCTACCACCACCTCTCATCTCTTTAACCTCTAATAGCAGTATTATTATCATCGTATACGTATTATACGTAGTCTAGTTCTGTCACTTTCTATCGATAAAGTACAGTGAAAATAATATTCCTTTTAGAGGTGGTGATAGACTGCAATATAATAACTGCCGGCAAGTGAAGATAGGCTTTATAATGTCTCAGGTGCGCAATGAGCGACAATAAAACTTGTCTCTGGCGAGCATTTTGCGAAATTAGCGTAATCAGTCATAATGTTGTAAGTGCATAAAAAAGTTAATCTTCCTCGTTTACATGGTCTGTGAGTTCAGTCTCATCCTTCTTATTATGATTTATATTACTGAGCACTTTCTGGACATCTAAACGCAACATCATGAATTTTGGATCCATGTAATCCTGAAAGATAAACATGATGGTAATGTAAAATGCTATTTCAAAAATACTTCGAGTATCTTTAATAGAAGTCACCTTAAACGCTCCTGATTCCACAGGTGTTGACTCTGTGTGTATATTCCTGTCAGGTCTGTCCTCATCCATATATTCGACGTGATGACTCACGCCACCCACTCCAGTGCTATGTCTCAGGCTAAAGTTTCTGCCCATAAGATGTGCCAAATCCTGTTCTATAGCATTCATAGCAGAGTCCACATTAGAATTTCTATAGTCGCGTGAAACTGGTGCGTTCGAATATGACTCAACCAATGTGTAATTGGGCTCATAATAGCGCGGTATATTTTGTGTTGATTTACACAGCGAACATTGTTGTCTGCTTTCAATTTCTTTCCTCTCGTTGTGCAGAGTCAGTCTTTCCCTTGAAAGCGCCACTTTTTCTCTGGCAATCTGCTTCTCTCTAGAGTTCAATGAGACGACGTGTTCCTGGATTCTACGTATTCTCTCTTCGTATTTATGTTGTATCAATTCCGCTTCGGAATATTTTTTGTCCGCCTGAGATTGCTTTTCTATAGCCGTTTTAGCTAGAAGATCTAAATCGCGGCTTCTGAAATTACAACCATTATTAAGAGGGAAGTTACATTTTACCGTGACCCTTAAATGATATACATACTTTGACAAAATTCTTTGCTCTTCCATGTGCATTTGTTGTTTCTCTACGTTAAGCTTGGAACGTTCTTCAGTTACTTCTTCCAGTTGCGCTTGAAGCTCTGCTTTCATTATCTAATCAATAATAATATTTTATAGGTCTATATATTAAGTAGGAAGGTTTAATAAATCACATAATTAAAAGTAGGGATACATTTTCTCACCTCCAGTTCTTGTCTTAAACTCTGTACGGTTGATTTTTCCTTAGCTAATGCTGCGCTCTCTTTGATTGCCTTCGCTTTTTCTTCATCAATCTTTGCTGTTTTTTCATTATACTCTTTTTGGATATCATCCCTCAACATCTGTATTTAAACAACAAAAAGTCGTTAGATAATTACATACTTAAAACCCTTCCATTACGGTCAAACATTTACCTTAATTTCTTCATCCTGTTTTTTAAGTATATTCTTTGCGAATTCGGTTTGTTTATTGAATGTTGCTTTTTCAAATTCAAACTCCATCTTCCTTTGTTTTAAAGAAACCGATTCTTCTTCGATCATCTGTAATAAATTAGTAGAGATTAAGTAGATAAACAAACAATTCGGAACTTTGAAATCAAACTACTTACTTTTACGGATTCTAACCATATTTTAACGCGGTTTATTTTAGATTTCTTCCCGACGTTTTAAAATTAGTTTGATTTCATTGTGTAGTATTCGTAAGAGACAACATTATAATTCGAAACTTTTTATAGGTAAGACTAATTCCACCACTGATTCGATTTCACCCTCGATTGAAGGCACTGGTAAACAAACCTTCAGCGATTTTCGCGAAACAAGTTTAGTGAAATAATTTACATCTAAGACGACGAAAGAATCGAGAGGGTAAATAATTATATATTTCGATGTCGATGTTGCACAGAAAGCACATACCGTTGTCATTTGTTTTAACCTTGTTTCTAGCATTTTTACCAGTTCCCGACTTTCGATTTTCTCAGTTTCAAAATTATCTCGTTCTTTCTTCAACTGTTGTATCATATCTAGAAAAAAAGCATTAACATCTGTTTTTTTTTTGTTTTTATAAAATCCACTTTATTTTTTTTTTATAAATCTGCGTTACCGTTAATTTGAGTTTCTCTAGCCTCCAATCTCCTACCACTTTCACTTTGTGTATTCTCTGTCAAAGATCGAACTTTACTGACGAGCTCCTGACACTGTTGTTTATTTTCTTTAACATCAGCTACCAACTCCTTCAAATCTGATGAGAAGCTGGCAGAATCCTGAATTAGTACTTGCTCTTGTTTTACAGCATTCCTACAACAATTATTATAATATACTAGTACTATGATCCGTGCAGCTCCGCTCGCGCTCTTTTTACTCAGAAACCTTTTTGGGCTCATGCGCAACACTTTGCTGAAGATCATGACATGATCAAATGCATAGTTTACGATTCTATGAAGGACATACAGACAAACATTCATTTTTATATATATAGATAGATATAGAAGTAGAAGATATAGAACACGCCGGTTAACCGTGTTCAATATCAAATAGGCAAATTATTTTTTTCGATGCAGCAATCCGATGTAAGGACGGCAGTGGATTCGTGTCCCATATTTCATGGGACCTAACACTGCTGACGAAATGTGATTATCTTACTTATGGCTCTAAGGCGGACCTACTTTAGCTGACTGAGGCGTGATAGTATGGAAGATACGGTTGGTAGTAAGAAACACGAAGATACAGGGACTCGATTTTAAAGAATCAATGTTTTTTAAGACATATGAAGCCCACTCGATATGGATAACGCTGAGAGAATGATGATTATGATTTCACGACCGTTACATTCGTAAATAGTTTAAAAATGAATAATTATTAGCTTTATTAGACTTACAAAATCAAACTCACTTAATGTTTTCCATTAAAGCGGCGTGATGTTCCTGTAAAACTTTAACATTTTCCAAATGTTGTTGCCTAAGCATTTCATTTTCCGCTTTGTGCCTTTCACTTAACGCAGTTAAGTTTTCCTCAGTCAATTTCCTATAAAGTTGGTGATGGTCGTCAAGCCAATTGATCTTCTCTGTATAAAATTTCACCAGTTTATCGCTATCTTCTTTCATTCTCTCTTCAGATTGGCTTATAGACACTTCCAAAAAGGCTAGTTGACGTCTATAATGATGACACATAATAAAATAATAATGTCCTTCTGGCCGATACGAACACAGCGGCCAATCTTCCACAAGATCAGCCATCTACACGGGGGATATTATAGTGCACAAGTACTTGCTTAGACACAAGTGCACTCTGCACTTCCTTTTACGTCTCACAATCCGTTATGGCGAAAAACCGACACGACAAAAAATCACGACAGAAATCAGGCGCAGGACCGACTTTTTACATGCCCATCCGATGCATGGATCATCCTACTTTACAGGAAATCAGGTAATTGGCCTGCATTGTCCTAGCCTGTAAGGAACAACTACACAAAGTTGTTGCTCTCCGCGGGATTCGAACCCGCGACCTCTGGTTTGCAGAGCAAGCGTTTGCCAATGCGCCACGGAGGCTACAATGATGACACATAAGTAGACAATGATGATATAACTAGTTATTATCGGATATAGGTTATTCGTTTGGACAAAAGTTATTTCACAATCTGTATGATTTCCAGCTAAAAGTAATTTACCTATAAGAAGTCTCCATAAGGTCTATTTCTTTATCATGATTTGCTTGCAGTGACTGTACCAATTGCAATAGTTGCTTCTTTTCACGACTGTATGGAGTTTCTCTATACTCACCTTCCTGATTGTACTCTACATTTGTGCTATCAACATCTTCATTTTGTGCAGTGTCTGGACCCAGAAGTGCCTAAGGAACAAAAATATTATTGTCTCCTATCGTAGATGTAGACAATCCCACGATTATTGCTTATCTCTCATTCTTAAGCTATTGGACTCCAACTCAAGATAACTGGATTTTACCTTAATTCTCTGAGTGATTCTCTCTTGGTGCGCGGCTATGATGGCCTGCATCTGCTGTCTGTTGTCCGCCTGTCTCCGCAACATATCGTTTAATTGCACGTGCTGCGCTTGTACAGCCTCGCGTTGAACCCGCTGGCTTTCTTTCTGACGAGCTGTGAGACGGAAATTTCATTACCGCTAGTATACATACTATAAAATTTTAATAATATTAAACTATTATTCATAAATACAAATTGTACAATCATTCATCAGTCTTAGGGTTAGGGTAACTAAAAACCACATTTTGAAAAGTAATATTAATTATCTAAATAAGTAAGTATGTACTTCGTAAGTAAGTGTGCTACTTATAAAAATAAAAGAATTATTATTTAGCTAAAAGCTGCAGACAATTCAAGCAAAGTAAAAAAGCACGTCTTAATTCCGATAGTTTTGGTTACAAGGTACCTGAGGGAGTTAAGATTTGAGGTTGATAGGAATTGTGTAGATTTGTCAGCCTTCATGCTTTGTCGTAAATAAAAATTAACTCGGACTCACTCTGCAGCGCTGCTAATTTTTCTTCCTGTGCTTTCAACTGCAATGCAACCATCAACTGTGATTCTTGTTGCTGCAAATAAAGAGCTGCTCCCTCCGCTGTTATATCTTCATTGCTGCCTTGCAGTACATTGGAGGCTGGTACCATTTTCGTAAACTGCTGTTCATAGGTTGGTTCTATATCTTGTGCTGGTTTTTCTTTTTCTCTCTTATCTTCTTCCCTGACATCCTGTTTCGGCATCTCCTTAACAGTTGCGCGCTTAATAGGCGTTTTTTTTTCTTCAGACTTTTTCTTTTTAGAATCAGTTCTCGATAACCACGATGGCATACCACTATCAATTTCATCACCATCATCATCATCCTTATCTTGGAAGATTCCTAGCCAATCTTCAGTAGACTTTTTCTTTGGAACTGATTCTTTTTCTTCTTTTGGATTGTCTTTAACAGTTGGCCTAGGTAAAACATTTTTACTTGGTGGTGCAGTCTGTTTAGTTTCGGTTTTTCCTAAAAGAGAATCAAATTCGAATTCCTGGCTCTTAGCAGCAGTGACTGGCCTTGCTGTTTGAGTTAGCCCACTGGTCTTCGTTGAAGAACCGCCTAAGATATCGTCTAATAACGACTGTGAACTCTTTCCTTTCTCCATGGGTTTAAACGGCTTAGTTTCAGTTAGTTCACTTAGTACATCGAGTTTGTCAACACTCGTACTGACTTTTGCCTTCACTGGTGGTCTACCGAGATCAGGTTCTAGTTTAACTTTGTTATCTACTTGAGTAGTATGAATTGACTCCTTGGATAGCGTCCTCTTAAACGGTAACGGAGATTTTTTAGAATCTACACTTAAATCATACAGCGATTCTTTCTTATCTGTTCCACTCGTAGTAGGCTTGGATTTATCTATGTCGTCTAAGTTGAATACGCTATTTTTCTTTTCCAGTGTGGGTGTGCCTTTTTTCTTTGGTTTCTTTTTTCCTAATACATCATCATCAAAGAAACTGTCGTCACTTCCATCACTGAGAATGCCCGCTAATGGATCATCCATGTTAAAACTCATAGTAAAGTTCAATTTTACGTTTTATATAGATACACAACAAAAATAAATTACTTTATTTACAAATTGGGCGCCATGGAAACCGATGGAAACGGAAATCAAAATTAATCAAATGTCATGTCATCATATAAATTACCAACACAACGTTACCAACTACCAACTAAGGCCATAATAAACAACTATTATGGCCACTCCACATTCGCGCGCAAAATGGCTTGATTTAGAACGCCCTGGGCTCTGACTGGCTCAACCCTGAAATACTCAGCTAAACTAAGACAAATATAAAGCCATTTCACGGGTGCGGGGGGGCTGCGATGTGCAGTACCTACCGTGCATGTAGTACTATAAGGGATTCTTTTTTCTTTGTCGTTGGATTATTTTGACAGGTCTGGCAGCAGTGCTGCCGCAGCATCAAAGTATTTATTTTATTGGCTGGCAGTAAAGATGCGCGACTGTTACTAATCCGACGATTCGAATCATCTGCAACTACTAATGTACGCATTCGACTTGAATATTAGTAATATACTAATGTTCATAGTCGAATAACCACTACTAATTAGTAACTACTAACGGCGTTTGAACTAGACTATTCGCGACTCAGTCGGCAGTTTTTCGAATGAAAGGTGAATGAATTATTTGCCGTTCCGGTCCCGGAACGAATAATGTCAGTGCGCCTGACAAATCACATCATTCAATTGGCCGATAACCAAAGTCAAGCGAGTATCAAATTAGTTACTAATTTCAAAAAATCATTCGAATAAGTCGAATGATTTATAAAGTCGAATAATTCGAATGAAATCATTCATAGTCGCCCATCTTTAGCTGGCAGCACTATTGTTTAATCTGTGCAAAAAATTTGTTGCTTCACGTCAGCCAGTCGGCTGTATTTAATTATTTTTTCAAAACAACTACGTTACAATAGTATTTCTGTTAATTTGATAACTAAAACTCACAATTCACACATAAATATGGAATATATCGGTAGGTAATATTAAGTGTTAGATTCAAATTACTGCAGAAATCTTAACTGACGTTCTTTGTGGCCCAACAAACAAGACCTTTTGTTCTAGAAATTTTGCTAACTCACGATTTACAATGTTGTTTACCAGCTTCAGAGAAAGGAGATTCAACAGAGAATCGGGATCCGAATTCATTGATAGCCAACGGGACGTCCAAGGCGGTAGCGGAGAGCAAGCCCGTTGTGGGGGGCGAGAAGTCTCATATCGAAGCTCCCGCCGAGAGCGCGGCATGCACGTCAGAGGCAACAGAAGACTCTGCACCCTGTGAAATTCCGGAACAGATCGAATTTACAGTAGTTTTTAACAAAGCAAGGCATGACATCACTTTCGCGTACGAGTCAACAGTGCTAGATCTGAAGGCCCATCTGGAGAGGATATGCGGCGTGCCGCAGGCGGCGCAGAAACTAATTATAAAGGGTATGGCTCGCGATAGCATGACGCTGAGGCAGGCCGGCGTAGTGAAAGGTGGTAAAGTTATGCTCGTTGGATCTAAGATGGATGATATTCTAGCTATGAAGACTGCTCCAAAGGTGCGAAATTCTATTTTTAACTAGGCTTCTTTTGATATTAATAGACTCAAATCGGGTGAATTCTATCTGACTTTATGAATATAATCAACAATCAGGTTGTTGTTGTTGTCAGATTGTTTACAAATAAACAATATAACTTGAATGTTTCAGGAAGTATTAGAAGAAAAAGCCACCAGCCAAACGAGCAAGGAACCACTATGTATGCAGAAAATCCATAGGAAAGTGCTAGACAAAGGCGTTCCACCAGATGTGATGGCAGGAATTAAAGGAATTAGGGTAATATCTTTGTAGTAATTGTTAAATATATGTAGTATGTAGAGTAAATAATTCATTATTTTTTTATAAATTGATAAGACTAATCATGGTGCTAATAGTCCGTAAGTGTGTATCGCATCACCCACATAATTTTTTTATTTATTTTACCAATGTGATGAGCAAGCAATTATTATTTATTAAACAGAATTCTTACCACTAACAGAAAACCTTACGTGATAAGTGCTTACAATGATAATAATTACCTATTAGTATTACAATTCTGTGATAGTTATGTTACAATACTGCTGCCAGCTGTCATGAACTCAAAGTAGCGCCCTGCTGATAGAATAAATGTATGTTCTGTGCATGAGAATATGATATGCAGTCACTGTAGCCTATAGATGCTAGCAACTCCAGAAGAATCACTAGTGCATTGCGTCCAGTAATTTTCCCAGCTACAGTGTCTTTCACCCTAGAACACAACAATGTTTACACACTGCTACTTGCTTGGCGGCAGAATATCTGACAATGCAGTGATACTTGCCTGGTCATATCCTTACACAAGTAACCTACCAGTCATCAGCAGCCATCAGCAGCCGAAACTTCCAATGCTGAACGAAAGCATTCCCCTTAGAAGGGAGGGGTTGCCATAATCCCCTTGGCAGGCAGCTTGGGGATTGCAGATAGGTGGTAAGTAATCCAATAAAAAGATGCCGCTGCCAGTCTTCTTGATTTCCCTTAGTCACCCTTTTACGGACACCCAAGGGAGGAGATAGGTGGGTGCTATTAGTATCCAGACACCCCAGAGGGATGTATCACCCAGTAACTTTTTCAAAATAAATTGTTATCTTGCAGGAACCATTACCTCAAATACCATTGAGTGGCATGTTAGATAAACATGGAGGCAAAGTGAGGCTCACCTTCAAACACGAGCTGGACCAGCTGTGGATTGGCACAAAAGAGCGCACTGAGAAGCTTGCCATGGCATCTATTAAAAGTAAGTATTTTATTACGCATAATTGGAACAGCAATACAATATTATGCATTCAACATAACAGTTATTTTACTAGTGTGGAAATTAATAAAATAAATTATTTAAAGAAATTTTAATAATACCAGTTCTTTATGTTTCTGTAACTAAAAATTATTTAATATTATTCAGCAAACTTATGGACCCTAACATAACATCCAATAATAATAAATAGAAAACAAAAAATCATGTATGTTCTAAAAAATCCACAAAAATTATAGTGACATAGAAAGAGTGAGATAGCTATTAGGTTTTTGTTTTTAGTGGCTAAAGTGGTAGCTGTTATGTGTTGCAAATTTTTATATTTTATTTAATATGTTGCATATTATCAAGTGGATGGCTCATGTTCACTATTACAATAAAAGTTGTTGTAATTTCAGGTATAACATCCGAACCTATTAAAGATCACGAAGAATATCATATCATGGTATGTATCGGCAAGACACACTGTCGTTCTGATCTAATTGTAACATGACACACTGTTTAAAAAAAGTGAAAAAACGACAAGCCATCTTCTCAGTTGCGGCCGCGTTGTGTACCGGTGGTAGATTTTTTTTGTTTAAAAAAAACGACCTTTCAAAAGTGCTAGCATTAAGCCTATTTGACTGAGTTTCTTGCCGGATCTTCTCAGTGGAGACCGCGTTACGATCCGGTGGTAGTTGTAAAAAATTACAATCTGTAAGAGCCCCCGTGAGGCCTATGAATAATAAAGGAATTTGAATTTATTGTTATGTCAAGACCTGAGGCGCATTTTGCGTGTAGAAGGGATTGGATTTATTGGATCCATTTTAACTACTGGTAAAGGGCCAGTAAACACTTGATACTGCTTGCAATAGTTTAAAGAGGACTTGGGTCATATGTATACTGTGCTAGGGTTACCAAGGGTATGCGACAACCTTCAGGTAGCTCAGTAGAACATGAGCCACTGTTCCATTCTCCATGCATGCTTTGCCTACAGGGCAGTCTGTGACTCCAATGACAACACAAAAACAGTCAAGAGATAATTAAGCTCTTGACTGTTGATTTGCATAAGATACGAGTATCCTAGTACTTAGCATTAAAATGTATTTATTCCCCAGGGACTTCAGCTAGGCCCAACGGAAGCTTCGAGGTATTGGGTCTACTGGGTGCCAGCACAGTACATCGAGGCGATCAAAGATGCAGTAATCGGCGTTTGGCACCTGTTCTAATTAACTAATCATCTCTGTCTACCTTCCTGTCAACCGATTGGGTAGTTGCAATATGAAAAATTTATGTGAATGTGTCCATTATCGGTACAATGTAATAGGGTACCATTTTGTTTGTGATAAAACATTATGCCATGTCAATTAAAATTGTCCATTCATACTGGCATCTATCTGGTCAAAATGAAATAATTATTTATTGTTATTGTAAGTTTGCATTTCATGCATTTGGGTCCAGTGGGCTGTACATACACGCTATTGTATGAAAACGCGCGCTGCCGTGAGCTTATTGTCCCCTGAGTTTTAAAACCTGATCTCTTTATGTGAACTTTACAATGAGTCCATTGAGCGGCGGATTGGGTGGAATATGTGACGATCGTCATCGTAACTATTTACAGTCATTTTTAAAAATATATAATCATGTGTGGTATTAAAATTAAAGTTTTTGTCTACAGTTGATATTCAAGCCAATCCTTCATTCAATACTTTTGATTTTAGAATTAGACGAATACAATGTTTTGAATATTTTATATCTTGTTTAATTTCCTGCTGTCTCTGTTCTCATAATGCTGCTGTACGGTGATTTAATTCGTTTAAAAATGATAAAACAAATTCTCGATTACAAATGTTTATTGTATATAGCACATGGTAAAATAAATAGGTACAAAGAGTATACTTAAATTATTGCATAAATTTAAAGCTAAAGTAGTTGCACTACATTAAATGGCACATAAATGCAGTATATCAAAATTGTATATAATAAATAGCTTTGTATAAATAAGACAAGTCAAAATTTGGCATTCAGATATGTAAAACTAATATTTTTGTACTTAATTATGAACTATAGCGTCATTGTTAACCATATTCAGACTGGACAGTTAGGGAAAACTGACCCTTGGTTATAGTTGTCCCATGGTACCATATGCGAGTGTCCAACAGAACTAAAACAAAATACATTGGTTAGTTTACTTGATGATAATGATGCAGAAGTTTTTTCCAACAAAGATAATACTCCATTTAACTTTTTTCTAATCTGTTATAGACACACTTCTGGGCAATGGTATCTTCTTGACTCTTCTTGACTATCAGAGAATTTATAAGTAACTATGGTTACAAATTAGTCTGAGATCCCACTGTTCACTTAAAGTTCCAATTTTCTAATAATAATAATAATAAACGTTTATTTCAAGTACAAAATACTCATATTAGCAGTACATAATTGAGCTTATGCTAAATTTCTAAGCAGATCAAACAATCTACATCATCATGTAGATCTACTTAGAAAAAAAAATTATTCCTACTAGTTCTATAGGAGTAGTTTCCCAAATAGGGGTAAATAGTTTATATTCACATGTACAATCAGTTACACAAGGTCTTGGAAAAGTTTTTACATTATAATAATATACACATGAATATGTCATGTCAAAAAACAAGAATTAGTAGTGTAAATCAAATCTAAATGTATATATGGGCCTGTTGGTATAGCGGTTAGACACCCGCTTCCCTGATAGGTTGTGGGTTTGATTCCCACCAAGTGTCTGGGTATGATTTATCTATTTAAGTATGTATATACATAGTACAGGCTGTGCCTAGTTTGGGATCAGATGACTGTGTGTGAATTGTCCCAGAATATTATTACTACATACCAACATCACCAGGCTCCACATAATACTGGAATTTATGACAGACATGTTCACATTCCGGTACAGGTGCAACTGACCAAGTCTTGTTCCCCATTACTTGTCCCTGCCACATCAGTCTTGATATATAATCCAACTGGAATAAATACAACCTTACTGTACTGATTTATGAAAGTATACAAAGATTTAAATCAGATACCATAAAATATCATTTGGCAGCAGGTTTTCAATGTAGAAACATATTATTCAATGTCGTCAGTACCCGAAAGAGGTCCACTGCTGATTAAAGGCCTCCCCCTTAGAAGGGAGGGGTTGCCATAATCCCCACGCTTGGCAGGCAGCATCGATATAATATATAAACTAGATTTGGTGTCACGGTTCAAAAAGTGGTAGCGAGAAATAGCACCCTTGTGTCGCTATTTCTTTACAAGCCACATCCTGACAAATTTATTTTTGCCGATAGGAGTGTCGCTACTGTCTATATGAAACTGTCAAACTACAAGTCATTATCATTATAAAATCGTTAGTTCACGTTTCCGCCACCAGCACAGATAAGTTTGCAACCTCCGTGACCACATTTTATATGTCATTTTGTTCCTGAATGTTTATCTAGTTTATATATTATATCGATGGCAGGCAGCTTGGGATTGCAGTATAGGTAGTAGGTTATCTAATAGAAAGACACTGCTACCTGTCTTCTTGTTTTCTGTTAATTGCCTCTTATCCATCTATCTATCCATCCAATGGGAGGAGATTGGAGGGTGCTATTCTTACTAGGACAACCCATGGGTAATTTACTTTAATGAAAATACATAATAGGAATGCCTAGCTTAAATTCACATGTGTTATTCCAAAATTGGATATAAACAAAAATTCAATATTTACATGCATAACAGCTCCAATCTCATATCCAAAAAATATATTCTCAGTCGCAGGAAACTCTGCATCTTCAGGCAAGAAGTCTGGTATGTCATAATACTGTCTGACCTTGGCTAAAATATCTGGGTGACAGTTGCCCCTGTAAATAAAAAAGTTACTTATTTTTTTAAGCTGCTGTATGAAGACAAAGTACTTATTTAGCTGGTTCAAGAGCTTACCATCCCACATACCAAGGTTTCTGTCCAGGCTCATTCTTAACTCTAGCATCAGGCATACTGAACACTTCTCTCAAACTAAACAAGTCTGTTTTAAAGTTAAGGAATTGACAGCCTTCCTCAAGGCTCTCATAGCTACCAGTTGTGTCTTCATACAGCCTCTTGAACATACTATAACTAAATTCTTTGGTCCCTCTCCATGTTTTTATTGCATTTTTAACTATTATTGGTCCTGATGTATAGGCATATTCCTAAAAAAAAAAATTATTCAAGTGTAATTTTTTAATTTCAACGTACTCTAGCGGCGGTCACGAATGGTGTACCACCTTTAGGACGGTAATCGCTTGCACGAACCGGCCCAAAATACATGCGGGCGGCACGAAAGGTCGTTCAAACGTATTTGATTGAAAACTGGTACAGCGTTCGTGTCCGCGATAGTACTTGTTACTTTTATTATTTTCTTACGGTAAATTGCTCTCGAGTGACGTTCTCTAATATAATAGGTTTCGTAACATTCTCACAATAGCTACAATTGGCGAGGGGCCGCGTCGCCTCCCACACTAAGAAATTACTAGGTAATACACATCTTGCACTTAAAAAGCTATTCACTACGCAAATACTAAACGCTAACGATGTAAAAACTAATAAAACTACTGCTATTAGTCTTATGTTTGTCACATTCTTCTGATTTGTTTTGTTAAACTCGCAGATACTACTATATTGCTTCAGTAACACATTGTCTAAACCTCTTTGGATTGCTTTCTTCTGAAGATTTCGCAAGCGTTTCTTTATGTTGGTCTTATTCGTAATATTTCGCATTGTCTGAATTCACCTAACATATTAAAGCAGGATCCCAGTGCAAAACAAAATTTAATTCTACTTTTATATTGTGATTCAGCAAAGCAACAATTTGTTGTTGTTTGCTGAATGTTGATCACAGATTAGATACTAGTAGCTAGCTAATGTTGATTGATTTCACAATTGATTTGATAAGATATTTATTTTTACTCTTTTCTTGGCGTTTTTGGCCGATCCTATTTTAATGATAGAACCACAGATTAGAGAGTTATATGTTTACAACAGATAGGACAGCTCGGGGCGCGCCCAAAGCCGTAAGGAGTTTTGTATCCCTGACGTTAGTCCGCTAGAGGCGCTACTGTGCGACGATAATGCTGTACGCATAGAAATACAATTAAGCGATTATATCGATATCGATAATTTATAACGATATAATAGTGATGTACATTATATACATACCCATATTTATTGATTTAAAATATTTAATATTTGAAAAAGCCTGAACGGCTTTTTCTCATACAAGGGATTGGACAAATTAAACAACTGTATGTATTTATTTCTTACTTTTATATTTTCTATTCTTCAAAAACTTCTTATATGCTAATGTTTGAACAGCATCCAGATCTCGCAAATTGATTTTTTGCTGGACTCTCCCACCCAATATTTGATTAATCGCCTTACACCAATTAAAAATTTGTAATTTTACCGTTATATTTATAAAATTATCTTCGAGCTCTTTTTTATGGGTGGGACAGCCTAACCATTCCAAATCTCTATCTTGATAAAAAATTTCTTTAATATTTTTTAATAACCCTTTTTTATGACAATTTTCAGCCAAGTATTCATTTGTTAAATCTATCAATACAGAGAAAGCCACAATAATTTGAGTAGACGGATATTTTAAATTTCTGTTTTTTAAACTTTTTCGTTCTCTATAAGTAATCAAAGTGTGCATATTTGTTAAATCTTTTGCCACCATCGTTTTTCGGCATTGAGAACACTTAATTTGTCTACTCAATTTGTTCACCACGTAACCTGCAGTAAATCCTCGAGCATTACAATTAATTTTATTGCTACTGGTTTGAGGATTCTCTGCAGGTCTTTGTGTTGCGATATCGTGGCTTACATTTATAAAGGTTTCATTACATATATCTTCTGGAGGACATGTAGACAACAACTGTTCTAAATTTATTATTGTTGCCCCTATGTCCTCCTCACAATTTCCATGATTTGAATGAACACTTAGCATGTTTGTCATAATCAACGATTTAAAAGAGTTTTGGAATGAGTACGAATCTGGACTATTATTTCTATAATTCAATGATCGAATTCGTCCAAAAAAGTTTTCAAGGGGGTCCTGATTTAAATTTCTAGTATAAAAGAAAGAGACCCCCTTTGAAAACAATATGTCTGATAATCTTATCATACTTTCTAAGGTAGTTACCCAGTTTTTTAATGTTGGTACATATTTTATTTTTTTGGACTCCGAATTTTCTATATACTTAATGTTTTTAATTATTTTTATAGCTTTGGCCCAAAAATCTTTATGTGGAGAATTGATTTTCACCGCCATTCTCATTTTTCCTGCTGCTCTCCCTGCTCTTGAACCATTGCAGCTGTCAAAAAGTTGGTCAAAAAATTCCACTGAATCTGCTGTATTTTCAGCTGTGGCACTGACTGCACTTCCATCAGTTCTTTGACCTGTAATGAACATTTATTCTATTTAAAATACAGTATTAGACAAAAACTACCACATATGTATTTATTTAACACACTATTCTGAAACATTCAGCCTATGAGTAACATTATTGTACACAGGTATTAAGGGTAATCAACTCAAGATATGAATAATAATAAAAATGTCCTCCTGGGTGATACACAGTGTTTCATGAGACCAAAAAAATTTCCCTCTGCTGTTTATAGCTTTAATCAAGGTCAAGGTATGCATTTAAAATGCACGAGTAAATCACCCAGGTGTCAAACTCAAATACTTTTTTTTATAAAAAATATAGAAATTTACGTGAGCGTTAACTTATAAAAATTAAAATTAATTCTGAAAACGTAACTATCCAAGATATTTATTTTAAATAAATATTGTCTAATAAATATTGTCTAATAAAACGTCATTGGACGCATGTATTCCCTTTTTTATTTTTGGAAAATCGCTTCGGGTTTTTGAGTTATTAATTCTTTTCATATTTTAGTAATTATTTTTTTCGTCTTAAAAACGGAAAAGTGGGACTTGTGACTAGCACAAAAAGATAGCTCTTAAAAAGGCCTATCGATAATTAAAAAAAACATGTTCCACTTCCGCGGCCTTTGGAAGAAATAGACCATTCTGCTCTAAGGTCAAATTATACAGTATAGGGTTGTCGCAAAAATCACTCAATTTCTTTAAAAAAACATAAGTAGGGGTAAGTACTTCTGTTTAAGTAATAAAAAAATGTCACTGACATAGTTATCATAGCACGCCTGAAATTATAGTCAAGAAGACAAAGAAAATCATTCAAAAATATGTAAACACTATATTTCAGGCGTTTGACAAGTACTGGCGGTGGTGCAGTCCTCATCATCATTTCTCAATCGTGTACCAACATGACGGTTGGCGCTCTCAGACCCCTTTCCATTAAGGTCTCCAGTTGGGCTTGGATGATCAGCCTCCAGCAAAAAGGGTAAGCCCCTGCTGAGGCAAAGAAGCATCACGGGACTTATTCAACGCCATGATAACAAACAAATTCTGCGTAGGCTTTCGTGAAACCAAACAAAAATACGTAACAGATAACTAGAACAACATAAACCCGAAGGCATTTATGCGTATGGAAGTACGCAGGTTAAGTTATATGTATATTTGTGGAGTTTTAGGCAGTGAAAACTGTTCCTGCCTTCACCACGTGGAGGTAATCCCCCAGCTTATGTCATATTACGAGGACGTATAGGTAGGAACCCACATAAAATGGCCTGCCAAGCATGCAATTTAATTTAACATATTAATGTGATGAGTTACTGTAAAAAAATATTGTTCAAAACAAAATTAATTAAGGTCAAACAGTGTGACAACCCAAACACGCTAGCACATTATGTTAACTAAAACTAGCACGAGCTGACACCGACTTCAATATATTTTCGTTATTTTATACTTTTTAGATAATTTACTTAGAAGTCGGTTTTTATTTTTTTTTTCTACAATAGTTTATTAGATAATTTACTTTGAAGTCGGTTTTTTTTTAAATAGTTTATTAAGAGCTATCTTTCTGTGCTAGTCACAAGTCCCACTTTTGAGAAAAAAATTAAAAACAAAAATCTGAAAATAATGAATAACTAAATATCCAGAAATGATTTTCCGAAAATAAAATTAGAAAAACATGCGCCTAAGGATGTTTTATCAGACTATATTTATTTAAAATAAACAACTTGGATGGTTACGTTTTCAGAATTAAGTTTATTTTTTATAAGTTAAAGGTCATGTAAATTTCAATAATTTTTATTAAAAAAAGTATTTGAATTTGACTCCTGGGTGTTTTACTCGTGCATTTTAAATGCATACCTTGATCGATTAAAGCTACAAACAGCAGAGGAAAATGTTTTTGATCCCATGAAACACTGTGCGATACAACTACAGCAGCCAATCTTTTACAAGACCAGCCATCTACATCGGAGATATTTTAATATCTCATATCCCCTAGTGCACTAAGTGCCTGCATAGACTCAGGTACACTCTCTACAATCCAATGGGACGTGAGACATACACGATCAGGAAGAAGTCAGACGCATGACTGACTTTTTACAATTCTATCTGATGCATGATGCATCCGTTGGATAGTCCTACTTTTCAGAAAATCAGGTGATCAGACTGCATTGTCCTAGCTAGTAAAGAACAACTACACAAAGATCTTGTTCCGGGATTAGAATCCGCAACCTCCGATTTACAAATCAAGCGGTTTCCTGCTGCGCCTCCAAGGTTAATCGTACGCACAGGTAGGGTGTGAGAGAACTATGAATTACATAATTATCATAGGTTTTATAAGTCATCATCATCATCATTATTAGCAGCCGATAGACGTCCACTGCTGAACAAAAGCCTCCCCCTTAGACGGGAGCGGTTGCCATAACCCCTACGATTGGTAGGCGGCTTGAGGATCGCAGTATAGGTGGAAGATAAATCCAAAAGAAAGACGCTGCTGCCCGTCTCCCTGTACTCGCTTAGTCGCCTTTTAAGACACTCAATGAGATGAGATGGGGAATGCAATTCTACTCCAGCACCCCATGGGTTTTCTAAGTAATACTTATAACATTACTTGTTGTGGCGTAAATTTATAAATATATATAACTGTACTCACTAAATGTTGCAGTGTATCTTAAGGTGGCAGCTACTCGTTCGCTTAAAACCTGGGTACAATGGCTTACTTTCATTTTTTTTATTTTTTCTGGTACTATGTGTTCATCTGTTAATTTTGGCAGCATTCTTATGGTTCCAATATGTGAATCATAATTGTATATGTCTATAATATCTTGCCATTTGACTAATTTGCCTTCAAAGAGCATATTCTTATTTAATAAATTGTTGCGGATCCCTTTTAGTAGGTGGGGAGGGTCATATATAACATTTATATTGCAACCATTTATATAAATCGTATCATCTGCAAATAAAAACGAAGTGTTATTTAGTATCACATTAAAAAGATTTTTAGCCTTCCTTGCGCAGTGGGAAGCCGCTGGCTCAAATCCTGCGGGGTGCAACAACATTGTGTAGTTGTTCCTTACTGGCTAGGATAATGCAGGCCGATCACCTGATTATCTGTAAAATATATGGATCCATGCATCAGATGGGCATGTAAAGAATCGGTTCTGCGCCTGATCTTTCCCTGTTCCTATCCGTCATCTATTCCATCGGATTGTGAGAGGTATAATGGAAGAGAGAGTGCACTTATGTCTATGTAAGCACTTGTGTACTATAATATCTCCCGGGCTGATCTTGTGAAAAAGTGGCCTCTGTAGTTGTATCCACCAAGTGGATATTATATAGACTTATTTAATTATTTATAGTAAGACTTTCTTTTTTCATTTACACTATTATTAATGAACAGTCAGAAATTTCACAAAATTAAATTAAAATATTGTAAGACCATCCATTTCTAAAAAGGACAAGATAATGACATTTACATTTATTATTTTTTCATTGTTTGGATATGGGATAACACAACATGCCTAGGATTTTATTACTAAAAGTATCTACTCAGACCATGTAAGAAAGTAGTAATGAGAGGTAAATTTATACATACCACATGCTACCCCATTTTTTAGCTGCTCTCCTCTTGTCATCTCCTGAAGCTTTTTTAATGCACTCTGGTTGGTCATCCCTTGGTCACAAATGAATGCCAAGGGTTCAAGACCAATGCTCACCACAGCATGTACAATATCTTTTATTATTTTTACTAAATCCATTGTGGGCATTGTGCCTGCACAGTAATAGTATGCAATGGGCTGTCTCCATGACCCACATATTCCCCTAGCCATAAAAACGAGAGCATGGTCTGCAAATATAGGATTCTCTTTATCCGGAATAAACCCATGTATTATATTTGATGAGGGCATAAAATGTACCCCAGGGGACAGTTGTACTTCATCAAATACTATGCTACATAATTTTTTTACTGTATTCCAATTTGATATTTTTGTTTTTAGTGCATGAAAAAATTCAACATTTATGCCAGTATTTAAAGGCATGTATTGTAGAATCCTATTTAAGGTCCTTTTGCTAGGTAATGAAAACATTTTTTCAAGGAGTTTATATCCTTTTGGGCTTTGCTTGAAAAGTGCCAGACATAACAGTTTTTCTTCTAATGTATAACGATGGGCCTTCTTGTTTTGACTTGCAGTTTTCAACTGCATCATAATAAAGGTTTTCTGAGTATAATCAAGTTTTTCCACTAGGTTTTGAAAACTTCTGGTCTCACTTAATTTGGTGGCATTTGCAATAACTTCCTTGTTATTGCATCGGCTAAATAATTTTCTTCCTTTGATGATTTTCTTGCATTTATTGTATAATTTCTGGCACTTAGGGGTCAAGCATTTTACACTAGCAATCAAGCGCATTTTCTTCTTTAATAAAATTGGTGAGTCGGCTTCTGGAAAACAATTACATGACACTATTCAACTGTTTTGTATTTTTTTACTTAAATTGATAAGTTTATGTTTTGTTACATTTATTTACTTACCAGTTGTCTTTGAGGTAGATACTTCAGTGGTTGATGGTTTAGTAGGTCCATGCTTCAATGTTAGATATTCAACATTTTCATCTTAAATGAAAAAAATACAATATATTATTATAGTATTTGGGCCTGATTATAGTTTTTTAATGTATAATGTATGACACAACCAACTTACCTAGTAACAGAGGATTTTGTTTGGATGTTGATGGCAAAGCACTCGGATCAGCATTAATTGTTGCTTGATTATCAATTTTTTGAATCTTAGTAATTTGAGAACTACTCGGTTCACAAAGTGGCCTCTTGCAATATGTGTGGTCTGATGGTGTAGTTGATATTGAATATATGTGATCAGTATCAGCTGAAATTATAAAAAAGTTATTTAGTTAGTTAGTTTTATACATGGAAATTGTATACGAAAATAGATATTTTAAATTATAAAAAATAATGTTACCTTTAAAAACAAAAGGCTTTGCCGATAATCCTGATGTGATTTCCTCTTCGGTAATTAGGGTAGGACAAGCATGGTAAAGCCTTTTTTGGCCAATAAGGAACTTTTGTTCGAAGTGCCTTATGCAAACTTTCCTATTTCTCAATTGTGCCGTTGAAAGCTCAAGGACTTCTGGACAATGCGGAGAAATTCTCTCCAACCACTCTTTTTGCAGTGACTCGTTTCGAGGAAAATTGAACAACGTTTCGTCGTAAATTGTTTTACGACAGGAACGTATGAGACACTCTACAAAAGGCATCGCGACAGTTGAACCAAAAATCAACAAAATCCAAATCACAAGCAATATCGGTGTCCGTTTAAACTGTTCCAGGGTCAACGTAAAAGATAGCCACTTCGAAATCCAGGTAAAAAGCGAAAACAGTCTTAAAACACTCGTAAACAAGAAATGCGCAAGCCGCCATGAACCAGTCCGACTAACAGACTGACGTAATTCCGGCTTCTATCCAATATGGCCGCCTAGCTAAAGCGACATCTGGTGGTCATTTTTCATTGATGCCAAAACTCTTACGAAAGACGACCAATGTTCTAGCTGTCATAGCCGTGCAGATAGAACCATAGAGTAAAGCAAGGTGTTGCCTTAGAGGAAGGAAGGTGTTGCAATCATTTGAATAAATATCACCCTAAACTCAAGTCAGAATACCTCTAAAAACCAAAGATATTATAGTGAAAAATTCTATATCTATGCTAAAAACCCACAATAAACATTTGCGTTGCATGCAATAGATAACCAAGATTTGAACAGAGCATAAATGGAAATCGATAATTTGGGTAACTTGCTTTCTTTCACAACACACACACGGAGTATGGGTAAATTTGACATGCGGCACGGTAACCCCAATCCCCATAACCTGACGCTGTCATGTCAACGAACTGATGAACTTGGCGGTTTCACTAACAATTTAGATAAAACCCCTAAAAATGCCTCCCAAGAAGCGAGATAAAGACAATGAAACGAATAAGAACTCAAAAATTGACCACTTACAGGCTGACCATGAACTGTTTTTACAGGCGTTCGAAAGTAAGTTAGAACAGAGACGATATGTAAGTAAGCATTTCCTGTGACTAATTTATAATAATGTAAATCAAATACACTTTCAGAGCCCACTCAGATATACAGATTTTTGCGGACTCGTAACATGCTTTCGGTATGTATATTGTGACAAAAAAACTGCGATAATCGCGCGCATCCAAGTGCTAACGATACTCTCGTTACTTTCAGCCTATATTCTTGAATAGAACGCTTTCGTATATGAAAAGAAGGATGTCTAGAAGTAATAAGAGCCGCATAGGTTTCAAAGTGGACAGTTTGCTAGAGAAGATCACATTGAAAAAGAGTACTGAGCTTCAGCCTAACTGCTTGGGAGGATACATGACACTAACATTTCTAGGGTTTTATGATAAGAGTTTGGAAGACCAGAGAGAATACCAAGTTAAAGTAGAGACACTGCTATTAAAGATTTGCCACAAGAAGAGGAAAGAGAGCTCTTCTGCTATTGTTGAAGTATCTGTGAGTATGCCACTGTTCTGTCCTAACCCTGGTTTAGAAGGCTTCCACCTTTCGTTCCACTTGTCAGTTGTGCTATATTGATTCACGGATTGACTGCCAGGATGATTACCATCTGATATTTTGGTGCTGTTGCAAGGGCCATTATAACAGGATAATGGGGATGCAGGTTGGTGAAGAATTAATAAGGAACAAACAAATTGTCTACATCCAACTATAGTCTTTTGGTACAACTACTAATGGAACTCTATTGATTGAACTCAGTTGTACGCTTATAGAGGCACCGAGGTCCCTCCCATCCCATCTCTGTTCTTTTATAAAACAAATTCCATCACTGTGATCATGGGTTGCTGCCTTATTAAGTATTTCGCTATCTTAGGGCTCCAATGTGTCAGTCTGGGCCCACAACTCAACTAATGCAAGCAAGGCAGATGGCATGCTCGGTCCCAAATGGATTTGATTTTAAAAGTTAGTAGATCTGTATTGTCTATAGATCTTGATGAATCCATTTATTCAGTAGTGACATAATTCATTTGCAGATTAAATGAATTATGTGCTAGGTCAGCACTAAATCCCCCTATTTAGCTACACTGGATAAAGTGTGGGGGGCGCCCACCATGTCTTCCTATTTCCATTAAGAAACTTGTACATTATATATTGATCAATCTACAGGTAGGCAGTTGCTCTGTACCCTTGAATCCTTCAACATCAGAGCCCCCTGCGATGGCATCAGCAGTCAGTATCTCCAGCGATACATTCAGTCCATCACAAGGCCCTAATGTTAAGTCCTACATGCTCATGTTGAGGGTGACGGTTACAAGGGCCTCTGCTTGTGGTACATCAAACGGCACAAGCAGTACAAGTGAAATTACTAATGGAAACTGTGATGGTGAGATGATTTTTTATTATAAGCTAAAAATTAAAAATAATTTAATTTTTTGCTGTTAATGTACATGATGATTAAGTAAATAACACTAATAAACATACATTATCAGTGTGGTATTAAATAAAAATCTTTGTAATTTAAAACTAAATTGAAAAAACAAGTATTTCAATTCACAGAATCCACTATTCTTAAACTCAAAATTCTTTTATAGCTTTTATAAGATTACTTCAAAAAAAAATTCAAACAAAAAACCCAATATCAGTATAATCTTCTCTTACTGACTGTAACACTAGTAATAATAATAATATCCTGGGACAATCCACACACGGTCATCTGATCCCAAACTAGGCAGAGCCTGTACTATGGAAACCAGACAACTGATACTAATACTTATATAATTTTTTTTGTAAATACATACATAAATAGATAAATAACACCCAGACACTTGGTGGGAATCAAACCCACGACCCATCGGTTAGCGGACAGGGTCTCTAACCACTAGACCAACGGGTCCATCATAGTGTTCATTTCATTTTTTTAAGACATCTGAATGAAAATAAATACACAATAAACAAAAAGACAAGGCTGCTTCTGGCTCTATGTTCTCAATTTATGCCGAATGATAGTCGTAGCTTAGCTTTAAAACATATTGACCCTTCGAAAATGTTAGCACAAAGCCTGTTTAAAATAAATCATTTCATTTCAGAACCAGTAACGAAACGGCTCAAGTCATCAGAGCATGTAAACTCATCGAGTGACAGTAAATGGACTAAGTTGTATGGTAGTGAACTGATAGTGTACGATAAGCACAACCGTTGCCTGCTGACCAATGGCGAGTACGACCTGGTGCTGCATGACGCGACGCCAGGCGGCAGGAGCGCCACCATCGCGCGCTCCCCGCATAAGGCGCTTATGGCGCAGTGGGAAACTATACCTAATGTAAGTACATATTATAATAAAAAGTGCCCAAGCGAAAATCTTAGTTAAATATGATACGGATAAGCAGAAATCTTAATAATAAAATATAATAAGCTCAAGCAAAAATGTTTATGAAATATGATAAGCGCAAGCAGAGATCTTAATCAAATATGATATGCACAAGCAGTAATCTTATTAAAATATGATATGCGTAAGCAGAAATCTTTACAAACTTTCGATATGCGCAAGCAGAAATCTTCATAAATTTTTGATATACGCAAGCAGAAATCTGATTAAAATATGATGAGCGCAAGCAGAAATATTAATACATTGTGTAAACAGCTCGATATTAGTTTATTTACAACAAATGTGGCTTTAGCGAGGAGGTGCTTCATAGTGTGAAAAAATTATCAGTGCTGCTGTTAGTTTGTGCTTACAAGTTTAGTAGTTTCTGCAATACACTACACACACACACACACATACACTACTTTTCACACCTACTGCGAGGTAATAAAATACAAATATTGCTAGAATTAAAATAATAATAATATCTTGGGACAATCTACACACGGTCATCTGATTCCAAACTAGGCAGAGCCTGTACTATGGAAACCAGTCAACTGATATTAATTAAATAGTTAAATAACACCCAGACACTTGGTGGAAATTGGACCGACAACCCATTGGGTAGCGGCCAGGGTGTCTAACCACTAGACCAATGAGACTGACAATATCAGCATAGGTAGTAGGATAGGTAGCATTTGCAGAGTTAACATGTTATCATCTATTTATTTTTACCTTTCTAGAACACTGGGTTCTCGTCTCGCCCGGTTCGATTTTCAAATGTTTGTTTTCGTGCAGGTCTCTGCTTAGAGTAGTACTAGCAGTACCCGCGGCTTTGCCCGCAGCCTGTATTTTTGATGAGCTCAAGCAATGTTATCGTCATTGCCAAGCAAGCAAGTGGTACACCGTAAGGCGCTCGTTTGAACCTCACCTTGGGGTGAGCCAAGGCCTTGGCTTGATTCAACTTAAGCCATTCCTTTTTTTAACGTGGAGAAATCCCAAGGGTTGCCCATACCATCACGGGAGTGACAGTGTGGGTTCAGTATGACTCCTACCTACTGACTGAAACCCTTCGTGTCCAAATTCCGCTATGTTGATGGGCACCGGAAACGTGTCTATCTGTATACAATTTCGAGTCCCACCAGCGGCTGGCCAGCCCATCATCTTCCGTGGGTGTAAGTAAAGCCCACGGACCTGCCTGTCGCTATAAAAGGCCCGCAGAATCTCATCAGGTGGCATGCCGGAATACTTTAGCACGCCATATTAGCGAGAGTGTAATATAGTGGTGCACAGGCAGCAGTTCCCCCTCGTTCCTGCTTTCTGCACATTCTCGATACGGGGGCATAAGGTTGGCTTTGGTCCGCCTTTTGCCCTTCAGAGTCGCGGAACGTTCGGGGTGTGGGCCCCAGGACGTCCATTGAGTACGGCGGCGACTCTGAGGCGGAAGGCGGCGGGGTTGCGTCCCTCGTCCTCCTGAGCACCGTGACAGGTTCTCGGGGGCTACAATGCGACCCCGGCGGCGGGCTGGTGCAAGGCAAGGCACTGAGGGGTTACCCTGGAGCAGATCACACCGGAGAGCCCTGGGGCCCCTCTCATGTGCCGATGCGACAACAGCGGGGGTTTTAGTGGGTAAGAATCCCATATACACCGGTCGAGCCCTACAGCTCCCGTGAACCTTTTGAAAGTTTACCCGCGTCAAAAAATAAAATAGTCCACCTTCTGCGCCCGGGCCTCTTGCTATGTTCCGAATCCGCTCTGTTACATGAAGTTCGAGCTGCCTTTTTTCCTTCAAAACCTCAAACCTTTAAAGGTCCCTGAGATACTGTGGGGGATCAATCGATGAGATTTGTACAAGGTGCCCCTCAGTACCTTGCCTTTGAGCTTGCTACCGGGGAGCATATTACCCCCCGGGTACCTGTCAAAGTGTTCACGGGGACGGGATTCGCAACCTCGCCGCCGTCCTCCGAGTCACCGCCGCCGTACTCGATGAACGTCTAAGGTCCACATCCCAAACATCCAGCGACTCCTAAGAGTAACTGGAGCCATTCAACCCAGTTCGACCGACATGCAGCCTTCAGTGTCTGTCCCTGCAACTTTTTGATTTGAGAACCATACGCTTACAGAAAAATTGGCATGTTCGTAGCCAGTTATTATCACTGTTCGCAAACGATCAGTTGGTTAAGAAACGTCATTCCTTAGATGGGTGACCGTTAAGGTATCATTTGAACTGAGCATTTTCATGGTTCGGCGGGTACCTAAGTAAAAAGTCAGTCCAAGTTGTCAGCTAGACAGCAGTCGATAAGCCAGGTCAGATGCCTAAGGGTAGCTTGAACTTTTAATTAAACTTTGCGTGTGTGTCATTTGAAAGGTGAATTAATAAATTGCGATGCTGACCTCTTACTACAGACTTTTGAAATTTCCTTATGTTCTTGTATGCGAAACGTATAACTCATGCTTTTGGGCTCCTCTCTCTTTTTTCATGGTCAGTGAAGTTAATAAGTAACATACCTATGTATGTAGATAAAAACCCACTCCTAACTTTCTCGACCACTTCTCTTCTTCAACTTTGACTAAGGTTAGCCATCCGAACGACGATACTTGGATTCATCATATGATGTCCACGGTAAAGAGTCTAATACTGTGCACATCAGATGACTACTGCCTATGTCTATACTATAGACATTGGCAGTAGGTATATAATCTAATCTGCAACGTATTCTGTTTAGACTGAGTATAACGCAGAGGGCCTTAGACCATTTGAACTGGACACGTCATTGTCACGTTCTTGTAACAGATAGAACCCCAGTAGCGTCGACTGACACGCGTATGGCGATAATAATGCTGTGCTGTGGCACTATGGTGCTCACGTTGACAGGGAAAACTATGAACTGAAGTGCGCGGAAAGAGCCTCTTCAAATGGCAAAATATTATATTCAGTTTAACGGGCGCAACCTGGCCAACAATCTAAGATATTTTGGTGATTGACCATTCCTTTCACTAAGACATGCAATTGACCGTGGAGCTTTCGATCATAACTGAGTTAAGCTTCACACTCGCCACTGTTACCAAGGAATCGATAAGTAGGTACACAGTGTGTACCGCTTAGCAAAACAGAAGGTGCTTGTCCTTGTGAGGAGATGTTACAGGCGCAAGCTTCACTGTAGCGTTCCCAATCGCTTATAACTTACAATTTCCTTACTTGGTTACTTACTTTCTTTAAATCGAGATGCAGCAGTGGGAACTCATATTTTATAATCTAACTGAGACTATTCAAAAAATGAACATTTTAATTTATTTTATTAAAAATTGAAAGCAATACCTATCGATTTAAGTTGTAGAAGTACCTCGTAATGTACTGATATGTCGTAATAGTACTATGAAAAGTAAAATAAAAAGGAAAAAAAAGAAGAGTTCATCCGGGATCGAACCCGGAAACACAAAAATGTCGGAAGACCGTTCAACCGCTACGCTGTATCAGCCGTTAGGATACATCTCGAAATTCCCTTCCTTATGTAGCATTATAGATAGTTACTGCTTAGCTCCTTATGTTAATATAGCGTAATGATTTTAATTTTGGAGTTTAAATCCACAATTATTCTGTTATATTGTAACATTACTCTAGTTTTTTCACAATTTCGCGGAAAAATTAAGATGAAGAAGTGCTTATTACAATATTGCTCATTCCCTGTAACAAATAGCTTGATATTACTTATATTTAAGTCTGATCAGGTCTATAGTAAACATGTCCGTTAAATATCAACTAAATCTGTTGAACAGTATGTGCACAAATCTTCAACACAAAATAATTTCACGGCAAATTTTAGTAGAAAAAGTACATATTTCGACACTGCTCATTCCCCGTAACAAATAGCGAGATAATTTATATCCTATAATTTTTCTAGGTTATCAATAAATATTTTTGCCAAATAGCAACTAAATCTGTTCAGCGGTTTTGACGTCAAGTCTACACAAAGCCACAGACATACAGACAGACAAAAATTCTAAAAATCATATATTCGGAATCAGTATCGTTCCTAGAACACGTAGCAATAAAAAATTTCAAAAAATATTCAATGTACAGTTTTTACTTTTCTACGATTTTATTATATGTATAGATTATACCTGTGGTAAGGGTTCCCACACATAACTGCGAATTCGCATCGCATCACAAATATCTGCAAGAAACAAATGAATTTTTGTATTGAAAATGCATTTGTTTCTTGGAGATATTTGCGATGCGATGCGAATTCGCAGTTATGTGCGGGAGCCCTAAAAGTGTTGAGGAATTTTCTTTTGACGTTCGAAATTCAAACACATTATTACCCAAGGGAGTTTAGTACAACATTATTACCCGGCTAGACTATAGGGATATAATGAGGTACTTTGTCATCTTTATATGACACATAATGCAACATTATCGAGCAGGTGGTGTGAAAAATAATATACATAGTAATATATATATATATATGTATGCAAAATTAATAGACTGCAAGTCAAAAACTGGCTTCTCAAAATTTACTCGAAAACCTCACGAAATTCAGTCCGTAATAAGACTGCACAAGTTTTCATGACACAGAAAAGATACCGTGGATAATGACTTCATGTTAAATTTTAAGAAACAATATAAATAAATATTTTGTAAAGTAATATTTATTTTAGAATAATTTATTTATTCATTTTCAATTATGAACTTACAGCTAAGCCAAAACGCCCGCAATGTTACACTTAAATACAGTATGACACATTTATGTATACACACAATGGGGTCAGTATGTATGTCGGAACCTTGGTCTTCATTTAGGAAATCATTTATTACCAGTACGGCTCTCGCCGTAGGCGTATTATTGGCATGTCGAGTGCGTAACTCGCTGAAGGATGCCAGCAGGCGATGCCGGCGACGCTGACCGGCGCGGGGTATAGTTGTCCGTTACATAGTATTCTATTCCTATTCTACCCAGAACTGTCGAGTTATCACTTTTGACAACTACTATTATTATTATTATAATTTTTAGGCATTTTCCCCATTTTTCTAATTCCTACAGGAAAATGATCTCCAAGCAGAATCAAATCCATTTGATGTGTTCAAAGTAAGGCCCCTGCTGAAACTGAAGCTGAGTTGGAGCCAGGAGCCCACAAATGGCCTGGTGAACAGACCAAAGTTATACCAACAGACTAGTGAAAATGGCATCAAGAAGGAAACAGGGTCCAACAAAGACAGACAAACAACACCAAAGTCTAGTACTAGTGATATTAAAAACGGTAAGCTTCTGACAAGATTTTCTCCCACTTCTCTTCTCTTTTCTTGTGACATAAATACTGGAAGAGTATTTCATGCTGTGGTGGAAAGATTGGTCAATCAGCAGCATCTTATAAGGCTGATTATGCAAGATCGATCGAATCGATTTCTTAGGAGGCTCTTTCCCATTCTTTTCTGAAGGAATTAATAATATCAAGCTGTAACAGCTCAGTGGGCGAGCGCTTGCCTTGGAAACAAGGTGCGCAGGTTCGAACCCCGGCTCGCACCTCTGATTTATTTAATTAATCATGTGCGAATCGTCTTTGTGCGATTGTTACTAGCTTTCGGTGAAGGAAAACATCGTGATGAAACCTGCATGTCTGAGAAAGCCTAACTAGCATTCGAAAGACGTGTGAAGTCCGCCAACCCGCACTTGGCCAGCGTGGTGGACTATGGCCTAAGCCCCTTCAACTTGAGGGGAGGCCCGTGCCCAGCAGTGGGACATAAACAAGGGCTGGTATTATTATTATCAATCACGGATAATTGTTCTATAGCCAAATATGGCCAGCCCACATCCACTGTAGTTTGCAACTCTGGTGGGGTATGTTGCCAAAAAAAAAATTGTATTAACACACAATTTGTTACCAGGCGACAAAATAAAGTCTGAAAACGGCGAAGGTGAATCAAAACGGCAACAGATTATATACCAGTTCCTGTACAACAACAACTCGCGACAGCAGACGGAGGCCTGCGACGACCTGCACTGTCCGTGGTGCTCCTTAGACTGCGGGACACTGTACTCGCTGCTCAAACACCTGAAGCTGTGCCATTCCAGATTCAACTTTACGTATTTTGTAAGTATTGTCAATTGATAATTGTGTGATAGTTTTAGTTGTGTTTCTATAAATTTAAAAACAATCTGGCATACGCAAGAATATTGTAAGTTTTGTGATACAGACTTGGGTAAAATGTAATCAGATTAATGATTATACGATAGGATTACGATTACAATTTGTAATCTGTAATCATGATTACAGATTACAAAAGTAATCAAGAATGTAATCATATTTGGTGATCAATGATTATAAATCTGTAATCGTAATCTTGATTACTTTTTCTGATTGATTCGACCAACAGTGAGAACTTAGAAAAATAATAAAATGTAATTGTACAATAACAAATCATCTTTATTTTTTTGTCAGACATAAATTGCAATTTTTAAATACCGCCAAAATCTACTGGATTGTCATAATCGGAATGTTATTTACGCTATGCGGCCTTTATTAGATTTCAACAGCACCCTCTTTTCAAACATTTCATCTGAAGGTCTACGTCATCATCATCATTAGCAGCCGAAATACGTCCACTGCTGAACAAAGGCCTCCCCCTTCGAAGGGGGTGGGGGGGGGGGGGTAGTGGTAAGGTCTTTGTGACTTAGGTGAATTGATCATACTCGTAGTTGCATATGAGAAAAGTCTTTCAACTGGGCCTGAAGACGGCCGTTGATCGTTGGACTTGGTACATATCTCCTGTTCATATGATAGCCCGTCCTCCGCACCCATACCGGGTCTTTTCGCGTAACATAAAAAGCCGAGCACACAAGGTCTAGTTACCTAAAACGTAATACAAATAAGCACATTAAAGAACGCTCGAAAAAATAATAGTTAATTATCTTGCGGCTTACTCAAAAATAATCATGTAATTTTGATTACTAACTACTGTAATCAAGATTAAAGATTACATGTGTAGTCTTGATTACAAGTAATCACGACTACTTCAATCTGATTAAATGTAATCATGATTACTTTTAATCAGATCATTAATCAGATTACAAAAGTAGTTGATTACGCCCAACTCTGTTGTGATACTAAGCTTTTATCATCATCAGCAGCCGATAATGTCCACTGCTGATCAAGGCCTCCCCCTTTGAAGGGGGAGGTTGCCATAATCCGTGCCGTTGAGCTTTTTTTACACGGCCAAGGTGTCAAGCAAGCATACGGCTCGCTTGATGGTAAGCAGTCACCGCAGCTTATACGCTAGCAACACCAGAAGAATCACTAGCGCGGTGCCAACCCTTATAAAACATTAGATATTAAGTCTTCTGTGTCCAGTAGTTTCACCAGCTACAGTGCCCTTCTCACTGGAACACAGCAATGTTTACACACTGCTGCTTGGCGGCAGAATATCTGACACTGCGGTGGTACCTACCTGAACGGTTCCTTGCACAAGGGACCTACCCTACCACCCAGTACAGCTTTTAGTACTAGTAGCACTCCCCTGTCTTTCAGGCTGGAGTGCTAATAGCGTTCGCCTCCGATAACACTGTTACAGTCGTCTGTAGCCAACAGTAACCTACATTTCCTTAATAAAATGGTTGCAAAACCATACTCAACAATCCTGTTAGCGGGATTGAAAATGATGTAGTCAATCATTAACATCTGCAGCCGATTCCGGGCGGCGCGCGCATCGACGTGTCAATCAACGAGTTGTACGACGGGTCGTACACGGGGTCGCCGCACGACCTGATCGCGGCGCAGGGCCGCTCGGGGGTCGCGGGGGGCCCGGGGGGCGCGCGGGCGGGGCGGGGCCCCACGAGGCGCACGGCCCTCACACACATACTGTTGTGTCGGCCTCGTACCCGCCGCCGTCCGCAGCGCCACAGCCTGGCAGAGTTCCTTGAGCTGGACGACGCAGAGCTTCTCGAAGCGCAGCGGCCCTACCTCACCGGACACAACAGGTCAGTGCTGTGTTATACTGTGCTGTCGACCTCGCGCCTGCCCCTGTGAAAGGGCATAGCGGCTGGTGAAATTACCGGGCTCCAGACTTCAAAACAAATGTCTCTGGTAACGATAGATCATGCAGTCTGGCCTAATGGTAAGGTTGTCTCTATAGACAACCTTACCATTAGGCTGTCTATACAGCTAATTACTATCTTGTCCCGTCTTTTAAGTTGAATGAAATAAATGTATTAATACATAAATATGACATTCTTGATAAGTCCTAATTACCAAATTGGTGTTTGGGTTCTATCGATGAACCTGGAAGGTAGTCATAAGAACTCGTCGATTATACAACATAACCCTTAGGTTCCTTTGGATCCTCTCGGAGTCGCTGGACATTCGGGGTGTGGGCCCCAGGACGTCCATAGAGTACGGCGGCGGCTCCGAGGAGGACGGCGGCGGTGGGGTTGCGACCCCCGTCCCCGTGAGCATTGTGACAGGTTCTCGGGGACTCAAAGGCAAGACACTGATGGGCTCCTGTAGCAGATCCCACCGGAAAGCCCGGGGGTACTCTTATATGCTGATGCGACAACCGCGGGGTTTTTAGTGGGTAAGAATACACATACCCCGGTCGAACCCCAGAGCTCCCGGGGACCTTTTAAAGGTTTCCCTCGCGAAAAAAGAAGTACCTTTTAGTTTTGAGAGTATCAAGGTCTTCCTTGAACAGGTTAAAATATGGTGCATGCTCTCTTCCTTCGGAGTCGCTGGACGCTCGGGGTGTGGGCCCTTTGAGCGTCCATTGAGTACGGCGGCGACTCCGAGGAGGACGGCGGCGGGGTTGCGACCCCCGTCCCAGTGAGCAGGCCGTGACAAGTTCCCGGGGGGCTACAATGCGCCCCCCGGCGGCGGGCTCAAAGGCAAGGCACTGAGGGGCCCCTGGTGCAGATCCCACCGGAGAGCCCTGGGGTCCCCCCTCTCATGTGCAGATGCGACAGCCGCGGGGGTTTTAGTGGGTAAAAATCCCACATACCCCGGTCGAGCCCCACAGCTCCCGGGGATCTTTGGAAGATTTCCCCCGCGTCAAAAAAATAAAATAAAATATATATATATAATGGTGCATGCTCTCTTGAGCATGCACCATATTTTAACACTTGCTGAAGGTTTAAAATAGCTAATTAATCAACTCGTATATTTCTTTACAGATTATATCACCACACAATCACATGCCTACCGGTGTATCCGAACGAGCTGGACATAGACTCGGAGAGCGAAACGGACCCGTTATGGTTACAACAGAAAACCATGATGATGATTGACGAGTTCACGGACGTGAATGAGGGCGAGAAAGAGCTCATGAAGATGTGGAACCTGCACGTGATGAAGTACAACTACGTCGGCGACTGCCAGATCCCGCTCGCTTGCCAAATGTTCCTTCAAATGCGCGGTAAAGAACTCCTCGAGAAGAATCTGTACCGAAATTTCGTTCTGCACATGTGTTCGCTCCACGATTTTGGCCTTCTGGCACCTGTTGCGCTGTACCAGACTGTGCAAATGCTGAACCAAATGCTGGCGGACAACGCTGAAGCCAAAGAGAAGATGCGGGAGTCACTCCGCGCCCAACGAGACCATTGGCACGCGGTCGGGAAGTTCCAACCGGCTGTAGTCGACCAGAAACCACCACCGACTACAGCTAAGCTTAATAACGTCGACGCTTCGCCTTCCGTGCGCCGGAAGACGTCAAATCTAAACGCCAACCGAATGGCTAGTGGTTTTCTTAAAGCGCCGAGCCCGGGTCCATCGGAAACGAAGAGAAAGATGTCCTCCGGCAGTATTCAGAGTCGCAAACGGTCCTCCATTTCGGAGAGAAAGAGCTCTGTATAGCGAATATTCAGTCTTTAATTTATTGTGGACTACTCTGCGGATAGCTCGGCTCGAGCAACGAGCGTTCGAGTGCGAATGCTCGTGGGGATCGCGGTTTATGATCGGTAGAACAAATGTTTAATATGACCCTGTTTTACGCGTAATATGCCGCATATCGGAATGATATGTCGTTTCGAATCAAATGTGTTTCATGTCAATGTGATTGTAGTTTCGTTGCCCGTTTTGGCAATGTTTTAGTTTTAAGCGTATGTGTGTCCATTTAATGGATGGCAATAGTTTAATTAGTAAATTATGATGTACCTATTACAATACTTTCCTCCCAGTTTTTAATTTAGATCTCCATAGATAATAGCCGGAATGAAAAAAAAAACATAAAATTTGTTTTTGATCTAGAAGTTTAATGAAATGTCATATTTGGCTGTTAGTACAAAAATTAAAAATTATTCCGAAGCTCGGACTGTCGCTGGCGTATATAATTCTATTTCGAAGGAGGCGATTTTAGCAAGTATTAAACATGACATTCAGTGGACAAGATTGTAGAATGCTAGAGAGAGAGCGCACGATAATTCGATGTTTCCTCATTTTCCTAGCTTAAATCTCATGATTTTTTGCAGTTTGGTTAGTTAGTGGCCAAACCAGTATCAATTTTTAAGCTACCATTAGGCCGCTGACTTGACTTAACAAATGTTGTTTAAATATATAACTGAACTGACTTTTTGCATGCCCTCCGAAGCACGAAGCTCAGATCAAATGCCACTAAACGGTCACCCATCTATAGACTGGACCTTACCTGACGTTGCTTACCCAACTGATTGCCGAACAGTGATGACAAAGCCAGTTCGGCTTTGAGCGCCTCATTATGCATTCGCATAACTACGTATGCCATTGCAATGTATTAATCAGATACTAGCAGACCATAGATCACTGTACTGAGAATGTGCTATGATAACCTTGCCACAGTATTTTAGTTCATATTCCAATCATATTGGTGTAAAAATTGAGTACAACTATTTCCTAGAAAAAGTCTGATTTGTATTAATGACGGTGACGTAAGATAATCAAGTTGAGAATTATTGAAAAGTTATTTAGATATAAATCGGTTGCCAGAGTTTAGTAAAGGATCGCTGGGTTGATAATTGAGACCCAGACATCCTTTTTGCTATCAGCTCAGCAATTTCTGTGACACAGGGTTTTTGTTTCATTAATTAAGCTAATGAACTACCATCTATGGTTGCCTCATCATTTACCATCAGGTGAAATTGCGGGCAAACACTAGCTTGTAAAGAGTAAAATTAGTGATCTTTTAACCGGTGAACCATCTAAAGTAAAGCCAACGAGAAGCGATACCAAATTTAAGCAAAGCCAGTTCAAAGTCATTTTCTAATACAGGATTTCTCAATCTTTTTCCAAATAATATTTACTACAATTTTAGTAATCTTTCAAGTAAGTAAATAAAGTTTATATATTATTAAAAATGTTTGTGTATGGACGTACCTACATTTTTACTGCAGTAAATAACAATAATTCAACAAATAACAACAGCAAATATTTTAAAGAAGAAAAAAAACCGGTAAGAATAACCATTAGAGCGTTCCAGGACGAAATACGAATTTATAAAATGTAGCCAAATGTTAGCAAATCAGGTGATGACTGAATTTTCTTCGAACAATCAAGAACACATAAGAGCGAAAGAGATAGATAGATAGTATATTGTCGGTTTCATTCAAAGACGTTTATTTAGATGAACGAACTTTCGTATCGCTTCTCGTTGACTTTAATTCGTATTCATACCCTGATGCCACAGACTGCTAACATTATTATATACAAATTAAAATCATTTTATCCAATTTTAGCTTATTTGTTTCAAAACCAAACTACTTTAAATAAACGGATCTAGATGATTGTGTAACTTTGCATAAACTCTTAACTACACTGCAAGTTTGCCTTACACTCGACCTTAATAAAACATACTACGGCTCCTATTCCTTTATCAGTGTAATGAATAAAAAATATATTAATAATAGTCAAATCTATAGTCAGTAAGCTCATTAAGGACAGAAATACATTACTGGTCGTGGCTGCAGTAAAATCTTGTTTATAGTTCTAGCTATTCCTTTTTACTATCCAAATTAATATCCATTATAAACTTTAAGATAAAAAGCCACCTTTAAATTCAAACTAAATACCAGGTGCGGTCTGAAGAGAGGCTGTCGGAAAATGAAAATCAATAAAACTACTAGATTTAAACGTAACCTCTCAATGGCCGGTGGGTCCGATCTGCACCATCTTAACACGCGAATCACATAAACGCGATCACGCTTCGACCGCCGCCGCCGTACTCAATGGACGTACTAGGGGCTGCGGTGGTACCTATCTGAACAGTCCCTTCCACACGAGACTTAGCAAACCGAATGCGCCTGAATGTGATACGATTTTATCTTTGCATTTATATAATTCTAGATCCATTTACGAGGCAATTGTCCCTAGTATTAGTTCATTGTAATTTTGAATTCAAACTACACACATCAAAAGTGTCTAGGGATCAACATATATTTTTGCAATAACTTTTCTCCTGATTGATATTAATTAAAATTTTCTTTAAGGATTCATCAAATAAAGTGTTTTCGTTTGTCACAGTAACGATAAACCAAGTCACCTTTGCATTAATAAAGAAATTTGCCATTTTCCTAATAAAGGGATTTTTGACATTTGAACCACTAACACAAAAGTTCGAAAAAAAGACTGAAATAACAGTTTTCTTTAAAATTTTATTGGGTAACTTAAACAATTAATAATCCGTGTTTCTACCGCGAACACTAACAACACAAGAACATCGGTTTGGCATACTCAAAATGAGTTCATCCAAATCACGCTGTGGAATGGCCGCCCATGTTCGTTGCAACAACAAAAAAAGGTCTTCTTGCGACTGGATACCCTCCATATTCGGCAGAGCTCTTCTCTGTAGCATATCCCATGCATGCTCAATCGGGTTCAAGTCTGGCGACTGAGCAGGCCAGGGCAGGACATTGATGTTAGCTGCGGCGAGAGTCTGTCTTACAACTCTTGCGGTGTGCGGTCGTGCATTATCATGCATTAACTGAAATAAGGGACCGATTTGCACTTGTAGAGGAACGATGACGTCTGATACAATCGTCTCAGCATAAATTTGAGCGTTGAGGTTGCCTCTGATCCAAATCAACTCAGTTCTTCCGCCGATCCAAATACCCGCCCATACCATGATGGTTCCACCACTATAAGGATGGACTTCCTGGCAGGATTTTAATCGCTGTTGGCGTCCAGGGGTTCTCCAGTGTCGTATACGTCTTGTATCCGGTCTCATACCAAAACGAGACTCATCAGAAAAGCACACGAAACGCCATTGTTCTTCTGCCCAATTTCTGTGTTCAAGAGCCCATTGATATCGAATCCTACGATTGTGCATTGCTATAGGTGGTACCCGTAGCGGTCTTCGGGAATGAAGGTTCACTTCATGCAAGCGGTTTCTGACTGTTTGGTCGCTAATTAAGTTCCCTGAAGAGTGATGAAGCCTCACGGCTAACATCATGGCAGTTATTGTTGGAGCTCTTCGAGTTAAGATTTGAATATATCGGTCTTGTCTCCGTGTGGTGCAGCGATACCGTCCTCCATGGCGCTCAGCCACGGTACCAGTGCTTCGGTAACGTGTCCAAAGTCGACTGATAACACTCTGACTTGTATTCAGAGCTAAAGCCACAGTACGTTGCCGGGAACCAGCTTCTATCATTCCCACGGCTCTGAGCATTTCTTCCCTGCTTAAATGACGTCGCCGCTCCATAATAACGTTGGTTTTAATCAGTAGTAGGGAAACAGTAGCACTAATAATGTCTTTAATGCGTTGTATGTTTTTATAGGGAAAATATTGACAGCTGATTTTCATCTTTTACTCGAATTTGATTCACAGTTCCTGATTCAAATTATGAAATGCACCAAAAAGGATCCATATAAATTTATAAAATCATAAATTTATTACAAAGCCACATCTCAATCTCAAGAAATCCGCTTAAAAATGCTTGATCCCTAGACACTTTTGATGTGTGTAGTATAACATTATTTTTCATAATAATTTATTAAGTGATACTGATTATGTAGCAATATTAATACCGTACATAACAAGCTATGTATGTATAATACTTAATAGTTGGGGCCCCGTCATAGAATATACAGCAAACACTAAATATTTTTTAACTTTCTAGATATGTTTTTGTATTGCAGTATGCACTGATTCGGATGACATTTTGTTATTATTTTTTTGTATTGTTCCATTTGAAGTAAGTATGTACTTAAGATGAAATTAATATAACAAATATTTTTAATATTCATGTTTTATTATTATAACACCTTGTTAATACACCATATAGATGGCGAAAGGAATGTGCAGGAGTAGAGTAATAGAACGGCAAACGAAACTGTAATTTTACTGTCTGTTTGTTCACATTGCAACCATAGGATTGCACTGAGCAAGTAATTTCACTAAGATTTATATCCTGAATACCAAATTCAAAACTTGAGTTTGGAAAACATTTCATTATTTCAACTGCCTGCAAATTCGCTCTTTTACGGTTTATCTCAGGATGAATTTGATTTCTAAGTCGGGCAAAGTGTTATCGGGTCTGGTTTTTCTGTCAGGACATTCTCGGTGGGCAATCTCGTAGAAAGTGGTCGGCTTTTCTAGATTTACTACCTGTTGTGCGTCCGAAGTTTAGTTTATCCAGCCAGTGGCGTAGCATGCATAAGACGGGCCCTGTATCCCTTGTTGGTGGGCCTAAATGAATGCCGTGGATAATATTTTAAGAATTTTTGCTTACACACGATTGGGGCCCCGTGTCAACTACGTCCCTGTCTCCAGCTTAGTTCACTACACGGAATAATTATTATTCTGTAGTTCACTATGTAGGTAAACGGAGGAGAGGTAAGCATACAAACCGCAAAAAGGTTGATCAATCAATAATGACAGAGTAAAAAAAAATTAAAATTAGAACTGTCAAGGCAACCAAATAAAGAGAAAAATGGAAAGCCATTTGACAAAGTTCACACACTGAAATTTGTTGTTTAAATATGTCACACTCAAGGAATGCACACAAATTATCTGATAAAAGTAGAACCGACCTGCAGGCAACGGACAGAATTGAAAATGAAGGTAATAATACCGTGCGCTACACCGCGTGCCACGCGAAATATTGTTCGACATGTGTTTGAATTATAGTAATGTTTGTTTGTAGGAGAAGTAATAGCTTGTAATCCTACCGAGAGCTGCGCGTACGCTGGTGCGTATGTCCTTCAACATCCCATAATTTATTTCCATCCCTACACTCTCAGTCTCAATTTCGTTTCCAGTTACAGTTTCAAAGAAATCACTACCCGCGGAAGACACCTTGTGCGTCGGACAAAAGTCGTTCATAAGCATATGTGGCGGTCGTGAGGGAGCTCGCCCAATGAAACCACCACATTTTGTTTGATTGTTATATAATGCGTGTTCTGTTTACATTTACATTACAGTGAACATTTAGAGAGCCGGTATAATTATATTAAATAATTAACAAAGTTTTGCACAGTTAGTTTCACAGTATGATTGTTACAAGTATGTATTTTGGTCTGTGTGTGACCGTTAGCTTTTGCGCGCGAATCTCGCTCTGACGTCTGCTTGACATCTGTCAAGTTATGACAGTCAAGCGTCAAGTGCGAGTCGCGCGTTCAGTGGCAAATGCCACACCACCCCCCTACGGAGAAAGAAAACCCCCCAGGAAAAAAAAAAATATTTACAAAACAAAATAATAAAGAAAAAAAAAATTATTATAAAATAGTAATGCAGTTATGTACAAAAAAAAAAAATAAACATACAAAGAAACCACAACAGCTAGAGGTCGAGAGGCGTCTTAAATCTAACAGAACGCCCCGAACGAGTAGTGTATGCGGGTTTAGGGATGGGATCTGTGGTAGGACTGGGTGGGGTAGAAAAGTTGACAGGCGTGGGAACTGCAGCTGGAAGAGCCGGAACCGGAATTCGAAGAGCCGGTGAAGTGGAGGCTTCGTCGTCCCTACTCATAAAAGCTGGTTTAACACGGTCTATACTGACCTGCACGGTCCTCTCACCGATCATGATGGTCATGGTCTTGTCTTTTCTAGACAAAACCTTATGGGGTCCCGTGTATGGAGGTTTTAGTGCCGGGCGAACGGTGTCGTCACGCAAGAAAACGTGACTGGACGATTCCAGGTCCTTGTGGACGAAATGGCGCTTCTGCCCGTGCCGTGATGCTGGAGTAGGCTGCAACTGTGTCATAAAACGCCTCAACTGAGTGACGAGACTTGTCATGTCAGTATCCGAGTTGGAATTAGACGGGGAAATGAACTCACCGGGCAGGCACAGGGGTTCCCCGTACACAAGCTCAGCTGGTGAAAATTGTAAGTCCTCCTTAAGAGAGGCACGCATACCTAGGAGTACGACAGGTAAGGCTTTGCACCAGGTCTCTTGGTGACACATCAGGGCGGCTTTCAGCTGACGATGCATTCGCTCAACCAAACCGTTCGCGCACGGATGGTAGCTTGTGGTACGAACGCGTTTAGATGAGCAGAGTTCCATTAGAGCCTGAAAGAGTGCGGACTCAAATTGTCGGCCCTGATCTGTCGTGACCAGGAAAGGAACGCCAAAGCGGGCGATCCAGCCACTGAAAAAAGTTTCGGCGACTTCTTCCGCCGTGATGCCGACCATCGGCCAAGCTTCGGGCCACCGAGAATGTCTGTCGACTGCTGTCAGACAGTAGTGGTAACCCTTGCTGTGAGGAAGTGGGCCGATGATGTCTATGTGCACGTGGCGGAAACGTTTGCTCGGTGTGGCAAAGGTTCCGAGAGGCGAGCTAGTGTGCCTGGTGACCTTGCTACGTTGGCAGGCTAGGCAAGCTCGAGCCCAGTTACGGCAATCCTTTTGGATATTGGGCCACACAAATCGCTCCGAGACTAGTTTTGCGGTGGTCCGTACGCTTGGGTGACTAAGATTGTGAATCTTATCGAACACCGCTCGACGGAATTTCGGAGTGACAAATGGCCGGGGTTTCCCGGTAGATGTATCACAATATAGTGTGATATCGGTCCCAGGGACAGGAATCTTGTCCAGTTTGAGGGACGAATGATCCGTCATTGAACGCAGTTCTTCACTGCCCGCCTGATCTTCGGCGAGCGCAACAAAGTTATCCTCGAGAGAAATGGTCTCGATGCGGGACATAGTGTCGGCGACTACGTTGTCTTTCCCACTAATGTGTACTATGTCAGTAGTGAATTGGGAAATGAAAGAAAGCTGGTTGAGCTGCGCTGGAGGTAACTTTTCACGGCGCTGTGAGAAAGCGTAGACCAATGGTTTGTGGTCGGTGTAAATTCTCACGTGCTGGGCCTCCAAAACGTGTCGGAAATGTTGGACAGCATCATATACAGCCAGTAACTCCCGGTAATAGGCCGGCCAGGTGGATTGGCGGGTGGTCAGCTTTTTGCTGAAAAATGCAAGCGGCTGCCAGTCATCTTCAACACGCTGTTGGAGGCAAGCTCCGACGTGGGTGGAAGAAGCGTCTGTGAAAAGTCCCAGAGCGGCAGCATTATTGGGGTGGGCCAAAATGGTAGCATTGGCTAAATGGTCCTTGCATTTTTGGAAGGCTGATTCCAAGTCCGGGGTCCAAGGTACTGGTTTAGCACCCTTGAGCTGCGTGCCAGCCAGCATATCTATAAGAGGAGCTTGAAGCTCCGCCGCGTTTGGTAGAAAACGGCGATAAAAATTTATCATGCCTAAGAACCTGCGAAGGCCTTCTACCGTTTTAGGCAATGGGTAAGATTTTAGGGCTTCGATGCGTTCTTGGGGTGGACTCGTGCCATGCCTACTGATTCGGTGGCCTAAGAAGGTCACCTCCTCAGCGCCAAAAACGCATTTTGAGGCATTCACCACTACGCCAAATTCTGATAGGCGTTGAAACAGGAGACGGAGGTGCTGGGCGTGCTCTTCAGCGGAGCGCGAGAACACGAGGATGTCATCGACGTAGGGAAAACAGAATTCCAGGCCTCGAACTACCTCATCCATAAACCTCTGAAAGGTCTGTCCTGCGTTACGCAAACCGAACGTCATATAGGGAAACTCAAATAATCCGAACGGCGTTATTATGGCGGTTTTGGCAATATCTGCTGAATTGACGGGAATCTGTTGATAGGCCTTAACCAAATCAACAGTTGAGAACACCGTAGCACCAGCCAATTCCTGACTAAAGTCCCCTATATGACGAACGGGGTAACGGTCAGGGATGGTGCGGGCGTTCAAGGCTCGGTAATCCCCACAGGGGCGCCAGCCATCTTGGCCCTTCCTTGCCATGTGTAATGGTGAGGACCAGGGGCTGTTGGAAGGTCGCGCCGTCCCACAAGTGACCATTTCCTGGAATTCCTTCTTAGCCGCCTGAAGTTTTTGTGCGGCGAGGCGTCGTGGGCGAAATGCAACCGGTGGGCCGTCTGTGGTGATGATATGGTGCACCGTTGAATGTTTGATAGTCCGGTGAATACCGGGAGGTCGCGTGATGTCCGGGAACTCTGCCAAGATCTTAGTGTAAGGTGAATCTCCCGCGACGATAACCTTCACACTGGGCTGAGTGACTTGTGCGATGGTAGCACGCGTGGACAGGTTCGTAGTGCCATCAATCAATTTCCTGTTGCGGCAGTCGGGCAAAAGATGGTATTGGGCCAAAAAGTCCGAACCAATTATCGGTGTGCCCACGTCAGCGATGATGAAATTCCATCTGAAGACACGGCGCAATCCGAGATTTAATTGAAGAGGCATGGTGCCATAAGTTTTTATGGCGCTACCATTGGCCGCGCGGACGTCAAATCCAGTGGGGTTGCAACGACCCTTGAGGAGTTGGCGAGGATAGCAGCAAATATCCGAGCCAGTGTCGATCAGGTATCGAATATTGGACTCGGAGTCTGCAACGAATAAACGTCGGCCTGAATGGTCAGCGCAGTCAGATGCGGCCACTACTGACTGCTGTTGGCATTTCCCTGCTGGTCGTACTGCCAGCTGCAAGGCGCGTTACACTTCTGCGCTTTTGTCGCAAACTTTTTGTGGTACCAACAGAGGCGCGTCTGAGATGAAGATCTAGACCTGAAACGGGTACGCGAGTGGGACCGGGTGCTAGATCTGGCGCGTCGGGATGAGCGGTCGGCGGTGAGTGCATTAACCTTTTCTGCTAACTCGTGTAGGCAATTTCTGATACTGTCGAGTTCGTTCTGAGCAGGAGCCGACGCGGCGTGCACGGCCCTAGATGTGGAGGGCGAGGGGGTCTCGGCGATGGCATCGGCGATTTGGGCCAATTTTTCAAGAGGCAAGTCCATCTGAGCCGCTAGGATCCGTTGGGCCTCGTGCGGTAAACGACGCATCCATAGTTCACGCAGGATACCCTCATCACCAATGGTCGTCCCAGCCAGCGAGCGGAGGTGACGGAGAAATGCTGAAGGTTTCCGGTCTCCGAGAGTTTCCTCACTCAGTAGCTTCCTTACCCGCTGCTCTTTGGATGATGATAAACGCCGGATGAGCTCTTTTTTTAAGTACTCATATTTATCAGTCTTGGGCGGGTTGGTGATGACGTCCTCCACCTCATCGGCTATTCGAGAGTCCAAAATAGATAGGATGTGGGCATATTTAGTGGAATCCACAGTGATTCCAGCGATGTCAAATTGGGCCTCTGCTTGTGAGAACCATAATTTAGGTTTATCTTCCCAAAAAGTGTTAAGTTTGACCGATACACCACTGACATTCGAGGGTCCTGGTTGTGGGGCTGAAAGAAGAGCTATTTGCCTCTGAAGTTCCTCAACCTGCTGTTGTAGTTCCCTTGCGTCAGACATTGTGATTATAATAATGAAATATATCAGGCAAATTATTATGCAAAATGCAACACAAATACAAAAACAAATAAACACCGCAAGAAAAGATAAAAAAGACATTAAAAACAAACACACATCCCAAGAATAAAAAGCTCCACAACCTATATACAAAACAGTATGTAATAATTTAAGTTATGGAAAAAAACACCTTGTATAATTTTTACCAAAAACAGCCTGTATAGACATTAGGATGACCCATTATACCTATTATTTACATTAGGCATCTTATACAAAAATTATAAAACAGTAATTAATAGTAATTATAAGTTATACACAGTAGGTAAGTATATATACAATTTATATTAATACCGCACTAAATTTATTGGGTGAAATTGTTCATGCACTGCACTCATTATCACCAGAGTTAGGATATTTAAAAGGTCTCTCACCGGTTGTACTTCTTATCAGTGAATACCTGGCGAGGCCCGGCTGTCCCGTGGCGCGTCCAAACACGCCATGCAGTGGTGCAGGGGCAGGGGGTCAGGGCTGGGTGTGATGCTGGGTTAGTGTCGAGCATGCACCATGCAACACCCTGACAAAGGCACCATGAGCACCAGCAGGCCGAAGCGGGCATCACCAGCAGGCATCGGGGTGAAGTTATTGATGCACACACACACACACGCAGTAACTGGCGAAACTTCGTCCGAACACGGCTTTAACGTTCTTTGGTTCTTGAAAGTCGAGTGGTCACCATTTATGTGGCGGTCGTGAGGGAGCTCGCCCAATGAAACCACCACATTTTGTTTGATTGTTATATAATGCGTGTTCTGTTTACATTTACATTACAGTGAACATTTAGAGAGCCGGTATAATTATATTAAATAATTAACAAAGTTTTGCACAGTTAGTTTCACAGTATGATTGTTACAAGTATGTATTTTGGTCTGTGTGTGACCGTTAGCTTTTGCGCGCGAATCTCGCTCTGACGTCTGCTTGACATCTGTCAAGTTATGACAGTCAAGCGTCAAGTGCGAGTCGCGCGTTCAGTGGCAAATGCCACACATACATTCTACCGACCATTTGTGTCAAGTAGCCGACGCGGACAACTCTGCGAACCTCGAGGAGTGCAACTTAGAGGTTCTCAGCCTCAACGAAGTGTTCCCTTCGACGTCCGAGGACAGTCTCTCCAACGAAGATGAGTCACCTGTCCAGAGGAAGCACAGGGGAAACAAGAATAAGGCCGCAGCACCAAAGTCGCAAGAAAACACTGAAAAATCGTCTTACATGCCAACAAATAGCAAGTCCACCACCGGATCGAGGCAAAAGGACCCCGTCGAGGGACAGGCTTCGGTCTACTCCGATTTTGATATACCAAAGAACACCATGTACGTGGTTGGTAGCAATCCTGGTGAACCGAAGATGTCTTACCCAGACCCACCTAAGAAAATATCCAAGACGGTAAGATTGAGATTTTACAACTCAATCCTGAAACTTGGCAAGCACTACTTTTTAATTTATGTACCATTTCAGATGAAAAAGTTTTTGCGTAACATTGACAAACATAAGAACGACCAGAACAGTAAGAGCAACGAGAAAGCGATCAGTAAGTTGACGACAATGCGAGGTATATTGAAGGATAGTCGCTGCGGTCCCGAGTGCACTGGCGACTCCGTGCAAGGTGCCGAAGAGTACTGCACTGGTGAGTTTGAAATATAGGTTTACCTTTATTTATATTAGTTACCAGGGCTACGTCAGCGCCTAGTTTCCGCGTTATACCTACTGAAACATTCACAAAACGAGAGATGGAGTTTGCCAGTAGGTACTCTAATGAGAAATCGCTGTGCTAGGGGCAAATGAGAAACCATCGTTATAGCATCTAGAGTCACGGGAGGACTGAAATTGTTTTACGTAGGTTTTTACAGCGCTCTTTGTTTTCCCCCATGTACGAGAGTTCACAATCACAGCCAAGCCAATCTTCTAGTATAAATGATAGTTATTCATTATTTTATGTATACTGTGCACGAGCTATGTTGGATCTAAAGTAAAAGAAGCGTGTGTATTTGTCCTAGCTGTCTTAGGCTCATCATCGTACCTACTTAAAACAAAATCATAAAATATTCTAAAGTGGAATTTGAGGAAATCTTGATAGTTTAGTTAATTAAGAAGAGAGATACTTGAGGCCCTCTCGGTGTAGGCAACATTAATAGCATAAAAATTAAAAGAGTAATATTTTGGACACTTCAGATGATTTGTCGTTGCCGTTCTCGATGGAGTTCGGGTCGCATGCGAACTACGCGAAACAAAGTCAGGACAAAAACGTTACTTTCAACACGCAAGTCTTAATAATTCACTTCACGGGGGACCTGTGCGTGGGGCAGAGTGTGGAGACGCTCAGCAAAGAGAAGGACCAGCAGGAACGCAACTCCGAGCTGAGGAAAACTTACTTAACCAAGTTCAACGAGTTTTGGCCCACTCAGAAATAATTTTAAGTCTGTACAGGAAGCCGATTTAATCAAGCCTTCAATGCCATGGAGTATTGATCACGTTTACATGTTTTAGTAACAGAGGGAAGGGTATGAGTAGGCATTATTCATAGACTATTTTATGTGTCGCTATTGGCACGTGCGGCGACAGTGGAGCGGTTTTAATACCTACAGTTTGCGCTCAGTCATATCGACGAGGTAGGTCGTTGACCGCCCATCAGTTATCAAGTTGGCTTAAACTTAGTTTTTTTTTTCAAAATTGATGTAATTTTTATGGGTTTGAGAAGTGTTTCGTGGTCTGATTCACCATGTCGAAGTTTGAGCTTGATTAAATCGACATCCTGTATAATTGTAATATTGTATAGCGTTTAATCTCGCGCTACTATTTAGAAATTCGGCTAAAAATGGTATAAGTTAGTTGAAATGTTTTTATAATAGGCGCAATTATTTTGTACTATGTTAAAGTTGCGTTTTGTCCAACGTTTATTTATTTAAAATCTAATAACTTTTGATCGGTATGTAGCAATGCAATATGTAAAGTTGGGGAATTAAATTGAAGTAAATATTTATATTCATACGATTGTTTGTCTAATAAAACCTTTATACTTTTCTACTTAGAATAAGCTACAAACCATTGCAAGCTAATAATAATTCAAGGATAATCCACCATCTGATCCCAAATTAGGGCAGAGCCCGTACTGGTATCCAGACAGCTGACACAATTTTTATAATTTCTGCATTTAGTGTAGGTACACATTTTTTTTGCTGTCTGTGACCTTCAAAAGGTACCCGGTCTCCGTAGGGGAAAAGGCCTTGGGATTTTTACCTTAAAACCTCCTCCCAATCCGTTTAGACCTCGCTAGTATGTCTCCAACGCCAGACGCTCACTAGAGCCCGTCCCGGGGGAGCAAAAATGATCGCTCTCTACGGCAGAATTGCGGTGCTCACGTCGTCACTCGTCGCCCGCCTCTGGGTACATAGAGTACGCGACAGGTCGACATGGCAATCGGGGAGGTAACACCCCGCACCCACACACATCGTTCACGTAAGATGGCGCGGACGATATGCGGCTATGCGGGGTGTCCCCTCCCCCGCGTCTCAACTCTTTCCCCGATTGCCATGTCGACATGTCGCGTACTGTACATATTACATTGATACCTAGACAAGACATGGTCATGCACAAATATGTTTCTCCTGGGTGGGAAACAAATTCAAGCCTATTCATGAACACAATATAATTATAAGAGTACTTCTCCTGGATGGAAAACGAATTCACGGAATTTTGGGTAGCAGATAGCAGCCAGGGTGTCGAACCACAATACACCTGTCCTACTAACGGACCTCCAAGTCAGTCAATTTCCTGGTTATTCTGCCTACCAGAAATTTAGCTTTCAAAGATAGTAGAATAAAACCATGGTACTAAAATATAACAAAATAGCATTTATTGTCTTATATACTTATATACTACTCGGCTCCGAGGATATTTTCCATAAAACTAAATCTCTTACACGATCATACGTAAAATATTTTGGGAAATCTAAAGGTAACTGTTGTATACTCCAAGTGGAATGTGCGTTCTCCGTCTTTATCTTGTCCAAGAGTGTGAGGAATGTCTCGTAGCAGGGCGCGACCGCGTCCAAATGTTCTATCGTAAACACGTACCGTTTCTCTAATACGACGTACAGGGTTTTCGGAGGTTGAGCATTCAATATTTTCTGTATTGTCGATATGAATGCCGCTGTTACGTCGTCATCGTAGATTACTGGAAAATATGTACGTACATTAAAAACTTAGAACAAGAACACAACATCAATCTGAATAATCCTAACACACCATTAGGAAACTTTAGTAAGAGTAATATAGAGTTACTCCCCTACTACAATGGCCTCCGGCAATCCCCTCATAGCCATTCCTGACTACAATAGTTTCTACTCGCACAATCAAGCCACATTGGAACCAAAGATACAGGAGTGTACATCGCAAACACTAAGAATCAGCAACATCGTAACCAGCAAACCTAAACTTAAAATGACAAACCAAACTAACAATCGTATCTCAACTCAGACAGAGCCTACATATACCATAACCCAAATAACTGGCACAAATACATAATGTTTATTTCTAAATACATACTTAATAGCAATTTTAATGTCAACTCACCATCGGCGGCTATAATAATGTCGGTTTGTCTTACTTCGTCCATTAACTGCGAACTCCAAGCAGTGTTCTTGAAGTCCAGTGGCATCACTTTAAACGGACATTTTATTAGCTTCTTATTATACTTCGTATTCAACTTAATAAGTTCCAAAATTCCGCCGATCTCAATATCTGAAATCAGTAAAACTTCCTGTTCACTCAGATTTATTATATCTGATTTTATTGAATTTACGGGAGACAACGGGGATCACTGTTCTAAAATAACCACGATCATCAGACATGGTGGAAATAACTTGAAGATATCGTATTTATTATTCCTGATTATCTAGAAATCTACTTTCAAAAACGTCACTGGAATATTTAGGACTTCTTGGAATTTCACAACACTCAGTCGTAAGAACCGTTATGATTTGAGGTGGCCTCAAATTAGAATTTAATAGAGAACAAAATATTCAGTAGTAGAGTAGAGAAAGCGGAAGCGGCGACAGGGCAGTGAATGATACATTGCACATTAATTTGTTGTGAGATGTCCTCGACGTCCTAATAAAGACGCATTGTATTTCTCACCACCCCGGCCCCCCGACGCTCCGCACTATGCTTAGTCGTGATCGAGGCCGGTCTAAGAACTCATTAACAATATGGGATTGCTTCTAATATAAAAGCCTTTTCGGCAGTTGTGTCAGATGGATGTCGAGTTATAAGGAGCTGATATATGTATTAGTCTGTAAGGATATCATCTTCTGGGCATAACATTTCGCCTGGTGGCACGCTCCCTAGTATCTGTTTTACCTAAGGCTAACCCGCCACTCATTCGGAAATAAGTACCATACCAGTCTTCCGATGTGAATTCTGTAGTTCAGGATCTACAGTGGTTCAGTGAAGACACTGAACCTCGACCCCCGGCGTGTGAAACGATAAATTATCATAGAACCCACATCTATTAAAAAGATGGATAGGACAAGTTTTAAAAAAATCCATTGCCAACTCACTTAAGCGAAGTAAATGAAATGTTTCTAGTTACCTGTGCATACAACCTTCTTGGAGTAAATGGCAGCCACAAAGCTAGTGAGGCCTGTCCCAGCGCCGAGCTCTAGCACACGCTTTCCAGAGAGTTCCCCAGCCAAGCCCAGGTGTATTAGCCAGTCTCCTAGCAAGAGTGCCCCTCTCCATACCTGGAGTCCAACTAGTGCTATATTTGTTTTGGAACTGTGCTCTGGAATATAATGTGAATGCCAACGTCGCGTTATCCGTTAAAATAAAACTCAACCAGTTGGAATGGAGAATAATAATACCAGCCTTTGTTTATGTCCGACTGTTGGGCACGGGCCTCCCCTCAAGATGAGGGGGCTTAGGCCGTAAATAAATATATTTGTTTATTTGTCTATTTGTCGCTGGCCAAGTGCGGGTTGGCGGACTTCACACGTCATTCGGAAGCCAGTTAGGCTTTCTCAGACATGCAGGTTTCCTCACGATGTTTTCCTTCGCCGAAAGCTAGTAACACAAAGACAATTCGCACATGATTCATTAAATAAATCAGAGGTGCGAGCCGGGGTTCGAACCTGCGCACCTTGTTTCCAAGGCAAGCGCTCGCCCACTGAACTGTTACTGCTACTGTTTGGAATGGAGAATGAAAGAGTCAAAACACCATATCTTTAATTGGTGGTGGGTCTCCTGTGTACTCCGAGGAGGACGGTGGCGGGGTTGCGAACCCTGTCCCTGTGACCACCGTGTCTGGTTCCCGGGAGGCTCCCAGCGGCGGGCTCAAAAGCACAGAGGGGCTCTTGGTGCGGATCCCGCCGGAGAGCCCGGGTGTACCCTCTCATGTGCCGATAGGACAGACGGGGTGCTTTTAGTTTGTAAGAATACCACCGGGTGTACCTTCTCATGTGCCAATGCGACAGCCGAGGGGCATTTAGTGGGTAAGAATCCAACATAAACCGGTTGGAAAAAAGACCAGTGGACAGGGACCATTCAAGTAAGGACCTCTGCGAGTCAAATATTCAGTAGCCAAGCAGCTGTGAGTAATTATTACTGTGTTCCGGAGTGAAAAGCAACGTTTTTGGTGAAATACCGGGTTTTAAGAGGCCTAGTGTCTCGGATGACGAGAAGGAGTTATGTGAAGCTGTCCATGGTAAGCGACACTTACCATCACAGGAGCGTTCCGCTTGTCTCAGCAATGAGATAAAATATTTTTAAAAAAAAATTGAACCGACTTCAATATCACTGAAAAGTATAAAATAATTTAAATATTATTGAAGTTGGTGTTAGCGTACCTGCTGTGTATATTTGGCACCAACTTCAAATTAATATTTAAATTATTTTATACTTTTCAGTGATATTGAAGTCGGTTCAATTTTTTTTAAAAAGATTTTATTTTAAACTTTTTAGTGATATTTTCATATATAAAGATTGAAACATCGAAAACCGTAAAATTATCTAGGTAGGTTATGATCACATTATCGTCTACATAGTTTTACATAATTCATGTTTCTTCAGAAAAAAATATCCGGTCGTAATGAAATTTGCATGGAAACATCATAGTAGTTTACTCTCTCGAATAAAAAAATAATCATCGAAATCGGTTCATAATTGTCAGAGCAATGTAATGGAGAACATCAGTTTTATGGTTTTTACGAGATAAATTCCTCCACATCGTTCATGGTCCTCCAGGAAGTTCTTATCCGGTTGTAATAAAATTCATACAGATTCAATACAGTGGTTTCTTCTTTCGAATAAAAAAAGAATAATTGAAATTAGTAAATATTTGCCAGAGTTATGACCATTTTTGTCCAACCGAGCGAGTCCGAGCGACTAAAACGTCATCTATATAGGCTTTCTTGCAGCTCTCAGTGCGCAGTCACCATTCTTGTTTTTTTAGGAACTACTTATTACTAAGCAATTTTATTTTTAATGGGACCCAATCAATGGATTGAAGAAAGATTTTTTTCAAATCGGTTAATAATTGCCAGAGATATGAGCGAACATACATAAAAAAAAAAATATATATATATACAGACGAATTGAGAACCTCCTCCTTTTTTGAAGTCGGTTAATAAAATTAATGTAAAAGGGGTGAAATTCAGCCAACTACGGGTAGGTGGGCCAGCACTGCGCGAAATTCAAAATATCGACAGCCAGGCATCCATGCGGTCTAAAATTATTATACTTTATACTACTGAGCTTTATCATTTTGGTACGGTTAATCCCGTTTTCCCGGGGGATGTCCTCCCGTTGGGTGTCAGAGGCGACTAAGGGAAAAGAAGAAGACGGGCAGCAGGGTCTTTCTATTGGAATACCTATACTGCGATCTCCAAGACGCGGGGTTAAGGCCACCCCTCCCTTCCAAGGGGAGTCCTTTATTCTGCAGTGGACGTCTTTTGGCAGCTGATGATGATGACGGTTTAATTGTCACTTGGCGTTTGTTAGGAACTCAAACTCAAAAATCTTTATTTCAAATAGGCTTAAAGCTAGCACTTTTGAATGGTCATTTTTTTAAAAGCTACCACCGGATCACAACGGGGCCTCAACTGAGAAGATCCGGCAAGAAACTCAGCGGGCTTGTCATTTTTTCACTTTTTTTTATTTTTAGGAAGCAGTTAAGCAGTGTAACTTTTGGTGTACAATAAAGTGTATTTATTATTTATTTATTATTATTATTAAGTAACTTCCAGCTTAATATACAAAGAAAAAATCACTGGGTCACTGAGCCACAGGACTAAACCTGAAATTGTTGAAGTCGGTTTACAAGCCTATGTTCACTGCTAATCTAAATTATTTTGTTTGGTATATTACCTATTTTAATAACTTCTTTTTGTGGTCTCTCAACATCTAGATCTTCATCTTCATCGAATCTTGCCGAGTTTTTGTTAATTTTAGGCAATAAAAATGGAAACTCTGATATTACATCTGAAATTAATTTTTTTATTTAGTAGCATTCTTCCTACTTAACACTATAGCATTTATTATCCACTGACAGTGTAAGACACGCCCTCAACTTCGGGGACGCGTTCAGTAAAAGCTAGGTCAGCTTAAGATCGAGCGGCATGGAGAAACTACATCATTCACATCCCTCAGTCATGAGGTCACGACCAGGGACGTAGCTACTGCCGTAATAATTACACGGGGCCCGCGGGCTACAAAGGCCCCGTTTACCCTTCATTTGGGCCCCGCAACATTTTTTTATACTGGGCTCTCTCAGGCAACCTACGCCACTGGTCACGACTAAGAAGAATACTATATATTTTACAAGCCAAATATTTTATCTTTCATAAATTTTATTTTAGTCAACACTTTCGTACTGTCAACTTTATTTTTATAGCATTATGACTTACTTCCTTCAGTGCTCGGCGTGATCTTAGTTCTATAATCATATTCCTCGTAAATTTCCGATGTTACAGTCAACTCTGGCATCTGCAATCATAACATAATTCAAAATGTGAAAACATATCATAAATTATAAGTAAGAAATTAAAGTTTATAAACATGTTGCAGTACCTAACTTATTGGTGTATTCATGTGTTAATCATGTTGTATTAAAATTATTACTGGGTCTTAAGATATATGTGAATGCCACAGACTTACAAAAAAATATTTTCAGTCAGTCAATGGCCTAGTTACTTTTTTACTAACCGGCTTCAAAAAGAAGGTTCTGTATTCGACGCGTATGTATGTAATATTAATAAAAATGTATAATATTCATATAAGTTAGACTATCTGGGCTTCTAAACAAATTTACCAAATCTCATGAATGTATGTTAGTAAGTAAGTATGTATGTATGTAGCCTCCGTGGCGCAGTGGGAAACCGCTTGCTTTACAAACCGGAGGTCGCGGGTTCGAATCCCGCGGGGGGCAATAACTTTGTGTAGTTGTTCCTTACTGGCTAGGACAATGCAGGCCGATTACCTGGTTGTCTGTAAAGTAAGATGATCCATGCGTCGGATGGGCATGTAAAAAGTCAGTCCTGCGCCTAACTTCTCCCCAGTCGTGTCGGTCTTCCGTCCCATTGGATTGTGAGAGGTATAAAGGAAGAGAGATTTCTAAGAAACTATAAATCCGATTGTGGTAATTAGTTTTGCTATAGTTTTAGTATCTCAACTTAGGGAAGAGTATAAGTTTCATCAAATTCGTTTCAGGAGTTTTAAAGATATGGATTGTTAATGTTTCCAGCAAGTTACTTTAGCATAGCCGTTCGAATTTCGTAGTAACATAAACGCAAGTTACAATGATAAATAATATTCCGAAATGAGGAAGCCATAGAAATCTATTTGTACTTATATTTTATATTAACTGATTTGATGCACGTAGGTACTGCTAATAACTTAATAGCATAAAATTCACTAAAGTGTGAAATAAAATATTTTCAGGAAAATAAAAACCGACTTCAAAGAAACTGATCTAAAAAGCATTAAATACTTAACGAAAATATATTGAAGTCGGTGCCAGTCGGTACTGATTTTAGTTAACACAACATAACTCTGTTCTTAGCACCGACTTCAATATATTTTCGTTATTTAATGCTTTTTAGATAATTTTCTATAGTCGGTTTTTATTTTTCCGAAAATATTTTATTTTACAATTTAAAAATGGTACATGGTGCAGTTTATTATTTCCTCTCATGTCCCTTGCCGCCAGCACACTGTCCCCTTATACAGCATTGTTTCCTTTTATACAGTACTGTTTAATCAACTTACCTCACTACAGGAAAATAACGTCATTATAAATAATTACTGGTATAAGTATTATCGCGGACACGAATGGTGTACCAGTTTTCAATCAAAATAGTTTGAACGACGTTCCGTGCGTTTACCCCGCCCGCATGTATTTTGGGCCGGCTCGTACAAGCGATTATCGTCCTAAAGGTGGTACACCGTTTGTGACCGCGATGAATCCCTCAGGTAGCAACTGCTTTGTTTCAATTTAAAAAAATAATAAAAATGGCAGACTTTATTACATTAATTTGCAATGTATAAAAATACTATTGTCAGTACATAAAACACATGCAGATCAGATCACACACTGCCTAAAATTCACAGTTCTTTTTTTATTAATTTAACTGACACTGTCTTTATTTTATTTAAGTATTGTTGAATTATTAGTAATAAATAAAAATTATAATACAATAACCTACCTTGAAAGTTGAACAAAATCTAAATATTAATTGCCCCAAACTACAATCTGGTTGCAAGTTCACCAATATCAATGAGGAAGGACACCGGTACAAAAATTGGAAACGGTCCAATATTAAAACTTCTAAAATAAATCTGTTATATTGGCATGGTATGTGTGCCAGCGTTTCTTATTCACTAATGTGTGTTATTTCTCTATTTCTTCTATGCCAATACTGCAAAGAGGTAAAATTTGTTTGACTGTAGGATGTTTGTCCTTAATACATGGAACTACTGATCAAATTTAAAAAAAATGTATACTCTAACAGATTGAACATAGGTAGGTAATAGACATATTGGATCTTAGCTCAGTGTTGATTTAAATCACAGCCAGAATGATGCAATATACCTATTAGGTAAAAAATTATGTTACAAGTGCACATTAGTACCATATGTGCTAGCAAAGATTTTTTCTATAGTAGTGTAGTGTGGACAAGTCCACACATGGACAGGCACTTACTTTACACAAATATTTAATTGGGAATATCAAAATGCCTGTATAAAGCTGGGGCTTGACACTAAATAATACAGCTCACATGGGTGGTTCTATAATTAAATTTTTCTGTATTCACACACTCCTGTGGTATATGTTTTTGGAGTATGTTTATACTTTATTTGGATAGATAGTCGCTAAAATTGCTCTCTACTTTTATGAATTGATAACTTTACTGCACCCCTAGAAAATGTAACATTCTACAAGCGTTATCGCTAATAGAAAGTATAAAAATGTATGGGAATGACATAAGTCATCGAAGAAAAATCATGTGTCAAATTATAGGGAATTGACACCGTTAGTGAATGAAGAAATGGATTCGCTATGAAGCGATTGCATCTTGTCTAGGCACTCAGGGCTCCCACACATAACTGCGAATTCGCATCGCATCGCAAATATCTGCACAAACGAATTTTTGCATCGCAAATATCTGTGAGAAATAAATGAATTTTTGTATCGAAAATTCATTTGTTTCTCGCAGATATTTGCAATGCGATGTGAATTCGCAGTTACGTGTGGGAGCCCTCAGGTGTAATTTAAAAAAATTGTATCAGTGGTAACCAAAGATTTGGCTAAAATAATTAATAATTATATGAATATAAAAAAATAAAGACAACTATTTACTTTGTTTATCTACCTACTTCAAAAGAAATCATAAATTACCAATGACTTCTTTAAAAATGCAGTGAGTACTTAGCAAATTATATGGACGTATGAAATTGTTTGATGCATATAATTTATCATCAACAGTTGCAAGACATCCACCTCTGAACAAAGGCTTGTTCTAACGGTTCTAAGGGGGAGGCCCTTAGAAGATAGGGGTTGCCATAATCCCCGCGCTTGGCAGGCGGCTTGGGGATCGCAGTATATGTAGGTGGTAGGTAATCCAATAGAAATACGCTGCTGCCCGTCTTTTTGTTTTCTCTTAATCGCCTTGTGGCGACTAGAACCTCTTTGCCACTTGTTGTATTTTCTATGTCTTTTGAATGCAGTTTAGAACGTGCTGTCTAATAGTATTTGACACATTGTTTGTTATTATTTAGTCGTGTCAACAAGTGAAAATATTCCTTGTATATATCTAACACATTCATGTTATAAATCTAGTAAAGAACGGTCGTGCTGCTTATAGACAAATAGTCAATGTACATATAGTTAGTGATCGTGGATCACTAGTCCTAATATAAGAGATCAGTGCCTTCAGTGATTTTTCAGGATAATAAATGTTTGGACCCTCAACCGTCTAACTTATTTCCGAGCAAATTAACAATGAAGGGTCAACCGACCCTCATTTGGTGACACCGAAACTAGAGGATTACACGTAAGACGTTGAGCACTTAGACAAAAAGGATAACAAGGTAACCAACACAGTACCTATAAATAAAGAAATGAAAAATTAGAAAAGAAACGGTGTTCGTTTTATTTAACGGAATTTACGTCGGCCATTATACAACGGAATTTTATTTTGTCTAAATATTGGAAAATAAATAACGAAAACATTCGTCGTGGAGCGACATAGTGGAATACTACGAGCAATCAGCTCGTTTCTCGCCGTGTTCGCCGTGTTCGTCGTGGTTCCTGCCTGCGAATTTTCGGCGATCGTTTTTTTGTTTCGCAATGACTTTTAGTGAAACATTTGAAGGTTTTTATCTTAAAACAACAAATAAAATATTTAAATAAATTTTGTAAAGGTCCTGGTCGCCCCACCACCAAGCCACGTAGGGAAAATTCTTTGATTAAATTTAGGGTTCCGCGCCTTACGCTCCACCATCCACATGGCTGAGAGCGAAAGTGACTATGGAGAAGCAGCAGGCGAAAAGGTAGTTGTTAACCGCGTGTCCATCCGTACCCCTCCCTTTTGCAAAGACCGTCCAGCATTATGGTTCGCAAGCCTGGAGGCGCAATTTAGCATCAACGGGTTGGTGAACCAAATAACGAAGTTCCATTACGCAGTGGCCCATTTAGACACGAACTGTTCGAGAGAGGTTGAGGATATTATCCTGTCTCCCCCAGCAAAGGATCCCTATAACACCTTGCGAGACGCTATCATACGCAGGTTTTCGGTCTCCCATGAGGAGAAAATTAGGTGTCTTCTAGAGAAGGAGCAGATCGGCGACCGCAAGCCATCGTCTTTCTTGCGGTATCTTAGGTCCCTAGCAGGTACTACATTCCCCGAGGATGTTTTGAAGACCATCTGGATGAGCAGACTCCCCAGATATCTTCAAACCGTGCTCACGGCGCAGCGTCTTCAGGACTTGCCTGAACTTAGCGAGTTGGCTGACCAGCTGATGGAAATCAATGCTCAGCCATCTCAACACATGGCTTGTGCGTCAACCTCGCTACCATCTACCTCTACCAACGATACGCAGATTGCAGAGCTGAACCACAAAATAGAGGAACTTACTCGCGTAGTGGCTTCTTTAGCCAACCGAGGTTTTGACCAACGGGGCCGCTCGCGAGAACGTAGCTTAGGTAGATTTAGGAACAGATCACGCTCGCGCAATAGCGAGCTATGCTATTACCATGACCGATTCGGAACGAAAGCTAGGAAGTGCGTCCAACCGTGCAAATGGTCTGGCCCTCCACCTTCAGCGGCTGGTGGCTGCAACCAGTCGTCGGAAAACCTGTAGAGCGTCCGGTTTTGGCGACTGCCCAACGCTCAGCCACAAGTCGCCGTCTTTTTGTAACTGACCGGTATACCAACAGAAAATTTCTGGTGGATACTGGTTCAGACGTAAGCTGCGTACCAGTTAGTAGTGTTAGCAAACTGAAAAGCCAGCCGCAGCCGTACGATTTAGTGGCAGCAAACGGATCAAAAATTCAAACTTACGGTTTAGTCACGCTATGCTTAAACTTAGGTCTTAGGCGCAGTTTATCTTGGAATTTTATAATTGCGGATGTAGAAACTGGCATAATAGGATCAGACTTTTTGTCGCAGTATAACCTACTTCCTGACTGCACTCATGGGAAGCTTCGCGACGGGACGACAGGGTTGTCATCTTTCGCGGAACTCCAAGACGTTAGCCAGTCCAGCATTAAAATTATTTCCATCCCCGAATCGCCTTTCTCAGCGATCCTTCAGAAATTTCAAAGCATCACGCGCCCCCCTGGTGTACTTCAGGAGCCCAAACATTCAACGGTACATTATATTAAGACAACTGATGGCCCACCGGTATCATCGCGGCCACGTCGTCTGGCTCCATTGAAGCTTCGCGCTGCACAGAAAGAGTTTGAGGACATGGTCAAGGCTGGGACAGCCAGGCCATCTTCTAGTCCTTGGTCTTCAGCTTTACACCTGGTGGAAAAGAAAGATTCAACGTGGCGACCGTGCGGCGATTATCGCACCTTGAATGCACGCACTGTTCCGGACAGATATCCAGTTCGGCACATAGGTGACGTTTGCCAGAACCTTGCTGGAAGTACCATTTATAGCAAAATTGATTTAGTGAAGGCATACCAACAAATCCCGGTAAATCCTACCGATATTTGCAAAACCGCAATAATCACACCATTCGGGTTGTTCGAATTTCCATACATGAGTTTTGGACTTAGAAACGCAGGTCAAACATTTCAACGTTTTATCGACGAAGTCGTGCGTGGCCTTGATTTCTGTTATGCCTACGTGGACGATATCCTGGTGTACTCAAATTCCAGCTCCCTGCATGCTCAGCACCTGGAAATACTTTTCAGAAGGTTGCATGAGTATGGAGTAGTAATCAATACTGCTAAGAGCGTTTTTGGGGCTAAAGAGGTAACCTTTTTGGGGTATCACATCGATGAGGCGGGTGCTAGACCCCCCGTCGACAGAATCCAAGCCTTAGTGGATTTCCCTCCCCCCAAGACTGTTGAAGGAATGCGTAGATTCCTTGGCATGGCCAATTTTTATCGGCGATTCATTCCAGCTGCCGCCAAATTTCAAGCACCGTTAATTGACGCAGTAGCTGCTATCCAGGGTAAAGGTGCCAAGCCTTTCGTTTGGACTCCTGAGCTTTTGGCGTGTTTCGAAGAGTGCAAGAAAAGTTTAACGTCTGCAAAGATCCTGGCGCATCCAGATTGCAGCGCCTCACTCGGTCTTTTCACTGACGCATCGAGCACTCACGTAGGCTCTTGCCTGCAACAGCGTCGTACCGAAGCAGATGATTGGCAGCCCATCGCTTACTTCAGCAAAAAGTTGAACACTAAACAAACATTATGGCCAGCTTACTACAGAGAGCTCCTCGGCGTTTATGAGAGCGTTCAGCATTTTAGGCATATTCTCGAAGCGCAGCACGCAACAATTTTTACGGATCATAAGCCGTTGATTTACGCGTTCGCCCAGCGAAGAGAAAAGCTTCCGCCTGCACAGCTGAATCAATTATCTTTTATCAGCCAATTTACCACAGACATTGTCCACATCAAGGGCGTCGATAACGTTGTAGCGGATACATTGTCTCGTATCGAGGGTATTTCCTTGGAAGCAGACTACGCCGCACTTGCTACTTCACAGCGTTCTGATGAAGAATTAGCACACGCTCGCGCGAGCTCTTCGCTTAAGCTGGAGGATGTATTAATTCCCGGCACTGATGTAAGCATCACTTGCGACATGTCGACTGGTAAAGCTCGTCCATACCTAACGCCACCATTTCGTAAAGCAGTATTTAACAAGTGCCATAACCTTAGCCATCCTGGTGCGCAGGCTTCTGCACGCATGGTGGCTGAGAGATACGTTTGGCCTGGTATCAACTCAGATTGTAACAGATGGACTCGTTCATGTTTAGATTGCCAGCGTTGCAAAGTGACGAGACACGTTAAGTCACCGCTGAGTAACTTCAGCAGTCCGTCGGACAGGTTCAAACATGTCCACATCGACATCGTCGGCCCACTTCCTCACTCTAACGGTCATAATTACTGCCTCACCGCGATTGACAGGTTCACGCGGTGGCCGGAAGCTTGGCCGATGACATCCATCACTGCCGAAGAAGTCGCAGACACCTTCGTGAATGGCTGGGTGTCTCGCTTCGGCGTTCCCAGTATTTTAACATCGGATCAGGGACGTCAATTCGAATCATGCCTCTTTCAGCGCCTTATGTGTGTTTGCGCGACCAAGAGGATTCGTACCACCAGCTACCACCCATGCGCTAATGGCATGGTCGAGCGGTTGCACCGCCAGCTTAAGGCGGCATTAATGTGCCATGCTGAAACGTGGTCGAAGGCACTGCCATTTGTTCTCCTTGGTATGAGATCGGCTTTTAAAGAGGATATCAAATCTTCTTCAGCCGAGCTCGTGTATGGCGAATCGTTACGTTTGCCAGGAGAGTTCCTTGTTCCCGCCGATGCCTCGAGTAGCCCTGATTCGATCATTGACTTTGTAGCAGATCTTAAGAAGCGAATGGAAGCAATGCGTCCAGTCGAAGCTTCGAATCATGCACGTCCAGCAATTTTCGTTTTCAAAGAGCTAGCATCAGCGTCTCACGTTTGGCTACGAGACGATACCGTTAGGCGTTCACTTCAACCACCGTACTCCGGTCCATACAGAGTAATTAGGCGTAAGGACAAAACCTTAACTTTAGATGTTAAGGGGCGTGAGGTTACAGTTAGCATTGATCGCGTTAAGCCTGCTTTTATTGAGGCTGATTTAGAGATAGGGCATCACGAGTTGCCAGCCTCGCGAGGATCAATGTTGGACGGTCCAGCTAGTGTTCCGTCGAGCAACGATTCGGATCATCCGTTCGTTGAGCTTGCTCCGCCAGCTTCCTTTTCCCCTCCTGCCCCCATTGTCACTCGGTCCGGTCGTAAAGTTAGGTTCAGAGATATTCTTGACTTATAATTTAACTTCAGGCTCCTGCCCCATGTTTGGGGGGGGTTTCCTCTCTGCGTGGGGGGGTGATGTGGCGACTAGAACCTCTTTGCCACTTGTTGTATTTTCTATGTCTTTTGAATGCAGTTTAGAACGTGCTGTCTAATAGTATTTGACACATTGTTTGTTATTATTTAGTCGTGTCAACAAGTGAAAATATTCCTTGTATATATCTAACACATTCATGTTATAAATCTAGTAAAGAACGGTCGTGCTGCTTATAGACAAATAGTCAATGTACATATAGTTAGTGATCGTGGATCACTAGTCCTAATATAAGAGATCAGTGCCTTCAGTGATTTTTCAGGATAATAAATGTTTGGACCCTCAACCGTCTAACTTATTTCCGAGCAAATTAACAATGAAGGGTCAACCGACCCTCAGCCTCTTACGGACGCCCAACGGGAGGAGATGGGAGGGTGCTATTGTTACCCGAACACCCTACGGGTAATTTAAGTTTATATAAATTTAATAAGATTTCATATAGGTAAGTATGTAAATTCGTTATCCAATAATTTTTTTTATGTTCTTAAAAAACATATATTGGTACCTGCCTCTCCATTGGTTAATAATAATAAAATTCAACCCATGCTTTTCAGAGTGCGTAGATATACCGGTCCGGTTTTGTTGTAAGCTTCGATTAATTTTCACCTTTGTTGTTCACGAGTTTTCACAATAATTTCATTCATCAACAAACAACCCAAACAACTTGATTGATTGAAAGTGACTTGAAACAACTGTCAGCTGTCAGTCAGCTGTTTGGGCCATACTCAGAGTAAATAGAATAGGGGCCATAGGCTAGCCTCACACTTTCATTAACTGTGCACCTCGCTGAAATGCGACGTCACAGCGCCCCGCCAGGTGCACATTTAAGTCTATCAGACACCGGTCTCGCAGGCGAGGCCGAAGGGTCGTACGCATGCGACCTCAACGACGTGCATCACCCCAATGAGTTTCTTGCCGGTTCTTCTCAGTGGGGGCGCGTTGTGAACCGGTGGTAGAATCAGCCCTCTCTTAAGCCATAGCCCAAGCCGAGGCCGTGACTCCCTGAGGTGACCTTGAGCTCGTCGCTTCTTCTGCCGTTAAGGCTAGAGTGCTATAAGCTTTCGCCTCCTATTGTCCGGTGAAGCTGTAATGACCATCTGCGGCTAACAGCGTCTATCAGTCATAAAAAAAAGCACACTTAAGTCGCACGGGTTGTAGAATATTGACAATATTATTTAGCCTATGGCTGGTGTTCGCCCTGGTTCGCCCAGAAACACATTAAGCCAGAAAGACACTTAGAGGAGATACCACTGGAGAGAGCATGATGCGCTAACCCCCTCTGCCAAATTTTTGGTCATATGGTCAGGTCATTATTTATTTGTGTGCGTGTATTTTTGAATGTGTTGCGAGTTTATTACAATGTGGGTATGCGTGAAAGTGTATCTGTGTGTGTTTACTTCGCCTCCCGCACCCCGCAAAAGTGCCACGAAAAATTTGTTCGGGGAATCGACGCGATAGTAACTCCTTGGTACTTTCTCTGAGGAAAGACATCAGGCTGACGTGCCGTGACTCAACGCGTCAGCAGGCATATCGGTTACATACATTTTGTATGGTTAGAAACACACTAATAAGGCATGTCGTGGCGCAGTTCGAGCTATCTGATTGACTGCTGGCGGGTTGAGTCACGACACGTCAGCCTAGTGTGCCGTGCTGCCAGCGTTAGGCTGACGTGTCGTGACTCAACGCGTCAGCAGCATATCGGTTACATACATTTTGTATGCTTAGAGACACACTATTATGGCGTGTCGTACGCGGCGCAGTTCGAACTAACCGATTGGGCGCTGACGCGTTGAGTCACGACACGTCAACCTATTGTGCTTTGGTTTCTTCCAGGAAGAGACCAAAGCACACCTTGAAGGAAGAGTCTTCCTTCAAGGTGTTTAAGGGGAATATAGACACACGATTGCTCTATTGTTATCATATTGTTATCTATCATACTAACTCTATGAAGCACAGGATCAAGAACATTTTGCTTCGACTATAACGTCATGTTATGTGCATGCATATAGAATAACATCGATAGACTAGACAGACTGTGCCATTGATTACACTTACTCCCACCAAGGGGCGTAGCTACCACCGTATAAGCCGTATCATTGATACGGGGCCCCCGGGCTACACTGGTCCGAACATGTTAAGCAAAAATTCGTAAAACGTCATCCATAATCTCGCTTAAATATACTTCCCGTTCCCGGGATAAAAATCATATCTATTTGTAAAGTAGGGGTAGAACGGTTTGTTTCGTAATCTATACTAATATTATATTGATAGAAGAATGGAGGAAGGTATTTTTTCTTAAGATTTATTCTAATCATAAAAGTTACCATATAAAAGGCTAGATGGTTCTGACAGGCAACGCATAGCCTACACCACTGGGCCCAGAGACTTAAAATATGGAAAGTGTATTCGTCGTAATAGGTAGGGGCACTCTCACTCACGGACTTTTCGAAATTCGCATTGTAAGGGTTATGGACCCATGGAAAGGGAGTTATTTTATAAAAAAAAACCGTTGGTTCATAAACTGTTTGTACCACAGAGTAATACAGAGAGGGTCTCAAAAATAAGCTAAAAGCGTTAACTAAAATGAATATTTATCTCGTTTACTCTTAAGGGGAATGACCATTAGAAAAAAAGAGACAGATAATGTTTGTCACGTCCCACTTTTTCAGCCGTACACTTTTTTTAAACGTCATATGGACCAATGGGACCACAATACTACTTTCGAATACTACAAAATTTAAAAGTCAATATTTGTCTATGGTGGAACTTATAGTGATAGACTCTTTAATTTAGTCATTTATAATGACAGCATTGTTTACTTCCTCGATGATGTTTTGATTTGAAAAAAAAAAAGTGTTTATTATAATAATTACATTAGTATTCATATAAAAACAACTTGTATATGTCGTGTGTTGTGCGTGGATGTCGATTCCTTACGGGGCGAAAGCGAAATGAAGTTGAATATGTAAGTTTTCATCGGTAAGTACATTTCATGATTTTACAATAAAAGTGCGAATGACAAAGCGTTATAACTTCATTAAAACTCTTTAAATACATTAATTATCATCGAAGGATAAAGCATATTTGCGAAATGCGCAATATTTTGAGATATTTCGATCAGAATAGTTAACCTTTTAGGTTATAAAATTTTATCATAGTGATGGTGATGGGATTTTTTTTATCTATACTTATTAATCCGTCGACGGCTCAGAGAAAGTACCAAAGGAGTTAGTATCGCGTCGATTCCCCGAACAAATTTTTCGTGGCAATTTTGCGGGGTGCGGGAGGCGAAGTAAACACACACAGATACACTTTCACGCATACCCACACTATAATAAACTCGCAACACATTCAAAAATATACGCACACAAATAAAGAATGACCTGACCATATGACCAAAAATTTGGCAGAGGGGGTTAGCGCATCATGCTCTCTCCAGTGGTATCTCCTCTAAGGTCGACGGTCGACGCGTGATCGTGCTTAAGCGGTTCCTGTGTTAAGTACGGCATACACGCGCAGGCATACCTGACAGGTATACCTGTACAGTTCAACTGCGCAGGTAAACCTGAGCGTGTATGCCGCAAAACTGTGCAGGTTTCCACGCCTGTACAGGCGAGTCAAAAAATATGAATTTTCATATTTTTAACTGCGCAGGTATACCTGTGCAGTTTACCTGTGCAGGCAAAACTGAGCGTGTATGGCACTCGCCTGCGCAGGCGTCAGTTATCCGATGACTGTTAGAGGGAAAGGACGCGCGGCGCTCTAATACAGTATGTCGTCTCGTAAGCGGAATGTAGTAATGGAAGAATTTATAAAGTCGGAGCATTGTTTTTGGCATATTAAGTGTAAAGATTATCACGATAAAATTTAAATAATTTTATTCCTTGACATGATTATGTCACCCTGTAACGATAAAACATTTGTACGCCGGAAACGGTAGAATACTTGGTACCATCTATTATTGTAACATAAAAATATGCTGACAAATAATGATTCTTAATCTTTTAAAAATAAAAAAGTAGCAGCAATTATAATAAATCGTAATCATCGAGAAAAGTCTTTTCATCTTATTGGGGCCTGTTGGTCTAGTGGTCACGCCGGCTGCTACCCAATAGGTAGTGGGTTCGATTCCTGCCAAGTGTCTAGGTGTTATTTATCTATTTATGTATGTATTTACAAGAAAAAGTCATCTAGTTTCCATAGTATAGGCTCTGCCTAATTTGTGATCTGTGTGGATTGTCCCAGAATATTATTATTATTCGTAGATAATTGCGGTAATAATAATTCGGTTTAAATTTCAATTCCTTCAATAAGTCGACATAAGAGTACTGTTTGCTTTTCACCACTGTTCACGGTGTCGTCGTTTAATATCCTTTTCTTTAATAAAACAAACTATTAATCTATTAACGCTACTGCGTCGCAGTCATGCGCCGCTGTCGGTGCCATGGTTTCAACTGAGAGTTTGTGCAGGTTTACCGTTACGTGTATGGTCTCTATGGAGCTCAATTATACCTGTACAGTTTAACTGCACAGGTATACCTGTCAGGTATACCTGCGCGTGTATGCCGTACTTTAAACATGGTGCAGAACGGAATCACCGTCCGTTGTGAGCTTAATTAACATTATGTATTGTAACATATAAAATGTTCAAACTTACAATTTAATTATAATATAGGCAATCAATATACAAAAAATATAATATTTAAAATACTTATATAAACGTATTGGAATTAATACTAATATTTGTCAATATAACTAAACCAATTCACATATTATTAAATTAAAATAAACCTAAAAACATAACACATTTAAAAATAAACATTCAACGTACACGCAAACATTTTCTGAATTTTTATATAGTGAAATAAAACAAAGCACGAAGGCACGGAACCGGTCAGCGAGCGAGTGATTGGCTCGTTGGGGCATTCCTTTGCTCGCGAACGGGTCGTTCAGTGAACACAGACGACAGATACTATTTTGCTTGCGAATCATCTAGTCTCGCATATTCTAATTTTAATAAAATATCTGTACTTAGTACTTTTGAACGCAATCGCAATAAACTAAGCTAGTAAATAAAATCTAAGTAAAAAGTGTAATTGTTGAATTCCCGTACTGGGTAAGTCGTACATGTTATTTTTAGATTGTAAAGTAGGGTACCTAGGATGTACTGTACTTAGACTTAATAATATGTAGTTTGATTAAACAATGTTATTAGCTTCCAACTTTTTATGTAGGCGTACGTATTTATTAGATAATTATGTATTTTGTAACTTGCTTGGCGATCCATAATTCTTAGTTTGTGAATCACTACAAGAGGATAGCTATTCACTGATTGATATTTAAAATTCATAAGCCATCAGTTACCTGCATTGTGACCGTCTCTGCCTAATCTTTCATAACTGCCACTTCCCTCCAGCGTAATAGTATATAGTTTAATTGCCCTAAACTCTCTTGGTTTTGTTAGCAACTAGTGTCATCCGTCGGCTTTGCTCGCTATATTTCACACGCATCACAGAAGCTAGTGGCAGTACCCGACTTCACCCGCTGTGTGTTCTAATATGTTAATATGACACACAGGAACACCGTCAGGACAGAGTGTCCTAAGGAAGTTCACCAATTTCGGCCGGAGGGCTGCCACTGCCGCTTACCTGCCTGGATCACCTCGGGCAACAGCTGCGGACAACAGGAGAGTCGGGCAAACAGCTATTGTACCCAAAACCTACCCGCGACCTTGTACTATAATATTTTTTTATTAAATCTATTTTTGTTTACGTTACTTGAGGTTTTTATTACCAGCAAATAACGTGACAAATGGCGCCCACTCTTATCGTATAAAGGTTTTAGTACAGTAGTTGCTTTCATAATTTTATTTTCGTTACTGGTGTTGGTTGTGTGCATGTTATATATGTAAAACGATGGTAGTTACTATTCAAAATATGTGCTAGTCATTGTGTGCGTACTGCTGTTAAATTAAACTAGTGAGTAGATTACAAGCTGTGAAGCACATAATTTGAACCTCTTAAATATTCTACTAGAAAAATAGTTATTTCTTTTTCTTACCTTATACTACATCGTTCTTAATCACGCGCTTTATTGTGACAGAACGGTAGTAACTGCTTTGGCTAGTTTTTTCTTTTAGTTTTAGTTGTATTTTTTTGTTTTGTACGACATACCCAGTATTTTAACAGTATCATGTCGTATAGTATTAAGTTTTTGCATTTACAAAAATCAGAACTGCAATATGAAGTCACTATTAGAGGTGAGGTACCTGCTAATACCGTCCTGGAATTAAGACGTCAAGTTTGTAAATTGACGCAAATTTATGATTCGGATGACATTGCTGATTCTTGCTTAGAATTTTCTGAAGATATCAAGGGTATATCTGAATCAATAAACAAAGTTAAGTCTAACTTAGACATTCTAGAATCAGCATTTGATATAAATCTTTATGATCGTACATGTTCCTTGCTTAATCACCTTTATCACAGATTTCGTCGAATCGAGCAACCCGTTACATCTGAGGAAATTTCTAGATTAAAATTAGTCAGTAAAACGATTGAAGAACTATATGCGCGGTTTGCAAAAATTAAAAAAGCACAATGTAATAAAAATGACAGCGATTCTAATCCCAATGAATTAGAAAAATCTGTGAGTACTCTAGATAATTTAAACATCTCTGTACAATGTGAACGGGGTCTAATGAGTGATATTGCTAAGCTGAAATACGATGGAAAAGGTTGCGTCAGGTCATTTACACAAAAATTACAGGAATTTAGATGTGCTAAAAATATTTCAGACGATAAATTGATGTCACTTGCTTATGAAATATTTGTAGGTGATGCACTTCATTGGTTCCGAGCAATTAAAGATGATATACAGTCTTGGGATAGTTTAATCGAACGCCTCCGTGTGGATTTCGGGGTATCAGATTACGATTATCGAATGGTTGCTGAAATACGTGATCGTACTCAAGGGGAAACTGAAAATATTATAGTCTATTTGTCTATAATGAAGGGAATGTTCTCACGACTTAGCGCACCTATGAGCGAAAAAGATCAACTTGATATTCTGCTTCACAATATTCGTCCTTGCTATGAAAATGTAATAGCCAACTGCTCTAATATTTCATCAATCAAGCAACTGCAAAAGATTTGTCGAAACTACGAGGAAGTCAAAGTACGTTCTGACAATTTTAAGGAACCCATGGCATCATCATCTAGAACTCTTGCTCCGGAATTTGCTTATAAGGCACCCGCAAAATTCACTCCGAAAAGCTACGGTTCTAATTTCAAAACTCGTGGTGTAGACAATTTTAATCGCCCACAGGTTAATAAAGTTTTTGCTATTTCTCAATCAAAATTTTGCTATCGTTGTCGTGTGGATACGCACAATATGAGAGAATGTCCTGCTGAGCGTGTAATATTTTGCTTCAAATGCGGCAAAAAAGATGTTCGCTCCATAGAATGCCCTGACTGCAACCAAGTTAAACTGACTGTTAGCAGTACAAAAAACGACTAAAGGAAAATTGTAGCAAACCAGCAGCCAAGTTTTTCGATATCTCGGATTGGAAAAAATGGCTGTTGACAGTTAAAAACTTCTTTTCTTCTTACAATATTGCTCCAATTTTCGCTTCTAAGCCGAGTAATGATCCACGTCCGTATGTTAGTGTTAATATTAATAACAGTAATCTCAGTTTGTACGGCCTATTAGATTCAGGTTCTGTGGTGAGTATTTTAGGTAGTGATTCTTATAAACACTTATTAAAATTTGGTTTTCCTATGCATGATGATCATAAAATTACTGTGAATGCTGCAGGTGGTCAAAAGCTAAGGTCTTTAGGTTATATATTCTTGCCTATGGTCTTTGAAGATCAAACGCATATAATGAAATTACATGTGATTCCGGAGGTGGACTCCAATCTAATTCTGGGAGTTGATTTCTGGAGTAAATTTAAAATCCTTCCTAAGTATATGGATAGTATAAATTTTTTCGCATATGATAATTCTCATCTGCTAAATATATCATTAGATTCTCAAGATGGCGTTCTCCAAGGCTATCAAAATTTAAACGACAACGAAAGGTGTATTGCTGACAAAGTATTACAAAAGTATAAGGCAATCTCTTTTGAAGAGAAAGGATTGGGTAGAACGAGCGCTATTACTCACACTATTGATACCGGTCTTGCTGAACCAATTCGTCAGAGGTACTATCGCATGTCTCCAGATAAACAAAGGATCATTACAGAACAGGTTGATGAAATGTTATCCCTTGATGTGATCGAGCCAACGGAAAGTCCTTGGTCATCACCGGTTCTAGTAGTTGGTAAGAAGGATGGTAAACCACGATTCTGTTTGGATAGTAGGAAACTTAATTCCGTTACAAAGAAAGACGCTTATTGTCTACCATATGTTTCTGAAATTCTTGACAACTTAAGAGATGCTAGATATCTCTCCAGCATAGACTTATCAAAAGCTTTTTGGCAAATCCCGATCAAAAAAGAGGACAGGGAAAAAACCGCGTTCTATTGTCCAGGCCGTGGCACATTTCAATTCAAGGTAACCGCCTTTGGTTTATCAAATGCACCTGCTACTCAGCAACGTCTCGTGGATAAACTATTTGAACCTGAATTTGAGCTTAAGGTGTTTGCCTATCTTGATGACGTAATTGTAATTAGCAGAACTTTTGAAGAACACGTCACTTTACTTCTCCGTGTTCTTGAAAAATTGCGTAAGTCCAACTTAACAGTTAATCTTAGTAAATGTAGTTTTTTCCGTAGCCAATTGCGTTACCTCGGTTATATTGTTGATGCACAGGGACTCCGGACGGACCCGGAAAAGGTGGAAGTTATTCTAAATTACCCTACTCCTTCTAATCGGAAAGAACTCAAACGTTTTTTAGGTACAACGTCCTGGTACAGAAGGTTTATCCCTAATTTCAGTACAATAGCAGGACCTTTAAATAAATTAACATCTACTAAAAAGAGTTCTCCCCCATTCCAGTGGTCAGACGAGGCTGATAATGCTTTTAATAAACTTAAATCTCTACTTGTTAATTCTCCAGTTCTCGCGTGTCCAGATTTTAGTTATTCTTTCGAAGTTCACACTGACGCTAGTAATTTCGGTGTAGGGGCTATGTTGACACAAACTATTGATGGCGTCGAACACCCAGTTGCCTATATGAGTAGATCTTTAACTGGTCCAGAAAGAAATTATAGTGTCACTGAACGTGAAACACTTGCAGTTCTAGTAGCTCTCGAACACTGGCGATGTTATCTAGAAAATGGAAAACCTTTTACTGTTTATACTGACCACTCTGCTATTAAGTGGTTTCTTTCTCTATCGAATCCTACTGGTAGGCTTGCGAGATGGGGTGTACGATTATCCGCCTTTAATTTCGATATTAAACATAGACGTGGTAAAGAAAACGTTATCCCTGATTTTCTTTCAAGGCTTCCTACTCTTGCTGCAATTTCAAATACGAATCCTGGTACTGAAACACAGGATTCTTGGTATCATAATATATTTCAGGGATGCCAGGAGTCCCCCACTAGCTTCCCTAATTATCGAGTAGAAAATGGATCCCTGTACCGTTTCATGAAAAGTAAGAACGTACTCACCGCGGAGTTTGACTGGAAACTAGTAGTACCGCAAGAACAGCGCATTGATGTTCTAAAAGAAAATCATGCTGAACCAACTTCTGGTCATTTCGGCATATTCAAAACTTATAAGAGGTTGCTACTGCGATATTACTGGCCTAAAATGTATTCTGACGTAGTTCAATACGTGACAAACTGTGACACATGCCTTGCTTATAAACTGCCAACTCAAGGAACTTTAGGAATGATGGGCAGACCCAAACAGTGCAGTCGTCCTTTCCAAACGCTATCTATAGATTTAATTGGTCCTCTCCCAGCTACTAGGAAACAACACTGTTTTATTTTTGTTGTAACATGCTGTTTTTCTAAATACTGCCTTATGTTTCCCCTGCGTAGGGCAACTGCTGATAGTGTTGCTAGGTGTCTAGAGGATAGTGTTTTCTTAGTTCACGGTATACCTCAAACCATAATTCTCGATAATGGAGTTCAATTTACGAGTCGTGAAATGGATCGTCTTTTCCAAAGGTACTCAGTCCCAAACATTCATTTCACACCAAAATACACACCTCAAATGAACACTGTGGAAAGGTATAATAAGACCATAATCACTGCCGTTTCTACTTTTGTTAATGATGACCACCGCTCGTGGGATATGAACCTGCCAAAAATACAATTTGCTATGAATAATTCTGTAAACGAAACTACCGGTTATACCCCAGCATTCTTAGTCCATGGTAGAGAGTTAGTTACAAGTGGGTCTCATTATGTTGATAATGATATCCCAAATGAGCTAATTTTTCTCCCTCGTGATATATATGCAGAGAACTTGGGTCATTTGTCAAAGATTTTTGATAATGTACAATTCGCACTCTGGCAGGCGCATTTAAAGAATACTCAAAGATATAATTTACGCCGTAAATATGCTGAGTTCTTCGTAGGTGATATTGTTTGGAAGCGTTGCTATTTCCAAAGCGACAAAGACGCTCGTTTTACTAAGAAACTAGCACCAAAATATTTGAAATGTCGAGTGAAGCTTAAAAAATCACCCTTAGTATATATTCTAGAAGATATGTCTGGCAATGACTTGGGAGCATGGCATATTAAGGACTTAAAAACAATTAATGCTAAATAATGTTCTTTTTCTAAGTTGCGTTAAGTGGTTGAGAACAGAATCACGGATTTAACAGTAGGTAAAATCCGTCTATTGGGGGAGGGGTACTGTAACATATAAAATGTTCAAACTTACAATTTAATTATAATATAGGCAATCAATATACAAAAAATATAATATTTAAAATACTTATATAAACGTATTGGAATTAATACTAATATTTGTCAATATAACTAAACCAATTCACATATTATTAAATTAAAATAAACCTAAAAACATAACACATTTAAAAATAAACATTCAACGTACACGCAAACATTTTCTGAATTTTTATATAGTGAAATAAAACAAAGCACGAAGGCACGGAACCGGTCAGCGAGCGAGTGATTGGCTCGTTGGGGCATTCCTTTGCTCGCGAACGGGTCGTTCAGTGAACACAGACGACAGATACTATTTTGCTTGCGAATCATCTAGTCTCGCATATTCTAATTTTAATAAAATATCTGTACTTAGTACTTTTGAACGCAATCGCAATAAACTAAGCTAGTAAATAAAATCTAAGTAAAAAGTGTAATTGTTGAATTCCCGTACTGGGTAAGTCGTACATGTTATTTTTAGATTGTAAAGTAGGGTACCTAGGATGTACTGTACTTAGACTTAATAATATGTAGTTTGATTAAACAATGTTATTAGCTTCCAACTTTTTATGTAGGCGTACGTATTTATTAGATAATTATGTATTTTGTAACTTGCTTGGCGATCCATAATTCTTAGTTTGTGAATCACTACAAGAGGATAGCTATTCACTGATTGATATTTAAAATTCATAAGCCATCAGTTACCTGCATTGTGACCGTCTCTGCCTAATCTTTCATAACTGCCACTTCCCTCCAGCGTAATAGTATATAGTTTAATTGCCCTAAACTCTCTTGGTTTTGTTAGCAACTAGTGTCATCCGTCGGCTTTGCTCGCTATATTTCACACGCATCACAGAAGCTAGTGGCAGTACCCGACTTCACCCGCTGTGTGTTCTAATATGTTAATATGACACACAGGAACACCGTCAGGACAGAGTGTCCTAAGGAAGTTCACCAATTTCGGCCGGAGGGCTGCCACTGCCGCTTACCTGCCTGGATCACCTCGGGCAACAGCTGCGGACAACAGGAGAGTCGGGCAAACAGCTATTGTACCCAAAACCTACCCGCGACCTTGTACTATAATATTTTTTTATTAAATCTATTTTTGTTTACGTTACTTGAGGTTTTTATTACCAGCAAATAACGTGACAGTATTAATTTAAAGTTAAAATGTTTATTACGAACTAAAGTTATATGGAATGAATCCAAATTTAGGAATTAAAGTACTTAAATTGTTTACAGTTGGGTATACCCTGGGAGAGTCACACACGGCCATCTAATCCTAAACTATGCAGAGCCTGTACCATGGTATCAAATCAACTGATACGAATACTTGTATACATTTTTGCCTTCACTGCCTAAGGAGGAGAGCTATATTTTTCGAGAGTGTGGATGTATGTATGTCTACATATTTCTTTAGTACGGTCTATAGCCTAAATGGCTTGATGGATTCTGACATAGGCGAAGTATACACTTTTCGAAAAATGTTAATATGGCCTGTCAAACGTCAATTGATAATGTCTATCATAGAATGGTACGTAGGTACTGCAATTCATAAGTCTAATAAGTGTATACTTTGTTGCCAGTTTACCAGTGCGGAACCCATGGACATCAATGAAAATGTGTTTCCTCTGCGAATACGTTCTGCAACAGCTGTTTGGAACTACAGGATGGGTACAAATGTTATCGAAAAGGCCAATATATTATTATATTTAATAATTTAATATAAGTTTGTTTTTATTTATCATTACATTTTCCTATAATCTATGTATGTTAGATAAAAAAAAATCCTTCCTAGCCGAAACGACCACAGTGGCCAATCTTTCACAAGATCAGCCATGTACGCAGGAGATATTATAGTGCACTAGCGCTTGCGTAGACACAAGTACGCTCGCTCTTCCTTTATGCCTCTCATAATCCGATGGGACGGAAGACCGACACGACCGGGGAGAGGTTAGGCGCAGGACCGACATTTTACATGCCCATCCGACGCATGGATCATCTTACTTTACAGACAATTAGGTGATTGGCCTACATTGTCCTAGCCAGTAAGGAACAACTACTCAAATTTGTTGTCCCCCGCAGGATTCAAACCCGCGACCTCCGGTTTACAAAGCAAGCGATTTTCCACTGCACCACGGAGGCTATAATATATACAGTGACACATTGGAAGCTACAATGTATGTATGTTAGAACCAGAGCAATGAATAGGTTTTTTTTTTGAAGGAATAGTACTGTTGGCCGCAGATGGCCATTACAGCTTCACCGGACAAGAGGGCGAGCGCTTTAAGCGCTCCAGCCAGAAGGGTTTGGGTAGCGACTAGCACAAGGGCACCTCAGGGAGGCACGGTCTCGGCTTGGGCTGCCGCTTAGAGAGAATGAGTTTACCACCGGTTCACAATGCGCCCCCGTTGAGAAGAACCGGCACGAAACTCAGCGAGGGGATGCATGTCGAGGTCGCATGCGTACGACCCTTCGGCCTCGCCGGCGAGACTGGTGTCTGTGTGTTGATGTGTTTACGACTCGGTGGTGTGTCATGGTCCAGAAGGACTGACATCGGATCAGCAGTACATGCCATTTTTTTTGTCCGTGGTACTACTGGGGTACTACAGACAACTCGGTGGTACCACCAGAGATAAATGAATTGGATTTAAATAATATTCCATTATTTTCGTTATTTTGTAATAGTTTATTTACGTGGTACTTGGTAGAAATTTCAGTAATAAAATCGACCAATTATTACCGGAAGTACTAGGTTAGCATAAAATAGCAGGTGCATAATTTTGTGCCTTATCTTTTATGAGCATATGAATGTGGTTTAGAGCTAACATGTTTATACTAGAAGTACCAGGGAAGTACAAGATACAAGGATATCTCGTCTCTTGATACATCAGTTACCCTACCGGCCTACCGGCCCTCACCTCTTGATTCGTGAAAATAATCAAAACCAGTAAGCCAGACATACTCTGGATATCACAAGACGTGAGAACTTCAGAAGTCCTATGCTAACCTGGTACTTAGCTCTAAACCACATTCATATGCCCACACAAGACAAGGCACAAGATTATGCACCTCCTGTTTTATGCTACCCTAGTACTTCCAACCCAGATACCAAGTAAACGATTACAAAATAAAAGAAAATAATAAAATATTATTGAAATCGAATTAATTTATTTCTGGTAGTACCACGGAGTTGTCGTGGTACCCCCAGTGGTACCACGGACAATTATTTTTGTCCGTGGTACCACTGGTGGTACTACTGGTGGTACCACGGACAACAAACGCTTGCTATAATCCCCACGCTTGGCAGGCGGCTTGGAGATCGGAGTATAGGTGGTAGGTAATCCAATAGAAAGACGCTGCTTGTCCGTCTTCTTGTTTTCCCTTAGTCACCTGTTACGAATACCCAACGGTTGGAGATGGATAGTTGCTATTCTGACACCCCACGGGTACCAATAATTATTTTTAATATGATTCACTAATCTGGCTATTGAAATTTTTAAATACCTGCCATTGTTATTTTCTTAGATAAAAATAATAACAAAAAGAGTTTTATTTTCCATCAACATAGATAAAACTTAATTACTTACTAATAATAAAAGAAAAAGACAAGCCCGCTGAGTTTCTTGCCGGATCTTCTACATTGAGGCCGCGCTATGATTCAGTAGTAGCTTTTACAGAAAAATATAACAATACGAAAGGTGGTAATTTTACCCTATTTGAAATAAATTTTTACTTTAAACATACTAACAAAATATATTGATTCAAAACATTAAAGTACTGAAACGCTGCATTAAAAATGGTTTCGATGACATTGTCTAAATATAGATATGTGTACACCACTAACTTTTATTTTTTAAATCTAAAAGTGTGTTCAACCTTTCTAAATGACGCATTAAGAAATATATAGGTGTCCTTGTTTGTCTTGATGCATATCCTATATGGGGAAAGAGGATGGACAATATGTGGTTGGTTTCGAATTCCTACGACGACTCCATTTTATTCCTTCCTCCAAGGTTACTAGATCCATAAACGGCTTACAGATAATAAACGATTACGTGTTTGAAACAAGCAAAATTTCAAAAAGCCCTTGAAACACGGTGTTTCAAGGGCTTTTTGAAATTTTCCATATTGAAGCTGTGTCTTCAACCCAAATGAATTGACCACAGTTGAATTGTGCTTAAAGAAAAGATTTCTAACTGGCACTGGCAAATCAGTGCTCATGACATCATTTCAGTTGGTCACTCAATTTAGGCAATACCGAATGCATCTTTTGGCAGTTATTTGATAGCCACTTAGCTGTGGCTTAGAGGAGATACCACTGGAGAGAGCATCATGCGCTAACCCCTCTGCCAAATTTTGTTCATATGTTCAGGTCATTCTTTATTTGTGTGCTTATCTTTTTGAATGTGTTGCGAGTTTATTATAGTGTGGGTATGCGTGAAATTGTATCTGTGTGTGTTTACTTCGCCACCCGCACCCCGCAAAAGTGCCACGAAAAATTTGTTCGGGGAATCGACGCGATACTAGCTCCATTCTAATTACTCTGAGAGCTGTGGTGATCATTTAGTTGTCAAAGGCTAGCCGCACACGTACAATATTATTGTCAATACAATATTGACAATATTTTTCATCAATAATGAGCCCCGCACACTACGCAATATTATTGTCAATATTTCGTGGTATAATTTGACTCAGTCGTTTAGTAGCCAGATTCGTGTGCACACGTTTCATATACAAAAAAGCAATCCAGAAGGAAACGATGAATTAAACATGGTTGAGAAAATTACCTAAGCTAATTCATTTCAATGTAATAAATGAACTGCGCGTTACAGCAGAACATAATTTTAATAAAAACATGAGAATGAGAAATAGCAGCCTTCAAAAACTATTATCCTATTCCGTTAGAGGCGACTAGCTAACGGACACCCAACAGGAAGATAGGAAAGAGTGTTATTTTTACCCGTGAATCCCACGGGGAATGTTTTATAAATTCTGATAAATATTGGTTATGGGTAGGAGTATAATCTACAATATTTTTACTGTTTTCGTCCTCCATTTTGAACAAAAACACGAACTTCTGCTTGCTTAGAAATCATTTCTTCAACTAAAATATTGCCGCGCGCCCGCACACGTCAATATTATTGACAATACCCCTGCCTCCCCCCGATATTGTCGCGACAATATCAGAATATCTGGAAATCGACAATAATATTGAACAATACCGCAATACGGGCCGCACACACACAATATTATTGACAATATGCACTATATTGACAATAATATTGAGCGTGTGCGGCTAGCCAAAGAGATACGTAATAGCACCGCTGAGCATCCAAGGCCCATCCCTCGTTGTCGTCGTTGTCTTTCTAAAAAAAAACATTTCAACCAATCACAGCCATACACACGATCGACGCTGCCACGTCAAGTGACACGGGAGTGAATGAAGTGGCACTATTTTATCGGCATTTTGTGAGATTAGTCTTCAGAGTCAACTCGTAAATTACTGAATATCTCAAAATGAAAATCATCTTATTCACGGCGATAGCCGTATTAGGCGCCGCTATTGCAAACGACGTACCCACTGAAGACAATGTGCTCGTTCTTGGCAAATCTAACTTCGACGGTGTTATTTCATCGAACAACTTTGTTTTAGTGGAATTCTGTAAGTTTTTACAATATATCGACCTCTATATTGTTACTTTCTTGCTTTTTACTGACTAATATTGCCACCTTTGGTGGTTCATTATGTTATGTGGCTAAAAATAATAACTATTGACACGTCAGCCGGTTTGCATGCGTGCCGGCTTATTTTGTGTACATTTCGTAATGGATTGATGTTTTCTCGTAGACGCTCCATGGTGCGGCCACTGCAAGTCTCTAGCGCCGGAGTACGCTAAAGCGGCTACCAAATTAGCTGAAGAGGAGTCTCCTATAAAGCTGGCTAAAGTAGACGCCACGCAAGAACAGGAGCTTGCAGAAAGCTACGGCGTCAGGGGATACCCCACACTCAAATTCTTCAAGAACGGCAACCCTATTGATTACTCAGGTATGAATGACTGTGTAATTATACATTAGTTTCTATCAACAAACTGTTCATGCTTCTTTATAAATTTCAATATTGTTAACTTAACTCATAATAAGTCCTTAATGTTATAAGTGTTACTTGATATAATTTCAAGCTCTGAAATTACTGTTACAAAGAACTAGTTAAGTTAAAATTGTTGTTTTGTTAATATTTTATCATAAAACCATTATAGTATCAATCTGATATCTGATTAGATGCATATCATACGAAAGTCGTGACAGCCGTATTAATTGTTAATGCCAGGTGGTCGTCAAGCCGATGACATTGTCACATGGTTGAAGAAGAAGACTGGTCCCCCAGCGATTGAAGTTGCATCAGCCGAACAGGCTAAGGAAATCATCGATGCCAACAATGTGGTTGTGTTTGGTTATTTCCCTGACCAGAGCACCCCGAAAGCATTGGCCTTCCTTGCCATTGCTAGTGCAGTTGATGACCAGGTCTTCGCTATTGTGTCTGACGAGAAACTCATTACTGAATTGGAGGCTGAGAATGAAGATGTGGTTCTCTTCAAGAAAGTAAGTATACTGCTATCATTATTAAAACTATAGAGTTACAATATTATTATGTTAATAACATAAAAAAAAACATGTTTAAAACTTCACACATGTTCATCTATTCTACACCATTATCATGTGTGTGTTGTTTCTAAGAAATCTAATTGTATTATAGGAAAAAATATGATAAAACTTATGTCCAACATTCAATAGATAATAAGTTTGTTGACCTCACAGCATGCAGATAATATTAAATGGGCACATTAAATTAGTATTCTCTTCACAATAAATAGTGTTTAGCATAGCATCCTGCTATATATATAAATAGACCTGGGTTTACATTATTAAATAAATGTTGGAATGGATAGATAGATTGCCAATCAATCTTCTATGGTTGATTGTTCAGGGTGTGCCAGGCGAATATTATTGCATCATCCAAGTAATTTCTTTCTGCACACCCTATAATATCATAGTCATAAATAACTCTTAATATAGTGACTTTCAGGTTTACTGCCAGAAATATGTAGGCAGATAGGTTCTAATGCCAATGACAATGAGCTTCTTTTGATTTGATTCCTGTAGAGTTACTCTGGGCTGGACAAAAAGATTTTTATGTCCACAAACTCTGGACCAATGTAAATTAGAATCAATTTTAAATTTCAATAACTTAGTGGGTCGTTGCTGCCGACCGGGCTGACAGCGAGGCTTCTCAGCACCACGTCATTGGTGGAAATCTAAAATATTTTAAAATATAACTGACTTAAAAAGACACCACACTAAAAAATATAATATAATTTATATGTTTTGAAGTTGGTGCCAGTCATTTGATGCTGGCGTAAATACAATGTATCAACTATCTATGTTCTTGACCCTGATTTTTTTATGGAATATTGGATTCTTTATCTCATTTCCAACTATGATAAAATTTCGTGTAAATTATATAAATCTTACGATTGATAACCTTAGTCATTAATTTCATTTCATTGTAAGAATGAGCAATCTGTACAAATGAATGCATTGGTATTATCTTGTGAAATAATACAGGCGAAGACGCTATAACCATATAACAAAGAAGGATCTTTGAAGTGTGTGTCATAATTGGTACTTGTGAACAAAGGATGTAAAAAGTCATCCATCAACTTAGTTCATAAATATATATTATTTTTTTACTTTTCTTTTAATAAATTATACTTATTCCCTTTATTCCAATGTTAAAAAAAAACATGTGCCTAACTTTTGTTGCTGCAGATGTATAAGCCATACATTAAACCTTCATTACAATGCAGCAGAATGCAGCTGCCCCTACATTTTGCAAGCCAAAGAGAACCAAAGTTGCTTTTTTTCATATTTAAATTAAAAATTGCATAAAATTTGCTTCTATAAAAAGCACACACCGGTAAAGTCGTGTATGTGTGTACTGATTACTTTAACATATTCATTTTCCTGTTTGAAATTTATATATTATAAAATATGATATTTCCCAACAGTTCGAAGACCCAAGAGTCAAGTATGAAGCCGAGAAGTTTGATGAAGACCTGTTCAAGACCTGGGTGTTCGTCCACAGCATGCCTACCATTGTTGAGTTCTCCCATGAGACCGCCTCCAAGATCTTCGGTGGCCAGATCAAATACCACCTTCTCTTGTTCCTGTCCAAGGTAAGAATCATGAGTCTCCTGTAGTATTTAAAATCTCTGTAAGGTTTAGTTATATGTGTCTTACAGTTGTGTTAACAATGATATAATAAGTGTTTGTTAGCAAAAGATATTAATAATTATGTTAATGTATAAAATTTGGTATAGTTAGTATAAATTAAAAGTCGTAATTTACGTAATTATTATCGTCGTTTGTTAAATTTCTGCATTCTGCTGTACAAGGCACTGTAGCTGACTCAAGAGACTTAACAACTATAAGTCGAAAAAGGTCCACTGCTAAACAATGGAGTCCCCTGTTAGGGTAGAGATTGGCCTATACAGCGATCCCCAGCTGTATAGGTGCTTGGTAATCCAATAGAAAGATGCTGCTGCTCGTCTTCTTGTTTTCCCTTAGTCGCATATTGCGGCACCCAACTCCACGATGGGTGGGTGCTATTCTTATCCAGGCACCCCATGGATGACCAATCTATCAGGTGACGAGGAAAAGTGCAGTGCAACTGTCTATGAACAGAATGGCATCACTCACTATAAGCGAAACGTCAGTCTTGTCCCTGAAACTTAAACACCTTATCTTGAAGGCATTACTCATAGATCGTATTTTTATGAGTAGGTAGTAGGTAGTGTAGGTAGGTTGGTATCTGCGCACATTTACAGCATTTGTGTTAAAGTTAATTAATACGGAAATGCATTCTATGTATTACAAGCCGGGTTTTATATAAAATAGAATCGAATCGTCGAAAAACATCTGATATAAAACTTTTAGCTAGCTTTTTATCAAAATATATTAACACATTTGCTTGTAGAAGTTATAAGATAAAAGACCACTACACTCGATCGTACATAGTGCATAATATTATTTAGGTCTACGACGGGATGCACTACTTTACTTAGTACTTATTCTTATATATGTGATGCACTCGATTGATTTAATACTTATTACCGATTCTGTTAATCTTACTGAATTACCTACTTGCACACAGACAGTGGCGTGCACACACTTTTATCAGGGTAGACAAATAGGCAGTTTACTTTGATTTTTTATTATATTATAGACATATTATAGTAATTTAGAGAAGTCTTAGGGTAGACAAAGTCTTGTTGCCTGCACGCCACTGCACACAGATATCCGCCTTATTATAATTTATGGAGACAATGTGTAATTATAAAATTACTAAACTGAATTTAGACTTTTATCCAACTTGTAATCTTTCTAAATTACTCTAGACTAGCGAGATAGCAGCGAATTCGTTGGCATTCTTATGCCTAATATACAAATACATAACATGTATTTACACCCTAAGCAATAAGCTTCTAAAAGAAATTATCTAACTATATGATGGTAAAACCACAATAAAATCTAATGTGTAGTTTAGAAGAAATAAGTAAATAAAATATATCTTCTATTCTATAATTTTTGAGTCCCATATCGGAATTCGGATAGTGCGCGCATTGCTTACAATCTGACATGAATAACTTAACTAACTACGCATTATTACTATCAAATTAAGCGGTTTTTGGAAACAAGACAATCGTCTAAGTAAACTGGTTTCGTTACTACTATTATAGAAACCTGTTTTATGAAATCGAGACATCGGCTTTACTCAAATCGATACAAATGCTAGCTAGAGTATACGGTAAGACGTGTGTAAGTACATAAGTAACGGCACTTGCTTGCTGATGGGTGAAGAAACTATGTCAGTTGTTTGAGGAGCGGTTGAGCTTGATCTCGACTATTCATCTGTACTTTCTCCGGTGAGCGCGAATATCACGTGAGATTTGAACTGGCGACCCGGCGTGAACTTTCACTGAATATTCAAACGTCATTAATTCATTATTGATGAGTCAACTTATATATTAATATTAAAAATCACTTTAATAGATTGAACTGAAACTAACTTTATGGATTATGCCGCGGTTTATTTTTGATGTAACTATCCCGACGTTTCAAACACTACAGCATTAATGGGCACGGGCGGACTGCGGTGATAGCTGACCACACGTCATAGTTGTCTCAGGGTACCCTCAGGCCCTCAGGTCTTCTAATTATTATTGTTAGCCCGATCTACGCAGAAAAAGCTTATCTACAGTATCTTGAGGCCATGCAGTGGGATGCTTGTATTTAGATTTAACTATATTTATCCCAAGCTGGTGGTAACACCCCAGCCATCTCAATTGATATTAGTAAAATAAAAAATAAACCGTCATATAATCCATAAAGTTACTTTCATTTCAACGTGTAGTATTCGCTTAAATATCAAAAATCAGTCGCTTTAGAATTAAAAAAAAAATACATGCATAATTTTAACCAATGTATTAGATGTGTTCGCAAAGTTATGTATTTAGATTTGTGACTTCAGATTTTTAATGTGTATACAATGCCATACAATTGTAACAGATTTTATCGTGGTTAGATTCTAGTAGTTAGGATACCCGGGGGGGTGCCGGGTTAGAATTGCATCCCCCTGTATCCTCACGTTGGGGGTCGTAAAAGCGACTAAGCGAGAACAGGAAGACGGGCAGCAGTGTCTTTCTTTTGGATTTATCTTCCTATACTGCGATCCCCAAGCCGCCTGCCAAGCGTGGGGATTATGGCAACCCCTCCCTTCTGAGGGGGAAGCCTTGGTTTAGCAGTAGACGTCTTTCGGATGCTAATGATGATGATGAGATTGTAGATAACGAGAAAATGTTGACCCATGTCAGACATGCATAATTATTAAAAAACTGTCATCGTTCCTGCTGACGCTGAATTTTTTTTTATCATATCGAAAAAAGTTTCACACTTATAATGTATTAGTGATATTTGATAAAGCAAACGTTTTCTAAGAAACGATATGCCGTGTCTATTGATTCGTCATGGAACCACGTTATTAGCCTGTGCACACATCGCAGCATACTGGCAAGTGCGGGTGCAATGACCTTTGCTAATCATACGTTTACCGTTTATTTTTATCACAAACCTTTACGACACTGTGCCTTTACGCTCGTGATTTTTTAAATAACTGATGTAAAGGCAAAGGCACAATAAAATAGAACTTTGAACTGTTTTAAAGTATTCATAAGTCATAGTCAAGCAAGATATGAATCGGCCGGAATACGTCAACTGCTGAACATAGGCCTCCCGCTTGGAGGGGGTTTTGACATAATCCCCGCGCTTGGTTGGCGTCTTGGGTTTCCCGGTTTACGTGTAGTTCGATGTCACAGAAGACGCTGCTACCCGTCTTCTGGTTTTTCCTTAGTCGCCTCCTACGATACCCAACCGGAAGAAATGAGAGGGTGTTATTCGTACCAGAACACCCCACGGGGAATTTATATCGGTTTGACTACAATCGTATAAAAATAAATCATTCCTTTTTTAAAGTTCTTTGTTTGTTTTTGTAGAAGAATGGCGACTTCGACAAATACGTTGACGAGTTGAAGGGCGTCGCCAAGAACTACCGCGACAGGATCATGGTTGTGGCCATCGACGTCGACGAGGATGAACACCAGAGGTACCTACTTACCACAGATTTAGTACACCGTAACAAAGAAATATATATTCTATGGTAATTGCAGTAAAAAACAAAGTACAATGAGCGGTATTATCGCACACGGCGATCTCTTCCAGACCTTTGGATGGACTGGATTATAGAAAAATTTATTTAGGCTTACTGGATTTTTCTTACAAATACCAGAATTGTTTAAAATATCTCTTGAGCAGGATATCAATGTATAATTTTATTATAGAACATAAAATAGCGTGTATTACTGATGCACTCTGGTCTTTAGTTAATTGAGCCACCATATGTAATAAAAACCATGTGGAAAAATCGTGGCACGACTTGACAGGATGGGAACCAGTTATCCCCCAAGGGTTACTTTATTCCATGAAAGTTTGTTAAAAATACATTTTGTTTTTACTGTAGTATCGTCTATAAATAGATTATAATAATAGATAATATAGTAAAATGATTTCTCCACAGAATCCTAGAGTTCTTCGGTATGAAGAAGGAAGAGATCCCAGCCGCCCGTCTGATTGCCCTGGAACAAGACATGGCCAAGTACAAGCCAGCGAGCCCTGAAATTAACGCCAACACCATTGAGGTAACTTGCAAACTTTTTACTACTTTATATTGGCATAGTAAATTAGGATTTTTATGTATGATTTTTTATCTATATCTTATCCTCCTATAAACATATTATGTGTGTATGAACTTTAATGTAATTGTCTTGTACATTTCGATCGCGACGTTGGTAATCCACAGGGGTTCACACCGGGGAATAATAGCTTTTGCTCGTCCAATCCAATTAACATTTATATACTACTACTAGTACCTACTTTCTAAAAGGGGGAAAAAATGGTTGAAACAGGGGGGAAAATGGTATGAACCTTTATATTTTCAATTTAGATAAATCATACATTAATTTACTACGCTTTTATTGCCTATTTTATATTTTAAATAAACTTATCTATCGTAATGTGGCGTGACATTCCATTAACTTCAATTAAGCATAAAAAGCCCTTATAAAGTCTGTCATTAATAGAATTTTAATAAAGTATTAGTTAACTCGTATTGTTACATTTCACTTATTTTCAGCAGTAAAACTGTGTTTAATGAGCTGGTCACAGATTTCATGGTCTCGTTTAAACATATGTTTAATGCTTTTAGAAATTATACGTAATGGTGTAGCCATTACGGTGATATAGTTTATGATGCAATTACAATTACTAGTGTAATTCCATTTGCCACGACTGACACATTTGTTTATAAAGTTTCGTAATTCGTACAAAAACCTAATTAAAATACACATTATTAGATACTGTATTGAATAAGAAAATTACAACATAAAGAGAATTACATAACTTAATTTCACTATCCCCTTTCTATCATGGGACGATCAGACGCACGGCGAGTACGCAGTACGCACCCTAACTTTGTTAATATTCCATCAGTTCAGACAAAGTATCTTCGTTATTTATAGCTTAGGCCTGAAAGAGTTTGCCTGTGTCTGTCTGACTTAACGATTAGAAAGTGGGTCGTATTCAAGGTTAAAGTTGGATAGGCTGCTAAAAAGCGAATGCGTTTTCTCGTACTGCATCGCTACTTTCCATCAGATGGGATTGCAATCCAGTACTAGTTTATATGAAGTGAAAAAATAACTATCATATTTTCGTTCATCATCATTCTCCTTACCTTATCTCATCAACTGGGGTCGGCGCAATATGTTTTATCCTTCCATTCATCTCTATTTGCAGTCATTTCCACACTCACTCCAGCTACTTTCATATCATTCGTAATACAATCCATCCATCTCTTCTTCGGCCTTCCGCGCGCTCTATATCCATCCACATTCAAGCTCATCATTCTTCTCGTGACATGCGTCTCCTCTCTCCTCAATACATGCCCAAACCAAGATAGCCTCCGACTCCGAATTTTATCGGTGACAGGCGCTACTTTCATACTTCCTCTTACATACACATTCCTCACCTTATCCATTCGCGTCACTCCACACATCCATCTTAACATTCTCATCTCGGCTCGTTATTACTTACATAATGGAATAGAACTAATTTTACGTGTTGTATCACGGTTTACTTTAGATTTTTACATTATCACCATTGGTCATTCGTTTTGTAAGTTGCTCAGGTCTTAGTGATTGTCCAATAGAAGGCTGACAGTATCATGAGATTAAGATACCTTTCTAACTTATTTCTTTTGCCCCAGGAATTCGTGCAATCGTTCTTCGCCGGCAATCTGAAGCAGCACCTCCTCAGCGAGGACCTGCCCACCGACTGGGCCGCGAAACCCGTCAAGACGCTCGTCGCCACCAACTTCGATGACGTCGTCTTCGACACCAGCAAGAAGGTCCTAGTCGAGTTCTATGCTCCTTGGTAAGTTTCTACTATAAACCCTTCAAGTATATTGTCCCAGAATATTATTATTATTAAGTAACTTTGTAGAATAGCACCTTTAGATAGACCGTAGATTCTTTTTGTGAAACAATTTTGGACCCCTTAAAATTTTTGTACTCTCCATGTGGGCTAGCCTTCGTTGGTCCGCCTGTAAGAGTCCTTTTGAAAGTGATATATACCTGATGTAATTTATTGGGTGGTTCCCACTTTTTATAGTATGTGTAAGTGGGCTTTGGGTTGTCCGTAAGTGATCTTTGGGCTCCCTGTAAGTGGACTTTGTGCCGATCTTTATTGGGATTGGAGATGTTCATAAGTGGGCTGTCCGTAAGTGCGCTTGAAGATGTCTGGGCTGTGGACTTTGTTACGTCCGTAAGTGGACTTTGTGCCGTCCATAAGTGGGCTTTGGTATGTCTGTGAGTAGCTAGAGTTACGTACGCGTGCCATCGCAATAGGAAAATGGTATTACACAATGATTACTAATTCGGTCAAAGCCAAGTTCAAAGCACGGCGTGTGTATTCAGTGATCTGTAATCAGAAGCGTTGCGTCATATTTGCTCAGCCTGTGCTTCATTTACGCAAAAGTACACCTCATTAGGACGTATTCACTGATCCGTAATTAATACATTTGTCCGACGTTGTTGGCTGTTCAACAGTTTGGAAACTGATCGTCAGTTTATGTAAATAGAGGGAGGTAGGCACGGGAATTTCGGTGACGGCATAATTTGATAATCATTTTAATAGGCAGTAATAATTCTGCTCATTCCATATTACTGTGATTTTGGAAGCGAAAATAAAGAAAACAAGCAAAAGTAAAGCTATTTCTGGCCTGTTGGATCTTGCTGTTTGTCAAACACACACATCTTTTTTCTTTTTTGACGCGGGGGAAATCTTCCAAAGATCCCCGGGAGCTGTGGGGCTCGACCGGGGTATGTGGGATTCTTACGCACTAAAACCCCCGCGGCTGTCGCATCGGCACATGAGAGACGTTCTAAGGGCCCACACCCCGAACGTCCAGCGACTCTGAAGGGAGCGACTTGGGACTGCCCCAACCCAAACATCCAGCGAATGCACAAGGCACCTTTTTTTTGTTTTTGACGCGGGGGAAATCTTCGAAAGATCCCCGGGAGCTGTGGGGCTCGACCGGGGTATGTGGGATTCTTACCCACTAAAACCCCCGCGGCTGTCGCATCGGCACATGAGAGGGGGGATCCCAGGGCGTTCCGGTGGGATCTGCACCAGGGGCCCCTCAGTGCCTTGCCTTTGAGCCCGCCGCCGGGGGGCGCATTGTAGCCCCCCGGGAACCTGACACGGTACTCACGGGGACGGGGGTAGCAACCCCGCCGCCGTCCTCCTCGGAGTCGCCGCCGTACTCAATGGACGTTCTAAGGGCCCACACCCCGAACGTCCAGCGACTCCGAAGGGAGCGACTTGGGACTGCCCCTACCCAAACATCCAGCGAATGCACAAGGCACCTACACTCCAAACCAAATAAGCTTGAAGGCGATTACAACTTTATTATGCAGTCATAAAACACCCCCGCTGTATATTTGACCGTTAACGCGGCAGCAAAAAAAGATTGGTAATACAAAGTTGTTTTTGTTGACGCGCCTAGTTGACAATGTATGCGTTATGTAGTTATTGAGCCGCAAACGAACTTGCAATCGCCTTCAAGCTTATTTGGGATGGAGTATAGAGCTCACACCTTACTTTACAGGAAATATATGCCTGCCAATTATAATAGTGTCCTAATTCTATCTATAAGAACTCATAGGCACAGAATCCCATTCAATCAGTAAAGAATGTCCACGTATTTTTTAGGTGCGGACATTGCAAGCAGCTGGTTCCGATCTACGACAAGTTGGGCGAACACTTCGAGAAGGACGATGACGTCGTCATCGCCAAGATTGACGCCACCGCCAACGAGCTCGAGCACACTAAGATCACCTCGTTCCCCACCATCAAACTGTATACTAAGGATAACCAGGTCAGTTCATTTGTTAACAGCCAGAAGACGTCCACTACTGAACATAGGGGGGCCTTAGACCGCGATAATGAACGACAGTGAACCCATCGGCGGAAGACTGATGAACATGAACACAGGCCTTCCACTTAGAACGTTAGCCATTTGAATCCATTGGTTACCCTCGACTTTTTCTATTTCGTCGGTCCACCTAGTGGGAGGCCTGCCTATGATGTGTCTTTCAGTTCGTGGTCACTCAATAAGCTGTCTTTCCCATTGGTTATTGGTTGTTCAAGCGATATGTGCACATTGTCACTTTAATTCGCAGATTCTGATCTGGTCAGTCCTTAGAGGAGATACCACTGGAGATAGCATGATGCGCTAACCCCTCTGCCAAATTTTGTTCATATGGTCAGGTCATTCTTTATTTGTGTGCGTATCTTTTTGAATGTGTTGCGAGTTTATTATAGTGTGGTTATGCGTGAAATTGTATCCGTGTGTGTTTACTTCGCCTCCCGCACCCCGCAAAAGTGCCACGAAAAATTTGTTCGGCGAATCGTCGCGATACTAGCTCCATTCTAATTACTCTGAGGGTCAGTCTGAGAAGTATATAGAGTTGAAAATCGTGTAAGGTTTGGATAACTTTGTATAGTCTTTTCGTCGCCGATGCCATGTCTAAAGACTTAACGTGGTCGTGAGACGTGGATATTTATAGTACAGTTAATCCAACAATCCAAAGTCGCTCAGCAAGCTATGAAGAGAGCTAGGCTCGGCGTTTCTGAAAGATCAAATAAGATTTGTAACCCACTAGACTAGATAAACGGGACCAGTCTATTATGTACTTTTTATGGTGCTGGTGACCAATATTAACATATCTTTACTGCCCTAAATTTATTTTATGTTCAATGAACACACCATATCTAACCCAATTTAATTCAATAATTTTGGTCTTCTTATTCACATTATTCTTGATAAATCACTAGATTAGTTACACTGGTAGCATAGCTTCTCCAGCGGGAAGGAACAGCATAAACAATACTGAACCTAATTACAGTTAGAATAAAGTTTTTTTTTGTATGATGACAGGTGCGCGACTACAATGGCGAGAGGACGCTGGATGCTCTCACGAAGTTCGTAGAGACAGACGGCGAAGCCGCCGAGCCAGTACCAAGCGTGGTGAGTACAAATATTGAGAGGTTTTTTTCGTTCTAGTGACTAGACAAGTAAGACGTTGGGCTAATGGTAAGTGACAAGTCTGTTAACAGACAGCTGCATTGCACTGCAACTGGTCACCCGCGACATTAATTAATAATAATAATATTGTGGCACACGGTTATCTGATCCCAAACTAGGCAAAGCCTGTACTCTGGTAACCACATAACTGATACTAATACTAAGTAGATAAATAACACCGAGACTTGGCGGGAAACGAACCCATGGCCTAATGGGTAGCAGCTAGGGTGACTAACCACTAGACTAACAGGTCAATTATTAAGTCTCTTGTGTGTCCGGTAATTTCACCAACTAACACTTCACTTCAAACGAAAAGTCTAGAGTCATAAATGCCAGTTACTTAAGGCTAAAAGATTTGGGTGAGAAAAAAGTTGGTTACAAAGGTGTAAGGGCGTGAAAATTTCAGGTATGGTCCAGAGCGTGATTTATTATATATTTTGTGATTTCACCGTTTGTTTTATCATTGCAGAGCGAGGAGGAGGAAGAGGATGAGTTGCCGTCCAGAGACGAATTATAAGCACTCAGCGGCCAGTACACTCTTATGAGACTTCCATAGCATAGTACTGTATAGATTATAATTATTTACTTTTTATACTTGAACTAACACGTTCGCATGTCATTGCTCGACTGTAGACCCCGTTCTCTTAAATTGTGTTAGGAGTTGTACTTGAATTTAAGTTAATGTTATTGTATGCACTGTTTTTGATATTTTCGAAATATACTCATATTTCTGCATTTCTTATCGGATTAAGATTGGATCTCGACAATGAAATTTAATTTATTCTCAAAAATCGCATAATTTGCTAGCCCTAACAGCATACTTAGTTTATGTATAATACTAACGTATTTATAATTTCTGTATCATAATGATATATTGTGTTACATTCCTTAGTACAAGTTTAGTTACATCGAACAAGCGTGATTAATTTAAGAAAAAAAAGGAATTGGCGTTATTTTTTATATATTATAATTACTTGTACATTGATTCATCACAAGAAATAGTTTACGTAAGTCGGATTTGCTACAGTGATTATGTATTTTTGTAGATTTTTTTTATTAAGAAAACTACGCTAATTTGTTCATAAGTTGCATTGTCAGAAGTAATAAGTGCTATTTTCTAATAACGACTAGAGATATTAAAAATGTAATTTTCTACGTGTCATGTATTTGGTGCCTCTGTTAATTAATGTAAATATCCACAGAATGCAATTTGCCGAATCTGCAATATTGTATTGTATCTATTGTGGATACAGAAATTGATAAATAAAAAAAATTAAATCTAACGCATTTTTTATTGATTGTTTATCCCGTTCCAACAGAATATGAAGCTGAATAGGACAACACAAAAATTAAAGAAATACATTGAATGGTAATTAATTTATTATCTCTTAAATACAACGATTACAACATAAAATAACTCTTTAAAATTATTAACATTAAGCTTGTTCTTTTAAATTATCACAATAACACCAAAAGAACATTTAATTGAGACAAGTGTGGAATGGCTTCATGTATGTTAGTAATGAAACAATGAATATTTCCATAAACTACATACTACGCAAATACAGTCGGTCCCTGATTTAACGAGAGTTAGGCCTCATTTACGGAGGCGCGTGGCGTGGCGTCTCACATCTCTCTCACTCCTACAACGCCATATGTTTTAACTCAGTGCGGGCCGCGACGCGTGACGCCCCGCGTCTCCGTAAACGAGGCCTTAGCCGTATTGCAACTGGGGCACTTAAAAACGCATGTGCGTTGACCTCTATCTACTATTCTACATGGACTAGAGACAGTGGCGTAGCTAGCCGTAGGCGTGCCCAAATGAAGGGTAAACGGGCCCAAATGAAGGGTAAACGGGCCCAAATGAAGGGTAACGGGGCCCTCTGTAGCACGGGGCCCCGTATCATTGATACCGCAGTAGCTACGCCCCTGACTAGTGATAAACATCGTAATAATGTGCCTATTTGATGTTTTCTATTTATCGCAGCTGTATGGCGTAAGGCGTAACGAGCTTAGTTTTCACTATTGCAAATTAAATGTTTTTTTTTTATACTAACGGGAAACGCGCCTATCACTGACTAAAAGATTTTATACAGAATTCGTTTGGAAGGAAATTGAGATTTGATTTAAGTAAACTGAACACGTACTATGGCGATATGACACGAGGGAAGAAAGGAAACCTGAATTCATGAGAATATTAACACTATTTCTAAAGTGTGTTCTATTATTGCAATGTACGATTCAAATGCGCCGGTTACACTACCCAATTCTTGTAAACACTTTGCCAATCCTCATTATTACCACAGTGATTTCAATAGATCGACTCGAAACAATGTTTGGTTAATACGGGCTAGAGCACACAGGATATTTTTAAACTCAACGATTTGGTCGCTATTCGGAAGCTTGATGAGATACGAGCGATTATCTGCCGCACTTACAAACGTCTATTAGCGTTAATTCTCATTTTATTTTAATCTGATCATTACAGCTCTCGGAGCCATTATAAGACAATTAATATCTCTACTAACTAACAGAGTGTAAAGTGTTCGTTGTTGTCACCGATAGCCGAAATAAACTGATTTCAAGATAATGAAATGGTATGTGATTACGGTGGTAGTTATTAGCTTATACGTAGCGAGTCGTTGAATGTATTGAAGTCATCGCTAAAATATACACGCATTCGAGGCAACATCGATGCAGTCAAAAAAATTTACGATAAAACTATCGTCTGTCCTGTGGCTCTAAAATATTTGCGACCGAATATTTGTAACAATGAAACTCAAAACAGTCAAAACCCTGACGTTATAATACTGTACAATTATAAAGTACATTTACGAATATTAATTACAAAGAATATATTAAAAATTAAATTTCATCAACCATCAATTCAATACTTTAGATATCGTGAGTACATAGTCAACTTATGTATTAAATATAATAAAATAACATATTAGTAAGTATAGTAATGCGTTATATTGTTACTACAAAATTAAGTTTTATTAAATCATAGCTTGCTGCTTATACCATACATTTATCTCCATGACCATAAATTCATCTTACACTTTATCTATGGTTCCGCGTGGAATGAACTAGATGAAATAAAAAATATACCCAAACCAGAGTCAAAAAGATCAGCTTTGTGAATTAATTAAAATGCAAATGATATATTTAAGCGGCAACCGGATATTTAGTATCCAGCCTATTTACACTTCATTAGAGGATTTTATTCAAGTCTTATTAAAACCCGAAGCGTAAGTAATGCAAAATAAGTATATTCAGACAAACTTATTTTTGTGGTAACACTGAATTTGCATACTAATATAATAAATCAATGTAAAAAATACATTCTTCATGATTCATTAATCGTGCGATCACTAAATCTAGTGAATAAATTACCACGATATACATATTCTATATAAAACAACATTTTATCACAATCTCGACCCTTCGACAATCACTCGAATATAAAAACGGTAGTAGGTACATATATTACATAATTATTAAATCGAATATAGCCAGCCAGTGCGGTCTTTTATTAAATGCTCCAGTGGTCCAGTGAAGTCTACGCGAGTCATTAATACAGAAATCTACTTAATATATAACCTTATTCTAGTGTAATACATAGTCAATGTCGCGGCCATAAATAAGTAAGATACAGACGCCAATTCGTTTACTATTGAAGTATTTTAAGTTTATAATAACAGATGGTAATGCTAGCCTGATATGCATGCATATGACACCAAACCTGACTTTCTAACAGACATTTAAGTACCTAGGAAAAGATGGACCAAAGCAAACAAAATTCACATCCGAAAACTTGTAACCTAGTGGTAATAAGTCATTCAGTCTTGTCTGGTACACGCATACATTTTCACGGCACTAAAACAAAAGAACAAGTCATATTTTGTATTGCGGTGTTTCAAATATGAGTTTTAGTTCCCCTCAGTACACGTAAGAAAGCCAGGAGGCTGTACTGTTATAAAAATGATAATAACGGCGATAAGGCCGCCTTTTTATACTGCTATCTTCAACGTATTGGTCAATTTACATGTAACTTTTGGTGTACAATAAAGTGTATTTATTATTATTTATTAAAATGACGTATTTATTATTATTTATGAAAGACACTAGACTAAAATATCTTTGCGTTCTATATTGATCAGCTCTCTTTTGCAACCTTATCATGCTAGCACGTTCTTTGTTTGTGCAAGTCAAAAACATATAAAAATACTTTTTTAGTATAATAGCGGTGTCATATTTTCAGTTAATTTTTCAATGCTTGTTATTATTGTTAAAGCAAACAGCTTAAAATATTTCAATAGCATTAATATAAAAAGCCAGGCACCAAACGGCATATTGATTTCGTATAACCAATATATTAATAATGTCGCGTCGGCGGTAATCACGTATAAATACGATTCGATGCAAAAACAATAAAGCCAGAAACACATTAGGCTGACGTGTCGTGACTCAACGCGTCAGCAGGCATATCGGTTACATACATTTTGTATGGTTAGAGACACACTATTATGGCGTGTCGTGGCGCAGTTCGAGCTATCTGATTGGCTGCTGACGCGTTGAGTCACGACACGTCAGCCTAGTGTGCCGGCGGCGTAACATTTAAACGTCTAAACTATGGTATTTACGATAATAATTTATGTATGATGATGTGTAAACTGCATGAATACATATAGGTCGTGAGTGCGTCTCTGCTTCCTTTATAGTTAAAGTTAGTAAATCCTAACATTAAAAAAGTATATCGATATGAAGATTATGACGTCATTACTGCTAATTATTAGTTATTGGTGCGATGCAAACAGGTTGTCAATTTAACGTACTTCAAGCTTCAACTTCAAATCAGCTAGCGTCCAATAAGATTCGACGTAGCCTCAAGCACGTTACAAATTGGTTCTTTAGTGATATAGAGGATGCCGATTTCATCACCGACAAGATTTCAATGATACATTAAAGTGTATTTAACAATTTTTGAAGTCGTACCGATAAAAATAAAGCTATAATTTGAAGAAAGGGAAGTGCGAGGGTAGTGCTCATTTTTAGGCCTTCCTAAATGCAGTCAACGATATAATACTACCGCTCAAACAATACGATCGACCAGACACGTCAGTTTTTAGGTCTATTTCGATTTAAATTAGTCAGTTAACAAAACGAGAACATATTTTAGTCAATATATCGTAGGCTTATTCACTTCGTAGAATTTCGCAGGTGATTAAATCGGCCACCTTTACAATTAAAGATACTTTTTCTGTATTTAATGTTTAATATTCATGCCAAAAGGCTAGAATTGTACTCTCCTGCCAACATCTGTAAAACATATACAACGTGTTACAAAATACCCCGTAAAAATATAATTAATTAATATTATTATTTTCACTGATGTGCAGACCCTATTTCAGTAAAATTAAACAGTAAACTACGCAGAATGTACCTACATTTCTACCTAATTCGCGGAGAGAAAAAAAATTAAAAGACCGAACCTAACGAAACAACCTAAACGAACACTTAATTTTTCATAATAAACTTCAACAGATTTGAAATTGACAAATTTTTTTTTCCAACTTGACATTTTTTGATGCGATGAGTACTTGAGTATAATGACGTCTCTGTATTAAGGTAGCAAACATTTATGAATAAAACATAGAAAAACTATTAAAGTAGACAATTATTAGGTAAAATAGGTACGTAGTAGTAACGCCTTTCTGTTAAATAATTTGGTTCCCTGACATGACAGCTTACTAGGGTTGACAAAATTTTTGGATTTGATAATTAATTATATTTTTTACGGGGTATTTTGTAACTCCTGTATATGTATTATGCAAATAAACATATGTTTGAATATGCCGGAGGAAGCATAACATTTGAAGCGCACTCACGGTTCACGAAGTATAGATGCAAGGCGGCACACATCAGAGCGCGAACATGGCGTCCTGTTCTTCCTTCTTGATGTGGCGGTGGCGCGGCGAGGGTTGCGTGGGTTGTGTGGGTTGTCCAGGTTGTGTGGGTTGTGAGCCCGCGGGGGGAAGGTTGTCGGCGGCGGCGGCTCTCTCCGCCAAGAACTTGTCGAAGTCACTGCTCGTGACGCTCTCTTGGCCATTCGCTTCGCTCGCCGCCTGCCACAAATCATACAACTTTAGAATGCCTTAAGTCTGTTTTGCCCGGCAAAACTTCTGTAGACTGATACTACAGTGGTTTTTTTTCTACTCAATTTAGTGCTTGCCCTGAATATAAGTGGTGCCACACAACGCACTAGCTAAATTACATGGAATAGGAGCGTGTGTGCTGGTTAAAAGACCTGTGATATGAATAAGTACATAAAAAAGTGTTATAAGAAAAAGGAAAAAAAAATCCCAAAAATATTTACAATTCTTGACAAACTAGGATACCTTGTGCTATATTGTTGAAACTGTTGTTTTATTAGGCTATGGTGCTGGCATACAACGTTATAATACAAATCAAATAAAATTAATGAATTGGATGACGATGCGATTGAACGAACGAATGTTGTGAAAAAATAAATAAAACGAAAATAAAAACACACCTTCTCTTGTGCCAACCAAGCGGCTATCTCATCAATTTCTCTCTCATCTATACCAGTGGGCTGTCGAAAATAAAATATAATAAAACTTAACAAAAAAAAAAACACTCGAATCGAGAATGTCCTCCTTAATTAAGTCTGCTAAATAATCTTTTAGAAAAAAAAAAACAAAATATAACGATATATTTTAAAATACACTATGTTTGTAGTTATAGTATCTTATTGGCAACTAGTTGCCAATAAGGGAAAGATACTCTTGTATCAGAACTACACTGATAAATAATTTGTTGACAACCAAACCAGGTTGCTAACAAATAATTTGCAACCGCTTATGAAAAACACTTTTAACGCAACTAGTAGTTGAGATGGAATAAAAGTCCTGTATCGCAACTGATTATAAATCTCATTCGCCATAGCTAGCGGCCGCTAGTAAGGAATCTTAACTTATGAAAAATATAGTGAATAGTCTAAGAATAAAATTTCAAGAAACCACAATCTTAATCAAAACCAGAATTAAATATATTTACTACTTAAGAGGTAGTTTACTTCTGCAAGAGACCATCCGGTAGATTCAAAGGTGTCAACTAATCTGCCGCAAAGCAGCAACGGGGATACATTAGTGTCTTTTTGTATAAAGGACACAGCTAAAAAAACACCAGGCTCGCGGGACTTCAAAACTAATGTTTTAGGTGACGGCAGGCTTTTAGGTTTTAGTCAGGTCTCGACCACGTCACATTCATTTCACATTCTAGGGAGTGCCTGCGTTAGCGAATGGTAAAATTCGATAAGTACTTATGATTTACATAAAATTACCCCATTGGTCATGCCAAGGCTAGGGTGGGGTTCGAACCATCACCATCACATCGTTAATATCTTGTCTCTTATTTTATAACAAAGAAATTATCGTTCGTTGGCAGTTACGTTAGACCACTGAACAAAATGGAACAGCCGTCAGACTAAGATGGTAATATAAATGAAAGAGAATATACATACGAGTGGCTGCCCCTGCGTGGCTCGCTGGCTAGCAGCCGACGCCAGTCCAGAGGACGCCTGGTCCTCCATATTGTCTGCGTAACTGCTACTACATAAACACAAATAAAAAACAATAAAAACATTAGACAACCAACAAAATAGAAATCAGACATGATCAAACGTATCAACCAACAAATTAATAAAAAATTGCACCAAATCTCTCTCTAAAACAAAGTACTCTACAACACACAACAGTAAACAAGTCTACTCTCGAAAACAAAGTAGTTTTCCCCGTCTATCTGTTTGTTTGCAACCATCGATATACTATACCAACTAGATTAGCTGTCACGACCCGAAAAGTGGTCACGAAAATAGAGCTACGGAGACGGCTGTCGATCTATTTCAAATTAGTACGAGCCGACAACAGGATGAATCGAAATTCCTTATTGCACGTTTATAAACTGTCCAAATAATATAATACTTATCGTAATACTAAAATTGCAGATGGAGAATTATTTTTTCGTTTCGTGTTCTTATTACTACTAGTTTAAATCTATACATATTATAAAACAAAGTCGCTCCCGCTGTCTGTCTGTCCCTATGTATGCTTAGATCTTTAAAACTACGCAACGGATTTTGATGCGGTTTCTCTTAATAGATAGAGTGTTTCTTAAGGAAGGTTTATATGTATAATACATGTATAATATAGTAGAGATACACTGCTAATTTTAGAGGTTTCTAATGTGATGTCGTAAAAAAACACACTTTTTTGCGCTTACATTGCAAACGCTGGCTGAACCCTATACGAGATAGATCAAAAGAATGTACTACAAGATTGTAAACTTTAACAAGGTCTACAAAAAATTCCGCGATGGTATATGTTTATCTCAAGGGTAACCCACAATAACCATTTTTTATCCTTTACTTTTTATGAGACTTACTTACTATTAATAAATTAGTATGAATTTGTCCCCTCTTCGATGTAACGTAAACTTCAATAATATTTACACTAATGACAAAAAAGCTGTGAACGTTGTTCATACTGCTAGGTTAAGGTTAAGCAACATAAGGCAAGGATAAATAGATGCGTGAACTGATTTGTATGAAATTTTGTGTGCATATCGGGTGGAATCTAAGAATAGGTTGTAAAGTATATTTCATGCCGCTAGGTTAAGCGGCAAGGTCATTACATAGATGGGTTAGATGGGTGACGGTGGCGACTCCAAGGAGGACGGTGACGGGGTTTCGAGCCCCATCCCCGTGATAACGATGCCAGGTTTCCGGGGGCTATAATGCGCACTGAGGGGTATTTGGTGCAGATCCCGCTGGAGGGCCCAAGTCCCTCTTCTTATGTGCCGATGCGACAGCCGCAGGGGTTTAAGTGGGTAAGAATCCCAGATACCATGATTGACGAGGTTATAAGTAAAGAACGAGAGGAGGGTGTAAGAGAGGAGAGAGAGAGGGACGAGGCGGTGACGGGGTGAGGGATAGGGGGATTAAGGAGGATCAAAGGGGGAGTGATTGGGAGCAAGGTGGGAGAAGAGAGAGGTTCAGAGAGGGGACAACGGGGAGAGGAAGAGGGGGAGTGTGACGGGTACCAAAGCGGGGGAGGGGGAGAGAGAGAGAGAGAGAGCATAGAATTAGACTTTTTTAAAGAGAGGTGGAGAGAGAAATAAATCAAGGGAAGGAGAAAAGGGTAGCAAAATAATAAAAGCGCGGGCGGAGCTGCGCGGGTCAGCTAGTAATAAATATAAGTAAGATATCATTATAATACGAAATAAAAATTATTTATTTGATATTTTCTCCGCTAGAGACTGACAAAATTAATGTTGCCGATAGGCGTGTCGCCACTGTCTGTACGAAACTGTTAAACTACACGTCATTACCATAATAAAAAAGTTAGTTCTCATTTTTGCCACCAGCACGGATAAGTTTGTAAGTCAGTACACACACAATGGAAACACACCTGTTTTGAACCTTATTTTATAGTGGTTAAGATTTTCTTTTAAATGAGTACATTTTTGTTTAAGTCAAAACAACTACTTTTTTTCGTATAGCTTTGGCGGTTTTATTGATTTTTCTTTGTCTCCGATGTAAAGGTTTTATGTGCCAACATTACTGCATACAGAATTAGACTTTATTACTACATGTGAAGGCTTCTATTAGTCCGACGTTCCGAATTATTTAAAACTATTTTCTACAATTTCTAGCTACGTGTATAGTTGTGTAAGTATATGTAACTGCGACCACATTTTCGATGTCATTTTGTTCGTGACAGCTAATCTAGTTGGTATAGTATATCGATGTTTGCAACTATTTGTAACTACAGGAAAGATTTTGATGCGGTTTTCATAATCATTTAAAGATTGTTTTCTTGAAGGTAGGAAGGATGTATATTACAATGAATACAACTTCTTTGGTTTTGAACTTTAAAAGGCTGGGCCAAGCTGTGGCCTATTGTTAGTTAGAGACAACTCAATATGTTGAGTTTTATAAATTATGGCAACTAGGGCCAATCAAGAATGCAACATATTATCGAGAAGTAAAGTTGTGGAAGACTTTTTTACGTTAACGGAATCACAAGTGCGGCAGTTAGTACCATAAGAAATGTTCATAATACCTACCCAGTTTTGGTATTCTCATAAGTCACGTTGCGTGACTGCGCGAACATATCGAACTCGTCCTTCGAGCTGCCTGGAGATTTGTCCGGCTGACTGTCCTTTACACCTGCAAAGATATACGCTCTTACGGTCGATTGTCTAAAGTAGCATAGGCTTTATTCTCAGAGCAAATACACCCAATCAGGAGTTCAATAACATCTCAAGCTAACCTCTTTGGACGAGTTAGAGTGGTGGACTAAGGTCCAGTGGCGTGCACAGAAAGTAGCCAAAAATATCTGCGAGTTATCTGTGCTCTAAGCTATTTGTTAGTGTGCCACCACAAATATTCTTAAATGAATAACATTACAGACGTATCCATTTACATTTAAAAACATCACGTTAATACCATGTCAGTACAAAATATTTTTAAATTAAGATTATTTTGAGAAATCGTAGGGTAGGCAAAGTCTTTTTGTGTGTATGGACCTTCTGAATAATCTTATTACAGTTTTAATGCAAATTTATATGTCTTTAGAATCTGCTAACTTATGGATATTTAAAAATGATAAACAAGCTGAATACGTTTCTTTGCCATGCCACTGCAAGGTCCCCCACGTCTCTAAATGGAGTCAGTACAAAAATTACGAATATCATAGGTAGTATAAGAAACCAAACAGTGAAGAGACCTATTTGTGGATATCTAGTGATATTTATCTTACCTTTCATACCTTTACCGTTAGCGAATATTACTTGAGTTACAAGTAATTTTTATATTTATACTTTATGTACACACTACACTACAAACAAACAGTTTTAAAAATACAGTAGAGCACAAAATATGTACAAAGGCAAGCTTACCCAATCCACATCTACACTAATAATATTATATAAAGAGGAAAGATTTGTATTTTAGTATGTTTGTAAAGAATAAACTCAGAGTTACTGGACCGATTTCAAAAATGATTTCATCATTAGAATGCTACATTATCCCTGAGTAAAATAGGCTATATTTATTGCTAGAAAAAAAAGTCGGGCCGCTAATATAGAATGGAAAACACTTTATTAAATTTTACTACTGTTGTTGTTGTGGATTTAAAATATCAAACAGTATCCGAAAATCCAGAAGTTCAAACACCGCACCATCATTAATAGGACTTACTTAATTTAGCAACATCAGGCATATCATCGCTGAGATCAATGAGGGCGTCGTCATCACTCTTCTTTGCTGCAATAATAATGAATTGGAATAAATATTGCACCATGATTTTGACGATTGTCAGTTTAGTAAAAAAACACACAAACTGACGAATTCAGAGTCCGTTAAAGTATTACTAACTCTAAACTGAAATTTCAATGTAAAATCTATACCAATTGACAACAGAACAGAGTACTGTTTATTGTACAGCTAAAATTCAATAATCACGGAATAACTGTAAGAACATGGCGCTTGCTACAGCGCCGAAATATCGGGAAATGATAATAAATCATCCTGGCAGTAAACTCGTGAATCAAAATATTATTGTAAATCGCTAAGAAAGTTTAAAACAGTGTTTACTACAAATTCATTACTAAATAATGTAACTCAATTCTATTACTGTGCAAATGGCGGTCTTATCGCTAACAGCAATCTCTTTCAGAGAACCAGTAAGAAAGAAGCTAGCCCAGGATAGATATGGGCCGCTAGCGGCCCACATAATATTCAATAATCAACAATATGTTGACTCTTAATTTTTTTTAATCAGCTGGAAACCTGTTAATTGGCATTTATTAACAGGTGCTGCTGCTCGTCACCCGAGACCCTAGTTTTATATACACCATCAGTCACCATTCCGCCATTTACCATTTAACGGCATACAGGAATGTTTACATAATACATATATATCTGCTTGAAGGCTGAATATCTGACACTGCAGTGGTGTCTATCTATACGGTCTCTTGCATAAGGGACCTACCACCTAGAAAAGTATATTCTACTTACGCGAAGTTGGCGCGTTGGTTTGCGGCACACCCATGGCAGCGCCGAGGATGGCCGATGGCGTGGCTCCGGTCACTGCATTCCTAACCAACAAACGAAGCATTTGTTACGAAATGAAATCTGGTTGCGCCAAATATCCATAAACAAAATCGATATTTTGACACGTCTGTTTTCCCTACATATCCTATATTTCGTTTCCCATTCTTCCGGTTTACCCTCGTACCATAATACGGACTCGTCGACGCGTGGGCATAGCGATGACGCGCGCTCCTGCAGTTGTCGTTAATCATCGGCTCGAATTAGACGCACAAGAGATTTAATACGTCGCCGCCGTCGCTATATAACCTCCTCGAACATTATCGTTCCACATGGATCGTCGCGTATGCTATAGTGTATGAACTCCCCGAGAAGACCAGTGAAAGACTCGATTTCCGACGGCGAGAAAGTGCGCGTTCGTGTGTATTCCAGCCCACCAAACAAAGCGCAAGCAGTCTGCATACAAGGTACTCCTTAAAACCCTCGTAGTATATTCCCTATTTTATTATACTTATTTAACCCCCCTGACACGTTCTCCACCATCTGTCGCCGATAGGATATCAGGGAAGCCACCTTTTTCTGAGCCAAAATCCTTTTCTTCATTTGAAGAATCATTCATATATTTATATATTTAAGAGTAGAAGAAAACACCTGGATTTCCCGCTTAAAGGGTTGTAGTAACCGAGCCTGGGGATGTAACTCCGTACAGCAGATCGCAGCCAATAACCACGCAAAATGTTTTCAACAGTACCGACTGGTTGTTGCTAATGTATAAGATTAGGTTTGAGACAATATTGCACTTGTAATTTAAATTTTTCCTCGTTTTGTATGAGCAACAATATTGTGTCACTGAAAAATATTAGTATGCATCGAGAAAATTGTGACAAAACCAGACCAAATGTTGACTAAAACCAGAAGAAACGTTGGATTGCGTTATAGATAAAAGCTCTTTGCAAGAGACTGTATACAGTTGGTTTAGCTAATTAAATCGCGGTCGAGTAACATTGGTTTTCGAAGTAATTACTTGTAACATTAAGTGGACTGTTGCGAGTGTCGCAGCAGTAGGTTGTCGATGCGATCGTTAGCTTGCAACACAGCGGAGCACTGCATTCCAGCCTACTAGCTCCACCAATCGCCTCTGCATCGCGTTCAGCGTTTCTAATAGATCCTACACAATACCTGTTGTTGAGGAAACGCGAGTGTCGCAGCAGCAGGTTATTGAGGCGGTCGTTGGCTTGCAGCAGGTCGGCTGTGAGAGGCGCTCCGCCCGCGAGCCTTCCCACTAGCTCCACCACTCGGCTCTGCATCGCTCGCAGCGTGTCCGCTAGCTCCTGTACAGTTACTATGCTGCTTAGTGACGAACCACTCGGCTGCTTTTGCAACCAGTTGCGATAGAGGAAATATTGTAATCTATCTCCAATTGGTTGTGATAGAAGAATCTTAATTATTTGTTCACAACTAGAGTTCATCGTTACTAAGTTTTAAAACTGCGATAGTTTATTTATTATATTTTCGTCGTCAAACGATTTAAAAACATATTTAAATTCAAACTTATGATTCTGGTCCGATATTAAGAATGTTGTCCGAAATGTAGTCATTGCGGTTATTGACGTGTCATTTACTTCATATTTTTGCATATTATGCTTAGTTTGTCTGTCGTAAACGTTGATTACACATATTCTGCATTTTAAAATTCCTTTATACTAAATTAATACAATTAAGAGCATTTTGATCACAATTCTTCTTTCACAACCTTACAGATGAAGAATAATGAAAAATTAGGTTGCAATGTTATATTACCTTACTTAATAAGGGTTTACTTAGCAGGTTATTTTAAATTTTTCGATTGATCACGGTATAACTGTTGGATACGGGTGGGTAATACTATTACCTTAGTATGTGAAATTCGGTGTTATGAATGGGTACAAATAGTGCGCAGTATGGTATGGCAATAATGACCGTGGGAGGGGTGAAGAAGCGATCAGGAACTTCACCTGCCAATGGACAGTTGCATGGGAATGCCGTGCGGTACCTGAGTAGTGAATATTCTTCACCAACACAGTACTTACGTTAAGCAGGTCGATGTCAGACTGATGGTGTGCTGAAGGAGGCTGCGCCGTCAACTCCGTCAGCATATCATTCATGACCGCCATGTTGCTTTCCACCACGCCCAGGTCGGCTCTCAGCTTATTCAGCTGACTCTCCGATAAGGTCACCTAAATAGAACAAATTATTATCATTATAGCTTAGTCAGAAATCAACAATCACTAATTATTTTAATTTAATTGTTTCTATAGCAGTAACAGCTCAGTGAGCGATATACATTTCACTTCTTTTGTTAGGTTGGAACGTAAGAATCCTCAATAACAAAAGAAGTGAAATAAAAAATAAACCTTGTTTCAATTATCCAAAGCTCTATTTTAATTGCAATCAAAATCTGCTGTGCTCTCCGAGCCGGTCTGTGTGAACGGACGCTTAATAGCTTCTTACAGACACCCAACTAGCTTTGACTACCCTAGGACTTCTCTGAGTGATCAAAATATAGTACTTAATCAAAGAAATTTGCCTTTTTGCCTACCCTGTAAAAAAGTGTGTGCCACTCAAACTCAAAAATCTTTATTTCAAATAGGCTTAACGCTAGCACTTTTGAATGGTCATTTTTTAAAAGCTACCACCGGATCACAACGCGGCCTCAACTGAGAAGATCCGGCAAGAAACTCAGCGGGCTTGTCATTTTTTCACTTTTTTATAAACATTGTTTTGTTACAAATGAATCGACATTAGCGATAGTGTGTCCTGTCGTTCGAAACATAAAGCGAGGGAGAAAAGAAGAAAACAATACATTACGACAAAAATTACAACAAACTAAAAGGCCAAGGCCACTGCCAACTACGGGAGATGGAAAGGTGCTATTCTTACCCGGACATCCCACGGACAAATAGCAGTACTTCTGCTAGTAACTTTGGCCAGATGTCACGGTGTCTAACCACTACACTAGTGGGGCCCTCTTAAAACTTGTTAAAAAGTATATAAACAATGTTTATGAGGCAAGACGAAATAAATTACTTACAGTCCCCGCGACTTGCTCCGGTGTGGGTCTACTGGGTGACATCTGGGGGATGGGGGCCCGTTGTGGTGAACCCACTATCGGTTCACCACCGTCCGGAACACTCTGAAAATAATAATAAATAAAAATCCCCGTGAAACACATTACAATACATTTGATCTTACAAAAAGATTAAAACGTAAATTTAACGGGCACGGGCATCGATATACTATCTAAACAAGATTAGCTGTCACGGCCCGAAGAGTGGTCACGAAAATAGAGAGGCTGTCGCTTATTTCAAATTAGTACGAGCCGACAACAGGATGTATCGAAATTCCTTATTGCGCGTTTATAAACTGTCCAAATAATATAATACTTATCGTAATACTAAAATTGCAGATGGGGAAATTTTTTTTCGTTTCGTTTTCTTATTACTACTAGTTTAAATAATAAATATAAGTAAGATATCATTATAATACGAAATAAAATTTATTTATTTGATATTTTCTCCGCTAGAGACTGACAAAATTAATGTTGCCGATAGGCGTGTCGCCACTGTCTATACGAAACTGTTAAACTACACGTCATTACCATAATAAAAAAGTTAGTTCTCATTTTTGCCACCAGCACGGATAAGTTTGTAAGTCAGTACACACACAATGGAAACACACTTGTTTTGAACCTTATTTTATAGTGGTTAAGATTTTCTTTTAAATGAGTACAGTCAAAACAACTACTTTTTTTCGTATAATTTTGGCGGTTTTAGTGATTTTTCTTTGTTTCCGATGTAAAGGTTTTATGTGCCAACATTACTGCATACAGAATTAGACTTTATTACTACATGTGAAGGCTGCTATTAGTCCGACGTTCCGAATTATTTAAAACTATTTTCTACAATTTCTAGCTACGTGTATAGTTGTGTAAATAAATGTAACCGCGACCACATTTTCGATGTCATTTTGTTCGTGACAGCTAATCTAGTTGGTATAGTATATCGATGGGCACCGGGCCTCCCTTCAAGATGAAGGGGCTTAGTCCATAGTTCACCACGCTGGCCAAGTGCTGGTTGGCGGACTTCACACGTCGTTCGAAAGCTAGTTAGGCTTTCTCAGACATGCAGGTTTCCTCACGATGTTTTCCTTCACCGAAGCTAGTAACAATCGCACAAATGCGATTCGCACATGATTAATTAAAGAAATCAGAGGTGCGAGCCGGGGTTCGAACCTTGTTTCCAAGGCAAGCGGTCGCCCTCTGAGCTGTTACAGCTGAAATTACAATATTACATTAAAATGTTGCAACAGGGGCCATACCACCACTACTTATAATAGTATTATAGTAATCTTACTGTCTCGATGGCAAGTGGCAAAGCTACTAGGCCGCTCATTGTTTCATTTTATATTACTGTTTTTTTTGTATATTTTGTGTTTTTCTATAATGGTAGAACGATAAAGTATTATCTATCTACTAGGTACATATATTATAATTGACGACTCTACCTCGTGTTATAGTAATAATATAATAATACTGTTTTAGAGGCAGTGGTCCCAAGTAGTTTTATGTTAAAGGGATCTTTTGCAGAAAACCCGAGGCACTTCTAGCATTCCACAAAATGTTTTGTCCTGTCATCAGCTAATAAAGCGCCGGCGGCCTTTGTGATTAATATGTGAATGACCTACACGCAATGTTATCGCTCGTTAATGTTATGAATATTTATCTTTGATAATTTATTTTGATACGTCTAAAACATTGTGAAGAAACCCAGGCATGCAGAAATTCATTCGAAATGTTGTCTGATCCACGAATCCGCAATTTGGCCGTGTAGTGAATTACGATCTAAGCCCTCACATGCCAAGGAAGAAACTACTGGACTTGTGAGGACATTGTGTTTATAAAAAAGACGTGATAGCGAGTTTGATATAGTAAGTATAGAAAAAAAATCCACTAAAGGGTCTACAGGGTATTATGGATAAACTAACTAATTTTGACAATTTTTTTTTGACGGGCCTGTTGGTCTAGTGGTTAGTGACCCTGTCTGCTACCCAACAGGTCGTGGGTTCGATTCCCACCAGGTGTCTGGGTGTTTTATCTATATAAGTATGTATTTACAAAAAAAAGTATATATGTATTAGTATCAGTTGTCTGGTTCCATAGTACAGGCTCTGCCTAGTTTGGGATCAGATGACCGTGTGTGAATTGTCCCAGGATATGATTATTATTATAATTTAATTTTTAAATCTGTATTAATTTGAAACCATAATTTAATACTATTAGCATTTGAATTCGTTCGATCCTACAGTATGACGAAGTTGGCCTAACGTTTTCTGTTGATGATCAAACAAATGTGAGCGCTGACACTATTGGTATAAAGGTTGATATTATTCCTTCGATGACTTATGCCGTCCGCTAGGTCAGAGCTAGCCATAATTTCACTAAAGTGTAACATTTAACACAAAATTGTAACGGTTTCCAATATTGCGATACGAATACTAAAACCAGAACCCAGTCTATTTTTATGGGTATCACAAATACCGTTGCTTTAATGACTTGTCACTAAAATTGACAACATATTTTAGAGTTCTAAAAACACATATTTATCGAAATTATTTGATTGTGGAACATTTTTACAAAATGCATTTTAAGCAGCTAGAGTTATCTTAAGAGTGCTAGATAGTCTTTCATAGTATTAGCACAGAGTATAAAACACACTAGATCTACGTCTTTGTCGCGAAAAACTCGATACTGCAAGACTGGGTACATTTCTGACTATTTTCAGTTGCGTCTGAAGATACACGCCCGTCTCTCCCGCACAATATACCTAAACAAACAGTTTCGTCGGAGGACTGTATGGTTTTATAGACTGTGGCATTTCCTTCTTAAAAAGATATTCCAAATTAAACTTTATTAAAAAGATATTCCAAATTAAACTATATTATTGCAGTGACGTCTTCCTCTCTTGCGCTGTTCAGTTACTACCCTCAGATTACTACCCCTTTATCGCTCACATTCCATGGCTATTGCCTCACATGATAATATCAATGAACAACGTATTTTTTTGGCTTTAGTTTGGAAGAAACAGTATATCTATAGAAGTATAAGTGCCAACGCAGTGTAAGACATTCTGTGGCAAAGCAGCAGTCACTAAGTTTTATAGATAAATCGTTATCATAATTATTCAACTGTCCTTAATTGATCATTAATTAATATACTAGCTCACCTACAGATCCGCCGTAAGTCACTGCGTCGTAACGAATATACAAATAGTTAATACGTACTACGTACGATTGTGGATTTCTATATTAATACGTACCCTCTGTGGCGTGAAAATTGGTGCCATGGCGTCTAGATCAGTCATCGGGAATTCCACTCCTTTGGTCTTGAGTTCATTATACACTTGAACAACGCCCTGAAAAGCAGAGTATATTTATTGGATGACATTGATGACATATGGTACTGAGACATGGTCCTTAACTTCTGGCTCTTCACAGAAGCTGAGAGTCAAACAACGAGCTATGGAGAGAGCTGTGCTCGGAGTTTCTTTGAACTCCGGAATGAGGTGATTCGCCGAAGAACTAAAGTCACATATCTCTCAGAATTTGCAAGTTGGAAGTGGCAATAAGCAGGCCACATCCTTCTAAGAACCGATAACCGATGGGGAAGAAATGTCGGAAAACGCGCTTCCGCTAAGTGGACTGACTACATTGTGCGAATCGCAGACAACTGGAGGATGTAAATATTCAATTATCTTTCATTGTAGCGTTCCAAGGAGGAGGCATATGGCCAGCAGTGGACGCTTTGCGGCTGTATTTTACTCGTAAAAACGAAGTGTGAGTTTTTATGTAGATCCAAGTCATCAAAGAAGATACAAAAGATTTGTCGCTCATCTGGGCTCTTCATGAGACTATTATTTTATGAAAGTCCATTACAATTAATAGCTTTAACTGAAAGTAGAATAAGAGGCAAGTAATTTATAAATTGCTATTGCTAAGGAGAAGTTATCTAAGTCACCTAGCCAGTCAATTACTTAATATTATCGCGCAGGTTAGTTGTAAACAACATTGAATCCTTCGCGCGCTAGTAACAACAGCTTTTAGCGTTTGACCTGTGAAAATAGGTAGCCTAACAATTTTACAAACTTGTTCTTAATTATTAATTTCGCTATACTTTACAATACAAGACATCACTTTGAGTACTTAGAATAAAATGTCGGGTCATAAAAGCCATTAAAGCATTCATAGCTAAATCTAAATGTATAATTGTCAAACCAGTTTATGTACCAAAGATGAATATTTAATTATGTATATCATTTGGCAAGATAACATCATACACAACAGACTGATATGTGGGTATACAAAGTTGATTTTATGGTACACATCCAGTCCTTTAATATTAGTTTAGGTTTCACTTAATTTCTTCTTAAGCTCAATTCACGCCAAGATGGCAGCGGCCGGCAGCGCACTTTCAGTTGAAAGAATTATAAACTTTATGTACAATAGGTACGACTATCGCTTGAAAAGCGCGGCGCCGCGAGAGGCCGGTCGCGGCCGCCCGCACGCCTAATTTTTCATGCCATACTGGTCTGCTACGTATTGTAGATAAAGTTTAAAATTCTTTCACACTGAAAGTGCTGGGTAAAAATCCCACATACCTTACCGGCCTCCGCTGCTACAGAGACTGGGTACCTTTTGAAGGTATCCTCCTCGATAACAAAAAAAAGTTTCTGTTCATGATCTATACTATAATAAAACTCAAAGAGCACTTTTTCTGTACATTCAATATTTTTCCAAAATTTCTATGTGGGGATACTATACTATCGACATAGAGGCCAAAACATTTTTTTTTGGAATTATTGTCTGTCTGTCTGTCGTTCTGTTCGTCCAGGTATCATTTGAAAACCCGTAGATGGATTTTGATAGGACTTTCACTGATGTGTTGTGTAGAAGTCAAGGTATAAGTTGGTATATAAAACATCACGCTATGTTTCATAGGGGCTAAGCAGTGAAACATTACTTGCACATATTACCACGTAATTTCCTTTGTATGTGAATAGGGTAATTATAGACTGATCAGTTAATCATTAAGATATGTATTATTACGCTATATACAATAGGAACTGAGCAGACATTTAGTTTGCATAAGATATGGCATTGGCGAAGGGTCAATTTTTGTAAGGGGTAAGCCGGTCCGGTACACCCAGGACATTTTCATTAGATTTCTGTATGTTCATGAAATTTTAATGAAACTCCCCAAGTCCAGGTAGTGTATAGATAGGTATTGTATTACAGTCGCAACAATAAAAGATGCGAAAAACTTAGAACTTTCATTATCGAATATCATTAGACAGTAATTTACGATGTTAGCGTGATTTACATTATGAACAGCGCCATCTATCGGTGAAATTGAACATACAATCACTATAGAACTTTAATCTATATAATTATTTTTAACCGACTTCAAAAAAGGAGGAGGTTCTCAATTCGTCTGTATATATATATATATTTTTTATGTATGTTCGCGCATAACTCTGTCAATTATGAACCGATTTGAAAAAATCTTTCTTCCATCCATTCTTCAATCCATTGATTGGGTCCCATAAAAAAATTATTGCGTAGTAATAAGTAGTTCCTGAAAAACAAGAATGGTGACTGCGCACTGAGAGCTGTAGGAAAGCCTATATCGATGACTTTATGTCGCTTTTTAAGGACAAAAATGGTCATAACTCTGGCAAATATTTACCAATTTCAATAATTCTTTTTTTATTCGAAAGAAGAAGCCACTTTATTAAATCTGTATGAATTTTATTACAACCGGATAAGAACTTCCTGAAGGAACATGAACGATGTGGAGGAATTTATCTGGTAAAAACCATAAAACTGATGTTCTCCATTACATTGCTCTGACAATTATGAACCGATTGCGATGATTCTTTTTTTATTCGAGAGAGTAAACTACTATGATGATTCCATGCAAATTTCATTACGTCCGGATAAATAGGTTCTGAGTTTCTGAAGAAATATGAATTATGTAAAACTATGTAGACGATAATGTGATCATAACCTATCTAGATAATTTTACGGTTTTCGATGGTTCAATCTTTATATATGAAAATATCACTAAAAAGTTTAAAATAAAATCTTTTTTTAAAAAAATTGAACCGACTTCAATATCACTGAAAAGTATAAAATAATTTAAATATTATTGAAGTTGGTGCCAAATATACACAGCCGGTGAGCTAACACCAACTTCAATAATATTTAAATTATTTTATACTTTTCAGTGATATTGAAGTCGGTTCAATTTTTTTTAAAAAAGATTTTTATCAAAGAAAGTCGTGTTAGTTACACTATTTATAACTCAAGAACGGCCTAACCGATTCGGCTGAAAATTGGTGGGGAGGTAGCTTAGAACCAGGAAACGGACATAGGATACTTTTTATCCCGGTAGGTTAAGGTTAAGCAACGTTAGGTAAGGTCATTAAATAGATGGGTGAACCGATTTGTATGAAAGTGTGCATATCGGGTAGGTCTGAGAATAGGTCATACAGTATATTTCATACCGCTAGGTTAAGGTTAAGCTACATAAGGCAAGGTCATTAAATAGATGGGTGAACCGATTTGTATGAAATTTTGTGTGCATATCGGGGAGGTCTGAGAATAGGTCATAAAGTATATATAATGCCGCTGATACCATGATTGACGAGGATATATAGAACGAGAGGAGGGTGCAAGAGAGGAGAAAGAGGGAGAGGGGATTCGAGGAGGGGGTGATGGGGTGAGGGATCGGGGGAGTTAGGTGGAGTAAGGGGGGAGTGAGAAGGAGCAAGTTCGTAGAAGAGAGAGGGGGAGAGGGTTCAGAGAGGGGATAACAGGGAGAGGAAGAGAGGGAGTGTGACGGAAACCGAAGCGGGAGGGGGAAAGAGAGAGGAGAGGAAGAGCATATAATTAGATTTTTTTTATAAGAGAGAGTGAGATATGGAGAGAGACAAATCTAGGGAGGAGGGAGAAAAGGGGAGCAAAATGTAATAAAAGCGCTGGCGGAGCTGCACGGGTCAGCTAGTTTAATATAAATCACGGCGGAAAGATAGAGCATATTTTCTTGAATAGCGCAAAAATATGTTTGCCTCACCCACCCTGGATGTGGACTATCTAATAGCTGTATATCAAGCTAACTGACCGATCTATCCAATACGAAATGAAGAAACTTAGTATTCCTGTGGATACGGAGAATTTTTATTTCTAATTTTATATGTCTACACATGTATTTCTTGGTTTATTATCTAGTTGTTCTTACATACAGCAACAATACAATAACGAATCTAGGTGATTTTTTGCATAGAAATGGTTTAAGTGTGACACAGACTTATTTTATCTCTGGAAAATTCACAGTTCCTGCAAGAGACCACGGGAGCGAAGCCCCGGTTAAAAACTTGTTTTATCTATTAGTAACTTAATACCTGTAAATCGGGCTGGTTTTGGAACGCATCTGCCCAGCACTGAATGAGGCTAAGCACCTTCTCCTGCACGACAGTTGGTGGATCATTCTTAGGCCCAATTAGTTTTACCTGTAATCAAATTGTACCTTAAAACATTTCACTAGGTGGTGGGTCCCTAGTGCACTTCAGATTCGCTGGACGTTTGGAGTGTGGGCCCTAGACGTCGATAGAGTACAGTGGCGGCGACCCCCGTCCTTGTGAGTCTCGTGTCAGGTTCCCGAGGGGGTATGCTGCGCCCCTGGCGCAAAGGCAAGGCAATGAGGGGACCCTGGTGCAGATCCCACCGGAGAGCCTAAGTCTTTAGTCCTCGAAAAACGGATGAGATGGCTTGGGCCATAATTTGCATAAAAATAATATTCATCAGCAGCCAAAAACGTCCAATACAGAAAAAAGGCCTCCCCCTCCCCAAGCTAGGCAGGCGTCTTGATGGCAGTATATGTGGTAGGTAATCCAATAGTTAAAAGATGCTGCTGCCCGCCTTCTTGTTATCCCTTAGTCGGCTCTTACTGACACCCAAGGGGAAGATGAGATGAGAGGGTGCTATTTTTACCCGGTCTCTCCACAGGGAGTATTTATAGTATTAAAATAATATTAAACATAGTATATTACTTCGATTAGGCCTTAAAACTAAACATTTTCCTAGCATGATGTTATGCGATCATTAACATTTATACACAGTCGTTATGGTAATGGCCTCCTCCATATGACGTTGTTGTTTTAAATATTTTCGATATCCGTTATCTTAATCCAGTTCTGAGAATTTATGTTAATTTACAATATATTATGTTCTAATTGAAATAAAAAAAAATGCTATAAGTATTAAGAGTCCTGACAACTGCTGCAAGCGTTTTAATATGTCAAAAGCTTTTGTATTAATTAATACCTAAGTGCAACATTTGCGTCTAATAATAACAAGTAGGTGGTATAACACACTGCAGTAGTACGTTAACATTGCCGCGCTCCGGTGTGAAGAGCACTTTAGCTGGTAAAACTACCAGGTTCAAGTGGTAACTAAAATTTTCGGGCCTCGGGTGACTAGTCATTTCATTGTGGTATCTATAGTCAGGCGTGTCGCTTCCCTATAACACTATCAGGAAAACGTATTCCCTGTCTTATCACAAAGTAGAATATTTAATTATCTCATTTTTTTTAAATCTGTACATTATGTATAAATGCTCCATTAAAAGTTTCGGCAGTTTCGTTTGTTTACGCCGTTTTTTTTGCTAACGCAAACTAAATCAGCACAGCTTCTACGTCTCAATCACTCGACTATTTTCGAAATACTCAAGAAATCGCGCCGAGTGCTACTGGTCATCACGCCCGCAGTGTGATAGCCGTCCTGCTAGCGTCCCGTCGGCGTCCGTTGTCTGCAGAATCCTGAACGGACTCTAAGTGTGGCAGTACATATTACTTCAAAACTATAGATTTTTTTTTGTTTAATGTTACCAGCACACAACAAAGATTCCTCATTCAAAGCCATACATTAGCCTTGAAGCTTCAATGCCACAGTGAGCAATATTATGTAGGTGTCAAAAGGCTGTTTTGGTTGGTGGTAATGCATAATACAGGGAGTATAAGTATTGGTATATACGGCAGGCTGCTTTACGCCGATCCGCCATCTGCTGGTATCAGATTTATTGAGTCCACCCTAACTCCTCGAGAAAAGCCAGTAGATTTATTGTTGCTGATAATCTCTTGGACAGTATTTGGGATACTGAAGTGCTTAGATCTATATGTAACAACCTCCAGGCAGTTCAGTAGTTTCCACACACATACACAAGAAATATTAGATATGTCAATATCCTACTTGTACCAATGGCTATAATGATATTCTACTGTTTATGCTGGTATAGTGGTATCAAGTTGCACAAGATAATTTAGCAACAATCCATCAAACACAACATGACTCATAGTAATAAAATACACCAACGAACACAAATAACTATAAGTATAGTAAAATACTCAGATGGCTTCTAGTTTCAAGATAATTTTAACATTATAATCATTATAGATTCTAGATGAATTTTATAATAGCATGCACAAGCTCTTAACATGGTATAATGCACAGTTAAAAAATAAAACTGCTATTCAAGTATACTGAAAGACAAAACTTGATACTTATTAGTCCATATTTAACAAAATAAGGCCTTTCTTTATATACATAACAAACAAATAACAATAACAAATTATCTGATGAGCTTCAATTTAAAATTGATGCATTCATAATTACCTAATACATTAAAGAGATACTTATATGACTCTGAATGAAATTGAACAGTGGCATCAATGACTTTATTAAAGATAAGTGAAACTATAATTCAGTAAAACAATTTGTCAGTTTCAAAATTGGATTAGATTGATCAAAGAAAAAAAGACACCTAGGGATACGTTTTAAACAGGTATCTGTATTGTACTGTTATATCTAAATAGGTGTAATAAAAATCTATTGTTGTCTTTCATTTAGTAAGTACTTACTTACAATGTGCGGGATTTCATATTTTTACTGCTTTATTTTATCTTTATGATGCCATTTATCAGATAGGTAGCTATAAGTATAATACAATTTTCTGTAGCAGAGGACAATGACACACAGATTTCAGATAAGATATGATATTTGTTGTATGACAAACATAAATTTACAATTCAAAATACCTCAAACAACAGAAGACAAAGTTTGAAAACATGGATGAAAAACCATCCCAATTTAATAAAAAAAACTGCAACCAAATTAAATTCAAAATGATGTCCATTCATTTTGGACCTATAATACAACATACAGACAGACACAGGCTTCAAAATTACAACATTCTTCCTTTTTGGGTTTGAGCTTAAAAATTACATTACTAAAGTTCATATCAAAGTAGCTTCTTATCAATATACTAGATGCAAATTAAGACAATGTTAAGATTTCTTGACATAAAAGCAATACCCATCTAACTCGTAATATTATAAAAACTGCAGTTCAAACCAAGTTGTGCACTTACCAATTCTGATATGAACTCCTTGTTGCAGACTAGAGTATGAAATGGTTTTCCACAATTTTTAACACATGTCTCGAGTACAGTCAGTGTGTACATGACTATGGTATAATTTTTCCCAGCACTCTGGGTCAATCTCTTCCTGATAGCTTTTATGGCATCCTTGGGCCCATCTGTACTGCTATTCACAATGTCACATATTTCCATGTTAAGACCCCAGTTTTCTGACGGTAGTGATCCATCTGTAGCTTGTTCTGAAATTATATGGATTTAGTAGAAACATTATTCATGTATAGTCTATAACCCTTTGCCCTACCAATAAAAGGGTAAATTCAAAGATATTAATATATGAGATTGAGATTAAAAATAAACTGTAGTCTCATTCAGTCATTTTGACATATAAATTAGGCATATTTTCTTCAGAAATATTATTTGTTGTATGTACATTTCTACTGGCTTATTACACATGTAACAAGTTTTGTTCGCTAAGGCCAGTCTAGTCCTAGTTCTACGTTCTACGTCTGGGTATATTAATTAAAGGAAAATGATTTTTTATGAAATTGTTGTTTCACTACATATCAAGACTAGGGTCAAATTAATTAACACTTATTTCATAATTTACTATGTATACAAGAATATAGAGAGCAACAATATATCAACAGTACATTAAATTGCTTAACATTATGTTATGTACCGTGACACCATACTATAGGGAAATTGAGATTTTCTGGTGCGCAACCAAATTGCACTATCCATGGACAACGAAATTGATAAATTGTAATGACGGACAGTAATGGTAGTATTATCATTTCCTTACCTATTTTTTGACCCACCGGCGTAGTAAAAGGATTCCCTACACCAAAGAACGACATCTTTCTAAAATAACTAAATATTTATCAAAACGATTTCACTGATCCCACTTGTCACCAAAAACGCAATTCACAGACAGAATGTCAAGAAAGAAATGTCAAGTGTCACAAAAACAAGACACATGACATGACACAATCGCAAAGCAAAATAATATTCGTTCAGAAATTACTGGTATTCGCTTTCCCGTATTCAATGACTGTATTTTCGTACTAAAAATTGTATTGTTTGTATCCATGTGCCTTAGAGGAGATACCACTGGAGAGATCATGATGCGCTAACCCCTCTGCCAAATTTTGGTCATATGGTCAGGTCATTCTTTATTTGTGTGCGTAACTTTTTGAATGTGTAGCGAGTTTATTATAGTGTGGGTATGCGTAAAATTGTATATGTGTGTGTTTACATCGCCTCCCGCACCCCGCAAAAGTGCCACGAAAAATTTGTTCGGGGAATCGACGCGATACTAGCTCCATTCTAATTACTCTGAGCCATGTGCAGTTGCACAAGGTGTTGTAGCTATGGTAGTCTCCATGGTGCGGTGGGAAACCGCTTGCTTTGCAAATCGGAGGTCACGGGTTTGAATCCCGTGGGGAGCACCCACTTTGAGTAGTTGTTCCTTACTGGCTAGGACAATGCAGGCCGAAGATAATTAATGCGTCGGATGGGCATTTAAAAGTCGGTCCTGCGCCTGACCTCTTCTCGGTCGTGTCGGTCTTCCGTCCCATCGGATTGTGATAGATAATGGAAGAGATAGTGGAGTTGCTTGTGTCTACGCAAGCACTTGTGCACTATAAATATAATATCTCCCGCGTTGGTGGCTGATCTTGTGAAAGATTGGCCGCAGTGGTCGTATCGGCCAGGAGAACATTGTTAATTAAGAGGTACTTACCTAGTAGATATGTAGCTAAGGTGGTAATTTGTAGCCACCTAGTTCAGTGTATAGCTTTCTTATCTCTATTACATTCATTTTAACACCAAGTAGAATGAAATAAGTAAGTAAGTACAATTTACAATTTTTAACTGAATACACGCGACTGAACATTAATTATTATTCATACAAAATAATTATATTTCGTTACTCACTGTACTACCACAGTATATGAATAGAAAAGTAGGTAAGTAATAAAATTGTTTTGTAACGTTTTTGTTATTTTAAAGCTGACCCTGAACAATGATGTATCCATGTTCAGTTTAATTCCAGACTACGAATATTATTTTTTCAAAAATCCAATAATGCATATTAATGTTGTCTTTTACTTACGCGATTATTACACATTGAAATAAAAAACATCACGTCAAGAGAAGATGGTTGGGTGTTACCACCGGCTTGGAATCCTGTGATAAATATAATTAAATCCAATACTTAGCAAGTAAAACACTGCACGGCCTCAAGATACTGTAAGCTCTTACTGCGTAGATTGGACCAACAATAATAAAATAACTATAAGTAAGAAGACCTGAGGGTACACCGGCATAATTGTGACTTATGTTCAACATCTCAGTCCTCCCGTGACCATGGGTGCTGCAAAGCATTCGAAACGTCGGAATAGTAGCATCTAAAATAGACCGCGATAAAATCCGTAAAAGTATTTAAGTAGTTTGATTTCGATATCCAATAATGCAGCTTTAGTGTTCATCAAAATGGAGCCCGTGACTGCGACGAGACTCTAGTGGTGGTCTAGTGGTTAGACACCCTGGCCACTACTCACCGTTCGATTCCCACCAAGCGTCTGGGTGTTATTTAAGTATGCACCTATGTACAAAAGAGAAGTGAATTTGCTATGCCGTGTGTAGTTTGTCCCCGAATATTATTTATATTTATCTATTGATATCTTGAGCTTTGCCTGGTATTTTATTTGGCTTGCTTGGGGACGAATCCAACACATAGTGGCCTTTTGTGAGGAAAGAAAGATGTGTAAGGCATTTGGGATCAACTGCTGCAAATGAGACAAAAACAGCTGTTGACCCCATCAGGTGCAAGAATCTTTTAAGTTTAGGAGAAAGGTCTAGTTTTAAGTGGTTAAGATTGGTGGACTTGAAAATTGTCTATTGCAAGAGACCAACGTCACAATTAGAGAACTAATTATTTTTTCGGCAAGTAGTGACTCGCCACCCAACAGATGGGTTCTCCATATAGCTTTCAGAGGACGACAGAGAGCAACACCGGTGTGTCTGGCTCAGGGATGTCGAGAGGTGTGCTGCGCTTTTTCCGAAGTTACTCGCGGCGTTATACTCTTTACCATTTTCCCCTTGCAGCATATAACTATAACAACTCCTCTCTGAACGGCAAGGCAAGCCACGAGCTGAGATTCCTGCGGGCCCCCTTCGGTTTCCAATCAGCCGACGAAGATACGCCGAGGTGGGTGCTCTGACCAACTCTCTGGAGCACTCGGGTCCGTGGTGTAGTTACGCACCAACAGCTCGCCACAAGCTGCCCTGCGGGCCTATTAATTATTAAATGGTTAGTCCTCTTCTTCTTTCAACGTTTTAACTTAGATAGTTTTTGCTATTGTGTGCGCCTTTGATGTGCATTGAGTATCACCATGACCTAAGACCATGACATGCATGAAACACTAGCTGCTTGGGCAACACCGGCAACCTTGGGAGAAGGACTAAAGAACTCCTAACTACTCAGAGCCGGCAACACGCAGATCACACAAATAGGTACGTCTTTCTTCTTTCATAAAAATAAAATTATGGCTTTGATGATTTCGCCATCGATGTTTCGCCAGTGATATTATTAGAAAGATTTAGGACTTTTTTCATTACGTCTCTCTAGTCTTTATTATCCTCTTTGTTTTGTTGTCACCATGGAAACTGTTTACGATGTTTGTTGTTTACATTTTGTCTGCATATTGCATAGCATAACGCAAATAAACATAAACGAAATAAACATAAACATAGAAAACATACGTTACTGTACTGTATTGACTAGTGAATTATTGTGTCTCAGCTTAAAATAGTAGTTAGGTATAATCTGGGTTTGATTCTTAACTGAGAAAAAATGACAGAGAAGAAATCTTTAAACAGTCTTATCATCCATCCCGATGTGGAACCTGGTGTTATTGACAACGCGATGCTTATCAGATGCATTTTGGAATATGGTTTGTACAGCGTGCTTGATAATGTATTAAGTATATTCCAATATCTGTTATATCTGCATGCCAAGTCCCGGCCGGAAGGCAATCAGAAAGCCTCGCATGACTATAATTGTGGTCTTTACGCTTTAATTAAAGTCCCTTGGAACCTGCATTGGAAAACATACCTACCATAATGAAAGCGAACTCTACTCCCAGGATAATTTGTATTATTGTTTTGGTAAATTTATCCTTTTATAGACCCGGAGGAGGGCTAAATCTATGCTCCCCCTTTTTTTAGTTCAAACCTAAGCTCTCAGGCTCAAATAATTTTGGTATGAGCTTAAGCTCTTCCCAGCCCCCACACACAGCCAATAAAAGAAATGCCCCTAAACTATTGGGAATATTGCACCGCCTCCCTTGGTGAAAACTGGATCGCGCACGCACCTGGCTAAATCAGTTCATTAAATATATGTAAGTATATAATGTAAATAAGTTGTTAAGAAACGGCACATCGCAAGCGCCGCAACTGCCGAAAAAGGAACTGACTTTCTCTGCTCCCCGGGACATGCTCCGAACGGAGTACACAGTCTCTCCGTAACGTCGATAAAGACCACTGGGAAGGTTTTAGTAGGTAAAAAACTCACATAACCAGGCCTTCGCCTTTACGGAGACTGGGTGCCGGTTTGAAGGTTTTATCCTCTGCAACAAAAAGGTACCTACTAACGTAAATTGCATCCATCGTTTTAATAGGTCCAACTGAAGAAGCAGGCAGACTTTTTGCTGAAGAAGGTGTACATTTAGATGAAGCACCAATAGTCCGTTTAGAGTTCCAAAATATCCTCAGAATCGATCATTTGTGGATGCTTAAATCTCTTACAAAATTAACTCTGGCTCACAATTTGATAGAAAAGATTGAAAATCTAGAAGCACTGACTGGTCTAAAAGAACTGGACTTGTCTTTCAATAAAATCGAGAAGATAGAGAATTTAGATGAGCTGGTCAACATAGAAGTGTTGACGCTGTTCCACAATAAGATAAGAAAATTAGAAAATATGGATAAATTACAACAGCTTCTCGTGTTTAGTATTGGCGACAATCTCGTAGAGGATTATAAAGAGGTGTGTAATTCAGAAGTATTATAAATTAAGCTGACTGCACTTACGATCTTAAAACCTAGGCTGTACCGTACCTATAATCGTTTTCCACAGAAATAGAAGTTGTTCAAGTGGCTGACTATTATTCATGATCTTAATTTTTAGATGGCATACCTCCGCAGATTCCGCAAATTACGTTCCGTAAGTTTTAAAGGGAACCCGTGCTGCGATGATCCCATGACCTACCAGTTCCTAAAATCGGCACTTCCTAGAGTCACCTACCTCGATTATAAAACCGTCACGGAGACGGAAAGGGAGGATGGGCGAGCCCTTTTCAGGTAAGTACAGATACCTACTTTGACGTAGGTATGTAGAAATGGGTAGGTACGTCTATCGAAGGGATCAACTATTGTAAAGAAATCTGTGGTTTCCTAAATAATTTACAAATATGCAAGAATTTCAAACCAAAGAAATTTTATAATTGAGTTTAATATAAGATTCTATCTATTCCTCTGAAAATATGCTCTATTTTCAGAGGACTACTTCGTAAACTAGACGAAGCAGACGAAATCTCCGAGAAAGAGCGCATAGCTAAAGAGGAATATGACGCGAAGGTAGAATTCTTCGCTCTCTCCTTCGTGGAGTACCTCAGTGGACCTGAACTTCTTGAGACCATGTTCGAAAAAGATCCGGATGGGACCATATTGCTGTCTTTTGGCGGAGAGCTGGTTGCATTTTTTGACCAGTAAGTATTTTAGGCATTGGAGCTTAAGGGATATAGTTTCATTTAGACAGCTTCATATGTCATGAGGCACTATAATGAATTAGCGACACGGATAGCAACTGCATTTACTGTTTGTTAGCTAGATTTGGTTCAGGAGTTATTTTTATAAACAACTAGCTGACCCACGCAGCTCCACATGCGCTATTTTTACGTTAATTAAACTTTTAATAACAGACATTCGCATCGAATACTTAACCTCATTTTTTATAGTCGGTTAAAAACTGGGACCCACTTTTTACTTGCTCTCCGAAGCACGGACCTGTTTAGTTCAAATGACGTTCAACGGTCACCCATCTATTTAATGACCTTACCTAACGTTGCTTAACCCGATCGATTACAAAACCTTGATAACAACTCTCTATGAGTGTTCCCTTACTAATATTCATTATAATTATGAAGAAAAATTTATAAAATCGGACCAAGCGTATAACCAAGTACCCATTTTGACTTTAATCCCCTCTCCCAAAAAAACCGTGCTAGATTACGGGATAAAAAGTATCCTATGTCCTACCTCAGAGTATTACCTCAAATCATGCCAAGTTTCGTTTCAATCCATCCAGTAGTTTTGGCGTGATGCTCAGCCGAGATACAGACAGACAGACAGACAAAAATTTAAAAAAATACATTTTCGGCCTCAGTATCGGTTATAGAATGCCCTCCAAATATAATTTTCAAAATATCTTCAATGTACAGAAATGGACCTGTTACAGTTTTATTATAAGTAGATATAAGTAGATATAAAGTATCCTATGTCCTACCTCGGAGTATTACCTCAAATCATGCCAAGTTTCGTTTCAATCCATCCAGTAGTTTTGGCGTGATGCTCAGCCGAGATACAGACAGACAGACAGACAGACAGACAAAAATTTAAAAAATTACATTTTCGGCCTCAGTATCGGTTATAGAATGCCCTCCAAATATAATTTTCAAAATATCTTCAATATACAGAAATGGACCTGTTACAGTTTTATTATAAGTATAGATATCCTACCAATCAACAGTTTATGAAATTATTTGTATAAAGGTACAAAGAGCAATATGTGGAGACCATGGCCAGCCTGGTAGAGTTCGCGCAAAACGCGTACAATGAGAGACAGAACGAGATAAAGCTATTCAAGGATCTCGTAGACAACGCTTTGGAAGACAGCGTCAAGAAAAGCAAAGTGTCAGTATATTAATATCTCATATAAAAATAACTCTACGCCGATTTGGTCATGGCGATCTTTTAGCAAGACTTGCCAAATACGCATGATAAATTTAATGCACAAGTGCATGCACAGACAGACACGTTACAGGTGCCGTATCACTTCCTTTACCCTCACAATCCAATAGGACTGATGAACATTATCGCAGGGAAATCAGGCGCAGGACTTTACTTTGTAACAAGCCTATCCTCTATCCGATGAATCATCTTATTTTTCAGAAAATCTGGTGATCGACCTGTTTTGTCTCTACCAGTAAAAAACCACTACACAAAGTTCTTGCTTCCCGGAGGATTTGAACCTACGACTACCGGTTTGCAAAGCAAGCGTCTTGCCACTGCGCTAAACGCTACATCTTACCTACTACGAATAGATAGCTACATAATATCTATCCTAATGGTGGGTATATTCAGGTTTTATTGTGGGTAACAGGATCATTGAAATTTGATAAAGCAGTAGGCACCATGACCGCAAATACCACAATATCACCTGATGCTAAGCGGTGCGGTGATGACTGCGCCTTCAAAAGGGATTTAGGTCGTGTTGTGTGTTACCGCACTAAAAGCACCCCTTGTCTTTATCGACTGTGGGGAATTTCTGGACACCGCTCGGACCTCCCTAGTCTCGATAACACCCATAATAATTATGTATACAGGGTGATAAAGAAGCCCTGTCCAATTTGTATGGGGAATATTCGCATTGCTGATACAAATCAGGATAATTATTTATGAGATATTATACTTATGTATGATTATATTGTGACATCGAATAATAAATACCCTTAACGATCGGACAGGGTTTACACACTCGCTAGAGCACGTTGCGGGGAAGCAACTGTCGAATCGTCGTCGCCGCCGCGTCCCTCGCCTTTGGGGCAAAAGGAACCTACCTACCACTTAAAAAATAGGATATTCTCATTCATTTAGGAGGTATTTTGCAGTGTCTTAGAAGAATTTCAAGCAAAGAGACATCCGCTAGTTGATCAAATAAACGAACTAATAGTCAAGTTTAGAACCAAGCAAGCGACCATCGAAACGCTGGAGCCGATGATAGTTGAGTTGAGCGAACAGTTCAACGACGTGTTGTACGAGTTGTGGAAGAACTTGATGACTATTGAGATGCGCTTATATGAGCAATGCGAGGTTCGTCAAATTACCTTATACCATACGTACATGGATGAACATACAAGTTATTTTTTTATTCGGTGCGTATATTAATATCCCGTAATCAGTATCGTTAATAGATCATACTTAAACAATAAAAACATTTCTTTTTTCTTTTTTTGAATTATCCACAAACAAAAAGTTACAGAAAATGTATTCAACATGCATGCCTGTCCCCTATCACTGCCGTGATAGGGGGCAGGCATCATGAACAAAGCCACAGACTAGGTACTACCTACTAAGTAAGAACTGACGTTATCCATGAGCAAGTGAAGTTATTTTGATATTTTTGTACAAGAACAAAGACACATCTTTATTTTTTAACAATCTATAAAGTATAAGGTAAGTACCTACTTATTAACTAGGTAAGAAAAGTTAAATCCAAAACCGGCGTATTATAAGAAAGGTAGGGCTAAGGCGTAAACTGCTGATGTACAATGCAGGCAGCAGCAACGGTTACGGCTCAAAAGATTACCAACTCTAACTGGCCTCAACTGTAAGCACAGTGACTTCAAGAGCATTGACTGGTAATCTTACTCTCCGAACACGTCACGCGGTTATCGAAACCGTATGTACACAGGAGTCCCGGGTTCAATTCGCGGTGAACATGACAGAGATGATAACTAAGTTGCTGGAGGCGTCACGCAATGCGTTTGGCGCGTGGCGAGAGCACGAGGGTGTGTGGTCCACACGTCAGTTCGAGACCCTCTCCAAGTACTTGGGCAATAAGATCATGTTGGGCGACGCTTCGCCGGAACTTTATGAAGTAAGTTTAAATCTATAATCACGGATTTGAGATAGATAACAATAATTTCCCTGAGACGTTATACAGGGTGTCCCAGAAATGGGGTATCAAGCGGGTAATGACCCATTGTGTAACCCAAAAACCCAGATCATTTTGTGAAAGAAAATACCTAATTAAAATAGTCAACAGTTTTAGTGCAGTGAGCTCAAGCTCCCTTATTTAACCTAAAATGGATGAAATTCTAATTAAACAAGGCAGGCACGTAATCAATAAGAAACATTGGTCCCATAAGAGTAAGCAGGATGACACAGGTTGCTTAGGCAACCTGTGTCATCCTGCTTACTCTGTCTCTGTCTTGAGCTGTCTCTAAAGACAGCTTTTAGACGATGTAAATAAGTTTTGTATGTGATGCAAAGTATACTCACATTTTTTGCGTATTTGTGATTTTTTTCGGGGTCTTTACTACCCATACTATACATACCTTTTGGCTTGCTATACTTACTTTTTCCGGGACACCCAGTATACACAGCCATCTGGTCCTAGACTGGACAGAGCCAGTGGTAATGTTAATTGGTAACCGATAACCTGATCGTCAGGAAGAAAGACGGTCCTGCCCCTGACCTCGTCCGTATCGGTCTTCCATCCCTTTGTAAAGGACCCTGGTCTGGAACTGGTGAACTGGGCTTAAGTGACTTAATAACTACCTGATGTCTCTTCGGGTGGCAATGCAGCGCCCATAAGTAGGCGGTTCGCTTACCATCACGCAGGTCTTACTTGACTCGTCAATAACTTTAAAAGAAAAAAAGGGTTCATAGATATTGTTAGAAATACTATGTCTTGACCTTTTGTACACCAGGTAATGATGGATCGAGACATGATGATGAATTTGGTTGCGTCATCGGCCGACAATCATATGCGATTTATAGATATGCGCGAAGACCAGCTCATGACGAGGGCCAACAGTTGGCGCGACGAACTTGTGCAAAGCACCAACGAGTAAGTAACAACTACATAGGTTCCAATCAACATCTCTCCATAAATTCCCACATTCGGCCTTCACCCCTACGGAAACTGGGTACCTTTTGAAGGTCTCCTCCCCGATAAAAACAAAAGTGTTCCTCAACATTAATTAAAATAATAATAATAATAATAAAAGAAATAATTGATATCTCTGCTCACTAGCAGAGTATTTGCTTCGAGTGTGGAAATAATTCGATTTTAAAAAACGGATTAATGATAAATTAATTATAATCGAGGTTTGAAGGTCCGGTAGTTAGATGTCAAATGAGAGGTCTATAAAAATGATAAATTAATTATAATCGAGGTTTGAAGGTCCGGTAGTTAGATGTCAAATGAGAGGTCTATAAAAAAGGACGCTATAGACAATACGATGTCCAAACTGAGTGCCCACTGCCCAGTCTCTTTTTTTTTTTTTTTCTTGGGAATGATATAATAATAAAAAGTTCTAAATGAAATAATAATAAAAAGTTCATTATTAGCAGAATTAACAATTCCAGTAAATTACAAAAAGGAAACAATTATCGACAACAATGAGCTTAAAATTACAAAAGGATCCCAAACTAGGCAAAGCCTGTATCTTGGGATACCAATTACCGGTTACAATTCCAATTTTAAACATAATGAGGGCAGGGCCTTATAATGTGGAAACTGTGTGTATGTAGTGTATGTATGTTGTGGTGTGTGGTGTGAATGCAAGTGTATAGTGTGAGAGTGGGGAAACACAAAATGTGTGGTGGTGGGAGTGGGGAAATGGTGTCGTATTTACTCCGATGTATTGACGAATCCACTTGCTTTGGACGGACGCAACGGAGGTCGCGGCACGTCGCGGTTTGCAATCTTGTGGAGAGCAAGCACTTTGTGTAGTCGTTCCTTATTGGTTAGAACAATGTAGGCTGATCACCTAATTGTCTGGATAGTAAAATGATCGATGAGTCGGATGGACATCTAAGAAGTCGCTCCTGCGTCTGATTTCTCTCTCCCCAGTCGTGTCGGTCATCCGTGGTCCCATAGCGATAAGATGCAATCCGATGCAACGGGTTGTAAGAGAGCAACCAATTCGGTAATGGTTTCTTTCAATACAAATTTTGCAGTCAGTTCTGGCCCTTTGATGGAAGTGTAGGTATGGACATATGGAATACCGTCAGTTGGAATCGCAATTAAGCGCCAGTTTATATCAGATGGAATGAATGTTGAAGTTATTTTAAAACAGCACATTGTTCCAGTAACGAGATAAAACGCAACCGTGACAGAATACTGGAGATAAACTACTTCATAGACAATCAACGCGAGGAGTGGACCGACAAGCAGATGGCTCTCAACGAGACCGTCGACCCGGAGGCCGCCGCGCTTCTTGGCGAAGAATACTAATTTATGAAACTTTAGTTCGATTCGAACATTGAGGTAATTTAAAAAATATAAATCTTGTCCATGGCCTGGAAGGATCGATCGTTACATTCGTCTTAGCTGTGAGAATGTCGATAGAATAATATTATAATGTTTATTTATATTTTTAATACCTATAAATAAAGAATTTATAGTAGCCCTTTGCTTTTAATTTATATAAGTAAGTACAAAAAACATTAAATACTTGTTGCCGCACTCACAAACGTTAATTAACATTAATTCTAATAAGGGTATGTGGGGGAAGACGAAAGGCGGGGTAACACAAAAAGTCGCCTATAACGCCCAACCCAAGTCATTTTTAACCGACTTCATTAACCGACTTCAAAAAAGGAGGTTCTGTATTCGACGCGTATGTATGTAATATTAATAAAAATGCGTAATATTCATATATGTTAGTCTATGTGGGCTTCTAAACGAATTTACCATATTTCACGAGTGTATGTATGTATGTATGTATGTATGTATGTATGTATGTAGGTTTGTCCGCGGATTTCTCAGAAACTACAAGTCCGATTTCGAAAATTCTTTTTGCAATAGTTAGAGTATCTTTCAACTTAGGGTAGAGTACAAATTTCATCAAAATCGGTCCAGTAGTTTAAGAGATATAAACTTTTTATGTTTTCAGTAAGTTACTGTAATGTAGACGTTCGAGTTGCGTGATAGTGCTGATACCTATCTTGGTAAAATAAGTCACTAAAAAGTGTTAAATAAACTATTTTAAAAAAAATAAAAACCGACTTCAAAGTAAATTATCTAAAAAGCATAAAATAACGAAAATATTATTGAAGTTGGTGCAGAATATACACAGCAGGTACGCTAACACCAACTTCAATAATATTTTCGTTATTTTATGCTTTTTAGATAATTTACTTTGAAGTCGGTTTTTATTTTTTTTAAAATAGTTTAAAATATAATTATATCGACTGTTGAATCGAATTATATCGATTCTTGAGTACCTACCTACGAGATAATTGATATCTCTGCTCACTAGCAGAGTAATTGCTTCGAGTGTGGAAATAATTCGATTTTAAAAAACGGATTAATGATAAATTAATTATAATCGAGGTTTGAAGGTCCGGTAGTTAGATGTCAAATGAGAGGTCTATAAAAATGATAAATTAATTATAATCGAGGTTTGAAGGTCCGGTAGTTAGATGTCAAATGAGAGGTCTATAAAAAAGGACGCTATAGACAATACGATGTCCAAACTGAGTGCCCACTGCCCAGTCTCTTTTTTTTTTTTTCTTGGGAATGATATACGCTGTTGGCCGCAGATGGCCATTACAGCTTCACCGGACAATAGGAGGCGAGCGCTTAAAGCGCTCTAGCCTTAACGGCAGAAGTAGCGACGAGCTCAAGGGCACTTCAGGGAGGCACGGCCCGGCAAGAAACTCAGTGGGGTGATGCACGTCGTTGAGGTCGCATACGTACGACCCTTCGGCCTCGCCGGCGAGACCGGTGTCTGATAGTTAGTGTAGCATACGGTTGTCGGGGAGGGTTCGGCGCATCCCGGTCCAATAGGACCGTCATGGGGTCAGGAGGGTCGAGCAGTACGTGCCGTGGTCTGCGGCGCGAGTCAGAAGGACTAGGGGCGTAATCGGCGGCGGCGCGGATTAAACTGTTCGCGTGGCGGGACGCGGATTCAAAGTAGCGTTTCGACGCTTCTTTGAGGATCTTACGAAGGGGATCTAACTTGAAATCGGAATGCCCCAGTCTCCTACACAGGCAGCGTGAATGAAGGCCATCGGGAAAGTTGTAGTGCGATAAGAATTTACTATAATTTTTTTGTTACGTAAGTACTTACATTTTATAGATCATTAAAATAAACTATGAAGACAGAACATAAGTACCTGCATGTTATAATAAATATATGTAAGTGATCACGACATGCGTAAACACAGTGCAATAACAACGAAGCGTGGAGTTAACAAATGGGCTAAATGCCAAAACACTGATTACTGAGAAATTAAACAGTTATGTTTAATTTTAAAAATATATTTTTACTTATATCGAAATTATTGATGAACAAACCAATTCAAAGGATACTGTGTAAACATTTAATTTTAAACCAATTTCTTAATAAAAAATCTTCTAGGTAAGTAAGGAGGTAGCTAAATGGAAAAGGGGTTTAAATCAATACTTTTGCCATTGATATGGGCTAAGTGCCAGGCCACTGGTCAGCCATCACGCCTGCGTTCCTACATTTATTGTTCAACTAGCTGACCCGCGCAGCTCCGCCCGCGCTTTTATTACGTTTTGCTCGTCTCTCTTTCCCTCCCACTTCGGTCCTCGTCACACTCCCCCTCTTCTCTGAACCCTCTCCCTCTCTCTTCTCCCAACTTGCTCCACCTAACTCCCCCGATCCCTCACCCCATCACCCCCTCCTCAAATCCTCTCTCAGTCTCTCTCCTCTCTTGCTCTCCTCCTCCTCTCATGTCCTCTCGTTCTATATATCCTCGTCAATCATGTTATCAGCGGCATAAAATATACTTTATGACCTATTCTCAGACCTACCCGATATGCACACAAAATTTCATACATATCGATCGGTTCACCCGTCTAGTTAATGAACTTGTCTTATGTTGCTTAACCTTAACCTATCGACATGAAATATACTTTACGACCTATTCTCAGACCTACCCGATATGCACACAAAATTTCATACAAATCGGTTCACCCATCTATTTAATGACCTTGCCTTATGTTGCTTAACCTTAACTTACCGAGATAAAAGTATCTGTAAGTATCCTATGACAGTTTCCTGGTTCTAAGCTACCTCCCCACCAATTTTCAGCCAAATCGGTTCAGCCGTTCTTGAGTTATAAATAACTAACACGACTTTTTTTATAATTATGTAATAATATTAAAGTTCTTTAGTGATTGTATGTTCAATTTCACCGATAGATGGCGCTGTTCATAATGTAAATCACGCGAACATCGTAAATTACTATTACTGTCTAATCATATTCGATAATGAAAGTTCAAAGTTTTTCGCATCTTTTATTGTTGCGACGGTAATACAATACCTATACACTACCTGGACTTTGGGAGTTTCATTAAAATTTCATGAACAGAAATAATAAAATTATGCTTCAGCAGTTTTTTAAATCTTCAAAAAGCCAAAACGGGAAAAACTTACTTCTGCCCAACTGCTCATTTTTGTTTGGTAACAAAAAAGTAATACAATGTAACAAACATGAACCACATCTACTTATACTTATAATAAAACTGTAACAGGTCCAATTCTGTACATTGAAGATATTTTGAAAATTATATTTGGAGGGCATTCTATAACCGATTCTGAGGCCAAAAATGTATTTTTTTAAATTTTGTCTGTCTGTATCACGGCTGAGCATCACGCCGAAACTACTGAATGGATTCAAATGAAACTTGGCATGATTTGAGATCTTACTACGAGGTAGGACATAGGATACTTTTGATTCCGTAATCTAGCACGGTTCTTTTGGGAGAGGGGATTAAAGTCAAAATGGGTACTTGGTTATACGCTTGGTCCAATTTTATCAATTTTTCTTTATAATATAATAAATATTAGTAAGGGAACACTCATAGAGAGTCGTTATCAAGGTTTTGTAAACGATCGGGTTAAGCAACGTTAGGTAAGGTCATTAAATAGATGGGTGACCGTTTAACGCCATTTGAACTAAACGGGTCCGTGCTTCGGAGAGCAAGTAAAAAGTGGGTCCCAGTTTTTAACCGACTATAAAAAAGGAGGTTATGTATTCGATGCGAATGTCTGTTATTAAAAGTTTAGTTAACGTAAACATAGCGCAGGCGGAGCTGCGTGGGTCAGCTAGTGTCTAATATATCTATAAAATTTATTAACTTGGTATCATCCATCAAAATATCCGTTTTTTATAAATTAAATGGAAAGTAGATATATTGATCTAATTAACGACACCTCTTTAAAGCATAAAATAACAACAAAAAAACTGTCGTTAAGATGACAACACTCAAAATTTTAAAAACCCAGCTTACCTATTTTTAGGTAGTCAGTATATAAAATTATATTTATTACAATGGAACTATCTACTAACGTAGTGCTTCTAGGTACTACTTACGTCTATAAAAAAATATTAGGTAGGCAATAAGTTTAATCCCAAACCGCTGCTTGTCCTACACTGTTTACTGTGTTTTTTTCCTTTCTTTCAAAGTGTGAACGTATTGCTCCAATAAATCTTTAGTTGGAGAATTAGTAATTGTTTTAGAAAAGTCTTGCAAATACTGCTTGCGATTTCTGTTAATATCAGTTAAATATTCCTCTCTTAAAGCACGTTTGGCGAGAATCCGCGTTTCTGAAGGTACTTTGTTGGCCATATGTATAAACGTTTTACATTTGTCGATGGCATCCGTTTTGTCCGCTGCCACATCGTCGACGAGACCAATCTGAAATATTTTTATTTTACTACTTATTATAATGCCGATCACTTAGTTAGTTCTGAGAAATAGTGGACAATCCTGCATACACTTTTTTATTGTATGCAAACTGGTGTCAGTTTTTCGAACTGCCCATAAAGGTACGCGTCCATTGGCCGGCGCCGGACGCGCCGCACGCACGGCACGCAACGGATTTTAGTTTGCTTTCTATGATTTTACATAGCGCTGCGTCCATTATCCGCGCCGGCATTTTCCGATGCGGGCCGTCAAAATCATAGAAAGCAAACTAAAATCCGTTGCGTGCCGTGCGCGCGGTGCGTCCGGCGCCGCCGGCCAATGGACGTGTACCTTATAGGTCAAGACCTATGGTAGCCCGCCCACGGTCAATATTCTACAACTCGCCCGACTTAACTGTGCACCTGCTGGAATGCTACGTCACAGCCAGTGGCGTAGCTTGCCTTAGATGGGCCCCGTATCAAAATTTGTTGCCCAAATTATGATACGTCTTAAGAAATTATGTGAGAACATGGATTTTACTAATTATTGCTTACACGTGTTCGGGGCCCCTGTAGTCCGGGGGCCCCGTATCATTGATACGGCTGATATGGCGGTAGCTACGCCCTTGGTCACAGCGCCAGACATAATACATAATAGTACTACGCCAGGTGCACAGTTAAGTCGCACGGGATGTAGAATATTGACAACATTATTGACCATGTGCGGTTAGCCTATAGGGTTATCTAGACAACAGTGCCGTGTCGTTAAGCATTGGCTTAACGACTGTTGATGACTATGGTAATTATCAAATAACTGTCAAATGATTCATTCGGTATTGCCTAACTTGAGTGACCAATACATTCCAATACTAAAACAATTCAGTGGACATCAAAGTACGGTGGACAACTGAAGCTTGATAGTCACTTGGGTGGCTAAAGATACGCAATAGCCCTGCAGGACCGACTTTACCTGCCGTCCAAAACAAGGAGAAAGCACAGTTGGCATTAAACCATCACCAATATTACACAGATACGCGTCGAATACAAAACCTCCTTTTTTGAAGTCAATTAAAACGGCTTTAAATTTCGCCTCAACTATGGCCTCGTAGAAGAGCAGCGAAACCTTCTTTACCTTCAAAGCTTCATCCGCACGAAACATAGTCGCGGTAACCGCCACATATTCCGTCCATCTGACTCCAACGATACGTTTTATAAGATTAGTCGTCCACTTAGGAGGGAGAATGCCTACAGCGGTGTCATTAAATCCCATTCTACCTCTGCCAGCAACCATCACCCTGTACTCGCATAACAAAGATACAATGCACGAGCCGGCTGGCGCATGCCCCTAAAATGAAAGGTTTCGTTAGAATAATCGTTTTTCTTTAAAAGATCAAAATCGCGAGCCAAATGTATTTGGCTGGCCACTGGTCAGCCATCACTCCTATTTTCATACATTTATTGCTACTAGTTTGATCTTGCAAAGAATAACAGGGTATCAGTATGTCCTAATCAGCCCTACCAGCCAAAGACAATCGGTAGGGTTGAATATGACATATTGACCCGTACCAATTTGGCTGGCCAACGGTAAGCCATCACTGCTGTATTCAACATTTATTGCTATGATTTTGTAGGTATATAGGCATGATGTGGTATTATTTCGACACTCGAAGCCCATTCATTCTTAGATAGTGAGTAGAGTGACTAAATTAATCATAAACTGCTCTGACAGTCGAAATAAATAGATTTTAAAAAGTGACTTAATTAGAATTAAAGTTAATTGGGGTTTGTGAGTGCGGCATTTAGATCAATAAACCAACAATGGTGATCGTTTTCTTCTTTTGGTACTTAATGCTTTAATGATACTTACGTTAATAGCAGCTGTTGTAATGGCATCAGCACCGAACATTTTTTCGATCACATCAAAATATGCATAAAAAAAAAGCTCTAATCGCTTTAAGTCCGGCTTATAAAGCTCCATTAAATCAATGCCAGCTGAAAACACAGTTGGGAAGGCCTGAAAAAGAAGACAGGCACACGTGATTGTCGCTTTTTTACTTGAAGGTAACATGAAACGTCAGCCCCGGATCTACGATTTTTTCGAACCGGGGTAAAAACTTGATAGTAAGAGGGGCGCCCTCTCCAGCGTTTGAGATAAATTACTAAAAAAAAACTCTCAAATCGGCATCTCGAGTCCACAAGTTCACTTGTGATGTGGGCCTTTGTAGCGCCTTTTTCTTACAAGTCTACGGTGAGCCAACCAGGCTTCCGTATGCTAGGCGCTTTGTGGAGCAAGTTCTTTTCATCATTATCATTAGCAGCCGATAGACGTCCACTTCTGAACAAAGGCCTCCCCCTTAGAAGGGAAGGGTTGCCATAATCCCCACGCTTGGCAGGCGGCATCGCGGGGGGATCGCAGTATAGGTGGAAGATAAATCCAAAAGAAAGACGCTGCTGCCCGTCTTCCTGTTCCCGCTTAATCGCCTCTTACGACACCCAACGAGAGGTAATGGGGGGATGCTATTCTAACCCGGCACCCCACGGGTAGTTCCAAGTTCTTTTAGTTTTAATGATTTTGATTCCAAGTTCTTTTAGTTTTAATGATTTTGATTCCAAGTTCTTTTAGTTTTAATGATTTTGGCGCCCCCTGTAACTGCCGCCGGCTGCCCCGGTTTGCCCCCCCATAGATCCAGGGCTGTGAAACGTTGCCTTGAGGGTGGGTATAAAAATACATACATAATGAACACATATCACGCAAAATATCATATAAAGATCAACAACGGACGGAAGCTAGAAGGAGGAGAATAAAGGAAGACTATACCATTAGGTAAGTACGGTGGTGAAAGCAGCGGCGAAAGACCTCGACTGAGGTAGTGGTTTGCAGGATTCACGATCCTCAGCCAATGGGGGACTAAGGAGGATGAGAATATAAACCAATGTAAAGCATTGACAGTCAGTCCAAACACGAGCAAAGCATTTGATGGAATCTAAACCGGATCTTCTTTGAAGATGTATCTTAAGAATGAATAACGCCAGATAAAATCCATAAGAAACGCAGGGAAGTGCGTGTTAGCTTCAATGTTAGTAGAAATCATAAAAAATAATTCTATCAACTCCTCTTAGTACTATCGTATGAACGAATTTGATCTTGGAACTAGGTTAAATTTAAATTACGAAACTAGGCGTGTGCAAAATTGTCGATCATGCCATCCAAGGAGATAGGCTGCACACAAATAGATGCTGATAATGATGATGCTGCCTTGGATCTGGATCAACTACACGATCTTTCGGGCTAGCAGCTAAAAATTTAACGCTTCACGAAAGTTCCCGTCGTCGGTCAACGCTCTAACGCGTACCAGTGCGTACATACACAGGTCCTTCAGCTAGAAGCACAGCGAGGCACTGGCACCTGGTCTGACTTACCTTTTTTGTGTCGAGAAAACCTTTAAACGGTACCCAGTTTACTAAGGGGCGAAGGTCCCGCCAGCGTACCGCAAGAATAACCCGATACTTGAAGATGGTTATAAGGGTGGGGATTTCACTATTCTTAAAAACGTACGTAATGCAAATTATTTACGTTACGTAAACAACACACATAAAAATTATCTTTAAGATACGCTGAATATAATATGTACCTACTTACTTACTTGCAATAACACCAAGGTGCTGAGGATCTTCAAGGATAGATCTAAAACTAATACGGTACGGGAACTGGGCGTAATTTTCTCAGAAGATCTTGTTTCGAAACCATTACACAGTATTCCAGGCTGAGTGCGTGCGAGATCTTATGGGGACTTCAACGAACAAGCATAAATCGGGAAGCGAAGGATTACCTTCACCACATATCACCAGGGGGGTAAAAAGTTGCTAAAAATCACGTGATTAATGGACGATCCCTTACTGTGTCTGTACGTATACTCTCCGATAGCAGGGCTGTTAAATATATATGTATTACCAAAAAATTTAATCAGGACCGAAAATTTCAACAATTTAATCATTAAAGGCTCAATTCACACCGAGATGGCAGCGGCGCGGCGAGCGCTTTCAGTGTGAAATAAGTTTAAACTTTATCTACTTACTTGAAAGACCAGTATCGCTTGCTCAAAAAGGACCTCGGCGGCGCCTCGAGCGGCAGCGTGGCTACTCGCGTTTTCTCCGCGCGGTGTCGGGAGCGGAGTTTCCTTGTAGAATGTACGAACTAGAGATAAAGCGCAAGGCGGCGCGCCGCCGAGTGCGGCGACGTGAGCCTGCTCTACAGGCCGCGTCACGCATTGCTGCCCGCTGCCATGTTGGTGTGAATAAAGCCTAATGGATTAAGGCATACAGTGGCTACTAGTACTAGTAGCTCGCTAGAAGAGGATCAACCATGGACGCTTCCTGAATCTATAGTATTGGTACTATATCTCAGACACCTACGCACCCTGCTAAAGGCACTAGGGACAAACATAATAATTGAACCACGGTGAGTGATGAATGATGAATATCTAGTCATAGAGTACCGCATCACCTCTACCCAGTTATTTAAGGTTATTTTGCTATCAAGTAAATAAAAATATAACGAATTAATAAAATTTATTATTTAATTACATTTCACGTACAAATTGTGTATAGGTATACTTATTTACATAAGCCATTAATATAATTGGAAGGCACAAATTTAACTATATTGTGAAAAAATCAATTAGCGGCTTTCTTCTTTAGGCTTTGTATGTACATTTCCAAAGACTGTTGGACTTTAGGGTTCTTTAGGAAGGCCAGGAACACCTGTGTGTCTTGCTCTCGGTTCTTTTGCATCCAGGCAAGAGGTGCTGCCCTTATATTTTGTTTGGTGATAGCTCTCGCCAGAGGCGGGATCCTGTCGAATTTCTTAATGAATTGTTTACATTTGTTGATGGCATCCGTTTTGTCAGTGGCCGCCGTGTCTATTAGGCCCACCTGTGCACAAAAATAATATATACAGGCTGTGCAAGAAATAGGATCATTCCGATGCTGCGTTTGTATTTTTTTTCGGGACTTTACCATTACTGTAATATAACTACTTTTCCGGGATACAATAATAATAAATGTCATCATCACCAGCCGGAAGACGTCCACTGCTGGACAAAGGCCTCCCCCTTAGACCGCCACAATGGACAACAATTTGCTATTTGCATCCACCGGTTGCCTGCGACCCGAACAATGTCGTCGGTCCACCTAGTGGGAGGCCTGCCTACGCTGCGTCTTCCGGTTCGTGGTCGCCACTCGAGAACCTTTCTTCCCCAACGGTTATCGGTTCTTCGAGCGATGTGGCCTGCCCACTGCCACTTCAACTTGCATATTCTACGAGCTATGTCGGTGACCCTGGTTCTTCGGCGAATCTCCTCACTCCGGATTCTGTCGCGCAAAGAAACTCCGAGCATAGCTCTCTCCATAGCTCGTTGTGTGACTCTGAGCTTCTCCAAAAGGCCAGCTGGTAATAAATGTCAGTATGACCAAAAAAACCCTGTTAATTATTACACCTACAGGTCATCGATTTCGTGTATGCGTTAACACCATGTATAATTTATCATGTCGACTGAGAAAGGTCAGTCGGTTTGGCCCAATGATACTATAAGTAATAGATACGTTACCTACTAAGCCGAAAAAAAGACGTCCGTTTATTTCCGCTTATGTCCCCAAAGAATCGATTATCTATTTAACTCCTTAACGGTGACCGGAGGTGTCGAGCTCGGTTAAGATAATGGACTGTTAAGGGCAGTGGTGGTCCGAGAGGGGGGGACGTAGGGGTCATGACCCCCCCCCCCCAAAATCCATATTCTTACACGCCAAAATTGGGTAACAATTAACCCTAACCTTGTCTAGGTACAAGACCAACGGGACCGTCAAATGTGACCCCCCCCCCCCAAATCGTTGGCTGCGACCGCGTCTGGTTAAGGGTCCATAACCGGGGTTATGGTGGTGGTGGAAAATAGATAATCGATTCTTTGCTGAAATAAACGAACGTTTTTTTGTCGGCGCACTTGGGCCTAAGCAATCGACGATTATAAGTGGCACAGAAATAATTTATACTAACGAATGATATGTGATGTATTTATTTCTAGACTAGCTGACCCACGCAGCTCCGCCTGCGCTATTTTTACGTTAACTAAACTTTTAATAACAGACATTCGCATCGAATACATAACCTCCTTTTTTATAGTCGGTTAAAAACTGGGACCCACTTTTTACTTGCTCTCCGAAGCACAGACCCGTTTAGTTCAAATGGCGTTAAACGGTCACCCATCTATTTAATGACCTTACCTAACGTTGCTTAACCCGATCGATTACAAAACCTTGATAACAACTCTCTATGAGAGTTCCCTTACTAATATTTATTATATTATAAAGAAAAATTGATAAAATCGGACCAAGCGTATAACCAAGTACCCATTTTGACTTTAATCCTCTCTCCCAAAAGAACCCTGCTAGATTACGGAATAAAAAGTATCCTATGTCCTACCTCGTAGTAAGATCTCAAATCATGCCAAGTTTCATTTGATCCATTCAGTAGTTTCGGCGTGATGCGCAGCCGTGATACAGACAGACAGACAGACAGACAAAAATTAAAATAATTACATTTTCGGCCTCAGTATCGGTTATAGAATGCCCTCCAAATATAATTTTCAAAATATCTTCAATGTACAGAATTGGACCTGTTACAGTTTTATTATAAGTATATAGATTTGATTGAGTATTTGGATACTTAGTATTTTCGATTGTTTCGATTATTCAATAATATTCAAACAAAGTGACACTGTCGATGCTTGCGTGTGTGGTGTGGTATGCAACTGATTCAAGTTGTGTTAATTACCTCACCTTTTGCCACCGTCGCTGGCTGTCAGATCCTACCTCTTTTTACTAATAATATCATTGGTTTCGTCCCCCGTGGGTGTCCGGATAAGAATAGCATGTGAAACCTGGGGCCCTGGATATGCGAGAAACCTCTGTTATTGATAAATTACAATGAGGTCTCGACCGTGTTACTGGGAATTTTCAAACTCTATAATTAGGACTTTTAAGCTCATAGTCCGTATAAGTGGGACTAATAATTGCTTTGTTTGTTAGTACTATCTAAGAGTATGTGCGATAAACAATTAAATAAAATGCATTAATTTTCCACCTCTATATGTGTCGGTGAATGAAGTCGGTTAAAAATGCTACATTTCGGCATCTCATAGTGGGATCCTCTATAAATAAGACAACTATGTTAACCTGTCTATTTGGGAATCTGGGTAAATGAAAAGCCTCTATAAGTGATAAAAGACATATAGGTCCCTTCAGATACGACTAATCCAGGTTTCACTGAACTAAAAAAAAAAAAAAAAATTTATGAAAATAAATTTAAAGTTGGGAGTGTCTTGTGTTTTGGGTTATGTTATTATATTTATTCAATAAAGTACATACCTTCAAAGCTTCATCAACAGAGAACATTCGAGCAGTTGTTAGCGCATACTCCGCCTCCCTCTTCGAGATGGTATTGGTCATTGTGTCCATGAACCAGTGTGGCGCAACGATGCCTAGAGCCGTCTCGTTCAGCCCTATTGTGTACTTGCCACCCACCATAGCTCGATACTCACAAGACATTGAGAGCAAGCAACCACCGGCTGGAGCGTGACCCTATAACAAACTTTTTTTTTGAGAATAGGTAGGTATACAAGTTTAATTTAATTATAGTAGTAATAGCTTTTTTTACATCATGCTAAACAATAATTACGAGTATTTTGGCACTTTTATATAATATTTTTTTTCTATCTAATATCAACAAAGTAAAAGTTCTTTTTTTTTTGCATAAAATAACAATACATATATGCTGTTGCAATAACTAGACGATTGCACTGTTGTTTAACTCTCTTTTGCAACCGCGTAGAAATACGACGAAATCGACTAATTTCAAAATGATTAAGGTATTAATAAACCGGTGAAGTGCGAGTCGGACCCGCACATAAAGGGTTCTGTACCCATGTTTTATTTCATAAATATTTTTTAGATAGTACCAATAAAATTAGTATTTGTCGTTATAGTAGCACTAGAAATAGAAACTATGTGAAAATTTCAACTCCACCTATTAAGTACCTATCCTTCTTAGTTGTTGTACATTTCACTTGCTCTCACACTTTAATCTTCTTTTCCTCTACCACTCTGGGGTTTGCTGGTAGAAAACTCAATTATGAGTTAAGCTCGCCTTTGTACTTTTTTGCATGTATCGTATTTTATCTGTGTTTTGTGTGTATGTGTACAATAAAGAATTAAGTACGGTTCATGAGATACATACAGTCCGCTGACAGACAGACGGACGGACGGACAGCAAAGGCTTGGTAATAGGGTCCCGTTGTTGGCACCCTTCGGGTATGGAACCCTAAACATGATGCATTACCGAAAATGGTAGAACAAATGATGATCAATATGATGATAATAATAATATCCTGGGACAATCAACACACGATCCTCTAATCTCAAACTAGTCAGAGCCTGTACTATGGTAAGCAGACACTAAATCTTAATTATTTATTGTATATAATTACAACGGTGCCGGAAAAAATAAAACTATGTAGGTACTCAATTTTTTTGACAGCAAACCTCTAAGTTGATGAGAAATAATGATAAATTGAGGGAAGAAGCAAGTGTACCTACAAGGGGATATAAAATACTATTAACAAAAATAAATAAATATATAAACTTTAAACAAGAGAGAAAATGTTCTATAATTGTACCCTTGAAAACATCCAGAAGTGCGTGAGGTAGAGCATTCCAAAGTCACACTGCACGAAAAGTGAACGAGCCGTCGTCGTAACGGCTAGAAATATTTTAAGGACTGAAAAAAAGAGAGAAAGCTAATCCACAGGGTTTGCACCGAGGGATAAAACGTATGGGATATGTAAAACATTCTCGAAGATAAGGGCCCCGCACATAACTGCGAATTCGCGTCAAATGAATTTTTAACCGACTTCAAAAAAGGAGGAGGTTCTCAATTCGTCTGTATATTTTTTTTTTTCTATGTATGTTCGCGCATAACTCTGGCAATTATGAACCGATTTGAAAAAATCTTTCTTCCATCCATTCTTTAATCCGTTAATTGGGTCCCAAAAACAAAATATTGCTTAGTAATAAGTAGTTCCTGAAAAAATAAGAATGGTGACTGCGTACTGAGAGCTGCAAGAAAGCCTATATAGACGACGTTTTAGTCGCTCGGACTCGCTCGGTCGGACAAAAACAGTCACAACTCTGGCAAATATTTACCAATTTCAATGATTCTTTTTTTATTCGAAAGAAGAAACCACTGTATTGAATCTGTATGAATTGTATTACAACCGGATAAGAACTTCCTGGAGGACCATGAACGATGTGGAGGAATTTATCTGGTAAAAACCATAAAACTGATGTTCTCCATTACATTGCTCTGACAAATATGAACCGATTTCGATGATTCTTTTTTTATTCGAGAGAGTAAACTACTATGATGTTTCCATGCAAATTTCATTACGACCGGATATTTTTTTCTGAAGAAACATGAATTATGTAAAACTATGTAGACGATAATGTGATCATAACCTACCTAGATAATTTTACGGTTTTCGATGGTTCAATCTTTATATATGAAAATATCACTAAAAAGTTTAAAATAAAATCTTTTTAAAAAAATATTGAACCGACTTCAATATCACTGAAAAGTATAAAATAATTTAAATATTATTGAAGTTGGTGCCAAATATACACAGCAGGTACGCTAACACCAACTTCAATAATATTTAAATTATTTTATACTTTTCAGTGATATTGAAGTCGGTTCAATTTTTTTTTAAAAAGATTTTATCGATACAAAAATTCATTTGTTTCTCGCAGATATTTGCGATGCGATGCGAATTCGCAGTTATGTGTGGGAGCCCTAAGATGGGGAGTTTGGATTATAAGAAGTGAAAGAACATGAGAATTACGTTGCTGCCTCAACCGGTAGGTTTTCCGAGACATGGACAATTTTGAAGGCAGAAAATGAACCGAATGCACAGATTGTGCATACGTTCGAGTTTTGTAAGTTTTTTTTTGTACATCCATTCTTATACAGAGTGCTAGAAACCCTGTCCGATCACTGAGGGTTGTACGTAACTCATTTTTTGAATATCTCTATTTTTTTTTTATATATAAAAAACATAAAAATGTTTTATTTTCAGGCGCTAAGCCCATATTTTGTTAGTAGTACGATTTCTTATATGACTATGTTAGTAGATACATGTAAACATATAAATAACGCACACAAAGTCACACATACTACGTTGAAGGTTTTTTTTTTTAAATTTGTATTGAAGGATCGGATTCCTATTGCTAGTAGGTACATACAAATTAGGAAAAATAAAAACCGACTTCAAAGTAAATTATCTAAAAAGCATAAAATAACGAAAATATATTGAAGTCGGTGCTAGCACATCATGTTAACTAACACTAGCACCAGCTGACACCGACTTCAATATATTTTCGTTATTTTATGCTTTTTAGATAATTTACTTTGAAGTCGGTTTTTATTTTTTTTAAAATAGTTTATTTAAAACTTTTTAGTGACTTATTTTACCAAAATAGGTATCAGCACTATCACGCAACTCGAACGTCTACGTTACAGTAACTTACTGAAAACATAAAAAGTTTATATCTCTTAAACTACTGGACCGATTTTGAAGAAACTTGTACTCTACCCTAAGTTGAAAAATACTCTAACTATTGCAAAAAGAATTTTTACAATCGGACTTGTAGTTTCTGAGAAATCCGTGGACAAACCTACATACATACATACATACATACCTACATACATACACTACCGTCCAAAAGTTTGGAAGCACATATGTTTTCATACAAAATAAAACTTCGCCCACAATCTTCGGTAAAAATTAGTAATGAAATTAAGTTTTACGACCTTTTACGACTGTTTACACGAAACAAAAGAATTCTCCAACAATATTCATCAAGTTTTAACAAATTCCCCGATTTTGACTAAACACGTGTTTTATGACTTCAGCCGTTGGGTGCTTTCTTTTAGGCAATGGTGTTGTTTTATTGTACATTTTTGGTAGTTTTTAACTTTTTGGGACCTGATTTAGTCGCACTTGAGCATTGGCACGCAAGGGTTGTGATATTAACATTATCTGTATTCAAAAGATTTCGACTACTCCTTTGACCGTACTTTTTCTTCTGAAAATGGCAAAACGAAAGCAAATTACACTGGAACAACGAAGCGCTATTTGTACTCTACGCGAGGAAGGATACAGTGAACGTCAAATCGCAAAAAGACTCGAAATTTCTTATAAAGGTGTCCACTACACGCTTGCAAGAAACCAAGAAACCGGGAAAAATGAAGATAGAAAAAGATCTGGTAGACCCAAATCCACAACAAATCAAGAGGATAACTTCATCAGGGTTCTCTCTAAACGGAATCGACGCTTAACTGCACCACAAATCACAGCAGCTGTAAATGAAACGCGAACAACACCCATTTCAATAACAACTGTTAAAATACGTCTACTGTCTGCGGGACTAAGAGGATGTGTTGCTGCTAAAAAACCCAAGCTCACGATTCGACATAAAAAAATAAGACTAAATGGGCTAAGGCGCATAAAAACTGGACGATACATCAATGGGAAAATGTCCTTTGGAGTGACGAATCAAAGTTTCAAATTTTCGGGTCCAATAGACGTTTTTGTACGCCGATCAAAAGAAGAGAGGGCTTCAGAAGCATGTACAGTGCCTACTATCAAACATGGTGGTGGTAACGTCATGGTTTGGGGGTGTTTTGGCAACAATAAACCCGGAAATCTTGTGAAGATAACCGGAAAACTAAACAAGGAAGGCTACCTGAAAATTCTTAAAGATTCCGCCATACCCAGTGGACTGAATCTCATTGGTTCCGGATTTACTTTTCAACAGGATAATGATCCTAAGCATTCGTCGAAAATTTGTCAGAACTTTTTAAGCAAGAAAAAAGATGAAAAGATTTTAAAAATCATGCAATGGCCATCTCAGTCTCCTGACCTTTCTCCCATTGAACTTGTTTGGGATGAACTCGACAGAAGGGTGAAAAATCGATCTCCAACAAGCTCAGCACATTTGTGGCAACTATTGGAGAGCGAATGGAACAAGTTAAATGAAGATTACTTTAAGAAATTAATTAATAGAATGCCTAGAATATGCCAGAAGATAATAAAAGAAAAAGGTGGACACTTTGATGAAGCTAAAATTTAATTTAATTTTCATATTGTATTTTTAATTCTTACTTTTTTCAATTACTTTTTGTTTAATTTTTAATTTAAGATCAATATAAAAAAATACTGGCGGCTTTGTTGTCTTTTATTTAATTTTACCTTGCTGCTTCCAAACTTTTGGACGGTAGTGTACATACATACATACATACACTCATAAAATTTGGTAAATTTGTTTAGAAGCCCACATACTCTAACATATATTAATATTATGCATTTTTATCAATATTACATACATACGCGTCGAATAGAGAACCTTCTTTTTGAAGCCGGTTAAAAAATAACACTCATTCGCAAGATGGGAATTGAACCCTCGACCTATCGGGTAGTTGACTGGGTGTCTAGCCACTAGACCAACGGGTCCTCATGATAATGTAATGAAGCTGTCCTGAGGTTATTAGTATTATTTTAATTAACACTGTATTTCTTTGGCAAGTTCTGTACCTACACTAAACGCTGTGATGGTTTTTTTTTAAACATATTATTATTATAGGTATAGAGTCTTTATGACAGCTGTTAGCCACCGTTTCTTTTAATAACATCATTATGAATGGTTTACAACCAACAATATTATAAATATGTATATACGAGGGACGCCTTTTAAGTTTTGTCGTTTGAAGAAAAACACACAACTAGAACCTTATAGTACTTTTTATTGTTTTCAAAGTTAATTTCTTCAATTCACCAAGTAGCTTAATACACTTTTCCATTCGCTCAAACCAGTTAATATAACATTTATTCCACTCTATAGTGGGGGTGTTAAAAATGGTTGACTTGAAAGCGTCGACTGCTTCTTCACCGGACTGGAACCTTTGACCACTAAGACTTTTCTTAATTTTAGGAAATGTAAAGAAATCGTTAGGGCTTAGGTCAGGATTGTATGGAGGATGGTCAAGAATTTCTACTTTTTCCTGCTTCAAATACTAAATCGTTTGACGAGCGCTGTGTGAGCTTGCGTTGTCGTGGTGCAGGATGATGCGTCGCTTTGAGTTAGATTTTCGAAGTTCGGCGATGACTTGTGGTAAACAAACTGTGGTATACCACTCTGCGTTAACGTTCTACGATCTTCAAGTGCAATAGTCGCAACATGGCCGGTTTTTCCAACGAACGTGGCCACCATCTTCTTTGAAGTGCTTCGAGAATGAACAACTTTAGTCGGCTTTGGCTCGTCTTGAAAGACCCAGATTGTAGATTGTTGTTTGGAATCAGGATCGTAGGCATAGATCCAAGATTCGTCACCACTGATGATGTCGTAGACGTGATTTGACTCTCCTCAGTTGAACCTTTGCAGAGTTTTCTTACACCATCTGACGCGGGCCGCCTTGTGATCGTCGGAAAGCAGATGCGGTATCCAACGGCAAACTAGCTTTCTCACACCAAGCGCTTCATGCAAGATCTACTGAATGGTTGTCCCTGAGATGCCTTAAGGTATCCATTGACCGGCGCCGGATGCACCGCACGCACGGCACGCAACGGATTTTAGTTTGCTTTCTATGATTTTGACGGCCCGCATCGGAAAATGCCGGCGCGGATAATGGACGCAGCGCTATGTAAAATCATACAAAGCAAACTAAAATCCGTTGCGTGCCGTGCGTGCGGTGCGTCCGGCGCCGGCCAATGGACGCGTACCTTAATAGAGCCTCTATCTCTCGATACGTCACATGACGATCTTCGAGAATTAGTTGTCTCACAGCAATGATGTTATCTTCAGTGAAGGCGGATTTTGGGCGTCCTTCGCGAGATTTGTCACTAACACTAGTATGTCCACGCTGGAATTCTAAATACCAGCGTTCGACAGTCCGCAGACATGGGATTTCATCACTGAACACAGATGTTAGCTCTTCAAAACACTGAAGCTGTGTCAGGCCTCTTCTAAAGTTGTAGAAAATTATTGCACGAAGATTTTCCTTAGAAAGATTAATTTTCGTACGTAACCTGACAAATTCCAATCGACGCTGTGACTAAACAATAGCATTAATCCTAATATAATTATACACAATACAATACAATTATACTTTCAACTGTATTGAGATTCAAAATGTAAACACATTCGAATATAGAACAGTTCCAAATTCAAAATTGCCGGGAAATATGGAAACGACAGGACTTAAAAGGCAGAGTCTCAGGCAGACCTCATACATACCTAATAATATATTGTGTATAATTATTGTTACAGCTCTGGACTAGCGTCGAAATATCGAGACGTCTTTTGTTTTATAAAATTACCACGTTTTTAGTTTTAAGACAATAGCCTATTATTTCATGTTTACTATCAGTTCCGTGAACGCCGGTATTGTTTCTTTACTCTTTATTGTTTAATTGTTAATTTTATTAGGGTATTTACACTTTAAGCCTATTGTTGAAATATTGTTATTGGTTCCACGAACGCTATTATCACTCCAAGTTTTAGAACTTTGTTTACAACTTGCGAACCTCCCAGAAAGGCATAGTCCCATATAAAATACGCCGCCGAGCCGACCAAGAGTTAGTGTGTTCTACGCTGCGATCCCGGAAGAATCTCAACGCGATACAGTGTGCGATACGCTGCGATACCGAGTGATATATCTGCGATTCAGTGAAGTGTTAAGGTGAACGACTAAAGCTTGTGATAACGGACTCCGAGTGATATACCTGCGATCTGGACTGTAATATTGCTGTACTCTTTAGTGTGTGTGGAAATAAATCATCTTCACAAAGCAAACGGCATTTTCAAGAACCCTGCGACGTAACAATTGGTGTCAGAAGCGGGATGCCTTTGTTGCCGCGTGAAGAAGACGACCGTACACCACGCACGAGGCGGCAAGTCGAGATGGACCGCACACGTCGGCAAGCTGAGGAGGAGCGGACGGAAGCATCGACATCGACGAGTATGCCTGCTACGCCTTCGATGGATTTGTCCGCCCTATTGGAAGTTATGCGACGAGAGTTCCAAGCTAGCCAAGAGGCAAGTCGACGAGAGTTGCGGGAAGCTATGCAGGCCAACCAGGAAGCCAATCGACGTGAGTTTCAAGCTAGCCAGGAAGCAAGTCGACAAGAGTTGCGGGAAGCTCTGCAGGCCAACCAGGAAGCTAGTCGACAAGAATTGCAAGCCCTCAAGATCAACCAGGAAGTTCTCCAAGAGACTCTTCAAGCCAACCAAGAGGCCCTGATTGGCAAATTCGAAGAATTTGGACACAGAGTAAGTGTCTTAGAAAAAGACATCAAGAAAGTCAGTGCACAAGCGACGGAGCTACAGGAGAGAGTGGACGCGCACTACATGAGTCTACAGTCTATCAAGAAGGACGTTATAAAGCTGCAGGCTCGAGAACCAGCCGTAGTGAGCTCGTCGTCAAGACTTGATTTGCCTCATTTCGATGAAGCTTCTTCGTGGACTGCGTTCAGGCATCAGTTTGAAACATTGATGGAGGCAAACGCCTGGAGTGACAAGTATGCACTGACTGCATTGACTCTCGCCCTCCGAGGAGATGCACTGGTTGTATTAGAGAATCTGCCAGTCGAAGGAAGAACTGTCGAGAATCTGATCGAAGCCCTTGAAACCCGGTACGGTGAGAAACACCTGGAGCATGTGTGCCGGGCGCAGCTGCGAGAAAGAACTCAGAAGCCTGGCGAGAACCTCCAGCAATGGGCTAGTGAGATTGAACGTCTAGTACGCCGTGCATACTGATCAACACCGGAGACGATACCAGTGACGCTGTTGCAAGCCTTCGTGGATGGAATACGAGATCCCGAAGTCAGAGCCACTGTGCGGCTGGCACATCATACTTCTTTGAAGGCTGCGCTTGCACACGCACTGGAAGTGGAAGCTGTAAGGCAAGAGGCAAGGGCACAGAAGATGAGGGAAGCGACGGCAGTTAATCGACCGATTATCTCGAGAAGCCCACAATTTGGACCAATGTGCTACAGCTGCCTAGCTGCGGTGAAAGAGGGCACATAAGGCTCGATTGTCTTGAACAAAAGGAGAAAAGTACATCAAAGCCATCGGTTCACGAAGACACCCCAACAATTACGATCACTCAGGTGTGCAACGGAAATAGCCTGATCATCGAGGGAACTATGGACAACAAGCCGTGCAGTTTCACTGTGGATACCGGAGCATCACGTAGTAGTGAGGCCAGAACTAATGAAGAGAACGATCCTGTGGAACAAACAGATGCCAGCACTTCGCCTTCAAACAGCAACTGGCCAGTCAGTCTCCGTCCTCGGCGACACCGACGTGGAGCTTAGTATCGGTGATAAAGTTTTTCGTCAATCGGTGCTAATTGCCAACATCACCGATGATGACTGCATATTGGGGTTAGATTTCCTGAAAGATCACCGTTGTATTCTGGACATTGCAATCTATACTGCTTGAAGGACACAGTATTGGCTCCGAGATCAGAGACCATTGTACGAGTGAAATTCCCTCCGAATGTTAAGCACGGACGCTGTGTTATTGCTGAAGATGATGGTCCTCACCCAAATTGGATAACCGCACGAACATTACTTGTGACCAAAAGGGTAACGCAAATAAGGGTTCTGAACCTCAGTAACGACGAGATCCACCTGAAGAAAAACAGTGTTATTGGAAAGTGTCAAGAAGTCAAGTCTCTTCAACGCCTTAGCGATTCTAACAGTGCAACGCATACCTCCGAAGAACATGTTGAAGACCTTATGGAATCTTGCAAAGGAATATTAACAGCATCGGAGTATTCTCAAGCAAAAGATCTTCTTCTGCGGTATAAGGACATATTTGCATCAGGAAACGACTGTGGAAGGACTGGACTGGTGAAACACAGGATCGACACAGGAGATGCCAGACCAATAAAACAGAGACCTCGTCGTGTACCATGGGCCAAGGAAGCTGAAGTTACAGAACTGGTGAACGAAATGGCCAAGAATAAGATCATCGAGCCGTCGACGAGCCCTTGGTCATCACCAGTAGTCTTAGTGAAGAAGAAAGATGGCAGTACCAGGTTCTGCGTAGACTATCGAATGCTGAATAATGTCACCAAGAAGGACAGTTATCCTCTGCCACGGATAGATGACACACTGGACATGCTCAGTGGCATGAACTGGTTTTCAACGGTGGATTTGAAGAGTGGCTATTGGCAAGTGGAGATAAGCCCTGAAGACAAAGAGAAAACTGCGTTCTGCACGGGAATAGGAAACGGTCTCTGGCAATTTAATGTCATGCCATTTGGACTATGTAATGCTCCAGCGACGTTTGAGCGCCTCATGGAAAGAGTCATGGTTGGTCTGCTTGGAGACGTATGTCTAGTGTACCTCGACGATGTCATCATAATGGGGCGTAACTTTAAGGAGCATTTGAGAAATCTGGAGAAAGTCTTCACCCGGATCAGAGACGCCAATTTGAAGCTAAGCCCGAAGAAATGTGAATTATTTAAGAAGGAAGTTAAATACCTGGGTCATGTGATATCTACGGAAGGCGTACAAACTGACGCTGATAAAGTGAAAGCTGTACGAGAATGGCCAATTCCGAAGAATAAAACAGAAGTGAGAGCTTTTCTCGGCTTATGCACATACTACAGGCGATTTGTCAAGAACTTTGCGGACATAGCCAAGCCGCTGCATCGCCTAACGGAAGAAAAACGTGCCTTCATCTGGGATTCAGACAGTGATGAAGCCTTCAACACACTGAAGCAATGTTTGTGTGAATCGCCCATCTTGGGCTATCCAAGCAGAGAGGGACGATTTGTTGTGGACACTGACGCAAGCAACACGGGAATTGGAGGTGTCCTGTCACAGATACAAGGTGACCGCCAGGTTGTGATAGCTTATTTCAGCAAGGCACTTTCGAAGCCGGAAAGAAATTATTGTGTGACTCGCCGAGAACTGTTGGCTGTTGTGAAGACCTTACAGCACTTCCACAAATCATGCCGCATTAAAATGGCTGCTACAATTTAAGAATCCTGACGGACAAGTGGCACGATGGTTGGAGCAGCTGCAAGAATTCCATTTTGAGATAGAACACCGAAGTGGAAAAGGAGATAATAATGCGGATGCACTATCAAGGCGCCCTTGCCCAGAAGAATGCCAACACTGCAAGAAACAGGAGACGCGTGAAGCTCTGAGAACCATTAAGATCGATGGGACCGATGATGAGTGGACGGATGACAACATGAAGACAGCTCAAGAAGAAGATAAAGATCTACGGCCTATCATAGACTGGTTGAAGATTGGGAACAAGCCACAATGGAGTGACATATCGGCATACAGCCCAATATGTAAGGGTTACTGGGCTCAGTGGAGTAGCCTGACGCTTAATAACGGGCTCTTATGCAGGAAGTGGGAGTCAAAAGATGGCAAAGAAGTCACTCTACAGATTGTTGTTCCGCGAAGCAAGGTTGCACCTCTTCTGAAACACACGCACGATGGAGTATCTGGTGGACACCTTGGAATAAAGAAAACTCTTGTGAAAGTACGGCAAAGGTTCTACTGGTTACGATGTCGGGAGGACGTGGAAGACTGGTGCCGGAAGTGCACTGCGTGTGCATCTGTGAAAGGACCTCAGACAAGAAGCAAAGGAAAACTTAAGCTATACAACGTCGGAGCACCTTGGGAGCGCATAGCTATAGATGTTGCTGGACCATTCCCAGAAACCGACAGTGGGAACAAATACATAATCGTTGTTCAGGACTACTTCAGTAAATGGCCGGAAGTCTTCGCTACGCCGAATCAAGAAGCTAAAACCGTAGCAGAGAAGCTGGTTCAAGAAGTTGTCTGCCGATTCGGAGTACCGCTAGAAATCCACTCTGACCAAGGACGAAATTTCGAATCTGCCTTGTTTCAAGAACTTTGCAAGCTGCTTGGCATGAACAAGACAAGAACGACTCCAGCACATCCCCAGTCAGATGGCATGGTTGAGCGGTTCAATCAAACGTTGGAAAATCACTTGGCGAAGGTAGTCGACGAACACCAAAGGGACTGGGACAGATATGTACCACTTTTCCTTATGTCATACCGCTCAGCCATACACAATAGTACAGGCATGTCACCAGCCAGAGTAAACTTTGGAAGAGAAATGAGGCTTCCAATTGATGCTATTACGGGTACACCTCCTGAGGCTCCGAGACCAGTAGTGGATTACGTGTGTGACCTACAAAACCAACTGGATGACGTGCACACATTGGTACGCGAGAACAGCCTAAGGACCAGCGACAAGATGAAGACTCGCTATGACCGTCGTGCAAACACTAGTGGTTTCGACGAGGGCACATTGGTGTGGCTGCATAATCCACTACGGAAGAAAGGGAAATCTCCGCAGCTACAGGCCCGCTGGGAAGGACCTTACAAGGTGATTACGAGGATAAATGATATCACCTATCGCATCAAACAAGGGACGAGAGGAAAACCAAAGATAGTCCATGTGGACCGGTTGGCTCGATATCACGGCAACAATGATGCTCGGGACGAGCATGTCTAAGAGGGGGACAGTGTTACAGCTCTGGACTAGCGTCGAAATATCGAGACGTCTTTTGTTTTATAAAATTCCCACGTTTTTAGTTTTAAGACAATAGCCTATTATTTCATGTTTACTATCAGTTCCGTGAACGCCGGTTGTTAAGGTGTTTAATACCTAAAACCGCGATAGATGGCGTTACATTGATTTTGTACGTGGTATCAACTTTTGTCGTAGACACTAAGTATAGTAAAATTTATTTATTTATTGTTAACCTTTTCTGAACCATCCAATATAGTTGTTTACTGTATTCGGAGTTTTATTCCTCGCCTTTGAGTAGTTTTTTGGGACTTGTTCATGGTCCTTCATCCGCCGGAAGTCGGCATTGAAGTAGACTTGGATTAAGCCATGCGACACCGATCGGGTGGCGGATTGCTGCTTATGGTGCTTACTGCGTGGAAGCAGATACATTGCAGTGGACGGACACAGCAACAGCAGCAACGACGGCGAAGCAGCGTGTTGGTTGTCAAGCTCGTCGCAACCAAACTACATCGGGAAACGTCATCAACATAGTGCAAGTGTGAGTGTGTTAACGGACAAAAACTGTGAGTACGATCTTCAACCTTATTTGTTAGGAGTTTCGAACTTAGAAAAATCGAAGATAGTGCATGTGAATAAAAATAACTTGTAAAAATTTCAAAGTGTAGCATGGACTTAGAATAGTTTTAAGAAAAGTGAACCGACGGGGAATCCATGCTGGTTTTCGCATCGAAGTGCTCAAACACTTAGAAAAATTTGGAGAATTTTTTTAATGGACTTGTGATTATTTCAAGAAATTTTATGAACTTAATATTTTTAAAGTACGATTTTACTTACTGGATTGGACTATCATCTATACAGTTCAATACTTCACATCTTCAAGTATATTTTAATTGGAATACTGTACTGTTTGCTAATTCACCATGGCTGAAAACTATATTAAGATACAGGAAGATATTAGTGTGACAATTGATAAAGCGAAAATTAACTTTAAGAAGTCGCCTAAGGAACGCATTACTTTGGGTTACATCGAGACACGTTTAGAAGCTTTGGAACAACACTGGGCGGTGTTTGAACGTAATCACCACAAAATTATTTCTGCATTAGAGTCAAAGGATTTGAAGCAAACACTTTACCACCAAAATGATGTATATGAAAACGTAGAGGAAGCATACATAGAATATAAAACGTTGCTAAGGGACGTTCTTCATGATTTAAAACAAGTTGCTTCCGGGTCCACCAGTCGATCTGAAAAAGAAACCTTCACAAGTAATGTTAAGTTGCCTAAAATTACTATCCCTAAATTTTCCGGGAACTATTCTGAATGGGTCAGTTTCCGCGATTTATTTATTTCATTAATTGATAAAAACTCAAGCATTGACAACGTCCAGAAGTTACATTATCTTAAGAGTTCTGTTACTGGTGAAGCAGAACAGTTGTTGAGGCACATTCCATGCACTGCTGATAATTATAAAATTTGTTGGGAACGATTAGAAAACAGATATAATAACAAAAAATATCTAGTCAATTGTATTTTAAAACGTCTAACTAGTCAAAAACCTTTGTCTTCCGAGTCGTGCAGTTCTATTAAGCAGTTATTAGATACCACTAAAGAATGTTTATGTGCGTTGGAAAACCTAGGTATAGACATAAAGTCTTGGGATATTATTGTGATATTCCTAATCAGTCAAAAATTAGACTCTGAAAGTAGAAAACAGTGGGAACAGAAAGTCAGTGAATGTATTAAAGAATTGCCTACTTTTAATGAGTTTGAAGAATTTTTACAAACTAGATTTCGTTCGTTGGAGTTTTTAGATACAAAGGTTTACAAACAAGACAAAATTTCGACTAATCATGTAGCTACCACTGTTTCCTGCATATTTTGTACTGGAAATCACAAACTATTCAATTGTAAAAAGTTTTGTAAAGAAGATATTGAATCTAGGCGTAATTTTGTCCAAACTCACCATTTATGTTTTAATTGTATGACCCCCGATCACTCCGTTTATTCGTGCACTTTGTCTACAAGATGTCGATTTTGTAAGAAAAAACATCACACATTACTTCATCTCAAAAATCTAAAATCAGTCGGTGATAAGACTGACCAGTCTACAGAGAGGCATGTTGTGACTTCTATCACTGAAGCAACATCTTCTATCTCTGAGACCCATGGCGACAGTTCAGAATCAGAACCAGAAATTGTTACTTGTTTTACAAATACAACCAGCCAAGTTTTATTAGCCACAGCGCTTGTAAACGTGACAACCAATAGAAACGATTCAGCGTTCGTATTGAGATCCTTGTTGGACCAAGGGTCGCAGGCTTCTTTTATCACAGAATCTGCGGTTCAGCTACTCGGTCTAAATAAAATTCTGGAAAAAAGCATAGTTACAGGTTTAGGGGGCGACCAGGGCTCGACTATAGCGTCGAAGTCCTATGTTATTTTAAAGATTCATTCTCGTCATGACCCCAATTTTACGTTGACCGTTAAAGCGTGTTTGTGGCGAGAAAGTCCAAATGCTGAGTTGCAGCATTTGGACTTTCTCGCCACAAAATACGCTGAAAGTCTGTATCCTCCTCCGCCACCTTCACTTGTCTGTACATCTTAACGATGTCAGCAACAAGTGAAATAGGGTAACATCTCCATCGCATCACTAAGTGCCGTAACTCGGGCTGAAGGGTTGGGCCAACCAGCATATCATCATTCAATGACACTCCATTAGTGCCGGAACAAGACGCATCAAACACTACGCGTACTTTTGTAGTGCTCTTATCTGGACGCACTACAGCGTGATGTGGCAGGTAAACTGCACAAGGATTTACTTGTTCAGATGGCTCTATAAGTGCCATATGACCCATACGGAGATATTCTTTTATAACATCGGCATATTCTGCTCCGAGATCTGGGTTCCTAATGAGACGTTTTTCTAACATTAGAAATCGTTTCCTTGCAATACCATGCGAATTACCATATTTACAAAGTGGGTCCTCTGTTTTAAATGGCAACCTGACCACAAACCGACCTGATTGGTCTCTGGTGGTGGTTTGGGCAAACAATTGTTCACACCTTTCTTCATCCGGTGTCAAATGATTGCAACGAGATTGAGGCTCTGCCTCTAATTCCCAGAACTTCTTAATAAGGTCATTGACATTTGATTGCGTCAAATGCATGGTCATTATATTGTGGCAGCTTTCGCTTTGGTTGATATTGGTGGGCTCATCGTGTAGTTTGCCAGAGAGGATCCAACCGAGTTTAGTGTTTTGCGCAATAACTGAGCCCGGCGGATCCTTGATCAAACCTTCTAATAAAGTAAATCCTTATGCAGTTCAGCGTATTTTGTGGCGAGAAAGTCCAAATGCTGAGTTGCAGCATTTTAGACTCTTACGAGTCACCTTTGGAACGTCCTCGGCTCCTTATTTAGCGGTGCGGACATTGCAGGAATTGGCACACAGTGAAGGTGCTCAATTTCCCCTGGCATCTACTCGAGTGCTTAATGACTTCTACATGGATGACCTTATGTCAGGATGTCATTCTGTAGCTGAAGGCGTTAAAATTTATGAGGAACTTACCAATCTACACACATCAAAAGTGTCTAGGGATCAACATATATTTTTGCAATAACTTTTCTCCTGATTGATATTAATTAAAATTTTCTTTAAGGATTCATCAAATAAAGTGTTTTCGTTTGTCACAGTAACGATAAACCAAGTCACCTTTGCATTAATAAAGAAATTTGCCATTTTCCTAATAAAGGGATTTTTGACATTTGAACCACTAACACAAAAGTTCGAAAAAAAGACTGAAATAACAGTTTTCTTTAAAATTTTATTGGGTAACTTAAACAATTAATAATCCGTGTTTCTACCGCGAACACTAACAACACAAGAACATCGGTTTGGCATACTCAAAATGAGTTCATCCAAATCACGCTGTGGAATGGCCGCCCATGTTCGTTGCAACAACAAAAAAAGGTCTTCTTGCGACTGGATACCCTCCATATTCGGCAGAGCTCTTCTCTGTAGCATATCCCATGCATGCTCAATCGGGTTCAAGTCTGGCGACTGAGCAGGCCAGGGCAGGACATTGATGTTAGCTGCGGCGAGAGTCTGTCTTACAACTCTTGCGGTGTGCGGTCGTGCATTATCATGCATTAACTGAAATAAGGGACCGATTTGCACTTGTAGAGGAACGATGACGTCTGATACAATCGTCTCAGCATAAATTTGAGCGTTGAGGTTGCCTCTGATCCAAATCAACTCAGTTCTTCCGCCGATCCAAATACCCGCCCATACCATGATGGTTCCACCACTATAAGGATGGACTTCCTGGCAGGATTTTAATCGCTGTTGGCGTCCAGGGGTTCTCCAGTGTCGTATACGTCTTGTATCCGGTCTCATACCAAAACGAGACTCATCAGAAAAGCACACGAAACGCCATTGTTCTTCTGCCCAATTTCTGTGTTCAAGAGCCCATTGATATCGAATCCTACGATTGTGCATTGCTATAGGTGGTACCCGTAGCGGTCTTCGGGAATGAAGGTTCACTTCATGCAAGCGGTTTCTGACTGTTTGGTCGCTAATTAAGTTCTCTGAAGAGTGATGAAGCCTCACGGCTAACATCATGGCAGTTATTGTTGGAGCTCTTCGAGTTAAGATTTGAATATATCGGTCTTGTCTCCGTGTGGTGCAGCGATACCGTCCTCCATGGCGCTCAGCCACGGTACCAGTGCTTCGGTAACGTGTCCAAAGTCGACTGATAACACTCTGACTTGTATTCAGAGCTAAAGCCACAGTACGTTGCCGGGAACCAGCTTCTATCATTCCCACGGCTCTGAGCATTTCTTCCCTGCTTAAATGACGTCGCCGCTCCATAATAACGTTGGTTTTAATCAGTAGTAGGGAAACAGTAGCACTAATAATGTCTTCAATGCGTTGTATGTTTTTATAGGGAAAATATTGACAGCTGATTTTCATCTTTTACTCGAATTTGATTCACAGTTCCTGATTCAAATTATGAAATGCACCAAAAAGGATCCATATAAATTTATAAAATCATAAATTTATTACAAAGCCACATCTCAATCTCAAGAAATCCGCTTAAAAATGCTTGATCCCTAGACACTTTTGATGTGTGTACTAAGCCTTGGAGGATTTCCTCTCCAGAAATGGTCTAGTAATTGTAAGGAGTTGCTAGATCGTATTGAATTGGAACACGAGGATCCAGGAAAAGAACTGGAATTGAAAAATGACGAAATTATGAAAATACTAGGACTTACATGGAATAGAGAGGAAGATGTGTTTCGATGCACGGTTAAGCTTCAACCTGTTGAGTACCCGGTCACGAAGCGAAAGGTAATTTCGGATATTTCTCGTCTTTTCGATCCCCTAGGATGGATCGCACCAGTCATCACCACTGCTAAGATATTCATACAAAGAATATGGCTATCAGGAATAGAGTGGGACGACGAACTCCCTTCACATTTGCTCAAGGAATGGACTGAGTTTCGTAATAATTTGAATCAACTTACCGTAATTCGCATTCCACGGTGGATCAAAACGAATACCGATGACAGATGTCTCGAGCTGCATGGGTTTTCTGACGCATCTAATATGGCTTATGCTGCAGTCGTGTATGCACGTATTGTTGACAGGAATGGTAATGTACACGTGCATCTGATCACGTCTAAAACTAGGGTTGCACCGATTAAGCAAGTGTCGATTCCACGGCTGGAGTTGTGTGGTGCCGTGTTGCTTGCAAAACTTCTTAATGAAGTTGCAGAAACACTTAAGATTTCCAAGCACCAACTCCATGCGTGGACGGACTCGTCCATCGTACTTGCTTGGCTTAGCAGTCACCCTAGTCGATGGAAAACCTTTATTGGGAACAGAGTAGCGGAAATACTTACCATTACCGATGGAGATCAGTGGTCACACGTCGCGTCGAAAGAAAATCCTGCAGACTCTGCGTCGAGAGGAATCGAACCTTCAGAACTCGCGCAGAATCAGCTCTGGAGGCAAGGTCCGGACTGGTTGCATCTAGAAAAAATAAACTACAACAAAAAGCAAATTACTGATACTTACCTTGAAGAGAGAAAATCTAAATTAAAGTGTCATACCAATACCTGTGTGGCTACTGATTGCGATATTCTCACTAGATTTTCGTCCTTGAGGAAACTTGTTCGTGTTGTGGCGTATTGTCGAAGAGTCCTGGCCTGGAACAAACCTGAAAAGAAAAACACATGGTTAACAGCTAAAGAACTTAATGAGTCTTTACTTACCTGTATAAAGATATGTCAAGAAGAAGGGTTTAAAGAAGAGATAGAAAGCTTGCAGAATAAAGGAAAGATAAATAAGAAAAGTACACTTACCTCGCTGAATCCGTTTCTGGATGCAAACGGTGTCTTGAGAGTAGGTGGTAGACTATCCAGTGCGAATGTCAGTGAAGACATGAAGCACCCAATGATCATTCCGCATAAGTCTCCATTTACAAATCTTCTCATCGACGACGCACACATAAGAACAATGCACGGTGGTCCGCAACTCATGTTAAATTACCTGAGAACCAAGTACTGGATTGTCGCAGCTAAAGGCGTTGTACGGCAATTCGTTAGAAAATGCGTGACTTGCATTCGTTACTCGGCTCAGACTAACCAGCAGATGATGGGGCAATTGCCGCCATCCAGAGTCACTGCACATAGACCTTTCCATAAAAGTGGAGTTGACTACGCAGGTCCGATCAGCGTTCGAACAACCAAGGGACGCGGTCATCGCTCCATTCGTATGCATGGCTACACGAGCCATCCATCTCGAAGTCAGTGACATGACTTCTGAAAGCTTTTTGGCTGCTTTCAAACGCTTTGTTGCCAGAAGAGGTCACGTCGCTGAACTATGGAGTGATAATGGCACCACCTTTGTTGGAAGCGCAAGAGAATTGAAGGAACTGTTCGACGCAGAAAGATCCTATGTTGCAGCAGAAATTGTAGATTGGTTAGCGTGTAATGGCACTAGTTGGCACTTTATCCCTGCCCGTGCTCCAAATTTTGGAGGATTGTGGGAAGCGGGTGTAAAGTCGACCAAACATCACCTTAGACGCGTACTTGGTGACAGCACGCTTACATTTGAAGAGATGACAACAACTCTGTCGCAGATTGAGGCGTGCCTTAATTCTCGCCCTTTGTCACAGATGTCTAGCAATCCAGAAGATCCATGCCCGTTAACTCCAGGACATTTCCTAGTAGGTGAACCGCTGGTATTGGTACCAGATCTCAACTACGAAAGTTCCAACATTAGTAGTCTAAAAAGATGGCACCTTACCCAGAAAATGGTCCAAGATTTTTGGCGCAGATGGTCATGCGAGTACCTTACGCAGTTACAGCACAAGTACAAATGGTCTGAAGAGAAGCCCGAACCAGATATAGGAAGTGTTGTTTTAGTTAAAGAAGACGACCTCCCACCAGCTAGATGGCTTTTCGGTGTGGTCATTGCTAAGCATCCTGGTTTGGACAATCTTACTCGTGTTGTAACCCTTCGATACAAGGGAAATATTATAAAGAGACCTGTATCCAAGTTGATCGTTTTACCCATTGGTGACAAAAAATGAATTTACTAAATTAATTTATACATTATTTTAATTCCTATTTGTTTTACACATTTTATGTTTTCTTTTAATTTTACTCTGTTTTTTTATATACACTATATTTTTATTATTATACACAACTTTTTATGTTTTATTTTAAATATTTATACTTATGTTAGCCATATTGATGGACCCTGTCCATGGCGGCCGGAATGTTAAGGTGTTTAATACCTAAAACCGCGATAGATGGCGTTACATTGATTTTGTACGTGGTATCAACTTTTGTCGTAGACACTAAGTATAGTAAAATTTATTTATTTATTGTTAACCTTTTCTGAACCATCCAATATAGTTGTTTACTGTATTCGGAGTTTTATTCCTCGCCTTTGAGTAGTTTTTTGGGACTTGTTCACCGGTATTGTTTCTATTACTCTTTATTGTTTAATTGTTAATTTTATTAGGGTATTTACACTTTAAGCCTATTGTTGAAATATTGTTATTGGTTCCACGAACGCTATTATCACTCCAAGTTTTAGAACTTTGTTTACAACTTGCGAACCTTCCAGAAAGGCATAGTCCCATATAAAATACGCCGCCGAGCCGACCAAGAGTTAGTGTGTTCTACGCTGCGATCCCGGAAGAATCTCAACGCGATACAGTGTGCGATACGCTGCGATACCGAGTGATATATCTGCGATTCAGTGAAGTGTTAAGGTGAACGACTAAAGCTTGTGATAACGGACTCCGAGTGATATACCTGCGATCTGGACTGTAATATTGCTGTACTCTTTAGTGTGTGTGGAAATAAATCATCTTCACAAAGCAAACGGCATTTTCAAGAACCCTGCGACGTAACATTATGTTTTATTTTTGTGCGTTAAAAGAAATAAACGCAATTTGAATGCAAATTTATGCGCAATCATGATTTATTTTGGATCTTATTTAACAGACTTTTTTTATTGACAATTATTAAACGAGCGAACCGTCTGTTAGCCGGATTCTGCCGATAGTCACTTGAGACATACTCGTAATAAGCCAAGGGATTTACTCCAGCTACAGTCGCACACTCAAGATTATCTTATCTACACGACTCCGAAGGTACGGTCTCTGCCTTTTTTTTTGACGCGGGGGAAATCTTCTAAAGATCACCGGGAGCTCAACCGGGGTATGTGGGATTCTTACCCACTAAAACCCCCGCGGCTGTCGCATCGGCACATGAGAGGGGGGACCCCAAGGCTCTCCGGTGGGATCTGCACCAGGGGCCCCTCAGTGCCTTGCCTTTGAGCCCGCCGCCGGGGGGCGCATTGTAGACCCCCAGGAACCAGTCACGGTGCTCACGGGGACGGGGGTCGCAGCCCCGCCGCCGTCCTCCTCGGAGTCGCCGCCGTACTCAATGGACGCTCAAAGGGCCCACACCCCGAACGTCCAGCGACTCCGAAGACGGTCCCTGCCACCCTGCATCAAAACGCATCCTGCGTTTTGATAGTAGACAAATGCATTATAATATCCATTTCTCGAGGTATTTGTCTATATAAATCACACACAGGTGAAATTACCGTGCTCAAGATACATAAATTAAATTCATCTGTCCATAGGTAGGCGTGCCGCTTTCCATCCGGCGGATGTCCCAACTCGTTAGGAATTAAAAATTTCACCGTCAGAAACATTGGCTAAACAAACTGTTTCGGAAGGCCACTGTCGATAACATTGGCTAAATAAACTATTTCAGAAGGTCAAAGACGATAACATTAGCTAAATTAACTATTTGAGAAGTTCACACTATTGAATATCTTGAAATATATTGTTGTCCCCTTAAATCTGTGATTTTAGTACTTAGATATAGGTATGATATTATAGTTAATACGGTCTTAACAAAACTGATTATAGGTAGTTAGCGCTACTTACATTTATAGCGGCTGCAGTAGCAAAGTTTGAGCCAAATAATTTGATCCAGACCTCTTGCAAAGTCGTCCAGAATGTTTCTGCTCTCTTCATGTCAGGTTTGTACATCTCCATGATATCCAGACCGGCGGAGAATACGGTAGGGGAGGACTGGAAAACAAATTACAGGTCAATGATCGTGCTGTCAAGAGACTACTTAGATCCCTGCATAAAGCTTAAGCATAAACCATTTACCTATTTGTTATTGCTCTGCCTACCTATAGCAAGTGAGAGTTTAAACTAAAAAGTTCATACCCTCTCATACATTAAATTTAATTAGTTGTCGATACTTCCCGCTAGAGGCGCTGGTGTGAAATGTATGGAAAGAGACAAAGTGCACGATTTCGCTATCTAGGTATGAAAAATCCTGGCGTACTGAGAGCCAATCATATTAATCGTCCCCCGACCATTATTTAGTAGGTACCCATAACACCTAAATGAGTTTGTAGCTTATTTTGGGATGATAGTAAGTACGGTTATTACTTCAAAATTAAACTAAATATTAGATTGAGATGATTTGAATATTAGGTTGAACAGGGTGGTAAAAAGCATTATACCTATGACAATGTTATACACATATCTGCAAGGTACCTACTCAGTTTAATCCACTTAGGCATGTAGTTACCTATGAAATATGTACTTACATTTACTTATTAAAAAACCTTAAGCCGCGTCTTCAAAAATGATGGGACGTTTTGGCAATTTTCGTCAAGGTTAAACTGACAATATTATTAGTTGAAGCGCAAACTTTGTACCTTGCTAATGTAGCTGCTTATTAACATCCAAGTCTTTTGTTTTCACATAAATAATATTTATAAGTTTTATAACCTCCAAACATTTGAATGACAAAATCGCATGTTTAGTTTCGGTATATGACTCATAATTTAATATTAACAATATTAGTTATTGTTATTAAATTTAAAAAAGAACCGTGTCTGACTGGACGAGGACGTTTTGAAGAGCATATTTTTTATTTAATTAATAATACAGCATGTGACCATAAAAAATCGTTACATACAAGAAGTTGCTTATAATTTTTAAATCTGTGCACTAAATATATTTACCTTTTTTAAGTATATAACAATACATTCTAAAGCAGTGCACTAATTGACATGTTGGTGCCACGGGTTCGTTCGAGAATTCCCAGGGGTGTCTTCCAGGGCTGCTTTGGGCCCGGAATGTTTTATATAATATATGCTAGTATATAAGCTAGTTTGCAACTCTCTACCTGATGGAATGCGGCAATGCAATCGGGGTTGTTAAAGCTCGCTAGCTTGTTAAAAGCCTTGCAGCCTTAATTATAGCCAAAGAATGTAGGTGCAATCTAAGCGGACGGGAAAACCGCAGGCAAACTATTCAAATCCATAGCAGTATTTGAAAGGATGAAGCAAATCATTTAGTTCTAACTGTTATAAATTTACAACAACGTAAGGGCGCCTGGTCTCCGTGCTTCCTGCCATCCGATGATAGAATAGGGAAGGGGGGAATTAAGTCATGGTTGTTTGGAAACATGATTTCTGTGTAAGTGCCTCCATGGGGCTTATACATAATGAAGACTTTGACTTTGATGTAATTCCTGTAGTCATTAAACTAAGTGTAAGTCAAGTCAAAGTAAATGTAGTTATTGTGCATATGCAAGAAGTATGTATATAAAATCATGGCATTATCATCTTGTAATCATTTTTTACAAACTACCACCGGATCGTAACGCTACTGAGAAGATCCGGCAAGAAACTAGGTACCAACTAGTATAAACTGCATTGCAGCCATAGATAAGAATAGTATAATTGCAGCAAAGTGGCGACGATCGTCACGACTGCGGTTTATTTCGGTATACCCAGTGTTACATGTTTATCTATTATTATACCTTATACCACACTTTAACTGTCATATTTCGACGACAGTCGACATAATTAATCGCGCATTCGTATGTACTTAGGGAGTGTCCTAATAGAACGCGATCACGCGATCATCGCAAGTGTCCTAACGGGCGGTCGCGCGAATTTAGTTCGCGGTTACGACACTCGTTCGACGTCCTTATGTTTGAAATTTCGTTTGCGATGATCGCGTGATCGCATTCTATTAGGACACTCCCTTAGAACATCGCCTTAGTTCTCGCGAATAGATCAATCTTTCGTGATTTGCGGTATAATTTTGACCGAGGATTCGTGCGACTCAAATTTGCACGAACTTGCGATGATCGCGTAGTCGCGTTGTATTAGGACGACGCCTGAGGTGTTAGATAAATAACAAACCAACTTTTATACGTCCACAGAATGTATGGAACCCTCGGTGCGCAAATCCAACCTGCACTGGCATGGTTCTGTTTATATAATATGTACACAAATAATTAACGCTGATATTTATGTACTGATTGGATAATTATGTTTTATTTAAAAGAAGTGTAGACCAGAATAGAATATGAGAATGATGTGGAGGAATTTATTTACCTAGGTACTTGGTAAACACATAATTGATATATAATGCTCATAACTTGATATCATTTTCCTTTACATACAGATGTCATTAATTCTTTTTTAGGGTTCCATACCAAAAAAGCACAAAGGTGTGTTATGGTGGTTTGTCTGTCAAGGTCATTGGAATTAAAAATCAAATAAAAAAATCAACTTCAAGATTAACAGACATTTTCATACATAAAAATATTAGTTCCTACACAGAAATATTTGTTTATGCACAGAAATATTTGTTCATGCCCAGAAATATTTGTTCATGCACAGAAATATTTATTGATGCACAGAAATATTTGTTCATGCACAGAAATATTTGTTCATGCACAGAAATATTTATTCATGCACAGAATTATTTGTAATAAATAAATAAATGTTGTTGGCCAATATAATAATAATATTCTGGGACAATGCACACAGTTATCTGATCCCACACTACTAGCATGTACTATGGAAACCACACAACTGATAGTTTTTTTTTGTAAATACTTAAATAGCTAAATAACACCCAGACACATGGAATCAACACAACAACCAGGGTGTCTAACCACTAGACCGTCCAACCAACAATGGATATACAATAACTAAAACAAAAAAAAACTTACAGATGTTAAAATCATTCCTTTACATTTGTTTTTAGCCACTTCATCTAATGTTTTGCTCATCTCAGTAAGAAGTTCTAGATTGAGGCTGTTGACGGGAGGCCTCTGCATTGTAAATGTAGCGATTCCCTCATTGTCAACTGCTAAGTCTACTAATGGCCCGGCTTGAGCGGACATAGGCCGAAAGGTTGGCAGAGTACGCCTTAAATTATTTACTATCAGCCTTAATGGAAACATTCTGTAACAAAAAGAATAATATGCCCATTTATTATTCTCTAAAAAAAAAGTGTTGTATAACATTATTTGTGTGTTGTCAGGTTCCTAATAACAAAATTATTTTTTTATAATCCCTAGATACAAATTACAAATCTTTCAGGTAGTTTTATTATTATTATTTAATTAAAATAAACTGGGCATAATTATTATTTTACCACAATAATTCTCTTGTAATTTTTTTATATTAACTACTTTCAAAAATAAAGATGTTCGTTTCCAATAAATAAGATTTAAGTATAATTATAAGTATTCATAAATAATTGAAATTTTACGAACCTGTAAAATTTTTGAACTTTGAACTGTTTTATTCTTAGGTTTTAACTTATTGAGTATGTATAAGGTGGTCTCTAAAAGAAAACCGTTTTCCTTAAGAATCACGGAACTGCGTTTACGATAATAACTTGCAAAACGTACGTTTGCGTAAACTTTAGACTTCTGAACTCGGCGGAAACACTTTGCAAAATATAGCAAATTGCTTGCTGTTGCTTTGCTTACTGACAGGACAGACAGGCAGGCAAGCAAGCAGTGTTGCCACCAAGGTATCTCCAAAATATGCTAAGCTGGTGTAGAAAAAATGCTAAAATATGCTAACCTGTTGTAAAAATATGCTAAAAAATATGCTAAGTTACTTTAGTGGCAAATTATATGTAAATCTAATTATATGTAGATGCCTAAGATGCCTAATAATAACTAGGTGACGCCCCGTTTTCACACCTGTACAAATAAGTACAAAAATAGCCCAATAAAAGGACTATTGTCAGTCAACCATAGATTTAGAATTTTTACTACATTCAAAACTTTGCTGTCCATATATAATTCGAAAATAAGAATCACCAAGAAGAATGATAAACCATAGATGTAGGATTCGGTTATATAACGAGACCGACCGACCAATGCCGACGGCCGACACCATGACCAAGACAAAACCAAATGCCTTTTGTCTATGGTACAATAAATCCCGTAAATATTCAGAGAATACTCACCCGACAAAAGTATTGCCCGTCCACAATGCCAGTAAGGTTAGTACATCGATGGAGTTATCGATATTGACAAAAAAATTGTGATTTACATTTATTTCAGGTTTAGTAAAAATGTGCCAAATAAATAAGCTATATGCTAAAAGCAAAAAAGATATGCTAAACAAGAAGAAAATATGCCAAAGGAGTTGTTGCAAAATGGGCTAGGAATATGTACACCACCTCAAAAAATCGAGAAAAATCCATAGAATCCGGGAAAAATATAAATATTTCGTATAAATTACAATTATTGTTGTAATTTTAATTATAATTATCATTTATTTTATATCTATATTCAACATGGCGTCCTAAGATGGCGTCTCACTGATGTCGAATTAAACCGTAGACAGAATATAATACAGACATATACCAAGCGTGCCGCCGATAAGGACAGAAAAATAAGTACATACTAAATTTAGAGTTGCCACGTAAGGGAAATTTTACCCTTTGTGTAAAGCAAATACGGAGGTTGTTGTAAATTATATTTTCTTTCCTAACCAAAAACCACTTTTTTGACACAACATTTACTTTTCTTACATTATATCGTCTTAATCTATGACAGTCTGCAAAAAGTACGAAAGTGATTGTTATAATAATGTCCTCCTAGCCGAAACGACCACAGCGGCCAATCTTTCACAAGATCAGCCATGTACGCAGGAGATATTATAGTGCACAAGTGCTTGCGTAGACACAAGTGCACTCTCTCTTCCTTTATATAATAGGTACCTCTCATAATCCGATGGGACGGAAGACCGACACGACTGGGGAGAAGTTAAGCGCAGGACCGACTTTTTACATGCCCATCCGACGCATGTATGGCGTATCTCGGATCACGGTTTCGGAACGCCAAAGGGGCTGTCAAAAAGATGACAGCGCGCTAGTATCTATGGCAGAGACATGTTTTAATTATTACGATTACTCCACTGTATTATAAGTTGTTCTCTCTCAATTTGATTATAAGTGTTTATTACCAAAGCTCGGTGTTTTAATTTGACGGACAGGAGTCGGGCATACGTCCTATCGCAAATCCCGACACATGGATCATCTTACTTTACAGACAATCAGGTCATCGGCCTGCATTGTCCTAGCCAGTAAGGAACAACTACTCAAATTTGTTGCCCTTCGCAGGATTTGAACCCACGACGGAGGCTACAAAGTGAATGTACACTTGTGCTAGTCGCTACCCAAACCTTTCTGGCTGGAGCGCTTTAAGCGCTCGCCCTCTTGTCCGGTGAAAAGTACTATTCCTACAAAAAAAAAAGTGATGATCAATAAAGCAAAGTGACTATCAAGTTTCAGTTGTCCACCAAACTTTGATGTCTACTGAAAGTGTGTTTGGTATTTATTGGTGATTCAAGTTAGGCAATACCAAATGAATCATTTGATAGTTATTGAATAGTCACTTTGCTTTATTGATCATCACTTTAGTTGTCAAACGAGATAGGTACATAACAGGGGGGCAAATGAAACAAACTATTCAACGTCGGTACTATTTATTTATAATTCAGACAAATTTACCAATAAATTGTAACCAACAACATACATACGTATGTTTAAACAACATGCATATAGTAAAAGCACGATTAAATGTACAATGACCATTGTGCCTATAAATAACGTATGAATACGTCCTGCGCAGCCTTGGACGAATTACTTGAGCGCTTACGATATTTCTGAATATTTAAGCATTCGGGAATAACTTTTAGCAACCTAATTAATTCTTTTTGTTGCTGCTATCCACAGTATACAAATATCCATATTTTCAGGAAATCATAAAAATAAATTCGGGAAATCTGAGAAATTCTTCGATGCACCCAGCATGTGGGATCGTGTATGATGCACTTAATAATAATTTACCACTGTTTTATGGTAGTCTCTCTTTTATACACTGGCAACACTGATAATGGCGATCAATAAACTGAAAATTTTAGGTTATGGATGAAAAACAAGAATTTATCGATCTTACACGTAACTTTCAAGTAAAATAGTAACTAATTTAGAGCAATAAGATCTAAATAAGTCGTTTACATGTATTAGTTTCTAAATGTAATCTCTAAATTGGCCATAATAATTCACGTTTACCTGTGAAACGATACTCCACTAATTTTACGTTCACTGTCACTTTTACAGCCTATAATACTGCACTGCACGATTCTTATAGGATTTCCACAACACACAGTAATGTCACAGTTAGTTTTTTATTGAATTTTAAGTTATTTATTTAATATTAAAACCACGATAAAATTGTCACGGAGCAAAGTGGGAGCAAACGTCAAATTTGTTTCGCACCCACGGCGCGGAAAAATCGAACACATGCTGAGGGACAAAAAATCATATACACTGTTTCTTTCTATCACACGTAACCTACATAAACGCATTCCTTTCTTGCGTGAATGAGAAAGAAAGTGTCCAGCCCTCTATTGTTTTCTTCCTCTAAGAATTAAACTGTCAGCCAGCCAGCTGTCAATAGCTACTGCCGCTGTCACACTTGTCACAGTTGGTTGTGTGCCGTGTGTGCGTGTATTATATGTAGTGAATTGATTATGTATGAGAAAACAGAAACAAAAATACAAAGAGTACTGTAATAAAAATACTTTTAACGCCATTGATAATAAAAATGACACATGACAGTGACACTTTTCCGCTATGCCAGTTTTTTGTTATGTGTTGCAATTTTATGTAAAAATTCTTAAGTTTTACAAGCAAATAAAGCCAAATTAAAGTAAATGGATAGTTAAAAACTGTTTTATGTGTGTTTCCCTATTTTAGGGTATAGTGTACAAAGTCCTAGCCCAGGCTCCATACAGTTTGGAACATCTCTTTTAGCATATTATATGCTAAATTGGCAACACTGCAAGCAAGCAAACTATAATTTTGTTTGACAGTTGTCAAAGTGACAAGCGATCTTGATCCTTGATGAGTCTATTTTAATGATTTCACCATAGAGTAAAGCAAGGTGTAGCAATCATGAAGCTATTAGGGTCAAAGTGGAGGAAACACTCCCAAATACATGCCTGAGGTCAACGCTATCCCTTTGATTGAGGTCGGATCTCTCTTTCTAAGAGGGCAACCTTAATGTTTCATGAAAGATCAGGACATCTTTTTAACTTCGTCGCATAATACGACTTACTTGGCTTGTTTACCAAGTGTCTGGGTGTTTTATCTATATAAGTATGTATTTACAAAAAAAAAAGTATATAAGTATTAGTATCAGTTGTCTGGTTTCCATAGAATTCCAGTTGTCTGGCTCTGCCTAGTTTGGGATCAGATGACCGTGTGGGAATTGTCCCAGGATATTATTATATTATTATTATGCTTTAAGTTTAAACCGATTAAATATGTCTAATTGCTTAATCAGTCTGATTATGGGTTGGAGCAGCCCAAATACGGAAGAACTGTGTACAAGAAGAACAAACTGTGATTGATAGGGAAACAGATGATAAATAAATAAGGACCTCCATCTGGCCGATATGACCACAGTGGGTATTTTGAAAGATCTCAGTCTACGCAAAATATATTATAGTGCGCAAGTGCTTGCGTAGACACAACTGCACTCTCTCTCTCTCTCTCTTCCGTTTACCTCTCAAAATACGATGGGATGAAAAACCGACACGACCGGGGAGAGACCAGGTGCAGGATCAACATTTTACATGCCCATCTTACGCATGGAGCATCTTACTTTACAGAAAATCAAGGGATAAATAATAAGCTAATGGTTGTGAAAATAAAAGCATATGAAGTTATGATTAAAAAAAATATTGTGCTATAAAATCATTTATTCAGTACGTTTAACGATCTCCGATTAATCACAAGATACTGAATAGCAATTAGCATTATATGCAAATAACTAAAACACCTTTTAACCAACACATTAGACGATAGAAAAAGCATTCGCGGTAAATTTAGTTTTCCATTGGACCAACAGCAGATCATTGCAGCTTCATCAAATTTATTTTCCAATGGGACAATGGATAGTCATAGGGTACATTCCTTCACTCAATATTTTTAGGAAATCTACAAGAAAATAAAAAATGTATTAATATTGACCAGGGGTAAATAAAACAGTATGTATATTTATGGAATGATATAGGTACTCTCGCCGATACGGCCAATCCAACCACAGCGGCTAATCTTTCGCAAGATCAGCCATCATCCAGTGCACAAATGCTTGCGTAGACACAAGTGCACAAGTGTACTTTACATGCCTATCCGACGCATGGATCATCTTACTTTACAGACAATGACCGGCCTGCATTATCCTAGCCAGTGAGGAACAACTACACATAGTTGTTGCTCCCCGCAGGATTCGAACCTGCGACCCCCGGTATGCAAGCAAGCGGTTTCCCACTGCACCACGGAGGCTACTAGACGCGACAGGACTAGGAGGCGACAAGAATAAATTTGATTTTAATAATATGTATCTAATAAGTTACAAAACTAACTGTACCTAAACTTAACCTACATACCTACACACTTGTAAAATTAATGAACATACAATATGTTTTCAATATCAATCCTTTGAACTAAATACATCGTTTATTTTTTGATCATAAAGTGGCGGTAAAAAATCCCCAAAACGGAAAGTCTTCAAAAAATCTTTATCATGGTTACTCTATTAAAATAATGTGAAATATTTTAAAATTAAATAATTCAAGTACAAATTAATATAAACTTAAACCCAATACTAACAAACGAACTGAAAACGTGTTATGTGCCTATCGAAAGAAGAACTGATCGAAAATATGGTGCATAATGCACAGGGATCATCGGTAGGTAATTATTGAACAAAATCGCACTTACGAGTGATATTCGGTATTAAATACTGGATACAACGTATTTTTGCAACCAAGTACTGCACATTTTATCACCATTTTTATGATTTTAATTCACTTTATCGTGAAATTATGGTATTTAAATGTTTGATCGATTTATATGACAGACAGTTTCATGCTGACAATAAGCGACAGTGTTGCCACAAAATACGAACCCTTAAAATCGGTAATTAAAATTGCATTTGAGTATAATTGGCGAAAACACAATAGAGCATTATTCTAATCGAACTCGCAGAACAGTACCAATAATTTTTTTATTAGACATGATTGTCATCGTATTTTATGTTTTCGGGTGGAAAACATTCTTTTGATGTGTAAGTAAAGCATTTCTATATTAGGGTATCCATTTCTCGGGTAATTTCAATTATAACATGGACCACACATCGGACCTCAATGAAAGGGATAGCGTATGCCTCAATCAAGTATTTGGAGTTTGGGCTCCATTGTTGACCTACTAGCTTCATGGTAGCAATCATTAGAAAATTTTCCCCATAGACTCAAGTCAGACAGAATGCACTTCTATGCTGTTACGTAACCATCGAAATACTATACCACCAGATTAGCTGTCACGACCCGAAAAGTGGTCACGAAAATAGCGCCACGGAGACGGTTGTGTCGCTCGCTATTTCAAATTAGTACTAGCCGACAACAGCTAGCGTAAGGACGTATCGAAATTCCTTATTGCGCGTTTACAAACTGTCCAAATACTTATCGTAATACTAAAATTGCAGATGGAGAATTTCTTTTTCGTTTCGTATACTTATTACTAAGTACTAGTTTAAATAATTATCTTACTTATATCATTGTAATACGAAATAAAAATTATTTATTTGATATTTTCTCCGCTAGTAGTTCGCAACTGCCATGCCGATACTGACAAAATTAATGTTGCTGATAGGAGTGTCGCCACTGTCTATACGAAACTGTCAAACTACACGTCATTACCATAATAATAAAGTTAGTTCTCATTTTTGCCACCAGCACGGATAAGTTAGTAAGTCAGTACACACACAATGGAAGCACACATTTCTCAGCTCCAAAACTGTGTAAGTGCCGAATTGTCTGCAATTGTTTTGAACCTTATTTTATAGTAGTTAAGATTTTCTTTTAAATGAATATATTTTTGACGGGCCTGTTGGTCTAGTGGTTAGACACCCTGACTGCTACCCGATAGGTCGTGGGTTCGATTCCCGCCAAGCGTCTGGATGTTATTTATCTATTTAAGTATGTATTTACAAAAAAAAAGTATATAAGTATTAGTATCAGTTATCTGGTTTCCATAGTACAGGCTCTGCCTAGTTTGGGATCAGATGACCGTGTGTGGAATTGTCCCAGAATATTATTATTATTATTATTATTATTTTTGTTTGAGTCAAAACAACTACTTTTTTTCTTATCGCGTAGGCGATTTTATTGATTTTTCTTTGTCTCCGATGTAAAGGTTTTATGTGCCAACATTACTGCATACAGAATTAGACTTTATTACTACATGTGAAGGCTTCTATTAGTCCAACGTTCCGAATTATTTAAAACTATTTTCTACAATTTCTAGCTACGTGGATAGTTGTGTAAGTATATGTAACCGTGACCACATTTTCGATGTCATTTTGTTCGTGACTGCTTATCTTGTTTATAGTATATCAATGAACGTAACACACCGATCAATCAATAACCCCCATGTGTGTAAGCTTACTACGCTGAGATTGTCAGAATCATGTTGGGCCTAGACTAATAGGCATGGAATAAGGCCAAAAAAAAAAGTTAGAATGCCCTATTAGCTCTATATCTAAATAAATGATTTTTGGGGGCTTTTAGAGCAGTGGCGTGCACAGAGTTTTAGGACAGGGTAGGCAAAAACCGAATGCAATCTAAATTGACTTTAATTATGTGAACACAAAATATTTGATGAGTACATACCTAATAGTGATGTTTTTTATTATAAATACCTATATATTCTTTTTCACTTCCCTAAGACGACACGTAGGAAGTACCTACGTTAAAATCGAATCGGTCCATTTAGGCCGCAGAGCGTCTTAAAGAACCAGACATACATGCACAGTCGAGAAACAATAATATCCACCTCCTATTCTTGTAGTCGAGTAAAAAAAACTTATCAACTGCGAGTTACTTGTTGTCTTGTACACACACAAGATGATTGTAATCAGGCCACATCAAATATCAAAAAAATAACTGATATTTAGTTTCTTCGTTTACAGCCGCCGGATAACCAATTGTAAATATCGTATTCTTTATCATTAAATCAAAATTCGGCATACAAGTGCCATTTTCAATTATTTCTCTTTTAATTTCGTAAGAAAGCGTCGAAAGTGAGTGATATTAATTTTTCTAAACACACTTGGCTCACAAACATGTTATCACTTCCATTTTCTACTGAGTTTAATAATTTAAAAACACTAATACTAATACAGAGCAGTCAACTTTTTCGAACTTATATGCTCACCACACCAAAACAATCGTATATAATGAACAATTGATAATTTAAAGACAAAATTCAACAAAAAATGAATGTCATTATGAAATATTGAAATTTGAACAAACTAGGTACCTATTTTAAAATTTGTAGTATTATTCATCATCGCCCAATAGCAGCGCGGATAGTGCAATTGAGCGCTCATTGGCCGATTCAAGCAGAGTTGCCAACTCTACGTCATTTTACGTAGATCCTTTTCTGCAAACCTACGAAATTCAGTCCAAGAATCTACGTATTTTTTAACAAATTTGCAAAATGACGACAGGCTGAATGGGCATAATTTCTACCTTCGAGAACATAAATTAATAAACATTCCGTTTCTCATACTAACACACACTTGCCTCGCCACACAAGACAAAGTGTACAGTCCAATACTGAAACTGAACCTAAAAATAATTCGAACTAAAATTTTGAAGGAGTGGTTTTGTTTGATTTTGGTATTTTTAGCCTCGTGCTCAATTTAATCGACTTCAATTATGGAAACGAGCATGTTACTCCCATTAAAAAGAAAGCTGTATTATGAACGAAAATATTCGAACTTGAAGGAAAAAGACAAAAACTATTCATGTCGGTTTAATAAAAAGAAACTGACTTTGACTATTTTTTATCCGAAGTTATTTAAATTCACCTGCGCTTCCCTCTTTAAAATCTCAAAAAAAAAAAGTACGAAGATCTACGAACTTTCCGCTAATTTTTCCTAAATCTACGTAATTTTCTAACCTGGCCAACGCCTTTTTAACCGACTTCAAAAAAGGAGGTTCTGTATTCGACGCGTATGTATGTAATATTAATAAAAATGCGTAATATTCATATATGTTAGTCTATGTGGGCTCCTAAACGAATTTACCAAATTTCAAGAGTGTATGTATGTATGTATGTATGTATGTATGTATGTATGTATGTATGTAGGTTTGTCGGCGGATTTCTCAGAAACTACAAGTCCGATTTCGAAAATTCTTTTTGCAATAGTTAGAGTATCTTTCAACTTAGGGTAGAGTACAAGTTTCATCAAAATCGGTCCAGTAGTTTAAGAGATATAAACTTTTTATGTTTTCAGTAAGTTACTGTAATGTAGACGTTCGAGTTGCGTGATAGTGCTGATACCTATCTTGGTAAAATAAGTCACTAAAAAGTGTTAAATAAACTATTTTTAAAAAAATAAAAACCGACTTCAAAGTAAATTATCTAAAAAGCATAAAATAACGAAAATATTATTGAAGTTGGTGCAGAATATACACAGCAGGTACGCTAACACCAACTTCAATAATATTTTCGTTATTTTATGCTTTTTAGATAATTTACTTTGAAGTCGGTTTTTATTTTTTTAAAAATAGTTTTTTAACACGCTTTTATTAGCTTGACCTGTATGTATGTGTGTATGTATGTAACTTTGTAACTATGATGGTAATGGAATCTTGCGATGCAATTTTGACCCACTTCTACACGTCCAAAACATTTGAAATTTTGCACATGTATCAAGGACCGGAATCCAAGTTGGCAACACTGCCGGTAGGTCGCTCTAGCTACAAGGTCGATAGACAGTGACTATTGCGTTGCCTGTGTGCGTGATATTTATTCTGTTTGAATTGCCGAAGTTCCTTTGTGTGCGTGAAACTTTCCGTGAAGACCACGTTTGAATGTGTGCAAATCCAGAGTTTTGATCCTAAAATCTTTTCAGCGGGCATCGCGGCTCGCTCGCGCGCTAAGTTTGAATTTACGCGTTATAGTGCTCGCCAAGGCCGCACCGCGCACAGCTGAATGATTTCAAATATTTCCCGCGATTTTGTTTATTTACAATGATGAAATAATTTAAAAGAAAATGTTACTGTGCACACAAATTATTTTTGTTATCATGTACCTATTGTTATCGGAAATCACAGGGTAGGCAAACACTTTTTGCCTATATGGACTGCACGCCACTGTTTTAGAGGTATTCGGACTTGAGTTTAGGGAGAACTTTTTCAAATGATTGCAACATCTTGCTTTACTCTATGGTCCAATCATCAAAATAGATCCGCCAAAAAATCCAAAATAATAATCTGCAAATCAATCAAAATATCGAGGATTATCAACAACCAACCAAATTCGCTTAGTTTGGCTGTTCTTTTAATTAGCTGGCATAGCGATATTGCTGATAAAGTTTTCATTATGTAGGTGGATAAAGATCGAACTTATGTTTACTATATATAATCGTGAAACCAAAATGTCGCTCGAACAAACTGCATGCGACGGTGAGTATATCATCTTGTAAGTTCACAAGAGTTCTTTACATTTAAATTCCTACTGCCTACTACTTAATCAAGACACTCCGGCCGGGTCGAGGTTTACAAACTAAAGCAAAACTGTTTGTTTTTATTAGTACTAGCCGCACTCATGCCCGATCACACAGGGTTTCTTGCCATACTACCAACCCCAGTGCGGCTTCGCCCGACCTTTTTTATGGTCCTAAAGTTAGCTATTCGAAAATACCTATCCATGTCCATTGTGTAATTTAGCAGTAGGCATAACTAACAAACATGCAGGCAATCCCCCCCCCCCCCTCGGTCATATGATCCCAAACTAGGCAAAGCTTGTGCTATAATAAACAGACAACTGCTAATACTTTCCCTTTTTTCTAAATATAAAATAAATAACATACAGATGTATGTTTTGAATCAAACCCACAATCTATTGGGCAGTGGCCATGTTGTCTGTTAACTAACTAAATGAGGATTTTAAATATAATTTAGCTTTGTTGTGTTACAGACCTGAAGGCATTCGAGCGTCGCCTTACAGAAGTCATAGGATGCTTGCAACCAGCAACTATGAGATGGAGAAGTATGTATTTCAGATATTTTACATCTACTCTGCTATACAAATGTGTACATTGTCGTTAAAAAATGTAAACTAAAACTGAAGGTAGTGGCATCAAAATTTCACTGACCAACATAGTGAGTATCACTGCTGTGTCCGATATTTTGCTGCCAATCAGAAAATGAATTGCATTAAAGGTAGGTAATTGTAGTTCAGTGTGTTAATTGTGTGAGAGTTTCAAACAGAAACATGCTCTGAGATTGACCCAATATCAAAACCCTTTGGCCTTAACATTGCTGCTCATTCACTTTGTTTTCTGACTGCAGTTTTGTAATAGAGAAAAAAAAAAAAATATTTGACTTTTCAAGAATCACTGAATTTATTAAATAAGATATTAGGATTTGATCAATTCAGTACTTACTGAATCATCATAGATTTCTTTTCTTTTCAGTTCTTCTGACAGTTGTGTCAGTATGCACCGCCATTGCAGCCTACCATTGGCTGATGGATCCGCTCACACCAGTTGTATCGTTAACCCAGTCCCTGTGGAATCATCCATTTTTTGCTTTCACTTCCACATTTTTGGGTAAGTCTATATAATTTGTAGCCCTAATTGCCACACAGCCCTTGGATGTACCTACTAAGGAATGAGACAATGAGATAGTATAGATTTTGTATTGAATTCTAAACTTAAGTTCTGATGATTAGCATGGCAGTAAATATTTGTTACAAAGAATTAACATAGGCTAAAGATGTAGGTATCACTGGGGTGCTAATCACAGCACACTAAGACTAAAACCAACCAACAGGCAAATACTTCAATGAATTAAACAACTATATTTTTTTGAATAAAAATGTTTTGACAGTATCTATGAAACAGTAAGTGACTCAAATGCAGGCAATGAATAGGTAGGTTTTAAAATAATTTAAGAAGAAATATATTTCCATTACAAAAAACATCTTTCCAGTATTGCTGTTCATGATGGGTGTGCACAGGAAGGTGGTTGCTCCGAGCATCATCACGGCTCGCACGCGCTCCGTGCTCAACGACTTCAACATGTCTTGCGACGACACCGGCAAGTTGATCCTGAAGCCGCGACCCGCCAACTCCTAGCCGTATATTGTACATAATTATTTTGTAAGTTAAGAATAAATTTGTTTGATTGTTTATATGATTTTATTTTCATAAATACCCCTTACTTTTTGCAATAAATAAGTGATTTAATTAAGGCGGCGCTGGGCTGGGAAGAATATCATTATTCTTTATATTTATGATTTTTTCTAATATAAAATTTTCATACATTAATTTTGAAGCAATTAGCTAACCTAACCTACCTATATTATTTTTTCTCTGAGTGAAGTGAATAGTTTGAACAGATGTTATTTCAAATATCTGACTGTACCAATGTGTGTATTATATTTATGGGAATTTTGAACTTTTGACAGATTGTCGATATGATGGGACCATTGCTGTTATGGCCTTTTGCGGATAGGACTTCTTGCGTGTAGGTCATTTCGATATTAGGACATTTAGCTAACAGCATGTTTTGCTTGGCCGATTTGATGATAGGAAATTTGTGTGGACCTTTTGATAATATGAAAGCGATTGAAGCTAACTACATCTTCAGTTGTGGCGCACATGCTTTAGTTTGCTGATCATGAGAAGGTTGACAATGAAACAACTTTCGTACAAGAATCTATCCAATTTTATTCAATACTTTTTACCTTTGGTGTGTTTATTATATACAATAAATAAATGGATAACTAAGAAAACATATTTCTATCATACAAAACCACCTTTTAAACAATAACAAAATGTAGTATTATTCATTGAAATGCAACAGCATTCATTAATTTTACACACATTAATTCCCTTGTAACTAGTTAGAAAATTCTTCATTAATTTCCACTAAAAAATTTACTAAGCATTTTTCTATGATTGCATATTTAAATCTCAGACAAAAGAAAATAAATAGACTGGCTTCACTTATTAGTACTGTGCACCCTGTCTATTCTTAATATATTGGTCTAAGATTTGAATAAAATCAGTTAATAATGTTGGAAGTGAACCGTTTTTACATAAATATATATTCGTTTTTATTGCACGCTGGCAATTCTTCACACAAACATAATAGTGGGTACCGCCAGCCCATTTCTATAGCTTTTTGTTCTACAATCTCAGGCATTCTATACTTTTAGTTTCTTTAAACAATGCTTGCAGTACGCTTAGACTGAACACCGAGTCTATAATGGATACTAAGAACATAAAAACATATAAAAAAATAGGATATAAAATTCTCTTACTCTGAACTGTGTTATTATTTTCAATTCGTTCTTTAATTCCTTTTTATAGGTGCCTACTCAAACGCAATTAATGCGGTTCCAATACGCTTGTCGTATAGCATAGACAAGATAAACTTCAACAAAGATAATATACTAATTCAATAACTATAAGTGTTGTGCTGAATGTGCAAGTAACTATCGATCCTAATTATTACTAATATACTATACATACATAAATAACGCGTTTTTGTGCAGCGTGTCGTCTACGTAATACGAACACAACTGTGATAGTGAACAAAATATAGTAATTCTGAAAAAAATATTGATACTACACATCGTAAACGTTAGAATTTCGTGTTCCATTAACTGACATTATTTTTACTTAAGTCCATTACACACTACAGTTGTGAATGTAGTGTGTAACGGACTTAAAGTTACATGTGAAAGAACGGGGGTGACGACGTTAGCACACGTTTGCAAACGGAATTTCGCTGTTGCATCCCAGCTGCAATGTCAAACCAAATTATAAGGTAAATCGCGCTAATTCCCGCTAAACATAATGTTTGATTACGTCATAAAATCAATTCACTTTTGTGCGATTGATGGCATCGATTGAAACCCTCAAGATTTTTATCCAATGTTAACATGCAGTTAAATCAAGCAAGCACTATCTTAAGGTTGCCGATCTGTTTGAGCGAAATCAGCGGCTCTAAATATAAGTAGATAAAAATAAAGTAGGTTGGTATATACTTGATTTTATAACGTCACTATCTACAGATAAATGGAACTGTGTGACGTATGCATACATCTTAAACATGTAAATAAAACGAACGTCCTTAACCATTATATTTCCATACACACAATGATTAGTGTAATTCATCGACCTTTTGTAATAATTAAGGGTGGGTAGTAAAGAATCGAAACGGTCATAAAAATTGTGTTCTTATTTCAAATGGTTCAAATGTTTTAATTACAAATTTACCGCCGCACTCACCAACGCCAATTAACTTTAATTCTAATTAAGTCACTTTTTGAAGTATATTTATTTCGACTGTCAAAGCTATTTATGATTAATTTCGATTATTGAACACGAGATAATTGATATCTCTACTCACTATCTGCGCATTAAGTATTAATGGGCTTCGAGTATCGAAATAATCCAATTTCAAAAATAGACTAATGATCATTAACTTTAATTGACATTTGTAAGTTAGGCAGTTAATGTATAGTTTTTAAGTTTGCAATGACTCACAAACGTCAGTTATCGTTAATCCTATTTATGCCATTCTTGTAAAATTTAATTATTTCGTCTCTCGGCGCCGTAAATACTAATTTTCCATCATTGAGTACGAAATAATCTACATATCTACTCACTATCAGAGTATAAAGTGTTAAATGGCTGAGAGGGTCAAATTAATCCAAATTCAAGAATTGTATTAATGATCATTAACTCTTAATTGACGAATGTAAGTGCAGCTGCTACCATGTTTCGGACTTCACTTTGTTCATGATTATTATTCTAATACAATTAATAGATCGATGGTGAAATATAACTATAAATTCAATTTAAAATTATTATTATATTCAACATCAAGGCAGTGTACATACATGCATAAATTCAACATTATCAACACGACATACTTAACATTGTATAATTATTTTAGAGAAGGCATTGAATATATATGCCACTCCGTCCGATAAGGCATATCATACGTTTCTGGTTTCTTAATTAAAAGAAATAGAAACTGTATCAACATTAAATGCAAAAACCAGTGCGAAAATAGTTCAGTCTTTTGGGAAATAAAATGTGTGAGTGTGCAATAAATCTTTGGAATTGAAAACATTTTCGCATTGGAAAGACATGGTAAGTATATAACTATAATGAACCCGACACTGGGAATAATATGATGACAAATTTATAGTGAACACAATTCAATTTTAGTATTATTATAAGTAATATAACTATTCAGTAAATTATTCTTAAATGATTAGGTAGTATTTACTTCGATTTTGTGCATTACAATATTTTTGTTTAATCCAAAATAAGGGGGGGGGGGGGGGGGAGAGATTATTTTTGTAGTTTATAATATAGATATGTACTTAGATGGTTTTTATTTTCAGCTGTCAAACATCAGACGTGAAGGGCACTGTAGAAATTGCTAGGTTTAAATGCCGCGTGACTCACAAACGTCTTTTATCGTTAATTCTAATTAATCCATTTATTAATATCTAATTACTGACTCGGACTGAGTCGGAGCTGTTTATGTTTCTTTCGATTATTGAGAACGAGATAATTGATGTATCTATTCACTTTCACCGTATTAAGTATTGATTGGCTTCGAGTCTCGAAATTATCTATAGAAATGGATTAACGATAATTAACTATAACTGACGTTTGTAGGTGCGGCAGTAAGAGACTAAACTTAAATGTCTCAGGTGACTAGCCGCAATGCAATGCTGTCATGTCGTTAACTATCATAAGGTCTTGCTTGTCTCCTTACAGTTTTATAGGGAAAAGGTTTCAGTATTGTAGATTCTAGGAGGTCAATAACCCCCTTTCCCCCCTCTCCTTTCAGACTAAGGCTATATAACACTGTCCCAACGATTGGACGCACATTTATCCTAACAACTTTTGGAAGTAATGTAAAAACAATACGGTAACAAATTCATATAAGTATAAACAGTTTCATAATATTTGAGAAATGTAGAATACAATGTAAATAATACTTTAATAACTATAGGTATTAGGTGTTAAATTTAATGTTCTATGATACATAAAGCTAGTTTACGGCGGTGCGCCTAGTTATAAATTCTGTTGTGGCGTAGGACACAAACCTTGCAAGAGTGTGGGCGAATAGGGACAGTTTCTCAATGCATTAATTATAATTTGCTTTTGAAGCATGCTAATACAGAAATATATTTTTTTATGTAGATTAATTTCAACATTGACAAGTAAAACTAATAATGAAATAGAACTAATTTTACGGAATTCATTTTATATTTTAATTTTTCAGACATTTGGAACGTTTTGAAGAATTTTGTATGAAAGTTTGATTTCAACATTGTGATTTCATATAAATTAATAATATCTAGTGAATAGGAACAATTATTAAACAAAACCAAAATAGATAAATTATACATTCACTCGCTGATTACAATGGTCAAAAAATATACTTTTAGTTGACAACATTTTCTCATCCACAGGACGAAGGCGAATATATAGAAAGGTAGTATGGAGTTAGGACTCCATACTACCGTAGTCTAGGGACTACACGTCTATGACTACTCTAGGACTACGTCCACATTCAAGTAGTATAAGGCCCTAGATAGATCGATGATCAAGGAGGAGGAGGTTCTAGACTATTCGAAATTTGAGTAGTATAGGGTTCTAGACTATTCGATATTCAAGGTATTAGGTCCTAGACCATTTGATATTGAAGTAGTATAGGGTCCAAGACTATTTGACAGTAAAGTACCATAGATACCAAGACTATTCGATATTTAAGCAGTATAGGGTCCTAGACAATTCAATATTCGAATAGTATAGGTAGTCCTAGATCATTTAATATTCAAGTATGACCAATGAGAGACTTTTATAGAACTCTATTGACGTGGAGAGCCAAAATCTCTATCAAATGTTTACTGTCCCGTGTCGATATGTTATTGGGAGTGTCGCTAAGGAGCAAAATAAAGGCTGTGCCGACGAGAAATCCCCACAGGTAATTATTGTCGAATCATTCCCCACAGCAACATGCAAAGGTCGAGTGTTGTCCTCACGCCGCCAACATAGTCCTGATGTTCTTTGGCGTCGATGGATTGTTCAAGTGCTTCGTCGTATACCTTAGCGCGTTGAGGAGTGGCTCCGCCTTGATGGGCGGCTGTTGCTGAAGGAACTTGACACAGCCTTTAACGTCCACTGAGGACGAGCGGCAGAAGGCGCCCGACGGATGGACCCAATCGTACAAGATGATCAGGCCGACCATCACGCGCAGGACTAGGAGGGATGTCTCTTCGCGACTGAACTGGGCCACGAGTTTCCTGAAGATAAACAATTAATGTTGCTTACAAAATATACAATAACATAAACCGGACGCTAAAACTGTGGTTTTAAATAACATTATTTTAATGTAAATTTTCCTCAACGATAAATTCATAAATGCGACGGACGCGACGCGGCAAGTTATTTCTAATTACATGTTGAGATGAAGCAATGCCTGTAATATTTCACAGAGCGTGTCATTTTTATAACATAAACATATTAAATAGATAGTCACGTACAGCTTGCTACCGTCCGATGTTAAAGTTCTGTAAAAAGTTTGTTTTGGGTCACATGTGTTATGTTTACCGGGCGAAGAAACTGAATTTACGACATAATAAATGTATGCTCGTGCGCTGGGTGGATTGAGGTCGCATCGCCCGCGCCCTCCTGCCCACGTTCGGGTCTGTATAACGTCTTGGAACTCAACCAGAGGCCCGAACAATGATATTTTTAACCGACTTCAAAAAAAGGAGGAGGTTCTCAATTCGTCTGTATATATATATTTTTTTTTTTTCTATGTATGTTCGCGCATAACTCTGGCAATTATGAACCGATCTGAAAAAATCTTTCTTCCATCCATTCTTTAATCCGTTAATTGGGTCCCATTAAAAAATTATTGCTTAGTAATAAGTAGTTCCTGAAAAAACAAGAATGGTGACTGCGCACTGAGACTTGCAAGAAAGCCTATATAGATGACGTTTTAGTCGCTCGGACTCGCTCGGTCGGACAAAAATAGTCATAACTCTGGCAAATATTTACCAATTTCAATGATTCTTTTTTTATTCGAAAGAAGAAACCACTGTATTGAATCTGTATGAATTTTATTACAACCGGATAAGAACTTCCTGGAGGACCATGAACGATGTGGAGGAATTTATCTGGTAAAAACCATAAAACTGATGTTCTCCATTACATTGCTCTGACAATTATGAACCGATTTCGATGATTCTTTTTTTATTCGAGAGAGTAAACTACTATGATGTTTTCATGCAAATTTCATTACGACCGGATATTTTTTTCTGATGAAACATGAATTATGTAAAACTATGTAGACGATAATGTGATCATAACCTACCTAGATAATTTTACGGTTTTCGATGGTTCAATCTTTATATATGAAAATATCACTAAAAAGTTTAAAATAAAATCTTTTTAAAAAAAAATTGAACCTACTTCAATATCACTGAAAAGTATAAAATAATTTAAATATTATTGAAGTTGGTGCCAAATATACACAGCAGGTACGCTAACACCAACTTCAATAATATTTAAATTATTTTATACTTTTCAGTGATATTGAAGTCGGTTCAATTTTTTTTTAAAAAGATTTTATACAATACGTAGATATGCCATTAGCGCACGAAAAGTGAATTCACGCAATTGTGTGAACTAGAATTAAGTCCCGCATCTATAAAATATAACGAACGTGACATATGCCTTTCGAAATCATATAAAAACTTTAAAAAAAAATTGAACCGACTTCAATATCACTGAAAAGTATAAAATAATTTAAATATTATTGAAGTTGGTGTTAGCTTACCGGCTGTGTATATTTGGCACCAACTTCAATAATATTTAAATTATTTTATACTTTTCAGTGATATTGAAGTCGGTTCAATTTTTTTTTTAAACTTTTTAGTGATATTTTCATATATAAAGATTGAACCATCGAAGACCGTAAAATGATCTAGGTAGGTTATGATCACATTATCGTCTACATAGTTTTACATAATTCATGTTTCTTCAGAAAAAAAATATCCGGTCGTAATGAAATTTGCATGGAATCATCATAGTAGTTTACTCTCTTGAATAAAAAAAGAATCATCGAAATCGGTTCATAATTGTCAGAGCAATGTAATGGAGAACATCAGTTTTATGGTTTTTACCAGATAAATTCCTCCACATCGTTCATGGTCCTCCAGGAAGTTCTTATCCGGTTGTGATAAAATTCATACAGATTCATAACAGTGGTTTCTTCTTTCGAATAAAAAAAGAATCATTGAAATTGGTAAAAATTTGCCAGTTATGACCATTTTTATCCTTAAAAAGCTACATAAAGTCATCTATATAGGCTTTCCTGCGCAGTCACCATTCTTGTTTTTTCAGGAACTACTTATTACTAAGGTTAGTATAGTATATCGATGTTACTAAGCAATAATTTTTTTATGGGACCCAATCAATGGATTGAAGAATGGATGGAAGAAAGATTTTTTCAAATCGGTTCATAATTGCCAGAGTTATGCGCGAACATACATAAAAAAAAAATACACAGACAAATACAGACGAATTGAGAACCTCCTCCTTTTTTGAAGTCGGTTAGTAAAATGCCGTCATGCGTATTTAGAAAATGTACAAAGTACTGCACAAAAGTAAATGATAAGGAAGGGATATCATACCTTAACTATATAATATGGAAAAATATTTTAATTACCTACATGGGTGACAATTATGTATTGGCGTCATCGATATATATTATTTAGAGTTACTTATTATATCGATGACTGGCGTGCATTATTAGGATATGTTATATACATAGGTACCTATCTATGATTTATAATATCATTGGGCCTGAATGTAAGTATTATTCATACAATACTTGTCTTAACTATCGTGTAATAGAATGTCACTCTTATAAAATAATGGAGACACCATAAAACAAAGGCTAAGTAAATGTTTGTTTTTTTATTCAACGAAGTGACGAGCGAGATTGCTATTCTTGATCGTTAGCCCGTTTGTGGTGGACGGTGTCTAGATAACAATCGGAATTGAATTTTCCGTGCCCTTCGAAGCACGGAGATGCTCAGTTCAAGTGCCAGTAAACGGTCACCCATCTATGGAATGACCCTGACTGACGATGTTTACCTAGCTGATTGCTTACCGAATTACAACTGGCTATGAACATATAGATAGTTTGAAAACGTGTCAAATCATTTTTACATATGTAAGTAAGTACATTAGTCATCTAGTTGAGCTATCAGACACCGGTCTCGCCGGCGAGGCCGAAGGGTCGTACGCATGCGACCTCAACGACGTGCAACTCCCATACATTGGTGGTTGTTAAAATGTAAATAGAAGCCACTGCCATCTGTGTTACGGTGTCCAAAAATATAGTTTTATCTAAACGCCGTTAGAAGGAGCTAGTGTGGAATTATATCTCGCAAGTAAAGTTTAACAGTGGATGCGTTTATATCCAGAGTACATTTGCAAGCAGCATTTATGTCTTTTCAATAAAATATATTTTTTTGTCATTGGAATATTAGATTTTCCTAAGGAATTTGGAAAATTATACTTAATTACACTATTATGTAACGTTCAAGAAATATAAATAATTATTGGCAAGGCAGCGCCATCTAGTGAGCTAAAGGTATAACGTGCTAAGCAACGCCATCTAGCAAACAGACCTTCAATTATAAAATTGAAAACTAGAGTTGCGCATCTATCTCAGTATATTACCTATGTATCATCTATGCATCACCCCACTGAGTTTCTCGACGGTTCTTCTCAGTGGGGGCGCGTTGTGAACCGGTGTTAAATTCAGCCCTCTATTAAGCGACAGCCCAAGCCGAGGCCGTGCCTCCCTGAGGTGCCCTTGAGCTCGTCGCTACTTCTGCCGTTAAGGCTAGAGTGCTTTAAGCGCTCGCCTCCTATTGTCCGGTGAAGCTGTAATGGCCATCTGCGGCCAGCAGCGTCTATCATTCCCAAAAAAAATAACATCTTGTTGATCTATACATGCATTACATTCTTTATTTGTTTATGTCTGGAAATGTAGTCTGGCCGTTGATGATTCAGCCGCTCGGAAATGTTAATACATTAATCAACATAGTTCATCCAAAATCCAGATCTAGCTCATTGATCCAGACGCAGCAGTTACCAACTACCCGGTTCTATTTCGATATATAAAGACGTTCACAAACTTATCACGTTTCCCAGTTATTGCAATTCAATAAGCGTTCCCAAGTTGTAGATAAAGTTAGTTTCCTACTCTATTATTGAAATTGCTCGTAAGTTATTTTATTGACGGGCCTGTTGGTCTAGTGGTTAGACACCCTGGCCTGGCCGCTACCCAATAGGTTGTGGATTCGATTCCCACCAAGTGTCTGGCAGAGGCACAGAGGGTAGAGAACAAACGTATTCGGCTTGTTTATCCTATTATATGAATATTTGTATACCATTTTAAATATCCATAAGTTAGCAGATTCTATAGAATAGACATATTAAATTGAATTTAAAAACTAATAAGATTATTCAGAGGATCCATACAGACAAAAAGACTTTGCCTACCCTACGATTTCTCTAAATAATCTTAATTTAAAATATTTTGTACTGACATGGTATAAAGTAAGACGCTCTCGCTCCCAGTAGGTCTACCCTGTGGCATTATCAAGTCTATTGAACCCAAAACTTTTAAGACTCGCACCGGAACACCAATTTACACACTGGTGCTTGAGGCAGAATATCTGTTGCTAACATGCTTGAACTCTTACAAAAGAGGACATCCAGTATAAGACCTACTTAGACCTACTTATGTAGTACACGGTATTGACCAGTCGCTCGATTCGTTACCCAAAAACCGGTGACTGATAATTATGATTCGAAGCACGGACCTATTGTCACTTTCAACGAGTCGACAACGAAGTCTGGTTCGTCAGAAAGCCGCTTTGCGACAGACAAATTATTGGCAATATGGCTCACTAAATCTTGCGCAGAGGTAGTAAAATCGGATTATTTAATAGCGTTTTTATTAGGAAACCTCCAGTAAAACATATGTAAGATGAATTGAATGGTAATTAGAATGAATTACTGTCTGTACGTTCCGTAATAAAATGATGACTATACTCGATGTTTTGGTTGCTAGCATCGCAGTGCGGCTGCAATCGTGAGTGTTGGGTTTAAATTACCAGGTTATAAAGTGTTATTAGGTTTGTTCGGAAACCCAGTTGCTTGCCTGGTTTTAAACTGTGATCGATAAATGGCAGTGAACTTGCCCCCTATTATATGACCTTACTTGATATACTTATATAGATTGCGAAACGTGCATGATACACCTCTGTCGATCTGGGTACAAAGTTCCCAGTGATCTTACTAGTACTAAGTCTATTGGGAAGGAAATTCCCAGTAGTTCAACTGGTAAGACTACTCGGATGGGGGGACTGGTCCGACTACTATCCCGTTGGCTTTTTAGTTTGTTGTACTTTCGTCGTATTTTATTATTTTTTTCTTTCTTATTTGATCTTTTGAAAGGCAAGACACACTGTCGCTCTGATCTAATTGTAACATGACACACTGTTTAAAAAAAAGTGATAAAATGACAAGCCCGCTGAGTTTCTTGCCGGATCTTCTCAGTTGAGGCCGCGTTGTGATCCGGTGGTAGCTATTTAAAAAAAAATCCATGACCTTTCAAAAGTGCTAGCGTTAAGCCTATTTGAAATAAACTATTTTTGAGTTTGAGTTTGGATCTGGCCATCCTTTCGAAGAAAACGCATGAAATTATATTGCCATTCAGCATTAGCAGCGTATTATTTAAAAAAAATACACCAGAAGCTGAAAATAAAATGTACATAGAACCTTTACTACATACTATAGATACAGGTATACCTACTGAAATTATACATCTACACTACAAGGCGAAACTATCAAGTCCCTGAATTAGAAACTTGGAAGCGCTAGAACAACCAGTACCTGAACCACAATCTGTTAGAGCAGTATTATTGTAATATTATTTTCGCGAGAGAAAGAATCTGAGCTATAATCTCCGTATACCTGCGTTATTTCCTACGGAAAAGTAAGATTATTTTAAAAGCTAGTGCCCAGTCTCTAAGCGACAGCGTAAGTGCCTCCCTAAGGTACCATTGCTCTGGGTTTGTTGCTCTTATGCCTTTCATGGCGAAGAGCTTATTCGTCTTGCCCGGTAGAGGAGTTATAGTGGCCAACAGTCACCTACATTTAATAATACCAACGTTATCAATTGTATTTGGCAATTGGGCACATACATCACAAAGCCCAAACCGTACCTCAATACTGTACGGAAATGGTCACTTGTTTGGTCCAATAGCCGGTGGTCGAATTTATGCGGCCCCCGTATCGGTATTGATAAGGAAGTCGACGCATGGAAGGAAACCGTTATCGAGCAGTCAATTAAAGCTCGCGTTTCCGTCAAGTTGTGGAAATAATTTCAGACTACGTGACATTTAATAAAACTCATTAAAACTGATGAGCGCTTACCGCTGCAGTCTGTTAATGAATCATTATCTCGTTAGGTACTTATGTGTAGATTTAAATACGAAATATGTAGTAAGGCGCGAAATAATGGATCCTTAAGGCTCAATTCACACCAAGATGGCAGCGGCCGGCAGCGCACTTTAAGTGTGAAATAATTTTAATACTATTTACAATACTTAAAAGACCGCGTATCGCTTGAAAAACGCGGCGCGCAGGCAACCGCCAACGGCCGTGAGCGGCCTCTCGCGGCGTCGGGTATTTCAAGCGATACTGGTCTTTTATGAATTGAGCCTAACACATTCAAAGTGCAGCAGTTAGACGTTTGTAATTGCGCACAGGAGGATAGGTGGGCAGTATAGGTTACAAGCACATATTAAATCTTAAATCATACTGGCCCACCGCTCGGACTGAGGTTTTACCGTGGGCCGAGTGTGCGTGCACTGATTGATAAACTACTCGACAATGTACGAATATTTCAAATAATAATTCAACTTCACAAAATGAAATTAGAATACCTAAAGTGAATTAGGTGTTTGTCAAATGGCTCAAAGAGCTTTTGTGTTCTAGCAACCTAGGTTATTGTACGTTCTGTAAATTTTCTCAGAACAGAGAGAGGTCAAATGTTAGCAGTCTGCATGAACGAAGGGAGTCTACGGCGATTACCTAACTTACGAGCCTGTATAAATGTAATTGAACTTTAAAATAGAAAGTAAAGTGCGAATGACATTAGCCAATTGTTGAAAGCGTAAATGTTAACTCTTGTTGCTTGATATACCCATGAAATATCATTTTACTTTAAGCAGTGCTACCTAAATTAAAGTTTACTACACGAATAAAATAACCCATAATGTCCCATTGCTGGGCCAAGGGTCTCCTCTCTTCGTTGTGAGTGATGATGGGAAGCTTTAGGCCATGACCACTACGCGGGCCTATAATAGTGCGGATCGGACACCGTTCGAATTTTTGGTGCAGAATTTATTTGTAAACCCTACCCTCTCGAAGTTCGTTATATGTCAGCGAATCGTTACTATTCCAATTCTTACACAAAGTGGAAATTACATTAAGACTGCCAAGTCTATGGTAGGGTGCAAACCTAACTTTAGTTCGCAAGTCCCATCCACTTAGGCTATGATATCGGTAATAGTTCATACGAAAGTCAAAGTCAACGAAAACGACCTAACTGTCGGTTTTTCAAAATCAAAATCGAAACCATAAATGTATGAATATAGGAGTGATGAAAGACAATTGGTAGGGTTGAATATTATATTATTTACAAGTCAGCCATCACCCATGTTAGCGCTAGAGGCGTTGGGGAGAAAACGGACAGGTTTGGCCGATTTCGATAACTACTAAAACTCGTACTAGACCAAACCCTAGGAGAATTATTTTCTCTGAACACAGTTAATACTTTCAACCGTTATGCTAAATATTTAAAATACTTAGTTATAAATACGACATTGAAATCACTTCGAAAGTAGAGCAAAGACGCCAGGCGCCTTAGCGGTGATGTAACATCATCTGGCGGTTATCACAATGATACCAAATGATATATGAGCATGATATATACACCACACATGTTGAAGTCATCAAATTATGTATTTGATTACATAAAGTTAATATTATTCATGCTGCGGTTATGTTAGCGATAACAATAGTCTATTCTAGCCTCTATTGTGGCGCAACGAGAAACAGCTTTGCTTTAGAAACCGGAGGCAGCGCGCGCGGTAAAGTTTTTGTAGAATCATTGGTAGGATCCATGCGTCGGATTAGCATTTATAAAGTCCTGGGAGGCGATTCTCGCACTTTCGAATCAATCACGAATTCGAAAAAATATTCGAATTCGAACTATTGGCGACTAAAAATCACGTAATTGTATTCTCGACATGTCGAGCCCAACCTATTTCGAACGCTAGCCGCTCGAACTGCTTCGACTGGTCAAGACCATTCGAATCGTCATCTCGAGTTCGAATCACAACAAATGTCAAACCTTACCGTATAATATGATTATAATTTTAAGATGAGTACCGTATTCCTAGATTATTTTATTCAAAATAACATTATTGGATAGTTTATTAAAATATAACTACACTTTACGAAGTCCTCGCACTTGATTAAAACTTAATTCATTACCAAACAAACAATCAACAACACAGACTATTAATTAAGAGATACTGCGATCGACAGCCAATTAAGATAAAATCACTATGCCGACAAGATAGAGTAGGTATATACACCTAAACATCACATAAACGCCTTTAAGAATACGGACAACAATAATAAAACTTATCTTTTTATAAATAACCTTTCGGGCATACTAAAACAAAATCGTAAACATAAATACATAAACATATGGTATTTTTGTTTTAATTTTACTTCGCCGAAAGACAGGCAAAGGTACTAGGATCATACAGCCACAGACTACTAAGTAAGAACCATAGATTTATAAAAATCTATGGTAAGAACACACAGCTTTGTGTATTTATTACTCATTAATTTGTGATGAATTATGTGAAAAATCGTACAAAATGTCGTTCTATCATTTTATAGACGTGAACCACTTTAAAGATATGTTTTTCTACTAAGAACATCCCATCCGGTAAAAAAACCGTATCAAGTACTTGAACGGAATGACTCGCGGGACATTTATCTTTCATAATGGCAACATTTTCCTCATTCGAATAGAGATTATTTCGAAGTTTACTTCGATTGTTGCCCAGAATACAAGATTCGAGAAAATCACTTCGAGTTACGAGATTTCTTAGTAGAGATAGGCTTCGTATTGCAGATTCGAAATCGAAGTCGATTCGAAGTAAGCGAGAATCGCCCCCCTGCACCTGACTTCTCCCCGGTTTTGTCGGTCGGAGAGAGTGCACCTGCATCTATGCAATCCCTTACAAGTACACTATAATATCTTCCGCGTAATTGGCTGATCTTTTGAAGATTTGTTGAAGTATCGTCTTGGTAATACAGAGTTGATTTTGCTGCCGCGCGAAGTTAACGGTGTAGGCGTTGTGTAGTTATTGGGGTGCAAACGAATGTAATCGTTTACTAGTTCATTTGGACTGGAGATATATGATGCTGCTCTGCTGGCGGCTGGTGAACCCTCGTTTGTATCATTTGCCACCGGCTCAGCGATAGGTACCTCTGACACAATGTCATTCACTTTGAATGCTTTTGCACTTCCATAATCGAATGCATCATCACAATTTACCACCAGATGGAATTTTTGCAATCTAGCTCTGACAAAAACAAAGGAATTAATTAATTAATTAATAACGTAATTGTCCTGCTTATTCTATTACCGTACCCCGTATTTCCGGAAAATATTTGAATTTATGACTATGTTATATAGTTCATAAATTATAGTATATATTGCCTTTCTGCACGGTGTCTACGCTTTGGTAGACGAGTGTCTGGAGGTGTCGCATTGTTTTTAATCAAATGAAGTATTGTTTATGTAACGAATACACTAGCTAGGGCCTCAATCTTATTTATGAATAATCCTTAAACAAACTAATAATCGTTAGCGTTTCTTAATATACTCAATATTATTTACACGAAGCCCACGAGCCGCACGCAACGCTTATACGCAAAGTTCTCTTATAGTTATTAATTACATTATGACCCTGATTTTTAGACCACTTAACTGCCGCTAACGTAACTGAGACGCATAAACTGATATTATAGTTAAATATTGTAAATAAATAATAAACACACACATAAGGTGCAAATAAGTTCCTAACTACACTAAGACTTAACTAGTGAAACATCTGATAATTCAAATAGCTTTATCCACTTCAAAGCCTGTTGCTCTAATAAACAAGTACTAATTTCTTCTGTGGAGAATCTTGATGCATTTAGTATCAGCGGATTACAATTTATTGCTTCCTAGAACTTTCAAGTGCAGCTTTTCCAATTTTCTCCCGCTCTAACAAACAGAGGGGCATATATTGGTTTTCTGAACTTAGCAATATTAGTCTATTCCACTTTTATCACCTCGGAATCAAATCACCTGGGTGATTTGAATGGAATTAATTAGTCTACTTTGATCACCTCGGAATCAAATCACCTGGGTGATTTGAATGGAATTAATTAGTCTACTTTGATCACCTCGGAATCAAATCACCTGGGTGATTTGAGTGGAATTAATTAGTCTACTTCGATCACCTTGGAATCAAATCACCTGGGTGAATAGTAGCGACTACGATTTTTATTTTTTATTTTGTGTCTTTAAATCACCCGACCGATGAATCCAATTCGGATGGGCAGCGTTCGGGAAACTACCTGATACCTTTATTCAGCAGTGGTCGTCTTCTCCCTGCACGTCGTCGATAGTTAATAATGTAGTGCCTGACACACTCACGCACTTTAGACCGTCACAATGAACGACAGTTAGCCATTTGCATCCACCGGTTGCCTGCGATGCGTACAATGTCATCGGTCCACCTAAGTGGGAAGCCTGCCTGCGCTGCGTCTTACAGTTCGTGGTGGCCAGTCGAGAACCTTTATTTCCCATCGGCTACCGGTTCTTCGAGCGATGTGGTGCCCATTGATACTTCAACTTGCAAAATCTGAGAACTAGCTAGTATCCGAGTTGGATTCATCGGTCGGGTGATTTAAAGACACAAAATAAAAAATAAAAATCCTAGTCGCTACTATTCACCCAGGTGATTTGATTCCAAGGTGATCAAAGTAGACTAATTAATTCCACTCAAATCACCCAGGTGATTTGATTCCGAGGTGATCAAAGAGGAATAAATTGTTCCACTCAAATCACCCAGGTGATTTGATTCCGAGGTGATCAAAGAGGAATAAATTGTTCCACTCAAATCACCCAGGTGATTTGATTCCGAGGTGATCAACGTGGAATAAATTGTTCCACTTTACATCATCCAGGTGATATCACCCAGGTGATTTGATTCCAAGGTGATCAAAGTAGACTAATTAATTTCACTCAAATCACCCAGGTGATTTGATTCCGAGGTGATCAAAGAGGAATAAATTGTTCCACTCAAATCACCCAGCTCAAATCACCCAGGTGATTTGATTCCGAGGTGATCAAAGAGGAATAAATTGTTCCACTCAAATCACCCAGGTGATTTGATTCCGAGGTGATCAACGTGGAATAAATTGTTCCACTTTACATCATCCAGGTGATATCACCCAGGTGATCAAAGTGGAATAGACCGCAATATTTACCCTAACCAGTAGCCCTCAAGCCTAAAAGAAATATCTTATCAGCCTACACTGTCCCACTGCTGGGCAAAGGCCTCCCTTCCGTTCTTCCATTCACCCCTATTTCTGGCATTGATTTTCCAATCCCCACAAAACACCCGCAGCTCATCGCACCATTGTTTCTTTGGTCTACCTCGACGTCGAAATCCCCCAGGGGCCCAATCTGTAGTGACTTTGGCCCAGTTGTTTTCTGGCATCCGGCAAACGTGACCAGCCCAGTCCCATTTCAGTTTGGCCGCCGAGATGATAACGTCGGATATACGTGTGATATAACGCAGTACTGTATTCCTCACCCGGTCAGTGAGCTTAAGCCCTAGCATACTGCGTTCCATGGCTCGTTGGCAAACCTTGAGTTTGTACTTTTGTGCATTTGTCAAGGTCCAAGTCTGGGCACCGCATGTGAGGATTAGAAGGATACAAATGTCCACAAGTTTTTTTTTAATAGAATTTGGAAGCTTCCCTTTTAGTTGTTCTTTCATTGACCAAAAGCTCCTCCAGGCGTTTTGAGTTCGTCTGGCAACTTCCTTATCCTGACGACACTGGAATGAAACTATATAAACTATATAAAAGAAATAAACATCCTTTATTTGCACAGTAAAGTAATTGTTTGTACTTAGTTTAATTAGATCTTTAAGGGTAGAAGTTTCTGAACGTCCTTGTTGAGAAGTATAGGGTGAAGTTTCAAAGATGACCGTTCTTAGAATTTATATAAAGCAGACCAGCCCCCCTAGACAATGTAACATTCTACAAGCGTTATCGCTAATAGAAAGTATAAAAATGTATGAGAACGACAGAAGTCTCCGAAAAATCACGTGACGAATTATAGGGCATTGACACCGTCAGCGAATGAAGAAATAGATTCGATATGTAGCGATTGCATCTTGTCTAGGCCCTCTGTCATCAAGACTTTTTTAAAATTTAAAACGTATTTTTAAAGATAGATTTTGTGCTTAATGACATACTGAGACGTGTTCCCTAACTGCTGGCCTTTTAGAGAAGCTCAGAGTCACATCACGAGCCATGGAGAGAGCATGCTCGGAGTTTCTTTGTGCGACAGTGTCCGAAATGTATAGATTCACCGAAGAATCACCGACATATCTCTCAGAATCTGCAAGTTGAAGTGACAATGGGCAGGCCACATCGCTCTTAGAACCGATAACCGTTGGGGAACAAAAGGCGAGTGGCGACCACGAACCGGAAGACGCAGCGCAGGCAGGCCTGCCACTAGGTGGACAGACGACACTGTGCGCTCACAGGCAACCGGTGGAAGCAAATAGCTAATTGTCGTTCATTGTGGCGTTCTAAGGGGGAGGCCTATGTTCAGCAGTGGACGCATTCTGGCTGATGATGACATACTAACATCTTTTATGTATTTAACATTCGAACCTCGCATTGCATCAAACTTTGACGATAATCGATTAAGAAATGGATTCGATTCAATCGCATGTAACGAGGTGACGACTTATGAACGTACCTATACTCAACACTCAAGGTGGCACGTGTCCATACAGATGACAGTTGATTTATCATTATTCATATGTAGTGATAAGTGTGGAGTATCGATGTCGCGGGTCGGACACTCGATCCTCAATTGTAAATGTATACGCCCTTGTTGCAAGGATAAAGTTATTTTTTATGCAGCTAGTTTATGCCCATGCAATTGTTAAATGTATTTTATCTTTTACTAAGTTTAGATCAAATCAGACTGTACGTACATCCCTAAGTGTATATTGAGAGGTTCACAATGTAATTTAAGACTTCAAAAGTATAGACAAAAAGCTGGAAAAATGACAATGTTATTACGAAGATACCAGTGGCGCGCACACACTTTTATGGCAGAATAAAAAAGCGAAATTCTTAGATTATATATTAATCATAAAGAGAAGAAGATGGGTAGGCAGTCTCGTTCCCTGTATGGACTGCACGCCACGCCACTGGATGCATTTCTAAGCAACAGTTAAATTTGGAACGACTGAAAACATTGTCTCTGGTTAAAACTTAAATATAGTTTAGAACAGGTGTAACGCCTTACGCACAAAACCGCACGAATTTAACACCGTGTAATCGGATATTCACGCGTCGGCTCCGTAGGTTTATAGCGTCGTCGATCTAGTTACCGGCGTACTAGTTTACATTTCTGATCTTGGCCCATGCCTAAAATATTCTAATGGAACATTGTAATTGGTGCACTAGATACACAAATAGTTTTTGCACAGTTACCTACTCACTGGCCGGATGGAGTTGCACTGCTTGATATATTCGTGGTGACATGTATAAAAAAAAGAATGACAAAAGTACCTAACAGATAGAAGAAGAAGAAGAAGAAGAAGAAAAACATTTATTTGACCAACACAACTTAAAACAAAACTAAGAATATCTAATTTAACTTAATAATTTACAAAAAAACTGTGTGGGGCCAAAATGGGATCCGTCTGAGCATTTTGCTGCGCCATAAAAAGTATGAGGCAGCACTGCTATTCTGACAGCACCTTTAAAAAGAGTTGACGTCACGTATATCTAGTACTTAACAACTAAACTAAGCTCACATTCAAAAACATTTGCATCGAATTTATAATAAGATAATTCACAAATCCTCTAATCACTGTTCGGTATACGATCAGTTGGTTAAGTACCGTCAGGCAAGGTCAGTCCTTAGATGGGTGACCATTTAGTTGCATTTGAACTGAGCGTCTCCGTTCTTCGCAGGGCACGTAAAAAGTCAGTCCCCGTTATTGTCATTTAGACAGCAGTCGTAAACCAAGTCAGAGGCCAAATGGCAGCTTGAACAGCTCTGAAACCAGGTTGGCCACTAACTATACGACAAAAAAAATACAACGGTCAATTTCAAATTTTGATCTTTTGTTAGGGATTTTTCTGTAATCTCTACTAACAGAACTCCACTCCAAACTATGGGATACGACTAAAGTTTTACAATACCGGCCCAGCGTCAGCTGACGATAGTGCCTAGCTTATCTACAGCGTCCCAAAAGTTTTAAATTAAATTTCAATGCGTCAGAAGTTTATCTTTCAGACAAATTTAATTGACAAATCCATGCTGAAATTCATCACCCAGTCACAGTAGATGTTCTTAAAACATTCTATCATGGGACAAGATACACGTTTATTCTTCTTCGTGTGGTTGGAGGTTGGTTTGAACCTGGTTGTTCAAGTTGCCCTTAGGTAGGCCTCTGACTCGGCTTAACGACTCTTGTCTACATGACAACAACTGGGACTGGCTTTAAGCTAGCCGCACACTGTCAATATTCTACAACCCGCCCGACTTAACTGTGCACCTCGCTGGAATGGGACGTCACAGCGCCAGGTATACACTTAAGTCGCACGGGTTGTAGAATATTGACAATAGTACTGACCTTGTGCGGCTAGCCTTACACATAGCACTAAGACGCTCAGATCAGACAATAAATGTTCAATATGTTATATTCAACCCTACCAATTGCTTTTGGCTGGTCACCGGTGAGCCATCACTCCTGTGTTCATACATTTATTGTTCCGATTTTGATCTCTTAAAAAAAAGGGTTAGTTGTTCGGACACGAATTGCGATAAACCTGTTTATAATTTCAAGGCATATTTATTGTATTGTAACATAATTATTATATTGTAACGTTATTATTTGCTTGATCGCAATCCCGACGGATGTGTGGCGATGTAGCCGTATACGGAACGGACTAGTTCATTAATAATACAAGGAAAAAGACCCTGTGTCAAAGATATTTATGTGCCAGCAGCGAAAGATACGTAAAATTTACATCATTTACATGGTACACTGACGGTTTTAAAATGGAATCAGGTACAGGAACAGATAAATATTCCAAGGATAGTAGTGTCAGTCAAAGCATAGGGCATTATGCATCGGTATTCCAAGCCGAAACATATACGATAATTGCCAGCATTAAAGAAATGCTAAGGAGAAAAATCTAAGGAAAATTACATTAACTAAATAAAACTATATTTTGGAACGCACGTACTTGCAGATTCTGTGAAGGTAAAACGTCAAAGCAACACACATTATTGTGTGCTTGTGACGCTCTGTCGAGAAGTTGGTTGAGTCATCTGGGTGTAGCCTATCGTACACCAGATGTTTATGCACAGTTCCAAGTAGGTGCGCTTGTGGCGTACCTTAAGGAACTCTTCGACACGTCAGCAACAGATTAAGGGCTAGGGCATGCGCAATGATCTAATTGGGTCGAATTGCGTTCCAGAGGTTATTGGGCCCAATCCAGAGCTACCAACAATAAAATATAATAGCTACTCACTATCTTCTACAAGGCACAATCACTACCCAAAGCGAACTACTTTCAAAAGATATTTAGAATTTGACTTACGGATTTTCCAACATCTTAAGGCACACCGTGGCCATGGTGCTCAGCGTTTCGGTGGTGTTCTCCAAATCTTGTTGGTTGTCGTTCACGAATTGACTAGTGGCTTCGGAGAGAACTTTGAGCATCGGCGTGGCTTGAGCGTAGAATAGAGACATTCTGTTGGCGACCTCGGCGGTTATGTGTGGCTCCTCGCCAGGAGGCAGATCAGCATTGATGAGTCCACCTCTGGACACGCTCCGTCTGTAGTAACTGAAGTCGTTCTGTATCGCTGGTGTTTTCATCTGTGGCAAAGAATAATATTTTTGTTAGCGGGTGGAACATGATAGGAAGTAAACTTCCAAAAAAGCTTTTTTGGAGATACATCTTTTCGCATTTCTATCGACAATTCTAGTCCTATATTTTCCTCACGCAATTTCCCTAAACCGGGGAATCTCTAGATACATTTTATAAGTCGGATATTGTATTATACCGACGTACTGAGAATGCGTTGTTATATCTGTCCCTCCTTAGGCGTTTTTGTATTAAAGAGACTCAATTTATCATAATTTATCAATGTCAAGTCTGAATAAAACGTGTTACTGAAACAACAAAACAAGCCACAATCACGATATCTGGGACATACTTCGTCTGATAACAAAGTTTCAAACCAAACCTTTGCATTGATTTATAACATAGATGCATCCTTTTCGAAATTGGAGCACGCGTACGTAGTTTGTGCACGGATTTTTGTGAACGTTTTTCGAATTATCACACATAATGTAGTAAAATAGAAAATAATACAGTCTGTATTATACACCCATACAATTTATTATTCCAATTAGATTCTATTGAGCTTTCATCAAAGCAGTTCATAAATGTTAACCGGCTTACAAGCAATAAATTAGTGAGAACACAGAGTAAATATCCAAGTGTAGCAAATGTTCTATTCCTGTTAATATTACAAGGCTACTGCCACAGTAATCCAATTAACTTTATAAATAACTGGAAACGTAAACCCACAAAGTTTATATACCACCTAGCTGTTTATTATTTTGCACGCGATGAATAATAAAATGAGAATAGGGATATCAAAAGTGGGTTAGCCTACTTCTGGTACCCCCTAATAATTACAACTCACTCATTGACTCAGAATTAGAAACTTGGATCTGAGCGCAAAACGATAAGGAGTTTCCCAAAAAGAAGTCCAAAATTTAGTTTTGAAATTAGAAAATAAACTATTTTAAAAAAAAAAAAACGACTTCGAAGTAAATTATCTAAAAAGCATAAAATAACGAAAATATTATTGAAGTTGATGTTAGCGTACCTGCTGTGTATATTCTGCACCAACTTCAATAGTATTTTCGTTAATTTTTGCTTTTTAGATAATTTACTTTGAAGTCGGTTTTTATATTTTTTTAAATAGTTTATTTAACACTTTTTAGTGACGTATTTTACCAAGATAGGTATCAGCACTATCACGCAACTCGAACGTCTACATTACAGTAACTTACTGAAAACATAAAAAGTTTATATCTCTTAAACTACTGGACCGATTTTGATGAAATTTGTACTCTACCCTAAGTTGAAAGATACTCTAACTATTGCAAAAAGAATTTTCAAAATCGGACTTGTAGTTTCTGAGAAATCCGCGGACAAACCTACATACATACATACACTCGTGAAATTTGGTAAATTCGTTTAGAAGCCCACATAGACTAACATATTATATGAATATTACGCATTTTTATTAATATTACATACATACGCGTCGAATACAGAACCTCCTTTTTTGAAGTCGGTTAATAATAACACTCGCGTGTAAGTTGAAGTCGTTCAAAAATTCTGGAATAACCCTAATTAATAGATTTTAGAAGTCAAGTTACGTTTCGAGAAACAAGGGCAATTATGATAGTGAGCAAAACAAAAGATCAAATTAAAAGATTTTTTTTGCAGCCGACGTAACTTATATTAATATTTTTTCCACCTTATTTTTTCCTCGGAAGTCGTAGAAATTAAGTGATGTCTACAACTTTCTTTAAATGGAAAATCAATAAATATACCCCGATATAATCTATAAAATATTTTCACTTCGCGTGAGCAAAAAATATTTTTTTTTTATTAAACTTAATCATTTTTTATGCCTATGTTTAGCAGTGGACGTCTTCCTGATGATGATGAATCATTTTAGGCCAAAGAGTATTTTTTTAATACGAAATTAAAGTTTTATTTACACGAATATAATGAAATAATGTATTGTCTACTTACAACGTGAGTCACAAGCCGAGGTCAGGCCAAGCCTCACTTTCTACAATGGCTTTGTGAATCGCCGATAGCTCCCTTAATAGGTCCCAAGTGATGACTAACTAAATGAAATATTTAGACAGCTTTGTTCGATTAATTATTCTGATAGACTAGAATAGATCACCTATTCGTATGACGAAGCTATATTTTCTTTTATTCAACTTAGGGACGATATAAGGCATACGCCTGACGGTAAGCGTCAGGCCTCTGCATAAAGACACCTGCATTGCACTGCCGCTGGTCCCCCGGGGCATCAAGAGATTGCCAGAGGGATAAGGGACAACTGCGTTTGAATCCCACATGCCCCGGTTGACCCCCGCAGGTCCCGGGAACCTATAGAGGGTTTGCCTCGCAAAAACAAAGGAAAACGGGGAAACAGCGTCCTTTCTTCGGGCTGTGCAGCTTAGCTTATTTGAAATTACATGATTAACGCACACGATGCACACCGAGTTTGTAACGTCCTTAAGCTACATATTATTAAGCTTACCATCAGACATACTTCATGTTCATTTGACATGTTAGTGTCTCGTCTTTCAATTTATATGAAATACTAGCAATTTCCGGCGGCTTCGCCCGCTAAGTTTTTTAGAAAGTTTATCAGCCCCTAACACACCCCCAAAGGTTGTTTTTGAAAATTCGCGAAACACGTATTGATTTATTTTATTTAGATAATCTTTTCAGTAAATGTCAAGTCAATCGAATCATACAATAAAAAATTTCATACAAAAGAAAACACCCCATTTAACCCCTTTAGAAGACGAATTTTCAAAAATCCTTTCTTAGTGGATGTTTACTGTCCAAATTTCAGCTTTCTAGGTCCAGCGGTTTGGCCTGTGCGTTGATGAATCAGTCAGTCAGTCAGGACAAGTAATTTTATATGTATAGAAAAAATGGTTGAATCCATTTTTTTTCTTATAAATTCGTTGTATTTGTTCGTCTGGAATTTATGGTACCACAGACAGACATAATGTATGCGTGAATTAACAAGCTTTTTACGTTTAGGAGGGTTAAAAAGGTTACGTTTTTACTCACTTAGAGTGAGTAACGGTGTAATTCAGCCTGATGGCAAAATAATGGAACGTAAAAACTGTATTATAAAAAAACAGGAAAAGAAATCTAATATATAAAAAGAAAGCAGAGTTTCTTGGCGGATAATCTCACTTAATAAACACGTCCTAAATAGAGTAGGATTTGTATATTTCTTTTTTTTTAAATATTAAATGGTATTTAGGTTAATTAAAAAGTACTGTACAGCCACATGGTAATTTACCTCAGACTAAAGATATACTGCCGCAATCGCAAATCTTTATTTATAATTAAGCTTTTTTTAATCTAATTATTTCGATCCGGGGCCGTTATTTTCCATTATTCAGTAGGAGCTAATGAATATCTATCTATACTCACTAGCAGTGTATAAAGCAGGGGCGTAGCTACCGCTGTATCAATGATACGGGGCCCCCGGGCGCCAGAGGCCCCGAACGCGTAAGCAAAATTTCGTAAGAAAGATGTTATTTACAAAGTCCGTGGGTTTACAATACAATACAATACAAATACTCTTTATTGCACACAAAAGAAATATACATTTGAAATTAAAACAATTAAAAACAGTGAACAACAAGGCGGACTTATCGCTAAAGCGATCTCTTCCAGTCAACCTTGGGGTACAGGACAGAGCATTCTTATGGGCAGGTGCAGTTATATAAATAAATTAAGTGGATTAAAAATAAAAATATATATTAAAAAAAAATTAATAATAATAACAATAAAATAAAAAATAAACTACATATTATAATATATTATGATAGACTACAACGCACAACAACAAATTTTGATTCAGGGCCCGTCTAAGGCAAGCTACACCTCTGGTATAAAGTATTGGCTCCGAGTGTTGAAACATAATTAGATTTCAAGAACTGGATTCAATCTAATAGGTGATTTTATTTTTTTAGTTAATTTTATTACAAAGTGTATAAGTATACTAGTATAGTATAAGTATACTAGTGTTCTGCCAAATTATAATACAGTTTGTCGGCAGCTTTTGTAAGTGCAGCAGATAGTCGCTATAAAAAATATAATATAAAGTACCTAAATCATTTATGTGTTTGTGAAAGAATTAACACTCAGCAAAGAGGAGTGTTCTAAAATAATTGATTTATATCAATACTGTTGCCTTAACCATTTTTTTTAAATCCTGTCTTTTACGCTTTGGAAAGCGAATCTAATGGAATAAAAGTGTAACTTAAATTGAACTAGCGACGTCTGATAGCATTCTAGAGTAGCTTCATTGGATATAGCAATGTAACACAAAGCAATATTAATAGGTTAACTAATTTTTTACTATGTATGTAGTTTCTTTCGTCCGTTTCTTAGGGTTCCATAACTAAAAGGTAAAAACGGAACCCTTATGGTCTGACTTCGTCTGTCTGTCACACCTAAATATTTCAGGAACAAATGACAAACAACTTAGCTTTTTTGCTATCTGAACTGTTACATGAATAGTACAAAGGTGGTATGGAACCCACGGTCCGCGAGTTCGACTCGCACTTGACCGGTTTTTTTATATTATATGCTGACGACACAAGCAAGACGTTCGTCCGATGATAAGCGACTCGTCTGCATATAGATAGCTGCATTGTGTTGCCGCTCGTCACCTACTACGTCATAGTGAATATGAAAATACTACGTCATAGTGTATATGACGTCACTCTGACGTAGTATTTTCAATTTTTTTATAAAGGAAACTACGTACGTCATATTCCATACCGAGCTCCATACCCAAGCTTTGTACTAGGCCTGCTGCTGAGTGAGACATTAGTTAAATCTCTTGTGTCCAGTAATTTCACTAGCTACAGTGCCTTTCACACCGGAACACAGAAATGTTTACACACTGCTGCTTGGCGGCTGACTATCTGACACTTGGGTGGTACCTACCTGGACAGTCCCTTGCACAAGGATGCTACAACCCCGGAAAACGTGAATCCTCATTTTTGTGTAAGAAATTACGTTGTGGTCTTAAAATATACGCACTACTCCATATCAATCTGTGAAGACTTGCAAGTCGTGCTCGGCCAGTATAACACCTTCGGAGTCGCTGTGGACGTTTAAGGTGTGGGCCCTAGTACGGAGCGGGGTAGTGACCCCCGTCCTCGTCCACGTGCACCGTGTCTGGTCCCCACGGGGTTATATTGCGCCCCCCGGCGGCGGGCTCAAAGTGAAAGCATTGAAGGGTTCTTGGTGCAGATCTCACGTGCCGATATGCGAAAGCCGCGGGGGTTTTAGTGGATAAGAATCGAAATACCCCGGTTGACCCCCACAGGTCCCAGGGACCTATCGGTTTCCCCCGCGAAAACATAAAAAAGTCTACCATCACAATGATCAGAGTCAAAAGACTGACATGCTCCTGATTTTTTTAGATAAATCAATAAATTTCATCACTTACCAGTCTGGTGAGATGACGAAATACCACTTGCTATATTTAAAAAAAGGCAGAGCAAATTGCTAGGTTAATAGCTGTCCGAGTCCAACGACACTGCAAGGTTGGGGTCAAAGGGGCTCCGAACCAATTGACTTTATTTAGTGGCATTATACATTTAGTCAGTACAAACTGAAGCGATAAATAAAACCATGAATGAATTATACTTTATTAAATAACTAGCAATTTCCCTTTTTTTCGTGGGGGAGACTTTCAAAAGGTCTCGGGAGCCGTGGGGCTCGCCGGGGCGGGTTATCTGTTGTTACCCACTAAAACCCCCGCGGCTGTCGCATCGGCTCTCCGGTGAGATCTGTACCAGGGGCCCCTCAGTGTCTTGCCTTTGAGCCCGCCGCCGAGGGGCACATTGTAGCCCCCCGGGAACCAGTCACGGTGCTCACGGGGATCGCAACCCCACTACCGACCTCCTCGGAGTCGCCGCCGTACTCAAAGGACGTCCTAGGGTCCACACCCTGAACGTCCAGCGACTCCGAAGGAGTTTACCAACCCCTAGCGCAACTCTAAAGATAGTTTTTGAGAATCTTTTAAGTAAGTTACAAGTGAATCGAACCATACAATAAAAAGTTTCATACAAATGAAAATCCCATTTTATCCCCTTTAGGAGTGGAATTTATAAAAAAAGAAGAAGAACCTATTGTCCAAATTTCAGCTTTCTAGGTCTAGGGGCCTAATGCCTGCGGCTTGGCCTGTGCGTTGATAAATCAGTCAGCCAGACAGGACAAGTAACTTTATATAAGAAGAAAATAGAAAATATTGATTGTCGTAGTTATTTTGTTGCCCTAGAGAACGACCTAATAACCACTTATTTGAATGAATTGCCTTTGGGATATAATAAATGAATAAGATGTGAAACAAAATTGTACTTAACATAGCAAAATCAATTTGTTTTTTATTTGATAGTAAGCAAAGATGCAGTAGTATAGATGGTAGAGCGCAAGTAGTTAATGAACAACACAAGGAACCTAAAACCAATGTTAAAGGCATCACTACGGCTACGACTACTGATAGCACGGCGACCCTCATACAACACTGGCGAATCTTAATCATATCAAATACAACATATAAGAGTTCCAAAACACATTTGAATTAATTTTACTGACAGCCATATACAAGTAAATAAACGCAATGAACTCGATAGCAATAAAGGTTACGTCAGGTTAAAACAATCAAATGTTTATACAGCGACTACATCAAGCGCTAGACTTGTCTGTTTCATGTCTATTTATATCTAATCGAATTTAATTGGAGTTGTATAATCAATCAAAGAACATTTATACAGACGGTGAACTGGTACAAAACCAATTCGGTATGATATTAATTATGATAATTTTTAACAGACTTCTTTTTACAGCTACTACTACCGTATCCAAATGTTCTATTGTTTTAAAAACAACTGTAGAACATAAGATCATAACCGAGAGTGATGTAATGTTTGTTGGATCCTTTATGGCCGATGACAAATAACATGCAACAATTATTGTTGCTATAAACAGATCGCGCACGCAATGCAATGATGTCTTTGTTGCGGTGTGTGCTTTTCCTGGTTCATCTATCTATCTAATGCAGCTGGAATATTTTTTAATAACGGTTTGGAAAAACATTGGAGTGTTAAAGAAAGTGCATATCTACCATGTTGTCTGACGTTACCTGACACGATTTGCTACAGGCCGTTAGGCCCCGTAATTGATAAAATGTAGACGTTAACTAGTAAAGGAAAATCATAATACTTGGTGATTGATAACCCGTATCTGCCTTATCTTGAGCTTGAAGATGCTCGAAAAAGTGTACCTAATAAAGATTATCGTACTCACTTTGTTTTCGTCGAATTTGAGCACGAATTCCAGAATTTCTGCAAACTGTTTGACGAGGGCTTGTTGCTGTTCCAAATGCTGCGTGGGACTCATCGAACCACCAACCAGCGAACCCAGTATTCTTGGCACCACCTGTGACAGAATTACATAATTAGAACTACATTCATTTGACTAATAGTATCTGTATTAATTATTATGGTTTCTCAATAAAAAATCATTTCGTAGAAGTTTTCGAAGCATCAGTGAGTCGTAGATGTTCCTGTTGTTTACCAAAAAATATACAAAAATTAGAATATTACTGTTAACAGGTAAGATTTGGGCTCAGAAAATCTTGAAAAAAATGGAGTGGTCCATTTCTTAAGGTAAGGAATGTGTAGAGAGAAACCCGGAACGAACTTCGCATCCCTTCTTATCTTCGTAACCCTTGGGGAATACTGAACTTCCGCATTCGCCTATTTATTTGATAAAGTTTACATGTTCAGTCGAGAATACAGAGAAAATGTTGGACATAAAAATACTTTTATAGCTCATACGAGCACAATAACGACGAACATTCAAATTAGATGAAATAGAAAAAATTAAAAAGGAGATAATAAAAAAGTTGTGTGACCATTTTCCATAATGTTAATAACAACAAATACTCCGTCACTGTATTATGGAACACGGTATAGTTTGATAAACTGAATAGTAGCAGTCAATAAATGTAGGAATCAAAATATTTGTGCAAGTCTACGACATTTGGCCGTGTATGACAACATTTAACGAAACTCGAGCCCATTGTGAGGTTTCCAAAACAATGTCAGGAAGTGATCGCAATTCAGACGATTAGACTACAGCGGCCAACTCCAACCAACCGATTGGTATGGGAGTCAAGTGAATGTCACAGATCGTTTTATCATATGCCACCTCTTCCGGTTTGGAAACTTCTATATGGGTATACAGATGTAGTACTGACATATTGCTCTGACTAAAAGTGAAAGCATTTTTAAAATTAATAGTTACAATAATATATATCTCTGAATTTATAGTGTTGAGGCTGAAATGCAAGCTCAATAACTCAAGATAATTGTGCGCCTCGCTATGACTAATAAATTAATTAATTTATTAATTAAAGTATTTTGTAGAATAATACAGAATACAAATAGCTGTCATTAATAAAGTAGGTAAGCGAATATTATGAAAAGGAAACGAGGAACGGTATGGAGCGAAAACATCAACCTTCAGTCACGCGAATTTAACATAATTTCTGGGTTTATTTTTATGGTTCGCGATAACATCGCACGCATTTGGCGTATACATATTAACACTAGTACAGTCGATCCTGTAGTTGAATTTCATCTTGATGCAAAATATACCTTTCACAAACACTGCCAACATGAACAACTTTATTGATGCAAAATATTCTTTGGTTAACTTATACATATAATTTAAGCAACCAACCGCTAGTGCTGAAAGGGCTAATAAACATTACTGAAAGAAGTCGGTTAAAAAGACAACTTCCCGCGTTTCAACTTTGAATATTCGCATATATTAATTGGTGATTCATAAACATTAAAATGAGGTGAGTCACGTGTCGAGAGGATGTCGAATTGACTTTTTTAACCACCGAGGCAGGATAATTCTGGGATTCGACGAAGATGATGTAACCTCGTAAATGGATATAGTTTTAAATACAGGCGTTAACACGTGGTGTCTCATAAAGGATCTTCGCGGTGTTGGTGCCAAGGTTGGAACAATTGTAAAGTTATTTATTATGACTGACAAATAAATTGGTCATTGGTACTGATATATAATGGCCCCGATAAGATTATAATGTATTATGGATTTGTGGTGTAAGTGGATGTTATGTCTCCGTAATTCACGTCTAAATTAAACGATTTATAACAGTTTTTTTTTTCAAAATTCTAATTCACCACAGCTTAAACATGGTTTGACAGCAAAGTCACATAAACATTGGATACATTACGAAGCACAGATTAAAGTAAACGTCAAACGTTTACTATAATTCCATTTATTCCATTAATTGAACAAACAGTGCAGATTATTCTTTTTCAACACAAAATATTGATCTGATCACTCACGAGAGGTCAGAAATATGTTACTAGAAGGAATAATTTCCTAACCAAGTAACTGACTTCGTATTCACCGGATTCTGAGAGTAATGGCACTTGAACTTGCCTTGATTGCTAACATTATAAGAAGGAAGTGTATTTTATTGCAAAAAGTGACATGAATACGCTTTGTGAGCGGCATCCACTTTTTATTCTTTTTTTCAATTAGTTTTACTATCGCTACTGTTAAATTAAATATTAACTGCATGTTTCTTTTGGATATATTTGGGTTACTGATTACCACCGCTATTGAGATTAAAGTAGGTAGTTATTTTTTATCAGACATTTCATTAAACATTCTATTGTAAATATATTGTTGTATGCCTATTTCTTGTTATCTATTAATAACTGAAAAAATGAAGGCACACGTAGATTTATCATTAACACCTATCCGGAGATAGGAGTTCTTTGTTAGTAAGTACGTCTGTATTCCGTCACAGAATGGCAAATGAAATCGACACATATCCTGTTAATGCGGCGTTTAAGATGCATCGTGCAAACCCCTCAACAGTAAACGTGTTGAGTAAGATCGACTAAAGCATAAATTAACTGTGAACATAGAGAGACTAAAAAACCACGCGTCGAGGCACAATTAAGATAACGCGTGATCAGCGCTGGAGGTAATTAAATTAACACCAGTTAGCGACCAATTGCGAGATTTGAGCAATAAATTGAACCAGATGTTAACCCAAGTTGTGCAGTCACGAGAGCTCCGAACGCGGGTGTCATTTACACTATTTATAGCCGTATTACAACGTTGCTGTGGAGTTTCATTGCCGCCTATTAGACGTTTCGGTTTTGTCTTAATTTCACTGACCAATTTACCTACTAACATTTCAATAAAATGTTTGTTTATTACTTCCATTAACTGGTCTCTTTGTTATGTAACTATTCTATCTACACACATCAAAAGTGTCTAGGGATCAACATATATTTTTGCAATAACTTTTCTCCTGATTGATATTAATTAAAATTTTCTTTAAGGATTCATCAAATAAAGTGTTTTCGTTTGTCACAGTAACGATAAACCAAGTCACCTTTGCATTAATAAAGAAATTTGCCATTTTCCTAATAAAGGGATTTTTGACATTTGAACCACTAACACAAAAGTTCGAAAAAAAGACTGAAATAACAGTTTTCTTTAAAATTTTATTGGGTAACTTAAACAATTAATAATCCGTGTTTCTACCGCGAACACTAACAACACAAGAACATCGGTTTGGCATACTCAAAATGAGTTCATCCAAATCACGCTGTGGAATGGCCGCCCATGTTCGTTGCAACAACAAAAAAAGGTCTTCTTGCGACTGGATACCCTCCATATTCGGCAGAGCTCTTCTCTGTAGCATATCCCATGCATGCTCAATCGGGTTCAAGTCTGGCGACTGAGCAGGCCAGGGCAGGACATTGATGTTAGCTGCGGCGAGAGTCTGTCTTACAACTCTTGCGGTGTGCGGTCGTGCATTATCATGCATTAACTGAAATAAGGGACCGATTTGCACTTGTAGAGGAACGATGACGTCTGATACAATCGTCTCAGCATAAATTTGAGCGTTGAGGTTGCCTCTGATCCAAATCAACTCAGTTCTTCCGCCGATCCAAATACCCGCCCATACCATGATGGTTCCACCACTATAAGGATGGACTTCCTGGCAGGATTTTAATCGCTGTTGGCGTCCAGGGGTTCTCCAGTGTCGTATACGTCTTGTATCCGGTCTCATACCAAAACGAGACTCATCAGAAAAGCACACGAAACGCCATTGTTCTTCTGCCCATTTTTTTGCCCAAAAATGCTTGATCCCTAGACACTTTTGATGTGTGTATATGTAATTTATTAGTGCCAGTATGCGTCGAGTTAACGTTAGTTTATTGTTCTTCATAGGTACTTCATTCTTTATAAATGCCTTGTTAATACTAATATCTGTAAGTTAGATGGTAATAGAAGACACATCAGCAGAAAGTGTGCATTCTTTTAATCGAGCGCAACGCACTCTATGCACCATTAACTTTGGTTCCACATTACGATCAACAGTCTCAGCGACGTAGTTAGCTTCGATATGATGTATGATAACTGTGTCTTGCTGATCAACTATATTTACATTCATAACTGGAAACGTTGGTATTCCACACTCCATCGATTATAGTTCTTGCTCTGATAAAATTAATATTACAAAACATCTGTTCAAGTCTGATAACTTTAAGTATAATTAACTCTTGTCTTGCAGCCGCTCATAAATCGATTTGGGCATGCGTAATAACAATTACTTACCTAATGCTCATTAAGTATTCACGTAATAACAATTAATTAAGGCAAACACCAGCAAACAACATAATGATTACCTACCATTTTGTAACACCTGCCACTCCGACATAATATAAAGGCATTGCACCCACTACGGCATTACATTCAAACAATACAACATTAACCGCATAGTTGCCGTCGGTATGCCAATACTAAAGAAAACTAACTTTGGCTACTGTGGTACTAACATCACGGGTTGGGACCAAACTTGGACATGTTTTCAGTTGTTACCTAAATAATGTTCTGCACGATGCATAGTTGGATTGATACACTTTTAAGAGTAAAGTTTAAAATCAGTTCAACATGGCGGCAGGAGGTCTCTATTGTTATTTATGCGTAATCATGATCGCCCACGCAATGATGGTATTATACGCAATGCTGTTATAAAGTTCTCCGCCTGTTAGCTTTCGAATTTCTTAAAGTTCATCTGCGTGCTGGCATTCTTTTGTGGATTCAAAATACATTTGTTGAAAGAATTCAGAACTTAAACCTTAAACAATCATTATTAAATCAAGCATACGCAACGCAACAATTTAAATTAATTATAAAAGTCGAAATGTGTGTTTTAAACAAAAGAACATGTAGAAATTGTGACAACTGTAAATAATAAAAAAGTTGCACCGCTGAACCACCGACATAATCCTACTTTACGTCTCATTAATGTAAATAATTTAAAGGTAATTGCCGTAGAGGAATGCCAGAATGCAACTGGCGTCTTTTTTATAGTGATTCCTTTATGTAGACACCTAACTGTGGAATACAATTACAAGTATACTGGGGGGGACTGGTCCGACTTCTATCCATTTGGCCTTTTAGTTTGTCTTAATTTATTGTTTTCTTCTTTTTTCCCTTGCTTTATGTTTCGAATGGCAGGACACAATATCGCTAATGTCGATTCATTTGTAACAAAACAATGTTTAAAAAAAAAAAGTGAAAAAATGACAAGCCCGCTGAGTTTCTTGCCGGATCTTCTCAGTTGAGGCCGCGATGTGATCCGGTGGTAGCTTCTAAAAATATTTTCAAAAAAATATAAACCGACTTCAAAGTAAATTATCTAAAAAGCATAAAATAACGAAAATATTATTGAAGTTGGTGTTAGCGTACCTGCTGTGTATATTCTGCACCAACTTCAATAATATTTTCGTTATTTTATGCTTTTTAGATAATTTACTTTGAAGTCGGTTTATATTTTTTTGAAAATATTTTATTTAACACTTTTTAGTGACTTATTTTACCAAGATAGGTATCAGCACTATCACTCAACTGGAACGTCTACATTACAGTAACTTACTGAAAACATAAAAAGTTTATATCTCTTAAACTACTGGACCGATTTTGATGAAACTTGTACTCTACCCTAAGTTGAAAAATACTCTAACTATTGCAAAAAGAATTTTCGAAATCGGACTTGTAGTTTCTGAGAAATCCGCGGACAAACCTACATACATACATACATACATACATACATACATACATACATACACTCGTGAAATTTGGTAAATTTGTTTAGAAGCCCACATAGACTAACATATATGAATATTACGCATTTCTATTAATATTACATACATACGCGTCGAATACAGAACCTCCTTTTTTGAAGTCGGTTAAAAAATGACGATTCAAAAGTGCTAGCGTTAAGCCTATTTGAAATAAAGATTTTTGAGTTTGAGTTTGAGTATTTAACTAAACTAGTTATACGTGTTACACCTGTCAATACTGCTATTGTTGGGGAACGCATAGCAGCTGCTTATGTGGTAAAAAACAACGAGTACAGTAACATAAAAGGTTTACAGCATGTTCACGGCAGAATTTCAAAAATATAACCAAACCCTCATAAAATTTGTGAAATACGTTAAGTGGTTAACACTCCAGGATCCACCGTTACGTTCTTACTGAAATAATTTCGGAAAACCTTGTTACTTAACAAGATCAGATGTATTTAACTAAGCGGCGTTAAGTTGGTATCGTAATTTTGCATATTTGGTTCATATTTTTACTACATGGTATTATTATTAATGACTTTCGTAGGCGAAGCCACTTAACGATGCCAAATATTATTATTCTGCAGCGAAGCAGCAGTTTAGTTTATATTAGGCGTTTCAGTGTGAAGGGCACTGTTGCGGGAGACAACGAAGACAAAGGAGATGGGTAGGCATTAGGCATGTCGGTAACATTCATGTTCCGATTATCAATATTTATCGCATACGAACCAGACTCGTTTCGTTTACACAAATTTTTATGTTCCACCCGAGATTCGACTTGCGAAATGGATGGGCAGCACGCACGTTGCCTCAGAGCACCTAATAAGGGTCCCTATTCAACAATACACAGTCGTCATAAGCAAAGGCACGAACATACATAGCTTCGTCCTCCTCCAACATTGCTAGGGTTAGCGAAGAGGTATTCCGTTGATTCTCACAATTGGCTTGCCACCGTAAATGGATCAGTCGTTCTGGTGCTCAAAAACACTTGAAATGACTACTCCGAAATAAATAAAAAGAAATCAATCTAACACACATTTTAATAGTAAATGTAAATAAAAAGAAATCAATCTAACACACATTTTTAACCGACTTCAAAAAAGGAGGAGGTTCTCAATTCGTCTGTATATATATATATTTTTTTTTTTTATGTATGTTCGCGCATAACTCTGGCAATTATGAACCGATTTGAAAAAATCTTTCTTCCATCCATTCTTTAATCCGTTAATTGGGTCCCATAAAAAAATTATTGCTTAGTAATAAGTAGTTCCTGAAAAAACAAGAATGGTGACTGCGCACTGAGAGTTGGAGGAAAGCCTATATAGATGACTTTATGGTGCTTTTTAAGGACAAAAATGGTCATAACTCTGGTAAATATTTACCAATTTCAATGATTCTTTTTTTATTCGAAAGAAGAAACCACTGTAATGAACCTGTATGAATTTTATCACAACCGGATAAGAACTTCCTGGAGGACCATGAATGATATGGAGAAATTTATCTGGTAAAATCCATAAAACTGATGTTCTCCTTTACATTTCTCTGACAAATATGAACCGATTTCGATGATTCTTTTTTTATTCGAGAGAGTAAACTACTATGATGATTCCATGCAAATTTCATTACGATCGGATAAATTGTTTCTGAGTTTCTGAAGAAACATGAATTATGTAAAAGTATGTAGACGATAATGTGAAATCATAATGATGTCATAACCTACCTAGATCATTTTACCGTCTTCGATGGTTCAATCTTTATGTATGAAAATATCACTAAAAAGCATAAAATAATTTAAATATTATTGAAGTTGGTGCCAAATATACACAGCAGGTACGCTAACACCAACTTCTTTAATATTTAAATTATTTTATGCTTTTTAGTGTTATTGAAGTCCGTTCAATTTTTTTTTTAAATATTTTATAATAGTAAATGTTATTTAGTTCTTCTTTGACGATTCATATTAATTTCTTTGTTGTCAAGGATATTTACAGATTCTAAATTGTCTAAATGAGTACGTATTCTAATTTTATTTTATAGTTTATTAGCGTATTAAACAGATTATTAGATCACTATAAGGTATAATACAATGAATAAGGTATTGATCTAGATTATAATCCACAGATATATACGCCTAATCGCTTTATTAATTTAGTAAATTTTCAGATGCTAGAGAGCGCTGATTTACAATACTAAAAAGAATAATAACTTATAAGTACAATAATAATGACATTACAAGTAGTGTAGTTCTAAAATTTAAATACATGGGTCTGCAAATGCCTGCGGAACTGACACAGTTCCAGGTGGAAAATATCGATATCTCTGTTGGAAGTAAGAATATCATTGTACTGGCGACACATCCTGATAATTGGATTATAATAAGAGGTATTATTAGAAAAAACTGGAAGATTGAAAATGTTATAATTTCGGTTACGGCTTCTAAATCGGGTATTAAAATTTAAGAGGGAAAGTAGGTTAGGTGAGTCCATTAGGCTATGAATTATTTTGTAAAGTAACATATGGTCGTAGTAGATTCGACGAAGGTCCAGGGGACTAAAATGGAAATATTTAAGACGTTGTTTATAGGAGACAAGTTTTCGACCCATGCCGCATCTGTAACTAACAATTTTTAGAAAACGTTTCTGAATACCTTCGATTCTGTTGCTATGGACCTTGTAGAAAGGGGACCATATAGACGTGTTATATTCAAGAACACTACGTACAAGAGTGTAATATAGATACAATAAGCTTTTAGTCGGACGAAAATGTTTAGTAGATCTTGTGATAAAACCGAGTAGACGAGAGCTACGCTCAATAATGTAATCATAATGATCACGAAAGGTTAACTTTTCATCAAAGAGTATACCCAGATCTTTTGCAATATTGTTACGAGTAAGAGCTTCTCTCCTAATGGAATAATTAAAAAGTATTTTGAGTGACTTATTGGTGAATGTTATTACAAAACATTTACAGATATTCTATTTCACGAAGTCCGTTTGACTATGACTGTTGTAAGGTCTGTACGTGCACACTGTTTTAGTGTGCGTAACCTCGGGAGCGCTCAGTCACGATCGCGACGCGGTCAGAGTCACTAGTGTTTTGTTTCCGCGCTAAAAAAATTCAAAGAGTAACGTCAGCATGGCAAGTAAACGCAGAAAAGTTGTCCACAGTGAGGTAACATTTTTTTTAACTATTGTTACTACTTTTTGTGTGCTATTAAGAGTTTATCTATCTAATATTATGAAATTTGTTACTTAAATAGGTATTTCGATTTGGTTTTGTTCTAGGGTCGAAGCATGATAGCTAGCGTTTATCATTTCCTGCGAGAAGAGTATGAATTCACAAAATCAGTTGCGGAACCTAACTGTGATTTGTCTCATTTACGAGATATTACAAGGCGTACAGCTGAGGCTACAGGTGTTTCTATGAAAACTGTTCAACGGATATTAAAAGAAGAGAAGGAATTGCCATCCTGCTCATCAAATTTCACTTCTCCTATGAAGAAGAGAAGAAAGCGGAATAGTAAGATAGAAATAGATAATTTTACAGCCGATGTTGTTCGCAGTACTATACAAAATTTCCATGTCATCCATAAAGAAATTCCAACGTTGGCTAAGTTAAAAACTGTATTAAATGAAAAAATTGGTTTTGATGGTTGTATCGAAACTGTTCGTCAATTGTTACTGAAGTTAGGTTACAAGTGGCGTAAAACAGAGAATAACCGTAAAGTTTTGACGGAGCGTCATGATATACAAATGTGGCGTTTAAAATTTTTGAAGAAGATGTCAGAATATCGCAGTCAAGGTCGCCCAATTGTGTACACCGATGAAAGTTATGTCCTTTCAACACACGTGCGAAACAACACCTGGGCACAAAAGAAAGAGAGTACACCATTCTTAAAAAAAATTAGCACAGGCACTCGCTTTATATTAGTGCATGGGGGTACAAAGGATGGATTTATTGAAAATGCTTCATTGATTTATAAAGCCAACTCAACAGCTGGCGATTACCATTCTAATATGAGCTACGATAATTATGTTAAATGGCTAAACGAAAAACTTTTACCCAATTTATCCCCACGCTCTGTCATTGTCTTAGACAATGCTTCATATCACAACACACGGACTGAAAAACTACCGACGTCGGCTACAAAGAAAGCAGACATGCAGCAATGGCTCAGGGATAAAGGTATAGCATTTGAGCAATCTCTCCTTAAATTGGAATTGTACGATATTATAAAAAAACACAAAGATGAACACATAACGTATAAAATTGATGATTTTATTAAGAGCAAGGGTTTTGATGTAATACGTCTTCCCCCCTATCACCCAGAATTAAATGCTATTGAAAATATTTGGGGTATTGTAAAAAATTATATCGCATCAAAGAATATCGAACAAAACATGACGAACATGGAAAGACTGATCTTTGAAAGCTTGGATAGAGTAACCAGTGAAACATGGCAAAAAACCTGTGCTCATGTTGAAAAAATTGAAAAAGAATACTTAAAATACGTCGACCTGGATATTGAGTTCATAATTAACTTAGGGAACGATTCTGACGAAAGCGAATCAGAAATTGAATTTGATAGTGATTAAGTGCTGATTTTTTTGTTTCTTCTCTGTAATAAATAAAAATATTATTTACTTTCAACTGTTGTTTCTTTTCTCTGCAACTTATCATTCTAATAGCTAAATATTATTTACTTAAATTGTCTATATAATTTATTAAATAAATATATTATGCGTGTCAGATTTTTTTCCTAACGCTACCTACGTTTACACACACTAGCGCGCCTATCACTACACGTCACTACTACAACCAGAGCCAAACGGACTTCGTGAAATAGAATATCTGTACCTATATTAAGTTGCATACAATTTCGATCACACCATTCTGTGAGTATGTCCAAGTCTTTTTGAAGTTTTAAAGCATCCAGATTACTGCTTGCTAATTGATTTATTCGTAAAGAAACAAAGAAATAAATAAAAGATTTTTGATTTATTTCTATTTTTATCGCAGCCCTAATGCACGATCGGTGGGGAGGACTATGACTGTGCATCCAAAAGTTGATAGCACCTCGGTTACTCACGTATCCTTGACGTTTGTTGTCATTGTTCGGTCTAAAATGGACCTCTCGTTGCGGTTTGGAATGGCAATCAAGAGAATTAAGTTTCGTAGAAGCTATCGTGTTTTGACCTGTATGAGAATGTGGTTAGAAAGAAAAGGTTAAGTTACACATAAGTATACTTACATTAAATGAAATGAAACAGTACTGTAAGAATCAGGTAAGTTAGAAAAAATTGTGTCGGTATTTTTTTTAAACGTGCGAAAATGATAAACTGGCATGGAGGACACTTTTTATCTAAAGCTCTGTGGTATACATATAACAAAGGTTATCAGACTCGTTTAATTAATTTATTCATATTAAAGTTATGAAATCAATGCCATGAATATTCAATTGTATGTAATTCACTGATAAGGGGAATGAATTTGGTTTATTTTTGAATAAGAGACTGTCGATGGTAGTTAGTTTTAGATTAAATGATGCCATTAGTTATGAATTGTTTAAGCTATGAGTGTATTCAGGAAGAACAATGGTAGTAGGTACTGTTGAACATATGCCTCCCCATCAGAACGCCACAATGAACGACGATTGGCTATTTGCGTCCACCGGTTGCCTGCGACGCGAACAATGTCGTCGGTCTACCTAGCGAGGTCTGTTTACGCTGCTTCTTCCGGTTCGTGGTAACCACTCGAGAACCTTTCTTCCCAACCCCAACGGTTATCGGTTCACCGAGCGATGTGCCCTTCCCATTGCCACTTCAACTTTCAGATTCTGAGAGCTATATCGGTGACCTTAGTTCTTCGGCGAATCTCCACATTTCGGATTCTATCGCGCAAAGAAACTCTGAGCATAGCTCTCTCCATTGCACGTTGTGTGACTCTGAGCTTCTCTAAAAGGCCAGCAGTTAAGAACCACGTCTCCGTACCATATGTCAGCAATGGCAACACCGGCAATGATGATTAGTGGATACAATATCAAGCTCAGCAGACACGCATGCCCAGATTAGAAATATGGTCACCATACTGGATAATTATTTTCAACTCCCAACTGTTAGACGGGCGGAAAGACGGGCACATGCTGCCATTGCAGAGGCGGCTTACTTAGCTTCGTATAATCGTATTTTTGTGAATAAAAAAGCTATTCTGGAATTTCGAACACGGAACCAGACGCAATATTATGAGACTTTGCCGGATTCCCCAGTCATACGGAATAGGGTTTCCATATGGAATCGGTATCGGAGTTTAATAATTTACTGAGGATCGCCAACATTACACACATACTTACATTATTTATATATGAGAACAGAACTAGCGCTTATTGACCTTTATAGCTTATTCCTCACACGCGTCAAGGTGGTGTTACCCCGATGACCATGAGATAAAAGGTTTTAAAAAGCAGAATCGCAGCGTTGACTATAAAAGGACAAAGCGGATGCCTTTTAGGTGCCAGCACAGTGACATCTGATTAAGCACTGGCTACTTCACAGCTTACAGTATTTTTTTGATAGACGCTGTTGGCCGCAGATGGCCATTACAGCTTCACCGGACAATAGGAGGCGAGCGCTTAAAGCGCTCTAGCCTTTACGGCAGAAGTAGCGACGAGCTCAAGGGCACCTCAGGGAGGCACGGCCTCGGCTTGGGCTGTCGCTTAAGAGAGGGCTGAGTTTACCACCGGTTCACAACGCGCCCCCACTGAGAAGAACCGGCAAGAAACTCAGTGGGGTGATGCACGTCGTTGAGGTCCCATACGTACGACCCTTCGGCCTCGCCGGCGAGACCGGTGTCTGATAGCTAGTGTAGCATACGGTTGTCGGGGAGGGTTCGGCGCATCCCGGTCCAATAGGACCGTCATGGAGTCAGGAGGGTCGAGCAGTACGTGCCGTGGTCTGCGGCGCGAGTCAGAAGGACTAGGGGCGTAATCGGCGGCGGCGCGGATTAAACTGGGACGCGGATTCAAAGTAGCGTTTCGACGCTTCTTTGAGGAACTTACGAAGGGGATCTAACTTGAAATCGGAATGCAGATCTACGTTCCGCATGTACCACGGGGCACCGACGGCACGTCGGAGGAAACGATTCTGGATAACCTGGAGGCTATCGATATGGGTGCGGGCGGCGTGCGCGAAAACTACATTCGCGTAAGTCATGATAGGGCGAATGCAGGCTTTGTATAATGTCAACTTATTTCTAAGCGACATTTTACTCCGTTTGCAGGGAAGGGGATACAGGCGACCAAATACGAAAGCCGCTCGATTGCGGACGGACCTAATGTGCGGGCCGAAAGTCATGGCGGAGTCCTTCTGTTAGCTAGTGTTTATACGTTTGAGCGTGTTCTAGTGACTACACGGAAAAAAATGGTTTAGCTGTGGTCGCTAAATTGGTTTTGCTGCCAATTCATTTGCTGCTCTGTATAATATCTTAGGTACATCAGCAAAGCATTGTGTATTACAACTAAGACCACTTAGCTATTATTGATAACGACATTTAGCTATAAGAACTACAAAAAATTAACAGGTGTTACAAATTGTTTAACAACTATCGCAAACTTTTTTCGCTATATCATCAAAACAACATTAGGGGTTGCCGTTAGCTGTGGCTACAAATCATTATTACCATTTATGGATAAATACTTCGTCACTATTGCAAAAAGATAGATGCCTTAAGCAGCAAAGACATGTCTGTATCGGTCCTGCTAATAGTCTTTGCAATCACTGCAAATGATTTTGCAACCAGTACTAAATTTGTTTGCAGATGAATCTGTGAAGTTTAATTTGCTAATACTGTTCAAGCTCTTAGTAACTATTCCAAATTATTTTAAACACCACAACTAATATTTTGAGCTGTGGTTGCTAATTATAATGTCTTCATATAGCTAAATGGTATTTGCAATCACTGCAAATAATTTTGCAATAAGTACTAAATTTTTTTGCAGATGAATCTGTTAAGTTTCATTTGTTAATATTGTTCAAAATCTTAGTAACCCTTCCAAATTATTTTAAACAACACAACTAATATTTTTAGCTGTGGTTGCTAATTATAATGTCTTCCTATAGCTAAATGGTCTTTGCAATCACTGCAAATGATTTGGCAACAAGTACTAAATTTGTTTGCTGATAAATCTGTTAAGTTTCATTTGTTAATATCTTAGTAATATTGTTCAAAATCTTAGTAACCCTTCCAAATTGTTTTAGACAACACGACTAATATTTTTAGCTGTGGTGGCTAATTTTAATGTCTTCCTACAGCTAAATGTTCTTTGCAATCCCTGCAAATAATTTTGCAACAAGTACTAAATGTTTTTGCAGATGAATCTGTTAAGTTTCATTTGTTAATATTGTTCAAAATCTTAGTAAGCCTTCCACATTATTTTAAACACCACAACTAATATTTCGAGCTCTGGTCGCTAATTATATGTCTTTATATAGCGAAATATCTTATTAATACTTTCAAATTAACTTAACAGTGAACCATAATAATACCTTGTCAGGGGTAGCAAACTAGAGTTGCGTGAGTTTTATAAGATCATTTTGGAACTTTATCTAATTGTTCTAAATTTTACAACTATTTTTTTACAGCAAGTTACAACAACGCACAACGGCCAGTGTTCTTTATGCAGTCTCGTAAAGTTAAATGTATATCAAAATTTTCAAAACTAACGGTTTCACTGACGGTTTCCATTACGAACCCAAGCGATCAAGGCATAGTGTAAGGGGTGAGCCATTATATCGACACACCCCTCTATATGGAGGGGGTTCTGGACATAGCCCACCAGCTGGCCGTGTGCGGGTTGGCAAACTACACACCTTTGATTATATATACGTCTAGATAGTAAGTCGTCTTAAAAGTGACGTTCACACACTGAATCACTACTCCATTATCCGCGTGTGCGTGCAGGCCTCGTACTACACTAGCGTTATCTGTGGCTGTGTGCGTGTTTAGGGATCTCCAGTTATAAATATTTTTCCCATAAATAGCGATAGCGTTGCGGGCTATGCATTGATATATACTGTGTAAATAGAATATAATGGAATAGAATGGAATAGACTGGAATAGACTGGAATAGACTGGAATAGACTGGAATAGACTGGAATAGACTGGACTAGACTGGTATAGACTGGAATAGACTGGAATAGACTGGAATAGACTGAAATAGACTGTAATATACTGGAATATTCTGGAATAGACTGGAATAGACTGGAACAGACTGGAATAGACTGGAATAGACTGGAATAGACTGAAATAGACTGGAATATTCTGGAATATACTGGAATAGACTGGAATAGGCTGGACTAGACTGGAATAGACTGGAATAGACTGGTATAGACTGGAATAGACTGGAATAGACTGGCATCGACTGGAATAGACTGGAATAGACTGGAATAGGCTGAAATAGACTGCAATAAACTGGAATAGAATGGAATAGAATGGAATAGAATGGAATACAATGGAATACAATAGAATAGAATATTAAATTAAATTACATTAAATGGCGTGTCCCTTACGATCAGGTGAACGTCTTATTTGCCTCATGACCAGGAAGAAAAAATATACTTCTAATTAAGTACTTACCTATATAAAAGTAATTAATTTATAAAAAAAAATTAAAATTATTTTAATTAATTTATTTAAAGTTTTGGTCACTATCTACGTATTACGTTTAATTGAATTCATTTTTGCTAGAAGAAAAATTACCCCAGACTTAAGATATATTCCCCCATTATTACCTAGCAACACCAGTCTAGTCGGACAATGTACAAATAGTCGTAAAAAACAATCGAGTTTTTATAATAATCCTTCACAGAATCTTAAGACTTATCAATGGAAAATTAAGTTAGGATCTTTATTGATTTTACTTAGTTAATATTTTCTCGATTTGATTACACAATTCGGCATAATGTTTTTTTTTTTGCGAGCACAAACCATTGGTACAGTTCAAGTGACACTAAACAACCAAATCGACCAATTTGATGTTTTGGTGTCTTAGAGGAGATACCACTGGAGAGAGCATGACGCGCTAACCCCCTCTGCCAAATTTTTGTTCATATGGTCAGGTCATTCTTTATTTGTGTGCGTGTATTTTTGAATGTGTTGCGAGTTTACTATAGTGTGGGTATGCGTGAAAGTGTATCTGTGTGTGTTTACTTCGCCTCCCGCACCCCGCAAAAGTGCCACGAAAAATTTGTTCGGGGAATCGACGCGATACTAACTCCTTTGGTACTTTCTCTGAGTTTGGTGTACCTGATATTGTCAAGTGTTTGAACATCGAACATGCTATCTAGACGTGTATATAATCAAAGCTACACACGTCTATTTTTGAATGATGTGCAGGTTTCCACACGATGTGTACTTACATCGTACACTGCACCATAACACAAGTGATAATCAATATTGAAATTAAGATGACATGAAATAAGAAAATCTCCGAGGTGCAAGGCGTTGTTTGAACATGGGACTCTTGTGTTCAAGGCATGCTTTTTGACAAATTTTCTTGACTTCTGTTGACTAAAATAAATATCTCGATTTTACACGTATGTACTTCATACATGCATCTAATCCGTGGGGTGTCCGGCTAAGAACAACATCCTCCCATCTTCTCCCGTTGGGACTCTGTAAGAGGTGACTAAGGGAAAATAAGAAGACGGGCAGCAGCGTCTTTCTATTGGATTACCTACCATCTATACTGCGGTCCCCAAGACGCCTGCCAAGCGAGGAAATTATGGCAACCCGTCCATTCTAAGGGCCTTTGTTCAGCAGTGGACTACTTTAGGCTGCTGATGATCATACATTTCGTGGATGGGTTTATATATTTAGGTATACATATCTACTTGTTGCCGATTATTATGGATATAATACCTAAGATAATAATAAAACACTGTTTACGGTTACTCAATCTTATGTAGTAATAGGCATTTACTACCTATTAAATACTTGCGTTTTAGTTTGAATTATAAAACGAGCCCGAATTTTTTTGCGACTTTTGCAAATATTATATTTGTAACAATACCATAGAATAATTTGCCAGTACAGCTAACAAGATTAGTGTTTAACTCAGATAACGGGCCTTTAAAAGTATTACCAGATATACCAGATTGGTTTATGGAATCCGCCAAAATAGTGAACAAATGGATTTGACTGTATTCACTCGGTCTCTGAGATGGGTTTTAAACATTGATATGTCCCACAGTGAGTAAAACCGGGATAACATCAGCAGTGCCCACGACTTGTACGCGTGGTCTTTAGTTCATTGTAAATAATGAAGAAAATAAAAAAGGACCAAATGAATCGTACCGAGGACCAAAAATTCTATAGATAGGTACGATAAACGATGGAGGAGGAGTTCGAATATTTGTTAGAGTAGGTATGATACATTCGGAATAATAACGTAAGTATATCGTTTCGAATGTATCGTTGTCAATTTTGAGAGTTGATATACGAATCCAAGATCTGTGGTTATTAGACAGACTTTCCTCAATAATGCGCAACTGCTTACAGTAGGTACGTCCGATGGATTATTATGCATTAGGCTTTAGTCCATTGAGATATTGCTTTAGGCTCTCCAAACTTTCGCGCATTCAAGAGTTACCTTCCAGCTCCATCATCAGATCCTCATATTGGGAAAAGTCAATGGAACTCTTAAAGCCGAATCAAGCGAGCCTAAACACGATGTGATTACTAGTACCCACTCAAGGGTTCCTTTACCCACCTTCCAGTTCCATCATCAGATCCTCATTAGTGGTCAAAGTAAATAGAATTCTTTAAAACAAAACAAATGAGTCCAAACTTGATGAGTTTACTAGTAGCCATCTAAGGGTTCCCCCTTATCCAAATTCGAGCTTTATCATGAGATCAGCTCGATAATACTATATTAATATATTGTCACGGGTCTTTGACACATGTGCAAAATTCCAAACGATTTGAACGTGTAGAAGTGGGTGAAAATGGAGTGGCAATATTCTATTACCATCATATATACCTACGTACTTATTACAGGTGAAACTAATAAAAGCGCGTTTAAAAGGCGTTTAAGCTAGCTGCTCATATTATGGCGAACACACAGACAGCAGATACAGGCTTAGTACTTGTCAAGACAAATACATCTAGCCTAAACACGACGGGGTTATTTTGGGTATTTCAGTAGTTCCAATGGTCACCATTCCTAATGTTCCTATGGTCCAATATTAGTAAGTAGGTATGTTCTTCGTAAGACAAGAAAGCGAGTTAATAGGTACAAAAGAAACGTTTTAAAACGAGCCCGAATATTTTAACGACTGTTGCAAATATAGTATTTGCTGCAGTAGCATACAATAATTTGGGATGGTAGCAAATTTATTCGCGTTTTGCGCGGACAAATGAAATAACGGTTCTTGCAGGTGTTGCCAGAGTGACGATTCACTTAATCACATCAATTCACTAAGACTTTGCAGCTCGCTTTACGACTCGATGAAACGCTATAATATAACGTGTTAGTTGTTTATTTAATAGGCGATAAATATTGAAAAATATAATAAATATGGTTTTATACTTTTCATAGGGTGATTTTTCGCTAGTTGGGTTATAGTTTTTGAATTTACTTTTTTATTTTTGAAATCTCAACAAAGTTATCAACTTTGAGTCATAGTGTTAAAAATATAATGGTTCCATAAAATCTCAAACTAAACCTCTGTAAAATACGTTGATGTGATAGATATCGAAATCATTGAATCATTGATCTTAAAATACATAAGATAGTAGAAGTACTTAATAAAAAAATATAAGATGTTATTGACCACTTACAATAACATTCTTCAATATATAAGAATAAAGCTCCTTCAGAAAGTTTGAGGTGTGTGGCCCTAGATGTCTAACAAGTACCACAGCTTGCTTGGTGGATGTATAAAGTGTCATGCCTGCGGGAATGGAACCCGTGACCTCCGGTTTGCAAAGTAAGTGGTGCTCCGCTGACCGCTTAACTAAGAAACTCTTTATCCCGAAAAATTGAAGGGTTCCTGCAGGACGGGGCATCAAAATATAAGGGTAACGCGCAAAATATATAGGATGATTTTGATATAATTTATGTAAATCGATCGAGTCAAATCGGGTGGTCAGACTGGGTTGGATGGAGTCGGATTGAGTTCCTTCAGAGTCGCTGGACGTTCGGGGTGTGGCCCTTACTTAGGATGTCCATCCAGTACGGTGGCGACTCTTAGGAGGACGGCAGCGGTGTTGTGACCCCCATCCATGTGAGCACCTTGACACCGTGAACGCTAAAATGCAAGGCACTGATCACACTGGTGCAGATCCCACCGGAGAACTTTGGTGTCCCCACTCATGTGCCAATGCAACAACCTCGTGGGCTTTAGTGGGTAAGAATCCCACATACCCTGGTTGACCTCCACAGATCCCGAGGACCTTTTGAAGGTTTCCCCGCGAAAAAAAAAAGGGCCGGATCGAATCGGGCCGAAGGTGATCAAGTTCAATGGAGATGGATCGTGTTATATCGAGTTTTATTTTATGAGTATAACGCGAAAATTACCTACCTACTGGCTGCGTGTGAAGCCGCGGGTACAGCTAGTTCTTAATAAAGATTTTTTTCATATATTTTTGTTAACAGTTATGACTTAGCCTATCAACCGGTCCTGGCTTGATGTCGATTTCCGCATGTACATTACTAACCTTTATTTTTTACATTTTAATGATAAAATGTTAAATATATTATTTGATAGAAATTACATTTTTAATAGAAAAGTTTCATCTGTATTTTTTTGACAGCACTGGCAACATTGCTTGGTAGTTAGTTTTTCGAATGCTGACAGACGCGTGATCATAGTCACAGAGTACTTTGTATATACTAGAAATATGATCATAGTCATGATCTGTGATAAGCTAAGGTGATAGGATAGACGGTGAAGTTATTGTGCAAGGGAGGACGTTACAAAATTATTGGAAATCTGGGTTTATGACCAACCAGTCATTGATACATTCAAAGGTTAGTACAATATAATAAATTATAATTGCCTGTAATTAATTGAACAGAATAGCGGTCCTACATATGCCTTATTATATGAAAATGTGCTAATATTTCACAAAGAATTTTTCGGCCACTTATACTAAACCTTCCATTTTACATAAGCTCTTCGGAGTCGCTGGACGTCCGGGGTGTGGAACCCTTAGAACGTTCATTGAGTACGGCGGCGACTCCGAGGAGGACAGCGGCGGGGTTGCGACCCCCGTCCCCGTGAGCACCGTGACTGGTTCCCGGGGGGCTATAATGCACCCCCCGTCGGCGGGCTCAAAGGCAAGGCACTGAGGGTCCCTGGTGCAGATCCGGCGCGCGGGTTTTAGTGGGTAAGAATCCCACATACCCCGATCGAGCCCCACAGCTCCCGGGGATCTTTCGAAGATTTCCCCCACGTCAAAAAAAAGGTATCTTCCATTTTACATAAGCTTGTGGCGAGCTGTTGGTGCGTAAGGTCACCACGGACCCGAGTGCTCTAGAGAGTCGGTCAGGGCCCCCACCTTGGCGTGACGTCGTCGGCCGGAAACCGAAGGGGGCACGCAGGACTCAGCTCTGGCTAGCCTTAATTGGCTAGTCCAGAGAGGAGCTGTTAAAGCTATATGCTCCAGGGGTGAAAGTGTTAAAGGGTATAATGCCGCAAGTAACTTCGGAGAAAGGGCAGCACACCTCTCGACACCTGAGCCACCCACACCGGTGTTGCACTCCGTCGTCTTCTGACGGCCATATGAAGAGCCCATCTAGTTGGTGGCAAGTCACCGCTTGACAAAATATAATTAGTGTATCTACTAATTATGGCAAATGACCCCGGCCTTTTACAATAGCCCAGTGTTCAGTCCACCAAATGCCCACTTAAGGAAATCAAGAAATCTTTCCATATACTACAATAGTCCCTACACCTGCCAGAGTCAACTGCTGTTTATATCTTATTTCCAGCAGTTGATTCTGGCAGGTATGTTCCATTTCATTAATTTGTCCTAACAGGCCTATGTGTTGGATTCGTCCCCATGCAAGCTTTTTAAAAGTCCGGGTGTAAAAGCCCGAGTAACCAAAAATGAAAAATAATAATAAAACCTTTATTGCAGGCAACTATGGCCCATAGAAACAATAAGCCTATTATTTATTATGAAGCTGGCTTCAAAATACAGAAACGGTAAATGTTGTCCTTGAGAACTGGGAATGCACGACATCAAAAAGATTATCAATGTCTAAAGGATTAATGGAAATCCACAAATACATGGACGATAGATTGGTAAGTAACAATTTATTACGAACGTTTTAACTAACTTCTACGAAGCTCAATCTATATGGGTGCGTCCCATTTCATATAAATTTATTTGGTCTATTTTCATTTCAATAACGTTCACAAGATCTAATAAACGTGAGATATACCAATTGCTATAATTTCTTTACATATAACATTTATATATTCTAAAACTTATTTCGTATAATGTTATTGGATATAATGTTTATCTAATCGAAAATCATTAGGTCTATAGTTTAAAATGTATATTTATATGTACCAACATAGTTAACACCTCGATTCAGAGCAATCCGACTCGGATATGTTAGGCTAGAAGCGGAGCTCCCGCCTTAACCTTCGTGGTTATTGTCTTATGACCACCCAGAATTAGGAGCCCCGCAAAGCAGGGCTCGCGAAATTACAAAAAAACATGATATTATTATTATTTTTATTATATTAGGCTAAATAGGTTTTATATCTTGTAAATGATATCAAATGGTTTTGTAATCAATGTATGTTATGCTTAATAAAAATAGTTATTTTAAAATTATATCAATCGTTTATTATATCAACTGATATGAAATAAAATTATAGATTCAGTTATTATATCTTGTAAATATTAGAAATTTTGTAATTATATCAAATAATACTTACCCAATCTATATCATTCATTTTTTTTTTATTTGTCCACAGCTGGAAATCGATTTTAAAAATTTCTCTACTGATGCTGAAATGCAACTGCATGGAGACGACTCCAGCAAATATTGTGTATGTATTTTGTAAGTGGTACTGATTTATGAATCCCATATTATATGATTTTACTCAGTATTTATATTATAACCATATTCTGTAAAGGTTCTAGTAAATACATATTACATGTATGCCTAGTGTATCGATGTTGTATACAAGATGGATTTGAAATCATCGGCAATACTTAAGACTATGCTTCTGCATGTGAATTACATCCATAGTACAATCATTTTAGGAATAAAAAAGTTTAATTAAAATAAATGTCAGGGATTTTTGTGAGGACTTGACTTGCGTATAAAATATGATGACTATCATTCTGAAATACGAGAATTTATCTGTAGTGATTCATTAAATGTTGTACCTATTATCATTTTAATGTTATGTAGAAGCAAAGGTTAAAATATTGCCAACATTTCCCAATAAGTAGTAGTAGTAGTGTATAAGTGTTTTTGTACCCTTATGTGTAATCGTTATTTATATTAAGTATAATGTATAGGCTATAAATTATTGTTAGTCTCAATTTGTAGATGCTGCAAGTTAGCTGCAGAATTGTGGTTTAGTCGGGGTATGTGGTTTAGTTGACTTATCTCACTATACGGACAGTGGGATAGTCGGTCAACAGTTTCGATGTAGTTATTTCAACTGCACCAAAACTGCAATTGTATAACTAGCTTGCAGTTTAAATGCAGATCATGTGCATTTACCCTAATAGGGGGTTAAGTATTGCATATTTTAAATTAATATACAGGGTTACGGGAAAAGTCGTGCTAGATCCGTTAAGGGCGTGGAGTACCCATCATTTCTGACTTATTTCACTATGAAACACCCCACCCTAAACTTAACCCTTTTCGAGATTTTCGACTTTAAATTTTTTTATTGAAAATTGCCGATGTTTAGGCTATTAAATTTTATTTTGTTTATTTTGTGTGTATTATTATTATTATTATTGCATTTTGACATGTGTAATAAGATGCTTTAGGACGTCAATCATTAAAATAGTGCACAAGTTAATTGAATAGGCCGTAGTAGACAAGTGAAAGTAAAGAAATTACAAAAATAATTAGCAGGTTTATTTTTCTCTAAGGGATATCTAAAAAAAATATTATGGCAGTTGTTCGACAGATGTTTTCATCAGCTTTCTAACGAGGTATAACTATCTAGGGTTCGTATTACATTTCGTGGAAAAAAAGTAGTTGGGACGCTTCAGGTAGCAGTTCTAACGGTCCCGCATCTATTGTCTTTCAAGTTGGGACACACCGTGCGAGCGAGACAAGTGACGATTTATGCAGGTGTGAATGAAAGAAAAAATGTGTAGAGACTGATAAGGGCTGGTAATACAACACAGGATATTGTTTTGGTTGGCAGTCTGCTTTTGTGCTTCGTACATAGTAGATGTGATATCGTTTTGCTCTTTTTCTCGACTTGGCTGTGATTCTGGACTATTTCTTCTGATTTGTGACTACTGTGCTTATTAACCGGACTCTGATTTGTACTTGTGATGGTACTTGGGAAGTGTTGAAGATGACGTCCTACACACCTGAGGAATATGCTTATTTGTTATGGATACTGCGATTGTGTGTCTGTGCAAGCTCGCAACGAATACATAACTCGCTATCCCGGTCGTCGAGTGCCGGATGTGGGACTTTCGCAATGGAGTGTGTAGTTTACAGTGCATACTGCTGGCCTATACCCGTACCATTACACGCCGGTACACGTTATTGAAGAAGGAGACTCCGCGAGAAGGTTGGACTTTTGCAGATTCATGCTAAATGCTGACGTAGAAGACCCAGATTTTCTAAGAAATATCTTGTCGACAGATGAATCCAAATTTGATAAAGATGGCATAACTAATTATCACAACGCTCACTACTGGGCCCCAAAAGAACTAAGGAATCCCAATAAGAAAAGAGTGACGGGGTCCCAATGAAGATTTAGCGTGTGGATGGGTATTATCTCCAATCATTTGATCGGACCTTACTTTCTCCCGGACAATCTAAATGGGGAAAACTACGAAAACTTTCTGAGAGGAGACTTGAATGACTTGCTGGATGATCTGCCACTCAACTTAATAAGGGACATGTGGTTCCAACATGATAGCTGCCCTGCCCATTTCAGGAGAAGTGTCAGAGACTGGCTGGACACAAATTATCCAAACAAATGGATAGGACGAGGTGGGCCGTTGCCATGGCCAGCAAGAAGTCCGGACCTAACCCCCATGGATTTTCATGTATGGGGGCGCATGAAAAGTCTTGTATACAGCGAGCCAAATCCAGTTTCGTCTGTGGAAGAATTAAGAGAAAGGATTGTTGATGCAGCAAATCAAATAAGGACAACGTTGACCACTGGAGTAGTGAAGACTGGTCTCCGTAGAAGGATGCGACAATGTGTTAGAAATAGAGGTGGCCATGTTGAACATGAACTGTAGAGAGTGTAGAGTAAGAAAAAGTTGTGTGAAAACCTGATTTAGTAAATGACATTTCATGCTTACCTATTTTTGTTTTACTTTACTTTTTAGGGCTAAGTATTAACTTTCTTCACCACTGTCGCCTATGAAACTAAGTTTTTTTTCCACGAAATTTAATACGAACCCTAGATAGTTATACCTCGTTAGAAAGCTGATGAAACGAAGATATTTTAAAACACATCTGCCGAACAACTGCCATAATATTTTTTTTAGATATTCCTTAGAGAAAAATAAACCTGCTAATTATTTTTGTAATTTCTTTACTTTCACTTGTCTACTACGGCCTATTCAATTAACTTGTGCACTATTTTAATGATTGACGTCCTAAAGCATCTTATTACACATGTAAAAATGCAATAATAATAATAATAATACACACAAAATAAACAAAATAAAATCTAATAGCCTAAAAATCGGCAATTTTCAATAAAAAAATTTAAAGTCGAAAATCTCGAAAAGGGTTAAGTTTAGGGTGGGGTGTTTCATAGTGAAATAAGTCAGAAATGATGGGTACTCCACGCCCTTAACGGATCTAGCACGACTTTTCCTGTAACCCTGTATAAGCTTAATGTTCCGATTATAGTATAGTATTTCTTTGTTGTTCCGATTATATATAGTATAGTATTGAAAAAAATTGAAATTGACTTTGCCCTTATTGTCACTTTATCAGATAGTGATTTTATGATCAAGTTAGTTAACACTTGTACTTATAAAAGTTGATATGTTGGAATTACTGTCTTATACCAGTGTTACATAAAATTGTTAGTAAAAAATATTATGTATATAACTTTTATTTTCAATTATCCAAACTAATGTTTGTTTTAGGAGTAACTTTGTGATTTCAATAAATATATACTTTCTTTAATTTTGTTTTGTATTGACTTCATGTAACAATTGAGAATGGTGATTAATTTATCATAATTCGTAGCATGTTAGGTAGTTTAAGCAGTACCTAGTAACTAAGGTAATTTATTACTCTATCGTATCACTGTAGCTGCACTTGACAGTGTTTTAAGTGTAAATGTTAGTTGTGTTTGTTTGCTCACCTAAGGATTTCGTTTCAGTTATGTATTACATTTATTTGAAAAAGCTAATGTACAGTAACATGGAAGGTCATTTTAGCTGTTAAAGCTAAGTTAATTTGATTCTGTATCGTTTCACCTTAGCTAGAACTGACAGTATTTTAGCAGTATTAGCTAAGTTAATTTGATACTGTATCGTATCACCTTAGCTGCAATTGACAATGTTTTAGCTGTGGCTACGAATTGTGTTTGTGACTACACATAATGATTATAGTTGCAATATCTAATAAATTCATGAGAGGTAGCTAATATAATCCGTAGTAGCATGGAAAATAATTTTAGCAGTCGAGGCAAAGTTAATATGATACTGTATCGTATCATCGTAGCTGCAATTGATATGACGACATGAATAGAATATGATAAATAAAGTATCACAAAATATCTAATAATCCTGAGTTGCTATAAGTATTTCAATACAAAAAAATGTATTTACGCACTTGATGGCAACAACATAACAATTTATTAGAAAACGAATAACATAACCGTAACATATTTAAAGCTATGTAACCGGTAACCATTTACACATTCTTTTTAATAGTTAAAGATGTTGAATTGCTTTAATTAAATATGTAAATGATCTCATTATTCGTCTTCTGAAGATTTGTTTTGTTGCCATCAAGTTTAATAAGGACAATCTATCGTATCAAACATACTTCTAGCAACATGAGATAGTGTTAATTCATATTTTGTGATATATTTTTTTACCATATTATATTCATGTCATCGTAGGAATTGTAGCTGCATTAATACTATACAGTATCAGATTAACTTTGCTTGTACTGTTAAAATGACTTTACATGCTACTACGAATTATATTAGCTACCTCTCATAAATTAATTAGATATCGCAACTAAAATAAAATCATTATGTGTAGTCACAAACACAATTCGTAGCCACAGCTAAAACATTGTCAATTGCAGCTAAGGTGATACGATACAGTATCAAATTAACTTAGCTAATACTGCTAAAACAAACCTATCATACTACGAATTATATTAGCTGACACACATAAATTTATTTGGTGTCGCAACTAAAATCCTTTGGTGGAGTCACAAACACAATTCGTAGCCACAGCTAACACATTGGCAATTACAGCTAAGATGATACGATACAATAACAAATTAACTTAGCTAATGCTGCTAAAACAAACCTATCATACTACTAATTATATTAGCTGACACTCATAAATGTATTTGGTGTCGCAACTAAAATCCTTGGGTGGAGTCACAAACACAATTCGTAACCACAGCTAACATATTGGCAATTGCAGCTAAGGTGATACGATACAGTATCAAATTAACTTAGCTAATACTGCTAAAACAAACCTACAATACTACGAATTATATTAGCTGACACTCATAAATTTATTTGGTATCGCAACTAATATCCTTTGGTGGAGTCACAAACACAATTCGTAGCCACAGCTAACACATTGGCAATTACAGCTAAGATGATACGATACAATAACAAATTAAGTTAGCTAATGCTGCTAAAACAAACCTATCATACTACTAATTATATTAGCTGACACTCATAAATGTATTTGGTGTCGCAACTAAAATCCTTGGGTGGAGTTACAAACACAATTCGTAGCCACAGCTAACATATTGGCAATTGCAGCTAAGGTGATACGATACAGTATCAAATTAACTTAGCTAATACTGCTAAAACAAACCTACAATACTACGAATTATATTAGCTGACACTCATAAATTTATTTGGTATCGCAACTAATATCCTTTGGTGGAGTCACAAACACAATTCGTAGCCACAGCTAACACATTGTCAATTGCAGCTAAGGTTATACGATACAGTAACAAATTAACTTAGCTAATACTGCTAAAACAAACCTATCATACTACTAATTATTTTAGCTGACACTGTTAAATGTATTTGGTGTCGCAACTAAAATCTTTCGGTGGGGTTACAAACACAATTCGTAGCCACAGCTAACATACTGGCAATTGCAGCTAAGGTGATACGATACAGTAACAAATTAAGTTAGCTAATGCTGCTAAAACAAACCTATCATACTACTAATTATATTAGCTGACACTCATAAATGTATTTGGTGTCACAACTAAAATCCTTGGGTGGAGTTACAAACACAATTCGTAGCCACAGCTAACATATTGGCAATTGTAGCTAAGGTGATACGATACAGTATCAAATTAACTTAGCTAATACTGCTAAAACAAACCTACAATACTACGAATTATATTAGCTGACACTCATAAATTTATTTGGTATCGCAACTAAAATCCTTTGGTGGAGTCACAAAAACAATTCGCAGCCACAGCTAAATATTGCTAATATTGTTAGCAGCCACAGCTAAATATAGCAAATAATATTCGCCGCTACCGCTAATCTTAGCTATGACATGTAGTAATTTTAACTAAAATAATTCGCTACCTTGGCTAAATTCTGGTAGCTAAAAACACTTTGCAACGACTGCTACAAACTTCGCTGTCCCTATAGTTCGTAAGAAAATTTGCAATAGCACCTAAAATTTAGTAGCTGCAGCAAATTTTTTTTTTCCGTGTAGGTCGCATGACAAAGGTAATTTCTCTATTGCCCTACGGCTTCTTGTTTCTTCGCTTCTACATGAAATTGCTGTGGAACTAATGTGAAATATAGATATGTTTAAAAAGAAATAGTCACAACTCACAGTCACAACGATTGTGACCTATTCAAGCTCACAGTAGCAAGGAAAAAAGTTGGGCATATCTTTACATTTAATTTGCAGGTGTTCCGTTATAACATAACGTGTGTTTCCACAAGTATTTTCATCTTGAATTCCTTGTTCATATCTAACGCGTCTTTATACAAAGAATTTTTATGCTCTAGGGACTTCGCCCACGTTTTATGCAACTAACATTTACATTCCTATGCATGAGGAACTGCATGCATAAATGTAAGAGTATGCACACGGCTTAGAAAAGGGTCATATTCCGAATGTAAAACACTTTGCAGCTAAACTTCGATGGAATTCTAAATCCACTAATCGATCTATGATCTAGATTTAACACATTGTGCGGTCAAGAATACAATAGGTGCGCGTCCATTGGCCCGCGCCGGACGCACCGCACGAACGGCACGCAACGGTTTTTAGTTTGCTTTCTATAATTTTGACGGCCCGCATCGGAAAATGCCGGCGCGGGTAATGGACGCAGCGCTATGTACCTATAAGGTGCGCGTCCATTGGCACGCGCCGGACGCATCGCACGCACGGCACGCAACGGATTTTAGTTTGCTTTCTATGATTTTGACGGCCCGCATCGGAAAATGCCGGCGCGGATAATGGACGCAGCGCTATGTAAAATCATACAAAGCAAACTAAAATCCGTTGCGTGCCGTGCGTGCGGTGAGTCCGGCGCCTGCCAATGGACGCGCAATAATTGTCTACTAGGTTACAACAACTGGAAACTTTTTCTGTGCCCTCCGAAGTACGGAGACGCTCAATTCAAATGTTACTAAACCGTCACCCATGCATGAACTTGCGTCCTACCTTATCCAACTAATCGTTTACCTAACAAAGTAAATGAAACATTGTAAGAGTAAGTATAATTTACGAGACATAACTCAGATCTTGTAATAAGGCTGTAAATTGACAGTTACATTGCCCTCTATGAACGTCGAGCGTGCTGTGATTTGAACATTCTCACGAGACTTCTATGCGTTATGATTAATCTGATTGGATGATTGTCACATGCAATAAACGTGGGGTGGCAGGGGTAATGTGGAAACATTTTGTGAGAGCACAATATTGCTTCTGTTCTTTTTGTTTCAGGATGCCTCGAGCTGTTACTACTGGTGGTCGCTTAGATGCAAGCTTGTCAGGATATTCTGTAACTTGATAGCTAGTTCCCTTAATTCCGGGTAACTATACTCCCTACGAAATATAACCGAGCAAAAAATTGTTCCTGTTTCGCTGTCAGTTGACTGCTCCAAGCCGAAACTGTGTAGGTATAAATGCCTGCCAAGCGTGGAGAATATGGCAACCCCTCCCTTATAAGGGAGAGGCCTTTATTCAGCAGTGGGCGTCTTTTGGATGCTAATGATGTGTAAACGACGCGGGTTACATGAGAATGAAGCTGTAGCGTAGTTTTAAGGGGGTAACATGCGCCAATGACCTTGAGAATCTGGCCGCTCCGGCCGAGAGTTGTCATCGTAGAGGGCGCTACCAGCAAATATGAATATTACATTTGAAAAATTATAGACTAAAATATGCAGATGTGTCAAATGGAGCTTTATTAATTTTGCCTATTTCGTTAAGGAAGGAAATTTCAATATAGTTACATTTACTGCAAATATACTTAACGATATCACTTTTGAATATTTTATTGATTATGTATACATAAAAGGAAAAGAAACTGATGAAATATAAAATAAATTAAATTAAATTTATTGGGAACTTAAAATAATACATGATAAAAAAAATATATTAGTTCATAGTGACGCGAAAAGAACAAGACTGATGCAGTATAAGAACGGTCCCCGCCAACTCAACTCGTCGTTCACTGGCGTTCACGTATTCTGTTACGTCAGTCGAAAGACGGGGAAATTTACATTGCCGATAAATCTTACTTAGCTTGTTGATCTACCAACACGAACACCGGATACCGAGAACCACACTGTATACTGCTGGGACCTTCTGCTGGTGACTGATCTAGACAAATGTCTAAATACGAAGTCATTTTATCCTCCATAATCACTCTCTGGGGAAATCTGTATCTCACTTTTTTATACCTTGATTTTGATGTATAAATTGGCGTGCCGCCTAATTACAATCTGATAACGCATCAACTTACAGTGGTAACGTAATTGCGTGTTGCGTCAGGATATGAATTATTGCATTTCATATTCCAAACTTCATATCAAAGGTTCTCTCCGTCTATTATAGAAGGGTCAATGCCTAAATAGTGAGACTTTTACATACTTCTATTCTATTGTTGGTGGCTATTAGTTGGGCCCGGTAACCACCGGGACGCACTTCGACCCAGCTGGATCCATTGTGCCTGCCCTAGCCCTTACTCTGTTGCTGACTTATCGAAGAGTTTGTTTAGGTACCCCAAGATTGCACCAGCTTGGAGCTGTACATAATTATTTGGTGTAGGATAGGCTACTCCTAGTTGACTCAATCTACGTCCTGCTAGAGCGTCGCAGCGACACAGTATCTATAACATCGACTCTTTTTCATCTTCACAGAAACTACAAGTATCTACGGTACTTAGCCTCATTTAGTATAGGTGCTTCTTGGTGCACCCATTAGGTGCCTGATTTGTGATGTTTAGATTTAATAATTTAAGCCCACGGTCCACCCTTGTGCTGGGGAAAGTTCTGGAGTGATTTAGGCCAATCGCTGCCCTCCATGCTTTCGTTTGTTCCTTCCTAGTGTTTGCATGTAATGCTGGTAGTTCCATTCGGAATCGCTATACGTATGTACTACTTATAATTTACAGTAGTCACAGCGGATCATTGTATGAAGTTAGGTTTAGCGAACCATTGCGCAAGTATAGTTGTGAGTTGTGAATACAAAAATACAAAAAATAGCTTCTGCACTGTTTCTTGCAGCCAACTTTAGACACACGAAGATCCGCTGTGACTACTGTAAGCGTACTTGAAATGGAACTATGCACAAAACTCTAATGTTTTTGTTATGCACGTCAAAACGAAAGCGCTTAATAGAGCCGCCAAAATATAGAAAAAATATCAGAAAAAGGATATTTTGAACATATTTCCTGAATTGGTTCCAATTCTTCCAACCATCCATCTGATAGTAAGGCTTTTTGGTACGTGGAAAAATGAATTGAAACGAACTGTATTTAAGATGTTCGCATTTGCCAACGACAGGGACTTAAAATGCTGCAAAGACTTCTCACATGCCAATGGCCCTGATGAGATGTCAAAGTTATTATTAAAGACGCGTCAAACTGTATTGTTTCCTATTCCCACTAGTACCCAAATAACAAATAACCTAACTCCACCTATACTTAAACCCATACTTACTAGATACCCATCGTAGACCCAAGTCGTGCAGACTCATAAAACCGTATATTATTATTATTATGGCAATTAGTTCCGTGATCGACTCGTGATGGCCATCGAATATAAACAATGATAAGATACTTAATTTTTTTACATTATAAAGTACAAGTCAAAACCACCCAGACCCAAGACAAATAGATTATGTTCATGCACATGAGTGTGGGAATCGACTCCAAGATCTTGTGGGTAGCGGCCAAGGTAGCAAACTACTAAATAAACGGGCATGTGTTGTTAATTAATACGTGGATGCCAAAGTAATCCGTAGTACTGTTTGTTTCAACGCACGAATTTAGTAGAAGAAGAAGAAAGAAGAAGAAGAAGAGTTTTTAGTGTAACGTCGTATGTACGTAACGTAACTTCGTCTTAAGTTCTGTACCGATGGCGGGGTTTGTACTACGCGGGACGCTAGACATCGATTTTAATAAGCAAACAGGTTTTAGAGTAACAACAACAAAAATTTTAACGTGGTGGTACTCTTTCTCGTTTCTGCCAACACCACCATGAGTTTATTGTTACGCAACTTAGTTAAGTAAAAAGGTATTACCTGATAGTAATCGAAACCGCCGATAGAAAACTCCCTTTCTGTCCCTGTCATCCAAAACTATAATTATAGCGTTTCGGTCCAGTAGTTTCACCAGTTTTGTTACTTAGCGGCAGAAATCTAAGATTGCGGTGGCACCACCTAGATAGCACACAAGTACCCTTCCAACCTAACCAACCCAGATATCTCAAAAGACGAGCAACTGTCCGTTGGTAAGCGTGTCACTCACCACCAAGCAAACCACCTGGGTACTATACTCGTTGCTAAGTTGAAAAAACCAACATGATAATAATAATAACACCATTCATGTTTTGACAAAAAGAAGGCATTGTCAAGTATATCATAATGTATGTCATTTTGTCGACCTACTCTGTACTAAATACGATCTAAATTAGTAAGATCGTATATGACTCTGATACGCTTTAAAAGTTAGGCATTATACACGGCAACGATACTTTCACATACTCTATGATGAACCACAAAAATGGTAGTAACATAAAAATATATTTAATTAAATAAACAAGTATAAATTCCATTTGCTATTATTTATAGTGTTATAATTATACAATTTTTAACATATTTTAATTAAAAATATGTTTAAAATCATTTAAATTAAATCCGACTTGTCAAAAAAAAATCGGGCATGTCCACTCGCCGTCACAGTCCACGAAGGACTGATATATGGCGATCGCGGGGGCGCTGCAAGGGGAAATGCATCGCGTACATGGTTTTTCTATAATTTCTTGTAAATCATGTATGAAATTAAGAAATGTAATCAATACAAATTGTAGAATAGAGTATATGCTTTTTAATAGTCCAAGTTTGACGTCTATCCGATGAACGGATGTTGAACGCTAACACAATTAATATCCAACGTAGTACATTTATTAAATACATATTGCTTGAAAACGTTATATTTAATCCAATATCTAATCAATAAAACTATTTGCTGAAGATCTGAGGTATAAGTACATATAATTTTCATAGCCAATGCAATAGCGGATTGATCCATCGAACTCTTTAAACTAAGGCTATTTTTTCAATTTTACCGTTGTTACCCCCTTAAAGTGCAATTACAATATTACTGGACACGGGACCAGATGCAAAATTGCGGACAAACCCGGATTTCCCGGCCCTCTGGAACCCTACTTTCAGGAGATCACAACGAGAGGCATTATTCGTATTTCTAGTAGCATTGTTTTCCTACGGTAAGTAAACTCCCCAATCACCGTTCGTCTCCTCAATGCTCACCGTTTCGTTTCTGCAGTAAGTAATAGCCAATACTCTTCCTACGAAATTAGCTGTGCTAGCGGCTAACTGCCGGTCCCGATATCCTATCGATCCCTAACTATGAGTTAAAATCATCTATCAAGTCATCGATATCCCGTGATAAACCTTCGCAATGGACCGATAACTAAAACCCTGGCAGATTGTAATTTCTAGTAAAGGTAGATTTCTTATCTGTCTTTGTTTATTGAAACGAAAATATGTCAATAAAGCTATCGATGGTAACTATTTTTAACCGACTTCAAAAAAGGAGGAGGTTCATAATTCGTCTGTATATATTTTTTTTCTATGTATGTTCGCGCATAACTCTGGCAATTATGAACCGATTTGAAAAAACCTTTCTTCCATGCATTCTTTAATCCGTTGATTGGGTCCCATAAAAAAATTATAGCTTACGAATAAGTAGTTCCTGAAAAAACAAGAGTGACGGCGGCGCAGGAAACCTGCAGGAATGCCTAAAAGATGACTTTATGTCGCTTTTTAAGGACATAAATGGTCATAACATCAATGGCAAATATATACCAATTTCAATGATTCTTTTTTTATTTGAAAGAAGGAACCACTGTTATGAATTTGTTTTAATTTTATCACAACCGGATGAGAACTTCCTGGAGGACCATGTATGATGTGGAGGAATTTATCTGGTAAAAACCATAAAACTGATGTTCTCCATTACATTACTCTGACAAATATGAACCGATTTCGATGATTCTTTTTTTATTCGAGAGAGTAAACTACTACTAGCCGGAGGACGACCGCTGCTGAACATAGGCCTCCCCTTTCGAACGCCACAATGAACGACAATTGGCTATTTGCATCCACCGGTTACCTGCGACGCGCCAACTTTCTTCCTCAACGCCCCAACGGTTATCGGTTCTCCCAGCGATGTGGCCTGCCCATTGCCACTTTAACTTGCAGATTTTAGGAGCTATGTCGGTGACCTTGGTTCTTCGACGAAACTCCTCATTCCGGATTCTGTCCCGTCTGATCTGACCCATTGACTATGTTTTACCTAATAAACCTTTTTACCTTTCGTATGTCTCAAGACTATAAGTTATTTTAAACAGTTCTTTCCCTTCCATCCATCGATATACTATACCGACCGATGCTTCCATCGCAAAAAGCTTTTACGCTACAGACACCGGTAACCGGCGCTCCAATGATGTAATTTAACTGCAAGCGAATAGGCGATCAGAATTTTAATGCAGATGCCCCATTCAGAGACATCCCACGCCGCTCGCAATTCATTCTTACTGAGTTCTTTGCTGGGAAACCAACGCGAATATTAAGGCAGGGTTCGGGAAAAGCCTTTCAGAAAGTGCAACGCCCGTTACAATAGCTGCCATGGATGTATGGTGGTATAGTACATAACTAACATACATATTTAATTTATTATTAGCGACCCTCGGCGGTATCAACCAGTTTTTTAGGGGTTCCGTACCAAAAAGTTAAAATAAACCCTTATACGTAGGTATACGTGACTTTGTCTGTCACAGTGTGGGATATTACTCGATTTTGTGCTACCGATTTAAATGAGATAGGTATAGATTTAAATATCGCTTACTCAAAGTTTTCTTATTTCTCTTTTTTATGCTGCTGATATTTTACATTTTCCATTTGCCAGCCCTATGCCCATAGTGTTGAAGTGTTGAAAGGCTGATAAACATACCACATAAAGTCTGGTCTCTTTCTGATGGGCGTAGGCTATTAAGGTCAAGGTTAAACATGTAAGTAGAGTATACACCAGATCTAAAAATAATATTGTATTAATACGCTTCGGCTTTGCCCAGCCCTTTTACGTATACCTACTCATATACCTACATCTAAGAAACAGATTAAGAACAGTGAGCTGATTAATTTCAGTGTTCAAGAAAGGGCGAAAATACCGTAAATTAGGTAAGTATAATAATAAATAATTCAAGCTCAGCTAAATATTATTAAAATAAAGTAAATAAAATGTGAAAACTCTTTTAATTGTAAATGTCCTTCTTTTTAGGCCCATCTGTCCTCTTTTTCAAATTATCACGACAACCCTAAACACGAATCGCCCGTGGGGTGTCCGGGTAAGAATAGCACCCACCCATCGGATGTCGTAAGAGGCGGCAAAGGAAAAACATAATGACAGTCAGCGTCTTTATACTGGATTACCTACCACCTATACTGCGAACCCCAAGACGCCTGCCAAGCGTGGGGATTATGGCCACTTCTCCCTTCTAAAGGGGAGGCCTATTGGCTGCTGATGGAGATGAAGAATGCAACACGAATAGTCTATAATTGCGCGGACTTTATTTGGAAATCCTTTTTGTCTGTGCACCGCCCAGTGTTTTATAACAGTGTATGTATGTACCGACCGTATGTGTCTACGTTTCGCTACATACCGGAAACACGTACACAATCGTGCCGAAAAGATACTAACCAGTGCGACGGGCGGGAAGGAACCGCGTGTACGAACGTAATGCGTATCCGTTGGTAATAAATATATCTCTCTGGGTATTTATTTCAGGGCTGTGGAAATATCACTGCACAAGCACAACCAACTTATTACCACTGGGTAGCAAGTTTTCAGGTAATATTTTGTTTGCTTTGGCCTGCCTATTCTTTGGTGCCTCTTTTATAACCTACCAACTTTATATAGCGGGCGAGAGCCTACTTGCGTTTGTTATTTACTTTGCTTTTATTACGGTATCTGTTTTCTCCAATAAATTGCACCTAAACAGATACGAGTAATTCACGCGAATGATGAGCGTGAGCGCTCCTCGCAATCACTAAATAAGTCATGTATATTACGAGCGCAATATGCATGCAGATGTGGTGGGCAGTGCGTTCATAAGGGTTTCCAACTCTAAATACCTATGTAGGAAAGTCCTGACTTGTTGCCAAACGGTTTAATAAAAGATTTAAAGGAACTTAGGGACGTGAAATGTATTTGATAGAGATAACATTCTGGTCAACTTAGTATGTAATTATTATACCTTCTCTTTGCGACACCCTACCAGAGTATGTACATACTAGTATAGTTCTAGGTGACTTGTAACTTTAGCCTAAGTCTCTATGTATATAACGCAAATAAATGAAATGAACTGATAACATTTATTGATTTTTGTTTTGGTATCTATACTTATAATAAAACTGTAACAGGTCCAATTCTGTACATTGAAGATATTTTGAAAATTATATTTGGAGGGCATTCTATAACTGATACTGAGGCCGAAAATGTAGTTTTTTTAATTTTTGTCTGTCTGTCTCTCTGTCTGTCTGTCTGTATCACGGCTGAGCATCACGCCGAAACTACTGAATGGATTCAAATGAAACTTGGCATGATTTGAGATCTTACTACGAGGTAGGACATAGGATACTTTTTATCTCGTAATCTAGCACGGTTCTTTTGGGAGAGGGGATTAAAGTCAAAATGGGTACTTGGTTATACGCTTGGTCCGATTTTATAAATTTTTCTTTATAATATAATAAATATTAGTAAGGGAACACTCATAGAGAGTTGTTATCAAGGTTTTGTAATCGATAGGGTTAAGCAACGTTAGGTAAGGTCATTAAATAGATGGGTGACCGTTTAACGCCATTTGAACTAAACGGGTCCGTGCTTCGGAAAGCAAGTAAAAAGTGGGACCCAGTTTTTAACCGACTATAAAAAAGGGGGTTATGTATTTGATGCGAATGTCTGTTATTAAAAGTTTAGTTAACGTAAAAATAGCGCAGGCGGAGCTGCGTGGGTCAGCTAGTTATTAAATAATACCATAGTTCTAAACCATATATATCCATAACAAAATCCGATTAATATTTACATTTCTTTAATTCCATTTTTTATAGATGATCCGAACAAGTAGCTTAAAAACGGAATAAAAAAATGTTTATTCTAAATTATAGAGATTATGATAAGGCATATAATAATGTAAGCTTATAAAATTTGTGCTAAAAATGTTCGAAACTTTTACACGGTTGCCGGTACCTCACTAGGCTTACCTGTACCCTAATTAAATGAACCTAATGAATGTCCCAGCTTAGGCAGTGTTTTTGGTCACACTAAGCGTAACCTTTACGCCAACCCGCGCATCACGGTGTGCGTTCACAGGGGATTAGACACCCTCTCATCTTTATTATTCATTGCTATTAATAAATAAAATAAATATCACGTGTTTGTTTCAAGGTTCATTCAAAATTCAACTTTACAGCCTATACAATAAATTATTCTTATGAGTTAATTGAATGTGGAGTTCATTAGCAATAAAGTCCTCCTAGCCGATACAACCACAGCGGCTAATAATAATATTCTGGGACAATCCACACACGGTCATCTGATCCCAAACTAGGCAGAGCCTGTACTATGGAAACCAGACAACTGATACTAATACTTATATACATTTTTTTTGTAAATACATACTTAAATAGAGAAATACACCCAGACACTTGGTGGGAATCGAACCCACGACCTATTGATTAGCAGCCAGGGTGTCTAACCACTAGACCAACAGGCCCGTCAATCTTTTACAAGATCAGCCATCTATGCAGGAGATTATAGGACACAAGTGCTTGCGTAAACACCAACAAGACTACTCTTCCTTTACTCTTACAATCCGATGAGACAGAAGACTGATCCGACCGGCGAGAGGTCAGGCGCAGGACCGAGTTTTTACATGCTCATCCGACGCATGGATCATCTTACTTTACAGACAGTCAGGTGATCGGCCTGCATTGTCCTAGCCAGTAAGGGACATTTTACACAGAATTAATCCTCCCCTTGGGATTCAAACCTTTGGATGCAACCCGGAGGTCGCGGACCTCCGGGTTGCAAAGCAAGCGGTTTCGCACTGCACCATGGAGGCTACATACTACATATAAGCGGTCCCATCGGGGATTGTAAAGCACACTGGTTTAAAAGACTATTCACTGTAGCCTTAGACATGTACGGTCGGCCAAGAAAGTCGTTTACCAGTTTTGACAAAACTTCCTATGCAATCAAAATAACACTAAGGTTGAACATTTCTATCAGATGCGACAATTTAAACTAAGAACACAGTCAGTATTGACGTTAACGATAAAGAGAGCATTAGTAACTGTATGAATAATTGCAAGGGAAAATCAACCTTGTTGTTTTATGATGTGCGTATGAACTTCAACGTAGGGTGGTAAACCATATTTTTGGCTGACCGTACATTTTATAATCAGACTGAAAATCCGACACAGGAAAACTGTCCCAGACCATCCATAGCATATCATAAATGAAGAAACAAATCCCTTAGTCCGGACTGAAAGAATGCTCATGCACCACGAACGGGAGAGTCAGGCGCAGGACCAACTTAAACACTTAAAGAACTATTGAAGGTTTCCCCGCAAGAACAAAAAAAAGGTTTGGTGGATAAAAATGTCCAAACACCACAAGTATCTGAGAAGGGCTCAGTGAAATATAGCTAAGCTGCTGTAATGGTTTTCTGAAAAGTATCCTACATACATAGGTAATAATTAGTTTTCTCAAAGTGGGTGATAACGCTGTCTTGTGAGTGCTCAAGGTCTGCAGCGGTAGTAGAGGTATACTTTCCAGAGAAATAATGCTATTTGAGACAGTGGTTGCTAATTTGAAAAATGGAAAAAAAGCCATGTTTTATCTAATACTTTAAACTAGTGCCAGATGGTAAATTTAATCAGTAAGGCCTTAGTAAAATTCTGATTTTCCAGGTGGGCACTGGGCAGTCAGTCATAAGTTTGAAAACCTATGATTTAATAATGCGAAAGAGAATAATGAGAAAATTTCCATGGATCCAATTTAAAACAAACAAAGCCACGTATTTGCTGACCCTTATCAGTGTGTGAAGATATCAATGTGACATCACCTAATCTTATCAGTATTGTCTGATAGTGTGCATGCAGGATGCATATAATGTGACAAGGAAACACACATGATAAATCTGTTTACATTTGTATGTTCAGTACTTATAATAAGAAAATCAGTTTAACAGACTTATTGGATGAGAGTTCTTATAGGCCGACCGTTTAACTCGCGTATCGCCTGCGCGGTAAGAAGGGAGCGGGGGCGGGTAACGCTACACACGGAGTCAATAATCCAAAGATTTATCTCGACATAGACATTGTTGGTAAAGAATAAAATATTAAGTATCTTTTTTTAAGTTTTACAAATATTTATAATAGCTTCATAGGTACAAAATCATAAAACAATAATTAACTCCGTTTAAGAAATATTTAACCACAGATAAAAATTTTATAGGACTATTCGTCACTAATATTCATATCGCTTGAATCATCAGCACTGTCTGTGTAGCTTGAGGAGTCAGAATCTTTTTCTTTCGGATTTGTTTAATTTTTTTTTGGGGATTTAAAATTTACATTATTTTTTTCATCTTTCAGTTCATTTCCTTCTTTTATTATTTTACATATGGTAGTCACCGAAAGTCCTGTAGCTTTAGCAACAAGTTTGTTTAGGTTTACTTCTTCAAGATACTCTGTAGAATTATGATCTTGTTTTCTGGCTTTAATAAAATCTTTTTAAAAAAAAATTGAACCAACTTCAATATCACTGAAAAGTATAAAATAATTTAAATATTATTGAAGTTGGTGTTAGCGTACCTGCTGTGTATATTTGGCACCAACTTCAATAATATTTAAATTATTTTATACTTTTCAGTGATATTGAAGTCGGTTCAATTTTTTTTTAAAAAGATTTTATTTTAAACTTTTTAGTGATATTTTCATATATAAAGATTGAACCATCGAAAATCGTAAAATTATCTAGGTAGGTTGTGATCACATTATCGTCTACATAGTTTTACATAATTCATGTTTCTTCAGAAAAAAATATCCGGTCGTAATGAAATTTGCATGAAAACATCATAGTAGTTTACTCTCTCGAATAAAAAAAGAATCATCGAAATCGGTTCATAATTGTCAGAGCAATGTAATGGAGAACATCAGTTTTATGGTTTTTACCAGATAAATTGCTCCACATCGTTCATGGTCCTCCAGGAAGTTCTTATCCGGTTGTAATAAAATTCATACAGATTCAATACAGTGGTTTCTTCTTTCGAATAAAAAGAGAATCATTGAAATTGGTAAATATTTGCCAGAGTTATGACTATTTTTGTCCGACCGAGCGAGTCCGAGCGACTAAAACGTCATCTATATAGGCTTTCTTGCAAGTCTCAGTGCGCAGTCACCATTCTTGTTTTTTCAGGAACTACTTATTACTAAGCAATAATTTTTTTATGGGACCCAATTAACGGATTAAAGAATGGATGGAAGAAAGATTTTTTCAGATCGGTTCATAATTGCCAGAGTTATGCGCGAACATACATAGAAAAAAAAAAAAAAAATATATATATATACAGACGAATTGAGAACCTCCTCCTTTTTTTGAAGTCGGTTAAAAAAGGAATATACATTGTATGCTATTTGTTTAGCTTGCTTGTTAATTTTGTTCGCAAAACTGGAAGAGCGATTCATCTTGAGATTTATCTTGGCAGTCGTATACCTTGTGCGTTTATCTTCAAGCGTCCGTAACAAAAACACCAACCGCGCGCTGCGAGCACAGCCAGCGCACTGCCGCACTTGACGTAAGCTCTCTGCTCCGCGCACCCCTTTCACCCATCCGCTAACATCTCCCCTCGCTCCCTTCTACCCCCTCAGGCGATACGCGTATTAAATGGTCGGCCTATAGTCACTAAGTCCATTGTCCTTGATTTGACTATGGTCATTTAAAGAGCAAAGATTTTTTACAATAATATTTGGAAATAAGACAGTGAAACTTAGCATCATTTTATTCGAAAATTAGTTAGTCCAACCCATAGAGAAAAATACAGAGAATGTTTTAAGCGGTAAAGCCAATTTAGATAAAAATGGACTTGGTGACTTTAAGAACACAGCCATTCAATTGCTTTAAATATCCAAATTGTATTTACTGCAATAATATTTGACAGCCAATCAAATGGCCTACTGATATTTGACATTCAAACTCAAACTCAAAAATCTTTATTTCAAATAGGCTTAACGCTAGCACTTTTGAATCGTCATTTTTTAAAAGCTACCACCGGATCACAATGCGGCCTCAACTGAGAAGATCCGGCAAGAAACTCAGCAGGCTTGTCATTTTTTCACTTTTTTTTTTATACATTGTTTTGTTACAAATGAATCAACATTAGCGATATTGTGTCCTGCCGTCGAAACATAAAGCAAGGGAGAAAAGAAGAAAACAATAAATTACGACAAACTAAAAGGCCAAAGGGATAGAAGTCGGACCAGTCCCCCCAAGCAGCACCCGCGCACGAGTTGACTCGAGCAGCAGCCATCACTCCCCTCAACCATATTAGAGGGAAGGGGGTGACCCGCCATTGCTCCTATGCATATATCTTTTATTTTTCTTTTGCCTTGGCTTATTTATGAATGTGGAAACTTATTTGTAATTATCTATTTCGAGATGTTTCCTTTAGCATATAGTATGTGATAAATTTATGGTACTATTTAGTGCTAAAATAATTTGCCCGAGGTAGGCAAATCTTTTCATCAGATTGTAACATGTTCTAGGCTAGAGTGATTAGGCTTTTAATAAACTAGCATGCTTTACCATTACCAAGTGACCATTCTCTGGGCACATAGTGACATATTTTACACACATACAAACATATCATCCACTATAGTCAACTAGAAGTAATCATAGAAAATAGGTAGCATAATATGTAGATAAATGTAGGTACCTAGTCTTTGTATGGTCTGAATTAAAATCTTTTTAAAAAAAATTGAACCAACTTCGATCGGTGTATAATTGCCAGAGTTATGCGCGAACATACATAAAAAAAAAATATATATATATATACAGACGAATTGAGAACCTCCTCCTTTTTTGAAGTCGGTTAATAAATAATGACTATATCATACATACAGGACTAACAGACAAATTTACAAATATCTATTAAATATTTAAGGTCAACTCATGTGAGCTAACAATAAAGATGGTTAGCTATTGAATATTCCATATTATTATAATATCCATATTATTATATTCTTGAAAACATATGTATTTTTATAAAAAAATGGTCTATTTTTTCATGATGCATGAAAAAGGAAATCAACACAATATTGTGATACTGTAGTAGGTAGGTAAGTAATTTTGCCGCCTACCTTTATTCTTTGTTATGATAGTAATAATGATTCATAGGCTTACCCTCTGCAGCTGCAAAGAGTGATTGTAGCACCTCAGCAGCTTATCCACGAGAGGTTTCACAGCTCGCCATGCTCTCTCCTGCGACACTGTCGACGGGTCGGCTATAGCTTCCCTTATTTCTGTCCCTGCACCTTTATAACACTGTATCTCCTCGAGAATTTTTTCCGAATCCAATAAAACTCTTTGGACGTCTTCAAAAACATCGCGCTCTGTGTCTGTGGGTGCGGCGTTCTCGAAATCTAAGAATATGTCGTATCTAGGGGATGAACAACAAGTCGACTCGTCCCGGGACAAAAGACTCAACAATTTTCCCATCGTTTGATATATAAATCACACTAAATAATTAAAGGAACCTTCCCGATAGCGCACACTGCATTGCCTGTAATCAGTTTTTTTCCGAATTACACTTTCACTGAGCTTAGAGATGTTTACGCAATCGAATAATTTAATTAAATCTCAATTTATAATATCGGTATTAAGATTGATTGTTATTGTTTCTTTTTTACACACGCCCAAATAAAATTGCAATTGAATAAGTATACGATCGCACCCAAATCAATTCGACTGCGAACTGCAACTGACAGACACACACTGACACAAGCGCGCACAAACGGCCAGTGTTGCCAACTCAATTTTTAAAAGAAAAAGCTAGATGTTTGAAAAAAATAAAGCCAACAGTTTTTGACGGGTTTTTAATCAGATAAACTTTCTGTTTGCAGGAAGTTTAGGTTCAGAAAAATTCACACACGGTCATCCGATCCCAAACTAGGCAGAGCCTGTACTATGGAAACCAGACAACTGATACTAATACTTATATACTTTTTTTTGCAAATACATACTTACATAGTTAAACAACACCCAGACACTTGGTGGGAATCGAACCCACGACCCATCGGTTAGCAGGCAGGGTGTCTGACCACTAGACCAACGGGCCCGTCATTATATCTATAAGTTTGTGAATTATGATGTTCGGGGCAATCTCCGGTACTATTTTTTTCACTATTATAAAGGTATACCTCTAAGTACCTTTCTCCCTGAGTACTATTATATAATTCTTTTTATTTTGGTAAACGTCAAAAAAGTGTGGGTGGAGCTCCGCGGGTCAGCAACTGTAGGGCCAATTTAATAAATTACATTTGACATCTGTCAGTTTCTTTGTTCTGGTTCTGTTTCAATAAATAAGTAATTGTACTTGAAAACTAGTTAAGATATTGGGCAGTTCTTACTTTAAAAAAATTATAATATAATATTTACGTTGTTAAATTTTGATGAAGTTTAATTAATTGGCCCAACTTTAGTTTAATTTATAACACTTAATTCAACTTCCAAACTTTCAAACGTTTCTGTTTTCGGAGAATAGTTATGGCGGGGCTACATCTGCACGCTTCGGCGAAGATTCGCGTTATCGCGACAAGTGTGGCCAAACAATTCGTGCTAGCGCGATGTATTCGGGCGAACACGAATGCCTTCGCGGTGTTGTCGGTAAATTGACACGCATCAAAGGATTTTGTCGCGACAAACTTCGCCGAACTGGCTACACTTCGCCTTTGCAGTTGCAGCAGAGTTGCCATATATCAGATTTCTTATTCCGTAGTAAATGATAATAATCTTAAATGTTGTCCCCCTGTTGTTTCCTTTTGTCACGGCAACATGCCTGAACGGCTAGACCAATTTCGCTAATTCTTTTTTTGTTTGTGTTTGTTATTGTCAAGAGCGTCATATGAACCTTCATATGAAAGAAACACTAGAAAATTACGAGGGCTGAGCTGCGCGGGACATCTAGTGGTTAATACAAACGTCGTTATTATTTTTTATCCTCGATTATCAAACTGAGTTTTCCGGTTTAGTTTATGAGGTATTAGACGAATAGTAAAATAACTATACGTCCAATCAAAGGTATGCCCTGGAACCCTGGATGCGCGAGTCCAACTTGCAGATGACTGTTTTTTTTTTATTTAATCCTACCTATCCAATTCACTTATTTTAGCTCTTTTGTCCATACCTATTAACAGATTTCATGATAATAAGGCATAGGTAGGTACAGATTTATATACAGATTATAAAACGCTCAATGCATCTGGCAACACTGATTCCGACGAATTTTCGCCCGAATACCACGTGCTTTTGCTAGGACGATAATGTAGCCAGCGACTTCGCCGTTGGGCGAAGACGAAGTTTTATCGCGACAGGGCGACACGAATATTCGCGTGCAGATGTAGCCCCGGGGTTAATGAACCATCCACCACATATCCGGCAAGTTGCCGGTTGAATTGAAGTTTCTAAGAATAAGTTACTTTTACGTTACTCTACGGTCACCGTGTCAGTTTCATTGGCTAGCCGCACACGCTCAATATTATTGTCAATATAGTGCATATTGTCAATAATATTGTGTGTGTGCGGCCCGTATTGCGGTATTGATCAATATTATTGTCGATTTCCAGATATTCTGATTTTGTCGCGACAATATCGGAGGGAGGCAGGGGTATTGTCAATAATATTGACGTGTGCGGGCGCACGGCAATATTTTAGTTGAAGAAACGATTTCTAAGCAAGCAGACGTTCGTGTTTTTGTTCTAAATGGAGGACGAGAAAAATAAAAATATTGTAGATAAAAAACTAAAAACGTAGATAAATTGTGGAACCCAAAACCAATATTTATTAAAATTTATAAAACATTCCCCGTAGGATATGCGAGTAAAAATAGCACTCTTTCCTATCTTCCCGTTGGGTGTCCGTTAGAGGCGACTAAGGGAAAACAAGAAGACGGGCAGCAGCGTCTTTCTATTGGATTACCTACCGCCTATACTGCGATCCCCAAGACGCCTGCCAAGCGTGGGGATTATGGCAACCCCTTTCTTCTAAGAGGGAGGCCTTTGTTTAGCAGTGAACGTCTTTCAGCTTCTGATGATGATGATAAAACATGGGAAACTTTCCCAGAAATATAGAATCATATTTATTTTCTACAAAAACTATCAATTATCAATGTAATAGTTTTTGAAGACTGCTATTTTTTATTAAACTTATGTTCTGCTGTAACTCGTAGTTCATTTATTAGATTGGAATGATTTAGCTTAGGTAATTTTCTCAACCATGTCTAATTCATCGTTTCCTTCTGGATTGCTTTTTTTTGTATATGAAACGTTTGCACACGAATCTGGCCCCTAAACGACTGAGTCAAATTATACCACGAAATATTGACAATAATATTGTGTAGTGTGCGGAGCTCATTATTGATGAAAAATATTGTCAATATTGTATTGACAATAATATTGTACGTGTGCGGCTAGCCATTATGATGCGTAGCGTCTGTAGTACGTCTGTGGTTTCACTTGTCGCTTTATGTCATGATTGTTACTTTCTTTAATATATCATTGTAAACATAAAAAAGTTGAAAATTGTAGATAAAAATAGCTTATTAGCTAGATCGAATTATTTGTAGCTGATGAAGTTGATTTATAGCTAAATCTAGCTATAAAAACTCTGACTTGGCAACACTGCAACGGCACAAATCGACTGGCTGGCTGTCTGACTGACTGACAGACGTCCAGATCAAGAAAATCTGACGTTCGTTTAGTTTATTTATGGTTACTCGATTATCAATTCGATTTATTACGATACATACATAATCAATTGACTAAATTATTTTCTAACTAGATTTCATAAACGGTGCACACATTGGACATTTGTTGAAGTTTTCGGCAGACGGCAGACAGGTTAGCTTCATGCTGCGACGCATCATGGATGTCACACTGCGGGCGGGCGTTTTTTTTTGGGACTGATAGACACTGTTGGCCGCAGATGGCCATTACAGCTTCACCGGACAATAGGAGGCGAGCGCTTAAAGCGCTCTAGCCTTAACGGCAGAAGTAGCCACGAGCTCAAGGGCACCTCAGGGAGGCACGGCCTCGGCTTGGGCTGTCGCTTAAGAGAGGGCTGAGTTTACCACCGGTTCACAACGCGCCCCCACTGAGAAGAACCGGCAAGAAACTCAGTGGGGTGATGCACGTCGTTGAGGTCGCATACGTACGACCCTTCGGCCTCGCCGGCGAGACCAGTGTCTGATAGCTAGTGTAGCATACAGTTGTCGGGGAGGGTTCGGCGCATCCCGGTCCAATAGGACCGTCATGGGGTCAGGAGGGTCGAGCAGTATGTGCCGTGGTCTGCGGCGCGAGTCAGAAGGACTAGGGGCATAATCGGCGGCGGCGCGGATTAAACTGTTCGCGTGACGGGACGCGGATTCAAAGTAGCGTTTCGACGCTTCTTTGAGGAACTTACGAAGGGGATCTAACTTGAAATCGGAATGCAGATCTACGTTCCGCATGTACCACGGGGCACCGACGGCACGTCGGAGGAAACGATTTTGGATAACCTGGAGGCTATCGATATGGGTGCGGGCGGCGTGCGCGAAAACTACACTCGCGTAAGTCGTAATTGGGCGAATGCAAGCTTTATATAATGTCAACTTATTTCTAAGCGACATTTTACTCCGCTTGCAGAGAAGGGGATACAGGCGACCTAATACGAAAGCCGCTCGATTGCGGACGGACCTAATGTGCGGGCCGAAAGTCATGGCGGAGTCCAAGATGACTCCGAGGTACTTAAGCTTCCTAATCCAGGGGATAGGGCGATTGAATAGGGATATTGGGGCCAGTCGTCTGCTGGGCCGAAGGCTCCGCGCGGAGAACATATTGGCGGGTCCCCGGGAGAAGACCACTGCGGCACTCTTTTCCGGGTTCACCTCTACGCGCCACGTACGGAACCATTGACCCAGGGCGTCGACTGCGGCTTGAAGAGCACGCGTCAAATAGGACATGTTCCTATGGGAATAATAGAGAGCGGTGTCATCCGCGTAAAGGGCGAGTTGGACTCTGTTCGAACGAGGAATGTCGTTCGTGAACAGGCTGAACAAGAGGGGAGAGAGCACGGAGCCCTGGGGGACTCCGGCCTGTATAGGATGGGGCGAAGAAAACGTACCTGCGACCCGGTATCGAAAGGTACGATTCGAGAGAAAGTCTCGTATGATGAGTACGAGCCTATCGGGGACTCCTAACTGGAAGAGCTTGTATATCAAGCCGTTGTGCCAGACCTTGTCGAAGGCCTTGGCAACATCGAAGAATAGGGCGCCTGTGTAGCCGTCTACACAGGCGCCCTATTCTTCGCCTAAGTCCGTACTTAGGCTGGTTGAGCCCGGTCAGGATGTACTCCGTGAGGCGGTGCACCTGGTGGACGCAAGAGTGTCTGGTTCGAAAGCCAAACTGCTCGTCAATAAGGATATTATTAGAGATGACAAAGTCTTTGAGTCTCACTAGTAGCAAGCGCTCATAGAGTTTGCTGAGAGATTTTAGGAGACTGATAGGCCGGTAGCTCGCAGGGCTGCTGCGAGGCTTACCCGGCTTAGGGATATCTACTACATCCGCGTCTTTCCACTCGGCAGGAAAGACGCAGTGGGACATGGCTGCGTTGAAGATAGTCACTAAAAGACATATCAGATGGACAGGGAGAACCTTAAGAATGCGATTGGAGATGCTTCTACTTCGGTCTGCGTGACCGGGGAGAGGGATTCGGTGGGAGGGAGTGAGGACCTGCGCTCTACTTCCCTATCCACGAGATCGAGGTGCGTCGGATCGACGGGAGAGGAGCTGGGTGTGCACTGACTCTCTAGAGAGTCTGCGAGAACCTCAGCCTTCTCGTCGTCCTCGAACGCGGGTGGGTCGCCTGAAGGGCGGGTCAAGGAGGGCATGGTTGATACCGTATCGGTTTTGAGGGATCTCGCGAGCCGCCAATAAGCCTGGTGTGACGGCGAGATCTCCTCGAGAAACCCTCCCCATCGAGCCTCCCTGAGTTCCGCGATGCTGCGCTTCACGTCCCTCTGCAAAGCACGCATGCGGGCCCGGTTGGCATCGGTGGGGTAGAAGTCGTACGCGCGAATAGCCGCGTTTTTAGCGCGGACTAATTCCTTAATGTCATCGGGCAGCTTGAAGCGCACAGCGTAAAAGTTGTCCGATTCAACCTGCCGGGAGGACTGGCTGATGGCCGATTTAAGATGATCGGTGAAAGCACCGATCGCTTGGTCGGTGTCCTGAGGGGACGAGATTTGCGCCGGGAAGTGGGCAAGATTCGTAGAGTCGGCATCGGCTAAACAGGTGTTTAGTTGATGCCAGTCCAGAACGGTCCTAGTGACTGACTGGGAAGTGGGCGGGGGACCTACTTCCATTAGGACCGGTCGGTGGTCAGAGTCTAGCTCATGGAGAACCTCTAAGGAGCGCAACCGGAGGGTCACACCCTTCAGGAGGGCCATGTCTAAGACATCGGGGCGGTGATTAATATTATTGGGATAATGGGTCGGGCGCATAGGTGCGATGACGTCAACGTCGAGAACGTCGACCAAGGCGTCGAGGCACCTACCGTTGCCGGTGGTGACGTTACAATTCCACCTGACATGCTTGCAGTTGTAGTCGCCGGCCAGAATGACCGCGCTGTCCAGGTCAAGGAGTGACTCGATATCACTCCTGGGGAGCCGCTTATCAGGTGGAAGATAGATAGAGGCGATAGTGACAGCCGAATGGCCGGAAAGAGAGAGGCGGCAGACCGAGGCCTCTATATTAGTGAGCGCAGGGGGATCGATAGGGATGCAGTGCAGGGCCCTTCTGTAATAGATGGCAGTGCCACCTCCGAGGGAGGTGTCACGGTCATTTCGCACAAGATGGTAGTTGGCGATATTCGGACTCCTATGAGAGGGTTTCAGGAGGGTCTCCTGCACCAGCAAGACATCAACTTGGTGACTTCGCAGGAAGTCAGCAACCTGATCTCTTTGTCGGGAGAGGCCATGCGCATTGAAAAATGCGAGGGAAAGGGAATGGGGTTTTTGCCTACTCTGGTGTAAATCCATTTACGGGCCTACGTTTGAATTTATGGGGGACAGGGCGTAGTAAACGTCCTCGAAGTCTATCGCAGATTTCGAGGACGCTATTATCCTATCACCGGGGGTCTGTGCGCACCGAAGGCGGTTCGCGAAAAGGCGTATCAATTCAAAGTCCGAAGCGAGGCTGGACGTGTGCGCTGAAGGCGCAGGCGCGGCCGGTTGCTTGGCGGGGGCGCTCGTTGCTTTACGCGTTCCACGCGTTTGGTGGACGCACTGCGGGCTGGGACGCTGAGAGCGGTCGCGGCGCTGAGGGCGCGGGGCCGCGGGGGGCCGGAAGCGGCTGCGTAAGAGGCGCTGAGGGCGCCGGGGGCTGAGGCGCTGAGGGCGCGGGGGGGTAAGACTCCAAGGGTGGAGGTGCGGGGGGGAGCGCGGAGATTGTTGCGCCTCCCCACCCGGCGGTTCCTCTTTGTTCCTCGGGCAGCCGCGATAGTTCGCGGTGTGCCCGACGGTCTTGCAGAGGACGCATCCGGGAGGCTCGGTCGCCGTCTCCCTGTCGCGCTCGCACTGAGCCGTCGCATGGTCTCCTGTGCACTTCACACAGCGAGGCGGCGCGAAGCAGTTGCGGGAGGAGTGGCCGTATAGCTGGCAGTTATGACACTGCCCGGGTAGGTCACGTTTGTGGGGGCTTCTACGACGAAGCCGGTGAGGCCGCAAACAGTCTTCAGATTTTACACACAATTGTTACCTATCATTATATATTAGCCTGTAAGTCTTCCTAACAATAAATAAATAAAAATTACTTTGCAATTTGGCATTACTTTATGTGGTTTCACTTACCTTCAGAGTCGCTGGACGTTCGGGGTGTGGGGTGCCCTTAGGACGTCCATTGAGTTCGGCGGCGACTCCGAGGAAGACGGCGGCGGGGTTGCGACCCCCGTCCCCGTGAGCACCGTGATGGCACCCGGGGGACTACAGTGCGTCCCCCTGCGGCGGGCTCAAACGCAAGGCACTGAGGGGCCCCTGGTGCAGATCCCAACGGAGGCCCCAGGTTCGCCCCTCTTCATGTGCCGATGCGACAGCCGCGAGGGTTTTAGTGGGTACGAGTAAGAATCCCACATACCCCGGTCGAGCCCCACAGCTCCCGGGGATCTTTGGAAGATTTCCCCCGCGTTAAAAAAAAGGTGGTTTTGTAAACAAGTTCTGTGCGCCCATAGATTTAGGATTTTTCACTACGTTCAAGTGTGCGCTACGTATATTTTAATGGTTGAGTAAGGGCCTGAGGTGAGAGCTAGGTAAAAAACAATTGGAGATTTCAGCTTATTTATTTATTATCATAAGTGTATAACATCGACACATTGCCATTAAACATACCATTTACAAATAAAATTTAATTTCTTTATATTTACAAAATTGGTTTCCATCTTTTCATACACACCTACACATACATAATATTTTACTTATGTAATTTTTTTTTTGCGGTGAATTGGTGGGTTCGGTACAGCCATCGGTTCTACTGTGAGTCAGTGTATCTAATGTAAACTAAGGTTTTTTTTAGAAACTGATGTCTGTCCGGCCCCCCATGCGTGCCGTGGCCCGTGAGCAGTGTGAATGAGGTTTAATAATAATTATCTATCTTAATACTATTATCCCCGTAGTGTAGGTACATAATAAATAGATATTTTAAAGAATTTCCAAGCCCTGTATAAAATATTAGGCACATTAGTTACTTACAACGTATCTTTGTGTCTCTGAAGTTGGCTGCAAGACGCTGCGCAGTAAATATTTTTGTGTTTTTGTACTCAAAACGCACAACTGTATTTGCGCAATGGTTCACCAACCCTAACTTCAGAGCCACAAAGATCTGTTGTGACTAGTGTGCCTACTGATCATTAGATAAAAGTGGACAGAGCGTGATTATTTTTATAAAATTATTTCCACTACTAATATGAAAAGATATTCTAAGAAACTTATCATTAATCTTATTGATCGTATATTTTAAAAGATCAGTCTAACATTCGATTAAAATTTACAACTTTTCATCTAACGTTCAATATTATTAAGGCTACAGCCGCCAGGCCATCGGATTCATCCTTGCATAAGGAACTTAAAATGACGATAAACTAATTAAATACTTACATAAAAAGAACTCTAAAATGCTTTGAATAAGTCCTAGAATCTAGTACTGAGTACCTATATCTTCGATTCCTTTTGTGCAGTGTATTTGTAAGTTTTATTAAATTTATTGTAGGGATTGTAATATTTCGATAGTAGAGTCCATAGTAGATTTCCACCAAACAGTAGGTACATAGTTTTGAGATTGTTGAGATCGTGGTCAAAATGAAATAATGTTCTGTTATAAAAGTACAGTAAGTACCTATAACTATGTTATTAATTATCTAACGATTTAAAATAAAAACTATTTAAATGGTTAATGGTTACCAAAGATTTCGGGTGTTTTCTCGTGGTCCCACTAAAGGAGAAAATAATGGGACCACGAACTTTTTCTTACTGTGTGGATGGTGTTATTTACCTGCTACTGTCAAACTAAACGTAGTTTTAACGTTAAGGATAACGTTATTTAGTGATATATTGAGTGATTTAGTGATAGAAATGAAATCTCTTTTATAATTTGTTTCCTTTAGTAACTTGTACTTTTGTAACACACATGAGTGTTCTTTGATACCGCTCATAGACAACAATATTACAAATAACATCTAACTAATGTAAACTACAATCGCTAGAATTATAGTCTTAATTAATTGGTGTAAAGATCCATCTTAATGTCTACCTACTTAATTAAAATCTTCCTTCACGTTATCTCAACACAGTTTACAGATCACTCAACAAGTAGGACTTTAGGTCGCATCACCCTATGTAGGTACTAACGAAGTCTGTTAAAAAACCGTATAACATTAACATAAAAAATAGATCACAATAACATAAAAACGTTTTATTTTTATTTAGTTTAAGTTATCTAATCGTTGATTTTCAAAACATTTTATAAGCTTACTTCGAATAGGGATGATGACGGGGTAGAAATAAATAATAATTAAGTTATTACAATTAGTCCGTCAGTTAGAATAACAAAAAAATATTGGACACGATTTTTTGTTTTACAAATAAATAGAAATTGACAAAGAAGCGTCAAAGTTCGGGAGTACCTATACCTTGGAATTTGGAGGCTTGTAGGAGTATACTTACAGGCGTTACGGTCTGCGGAATTGATGCAGGGGTAGAAATAAATAATAATTAAGTTATTATAATTAGTCCGTCAGCTAGAATATCAAAAAATATTGGACACGATTTTTTGTTTTACAAATAAATAGAAATTGACAAAGAAGCGTCAAAGTTCGGAAGTACCTATACCTTGGAGTTTGGAGGCTTGTAGGAGTATACTTACAGGCGTTACGGTCTGCGGAATTTCAACGCACGATACATTCGTAATTTTTAGTTCAATTGACAAAAGAAAGAACGTACTTACGTGTTCAAACTTTTTTGATAATCTAAATGACAGACTAAATATAATTTTTCAGTTATCTAGCCAAGACCTAGTTTATTGAAGGCTGTTTTTTGCCTATTAGGAAACAGCACAGAACTAATGCGTATACGCAAACACATTTAGGTAGGTAAGTAGTGATGCAGCCCCTGTGTCAAAAGTCAATAATAATGTCAGAAACATAGTTGTGCCCACGGAATAATTTAATGTTTTGTGGTTGTGCCGGTAGCGAAAGGGACGGACGTTGATCCTTAAGCTGCTAGAAAAGCACGGCAACTCCGTTTCGTTACGGTTTGTAGGTACAGCACTTGAGCCTTTCAAAGTAGGCGTTACATACCTGGGATTATTGGTAAGTTGAAAATACTTCTCCAGTAACGCTGCACCGATTTGCTGCAGCAAATGCTGGCTGGGCGACGGGTTTGAAACTTAAAAAAAATTTAGAGAATTTAATTAAAATAAGTACTTACTTATATAATCTGGTAAGTCATTGATTGACTGCAATCCCACCTGGTGAAAGTGGGTGATGCATCGATATGACGATGCTTGCAAATCTAAGTTATCGACCGACACGGCGTAAGTAACGTAATAATTTCGAAACAACCCTGTGATGGAAGAATAGCAACGAGTTGGTCTAAGAGTTTTAGTGTTTTTATTTGTAAATGCCTGAAAAATGCGTAGAAACTCTGTAGACGAATATTTGAGGATTATAGCTGTCGGTACATTTGAGTGCGGAGAGGTCAGTGAAGTTAACGAAAGTATTTGCGCGCGTTGATGTGCGGCAACTTCTCGTTGAAGAGGTCGGTGCAGCAAGAACTTCTCTAAGACGCGGTCGATGTAGTTATTGAATGGAATTGATCATGGAGAGGTGTTATCGGAAGTATTAAAGCGCGAAGAGGTCCGTGCAGTTATCACAAGCATTGCAGGAACTTCTCCATAACGCAGCCGGTGCAGTTATCGGAAGTATTTGAGCGCGGAGAGGAGCAGGAACTTCTCTATAAAGAGGTCAGTGCAGCAGGAATATCTTGATAATGAGGACAGTGCCGTTATCAGAAGTATTTGAGCGCGGTGAGGTCGGTGTAGTCATCGGAAGTATTGCAGAAACTTCCCTACGAGCAGGTGGGTGCAGTTATCAGAAGTATTGCAGCAGCTTCCAGGAATTTCTCTATGAAGAGGTGGGTGCAGCAGGAACTAGTCCATAACGCGGGCGGTGCATTTATCGGAAGTATTTGAGCGCAGAGGCGAGCAGGAACTTCTTTATGACGCGGCCGGTGCAGTTATCGGAAGTAATTGATTGCGGAGAGGTGTTATCGGAAGTAATTGATCGCGGAGAGGTGTTATCGGAAGTATTTGAACGCGAAGAGGTTGGTGCAGCTATCGGAAGTATTTCCCTTCGGAGTCGCTGGACGCTTGGGGTGTGGGCCCTTTGAGCGTCCATTGAGTACGGCGGCGACTCCGAGGAGGACGGCGGCGGGGTTGCGACCCCCGTCCCCGTGAGCACCGTGACAGGTTCCCAGGGGGCTACAATGCGCCCCCCCGGCGGCGGGCTCAAAGACAAGGCACTGAGGGGCCCCTGGTGCAGATCCCACCGGAGAGCCCTGGGGTTCCCCCTCTCATGTGCCGATGCGAGAGCCGCGGAGGTTTTAGTGGCTAAGAATCCCACATACCCCGGTCGAGCCCCACAGCTCCCGGGGATCTTTAGAAGATTTCCACCACGTCAAAAAAAAAAAAAGAAAAAAAAAGTTATCGGAAGTATTTGAGCGCGGAGACGAGCAGGAACTTCTCAATGAATAGGTCGGAGTCGAGGGCGGCGATGTGCGCGGCGCGGCCGACGAGCGCGCTGGCGGTGTGCGGCAGCGCGTGCTGCACGTCGTAGCGCACCACGGCCGCGCCCGCCGCGCGCCCCGCCAGACGAGACACCATGTTGTGAACCTGCACAACGACCGACCGTGAGCGAGAGGGTTGCCATATTTTTAACCGACTTCAAAAAAGGAGGTTCTGTATTCGACGCGTATGTATGTAATATTAATAAAAATGCGTAATATTCATATATGTTAGTCTATGTGGGCTTCTAAACGAATTTACCAAATTTCACGAGTGTATGTATGTATGTATGTATGTATGTATGTATGTATGTATGTATGTATGTATGTATGTATGTAGGTTTGTCCGCGGATTTCTCAGAAACTACAAGTCCGATTTTGAAAATTCTTTTTGCAATAGTTAGAGTATCTGTCAACTTAGGGTAGAGTACAAATTTCATCAAAATCGGTCCAGTAGTTTAAGAGATATAAACTTTTTATGTTTTCAGTAAGTTACTGTAATGTAGACGCTCGAGTTGCGTGATAGTGCTGATACCTATCTTGGTAAAATAAGTCACTAAAAAGTGTTAAATAAACTATTTAAAAAAAAATAAAAACCGACTTCAAAGTAAATTATCTAAAAAGCATAAAATAACGAAAATATTATTGAAGTTGGTGCAGAATATACACAGCAGGTACGCTAACACCAACTTCAATAATATTTTCGTTATTTTATGCTTTTTAGATAATTTACTTTGAAGTCGGTTTTTATTTTTTTTTAAATAGTTTTTATGTTTATTTTTTATTATTATTATTATTATTTTTTTACGGGCCCGTTGGTCTAGTGGTCAGACACCCTGCCTGCTAACCGATGGGTCGTGGGTTCGATTCCCGCCAAGTGTCTGGGTGTTGTTTATCTATTTAAGTATGTATTTACAAAAAAAAAGTACAGGCTCTGCCTAGTTTGGGATCGGATGACCGTGTGTGGATTGTCCCAAGATATTATTATTATTATTCAACTTAGTTTCGAGAGGAGCAAGACGTTCGCCTGATGGTAATCGGTATGATGCCTATATATGCCAACCTTAGCTGGAAGCATTGTAGGAATCGCAGAGCGGTGCGAAGTGTGACGTAGTTATCTAGACCGAAAAGTCATTTTCGTGTGCGTGATCAGAAATTGTTGTAATATGCTTGACAACCCCCACCTTGGACAAACTCTAGGATCAGTACCAATGTGAAAACACGCTTTTTTTATTCGTGGGGTGTCCAGGTAAGAATAGGACCCACCCATCTCCTCCCGTTGGATGATCGTAAGAGGCGACTAAGGGAAAACGAGAAGACGGGCAGCAGAGTCCTTTCTATTGGATTACCTACCACCTATACTGCGATACCCAAGCCGCCTGCCGTGGGGATTATGGCAACCCTAAGGGCGAGGCCTTTGTTCAGCAATGGACATCTTACGGAAAAAATAAAATTAATAGTAATGAGACATGCAGGACGCCGATGCCGGCAAGCGCCGGTAAGCGACCCACCTATAGATAGTTGCACTTCACTTGTCGTTTGTCATCCGAAACATTAGTTATTAAGTCTTTTGAGTCCGGTAGTAACTCCGGTAGTACTTTCACACCGGAACACAGTAACGCTCACACATTGCTGCTTGGCGGCAGAATAATTGACACTGCAGTAGGACATATATCTGGACGATCCCTAGCACAAGTCATCAAGTACACCACACACATTCCAGCAGTACACATTAATGGGTAAAGGACGTCTGATATACCAACCATCTCTCTATAGGCCTGTCCCAGCAACGATGTGTCCTTTGCAGCCGCTTTGCACAGTTCTAATCTAGCTGAATGCAGCGGAACATATCGATCCTGGCCAGAGCCACAGAGCAGTATATGCTTAAACTGATGCAGTTGGCTTCGTTCACTGAGTCGATAGAGGAAGGAACGCCGGGGGTCTGCCGCATCGCGCAAGGATAGCTGAAGCAGAGAGCCGGACTTCTTCCATTTCTGCATAAACCACATGCCTGTAAAAGATGTAAGAATGGTGAGCAATTTGATTTCAAGCTTTTCAACGTGAATTCAGAAGTCAACTACGACTTAAATGATTCGCTTCGCTTCTTTTCTGTTCGGTCGTCGCTTCATCAATTTCATCATCAGTAGTTTCTTCTTTGTTCGTTCGTTCTGTGTCTACATTTATACGATGGGCTCGGTTATCATAAAGTTGACCGAAAACAAAAGCTTATTTTTTCTGGAACTTAGTGAGACGAGTGAGACGTTGACCTGATAACATACCGTTACTTTTCACCTGAGACATAAGCCACGAGCACAGTAATTACTTTAGCTAAAGTGTTGTTCACACCTAAATTACAAGATTTGCTACAAGAATAAAAAGCTTTTTCCTCATCAGTTAGGTACGCACATGGCTTACCTACTCCAAAATATTTAAAATAATTACCAGCATTGACAAGTCCACTAGAATTGTACAATGTGCCGAGATGTGGTCCACTCAGCGACAGGAACGTATGCAGTTTCCCCAGGAAAGGTTTCATCTGTGGTCTTGCTAGCGCCGACCTTATTATAATGGTGCCCAAAGAATGGCCCACGAAGCTAATCCTAGCTGGTTCACTGGAGTTCTGGATATGTGTTAGGATCTCTTGCACAAGCCTGTAAAACAAGATTTCATAGTAAATGCTATTATTTTCAAACAACTCATTTGCCGATAACGTAGGTTCTTATCATAATTTCTGTCTCTTCTCACCTGTCTGTCATTGTGTCGAAATCGGAGAAGGTATCGCCTTGATTCCGTTCGGACATGAGGAAGTCTAGCCTGGCGCCCGGCAGTCCTAGTTCTAGATAAGTTTTCACCAATCGGAGGTCTGCTGCGTTGCCATCCAAGCCGTGAACGCAGATTATTAGATGCAACCCTAAAAATGTTGAAATATTTTTTAAACTGACTAAAGTAATCAAACATGTAAACAATATTCCAGTAAGTAAAGGAAACAGAAATAATATTTAATGTGCTCAAAGAAATGTTATGAGCAAATCACTTGGGCATAAAAATTATCGATAAAAGATTGGTGAGCATGTTTGCTCTCACCTTTTGTGAAGACAAGAGTTAGAGGTGTACAAAAGAATAATTACCTTCTGGATTGAACATTCTATATTCGTCACTGATGTGGAAATACGGCAACGAGTTCTCAACGGGAGGGAAGTCAGAGTAAATAGCGCCGGGATATTTGACGCTCTGTCTGAATTCCTCTCTGCACTTTACGAACAATCTCTCGGATTCAGCAAGCCCAAATATACTGATTAGATTACTTTCACGTTGCTCTGTAAACAGAAGTAATAGGTATTAAATTATTAAAATAACAGCTTGCTTAGACAAAAATACATTCAGAAACAAGAAGTTTATTGTTGATTAATCTACAAAAATTAAAAATGTATTGTGAATACAGTAACAGGACTCCCATATCTTCCCGAGCAGTGACCTCTATGTGATAATCCTACTAGACGTATACTACGACCCCCAAGATGCCTGCCAAGCGTGGGGATTATTGCACCAGCTATTGGTCTTCAGATCAGAACTTACCAATGTTTACAAATTGCTGCTTGGCTTCAGAATATCTACCACTGCGGTGGTAGGTTTGTCAGTAGGTAGGTAGTCGTAAGTAGGATGTGGTAACGGTTACAGTTATGAAGAAACATAATCTAGTTTAAACATTTGTAATGGGTTTGTGAAGTCAATTCTTAGAAAGAAAATACCTTTATTATTTCCATTTTCATTTCTGTTTGCCAATTCTCCAGTACTCTGGCTTTTGTTTAGCGTACTTCCAGAGGGTGCACTAGAAGAGCTTACTGACTGATGCGGCCTAAGCTTTCTCCTCTCCATAATACCTGTTATAAGCAAAGCAACAGTGTTAGTAGCACAAGCAATTGTTAAATTAATAAATTAGTGAGAAGTATCGCCATATCGCCATTACCTTCACATACGTGGTACAGTGGATTGTCAAGTTGGAGTGTCGAAGGTTGAGCCGGCTGCTTTCTAGGAGTCTTTGAAGGTGTAGACGATTTGCTGCTTTGTCTACTTAATTTTGGTGATTTTGTTGGCGGATCCTGTTATTTAAAAAAATAATATAGTCATTTTAACTTCTAAAAAGAATATTTTGTTTTTTATTTATCAAACCTTACCTTAAATTCGTCTGGTGGTGGTGGTGCGTCTCTAAATTGCTGAGGTGGAGGTAAATGTTCGTATTCATTATCACCGGCAAAGCGAGCTAAGTCTATTTCGGATTTCGCTTTATTAGGATATTTCTGACTGGAAGACCCAGGTGCACTTTCTTTCTTATTATTATGACTCTTGCAGGACCGATCTACTGTCAAACTTAGTATTTCTGCTGCTATTAACTTCTCCGTGTATTCTATTTGATTACGCAGTTTTGTTTTATCTAGAGTATGAGATTTAGCAGGCAATTGCTGTTTTGGGGGAATCTCCTTTCTTATATACGGATGTAGGTTATCACTAATCGTTTGAGACTTTTTCACTGTCCCCTCACTCTGTTTGGCTGATGTAGTGTAAGACTTCCCCTGCACAGCACTAAAAGAGTTATGCCTTTGATTTACCTTTGCGTTAGCTTCAGATATTTGTTGGAAACAGCTAGCCGTACACGTATCAGAATTGCACCCTGCATCCACACCATTACTGTGCATTAACTTATTATATTCACATTGGCTATCTGTACATATGGAGTCGCTACAAATTGTGCATTCCTCGCATACTTCTTTATCGCAGCATTCAATTTTTTCATTTGAATTCGTTCGCGCGACGTTGACAGCTAATTTTAAAAGCCGTTCGCGTAACTGCTCTCCGTTAAGGATGGTTCGCTTAAAATCACTGATGGGTTCACCATCAGTTGTTCGGGATTTAGCCGTTTCTTCGCAATTTTTATTACTTGATATTTTAGGATCGTTTAAATTCCCAGAGAAATTCTGGTTCAATTGACAACTTGCATTATCTGGGGAAGATGGCCCTGAACTGCGTCCACTAGATACCCATCCACTTTGCTCACTTAAGCTAGACGTTGAGGTACTTTTTCTGCGTTTCACTTCTTTGTTTGAGAAATTTTCAGGTGGTAAAATTTTAAAATCTTTGTCTGCTATATCGAGTGGAGGTGACTCAAAAGCAGGCGGTGGGGCTAAATTTGGTAAAGACTCCGAACCAAAGGTGTTGTTTATGTTAGGTTCGTCTAATACCGATACTGCACTTCTACAGTGTCGTAATAATAATTCTGGACCATGGTCTAAACTATACGGGACACTAGCAGATGATTCCAATCTCCTGAGTTCAAATGGTATACTCTCGTTGCTAGATGATGATGCTGCTTCTGACATCAGTTGAGTCATTTTTTCTGATGGTTTATGTTTGGTACGTTTTTCTGGTTTCCCACTTGATCTTCCGCTTTTCGGCGTAGTGGCGCCTGATTTTGGGGTCGTTTTGCCAGACTTTGGTGTTGCTAGGCCTGATTTTGGCGTGATACCGCCTGATTTAGGAGTGGATTTTCCTGATTTAGGTGTTGCTCTATCAGATTTTGGGGTGCTACGATCCGATTTTGACGTATGACGATCTGATTTACTGTCTCTGGACTTTATAGAATGATGACTGCTTAGTGAATCTCTGCTAGAATTTAATCTGGCATTTTCTTTACCACTTTGATTTAATTTAGATTCCTTGGATCGACTTTTCTTATATCTGACCGATGGCATAGTAGAGTGTGGAGTCGATGGCGGGGTCTTTGAATACGTTGATTTAGATGTTCCATCACTGCTTCTATCTAAAGTCATAACAAAGCCACTGTCATCACTGCTTTTGCTTGATTTCTTCTGATAGTTTTGGATTAAACTACCTGTATTGAAGTCGTAACTCCAATCACCTTTTTGAAGGTAATAATTTAGTTCATGCCTGAGTTGATTACGAGTGGCTTCAATATCGATTTGTTGTTGGTTTTCCATATTTTGGTGAAACACATGTGTTGAATTAGATCTATGAATGTGCTTATTAGAAACTAAGTTATTCTGATCAGTCAGTTGAGTTTTACCACTAACCGGTGGGTAAGAATTACGTGGAGGCAACATAGGACGGGGTAAATTTACGCTGTAGCCTCTTTGAAATTCTAACGGATTACGAATAATGTTATTCACTTGCAGAGTACCCTGATTACCGAAAGTATAGCCATACACTTGGTTAGGATTAGGTTTCATCGCTCCATCATACTTATAACCTACATTATGAAACACTTCATTGTTAAGTCCGTGTGGATTTATATTGAGATTGCATGGGTTCTTATATTTTTCTCTGAATTCGCTTATATTTCTCCTATAGTCATCACCTTTGTTTCCGCATCTGGCCGTTGTGTTTGTTGGGTAATTTGTGGTTGTCATACTTCTGGGAAGTGTTGTTGGTTTTATTTGTTGAGGTGGTAGGTAAGGTTTTGGATAGTTGACAGAGGAATTTGAACCATTTCTAACATTTTTGTTTAACGTCTGGGCGGTGTTTATTGGTGTCATTTGTGATATTCTTAATTGATCGAGTGATTTGCTGTGTCTAGCTGGTAACGTGCTCACACCGCTGGTGATTTCATGTTTTTGACGGAACGCTCCATTTGGATCTGATTTATCTTTTCCTAAACGAGTAATTGTGTTTGTAGTACTATTACTCTTTGTAGCGTTAATGTCTAGTAAAGTTGATGCAGAGTATCTGGACATTTGTTGACCTTGTTGTATGGAGCACGAAGCAAATGCACTATTTGGTGGAAGTTGAATTTCACTAATTTGATTGTTCTGTACAATATATCTATTTCTTCCAGTCAACTCTAATTGCTTATTGTGCGGCTTATTTAGTTCAACAACATTTTGTTTAACCATCGTTCTTTTTGGAGAACCACGGGCTGATTTTTGAGGAGCTAACGTAAGTGTTGCTTGAACGACATTAGAGCTTGCTTTCGGCGTATTGAATTGTGGTTCAAGCACGTCCATGATTGTCTTCGGCAGTGTTAGTGTGCTTCTGGATGCTTCAGAGGAAGGTCTCCTTGAATCCATTAATGAACTAACACTACAAGCACAATCATCTCCAAGAGGTTCTGAACATAGGAATGGATCTGAAAGTAAACAGTAATATTGTCATTGCAATCGTAGTTATCATGTTTTCAGAAAATGGACATTGCTTACCGCTCCCGGATTTACTAGCACTGGAATTCAAAAATGAACGGCGTCTAGCAAATTCAGCGGTGTCCTGATACCTGAAAACAGAAGTTAGGAGATGGTTTAAGAAAATACTGTTCATTATTCTGGAGATTATGGTATTTTGTTTTTGAGTTTACCTACCTATCTTCAAAAATAATGGGCATGATGTGCGGATCGCCGTCGAGGGCTATACAATGCACTGGCAGTGGTGGCAGCAGGGCTAAGTACCGGGACCTTCTGGCCACCTCACCCACACTCTGGTACGACTGATAATTGCTGTCGTAGCAACCGGCCAGTGAGTGCCGTGGGTTGTCCAACACGAAGAAGCACTCAGAGAAGCGCTTTATGCTGGAATCAACAATAATTTATTACTATATTTATCAGCGAAGCTACTTCGGTCCATGCGACTTTAATTACTCTTATAGATTGTGACTGAGATAGTAAAATCTGTGCAATTAGTTTAAAGCTAGACTTTAAATGCATACATGCAAAAACGAAACGAATATCCTGTATTTAGATTTTCCATTGTTGCAATGTTAAGCAACGTTTGTTCTATACAGAAACGCTATTTTATGATAGTTATGATATGATATGATTTTATTTGATGATATGTAAGATAGGCTTAAAAAAATCTTTTAAAAAAATATTGAACCGACTTCAATATCACTGAAAAGTATAAAATAATTTAAATATTATTGAAGTTGGTGTTAGCTTACCGGCTGTGTATATTTGGCACCAACTTCAATAATATTTAAATTATTTTATACTTTTCAGTGATATTGAAGTCGGTTCAATTTTTTTTAAAGAGATTTTATTTTAAACTTTTTAGTGATATTTTCATATATAAAGATTGAACCATAGAAGATCGTAAAATAGGTTATGATCACATTATCGTCTACATAGTTTTACATAATTCATGTTGCTTCAGAAAAAAATATCCGGTCGTAATGAAATTTGCATGGAATCATCATAGTAGTTTACTCTCTCGAATAAAAAAAGAATCATCGAAATCGGTTCATAATTGTCAGTGCAATGTAATGGAGAACATCAGTTTTATGGTTTTTATCAGATAAATTCCTCCACATCATTCATGGTCCTCCAGGAAGTTCTTATCCGGTTGTGATAAAATTCATACAGATTCAATACAGTGGTTTCTTCTTTCGAATAAAAAAAGAATAATTGAAATTGGTAAATATTTACCAGAGTTATGACCATTTTTGTCCTTAAAAGGCGACATAAAGTCATCTATATAGGCTTTCCTGCAGCTTTCCTGCGAAGTCACCATTCTTGTTTTTTGAGGATTACTAAGCAATATTTTTTTTATGGGACCCAATCAATGGATTGAAAAATGGATGGAAGAAAGATTTTTTTAAATCGGTTCATAATTGCCAGAGTTATGCGCGAACATACATAAAAATATATATATATATACAGACGAATTGAGAACCTCCTCCTTTTTTGAAGTCGGTTAAAAATAAGCTTTTTTTAAACTTAGATGCTCAACCAGCACAAGGCCCAGGGTACAGGTTTCTATGCCTTGAGCAATAGTAATAACACAATTTTACTCAAATTACGTAGTAGGCAGTACTTTTACTAGACAGGTTCCTTGTGCAAGGGCCTGTCCAGGTAGGTAGGTACCACTGCAGATTCATATAAATAAATAAATGAACTGTTTATTACGGAAAAAAATTTAACAATAATGACATGTTTCTTAACTAAAATCTTAATGAGAATAAAGATCATACAGTTAAGGAGTAGCAGCTTAAGTCTGAAAATTATTACATATTTAAGAGGTGTCTCTTGAGTATACTTTTAATTTGGCCTGGTTTTTCGCTTACAATCTTTTCAAGTACTGATTTAGGCAATCTATTAAGTAGTTTTGGCAGAATACATTTCCAATTTCTTTCACCGCAAGCATTATTATATTTGGGTATTTCAAAAGTTGGAAGATACTGTAGGTTACGTAAATTCATGGGTCGCTTAGTCTTATTTATGTTACCCATGTACTACCATTACTGTACTGAGTTACAATTGCCAAATCAACTTTATCAAATACGCTGAGAACTTTACAATAATGAAACAAGTTATGATAGTTATCTTTGTTTTTGGCTTGAATGGTTCATCGAATCACATCCCAGTAATCTTGACTATCGGTAGTGATGTCCTGACTTATTCAAAACCTCTACGGTTGTATAATAACGCCACAGACTGGGTGGCATTCCGTCAAAATATCGAAGATGAATTAGATCTTAAAATCCCTCTCAAATCGGATGAAGACATTGAGAATGCTACCCGGAAACTCACGCAAACAATCCAAAAACTTTCGTGGAATAGTACACCAAAACTAAACGGATGTAACACTAGAGTGACAAGACACAAGCCGACTCCTATCAAAATTCGTCAAAAAATCCTTGACAAGCGAAGACTGCGTAGAATATGGCACACTAGTAGGCACCCATCAGACAAAACTGCGTTTAACAAGGCCGCAAAAGAATTAAAATCAGACATACGCGATGCTGAAAACATTGCCATAGCAGCCCAGCTTGAATCTCTGACACCCACCAGTGCCACGAATTACTCCTTATGGAGAGCATGCAAGACAAATCAAATGCCGGTTACTCCGAAACCCCCTATTCGCACCCAAAACAATAGTTGGGCTAAAACTCCACAAGAAAAGGCCAACACTTTTGCCAACCATCTTGCCTCAGTATTTCAACCCAACGAAAGAGAAAACGTTCCAGATAGTTTTGATATAGATCAGGCAATCAGGAACCGGAACTCGGATGGGCAGCGTTCGGGAAACTAAGTGACATCTTCTCATCTGAAATTCCGCAGTGCCTGAAGACAAAGGTTTTTAACCAGTGTGTGTTGCCAGTGATGACATATGGTACTGAGACGTGGTCTTTAACAGCTGGCCTTTTAGAGAAGCTCAGAGTCACACAACGAGCTATGGAGAGAGCTATGCTCGGAGTTTCTTTGCGCGACAGAATCCGCAATGAGGAGATTCGGCGAAGAACCAACGTCACCGACATAGCTCTCAGAATCTGCAAGTTGAAGTGGCAATGGGCAGGCCACATCGCTCGAAGAACCGATAACCGTTGGGGAAGAAAGGTTCTCGAGTGGCGACCACGAACCGGAAGACGCAGCGTAGGTAGGCCTTCCACTAGGTGGACAGACGACATTGTGCGCGTCGCAGGTAACCGGTGGATGCAAATCGCTAATTGTCGTTCATTGTGGCGTTCCAAGGGGGAGGCCTATGTTCAGCAGTGGACGTCTTCCGGCTGGTGATGATGATGATGATGAGATCAGGCAATGCAACAAGACCTTCAGCTGGACTTGCCCTTATTACCTACAACACCTCAGGAAATAAGAAAGGTCATAAAGAACATGGATAATAAAAAGGCCCCCGGCTTCGACCTGATTGATAAAAAGGTTCTTGAAGAACTGCCACGCAAAGGAATAGTCTATATCACCATGCTATTTAACGCCATCATGAGGGTTGGTTATTTCCCTGCTTTATGGAAGATCTCACAGATCATCATGATACCAAAACCTGGCAAGCCACCTCATGATGTAACGTCATACAGACCAATCAGCCTTCTGCCTGTCTTGTCAAAACTATTTGAGAAAATCCTACTTAAACGACTACTTCACAATCTCTCCGAAAAACTTATAATACCGGATCACCAGTTTGGATTCAGAAAGGAACACTCAACCATAGAACAGGTACATAGGATATGTAGAGTCATCAGGAATGCTTTTGAGTGCAAACAGTATTGCTCCGCAGCTTTCTTAGACGTGCAACAAGCATTTGACAAAGTCTGGCACAAGGGATTACTGTACAAAATTAAAACACTTCTTCATCATCCATTTTTTGGTTTGCTAAAATCCTATCTAACGGATCGGATCTTCCAAGTAAAAGAAAATGAGTGTACGTCAAGATTCCACGACATTCTCGCTGGTGTTCCGCAGGGATCAGTACTTGGTCCAGTGCTGTACACCATTTTTACATCTGATCTACCAGAAACCCCAGGTATAGCGGTGGCCACCTTTGCGGATGACACTGCTGTCCTGGCTACTAGTGACAACCCTGTGGAAGCCTCAAGATTACTGCAAAACAGCCTTACAGAAATTGATGTATGGCTTGAGAAATGGCGGATCAAAGCTAACACAGCAAAATCAGTGCACATAACCTTCACTCTGAGAAGAGAATCCTGTCCACAAGTGAGCCTGGGCTCCAGCATCCTGCCCAACAGCGAGACAGTGAAATATCTAGGAATTCACCTGGATCGACGCCTTACTTGGGCCAAACACATCCAAACGAAAAGAGACCAATTAAACTGCAAATACCGGGAAATACAATGGCTTCTTGGGAGAAACTCCAAGCTGTCTGTAGACAACAAACTCCTCATATATAACACGATCCTCAAACCGATATGGACCTATGGACTCCAGCTGTGGGGGTCAGCTAGCAACTCCAACAGAAACAAAATCCAAAGAGCTCAGAATTATATTCTGAAACAAATCGCTAGCTCTCCCTGGTTTATAAAGACCTCGGAAATCCATCACCACCTCCATGTCACCACCGTAAATTAAAAGGTCACGAAAGTTCTCGCTGCCTACAAAAATAGGATTCAAAAACATCCCAACAAACTAGCCGTGCAGTTGACGCTACCAGACTGTGTACAACGCCTCAAGAGGCGCAGGCTACCCAACCTTGAATAGCTGGCCTGGGTCAGCTAACATAGTAAAGAGCAATTCTTAATGGAGAATTAGCTCTACAAGTCTCCTAATTCCAAGTTTCCAACACATCTGCTCATAGTCCTAAAGACTGATCGCATGATAAATATTATAAAAAATAAAAAAAAATTAAAATAATCTTTGTTTTTGTACTTAATTTTTAATGGAACAATAGTTTTTAGTAACCTTATTTGTAATTTATATATTTCATTCAGATATGTTTTATATGTATAATACCTATTCTTTTGTGAAATTACCGAGTTCAAGAAAGTTTATAATTGGTGTCCTGCATCATGAACTGCAGTGCAGTATAGCTGTCTATAGGCAAGCGTATTGCTTACCATCGTTATTTCTATCTATATTTCTCTAAACTCAATTTTGTTTCTAGTTAATTAGTAGTCTAACCGTAGCGCATGATGTCTGGCTGCGAGAGCGTGATGCACGTGTGGTCTGTCGGAGGTGTGGTGCAGGAATGCTCGCCAACGCAAGGTCACCTCTGCACACAGCCGGGCGATATCGTGGGCAGCACTCATCGCCCACTCTTCCTCCTCGCCGCATTCGGACTTCTGGAACTTCTGCCGTATTAATTAAGGTCACTTTTGAGACTTGCTTTGGCTTGACCTTATTGACTGAGTAGCAGAATGGAACGACGGAAATTTTGAGCAGTATAAGGATTTGGAAATGTTAGCCTGGCAGCTAAGAGACCTGATTAGCAGGACGTGAGGCGCCAATTTCCTCGATCATTATTATACATCCATCTAAATATGTTCACATAATTTTAATTAGACAAATAATTTACCTTGCCAAAATCGCTGAGATCCTTTATCCTCTGCGCTACCTCACCCACAACAGAGTTGGAGGACGATTCTTCTGGAGTCAGCAGGACTCCAGTGGAACCGCAAACGGCTAAAGCACTTTGTAAGCCTTCTAATGAGCCCAGTAGAATTCCACACACCTCAGCATGCACTTGTCTGAAAAGTAAGAATGAGCTTGTGTCTGTATTTTAAAATTAAACCTTATATTTTTAAGAATTAGACATAAAATATGTATACCTGGCATGAGCAATTTTACTAGAGTTCCCTCCAGCACATTTTCCCGTAGAGCCAAATAGTACGTTCTCAAAGCTTCCAGACGTATTGAAGTTTGATCCAGCACCCTTCATCAACTTTCCCCATTGCTTGCTTGAGCGTGGTGTGCTACAAATTTAACAAGAATTAAGCTGACATATACGACCGAGTATCGGTTTCGGTATTAAAAGTTTGAGAATTATAACTCTTACCAGCTTTGTACATAATGCATAATACTTTTCCTTAAAGATCAGACATGAAATGAATTGATAAATTATTTTGTATAATAGTAGACGTTCTTAGTAGCAAGTTGAAGTAGCAATGGGTAGGCAAGGAAAGTTCTCGAATAACGACCATGAACCTGAAGACACAGTGTAGGTAGGCTGAGAGGCCTAGGTGGACTGATGACATTGTTTGACGGACCCGTTGGTCTAGTGGTTAGACACCTTGGCTGCTAACCGATGGGTCGTGGGTTCGATTCCCACCAAGTGTCTGGGTGGTATTTATCTATCTAAGTATGTATTTACAAAAATAAAGTATATAAGTAATAGTATCAGTTGTCTGGTTTCCATAGTACAGGCTCTGCCTAGTTTGGGATTGGATGACCGTGTGTGGTATGTCCCAAGATATTATTATTATTATTATTGTGACATTTTGGGGCAACCGGTTAATGCAAATAACTAATTGTTGTTTTTGTGAAGTTGTAAGTGTTTGTTACAGTAGACGTCTTTTAGCCGATAATCGTGATGATGTATTTAGAAGTTCCTTAATTGTTTACTTACTTGATATAAGGCTGATGTAAAGCAACTAGACTCGCATGAATGGTGATGGATACGGCTGACAAGTGGAAGTAGTCGAATAACACCGGCAGGTGGTAGTGGAGGCCCTGGGATGGCTGGAAGTGCAGTTTCAGCACCCGGCAAGACACGGGCGCCAGGGTGCTGGACTGGGCGCCCTCGCTGCACCAAAGCTCCACTCCAAGACTCCATTCCGCTCGTTCCAGTGAGTCCTTGAGGTTTCGGCTATCCACTGAATAAATATTAATTTGGTGTTTATTCTTATTTATTTAAGAAAATTAGAGACGTGCAGGCTGTTTTGTTGATGTTAAGTTACACGTCTGCCATGGAAGACTTTAGTTATAAAGTCTCTAGAACCTAGTAATATCTCCCGCTACAGTGCTCTTTCCGTTGGAACACAGCGATGTTATACGACTGCTGCTTTACTAAGCTAACTTTTCAAACAACCATAAATTTTAATTACCATAGTTTTAAAAATAGGTACTTAAATATTATTTTCTTTTAATACGCAAATCCTAGTCTACAATCTACAACAATAATATCCAACGACACCTTATGGTACACCGGTATAATTATGACGTTCAACACTACAGTCTTCCCATGACCGTGGGTGCTGCAAAGCATTCTAACAACAGTATAATCATGCAGGTAATATATTGTCGGGACTAATGAGTACTGAAAATTCATTTTTTTTGTCATTTGGCCAATGACTGTTGTCTAGATGACCACAACCGACCGACTTGCTACGTGCCCTACGAAGTACGGAGACGCTCTGTTCAAATGCCACCTAGACCCATCACCCATCTCCTACCCATCAAAGAACTGACTGACTTGACTTGACTTTGGAAGCTTTCATACCTGTAACAGGATTTGCCTCTTACCTAATAAATGCGCTCTAAAATGCACAATATCTCGCAGAGTGACTTCCTCGTTTCTGTACATGATTTGGAAGGCTCTGGAGGCCGCCAAGCCGCCGATGAGCGAGGCGTTGGCAGCAGGTCTACCGGTCCTCGCAGCTCCATTACCGCTGGAGACCGACGCCTCGATATGGACCGGCACCTTGGGTGACACGCGGAGTCCGACGCGCACTTGGTAAAGTCTGCAGAGAAAAGAAAAAAATAAACAAGATAATAAGATTGGAAAAACTTCTGGTTAACAGAGTTACATCATATATTAAACAAAGAGACATTAGGATCGATTAACAAAAAAACTTCGGATATTCTAAACCAAGTCTTAGAGTAACTTGCGCCTGCTGAATGTAACTGCGGTTAAAAAAATTGCAGGCATAACTGACTGCGTTATTAACAAATTTTCGATTGATAATTTTGTCAGGTTTGGCTGTCTGTTCCTCCGTACAAAAACATATTTATCTAGGAATAAAATTTGGAACAGCTTGACTAGGGTAGAACTCCATCTTACAGTAGATTGCGGGCAAATAACTAACAAAGAAAATAGTTGCTCACCGCGGGTTTGAACCCGCAATCTTCGGCTTGCAAAGCGAGCAGTTTCCCGCTGCGCCGCGGAGGCGGAGAAAACAAGAAGATAAATAGTTGAATATCATTATACCTATAAATATTTTGAAGAGAAATTGGTAATGCAGAAACCATTACCCATTTCTCTCATTCGAAAAATGGAATTGACTTAGATCCATTGACCTGCTTGGATCCCATACCGCAAAACCTATCTTTAATCAAAATTACAAGCTGTTAACGTGTCCAAATACTATAATATTCCAAACGTCAATCATTAAACGGGTGTTAAGGAACGGTCGGTCGCGTAGAGCTATATTAGGAAAGCATTTGGTTATTACGATGTAATACATCGTATAATTAGCGAAGTTCCTCCCCTCTTGACATTAGCGCTGGCTGCTATTTTTGTGACCGATATTCAATTAATCAAGTGTCGACACGCGGGTCTTTGTGCGATTGGAAGGTAGGGCAACGTTTGACTTTGATAGTAATAATTGATTTCGCTTCTTTTCACGAGTGAAGACCATCATCACCTGCGATCACGTAATAAAGTTTCTTTAAAATGAGTACGGATAAGTTTGATTTATACGTATGTACTTATAATTCACGCCAGGATAATGTAGGTGAATTGTAACATTTTGGATATTACGATTAAATTGAAAATTATAGCATACCTAATGGCATTGGTGAAAACACCATGCAGATAAAAAAAAACATTAAATGAAATGAAAAAGATTACCTACATAAAGGTATTAAATGAAATTAAAAACGATACAATAACTATGTCTGAATTAGAAGTATCCGAATAGTACTAGTTATAATAAATCCTCCAGTTATATAGCTCCACTCCAGTAAGCTCCATTGAGTCCAATAATATTTTATACAATATGCCATTAGCGCACGAAAAGTGAAACAACGAAATTTACCCAAATTGGGTGAACTAGCAGTAGGAAGTCACGTGTCAGCAAAATGTACCGAACGTGACGTGTGCCGTTGAAAATCAAGTAAAATGCCTTCATGCGTGTTTAGTTTAGAAAATGCACAAAGTACTGTACAAAAGTAAATATTAGGGAAAGGAATATTTTAATTACATGAGTCAAAATTATTGGCTTGCATTAGTAGGGATATACATATCTATGGTTTCTATTATCATTGTTTGCGTCCAATAATAGACTCGCGATTCCACATGATATTGTTCTTGAAATAATTGTCCAACAATATCCTTTCCCCAGGCAAAATCCTGGAACCGCAACTGTTTTATTATTATCCGTTTACTAGTGATGTTTTTTTTAATGCTTAATTTTATAATTACTTCTTTGGGTCTGCTATGTGGTTCAATATGTTCGCAAAAGATGTTACAAAACAGACTTTTACATCTCAATTCATTTACGCAGGTCGCCCTGTCTCGACCCAAATCAATTTACACCTCAGCCTATATATGTAGGAAAGTATAGGTATAATGTATACATGATACAAGGTTAGGGTTGTACACAGAAAAACATTTCTTCCAAGCAGACAGATATATATAAGTAGGCACTTATTGAATTTATTATTGGAAAAAATCTCAAAAACAATATAAACAGATCCTACCCAGGACTACACGTGCGTGGGGTGTCCGGGTAAGAATAGCACGCTCCCATCTGAGGGAATGCCCAGTAAGGGAAAAAACATGACAGGCAGCGTGTAAGAGGTGACTAAGGGAAAACACAACGGGCAGCAGCGTGTAAGAGGTGACTAAGGGAAAACACAACGGGATGCAGCGTGTAAGAGGTGACTAAGGGAAAACAACGGGCTGCAGCGTGTAAGAGGTGACTAAGGGAAAACACAACGGGATGCAGCGTGTAAGAGGTGACTAAGGGAAAACACAACGGGATGCAGCGTGTAAGAGGTGACTAAGGGAAAACAACGGGCTGCAGCGTGTAAGAGGTGACTAAGAGAAAACACAACGGGATGCAGCGTGTAAGAGGTGACTAAGGGAAAACAACGGGCTGCAGCGTGTAAGAGGTGACTAAGGGAAAACACAACGGGATGCAGCGTGTAAGAGGTGACTAAGGGAAAACAACGGGATGCAGCGTGTAAGAGGTGACTAAGGGAAAACACAACGGGATGCAGCGTGTAAGAGGTGACTAAGGGAAAACAACGGGCTGCAGCGTGTAAGAGGTGACTAAGGGAAAACACAACGGGATTCAGCGTGTAAGAGGTGACTACGGGAAAACACAATGCTGCAGCGTGAGAGGTGACTGAGCGAAAACACGAAGATGTACCTAGGACTAACTTCTGTAAGTTCCTAACATTTTGGATGAAATAATTTATGGACGAATTAAAATTTCAAACTTTTGATTTATGATTCACAAAGTCCAAAAACATTTTATCTATCCAAACTTTTTAGATAACGGACCCAGTCTCTTGGAACTATCGTTAAAACTTTATTTAAAAAAAATCGAATTAGCTTGAAATCCACATCGTGACTTTTTTACAATTTTTTTTTACTTTGGTAGCAAGCAGCCCTAAATTTAGGTACGTGCCAGTTGACCCCACAAACCGTGCAGACGACTAGACTGAAAAGGGGGAATCACATAAATGTAAATAATATACCTTCACATATTTACATTTTTGTAGGGGAACGAGAATATCATGTATATTTAAACTAGCAAATGTATGTGTATGTTTATACCTCACTCGTTTCAAAGGAAGGAATCCCATACACTTTATTTATTGCAGGCAAAGAGATGGAATATGAGTTACTTTTAGGCAATGATGTTCTAGGCAATTATTGGTAAGTATAAGTAATATAGTATTAGCAATCCTAGGTAGGATTACTTAAAAAAAAGAGAAGCTGTCCAGAAACCATTGTCTCTGGAGCACCTTAGTATAACAAGAACTGAACATACCTCTGAAGTATTATTACCACACTCCTGTAACAGGAATACATTGTAATCACCAAGACGCAGCTACTTCACTAAGACTTCCGCACTGTATGAGATCTGTGAAACGAATGACCACGGTGCCGCTAGAGCAGTGACTTATATACAGGTTCGGCTATCCTTCCTACCCACAATTTATTTGACGACAACTATAATTCCTAATACGGCCTCTCCTGACATGAGCACGTCCTCGGGCTCGCTGTTTCCCGAGAGCAACACGAAGGGGATCCATCGTTCACAGGAAATCCCGGAGTCTAGGCTGCCACGAGCACCGCCTAGGAGCGTTTGCTGGTCCTGCACAAAACACGAAACAGCACCCAAACAAAGTGTGCACATAACATTACATTTTAAGAATGCAACTCAATTCGAACGTAAAAATGTCCCTCGATTCGAACGTAAGAATGTCTAACTCTGAATTACAAATAAGGCGTATAGTTACTACTACTGTGCAGTAAAGCAAGAAGTGCACAAGGGGCGGCTTGCCATACAAAGATTTTAAACGTTCTCAAAAACAAATTTTTAAAAAATAGGTAAGTAAAAATAAGAATAAAAAGTTAGTGCTGTTACTCATATCCTTGTGCTTCTTTGACTGCGCCCACTGCATGGCACCAGTTAGGCAGTCATACCCGGTGCGCAGATCTTCGCTGTTGAACAGGTCACGCTAGGACACGCCCTGCAGCTGTCTGCATGGCATGGCACGCGGCTAAGAAAAACAGAATAAGCAGCGAGCAATAAGCGCTCGCATAAACACAGTCAAGTTATGAAGTAGTAATAATTACAGAAAACAAATAATCATAGGCTTTAATCAGGTCTCTTCCTGCGCAACCGATACCTTGTATGCCACTAAGCTTTATATTGGTCTCTAGTCTTTACGCATGTCTAGTCAGCGTGGGTCCCGCTGACGCAACCTGTTATAAGAAATAACGATATGTAAGAACATGTCATGGTTATTCCAAAACCATGTTTGCATGGCTTTACATGGGTGTCTTCCATCGACCGACAACAAAAAACGTAGGTAGAAGGCATAGGTAGAAGGCATAGGTAGATGGCATAGGTAGATGGCATAGGTAGATGGCATAGGTAGATGGCATAGGTAGATGGCATAGGTAGATGGCATAGGTAGATGGCATAGGTAGATGGCATTGATAGATGGCATAGATAGATGGCATAGATAGATGGCATAGGTAGATGACATAGGTAGATAGGAAGGCAGAACCGAAGCTCAATGCCCCCTATCACGGACAGAGGCGCCAAGTTTGCATGTCCAGGCAGAACCGAAGCTCAATGCCCCCCTATCACGGACAGAGGCGCCAAGTTTGCATGTCCAGGCAGAACCGAAGCTCAATGCCCTCCTATCACGGACAGAGGCGCCAAGTTTGCATGTCCAGGCAGAACCGAAGCTCAATGCCTCCCTATCGTGGACAGAGGCGCCAAGTTTGCATGTCCAGGCAGAACCGAAGCTCAATGCCCTCCTATCACGGACAGAGGCGCCAAGTTTGCATGTCCAGGCAGAACCGAAGCTCAATGCCCTCCTATCACGGACAGAGGCGCCAAGTTTGCATGTCCTGGCAGAACCGAAGCTCAATGCCTCCCTATCGTGGACAGAGGCGCCAAGTTTGCATGTCCAGGCAGAACCGAAGCTCAATGCCTCCCTATCACGGACAGAGGCGCCAAGTTTGCATGTCCAGGCAGAACCGAAGCTCAATGCCCCCTATCACGGACAGAGGCGCCAAGTTTGCATGTCCAGGCAGAACCGAAGCTCAATGCCCTCCTATCACGGACAGATATGAAAGCTAAGCTCACCTAACTCACCCTAAGCACAAGGGTATAAAATAAACTGATAACTGTACCGACCACCCGGGGCAGTTCCCTTCGGGGAGTGCCACCTCACGACTCGCTAGAGATCCACGTGAGACATAACTTTGCGTGTCTGAATCGGTTCCAGATAAAAGCATATTTCAACCCGAACTATCAATAATACGCCGGATACACCACGGCTAGTCAGTGGCCAACCTGTGGCATGACCCTGCGTGTACTACAAGCTCCAGGACCACGAAAGTAGTTATAAGGATCTAGCTTTTTTACAACGATACACTAAGAGACCACTATCGGTGGGCAAGCTTTGCTTTTCTCACTAAGATTCATAAATTTGAATTCGGGATAATTATTATCACTACTAGTAGATTTATAAGCTCATACAGTCAACTACTGATGAAAAGCACAACAAAATATGTAAAACTCACGCCAGTGGGGCTGTTATAACCACACAATTAAATCAGTAGCTGTTTCCTTGTTTCGATGTCCGGCCACGACCACGGCGTACCGTCCAACGCCATGGCACAGCGTATTATATAGGCTGCCACGCCACCGCTAGGGCGGCCACGCCACCGTTAGGGCGGCAACGCCACCGTTAGGGCGGCCACGACACCGTTAGGGCGGCCACGACACCGTTAGGGCGGCCACGCCACCGTTAGGGCGGCCACGCCACCGTTAGGGCAGCCACGGCACCCTTTGGGCTGCCACTGCACCCTTTGGGCTGCCACTGCACCGTCGGGCGGCCACTGCACCGTTGGGCGGCCACTGCACCGTTAGGCGGCCAAACCACCATCTGGGCGGCCACACCACCATCTGGGCGGCTACACCACCATCTGGGCGGCCATGCCACCGCTTGGGTGGCAACGCCACTGTATGGCGCATAAAGCCACTCATGCAGCAGCGGCCAGCGCCACAATGCAGCCAGTAACGCCATAATCGCCCTTGCGCGTGGCGACTCGCACTTACATATTCTGTGAACATAACTACAGAAACCGAATTAAAAATTTGATGTAAAAATCAGGTAGGTACATAGTTAAATCAACAAGTACATAGACACAATCGGCACTTGTCAATATATTAGGCCCGTACGACCGACCGGACAGTAACCGCTCGGCCGTCCTTCAAAAAACGTATCCAGATCGAACCAGAATTCAAATACGATTATTAGTCCATCAACCGAGAAAATAAACAATAAGACAACACTTTACAAATTGCAATGACTCATCAAGATTAACCACAAAACACCTTAACGAAATACAATTTTACTGCCAGATTTATAAGTAATCGCACTTTATTATAACTAGCAATCAGAACTCAAATCAACCCACTGCTTAAAATAATACGAACAAACGAAATAAATCCATCTAGTTCATTTGTACTAATCTAGTCGTAACACTAGACTTTGGCTGTCCTTTGGTACTTCTACGAACGAACTCACTATAGACCTAAATAGATTCACTGACTCGATCGTTCAACCATCGTGTGTGTCTACTGTACTACTGGACTACCAACAGTACTATTACAACTGTAAGATGAAGTATTACATATGATCGATTGATCTAACGATAGATCGTAATAATCCTTATCCTATTCGTGTTCCATTACCAACATGAACCGTATCGTGGGCATCATTAATATTTTTTTCAAAACACGAACTACCCGCATATGTATTTTTTTTTTCGTGAAAAACAACATGAAAATAATGGAAACGAATATAACATAATGCATCAGAAAGCGAAGAGGATAGGGCAGAATCCAATCCCACTTCTGATATTAGCAATCCTAGGTAGGATTACTTAAAAAAAAGAGAAGCTGTCCAGAAACCATTGTCTCTGGAGCACCTTAGTATAACAAGAACTGAACATACCTCTGAAGTATTATTACCACACTCCTGTAACAGGAATACATTGTAATCACCAAGACGCAGCTACTTCACTAAGACTTCCGCACTGTATGAGATCTGTGAAACGAATGACCACGGTGCCGCTAGAGCAGTGACTTATATACAGGTTCGGCTATCCTTCCTACCCACAATTTATTTGACGACAACTATAATTCCTAATAATAGTAAGTCAATGCTTCTAGGTACTTAATTGTGATTGATAGCGAGTTTAAAGTCGCGTTACCTGCACGTATTTTGGCCCTACATTATAGAAACCGGCACAACACATTATTTCACTATACAATTTGGCTGTTTATTAACACGCTTTTATTAGCTTGACCTGTATGAATGTATGTATGTAACTATATATGTATGATGGTAACGGAATCTTGCGATGCAATTTTGACCCACTTCTACACGTCCAAAACATTTGAAATTTTGCACATGTATCAAGGACCGGTGACAATACAATAATATGGTATCATCGAGCTGATCTGATGCTGGGGCTCGAAGGTGGATAAGAGAACCCTTGGATGGCTACTAGTAAACTAATCGAGTTTGGGTTCATTTGATTTGTTTTAAAGAGTTCTTTTCACTTTGCCTATTAAAGAGGACCTCATGGTGGAACTGGAGAAGGTGGGTGACGGAACCCTGGATTGGTTATTAGTAAACACATCGAGTTTGGGCTCATTTGATCTGTTTTAAAGAGTTCTTTTCACTTTGACCATTAATGAGGACCTGATGATGGAACAGGAAGGTGGGTGACGGAACCCTGGAATGGCTACTAGTAAACACATCGAGTTTGGGTTCATTTGATTTGTTTTAAAGAGTTCTTTTCACATTAACCATTATTCAGGACCTGATGATGGAACAGGAAGGTGGGTGACGGAACCCTGGTTTTGCTACTAGTAAACACATCGAGTGTGGGCTCATTTGATTTGTTTTACAGAGTTCTTTTCACTTTGACCATTAATGAGGACCTGATGATGCCACTAGAAGGTGGGCGATGAAACCCTGGAATGGCTACTAGTAAACACATCGAGTGTGGGCTCATTTGATTTGTTTTAAAGAGTTCTTTTCACTTTGACCATTAATGAGGGCCTGATGATGGAACTGGAATGTGGGTGATGGAACTCTGCAATGGCTACTAGTAAACACATCGAGTTTGGACTCATTTAATTTGTATTAAAGAGTTCTATTCACTTTGCCCAATAATCATAACCTGATGATGGAACAGGAAGGTGGGTGACGGAACCCTGGAACGGCTACTAGTAAACTCGTTGAGTTAAACTCAATCAGATACCTACGCGTAATACCAAGTTTAGGAAAAATATGATTTGCCACAACCTGCCTGCGATTCAAGCTACGAACAAATCAATACTTGGGCTAATTTTATCTGTAGTTTAGGCGAATATTTCTAAGACTAAAGAGTATAAAATAAATTACTAGTTTAAAAAACTAAAAATACACGCTTTTAGAAGGACTACTGCACTAAAAAGCAACAAATAAATTATCGAAACCGTTCTTTCTTTCTTTCTACCCCGAGCTTGTAATTTATGGATTATATTTATGTGTAAAAGCGTGGGGCGCCTTTTCTGAATAACAGCTAAGCGTCGGGCGCCTTTTCTGAATAACAGCAAGAACGCTAAGTATTTGTATTCACATGACAATCAATTGTAATCATTTACAGAGAAAACGCCCCACGCCTTTACACATAAATATAATCCATAAATTACAAGCTCGGGGTAGAAAGAAAGAAAAAACGGTTTCCATAATTTATTTATTGCTTTTTAGTGCAGTAGTCCCTTCTAAACGCGTGTATTTTTAGTTTTTTAAACTAGTAATTTATCTTTTTTATCTCCAAAGTTTGTGGAGGGAAATTCTGAAACTTTTATGGGTAATAACATGTAAGTATATCTATACTATCTATTTACAGGAAAACAAAATGAACTTTCTAAATACTAGGCACAGTTTTATAGTTATCCTAAAAAAACCTCGACCTGTTTTTTTTTTGCTGTGTAACATGAATAGGCAGTAAAATAACTTTAATAGGTCCAAAGATGGTATGGAACCCTCGGTACGCGAGTCCAACTCGCACTTGACCGGTATTTTTTATATTCTGTCCACAACACGCTAGTAGGAATCACAAGTAATGTAAATATAGAACTGGGTCACAAAATGTTCGCGATGCGTAGGAGTCATGTCATTTGCAATTTAGAGGATAAAATACTGTTTCATGTATCCGTCGTAAAATATTTTGGCTAGTGGACGACGACCGTTGCATGACGAAATCGGTTCATTGTCTTTTCGTATTCTACCCAGAGATTTGATGGGCCTGAACCTTGGAAACTTGAGTTGCAAATCGAATATCGCGCCTATTCAAATACTGCAGAGAGCAACAACCACGAAATAATTGTGTGTTCCTCTTGTTCCTTACTGGTAAGGACAATGCAAGCCGATTTCCTACTGTCGTAAGATGAACCATTCCATGCTTTGTATGAGGAAAAAGTCGGTCTTACGAATGTCCTCTCCCCAGACAGACGGTCCGATCCGGACTCATTGGAGTCATTGGATTGTGAGAGTAATGGAAGAAAGAGTGCACTTGTGTTTGTGTCTGTTTTGTATCAGCAGCTGGTACGATTTTCTACTACAACTGCAATTTTCGAGTAAGATAGTTTATTTGCGAACGTATTAGGTACTACTTTGTTTTATACGTCATCACGGTAGTTAGGGCTATCAGATATCCGGAAAACCTGGAAGATCGCCGCGTGTCTGGTCGCGTGCCCAATAATTAAATTTTATTGTCCCGGAATTTCTGAATACTACATAAATATTGTACTTATAATTGTTCGTTGGAACATAAAAGAAATGTGTAGGCTTCTTCACTTCTAACGGTTTATTCGGTGAAAGATTTACAATTACATAAAATTATATTGCGAACGTATTATATTTGACGGCGCTCTGTTCGTGAGTGTTTCGTAGACATGTTGTGTTGGTGGTAGGGACCGCGGACGTCCCCCGCCGCCCTCGCAGCCCCTTCGGTGGTCCTTTCATATAATGTGGAAGCGCCGACATATTCCCGGGCCTTGAAAGCTTTAGCTTTCAAATATCGCTGCTGTCTGGCCTAGGCATCACACAAATTTTATTGAGAGCCCGTCGTACAACTCCTCTTGCTGTGTCGATGTCTGCCACTCGTGGTATACCATCTGGCCCAGGGAACACCTTCTTCACCCGTCCAAGACGCCAATAAAGTGGTGGAGTGTTGTCCTCCTTTATTATGACTAGATCATCGACTTGCAGCTCCTTGCAGGTCGTACGCCATTTGGTCCGCGTTTGCAGCTCCGCAATGTATTCGTTGCTCCAGCGCTTCCAAAAATGCTGCTTCAACTGTTCGATGCGCTGGAACCTGTTAAGGCGATTGGTGTTGCAGTCTTGCAAACTTGGCGATGGCAGTGAGTTGAGGGGTCTACCAATTAAAAAGTGTCCCGGGGTTAAGGGATAGAAATCATTGGGAGAGGAACTCATAGGACATAGGGGGCGGCTATTTAGAGTTGCCTCTATATTTGCGAACAAAGAACATAGTTCCTCAAAAGTCAAGTGCGTAGTCCCTAAAACCCTAACCAGGTGATATTTAGCGGATTTGACACCAGCTTCCATCAAACCATTAAAGTGCGGAGCGTATACGGGAGAGAAACGAAATTCGACGCCTTCGCTGGCGGCAAACTCAGAAATAGAATTAGCGTTAGCATTAAAAAAATCTTTGATTTCTTTAGAAGCCGCAACAAAATTACCTCCATTGTCACTAAATATTTGTCGGGGTAATCCCCTGCGAGAAATGAATCGCTTGAGCGCTAAAATAAAGGCGTCCTTTGACAATTCACTGACGGCTTCTAAGTGGACACATTTGAATCGTAAACATACAAAAATGCATAAGTAACATTTACTTATTTTACAACCTCGACCTTTGCGATCCGTAATCATAAAGGGTCCTGCAAAATCAGTACCTACGGTCACAAAAGGAAAATCAGGCATAAGTCTTTCGGCAGGTAGGTTGCCCATGATATTTTTCGCGGATTGTGCCCTAAAACGTCGACAAGTGGTACAATTGTGTGTCGTACGTCTAGCTAAATCTCTGCCACCGATGGGCCAAAAGCGGGTTCTAATTGAAGCTAATAAAGCCTGTGGACCTACGTGCAACAGCCTTAGGTGTTCCTGTCGATATAACAGCTTAGTAAAATCATGATTAGACTGCAACAACATAGGATGTTTCGTATCGAAACTATATTCGGATGCTTGTATACGACCCCCTACACGAATAAGGCCGTCGTGAATGAAAGGATTAAGTGCAGCTAGATTGGATTTAGGATTTAATGCTTTCTTATCTGCTAATATTTTATATTCTTTAGAGAATGACTCTAATTGGGATAAATACACTAACGAATGTAATGATTTACTAAGTTCAGTTGCAGTCAGCGGACCTACAACTTTAGATTTAGGATTTCTACAATTGTATATAAATCTATGTATATAACCGCAAATATGTTGTAATCAGTGGCGTGCACAGAAAGTAGGCAAAAATATCTGCGAGTTATCTGTACTCTAAGCTATTTGTTAGTGTCCCACCACAAATATCCAGTAATGTTAGTTACATTATAGGTCTATCTATTAACATTTAAAAACATCACGTTAATACCATGTCAGTACAAAATATTTTTAAATTAAGATTATTTAGAGACATCGTAGGGTAGGCAAAGTCTTTTTGTGTGTACGGAGCCACTGAATAACCTTATTACAGTTTTTAAATGCAAATTAATATGTCTATAGAATTTGCTAACATATGGGTAATTAAAATGGTACACTAATATACTTAAAGTAGGTTAAACAAACCGAATAAGTTTATTTGCCTACCCTCTGTGCACGCCACTGGTTGTAATGTTTTTAATTTAGAATATTTATTAAATTGTATGATTGGTGTCTCAACATAAGTGGTCGCAACAGGGCATGCCTTAACCTCGGGAAGCTCGGTTATCTCAATGTTAGGTTGTGAAGGCCAATCGGCTTCCGGTAGAGACAGAAAGTTAGGTCCATGCCACCACATACAGCAGCTAGGTATTTCTCGAGGGTCTACGCCTCGAGATAGTAGATCGGCAGGATTGTGCATAGTGGGAACATGGTGCCATGTATTTGTGTCTGTCATCTCTCTGATTGCAGCAACTCTATTGGCAACAAATACTTTTAAATCTTTGGAACCAACACGCAACCAACCCAGAACAATACTAGAGTCAGTCCAATAGACATAACGCGTAATATTAAGGCGTAGGGCCTTTGTCACAGTAGTGGATAATTCGGCAGCGAGTAATGCGCCTGATAGTTCGAGGCGAGGTATTGTAATTGGCTTAGATGCGGGAGCAACGCGAGATTTAGCACAGAGTAGGCTTACCTTTACTTGCCCATTGCTATTTATTGACCGCAGATATAAACAAGCACCGTACGCTCGTTGCGATGCATCACAAAAACAATGAATTTCAATTGTAATTGGATTCTCAATTAACACCATTCTGGGAATGGAAAGCGTGTTTATAGACATAATACCATCAGTAAAAGTCTTCCATGCCTTTACAACATCTTTGGGGGCTGGATCGTCCCAGTCAAGTTTTAGGGACCATAAGGTCTGAATTAAAATTTTGGGAACGATAGTGCACAAAGATAGGACCCCCAGGGGATCGAATATCTTGAAAGTGGTAGAAAGTATAATGCGTTTAGTCACCGCATCTGAAGGTTCTATAGAAATAGGAAACTGTAAACTATCCAAATTAGGGTTCCAGTCCAGGCCTAGAGTATTAGTAGTGTCACTTAAAGACAAGTTGCCTTGAGACTGGATAGATTTGGCGGACAGAACAGTTTGTGAGTTAGAACGGTATTTACGTAAGGGAAATCCGCCCTGTGCAAGTGTTTTAGACACTGACTGTTGAATAAGAGAAAGTTGTTGTTCGTCATCGTGACCTGTCAATAGGTCATCTACGTAAAAATCTTTTTGAATGATCTCTTTAATTTTAGAATCAGCGCACTCTTCCCCTACTTGCCATAGGCATCTAGTCGCAAGAAAACTAGCGCTGGCAAACCCATACGTGACCGTGTTAAGCCTGAATGTTTGTAACGGTTTGTCCACCGCATCACGCCATAAGATCAGCTGTAAGTTACGATCAGACTCATCTATTAAAATTTGTCGGTACATTTTTTCAATATCCGCCGATAGTACGTACCGATATTGACGAAATCTTAAAAGGATATTGAAAAGAGAGTCTTGAATCACTGGGCCTATCATTTGTATGTCGTTTATAGACAAACCAGATGTACTGCGCGCTGAGGCATCATAGACTGCACGGAGGCGCGTGGATTCCCTGTCTTCACGAATTACGGGGTGATGCGGGACAAAATAGCCGTTTTCAGGTCGGTCTACGTCTGAAATCGATAAATGTCCTAGGTTAGAATATTCATTTATAAAATTTACATAAGCAGCTTTAATTTCGGGTTGTTTACTAAAACGTTTCTCTAAGTTATGAAATCTCTTCTTACACATGTAATAGGTATCACCTAAACAATCTGGAGTATCAATAAGTGGGAGTTTGACACAGAAACGACCATCATCAGTTCGCTTGGTGTGTTGCAGGAAATGTAATTCGCAAGCGTTTTCTTGGTCAGTCAATAATGGTTTCTGTGGCAAGCTTTCTAGCTCCCAAAACTTTTTTAAATCATTGTGAATTTTTAATAGAAAATCATTTTGGTTGTTATCATATATATTTGCTAAATTACATTGTATTTGATTTTTAGATTTGTTTTTATTCGTGTCATAAGTATTTAATTGCATAGGACCTGCGATAAGCCATCCTAATTTAGACTCGCGTAAAATAGGATTACCCTTTCCTAAAGAGTGCTGGTTGGACCCAATAAGGTCCCAATATAGGTCACATCCGATTAAAATTCCTACGTCAGATGGATCGCAGAATTTAGGGTCGGCTAATGTAAATGATTGCAAATTTAGTCTACTTGCATCAATAAACGTCCTTGGTATTTTACTAGAAATTTGTGGAATAACTAAACAAGATATCATGACATTAAAATCACTCACTTTGGATTGGATGCGTATATTACAACGCTCCGTTTTGAGCTGAAATGAATTATTACCTATACCCACTACGTTTTGAATATTAGAACCTAAAGTAGGCAAATTTAATTTCTCCTTTAAATTGCTGGTTATGAACGAACATTGGCTACCACTGTCTAATAAGGCTTTGGTAGTTTCTACCTCGTTAGTATAGGGATTAACAATATCAACTAAGGCTGTGCACAATAAAGTCTCAGACGATGATATGGCTGACATGGACAAGGGTTCAGGGCTGGTGGTGTCGTTGTGTACTTCCTGAGCCTTATGCAACAAGCTGTTATGACGCTTCTTACAGATGCGACATGAGCCTGGAAGTTTACATGCGCGCAAGCTATGACCCTTACGTAAGCAATTTGTGCACAACTGTAATTTTGTAGCCAAAGTAATCCTATCTTCAATAGACTTCACCTTAAATTGAGAACATTCATAAATGCGATGGTTCTGATTGCAAACAACACATTGGTTAGATGTCTGATTTATTGGCTCTGATGATTTAGCGACAACAAACGACTTAGTATGAGAGTTTTGTATTTGTTTGGAGCTATGTGAAAGATTCGCAGTTGGTTTAGTATCGTGCTTGTTACGAAAAATAGACTCAAGTACGTCTGCGCGGCCTTTCAAAAAATGCATAAAATCGTTGAGAAGAGGCATCTCCGAATCTTTCACGTTGGCGTGTATATATTCTTCCCACTTGACCCGTGTGTTGTTATCTAATTTTGCAGTGACCATGTATATGATTAACGTGTCCCAATGTTCGGTTGGTTGCTCCAATGTCTTTAAAGCTCGTAAATTTTTTGTTACGTGGTCTATTATAAAACGTAAAGACTTGTCAGACTCACGTGACTGCTCGATATTAAAAAGTGATTTTAAGTGATTATTTATTAATTGACGCACATTATTGTAACGCTCGCTAAGAATACTCCAAGCCTCAGGATAATTATTGTCAGTGACTTCGAGATTGCTGATAACACGAGCAGCCTCACCTTCTAAATAGGAATTTAAATAATGAAATTTGTGAATATTTTGTATCTTAGAATTATTGTGTATTAATGACGTAAATGTATCGCGAAACTCTAACCATTTATAGTAGGTTCCATCAAAATTATTTATTTTTATTATAGGTAAACGAAATCCAATGACTTCGTGACCATCTTCGTCCGCGGTAGTATAACTATTGGCGCGGTTTAAAGTAGAACCTTTGGTCGCATTGTTTGCTGCAATAATTTCCTGAGCCCTGGCAATCGAATTGTGGAAGGCTTGTTCAATGGCTTCTCTTGTATCTAACTCAATACTTAAGTTATCTTCATCAATCAATTCTATTTCGCACTGCACGCCATCGAACTCGACAAATAACGCTTCGAGCTTTGCTAATCGTTGTGATAAAACGGTCACATCGGTCGGAGATAGTGGTTTGTCTTTTAAATTTTCTAATTGATTATAAAACTTTGTAACACGACCTTTAATTGATGCGCGTTTCAAGTTAAGAGTTTTATAATTTGCCTCCATGTTGCGATGTGAGCGTTCTAACTATAAACAATCAGCTCTTATTGTATTGTTGAATGCAAAATAAAAACGATACGCTCCTCACTCAGCTGGCTGATGTCCCGTTATCCAAACGGGTTGCCGGAGTGCCGTAGTGGGGAAGCAGCTGGTGATAACACTCGTAAGCGCGCCGCCACCAGTGCACGAGTCTCCAGAATGCAGGCTAGGCTGCGACACTTGCACCGCTTAGCTGGAATAGATAGTTGTTCGGCCTAAATACGTTTGTAATTACAAATTGCGTTGATTAAGCGTGGCTGAAGTGATTTAAGGCTTTAGATAGGGCATAAAGTGAAGAAGTGCCTCGTTAATCTAGCAGGAATGACTTAAGCATGTGCATGAATGTTTTTTAACGTAAGTAAATAGTTATCTGCCATTCGACAACAACAATAATTGAGTATTGTTACGTTAGGTAGGTAATGCAATAACTTGTTGGCTTTTCTGTAAATACTTGTGAATATGTATGATTTGTTTTAATTATAGTAGGATAGATTATGCACATTAAAGTAGGCACGTAGAATAGGTTTAGCTATTTAGGCTTTTATTTGTAAATATGATGTAGGTATGTATATAGATTGTATTTTATAGGATAAGACTTTCAAGTCGTAATAATTAGTGCAAATATGCGAAATAATGCAAATATAGGCTACACACACACATTTTTTCTAATAGGCAATAAATGTAGGTAAACAGAATAAAGGTAAATTGCAAGAAAAAATGTGCAAAGTCATGAAGCTTGCAGTAGGTATTTAGGCTTATTTATAGGCGTATAGAAATAGATTAGGAAGAAATAGGCTCACTATGTAGCAATTTTAAGACTATATGTGAAAAAAGTAGGTTTGATTGATTTGATGCCTATAAATTGATGGAACTAAAATTCTTGTTCGCACAAATAAAGGCTGGATAAAATGAAAAAGTAGGAAATAAAAGGAACGGGCTCACTTTTGGCTGGCAAATCCAGTGCTGCGGCGCGTTGATCACTGCTAGACCTCAGCTAGGCTGGTTCGCGAAGGCTGCAAAAGTGTCTCCTTGGTGTTCCTGACTTCCTGCGATCGTGTTTTGGTCCCTAGGCAGCTGAAACCTTCAGCTTAGATATGGGTAGGCACACGTCGAAATATTTTTCTTCGTAGATGCGCGGTGCGTAGCGCACGACCTTTGGACTCGCCGTATACTCGTAGCGTGACAAGCAAAATCGAATGTCGTCCGTTTCTTGCAGGTAAATTAGACGGTCGCCACTTTATGTTCGTTGGAACATAAAAGAAATGTGTAGGCTTCTTCACTTCTAACGGTTTATTCGGTGAAAGATTTACAATTACATAAAATTATATTGCGAACGTATTATATTTGACGGCGCTCTGTTCGTGAGTGTTTCGTAGACATGTTGTGTTGGTGGTAGGGACCGCGGACGTCCCCCGCCGCCCTCGCAGCCCCTTCGGTGGTCCTTTCATATAATGTGGAAGCGCCGACAATAATAACATGTTCACTAAGTAACATACGACATGTATCTAGGTTTAACTCACACAAACATCATTTATGAAAAATACATGAACATAATGTTAAGATGTGCACATTTTGATTCCAATTAGGTCAATAAGCAATTTACAGCAATAACGAACATTGTTTTAATTTGGCTCATTTTATTATTCTTAATTAGTGCTACATTTTTTTAGATAAGTGCATAAATACCGCCGCTACCCAAGCTCGTAGGTTTAAATTCCACCCAGGACAAAAGTTTCTGTGTATCAAAGTCAAAATATCTTTACTATGTATAGGCCCCACGGAGGCACTTACACAAAAAACATTTTTACAAACTACCACCAGATCGTAACGCGGCCGCTACTGAGAAGATCCGGCAAGAAACTCAGCGGGCTTGTCTTTTTTGTCATATTTTTTTAAAACAATAATGTAAACAGTTTTACAAATTATACAAAAGTAGCCTTACAATACTAAGCTTGCATGAGTTAAGCAGTTCAAGCCCACGCAGTTTTATCTTCCAGAGATTTTATAATAAGCCTTTTTTGACAATCGGCTTTTTATCAAAGGTTTAAATTTCTTTAAAGGAAGATCTCGGATATCCTGTGGCAGTTTGTTATAAAAGCGTTGAAAGGTATTGAAAAGTATTGAAAATATTTGTTCTGTATCTGGGTGTTATTTACCTAAAGAAAAAGTATAGTACTTATAAGTATTTGTATCAGTCGTCCGGTTACCATATAACAGGCTCTACTTAATTTGGGTTCAGATATCCGTGTGTAGATTGTCCCAGAATAATAATATTAATTATTACCCGTGGGATGACGGGTTAGATTAGCATCCCCCCATCTCCTCTCGTCAGGTGTCGTAAGAGGCGACTAAGCGAGAATAGGAAGACGGGCAGCAGCTTCTTTTGGATTTATCTTCCACCTATACTGCGATCCCCAAGCCGCCTGCCAAGCATGGGAATTATGGCAACCCCTCCCTTCTAAGGGGGAGGCCTTTATTCAGCAGTGGACGTCAATCGCTGCTAATGGTGAATAATAAGAATAAATATCCAGGAAATGTAAGGTCTGTATCTGGCAACCCTGTGCTCTGTAGTGAAACATCTGGGCATCGGAGTAAACACCGCACACATTGTAATGCTGGTTCAGAAATATTTTTAGACTGCGACCTTGCCTCAGAAACGTTGAGGTGTGAAAATAATTTTATCGTACTTACATGTTTTTGTTGTAGTTTGTTTTTAGGTGTTTAGATTCTGTTTTGCTGTTGTTGATGAACGAATGATTCAGCCAGCTGTAAACTCTAGTTGCTTGCTACTAGAGTTGGTCTTAATATTTTTTTTATAGTTGCTACTTCCAGTAATCATACTCTTATTAGATTTTAACCGACTTCAAATAACGCAACAAAGACTATAATTATAAAAATATTACTGATTTTTTTTCCATCAACACGGTAATTTAATTTCTAGGTAGGTACTATTTGTGAGAGGTGGAGTGGAGCCTAAACTAGAGTAGCCCTGTATTTCAGCTCTCTAGGACTCACTCCCGTGGTGATAGCCAAGGTTATACAAATAATTTAGGTTATACTTCTTAGGAAATACAAAACACGAGGAAAAAAAAATATTAAAAAGACAAACAGAAATTGGACGAGAACATAGTTTATTAGGGACTAAAAGAAATAAAAACGCTTTGTGTAGATTTTTTGCTTCGTGATATCAACACCCGTTGGGTGCCGCGTTAGACTTGCATCCCCCCATAACCTCTCGTTGGGTGTCGTAAGAGGCGACTAAGCGAGTACAGGAAGACGGGTAGCAGCGTCTTTCTTTTGGATTTATCTTCCACCTATACTGCAATCCCCTAGCCGCCTGCCAAACGTGTGGATTATGGCACCCCTCCCTTCCAAGGGGGAGGCCTTTGTTCAGCAGTGGAAGTCTACGGCTGCTAATGATGACAATGATGATGACAATGTTAAAGTCCCTATTACAATTCAGCCGAGCACACACACGCAACCGATAAAAACCATCCAATCGGAAATAATCCGGATGGAACAAATTTAGGACTAGATCCTGGAACTAATCACATCCTCCCTCAACATGGGGTTCCGCTGAGCGTGTACTCCCGTCGATTGCTAAAAATGTTTTCGTCTAGTATAGGGTGACAAGGTAATGTGTATTTCATGTATGTAATTCAAACCATGTATTCAATGACTTGTCGTAAATGTAAATACTAAGATCCGTGCCTCACTCTTAGTAAGAGTTTTCAGACCAAACTTAACCATCGTGACTGTCACTCTTTTCTATACATTTCACATCTGTTTCATAAAACCTTATGAAATGTATACAGAAATCGAACTTACAGCTTATTTTTCACTGTCGAAACTATAGGGATTTAGTACGGATTTTGATAGATAATGAAATCGATCAAACTGCCAGTTTCCTCTCGTACATTCTATTAGTTTATTAAAGAGAAGAAAGACATGTTGAAGAAAACTGACAGTTTGGTCGATTTCGATAACTATCAAAACTCGTACTAGACCGCGAGGGCGCTTTCGTATCATAAAATGTATAGAAGCTAAATCATGTAGAGTTGATTTGTCTAGAAGCGTAGCTACTCACACGCAACAGTACCAATGCCCCACTATGTTGAGTTTTGGTCCCTGGCAACGTGGCGTGGCAAATAAATTATCACAGTTTTTTTATTAACCGGCTTGAATGATATTTTACCGGCTTCAAAAAGAAGGTTCTGTATTCGACGCGTATGTATGTAATATTAATAGAAATGTGTAATATTGACTTATGTTAGTCTCTGTGGGCTTCTAAACAAATGTCACAAATATCACGAGTGTATGTATGTTTGTCCAGCGATTTCTCAGAAACTATTCGATCTAATGTTATTTTTTATGATGAAACGCAAAAAATTTGCTTTTACCTATATTTAAAGTAAGTAAATTTTTATTTAGCCAGCCAGACAGTTGAGCAAGTCCAACTTCTGCCATATAGAAAACCTTATCCTAAAAGGAATCACTAAAAAGTATGACTGGTCATCCGCGGGGTTGTTCCCAAAGTACTCCATTCTTTTGTTCTAAAAATATAAGAATTTCATACATTCATTCTCAAAGTAATCCAAAGAATTTTAATATTATTTATTAAAGTTAAAATATATTGCATTTATGTTTCATTCTACTCCACGAGTTTCCGAAATCATTCCCGAAGTGCTCCACGACAAAACCATTGAAATATTATTATAGGAATAAAGTTTTATTTAACACAATAGATTGTTGCAGCGGTACAGTCAGCTAGAGTATATTTTGTAAGAGTATACATATACTTGAAAATTAAAAAAGAACGCCATCGGGAAACGAACTCTTAAAGAGTAATTTATCTACTAGGAAAAGAGCAGGCGGGTTTTGAACGGCTGAACAGATTTTGATTAGAACTATCTCGACTAAACCAGCTTTCAAATTCGTCCAAATGGATGGATTAAATTTTAATTATAAAGAGCAAACAGAAACTTTACGTTTAAGTTTGTGATAAACGTGCACAATGTTCTTGCATTGTTATATTTATAAACGAGTGTGAAAGAGACAGCGTACCTATAGCGCTCTTTGTTGCACTTTTACGCCAAGATCTACAAAGTCAAACTTTTTGGCTAATCAGGTTACATTATATATAGGCAGATTATAATAGATAACATACTGAGAGTATGTTATCTATTATAATCTGCAATCCACGCGCCTACATCATAGTACCATGGTCAGTTAGTCAGTTGTCTTTAAGGGATTGAGAAGAGCAGTTTTATATTTTTAATTATGAATAAGAAGCATGCCGTTGATACTGGTGGCGCAGGCCCGAGCGGAGGAGTTCCGGAGTTTTATTTTGTGGATGGACAGAGTGAGAGAAAAATATTTCCCAATACCACAGTCAAAGGATGCAATTTCCATTTTAAAAAGAAGAAGAAGAAGAGTTGCGAGGTTGGAATTGAAAACACAGAAGAAATCCGGCATGTAGCAAAATGTTGTGCTTTAGCGTACCTTCCTATCGAATATGTTGAAGATGGCTGGTTAACAATAATGGAAGAAGCTCCCGACAGTGAAAATATAATACAATTTAATAATTACTTTGTTTCCACTTGGTTAGATAGCGAGTCTTTTTCATTAAACTTATGGAACTGTGAAGGACAACGTCATAGAACAACTAAGTAGTTTAGTTGAATCGTCGCATAGACGTTTAAATAATTTAACATTAAAAACCTAGTTTGTTATTTTTTTTGAAAACTATAAAAGAGGATGCTAAACAGAAGCCGGCAGTCAATAAACAGGGATCTAAGGGGTGAAACTAGCGTTAATTGTTAAACGGCTTAGGGAAAAAACATTAACCTTATCATATGCAATAGTTCAAATAAGTAAATTATTTAATTTTAATGTAAATGTTTAAAAATATCAATCACACCTGATATTAAGATGATTATTAATTGTTGATTATTGCATGTATTTTAATTAGTAACTTTTGAATTCTTGATTTAGTAGTTTATCTATTGTTGATTAGGCTCATTTTATTTTATTATTTTGTAGTTAAGAAAAAGACTGATTTTATACAATTGTTAAAGTTGTTTAAGTTAGCTGTGATTGTTGATTATACTCATTTTATTTTATTATTCTGTAGTCAAGAAAAAGACTGATTTTATACAATTGTTAAAGTTGATTAAGTTAGCTGTGATTGTTGATTATACTCAATTTATTTTATTATTTTGTAGTTAAGAAAAGACTGATTTTATACAATTGTTAAAGTTGTTTACTGTTGTCTGCTGATTTTTTCAATCATCTCATATAAGTTTTTTTTAGTTTTATTTTAATTTTTTTTTTGTAATCCTGAGACTGATTTCTAATGAGTATTTTTCAAATTATAATATTATAAACCAGTCACTGCATATTATTGAACTTTTCCTCATTGTGTAACATATTTCATTGATATGTTATTGAACCTGACTGTACTATAGCTACTATCTGTAGAAGGATGCAAAAATAAAACAATATTTTATTTATTTTATTTATTTTTCAAATAGGGTATCCTCCTTTGGCTAAGGTGTATCATATAAGATTTGATTTATCCATATATTGTAGATTATGCTGTTTGGATACCTAAATAAATCTATACTTATAATAAAACTGTAACAGGTCCAATTCTGTACATTGAAGATATTTTGAAAATTATATTTGGAGGGCATTCTATAATCGATACTGAGGACGAAAATGTATTTTTTTTAATTTTTGTCGGTCTGTCTGTCTGTCTGTCTGTCTGTCTGTCTGTCTGTATCACGGCTGAGCATCACGCCGAAACTACTGAATGGATTCAAATGAAACTTGGCATGATTTGAGATCTTACTACGAGGTAGGACATAGGATACTTTTTATCCCGTAATCTAGCACGGTTCTTTTGGGAGAGGGGATTAAAGTCAAAATGGGTACTTGGTTATACGCTTGGTCCGATTTTGTCAATTTGTCTTTATAATATAATAAATATTAGTAAGGGAACACTCATAGAGAGTTGTTATCAAGGTTTTGTAATCGATCGGGTTAAGCAACGTTAGGTAAGGTCATTTAATAGATGGGTGACCGTTTAACGCCATTTGAACTAAACGGGTCCGTGCTTCGGAGAGCAAGTAAAAAGTGGGTCCCAGTTTTTACCCGACTATAAAAAAGGAGGTTATGTATTCGATGCGAATGTCTGTTATTAAAAGTTTAGTTAACGTAAAAATAGCGCAGGCGGAGCTGCGTGGGTCAGCTAGTAAAAAATAAAAATAAATAAAATAAATAAAATTCATAATTGCAGTAATCAAACAGTGGAGCAGTTTGGGAATGAATATACGGCTTATTCAAGTTTACGAAAAAAATAGCATGGATTACTTTGAGAAAATTTTTATTAATATATTTTTAAATATTTTTTGCCGTGGAGTACTTTGGGAACATTTCTTGGATTACTTTGGGAACAACCCATCCGCGTAACAAATCGTGCGTGCGCCACATACGTACGAGTATATTTAAGTTTAATATATCATTTACATATAGAGTAAACAACGTAGGGCCAAGGATACTACCTTGTGGAACTCCAAAGTTTACTGCCAAAACATCACTAATTGATGAATCAATTTTTACACGCTGATATCTGTTATTTAGGTAGCTAGCAAACCAGCTATTACATTTGCCTCTAATGCCCATTCCATCAAGCTTTTTCAGTAATATCGGGATAGACACTTAGATCATATAAAAGAAATAGATATGACGCGCGGAACTAACAAATGACGCCGGGCACGAGGAATATGAAAACACAAAGTGCTATGATTCGACCCGCAGTGATCGCGAGCCACGATCGGGAGCATAGATAATACACTATATACTTAAGAATAGATGGGTCACTCTGGTTCATCTTTTAATAAACTAATTTTACCCTCGCCTAAAGATGGCGTAACTTTACAAGAATCCAAAATGTGCCAACAGATGGCGTTTTTTAAAATAATCACTTTACGTATAGGTAAATGAAGCATGAATATTTGTAAGGAACATGTTTGAAGGCAAACCAAAGAGATATTTATTGTAAAAGTTTATTTGGTAACCAATAACTTTATTCAACATATCTGAAGCACAATCATACTCTATTAATTATATAGTCCAATCCCCTTGAGTTTCTTGTTTCAATACAGCTTTGCATTAAATTTTTCCAATTCAAGCCTTGTGGTTAAAGACAATGATGTAGTGGACCTGAAATAGTTCACGAGTAGTATAAATATTATTATATTTATATACTTATGCTAGGTGCATAATGACTTGTTTGTTTAAGCTTTTGTAAATAAGTACATACCTACATAAGTAGATAAATAACACCCAGACACAGAACAAACAGAATTCTTCAAAAACATATTTGTAAATAAACTGTAAATATTTAGTTTGAATAAAATTTATAAAAGCTGTTTATCTTCAATGAAACAAGTTATTTTGAAAAAATGACATAACAGCTTAGGTTACCATAGTAACCGCCAAAGGCAATTTACAATAGTACCTGGTAACCTCCTTGAGTAAAACCATAGTGTTTTATTAGGCATCCGTTAAGGCCGGCTGTTGCATAGGTTTTATTACATTATGGAACTTTACTAAAAATATACGAAATGTATCAGATTTACTCAAATAAATTGAAGATATACAATAACAATATTAAACTAATTAAATAAAAATATATAAACTGCATTTTTAACGCCATCTAGGCAAATTATAGTAGAATCTTAAAATTTAGTTCCTTCCCTTGCCTGAAGATTGTGCTAGTTTCCATACATTAAAATTTTGTCAGCTGTTTTAAGGAGAGTGCCACTGGCATGATCGGGAGCGCACGTCTGGTCACAGCAAAAAAAAAACATCGAAAATATGCCGTACTGTGTAGTAAAATATTGTAAAAACACATCAGATAAATTAAGAAAGAATACTGGATTATCATTTCATAGGTAAATGTCTAAAAATAACAGATTTCTAATTAGTTTGGTGAACTTTTTGATCCCACAAATTCGGAACACAAAACCTCACCAGAGTCATACGGTGTTGTAATACTGCACAAATTTTTCTCCCATAAAATATCACATCTTTTGTGGGTAACTTATTTGATATTAGGAACTAAATATTAATAGATTACTTTAAAAGTTTTTAACCGACTTCAAAAAAAGGGGTTCTGTATTCAATGCGTATGTATGTTATATTAAAATTGAAAATTAAATTGCGTAATATTAGCGTAATAAAAATTGCGTAATATTAGCGTAATGTTAGTCCATGTGGGCATCAAAACAAATGTACTGTAAATGGTTGTATGTATGTCTGTTTGCCAACGTATTTTTCAGGAACTGCAATTCCTATTTCGATAATTCAAGGGATGAGTGAACATAGGTGTTAATAGTTTTAAACAAGTTATGAGCGGTAAAAAAAAAAACAATTCAAGCTAGAAATTAAAGCTTGAAGTTTTATAATACAATTAATTTAATTTGTTTTGTATATGTATATTTATAATTACTACTGTTATAATTAAATACATATTATTATGTATATATTTGACACCTGCCCTTCAAAATTCTGTCCTGTACCCTAAGGCTGTCTGGAAGAGATCTTTATACCAGGTAAAATATAGCTTGATTCCTGTGACAGCAGTCAATCACGCCTAAACATTTTATCTCAAAAATATCAAGTTCGAATTATTTTCTACTATTATTTGTGTTTGATGTGGGCTGTGCGCCTTTATTACTCTACGCGTCTCCACAGAATTGTCAATAGGCTTAGATGACTAAAAAAAAATTATTTATTTCCATTTAGGTTATCAAAAAATATTGAACAAGTATTTTTTCATTTGTCAATAAAACAAAAAAATATATTTGTATTTGAAAAAATACAAGCTAAGTTTCTTGCCGGATCTTCTCAGTGGATGCCGCGTTACGCCATGAGGCCTATGCCTAACAACTTGGATTTCGAATTCTTACAGATTGAACTATCAAAGTCGTCGAATTGAGAACCTCTTCCATTTTTTGAAGTCGGTTAAAAATTCAAATTCGTCTATAACAGTCGTTTGCGGGTTATCATGCCACAGCCAGGCATATGCGACAAACTTAAAACACCTCTCCTCATTTTGCTACTGCTGGTGTTAATTAGCACACAATACTTCGGAGCGACTTCAATATATTTTCGTTACTTACTTTTTAGATAATTTTCTTTAGTCGTTTTTATATTTCTAAAAATAGTTTATTTCATAAATTATAATAATAACCATTAGTATCAATAAGTCAAAATTTGAAAGTCCATAAGATAAAGAAAACTACTCGGGAGATTATTTCAGGTACTGGTAACTCTACGCACACACAGGTAATTGTATCCGTACACAGAAATCGCAGCTTACGCACACACCGGCAAGGTCAAACCGGCGTCACTTATTTGTTCCGTGCGCGTGGTCTATGTATTCTATAGTCTAAGGATAGACACCGTATCAAACGCTTTGGTCAAATCAAGGAAAACGCATAAATGTATGTGTATGTTGTATGTGTAATAATAAACTAGACATAAATTGTAGTATTATTATTCTTTACTTCAATATCTAAATAGTATAAAATAGTCACGTCTTTTGATTTGTTGGCTCGGATTTTGATACAGTTTTCACCATAATATCGAGGAATTAATATGAATTACATAAATGTATGAACAGTTTAGATACATAAGTTATTAAAAAACCCTGTCAGATTTGTATGGGGAATATTCGCATCATCATCATCATTAGCAGCCGATAGACGTCCACTGCTGAACAAAGGCCTCCCCCTTAGAAGGGAGGGGTTGCCATAATCCCCACGCTTGGCAGGCGGCTTGGAGATCGCGGTATAGGTGAAAGATAAATCCAAAAGAAAGACGCTGCTGCCCGTCTTCCTGTTCTCGCTTAGACGCCTCTTACAACACAACGAGAGGAGATGGGGGGGATGCAATTCTAAACCAGCACCCCACGGGTAATATCCGCATAACTAGTACAAATCAGGAAAAAAATATTTATGAGATATTCAACTCATTAGTTATAATACATTGTATTGCGACACTCATAATACCTTTTTTTAACACTGTGCATGTATATACGTTTAAAACTGAAAAAGGCTGGCTTAAACTGCAGCAGATTGCTGGTACAATAATTACGTAAAGCCTCATTCTCGAAGCTCTCCAATTAGTACGAGCGTCGTGGAATTAATTGGTAGAGTTCTATGCAATTTGCGTTGTCAATCATAATCAAATACAGGCGCATAAGTACATTGACGGTATGTACTTATAGGGAAAGGAAAAGGAAATGCCGAATGTATATTCTTTTTCAGTGGTTGCTGCTTAATTTTGGACACACACTTGGTTTTAAACCCCGATGCAAAAAGTCTGTAGGTATAAGTCCAAACGAATGTACATTCTCCCATAATACATATAAGCAGTAGTCCTAATATGTGTATATTTATATGTAAAGCTCATAGACACGTAAAGCTCTACATTTTTATTAAATTTTATAAAAGCAAAAAATAATGTTTTTCGTTAGGCGACCAAAGGAGAGACTCTCCTGAGAAAATGTGTACTATCGAGGACACGAACGGTAGCCCACTTAGCAAACAGATTTCTTTGAACGGCGTTAAGTGCGTAAGAGCGGGAAAACCCCGCCCACACGTAGTTTGGGCCAATGACAGGTTGGGGTGGGTTCAGGACAATTGTAAAAGTAAGGGGATATTGTATTATTCAAAAAATTATGTTTTGTCATTTAAAAAAAAAAATAAATATATGAACTATACTATTTCGAGTTTTTGAAATTTTTTATTTTGTTAATCTACTAAAAGATTTTTTTTTACATAATGCATATGTATGACTTATTACTATATCTTCTTTTAATTTTATATAATATTATGTTTGTATTCCTACTACTATAAAACTCACCTATTCATAATCTTTATTTTTGTAACAGTAATATCTTTACTTTGATAACTAATCATCGTAATTCGAATCTATTATACTAATATGTTTTCTTTTATTAGGTAAATTGACAATATTCCCGTTTTCAGTTTTACTAAAATACGTAGATCTATGGCATATAACATATGAAATTACATTATAAACGTGTGCTAATAATAGCTTAATTTTAATATGGAAGATAACCAAGAATTTTAGAACAATAGGTGTAATAAAACAATTGCATTGAAAACGTCTTGCTCGCTCCCATACCTTAATTTTAAAAATTGTTTTGACCAAATAATAAATACCTATTTAAAATCCGTCTTAGTGCGTTGAGATAAGATTGATTTTTCTGCAATTATTAGTTTGTTGTATATTAATTTATCAGTGCAAGAGAAATAACCTTTTTTTGTCGTATGGTTAGTGCCCAACATGATGTCAATTGTTTAAGTGGCCCTTAGGCCTCCGACTTGGCTTAACGACTGCCGTCTGGATGACAACAACTGGGACTGCCTTTTTACGTGCCTTCAGAAGCACGGAGACGCTTAGTTCAAAGGCCACTGAACGATCATCCATCTAAAGAGTGACCTTGCCTGACGTTGCTTAACCAACTGATCGTTTACCGAACAGTTATTACAACGAAAAAACTATATGCATGAATTGTCTGGTTATTAATAACTCAAGGTCTGCCAAGTTTAGGACCAGAAAACCGTATGTGTAACGCCCGTGATTCCAACAGTAAAATAGAAAGATATAATTAAATCATAATAACCACACTATGATTGAAAAAAAAACCTGAAAATGTGGCAGTGATAATAAATTGATGTGGCATGAAATACCAATAAAATGTTTTTTTTTGTTACTAAATTAAAATAGTCACTGTCACTGTTTGAAATATATTTTCATTATACTATACAAAATACGGTACAGCCGGTGGGGTTCGAACCATGGCACTTGCTATAAACTGCAAATATCGCAAATGACCTCCAGACCAAACAGTCATTAGCGTTGTAAGGCGAAATTTGTAGTACCTACTATTTCTAAGGCACAGTTTTTTTTCTTTATTAAAAAAACATTAGACTTTCTTACTTTTTGTTGACAACCCACTTTATGTAATGTTTATTTTGATCGTCTATCTTTTATGCTTTATTGTCTTGTAAATGTATTTAATTCATAATAGAATTAGAAATCTTATTTTATTAAGTTGTATATTACGTTGTAATACTGTACACACATTATACTCACACACTAAAGATAACATTTCCACTTATAATATTGTGCACTCATTTATAACATTCTGATCGTCATCATCTATTGATTTATATTTGTAACTCTCAAAAAGTACGATAAAGAAATACGATTTGGGTTTTTACAGCCACAGTGTCATCTGAAAAACTTTACTGATTTATATGTTTGAATTTAATACTCTTGTTATGACGAATACACTTGCGAATTATTTGCAAGTATTGTCTGCCAATCCTTTACAATAAAAGTAATAATTTATATGAGCAATAAAACATATTTGTGTACCACATGAAACGTCACCCGCCACGGGTAATCCTATATTCAAAAGAATACCGATTTTTTTAAAACAGATGTTTCGAAGTTCCGATGTTTTAGTGCAAAAAAAATGCACAATGAAAACAATAGATTGAAGCAATGCGATGGAGTTTTAAATGTTGTATTTTTTCTTCGACAATTTACATCCGATCCCAAACTAGGCAGACCTTAACTGATACTAATACTTACTTATATACTTTTTTTTTGTAATTAAATACTTAAATAAATAAAACACACATACACTTGGTGGTAATCGAACCCACGACCTATTTGGTAGTGGCCAGAGTGTCTAACCACTAGACAAACAGACCCGTCAAATTTTTTTATGAGTCATTTTTTGTTTTGTTCAAAGCTATAATGAAACAAGTTTTAGTCCATTTCGCTTTTTTCTAAAGTTTTAATTTGATTTTATCGTCCAAACTAAGTAAATCTAAATGCTAATAAAATAAAAAAAATTATTTTTTCCTGATAGGATAGATTAATAATACCAGCCCTGGTTTATATCCCACTGCTGGGCACGGGCCTCCCCTCAAGATGAGGGAGCTTAGGCCATAGTCCACCACGCTGGCCAAGTGCGGGTCGGCGGACTTCACACGTTATTCGAAAGCTAGTTAGGATTGCTCAGATATCCAGGTTTCTTCACGATGATTTCCTTCACCGAAAGCTAGTAATAATCGCACAAAGACGATTCGCACATGACTTATTAAAGTAATCAGAGGTGCGAGCCGGGGTTCGAACCTGCGCATCTTGTTTCCAAGGCAAGCGTTCGCCCACTGAGCTGTTACCGCATTTTCTTTTATAGATTATTTATCCGTAAACCGGATCTGGGAGTGTATTCTTTCCTTCAATAAAATAAATTGGATATAAGGAAAAAGCAATCAATTATCTTCATATATAAATATGTCTCCAAATCAATCCACATAGAACTAAAGCTATGTTTTCAAAGAACATATGATTTTAATTAATTTCTTGTTATCGATGGTACACCGACTCTCATCTCATAAATAACTAACTACACGACTATGATTACTCGGCTTGTATTTCATTGAATACAGGCAACACGGCGGTGCCGGCGCACATCTGTTAAAATGCAATGATAACAATGGAATTTATTGCGGCAATACGGGTACGCCCCGCTGCCATAAACCGAGCGGACTAGCTCTGCATTTGGACGCATGTGCAAGCGATTATAGACCTAAGACTGGTACACCGGAAATGTCCGCGATTGTACATATGTATAATTTTTACAAACAGTATAGATACGGACTAAAATTAGCTGTGACAGTTTATGATTATAATGTGAACGTAACGCGTGACCCGTTTGCTAGCGAGCATGACCTCTGTGACCATGACGAGACTGGGGGGCTACCTCTTATTCCTATAGTTCGTAGAGTTTAGCTAAGGATAGCATTTCATTTTCTTCTCCTCATAAACATAAGTACAAGTACCACCAATAAGCTGTTCTACTAAGATTTTACCCGACTAGCTAAAAAGAGGATTATGTGTTTCGAGTGTACAAGTGTGTATCTACTTCTTTGGCACGCTCGATAGTCTTAAGGCTTCATAGATTAAAACACAAGGTACTACAAGAGTCATAAGGATGGGTTTTTTTTTACAAAAACAGTGCCTAATTAAACACTTACTACTCCCTGTAAACCTTTTAAAACATCCGAAACAAGAGAACGACCGCATAATAAATGACTAATCAAATTATTTGAGAACCATTTTAATTAGGCCAATTTTCGATTTGGAAAAAAGTACTATTATAAATCTATACAAGCAGACATAGACTTTAAACTACCACGCAGGTAACTAGAACCGGAGGGAAAGCTTCCTACAATCGCGCAACAAGATGCATGTATTTGCTACCAGTTGACAGAACCCGGTTCACTCTGACTCGATCAATCTTCGAGTTGTTTTGGAAGTTCTTAGGAAACTTGCACAATACATAACACCCCTATTTTTCAGAATACATGCTCTAGTATTAAAGGTATAATATCTTAGGACATTTCACACCCCGAAGTGGGCTACGCGGTGCATAGCCTGCGTAGTCTCGTCGCGAGAGTGCTGAGACATGCACCCCCATGCTGCTCTGTTTGTTTTTTGATGTTTGTGCACGATGATGCTCATCTTTACGGGGTGTGTTCTAGCCAGCGTACGGCGTGAGAAGACTCTGGCGAGGTACGCACGAAGCTCTCTCCTTTCTTTTAACGTACTTTTAAGGTGTCTAGTTACGAATCATTACATTATATTTGCAATCTGTCGAGTCATCCGCTCTAAAGACGTGCGGAACGCGAGTGCATCCCTTTAAGCTCCTCTCCCACCTTGTGGACCGTTGGCTACACGAAACAGCTGAACACCAACCGGAAACACCCCCGGGGGAAGAAGCTCTACGCTCCGAGATTACCGTGGAGGATCCGAGACGGGAGTTACATCAGCGCAAGTAAGGCCGACCACCCTGCCTTTTCCCTTCTCTCCTTGTCGAGTACATCAACCCTGACACCACTAGGGCATGTACGCGACAGAGACCGTTTACCTTTTAAAGGAGTAGAGGACCGGAGACCTGTTAAAGGTTTCCTCCCTGACTTAAAAAAGCCGTTCTATACAGGCCATCGGATAAATACATTTCTTTAGAGAAATCATCAGCAGTTGAAAGACGTCCACTGCTGAACACCCCCCCCCCCTTAGTAGAGAGGGGTTGCCATAATCCCCACGCTTGGCAGGCGTTTTGTGAATCGCAGTATAGGTGGTAGGTAATCCAATCGAGAGACGCTGCTGTTGCCCGTCTTCTTGTTTTCTCTCAGTCACCTCTTTTGGACTAGAGATAGAAGGGTGCTGGTCTTACCCAGCCAGCCCACGGGGATTAGAGAAATAACATCCAAATATTCGTGCACATTAATGTTTGTCCACACAGGTGAATAGCACAAATGACACAAAAAATAACCATGGATGAATCATTATCCATTAGAGATTGAGTGTAGAGCTCCGTCACTAGACACGTCTTCTCTTGTTACTGGTTAATAATACTGCTCTTAATGTGAGGGAATTAGGTTAGTGTATTGTTGAAGCGATGCCAGCTAAGGCTCAGGCAGTGTGCCGGCGACGTTGCGCGATTTTGATCGGCAACTTTCAGCGATGAAACAGAATCAATAATATTGAAATTTTTTAACAGTGACGGCAACATCAGTTGCGAGTGTGGTGTGTCCCTCAAACTATGTCACACCTTACTAGTTGCCCCACCTGTCAGACTGTACGAAAGAGGACTTGCTCCAGGCAAATCAGAACGCCATAGATGTGGCGTTTTTCTGGGCCGTACAATACCATAAGCGTTGCCATATAAGTATTTATCTATTATACGAGCAGAAGAAGAATGATATTTATAAAAGGAGCCTGCGGGTATTGCGACCGTGGCAATGACCCGCGAATGACATTGCACAATTGCATTTTGGTCGTGCCTCCTTGGCACGTCGTGTCACGATGCGACGTCGTACAATAATGTACAACCTTGCACTAGGTGTCTTCCGTCCCTTTGAAGTCGCTCGACGTTCGGGGTGTGAGCCCTAGAACGTCCATCGAGTACGGCGGCGACTTCGAGGAGGACGGCGGCGGAGTTGCGACCCCCGTTCCCGTAAGCACCGTGACAGGTTCCAGGTATAATGCACCCCCCCAGCGGTGGGCTCAAAGGCAAGGCACTGATGTAGATCCCACCGGAGAGATCGGGGGTCCTCTCACATATGCCGATGCGACAACCGCGGGGGTTTTATTGGGAAAGAATCCCACATACCTCGGTTGAGCCCCACAGGTCCCGGGGACGTTTTGAAGGTTTCCCTCGCAAAAGCAAAATGTGGTTTCCGTCGCCACGCGGCTTTTTACAATTAAAGTGATAGCATAAATATTACAACTTATCGCTGCGTGCCTGCGCGAGTGAGTTTCTATTTTTAATTGATAATTAGGTCAAATATTAAGCAAGGCACTGAGGGGCCCCTGGTGCAGATCCCACCGGAGAGCCCTGGGGTCCCCCCTCTCATGTGCCGGTGCGACAGCCGCGGGGGTTTTAGTGGGTAAGAATCCCACATACTCCGGTCGAGCCCCACAGCTCCCAGGGATCTTTGGAAGATTTTTCAAATATTAAGTACTGATCTACTTTTATTAAACATTTAGGACAAGAATCGAGTACTGAGCGCGCTATATTAATGTTTGATGTTCAATCTTACTTACTTACCTTACTCTCTGGATACGTATTTTATTATTTTAGAAAAACTTATGTTCTTTAATACTTAATTATGCAATTAAAATTAATGGTCACAAAATGATTTTTAGAAATAGTATCTATTATAATGTTGTTTTTTATTTACGCGAATATTACACATAGAAATCAAACTATTTTTACGGATTTTATCGCGGTTTATTTTAGATTTTACTATCCCGACGTTTCGAATGCTTATGCTTAAAGTTTATCTTATGAGGTATAAACCTTCGATCATATAAGCTATAGTCTAAAGTATAAACACGAGAGATAAAAAACAAAAAAGATAGCTAGAAAAATAGAGGAAATCTATAAATTATTACGAATTAAATATCTAACACTGAAACCTGCCGCTACGAGTACTAACTGCATGCCATATCACAGGTAGCATCGCGCAACATCGTCATCGCTGGCACGCAGTCTGAGCCCGAAGTCACTTGAATATTTTTACCACTAGATATAATGCGGGTTTGACACTACGGATTTACAATACCCACGACGGAAATTTATCCCCAGACTTTATTGTAATTAGCGCATGAGGCCATAGATGTACGTCAGTTATCTTTTAAAAAAAATACAGTTTTTTTATTATTATTTCGAAGGTGTTTCAGATTAACCTAAATAATACCAGCCCTTGTTTATGTCCCACTGTTGGGTATGCCCAACAGTGGGACATAAACAAGGGATGACCGTGCCCCCTTAAGATGACCGTGCTGGTTGGCGGACTTCGAACGTCATTTGAAAGCTAGTTAGGCTTTGTCAGACATGCAGGTTTCCTCGCGATGATCAGATTAACTTTGGTAATAATTTGTAAGAATCACAGAACTTTCTTCATTAGATATTTTTTTTAATTACACGTTATTAATATCTTGGCTGTGGCTATGCGCCTGCATATATTCAAATTCGTTTGTACATATGTATGTGACATCCAGCATGAAAGAAGCGAGCCAATAACTAATTATTAAACATAGTCCTTTTTTGAACATAAACGAAATGAGTGTGATTGCTTATACATCCTATTCGTCTACTAGATAACTAAATTGAAGAATAAAATGTATTTATTTCACGTTGTTGTTCCAATTCATCACTGTCAGGGCAGGATTAGCGACGGGATGTAACTAGATACAGCTGATCGTCAAACGGTAGTCCCCTAAAAAGCCTGATAAGCCCGTAGTAAAAATAGGGCATTATGACGTCACTGCGTAGGCGATAATTTATTATCCAACGACTTTACCGTAGTGTTGATTGGACAATATATTGAATGCCTATTTTAGTATTTTATTTGTATTGCTATAAAAAGCAGAGCATTTTACGTGCTGTATGATTGGATTTGAATTTCGAATGATCGAAACTCGAAATATAAAAGTCACTGTCTGCGTCCGTTCGTTCTGTTATAATCAGAATTACCATACACAGAATGCTGTTATAGCATAAAACCCCACATAGACAGTTTGTAAACCAAAGGTTATAAATAGGGGAAACGCCGTATTTTGCGGGGCAGTCCATATTAAAATTCATTGAGCACACCGACTCTTTGTCCGCGTATCATAGCAGTACATTAAGATTGTTAGACAGTTTTAAGAGTAATGTTTTATTAAGTGTATTTTAATTAATATAATTTTCAGCTAGAATAAAAGTGTTTTTTTAAAAAGAACCCACGGAGCGCCGTCCTTACAAATTGGTGTCAGAAGTGGGATTCCAGGAAACGCTATAAGTACTGGAATCTAGGTGTTAGGCGTCGCGAATTCGTTCCCGTCTGGCACCGTATTTTGGCTCCGTGGATGTAAGGTTCTTTCTTAGTGAAGTGAAGTAGTCGACGCTAAGTCTTGGGTATACCGCCTGAGCCCGCGCTGCTACACACGTGATCGACGATAAGCCTCCGCTGTTGAGCGTGAGCCCGCATCACCATTCACCCTACAAACACCTGCTGCTGATTATTATAATTGATCGACGGTAAGCCTTCGCTATTGAGCGTGAGCCCGCATCACCACATTCATCACCTAACATTTATACTGCTGGTGATCGTCGTGATCGACGTTCCCACGGACACGGACAGCGTATCGGAGTTCGAGGTAACCTGTAATACGACTCCCTGAGTCGCCAGGCACTCGTCGAGCCCGGTTACGTCATCGCTGCGCGCTGCGCGACACATCGGTTTTAGGAAAAGCCGTTCTTTTTGAAGATGTTCGGGAATGCTGCCACTGCTGCCATTACTGCCACCGTTCTGTGAGTGATCTTAACTTTTGCAATTTTAACAAGCGTTTTTCAAAGTGAATAAAGTGAAAGTGATTTAACGAAAAATCTTCTAAACTCCAGAACAATTAATTACTAATTTTACTTAAAATTTCTACATTTCTAAATGTTATATTTACAAATTTTCTAATTTTTACAATTCTATAATTTTTACATATTTTTATTCTAATTTTTACATCATTTTTAATTTTAAAATTCTATTGAATTTTGTTTTTTATATGTGTTTTTTCTGGTGATCTGTACGGTGTAAGCTATTAATAATTTAATGTCTATAAAAAAAGAGGACACAAAAGAGTTAAATTCTCAAAGTTCTGATTTATCAGACAATTATTCATCAAAAAGTCCTTCACCGATAAAAGCTAAAGTAAAAATGGCTGACAAAATTACGCTCTCAGTTTTAACGAAATTTATAAAGCCATACAAAGGGGATCGAGAGTCATTGCCAGCATTTTTAACAAATTGCGATAATGCAATCTCACTTGCCAGTACAGAACAACAGAAAGTTTTATGCAAGTATATTATCTCACAACTCGAGGGCAAAGCTCAACTAGCCTGTTGCCTAAAATGTTTCAAAGAATGGTCGGAAATTAAGCAATTTTTAAAGTCTACTTTTGGAGAGAAAAAGCATTCTACTCATTTGCTAGTTGACCTTCAGAATTGTAAACAAATGCCTTCCGAGGATGTGATACAATATTCTTTACGTGTGGAGTCATGTTTAACCAGGCTTCAGTCAGACATACATTACAGCTGCGAAGACGATAAGGAACTTGTAGGCAGACTTGCTGCCATGGAAGATTTAGCCCTGAATACGTTTTTATTAGGGTTAAATACTAATTTTTCACACATTGTTCGATGCAGAAATCCAAAAACGCTATCGGACGCGATTACACATGCGGCTGAAGAAGAAAAATTATATAGGTTATCTAAATTACCAAGTCGCTCAAATTTTAAACAATGTTCTATTTGCAATAAAGGTGGTCACGTCGCCGCCGAATGTTATAAAAACAAATCTAAAAATACTTATCCTAATTTTCATCATGTTAATTCAGAATCGCCAAATAATAATCAAAATAATTTTAATAATAAGTCTACTTTTGACTCAAATAAATTATGTGTGTATTGCAAAAATCGTGGTCATTTAATAGGTGACTGTCGCAAACTTAAATATAAAAATAATCAAACGCGCTCTGAGTCACGTAACCCTACACTATCAAGTGCACCGACTTCTAGCCGTAATACGTCAGGTGATAACCGTTTTAATGTGCACCTTATTGAAGATACTAATAGTGAGGATAATACTTTAAACTAAATGCGGTTTCAGCCCCGTGTCTGCCGAAACCACATAATAACTTGAATGACACGAAAAATATTAATGTATCCCGTGTTCCTAAATTCTCTAAAACACGGATGACAAATAATAATTCTAATTTTGATGGGATTAAACCCCAATCCACTGAGTTTTTTAATATGACTGAAGGTCATTCACCCTGTGTTCCTAAATTCTCTTCAGCACAGGTTCGTCACAATTCAGAGACATCTCCTTGTGTTCTTAAATTATCTTCAACACAAGTTTATCAAGATACTGATATTTCTAAGTTAAATACTACATTAAATGTCTCGAACTCTGAGTTATATAAATACAATCCTTCACCTCGTAATAATAAGTCGAGTTTATATTCTAAGGATTGCACACGTGAGAAAACATATAACATTAATAATATTAACAATAAAGTTTCTCTTCCTCACGTTTATTTAAAAACAAATTATAGCGATAAGCCTCTGTGCTTTTTAATAGACACTGGTTCATCTATTTCAATTGTCAAATTTTCTAGTTTATCTAAACAACCAGTGCTCGGGCCTGAAATTATAAAGCTTAAAGGCTTAAGTGATAATGATTCTTATTATGAGTCTCTCGGGTCTATCGAACTTAATTTACAGCATCAAATTTCATCTTCACAGAAGATAGAGTTTAATTATATGTTTCATACTATTGATAATACGATTAAGTTATATTACGATGGAATCATTGGAAGTGATCTTATTCAACATTTTAAAATAGATGTGCAATATTCTAATAATACATTTAATTACCAAGGTCACGCTATACCTATTTGTTTTAGTAATACATCATATGTTTTACCACCACGGTCAGAAATGGTAATTGAGTGTCCAATTTCTAACTTATCAGAAGTATCTGGTCGAACAGAAGCCTTGATACTTGACCAAAGAATATGTAATGGCGTATTTTTAGCGAATAGTATTGTAGGTATAAAACCTAACAATCGAGTTAATATCTCTGTTTTAAATACCACCGAAGACGAAGTGTGTATTGATAATTTCCAAGTTCAGTTAACTCCAATTGAATTGCCATTTTCTAAATTGGACGACACTCAGCAAGAATTCGTTCATCAATTAAATTCTTTAAATATTGATCGATCTAAAAAGGTTCTTGATCAAATTAGATGTTCTCATTTAAATCAGCAAGAAAATAAAGCGCTTATGAGTTGTATTTCCCAATATACAGACATTTTCCACCTTGAGGGTGAATTCTTAACATATTCAGACGTTCTTCAACATTCTATAAATACCGGAAATGCAGCTCCTATTCATGTAAAATCTTATCGCTTCCCAGAAATACATAAAGATGAAGTCGAAAAACAAATTAATAAGATGCTTGATCAAAAAATTATTCGTCCTTCAACTTCACCTTGGAGTGCACCCGTGTGGGTTGTGCCGAAAAAGCTCGATGCGTCGGGTAAACAAAAGTGGCGAATCGTAATTGATTATCGACGTTTAAATGATGTCACAGTTTCTGAGGTCTATCCTCTTCCACTTATAACAGATATTTTAGATCAATTAGGTCATTCTAAGTATTTTAGCACTCTAGATTTAGCATCTGGTTTTCATCAGCTGTGTTTGGATCCCAAGGACACTGAGAAGACAGGATTCAGTGTTATGACAAATGGTACCTCTGGACATTACGAATTTACGCGAATGCCAGTAGGGCTCAAGAATTCTCCTTCTACATTCCAAAGAATGATGAATTTGGTACTTTCAGGACTACAAGGTCTTCATTGCTATGTTTATTTAGACGATTGTATTGTTTATTCCCATGACCTTGAGTCTCATATGCAAAAATTAGAACTCGTATTTTCCAAATTTAGAGAAGCAAATTTAAAGTTACAGCCCGACAAATGTGAGTTTCTGCGTCGCGAAGTCGCTTATCTAGGGCATGTAATCACAGACAATGGTGTAGCGCCAAATCCTGATAAGGTCAAGGCCATTTCCCAATTTCCTACACCTAAAACACCAAAAGACATTAAGTCTTTCCTCGGATTAGCCGGTTATTACCGTCGCTTTATAGAGAATTTCTCTCACATAACTAAACCTCTTACTTCATTATTAAAAAAAGACGTAGCTTATCATTGGTCTCATGAGCAAGAGCTAGCTTTCAATACTCTTAAACAAAAGTTAATGTCAGCTCCTTTACTACAGTATCCCGATTTCTCGAAACCTTTTATTATTACGACGGATGCTTCTAATTATGCCGTCGGCGCAGTTTTATCTCAGGGAGAAATTGGCAAAGATAAACCCATTGCTTTTGCGTCTCGTACTTTAAATAAACAAGAAGGAAACTATTCTACAACAGAAAAGGAACTTCTCGCTATTTTGTTTGGTATTAATACATTCCGTCCTTATGTGTATGGATATAAATTTAAAATCGTAACGGATCACCGTCCGCTTACTTGGTTATTTAATGCCAAAGATCCAGGTGGACGTTTACTCAGATGGAGACTTAAATTAGAGGAGTACGATTATGAAATCGTCTATAAACCAGGTCGTATTAATTGTAATGTTGACGCTTTGTCTCGTTACCCAGTAAATGCTATTACTCGTTCTAAATTAAATATTGCCACTTATGAGCAATTCTTTAAAATGCAGTTCACCAGAACTACTCCAAATTGTGATACACAAATTCAAGAACATAACGAAAGTTTACATTTAGCAAAACAAAAATCAATCGCTTGTCCAGTCTCTGTAGATTTAGATTATTCTATGCCACATTGTGAGCAATTGTTATCAACGGTAGATAACGCCGATGAGTTCCGAACAGGTGAACGCGAACCTGATACCGTGCAGTCGGTCAGTGCAAATAATAAAGCACTCTATTTCTTATATACTAAGGTTCATCATTTTGATGAAACAACTTATAAAACTATTTACAATTTATTAATTCAATTGAGAGATAAAATTACTTTAAATGATGACTATGATAAAGAGTTAGCTATTTCCGATTTTTCGGAACCGTTTACTAAGATAGTATATGTTAAAATTTATAATATGATATCTTTTATTTTTCACGGCACTAACATAAAGGTGCATATTTACAAAAATCAAATACTTTATCCGACTCCTGTCGAAATTCCAAATATTCTTAAAGAAAACCACGGGACTACTATAGCTGGTCACCCGGGTACTAAGCGCATGTATAGTCGAATTAAAGCTGCATATTATTGGAAAACGATGCGCTCAGACATTGAACGTTTTGTAAAAGATTGCAAACTATGTCAAGTAAATAAGCCATTGCGAGCTTCAAATAAAGCACCTATGGTGATAACTTCTACAAGTACTAAGCCATTCGAAAGGTTGGCTCTAGATATTGTTGGTACTTTACCTGAAGCAGGTCTTCAAAAATTTAGATATATTTTAACTCTTCAGGATGATTTAACTAAATTTTCGTGTGCCTATCCCATGATTACGTCATCAACAGATGAAGTTGCGCGTAATCTCATTCATTTCTTTTCTTTATTCGGATTTTGTAAGATGATCTTAACAGATCAAGGCACTTGTTTTACATCAGAGTTATTTAAACAATTAACAGAAATACTTAAAGTTAAAAATTTATTTTCATCTCCATATCATCCACAAACTAATGGTGCATTAGAAAGGTCACATGCAACCCTTAAAGAATATTTAAGATCCTTCGTAAACGACAATCAAGATGATTGGCATTGTTATCTTGCAACTGCAATTTTGTCGTATAATACGACACCACATTGTACTACTCAGTACACACCCTTTGAGTTATTATATGGTTATAAACCATCCATTCCTAGTAGTGTTTATGGATCTAGTGATAACACCACGTATCAAGAATATATTCGTGCTTTGCAATATAGGATGAAATATTCTCGCGAAAGAGCTATAGAGCATATGAATAAAAGTAAAGAAACTTCTAAAAGGTATTATGATTCCTCTTCTCGCGAAAAAACTTATAAAACCGGTGACATAGTCTATTTAAAATGTCATCATAGATTACGTAAATCATTATCTCCGGTCTGGAAGGGACCGTTTAAAATTATGAAAGTACATGGTAAAAATAACGTAACCCTCTGTATTAATCGAAAACACGTTAAACACCATATTAACGAAATTAAACCAGCGTGAAATTATGTTTATCAATTCGTTGTTTCAGATTTCTGCTCAGTCCGAGTCAGACTTTATCAAAACCGATTGAGTCAATTATACACAGTCCGGGAGTATATTTCGACCCGACAGCTGTTGTTTATTTTTATAACGACTATTGGAATGTTGTTACTTATGTAGAGTTTATACCTATCAAACCTTATTTAGAGAAAATCCAAAAAGCTATTGCAAGTATTTCTTTATTTTGCGATAAAGCTAGAAATTTAGCAGATATTACTATTGAATGTAAGGACACTATTAATCCTTTACAAATTTTAATTGAAACTAATAATTTGAAATTAAACTCACTTTCGCATCTTATTGCGGAAAATTCGTCAAACCGATCTAAACGAGCAATCGAGTTTGGTGGTGAGATACTTAAATTCTTTTTTGGAACTTTGGACGCTGAAGACGCCAGAAAGTATGATGAAGCTATCTCAACAAGTCAGCATAATGAACATGAGATATTTTCGATGATGAAAGATAATATTCATATAGTTCAATCAACTATTAATAATTTTAATGTTTCTATTCAGAACTTAAATAATAACGAAATTCGAATTAATAAACAAATAGAAAAACTTGATTATATATTTTCAGAAAATCTTAAGACACATACAAAATTAATTAATACCGAAAGAATTAATTCTATTCTTAATGTTATAGAAGGACAATTAATGTCAATTTCTAATATTTTAGATACTATTTTAAATTCTATTTTATTTGCGAAAGCTAATATTTTACACCCTTATGTTATTACTCCAACTAAATTGTATGAAGAACTCTCTAATAGTATTTTAACTAAGAGAAACTCTGAATTTCCAGTTACTCTGTCATTACAGAATATTCATACTATTATTGATTTGTCCCAATTGACTTCATATTTTTATAATAATAAGTTAGTATTCGTAATTAAAATTCCCTTAATTAATCCTATTAAGTTTAGCGTTTATAAGAGTTTACCGTTACCAACACCACGCGAAGAAAATAATTATAAAACATATATTTTAATACATCCTTCCAAATTGTACGTGGCTGTAACGGATGATAGGCTAAGTTATGCGTTATTAGATAGTATGTTAGATTGTAAACATGTAAACAATGAATATATGATATGTCCTTTAGTTTCGACCTTGTCGACAATTAATAATCCGTCCTGTGAGACAAAACTTTTAACGGAAGTAACTTTGTCACTTCCTGAAATTTGTGATTATAAGCAATTGTATGGAAATATTAACGTATGGCAAAAACTTAATGATGGTAGATATATTTATGTACAATCTAAATCAAATAAATTAACAATGAAATGTAACAATGTAATTACTGATTATACATTACAAGGTACAGGAATTTTATCTGTAGAAAATGATTGTATTGCATATTTCCAAACTTTACAATTTCGTTCATCTCGTAATTATAAAACTGTATTGCCAAGTCAATTATCTATTAGTTATGATATAACAGATGATGATTGTTGCAAATACAATATTGTAAATGGTAGTTTTCATAAATTTGTCCCAATTACCTTAGCAAATGTGGATTTAGAATCTTTAAAAGTAGCCTCTCATAAATTAGATTATTTAGAAAATCAAATAAAACAAACGGAAAATCAATCACACATTGTTAAATATGGTAATTATTATTCTGCATTGACATACATTATAATTTCGTTAATTTTCATCTTTATAATATGTAAAATTTATAAGAACTGTTTTTCACGAACATCTTGTTGCATTCAAATATTTAATCAATGTTATAATAAAAAAAGAAACAAAATAAATACTAGAGTTAATACGTCTTTTGAATTATCCGAATCTTCAGGTGAAATAGAATGCGACAGGAAGTCAGTAAAAAGTCTTCCAGAGATAGACATTAATAAAAGTCAAAATAGAGTATTGTTTAGACAGCCCGATGGGTCTAATAGAAACTTAAGTAATTTTTAAAATCAATTATTTTTGATACTTATAAATGTTATAATTTTATTAATTTCTATTATGGAATTTAAATTTAATTTATCTCATTACTATATTTTAATTATATTACAGATCTGTTGATCTAGCTTATACAAGTATTTCAATTTAAATATTTTTTTATGAATTCAATTTTTATTACTTCGTTAAATCTTTAAAAGATGTAACTTCGTCTAAAAGGGGGAGATGTTATAATCAGAATTACCATACACAGAATGCTGTTATAGCATAAAACCCCACATAGACAGTTTGTAAACCAAAGGTTATAAATAGGGGAAACGCCGTATTTTGCGGGGCAGTCCATATTAAAATTCATTGAGCACACCGACTCTTTGTCCGCGTATCATAGCAGTACATTAAGATTGTTAGACAGTTTTAAGAGTAATGTTTTATTAAGTGTATTTTAATTAATATAATTTTCAGCTAGAATAAAAGTGTTTTTTTAAAAAGAACCCACGGAGCGCCGTCCTTACAGTTCGTTTACTTCGTCTAACTCATCGATTTAATAAGTAAATATTATATCGATGGTCTATGTAACTATGCAGGAGTTTAATGCGATTTTGTCTATCGTTTACAGTTTTTTTTTCTGAAAGATGAGGGAAACCTGGAGAAGCTGCAGTGGTTTGCTGGCAGTTAAAGAGCATCTTTAGATTCTTTAGATCGCGCACAATGTCGTCAGTCTATCTAGTGTCCGTGTGAATTGACGATGATGTTATAGTTAAGGTGTCATTTATTTAGCATCTGCATGCATTAGCATCCTAAAACTCTGTGGCACCGGTGGCGTATAATATTAAGAATATCCTGTGAGCAGTCACTATCCTAAACACTGATCAAAATTGGTAAAAGATTTTCAGTGCTGTTAGTTGAAGATCCTGACAGTACACCGTGTTATTTTAGCAATCGTTATCTGCGGTTTAGAGGCGTCCCGCTCACCCTCTCTGAAACAGGTCGACATTGTAGAACTTGTACAGTTCCACGGAGAACTCGAAGGTGGCCTGCAGGTCGGTCATGGTGCGAGGGGCAGGGCGCGGACGCGGGCGGCGCGGCGCGCCATGCCGCGGCCGTTACGAGCCCGCCGGCCGCATGCCGGCTCACCGCTGCCGTTGCCGCATGGGTGACGCTCCGCACTGCACCGACACTTCACTGGCAAGGCCACACCCCGCGGGCGCACTCGCGGTCTCGCGGGCTCGGGCGCGGTCCCGTCTGCCGCAGCCACCGACCGACGCAGCCGCCGTGTTCGACGCACGGCTCGCAGTGAGAACCAGGAATTCATTTTTTAATAGCGGCCGCCGCGCATGCGCCGTCGCCGCCGGCTCGGATAGAGATGCGACACGCCGCGTGTGTTCGATTGCAGCCGGGCACACGGGGCTCTGCTGAAAAGCCAAATGAAAGTCATTGGTGATTCGTTGAAGCGTTGTTGTATTTATCTGCAGGTGTTCAGCGCACAGTGATGAAGTTGACGTGGGTTCGGGACAGGATATCGACAAAACTGTGCGCTTCGTCCCATCTTTGCTTGAGGCCGCGCCGCCGCGGCGGACGTCTGCAGCATTTGGCTGTGTGCGGTTGTACCGTGGGTTGTACAGCCCGGCGCTGTCGAGCCGGCAGGTGTGCGCAGTGCTGCCCCGTACTTGGACGGTGGTATCACGAGGCGTGGGATATATCGCCGCGTGGTAATGCGGTGCGATTATAATGTCCCGCGGGACGGTAAAGGTCAGGGGGAGACCGCCCCGCATCGTAGCCTGTCTAACCTTTCGTACCTGCCGATCGCAACTCTATATTTCTATACGGGTGACGCCATTTTATAATACCTTTAGTACGATGCGACCTTTAAGTGAATGGGATTTGATATTTCAGACTAATCTACACTGTTAGCTCTGCGTGTGACATTTTTATTTTCAGTTTACCTTAGTTTGTTGATTATATTTAGGTATTTGTTGAATACTTTGAATACCTATATAATTTATTAATACACATCACACGAATTTAGATTTCTTCTGAAGAAATATACTGTTTTAATGTATTTAAGTAAGTATATTATTATTTTAATTTTGAATAATATGTTTGAGACATAAATTTGCGTATTTTCGCTATTTGCTCAACTGTGCACTGTAATGTGGTACCTACACAATGTATACATAACATATATTTTTTGTTAATAATAGGTTTGCGCTTGACCACAATCTCACATGATGGTAAGTGAAGATGTGATCTAGGATGCTGCTGAACATAGGCCTTTCCCTTCGCACGCCACAATGAACGACAATTGGCTATTTGCATCCACCGGTTACCTGCGACGCGCACAATGTCGTCTGTCTACCTAGAGGGAGGCCTGCCTACGCTGCGTCTTCCGGTTCGTGGTCGCCACTCGAGAACCTTTCTTCCCCAACGGTTATCGGTTCTTTGAGCGTAGAGCTTACCTCATGAATAGGTGTATTCTAATTAGAGAATAGGTACAATCCCGAGCATCTTTTTCAATTGGGATTTTTGATTCGTAATCCCGGGATCCCGGGACTATCCCGGGATTAGACTATTTTATTATGTATACATTTTTGATATGGCTTTTTTGGCTGCAATAAAGAATATTATTATTATTATTATTATGCAGGTATTATAAAATTAATTTATTTTTCATAATATTTTTTTCCCTCTTATTTACCGGCTATTTTCAAAAAATGTATGTAATAACTTTATACTACCTAATACCTATTACATACTTATCTGTAGGGAATTTTATGAAGAATTCAAATAAATATTGAGTACATATATTTGTAGAGGTTAGAAAATTTGGAGAAATTATCGAAATAATGCATCTGTTCCTTCCCCGCGGGGTGTCCGGTGTGGCGGGCCTGCTGACGCGGGGTCGCGGAGGGGTATTGCGAGTGGGAAAGTCCCTTTTATGTTCTACGACAAACTAGAGAATTCTCTTAGACGACAAACACACTATTAGGGCTGTACATGTATAATACGTATCGTACGGCGTATCTATAAGCGTTGTTTTTGTCGTTATGAAATAAATTATAATAATATAATCTAGGCAAGGTTATTGTCAAGGCGAAAGGGACTACGGAATGCAAACTAAACCTGTATTTGGCAATCCCGAAAATCCCGAGATTAGCCAAATGCAGTCCCGGGATTTTCGGGGCCAGAAAACGGCCGGGATCCCGGGATTGTATTCTCTAATTCTAATACGCTTTCAGATTGAACATTTTTTTTAAAACAACCTGTCTAGACTAGTTGCATTATGCAAAATGATTGTCATAGTTCCATCTGACATTTATTATCTGCCAATCATTGTTTTAAACTTGATATGTTAGCTGACAGGGCTACGCGGCCTGAGTACTGAATGTCGGGCGGGATGCCGACACGGCACTATTTGTATCCACTGGCTCCCCTAAACCTCTGTTATCGACCACCCCCACTTGAACTGTGACCTTTACAGCTCCAAGCTCGACCTTTACAACTCTTAAATTTCCATTCGGTCGGCAAATCCAATTCGTTACTATTACATTTCCCGAGACAGGTAGGTAGGCGTCATCCATTAATCACGTGATGTTTTTTAGCAACTTTTTAACCCCTCCCCCCCTTGTGGTGATATGTGGTGAGGTTTTAAACTAACCCCCCCCCCCCTAACCAAAATCACGTGTATTTTTTTTGTAAAAACTATATTGAAATTTTCGGAATATTATCTTTAAATACAGGTAACTGATTAAATGTTAAAGGGGAAGTCAAGGCCACTTGCCGCTGTTTGGTTTAGAAATCGTGCATTCAACGAAAAATAAATACACGTGATGTCTCATTATCCCCTCCTGGTGATATTTCGTGATTTGTTAGGAACCCCTCCCCCCCTTTCGAGCCTCACGTGATTAATGGACGCCCCCTAGTTAGGTAGGTACATTTAGCTTTAGCACGCAATTTTTCATACAAAAACTATCATCACTTTTTGTATATGATTCTTCAATAAGTATACAAAATATAGATCTACTATTATCTACTAAGTATATATCATCATCATCACCAGCCGGAAGACGTCTACTGCTGAACAAAGGCCTCCCCCTTAGACCACCACAATGAACGACAATTTGCTATTTGCATCCACCGGTTGCCTGCGACGCGAACAATGTCGTCGTTCCACCTAGTGGGAGGCCTGCCTACACTGCGTCTTCCGGTTCGTGGTCGCCACTCGAGAACCTTTCTTCCCCAACGGTTATCGGTTCTTCGAGCGATGTGGCCTGCCCACTGCCACTTCAACTTGCATATTCTACGAGCTATGTCGGTGACCTTGGTTCTTTGGTGAATCTCCTCATTCCGGATTCTGTCGCGCAAAGAAACTCCGAGCATAGCTCTCTCCATAGCTCGTTGTGTGACTCTGAGCTTCTCCAAAAGGTCAGCTGTTAAAGACCACGTCTCAGTACCATATGTCATCACTGGCAACACACACTGGTTAAAAACCTTTGTCTTCAAGTAGATACATATATACACAATGAATTCAGTTGGGCCGAAGTGCGTTCCGGTGGTTACCGGGCCCAACTTATAGCCACCATGAATCTATTAGAATATCACTAGGTACATAGTATAAAACAAAGTCGCTTCCCGCTGTCTGTCTGTCCCTATGCTTAGATCTTTAAAACTGCGCAACGGACTTTGATGCGGTTTTTAATTAACCGGCTTCAAAAAAAAGGTTCTCTATTCGACGCGTATGTATGTAATATTAATAAAAATGCGTAATATTAATATATGTTAGTCTATGTGGGCTTCTAAACAAATTTACAAAATTTTATGAGTGTATGTATGTATGTATGTATGTAGGTCCGCGGATTTCTCAGAAACTACAAGTCCGATTTGAAAAATTCTTTTTGAAATAGTTAGAGTATTTTTCAACTTAGGTCTACCCTAAAGTTTCGTACAAGTTTCATCAAAATCGGTCCAGTAGTTTAAGAGATATAAACTTTTTATGTTTTCGGTATGTTACTGTAACTAAGTAGACGTTCGAGTTGCGTACTGATACCTATTTTGCTAAAATAAAAGTCACTAAAAAGTGTTAAATAAACTATTTTTTCAAAAATAAAAACCGACTTCAAAGTAAATTATCTAAAAAGTATAAAATAACGAAAATATATTGAAGTCGGTGTCAGCTCGCGCTAGTCTTAGTTAACATGATGTGCTAGCACCGACTAGCACATCATGTTAACTAAGACTTAACAATAATAATAATAATAGATAGAGTGATTCAAGAGGAAGGTTTATACCTATGTATAATACATGTATAACATAATAAAGAAACACAGATAATTTTAGAGGTTTCTAATGTGATGTCGTAAATAAACACATTTTTTTGCGCTTACATTGCAAACGCTGGCTGAACGCTGAACCCTACGAGATAGAGCAAAATAATGTACCACAGACTACAGTATTGTACACCTTAACAAGGTCTACAAAAAATCTGCGTAACCCACAATCATTTTGTATCCTTTACTTTTTATGAGAAATAATGGCTTATTTACGAAGCTATTTTAAGCAATACAGCATTAATACATTTTTACCACCCGTGCGAAGCCGGGGCGGGCCGCTAGTATAATATATATGCAAGTATGCATCCCTAGATTCCAGCTAATATTTATACCCCTTGTGGTGGAGACCATGGGGCCTCTTATTAATAGTACAAGAAAAATAATTATGTGTTAGACATCGATATATAATATATATATGGTGTTAGATTAGAGGTTCTTTGTGCTGGCAGCAACAGTGATGGACTATGGTCTCTGAACTGCCATTAAAGTACCACTTCCTGGAGGAAGCGACTCTTGGTACCACTCAAAGCTTCTTCTTTCACTCAGCAAGTTCTTCAAATCGACCTAAATTGTATTTTATTTGTTTTATCAGTTTATGTACCTACACACACACATATGGTAAGAGAAGCCTTAGAGATAGAAAGATAGTACAGTTACAAGGGCAGAGCTTATTTCTGTAGAAATCTCTTCCAGCATGCCCAGGAGAGAAACGGTGAAAGAATGAAATAGGGTGCAGTCTGTATAGATGAATATATATAAATATATGTAGTATATATATACATAAAATATACAGTACATATAGATTTAAATAAGAGTATTATACAATAATTGTATATAAATATTATACAGGCCGGTGAGAAACATAGGCAAAAATCCCGTAAAATAAAATTCCACAATCTTGTGGAAAACCAAAGGAAGAAGCGGGTAAAAATTAGTAAAGTAATAAATTTGATAAATACTGTAAAAAGAATTCCATGAAACTTATCAGGAGCGTAATCATTGGTGACAACAAAAGCATCAATGGGTAACGTGGCGAGAGACGGACGGGAGCTCACAATACCGCAAGTACACCACTCAGCTTATTGCGCGACGTTCGCAAAAGAACAAACATCAGTATTTTTATATACATACTTACTCTTTACGTATAGCGCACGTTAAAGTCTGAATACCTCAGGTTTTTTAGTAAAAGCTACCTAGTCTTGTTCGTCTTTTAAGTCCATATTCACAAATGTAGGTCTAACAAAAAAATATATGGCGCTAGGAAAATTCTCCTTTTTTATAGTCGATTTAAAATAGTACGCGTTTGCAACGGGGGCTTGATCGATCGATCGAATAAAAAGATAATCATCGAAATTGGTTCATATTTGTCAGAGTAATGTAATGGAGAACATCAGTTTTATAGTTTTTATCACATAAAATCTTACACATCGTTCGTGATGCACCAGGAATTTCTTATCCGGTTGTGATAAAATTCATACAGATTCATTACAGTGGTGCCTTCTTTCAAATAAAAAAAGAATCATTGACATTGGTAAATACTTTCCAGAGTTATGACCATTTTTGTCCTTAAAAAGCGACATAAAGTCATCTTATAGGCATTCCTGCAGGTTTCCTGCGCAGTCACCATTCTTGTTTTTTCAGGAACTACTTATTCGTAAGCAATATTTTTTTTATGGGACACAATCTACGGATTAAAGAATAGATAGAAGAAAGATTTTTTCAAATCAGTTCATAATTGCCAGAGTTATGCGTTATACATAGAAAAATATACAGACGAATTGAGAACCTTTTATGAAGTCTGTTAAAAATGTATCATAAATGTGTTCAAATTATTTTATGAATCATAGGAATTGGAAGATAGTGATGTTGGTAGATAACAATTATCTATGTTTATCTTATCACATAACGGATTTGGTTGTGGATAATTGGATATACTTACCTAATATTAAACAGTATTTTAATGTGCGACTTTTAAAACAGTCCTAAAGTAGTATTAGTAAAATTATTAATAATTAGATTTTTTCATCCGGTCAACACCTAGGTAAGAAGTTTTTTTAAATCATCAGCAGCCGTAAGACGTCTACTGCTAACAAAGACCTCCCCCTTAGAAGGGAGGGGTTGCCATAGTCCCCACGCTTGGCAGGCGGTTTGGGGATCGCAGTATATGTAGGTGGTAGGTAATCCAATAGAAAGACGCTGCTGCCAGTTTTCTTGTTTTCCCTTAGTCGCCTCTTACCGACACCCAACGGGTGGAGATGGGAGGGTGCTATTCTTACCGGGACACCCCACGGGTAGGTTTTTTATATGTACATATACATTTTCATATACTTACAATAATTTCGTAGTAGTTACATACTTATTATAAATAATGCATTGGTTTTGTTACTTGCTGGTAATTTAATATCTAAATAATTATTTACAGTGGTACCAAGTTTTTTATGAATTAAATGTGGCGCTACTCTCTATGCAAATACGTCAAACTGATAGTTATTTTCATTTTAATATTTTAGTTCCTATTTTTTCTACCACCTACGCGGATATGTTGGTTGAACTATACCTATCGTTTGTACCAAGTTTGTACCCAGATCAGACATCAAGATGGTATTCAGATGCTTACTTGTGAGAGATGAGATGTGGTTACAGCTCAGTGGGCGAGCACTTGCCTTGGAAACAAGGTGCGCAGGTTCGAACCCCGACTCGCAACTGATTTCTTTAATTAATCATGTGCGAATCGTCTTTGTGACATCGTGAGGAAACCTGCATGTCTGAGAAAGCCTAACTAGCTTTCGAATGACATGTGAAGTCCGCCCACCCGCACTTGGCCAGCATGGTGAACTATGGCCGCAGTCGAAATCAGAGTGCGGGCCCAGGTTCGAACCTGGGCACTTTGTTTCCAAAGCCCGCCCACTGAGTTGTTATTGCTGCGATATTCCCTAATAGAGCAATATTCATTATTATTTATGTTAAAATCTAGTTATTTAAATTAAAAAGGTACAAAACTATTTACATACTATCAAATCAATCATGACTCCGCGGAATGGTGGCAAAAACATTGGCTGCATTTCCTCGCTGAATTGCAATACTGATTCTTTGAGCGAAAAAAGAGCCAACTCTCTTGTCACCAGTGTAGGCGATCAGTCGTGGAGAAATCTGCTGAAAAAAGATCAAACGTTTCCACAGCAAACGGCACAACAGTATTTGATAGAGAGACGTACCTACTTGCGCCCTTTGCCAAGATCAACCTTCTCTGCCACAGCGCCCGCCTTGGACACCGCGCCCCTAAGGTGAGACCCCTCTCACCTTAGGGACGTGTGTCGATACACTAGCCCCCGCTAGTGTATCGACACACGTGGCATCCAAACAAGAGCCCATTCCCTCTCCCAGGGAATCAGCGTCATACCATCATGTCCACCAGGTCTCATGCCATCATCGCGATAAACTCCTAACGGCTCTAAGAGTTAAAGGAACGTTGCAAGAACCCTCTTGATGATATCGTTGAGAGAGCTGGGGCGAGAAAATCTCCCAGCACATTTCTGACAGGAAAGCCTATGGAGCCTGGACTAATCCACCTCCACTCAGCACGGACGGTTGTTTATTATTATGTGGGGTGTCTACCAAATTGAACCAATGAGAATAATTATACCCTGTTTTTAATTCACAAGAACAAAATCGTAGCAATAAATGTTAAGGTTTTGATCGTGTTAAGAAAAATCGAGTTTAGATAGAATAGTCTCGATTTTAACTAATTATGTTTTCAGGTCAAAGTATGGGTCTATGCTGTAGTTGTTGTGGAGACGATGGTGGCGGTGTGAATGTGGTGGAGCAGCCAGGAAATGACTCATGGAATCCCCCGCCCCAGGGCCCTGGCGGCATGGAGATGGGCCCCAGCCCCGGCAGCATGGCCAGATGACCCAACCTCGACTAGTTATAAAAACAATATTAATAATATAATTATTTAATTTATTACATTATTATTTTTATTAACTTGTAATTCTCTGACTTGTACCTAATATATATGTATGTATTAAAATAGGTAAGTATACAGATTGGAAACGTAAAGTATGGACAGATTATAATATTTTCGAATGTAATAGTGATGATGGTGAGTTTTTGTAATATCACTATAATTTACTAAAATATCAAATAATCCACTACGGATTGGTAGATCGGACACACAGACATAAACTTTTACCCGATTACGGAGAAGGAAGGGTAATGGGTTTAACAGTCTATGTATTAACGATTGACAAATGAGGTGTCGATTGATTCGTCTTTGCAGTAAAAAAATGTTAATATTTTTTTTTCTACTAATATATTAACAGGGTTGGCTAAACGTAAAATAGAGAACCCAAAGTTTTTGAATGTAAATTGACCCGATATTCTTATCCGACTTTGAAAAATGAGGTAATAATTAAAAATTTAATTAAAGCATTTGGAACTAGGAATACTAAAGATAAAAGATATAATTACAAAAAATACGGAACAGGGTGTGTTCTGACGATAAACTTAACTAACCTTTATAAGAAGACGGTTAAAGAAAATACAAGATGTGTAGATTTATCTACCCGTGCCAATTAGAATAGTATCCTCTTAAGATGAGAAAGCTATGTATGTTTAGATCCAGAAAGTCTGCGGTGCGCGCGAGCCTTAACTGTTTATAGTGAATGAATATTTATGCATGCCGCCAAAATCTAGTCCGGGACGCTCGTGACCTTATTTGAGGTTGCGTCTTTATTTCGACCGGGTTGCCATAAAAATAGCTTAGTTACTATTATTATATGCCTCGAATTATCGACTCGATTTTAGAAAACTGATATTTTGAACTACTGTTTCTGTCAATAATTTGTACACTCATATAGAGCCCTCATATCAACAGAATATGAATAGACGGAGTAGATAAAGCTACGTTTAATAATAATAATATCCTGGGACAATTCCACACAAGGTCATCTGATCTCAAACTATCTATACTATCAGCGTACTATAGTTAGCTCGTATTCAATAATAAAAATAAAATATGAGGGTCTGAGTCGAAATAAATAGATTTAAAAAAATGACCTAATTAGAATTAAAGTTAATTGGCATTTGTGAATGCGGCTGTAAGTCTCAATCAATCAATCAATCAATTTATTTGCTAAAATGTGGGTACAATAAGATGTCACAGTATTTAATAAGAGCGCAGCACATTTACCATATAAATGGCATGCAAATTTAACAAAATTTAAAATTAATTACTTGAATTAAATAATGAATTAGAATACAATGCAACAAATTAGATAGATTCATAATCATAATCAGTAAGACATTTCTAGAATAAGAGTACATAGAAAATTAAGTTCTTAAGAATAAGTTAAGAATGTCACATCACCAGTTGTCAAATAAATCATATTATTATAAGTACATTCAGAATACTCTTGAGCTCTGTAATTTCACCAGCTATCATACAGGTACACAGCAATATATTTTTTATACTAACAAGGTAAGCATGCGGCTCGCCTGATTGTAATCAGTCACCGCAGCCTATAGACGCTAGCAACACCAGAAGAATCAGTAGCGTGATTGCTGACCCTTAAGACATTATAAATTAAGTCTTTTGTGTCCGGTAATTTCACCAGCTACAGTGCCCTTCACACCGGAACACAACAATGTTTACACACTGATGCTTGGTGGCATAATGTCTGCCAATGCGGTGGTACCTACCAGGTCGGTTCCTTGCATAAGGAACATACCCCCTAGTGAAATTGGGTTTTGGGTCCAGAATATCTGACACAGCGGGTTCTAGGTAGATCCTTGCACTAAGGTACCTGGTAAACTACTGTAACTTATTAACCACAATTTACGATAAGTTGTCATGTAGATTGTGTGTTAAGTTGTTATATAAACTGGGCAAAAAAATGGGAATAATACGCACCGCACGAAGGTTTTTGCCGCGGTCTGAAACGGCCTGGTCTGCCCTCATTATTTATACATCCTAACAACTTAACCCTTAGCCTCGCCTTCGAGGGCGTGTTTATGAAGTTTAGAAAGGTTTTCTTGTCTGTGGTTGATAGGTTGTAAAAATTGGCGCATTTGCTCGAGAGGAGCAAGCAATTTAAAAATAAAATGATTATTTATAATATTTACGTTCTTTGTCTTAAATTTAAAATTGTAGTTACTGACTGAACTGGACTGAAGTGAATGATGTAAATGTCACCGGATAATTGTAAGAATCGGTAGTTATTAATCTAGTGGGATTATAAACAGTCGATAGATTGTGAATGGACCGTTATCGGATGGGTTAAGTTCCTGGGCACTAGGCGTAACCTCAGAGTAATTAGAATGGAGCTAGTATCGCGTCGATTCCCCGAACAAATTTTTCGTGGCACTTTTGCGGGGTGCGGGAGGCGAAGTAAACACACACAGATACAATTTTACGCATACCCACACTATAATAAACTCGCAACACATTCAAAAAGTTACGCACACAAATAAAGAATGACCTGACCATATGACCAAAATTTGGCAGAGGGGTTAGCACATCATGATCTCTCCAGTGGTATCTCCTCTAAGGGCGTAACAGAAGTTCTCGTAATCAGAATCAGTCTATAATCTCACTAGATTAATTATTATTTCGGCTCGTACAATTATTCGGTGATATATTTAGTAATTCTTATTACGGAATTATATTCTGGTAGTTTCCGAAATAGAATGACTCCACATAGACTTAGATTTAGGTAAGTATGTGGTTAAGCAAGTAGATACTATACACCCCCAACCGTATAAGCATTGCAGAAAGAAATAAAAATGATAAAAAAGAAGCCAATGTCGCACTACCTAAAACAAGGGTTGTAAAAATGCAACAATATATCACGCAGAGAGCGTAAGATATTCCAGACCCTAACAGAGAGAACTCTTAAATATTTGAGGGCCTCTCGTGCCTGGAAGAAACATTTTGTCTGGCTTCCGTGGGTCCAATAGTGAGCACTTCAGAGACCTCATGCGTTGTTCCATGATACTTACGATGCAATAAATCTAATGTTTTGTAAAGAGAAAAGGAGCTACATTTTTGTTCTATGGATATTGTTACGAGAAGTCTACTTTTTTTTCGGTACGGATCGACAGTAGACTAGACTAACAATGCGTTTTGAGATCATTGCAATTAAGTAATAATTAACGGAGTAATTAACACTTTATCTCCAGGTGGTAACAATATGAAAGCTTATTTTTGTCAGACCCGTTAGTGTTGGTTCAATTATTACAGTTGCTTTGCTTGAGTCTGGACGTTATTTAACTACTAAATATCCATTTAAAAAAAGTATATGTAAGTACATACATAATATATAGGTATTTGTATCTGCTGTCTTACCACAGATATAGATTAACATAGATAACGCAAATGCATCTACTTCGCATGTTCAAATCCCGACGAAACGTCGGGGTTGGTCACCGCTAATTTACAGTCCGCACGCGTCTCGGTCGGCCGCAAAAACTAAAGAAAATCGACAGGGCATCGACGGCATCGGTGTCTTTGAATCGGTTTGGACTTCCCGTCATTAAATTCGGCCGTGACGTCACAGAAGGTGTTGAAAACTTGTTCAAAAGTCGCCACGCTTGATTTCAATACAAATTGTGATACTTGCGTTATCTAATGGCTGCCTAGTTTAGATTCAGATAATCGAGTATGAATTGTCCCAGGATATTATTATATTAATTTACAAAGTTTGTTTATTAATCATCATCATCAGCTGCCAAAAGACTACCACTGCTGAACAAAGGCCTCCCCCTTATAAGGGAGGGGTTGCCATAATCCCCACGATTGGCAGGAGTTTTGGGTATCGCAGTATAGGTGGTATGTAGGATGTAGGTAATCCAATAGAAAGACGCTGCTGTTCGTCTTCTTGTTTTCCCTTACGGACACCCAACGGGAGGAGATGCGAGGATGCTATTCTCACCCGGACTTCCCACGGGTTTGTGTCATCATCATCATCATCATCAGCCGGAAGACGTCCAATGCTGAACATAGGCCTCCCCCTTAGAACGCCACAATGAACGACAATTAGCTATTTGCATCCACCGGTTACCTGCGACGCGCACAATGTCGTCTGTCCACCTAGTGGGAGGCCTGCCTACTCTGCGTCTTCCGGTTCGTGGTCGCTACTCGAGAACCTTTCTTCCCGGGTTTGTGTAATAAAGTGTATTAACTTGCAGTAAAATACCTCAGAATTAGGTAGTAAACAGTGCCTTTTAATGTTTTAAAATTGTTTTAATAGATAAATGTAATATCTCTATGTTAAATTCATGCCTGCCTTTCATAAAGGCACTAGAAAAGTTCTAGATGTCTTCATTTCTAGGCGAATATTAGTAATGTAACGAGCCATCGAAGTGCAGGGCCGGCTGCATCGCTTGCCTGGAGAGGCAGAAAGGCTACGAGAGGCAAATGTAGCACGCTACGAACAAATGAATCAGAATCACGAGGATCCTTATTCTGTAAAATTGCATACATTACTATCTAGAACGATTTAACCACATCGTTCTAGATTACACACATCATATTTTTTGCAAACGCAGGAGAAAATATTGGTAAGTAATGGTATTTCCCTAAGTTGCTATAAACTCCGCTTCAAATTAATTTGTAAAGAAATACAAATTGGTTTGCGGTTCAATAACTACATAACGCCTACATTGTTGACTTCGCGTGGCCGCAAATACAACTTTGTATTACCAAGCCTTTTTTGCTGCCGCGTCGCATTGTCAAGTATACGGCGCGCGTGTTTTACGACCGACATGACAAAGCTGTAAACGTTTTCAGTTTTATTTTTGTTATAGATTTTCTGTGGCACTTATATACCTAAAGCTAACGTTAGTTAATTCGAGAATATTCGAGATCTAAATGTGTTCTCGTGATAATGATTACTTAATACAACATTTTTAGGAATTATAATTTTCTGTTGCAAACTTTTTTTCTATTGTCAAATGAATGTAGGTACTTACTACATATAATAACTTGGGTAATATACAATCAAATTCCTACTAGTACCTACAATCTACGCAAAAAGAGCTAAAAAATACAGTAAAAAAGAAATACAGTGTAAAACGCTGTAACAGCATTTATAAAAGTATTAAGTCTATTTAGTTTGTCCAGAATACGGACACATGTACAGCCTTCCATTTACACTGCGATCGACACCACTTCCTTTATAGTCCCTGCTCGCCTTTACTGCTAACATTGTGTAATATTATTTCTAGTTTCAAACCTTATTTTACTTTTATCAAATCCTATAAGTTCACAGAACAATATTACCTTCTCCTAAGGGAGCCATATTCAGGGCTTGTATCGTTGTTTGACATTATTTATATATGGAAAATTACAAATTCAGTTGGTCCTATGAAATTTATTACTCTTAGAGAGATACGAGTATGAAAGGAGGAAGCCCATGGGACAAAGGATGGCTACAAAAAGTATAACTTAGAAAAAAACAGAGCGACTTATCTTCAATACAAAGCTCAACTGAAGAATTCTTGGCTTGCTGACAATCTTTTTAAAAGTTATTTTCATTGTCTCGAGCGGCGCGGTTGACTGGATTTTTGGGGTTTCCCTGAAGTCACATAACGGCATTTATCTGAGCGGTCAAGTTTCAAGCTGGCTTTGGTTTAATTTCCAGGGCCGCCCATCGCCCTCGGCAATGTTTTTGAAGTGACGAGTATTTTTTTATGAGAATATTTACCACTCTTTGAAGGGGAAATCGGTCCCTGTTATTGCGGAGTTGGGTTGACGATTATACGTAGGTAGGAATGTATTTACGGGTTCGTAGGTAAAGAATCTTTCGGGATTTTGGTGCAATGATGTTCCAATTTTTTTTAATGTCGTATGTACTTTAAGAGTTCTCTCTCTTTATGTTTTGTCTCGCAAATAATAATAGTTTTAATAATAATAATTGTAACAGCCAAGAATGTTTTCACAAATGACAAAGTACTACCAAACTGTACAAAAGATACCGAAATAAAGATTAAGACAGACGCTGTAAAAGTAAGCAATATTACCCGTTCTATTCTAGTAAAATGTGAATATTTGCGAATTGTCAGCACTGACGGCAAAGTCCCGTGGCCCCAGTTAAAATGAATGGAAAACTAAAGAGACGTCTTAACGCCAGCGCCCCTAATTATTCTCTTTCGGGAAGCTGAGCATTACATTCGTTAGAGGCTTTTGTGCTTGACAGCTGAGCAGCTTCATAAAAGAGCATAATTTTGTATGGTACTAAACTCTTCGTTACTTCGTTCACAATTTAAGGGTCGTATTACAGAACCATACTCAAGACTCGAGTACTACTTAAATCTAGTTTGAGTTGAAGTTTTAATTTTAGAACCTTACTTGAGCACTGAACTGTCAAACTAGAATCACCTGAGTATTGTCAGTTCGTGATAACGTTTATGATTTTATTTTTAGTTGTTTTGCGTAAAACTATATTATCAGAAATTATTTGTAAATATAAAACAGACTGATTGCAGTGTTGCCTTATACATATATTCAGAACTCAAGAAAGCAGAGATCAAAATCTCTACTCAAGACTATAGACTCAGTTGATTTGAGTTTGAGAATTGTTTTGTAATACGTTGGGTGCTCAAGTCTTGATTCTTTGCTCAAGCAGTGATCAGTTGAATGCAGTTTAAGAGCTACTTGAGTCAAGTTCTGTAATACGACCCTTAGAAAGAACAGTGCGGTGAAAAGTCTCTAAGACTGGCGTTATGATAAATATTGTTTGATACATCCTGAGCCCTTGTAGATCTTGCTGATTGATCAATGCACAATGTATGAAGTACTATGTTCTAGAGAAGACATGTAACTAGGTTATTTTAAACCTAGAAATTCCAGCGCACAAATTCAGTCAGTGGTAGGCGCCGGAGCTCTAGCAGATACATATAGTATTTAGTACCTCAGCGACTACGCGATCACTATAATGTGTTGATATTGACAGAAAACGAACAACAAGCTGAATAAAGTACAGTATAACTGCCGCACTTACTAACGCCAAATCCAGTTTATACATCGATAATAGTATATCGATGAGTTTATAATTCGGATTATTTTGACACTTGTTACCTATTAATACGTTGTACTCTGATAGTGAGTAGAGAAAGAGATTATTTCGTACTCAAGAAAGGAGAAGAAGCATAAACGGCTCCGAAAGCCATAATAATTAGATTTAAAAAAAAATGCTTAATTAGAACTAACGATAATTACGTTTGTGGGTGCGGCCGTTACACCAGTAAGATTATTATGATTTATGGCGTATGCACTTTCTAGCCGGTATTTTCCTTCTATAGAGCTAATTTACATGCGTCTGCTATAGATTTCGTATATAATAAAGGTTCAGATGACGTTCACGTAATAGGCACAAGAGCGGAATGAGTCGTTTTCCTTTCTGATGAGATTCCTAACGAAGAAATTACCACCGCGGGCAACGGATTATTAAATGTTTATTTGTTTTGACGCTTTCATTTGCTGTTTCCTATTTATTGAAATATTTTGATCGTGATAATGTAAGCATTGGCAATTATTATTAATTGGCAATAATGTCAATCAATAGATTGGCATCTTCTCGAACGCCATTCAAGTTGTGGCTATGGCGATGTCCTAATAGAAAGGACGTCGAACGAGTTAGAACACTTGTTCGACGTCCATATGTTTGAGATATCATCGCGCGATGGTCGCGGCGCGTCGTTCGGTAGCGCGATGATCTCGTGATCGCGTTCTATTAGGACATCGCCTATGGCGCTTTCGACAGCCAATCAACTTGTCTACTTCAATTTAAATTGCACATTTTCTCCTTCATCAAAAGTAAAGTAGTGATTTCAAAATTATAATGTACGCTTTTCTCATCAACGCAACCAGTTTTTTCTCGCGAGGATGCCTTGAAAAGGTCCCCGGGACCTTTGGGGGTAAACTGGAGTATGTGGAATTCTCACCCACTAAAACCCCCGTGGCTGCCGCATCGGTACATGAACCTGGACCCTCAGGTGGGAACCAGGAGCCCCTCAGTGCCTTGCGTTTCAGCCAGCCGTAGGGGGGCGCATTGTACCCCTGTGAACCTGACAAGGCGATCGATCGATCGAGAGACCGCAATCCTGCCGCCGTCTGCAGCCGTCCTCCTTGGAGTCGCCGCCGTACTCAATGGATAATGGATGTCTGGTCTGGGGCGTACACTCCAAACGTCCAGCAACTCCAAGTCCCCGACCTTACTTACTTCTTTTTTGGTTTTCGACCCCCCCCCCCCCTTCAAAACGTCGGGGATCGCAACCCCGCTGCCCGCGACCCTCCTTAACTTATCTTACCTCTACCTACATCGTATACCTACATATATCTGATGAGACACACTATATTTATTTGTGTAATTAAATTAATGTATATATCGCGTGCTACAACTTTGAAAGTAAATACATTAAGATTATTACTTATTTGTTATCATTACGTGATGCAGGTTAGTCGGTCAGTGAAACGCTAACCCAAAATTGGCTTTTATCGGGTGTAAGCACGTCGCTCGTGCCGCGGTATTCCTGATTTCCCATGGGAACTTTAAAGTTTTTACTGTATCTAGGTGTATAAAATTTGTTTAACTGCTTTTCAGGATAATAAATGTTTATGTTCGGCTATTATTTCACGGTTTGGTTTTGAACTGACATGATCGGTGTGTGGACTCTGAATTAGTTGTGTATTTAGCCCTATTTGTAAGTAGTTTTACTGGATATTTTTATTAAGTCCTTATTATATAAAAAGGCGCGTCCTTTAAACTAGACTAAGAGAGACCTGCCTAGCGGTGGGACCAATGTGGGTGTTGTTGTAACTAATACGGATTTCTCGTAAAAAAATGAAAATGTTGCGGAAGAAAATGTACCAAAAATCATTGAAGTTTTCATATTATTTATATCTTAGCAAATATCTTGCATCTACCCTCAGGCTACAATTGGGATAGCCGCGCAACCCTGCAATAAATTTCCTTTAACATAACGTTACAATGTAAGCTTTGTTCTTAGAGGCATAAGGTTGAAATTGATGTTGTCCCGAAAGGTTTTGGTGAACAGGGTCGGCGCTAAGGCTTAGGGCAGATTGCCGTCGGCAGGAAATGAGCAGGCGACTCGATCTGCTATGTAGATAGCTGGAACCATAGAGCTACGGCTCTATTTATGTCGACTTTACTGCATCTAAGCAAGCTAGTAAGCTTGTAAGCTGTAACAGCTCAGTGGGCGAGCGCTTGCCTTGGAAACAAGGTGCGCAGGTTCGAACCCCGGCTCGCACCTCGATTTCTTTAATTAATTATGTGCGAATCGTCTTTGTGCGATTGTTACTAGCTTTCGGTGAAGGAAAACATCGCGAGGAAACCTGCATGTCTGAGAAAGCCTAACTAGCTTTCGAATAACGTGTGAAGTCCGCCAACCCGCACTTGGCCAGCGTGGTGGCCTAAGCCCCTTCATCTTGAAGGGAGGCCCGTGCCCAGCAACATAAACAAGGAAGGGCTGGTATTATTATTATTATTTCATTATGAATAATTGACATAAGAGTATTTACGATTGTTTTGATGTGAATCTAACGACGCCAAACTCGATATGTTTACTGCATCTCGCGATTGTTATTCTTGAATGTATGAGAGAGGTGTATAGTAGGAAGCTTTCTAAGTGGTAGTTCCCGTGCAATGGTTGTCCTGGTATGTAGTAATTCAGTGTCTGATATTCTGCCGCCAAGTACCAATATTGAAGCACTTCCTTCTGTGTTCCGGTGTGAAGGTTAGCTTGTGAAATAATTAAGCTCAAAAGTTGTTAAATGTCTCGGGTAACGAGTGGCGGTGCATCGCAGTTGTCTGTAGGCAGATGTGTCGCTTACTATCCAGTGAAAGTCTGGCTTCGTCTCGTCACAAAGACGAATGAAAAAGAACTAGAATTTATACGTTTAAAACGATTAGGCGGATAATGACAAACACTCAAAATGCTAGATTTGTGCAACGTGGAATGCAAGATGCTAGGTGGGCCCTGCAGTGTGGTGAGAAGAGTTGTGGAATGAGTTCAAAAAAAATCTCGCGGAACGTGGTTGTAATAACTTCAGCCAATCTGATGCCATGATCAAATGCCGTGGTAAATAATATTCTAACTTCTGTACTCTTTTATTCTCGTTATGTCTGCTGCTCTATATGTTTATATCTCTATGGGTTGGCTGTTGTGTCGCAGACACGGGTTTGGGCTTGATTTCGTGGGATTAAATGGTCCCTATGTAGTTTGACGCACGTATAACTGTAAGTAGGTAACTATAATTATATATGATCTAGTTACTTTTATTAAATGCTCCACACGTTACGTTCATTTTAATATAATATTTCAGTAGTTTAACTAGAGCAAAAAAAAAAAAGAATTGTTTTCTTATTTGCAGGCAGCTCCGGGTGGTGTTTTTCAGTGTTAAAACGAAAGTGAGGGAGTTTTGTCAGTCCCCTTCCTTTTTCCAAACACTAGTAACGCTCATTTTTCGGTTATTTTCAAAGTCAAAAATATTTATTTTAAATACGCATAACTTTTTAAAAAGTTACTCGCTTAAATATCAGATCCATATTCGATATACTTTGCTCTACCAGTTATATCTACGAGAAAGGTTTCAATTAACAAAAGCAAAGAGTCATTATTGTAGTTGTTGGCAGAACCTGAAATCGAGTGATAAAAACTTCGCGGATTACAAGACACTTTTGACATCTATGGAAGAGGACCGAAGACTTTTATGTGGATCATGCAACTATCGTTCGTCGTCATCCTTCTTCACCTATGAGTCATATATGAGCAGAAAATGCCAACATTTAGGAAAAGGTTCCTTCACCAACCCATTCATGGGTCATGATGTCTATTTAACATATACATACATACTTACATACGTCAGTAATCAGTGCTAAAATTAAAACAGGCCCGTACTTCCAATCAATGATAGAAAATAGGGGACATCCTCTCCGGCGTTTCCCTAAGGACAATAATAAATACGCCGTTTTCCGCATCATCGCCGCGAACCGTAAAGGCTTGGAACACGTGTCTCGGTTCCGTGGTCTGCAACCACGTGTATAATTTCCTAACAGTTGTTACGCCAATGTCACAATAGCGTCCGCTACCCAGCAGATTATCCTTGATGGATGGACTTTAACGCCCCTTTGACTTATTTTTTTATTGCAGAGTTGAATAAGTATTTTTCCGCGACTGCTTTAAAGGTAGCTACCACCGTTTCAGCTGTGTCAATGGCCCCCAGACTACGGAGGCCCCGTAGGCCGCACCTTTATATGGGCCCCCAACAAATTTTGATTTTGCCCGTCTTGGGCAAGCTATGCCATTGTTTAAAGGGGTTGGTTTTTTAGTTCATTTATTATTTCATTTCAAATGTACATTACGAATTTGTTTGTGGGTTTTATAATCATTTTGAGAAGAGAATAATTATTGCGGATGGTCTATGTGTCTGTACATATTAGCGAAAAGCTACGGTGGGTCGCTAGCGAATACATCTATCTTAGTATATCAAATCTAGGCAATTTCCACGAATATGTTTCGGTCGATTTACGGCCCGTACGTGACGTACGTGATTGACGGGCCCGTTGGTCTAGTGGTTAGACACCCTGGCTGCTATCCGATGGGTCGTGGGTTCGATTCCCACCAAGTGTCTGTGTGTTATTTATCTATTTAAGTATGTATTTACAAAAAAATGTAAGGTAAGGTGGGGTAAGACTAACATACTTTACTGTCGGACAGACAAACTGTATTTTTGTGACTTACATTTATGCCCTACCTTTAAGACAGTAATGCCACTGGTACATAAGCTTATATAAAACAATGAATACATTACCGTAATTGCATCTGGAACAGAAATTTTGGAGAAATTGTGATATAGGTAAAACTGGTAGTCTTACCCCACCACACGGGGTAAGACTGTCAGTGACATATTTTATCAGAAATCGTTCACCAAATAGAACTTTTGAACATGAATCATGTTTATAACAAGTAAATCAAGTAAAAGATAACTCTATTGCAACGTTACAGCGTTCATTTTTGCGGCAATTCGTGTAAATATTTATCCGGGGTAAGACTGACATACAATCGAAAACAGGGGTGTAAAACCGTTGACTTGTTTTTTTTTATCGACATCAAAACCTCATTGTCACTATGTAATTAATTGCACTATGTTCAGCGATTAAAGTATAAAGAAGGAGCAAACACAAACACTCACAACTTTCCTTTAAACAATATAGGAAGCTTTCGAAAGAATGCATATGCACATTTATAAATGCGTATGTATCTCTGTCTCTCTGTTGTCATCAATTTTCTTAAGTGTATACGTGAGTAAAAGCGTGGGACGTCGCTAGTAGGGTTATTACAATTAGTTTTTCTAGGTAGCAACTAATAATTCTTTTTTAGCACCTAGTTAAAGCCGATACCCGCTTTGAAAATGTTTACAATATCTGACTTGGGGCAAGGCGAACATACGTTTGTCTTGCCCCTGGTAAACTGATAGTCTTCCCCCACTTTGACATTTTTATATTATGTTTTTATTTTGTTAAATATTAAGGAAACTTATTTGTTTTATGTTATAATAACAAGATAATTTTAAACTCGATGTTGGTATGATGCTACTTACAGCAAAGATATCTCAATTTAACATTTAATATCACAAATTTTTTAATGTTTTTTTCAGATCCACCAACTAGCCTTTTTTTTTCTTACAGCTGACAATTTAATTGTGTGATATTAACCAAATAGTTCAGCAGAAGTGACAACTGTGTTTTGAGCCGAGAACTATTTCATGATACCTGTTTTACCGGCAAGTTAAAACCGAAAAAAACGCAGAACTTTTCGAGTTATTTGAAAGTGACAGTCTTACCCCACCTTACCTTATATAAATATTAGTATCAGTTGTCTGGTTTCCATAGAACAGGCTCTGCCTAGTTTGGGATCAGATGACCGTGTGTGGATTGTCCCAAGATATTATTATTATTTACTTATTTTATTATTATTATTGAAATTTCTCGAACACAGCCTTATTTAAAAATACACCACCTACCCGCACGTGGACGTTGGTATGAATGCTTCACGCGACACCGCGCGAGCCGCATATGGCTCTATTTGAAACCGAGCGGAAAATTAAAAAGGAAATTCTATTTCCGCTTCGACCGGATACCTATGATATTAAAATTTGTCAGATTATAGAATTGCGAAATTATTTATAGATATAGGAATGCTCGAAAAGTGTAACGTTTATGCAAGTTAGTTTGATTCTTAAAAATACGAAAGCTATAAAGCTATAGATATAATAATTTCCAATAAATAAAACAGAGCAAACCCCTGCTCTGTTTTATTTATTAGAATACATCATCTACCTAATTAATTATTATAGGCACCTAAGTACAGATTGATTATTACCATATTTTAAGGACCAAAAAAATAATAATATTGTAGCATCTACCAGCCTTTGGTGATATGATATTAAAGTCTTCTTGGCGCACACGTTACACAGCACAAATAAATAATACGTTGGCCTTATGGTAAGCTACAAGCCTGCCCGATGTCTGCTTCACCAGACACATAAGTTCTAAGTCTCTTGTGCCCGGTATTTTACCAGCTAGCTACATTTCCCTTTAGACCGGAACACATAATGCTTAGGACACATGATGTTAGATCATGTGTAAGCATTATGTGTTCCGGTCACCTTTTAAAATTGATCTTACTCCGCACAGAAGTCCAAAGACGTGTCGCAAATTATTATGCAAACACTCTATTTGTGACAAAACTTCTAAAAATTAAAAATACCGATCCACTGCGAGTCAGATTCGCGCACCGAGGGCTCCAAACCATCTTTGGACGTATTAAAGCTATAGCTAGCAAAAAAAAAACGAAACCGCAAAATGCAAATAAGTTTGTCTGTTGTTTTTTTTTTTTAATTACTAAAAAAACTGTAAGATCATTTTATTTTTCCTGTAAAATATAGATAGACATGTATTACCCATAATTATATCAAATTTTTCCCTCCACAAACTTCGGAGAAAAGGTGGGGGACCTTTTCTCCGAAGTTTGTGGAGGGAAAAATTAGGCAGTATTTGTTATGATACACCATTTCGAACTTCATTAAAAAATATATATATATATTTTTTTTAATTTGCGATGAGTTTGGTCAAGTAAGATCTAAAACTATTCCAAGTTTCAAATCAATAGCGTCAGTGGTTCCTGAAATATGTGTGACAGACAGACAGACTGACGAAGTCTCACTATAAGGTTTCCGTTTTTACCTTTTTAGTATAGAACCCTAAAACTGGCCCAACCCACCCAGGAAAATCGCTTTCTTAATTGGAAACACATAAGTACTTACCTACTATAAATACTACGTATAATGTTTGGCAAGAAAGTCGATCTAGCTTCCTCAGTCAACTAAAGATAAATCACGTATCAAAGTTTTTGGCACGGGCGTACCACTACTGTACCTACTGTAATCATTAAGTTCGTTCACCTTTCCTGACAAACACCCGCAACCGTGTTCCACGTTATTTTAATTACTAACGCTGACACACACATACATAGACTGTTAAAATCATTACCCTTCCTTCTCCATAGTCGGGTATTTTTTACAAATTTTATTACAAGCCAAAAACTACGTGACAACCAAAATATAAATCTGAAAATTTGAATTGTGCAAACAAAGCCCTTTCATATGATACTCCCTCTTCATATGATAGCCCCCCCCCACTCGATATGGTAGTCCCAATTTGAAATTTGGAAATTTTGACGACACCCCATTTCGATCCCCGTTGAAAAGAAAATTTGCGATGAGGTTGGTTAAGTAAGATTTAAAACTAATCCGAGTTTCATGGATAGCATCAGTAGTTCATGAAATTTAAAGGCGTGACTGACAGACAGACAGCAGACGAAGTCGCACCATAAAGGTAAGAGGAACTCTTTTACTATTTAGGTAAATATGAAACCCTAAAAAAGGCATGTCCTAATGGTGTGTGTGTACTTATGGGTAAGGTCTTATATCTACTTAATATTTAAGTTGATTTTAGTTATTACTCGTAAGAATTTATGTTGTAATAAAATCTGTAGGTTAAATAATAAAAAAAATCATTTATATCCTGTTTTGAAACGCTTTATTGTTGGTACTTACATCTATTTTATACATTTACAACTAAGGTAACTATCATTATTTACCAACTAACGTTTGACTATGGACACTGCGTGTCCCATTGAGCTTTAGCTCGGAGGTTTCTTCACAAGATCATTAAATTCATTAAAGGCAGTGATCGTTTCATTACAATTAATAAAAAAAAACAAATTATTTATATTTACGTAATTTTCATGAAAACCCTTACCGTTACGACCGGATTAAAAGTCGTAAAAAATAATTACAAAGTCGTAAGTAAAAAAAAAAAATAACCACATTCTAACAGTAAATCTAGCTAAACTGACCAAATTATTTTATCCTGTCCGACATAAAAAAAACAATTTTGGTTAATTATTATTTTTTTCTAAAAAATTGAATACAAACAATAATTATCAAAATACATGCCATCAACATTGATCGTACCATACCTACATTTTGTTTAGCTTTTTTTTTTGTTATAAAATAATATAAATTATATAACTAAATTATACATGCCTATACCATTTGGCTACAGCATTTATGTGGTCAGGGCACTGACATAAAACCACATAGGTTAACCATACATAACTTAAATTTTATTTAATTTTGTCAAAGTAAACATTTATTTAAAATAAATGAGTTTATTTTTTGTGTTTTATCATTTTACAGCTGTTTGAACGAAACGTATTTATTTACACACTATTTAAACCAACCCTGACTGCGGACAAATTGGACGTTATTAATAAATACATATTTCATTGTATTACGTACTTACCTATAACATACTCAAATGTAACTCATCCTCAAATACGTTCCCGTATGTTTAAATCAAGTGAAAATCCATTAAAATGTGCCCTGCAGTGCAGGTATAGCCCACGTTCAAGTCTTGACCAATTAGTGCAAGTATGACGTCACTATGACGTTGTATTCTACATAGAGACGTCATTTTGGAAAATGACGTTTGTGTCTTAAAACCTACGTCATACTCACACACCGATCCATCAATACTTAGAAGCCGTGCTAGGCTAGCTGAGGGGCTTTTAGCGGTAGTCCAGTGAAATATCTTGCGATTTTTTTATTTGTTGGTCTGGTCATAACATAATGCGATGATATAAGAAAAGTTACATAAAAATAAATAGGCACCTATATAATTTGTATTCAAATATAAACGCAACCGCGCTTCTCGGCGATGAATGGCGACATCTAGCACACTACAATGGAAACATGGATCACATAACTAGCGACACCTATCGGCCAGGACGATCACTCGCTCCGCACCTCGCAGATGAAGAACGTCTCGAAGGAGCACGGCGAATCGTTCCACTTGAGACCCTTGTCGTCTCTATTCCAGAGTTCTAAGCAGTTCTCCTCTTCACCATTCTCGTAGCGGAAGTTGTTTGGCTCGCCGGCGTTCCAGTTGACGAAGGTGAGCGGTCTGCCGTTGGACATCCAGAAGAAATTGCCTTCCTCGGCCAAATCTGTGCCTGATGTCCAAAAGTGCTCGCGACCGTAACCTGAGAACAGATTTAGGGAAACAAATGAGTAATGTCGCAGAGGATTCTTGGCTATAAAGCTAAAAATAATCTATATTCGAAGATGTTTATAAATTATCAAGTCCACAAAATGCAATTATTTTCCCAAAAAAAAAATACTGGTGTCTTCATATGATAGATTCAGATTATTGTGGAGTCAGCTAGCCGTTAGTCTGATGGTAAATCCACACACGTGTATTGCTGCTTGTCCATGATACATTAAATATTAAGGCCCTTGAGCCCAGTATTTCACCAGCTACAGTGCTCCCCGCACCGGAACACAGCAATATTTACACATTTCTCCTTTGCGGTAGATTATTTGACATTGCATTGCCGCGTTGGTAACTTCCCAACCTAAGACAGTCTCTTACCCAAGGGGCCGACTATAAGATTCCCATTAATAAGTACTGCCACTAAAACCTAGCCATTTACGCCCAATAGCTCTGGGGGTCTAGTATGGGGTATGATAGTTAACGAACTGGATCAAACTGTCAGTTCTCTCTCGTACATTTTATTAATTTTTGATAGTTACGGGTGCTGGTTAAATCGAGTTCATTAACTATCAGACCCCTGATCAAATCATCAATTAATTTAGTTCATAAAATGTAGGTAAGTATAAGTATATTTATCTGGTCTTAAAATATTTACCTGAATCTTTAACGTACTGCTCTAGCTTGTCGTTCTCATGCTGCGAGCTGATGGACGCGAGGTGCATGCCGTGGAACCGGCAATACTGCTGAGCTTTGAACCAGTTGGCCTGCAATACAAAAATAAAATAGGTAAACGAAAGTTCAAATCCTTTTTTATAAATTATTAAAAAAAAATTGGTAGGTGCCAAAAAAGTTCAGAACATATTAGCTCACACCACGTGGTATTTTGCAGGATGCATTTTAGAGAGTGTGCGCAGGAATTACATGACTTAATTCCACCACCCTCTTCTATCATGAGACGACGAGGCGCTTAGCGTGTAAACACCCCTACGTGGTGAACGTTCCTTCAGTTGGGGTAAGCGATTTGCATCTTCATGTACAATACGCGCACACAGCTAAGGACTGGAACAGTTTGCCTGCCTTGGTATTTCCGCTCGATTATAATGTGGATGTTTTCAAGGCTAGTGTGCTTTACCATGCCCGAATTCGTCGCTGCTTTTCATTAGGTGGGACTGCAGTCAAGCACTGGCATAAATATTTAGTAGAAAATAAAACAGCACTGCTTTTTTTCATCTTTTCGCACAGTCTGCGAATGACCATAAATTTCTCAACGGAGTATGCTCCGATGAAAAATTTATGGTCATTCGCAGACTGAATTATGATTCGAAACGTCGAACTTGGTCGTTCGAATTACAAATGGTACTCTACTCGCATGCGCAGTACGGAAGCCGCATACCAACTAGGTTAGGAGCACAATGAGCAAAACGGCGCTGCGGTTAACCAAGCGAAGGCACGCAGTCACACAGGATCGTGCGGTTAGACAGAATTTGATGGGATTTGTGAGTAAGACAAAAATAGTTTAATGCAATCATTAAGCATTTTATCGGTGGTGCACTTGCCATTACTTCGTACGATATGAATTTGGACGTTTTAACAGACTTCAAAAAAAGGAGGAGTTTCTCAATTCAATTGTATTTGTTTTTAATTTCTAATATGGCACGTTTAGTTGAATAATCAAGAACATTAACCTGTTTGGGAATAGTACAAATTTCAGGCAAGACAACTAAAATGTAGTAAGTATTCAATGTTCTTTGAGGACAACCAGGTCTCAGAATCAGCTAGCCGGAAACTTTATGACATTTAATCCTTAAATTTGTAAGTTTCTTTAAATTTGGTTTTATGCACGTCTGGCGTATTCATTGATAGAAGCCAGCTTATTGGAAATGAGTATTTAACTATCCACTAGACAATTATGGGATTTTCCATTGAAATACTTGTATTCTAATACTGGCTATGCGACTCCTTACCTAATCCAAAATACACGTGGTTAACCGCATTATGCACGTTAGATATTCAAACAATTAAATTAATTCACTCAATATAACAGGCTTGTCTTGACTAGTCTTAAAAATCCTTCCCAGCCCTCCCGTGACCCTGGGTGCTGCAAAGCATTCGAAACGTCGGCGTCGGGATAGTAAAATATAAAATAAACCGCGATAAAATCCGTAATAGTTGTTTGATTTTAATAAAAAATATTTTTAGAAGTAATAAACAAATCTTAAATACCTTAGTTTTACAAAACACAGAATAGTGGAGAAGTTTAAATTTTATATAAATATAGATAAGATTGCGCACACTTATTTGAAATTGAAAGCATAACAAATTGCATTAGTTACGTATTTTATTTACGTCTCTATTAGGCTACACTCAGATGTTTAAATCAGGTGACTCAGGGATCAAAATATCGATATCAATAGCGCCATACTATAAATGCTATTCCTTGATGTTATTATTGAGAGAATAAAGGCATGTCTACTTATAAATATGGAAATCGGCGCCGAACAATCGCTTTCGCTATAATTTCATACTATCGGTCGATCTCTTAAACACCAAAAAGTTCTGATCAATTCCGATTGATTTTAACCCGAATAATCGTTGAAATTGACATTTATGTACCTAAGAATGTTCTTATTTTCAAGTCGCTATCCTTAGCTTCCTTTGTGTATTGCTATCGGCGCCGATAGCAGCCGACGACGGCGACGTCTACTTTATATATTCTGGTCTAAAATACCTAAAAATATAACGAGTTTACAATAAATTTCGCTAGAGGCGCTATTGTGGAAAGGAGTCATGATAATGCGGTAAAGTTTAATATCCAAACCAAACTCGCACAATTCATCATTTCATTTCATATCAATAGATAAGCGTAATAATTTTCCCATACAAAATTTACATCATACCGCGTCCGGCCATTCCACTTTTTAATTCGTGTCATAACGAATTAAAGATATTACATCAGTAAACACTACCAGATATATTTTCATAATATTTTGCAGAAGCTCAATGATTATTGTCAATTAAATAATTATTAATAATAAATAAATAAAATTCACTTCACCATGGCAATACAGCATGGCTTGATTGATAATAATTTCAGTACGTCAGCACGCAATTACGACATCGTATATACCTACTTACATATGTATGCCATGTTTTGATATTGTGTTTAAACAAAAAATGCTATAAGTATTAGCAGGTAAAAAGCGAAAGTTTGAAAGTTTCTTACGAATTGGTAGGTACTATTTTTTTGTTATGAGTTTTAAATAAATAATAATTGTAAAAGGTTTAAATTTCGAACGTAAGTTTTTTTGGATTGCTGCTCGTAGAATAAGTTGTACACAGCCAATAAGCAACTATTAAAGATTACTATTTTATTTTTAATTATTATTTTTGAAAATACTGTAGTGGATTCCCACTGCCTTTTGCACGGCACTAACGTTATTTCAGCTGTAGACACTAATAAATAATAATTACCCAATCCGAAACAATACGTAGTACACACATACACGTCTACCACAAACCTACTACGTGTTATTATCATGAGACCCACTTTCTCCGTCATTGGCAGGTGATTGGGAGGCTCGTAACATCTCCGATGAGGTGACGATGACGCATGGCTGTTCGCTCCTACTCTATAATTATAGTGTTGTGTTGTTATGTTGCGGATACTGTAGTAGTATCGGAATATGGCGAACTTTCTGAGTCTCAAACTTTATTTTAATCGGGAATTAACGTGATTTACCTTATATTGAGTTTATAATGGAACGATTAAAATAAAGTTTGATTATGGAACGCAAAAGTCTAAAAGTATATATTTCTGAGTCTTTATAGTTATTTGGCGTTCGACATCGTCTGACTGCAAACCCTCTGCAGTAATATGCTTACACCACTATACTTGGAAATAGTAACTTTTTAGTTAAAAATAAGAAAACGGTAATTATAATACTATGCGATAGTAGTACTACATAGTAAGTTAGTAAATTAATTATTTTACTTTAATAGATACACTTGCTGAGTCCCACACCCCGGCAACTTGTTGGGCGGCTGGAGGGGCGGCGGCGACCGCTAGTGATGCAAAGTGGCGCAAGTATGCAGCTCTAGGTTCCTGCTATATATTTGCGCTATTTGCGGTGGAGACCATGGGGCCTTGGTCTCATGAGATGCACGGTTTGGTGAAAGAAATTTCATCCAAACTTATCGAAGTCTCAGGAAATCGTCGGGCTGGTAGCTTTTTCTGCCAACGTATAAGTTTGGCCCTAAAAAGAGGTAATGCCACCAGTCTTTTAGATACCCTTCCCTCCCAGTGCAGCGACAACTTGGAGGAAGTTTCTTACATAGTTTAAGTATATTTGGTTGGTATAGAGTTAATTAGAAGACCTGAGGACCCTACCCTAAGACAACTATGACGTATGGATCGCTACCACCTCAGTCCGCCCGTGACCATGAATGCTGTAAAATATTCGAAACGTCGGGTAATTAAAATCAAAAATAAACCGCGATATAATCCGTACAAATAGGTTTTTTTTTTGCTGCCAGCATCTTGGGTACCACCACATGGGCCAAATTTTTTCCACCTAATAAGTTAATTTAATTCTTAATTTTTTATTTTTATGAAATTGTTTCTTTATTTTCTTTATTTTAGCTGTGTGTTGTAAATAAATTTATCCATCATTAGATTAAAAAAAATAGTTTAATTTTAATGATGTGATTTTGATTAAATGTAGATTGCCTTAATTTTTCGACTAGTTTTGAATTGGTAATACTTGCATTTGTTTTGGTAGCTTGTTGCGTACTTGACTTGGCACCGTATAACAGTTTTTATTACATAAAGTAGTTAGTAGTAAGATTTTAGATTTGAATCATTTACACAATACTACGTAACAAGATATTTCACAAATGACTAAACTATAATCATTATGATGTACAAAATTTCAATATGTTTCTAGTTTTTGCAGTGATTATAAAATTACAAATTGTTAACAAATTGCGGAAGGCGTAGCTAATGAGCCATTGTTGCACAGTGACCGGACTCTGGGAAAATATGTAGCCGTTTTTATTAATGTGAGAATTTTTATAGTAACCGCAACATATCATAATTAAAAATGTAAAATAGAATTATTACATGATGTGTGAGATAGCCCTCAAAAAGGAAATTTTCGATTAAGTTGTTATTATGGTTCGCGATATTGCAGGTTTTTGGAATGTTATTTATATTGCAAAAATACTTACATTATTTATTTTGAATCGTTACCCGGATGTCGTGGAAAGATGGTTAGGTTATGTTTATCGAGTGTATGTTTGTATAACCTGAAGGATAAAGCTTTATTAAGTCTCTTAAGCCTTATAACTTCACCAGCTACAGTGCTATTTACACTGTAATACAACAATGATTACATATTGTTGTTTAGCGGCAGAATATCAGACATTGCGGTTTACCGGGAACGAAACCTTAATAAACTATTTAAAAAAAAAAAAAAAACCGACTTCAAAGTAAATTATCTAAAAAGCATAAAATAACGAAAATATTATTGAAGTTGGTGCAGAATATACACAGCAGGTACGCTAACACCAACTTCAATAATATTTTCGTTATTTTATGCTTTTTAGATAATTTACTTTGAAGTCGGTTTTTTTTTTTTTTAATATTTATTTTAAAATAGTTTATTTAACACTTTTTAGTGACTTATTTTACCAAGATAGGTATCAGCACTATCACGCAACTCGAACGTCTACATTACAGTAACTTACTGAAAACATAAAAAGTTTATATCTCTTAAACTACTGGACCGATTTTGATGAAATTTGTACTCTACCCTAAGTTGAAAGATACTCTAACTATTGCAAGAATTTTCGAAATCGGACTTCTAGTTTCTGAGAAATCCGCGGACAAACCTACATACATACATACATACATACACTCGTGAAATTTGGTAAATTCGTTTAGAAGCCCACATAGACTAACATATATGAATATTACGCATTTTTATTAATATTACATACATACGCGTCGAATACAGAACCTCCTTTTTTAAAGTCGGTTAAAAAAAGGCTGTCGGCTAGGTAGCTGCGACGCTCTTGCGAGACGTAGGTTGAATCATCTGAGAGTAGCCTATCCTACGCCAGATGATTATGTACAGCTCCAAGCTGGCGTGATCGTTGCATACCTGAGGTACGCAACAATCGCACCAGCTCGAGCTCTTCGATACGTCAGCAACAGAGTAAGGACTAGGGCCACTAGGGCATGTATACAATGGATCCAAATGGATCGAAGTGCGTTCCAGTGGTTACCGGGCCCAAAATTATAGCCACCAACATTAGTGCGGTGGGCGTTATATGTAGGATTTTTACCAACTAAAACCTTCCCGGTGGCCTTCATCGAAGCTTTAAGAGACCTGGGCAGTCCGTTAGGATCTCGTCAGAATATCTTCAACGCCGGATGCTCGCTAGAGCAAGTTGCGGGGAGGAGCAGAGAAAGCACGCTTCCCCGGCACCCTCGCGAAGCTCTCGATGACGCAGGGCCTTACCGCGTCTTCTGTCTACTCAGGTAGGGAATTACCATCACGAAATATACTACAAGGAAAACATTTCCATGATTCATATTTTTGATTGGTACATCGTATTCAGAGTATCAAGGATATATTAACATATCAACAATCTGTATATTAACATAATTGCCCAACCACGAATGTTATTCGATGAGCTGACGAATCCCAATGCAATGTGTGCCATGAAGAATGCAAGAATAAATACGTCATAAAAAATATTCTTCTAGGTAGTCCGCACACGGTCAACAAAAATGACAATATTGTACAACCCCTTCGACTTAACTGTGCACCTCGCTGGAATTCGAAGTCACAGCTCCAGGTGTACAGTTAAGTCACAAGGGTTGTAGAATATCGACAATATAATTGACCGTGTGCGGCTATAGCTAGCAGCTTAGAGAATTAAAAATGCTCTAAGGCTTGCAGTGATGTAAAAATAAATAAAAAGATTGCAGTGCGTTTGCACTTGTACGGGATGTATTGGCTACCCTGAAATCAGTGAGTAAGTATATATGGGAGAGCAAGCTGGGAAGCCACCTTCATTCATCGAGATTCATCCGGTAGTAATACTATCGTGAGATTTACAAGCAGTCGGTTGCGGAGAAAGTTGCACGAATTTGTCGGTCCGGTTTTGTTGTGTAGGGATTAAGATTAACTGATAAACGTACAAGGTAACTACGTATAGTACGTACGTACGTACTAAATGAGATGCTCAGAAAGTTTTAGGAAACTACAAAAAATCGTAAAAATCACTGCTTGAAAATTTTATTCAAATCTAGATCAATTTTTAGTGAGACTTAAATTTGCTCATAAAAAGGAGCGAAAGAAATTATCCTTATTATCTCATTTAAATCAAACCAAGGGATAGTTTTATTGTATAGAGGACCTACTACCTAAAGTTAAGAAGAAAAAAAATAACAGTCTAGTGCGAGCCGGACTCGCGCAACGAGGGTTCCGGACCTTCTTTGGACGTATTAAAGTTAGATTGCTATTCATTTAGCAGCTCAAATAGCAAAAACACCAAACCGAAAAAATATGTTTGTTTGTCGAAGTTCATTGAGGAATTGTGAAAAAACCGTACTACTTAGAACCATCATTTTATTTTTCAAAATTGCAATCGATAGCAAGAGTAGTTGTTTAAATATGTTGGTAAAACAGACAGCCAGACAGAATCGCACCAGGGTTTCTTTTTTACCTTTTAGGTACGAAATCCTAAAAACAGAATTTTGGAACTATAAAACTTTATAATCTTTGGCAGGTTACGGGTATTCAGAGTTCACTTTCTGTTTTACATCTTCTCGAAGTAGTCGTCTTGTAGGTGCTACTTGCACCGGTACAATAAAGATGGTAGCACAATATACTGGTAACCCTGACCTGGTACAATCGATAGTTAAGATTGAATAAATCAATATATAACCTAGACAAATTGAGACCGGCGTGTTTTAGATTTTATCTCATTATTTTTAACAGCCGACGTAATTAAGAAGGGTGTGATAAGTGTGACGCCTATTTGTGTATGTCTGTCTGTAGTATCGACGGATTTGAAACCGGGTTTTTATTTAAAAGCTGATGTAACCGGGGTAGTTCTTGGTTACTCCATTACTTGCTTGTGCTTAGGTTTCTTTAACGTTCTTAATTTATACTTATTAATTAGTATTTAAGTCACGATATACACTATGACCACACTAGTATTAATTAAGTACCTTCCTATTTTTATAAATTCAATATAAGCTAGTGCTAGACCGCATCCCACCTGATGGAAAGCAGCGACTCAGTCGAGGATGGTAAAGCACACTAGCTTAATAATACCCTATTCACTCCAGCCTTAAAGACAGCTACATTACGAGTATAATCGGGCGGGAAAACCAACGTAGACAAACTATTTCAGTCCTTAACTGTCCTTTATAAATGAAGAAGCAAATCGCTTAGTCCAGACTATAGGCACGTTTACCACATATGGGTGCGTATGCGCTGTGCGTCTCGTCGTCCGATGATAGAAGGGTGATGATGGGATCAAGTCATGTAATTATGTTTATTTAATAACAATTTGGAATATGAATATTTGTAACAATTATTTGAGATATACTTATACCTAATACCACTGGTTTGTTAAAAGAAATACAAAAAGGCGTATGAAAAATTATAAAAATATTTGGTGAAATTCTGTAAATGAGCGTTAATTGACAGCGATCTTTCTGTTACGTACTTTGACAATCCAATTTAATAATATACAGGGTGTAAGGGACATCGTACCGAAAACCGATACCAGGGCTCCAGTACATGATTCTGAACACTCTAGTGTTGAAATTTTTCATCGGCTTTTTCATGAATTTCAAAAAAAAAAATCCACTTTTTTAAGTAAAATTAGTCTAATATCATTATTGGTATAATAATACAGCATAATTTTAATTTAAAAACAATAAATTACTTATTTGTGGAAAATTTATTTAATTATTGATTTATTTATTCTTTATGCACTAAAACAGTACATAGGCAATTAACTATTATTATTTTAGAAAATTAGCAATGTAATTTGAGAAATAAATATTATTTCGCATATATTCATTACATAAGTCAGTCATATTTAATTTTCCATATAAATAGTTTCTGTAATGTTGTAACGGACATTATTTGACATCTTGTAAATTTTTTTTCGGTACGATGTCCCTTACACCTGTTATAATTTAATTACATCAAGTTCTTTTCTGTATATTCGACGTGATATCAAGTCACAGAATGCCACCGTCTCGGAATTCATTCCTCTTGATTCTTATGCAATAACGACAAGATGTTTAATTTACAATTTAGATGTTATACTCGTATACCGGTTTACCGTGTTCATCGTTGTATTCTTTGCAGCAGCCAGATTTCTGATTGCAATTCAAAGTATTATTAAACAATTTGTGTTGAATCGGATTCGTATTTCGAAATTACGATGTGTATATAAAATCAATTATGTGTTATTATCTCGCTACGTGAAGATTATAACTAACTGGACTTGTACTCGGTGAACGAATAGTAGGTTAAGTAACGTCAGGGAAGGTCAGTTTTTACATCGGTGACCGTTTAGTGGCATCTGAACATTTGAAGACGCTTCATGCTTGGGAGGGGTACGTAAAAAGTAGGTCCTGTTTGTTGTCATCTAGATATTAGTCATAAATTCATAATATATGGCCTATTAATATGGCCATTAGAGGCCTAAGAACCTTAGGCTTGGGGCCTTGAACAACTCCGGGTCGGCAGCTAAACATACGACAAAAAAGAATCAAATCAAATCATTTATTGTTCGCAAATATGGGTAATAAACAGATAATATACAAAAGTTTCTCCATATTTTGCCAAAAAATTATGCATGCAAACATTACAACATAGTTAAGGGAATCACTAAAATTGCATTTAATTTACTGGTTTGCTTAAAAATCGGACACTTTATAATAACATTTATCAACCAAATATTATATCTTAGGCGTCATGCAATAAATACTTTTATGTAAAAGAGCTGTCCGAGACGATAGATAGATAAATTCTTTATCTATTTATGTATGTATTTACAAAAAAAAAGTATATAAGTATTAGTATCAGTTGTCTGGTTTCCATAGTACAGGCTCTGCCTAGTTTGGGATCGGATACCGTGTGGAATGTCCCAAGATATTATTATTCCATTTATTTATTTTATATTATTATTATTATTATTGCACACATTTTAGAGGAGTTATCTTAAAAAATTATGTGATATTAATAAGTAGGCGGTGGTGGTTACTAGGTGGTAAATCCGCTGTGCAAGGAACCTTCCAGGAAGGTACCTACTTACCACCACAGTTTCAGAAAATTTTGCAGTCAAGCTGCAATATCTAAACAATGCTGTAAGTATTTCGGTGTGAAAAACATATTAGCTGGTGAACTTACTGGCGGCAGTGCAGTGTAGCTTACCCTCAGATGAACTTTCGCTTGTCTCGACACCATTGAAATAAAAAAAGAAGACTGTTCGTAGACTGCTGTATAAGACTTCATTTAAATGATATAGAAAAGAAAGTCAGTCTGTATAAGAAATAAGTATTTATGCAACTTGTTTTACGATCGCACTTATTATGATCCAGCACGAGCCGAATGATTCAACAATAGATAGATTTAACCAACGTCTATAAAATATGTTTTCATAGTTTTCCACACCTTTAAAACTGTAATATCTAAATAGTATAAAAAATATAAACTCAAAATTACAAAAAAAAAACCACAACACAAGAAACAGGACGCATCTTAAACAGCTGAACAGATTTACTTAAAAAACCGTAAGGTACCACCAGGATTAAAAACAAAAGCTTACAAATATTTTAAAACAAATATATCCTTACGTCTGGGAACTATTATACCATGAACTACAAACAACCATCTATAGGCGTAAAACGTACGTTTTTCCTTTTTTTAGCCTTTTTTCTGGATCAGAGTTCTGAACGTCAGCGGCAGCCGGCGTGCTGTATTGCGAATGGTGCAACTGCACACACTCAGGTGCACTTTAAAAACAAAGTCGCTATCCGTTTCTGCCTATTGATTTACTTATTTTTTCTAAACTACACAGTGCATTTTGATGCGGGTGTTTTTAAGATATTTTCTTTCATAGATTCACCAATTTTGTTTTTGAAATATAAAAAGGCCGAATGTGGCGAACCGCTCGTCAATTATAAATAAAAACAATGAAACTCATAAATAAAATAATGGTGTATGTCACCCGCAGGCCGCACCTGTTCAGCGATGTATATCTACACACTTATTTAAAGAAACCGTACAGTTATTAGACCATTGAAAGCATTCGATAGCTTCTAAAACTGTTTGTCTGGCAGTAATCCGAGTTTTATGAGTTATTCCCGGAGGAAAAGCACGTAGTACGACGCCTTTTTGTTGCTAAACCTCCGATTATATGTCATTGTGAGAGGGGAAATATCCACAGACGGGTGGTCCGGGCAACTAATATTAGGGTATTCTATCTCTACAATAAGATAGCGTTATGATAGCATTACACTTATTTTTAGAAAGGTACTTATACACTTTCGCACGGGCCCTTCAACCACCTTTAATATCAGTATTATTTTCTTGATAGAAAGTGATAGAGCTTTTCGTATATTGACGTCTCTACCTTGTTAAGTAAGATTATAATAATACTGCTATTAGAGGTGTTGGTGGGGCCTCAGGTAGGGTGGTGGGGTGGGGCTGGTGAAATTACTGGACACAAAGACTTAATATCTAATGTCTTAAGGGTTGGCAACGCGCTAGTGATTCTTCTGGTGTTGCTAGCGTCTATAAGCTGCGGTGGCTGCTTACCATCAGGCGGGCCGTACGCTTGCTTGCCACCTTGGTAGTATAAAAAAAAAGGTCCCATGTTGTGTTATGAAATGGGGGAATGCCAGTAAACCCACTCTGGTTTGGTCAGTTTCTTATGGGCCTTGTTGTCAACATTCAGCAATAATGTTTATCTCCATATCGAACTTTGGACCTTACTGATGACCACTAGAGCACTAAGGAGTAGTTTTGTTTTGACAAGAGCCCGGCTCTTAAGTTGGCGAGAGAGAGATTAAATATACGAGTTTAACTATTAACAATTTATATTATTACCATTTACCGTTTTGACTTTGACCGCGATTCCTGCTCTAATGGTTAGCACATAGGTTTGTGCCACCACTATAAAAAAAAGATTTTGTTTTTTAATTTCGTTCAACCATCGTTTATAAATTTTTCAATCTCGGAAAATGGAAATAACCGGCTTTTCCGCGTCAAGATACGTTGAACTCTATTTCTGGGTATAAACTTATATTCGCAATACGCTGGATTCAATTTTATTAACTTATTGTTTAAGATTATGTAACACATTTATGCTTGTTATATCATTGAGAACATGACCTGACCCATTGTCCGCTAACGGTTCACAAAAACGTACGAAATTTCGAGTCGTAATTCCCACATCAGCATATTAACACTTATTAAAACACTTTACGGGAATTTGTTTCATTTAAATTACCTTACAGAGCAGTTGAAGTGACAGCTCAGCGAGCGCTTGCTTTGGAAAACAAGGTGCGCAGGTTCGAACCGCGGCTCGCACTTCTGATTTTTTTAATGAATCATTTGCGAATCGTCTTTGTGCCATTGTTACTAGCTTTCGGCGAAGGAAAACATCGTGAGGAAACCTGCATGTCTGAGAAAGCCTAACTAGCTAGCGTTCGAATTACGTGTGAAGTCAGCCAACCTGTACTTGGCCAGCCGCGTGGTGGACTATGACCAAAGCCCCTTAATCTTGAGGGGAGGCCCGTGCCCAACAGTGGGACAAATCCAAAGGCTGTTAAAAAAAGTACCTTATCAGTTATATTGTAAGCGTAATTATTAGGTACGTCAATACTTACATTTGGTAAATAAACAAATCTATATGTAATATATGGTATAGGTAGGAAGCTCATTCTACTAAGAATATTATTATAGTTAAGGTCAGATATTGTCTTTGTTGAAAAACAGCAGTTCGATATATCTGTCAGTCTAATAGGCAGGCGTTAGGGATGTTAATGTTGTGGATACTTAATTCCCTTGCGGTTTTGCTTACTGGTTAGGACAGTGGTTTAGCATTTTTATTAATATCATAAACATATACGCGTTGAATACTGAACTACATATTTTGAAGTAGATGACTAAATCAATTCCGTTTACGTAACAATTACGCTTCTTGAAAAGAATTTAACAGGTATGTAAATCAAACGAAACTGGAACCAAATTCCTGATCAACGCAGCGCTAATGACTAGCAGATAATCGAAAACTAATAATAAACCGGCGTGTGGTTGGTACCACGTGGTTATTAGCGGGGCGGGGAAAGTGAAAGCTCGGACATCGATCAAAAGCCACGCGCGGCTGTTACGTCATCTTGATGCGTACGCGCAGCTGTATTGATACCGCGGTGAATCGGTTGGTTTACTATAATAAATCATCAAACATTGAAGAACTTTAGGTACACTACCTATTAATGAATTTTAGACGACATAAAGGTACTTGTAGATTATAATATTATCTGTTTAACATTTCTGTATTATATAATAAAACAGGCCTGTTGGTCTAGTGGATAGACACCCTGGCCACTCAATAGGTCGTGGATTCGATTCCCAGTAGTTTATGGGTATTTTATCTATATAAGTATGTATTTACAAAAAAAGTACCAATATAAGTATTAGTATCAGTTGTCTGGTTTCCATAGTACAGGCTCTGCCTAGTTTGGGATCGGATGACCGTGTGTGGATTGTCCAAAGATATTATTATTATTCCATTTATTCATTTTTAACTGATTTTTTTACATTTTTAAATATAAATTTAAAAACAAGTACATTTAAAAATATAAAAAACCGCTTCCAACCGGCTGCGGGAACAGGGTCCTAGCAGACGGTGGTTAAGGCTCCAGAGAGAGGAACTTCCTCACAATGCGTGCCGTCTCCAGGAGCATTGCCTTCTGCATCTGGCCCTTGATCCAGCCGTCTAACGTGAGTCTCTTGAGATGTTTATCGAGGCTCTTGGCCATTAGGCCATGGGCGGACACGACTATAGGTACAATGATTGCCTTATCAATGTCCCACAGGTCGACAACCTCGAGCGCGAAATCAAGATATTTGCATTCTTTATCTTTCTCCACCTTCACGAGGTTCTCGTCATGGGGGACAGTGACGTCTACAATCATTGCACGACGCTCGGTGCGATCTATCAGCACAATATCAGGTCTATTGGCGACAATAGTCCTGTCTGTGATGATAGATCGGTCCCAGTATAAGGTGATATGGCCATCCTCCAGAACTGGTTCTGGTACATACCTGTAGTACGGTACTTCTGACGTCACAAGGCTGTATTTCAAAGCAAGTTGCTGGTGGATTATTCTGGCCACTTGGTTGCGTCTGTGCAAGTATTCACCATTTGCGAGACGCGAACAACCGGAAATAATATGCCTGAGGGATTCACCAGGGCGATGACATGCCCGACAAATGTCGATGGTGCCATCCCTCAGGATATATTTCCGGTAGTTGTTCGTCATCACAACTTCGTCCATAATTGCACAGACAGAACCTTCGGATATATTATTATTATTATTATAATTTTGCACATGTTTTGCACGAATATTATCAGTATAAAAGTACTATAATTTATGTGGTAAAATACAATATTCATTTATTGCGCTATCGTACACAAACATGTCAATTTATAAAACACACACGAAAATTAATAAGCGGCTAGTGCGTCTAGGTACATGACCAACGGGACCGTCAAATATGAACCCCCCCCCCCCCCAAAATCCCTGGCTGCGACCGCGCCTGTATATATTTAATATATAACATTGCTTAATAAATATTATATCATGTAAGTATATTATATAGCTCCCGTTGCTAATTAAGGCGGCGCCCCGGCGCATACCGACCGTGAAGGTTTTTAGAGAGGTCAACGCTTGCACGCAGGGCATAAACTTTAGAGGGTAATTATTTAACGCAATTCTGTTTACGGATATACCGTAGCACTCGAATTGAAAAAAGATTTTGGACAAAAAAAAGAAAGCGTTAATGCGTTCAGTTAAATATAAACTTAATTCTATACGCAAGCGCACATAAAATGTTTTTAGTTATATAGTCATTCTCCATTAGAAGCCGATAGACGTCCACTGCTGAACAAAGGCCTCCCCCTTAAAAGGGAGGGGTTACCATAATCCCTACGCTTGGCAGGCGGCTTGGAGATCAATTGTACCCACGAGTAAGAACATCAAAATACATAAATAACAGATACACGGCAATAGGTAGTATAGGTGGAAGATAAATCCAAAAGAAAGACGCTGCAGCCCGTCTTCCTGTTCTCGCTTAGTCGCCTCTTACGACTCCCAACGAGAGGATCTGGGAGAATGCAATAATAACCCGGCAACCCACGGGCAACGGGGTTCCTTATAGTTAATGTCAGGAAGGTAAAAATAATTAAATAAGTTTATTACCTTGAAAAATATTCCTAGATAATATTTCTTCTCTCCTGATTTGAGCAGGGGCATAGTCCACCGTGTCACGCCCAGCTCATCGTCGTTACAGCTTGAGCATTCTGTAAAGATAATCAATCATTAAAAACATTGTATGTGTCAGTAAGCAGTCATTATCGAAAGGTTAAAGAAGATTGATAATGAAGAACTCAAGGATTTCCTAGGAAACATAGAACACCCGACTGCAAAGAAAATGGATTTAAATGTAGGTCAATAAAACTTAATAAACACGTATATATTTGAAGTCATATCATTGAGACCTTTCCTTCCATACCTATACATATTGAGCGAGGATTATGGAAAACATATAATAAATGAAATGATAGCTGACGGGATAGCATTAAGTGATTTATTTGGAAAATTTTATATCCTGTGTCACTCCCGCTACTAGGTACTCATAATAGTGTTTGAAATCCTTCAAGCTGTTAGACTGCAGAGTGCCAAAAAATTACATGAGGCTATAGTTTACTATAGGCTATATATAGTTAGACATTTATATCAAATGCATGAAAAATACCCATAACCAAAATCCTCCTTTTGTGTAAGTATCTCCATAAGGATCAATTATCAAACTTATCAAACCGGAAGTCGCGGGTTTAAATCCCGCGGGGAGCAACGACTTTGTTTAGTTGTTTCTTACTGGTTAGGACAATGCAGTCCGATCACCTGATTGACAGACAAGTAAGACGGTTCATGCGTCGAATGAGCATGTAAAAATTCGGTCTTGCGCCGGACTTCTCCCCGGTCGTGTCGGTCTTCTGCCCCATTGGATTGTGAAGGAAGAGAGAAAGCGCTTATGTCTACGCAAGCACTTGTTTACTTTAATATTTCCCGCCTGGATTTGCGCCAGGATGATATTTCTTTATACAATTTAATTTTCTTTATATACAAATGACGCCAGTCAAAATAATTTTATTTATTTCTGAATTCCAATATAGCCTTTTTTGACTGACGGATAGAACACTCAATATAATAAGGTCACATAAATTTGCATTCGACGAAAATAGGTTATTTATTTTAATATGCCTCATTTTAAATAACAGATCCTAAACATATTATAATTAGTAATTTAATTAGAAATCGATATTAAAAATGTTATAGATGGACTCTGTGATCAGTCGAAATCGAAAGGTCAAGTTTAAATGATTTATGTTGACGAACCTCCACCTCCTAATTATGACGTAACTGATTCTTTATGGCACAACTAACATCTGTTAAGCGGTTGTTAATTTCAAAAAAGCTATTTGATTTAACATAAAAACGATATTAAGTTTAGTAAATTATCTAGTATTTTGTCGACCCTGACCTAATGTCAAATAAATCTAGGCAATCTGTAATATAATAAAGTAGTGTATACGCAATTGTGTCAAAACCGATGATGATGATGACGTTATTTAGATTTCGGTTATAGAGCCTGATACCTAATAAGACTAGTTAAGTATAAAATGCGTGATGAGACTCCCATACTTTTAGATAAAAATATACCTACTTATAGTTAAAACATGGTTATGAAGTTATAGTTATAATTAGTAAAAGGCATATTTGCAGCTTTAAATATAAATAAACTGACGGCTAGAACATAAAGCTAATAAAGTAGAAAGCTGAAAATGATAGTGGTAGAAAGTTAAAGAATATATTTATTGTAATATTTAAAGCAGTTAATGATACGTAGATACAAGTTTGTTGTAATAAAGATACCATGTCACCGGCTGGTTACAAATTTGCTAATTTACAAGGTTTTTTTTAAGTAATATAATGTTGTTTTGGCTGACTGCAATCCCAGTACACGATGGCTACGATGATAGTAATCACTGCGACTGTGTGCACATAACATTGATTTTACCGCAGACACAACGCTTCTAGAAAGTAATTTAATGCTGCATCGATGCTGCATCGGAATTAATAACGAAAGAAGAAGTAGATCAGAAAATAAGTAGAAACTAAGGAAGCTGACCTACTATAACAACTAAGCAAAACACGTTCTAAAGGAGTAAGTATTCGCCTTATACTGTAACAAAAAGGAAATTAGTTCAGCATATGCCAAGCTGAAGTCTAGGCGCTGATATTTAACAGAGCCTTGTACGACTCTCGGACCCTTGGACATCACACAATAGAAGTGCTAATAAGTATTTTTACTATTCGCCTATAAAGAAGGTATCAAAATCTAATTGTAGCAAGGAAATTGTGAATATTAACAGTGCCCAAAGATTAAAAGCTCGGTCTCTCTATATGTATGTATTGTTTCTGTATCAAGCATCCGAACAATGTCTTAATCTTTGATCGCTAATGCTAAAAGTATGGTGTGTGCTGAAGCTATACGTGTTGTACATTTTCCGTTGTGCAAGCAAGTTAATAATCGAGTTTCTACAATAATAACACTTGCCTGCTGTGTAGCACGCAAGCGACAGCATCCGGAGATAAAATTACATTCAAATGACGCTTTTGTGGTGAAATAATGAACGAGGTGTACTCTGCACGCATGAGAAAATTGATGAACATTGAGGAGGTGTAGCAACACGACTTTTCCCCAAAAAAGTTTGTACCTATAAAGTTACTTATAAAAAAAGGCTGGCTTTACAAACAAGCGTAGTATATAATGTTGTCTTATGTGTTGTTGTATGTTGTTGTTGTGTTGTAAGCGTAGTATATGCTCTAGACATTACCATTGACATTTTGACAACTAACCTGGTCATTGATATGTAATAATATATCGACGAATCTGGTACATACACTATACAATAAATTATTTTTATTTTTGACTTTTTTTTGACACTACATCACTGACTTGCGTTAGTTCTTGGAAGGGTTATAATTGTATCACGTGGTTTAAGGATATGACTATCTCACTCGAACATTATTCATATTCACCATCATAATCAGCCCACACTATTCCACTGCTGGATATAGGCCTTCTCAGGGCACGGCTCTGAGACCGATGTTCTATTCCTGTTATTCCTTTCTAATATGTTTTACTTAGTCTCAAAACTAATTAATTGTAAATGTTGTCATGTATCCGTATTACCATTCAGTCAGTATGAGGAGTATGAAGTATTTAGTATGTTAGAGAATATAAAATAATACGAATACGAAAAGATGAAAAAAGTCAAAATCATTTATTCACTCGAGTGTTATGATTCATCACTAAAATCATAACTAAAAGTTAATTGAATTAAAATTGTCACTATTAAAAGCAATTATTCAAAAAGTTTCGTAAATAATATCTGGTTATGAATTATGTATTTAATTGTTAGGTGTTGAGTAACAATAAATATTATCCAATGATCAACTTGATAGGTAGTTTAAATTAATTGATCAAATTATTTACAAAGCTTAATTAAATATAAAGTCATTTTATTAAAGATTTGAAGAATGTCAGCACGACGGAAGTTACATGAAGACATTTAAAAAATCCATAAAATGACATGATTTTTTGGAGAAAGTTTGTATTCAAGTTATTATCAAATTAGTTGTTGAAATATCATTTTTTTGTCCAAAATGGTAATTTACTGTGGGTTCGAGTTAAGAAACGTTACAAAAAGAGACAGTACCTACTGGGTTCTTAATCTTTTATATGTAGAAGGTACCTAGTACCTACATTGTTGGTAGCTATGAGTTACAGCTGGATCCATTGTGCTGTAACTGTTTTTTATTTTTATTTTAAAACCTTTTTACCAAGTACAGCCACGTTTTTAGTAGGTACCATGAAAATTGTTTTTTTTTTTATTTATTTACATTACAATGTCAACTATCAATGACACCATTCTGCATAGTTATTACGCATCATAAAAACAGGCAATGCCTCGACTTGGATGATTCATTAGATAACTCATTCATAAACTCATTCTGTTTAGCCTACGTGGGAATTGAGAGTTCTCGATGGGAGTGATTGCGAAAATGTTCGACCTTTGCGCGCGCGCCGGTTCGCTTAATTTGCAATTAATAAGCTAGTATAGGTCTATAAGAAATCTAGATATCATCTGCTGTTTAGTTTGGTGATTAATATGTTAATGCGGAATTTGCAACTTAATTGTGTATCCTCTTCCCATTTAATGGTGATCGGTTTGCCTTGACCAAAGAGATTTATTATTCCTAGCCTTTGTGGTTTTTTCATTTCAAACCTGTCATCACTTTCTACAACTGCCACTACTATATCTATACATATTATAAAACAAAGTCCTCCGCCGCGTCTGTCTGTCCCTATGTATGCTTATAGATCTTTAAAACTACGCAATGGATTTTGATGCGGTTTTTCTAAATAGATAGAGTGATTCAAGAGGAAGGTTTATATGTATAATACATGCATAATATAGCAGAGAAACACTGATAATTTTAGAGGTTTCTAATGTGATGTCGTAAATAAACACATTTTTTTGCGCTTACATTGCAAACGCTGGCTGAACCCTACGAGATAGATCAAAATAATGTACCACAGTATTGTACACCATAACGAGGTCTACAAAAAAGTTCGCGATGGTATATGTTTATCTCTTAGGGATAACCCACAATAACCATTTTTTATCCTTTACTTTTTATGAGAAATAATTAACTATGACCTACTCGTAATATAATAATATGGTTGTTAGCATCGATATACTATACTTCGATGGTTGTTAGCATGAATTTGTCCCTTTTTCAATATAACGTAAACTTCACTAATATTTACACCAATGACAAAAAAGCTGTGAACTTTGTTCATACCGCTAGGTTAAGGTTAAGCAACATCAGGCAAGGTCATTAAATAGATGGGTGAATCGATTTGTATAAATTTAGTGTACATATCGGGTAGGTCGTAATAGTAGTTTATGCACCAAGGGGATAAAGCAGTGTCTTATGTCGCGGGCGTTAAATTGAATCAGGAGCATAACGAAGGATTCTAGCAACTCCCGAGCGCAGCGAGGGAGCATAGAGTTAAGTCCCGAGCGTAGCGAGGGAGTTAATACTAGAATCCTGAGTACAGCGAGGGATTTAAACTCGTCCAAGACAAAGACACCTTTATCCCCGAGGAGAATACACTACTTTTCACACCTACTGCGAGGCAATAAAATACAAATATTGCTAGTATTAAAATAATAATAATATCTTGGGACAATCCACACACGGTCATCTGATTCCAAACTAGGCAAAGCCTGTACTATGGAAACCAGACAACTGGTATTAATTAAATAGTTAAATAACAGTGTCTGGGACACTTGGTGGGAATTGGACCCACGAGCCATTGGGTAGCGACCAGGGTGTCTAACCACTAGACCAACGAAACTGTTGAGGGATAGAGGGATTAAGGTGGAGCAAGGGGTGAGTGGGGGGGGGGGGGGCAAGGTGGGAGAAGAGAGAACGGGTAGGGGTTCAGAGAGGGGACAACGGGGAGAGGAAGTGGGGGAGTGTAACGGGGACCGAAGCCGGAAAGGGAAAACAGAAAGGAGAGAGAGAGAGCATAGAATTAGATTTTTCTTATTAGAGAGAGAGAGATGGAGAGAGAAATAAATAAAAGGGAGGAGGGAGAAAAGGGGAGCAAAATGTAATGAAAGCGCGGGCGGAGCTGCGCGGGTCAGCTAGTTTATTATATTTTTCAGTAAATTTATGTACCTAATAAATATAAAATAAACTAAAAATAAACTCTGTTTTAGTTCTCTAGTAATTTTATCATTATAGTGAGATCGCAATATCGCAACACAACATTAGGCATATTTCCATCGATATAATATAATTATATACATATTATATCGAAGCATCTTACCTGTAAATTAAACGGTGCACTTTACTTTCATACTAATGTGGGCGGAAAAATGTACAAAATCCATTGCTAAGGTGCTACGAGGCAGTGAACGTGTAGAAAAAGTTTTTGATAATCGAATTGAAGTGCAGGCAACCTAATAATGTTGTAAAAGCCTGTAAGTTTAAATATCCAAGTTCGCAACTTGCTTTTCTGTAATTACAAAATAAATAATTCCTGAGACAAGTCTTAGGTACAGTAGGCAAGTTGATTTTAATATCAAGTTTTAATTATTATTTTTTTGTATTTTCTTTGCAGGTGTGGTATATAATGTATTATTTACCATACCAGAGAAAGTGCGATTCCCAACCCATGTGCCTTAAGGTCCTCGGTCACCAGGGTTCGGCTACGCCTCATGCTTTAAACTTCAACCTCGTTGGTAATCGGTTACTTTATTTCCTCTGTAAACATCGATATACTAATATCGCCTGTGAATAATGTACACACATCAAAAGTGTCTAGGGATCAACATATATTTTTGCAATAACTTTTCTCCTGATTGATATTAATTAAAATTTTCTTTAAGGATTCATCAAATAAAGTGTTTTCGTTTGTCACAGTAACGATAAACCAAGTCACCTTTGCATTAATAAAGAAATTTGCCATTTTCCTAATAAAGGGATTTTTGACATTTGAACCACTAACACAAAAGTTCGAAAAAAAGACTGAAATAACAGTTTTCTTTAAAATTTTATTGGGTAACTTAAACAATTAATAATCCGTGTTTCTACCGCGAACACTAACAACACAAGAACATCGGTTTGGCATACTCAAAATGAGTTCATCCAAATCACGCTGTGGAATGGCCGCCCATGTTCGTTGCAACAACAAAAAAAGGTCTTCTTGCGACTGGATACCCTCCATATTCGGCAGAGCTCTTCTCTGTAGCATATCCCATGCATGCTCAATCGGGTTCAAGTCTGGCGACTGAGCAGGCCAGGGCAGGACATTGATGTTAGCTGCGGCGAGAGTCTGTCTTACAACTCTTGCGGTGTGCGGTCGTGCATTATCATGCATTAACTGAAATAAGGGACCGATTTGCACTTGTAGAGGAACGATGACGTCTGATACAATCGTCTCAGCATAAATTTGAGCGTTGAGGTTGCCTCTGATCCAAATCAACTCAGTTCTTCCGCCGATCCAAATACCCGCCCATACCATGATGGTTCCACCACTATAAGGATGGACTTCCTGGCAGGATTTTAATCGCTGTTGGCGTCCAGGGGTTCTCCAGTGTCGTATACGTCTTGTATCCGGTCTCATACCAAAACGAGACTCATCAGAAAAGCACACGAAACGCCATTGTTCTTCTGCCCAATTTCTGTGTTCAAGAGCCCATTGATATCGAATCCTACGATTGTGCATTGCTATAGGTGGTACCCGTAGCGGTCTTCGGGAATGAAGGTTCACTTCATGCAAGCGGTTTCTGACTGTTTGGTCGCTAATTAAGTTCCCTGAAGAGTGATGAAGCCTCACGGCTAACATCATGGCAGTTATTGTTGGAGCTCTTCGAGTTAAGATTTGAATATATCGGTCTTGTCTCCGTGTGGTGCAGCGATACCGTCCTCCATGGCGCTCAGCCACGGTACCAGTGCTTCGGTAACGTGTCCAAAGTCGACTGATAACACTCTGACTTGTATTCAGAGCTAAAGCCACAGTACGTTGCCGGGAACCAGCTTCTATCATTCCCACGGCTCTGAGCATTTCTTCCCTGCTTAAATGACGTCGCCGCTCCATAATAACGTTGGTTTTAATCAGTAGTAGGGAAACAGTAGCACTAATAATGTCTTCAATGCGTTGTATGTTTTTATAGGGAAAATATTGACAGCTGATTTTCATCTTTTACTCGAATTTGATTCACAGTTCCTGATTCAAATTATGAAATGCACCAAAAAGGATCCATATAAATTTATAAAATCATAAATTTATTACAAAGCCACATCTCAATCTCAAGAAATCCGCTTAAAAATGCTTGATCCCTAGACACTTTTGATGTGTGTATGTACAATCGTAGGCTTGAGGTGTGCACGTACAGTTTCTATTAAAGCAGTTAGTCAATCGGTCATAACTGGCACAAAGGTCAAATACGACGTATTCTTATTGCAAAACTAATATGTATGACAGGTGTACCAACATTATATCAAGTACTTGAAAGCAAAAGTCATTGCTTGAATCGCGAATGTAATAAATGATAGTCACATAGTGATGACGTCAGGTGCCAAGAGTCTAAAACTACCAATGCGCCATCAAACATAAACTACTGTTAAGAGTATTCTTGGTATTCTTAGCTGGCTTAAAAAAATTACTAGGTAGTAGGAGGACCCCAATTAATTAATTCGGTTCCCGGAGAAGGGACTATCCAGGTTGGTACCAGCACAGTGCAGGTGTGGAACCGCCCATATGGGGCACCTATGATAATATGCCTTTTGTTAACGTACTTCTTGTAGAAATACAATGTATCAATCGTGAACAAGTTCGTAGTTCGACTCGGAGATTGTTGTCTTGTACTCGATAATTAAAAAAAAACTTAATTAGAATTAACGTTAATTGACGCTTGTGAGTGCGGCAGTTAGAGACAAAAAATAACCTTTTAATTTACATATTATTCCACAGAGGCAGCACTGTCGATAACATGGTATGTGAATGGCTGACACATAATACCGCTTTGCGAAAAAACGCATTATGCCGCGAACTGTCGCTAATTGTTTGCAAAAAACGTAATTAGCCTGCCGGCAGGCGCTGTTAACGAGGTGTTAACACCATATGACCACAGGTTAGCAGTCTCCGCACGGTGGTTTCAATCTATACGATAAGTTTGTGTTTGGAGTTCCAACCATACCTAAAAGTTAAAAAAGGAACCGTTATGGTCTGACTACGTACGTACGTACGGTACTATAGGTATAGTATATTTCGGGAACCACTGATCCTCATCATCAGCCGGAAGACGTCCACTGCTGAACATAGGCCTCCTCCTTCGAACGCCACAATGAACGACAATTGGCTATTTGCATCCACCGGTTACCTGCGACGCGCACAATGTCGTCTGTCCACCTAGTGGGAGGCCTGCCTACGCTGCGTCTTCCGGTTCGTGGTCGCCACTCGAGAACCTTTCTTCCCCAACGGTTATCGGTTCTTCGAGCGATGTGGCCTGCCCATTGCCACTTCAACTTGCAGATTCTGAGAGCTATTTCGGTGACCTTGGTTCTTCGGCGAATATCCACATTTCGGATTCTGTCGCGCAAAGAAACTCCGAGCATAGCTCTCTCCATGGCTCGTTGTGTGACTCTGAACTTCTCTAAAAGGCCAGCCGACCACTGATCCTATGGATTTAAAACTTAGAATAGTTTAGATCTAATTTACCCAACCTTAATGAATATAAAAAAAAACACTTTTATCTTATTTTTAATATCAAAATTTATATGTCTATCTATATGTTACGGGAAAAATAAAATGATTTTTCTAATTAGGTAGTACAGTTTTTTAGTAATTCTAAAAAACCTCTAGAAACAATAGTAACATTACTTTAATACCAAAGATGGTATGGGACCCTCGGTCGCCAGTCCGACTCGCACTTGCCCGGTATTTTTTTATACGTCAACATTGACATCGAAATACAATAAATTTTTTTCAATGTCATATTAATTAAAATATACTACTTACCGCTCGCCGTACGGAACTAGATAAAGAGATTTTATGAATAAATACATTACAATTGTGTAGATATTTTATTTTAATAATCTTGATAGTTATTTTCTTTGTTTAATTAAAAAGGAGAAAGTGGTTTTTTTATGATTATTAAAATAATATCTTAGTAGTTTCTTTAGATGTGCGCGCAAAAGCCCATTCGTTTCGGATTATAAATTTAATATTATGAAATTAGGAGATAAGGAACAAATTCCACTAACCAACATCATAAACGAAAGCGTTTATATAAATAAAATATCAAACAGGAAAAAGTGATTTTGTACTCATTTGAATTGGAAAGAGCAAATCTCAACAAGTAGGTATAGTTTATAATTTAAAAACCCAAAAAGGAAACGAACTTATAATAAAATGTTTGGACTTATACGGACGTTGGTTTGGACAGGCCCGTTGGTCTAGTGGTTAGACTCTGACTGCTACCCGATGGGTCGTGGGTTCGATTCCCATCAAGTGTTATTTATCTATTTAAGTATGTATTTACAAAAAAAAAATAGTATCAGTTGTCCAGTTACCATAGTACAGGGTCTGCCTAGTTTGGGGTTAGATGACTGTGTGTGGATTGTCCCAAAATATATATATTTTTTTTTATATTATATTTTCTTCAAAAACAATTCAGATCAAACCAGATGACTGACGAATTGGGGAACATATGGAGGCCGTCCTCAGGTTTCATGAAGCGATTATTGTAGGAAGAGTGGAAAATGAGGAAAGCCGAAGGTTGAAGCCAGTAATATGTAATTGGAGAGGACTATATCCAATAGTAGGTGACTACAGAGTAATGAGGATTTAATGATGGAGATGCACGTAAAGAGGGAAGGGATTTGCTAGTCATTATAGAAACCATTTGAAAAGGCTCAATTCCCTGCGGCTACGCCCGCTATAGTTTTTTCTCAATACAAATGAAAAAAAAAACCATTTAACCCCTATAGGAGTAGAATTATCATTAACCCGTTCTTAGTGTATGTCATAAGAAGAACCTATTATCCAAATTTCAGCTTTCTAGGTCCAGTGGTTTGGCCTGTGCGTTGATGAATCAGTCAGTCAGTCAGGACAAGTAATTTTATATGTACTTACTTATGTATTATAGATAGATAGATAGATAGATAAGTTTGCTTGACGTACTTGGTTTTCGCCTTAGAAGATTTCGCTGATTGGCCAATCTGTCCATTACAATGGTAAGTAGGAATGGGTATAGACCAGAGAAAAAGAATTTCAAAACGACGACATGACACGACTAAACAATGAAACGACCATGTTGAGACAAATATAGCAAGATTCATTATTTCCCAACACGTAGTAAATACCGAAATTGAATATAAAACATGCAATCGAAATACCATCATGCGTTACAAAGTTTGTAAATATTTATTTGTTTCTGTACTTGCATGTTAAAAGGTGAGTAATCTTTTTGTTGTGAGAAATTACGTTGATGATGTATTTTCGTAAGACATTGTTAAATTTAATTTATAAAGTGAAAGTTAAGCTGGTTAAGGTAGCTGGGAAGAATTGAAACGATTAAATCTACTGTGTGTATTTGAAGACCAAGTTTGAAAAAGCAACAGTGTTGAAAAGGCAAATGGAACCAAGATACTGTTTCCACTCTAGGTCTGTCTACAGCTGATCTTGCTAATGCGTGTGTAACAGATGAAATTGGAAAATACCTAGACTTATCTGCTGAAACACTTAGAATTTCTAAAGTAGCAAACCTTATTGCGAACATGAGATATCATATACTAAGACTGTATTATTTCGTCATACATATTTGCACAAAACATTATTATATAGGTATACTAGCTGACCAGCGCAGCTCCGCTCGTGATTTATTTATAACCTAGCGGTTTATAATGTACTTTACGACCTATTCTTATACCTACCAAATAAACTTACATAAAAAAAAAAAACATAAAAATCGGTCGAGCCGTTTCGGAGGAGTGCGACCACAAACGTGACACGAAATTTTTAAATACCAATAAGAAGATTATTAACGTATATTAGTATATCTAAAACCATCTTTTAAATACTTTCTACTACCATAGGATTTATATATTATTTACTAAAAGCAGAAGATGTAGCGGTTACCATTGATTTCATTGAAAAAATTAATCCTATGTCAATTCTTAATGTTCAATCAATTAATCAACAGCCTTTATTTACCAATTATTTGAATAAATTACTAATTTTAATTTATCCTAATGTTTTTTTATATTACGATGCTCCAAATGTCAACAAGCTGTTTTGGCTACAAAGCGTGCTAGTGAAATAGACGTACCTACACTAACATCACTTCAAATAGATTACTCTCCTTCTGTTATAGTCGAGTAAAAACAGGATATGAAGTGGTCTGTTGTCTCGTGTCATGTAGGTACTTACTTTTTGTGAGAGTGTATAGAAAAAAAATGGCGTCCTTAATTGCTATATTGTACACTGGACAAGAACTACCGGTCGGTATTATCAACTGTTCGGATCACATTGTTCTAATAATACAATAGACTGAATAGAATATTTACTTCCGTAATCTCATATCAGTATAAAACAGAATCACTATCCATATTTGTCTCTTTATATAGGCACGCTTACCTCTTATAAACTACTCAACGACTTTATGTAGTTTTCATCTAAAGAAGATTTCTAGGCACTCACAGTGAATTTTTCTTCCGCATGGTACAATGAATGGTCCAGTGGATGGTAAGAATACAATAAATATTATCTATGAATACCATCAACATTTATTTAACTGGGTCACTAGTTAAATAATCTCGGCTCCGGCTTCGCAAGCGTATATACATAATGTTTTTATATATGTATGTAAACTTTCAGTGAAAAAGTATCTGTCTAACAGTGAAAACCGCTTAAAAATCCGATGTCTGGTTTAGAAGAAGGTAGCGGATATCCGCTTCCTTCTAAAGTCAAAGTCTGTATATACAGACAGACAAACAGACGCAGAAAGCGACTTTGTTTAATGCTATGTAAAGAAGAAGAAGATAAAGATAAAGAAGAAGATACATGTGTATAATGATGATGAATACAATGAATACATAAATAAAACACCATAGACGTACTAGTACACCTATGCAAAACACTAAAACCACCAGCGCGATGTTAGTTTATCAAAAACAGTATTCTAACTAAATTATACTTATTTAAAAAGAAACTAAAAAAATATTTGGTAGATAAATATTACTAAAAAGTGTCCGATTTTTAACTGACATAAATGCAATAAATTAAGTGCAATTTTTATGATTCCCTTAACTTAATCGAGTAGGTACATTAATTTCCATTTTTTTATTTTTTCTACTCTAGACTCAAGCAAGTGGTAGTTTTTATTTTCATTAAAAATGTTTGCATGCTTTTTATTATGGCAAAATATGGAGAGACTCTTTAATGTATAATATTATTATCTGTATAATACCCATATTTGGGAACAATAAATGATTTGATTTGATTTAAATGAATGTGTGAGAATAGAACTCATAGCTTAAATCAGTACATGGAGTCACAAGAATAACGACTTGAATTATATTTGACTAGCGACCCGCCCCGGCTTCGCACGGGTGTAATTGAGAAAAAAAAGAAGTGTTTAATTTTAACTTACTGCCTTTGATTATAGAATTTCTTCAAAAATAATGTTTGTAGCTGACTTTTCGTAACGCAATATGAAAAAAAATTGTTTAGAAGTGACGCGTGAAAGAGCTACGACCTACGTATAGCTATCTATCCATGGGCAAAGTACTCAACGCTTAGGTTTAAGCCTGCAACGTTGAATCTCTGAATTTGTGATTTGTTAATTGTATTTTTATTTTGATTAGAAACTGCAGACGTGTACCGGTGTACAATTTGGGTGGATTGAGGACAGGAACAGAACACCATTTCTTTAAAACCAATTTATGGAAGCAATACGGGCTTCCTTGTTCGGTTTCATCGTTAAGACGTAGACGGGGGTCAACCGGGGAATTCTTACCCACTAAAACCCCCGTGGCTATCACGTCGGCACATTAGAGCGCGGTCCTGGGATATTTGTCGGGATCTGCACCAGTTGATACCACTCAGTGCCTTGACTTTGAACCCGCCGCCGGAGAGGCACATTATAGTTCCCCGGGAACCTGTCACGGTGCTCACGGTTACAGGGGTCACGGGGGACGCCTTTAATGGGATTTACGGGACCCTGTTGGTGGTCAACCGGGTATGTCGGATTCTTATTCACTAAACCCCGTTGCTACAGCCGTTAAATCAGTACATGAGAAGGAGACCTGGGTTATCCGCTGATATCTGCACCAAGATCCCTCAGTGGCTTGCCTTTGAGCCCGCCACCAGGGGGCACAATAAAGCCACCTGGGAAACTATCATCGTGCTCAAAGATACGGGGATCGCGGGGGAAACCTCCAATAAGTCCCACGGATCCCATGGGGAAGTCAACCTGGGTATTTGGGATTCTCACCCACTAAAACTCCCGTGGCTGTCACATCGGCACATGAGAGGGAAACCTGGGTTCTCGGGTGGGTTCTGCACCAGGTGTCCCTCAGTGCCTGGCCTTTGAGTCCGCCACCGGGGGGCAAGCATATTATATCCCAGATGTACCTTATATTATTTGGAATGATAATGATATATATGTAGAATAAACTTCTCTAGTACTTGATTGTTAAGTATGTACCTTTTTAGGTTTTTACTTACTTCTAAATAAATTCAGTTAATATATAAACCTTGAAAAAATAAAAAAAATATTAAAAATAAAAAGTTTAAAAGTACACAAAAAAATCCCAATGAGAAATTTGAACCCGGACTCTGCTGTGCTTAGGAGAGGCTTTCGTAACCTCCAGACCACGGCTACTCTAATTCTATTATTTTAATTACTTGATCATATTCTTGTTATATGTCTGCTCAGTCCCTATTGCATGTAGCGTGATATTTTATCTTATGTATTAAAGTTATACGTGTACAGTACCTAATTTACGTACTAAGCTAATCTAAGTGAAAATATTTGTACCGCCATCGGTTGAGTAATAATACTGCTTTTTAACCCTGTTAAGGGATAAATTTAAAAACAGATCCCCTCAGTGCTTGCCTTTCAGCCCGCCACCGGGGGGCACAATAAAAAAATGCTCAAAGTTTCGGGGATTACGGATAGACCTCCAATAGGCTCCCAGGATCCTGCGGGCGGTCAACCGCGGTGTGTAGGATTCTTACCCTCTAAACCCCTCACGGCTGTCCGCACAAAATATGGGGCTGCACCGGGTACCCCTCAGTGCAAGGCAAGGGCCTTTGAAGCCACTGCCGGGGGCGCATTATAGCCCTCCGGGAATCTGTCACCGTTGTCACAGTTATAGCGGTGGCGGGGGACACGTTTAATATGTCCCCAGGATCCTGTGGGGGATTCTTACCCTCTAAAACTCCCGTGGCTGTCACATCGGCACATGCAAATGTCACCGGAGAACCCTGGTTCCCAGGGTTCTCCGGTGACATTTGCATACGTACAATACATGCATATTGTATTCCTACCCAAACAGACATTTTGGAAATATATTTTCATTATTTTATTTTTATTATATTTGGGAAACAAACAAATGATACTACTTATTACTAATATAAGATCCAATAGTACAAAAATCAATTAAGTTTCCACTAATAACTAAATCATAACATTAGAATGCATGATTTTAAATTTAAAAAAAGTATTAAATTTAAAAAATATATTAGAAATAAAAAGTGCCGGAGTCAATATGAGTTAAATATTTAAAACATCGAATCTTAATATAAATAAAAAAAACAAAGTTTAAAAACACAAAAAAAAAATCCATACACGGGTAGCGAACCCGGACAGTCCATACTTAGAGGACGCTTCCGTAACCACTTGACCAAGGAACTTTGATTTTATCCTTCGAATTACCCTCTCTTATTCTTGTGATATATTTGTACCGCCGTCGGTTGAGTAATAATACTCCTTTTTTACACTGTTAAGGGATAAATTAAAAAAAATATGAAATACAAATTCAATTAACTTTCTTAACGAAAGTCTGTGCAAAATTTCAAGTCAATAGGACTAAGGAATCGCGTTCTCCCATACAAACTTTGCCCCCCTGTTTCACCCCCTTAGAGATTGAATTTCGCAAAAACCCGTCTTAGTGAGCACCTTCGTCCTAAAAGGAACCCCCATGCAAAATTTGAGACTTCTAGCACTTGTAGTTTCTGAGATTTCGTGATGAGTGGGTTTTTGCTTACTCTTTTATATAATAAGATTGGAGAGAAAAATAGGCAAGTAATTACCTATACAAAATATTTTCACTTCGCTTAATAGTATTGTATATATGTACGTCGCTTTAATCAAGTACAGATTTGTATATGGCGTCGTGATCCTGCGATGAATTAAGTAGCCAGTTCTCTCAGAGGAGTCAATGTGGCGAGTACCTATTCATATCTATGGTGCTGGCAGCTGAGGGACCGTTGATCTCTTTAATACCGGCAAATAGATACTCTTCTAACACCTTACATAATAATATAATACAGGATTCCTTGTAGGAAGCTAGCGCGTTGTCTTCCACGACTGGTTCATACCTAACCATGAGGCAGGATGGCAGCCAAGCGTTGGGTATACCGAAAAAAAAATATTTACCTGTCTTGCTCACTCCATTCCCAATATTGTTAGGGTAAGTCACACTAGATGTGTCTCCGATCCAACTCGACACCAGCACGAAAGCGCACAGAACTGGTTTCTGCCACATTGCTATTAGTTCACTTTAGCACTGATTAAATACTAATCGTTTGCACAGGTATGAGTCCGTAGTCGTGGTAATGTGTAGTTACACCGGATTGCTCTAATGAGGTGACAAAGATATGGAAAACAATGAATATTAAACGTATTAGCGGTCCCGTTAAAGGTCATATTTGGCATATTGTTTATATAGAGGGCATATTTGTTTGACCATAGTTTGCGTACCGGTGAGAGCAGGGGCGTAGCTACCGCCGTGTCAGCCGTATCAATTATACGGGGCCCCCGGGCTACAGGGGCCCCGAACATGTGTAAGCAACAATTCGTAAAATCCATGTTCTCACATAATCTCTTAGGCCGTACCATCATTTGGACCCCCCAAAAAATTTTGATACGGGGCCCATCTAAGGCAAGCTATGCCACTGTGGGTTTTTGTACATCTCTGGGCAGCGGATGGGTCTTTAGGCTTTATACATCCTATACATCCATATAATAATAATAATAAAAAATTATATTATAAGTAAAAAGAGGTAGACAGGTTCTGACAGCGGCGGAAAAAGGTGAGCTAATTAACACAACTTGAATCAGTAGCACACCACCCACGGAAGCTTTGACAGTGTCACTTCGTTTGAATTTTATTGAATAATCGCATGAAAAGGATCAAAAATACTGTATCCAAATACACAAACAAATTTTCTAGAAATCAATTAATCACATTTCATCCGTTAGTATAAAATAATTCTGTGCCAATTTTAATCGTCGATTTCTTAGTTGGTAACGTATCTACTACGTATAAGTACTATCATTGCCCACATACGGGTATGGTTGTGCTGCACAGCAAAAAGCTGTTAGCAGCAGCATCGCATCGCAAATATTTGCGAGAAACAACTTTATTTTTGTATCGGAAATTCATTTGTTTCTCGCAGATATTTGCGATGCGATGCGCATTCGCAGTGCCCATAACTCGCACTACACTATCCCCGTGCGGATATACATGACGATTTCCCTTTGAAAATAGGTAGGTACAACCACAGTGTCAGATAGAAAATCAATGGATTTGAGAGAGATTAAAATATTCCATTAAAAATTATGTTAATGTGATTTAAGTACTATAATAATTTTAAATATTGCTTTACGAAAGCTGCATGCAGCATATACAATATTGACGTAGTTTTCGCACTTTTGAGCGGGAAATGTTCGAAAATGACTAGTCATAGAGCAAGATTTACATAAATAAATACAATGATGAGGCATTAACCTCATTGTTTCGTAAGTGTTGCCATCATGTTATTTTGTAAGTGTACACAGGATATCTTACAAAATATATAAGCAACATGTCAACAATTATGATTGATAACACCGAAAACTACAGATGTGAGCAAACCCATAATCAGTGTGTTCTCTGGCCGTAGGCAATATCGCGAGAGCCTGACGTTTTTTTTTTAAATTGTGCAAATGTATAGTACAAGGCATTACAAACATCTTTATGTAATAGATTAATAATAATTACGTGTATAATGCGATTACAATGTAATTTTTGAACAAGAATGAGGTCTGTTTACATAATTACACAAATAACATCAAAGTTCAATTCAGTGCTAATTTTTGAAACACACATAATATACGTAAGTATTATTATGATTCATTTTCTTTAACTTTACCGCCTTATTGGTCAATATTTCATCGTTTTTGTCCGACTACCCTAGGAGGGCTATATTTTTCGGAAAATAACACAACTAGCTTTTGTAGTAGTTATGAAAGACGTTCATTAATTGATCCAGATTCCAAAGAAACTTTTTCTGCTATTAAAGTTCCACCTATTTACTTACCAATAATATTTTTTTCAATTTTTTTAGTATCTACCTATTTTATAAACCTATCAGTCCAGAAATGGGTGGTTAGTATTTTAAAACATATGAAACTATTAATATGAACGATCTTAAGGCTGACAAAATTGTCAACTGTTTACTAATTATTAATCCTTGGAAGCAATAAATAAGTAACACATGCACACGACATAAAATTAGCGTGTTCTCTTCGCTTATATTGCACATGGTCTTGTTTATTTATTTAATTCATAATGTAAATTTTGTATCTACTATGCGTAGGTGGGCATAATACCTTAGGTATGCTTTTTTCTGCCAAAGTACCTAAGAGCTCCCCACACATAACTGCGAATTCGCATCGCATCGCAAATACCTGCGAGAAACAAATGAATTTTTGTATTACAATAATTCATTTGTTTCTCGCAGATAATTAATTAATTGCGATGCAATGCGAATTCGCAGTTATGTGTGAGCCGCTTAGTTGTAGTCTGTTCCGAGAGGCTTAATATTACGCTGAACACATAGAACGCCAAATGCCTGATACACAATGGATTTTTATATTGGTATGTTGCCTGACGGCAGTCTAAGGGTTAATATATTTTTTAAATTCTGGACTAAAAGTTTTCCTAATAAGTTTCGGAACTGTATAATTGGTAATTCAACATAGGTATATACTGAAGTACACAAAGATGCATACCTAAACGTCAGAATAATAAGCCTATACCTACATACGGAGGAACATATGGACGGATGTGACATTATAAAGCTTCAGAAGCCTAAAGGCGAAAGCAGAACCTTAAAAATGTATAAAATGCGACGAATGACAGTAAGCACGTGGTAAATGCAAATGTTAAAGGCATAACCTTTGTGACTGATTCTAAACACGAATCTCTCTTGCACTAGATAGTTCATAAAAAAGACACCACGAGGACACGGATGCGAGTCACCTTTGTAAAGGTGAGATGAAGCAATAAAACCGCCCGTTTTTTAATTTACGTATTGCAATATAATAAGGATTTTATATTTTTTTACAAGACCGCTTCTTGGCATTTAACTATACCTAACCTTCTATTACTAACCTAATCAAACTGAAATTGTAATTATATGGATTATTTTTCTATTATGTGTACCTATTACATATTTTATTTTTAGTAATATGTGAAACAATTTGATCACAACGCGGAGTTGCTAAATATTATTTAATTAATCCTTCGAAAGGCATAATATTAAATAGAAGTCATTGGAATGGCTTTGAAGGACACACGTACTTATTTTGTATATGGCAAGGAAGTAACGATAGTATAAATTTACATGTTACATATCAGCAGCAGCTGTTATTTATGTGATTTTATTAGAATCAAATTACAATATAAAATTTTGTCGTTACCAAGTTTTACTTTATACAAAACAAAAACAGCGGGAACCATTAATTGTAGCTAACATCATCATCAGCCGTAAGACGTCCACTGCTAAAGGCCTCCCCCTATGAAGGGAGGGGTTGCCATAATTGGGGGGTTGGTAGGCGTCTTGGGGAAAATGTGTGGGTTTTCCGGTACATACTTGTTTTTATTATTGTACTAGCTGACCCAAGCAGCTCCGCCTGCGCTATTTTTACGTTAACTAAACTTTTAATAATAGACAGACATTCGCATCGAATACATAACCTCCTTTTTTATAGCCGGTTAAAAACTGGGACCTACTTTTTACTTGCTCTCCGAAGCACGGACCCGTTTAGTTCAAATGGCGTGAAACGGTCACCCATCTATTTAATGACCTTACCTAACGTTGCTTAACCCGATCGATTACAAAACCTTGATAACAACTCTCTATGAGTGTTCCCTTACTAATATTTATTATATTATAAAGAAAAATTGATAAAATCGGACCAAGCGTATAACCAAGTACCCATTTTGACTTTAATCCCCTCTCCCAAAAGAACCGTGCTAGATTACGGGATAAAAAGTATCCTATGTCCTACCTCGTAGTAAGATCTCAAATCATGCCAAGTTTCATTTGAATCCATTCAGTAGTTTCGGCGTGATGCGCAGCCGTGATACAGACAGACAGACAGACAAAAATTAAAAAAATTACATTTTCGGCCTCAGTATCGGTTATAGAATGCCCTCCAAATATAATTTTCAAAATATCTTCAATGTACAGAATTGGACCTGTTACAGTTTTATTATAAGTATAGATAGATTTTGTATTGACTATAAAATCACGATTATCATTTCCTTGTCTCCTAAGCAACATTTATATATTTCAAGATTTCAAGCTGTTTATGGCAAATTCAAATTAAAACCGGTCCAGTGGTTCAGTAGCGAGCACATACAAATATTTTATTGAGCATTAGAATTAATATTAATGTGGTTTTGGCATTGCGATGGTTCTACTTCCACGTCTTCAACAGGTTTTCAACCGTGAAGATCACTTATCAATATAACAGGACCTTCGTATGGAGCCTTTCAATTCGTTCGAGGTTCCTTGTTGGCTGACGTGTGCTGTTTTAATCATACATATTTTATTATCTGTTAAAACCACGTAAATTGCCTTTCGATTTCATGAGAATGTTACGAAACACAATGACGTCCACAAAAATAGCGCAGACCTTTGTGACCAGGATCGTCAATCTTCTTCTATATATATAAAAATAAATGTTAGTCTGTATGTCCTTTATAGAATCGTAATCTAACTAACTAACTACGTGTTGTGCATGAGCCCAAGAAGGTTTCTGAGTAAAAAGAGCGCGAGCGGAGCTGCGCGGGTCAGCTAGTAAGATTATAAAAGAGGAAGTAAAGATTCTATCAGATTTTTTTTATCGGCCAAGGTGGCATACAGCCCTGGATGGCTGTATGCCCGCCTGATGGTAAGCAGTCATCGCAGTGTATGTACGCTAGCAACACCAGAAGAATCACTAACTAGCGCGTTGCAGACCCTAAACGCATTAGGTATTAGAATAGTCACAGCGGATCGTTGTGTGTCTGAAGTTAGGTTTTGCGAACCATTGCGCAACTACAGTCGTGAGTTGTGAATACAAAAACACGAAAATAGCAACTGCGCAGCGACTTGCAGCCAACTTCAGACATACAAAGATCCGCTGTGACTGTTGTAAGTCTCTCGTGTCCGGTAATTTCACCGACTACTTCGCACCAGAACACAGCAATGTTTACAGATTGCTGCTTGGTGGCAGAATATCTGTCACTGCAGTGTACCTACCTGGACGGTTCCTTGCACAAGCCACCTACCAAGTAGTAAAAGGTGGATTATGAAGGCTTTGTTTACGTCGGACAGTCGGAAGTTAAATGATTTATGCTGATTCACAAATCTTTCTAGCAACATATAAAGTTTATGTAGGTATAAGTTTCTTTTTATTTCTTTACTTTAGTACAACCTTAGCTTACTTTACTCAAGATAATAAAATAAAGCATTAAGAAAATTTTTAATTCGGCTCCCATTACGTGGACCCAAAATCTCCAAGTGAAAATGTGTTCTAGGATGTACCACTTTTACCCGTAATATGTATGTTCGTTTAATTCTGAATGAATATTGTTTGTTAATCTCCATGAAAGTTGCTATCAGCATATATCGTCGTTGTCAAACCAAAATCTGCTATGTGTACTTTTTGAGATTTTTACTTTTTGACCTTTTCGTATAGTTCACGGCCCTATCTACCGTATAAAAAAAACTGTATATGAGCACTGTGCGACCATCTACGACCACTTTTTAAAATATGCCATGTGCCGCAGCTAGATTTTTGTCAAATAAAATCTGCTATGTGATACACTATTTGCCAACTATCAATTCATATAAAATTTTATACGAAAATGTTTTTACTCGTTAATTCAAAATAGAGTTTTTGCACATAGCAGATTTTGACAACGACGATATGTCTTTCTGTATGTTCGCTTACTTCTTCAAGACTTCATAATTAATTAATTTTAATGCTACTTGCACTATTATATAACTAAACATATAGTTGCTTGTTTACTATAATTTGCTGCAAAATACTGTAGATACGAGTAAGTACATTTACAAAAATTGTATGAGTTCAAAACGGATATTCATATCTTAACGTTACAGCGATATTGAATTAAATCGTGTTTGGAGGATTGCAGCTCAGCCCTACCGCCATATCAATTTCATAGGATATTGCAGTTTCTTTCTGCCCTCCCTCGAGAAACTGACTAGAAACTCATATTACTAGTTTCGATTGCACATCTAACCGGTTATGAGACTACTTTGTTAAAAAATGACACGTCAGTTTGAACAACGAACGTGATAGAAAATCTACTTAGTGAATTAGTGCCATCGATAAAGTGTGTTGGATAAAAAAACTAATGTCAAGGTCAATGTTAAAAAAAGGAATTCGAATACTAGATTCAGGTAATTGATTACATTTGGCAGTATGGAGTAATTCCTTTACCTGTTTTATAATGGAAGAAAAAACCAGTAACATAATCATTATCTGATTAATTTCGTAAGTATCTACTAATATTTTTTTTTTTACTAATAATAGAAATTTAAAGACAAATTAATTAATATGCCCAGTTTAACATTTCCCAGATGTAAATCCAGTCAAAAGTTATTTTTGTCCGCTTACACCATGAATAACAAGTTTTGTTTTCTGCACACACTTTGTCACCTCATAAGCAAATCGCGGGAAATTATTGTTTTAAAAGACGAACGAACGTTCACGTAGATCGGTTTCCGCGAGAGCTGGCACGCATGCGCACGCTGCGATCGTACCGCTGTTACTAAGTCCAACAATGTTATAAAATAAGCAAAGCCTTTATGCAACCTTCAGATTGAAAGCCGCATTTTTGTGGTCAAGCGCGGTCTAATGAAGATGGCGCAAACTACGTTCCGCGATGAACTTATATTTTGCCTGACCTTTACTAGGTTTTCAGTTGTTCAAATAAAGGTTACTACTAGATACTTATTAGTTATCTTGTTACTTAGGGTTGACACCAAAGTATCGATAATATTGATAATATATTTATATAAGAATCACTAGCTGACCCGCGCAGCCCTGCTCGCGCTCTTTTTTTACGTTTTTAGATGTCCATTATGGGAGACGCTTAGATCAAATGGCATTAAATGGTCACCCATCTATGTAATGACCTTGTCAAACGTTGCTTAACCTATATACTTTACGACCTATTCTCAGACCTACCCGATATGCACACAAAATTTCATACATATCGGTTCAGTCGTTTCGGAGGAGTTTGGTAACAAACACCGCGACACGTGAATTTTATATATTAGATATAATAAGGTGCTATTTACATAAGAAGTTTCTATTTCTACTTATTTCGACGTTTCTCGACAACCGAGAAAAAGTTTCTATAAACAGCACAAAAAATCTAATTATAGATGGTATACATAGCCTGACCTACGACGTTGTGTGTATGTGACCCCTAATAAATGATTGAGATGGTAAACATAGCACTGTTCTTTTTTTATTTAGTTAAAATGGAATAAACTTGAAATAAACCGACTGGATTATGCTTGGTTTAAGTATTCTAAAATAATTCAAACTTGAAAGAAATTATGACGTAAGCTGCCTGACTCAGAGCGAGTTGGATCTTTATTTATAGATAGGTAAAATATTTCTATATCATTTGACATTTAAATAAATTTATGTAAACACAAAAAAATTAAAATGAGTATTATTATTTTTTTAATTAGCGACGTCGTTGGCGAGAAACCAGCTGACAAAAAAAAGACAAGAAATTAACTTTACATTATTAATATTAAGTATTTCTTCAATGATATCATCGTTTAAATTAGTCTAGCAACAAGAACTTACAAGATTTTAGCTGACTACACTAGACAATACATTTTAACTGCCTATTTTTTTTAAAACCCGGATTAAGAATCTTGGCTTTGGTTCACAAGCACTTGTTTCTATCATATCTGTAGCATATTTTTTTTTAAATGTTACCTGAGGCCGTGACAAGCAGGTTCTTCGCCAGATGGTAAGCTTATGGTATAGCATCACCACTCTTCACTCTCTTTCTTGAGCCTGGTAATTTCACCAGGAACGAGAGTCAGAGAGAGAGAGAGTACGAGTATCATACGTACCGGATGTTAATTGACGTGCATAGGTACTTATGAATATTTATACTGCACTGAATGAAGCTCGAGTTCTGAGACAATCATTGATTTCTGCAGGTACAGCGACCTTCACACCGGACAACTGCTGCTTCGTGGCAGTAGAATATCTGACACTGCAGTAGTACTCTACTTTGCCGATTTCTTGCGCAAGGGACCTATCGCCAAAAGTATCCAATACTAAGTATCTATTATAGTAATATCAGTAAGTTAAGGCGACCAACTTTGTGAAAGTCTAATCGGGACATTACACACTATACCCACTACGGTCTGTGTGTGAAAGAATGACGATTTGTTACACTTAAATTGGGATAAGACAAACAAATGCAATTTACTAACCAACACCGTACAAGCGGGAAACATTAGAAATTTAGCTGAACTATTTTATAAGTTACCGAAAAGTGGAATTACAACTGTTCTACTAAACGGATAAGAATAAACCGAGTGCACGCAGTATTAGTAAATCAAGCCACCTAAAGTACTTAATCGTTAAGCAATGAAAACAGTGTGAAAAATATAGTTGAACCAATAGAACAAATGGCTGTGTGTGGCCTTGATCAGAGCCGTTTTTTCGATCAGGGTCTGCTAATTTAGCTAATACAATAACACACAATTTCATTCCATCGACACACGATTGAGACTCCGTTACTATTGTGACAGATTCGGTATTCTGCTAAACCATAACTCAGTTATATACAGCGATGTGCTGGTTATGTGTCGATTGGGTGTCGGTTGAGTGTCAGTTAAATGGTATTGGGTGCCTATTAAACTCTACGATGAGTTGTGTTATTTTTACTTATTTTTGAGCGGCTGAATGACGGCACTAACAAACACGCGAAGCATTTGCCTATGCCTGATACGGCACTGGTCTTATAAAATTAGTAGACTACTAAATGTGTTAAACGATCTAACTGACACACTAGCGACACTCCATTGAATGAAGCGTTTGTAAATTAGCAGACTTGGGACGCTGGTATTATTTAATAGTAGTACCTATGTACTCCGGCTATAATTATTATTTTAGTAGCAACTGTGATTACGGGACAGTCTCTCAGTATGCGAGACGGTTGGCCGCCTTACAGAGTACTGAATACGTATTACAATATTGTCTCTATGTCGTTAACCGGCAAAGAGCAAGGTCTCAAATAAAGACCTAGACACGGTGCAATTACCTTTGGAGATTTTTATAGTTCGCTCGCCTTTTATATTATTCTGTATCGCTGACGCCATTACTCATTGTCCGTAGAATATTTTCGGTTGAATAAACTCGAAACAGTAATATGGCAAGTAAACTTTCTGTTCAAACGATATAAAAAATATAAATGTCCGGTGGTTACAGAGTATGGTTGCAGATCGCGAGATACAGGGTTCGACTCCCAGTCAAAAAAATTGTTACCTGTTGAGTTTTAGAAAATTACTTGTGCCCAATTGCCTAAACAATTTAACAGCGACGAACAGTATGCCTGATGGTAAGCGTCACACCCACACATAGATAGTTGCAGAACACTTCCTTTCGTCACCTGAGACGTTGGATATCATCGATATATTATTTAGACTATCGATGTTGGAATCATGAGTTTAGTAATTTAACGGACTACAGCGTGCTTCATACTCAAACACTGTAATACTGTGTAATACGCAAATAAATGAAATGAAATGAAACACATCGCTGCAGAATATCTTACACTGCGTTGGTGCCTACGTAGACAGTATTTTGCACAAGGCACATCTATGTAGTATATCTTGATCGGCACGTGATTTCTAAGGTGTAAGACTGATGCCTGATTGTATTGTTTATAAAACGAATACACTCAGGCCTCAGTCTTACAAATTTGTACCAGAGCACACTAATTAGCGTGACAAAAACACTGTCACGTGACAACTCACCTGTTTGGGTGACATTAAGCTTAAGCTGGAAGGCCTGCTAATTAGTGCGCTCATTCGTGCGGTAAGTTCATAGGTCAATTTTTATGTCAAACTGCCCTGCTATAATAGTGGTAAGGCCCCTGGGCTCTTTGGTAAAACTGCACCAGATACCCCTTAGTACCTGCACCAGATACCAATGGCATCTTGAGCGTTTTGGCGGACCATTGGGACTCTCCGATCCTTCAGCGCTGGATACGACTGCATGTGCTGAGGGCATCGGGGATCATCTTGCGGTTGTAATCTATAATTATTGGTTGATCTGTTTCTATTTTTCTTTATTATTAATATGGATTTGTTTGTCTGATAATAAATTTATTATTATTATTATATTAGTACCTAATCTTTGAGCCCACCGCCGAAAACGCATTTTAACATTTTAGGAACCAGTCACGGTGCTCACGGGGGCGGGGGCGGTACCCCTGTACTGGGATCAATAGAGCCAATATCAAATGTCTCAGTGTAAGCTTCTTTTCTGTCAATAAGCCAAGTTCTGACTTGGCTTAAACCTCTGCGCTTAAGACGGGCTAGCAACACAAATATCCTGTTTGTACATACAGAAAACCATACAGTAAAAAATGTTATATATATATATATATATCCATAACAGGTGTGAAGACGAAGGTTTTTAACCAGTGTGTGTTGCCAGTGATGACATATGGTACTGAGACGTGGTCTCTAACGGCTGGCCTTTTAGAAAAGTTCAGAGTCACACAACGAGCCATGGAGAGAGCTATGCTCGGAGTTTCTTTGCGCGACAGAATCCGAAATGTGGAGATCCGCCGAAGAACTAAGGTCACCGACATAGCTCTCAGAATCTGCAAGTTGAAGTGGCAATGGGCAGGCCACATCGCTCGAAGAACCGATAACCGCTGGGGAAGAAAGGTTCTCGAGTGGCGACCACGAACCGGAAGACGCAGCGTTGGCAGGCCTCCCACTAGGTGGACAGACGACATTGTGCGCGTCGCAGGTAACCGATGGATGCAAATAGCCAATTGTCGTTCATTGTGGCGTTCTAAGTTGGAGGCCTATGTTCAGCAGTGGACGTCTTCCGGCTGATGATGATGATGATGATGAACAGGTATATCGCTTAATATCAGGCAAACGTGCCGCCTGACCCGTCACTCGATAGGAAACAATAAAAAAGTAGGCAGTTGTCAAAATAATCTCCGACTAACTTACATTAGATTTATCGCAGCAAGTAGAGCGGCCAAGATTTAAACCTACGCCTTTAGATTAAGACATATCCAGCGACTTAATGGCCATAATGTATGTACATCGGAATAAATCTTATATGGCACAGGTTCTCAAACTCTATTTTGCCCATTGCCCAGTTTGGGATTCAAACCTTTTTTAGATCCCGCATTTTAAAATCACTCTAAACAGCTAAAACATAATTATATTATATGAATTCAAACATACTGAGTTGATCAATACATGAGCCGTTGTTATTATTTTGCTGTGTGATGGTTATAGGTTTTATCTTCTTTGTCCATTCCTGTTGTGTTTATTTGCGGCCGGGTCTCCTCACTCGGCTTTTGACTCGACCGGGGTATGTGGGAAAATCCCCGCGGCTGTCGCATCGGCACATGAAACCCACCCCAGGGCTCTCCGGTGGGATCTGCACCAGGGGCCCCTCAGTGTCTTGCCTTTGAGCCCGCCGCCGGGGGTGCATTGTAGCCCCCCGGGAACCAGACACGGTGCTCACGGGGACGGGGGTCGCAACCCCGCCACCGTCCTCTTCGGAGTCGCCGCCGTACTCAATGGACGTTCTAAGGGCCCACACCCCGAACGTCCAGCGACTCCGACGACTCCTCGCTCGCCTGCTCCAAGTCAATTTGTCTTTGGTTGTCATCTCAGGCAATTGGGCCTTCTCTCATAATATTTGACCACCAGGTTAAAGGCGGCTGACCTCTGCCTCTTTTCCGTTCAAACAGGTTTAAAACAATTTGAACCTCGTTGCGCCTCTTTACATGCCCATACCACGGCCATCTCAACATCTTCATTTCAGCTACGTGAATTATTTGCTCATGTGTCTTCTTAGTTTTCCAATATTCGGAACCACACAATAACGGTTCCGAATAGATGGTTATAGGTTTTATATTTTGTTTTAAATATTAGTAAAACTTTAGGCATTTGAAGAAGGACGCATTTGTTAACAGAGGCCGTCTTCCAGTTTTTCCCTTATTAAAATATAGACAGCATCAACTTCCCTCTATTTTTACCTGGCATCAACGCTCCCTTCAGTGCCCACAAGGGGGCGTTAGTCGTGCTTTGAGAAATACTGTTATACACTATGTCTTAAAAAGGAAATTAAAAATAATAGAGCTAAGTCGACAACGCGAACGGTGACTCGCATTGATCGGTATTCCGATGGCGGAGATCGCATGGTGCCCTTGACTTTTACAAACAACTATAATTAACACAAAACTGTGTATGTTGCAAGTTTTGTGCGGGTTTTTTCTCACACGCGTTTGCAATGTTTTTAAGTGACAATTAAGCCTACCTTCGTAAAGATGTGTGCGATATTTAATACGGTAAGGTCTTAAAAATAAACAATATACTTTTATGTTTATGCGTTTTTAAATATACACATACTGTGGTTGGATATCATGGTTATCAATCATAGCTGCAGTGGTAATCAGGTGTGACCCTTTGTTCCACTTTCAATAGTATGAAATAAACGAAACGATAATAAATAATACTTTTAGCATAAGTAGGTAGCGCAACCAATTTTCGAAAGCTTGATATAGCGACTGAACTTCACACCCCGCACATTATAAGTATAAGCGATCAGCAACGTAGTGTTTCTGATACCACACTCATTCGCAAAAACTCGCCGCGATGCAGACGACAAACGGACGCAGCGAGTAGCTAAAACGCGATGTAGTCGCACAATTCGCATTTTTAAACTCCATGGCAAGACAACCAGGACGTATACCTGATAGCAAGTTACGCGATATGCCCACTCATTACCAGTTATACAGACGATATCTTAAGTATTAAGTTTTTTTAACATTGGAATTTTACTAGAAAAAGCTCTTTAAACCAGCAATGCTCACATATTGCTGTTTAGCGGCCGAGTGTTGATACTACTGTGCAGAGGCGTGCACAGAGGGTAGGCAAAGTAACGTATCCGGGTTGTTTAACCTATTATATGTCATTTTAAATATCTATAAGTTAGCAGATTCTATAGACATATTTATTTAAATTTAAAAACTGTAGTAAGATTATTCAGAGGGTATATACAAACAGAATTTGCTACGGCCTACGGTTTCTCTAAATAATTGTAATTTAAAAATATTTTGTACTGACATGGTATTAATGTGATTTTTTTAAATGTAAATGGATACGTGTGTAATGTTAGTTCATTTAAGGATATTTGTGGCGGTACCTACACTAACAAATTGCGTAGACTACAGACAACTCGCAGATATTTTTGCCTACTTTCTGTGCACGCCACTGCTACTGTGGCATACGGTCCCTTGCACCTTACAACCTTTTTTCTTGCTGACGGGTGCAGAAAACCCTCAAAAGGTACTTGGTCTCCGTAGTGGTAGAGGGCGGGTTATGTAGTATTTTTACCAAAAAAAAATTCTTTTCCGTATTTATCAATAGAAAAAAATAATGCAAAATAAATATGATGGCTGTGTTGTAGCCGTTCAATGACCACAAATTACATTAAATACTCCAATAAACCATGAGGTTTATGTCTTTCACAAACGAAATTCGATATTTCATTCATCCAAACAATATTCTAAATATTACCTTCTAAGTTAATATTATAATAATTGAAACTAATAAATATTAGTTCCTAACCGCCTAACAGATTTATGTAAACGTCACCACTAACTTTACGATATTAAATCAATAAGCAATTCCGAGAAACTTAAATTATGGAAACTTAATTCTATCTCAAATCAATACAACTTGTTAGTAAAGCCATTGGATTTATTTATTGCATCATAAAAGCTATTATTTAGATACGCACAGATATTATAATTTGATTGATAAGGGGTAGTAGTCATATTCTAATAATAATGTCCTGCTGGCAGATACGTCAATGCCAATCTTATCAGAAGATCAGCCATCTACGTTGGAGATACTACTTCTCAAAAAACGAGGTTGTATATACATATTGCTCCTTGTTGGTGTTTTCAAAGCTAAGACTAAAGAGAAGTCTTTATGTAACTTAGCCTAATTTGCCATCCTAGATAGCATAACTGCTTTCCATTAGATGGGATTGCACTCAAGTATTAGCTTTTATAAGCTGTAACAGCTCAGTGGAGTCAGTGGGCGAGCGCTTGCCTTGGAAACAAGGTGCGCAGGTTCGAACCCCGGCTCGCACCTCTGATTTCCTTAATTAATCATGTGCGAATCGTCTTTGTGCGATTGTTACTAGCTTTCGGTGAAGGAAAACAACGTGAGGAAACCTGCATGTCTGAGAAAGCCTAACCTAGCTTTCGAATGACGTGTGAAGTCCGCCAACCCGCACTTGGCCAGCGTGGTGGACCATGGGCCTAAGCCCCTTCATCTTGAGGGGAGGCCCGTGCCCAGCAGTGGGACATTTAACAAGGGCTGGTATTATTATTATTATTTATTAGCTTTTATTGAGTAAAAAAATTCTACATCATCTTTATCTTTAATTTTTACATAGATAAAAGAAAGTCGCTCCCGCTGTTTGTACGCTTAGATCTTTTAAACTACGCAACGGATTTTAATGCAGTTTTCAGCAATACCGAAAGTGATTCAAGAGAAAGGTTTATATGTAGTCATCGATTTATAATATATCGATGTATGTAGTATATAGTAAACCCTTGCGAACCCGGGCCTCGCTAGTTCTACATAAAGGTATTTACTACGAGTATAATGCCTGGCCGCTACACAAATAGTAGTGGGTTTTATAATTCCCCACCCAAGACAAACATTTATTGTGTGCATCAACAGGACAATCAATGTCAATTTGTCTTGGAGCTGGGTATTATTTCTAGTATTGAGAAAAAATTGATTACCTATAAGTACCTAGTCTTGCCAAAATACTGAAACAAAGAAAAGAAAAATCTATTGAAAATAACATTTATTACTTGTGTTAGTTTAATACATAAATATAAAACAATATAAAATATAAAAAGGTTATTCGAAGTGGTCTCCATTGGCTGCAATAGAGTCCTTTAAACGTTGAGGCCAGTTATCAATAGAAGCACGCACTCTCTCCATGGGAAAATTCTTCACTGCCAATCGTACGGATTGTTTTAGGGACTACAAATTATCATGGCGTTTAGAGCAAGCCGTACTCTCTAAAACTGACCATAAATCATAATCCAGCGGATTAAGATCGGGACTAGACGACAGCCAGTCTTCAGCTCTGATGAAGTCCGAAACATTCGTTTCCAACCAAGACTGCGTAGACCGAGCTTTATGACCCGGCGCCGAGTCTTGCTGGAAGGACCATTCTTGGTTATTGAACATGGTGTTGTAAAGGGGCTTCACTACCTTCTCAAGAATGGTAACTTGATATACTTGTGCCGATGATTTGATACCTTTTTCACAAAATTATGGCTCAGTCACTCCTTCATAGCTAATGTCCACGTTGCACTCTGTCGACTAATTAAGAAGCTCCCTTAGAGCTTTGAGTATAAATATGGTCATTTTGTTTGTTAAAATGTTGCTCAATTGTAAAAAAATCTCATCCGTAAACAATTTTTTTCTGTGACCTCCCTTTACCGTTTCAGCTTACTGCTTTGACCACCTTTTTCGTAGGAACACTACGTGGACGGCCAGATCATTTTCTGTCACAAACAGAGGAGGTCTCATTGTACCTATTAATAGCCCGTGAAAAATCCTAAATCTATGCCCGGTACACAAACATATTACTAATACCAAGCGTATGGAGTTTTAAAAATTGCATTTGGCTTCATACCTACTTTGTGTAATGCAATCACAGCTATTCGGTTTTCTTTATCACCCCACTCCATTTTAATATCGCAAAATATTGTACAATGTATTGGCGCCAAAATGAGAAAACTCTATGAACAATCATATAAAAATGACAGATTCCAAATTCAAATGTAATATTTTGTTTATATTTAATTGTAAAAGTATTTATGGCTAGACTATGTATTTGTGTTTGTTGCCTGGTTATGAAAGTACAGGCTCTGCTTAGTTAGAGATCAGCAGGCTTAGCACGATTTGCCAAGACTTCGTAATCTTGACAGTTCGGTGTGGAGTATGACGTAATTATCGAGCTAGCTAATACCGAAAATGACGTTTCTACGTCGATAACTACGTCATACTCCACACCGAACTGTCAAGATTACGAAGTCTTGGCAAATCGTGCTAAGCCTGCAGATTGATTTAGGTAAGTATATGAATTGTTATAGGATATTTTTTGCTACATAAAGAATTTGAATCTGTTTAAGTCTCGGGCGTCTCAATACGCAATTCGATATTATGTGCAGAATGCGTGAAGCACCGGCCTTGTAGTTAATACCGGCTAGTTCAAATGTCATGATGCCTTTCAGCTGCTCTGGATGCTAAAAATCTATACAATCATGCCATTTCAAATGACATTATAATAGACTAGGCAAGTTCGTCATCCGCTCACTTTGAAATAGGAGTTGTGTAGCATGTCTTCTCAATTTTTTTTTGTGCTAATCATTTACGCTTGCCTTTCTATTATGCCTTTCTTCTGATTTTTTTTTGACTCACGTTATTAAATAAATATCAATCGTAAACAATCAATCATAATCATTTAAAGTTCGACAGAAAAAAGGAGTAGTGTTATGTATGTGGCATCGTAGCTCTCAAATAAATGGGCAAATATAAATGCGGTTTTTTAAAGCTCATATTCGAGATGATTCTTATCTATGTTTAATGAAAAGAGCGTCGCAGCTACACAATATGTAGCCAATTAGATATGTTATTTCCCTATTAATGCTCGCCAAAAATTGTGACCCCTGTAATTAAAATATTTTTTCATATGTAGTTAAGGTATAGTATACCTAGCTCCCTTCCTTCGGAGTCACTGGACGTTCGAGGTGTAGGCCCTAGGACGTCCATTCAGTACGGCGGCGACCCCTTTCATGTGCCGATGGTTTTCTTTTTTTTTTTTTTTTGTGTAGGAGTAGTACTGTTGGCCGCAGATGGCCATTACAGCTTCACCGGACAAGAGGGCGAGCGCTTTGAGCGCTCCAGCCCAGAAAGTGTGCCGATGCGACAGCCGCGGGGGCTTTAATACACTGGTCGAGCCCCACAGCTTCCGGGGATGTTTTGAAGATTTCCCACGCGTCAAAAAAGAAATGTTATCCCTTCCTCGCCCCCCGGCGGCGGGTTCAAAGGCAAGGCACTGAGGGGCTCCTGGTTCAGATCCCACCGGAGAGCCCGGGGGTTTCATGTGCCGATGTGACAGCCGCGGGGATTTTAGTGGGCAAGAATCCCACATACCCTGGTCGAGTCCCATTTACTTTTGTGCAGTAGGTACATTGATATATAGTAGGTACATATTTTGTGCATTTTCCAAATACACATGACGGCATTTTATTTGATTTTCAAAGGCACAGTCACGTTCGTTACATTTTACCGAAGCGGGATTTACTGCTAGTTCAATTGGGTGAATGTTGCGTCTTCACTTTTCATGCGCCAATGGCACATCTATTGTGTGTAGCCGTATTTGAATAAATGCTGATTGTCTGTCCTTTTCGGTGGCACGCTAGCTAGATGTCTTGTCATATTCTGTATACGCGTTATAAGGATTGTGGAGACTTGTTTTTTTAATCTCTAAAGAAAAAATATAGTAATCTAGAAAAAATATCGTAATTGATATTTTATTTAAGTAGATATTTCAAAATAGTAAATAGCACCAAAAACATCGGTATATTGAAAAAGAAAAACGATATATTGATAGGTAAGTATCGATATTTTTTTAACAAGCCTATCAAAGATTTGTAAACTTCTCACGCAGCCCAAACGGTCGATAGTTAATAATTTGCGATCCTAAAGTCCGGAATGACCTGAATGACGAATGATTTTAATAAAAAAAACAATCGATACCTGCGCTATATTCACCGCCATTGTCCTTTTTTTGAGACGTTGAAAACCTGTTCCTAAAAGAAGGCAATGGAATGCAAAATAATACTTAAAACGTATCAATCTTGCCAAGAAAATCATAGTGAAACAATGGATATTAAAACAATTATTATTTATGTACCATGATGACATAACAACAGATTTTTTTTATTTTTTTAAGGTACAAGGAATAAGTGAACATGACTGAACATGAACATATGACTTACGTATTCATACATACAAGTGATATTAAAAGAGAAGCGTTAATCATTAAAAAAGCAGAAATCGTTTAGTAAGAGTATCCGATAGAAAGTGATAATGCAAATCGATATTTAAAGTTTGGTAAATTTCAATACCTATAAAGGAATTTGCAAGCGCTTATGATAATGTATGAAAATATTTGTAAAACATATCTTGAAACTAGAAAGATTGAATTGGTGGATGAAAACTAATAAAGAATAAAGACTAAGGGCTCCCGCTAGGGTTGCCACCTTTTTTGAAGAAAAAATAGTATTTTTCGTTATAAGTTATAAAAATATAGTAGGTACATTTGGAAAATTTGGTAGGTAGGTACAGATTAATTTATTATTATTTATTTTATTCATTAAGTATTTACCTTCCATAAATATTTATTATTACTCTTTGCTTTGGCCAACAAAGTTTTATTATTTTTGAAATAAGCATATGAATCTAAACAAGTCAGATCCATATTGAAATAAATTAATAATTCAGTTATAATTAATGCTTTGTTTCTTTCTTCTCGCCATTTGACACCGAAAAAATCTTTCTATAAAAGCAGATGTCGCGGGAAGGGAAAGAAAAAAGCAATAACTTTAAATGTGTTAATTAAACATTCATCTGTACCCTTGAAAAGCATTTGCCATTTTTCAGCAGTATTTTTAGATGGCTGTTCTTTATTTATTTTTGAAATAATATAATTAAGTACTTACCCGTTATTAGTTCTGAATACAAAATATTGAGATTAATGTTTAATTTACTAATTAAATTCAAATAATTTAATATGCTGTCGAGTTGATTAAATTCCTATTTTAGCAATGAAAATATAGTACATTGCGTACTATATTATTTTTTTAACCGGCTTCAAAAAGAAGGTTCTCTATTCGACGCGTATGTATGTAATATTGATAAAAATGCGTAATATTAATATATGTTAGTCTATGTGGGCTTCTAAACAAATTTACCAAATTTTATGAGTGTATGTATGTATGTATGTAGGTATGTATGTATGTAGGTTTGTCCACGGATTTCTCAGAAACTACAAGTCCGATTTTGAAAATTCTTTTTGCAATAGTTAGAGTATTTTTCAACTTAGGGTAGAGTACAAGTTTCATCAAAATCGGTCCAGTAGTTTAAGAGATATAAACTTTTTATGTTTTCAGTAAGTTATTGTAACGTAGACGTTCGGGTTGCGTGATAGTGCTGATACCTATTTTGATACCAACCGTCACTAAAACGTGTTAAATAAACTATTTTTTAAAAAATAAAAACCGACTTCAAAGTAAATTATCTAAAAAGCATAAAATAACGAAAATATATTGAAGTCGATGTCAGCTGGTGCTAGTGTTAGTTAACATGATGTGCTAGCACCGACTTCAATATATTTTCGTTATTTTATGCTTTTTAGATAATTTACTTTGAAGTCAGTTTTTATTTTTTTTAAAATAGTTTATCTATATTATATAGTACAATTGACTAAAATATAGTACGATACTATATAATATAGTACAGGTGGCAACCCTAGCTCCCGCACATAACTGCGAATTCGCATCGCATCGCAAATACACACATCAAAAGTGTCTAGGGATCAAGCATTTTTAAGCGGATTTCTTGAGATTGAGATGTGGCTTTGTAATAAATTTATGATTTTATAAATTTATATGGATCCTTTTTGGTGCATTTCATAATTTGAATCAGGAACTGTGAATCAAATTCGAGTAAAAGATGAAAATCAGCTGTCAATATTTTCCCTATAAAAACATACAACGCATTGAAGACATTATTAGTGCTACTGTTTCCCTACTACTGATTAAAACCAACGTTATTATGGAGCGGCGACGTCATTTAAGCAGGGAAGAAATGCTCAGAGCCGTGGGAATGATAGAAGCTGGTTCCCGGCAACGTACTGTGGCTTTAGCTCTGAATACAAGTCAGAGTGTTATCAGTCGACTTTGGACACGTTACCGAAGCACTGGTACCGTGGCTGAGCGCCATGGAGGACGGTATCGCTGCACCACACGGAGACAAGACCGATATATTCAAATCTTAACTCGAAGAGCTCCAACAATAACTGCCATGATGTTAGCCGTGAGGCTTCATCACTCTTCAGGGAACTTAATTAGCGACCAAACAGTCAGAAACCGCTTGCATGAAGTGAACCTTCATTCCCGAAGACCGCTACGGGTACCACCTATAGCAATGCACAATCGTAGGATTCGATATCAATGGGCTCTTGAACACAGAAATTGGGCAGAAGAACAATGGCGTTTCGTGTGCTTTTCTGATGAGTCTCGTTTTGGTATGAGACCGGATACAAGACGTATACGACACTGGAGAACCCCTGGACGCCAACAGCGATTAAAATCCTGCCAGGAAGTCCATCCTTATAGTGGTGGAACCATCATGGTATGGGCGGGTATTTGGATCGGCGGAAGAACTGAGTTGATTTGGATCAGAGGCAACCTCAACGCTCAAATTTATGCTGAGACGATTGTATCAGACGTCATCGTTCCTCTACAAGTGCAAATCGGTCCCTTATTTCAGTTAATGCATGATAATGCACGACCGCACACCGCAAGAGTTGTAAGACAGACTCTCGCCGCAGCTAACATCAATGTCCTGCCCTGGCCTGCTCAGTCGCCAGACTTGAACCCGATTGAGCATGCATGGGATATGCTACAGAGAAGAGCTCTGCCGAATATGGAGGGTATCCAGTCGCAAGAAGACCTTTTTTTGTTGTTGCAACGAACATGGGCGGCCATTCCACAGCGTGATTTGGATGAACTCATTTTGAGTATGCCAAACCGATGTTCTTGTGTTGTTAGTGTTCGCGGTAGAAACACGGATTATTAATTGTTTAAGTTACCCAATAAAATTTTAAAGAAAACTGTTATTTCAGTCTTTTTTTCGAACTTTTGTGTTAGTGGTTCAAATGTCAAAAATCCCTTTATTAGGAAAATGGCAAATTTCTTTATTAATGCAAAGGTGACTTGGTTTATCGTTACTGTGACAAACGAAAACACTTTATTTGATGAATCCTTAAAGAAAATTTTAATTAATATCAATCAGGAGAAAAGTTATTGCAAAAATATATGTTGATCCCTAGACACTTTTGATGTGTGTATCTGCGAGAAACAAATGCATTTTCAATACAAAAATTCATTTGTTTCTCGCAGATATTGGGGATGCGATGCGAATTCGCAGTTATGTGTGGGAGTCCTAAGATAAAAAAAAACTCAACAGTGTAGTAATATTTTGAGTGAAATATGAAAATGTAGAGATAAGACAGCTTTTGAGAGATCCTCTTACGATTATAGTTACTCGGTTCCAAATCTGGTTCAAACGGTGGACTTGGATACTTTTTACTCCTACCTGTAACAAAAGAAACATTATTTAAGACTTTTTTTATACCACCAAGGTGGCAAACGAGCATATGGTAAGCAGTCACCGCAGCCTATACACTAGCAGAATCACTAGCTTATTGCCGAGCCTAAAACATTAGATATTATAAGTCTCTTGTGTCTGCTAATTTCGTCAGCTACCGTGCCCTACACATCGGTACAACAGTGCAATATTTAGGTGGAACATACCTGGACCGTTCCTTGCAAGGGAAACCTACCACCTAGTAAAATAATATTATTAATATATATTACTGATCTCAAGTTGTCTCGTAAAACCTGTTCAGTTAAAATAAAAACAAACATGTACTTAAAGCCACACATCCGCATCTATTTGAGTTGTCATCAATGGATGGATGTGGTATTACTACCAAATTACTACCCTGGATCACCATAACAGTGAATATGGCCTGTCAACTTCCGTAACGTGAAGTTTCCTCCACAATCCGACTGTTCTGTTGTCTTTTTGAAAAAAGTGGCTTAAGGCTTGAGTTTGCAATTGGAGCGCACATTCCAAAATCCACTTAAGAACACATAAGTTTAATAAAAAAATTACTTACTTAAATATTTTTAAGGTAAAAAAAGATCAGTCAGTAGAAAATGTTAATCAGTTTGGTGAAAATATGCTATCTACAGGAGATAAGCATTTCAAATGTTCAGTTAATATTGTAAACAAGGTTATTCTTATTAGTACCCTGCGCCTCTTGTAAACAGGCTGGGGAACATTGCAGAAATAGGTCAGAGCGTTCTGACGATGCTCTTTTTTGCACTTTTTCGCTACCGTCTTTAAGTGTTCCGGAGTCCCGAAGCGTTGGATGCGGTAATGCGATATGCAACGACAGATGCATCAACCGAACAGGTCTTCATATTTTTGTATTTTATATTCGCGAATAACAGACACATCACCGGAGAGCAGTAGCAGCTCTTTGGGCGAGCGAGTGCCCCGAGGCACGTTGTCGGCTTGTTTCCGAAAACAAGGTGCACAGTTTCGAACCCCTGCTCGCACCTCTGATTTCTTTAATTAATCATGTGCGAATCGTCTTTGCGTGATTGTTAGCTTTCGGTGAAGGAAAACATTGTGACGAAACTTGCGTGTCTGAGAAAGCCTAAGAAGCTTTTGAATGACGTGGAAAGTCCGCCAACCCGCACTCGGCCAGCGTGGTGGACCGTGGACTAAGCCCCTTCATCTTCAGGGGAGGCCCGTGCCCAACAGTGGGACATTACACAAAACAAGGGCTGGTATTATTTTATTCGCGCACTTTATAGTGAAATGAAACTATTTTTACGTATTATAACGCGGTTTATTTTTGGTTTTATCAGAGTCGTGAAGTATCACTATAAGAAGACCTACTTTACAGAAGATCTCAACCAAATAATAATACAATAAATAATAATGACCCCTTAGGCGATTCGACCACAATATCAGTCTTCTACCACCGGCAGACATTACAGTGCAGAAGTATGGGTACTTGCGTAGAAATTAAGTGCACTCCCTTTTACTATACTCAAACAATCCGAAGGGACAAAAGACTGACACTACCTACTACTACTAAGAGGACATACGCAGAATCGACTTTTTAAACTACTTTTCTAGACAATGAGATAATCGCCTTTCATTATCATTTAGCAAAGATTAGTAGGTAAATGGGAAATGTTACATAATATACTTAACGTAAAAGGAATTCAAAACATTAATCAATCTAGTTAAATAAATAAATTGAGTGTATTTAATTATCAGTAATATGTCATTGGTATATTAAATCTTGTCAACCGGTTACACCAATACCGAATCGATATTGTAATTATGCATTGTTGCCATTTCTAAATACAGGTTCTTTCAACGGAACTAGCTCAACCTTGATTTGTCGGGTAGTAGCGTTTTATATAGATTACTATTCTTCCTAATTACTTATACATAGGCATAATCTTTCCGTTTGAGAACCTAGGCAGCCATGCTCAACCTTTTTTACCCCTGGGCTATATAGTCGCTTCTGCTTTACCCTGCAGACCGCAATAATCTAGCCTAAATTGTATGTTTAATTATAACTACCCTAACGGCCGCACTCATAAACGACAATTAACTTTAATTCCAATTAGGTAATTTTTGTAATCTCTTATTTTGACTTTCAGAGTCTCTTATGATTATTTTTGAAAGCAATTGCCAAAAATGACTTAATGAAAATTAACTACAATTGACATTTGTAGGTTCGGCAGTTACTATATTAAATTACATTATATCGCATATTTGAAATATAGAATTTATTTAAAAATTAAGGGATTTTCACTAATAGAAGACATTTCTTTACTTAAATTCTGTGCGCGCGCTATTTTATAAGAGTAAGTGAGTCAACATTTGTTCATTCGAACCGTATTCGAACGACATTTTTAACCGACTTCAAAAAGGAGGAGGTTCTCAATTCGTCTGTATATATATATATATAATTATATCTCTTTTTTTATGTATGTTCGCGCATAACTCTGGCAATTATGAACCGATTTGAAAAAATCTATCTTCCATCCATTCTTCAATCCGTTGCTTGGGTCCCATAAAAAAATTATCGTTTACGAATAAGTAGTTCCTGAAAAAACAAGAATGACGACTGCGCAGGAAAACTGCAGGAAGGCCTATAAGATGACTTTATTTCGATTTTTAAGGACAAAAATGGTCATAACTCTGGAAAATATAAACCGATTTTGATTATTCTTTTTTTATTTGAAAGAAGGAACCACTGTAATGAATCTGTATAAATTTTACCACAACCGGATAAGAACTTCCTGGAGGACCATGAACTATGGTCCCCCAAAATATTTTTGAAAAAATATTGAACCGACTTCAATAACACTTAGCCTTTTCCCTTTTCTATGCGGCCCGAAGTCTAGTACAGTATTTTTAGATTAACAGTAGTATTTTACTCTTAAGTGTACAAAAAAAATGCAAAAAATATTTTTGAAAAAAGATTGAACCGACTTCAATAACACTGAAAAGTATTAAATAATTTAAATATTATTGAAGTTGGTGCAGAATATACACAGCAGGTACGCTAACACTAACTTCTATAATATTTAAATTATTTTATACTTTTCAGTGTTATTGAAGTCGGTTCAATCTTTTTTCAAAAATATTTTTTGCATTTTTTTGTACACTTATAAGTAAAATACGTACAGACTAAAGTACTTTGTCTTCTTTAGGATTTCTCTAAACAATCTTAATTTTAAAAAACCTTAGTAGGACCGACATGAATTAACGTGTTTTAAATGTCAATGGATATGTTGGTAATTAATTAATTTGAGGATATTTGTGGTGGCATACGAAGAAATAGCATAAAGCATAAATAACTCGCAGATATTTTTGCCGGTTTTCTGTGCACGCCACTGCAGCACAGGGCCTGGCAAGGTCAGAACAATCCCACATTAACCAGCCTCCATTACAGAGAACGGGCACTTTACTGATAAAAAAGAATGCTACTTTGCAAACAGTAAAACTGTTCCAAATATTGCAAAAAAATATATCAAATAAAGCACGCCTGCCAAATCATTGGCACGGCTATTAACCCATTCCACTCGTGCGCATTAATTGTAATGAACGTAATTATTCCACTACTGGTGTTCTGTCCATCATTAAAAGTAACGTTAAATTGTATGATAGACGGAACAGAAAAGGCATGCACGGTGAATGCGAGGCCAATAATTAGTCGTGAAACCAAACAAGGATTTTCGTTTGCACCGCGCACGCTGATCAAGTTTATCCGTGACCAGATTAAAAATTATTTTTGTTTTCAACTACCTAAGTTACAAGACAGGTAATGTTCTTTAATTCTTGCTATATAAACGTCCAATACCATACCAAAGTCCCATAGATATGCTACATGGATATTAAAGGAGACATCATAATAATTGTTTGATGAAGTTCGTAGAAGAAGGAAACGACAGGATTTGTCCCGAGCACGTTGTCAATTCTTCTTCTTCGTCATTCTCGTTCCCTGAATTATGAGGATCACGACTGTAACGTAAGCTTGCTGGAAACTACCACCTATAGCGGTGCTTAATAGTGCCTTTCCTTGCCTCATCTTCCAAGAAGTACTCAATTAAGTACGGGTAATATGAAAAGGTATTCTTCATTTTAGTTATTTTCTCTTTTTCAACTAAGTAACAAGATATGCAAGACGTTCGTCTGATAGTAAGAAACACGTTTACTTAAAGATGCCCGAGACCTTGGTTATTAATACATTTGAGCCCAATTTGATCCCGGTAATTTCACCAGCTACAGTGTTCTACTAGGCTGTAGAAAATCGAAAGCTGCGGACAGAATCCTTGCAGAAACAACAGAGCTTTTATTTTATGTTAAGTTTAGTTTCTTTTTAATATAAAGACATTTTGGTTGTTAGTTGGAATGGTTCTTATCTGTTTGATGGCCATATTTATTATTATAAATACGTATTCAAGATTAGGCGTTTTGTTTATTAACTAATTTTACTAAACTTGTGTCTGTAATTTATTTAAAAAAATACATATATTAACAACTGCCTGAGCACTACGAAATTAAAACTGGTTCATGGGTAGGTGAAGGATAATATAATGGTACACTTTTTGTCACTATTCATGCATAGTCACTTTATTTCTAATTTTAATGTACGGTTTTAAGTAGGTACTTAGTTATGAGTATAGTAGTGTCACTTTGAAATTTTAATGGCTTATTTCGACTTCCATTATGAAAACAGTAAAAGAAAAAATATATTGTTTTCATTTGCGATGTGGTTGGGTAAGTAAGCTCTAAAACTGTTCTAAGTTTCAAATCGACAGCATCATTGGTTCCTGAAATATCCCCCCCTCCCCCTCGCTCCCTCCCACCCTCGCTCCCTCTAGAACTCAGGATGGCTACAACACGTTATACATTTAAAACAAATTTACAGGAATACTTGCGCAGTAAAATGGCAGATTCTTCTCGAAGATAATTATGTATATAATATATATATTAGTATATTTTATTTTCTAATATATAAGTATTAGTATTATATTAATTATTGTAAGTTAAATTATAGTTTTAAAATATTTATCTATGATTATTTAGTTTCACTTGTTTTGTTTGCACCTACCACGATTTGTCTCTGCATCACCCTAAGGGTAAGGGTGGTAGAGAATGCCTCTGGCATTAAGTCCGCCTATGTACTGTTTTGTGCATAAAGATTAAATAAATAAAATAAATAAATATATAGGTGTGACAGACAGACAGACGAAGTCAGACCATACGGGTTCCTTTTTTATCTTTTAGGTATGGAACCCTAATAAATACCATGTAGGTATGGTGATCATCAAATTCCATGCAAGCCTACTGGCTTTTTGGTCACTTCTTAGTTGACGCCGTGCTGCGATCCATGGGACCATTTAAATGTGCTAATCCAAAATACTGACCATTTAAATGTGCTAATACTATTTGGACCAAATAAATTTAGTTTAATTTGTATACCTTATCCACATTTATTTTGGTTCGCGGGTTGGCACAAGTCAGCAATGTCGAGATTGGCGCGACACGGGATATTATGAACGAGACTGGCATTTGCCAGTGGTTCCCGCTAATGGTTTTGCAGCAACCTGCAACTTTGATTATGTTGAGACGGTCGAGGAATTAATGTAAGCCTGAGTTGTTTTGAAAGGATTGCTGTAACAAGCTTCTAGTTGGAAGCTTTTAAGTCGGGAATTTTAACATAGGCAAAGTTAATGGTCCTACTAAAAAAACAATTAATGAGGATTCCTGTAACAAGATTCTAGTTGGAAGCTTTTAAGTTGAGAGTTTTAACATTAAGTTAATGCTACCTATTTTAAAAAAATGTCTTAAGTAGTTTTTAATGATGACCGTCCAGGTAGACCAACACAGTGTTAGTTATTCAGCAGCCAAACAGCAGTGTGTAAATTGAAATCAAACTACATTTACGGAGTTTATCGTGGTTTCAATAAGTTCCTAGTAAGGTATAAGTAGTTTGATTTAAATGTGTAGTATTCGCGTAAATAAAAGACAACATCAGTGTGTCCCTCTCTAAGCGACAGCCCAAGCCGAGGCCGTGCCTCCCTGAGGTGCCCTTGAGCTCGTCGCTACTTCTGCCGCTAAGGCTAGAGTGCTTTAAGCGCTCGCCTCCTATTGTCCGGTGAAGCTGTAATGGCCATCTGCGGCCAACAGCGACTGTCCTCCCAACAAAAAAAAAACATCAGGGTGTAATTATTGCTGTGTTTCGGTGTGAAGGGCACTGTAGCTAGTGAAATTACCGATTACCAGACACGAGAAACTTAATGTCTAATGTCGCGGATTTAGAGCGGCAGTGCAATACAGCTGTCTAAAGGCAGGCATGTTGCGCTTACCATCAGGTCTACATCTTTATTTAAACTAATATAAAATGCCTATCAATTCTGTTGGAAGCATTCGAGATGTGGTGTTGGGGAAGAATGGAGGGAATAAGTTGGACAGAAAGGAAGACGAATGAGGAAGTTTTAGAATTGGTCAATGAAGAACCAGAAATTTTAAGATCTATTGAGAATAGGAGAGGAAAGATGATTGGCCACTTGATACGACACGACACCTTCTTTAAAACGATAGTGGAAGGTAAAATAGAAGCGAAAAGGGGAAGAGGAAGACCCAGACGAAGTTTTATGAAGCAGGTAGCAGAATAAGTGGGTGGAGTGTCGTATCAGGAGGTCAAAATGAAGGCATATAATAGATCAGATTGGAAATTGCTTCACCGACAAGAGCCCAGCTCTTAAGTTAGAGTGAGAGATCAATTCTCTAATCATTTCAAATACAGGTACTTATCATAATTACCCGCGTGGTATTCGGGTAAGCATAGCATCCTCCCATCTCCTCCCGTTGGGTGTCCGTAAAAGGCGACTAAGGGGAAACAAGAAGATGGGCAGCTGAGTCTTCCTATTGGATTACATACCACTTATATTGCAATCCCCAAGGCGACTGCCAAGCGCGGATATTATAACAACCCCCTTCTAAGCGGAGGCCATTGTTCGGCATGGACGTCTTTTGGCCGTTGATGATGATGACTTATAGTGGAGATATAAGAGCCTAAAAAGAGATTGTGGAGAGTTGGAGACTCGGATTGGGATAGTTAATTCAAATTCAAACTTTATTATGATATTGACATTTTTACGACTACCACCGGATCGTAACGCGGTCTCCACTGAGAAGATCCGGCAAGAAACTCAGCGGGCTTGTCTTTTTTCAATAAAGAAGTATATAAAGACGATGGGACGCATGAAACTAAAATGGTGCTAATAATTATATGATTAGGATATACAAGCCGAACAGTCATAATAATATGCAAAGAAAAATATGCACAAAAGAAGAAGTACATAGTTACTGCTAAGTACTACATAATTTATGGGACAATGACTTCCAAAAAACGAGGAGGTTATTCTTGCAATATAATTGTTATTTTTATAGTATTTACGATCGATCTGTATGATGAAAATAATTTAGTGAAATGTCAAAACAATTTAATTTGAATATTAACGATAACAAGGAATGCAGCATTTTACAAACTAGGTAATAAACTTGACATCAAATTAGCTATACGATATTTGATATGATTAATATTATTTGTAAACTGTATCCATTTTACCCAGTTAGACCGGTCCTGATGACCTTATCAAGGAGAAGTAGAAACTTGAAAAATTATATAGGGTCGATGGCCACCAAGGATTGTGGTCTCCGGGAGCCTATTAATAAATGATAAGTGGTTTAATAATGTTAATTGCAGAATCGCAATTCGCAAGCAATTTAAACGCGCCTGCTCAGTATACATAGACGAGTACTGCCATCATACACATGTAAGAACTTTTACAGCAGGGCAGTTTAAGAGCTTGTCCAGAAAGGGTGATTTCGCCGCGATTCTCTCGCGCGTATTACGCGCGACCGTTGCGTCCACAAGGTGCGTACCAACGCGCGAGCATTGGGGAGGAATTCAGTACGAAACGTGGAGTTGAACGAAGCACTCGCTCTAGAGTTCGCGCGTTAACTGGACGCAACAAGGCGTCCCTAGTATCTCTAGTATAGGGTAAAATTGGGATAGTTGCCAAACTTTTTGAAATTACTTTATATTTCTCAGTGAAAAAAGCAAAATTCTTTATTTGTAATACGGGTAGGTACTTTGGTTTATTAGCTTCAAGCTTATGAAAGGAAAAACCATCATCTTTGATATTTCCAGAGTATTGGCGATTTTTGCGGACCTCTAAATTTTGGGGCATCTATCCCATATAGGGGTTAATTGCCTAATCTATGTAAATTACGTTTAGGATAGATGCCCCGCTGAAAAAGATGCCATCTATCCTGCAAAAACTTTGATTTCACCTTACCCTTCCATGCAATCGCACAGCGACATGCAACACGGTCAACTTAGTGGTAGTTGTAGAGTCTCTCGAAAGATAAATAAAATAACATGTGATCATCCGCCAAACTAGAGAAATTACAAACGAGGCAACTATACCCCTGGGGCAACTATCCCACTTTTCCCCTATACTGAATTCCTCCTTAATGCTCGCGGGTTGGTACGCACCTAGTGGACGCAACGGTCGCGCGCAATACGCGCGGGAGAACTGCGGCGAATTGGCCCTTTCTGGACAAGCTCTTACACGTAAAGAGACCTGTGTACTCATCATGATCGCACTAATTAGCAGGCCAGCAGGCCACCCAGCTATTACGTCACCCAAACAGGTGAGTGGTCACGTGACAATGTTATCGTCACGCTAATTAGTGCGCTCATGGTACAAATTTGTAAGACTAGTCACTTTTCGTGTAACACTGCTATAAGTGTGAACAGTGAACCTAAAGCCTGATCCAGAAAAAAGACGCCTATCATCATCATCATTAGTAGTCGATAGACGTATTTAGAAGAGAAGGGTTGCCATAATCCCCACGCTTGGCAGGCGGCTTGGGGATCGCAGTATAGGTGGAAGATATATTATCCAAAAGAAAGACGCTGCTGCCCGTCTTCCCGTTATCGCTTAGTCGCCTGTTACGACACCAAACAAGAGGAGATGGGGGGTTGCAATTGTAACCCGGCACCCCACGGGTATAATTCCCAGATGTAAGGATAGATTTGTTTTAAAATATTTGTAAGCTTTTGTTTAATTAATTGCGATGGTTCCTTGCGGTTTCACAAATAAATCTATTCAGCTTTGGAGTAGCGCATAAGCTTTTTGAAAACACAAGAAAATGTACCTGTTTCACAGGTATCAATCACTGTACCAACATCATTGGCCACAGCATCTTTACAGATGTTTGTTGCAGCGCCTGTCTACGTTGTCTCGAGACATCTGCGTTTATGACTAAACAAACCAATTGCTGCACGACAAATCTTTCCACACTTATCACACACAAAGACAGAAGTTGGAGGTGGCGCAGTAGATTTCCGAACTTTCTTTTGTTTAATCATCTCCAGCCAAGCCGCATCATGCTTAGAAATTCCACTCTTGATTAGTCTCCGCCATTCTGATCTTGATGATACGCATGCCTCCCAATTGTCCGGGTCTATTCCAAAGTCACGCATGTCACGCTTACAAGAATGCGTGCAACGTAGCGCAGGACATTTTTCACAGTCAAACTATTATCGACATTGTCCTCATTGAAATTAATATCCAAAATCAATCGCATTCTCGCGGTTGCTTGCGCATCCTCGGGTAGAAATGCACCTACGCGTTTAGAAAATTTCACGGGCATGCGCTGCCCTGCGCACCGGCCCTAAAGCAACGTCTTGAGCACGAAACCTTACTTGTGTACGGTCGGCCAAGGAAGTGCTTTACCACTTTTGACAAAACTTCCTATGCAATCAAAATAACACTAAGGTTGAACATTTCTATCAGATGCGTCAATTTAAACTAGGAACACAAGTCAAAGTGTTGACGTTTACGATAAAGAGAGCATAATTGAGAGAGAATAATTGCAAGGGAAAATCAACCTTGTTGTTTTATGATGTGCATATGAACTTCAACCGTAGGGTGGTAAACCATATTTTTGGCTGACCGTACACTTGTAGACTATACTGTACATTTATTGTTGTATATTTTATCATATATTATGGTGGTATACTGGTAGTTGGAAAACATTAACAAAAAAAAACCGCGAAATATCCGTAAAAGTTGTTTAATTTCAATTTGTAGGTAGTATTCGCATAAAAAAGGAAAGACTATGAAAATTGTTTAGGAAAGTTTTTCTATCAACGCAAGCTGACTCGAATAAAATGTCAAATGAATCTAATTTGAATATAAACGACTAATGCAATGACAACATTACTATTTCCTTTTTATTTATTTTTTTGTGAAAAAAAATCACATGTCAAGAAGTAGATACCTAACATATCTACAGAATTTTAATTTCTCGCCCTCTTGTCCGGTGAAGCTTTCATGGCCATCTGCAGCCAACAGTACTACTCCAACAAAAAAAAAATACAGAATTTTAATGAAACAAAGAGGACACTTCTTTCTTTACCTTTATCAAACTTACTATTCGGTTAGTAAAATACCCTAAAATGTCTTGTTAAAATGGTACTTTAAGCAATTCACCTAAAAGTAATTCATGTTTTGAATTTCAAGCATATCCTTAAAGAAATCTACTGCTTTTTGAAAAATGGTTACACGTTTTAGGTGAATCATACTCAATTCATTTATTAGTACTAATTGGCACTCATATTTGATGTCAATGCTGCCATACGAATAAAAATTAAACCGTAACTGACTCATATTTTAATTCACCGAAAGTGGCCTTTTTAGATCCGCAGTTTATCAATATTCCAATCAAATCAAATCATTTATTGTTCGCAAATATGGGTATTATACAGATAATAGGTAAGTAAATACATTAAAAAGTCTCCAAATATCATCAAAATCCGTTAAGCGTTTCACGTGATACCTAATTGAAAAATGTCTGAACTGTTTTTTTGGCATCTATAACAATGTACTTATATTATTAAGTAATAATAACCAGCAATATTTCCAATAATATATTTAATTTTCAGACGCGGTCCACTTTCTGTTTTATTCGTAGTATAGATGATCATCACCAGCCGGAAGACGTCCAAAGCTGAACATCGGTCTCCTCCTTGGAACGACAAAATGTATAGTGTAGTTAGATGGATATTGTCCACCACCAAAATGTTTATTACACACCGTTCCGATTTCAATGCTTATTTTTCAGGAGTTAGAGTCAAATACAGATTCAATAACATTTTTAAACAAAAATGATTGCAGAAGGAATAACCAAAAAAAAAAACGTTAAATGTACATAATGTAGTATTGAAGCGCTTGACCGCTTAGTACGAGTAATTTTCTAGTCTGTATTTTGCTCCATTACATTTTGAAAGATCATTGAAGCTGACGTTGTGACCCACAAAACTGAAGAAATCGTAATCATAAGATTTTTATCAAAAATACTCCTAATCTCTCATCAGATTTCAAATAAATATACGCATTAAATTCCGTCCATTCTCTGAGGGCTACGTGGCACGAACAGAAATGGACGTCTTTATCACGCCTCCGTTACGTATCCGGGGTTAAAAACCGGGAGTATATTAGAGCATGCTACTCGTGGGAATTACAGCAATCTTGAGAAATATAGCGCGCAGCGCAAGGCTGCGTCGTCGCTGTCTGCTCGGTCCCTCATTGTAGCATTGAACTTGCCAAGGTGAACTCTAAATGTCAAATGTGAGATCGATCCGCAAGATGTTTTGCACCAAAGGTCGTGTTTTACGCGATTCGCGACGAGAGGCTATGACTGAATTTACTTTGAACCTCACTAATTCATTTGGACGAATAAAAAATTACGATGAAATAAATTGAAAATTAAAAAACCCACGCTAAATTCAAGCTTATAATAAATGGCTAAAAGATATTACCGAATTAAACGTGCATAATTAAGAACTATCCAGATTTAACCAGTTTAAAAACATAAATTAATTCTATTGTAAGCTACGATGGCACAGACAGAAACAGACAGACGTCAAACTTAGGTATATAACTCCTCCTTTTTGCGTTGGAGATTATAAAATTAATAAAATAGCACCCACGGTTGTATCTGGGTTGCAGGAAAATTTTGAACGTATCAGAAAGATCAGGCAAATCATTATGAATCAGCTAAAATCTGGAGGATAAATACTCGAGTATTTTTTCACTGATCATTAGACAGTCTTTGTATCTTTTTCATTTCAATTTCAACACTATCTAAATTTGCGCCCTTTGCGGTGGAGACCATGGGGCCTTGGTCTCTTGAGACGCACGCTTTGGTGAAAGAAATTTCATCCAAACTTATCGAAGTCTCAGGAGACCGCCGGGCTGGTAGCTTTTTCTGCCAACGTATAAGCTTGGCCATACAAAGGGGTAATGCCGCCAGTCTTTTAGGTACCCTTCCCTCCCAGTGCGGCGACAACTTCGAGGAAGTTTTTTTACCTAGTTTAAGTGTACATGTTTGTAAATAAACTGTAAATATTTTGTTTCAATAAATATTTCCTGTTAATTGAATAAGGATGGTATTTGATGATAGATCTGATGTTGGTATATAAAATATGCAAATAGGTACGTAAATTGTGCAATCCTTCCTAAGGTCTTCATTTTCTTAGGAAACTGATGTGCAACGTTGACTTTACGTAATTTAATTAGTCTACGTTAGCGTACTATGTTCTCACACACATTTTGACATACGAACAAACATTTGCGCAGGGACATCGTACTCGGGATTTGGGTCGCGGTCTGTTTGACAAATGTTTGCAGTCCACGCATTGCGTATTGCGTATTGGTCAAGGTTTGATCAAATTTAAAACCTTTTTTGGTCATGGTATACTTTCTTTTTTTAAATCGTTCCCTCAATAAGGGACCGAGACCTTTTCAGGTCCGTCTGTCTATTAGCCTACTTTTCTGTTATGAGTCTTTGCAGGTTATTGGTATCTCTTTGAGTGATATGACTTCAATATCATGTTATTATTTTAGTCTATTTTTTAAAAAGCTGACATTTTCATACCGTTATGCATGGTCCCGTCCCTCATTCATACATTTTGTTGAGCTTTTTAACTAGCAGGACATTAGCTTGACGGTACTAATGTGATATGCCTACCTATGGACAGTTCGCTGAATCGCCGCTAGTCATCTGCGAAGTAATTCCTGAAGCTGCAATCTACAGTCTTAACAATATTTAAACCGGTAACAATATTCCAGACTGCTGCCTAAATAAGGGCTCTATTGATTGAAATACTTACTGTACGTATCGTAATGTTGTAAGAAAAACAATATAAGTTGTTAGACGATGTTTGATAGATAATTAAATTGTCGTTGAATTCTAATACCATTAACTGAACACATATACACACTACACACTGACTATATACTGAGTACATATTTCTAAGAAAAATTAACATTGCAATCCGGAAAAATACGTGCCTTCTTTGTCGTATATTGAATCGATTTGCTCGCTCTCCACGCTCTGCAAGCTGTCGTCCTCAGAATACTCCTGGTTCTCCTCTTGAGGTTCCTCCTGCGTCTCCTCCAAAGCCTCCTCTTGCGGCTCCTCTTCCTTCACTTCCGAATGCCTCACGTTTCTCTCGTCAGTCTTCATCTTGATCGGCAGGATGTCGAGTACCGATGGTGCTCTGAAGCTGTTATTCCGAAGGCCCAGTTTCTTCTGTATGAAAGCTTCAAGGATCTGCTTTGTGATTCTGTTCTGTCTCTCCAGTTCGTGCAAGTCTGCGGAGAAACGAGAAAACAGATAAAAATGACTGCGCGGAAGAAGGGAATTTGGAAAGAGTCAAAGAGGTGCATTGACAGTATCATTATCGATGTCATTTTTATCTGGTTCTCCCTTCTCGAGATGGAAAAGAGAGATATTATGGATGGCATCATCCAATGATATGATAATAGTAGTGCCATAATAATAAGAAATTTAGTAGAAATGAAGTAAAAACCTTAGCAAAATATTAAAGTCTTCATTAGGACATTTTAATAAGATTTTTACTTCTTTCTACATCTTTGCCAATAGAGTAATGACTTGTCATTTAGTTGTGCAGTAAAGAGGATATCAATAAACATATAATTTGTACAGTTATTAATGTTAGTACGACAAACATTCATTGTTTTTCCATCAGCATGGATAACAACCATTGTTATTGCTAATTTTAACTTTTGCTTTCACTTTAAAATTGAATCAGATATCACAAAAGGCAGTTAAAAGTAAAAAGATCTAATTGCACCATTGTACAATTCGATCTTTGCGAAGGGCACTGTAGCTTGCGATATTCATCATCATCATCATCATCATCATCATCATCATCAGCAGCCGAAACACGTCCACTGTTGAACAAAGGCCTCTCCCTTAGAAGGGAGGGGTTGCCATAATACCCACGCTTGGCATGCGTCTTGGGGGTCTTGCGATATTACCGGATACAAAAGACTTACTACCGCACTCACAAAAGTCAACTAGTATTATTCTAATTAAGCCTTTTCGATTCGAGTATTTTGATCATCGGATCCGTTGATGCTTATGTTCCATTATTAAGTAAGTACACATCAATGTATCTACTTACTAACAAAGTATTAGGTAGTACCTAATTGGCTTCGAGTATCAAAATTATCCAATTTTAAGAACTGGATTAATGATTTTTAACACTATTAGAAGTTTGTGAGTGCGCCAGGTAATTGCTAATGTATCGGGTGATGACCGGCTGTGCAGTGTAGTTGTCTATAGGCAGGCGTGTCTTGCTCTTGCCTGTCTCGTTAAAATAAATGAAAATAACATTAGTAGAAAAAACTAAAAACGGATTTCAAGGAAAATGATCACATAGCATTAAAAAGGAAAATATATTGAAGTCGGTTTCAGTCGGTGCTGGTATAAATTAAATTAATAAGCTTAAACTATATACGCTTTACTATCCGGTGGAATTGCGGCCAAGCATTGGCTTATGTTGATTAAAAAGTTTGTGACTAGGACCATCCTAAGTCATATGAATAATGTGTAAAGCAATAAAATCATTGTCTATAAACCAAAAAAATAATACTACTAATTTCGAAAGAAAATTCAAAACAACATATTAAATTGAAGAACACATTTTTTGATGTCGGTTGAAACAAAGGCGAGGACTGCCAATTGTGCCATTACGTGAATGTACGGAAGTCGATCTGTTTTCCAAGTGTATAATTACAGAGCTCGGAAGACCGCTTGGAAGACCACGGGATATGCTAATTGATGACAAGCAATACCTTGAATTGTTTATGGGAACACATTAACTAAGTACCTACTTACTAAGGATATTAATATCGTATTGTTTGTATGTAACATGATGTAGGATGCGAATTATAATAGGTACTTATTCGCATTTATTTTTTCGCGTTGAATTATATCATATTCAAATGAATTTTCGAGTATTTACCTAACTTAAATCACATAAGTCGTAATAAAACATTTGTGGTTCTAAATATCTTAGATTAGCAAAAGCTGCCAAAAAACGACGAATAATAAAATAAAACGTAAAATAGATAATTTTTTTATGAAAAATTAATTAATGTAGTCAACATAATGCATAATAAAAAACATAAATTTCTTTCGTTACTTATTTTTAATAGTTATCTAAATCGAGAAAAGGTGACCATTTTGTCCGGACGAAGAAGGTGACCTGAATGTTACTTATAGTAATAAAAGAAAAAAACCGCAAATAACTAATATAATAAAATAGATAAGATACGGTTTCCAGCTTTTACGGACCTAGATAGACCTTAATATAATTACGGAACCATACCACAGAAATAGGTAGAGGTATTTATAAAAAAAATCATGTATTTCTACGCTTGAGGGTCAAATATTATGTCGGTAAAAAAACATTTTCTATACTTACCTATCTTATTGACATGGCCATCGTAAAGGTAACTTTTAATGCCATACATTTTAGATGTAATATTTTTAATATTTAAGTAACAAATTGATCAAATGTAACTTTTTAGTAAGTAAAGGTGAAAAATTATCTGATGCGAAAAAAACGCGATCATGTTTTTTTTTTAAAGGAGATTGTTAAAATGCAACATAAAAAAAACTTTGAGACGTATTCTTTTCACGACAAAAAATATTGACAGTATCTATCAGGGTCTTTATTACCAACTTTCTTATTTCGGCAGAGGATTACCATTTAAGGTACATTTTATATTTAATTAACATGATATAATTGTATCAAAAATCAATTTCAAATCTGAGGTAGATACCTACCCATATGTAACTAGAACAACTCTTAGGCCCGTATTAATACACTGATCTCAGGTAGACACTTAAGTACTATATCACATGATACGCACTTGAGATGGGGGCAGCATCTTAATATCGTCGCTTATTAATAAACGAATATCAACAGTATCTCAAATAAGTATTGTTTTAGGTGCAGCAACTTACGGTTAGCTATTTGAAAGCCTGATCTGAGTATTCTGAGAGCGTTACGTCACACGGAATTAACGATATTGTTACATTTTACTAGTTTTTGATAGTTACCGCTAGGGGCGTTGGTGTGAAATGTATGGAGAAAAGCGGGAAAATTGACAGTTTGATCCACAGAGTATAATTATTGTTTTATCGAGTTCGTTAACTATAAAGCCCGTACTAGACACTCAGCTCACAGCAACTTAATACAATGATTGAGTGCACACTCAAGTGTCAAGTTCTGTTTATTAATCAACAGTAACTCAGCTGAGGCCAGAATCTTAAACCTTGACTCAATATTCATTTATTAATTAAGTCAGCAACTTAAGTTCGTACTCAAGTGCCAAATCTCAGCCGAGATTGGTTTATTAATACGGGCCATAGATAGATCTGATGATTTTAAACCCTCAATTCAAGGCTAGGAGACTGTTCCAACGTTATAAGGACGGATTTGAAAATGATTTTTTTAAACTGGAGTCATGGAGATGAGTAATTATATTATGTTTGCCGAAAGTCTGTTCAGCCATTTAATAGGTAACAATGATTTCATTTGTCAGGAGCTTCTTAATACAAATTTAGATTGAATAAGTTAATAATATATTTGTTTTGTTTAAAATTAAACACAATTGTTATCCGCATCTGTCCATTTGTATGTTTAATTAAAAGAAGATTTGAGAGAGGTCGCCGTTACACACTTGCCCGTGAATATGTTATTTGTACTGCCTCTCTTTATTTGAGACATTTAGGATTCTCCTGAGGGCCTAGACAAGATGCAATCGCTACATAGCGAATCTATTTCCTCATTCGCTAACGGTGTCTATTCCCTATAATTTGTCACGTGATTTTTCGATGACTGACTTATGTCATTCTCATAAATTTTTATACTTTCTATTAGCGATAACGCTTGTAGAATGTTACATTGTCTAGGGGGGCTGAGCAGTTATTTCTCCAGCTACAGTGCAAATCAGAGCACAGCAATATTTTCACACTGCTAAATTCTGACGCTAGGTTGCTTCCTACCTGAACGGTAGTACTATAACATCCTGTAAAATAGTAATATGTACTATCGCGGACATGAACATGGTGTACCTACCAGTTTTCAAACAAAATCGTTTGAACGAAAACGTGCGCTTGCTTCGTCCGCACGCATTTTGGGCCGGCTCGTGCAAGCGATCGTCCTAAAAGTGATACAACGCTTGTGACCGCGAGAGTACCTGCAAATTATGATAGTAGAGGCAATTTCATATTATTTACTGTTTATGCAATAACCTATGTGATGGACCTAGATCGTCACGGTCGTGTCGGTCTTCAGTGGCATCGGATTGTAAGAGAAAAGGAAGATAGACCGCACTTGCGTCTACGCAAATACTTGTGCGCTATAGATACTATTTTCTTCGAACATAGTCATGTTCGTAGGAAATCGTAGGAAATCTTTCAGGCGGTTGGCCGCCGGAAAGATCTTTCAGCCGAAAGATTGGCCGCTGTGGTCGTATCGGCCAGGAGGGCATTATTATTATGCGATGATTGTAGAAAGATGGCCTTCGTTGGACTGTAGATTTGGGCTGGTGGCAAGTTGGTGAAAGCGTAACGAAAAAGGCACTCTTGGTACACTTACCTATTCTATTGAGATTATTAATTACAATTATACACCATACACAATCAGTTAGCGTTTAAAGAAGATGGATAAGTATTGCCATTAAAATAAGTAAAATTTAAACTATACTTTTGTTGGGTGTTGCCAACAATAATCATACGTCAACCTACTACTGGATTATGTACTTAATCCATTTAACCATGGTCCAAATTAGTTTCGTAATCATCAGGTATTGAAAAATAAGACGCATCCTATATACATAATATTAGGAATGATATAAGTAATTTAATTAATTTTCGAGGTAAACCTAATAAACTATAACTTGAGGAATATTTAACTGCTAAAGTTCAAGATGGAACATAAATGATATTATTTTTAATTAATAATAATTATTATATTATGTTAATTTTAGTAGCCTATTACGATTTATTGACCATTTAATTATATTTTTTCATAAAAATCCGTTTCATAGTGTTTAAAAAAGAACAGGGGCTGTACATACTTTTTGTACAATTTTTCTTTATATTTATATCATAATTATATTACACAAAAGAATTAACATAATTGTCATTGAAATTATACTAATTTTATGGATTATATCGCGGTTTAATTTTAATATCCCGGCGTTTCGAATACTTTACAACATTCATGGTCATGCAAAATCCATATTCGTACACGGCAAAATTGGGTAGCAATTAACCCTAACCTAGTCTAGGTACAACACCAACGGGACCGTCAAATGTGACCCCCCTCCCAAAATCGTTGGCTGCGACCGCGCCTGGTGGTAATACACTGCCATCTCTGTTGGAATTTGGATATTTTTCAATCATTTTTCATTAATGTGTAACATTCGCGTAAATATCAGAAATCATTACCATAATTTTCGTTTAAAACTGGATATTGATAGAATTAAATTACTCGTATTAATGAAAACAAAAACTAGTTTTGTAATTTGAATTCTATTATTTTATGACATTCTTAATAAACTAGGTATCTATTTGTAAGGAGCGAAAAATGTAATTTAAATAATATCAGATAAACCCAGCACATCGGTATAATCACGAGCAGTATAATGTACACACGTTAGTCAGAAAACAATACATTAACTGCCGCACTCATAAATGCCAATTAAAATTTAGTATCACCAATGTAGATTTAAAAATCCGATTGTTTTTAGTCACTTGAAGAATTCATATTTTATACTCTGTAAGTGAATAGAGATATAGAGTTTCTCAGAGTCAATAACAGAACATATGCCTAAACGGCTCCGAGTGTCGAATTAATCAGATCAAAAAATGACTTAATGAGAAAGAACCTTAGAATATGTTTAAGTAGGTACAAGTACTATAGAATGCTTATTTTCAAGTAAGAACCGTAGGCACGAGTATTTATCGACATTTGCGCTTGTGACTGATCAAACCCATCTCTACTTGTCACATACATATCAATATAACTTTAAATAGGTCACCTGCCTCTTGAGGTACGCGTCCATTGGCCGGCGCCGGACTTACATAGCGCTGCGTCCATTATCCGCGCCGGCATTTTCCGATGCGGGCCGTCAAAATCATAGAAAGCATACTAAAATCCGTTGCGTGCCGTGCGTGCGGTGCGTCCGGCGCCGGCCATTGGATGCGTACCTTTGGAGGAAGTTCTAAAGAAATCTGCGTATGCTGCCTACGATTTGTATAAGTAGACCATAGTCACTCTATTCTTAACTGTATAAACTCTATGAGATTACCCTATTAGACGTTTTTGTTTTCATGACGAAAAGGAATAAGTTATTTTAACAAGTACTGAAATGTATAAACGACAAAGAACTATGAGGCTTATAAAAAGCGTGATAAAAGGTTAAATGGCTTAATATTAGTAGGTAAGTAATTCACAACGAACTTATCTTAGGCACATCGCTAGTAATGTATCAAACTGACAGGCTTAATAAAAAAAAACATGTTTTAAATCCTACTGCAGGATTAAAAGTATTCAGAAAGTCCAAAGATGGCAATGATATGTTAATCTCGCCTTATATCAGAATTTCGAGCGAGAATAAAAAAAATGTAAGTAAACGGTTATAAAGTGTATTTAAAGGCAATGCATTGCCAGATTTAAAATCAACTCAATTGATCGTGTATCTTGGTTTATGTGATTTTTATCTTTCCTTACGTAATGATTCATCCACAATGCTATGTAAAACAAGTATAGATTTGAAACGCATAAAATCCAAAAACTAAATGAACTTAAATTTCACGTTCCATTTGATACTTAGAGGAGATACCATTTGATACCTTTTATGTTTTTGAAAAAAAAATACAAAATGGCGACTGACGGCCGCCATAGTAACTTTTTTGAAAAAATATATAGTCTATGTCACTCCGGGTCGGGCAATAATACCATGAAGAAATAGGGTCAAAGTGGAGAAAACACTCCCAAATACATGACTGAGGTCAACGCTATCCCTTTCATTGAGGTCGAATCTCCCTTTCTAAGAGGGTAACCTTGATGTTTCATGAAAAATCAGGACATCTTTTTAACTTCGTCGCTTAATACGACTTACTTGGCTTGTTTAAGCTTTAAGTTTAAACCGATTAAATATGTCTAGTTGCTTCCGTTTACCTCTCAAAATACGACGGGACGAAAAACCGACACGACCGTTGAGAGACCAGGCGCAACATTTTGCATACCTATCTGACGCATGGAGCATCTTACTTTACCTTAGAGGAGATACCACTGGAGATAGCATGATGCGCTAACCCCTCTGCCTAATTTAGTTCATATGGTCAGGTCATTCTTTATTTGTGTGCGTATCTTTTTGAATATGTTGCGAGTTTATTATAGTGTGGTTATGCGTGAAATTGTATCTGTGTGTGTTTACTTCGCCTCCCGCACCCCTCAAAAGTGCCACGAAAAATTTGTTCGGTGAATCGACGCGATACTATCTCCATTCTAATTACTCTGAGTACTTTACAGACAATCAAGTAATAAATAAATAATAAGTTAATGGTTGTGAAAATAAAAGCATATGAAGTTATGATAAAAATAAATTGTATTACAAGATCATTTATTCAGTACGTTTAACGATTTCTGATTAATCACAAGATATTGAATAGCAATTTCCATTATATGCAAACAACTAAAACACCTTGTAACCCACACATTAGACGATAGAAAAAGCATTTGCAGTAAATTTAGGTTTCCATTGGACCAACTGCAGATCATTGCAGCTTCATAAAATTTCTTTTCGAATGGGGCAATGGATAGTCATAATATTCCTTCGCTCAATATCTTTAGGAAATCTACAAGAAAATAAAAAATGTATTAATATTGACCACGGGTAAATAAAACAGTATATATATTGACAGGTGACAGGTATAGTGACAGGTTAAGAAATAGTGACATAAGGAAACGTTGTGGTATGAAGAAGATGTTGTGACAAAAATTGAGGTATGTGAGATGGTTTGGCCATGTCGAGAGAATGAATGAGGAACGATTGACGAAAATAGTGTATAAGGCGAGTGTGAATGAAAGTGTTGGAAGGGGTAGACTTAGGCGGACGTTTCAAGACCAAATCAGGGACGTCTTGAAAAAAGGCCAGGTCAAGAGTACCCTAAACCGAAGAGCATGTATGAAGGGAATAATGAAAGTGGACGAAGCGAAACAAGTATGTAAGGATCGTAGCAAGTGGAAATAAGTGGTCTCTGCCTACCCCTACGGGAAAGAGGCGTGATTATATGTATATTTATAGAATGATATAGGTACTCTCGCCGATACGACCACAACGGCCAATCTTTCGCAAGATCAGCCATCAGCCAGTGCACAAATGCTTGCGTAGCCACAAGTGCACTCTTTCTTCCTTTTACCTCTCACAGTTTAGTGATACGAAAGATCAACACGACCGGGGAGAGGTCAGGCGCAGGACCGACTTTTTATATGCCTATCCGACGCATGGATCATCTTACTTTACAGACAATCAGATGACCAGCCTGCATTGTCCTAGCCAGTAAGGAACAAATATACAAAGTTGTTGCTCCCCGCAGGATTCGAACCTGCGACCCCCGGTACGCAAGCAAGCAGTTTCCCACTGCGCCACGGAGGCTACTAGACGCGACAGGACTAGGAGGCGACAAGAATAAATATGATTTTAATAATATGTTTAAAACTACATACACACTTGAACATACAATATTTTTTCCATATCAATCCTTGAACTAAATACCTACATCGTATATTTTTTATCATAAAGTGGCGGTAAAAAAATCCCCAAAACGGAAAGTCTTCAAAAAATCTTTACCATGGTTACTCTATGAAAACAATGTAAAATATTTTAAATTAGATAATTCAACTACAAATTAATAGAAAGTTAAACCCAATACTAACAAACGAACTGAAAACGTGTTATATGCCTATCGAAAGAAGAACTGATCGAAAATATGGTGCATAATCCAAAGGGATCATCGGTAGGTACATTATTGAACAAATCGGACTTACGAGTGATATTCGGTATCATCTAAGGGGTAAAACATATTTTTGCAACTAAGTACTACACATTTTATCACCATTCTTATTAGTTTAATTCACTTTATCGTGAAATTATGGTATTTAAATGTTGGATCGATTTAAATGACAGACAGTTTCATGCTGACAATAAGCGCCAGTGTTGCCACAAAATATGAACCCTTAAAATCGGTATTTAAAATTGCATTTGAGTACAATTGGCGAAAACACAATATAGCATTATCCTAATCGTACTCGCAGAACAATACCAAAAAAAAAATTATTAGACATGATTGTCATCGTATTTTATGTTTTCGGGTGGAAAACAATCTTTTGATGTTGAAGTAGAGCATTTCTATATTAGGGTATCCATTTCTCGGGTAATTTAAATTATTACATGGACCACACATTGGACCACTTAGAAAGAGAGATCCGGCCTCAATGAAAGGGATAGCGTATGCCTCAATCAACTATTTGGAGTTTGGACTCCACCTTGACCCTATTTCTTCATGAATAATACCTTTAACTCTTGAAATACTCACATTATTAGGAATTACTCTCTTTTGACTGGACTGTTTTTCTGACGATGTATTATGATTTTAGCGCAGAATGACCACTTTGCATAATGGTAAGTCGACTAATTCGCAAAATGTCCGCTTCGCAAAGCGTCCACTTTGCAAGACATCCACTTCCCAAACTGACCATTTCGCAATTATGATGGACAGATTTCTTTCCTTCCATGTTAATTATGCAGCGATAAGGAGAAGATTCTTGAAGTAATATACAGTAGTCCTAATCAAAGTAGATCTTTGTGTGTCTGAAGTTATGTTTGGCGAACCACTGCGCAACTACAATCGTACGTAAGTTGTAAATACAAAAACACAAAAATAGCTACTGCGCAGCGTCTTGCAGCCAACTTCAGACACACAAAGATCCGTTGTGACTACTGTAATATAGTCTACACCTATGTATTTCTGGTGTCGTGGCAAAGGCAATGAGGTACGTATGTGGATACCGTGCACTTTGTTGTGGTCGTTTTTATATCCTACATATTATCCATAATTATTACTCTAGGAATATGAAGATATACGAGCAAATTATATATTATTGTTTAGTTCGTGACAACAGATAATAAATGTTACAGTCCAGTCGCTCCCACTTCGTTATCTTAATTGGCTGTCTATTAGGGTTGTTTTTCGTTTGACCAGTGTATAGCTGTTGGCGCACCATGCACCAATGTGTAAGCATGGTGATGATTTTTATAGTCATTATCATCATCATCATCATCATCAACAATAGGCCTCCCCCTTCGAACGCCACAATAGTGGGAGGCCTACCTACACTGCGTGTTCCGGTTCGTGGTCACCACTCGCGAACCTTTCTTCCCCATCGTTTATCTTTGACCGATTTTTATGGTGACTGTTGCCAATTTTATTAGTTAATGATCACGTGCCAATGAAAAACATTTATGACAGCAAAGGTCAAAGATCTGTTTTTTTTACTTGTTATTATATTATGGTATACCTACTCGTAAATAAATCCAATTTAATGAAAAAAATAAATTAAGCATGAATACATAAAAACTAATAGGTCTAATAGCAGAACCGAATTTCAATTCAGCGTCTTTTATTTAGCTGTAAATAGTGATTAAGTTTTACGCCTCTGCCATAAATACTTAATAGTTCGATTACACCAGCAGATTTAGCTCGGCGTGCAAATCTTGACAGTCACGCACTATGACGTAGCATTTCACATAACAACGTCATTTTTGTTCCGGTCTTAAAAACTACGTCATACTGCACGCCGAACTGTCAAGACCTGCAGGCTTACTTCGGAGTCGCTGGACGTTCGGGGTGTGGGACCCTAGGACGTCCATTGAGTACGGCGGCGACTCCGAGGACGACGGTGGCGGGGTTGCGACTCCCGTCCCCGTGAGCACCGTGACAAGTTCCCGGGCGGCTGCGACCCACGACGGCGGGCTCAAAGACAAGGCACTGAGTGCAACTCCCATTGGAGAGCCCGGGGTCCCCTCTCTTGTGCTGATGCGACAGCCGCGGGGGTTTTAGTGGATAAGAATCCCACACACCCCGGTCGACCCCCACAGCTCCCGAGCACCTTATGAAAGTTTCCCCGCGACAAAAAAAATGAACTGCAGGCTTTGGAGTCGCTGGACGTTGGGGGTGTAGGCCCTAGCCACCCATCGATTACGGCGGCAACCCTGAGAAGGACGGTGGGGTTGTGACTCCCGTCCCCGTGAGTATCTTGATAGGTTTAGTTAGTTAGGCCGGCTATAACGTGGCCCCCAGCGGCAGGCACAAAGGCATTTAAGGGACACCTGGTGCAGATCCCACCTAAAAACCCAGTTTCCCCTCTCATTTACCGATGCGACTTCCGCGGGGGTTTTAGTGGGTAAGAATCCTATATACCCCGGTAGACTCCCACAGGTCCCGCGGGAAATGTGTCTCCCGCGAGAACATAAAAAGTATATGGGGTTGACCTCTTACTATGACCGGCTCGTGATTAAGCCCGTTAAAGAAACAATTCCATTCGCAAGGCAACACCAATTAGAATAGTGCTGGTAACACGATGGTGACAGTGCCCGATTTGGGCCAAGGTGCAATGAAATTGGTGCCGATTCGGACAACAATGGCCGCGGTCTAGCGATGAATGTGTCGCTGACGTGTAGCATCAATATAATGAATCTGCTGACGACGCTCCCGACAGGGTCAAGTTGCTTGCAAGTTGCACACATTTTCATTCATAGAGATGGTAGTAAATATAAATTTGTCATACGGCGGAAGCGATGGAGTCGTATATATATATTTTTTTTTGGATTGGCCTTAACTTTTTTTGTCATTATGGTAGTAGCCAACCTGGTGGTATCAGGTTTGTTTAAGCTGCCTTAGGCCTCGGACTTGGCTTACAATAACCGGAACCGACTTTTTACGTGCTCTACGAAGCACGGAGTCGCTCAGTTCAAAAGCCACTAAACGGTCCCCCATATAAGGACCTCCTGACGTTGCTTAACTCAACTGATCGGTTAACTGCCTGATGTAAAAAGAATAAAATAATAAATAAACTATTTGAACCCATGATACTCACTAAGGCCAATTTAGAGGATTTTTATGGATTTTTATTTTATTTTTATGGATTCCATGGATTTTTACTAAATATAAGCCGTGCTTGATTCCAGTCCCATCTAATCTTAGAGCATTTTGGTTTAACGCTCTAAACATCTAATGGGAAACGGCAACGCGAGCTGATATGGTAAAGTACACTTATTATTATGATGACATTGCCATAATGGTTTGTATTAAACATGCATAACATTATCGACCTTCCGACATTTGTTTTGAATTCCTATGCCTAGTAATCGATCTAATTAAGCAATTAACGCAAATAACCAAAACCTTAAAATTAACATCTATAACGATTTTCGACCTATATTGTGATTTATTATGATTGCAAACAAATATGGAATAAAATTGATGACCTTTTGATGAACTGTTTAAATGATTTATATGAGTATCGAAATTTTAAAAAATGATGTTAAATATAAATAAATATAGACCTAATGAGACAATAACCTTGAGATATTATCATATCTTTGGAACGCAGCCTTAATTGATTTTTGTTTGTATTAAAATTTACATACATACGCTCCGCCAGATTATACAGAAGACCGAGGAGTATAATCGGCCATTATGTCTAGCGTTTGTGGACTACGAAAAAGCCTTCGATTCAATCGAGACCTGGGCGGTATTGCAGTCCCTCCAGCGGTGCCACATTGACTATAGGTACATCGAAGTGTTGAAGTGTTTGTACAGCAACGCCACCATGTCGATCCGACTACAGGAAGAGAGCACGAAACCAATCCCATTGCAGCGAGGTGTGAGACAGGGAGACGTTATTTCTCCGAAACTGTTCTCAAACGCATTGGAGGACGTTTTCAAGCTCTTGGACTGGTACGGATTCGGCATCAACATCAATGGCGAATACATCACTCACCTTCGTTTTGCCGACGATATAGTCATTATGGCAGAGTCGCTGGAGGACCTCAATACGATGCTCAGCGACCTCAGTAGCGTTTCCCAACAGGTGGGTCTTAAAATGAACATGGACAAGACGAAGATCATGTCTAATGTCCATGTTGCACCCGTACCGGTAGTTGTTGGGAACGATACACTCGAAGTTGTTGACCACTACGTATACCTAGGACAAACTGTCCAGTTAGGTCGGTCCAACTTTGACAAAGAGGTCGCCCGAAGAATCCAACTCGGATGGGCAGCGTTCGGGAAACTATGCGATATCTTCTCGTCCAAAATACCGCAGTGCCTGAAGACGAAGGTTTTTAACCAGTGTGTGTTGCCAGTGATGACATATGGTACTGAGACGTGGTCTCTAACGGCTGGCCTTTTAGAAAAGTTCAGAGTCACACAACGAGCCATGGAGAGAGCTATGCTCGGAGTTTCTTTGCGCGACAGAATCCGAAATGTGGAGATTCGCCGAAGAACTAAGGTCACCGACATAGCTCTCAGAATCTGCAAGTTGAAGTGGCAATGGGCAGGCCACATCGCTCGAAGAACCGATAACCGTTGGGGAAGAAAGGTTCTCGAGTGGCGACCACGAACCGGAAGACGCAGCGTTGGCAGGCCTCCCACTAGGTGGACAGACGACATTGTGCGCGTCGCAGGTAACCGGTGGATGCAAATAGCCAATTGTCGTTCATTGTGGCGTTCTAAGGGGGAGGCCTATGTTCAGCAGTGGACGTCTTCCGGCTGATGATGATGATGATGATTAAAATTTAAAGAGTGTGTTCCGGAAAATATACGCCACCAGTTGGCGCCACTGAAAGGACGGTGTTTAACGCGTGCTTACAAATTACCTTGTTAATTGTTTGATTCGCACTTGGGATTTGAAGATATTTTTTGGTGTTTTGTTTGGACGGATGCGGGCTTGCGACCCATGGACCCGAGAGCACCGTGACAGGTCCCAGGGGGACTATGATGCGCCCGGCAGCGGGATCAAGTGCAAGGCACTCAGCGGCACATAATGCAGATTCCCATGTTTCCTCTCTCATGTGGCGATGCAACAGCCACGGGGGGTTTGCTGGGTAAAAATCCCACATCCTCGGTTGACCCTTTCGGGGTACCGGGGACCTATTGAAGGCTTCCCCCGCGAGAACAAAAACAATTGGCACTGAGTGACACCTGCCGCAGATGCCACCGGAGAGTCCAGGTTTCCCCTCTCATGTGGCGATTCAACAGCCGTGGGGGTTCTAGGAGGTCGCAGGTTCGAATCCCGCGAGAAGCAAAAACTTTGTGTAGTTGTTCCTTACAGGCTAGGACAATGCACGCCGATCACCCGATTGTCTGTAAAGTGAGATGATCCATGCGTCGGACAGGCATGTAAAAGTCGATCCTACGTCTGATCTCTCCCGGGTCGTGTCGGTCTTCCGTCTCATCGGATTATGAGAGGTAAAAGGAAGAGAGAGTGCACTTGTGTATACGCCAGCACTTGCGCACTAATATCTCCGGCGTAGATTGCTGATCTTGCGAAAGATTGGCTGCTGTGGTCGTATCGGCCAGGAGGACCTGGCCTTTTCTTATAATTATATATACAATATGAAAATAAATTGCAGTCTCATTCAGTTATTTTGTCATAGAAATTAGGCATATTCCCTTCAAAAATGTTATTTATCGTAGTACGTTTCTACTGACTTATTACACGTGTAACAAGCTTTAAGGCCGTTTTATTCCTTATTAGCTGAGCTTATTAGTAAAATGTCTTTGGGTGGCTCGTAATCGGTGTTTCTTGCATTTAAGACTATTGTTTGTAGGCCTATACCGATCAATACTACTGCAAGCCATGGTTTTAAAAGTTTTTTATCCCTAAGAGACTTAAAACTCCTGCTTTTTTAACACACGGCCATGTCGCAAAATCGGGGCATGTTGATTGTAAGATAATATTTTATATTACGCAATGATATTTTACTAAAGATATGTTATATCCCTACTAACGCACGATAAAAGTTGTGTCACTTGTAGTTAGCTATACCTAGCTATACATTTTCCTACCTATAGTCTGACAAGGACAGATGCATAACAACAAAAGTAAGAGAATACGAGATGGCTATATTTTGTGCGTTCCGTTGTCAGCATTGGTTAAACGCTTGTCAGTGTCATAATTCATCTAAGGTGTCATCTTGTCAACTGACACATTCAATTTTCGGATTATTTCTTACAATAATATTAAGAAAATTGAAATACTTTACAAAATCAAATTATTTTTTAAAAGTTACATGTGGTATATTATCCCTGACTGTTTATTTACTTTTGCCTGGTAATTTGTGCACATATTAAATACACAGAACGGCATTTTCGTTTTTTTATGATAGACGTCACGATGTCGCATTAACTACGCGGGACGGCGCGTGCGACTAACTGCTACAAAACCCAGTTGGGGGATACTCGCTGAACGTCTGGCGTGCGCTAATGGCATATCTATTGTATATAATATCATCGATATTACGTATTTAATTTTATTTCAAAATAAATAAAATTAAAATAAATAAAAATGTATGCGTTTTGACAGGTACCGGGACTGACGCCTTAGTGCTGCCACCTGGTGCACGTCATTTTGAACGGAACACTCATTAATTGCACGTTAAAGCCATGGATTGATATTGCTTCACAGGGAAGCAAGATAAAGTTTTTGACGCATGTTAAGTATTTTTAACCTCGGAAAGCATGAAAATAAGTAGTAAAATTAATAAGTGAAGAAAACACATATTATTATACCTACACCAAGGTATTACATTTTTATGAACAATCCACACATTGCACAATCTGATTGTGCAATTGGTAATTGATGGAACTGTTCGATACGGAAACGGAGAAATCTCATCGAAAAAGACAAAGCTGTAAAATATTGGTTTATCATTAGAAGCTTTCAATTTTCTTTTCGAATATTCGATTTTTCGTGGTGAAAGCTTAACGTCATACGTTTGTCATTGCCTCTTAAAACTTGTTATAAGTGCCATAAACCCTCTCATCAGGTTTTTAAGCCTCTTTACTAAATATACGCCTACTAAGTACTTATTTGCAAGCCAAATTAATATTGGTCCATCATTATAAAGATTATATCTGAACTAGGCATATTTTGCATTTATCTACTTAGTTTCTCTTCTTACTAAACTGTGCAACTCAGCAAGTTTTATACTTTTTAAATGGCCATACAAAAGTCCAAGCTACTAGGTAGTACATGTTTTAAACAAAACCAAAAGAATACGCTGACTTCGCCAGCTTATATACGGGCATTGTGTGGGTTTGCATTTTGCATACCAAAACTATCATTTTACTCGGTGAGGATTTTAATGTACAATATAATAAAATTAATCAAATTAAAAACAATTAATAAATATTATTCGGTTAGCTGAACACGCAGATAACGTTATTTATAACCAAGCATAATTGGTATAGGGTAAAAGTGGGATAGTTGCCCGGTTGCCCCAGGGGTATAGTTGCCTCGATTGTAATTTCTCTAGTTTGCCGGATGAATCACATGTTATTTTATTTATCTTTCGAAAGACTCTACAACTACCACTAAGTTGACCGTGTTGCATGTCTCTGTGCGATTGCATGGAAAGGCAAGGTGAAATCAAAGTTTTTGCGGGATAGATGGCCTCTTTTTCAGTGGGGCATCTATCCTATACGTAATTTACATAGATTAGGCAATTATGCCCTATATGGGATAGATGCCCCAAAATTTAGAGGTCCGCAAAAATCGCTAATACTCTGGAAATATCAAAGATGATGGTTTTTCCTTTCATAAGTTTGAAGATAATAAATCAAAGTACCTACCCGTATTACAAATAAAGAATTTTGCTTTTTTCACTGAGAGATATAAAGTAATTTCAAAAAGTGTGGCAACTATCCCACTTTTACCCTATATCTAATTATCAATCTATAAAAACTATCAATCATATTTAACAAATAGCTTGTTACAAAATCGTTCGCCATAAATCTGTTTTTAGGATATTTTATAAACATACGTAATTACTATAAACAATTATGTTTACAGAAATAAAAAAAATATATATACAGTATATATACAGACGAATTAAGAACCTCCTTCTTTTTTTTAAACCGTTTATAAACGAAATTGCTTTCTGCGTATCTGTATATCTAGTACTTGTACTGCTCCTAAACGTGCGTACAACGAATTTTTAAGCAGTTTTCACCATCAGTTAGACAATTTTTCTCTGAAGGTTTATGATTAGAAAAAAAAACTATATTTATACTCCCGTGCGACGACGAGACAGGTCGCTAGTAAATTATGAAAACACAAATAGCCTGACTAGTATGTTCTGTATGTGAGCACTGCGTATCTTAACAGCGCGGGTGGATTTGATTAAAATTCTAGATAAATGTATTTCACTTTTGACCTAATATCGTAAAATTCGTCTAAGAGGAGTGTCATTACTTGTGACATTTTTTTCTATACTTATAATAAAACTGTAACAGGTCCAATTCTGTACATTGAAGATATTATGAAAATTATGTTTGGAGGGCATTCTATAACCGATACTGAAGCCAAAAATGTATTTTTTTTTATTTTTGTCTGTCTGTCTGTCTGTCTGTCTGTCTGTCTGTCTGTCTGTCTGTCTGTATCTCGGCTGAGCATCACGCCGAAACTACTGGATGTATTGAAACGAAACTTGGCATGATTTGAGTTAATACTCCGAGGTAGGACATAGGATACTTTTTATCCCGATATTCAGCACGGTTCCCTTGGAAGAGGGGACTAAAGTCAAAATGTGTACTTGGTTATACGCTTGCTCCGATTTTATAAATTTTTCATTATAATTATAACAAATATTTGTAAGGGAACACTCATAGACAGTTGTTAACAATGTTTGGAAATCGATCAGGTTAAGCAACATTAGGTAAGGTCATTAAATAGATGGGTGACCGTTTAACGCCATTTGAACTAAACGTCTCCGTGCTTCCGAGGGCAAGTACAAAGTGGGTCCAAGTATTTAACCGACTTTAAAAAAGGAGGTTTTGTATTCTATGCGAATGTATACTATTGAAAGTTAAGTTAACGTTAATTTTTTTACTTACTTACTTACTTACTAACGTAAACACAGCGCGGGCGGAGCTGCGTGGGTCAGCTAGTTCAAAAATATAAGTACCTATTACGGTCGTTAGCCTTCCGAAATTTCAATATGGGTATCAAATGAAAGGTCTTAACGAGACGAGTTAAAATATATATAAGTAAGTACGTTTTTATATAACGCTTTCTAATATTTGCAGCAGCAGTGTGTAAGCATTGCTGTGTTCCGACGTGAAGGGCACTGTAGCTGGTGAAATTACCGGACACAAAGACTTAATATCTAAAGAGTCGGCAACACGCTAGTGATTCTTCTGATGTTGCTAATACCGTACCGGACCGTACCGTACCGTGGACCGTACGCTTGCATGCCACCTTGGTAGTATAAAAAAAATCGAAATGAAACCAACTTTACGGATTATTTTATACATATACTTAAGTATACTATACTTATTATTATATTTATTTTACGAGTACCCGTGTTTAATGTACATAAGTATAAGTAACATAATTTAAGACCATTTGTTAGTTAGCACCCCAGCCGGTGTGCCTATATAAATGAGGTGCAAGCTGAGACAAGGACATTCATACAGCGGTCACGGAACAGTCAACGGTCTACCCTCATCAGGATATCAATATGGTTTGAAGATAAAAACTTGTAAGTGATTTATTATTATTATTCTCTTTATTGTATATTTATTCTGATTTATGATATTTTACCGTGACCTAAATAGAAGTTCTATATAAATATTATGCTAAAGATTTAAATAATCGTCGGCCTCTTACAGTTCGCAGTCTGGTTTTTGTGCTTTGAAAATTTACACTTGCTTTTTTTGCTTTTTTTTGTTCTACATTTTATCTTTAGTAACTTCGACACTTTGTTTTCATGAGCTATTATACATGTCAGGGTAGCCAGTAATTAAGTCTACAATGTTCAATGTATCCAACTGACGATGTATTGTATTTACTTTAAGCCGTTGTGTGACTTGTTGGTTGTTTAATAAATAAAAATAAATAAATAAAATAAGAACTGAGTAAATCGTAATGTTTTTTAGCTAATCGACCGAAACGATAATTATTTCATCAAACATGCTGTACGGTGTACGTACATGCATTGCAACATATTGAGCCGTCAGCAATTTGTCACCGCGCATCGCATTCTAATTTTATATAATTTTCAGTACACAATCAACCGCCGCGAGCGCGTTACCTACCATTATTACCATTCACCATACCATAAACCATTTTAATATTAGATTATTGAATAAACCATACGTGTACTCAAAACAACCCCCTAGTTTTACCATAACCACACCACCATCCCCCTCTACATATGGTCCTTCGATCGCAAACGGACCATTCGCGAGTGTTATATAACGGTTATTCGGGACTATTACCGTGCAAAAGGATTTAGTGTTGTGTAACCTGTAACATTAGTGAAGTGGTTCTTGAACAAAACCAGCGCAGTGGATATACCAGTCTACTACCAGAGGCAACCAACACCATCACCAGAGTTGTAAGTCCGTGCGACTTGCAGCAGCGTACGTAACCAGCTACTCAAGTAAGGTCTTTTATTTACCAATAATTACCATTAACCAAACCACTATGGAGGGTTTATTGCAAACTCAACGACAAATCATGACGGGCATGGATCAGCTTCTACAAAATTTTAAGAAGGATGGCCGTGACCGCAAGACACCAGACTACATAAAACGCAGGCTGGAGACACTGGATTCCTACTGGAAGGAATTCCATTCTAACCACGTCCAGCTATGCGCATTTGGGAACCAAAATTATTCTTACTTTGAGGACAACGACTATGAGAATACTAGGGACTTCTATAGTCAGGCTAGGCAAATAATTTTGAATTATAAACCAGAGACCAAACCATCGACAGCAGTACTCAAACCAGCCACGTTACAAGACCCAGCACCAGTCGTTAGCGTGCCGAGTACGTCAAAGTTTCAAGAAGGGATAGGAAATAAGCTGAATGAATTGCTGCGAAAGCAACAAAGTAATGTCAAAGCATTCTCTCGTACTGTGGAGAGCATTGATTTAAGTATCTTGTCTGAAAAATGGGAGTTCGAAGACGCTCTCAAAACCATTCAGTCTCGCTGGTCAGTAATCGACAGTTTGCATTGGGAAATCGATAGCGAACTTGACGGCGATCATGAATCGTACGAAAAAATGTTCAGTGAGTACGAAAAAACCTATAACACCATAAAGAGAACCATAAATACCAAAATGTGGTCTGTCTCACACAGGGAGAAGATTACACCTCAAATGGATATACCACACTTTTCAGGAAGTTACCAACAATGGACTACGTTTAAAGATCTTTTTCAAGAAGCCATACATAACAATAATTCGCTGTCTAGTGCTCAAAAATTACAATTTCTAAAGAGTAAGCTAAGAGGGGAAGCAGAAAAATTGATACAACATCTTCCTATAAGTTCAGAAAATTACCAGATATCGTGGGAGATTCTCAACCACCGATACAATAACACCAATTTAATATTTACTTCGCATATCGACATACTTCTGGATTTGCCTGTTATGCAATCGCAGTCGGCAGCGTACATCAAACGATTACACGACACCACCAAGGAGTGTTTACATGCAGTTCAAAAGTTAGGAGCGAACACACTTTCTTGGGATCCATTATTAGTCCACCTATTATCGAAAAAACTCGACGCGGAGACCCACACGGACTACGTAGAGTCACTAGCAGATCCGAGGGAGCTACCGACACTTCGAGACTTTCTTCGCTATCTAGAAACCAAATTTATATCGCTAGAGGCATCTAGAAGAAAACAGAGCGCAACCAAGCTACCAAGTAACTACGAAAGTAATTTGAAAAAATTAGCTTCATATAATTCGCCTAATAACCATTACCAAAAAAGTTACAAAAAACCATTATTATCACCATTTAAGGCACTAAACGTAACATCGCATAATTGTCCAGTATGTCATGAAAACCATCCTTTATTTTATTGCAACACATTTCGTGATTCGAAACCGGATACAAAACTTAAAACAATCGCGAAATATAATTTATGCAGTAATTGCTTTGTCAATCACCAAGGCAAAGAATGCATGTCAAGCAAAACATGTCGTCATTGCAATGAAAAGCATAATTCGCTGCTACATGACGCTATTGTGAAACCATTATCCGCCGCTACCTATAATTATTCTACAAAAGCTCAGCGAAATTGCCACGTGTCGCAGGAAAACGTGGCCGAAATCCTGTTGGCCACTGCAGTTTTAAGAGTCGAAGGAAGCGATGGCAGTTCGTATCAGATGCGAGCTCTGATCGACCAGGGTTCCCAAACTTCTTTAATTACTGAAAATGCAGCGCAGCAGTTGGGACTGCCCAGGCGACGATGCAAGGGTGTCATATTCGGGGTCGGCGCCAAAGAAAATAATTGTAAAGGCGTAATAACCATTACTCTATCGTCTTTACATAACGATTTTACCTACACCACGGATGTTTATATAATGAACAACCTTATAAATAGATTACCAAACCAATCTTTTGCCAAACCAAACTGGCCCTATTTGTCCAATATTGAGCTAGCTGACTTAAATTTCAATGAAAGCCGAAATTTGGATATTCTCCTCGGGGCCGACGTTTACTCTGCCATCATACTAGACGGCATAATCAAGACGGACCCATCGCAGCCAGTAGCGCAACAAACGCAACTAGGCTGGATTCTATGCGGAAACGTCACACAAAAATACCACTGCAACGTCGTCATACATGAACTAGATGACATACAACGATTTTGGGAAGTAGAAGATGTACCAGAAAATTCATCTATACCAAGCGGGGAAGACCAATGTATCCAGTTTTACAAATCTACCACTAAGAGACATGAAGACGGACGCTATGACGTCAGATTACCATTGAAACCAAATTTCGAGGACAAGTTAGGTGCCTCAAAACCAATGGCTATCGCACAGTTTCGGCAGTTAGAACGTAAATTGTCTAAAAACCAACAAATTGCGCATGATTATAAAGTATTTATAAACGAATACATCGCCTTAGGCCACATGATACCAGCCGTCGGTAACACGACACGAGAATGTTATTTGCCTCACCATTGTATCCAGAAAACCGACTCAACCAGTACGGCTCTTAGGGTCGTATATAATGGATCAGCAAAAACGTCCAGTGGGCTAAGTATCAATGATCTGATGGAAGCCGGTCCAAATTTGCAACAGGATTTGTTATCCTTAATTTTAAAATGGAGACAATATCGCTATGCCTTTAGTGCTGACATAGAGAAAATGTTCCGACAAATTTGGATAAATAGAGAAGACCAACAGCTGCAAAAAATAGTCTGGCGGGACAACGCGAACCTACCACTCCAAGAATACCAACTTACCACTGTTACTTACGGCACCAAGGCGGCACCATTCCTCGCCATGATGACCTTAAAGCAACTTGCTGCAGATGAATATGCCAATTATACCAACACAAATGCACCAGACGTCCTGAAGGACTCATTTTACATGGATGATTTGTTGGATGGTGCCCATAACTTAGATTACGCTATAAGTCTCAAGTCAGATTTGATCCAACTTCTCAAATCGGGGGGATTTAATTTGAGAAAATGGAAATCCAACGCACCAGAATTGTTACCAGAGTCTAGCACCAACCAGGAACACCTAGACTTCCGACAGCGGGAGTCCACCAAGACATTAGGCCTACAATGGAACCCACAAGAAGATTATTTCACTTTTAAATCTAAAATTGACCAAACAATGACCAATACTACCAAACGTACTTTGCTATCGGATATCTCAAAGATATACGATCCATTAGGTTGGTTAACGCCGGTAACTACGAAATTAAAATTATTATTTCAATCTGTATGGCAATTAAATCTTCTCTGGGATGACAAATTACCAGATAATATTTGTATGGAGTGGAGGAAGATTAAGGAAGATATACAACACATTGAACAGATCCAAATACCAAGGTGGATTCGTACCAGGGAAAAGGAGGCCATTGAACTGCACGGGTTTTGTGATGCCTCCACCAAGGTATACGCATGTGTAGTATACTGCAAAATCAACCAGAACCAGGGAAACCAGTCCTCAGTAGCTCTATTAATAGCCAAGGCGCGACTTGCACCTACCAGCAAGAACATCACCTTACCAAGGCTCGAGCTCTGCGGCGCACATTTGCTGTCTAAGCTAATGTCTAAGATTACCACATGCCTATCTGATTACCAAATTCAGATATACGGCTGGATCGATTCTATGATCGTTTTGGGGTGGATACATGGAGAACCAGGCCGTTGGAAGCCGTTTGTCTCTAATAGAACCAGGCAGATTAAAGAAACCATGCCAGCGTCTTGCTGGAGGTACGTAAAGTCAGAAGAGAACCCAGCTGACAGTGCCAGTCGAGGCGTGACCGTCGAAAAACTCAAACCGCTTTCCCTGTGGTGGAACGGACCACAGTGGTTAGCAACGTATAAAAGAGACTCAGATAATAACCAAAATAATTACCATACCGACTTAGAAACTAAAAGGATTAAACACTCGAACGTTGTAACACGATCGGGCGATGACACCATTATACAACAGCTGATTAAAAAACACGGCTCTTTTACGCGAGTAATTAGAATACTGGCGTGGATTTTGCGATTTTTATCAAGTAATAAGAACCAAAAACCATATCTAAGCCTGTCCGAACTGAATAGAGCGAAACTGATTATTATTAGAGATTGCCAACATCACGAATTTTCGGATGAAATTACCAAATTATGCGAAGGAAAATCAATAGAAAAGAAGAGCAAAATTTTAAATCTTAATCCCTATTTGGATGAAAATCTAATTTTACGTGTTGGTGGAAGAATTGAAAATGCTCACATAGACCAAAACATGAAGCATCCCTTTATTATACCGCATAGTGGTAGGCTTACAGATTTAATAATAGACCACGCACACAAATTAACGTTTCACGGTGGACCACGTCTTACGTCAGCGTTTCTTAGGAAAAGCTTTTGGATCGTAGGTGGAAACCAAGCAACCAAAAAACGCCTACGGTCTTGCGTAAAGTGCAGAAAAAACCAACCAAACCAGTTAAAACAGATAATGGGAGATTTACCGGAAGCTAGGAGCAACTAGGAGTGAGAATGATATGTGGACAATTAATGACAGCACTGAGACTCACTGGAGCCGGTATTATTACGATGAAAGATGATTGCCTCATCAAAGGTGACACTTTCACTATAACAGCGCATAAATTATTTAGCTCGAAGCTAAATACTCAACCAGACACCATGATGCCGCTTATACCACCCATTTTAACCACGTAATAAATATATCTCTACCATTAGAGACATTTAAGATGAACACCAGCAATTTAAATGCTGAGTTTAAGGAGATAGGTGACCAGATCCAAAATTTGAAGTCACAAGAAGGCATTTCAGAAGGAATTTCTTACCACGATATACACCACTACACCGCCATCTACGTGCTGTGGGGAGCTGCAGCCGCCGTGGGTGTGGTGTGCGTCTGCCGCCGTGTGCGACAGTGGTCGCCCCGCGCTTCTGATCGTAGGGTCACCGTCCAAGACGATAGTCAACTTCAAAGTGAAAGTGCAACTGAGAGCCAATCTGCTCCTACCCCAAAAGTGTTTTGTGTTAGAATGGACGACAATACTGCTAAATTCAATGTGCGTGTTGATAAGGCTACGTCGCCTTCGCGTGTTAACAAATTTAGAGAAACTTTAGCGATGCCTATGGAACTTTGGCCGTAGTAGGTTGCTGTTTGCCGCTGCTGAAGTGGTCCCGATGCGTCGAAGGTAAACAGGGCACACACAATAAACGTTCAGTCTTGTAATAACACTTTATTTGCGTTCCTGAGCGTTCAGTACATAAAACTTCCACATACACATACGAGTACATAAACATTAACGTAAACAATGAAAAAGTGCAGTCCGCGGCTGAGCGTGCTATGCGCGTCGTGATCGTATCCTCACTGGCGCGGGCCGCGGGGGTGGCGCACGAGTCCCGGTATGCGGCGGCCGGCGGCTCGCTCGCGCCGAGAACAATAGAATGGAATGTCGGCGCATGCTCACTGCGCCCAGGTGATACGTGCGACGATACGGGAAATATAGGATGTATATACTAGATTTATTTTAGGTTTAGATTAAGACTTCGTTAGTGTTAGGTTTTGGTTAGTGTTAGATTTAAGTTAGGGTTAGAATAATGTTAGGTATTGTGTGTGTGTATGTATATAATATGTGTGTATATAATGTGTTTGTATGTATGTGGAATACTGTGAGAGTAGCCCACATCACTCCCCTCCAGAGACACGCCTAGGGTCGATAATAATCCGGAAATCGGACATGTCGGCCGGAACGGGTGGTTTTAGGTGGAACCGAAGGCGGTTCGGGAACATGCGAGTTGGTAGGTGAAATAAGTGGAGCTGTGGGATTCTCTGTCTCGGATTCATCATCGGCAAGTATATAAGCAGGCTTTAGCCGCTCAACTGTTACAACGACTGGTTTGCCTTTTAAAAGTAGCTTATAAGTTTTATCCCCTCTTTCTAGGACTTTGTGAGGACCTGTGTATACGGGCCGAAGTGGCGGACGCGAAGAGTCATCACGAAGGAAGACATATTCGGCGTTTGCTAATTCCTTGAACACGAATATTTTGTGTTTATCATGGCGTGAGGCTGGCACAGGTTTTATTTTTTCAGCGAACGAGCTTAAACGCGCGGAGAAATCTGTTAAATCCGTGGTATCAGATGTGCTCGGATCGAAGAATTCTCCAGGCAGCCTTAGCGATTCACCATATAGTAATTCGGCTGATGAGGCTTGTAGATCCTCCTTAAAGGCGGTGCGAATTCCTAGCAGCACCAAAGGCAAAATCTCAGACCAGCTGTTGTGAGCATGACAGGTAATTGCTGCTTTGAGCTGTCTGTGAAAACGTTCAATAAGGCCATTGCACGCTGGGTGGTATGCGGTTGTGCGTTTATGCTGAAACCCGATTGTCTTAGATAGATAACTGAACAGAGCAGACTCGAACTGTCGTCCACGGTCAGTCACAATATCTATTGGACATCCGAATCTGGATATCCAGCCGGATAGAAGTGCTTTAGCAACAGTTTCTGCGGTTATGTCGGGTATAGGTATGACCTCTGGCCAGCGAGTAAACCGATCAATGGCTGTCAAACAGTACCTATAGCCTTGTGAGATTGGTAGAGGGCCTATTAAATCAATGTGGACATGTTTAAAACGCGTTCGGGGCAAGTCGAAGTTTCCTAACGGTGAAGAAACGTGTCGGCTCACCTTTGTGCGCTGACATGCCAGGCAAGTCCGTGCCCATTCACGGCAGTCCTTTCGGATTCCGGGCCAGACAAATCTTTGAGCTACCAATTTAGCAGTTGCATTGGCCCCTGGGTGACTCAACGAATGGAGGTTACTAAAAACGGTTTTCCTAAAATGTTTAGTGATGAACGGCCTGGGGGTCGACGTACTGACATCACAGTACAGAGAAATTCGATCCTCAGGGAAATTTATTTTTCTGAGTCGAAGAGATGACTCATCGTTCAGGAGTCGAGATAGCTCAAGATCAGACTCCTGGGCTTTGGCTAAATCAGCAAAGCATATGGGTGCGCTCAGTTCACCAACCCGAGATAAGGTGTCGGCGACGACGTTATCTTTGCCTGAAATGTGCCTTATGTCGGTGGTAAACTGAGCAATGAAATCCAGGTGTCTGAACTGCCTCGGCGAACAATTATGTTTCCTTTCGTGGAAAGCAAAACTTATTGGCCTGTGGTCAGTGTAGACTATAAAATGCCTCGCTTCCAGCATGTGTCGAAAATATTTAACAGCTTCGTAAATTGCGAGCAGTTCCCTGTCATAAGGCGAGTATTTTTGTTGGGACGGGCTGAGTTTCCGCGAAAAGAAGCCTAACGGTTGCCATACGTTGTCTTTTAGCTGTTGTAACACAGCCCCAATAGCCATGTCAGATGCATCGGTTACTAACGCCAACTTGGCTCGACAGTCAGGATGGGCGAGTAGTGCGGCATCTGAAAGGCTTTCTTTGGTTCTTTCGAAAGCCTCTAGAGCCTCGCCGTCTAGGCTGACCGGTGTTGAGCCTTTAACCGACCCCATAAGCAGAGCATTAAGTGGTGCTTGCATTTTAGCAGCGTTTGGTAGAAAACGCCGGTAAAAGTTGGCCATGCCGAGAAAGCGCCTAAGGGATCTTATGTCTTTGGGTACGGGAAAGTCGCGTATGGCTTGTACTTTGGTGTCCAGTGGCTTAGTTCCTCTCTCCGAAATGGAATAACCTAAGAAAGTTACTTCGGGAGCTCCAAAGACACACTTAGACACATTTATAACCATTCCATAATCGCGAAGTCTGGTAAATACTTGCTTCAGGTGCTCCTCATGGGTAGACTCGTCCTTGCTAAATATAAGATAGTCATCAAGATAACAATAGACAAAATCAAGGCCGCGCATCATTTCATCAACGAAACGTTGGAAGGTTTGACCTGCGTTTCTTAAACCAAAGGTCATATATGGGAATTCGAACATACCAAAGGGTGTAGTAATGGCCGTCTTTGGTATGTCCTCCGCGCATACAGGAATTTGGTTATAGGCCTTGACTAAGTCGATAACACTAAAGACCTTACATCCTGCAATATTATGTGCAAAGTCATGTATATGACGGATTGGATACCTATCCGGAATAGTGCGGGCGTTGAGCTGTCGATAATCCCCACAGGGGCGCCATCCATTGTCTTTTTTGGGCGCAAGATGTAGGGGTGATGACCAGGGACTATCCGAGGGCCTAGCCGTTCCGTTGGCTAGCATGGACTCGAACTCTTCCTTTGCTACCTTCAGTTTGTCGGGAGCTAGACGTCGAGGCGGGCAGGCAACTGGAGGACCGGGAGTTGTGCGAATGTGATGTTGTGTATTATGTGGTATATGTCGCACAGTACCAGCTGGTCGCGTAATTTCTGAAAAATCTTTAGACAGTAAAAGATGGTAACGCGAATTACCAGTGAGAACTTTCACCGAGTATACATTTTTAACATTACAAGCCGTTTTAGCTGGAGCAGACAAAGTTGTTACATTATCAACTAACCTTTTATTTTTACAGTCTACCATTAAATTATAGTGACATAAAAAATCTACGCCTATAATGGGCTTGGTAACATCTGCCACTATAAACCGCCACGAATAATCGCGTCGAAGTCCGAGGTCTATCTTGAGATGCGTATAACCGTACGTGTTTATTGTTGTACCGTTGGCTGCGGTCAGCTGATAACCCGTAGGTGCACGTCGCTCTTGTAGTTGAGACAGCGGATACACGCAGAGATCGCTGCCGGTGTCCACTAGGTACTGTGTGTTAGTGCAGCGGTCCGTTACAAAGAGGCGACCTGGAGAGGCGGGGCAATCATCCGTCGCCATTACAGATTGCCCGCATCGTTTCCCGACTTGAAGGTGCAAGGTTTCTGGCATTTATGTGCCTTGGCGCCATATCTTGCGTGATACTTGCACATAGGGTAACGTCGACAGGCTGATTGCGACCTAGATCTGGGTCGCGGAGGAGTTAGACGGTATTGTCGTGCGTGGTCCCTGGAATGCCGAGGTTCGCGGGTGTACTCGTCCAGCTTGGTAGCCAGGCGCTCTATCATCTTTCTGAGCTCTGCGATTTCGCTTGAGCAGTTTCCGCAGCTAGCTGTCCCCGATGACGTAGTGGCCGCGACGTCGCCAGGCACAATGATTTCCTGGATACGATCTGCCAGGTCCGCCAGTTGTTCTAATGAATGGGTTGGCTGTGACGCTAATACGGTCTGAATGTTGTTAGGCAAGCGGTTACTCCATATGGTCCGGATAAAGTCTTCTGGAACAGACGGTCCGGCTAGATCCAGCAGATGACGAAGAAATTGTGACGGTTTTCTGTCGCCTAGTTCCTCATGGGTGAGCAACCGTTTTACTTTCTGCTCATGAGAGGCTGAGAGGCGTCGAATCAGTTCGGACTTAATGCGCTTGTAGCGATTTGTTGCTGGAGGATTAATGATTATGTCCTTCACAGCTTTTGCATGCAGCATATCCAGGTTTGTGATGACGCTCGTGTACTTGATGGAGTCTTCGGTAATAGCTAGGCTGTCAAATTGACCTTCTAAAAGTGCGAACCATATTTCGGGATCGTCCGGAGAAAACGGAGGTACCTTAATGTTCAATTTATAAATCTCGGATGACGGCGGTTCAGTGGGAACGCACATTTTTCTCGGGCGCCGCGTGGTAACATTTTTGCCGTCATTCTTCGGCGAACCAACAGTTTTAGCAGAAGCATCGCTACTCGAATCACTCATTGTACTGCAAGTACTATATTAAGTACTATAGGGTTCGTGTAAATATGGAAGTCACCTGGTATTGCGATGTTCCTTAGACGTGGGCGCTGCAGCGGTATAGCACTGGCCTGATAATGTTCGACTCGATCGTCCAGTAGTGTTCACAAGGGTCACCAGTTTGGCCGTAGTAGGTTGCTGTTTGCCGCTGCTGAAGTGGTCCCGATGCGTCGAAGGTAAACAGGGCACACACAATAAACGTTCAGTCTTGTAATAACACTTTATTTGCGTTCCTGAGCGTTCAGTACATAAAACTTCCACATACACATACGAGTACATAAACATTAACGTAAACAATGAAAAAGTGCAGTCCGCGGCTGAGCGTGCTATGCGCGTCGTGATCGTATCCTCACTGGCGCGGGCCGCGGGGGTGGCGCACGAGTCCCGGTATGCGGCGGCCGGCGGCTCGCTCGCGCCGAGAACAATAGAATGGAATGTCGGCGCATGCTCACTGCGCCCAGGTGATACGTGCGACGATACGGGAAATATAGGATGTATATACTAGATTTATTTTAGGTTTAGATTAAGACTTCGTTAGTGTTAGGTTTTGGTTAGTGTTAGATTTAAGTTAGGGTTAGAATAATGTTAGGTATTGTGTGTGTGTATGTATATAATATGTGTGTATATAATGTGTTTGTATGTATGTGGAATACTGTGAGAGTAGCCCACAGAACCATAGAGACATTAAATTTCAACCAATGTTTAATCATCTTGTTAATCATCCACTATTGTAAATCACCTTGTACCACTATTCCATCACCATTTTAAACCATTTCTCATTCGCATCTTCATCTCTCTTGTTCGGGAATATGTACGGTGTACGTACATGCATTGCAACATATTGAGCCGTCAGCAATTTGTCACCGCGCATCGCATTCTAATTTTATATAATTTTCAGTACACAATCAACCGCCGCGAGCGCGTTACCTACCATTATTACCATTCACCATACCATAAACCATTTTAATATTAGATTATTGAATAAACCATACGTGTACTCAAATCAAGCCCTAGTTTCACCATTAACCACCATCCCCCTCTACACATGCTATGTGTGATGTTTTATGTAAATTAATGAAATTTAACATAATTTTGTTTCTTCGCATTATGTGTTTATTTAAATCATGTTTTTTTAATCTAAAATAACAAGCAACTTTCTTTTTTTTTTCATAATAACCTTCAAGTATTAGATAAATATGGTCACCACGGGCTGTCTTGCTCGCGTAGCGCTGGCCGTATGTCACGCCATGCCGCCCTTAATGATATTATTCGCAGGGGGCTTGTCACTGCCGGTGTCCCTGCCGTACTGGAATCAGTCGGCATTACACGAGATGACGGCAAGAGGCCTGATGGTGTCACTTTAATACCATGGCAACATGGTAAGCCGCTGGTGTGGGATGCGACATGTGTCGACACACTTGCTGCGTCCCACACCCCGGCAACTTGCAGGGCGGCTGGAGGGGCTGCGGCGACCGCTAGTGATGCAAAGCGACGCAAGTATGCAGCTCTAGGTTCGAGCTATATGTTTGCGCCCTTTGCGGTGGAGACCATGGGGCCTTGGTCTCATGAGACGCACGCTTTGGTAAAAGAAATTTCATCCAAACTTATCGAAGTCTCAGGAGACCGCCGGGCTGGTAGCTTTTTCTGCCAACGTATAAGCTTGGCCATACAAAGGGGTAATGCCGCCAGTCTTTTAGGTACCCTTCCCTCCCAGTGCGGCGACAACTTCGAGGAAGTTTTTTACCTAGTTTAAGTGTACATATTTGTAAATAAACTGTAAATAATTTGTTTCAATAAATAAGTGATTTAAATATTATTGAAGTTCGTGTTAGCTTACCGGCTGTGTATATTTGGCACCAACTTCAATAATATTTAAATTATTTTATACTTTTCAGTATTAGAAAACTTAAAAAAAAATATTGATGAAATCGGTAAAGTCGCGCTCAAGTTATGTTGGCGTGATCAAGGGAAACTGTGCTAGACTTAATTTTTTTATTTATTTATTGCTATTTAGATCGTTTTCTTTGCAGTCGGTTGTTATTTGTTCTAAAAATAGTTTATTTGAAGTCAATACCTATGTGTCAAACCTTCTTCGAGATTATTTTCTATTGATAATTCTAGATTTTTCCATTAACATCGATAGTATCCTTATAGGTAAACTTACAGCGCATTTTGTATTGTCGCGCAGAAATTAATTTTCAATTTTTCTCACCTCTAGATATTTATATGTATGTTTGCCATTTGTTTATGTGTGTAAATATAAATTATTACAAATTGCGACCCTTTTTGTGATGTAGCATACGACGTTTCATCGACGAACGAATAAATTCCATCAATTAGCATTTTTATATCGTTTCTCATTCGTCGCAGAGCTTTTAACGACCATTAGTTTGGTAATGTTCGATAATAACTATTGATTCTATTGATTGATTCACATCGATGTGAAGCCTATTATCACAATACAGCAGTTACTTTAATTAAACACGCAATAATTGGTGATTGATTACACTATTTTATGTTACTAAAATTATAGCCTAAGTATTCGCACCCTATTAACTTTAAATTTATGTTAGCAATTTGCAAAAAAGGACATTTGCAACACCTGCAGGACTTTCTTTTCGCGGGGGAAACCTTCAAAAGGTCCCCGGGAGCTCAACTGGGGTATGTGGGATTCTTACCCACTAAAACCCCCGCGGCTGTCGTATCGACACCTTAGTGAGGGCTCCTGGGCACTCCGGTGGGTAGCCCAGTCATGGTGCTCACGGGGACGGGGGTCGCAACCCCGCTGCCGTCGTCCTCGGAGTCGCTGCCGTACCCAATTTACGTCCTAGGGCCCACGTCCCGAACGTCCAGCGACCCCACAGGAACACGACTTGTAGTCTTGACAGGTCGGTGTGGAAAATGACGTAGTTTTCAACACCGAAAGTCATTCTCTATAAAAAAGTATGACATAATACGTCATAGTGACGTCATACTCACACTTATCTGTCCTGGCTTATAAGCCTGCTGGGTAGCACTTGAGCAGCTGTTAATATCTAATAATCTTTCACAAGATCAGCCTCAGCCTCTACGCGGGAGAGATTACCTATAGGTAGTGCACAAGCGCTTGCGTAGACACAAGTGCACTCTCTCTTCCATAATACCTCACACAATCCGATGGGACGGAAGACTGACACGACCGGGGGACTTTTTACATGCCCATCCGACGCATGGATCATGTTACTTTACAGACAATCAGGTGATCGGCCTGCATTGTCCTAGCCAGTAAGGAACAACTACACAAAGTTATTGCATTCCGCGGGATTCGAAGCTGCAATCTCCGGTTTACAAAGCAAGCTGTTTCCCACTGAACTATGGAGGCCAATATAAAAACTATATAAGTTTATATAACGAAACGTGGGTGTAATACCCATCTTCTGCCGACCTCTGCGTGCTGCCTACATGAAACAGACTTAGAGATAGTAAAAAACTGGTCATAAACTTGTTAATTTAATTTTATTATTCATGCTAACGACATTAAAACGACATGGATAATTTGAAAGGTGAACTACTCCATTAGCAAAAAAATCCTATTAATACATGTACCTATATATATATATATATATATATGTTTAAAACACTTTTAATCAGTATATATCCGAATAATATTATGTCCAGACTATTTCACTAGGTGGTTCCTTGTGCAAGGAACCGTCCAGGTACTATCGCAGTTACATATATTCTGTTCTGTGTAAAATACTGCTGTGTTCTATAATTATTTTTGACAAGCTACCACCGGAAAACTAGTAAGATATTTTGATATCACGAAACAAAACTGATTCATTAGCTTCGAGCTATATATTCGCGCCCTTTGCGGTGGAGACCATGGGGCCTTGGTTTCATGAGACGCACGGTTTGGTGAAAGAAATTTCATCCAAACTTATTGAAGTCTCAGGAGACCGCCGGGCTTGTATCTTTTTCTGTCAACGTATAAGCTTGGCTATAGAAAGGGGTAATGCCGCCAGTCTTTTAGGTACCCTTCCCTCCCAGTGCAGCGACAACTTTGAGGAAGTTTTTTACCTAGTTTAAGTGTACATGTTTGTAAATAAACTGTGAATATTTAGTTTCATTCAGTTTAGGAAGAAATAACCACGACCAAACCAAAAAGAAATCTGTTTCAACATCCAACCTTTATAATATAACTAGAAAATCCTTGCGGCTACGCCCGCTATTATTTATTTCCAACCCCATTTGACCCCTTTAGGAGTAGAATTTTCAAAATCCCTTTCTGAGCGGATGCTTACATCATAAGAAGCACCTACTGCCCGAATTTCAGCTTTCTAGGTCCAGCGGTTTGGCCTGTGCGTTGATGAATCAAGTCGTCAGTCAGGACAAGTAATTTTATATGTTTGATAATGATAATAATAATTTTCTCTGACACTGTGTACCTACCACGTAGTAAAAAGTAGTTAGTAAACACCAGCTCAGTGGGCGAGCTCCTGCCTTGGAAACTAGGTACGCAGGTTCGAACCCCGGCTCGCACCTCTGACTTTAATTAATCATGTGCGAATCGTCTTTGTGCGATTGTTATTAGCTTTCGGTGAAGAAAAATATCAAAGCGTAACTAGCTCTCGAATGACGCGTGAAGTCCGCCAACCCGCACTCGGCCAGCGTGGTGGACTATGGCCTAAGCCCCCTCATCTTGAGGGGAGGCCCATGTCCAATAGTGGGACATAAACAAACCCTGGTATTATTATTAGTAAACACCAACTTATAAAACCTAGAGCACAGGCGCAGAGTAGCTAGTCTCTGCATTCTACTGCAGGATACATGCATCAGTGTTTGCGCAGGAATTACATGACTTGATGACATGACCACGAGATGCACGGCAAGTGCCCTTACGTGGTGAATGTACCTTCAGTTCGGACTAAGTGATTTGCTTTATTTATTTTACAGCTAAAGACTGAAATAGCTTGCCTGCATCGGCTTTCACGGCCTGATATAATATGAGTGCTGTCAAGGCTAGACTTAATCGACTTTTAGGTATGCTAGTGTGCTTTGCTTTTTTTTTTTCGTCAGGTGAGACTGCCGTAAAAATAATTAGAAATCTTTATATCTAAAGCGTCCTTGTGCACACATTATGCGTAATGCCTTAAACAGAACCAGTTCACCTTTGGGATTACGCCATGCCACGATCCTCTCTGATTCGCTTTCCGGTTTCAATGTAAATACCGATGGCCATCGATGATTATCATAGTGTTCTCACTGCTTAACACACTTTCAAATTAGACTCTATTGTAGAGCTGTAAAGTGCTTTTTTCCTTTGTATTTTTTAATGTATTGCTACCGAAAGTGGTAACCTACACTTGTTTCTATTAGGCTTAGGAAGCCGTTAACTTTGTTTACATATCTAATCGTTAAATCAAATTTAATCTCGTTTAGTTTCAAATTCATTTGCTGCTGTGTTCCGGTATGAATTGAGATATAAGTAGCTAGAACTTTATTTGTTTTTTGCGGTTTTGCTTTATTTGTAACCATAATTACGATTTTGGGGGCGCCGAACACAGGAACTCCAATAAAATATTTGATTAAATTAATAAAGTGGTATATTTAATCTTCCACGATAGTTATTAAAATATGTATAATCCTAGTATCTATCCTTAAAGTCTAAGCGTCTGTTCCCACCGATGTTAGGTAAGGGACAGCGATCTCATGAAGCCGTGACGTCATGAGCTAGGTGTCCGATGCGCGGCAAATGTCCCACGGTCTAGGTATATGCTGACGGGGCATGCTGGCGCGTAATACCATTAACAACATTACATTTTATTTGTGACATTAACATTGTGTTTTGTATTGTTTGTATTTTTGTATTATTTGTGATGTGGTTCGCCACCCATAACGTCTCGTTTCTCACGGAGGCGAAAAGCGGCCCTTGGGCTCTGCCTATCCCTACGGGAAAAAGGCGTGATTTTATGTATGTATGTAACCCCTCTAAAACCCCCGCGGCTGTCGCATCCACTCATCAATTTATTTCCACAAACTTAGGGGACTTCTGCTCTCCGGTGGAATCAGCACCAGGTATCTCTGCATGTCTTGCCTTTGAGCCCGTCGCAAAGGGACGCATTAAAGTCCTCCGGGAACGAACACGGTGCTCACGGCGATGGGTTTACAGCCTCCGCCCTTCTCGGATTCACTACCGCACTTGATAGATGTCTTTGATGGATATCTAGGGCCCACAACCCCAAACGTCCACCGACTCCCAGGGAGACTGTTAAATATCCTGGTCTAATTACTAGGAGTATTGGGTCCCTCAAATGAATAAAGAAGAAAATGTTTACAGCAAAAGTGTAACAAATTAAAGTGTAACAAATTAAAGTGTAACAAATTAAAGTGTAACAAATTCACAAACTCCTCGTAGGAACATCTGGAGACTGGAACGCTGGCATTTATTTCGTTCAGCAGATTAGCATTGCCATCCAGCGTGGCAATGCTGCCTGCGTTCTGGGAACATTGCCGCCCAAGAATGAGGACGATTTGTATATACCTATTGTATAATTAATTTAATTTTTTCCTTGGTACTCTCGTTTACAGAATATATATAATAATATGATAAACATGGCTTTTAAACATAATATTGTAACATTTCCTTAAGCTGGCCATACACGTTCAGGTATAGAGCGTGATCACAGCATGTATGTCGCACAGCTGTGCAGCAGGCTTAGCACGATTTGCCAAGACTTCGTAATCTTGACAGTTCGGTGTGGAGTATGACGTAGTTATCGACGTAGAAACGTCATTTTCGGTATTAGCTAGGTCGATAACTACGTCATACTCCACACCGAACTGTCAAGATTACGAAGTCTTGGCAAATCGTGCTAAGGCTGCTGGTTTCCAAGCCTTTCACGCTCCGGTTTACCTTTACTGGCAAACTTCAGGTATACTTACCTGAACGTGTATGGCCAACTTTAGTCTATTGTGACGCGAATAAAAGCAGCAAAATATGTACATACCTTCAATGCTCTAACTAAATTGAGTTCCTAATAATGTGGGTATCATGAGAAATGTATACACATTTCAAGAGCATTTAAATGCAAAATGCAGCTCTAAAATACCCATAAAATGGATAGAATAGTTATTATGTGGGAAATAAGGGTGGAAATCTGCTGGCGGGGTGTGGGGTGGCGTGCCCTTAATCCGTTATCTCAGTTGGACACTGGCGCCACGCCAATCGGGATCCTAATACTTTAACCAGGCTATGCACCTACAACATACATGAAAGGAAACAATTTAGGCATTTTGGCATTGGAGATAAAACATCTGGAGGATTAGTTCGGCTAATCCTTATGAGCTTTTGGCCTAATTTTCTTTCCTGGCACATGATATGTATAAATATTTCTATAATTTTTCTGATCGTTAAGTACACATTGTAGCGCTGATTATAAGATTGTAACATAAATTATCTCAACTGTTTAAAGATACTAGAACAACCTTATTATTATGCAGATCTATGGAACTGCAAAAATCGACCATAATTCAAAAGATGCAGTAAACACCTTTAGAATTAAGGTCGATTTTTGTATAATTTCATCATTCAAGGGTTTACAATCTTCCGTAGATATCTTAACTTCTATTCCACAGAATGGTTATAGTTCTTTGGGTTAGGTAGGCAAATATTACCTATTCAAGCACATTTAACTGCTCGATATATGTTGGGGAAGGCCGGGTAATCACGAACGCTGGGTAATCCTGAACGCAGCGATTTAACTATCTTAGAAAGACATTGCAGGTTTTGAGTCTTAGCCATCTTAGAAATGACGCTATTACTAGTGCCAAGCGACTAGCGGAGCGCTATGGTTGCACACAACGTTCAAGGTATGATTAATTGCAATATTTAGTCATTTTCGTTACAAAATTTACATAAATAAAACTAAGTGTAACTTATTAAGTAATAGTAGTTCTAATACGACATTGATATGCATTCAAAGTTAGTAGTCGCAGATTAAATTATGATTGTTAGATGGGCAGCCTCCCAAACATAACCAATAATATAAAACTTTTTTTGATTTATTACCATGGAGGGTATTGGCGAACGAATTGAGTGGGGCAATCTCGAACGTTCGGCATTGCCACACTATAGTATAACAATGGTATTCTTTCACTTGTTTGGTTAGTATTCTTTTTGTAACAATTATATGTTATTTGTTTTAGATGCCTAGAAACAATTAACGAAAATCCGAAACGAAATATAATGTGGGAGATTTTAAAAGAGTTAAAAGTAGAATGTCAGTTTCCTATTAATAAACCAACTAAAATTATGTTATTTTGATTTTTTAAATTTAAATATTTTTGTCCTAACATTGAAAATGACAATGAGAAAATAGGAAAATCTATTTTTATTAAATTTTTTGCAATGAAACATACCAGACCCCGTATAAAGAAGCTATCGAAGAGAGCGATTGCAATTGTTATGAAAACTAGGCCCATCAAAAATGTACAGAAGGCCAGTTGTCTTCCCTAAGTTACCGTTGTGATCTTTGTCGCACAATACGATCTCAAATTTAGGAAAAATCTTGAGTAATCTGTCGTAGATGATCTAATTCTTAACCTAGGAACGATCGCAATTGCCCCACAAGGTGTTCGTGATTGCCCGACCAGTGTCGGGTAAACACGAACACTAAAGGTTTTGTACTTCTTAAAAAAAATGATTTTATAATAATAAATTAATAATTTTGATTGTTATAGCCTAAAATATGATAATCTACCTTACAGAAAATGTTATTAAAGTTAACCTACGTCTAGTATCTTTTGAGTTATTTTAGAACTCCCTTAAGTGTTCGTAATTACCCTGCCTTCCCCTATACATAATTCGCTTCGTGCAGCTCATGGATTTTAGAATCTCCTGATTAATTTTAATTGACAGAACACGATGTTACACTTTTTCGTCCTTTTCAGGGTTCCTTATATGTAAGGTAAAATAAGCGGGAAATAAGTCTTATTGTGCAAATTCGTCTGTCTGGCGGTCTGTCGCACGACATATTTCAGCAACAACTAATCATATCAATTTGTTTGGAATAGTTATAAATATTAGAATCAATTAGAACTTTATCGCAGATGAAAAAAAAAAATTAATATTTTGAAAGTAAAAATCTTAATTTATTTATACAAGTAATAAAATGTTTATAGTGTTGGAGAAGAATGGAGGGAATAAGTTGTACAAAAAAAGAAGACGAATGAGGAAGTTTAGGAATTGGTTAATGAAGAATGAGAAATTTTAAAATATATTGAAAAAGGAAAGGAAAGATGATTGGCCACTTGATGCGACACGACACCTTCTCTAAAACGATAGTGGAAGGTGAAGTAGAAGTGCAAAGGGGAAGAGGAAGACCAAGACGAAGTTTCATGAAGCAGGTAGTAGAAAAAGTGGGAGGAGTGTCGTATCAGGAGGTCGAAATAAAGTCATATAGATCAGATTGGAAATAGCTTCACCGACAAGAGCACAGCTCCTAAATTGGAGAGAGAGAGAAATTGTTTATGTAATGTATTGTATAAAAAATCCAAAGACGTACGGAACCCTCGTTCTTTATTTAGTAATCTGTGCCCTCGGTGCACGAGTCCGACTCCCACTAGTTTATATTCGTGATATTATGTTATAAAAACCTAACGACGTGTAACTTTTAAATAAATCAACGGAAATCAGGTTTTAATATGAACGGTGAATCATTGTAATGGTCTTTGTATAGAATATTCAGTGTTATCATTTATTTATGTGAATGCTAATACATAAGTATTGCAAACGAGATTGTTATTAAGCTATTAAATAAAATTATGTGCTCGTCTTGTTGTAGTAGGTTTTTTTATACTAGATATTTTTGGTACTTTCTGGATTTTTGTTTCTGAACAGGTGATTATGATTTAAAATGCACCCTTAAAGATAATGTGCTAGATGAAGTTCGAGCGTGGTTCTATCCGATCTTAACATAACTTGTTATTTAAACAAATTTAGCTTCGTGACCACGAAAGCCGGCTCAACTTAAGTAATACTACTTACTACATATGTACTAAGGGATGATGACAGGGTAAAAAAGAAATCTAATTATTCCATCAGTTAGATTATCAAAAAATATTGGACACGCATTTTTTTATTTAAATAATTAATAGAAATTGCCAAAGATATAGAGGCAAAATTTGACAGTGGCGGCTCGTGACGTCACGCCTCAGTAAAAAAAATATACAGGCGTGAAATCACGCAGAACTTCAACGCACTATATCTTAGTCATTTTTTGTTTAATTGACAAAAGAAAAAATACGTATTCAATATTTGTTGATAGTCTAAATGACGGACTATATAGAATATTTTAGTCAGATAGCCTATTACTAGTATCTAAACTATTATTTTTAGTACCTAGTAGTTAAGAGGAAGCTCCCACAGTTAGAACGAATGTAATTACACCTAAAATGGAGCAGTTTAGGCTATAGAGCCAGGTAAGATAATATAGAAATAGGTGCATTTACTCGTAAAACAATACCCTCTTTCAGTCGCAGTTATTAGCCCTTTGAGTTTTTATTATTCGAAAAGTTTATATACCATCCTGGCCGTATAACATTGAACTGACATGGCGAATGTTACGTCACTATGACAACATGGACAAGTCGTCGTATTTATTTATGAGTAAAAGAAAGCAACTCAATTTTTCAATTAAAGTCATGGAAAAACAGGCAAGTACTAATAGTGATATATCTCTAGACAGTTTGGACAGCAATTACAATAAAAAAACATCAATGAAGAATAAAAAATCAGACGATAACGTGGATACAATATTAGTTCCATTTTATGATGAAGATGTACTCATAAAGATACCAAAAGACCAAAAGAGAAAGCATTGTAATGCAGGAAATAAGCATAACAACCCTAAGGAGTTGCAGAGGAGAGATATGCACCAGCCAAACAGCTATCTTGTGAATAGAGATAAGCAAAAAAATAAACGCACCTCGTATTTAGAAAAGTTTCGAATGCAATTTGCTCCTAACAAAGTTGAGAACAAAGTTGATCGCAATGATATAAGCTCATTACGCCCTGAATTCGGTGATAGCGAGAGAGAAAGTATCGGTGAAGAAACTAATCGCTCTCCTACAGAATTCTACAATACAGAGTCATACAATGAAATGTATTATGAGAAACTGATTAATCGTGATCTGGAGAAATATCTAGAGAACACATTTGAAGAAGGTTTGCAGTTTACTGAGGATATTACTAGCAAATCGCCTGACGATGACAATCCCGATAACCTCAGAAGTGTTTCAGAAGTATCACAGCCACGTCGACGCATGAGGCGAGCCACCGTTCAACCAATCCAAAATATTAATTTAGGAGGTTTGGGGCCTGACATGGAAAAGATTAAACCAAGACTAGAAAGAGCTCGAAGCCTTCAGAGGTATTCAGAAAAAGTACGAATAGAAAATCGTCTTAAGATTTATAAACAATCTGTTCAGGCTGATATGGAAAAGAAAGAAGAGAGACAGTCGTCCGGAAGGCGACATGAATCTGCCAAAGTAACAAAAAACCAACGCGTAGAAGACCCAAATGCATCTTATTTAATGAACAAATCTGGTAGCGAGAAAAAACCAAAATCTATTGGTAAAACATGGTCTAAATCCGCTGATGCACAAAGGACTAGAGATAGGCGAAATGAAATTGAACGCACTAAAGAACAACCGCCACCAAAGAAGAATGAAATTAGTAATCAAAAGCAAGGCTTTAGAATTAAAACAGAAACCAAAAATATGGTAGACGAAGCAAAGATTGAAACAAAATCAAGGGTAAAATCTAGTTCCAAAACTAAGGCGATTAATACAGAGCATGGCTCAGCAGTCAAAGATATAGCTCCTGTGCAGATAAATTTTATGGTTAATGTCGGTGGTGTTCGCCCATCTAGTGCCTTGAGGACACTAGAGGAAAAACATCGTATGTATCAGCAGCAAGTAAGAGCTTTCATGGACAATAATGGCTAAATTTTATCACATTTCCTCAGGTTTCGCATTAATTGCCTCTCTTTTTTTTTGTAAATTTGTTCCAAATTATGATAATTAATTTAACACAATACCGTGTCTTACTTTTAACTCAATCACATTCATCGATACAGAAATCTCTGATGTAGATTTGCTGTCAGGTGTTAAAACATTATATGATATAATTGCTTTTAACATGAAGTTTGTCAACACATGCAGGTGGTATATAGATTAGATCAGATTTCACGTCATAACTGAGTGATGCCCGGAGGAAAGAGAAAGCGTCTGTAGACGCCCCGTTTACACCGCGTGGACGCTGCAAAAACTCTCGAAGTAATTTACTTTTTTAATCGATTCAAAGGTGGCATTACTTGGTTGCGATCTCTTAAAAGTTGAAGGTAGGCTTCCTCAGCTAATCTGCTTCAGGTTTAAGCGAGCTTCCCGGCTTTGCCCATCTTCTCTTATAAGTTGCTTTCTACAGAACGGTACTTATCCCGACAAGCACCTTGCTACATACTTAATATATGTATATAACTTACTTAACATACTTTATATAACTGTAGTTAATTATTAAACCGCAATGTCTCATTACTGGCCAAGGGTCTCCTTTGCTTCTACACATGGAGATGATAGAATTTAGGGGCTTAGAGGATAGCTGGATGATAGGGTTTAGGAGATAGCACTTTTTTTTACGGTCCCCGGGAGCTGTGGGGCTCGACTGGGGTATGTGGGATTCTTACCCACTAGAACCCCCGCAGCTGTCGCATCGGCACATAAGAGGGGACCCCGGGGCTCTCCGGTGGGATCTGCACCAGGGGCCCCTCAGTGCCTTGCCGCGCATTGTAGCTCCCCGGGAACCTGACACCGTCCTCCTTGGAGTCGCCGCCGTTCTCAATGGACGTCCTAGGGCCCACACACCTAACGTCTAGCGACTCCGAAGAGGAGATAGCCCTTAAGCCAACCACCTGGATCCGCTACTGATCCGATGTGATTGCGGTCAAGCAAAAACTTACATAATTTAAAAAAATGCAATCAATAATCATAGCTTAAATGCGTCAATGAATTCCGGTTCGAGATCGTAGAGAAAGCGAGAGTAACACTTGTGCCCTGAGCGACCGACTCACTACATATTGCCCAAATTACAACCGAACACCTGTATTATTAAAAGTAAATAAAAATTGTTATAAAAATGAATCGGTAATAAGATGGTTTTGTAATCACGTGCTCAGTTTAAGTTAAAAGAGAGAATAAAGTCTGATTGCATGCACAAATTGCTTTTAAAAGGCTATTTAAAAATATAATAAATTTTTGCTCAATATACTTAAGCAAGTGCTTGACCACAGGGCTTAAAGTAATGTTAAAATTCGTAAAGTTAACTAAATATATCAGCAATAATAATGTTAATACGAAACTTTATAAATCTATTAATGATGTCTCGTAACGTTAAAATTAAATATTCTACCGAAATCAGGTTCTACCATAACCACTATCAAACTTTATTTTAATCGGGAATTAACGCGATTTACCTTATATTTTGGCTTGACGTTTCGGCCGGGTTGCACCAGCCATGGTCACCAGCAGACTGAATATAAGGTAAATCGCGTTAATTCCCGATTAATATAAAGTTTGGGCACATAGTCACCTCATTATGATAGTAATCTTACCGATCGCAGGCACACAACAGCGCTTCAACTTGATATGGTTGCGGTCTGATGTAGGGTTTAGTTCAACATCTCTAAGACGCCTGTCAAGCGTGGAGATGAAGGCAACCTCTCTCTCTTCAAAGGGCCTTTGTCCAGCAGTGGACGTACTTCTTATAGCTTTATATCTTGGTTTAACAATGGCTACCTATCTAGATCACGACACAACAAATGAACAGCTGAGAGACTTGACATTTTACGTGCCCTTCAAAGCATGGAGATGGAGAAATATCGTTATTTGTTCTGTGATGGAGATTCTCAGTCCAAAGCACGCAACTGGTCGTCAAATAAATTATGTAGGTTCTGTGGTTTGATACAATTCATCAAACTTTCTTTAATGATTATGGCATATACATTTAATACCGAACGGCACTAGTTCTTGCTTTAATTAATTCAAAACTCAACATTCTTGTCACATGTTTCATTTTAACCACTTGTTCGTATGTATGGTATGTATTACACAAGCTCTGTTCAGCAATTCAACCCTCTCTCGGTGTTAAAATAAAAATCTAGGTCGGAATTTTTTCGAATTCAACTTTCACCGTCCTTGATGACTTTGATACAGTTCACGTGGCTTAACCTCAGAAATTGCCAGATGTGCATTTGAAGCACTCAAATAATTTGGGTCATTATTATAATATTACATTGAGCACTTTTTTAATCGTACATTTGTAAAGGCTTTGTCGATTCTTCTTCTCTTTGATATAAATAAATACTTTCGTAGTCGAACAATGGGTCAATGAGATCTCCAAAGCTAAATGTACAGTGTCCGGGAACTCACGGCGAACAGCGTATTGAAAGCCAGCTATAAATTGGGTCCGGTAAACGCAGTAACGAATTTCGATGCACTTGGACCCACCGTGCATACTCTAGTCCTATTACTGCGTTTCTGACCATTTGAAGAGTTCCCGAAAGTAAGTCAGGATTGCGCCAACTTAGAGCTGTAAGTACGTGATCATGTAAAAGACCCGGCGAACATAATTTGACGGGCCTTTCGACTGTTGGTCTAGTGGTTAGACACCCAATAGATTACGGGTTCGATTCCCATATCTGTTTGGTTGTCTATATCAAAATAAATGATTCTATTTATTTGCACCTATAGACACACAATCACGCCTATAAAATTATGCGATAGCATGTAACTGACAGGTAAGCATTTCATTATAGACATTGTACAAGGTACTCTCACGGTCACGAACGGTGTATCACCTTTAGGGCAATAATTCGCGCAAAATACCTGTAGGCGGGGTAAGCGCAAGTGACGTCGTTCAAACGATTTTGATTCAAAACTGGTACAGCGTTCGTGATCGCGATAGTACAAGTATGAGCGCCAGACATTTGTTTGGGTGGTCAGCCATCCGACGAATTCATAAAACGATTACGGAATAAGATAACCAAATAACCCCATGGGACAATGGCCACGTTACGACATATAGGTATATCTGATGACAATGCCTTATGGGGCAAGCATATCGTCCATTGTTGCGAAAATAACCATAATTGTATAAATAACCATACAAAATATAGGACATTCTTAATGCAATTGTAGTACGGGGCCGGATTAGGTTTTTTATTATATAGGTCCCCGAAATATGTATATATTCATGGCGCACGCAGTGGGAAGCCGCTTGCTTAACAAACTGGTTTCGAATCCTGCGCAGAGCAAGAACTGTGTGTAGCTGTTCCTTACTGTTTAGAATAATACAGGTCGCAGTAAGACAAAAAGAAGGTCTGGAAAATAAGGAGTGATCTATGCGTCAGATGTAAAGAGACCGACTTTCCTGTGCCTAACCTTTCCCGGTCGTGTCCTTCGTCTACAATAGATTTTCTCTTTCAGAAGGAAGAAGAAGAGAATTTGCACAGATACACGTGCACTCTGCACGACAACTATTGTGCATATACTGACTGCGTATTTGACCGATCTAACGAATACTGGTTCATGTGAACTTATTACTTTATTATTCTTATAAGAAATGGATCTAGGAGCAGTTCCAGTTACAATAAAATCCTATTGTGGTAAGCAAGCATGCAGCCCGCCTGATGGTAAGCAGTCACCGCAGCGTATAGACGCTAGCAACACCAGAAGAATCACTAGCGCATTGTCGACCCTTAAGACATTAGATAATAAGTCTTGTGTCCACTAATTTAATCAACTAGAGTACCCCTCACGTCAGAACACAGCAATGCTTACACACTGCTGCTTGGCGGCAGAATATCTGACACTGCGGTGGTGTACCTTCCTGGACGGTTCCTTGCCAACGATATAATATCGACGTTCCTTGCAAAAGCCTAGTAAAAAATCATGTTATTATGTTATTAGATATTTTTTTTTACTCCTTATAAGCCAGTGCTTGACTACAGTCCCACCTGATGGAAAGCGGCGACGCAATCTAGGATGGTAAAGCACACTGGCTTATTAAAAGCCTATTCACTCTAGCTTTGAAGACACCCAGGTTATAATCGGGCGGAAAAACTGACGCAGGCAAACTGTTCCAGTCCTTAGCTGTCCTTATTATGAATGACGATGCAAATCGCTTAGTTCGGACTGAAGGCACGTTTACCACATAAGGGTGTGTGCGCGCCGTGCGTCTCGTTGTCCGATGATGGAAGGGGGATGGTGGAATCAAGTCATGTAATTCCTGCGCACACTCTCCAAAATGCATCCTGTAGTATACCGAGAGGCTGGCTACTCTGCGCCTGTGCTCCAGGCTTTGTAAATTGGTCTCTACTAACCCAGAGTTACCAATAAGCCTCTTAGCGCGCCTCTCCACTGAGTCCAAAGCTGAAAGATGGCATTTCGCAGCATCAGCCCATATGTGACTACGGTACTCCACACACGATCGGACTTGATTAGATCATTGACGCCTAAAATGTAGTACTTTAGGGCCATCAAAGTACTTTGCACGGCTTATGATATCAGCTCGGTGCAATCCGCCTCTGACGTCACGGTCACTGGGTTCGGCCCATTGTGCGGAAAAATTGGAGCGTGCAGATGAATAGGAAGCTTTGCCAATGTTTTATATAATAATGATGCTAATAAACAGGATGGCCTTATGCGTTATGCAAAAGGTATAATGCCTTTTAATTACCCGCTCATGATTCGTTGAGAAACACCTTCATAATTTCATTAGAGTAAGTCGACAAATAATTCGAGCGCTTTGTTCAAAGATTCAAAATTTTTATTTCAAATAGGCTTAACGCTAGCACTTTTGAACGGTCAATTTTTTAAAAGCTACCACCGGATCACAACGCGGCCTCAACTGAGAAGATCCGGCAAGAAACTCAGCGGGCTTGTAATTTTTTCACATATTTTTTTTAAACAAAGTTTGCCTTTTTACAATTAAATCAGCACCAGCGACAGTGTGTCCTGCCGTTCAAAATATCAAATGAAAATAAAAAATACAACGAAAATACAACAAACTAAAAACTAAAATGCCAAAGGGATAGTAGTCGGACCAGTCCCCCCAAGCAGCACCCGCGCACGAGTTGACTCGAGCAGCAGCCATCACCGTTCTTGCGTTCATTTCATACGACTCCATTATTTTATTATAGGAGTAACAGACCATGCATTATTTATACTAAACCATGTCTATGCACCGTAGACAGAATATATTCTCTAAGTTAAGCACACTCAATAACAAATTCAAATTATTGGTCTTGTCAATTTTTTGACGGGCCTGTTGGTCTAGTGGTTAGACGCCCTGGCTACTACCCAATAGGTCGTGGGTTCGACTCCCGCCTGGTGTCTGGGTGTTATTTATCTATTTACAAAAAAAGTATACAAGTATTAGTATCAGTTGTCTGGTTTCCATAGTACAGGCTCTGCTTAGTTTGGGATCGGATGTCCATGAGTGGGTTGTCTCAGAATATTGTTATTACTATTTTTCTAAATAAGTATTTTTGCTTTGGTTCAACTTGTTTCCTGAACTTTTGACTTGCGGATAGCTTCAAAAAAGGAGGTCTTTTTGTCATTCGACGGCCTGACCCACGGTGACTACCGTACCCACCATAATGTCGTGGGCATCCTTACGTAGGTCCGGAAGATGAAGCATTTTGCTTCCTCGTTCTGCATACAGCAATAGGCGGGCATAGAGGAACTAAAAAAGATATCAGTTTGTTACACTGTTACAGCCAACCACTAACTTATATTACTTAAAACCAAAAATAAAATGTGCAAAGATTGGAGGATCGGAACCCGGGCAAGCCAACTGCCAGGCATTTCTGGCTTCACTCAAATACGTCACCTCAACAGATCCTAAGGCGGAGACAATAATATACCTGCTGAGGAGGACAAAAAAGCCGGGAGAGCTACATCGGAAATTTTGCGGACACCCAGACCACAAATCGGTAAAGTAAATAAATATATTGGGAATTGTCTATACTTTATCTCCATGATCCTTTGTAAACAACTTTTTATAGGTATCGAATTTCTATAAAATATTACTTTTATCTCCATATTACCACCACCAAAATTCTACTATAAAAATATATAGATCTGGTTTTACAATTCCAATATACATTTCTAGTGTAAAATTATTCTTTAGATATATTATTTTGTGGTTTTTCCGTCTCCGACATAGGGTGACTGAACTTTTAAATATCTAGTTATATCTATAGATATACGTTTCACTAATAAAACTCTTGAATATTCAAAGCAAAAGTAGTCATGTAGGTAATTTATTAAAATTTGAATAATTCTGATGTAAAATTTTAATTCTTTAATACAATTCTCGTAGGTGATAATCCTTTGCAATTTTCAATAATGAATTGAAATTGCCATATTAAATTATAGCTATATTTTTTAATTCTATGAAGACGATATTAAAAATGTGATGAACGTATTTAAAGTATTGAAAAACGTTTACATATCTTATTAATTTGATGATAATACATATTTTTAAAAACATAAACAAAATTCGTTGTGTGGGTGTGATATGTAATGTACTAGCGATGGAAATTGAACCATCGTTTCTAATAAATATATCTCAACTTAGGTATAAGCAATAGCTTTTCACTTGTTTGTGTTTCAGAGTAAACGGATGCTATTATGATAACAGAACTTGGTAAGGGAGAAAGGTGCCTTATACAAAAGACCAGACCAGGTTACTGGTAGTTTATCACCGCAGAGTCAAATATTTTAAAGAAAACATTGAGTCACTAATAAAAAAAAACTAAAAAAAAAATTGCGGCAGTGCTGTCTATGGGCAGGCGAATTGCTTATCAAACTAATATAATTACAAACAATTGACATTGAATTAAATTGTGATTATGAAATATAGAACGAAGAACCTCACATTTTTTTTTATTTATATTAATATTATACAGATAAAATCTTCTTACAATCGTGCATTCATGTCAATTTCAAGTTCAATCGTCAGTTCATTCAAGCCGTTCATTATAAACAAAGTAAGTAAGATAGTACCTAAACAAAGCTAAAAGATTAGAAGTTACTCTTGTTTAATCACTGTATCGACCTTCTAAATCACATTTTACCTACTTTCGGCATTACCATGAAAGATAATCTCGGATCCATTATAATTTAAGCCAAGGACGAAACGGTATAGGACTTTACATTATCTACGTGTAAATAAGTAGTGCATGTTTCCTGAATTAACGTATAAGCATTAAGACGAGGGCGTGCTTGTATTGTCCTCGCCTCGGTCGGGCAGATTCAGAGGTCAAATGGCTTCATACATTACAAGAATACGTTATCACGCAACTCAAACGGTTATGCTAGAGTATCTAACTCATTGGAAACATTAACAGTCCATATCTTTAAAACTACTGAACCGATTTTGATGAAACTTGTTCTCCTCCCTAAGTTGAAAGAGAATAAAACTATTGGAAAAAGAATTATCACAATCGGGTTTATAGTTTCTGAGAAATCGCTGGACAAACCTACATACATACACTCATGAGATTTGGTACATTTGTTAGAATCCCACATAGACTAACTAACATATTATTATGTAAATATTACGCATTTTTATTAATATTACATAGATACGCATCGAATACAGAACCTTAATTCTGAAGTCGGTTAAAAAAAAGAAAATAAAATCGAAAAGAGCTACCACTGGATCACAACGCGGCCTCAACTGAGAAGATCCGGCAATAAACTCAGTGGGCTTGTCATTTATTTTTTTAATCTATACCATGTATTTTTTTTTTTCTTTTCAACATAGTATGTACCATCTGGCCATCTTGGTACAGTATTGAATTGAGGTTCTTGTCCATCGATCTTATTAGCGTGGCTGTATGGCCACAACCTTTTGCCGTGGCGCAGCGCATACCGTTTGCTTTGGAACCCAGAGGACGCAAGCAAGCAACCCGACCCCCTCCCCCAACCTAATCTCTTAAACTATTTGCTGCCTTTTCTTTTATTTAACCATCTGTTTGCAATTTTGCACAGTCTCTTGCAGAAAATAATAATGTGATTTTTGACAAAGACCCCTCTCCCCCCATGTGTATTGGGTAAGATTGGGCTCGACCCCATCCCTCCTAAATGAGTACTTTCAATAGTTGTCTTTTCCTATTTAAAACAGTACTACAGGCCGATCACCCGATTGTCTCGAGATTAAGATGCCTCATGTAAAAAGTTGATACTGAGCATGGTCTCACTTCCCTCGTGTCGGTCTTCCGTCCCATGGGATTGTAAAAGTAAAGGAAGAGAGTGTGCACCTCTGTTTGCGTTAAATTTTCAGGTTCCTTTCATCATACCGAAATTATCGCTCGATTTGGTAATAAGACCATTTTAAAGCGGTAAGTAGGTGAATATTAATATGTAGCGTAGGCAGGTCAGTGTGAATATATGCATGACAGAACAAGTGTATCGCGTATCTGATATTGTACTTGACCCTGCTTTACATAATGCTTGCCAAGTGAGGCGAGTCTCTACGGCTACTAGCTTGTCTGGTGCAGGGGCGTAGCTACCGCCGTATCAGCAGTATCAATGATACGGGGCCCCTTGACTACCAGAGGGCCCATTTACCGTTTATTTGGGCCCCCAGTTTTTTTTATACAAGGCTCGTCTCAGGCAAGCTACGCTACTGGTCTGGTGGCTAAGTTAAATAAAAAAGTACAAAAGAATCAATATGGGTTGTTATAATTACCAAACTCAGGACTATAAACAATGTCGCAGGTGAGTACCTATTGGTTGGCGTGTTGCTTACCAAACGATAAATGACCTTATCCTCTCATCACCAATCATTAAAGAAATATATTATAAGTAGTTTTTCTACTCATATTTCAATTTTCAATACAATAAAACTAGTAATAAACAGTTATGAATAGTTTTCGATTAGGTTTTCAAAAAGTTTTTTTTTTAATTTACATTATATATTAAAAACCAAAACCAAAATGGCGGCGATGTGGTTCGCCACCCATCACGTCTCGTTTCTCACGGAGGTGAAAAGCGGCCCTTCGGCTCTGCCTACCCCTACGGAAAAAGGCGTGATTTTATGTATGTGTATATATTAAATAAGGTCACCGTACACAATCCCCGCCGTATTTATACAAAATTGACTCAGTGATTGTGCGGTACATGGTCTATATTTGCATCTTGAAACGGTACAGAGTAACGAAAGCAATGGAATTACCGTTTTTAGAATACAGACGCGGTGACAAAAAAATCACCGTCGCGAATTTGAATACAATCTATTTCCTTAATGACTTGACAGTAACCAGGGTCGGATTTCGTTATAAAACTTTATGTATCGCACACTCATGAGACTTTCTTAATGGCTCGACTGACGAGCGGCCTGTTGCACAACACTAGGCAGATGTCCTTATAGGTAACAATATTTCATAACCTTTCGTAGTCGAATTGTTTGACATGATGCCCACGGCCACTTTTTACCATCGCACCTCTCGCCATCGGCAGGGAGTTCATCCTCACATCTTAAAAACAATGTCATCCCGCACTTTGCGGTTTCAAAGAAGTTTTCTTCCCCGCACTTTGAAGTTGTGGAATGAATTGCCTGCCGAGGTTTTCCCAAATAATTACAGCATGGGTTATTTTAAAAAGGGAGTTAACAATTTTTTACGGGGTCGGCAACGCGCTAGTGATCCTACTGGTGTTGCTAGCGTCCATAGGCTGCGGTGACCGCTTACCATCAGGCGGGCTGCATGCTTGTTTGCCGCCTTGGTGGTATAAAAAAAAAAGTCCTAAATACATACATCACTGGTAAACAAATTATACTAAGTAACTCTAGCGTTGTTTGTGGGAAGATAGATAAGTACCCAGATCTATTCGCAGGATAGGAAATGTTCGGAACACGGCAAATTCCTTTAACTTATGGCGAACTGGTTGTGAAATAGCGTTTGCTCTAGTTTAGGTGCGTTGCATAAGCGTTCTAATCTCTTCCTTGTACGTAATAGGTATTTTAGACCAAGAACAGACTACGATTTGCCTCGGTAGGCTGTTTATCAAACTTTCTCAATTCGTTTAAATTAAAATGCATGATGTTCTACAGTTCTTATCTAGCAGTAGTCTGTAGTTCTTATTTTTATTATTTCATTAAAATAAAAAAGGTCCTTTGAAATGTCTTTGCTCAAGGAGATTATCAAATATCAAATCTTTGTACTTGATTTATATATAAAACAAAAAAAAGTTATTGCATTTTATTACACCAATTTTATTTTATGTAAAAAGGGCAATTTTTATTTTATTATTATAGCCATTATGATAAATGCATGATAGATAATTTATGCTTATTTGATTTTATAGCCAAATTGATTTGATCCGTTCATGCATTGACATTTTATCTATAACCTTGGACTTTAGGTTAATTCTAAAAAGCAAAATAATTATTTCAAAAAACTTCTCAATCATAAAACATCTGCAATAATAAAAAAACAATGATAATTAAGTTTGCTAGGTATGAGTTATTATTAATAATTTGTTATGGCAATTATATTTCAAAATATGTAGTGGAATAAAATGGCAATTAATTCAACATTGTAAATATCGATAAAATTAAATTCTCATTCTTTACACAAAACGTTCCAAAATAAGAATAGATTTAGATGCATTCCAATTATATTATAAACCATGTGTATCCCTACTAATGCGCGCCAAAAGTTGTGACTCATGTAATTAAAATATTTTCTCTTAAATATGTAGTTAAGGTAGGTACGAGTATGATCCTTTCCTTATTACATATTTACTTTTGTTCAGTATTTTGTAAATTTTCTAAATACGCATGAAGGCATTTCACAGCATTTCGCTTGATTTTCAAAGGCACCCATCACGTTTATAACATTTTACCGACGGTTCTGCTTGTTCACCCAATTTGGGGGAATTTCGCTGTTTCACTTTTCGTGCGCTAATGGAATATCTATTGTATAAAATATCATTATGTGTGACACTGAATAAGAGTTTTATTAAAACTTGTATCGTTAGAAAAAAATATATATATACAGACGAATTGAGAACCTCCTCCTTTTTTGAAGTCGGTTAAAAATACTGGGCTCCATAGATTTAATAACTTTTGTCATAGGATAGGTGACAAACTAAATACTATAAAACCAAGGACATTAAAGTATTCATTTCATCATCATCATCATCATCAGCCGGAAGACGTCCACTGCTGAACATAGGCCTCCCCCTTAGAACGCCACAATGAACGATAATTGGCTACTTGCATCCACCGGCTACCTGCGACGCGCACAATGTCGTCTGTCCACCTAGTGGGAGGCCTGCCAACGCTGCGTCCTCCGGTTCGTGGTCGCCACTCGAGATCCTTTCTTCCCCAACGGTTATCGGTTCTTCGAGTGAGTATTCATTTATCGAGTATAAATTATAAAAGGACAAAAAGGCCCGAATGCCAACAATTCTTGACGGATTTTTTCAGTTAAGGCCGCGTTGTGATCTGGTCGTAGTTTTAAAAAAATACTGACCATTCAAAAGTGCTAGCGCTAAGCCGATTTAAAATAAATAATAGCATTTCATTTCTATAAATGCTCAGTGGGCAATAGCGAGATACTACGTACACTATAGTATAGACACAGTATATAAATTTATAGACTGTGGTATAGATGAGGGTTGACCACTAACCGGGGTTGACCGCTGATCAGGGTTGACCGCTGATCAGGGTTGACCGCTGACCAGGGTTGAACAATTCATCGACTGACCTACCTATGTATTATAAGCGCACTGTATTCTAATTAAACTGCTTTGCTATTTATTAGTTTGGTAGCCTCCGTGGCGCAGTGGAAAACCGCTTGCTTTGTAAACCTGAGGTCGTGAGTTTGAATACCGTGGGGAGCAACAACTTTGTGTTGTTGTTTCATATTGGCTAGGACAATGCAGGCCAATCACCTGATTGTCTGTAAAGTAACATGATCCAGGTGTTGGATGGGCATGTAAAAAGTCGGTCCTGCGCCTGACCTCTCCCCGGTCGGGTCATGTCGGTCTTCCGTCGAATTGTTAGAGGTAAAGGAGGTGAGAGAGCACTTGTCTACGCAAGCACTTGTACACTATACGATCTCCCTCGTAGATGGCTGATCTTATAAAAGATTGGCCGCTGTCATCATACTGGACAGGAGGTCTTTTATACTTTATGTTCGGAATTCGGAGTTCGATGATGACAAATTTATATAAATGAACGTAATATAAATGCATACAGGGTGTTAAAAAAACACGTGTCCGATCCGTGAGGGTATTATTCAGTGTATCAATACAAACACATGTATATAACTCATTTGTTGAATTTCTCATATTTTTTTTCTTACTTTGTTCCAGAAAAATGAATCTGATCTTGTATTTTTGGTACAAATTAGAAAAAAAAAATTGAGATAATTAACAAATGAGTTATATACATGTGTTTGTATTGATACACTGAATAATACCCTCACGGATCGGACACGTGTTTTTTTTACATTCTGTATAAATCTAATAAGGTCTATGAAACTGTCAATTTTTTTTATTAAATGCTAATTAAGTATTTAAAGTCACAATTCGAAAATGATGAAACTTTGCCCGAGAATGCACAAATTGATTCTTTTTCAAGGTGACTGTTATGTATGTGTCAATGAAACAACGGTTGAATGCAGACTGAAGATTTATTCGTATACCCACAGGTCACGACATAACTATACGATTGTTAATACATAACACTTTTCCCTTTCAAAATATAAACATATGCTTAAACAGACTTATCTTTTACTTACGATACTTACAGTGCAACTTTTAATAAACTGTTATAAATAACTAAAAAGAAACAAGTGCATAATACGTGTACATTTATACAACTAAGTAGGTATATAATAAAATAAAAGGTATCTAAATATAGAAATAGTAGAGTCACAATTCTGATAATTTCTTAAGCTTATCCCGACATCGTAATGCAGCTTCCCTGGGCCGCGGCCGAGTACTAGATAAAACAGTCGGAGACAGCAGCGGCGACACCGCTGGAGGCTGCGGTGGGGACGACAGGTCCGCACCCATTTCCTCCTCCGCACTATCAAAGGATTCGTCCTTATCCTCAGACGTTGTGATATATGGACAATCTTTATTTGCATCACCTTGCGGACTATCCACGACCTGACTCAGTGAATGACGTGATTTCCTTGAGAGTATTTGATCAATGTGACGCTTGTGTGTTTGGCCGTCCATCGTTTTTACTTTATAGGACACAGGTCCTAATCGTTCTCCTACTACACCCTCGGTCCACTTATTACCGTACTTGGAATAGTTCCGCACCAAAATAGGTTCATTCGGTTGAACGACTCGTAACGGTGTGTCGCGCCGCTGCTCGTCGGCGAGCTGGCGAGCGCGCACCCGCTCCGCGGCGTCGGGCCGCAGCAGGTCCAGCCGACCTCGCAGCCGCCGCCCCAGTAGGGCGACTGCAGGTTCGCGCCCAGTTGTACTCTGCTCTGTATTACGGTACATAAATAAAAATCTACTTAATGCCCGATTTATGTCGTCTCTTTCGATTTCTGCCTTTTTAAGGACCCGCTTAATTGATTTCACAGCATTTTCGGCAGCTCCATTGCTCGAAGGGTGATATGGTGGTACTAATGTATGTTTTATACCATTGCGTTCCAAATATTGAGCGAATGCAGCCGAAGAAAATGGTGGACCGTTGTCACTAACGATGCGTTTCGGCAACCCGAAACGTGAAAATAGTCTTCTTAAGCAATCACAGACGACACCGGCTGATGTCGTGCTAACCTTTTCTACCTCGATCCATTTGGAGTGTGCATCAATAACAATAAGATAATATTGGTTATTAAATGGACCGAGGAAATCGATGTGCAAGCGAGACCAGGGCTCCGCCGGCCAGGGCCACGAATGCAGCGGAGCGGCGGGCGGAGCGGGCCGCAGCGCCTGACACGAGACACATTCGCGCGCCACCTGTTCTATATCACTGTCTATGCTGTCCCACCAAACATAATTTCGTGCGATTTGTTTCATTTTAACTATTCCCGGGTGGCCCTCGTGGATTTCCATTAAAATGGAATTTCGCAAGCTGTTTGGGACCACAATGCGATACCCCCATTTTATTGAAATATTTACTTTCAATCTCATTATTTTTTGTATTGGACGGCCAACCGTACATAATATATCCATATATTTTACTTAATAATGCATCCTTTGCCGTTTCAGTTTTAATATCCTTAAAACTGAGCGGGAAACTTCCTTGAGCAAAATTTAGATAGCTACTTTCCCCGTCTTCACATCGCAGTTGCTCCTTTGACAATTCCAGAGGAAGACGGGAAAGAGCGTCAGCAAAACAATTTTTTGTCGATGTTACGAATTCGATTTCGTAATCATATGCTGCCAACTTAACAGCATAACGCTGAAGCCGGCTCGCGGCCGTCACTGGCAACCCTTTATTTTTACCAAATATGTAACTTAATGGACGGTGATCACTCCTCAAAGTGAAATGCCTGCCGTAAAGATATTGGTGGTGTTTAGTTACACCAAATACAATAGCGAGCGCTTCCTTATCTATTTGAGAATAGTTAGCCTCCGCCGCGTTGAGTGTGCGCGACGCACAACAGACTGGCCGCTCTGAGCCGTCCGCGTAGCGCTGAGTGAGCACCGCGCCCAGCCCGTAGGCGCTGCTGTCCACCGACAAAATCAACTCAAGACTAGGATCATAGTGTGCGAGCACAGGAGAACTGCATAGTACATGTTTAATTTTATTAAAGGCCTTGTTACAATCTACGGTCCACACCCACTGGACATTTTTTTTTAATAAATCATACATTGGCTTTAAAATATCACTCATATTAACACAAAATTTTGAATAAAAGTTCACTAACCCCATAAAACTTTTTAACTGTGTAACATTGGTCGGTGGTGGCGCTGCTACAATAGCTTCGATTTTTTTACTATCTGTATGCAAACCATACTTATCGATCTTGAAACCCAAGTAATTAACACTTTCTTTGAAAAATTCGCATTTACTGAAATTAATTCTTAAACCATTATCTTTAAGCCTTTGTAGCACCGCTCTCAAATTTGCTAAATGGGTCACCCTATCTTTTCCTGTAATACAGATATCGTCCGCAAATACAGCAGTGGATGATAGGCCATGTAAGGTCTCTTCCATAATTTTCTGGAAGTTTTCAGGTATACATTTAATACCAAATGGTACGCGCTTGTAAACGAACGTACCGACGTGTGTTGTGATGGCCGTCATCGCCTGCGAGTCTTTGTGTAATAAACATTGTTGGAAAGCATTGGATAAATCTAATTTAGTATATTGTTCGCCCCCTCCTAAGACGGCGAAAAGGTCCTCAATACGCGGCATCGGGTAATGATAGTCCTTTAAAAGTGGATTTATTGTCACCTTATAGTCTCCACATAATCTTAAGGTGCCGTTAGCTTTGATCACCGGCACTATCGGTGTGCCATAATCTGATCGTTCAACTTTGTATATAACATCATCCCGTTGCAGCCGATCGAGCTCCTTTTCTACAGGCTGCCGCAACGCTAGAGGCAGCGGCCGTGCTTTAATATACACGGGCGACTCATCTTTGAGATACAGTCTAAATTCGGATTTAAAAGTCCCTAAACCGTTAGCAAACACATCAGGGAACTCTTTCCGCAAGGTGATCGCCACTGATTCATCTTCCGTTAACCTGTGGCATTCTACAATTCCTAATTTTAATTGTTTCAGCCATGCACGGCCCATCAGTGGCGGTCCCCCGTTTTCTATTATATATAAATTTAATTTAGCTCGAATTTCTCCATTACTAACATTGACTACAATAAAACCGAGAGTCTCAATGATATCTCCCGTATAAGATTTTAGGGTTAACTGTCGTCGTTCAATCGGAATGTGAGAGAAATTACTGTTATAATATTTTTTTGAAATGACAGATAGTTTGCTTCCGGTATCGATCTCAAACTTACAAAATATGTTTTCCACGTTCAACGTGGCAAAATATGGCCCATCACCTTCGCTACTGACTACTAAATTATAAAAGTTAGAACCGTCATCCTCGACATCCGATTCGTTCATAAAAAAATGATGTTTAGTCGACTTCTTAGTGCCGCTACAATTATCGGTTCCGTTTTTAACACACACAGACTTTATGTGACCTCTTTCACCGCAATAATCACAATTGTAATATTTAAAACGACACTTGCCTTCCGAATGCCCTAATTTACCACAACGAGGGCAAGCGCGCGGCGCGCGCTGCTGCGGCTGAGCGCGCGGTCGCGCGGGCGCGGCGAGCCGGTGCAGGCCGCCGTCGTCGTGGAGCGCGTCGCGCGGCCGGCCCGCCGCCGCCGCCGTCGCCGTGGCGCACGCCGTAGCCGCGTGCCGCTCTGCCGCCTCCAGCGCCTGCGCCAGCTCCACGCAGCGCTTGTAGTCTACATTTCTCTCCGCAAAGATCCTCGATCTCATGTCTTCATTGCACAGTCCCGATACAAATTGGTCTCGCAAATTCTCCTCTAATTTATCTCCAAAATTACACGTCTTTGCCAAATGTTTCAAAGACTGTAGATATTCGCGAACACTTTCGCCTTGGCGCTGCGTTCTTTGTCGAAAAATATGCCTTTCGGCGATCTCAGATCGATCGGGCTCCAGATGATCTTTCACAAATTTCACCAATTCGTCAAATGATTTCGATTCCGGTGTATGTGGGGAGCACAAGTCACACATAAGCTCATAACATTCCGCTCCTACTACCGTCACTAACGTAGCAACTCGTAACGTGTCGGAGATATTATTTAGCGCAATGAATTGTTTCACTCGCCGTACGTATGCGTCCCAGTTATTACTCGCAAAACTATACGGTTCAATATGTCCGATAGGCATTTTTTATCACTAAAATATGCACACGCGTGGAATTCACTATTATGGCTCGTTGCCAATATGTTATGTATGTGTCAATGAAACAACGGTTGAATGCAGACTGAAGATTTATTCGTATACCCACAGGTCACGACATAACTATACGATTGTTAATACATAACAGTGACAAGGAATAATAAAAAAAATCAAAACAAAAATCTGTGAAGGTTGTGACTCTAGGCAGACGAGGTGCTTGCCATGAAGAAAACGTTTCACTTATCTTATTCCTAAGTACTTAGCGAAGCAAGTGTAAAATCACAAAACAACTAGCTATATTTTGTGACTAGAGCTCCAACAAACCAAACTCGATGTGAAAGTGTTTTGACGACTACTGTTGATTTATTTTTGTGTTACTATATTAATTTGCTTGAGAGTAGATAGTTATGGTATTTGTATTAATTATCTTTTGTGAAAACAATTATTAATATCGTTAAATAAACTCTAACGTTTATCCCTGTTCCATTCTATTCTATCTTCTTCTTCTTGTAGTGCCATCTTCGTTACCGAAGGTTGGCGATCATTGTGGCAATTTGAACTATTGACACAGCTGCTCTAAAAAGTGTACGTGTGCTTTTGCCAAACCATTGTCGAAGTTTTATTTTTTTTGGGATTCTATTCTATGGGATAGAGGTATGCGCATACGCAGAGATCAAAATTTGTGTGTTACAGAGTAAATGTAAAATAATTCTTAATTAAATATATTTATATCAAATACTACACTCAACTATAACTAAAAGCTCTTTCTCCTCTTAATATACAGTGTACTTACGTTAGTACAGTCTCATCTGAACACCGTCAAATGAATATATTTGTCACAAATGCTTACCTGAAACAAAAGTATATTAAACTTAATTATTCACTGCAAAAAACGAAACCAAATTCATTATCCTAGTAATTTAGTACGAAATATTTTCTTGATGTCTCTACTCCACCCCAGGACGTTCTCTAGCGAGTGTCTGGCATTGGAGAGACCCTGGCCAGGTCCGAACGGAGTGCCTAGAGACGACACAGCATCGAGGAAGGACTCCGTGGAGGTTTTAGTGGGTTAAATTTCTACCGGGTACCTTTTGTAGGTTTGCTCATCGACAGCAAAAGGGCTGATTTATCAGCAGGTCCTGTAGTTGTCATCTAGACTACGGTTGTTAAGCCAAGCCAGAGGTATAAGGGCATCTTAAACAACACTGACTCAGGCAGATAAACAGTAATACTATCAGGACCAGTAGGTATTAGTTAATTTTTATTAATAAAGGTTGTCTAGACAAGACGATATGCGTTAACATTATTTTCGACAACGATGTTATTTATAGCTGGGAGAATATTAAAATCGATGGCCAGTTGCGTTGCGAATTCCGAACTATAGTTTCTAAATCGAAGTGTAAAATGTTACAAATACAAAATGTAATTAAACGAATTCCTCGTAATAGAGTTGATCCGATTATTTTCTACGATTTTAACGATATCGATAAAACATTATAGTGGCGATTTGACTTTAAATATGATCAACTCGGTCTGATGTGATACTATTAGAGGATGATGTAAAGTGTGTAGAAATTGAGCAATGTAAAATCATTTTTTTTTTTCTACTAACTATTTCGCAAAACTGAGAGCAACGTGAAGAAACAATAACTTATTCCCACAACCAACATTAGATTTGTCTACCAACCACGCAGGTGGGTGGGTCTTTGGTAGACTTCTTCCTCTTCGGAGTCGCTGGACTTTCGGGGTGTGAATTCTAGGACTTCCATTGAGTACGGCGTGACTCCAAGGATGACGGCAGCGGGGTTGCGACACCCGTCCCGTGAATACCGTGTGTGATTCCCGGGGGGCTAAAATGCGCTTCCCAGCGGCGGGCTCTAAGATACTAAGGGGCTCCTGGTTACCGGAGAGCCCGGGTATCCCTCATGTGGCGACAGACCAAATGGTAGACTTCTTCCACGAAACAACGAAGAGACAAGTACGTCAAGAAGACCACCATAGTACAGTGGGTATAGTATAATAGACAAAGAGCTTAAATACACGTAAAGATTATAGAGTGGCCGTTGTGAACATTTTCATACGAAAATTGTTTCTCGTTTTGAACAACTGCCACCTTAATGATGATTAAGTCTCAATGTAAGCCGTTATAGCATAGTCTGTATAAACCTCAGTGGTTTTTAATGCTATAATAAGCTAACAGCATATTATATGTATTCTTTAAACGATAAATAAATGAAAAAAAAAAGTATTTATTTTACTGTAAATATACAAACACTTATGATAATAAACTTTACTCTCATTTAGTAATTTCATAGTGAGACTTGCAATACCGAAACACGAAATTGGCCACCTTTAAAATAAATGTTTTCTCTTAAAGGTGGAGGATGTCTTTATTACCACCGGTAACAAGTTATGCGACAAAAATTTTGCTCGCTATAGCCAGTCTATTTCTAAATAGTTAAATATCTTTAATTTTAAATCAATATACCCTATTTTATAGAGTCAAATCTTAAAGTTTCCATGAGTGGCGATCGCGGCCACTCGGCTCTATGTGTCTCTACCCTTTTTTGTATTAAATCATGCATATATCTACAGGCATGCTGTGTCTACAATTATGTAAAAAAATGGTCTAATATAGTCTCAGTAGACTTGCATTTCTCCAAACATAGGTAGGCAGTTAATTATCGAAAATGTTATTCAAAATGTAGTTTAAGTCGCCAGATATACAGCCTTTACAAGTATCTGGATGTTGCCTATTTCGGAATAGATACTTGAATATTACCTATAAGTTACCTACGTGTTATACAGGACATCATAAAATAAAAAATATAGTTTCATAGGAGAAACTTCCAATAAAAATTTAAGCCTTCATTATTGTTATTGAAATTATTACCAATTTGTTTTGGTATCTATCTTTAGTTGATAGCTACTTATTCCTATATAATTGATGTATATAACAATCGATTTAGCCATTTTTAGGGTTCCATACCTAAAAGGTAAAAAAGGAACCCTTATGGTGCGGTTTTGTCTGTCTGTCGGTCATACGTAAATATTTCAGGAACCACCGATGCTATCGATTTGAAGAAGTTTTAGATCATAATTACCCAACTTCATCGCAAATGACAAAAAATAATTGTTACTTTTTAATGGGGGTCGAAATAGGTTATCAAAATTTCAAACCCGCCATATTTTTAATTTCAAATAATTAAAATATTATGATTTTAAACTTTAAGTTGTGTTTATGAATATTGTGGCAGAATGGCATGCAACTGCACTAAAAAAACGTATAACATATTACATAACCGCCAAATTGTAACGCACTGTTTCCGAGATACAATTTCTTAATTCGCCGTATGATACACATATTAATTGCAAACAAAAACTTGCAGATAATTGTTATATTCGTTACGAATCGTTACCTAATATTAAATAACTGAAGTTGAACCGCATAAAAAATAACGTTTTAGTAGACGAGTGTTAATTTTGACATTTTAAAAGGCCCCTGAGGTGGAGCGAAGTTATTCGCAGAGCGGTTGAGGCGAGCTGCCTGTGTCCAGAAATATACTGATGTGGGCTGATTATGATGATGATAATTATGAAAAAAAAAACCCCGACTTCGGCAAATGGAATCCTAAAAGTTATGTAGGAAGCTCTGAGTTCTTGTGACTACATTCCTGCGCTGTCATCAGACCCTGATCACCATCTATGTACCAACTACTCGTCGAGACCAATCCAAGGAGTCCAAATGCAATGGATCTACGTTTAATGGAGCAGAGTTCCTATGACCACCTTCCTGCTGCATCATCAGTTGTTGATGTTAACCAAGTTGGACAACTACTGTTAGAGGCTTATCTAGCGAGTACAATTTCGGTGGCTCTATGTTGAATCTATGACAATCAATGATATTAAAAAGTAAAAAGAGGTAGATAGGTGATCCCGAAGCGGCGGAAAAAGGTGAGCTAATTAACACAACTTGAATCAGTAGCACACCACCCACGGAAGCATTGACACTGTCACTTCGTTTTGATTTTATTGAATAATCACATCAAAATAATCGAAAATATTTTGATGCGATTATTCAATGTTTATTTATGATAATTTGCATTTATTGTTATGCAAATTATCTAAATATACAAATTATCCAAATACTTAGACAAATTTTCTAGAAATCAATAATTATGTGCCACTTGTTTGTAATCGCCGATTACTTAGCAGGTAACGTATCTTTACTTAAAATACATCGATATACTTATATCGATGTTAAAATATCATTGATATCAAGAATCAATTCAAGGCTTTTAGATTAACGTGAATCAGAATTGTAGTTCTGAATTCTTAATAGAACGGCAATAAAAATGAGCAAATGGTCTATGGTTAGGTAATCGATTACCGATCGCGTGTATAGTCAATGAAATCCTGTCCTTAGCATTAAAGTCCGATGCTATGCTAGATATTACGATACCATTCTGTATTATGATTGACAGCTATGTTATTATAGAATCTTCAATCGTTTCATCAGTAAGGTTAATATGTGAAGGTCGGATGTGCACTGGCCATACAAGCTAAGTTTTCGTCCATCGTCAAATATATTAAACAGGTTGTAGAGCGGCCCATGGATTTATATTATGTACAAGTATGTACTATAGAATGCTTATTTTCAAAGAAGATCCATAGGCGCAAGTAAGAACATCGAAAAGCATAAAATCATATACACCACAATAAGTACTCTACGGTCAGCTGTATTTATCGATATTTGCGCTTGTAACAGATCAAACCCATCACCACTTGTCACTTACATATCAATATAACTTTAAATAGTTCACTGCTATTTGAAGAAAGGACTAAGGAAACCTGCCTAGCCTGCCTAAGATTTGTTTAAAGGGAACATAGACAAACGCGTACTCTATTCTTAATAAATAAAATCTTTTTTTTTTAAATTGAACCGACTTCAATATCACTGAAAAGTATAAAATAATTTAAATATTATTGAAGTTGGTGTTAGCTTACCGGCTGTGTAAATTTGGCAAAAAATAAAAATAATCATCGAAATCGGTTCATAATTGTCAGAGCAATGTAATGGAGAATATCAGTTTTATGGTTTTTACCAGATAAATTCCTCCACATCGTTCATGGTCCTCCAGGAAGTTCTTATCCGGTTGTGATAAAATTCATACAGATTCATTACAGTGGTAGCTTTATTGTGCAAGGAATCGTCCAAGTAGGTACCACCGCAGTGTCAGATATTTTGCCCATAAGCAGCAGTGTGTAAACATTGCTGTGTTCCGGTGGGTAGGGCACTGTAGCTGGTGAAATTACCAGACACAAGATATTATGTGTAATGTTTTTAGGGTCAGCATCACTATAGTGATTCTTCTAGTGTTGCTTGCGTCTATAGGCTGCGGTGACTGCTTAGGTACTATCAGGCGAGCCACATGCTTGTTTTGGTAGTATAATTTTTTTTAATAACTTCTTAAATATACAAAATATGTTTATCATAGTGAGGTTTGTATCGCAACACGCAATTATGCATATTTCTGTCAAATTATTTTTTATCCGCTTAGGGCTTCCCACACATAACTGCGAATTTGCATCGCATCGCAAATATCTGCGAGAAACAAATGAATGTTTGTATTGAAAATTCAATTCGTTTATTATTGCAGTAATATGGGTAGATACAGAGGGTCTTAGAAATAAACATGCGTGATTCACCATATTCAGCCATTGAGGCATGCAATTAAGTTAAAATATTAAATTGTGATAAGTCATTATTATTATACATTTAAAAATATTCACAATAAATTACTATTTTAAAACTTTAATATTAAATGTCACAATATTATGTCATTAATATAAATAGATTATACAAACAAATTAACATTATAATCGAAATGATCAAATTACTGTTTAGATGTTAAGTAATCATTAACAAAACAACAAAATGCATTTGTTTCTCGCAGATATTTGCGATGCGATGCGAATTCGCAGTTATGTGCCCTTAGAGCGTACACTCGTTTCTGATGACTTATTACACATGTAACATGTTCTGTGATAAAAATATTGTTCGTTGTATCCGGTCTATAGTTAATTAATCAATGTCATTCGTTCATCAACTTTTTTACTGTAACATTAATGTGTTTATCGCCCAAATTAAACCCGAAATACATATAACGGTGCGAAACATCAAAGTGAATTATAACTATCCCCCATCGTTTCTGGCTTCCGGTGCCCGCTATTATCCTGATTTCCCGGGGGTGTGGTACGTCTACCTTGGCTTCACTACTTCATTATGCCTATCCGGGAAATAACACTGAAAGTAGAAAAAATGTTAAGATTTATCTGATAATTAAGGTAACTGTATCTTTTTGGTATTTTATAATTTGCTGAAAATTACATTTCAGTTGAAATATAGCATAGCCAAGCAAATTATGCGATAATTATTGCCTTAAAGATTGCCTTTTTTGGGATCCTTTTAAATACTTACCTAACTAGAAACCATATGGGCGGAAATATAGATGGAAAAATCTTGCAGACAGTAACTTTCAAATTCGTCTCCTATGTTCATCTATACTTTTAATAAAACTGTAACAGGTCCAATTCTGTAAGATTGAAGATATTTTGAAAATTATGTTTGGAGGGCATTCTATAACCGATACTAAAGCCAAAACTGTAATCTTTTTTATTTTTGTCTGTCTGTCTGTCTTTCTGTCGGTCTGTCTGTCTGTCTGTCTGTCTGTCTGTATCTCGGCTGAGCATCACGCCGAAACTACTGGATGGATTGAAACGAAACTTGGCATGATTTGAGTTAATACTCCGAGGTAGGACATAGGATACTTTTTATCCCGACATTCGGCACGGTTCCCTTGGGAGAGGGGACTAAAGTCAAAATGTGTACTTGGTTATACGCTTGCTCCGATTTTAACAATTATATTTATAATAAATATTTGTAAGGAAACACTCATAGACAGTTGTTCACAATGTTTGGAAATCGATCAGGTTAAGCAACGTGTGGTAAGGTCATTAAATAGATGGGTGACCGTTTAACGCCATTTGAACTAAACGTCTCCGTGATTCGGAGGGCAAGTACAAAGTGGGTCCAAGTTTTTAACCGACTTTAAAAAAGGAGGTTTTGTATTCTATGCGAATGTATATAATTGAAATTTTAGTTAATGTAAACACAGCGCGGGCGGAGCTGCGTGGGTCAGCTGGTATAAAATAAAATGTGATTTGAGGCTGATGCCAGCTGTAACCGTAGCCAAAAAACAGTTTTTAAGAAAAAACAATCACTTAATCATCATCATCAGCAGCAGCAGCCAAAAGGCGTCCACTGCTGAACAAAGGCCTCCGCCTTAGAAGGGAGGGGTTTCCATAATCCGCCTGCCACGCTTGGCAGGCGGCTTGGGCATAGCAGTATAGGTGGAAGATAAATCTATAAGAAAGACGCTGCTGCCCGTCTTCCTGTTCTCGCTTAGTCGCCTCTTACGACACCCAACGAGAGGAGATGGGGGGATGCAATTCTAACCCGGCACCCCACAGGCAATCACTTAATACCGAAGCTTAATACTTCTAAATAATACCATAATACCGGTTAGCTGAATTTCTACAATATTACTACAATAAAAAAAATACAATAAAATTATAATATCTATTACGCACGTAATAAAATTCTATGAAAGTATGCTGGCTTTCACTTAAACATAATAAATCATCTTAACACCTCTCTGCGGATACTAAATAAAATAATGCGGCCATCTTGCATCGTACCTACGCAATTCATTTAATTATAATTGAGATAAAAAAATCTAAACAGTAATAGTGTACAGTACTTAACTTAGTAATAGTAGGTACAGTTCTCTATCCGCCGCACTAGAAGTCCGTAAAAGAGTCAATATATCATCTTTTAGTAGGTATAGTTTTTGTATTAAAATCTACACTAGTGACGAGATAATGAATCACTAACGGATTCTGAGTGTGGTAGTTACTGTTTCGTTTTACATAATGCCATTCGCAATTATTTAAAGAAAGTTTGTATCATTGTAGGAAAGAAATTTGCTACTACCTTGGACGATTATGAAATGAACAAACATCGCAGAGAGAATCCTTGCGTTGTTGGAACGCATCTGGGTGAAATTTAAATAAATAAAGGTGTATGTTCACTACTTACATACATACCTACATATTTTATTTAATAAACGGTAAAACTGTTTGTAATAGTATACTGTTACCATGGATGAATGAACTAAATCCATGCTGTTACTATACGTGCGTACTGTTAGGACGTACCTCATGTAATGAATACACAGTATTTGTACCGTCTTACAATGGTGGCGGTTTAGTGTATCGAATGCCTACTTTAATAGGAAATAACAGACATTTCAATATTTTACTTTTCATTATTAAACAAAAAATTTAATGCGAAACGATGGAAGTTTGTGGTAAGCCGGCAGAGAGGTCATTCATCCTAGAAAAACATGTAACATAACATGACATATTTATGGTCAAATGCCTTTATATTCCGGTTTTGAATTAGTTGTAACATGGAAAAAAAAATCATCTTCGTGACAAGACGTTCCGCTAGCCCGATGGTAAATAGCAATTTTAACTACTTACAACTTTTTTGATGGTAAGTAGTAAGATACTCCTGTTCTTTGTCATTTGCAAGGAATTGACCACTTATCACGTGAGACACTAGTTATTGAGCTGATTTTCCATCTCTGATGCTGTGGAGTGGTTCTGGGAACAATCTGCGGACCTCCCCAATGTCTAACGCCGGACGCTCCCTAGAGCATGTTCTGGTGGGAACAGAACTGCACGCTCCCCTGGGACAGTTGTGGTGCTCGCGACGACGAAGGGCCTACACCGCGTCGTCACCTGAACCGTGGTCACGTTTAGTAGGGACGCCAAAAGCCTAACACGTGTACATCTACGACCCACGAACCACATTTTGATTGGACTCCTGACGATGTAGCCAAAGAGATTAAATATTATCTACTTAAATGTCTGCACACTGCTGTTGTGTGACAGAAAATCTGACACTGCGGTGGTACCTACTGGATGGCTTCTTCCACAGGGATCAACCAAATTTAAATTACTTGTAATATTTGTTTTATGAATGTACTAGAATTAAGTTACATTACAATATCTTTGTTTTTCTCATAAAATTAGTTTCATCCGAGATGATACGCCAAAAATGTTACTTGGAAAACGTAATGTTACACTTTTTGCAATCAAATCGTTTAACAAGAAAGGAAAGTGAATGTTCTTATTGGATTGTTTAGGCAGATTTTACGATGCTGAACCGAGCAAAATTCACAGATATCACATTATTCCTACTTAGGTATATGTTAATCATGTTACGTCATGTCATACAGTTACGTATTTATACGGCTACGTATATAGATACGTGGTATACTAATGTCTAATAATATGTTCACGACCGTTTTCGTAACTTTTGGTAGGTACACAAAACGTGAAACCGCAAATTTTAATAGATCCATCCGCCCACAAATCGTTATGTGTACTAATAATATTATTTGGTACTGATATATCTATAGAAATGTTATGATATATATGATATCGCGAAGGTCACGGATTCAAAACCTGCGGGAAGCAAAAACTTTGTAAAGTTGTTCCCTACTTAGAACAATATAGGCCGATCCACATAACAAAAAAATTCCAATCACCTGATTTTTTTTTTAAACTTTACGAACGAAGCATGCTTCGGGTGAGCATATAAGTCGGTCCTGCTCCCCGATCAAGTTGGTCTTCCGTCCCATCGGATTGTGGCATTAATTATAGAAATAAGATCTTCAAAAGTCATGTATTCATTTACCGAAAGGAAAATGATAGTTTTTAATGGCGTAGTAAAAAACCAACAGTAATACAATGAACAGTAGTAGTTTTTTTTGTTTTGTGTTGGCGTGTTGATGCGGGCCGAGTGGTCGACATTGGAAAGTGATGAACGGAAGTTTTGATCGTCCGAGCAATGCTATCGGTCATCTTGGCCCATATTCAGTTGTCTAATGGCATTGCTATAAAATACAGTCTGACTATTGAAACCAGCAAAGTAGTAATATATAAAAATAGACGAAAGAAGATAATAGTAACTAAACGATACAACAGCTTAAAGTTGTCTTCCTTCTACACTTCCCGGAGCACAGAAAGTATCGACTGTCATAGAATCTGCGGGTCTAGTACGAGTTCCGATAGCTTACAAGCTCGATCAAACTGACAGTTTTCTCCATACATTTTACAACAGCACCCCTAGCGGTAACTATCAAGAACTAGTAAAATGTACGGGCAAAAACTGTCGGTTTGATCGAGCTCGTAAACTATCGGAACTCGTATTATACCCCCTGACCGAATACATTCATCATGTCGATCATGTTTCCCAATTTCGCGCTAAGCTCAAGTGGTTGCCAATTCGACTTCGCCGGAATTCTCATATTATTAGTCTTCTTTATAACATTTTGTTTAATCCTGTTACTCCACGTTTCCTAAAAAAACGTTTTGAGTTTCTTCATGCCACGCATTCTAGGTCCTTGAGATCATAGGAGAACTTGATGTTGAGCATGCCGGACCATTCCACAGTATTTTATGACAAATCTTTTGCTGTTCAATCCGTCAGACTGTGGAACGCGTTGCCTATCCAAGTCAGTAATTATAAAATATATTTTCCAGTTTATATTATATACTACTATATATATTCTATTTTGTTCTTCTTCTTCTATTCAACAATAAAATTTTATTTTTATTGTAGTGCACCATCAACTGCCCATTATGTTTCTCTCTCTCATTTTCTAGTTAGGTTGCCTGGAAGAGATTCCTTTTTAGCGATAAGGCCGTCTTTGTATTGTACATTCATATCTTCAACTTATTGTTCAATTTACATGTTACTTTTGGTGTACAATAAAGTGTATTTATTATTACTAAATTTTTAATATTTTTTTTTTTGGAAATACTTTTTTATGACATTAAAAATTCGAATAAGTAGTTCCTGAAAAAAAACAAGAATGGTGACTACGCAGAAAACCTGCAAGAATGCATATAAGATGACTTTATGTTGCTTTTTAAGGACAAAAATGGTCATATCTCTGGCAATTTACCAATTTCAATTATTCTTTTTTTATTCGAAAGAAAAAACCACTGTTATGAATCTGTATGAATTTTATCACAGCCGGATAAGAACTTCCTGGAGGACCATGAACGATGTGGGGGAATTTATCTGGTAAAACCATAAAACTGATGTTCTCCATTACATACTCTGACAAATGTGAATCGATTTCGATGATTCTTTTTTTATTCGAGAGAGTAAACTACTATGATGATTCTATGCAAATTTCATTACGACTGGATATTTTTTTCTGAAGAAACGTGAATTATGTAAAACTATGTAGACGATAATGTTTTAACCTACCTAGATCATTGAAATCAAACTACTTTTACGGATTTTATCGTGGTTTATTTTTTAATTTTACTATCCCGACGTTGCGAATGCTTTGCAGCACCCATGGTCACGGGAGGACTGAGGTGGACCCTCAGGTCTTCTTAGTTATTATTGTTGGTCTGGTTAACTAAGAAGACCTGAGGGTACACCGGCATAATTGTGACATAAGGACGTTTAACACCTCAGTCCTCCCGTGACCATGGGTGCTGCAAAGCATTCGAAACGTCGGGATAGTAAAATTAAAAAATAAACCGCGATAAAATCCGTAAAAGTAGTTTGATTTCAATGTGTAATATTCGCGTAAGTAAAAGACAACATTACTACCTAGATCATTTTACCGTCTTCGATGGTTCAATCTTTATGTATGAAAATATCACTAAAAAGTTTAAAATAAAATATTTAAAAAAAAAATTGAACCAACTTCAATATCACTGAATAGTATAAAATAATTTAAATATTATTGAAGTTGGTGCCAAATATACACAGCAGGTACGCTAACACCAACTTCTATAATATTTAAATTATTTTATACCTTTCAGTGATATTGAAGTCGGTTCAATTTTTTTTGTTAAATGATTTTGATTAGAATATACTAAAGATATTCATTTTATTATGACTCATTCGAACAAGACCAGTCGGCCTCAGTCCTGTCACCTAGACATTGAAGGCCCGCCAATTTTACTCACCTTTCTACAACTGTTGACAAAGTCGAACAATCCTGACATACTGTATTAAGGTCAACCGTGCATTACGATAGCTAAGATTGATTAAAGATGGTAATACACATGTAATACATCAAGTAGCTGGTGACATTACTGGACACAAAAACTTCGAAAATCGAATGTCTTATGGGTCGGCAACACGCTAGTGATTCTTCTGGTGTTGCTAGCGTCTATAGGCTGCGGTGACTGCTTACCATCAGGAGGACCGCACGCTTGTTAGCCACCTTGTAGGTATTGAAATGAAACTAATTTTACGGATTATATCGCGATTTATTTTTGATTTTAATTTCGACGTTTCGAATACTTTACAGCATTCATGGTCACGGGCGGACTGAGGTGGTAGCTGTCCATATGTCATAGTTGTCTTAGGGTACCCTCAGGTCTTCTAATTATTATTGTTAGTCCGATCTACGCAGAAAGAGCTTACAGTATCTTGAGGTCTTGCAGTGGAATGCTTGTCTTTGGATTTGACTATGTTTATCACGGGATCCCAAGCTGGTGGTAGCACCCAGCCATCTTCTCTATTGAAATTTGGATGCTTTTTAATTTCAATAGCCTCACGAATCATCCTTGGTAGGTAGCGCTGTTCTTTTGCGAGGATTTGTGGTTTGTCAAATCTAATATAATGACGGGTGCGATCCTGAACATGTTCACAGACTGCAGACTTCGTATAGCGTCGATGTTTAACGTCAGCTATATGTTCTTTTACGCGGGTTTTTACCGATCTTTTTGTTTGCCCGATGTATGAGAGCCCACAGTCACAATCCAGTTTGTATACTCCTGCATCTTGTAGAGGTATATGGCACTTGACTGATGGTAAAAACTGACTAATCTTCTTTGGTGGCTTGAAAAATGTTCTAATTGAAGCTCGCTTTAAGATATAGCCAATCTTGTCTGTTACCCCTCTAACATATGGCAATACAGCAGGCATACGTTCGACTGTGGATGGCTTGACACGTTCACAGTGACGGCGGCGCGGAACTCGGAGCTTGTTATCATGCAGGACCTGCTTAACATGTTGAAGCTCGGCAACAAGATGTTCCTCGGCACAGATCCCGTGTGCTCTCTGAAACAACGATTTACCGACAGTAGCTAACTGTGTTGGGGGATGATGAGATTCACCGTTTAGATATCTATCTGTATGGGTCTTTTTCCTATACACAGTATGACTCAAGGTGTTATTGGGATTACGGATTACTAAGACATCTAAGAATGCTAGAGAGTTATTTGATTCCAACTCCATTGTAAATTGGATTTTAGTGTTTATGGAGTTAAGGTGATCTAGGAAAGCAGTTACTTTATCTGATGGTAATATTGTGAAAGTATCGTCTACGTACCGCTTTTAGAATCGTGGCTTAACAGGTGCAGTATTAAGGGCCGTCTCCTCAAAGTCCTCCATAAATATATCGGCAACAATGGGAGATACTGGTGAGCCCATCGTCACACCATCTACTTGCTTGTAGAACTCCTCTTTCCACAATAGGTAGCCAGATGTAAGGCAGTGTCTTAATAGGTAGGTAGGTAGGTTCACCTTGTAGGTATAAAAAAAAGTACGTTGTACAGCATCGATGTTTTTTTTTATTAATCATAAGCATTGAGTGTAGACCGTGCAGACAGATATTTAGACTTTCGCTTGGTTCTTTTTGTAGCGCAGCGATTCCCCTTACAGAGGGTCCTCTCCTGTATCCTATTTAAGCTGGTGCATTTTAACATACACTAAAATAATACAAACACAAATACAAACAAAAATAATATATAATCACTGCTTATCATCAGTTAAATAAAAACAAACGCGTTATGAAAAAAATATAAATTGTTCGGCTCCATTTTCGATCGATATTACAATTTATTTGCTACTGGCCACTAAGTAGACAATCAACTACGTTAATAAGTATTGTTTAAACAAAGAATTTGCATTTATATTTGTCTCCGAGTTTAAATTAGGTACTGCTCTAGGGCAATGGCACAGTGGCACTGTAGTCACTTATGGTCCATTAGTTGGTTTGAGGTATGGTTTGTAAGTACCTACCAATGCCTGATTTTCCAAAAAGGCTTACACACAGAGAAAGTTGCAGTAAGTATTGTAAAGGCCACTAGTAGCGATTACGCAACAATTTCTGCATATTTATGCTTACCGTATCACTTCTGGCAATAATAATAAAATAATTAAAATAAATTTGAAGCTATATTACTTATTTATTGCATGTTTACCCTTATTTGCATGTTTTCTCACGGTACAAGCACAAATTATAGAGAACAAGATACATACATAAAGGTACGTATTGAAATAATTTAAAGTGAGATATTAAGTAAGTATGTTTTTTAATAATCTACCATCATGATGCCGGCGACCAACGATGATCAGCTTGATGGCATGGAAAGCAATTACAGCAGCCCTATATCTAATTGCGAGCTGGCGCTTCACCCACTCGATGATGTGTCAAAGACAGAAAATGTTAGCGAAAGTGTATATTTATAAAAGACGGTGAATTTCATTTGAGATTTTTGTGAGTATACTTGCGGCACACTATGATGGTCGCCCTGACGGCACATCTTGTTTGCTCACTGTTCTTTTTCTCTACGCCAAAGATATTATAAGAGAACATTATTAATATAATAGTGGCCAACATAGTGTCGGAATTGTTCAAGCTGCCATCTGTCTGACTTGACTTAACGACTGCGGTCCAGATGACAACAACCGGGACTCATTTAATTTGAAAGTGTTAGCATGGAGACGCTCAGTTTAGGTAAATGCCACTAAACGGTTACCCATCTACGTTGCTTAACCAACTTACCTTTACCGAACAGTAAGCTCCTGATATTTATTATAATATTCACTTTGAAATCAAACTACTTTTACGGATTTTATCGCGGCATAATTGTGACATAAGGACGTTCAACATCTCAGACCTCCCGTGACCATGGGTGCTGCAAAGCATACAAAACGTCGGGATAGTAAAATCTATCTATACTTATAATAAAACTGTAACAGGTCCAATTCTGTACATTGAAGATATTTTGTAAATTATGTTTGGAGGGCATTCTATAACCGATACTAAAGCCAATAATGTATTTTTTTTTATTTTTGTCTGTCTGTCTGTCTTTCTGTATCTCGGCTGAGCATCACGCCGAAACTACTGGATGGATTGAAACGAAACTTGGTATGATTTGAGTTAATACTCCGAGGTAGGACATACGATACTTTTTATCCCGACATTCGACACGGTTCCCTTGGGAGAGGGGACTAAAGTCAAAATGTGTACTTGGTTATACGCTTGCTCCGATTTTAAAAATTTTTCATTATAATTATAATAAATATTTGTAAGGGAACACTCATAGACAGTTGTTGACTATGTTTGGAAATCGATCAGGTTAAGCAACGTTAGGTAAGGTCATTAAATAGATGGGTGACCGTTTAACGCCATTTGAACTAAGCGTCTCCGTGCTTCGGAGGGCAAGTACAAAGTGGGTCCTAAAGTCGGTTAAAACCGACTTTAAAAAAGGAGGTATTCTATGCGAATGTATATTATTGAAAGTTTAGTTAACGTATACACAGCGCGAGCGCAGCTGCGTGGGTCAGCTAGTACTTATAATAAAACTGTAACAGGTCCAATTCTGTACATTGAAGATATTTTGAAAATTATGTTTGTAGGGCATTCTATAACCGATACTAAAGCCAAAAATGTATTTTTTTTATTTTTGTCTGTCTGTCTGTCTGTCTGTCTGTATCTCAGCTGAGCATCACGCCGAAACTACTGGATGGATTGAAACGAAACTTGACATGATTTGAGTTAATACTCCGAGGTAGGACATAGGATACTTTTTATCCCGACATTCGGCACGGTTCCCTTGGGAGAGGGGACTAAAGTCAAAATGTGTACTTGGTTGTACGCTTGCTCCGATTGTAAAATTTTTCATTATAATTATAATAAATGTTTGTAAGGGAACACTCATAGACAGTTGTTTACAATGTTTGGAAATCGATCAGGTTAAGCAACGTTAGGTAAGGTCATTAAATAGATGGGTTACCGTTTAACGCCATTTGAACTAAACGTCCCCGTGCTTCGGAGGGCAAGTACAAAGTGGGTCCAAGTTTTTAACCGACTTTAAAAAAGGAGGTTTTGTATTCTATGCGAATGTATATTATTGAAAGTTTAGTTAACGTAAACACAGCGCGGGCGGAGCTGCGTGGGTCAGCTAGTCTAAAATAAACCATGATAAAATCCGTAAAAGTTGTTTGATTTCAATTTGGGATATTCGCGTAAGTAAAAGACAATATTATCTTTGCTAATATTGGCTATGAGTGCCTTATAATTATGATATTATTTTAATTACTAGTTGCTTCACAAAAACTGACCACTTTAAGGAACAATTAGCATTCCTCCTAGTTGCTAACCTTTACAAAACAATGAAAAGCTATTGTTTTTCACTTGCTATTACTTTTGTTGAAAATATAAACCAAACGTCGAAACGGCCATCATAGTGTGCCGCAAATATAGAAGCAGTTTGTATCCTAATTTAAATATTGTTAAGTATAAACATAACATAGTTTAGACATAATATCGAAATATGTGAACGTGACAGGTCAGTTGCGACATAATTATGCAAGGACGCGCTAGGTCAAACAAACTTCGACGCACTGGTATTCCAGTTCATCATAAACTATCATAAAATAAAAAATAGTTGCTTCACCTTAATGTAATAAAAAGTCTAGCTTGTGAATAGGTAGATATTTTGTTGCTCCTTGTTATACCTATACCTAGTCAGTATTTAAATCATAATCCGAGTTCGTTTAATTAGTTAGGTATTTATAATAATAGTAATGTCCTCCTGGCCGATACGACCACAGCGGCCAATCTTTTGCAAGATCGGGAGATATTACAGTGCATAAGTGCTTGTGTAGACACAAGTGCACTCTCTCTTCCTTTTATCTCTCACAATCCGATGGGACGGAAGACCGACACGACCGGGGAGAAATCAGGTGCATGACCGACTTTTTACATGCCCATCCGACACATGGATCATTACTTTACTGAAAATAAGGTGATCGACATCTTGAACTCAATAATGTACCTAACTAATGCATAAATATGCATAGCAAGCAACTGCCTGACACTACTATATTCACTGATTCCATGGCGTCAGCCCTCGCCATCGAAGACAGAAGCAACGCGCACCCTATAGTGTCTAACATTCACCGCATTATTACAAGAATAAGTAACAGCAATCGCACAGTGAATTTAGCGTGGGTCAAGGGACACGCAGGCATTCCGGGAAATGAAGCAGCTGATGCTGCAGCCAATATGGCTGCCAATCTGCATAAATCTCCGGACGACGCTCAGTTCCCCATGTCCTTTGTTAAACATAGCCTTAATACTCAGAGCCTGATAGAATGACAGGAGAGGTACGCGAGCTCCATACAGGGTGAGCACACCAAACTCCTCCTGCCTTCGATCAAGGATATTAAAACAACACTCGCTGTTATTCCACCCAGTTTCTACATTACTCAAGCCCTCAGTGGTCACAGCTATTCTAAGTACTATCTCCACCGTTTTCATATAATTGACAATAACACCTGTCCCTGTGATGACTACAGTATCCAGACCCACGAACACCTCACTGAAGCGTGTCCCATTTTTAATGCTCTCCGTCTGAATCACGAGTAAAAATGTCGTTTCCATTCCATCAATCCATACCAACTTAAAGACATCATTCGCAACACCCACACTGCTAAATCATTCACGGAATTCATCACTCACATCTACTCTCGACTAAAGAAAACTAACAATACATAACTAATATTAGTATCCGCGTTGTACGCAAAAGTAAAAATCACCTCATTCATAAACTCCAATTGTATCCCTTAGCAGTTGGCGTTTGCAACCCAGCAACTAAGTGATTAACTATCCCAAAGTGCAAATTAAAAAATGCTTGTAAATTATTCTTGGTGTGTATCTAACTTAGACGACTTGTGATAAAATTTAATATGTTAAAGTGCTTTGTGTCTTGCCTGACGAGGCACTGCTTAACAGCAGAAGGTAAATGTTAAACGTGAGCCACTGTGATTTTGGATCGGTCATGCTCGCCATCGAAAAGTCTTTGCTTGTGGCGGCTTCGTGTGGCGGGTCACCCCCTTCCCTCCAATATGGTTGAGGGGAGTGATGGCTGCTGCTCGAGTCAACTCGTGCGCGGGTGCTGCTTGGGGGGACTGGTCCGACTACTATCCCTTTGGCATTTTAGTTTTTAGTTTGTTGTATTTTCGTCGTATTTCTTATTTTTATTTGATATTTTGAACGGCAGGACACACTGTCGCTGGTGCTGATTTAATTGTAAAAAGACAAACTTTGTTTAAAAAAGAAATGTGAAAAAATGCCAACCTGCTGAGTTTCTTGCCGGATATTCTCAGTTGAGGCCGCGTTGTGATCCGGTGGTAGCTTTTAAAAAATTGACCGTTCAAAAGTGCTAGCGTTAAGCCTATTTGAAATAAAAATTTTGAATCTTTGAATCTTAATGCATAAACAGCTCGGAGATACGAAATAATCAGATTCAAAAATATTACTTAATTAGGATTAACGTTAATTGTCATTTGTGAGTGCGGCAGTTAATCTACTTCATCCAAATCCATTTTTTAAGCTATTAAAAAGTCCGCGAGCGAAGACAGACAGACGCGGATAACGTATGTATGATACGATAAAAAATAATCTATATCTATACTTATAATAAAACTGTAACAGGTCCAATTCTGTACATTGAAGATATTTTGAAAATTATATTTGGAGGGCATTCTATAACCGATACTGAGGCCGAAAATGTAATTTTTTTAATTTTTGTCTGTCTGTCTGTCTGTCTGTCTGTCTGTCTGTCTGTCTGTCTGTCTGTATCACGGCTGAGCATCACGCCGAAACTACTGAATGGATTCAAATGAAACTTGGCATGATTTGAGATCTTACTACGAGGTAGGACATAGGATACTTTTTATCCCGTAATCTAGCACGGTTCTTTTGGGAGAGGGGATTAAAGTCAACATGGGTACTTGGTTATACGCTTGGTCCGATTTTATCAATTTTTCTTTATAATATAATAAATATTAGTAAGGGAACACTCATAGAGAGTTGTTATCAAGGTTTTGTAATCGATCGGGTTAAGCAACGTTAGGTAAGGTCATTAAATAGATGGGTGACCGTTTAACGCCATTTGAACTAAACGGGTTCGTGCTTCGGATAGCAAGTAAAAAATGGGTCCCAGTTTTTAACCGACTATAAAAAAGAAGGTTATGTATTCGATGCATATGTCTGTTATTAAAAGTTTAGTTAACGTAAAAATAGCGCAGGCGGAGCTGCGTGGGTCAGCTAGTTATTATTAAAGTTTTCACGTCATTCAAAAATTCAGTAAGTATACTTACTGAATTTTTGATACTTATATGGTATAAGGCTCGATGATTATATAGAAAGCGTTTTTAATCATTTACCTCAGGTATATACACGTTTGTAACACTGCGGCATACTGCTGCGCTACTTCTCTCCCAGCTTCCGGTCGGTTACCTTTTTTGTAAATCGTAAAGTTTGAAAACTAGATTAGGAACTTATAGAAAAAAATATGTTTTTTATATAACGTACGCACTGAAAAAAAACCTGTATATCCCTGATTATAAAATAATTAAATGAAAGCCATATTAAATAAATCATTATGTTGTTTATTAGTGCGAGCAAAAGAGAACATAGAAGCACTACCCGAAACTGCCGGTTAAGTTATAGTATGGAAAAGTTTATTTAACAGTTACGTTATAAGGTTGATCGCCGCGTTAAGATAATGAATAATATAGAACGCTATTTAATGTACATTTGCGTAATGATTATTTAAATATCTATTACTTTAGTTCTAGCGGTAATGTAATCAACTATACTACTAGTATTAAACAAAGTCGCTTCCCGCTGTCTGTCTGTCCCTATGTATGCTTAGATCTTTAAAACTACACAATGGATTTTGATGCGGTTTTTCTTAATAAATAGGGTAATCCAAGAGGAAGGTTTATATGTATACTACATGCATAATATAGTACAGTAACACTGATAATTTTAGAGGTTTCTAATGTGATGTCGTAAATAAACACATTTTTTTTGCGTTTACATTGCAAACGCTGGCTGAACCCTACGCGATAGATCAAAATAATGTACTACAGTATTGTACACCATTTTTTTGCGTTTACATTGCAAACGCTGGCTGAACCCTACGCGATAGATCAAAATAATGTACTACAGTATTGTACACCATAACAAGGTCAACAAAAAAGTCTGCGATGCTATATGTTTATCTCTTAGGGTTAACCCACAATAACCATTTTTTATCCTTTACTTTTTATGAGAAATAATGGCTTATTTACGAAGCGATTTTAAGCATTAAGTACAGCATTAATCCTTATCCAATTAAGATAAATAGATTTTTTACCACCCGTGCGAAGCCGGAGCGGGCCGCTAGTCAGTAAATATAATGTTTAAAATTCTTCAGGCTTCAATCTCAACATCAACATGATAAGCCAACTAAGTAGGAATTATTAGTATAGTGATAAAAAACGTGAGAATAAACACGTAAGTTAATATAATACAAGATTTAGTATTTATTTATAGATATTGTAATAGTCGCGTCGGTCTGTATATCCGCTAACTCCTGCTAAACGTACCTACTTTCGTAATTGTTGTTTTTTCTTTCTCTTGTTTTATCTTTCGTACGGCAAGACACCCTGTCGTTGTTGCTGTTTAAATTGTAACAAGACAAGAACTGTTTTAAAAAAAGTGAAAACATTTCAAGCCCGCTGAGTTGCTTCCCGGATCTTCTCAGTTGAGGCCACGTTGTGATCCGGTGGTAGGTTTTAAAAAAATTGACCATTTAAAAGAGTTTTAGAGGAGTTGTCTGTTTAAGTTACGTTAAGCCTATTTGAAATAAATATTTTTGAATTTGAAAAAAAACAGGTGACGGATTGTTACCGGGTTTCACCATCAGTTAGATAATTTTTCACTGAAGGTAAAGTCATATTTTGTAATATTTTGCAACCGAGCCTTCTAAATAACACCCGTGTAAAGCCGGGGTGGATTGCTAGTGGTGTAATTAAAAATATTATAAATTATCAATTTCCCTACCTATATGTTAATAATAACATTATAAACTATCAATTTCTATAAGTACCTATTGATGCAAATCACATTCAGGTACTTATCGAGATCCCAAAAATAAAACGTTGCACACAATCATTGCAAAAAAATATAGAAATTTTATTATTAACAAAAAAAAGTCGCTAACGTCAACATAACTTATATGACAATAGCAATTTAGTATGAGGTAAAAAGATGATGATAATATTATAGTAGACAAGTTTCGAAAATGTCAGGAATCATTAAGTTTTTTTTAAATTAATTGGGTTACTTGTAGGAAAATAATGTATTTGTTATGTGAGTATTTCAGCTGATATTGACGCACAAATGGCTCAAATTGTCGAAATAATCAGAACCAAACCACCATTATTGACCATAATTATAAGTAAGTATAGATACTTAAGAAAAAGTTTAGATCTAAATTTTTCTATACGTACAATGTAGTCGCCACGTGGTATTTAAGTAAATACCTATAGTATTTAAATTAGCAACAAGTGTGGAATACAAAACAGGACCAATACGTTGAAATATGTGTATCATGCTACGATTCATCGCGATTTACATAAATGACAATGCGTCCCAACTTTTCTTGGGAAAAGCCCATTCAGTATTTTGCATGGTAAGTAAGTATCGTAAGTAGTCATCTCGAAACATGTTGGTATAGATAGATACCGACATCCTTCGGAGTCGCTGGACGTTCGGGGTGTGGGCCCTTAGACGTCCATTGCGTGCGTACGGCGGCGACTACAAGGAGGTGTCAGGTTCCCAGGTTCCCAGGGGGCTATAATACACCCCCCGGCGATGGGCTCAAAGTCAAGGCACATAGGGGCTCCTGGTGCAGATCCCACCGGAGAGAACTGGTGTCTCATGGTTTTGGTGGGTAAGAATGGGGTTTTAGTGGGTAAGAATCCCACATACCCCGGTTGACCCCACAGGTATCGGGGACCTTTTAAAGGTTTCCTCCGCGTTTCTTCCTCAAAAAGTACATTCATGCAAAAAGTGGATTCGATATTTAAAGTTCTAGACTAGATAGACACGTGACGCATTTATTTCTACCACGAGTACAATCACGAATTGTACCATCAAATAAACTTATATCTTTTACACAGTATTAAAACTTTGGCCTAGTTACGTCTTAATTGAATCAGTCACGACCTACATATTTGTAATTCTTTAATCAAATGCATTTCATCTAGTTAAATAAAATACTGTCATAATCTGAGTTGGTACATGTAATAACTCGTCCACATCGAGACAAGAGACGCTACTTACTTAGCCATATATTTTATCTATTTATTCCTGATGATATCACTTTAATACCATAGCAACATGGAAAGCCGTTGGTGTGGGATGCGACATATTGTGTCGACACACTTGCTGCGTCCCACACCCTGGCAACTTGCAGGGTGGCTGGAGGGGTTGCGGCGACCGCTAGTGATGCAAAGTGACGCAAGTATGGAGCTCTAGGTTCCAGCTATATATTTGCGCCCTTTGCGGTGGAGACCATGGGGCCTTGGTCTCAATGAGACGCACGATTTGGAGAAAGAAATTTCATCCAAACTTATGGAAGTCTCAGGAGACCGTCGGGCTGGTAGCTTTTTCTGCCAACGTATAAGCTTGACTATACAAAGAGGTAATGCAACCAGTCTTTTAGGTACCTACCCTTCCCTCCCAGTGCGGCGACAACTTGGAGGTAGTTTTTTACCCAGTTTAAGTATACATATTTGTAAATAAACTGTAAATATTTAGTTTGAATAAATTATATCTCCGACTCATCTATTTATGTCGAAATATAAGTATTTTAATATGGTACGGCATACAAAATGGTCTGATTATATCCGATTATCCCTGAACACCTAACTTAACGACACTCTTCATGATTCGCCAGATACAGATACAATTGGCAAATAGGTTATTATATGGCCGGCTATTGCACAGACGAGTCACGATCTTCTTCACGATGAGGTAAGAGACTTTATGAGAAGAATACAGAAGGTGGGAACGGAAAGGATCTCCCTCGTAATAATAATAATAAAATTAATATCTTGGGACGATCACACGCTCACCTGATTCCAAACTACTATAGACATGACTACATCTGATGTAAATGCGTAGCACCAGTGGCGTAGCTTGCGTCAGATGGGCCCCGTATGGCCTAAGAGATTATATGAGAACATGGATATTACGAATTGTTGCTTACACTTGTTCGGGGCCCCTGTATCCTGAGGGCCCCGTATCATTGAAACGGCTGATACGGCGGTAGCTACACCCCTGCGTAGCACTATTATGTTTATCCTGGTTTAGAATTGAAACCTACCAACCAATTAGGTAACAGCTAGGGTTTAACTTAATCAAGGCATAAAAATAACTAGATCCCAAAGTAATCAAACGATTGTAATACTTTTTAATTGATACTGAAAGTTCGTCAAATTATGGGAGCGGAAACACGAGTACCTATATCATCATCATCATTATCACCACCAGCCGAAGACGTCCACTGCTGAACATAGGCCTCCCACTTCGAACGCCACAATGAACGACAATTGGCTGTTTGCATTCACCGGTTACCTGCGAGACGCGCACAATGTCATCTGTCCACCTAGTGTAAGCCTACCTACGCTGCGTCTTCCGGTTCGTGGTCGCCACGCGAGAACCTTTCTTCCCCAACGGTTATCGGTTCTCCGAACGATGTGGCCTGCCCATTGCCACCTCAACTTGCAGATTTTAAGAGTTATATACTATAAGTCATTATTATTTAATATGTATGTAAGAATAATATCCAATCTGTAAGAATGCGAATAAAAAATTAATATGCCTTCTTGTGGACGAGCTTTTATGTATAATTAATTGGACATACGTAAGTTGAGTAAGCATCGAACTCGTTTATATTTCATAGTGTGTGGAACTAGCCTTAACTCTCTGCACTCTAAACGGAATGTAGATGTTTATTTCTATCTACAAATTATAGAATGCATTAACACTTTTACAATATTTAAAGCTTTTCAATAGCATCGCAAATAATTATTTTCGCAACGTATGAACTAAATATGATTCAACAATAAAGATGAAGACTGTGTTGTAAGAAGATTTTATTTACTATGTAATGAAATTTTATTGCGTATTTAAAGTAAATACATTTGGAGTAACTTTTTTTATCCTGGATCAAACTGTACTCTGTGGATTAAACGGTGATAGTACGCGGACTGCGCAGAGCCTGTGCATTAAGAGCCTTATGGTACGCGTCCATTGGCACGCGCCGGACGCACCGCACGCACGGCACTTACGATGTCTATCTCCAGTCCAACTCCTAGTATAGAGGTCAGTGCTTAGCGTACTTTGTAAATCGCACGCAGAGTGTTTGAAAATATTCCTGAGCTACGATATTAATTTTACTTATGTTAAGCCTTTACTTTTCTCTACTTATAAAGACATTCAAATAATAACGGGACTAGAAGGCCGCCGCCTGTAAGATATTTCAGTTCTTCGCTGTACGCATTACCCATTCGATTAAATAATTGTATGCAAATAGATCGCTGGTATTAACTTAGAGGAGATAATATCCTCTAAGGGTATTAACATGTCTCAAATGTTACTTACGGGTGTTTATCGGTCAGTAGGAACAATCGCACTGAGTCAGTTAGTAAATACCTAATTATCGGATCCCTTAATAGGTACTAAATCTAAATTAAGTAAGATAATGAACACGGCAATAAGTTCCTTGTGTATATGAAATATTGAAAACGCATAGCTACTTTTTGCCATCGTGTTTATGACGATAACTCAGTTCCGAGAGAAATCACACCCAACTGTGTCACTAAAAAGTAAAAGTGATGGCTCACCGGCCACGGTCCGAGTCAGAGTCATTTTATTTATGCATTCTTATGTAGGTAATAATATTGATTACGCAATTGACAGATATTTTTTAATCGATATTACCATGCACCGCAAATATTTTGTAAGGTCGGCAATTAACATTCTTAACCCCATTTAGGTTTTTGCTGTTCTCCCCGTACATGTATAAGTAGGTATTTCTATTATACAGCTGTGTTAACGGTTTTTTTAAAATTTTGGTTTAGTTATTTTACTCTACCGTGTCTCTACCTTGGGTATTTTATACCTACTTACCCGAATAATTTTAAAAGCGTTTTAAAAATTCTATTTGTTTCCAATCCAATTTAATTTTAGCTTGACTTTTCCAACGACAAATAGAATTATTAAAGAAGCGTTTATTTTAACCATTCAATGTTACTTTCTCCTGGAATCCCGTCAACCCAGTTTCGGTTATCCCATACCTCATCTGGTGTATAATAATTTCACGTCGCCTGCAAGCATTCAAGAATGCAGTTGCGATACTAAGTTGATGATAAATTACCTACCTGAAGTTTCTATGCTACAGAATAGCATAAGTACTTAAAAGGTGTGAAGATTATTATTAGACAGACAAGATAATCTAGCCATCGTAAATGCAGCACGAAATAATAATAACGAGGACAGGTGTTCTCAATGTGCCTCTTTATAAATGAAATCAATTAAATAACATAAAGCTTCTTCCTTTCGTGTCGTGTATCATGTCGTAATTATAAGATAGTTCAGTCAGTAAGATCTTCCAGGGTGTACCAAGCTTCTAATAATAGGTTCGCCTTCGAGTACCTATACGTAGGCCCTTTCACAAAAGCACATCATAAATTTAAAGTTAATTTTTAGAACAACTCTAATTTTTTGTAACCAATTTTTTTGGACTAATTTTTTTGTAAGTAGGTACTCAAAGCAGTGATAATTGTTTATTAACCGATTGTATACCCAAAACAAACTACCAGGTTAGGTATCTTCTGAAGGTAAAGTCCACAGTATTGAAAAATATCTATATGATCTGGACCTGATACCTACTACGTTTTACATTTATAGACTGAATTAATGAATGTAGGTGTCATTGCCCGTTCTTTTTGGAACATCAGTTTAGATATAGGACGGTACTTAGGAACTTACGTAAAAGAAATAATTAATTCATATAGTAGGATAGCTATATAAAATATCGGGTCTAAAACATAATAGGTACTTAAGTATATAAAATAGATCGTACCTAATTTAAAAATCAACTAATTAGGATTTGTTTACTAAATCACATCACTCGAATGCGTGTGAAGGCGAACGAGTTTAGTTTTTGTTTTTTTTTTCAATCGGTGCCTTATCTATAATATGACATTTATCATAATCATCTAAAATAGTTTTCTCTATTTAGTTTTTGTAAATCTAATAATATTACTTACCAACGTCTCTTAAGTTATTCGACGTTCTTTGAGCGCTGGCCAGTAACATAAGCGAGATCAGGAAAACACTGGATAAACTGCTACCGTATAACAACTTCATCTTAAGTTCACAACAAATTATCTTTCTAACATAAACTTAAAAACTTAATTAGAATTTAAAAAGAAACGATTGTCAAATTTGAATTTAGAAACTCGATATCATTTTCGCGCGGAATTAAGCGGCCGGTGCCAGGGTGCGCGTGCACACAGCCTTTTAAAACTAAACTAAGAGAAGGCTGCGTCCGCGCAGGTATCTAGAGAAAGAAGCACGCGTGTTGATCGTTGATCGGTGCGGACCGGTCGATGGCACCGGCTGCCATCTTCGCTTGTAACTAGTTACATTACAATAATTCAAGTATTTACGGAATGTAGAGCTATTGGGCAGAATTAGGAGAAAAAACTGGTTTAAAAATTAATGTGATACTTAATAATTAATTAGTGGCGCTCTAGGCGAGTAAAGTACCTATATAGTAAGTGTAGGCCAATGGAATATTATATTGCAAAATACTTTGTTATTAAATATTATATCTTTGATTATATATTATATGTATTTACATTCAATAAACATTGTACACCACGTCCAAGGATATTTATATTAATACCTATAGGTACAATAATACTGCGTCACTACCTGTAAATATATAATCAAAGCCTGTAAGCTTATTTTTAGAACAAAATAATTTAAGGGCGATTCTCTGTAAACTCGCAATGGCCCATACAAACACTGTCCTGGCATATTTTTTTAGCATTTTCGCAGAAATATAATACCATTGCTTAGGAAAGTAACTATTATTGTTAATACATAAGAGGGCCAATTGAATTTATTGGAGTTTTTCAAGTTATTTGTCATTTTCTGAAAATCCATGACAGGGGACTGTTAGGTGCAACAGGGTACTGTTTTATATAGAAGTAAGACATATCATTAGTATCAATCATATTACTTCTATGCCATATTTATGCATCAACATACCGCTTAGTCTGGACTGAAGGTACGTTCAACACATAAGTACGTGTACGTGCCGTGCGTCTCGTCATCTGATGATGGTAGAGGGATGGTGGAATCAAGTCATGCAATTCCTGCGCACAATCTTTAAAATGCATCCTGTGAATACTAAGAGACTGGCTACTCTGCGCCTGTGCTCTAAGCTTTGTAAATTGGCCGCTATTAACCCTGCGTGACCAATAAATATCTTAGCACGACTCTCCACCGAGTTCAAAGCTGCAAGATGGCATTTTGCAGCACCAGCCTATATATGAATACAGTACTTCACAGACAACCGGACTTGTGCTTTATATAGCATCAAAAGCTGTCCCAGTGTGAAGTACCGGCAGACCTTTGCAAGATCACCTAGCTTCCTTGTAGAAGTTGAGGCTTGAGGAAATTTCAACTCCCAACAACTGAAGGTGTTGTTATATTCCAAAGGCACATTCTGAAAAGGAGCCGAGGTGAACGGACTCCTTTTAGCGGTGAACAGACACGCTTGAGTTTTGGTGGCATTGAATCTCACAAGAGTGGCATCACCCTATTGGGAGATGGCTGCAATTTCAGACTGGATAACATCCTTACTGTCCCGAGCACTCGGCATATATCTCTCCACAATAGTGCTGTCATCTTCAGACCAGGTGATATGCCGTACGCTGGCGGCTTGTTCAAAAGGAGACATCCAGGGAAACAGCAAGCGCTTCCCCATTTTTCTCGAGGGCCTCGCCCCATAAGTGTCATACACTAGAAGGTCCCTCGTTAACCGATTTCGGCGAAACCCGTAAATACTAGAAACGTGTTGTACTTTGTTTGTTTGATTTTTGACTTTTCATTGTTAGGGTTTTACATTTAGCTGGGAAATTAAGGATGAATCTGAAATAATCACCCGCAACCTGATGCACATTCAAGGTGCCTTTGAAAAGCTTCTGATTGGACGCTTCCATTTCTAACTTATCAATCATCGTCTCTTAGACTGTTGATATCACCCCCAGAATTAACAACAAAATCAGCTGTTCTTTTGCACGTTGCTCCGAAGCCTGTACCAGACGGTGTGCCTTTACCGTGGTCACTTTATGTGTTCAACATCTGCAATTTCTTCAGCGAGTAGTTGCCGTTACAAAAAAACATTGTTGTATTACGGTACTGTGTGACAGGGCCATCTCTCAAGAAATGTACGCGTTTTATGCCACGTGGAAGAGTCTTGAAAATTGGTTGTACATGTGTCCAAATGGCAGCAGGTGAATGCGATATGTTTTCAGCGACTGTGAAAAAAGAATGGATTGAATCCCGTAGGTAAACTACGACTTCCTCTCGTGATATCTTTTTCTTTTTAGGAGGCATCTTAAATGTATGCTAACAACCTGTAACGTAATTTACGTTCAGTAAGATTAATAACGTGAAACATATACTTTTTTATACTTAGACGAGTGACGAATTTACACCAATAAATCTTATAAACATTGACCAATACATGAAATCTACAGTCCCCTGGCGCGTTTCACAGTCCCCTGCCACATTTTCAGCCAGGGGACTGTAGCCGGGGGACTGTGTTTTTCGGATTACTTCAATAATATTTGCAAAACTATTGAAAAATAGTTTGTTACGAAGCAACCACTACATTTGGACATAAATCATACATATAATCAATATTATACACATACAATAACACTAACTAACATCAGTAAAAACACTCATCAGAGGACTGTGTGTCGAAGTGACCAAGACGCATTTACCTTCACAGATGACGCTCGGACACTGAACAAAATGGCGTCCCGCCGCCATTCTCGACAATGTTACCAACTTCAGAATGATTGCGTTTCATTTCACTCCAAATTACGTTTGTAGACATAACAGATTTATTCTATTGCGTCTTTAAATTTTTGGCAGGGGACTGTTTCAAAAAACTCCGGACAAAATTTACATGGCATTATCAAATCGAAAAAATACATTACTAGACCATGTTTTATGAACAAATTATAACTTAAACATTCTATTTTTAGATATTAATTGCCAAATTTATGCAGTCTTGCTCACTGAATTTTAAATATTACCTCTAAGTGGGAATTCTTAGAATGGGACAGCCAGGGGACTGTATTTTTACGGCTTTGATAATTTTTAGAAAAATTGTTAAACTTGTTATGGTTCTAAATACAACTGCGCTGTAAAGTTTCAGACTTTTATTTAATTATAGATTGATAGTTATTTAATTTTATTGTATTATTTAAAACAAAAATCGGTTCGGACAGCCATTTACGAGCTTACAGAGAATCGCCCTTAATAATGTCAACTGCATTAAGCTTCTTGAATAGATTACGCAGATTAAATTAAGGTTCATTCAATTCACCTAAAGGCCTCCATAGAACGCTAACAGGATTCTTTAATATTCATTAAGTTTGAGGCATGTTTTTTTTAATGAAGGTACTATTTACCTAACTCAAGAAAAATTACAATTAATGTTGCGATGCGAACATCAAATATGCAATTTTACCGTATGTTTGCGAAGATAAAGTGATTTTATGCATAAATGTGCATAATGCGATTCAAGTTTATACGAATTTATACGAGATATTAATCAAAATGAGTTTCCCACGCTGTGTTTGAGAATTACTTGGGATATTAGGCAAACATTTGCCGGATTATTACAAAAAGCAGTTAAACGATGAACTTGGGTGTAAACTGAGGAAATCGTTCCTTAAACCCGGGTCTAAACCGTTTTCGTAATAAGACGGTTGGTCTTCCTGGTTTTTAACCGACTTCAAAAAAGGAGGTTCTGTATTCGACGCGTATGTATGTAATATTCATAAAAATGCGTAATATTCATATATGTTAGTCTATGTGGGCTTCTAAACGAATTTACCAAATTTCACGAGTGTATGTATGTATGTATGTATGTATGTATGTATGTATGTATGTATGTAGGTTTGTCCGCGGATTTCTCAGAAACTACAAGTCCGATTTCGAAAATTCTTTTTGCAATAGTTAGAGTATCTTTCAACTTAGGGTAGAGTACAAATTTCATCAAAATCGGTTCAGTAGTTTAAGAGATATAAACTTTTTATGTTTTCAGTAAGTTACTGTAATGTAGACGTTCGAGTTGCGTGATAGTGCTGATACCTATCTTGGTAAAATAAGTCACTAAAAAGTGTTTAATAAACTATTTTTTTTAAAATAAAAACCGACTTCAAAGTAAATTATCTAAAAAGCATAAAATAACGAAAATATTATTGAAGTTGGTGTTAGCGTACCTGCTGTGTATATTCTGCACCAACTTCAATAATATTTTCGTTATTTTATGCTTTTTAGATAATTTACTTTGAAGTCGGTTTTTATTTTTAAAAAAATAGTTTTTCTCCATAACGTACTAGTGGTAGATATTTAACTATCAAAAACGAGTAAAAAAAATGTAGGTACAAATTGTACGAACTAAAACCGGTCAAGTGCGAGTCTGGCTCACGCACCGCGTTTTCCGTAGCTTTGCACTTGGACATAAGTTTACTATTCATTTATACCGGTGGGTTGTCCGGGTAAGAATAGCACCACCAATCACCTTCCGTTGGGTGTCCGTAAGAGACGTTATACACGAAGATGGGAAGCAGCGTCTATCCACTGCAGTATCTATTCATTTTTTACATCACGACCCCCCCTGGACCAAAGCTGAAATTTTCATGCTCCCCTTTCAACGTCTGTCAAATTTTTCTAACCGGGGCAAAAGCGCCTAGCATACGGAAGTCTGGTTGGCTCACCTTTGACTTGTAAGAAAAAGCGCCACACAGGTTACTACCTGTATACAGGTTAGGGTTTATACCTGTACACAGGTAGTAACCTGTGTGGCGCTTTTTCTTACAAGTCAAAGGTGAGCCAACCAGACTTCCGTATGCTAGGCGCTTTGTGGAGAGAATTTTTTATTTTTAATCATATTATATTATGATTTAACGCCTTTCTGTTGGATTACCTACCACCTATACTGCGATCCCCAAGACGCCTGCCAAGCGTGGGGATTATGGCCCTCCCTTCTAAGGGAGAGGCTTTTGTCCATCAGTGGACTTTTTTCGGCTGCTGATGATATTATGATTTTGGCGCCCCCTGAAACTGCCGCCCGGGGCCGGTACCCCAGTATGACCCCCCCACCCCTCTTCCCTAGATCCGGGCCTGGCCCTTGGTTGGGAATTCCTGATCTATTGGATTACCTTCCACTTAAACTGCGATCCCCAGGACGCCCGCCAAGCGTGGGGATTATCGCAACTCCTCCCTACTAAGGGAGAGGCCTTTGTTCATCAGTGGTCTTTCGGCTATGATGATGATAACTATTCATCTAACAATCAGATAGCTAAAAGTACAAACCGCATAAGTAGATGAGTTTGTTTGTCAAAGCTTTTTTAAAAAGACAGCTTGAATGTGTTCATTCCCAAAAAAAAAAGGAATAAACCAACTCTAGAAAGCAGTTTTTTCTCCATTAAACTTTTGCTTTCTATAGCAGTGGTAATAAGACATTCCTCGTAGCTCCCCTCCCCGACAACCGTATGCTACACTAGCTATCAGACACCGGTCTCGCCGGCGAGGCGGAAGGGTCGTACGTATGCGACCGCAACGACGTGCATCACCCCACTGAATTTCTTGCCGGTTCTTCTCAGTGGGGGCGCGTTGTGAACCGGTGGTAAACTCAGCCCTCTCTTAAGCGACAGCCCAAGCCGAGGCCGTGCCTCCCTGAGGTGCCCTTGTGCTCGTCGCTACTTCTGCCGTAAAGGCTAGAGCGCTTCAAGCGCTCGCCTCCTATTGTCCGGTGAAGCTGCAATGGCCATCTGCGGCTAACAGCATCTATCATTCCCAAAAAAAAAAAAAAAATTCCTCGTAGCTACGTTGGCATTAATCCGATATTATTTTTTAAGAAAATATGGCTAGGTATCTAATGATGTAGTTACTTACTGTAGGTCTTCGGAGTCGCTGGACGTACGGGGTGTGGGCCCTAAGACGTCAGTCCCCGTGAGCGCCGTGTCTGGTTCCCAGTGGCGGTCCGAGAGGGGGGGTCGTACGGGTCGTGAGCCCCCCCCCCAATCTCAAACTCATTCACGTCAAATTGACATTCTTGCTTTAAAACGACTAAACAATTTTATCCAAAATAGGTTACGCACTTGAAACACTCAGTCGCAAGGTGGGAATCGAACCCACGAACTATTGGCTAGCGGCCAGAGCACTAGACCAACGGGCCCGTCAACTATGACCCCCCCCCCCCCCAAATCGTTGGCTGTAACCGCACCTGCTGGTTCCCAAGGGGCTATTAAGCACATTTTTTACATCTATTTAGTTCGACTCTCAGAGCCTAATCACTATCAGCCAAGTGTTAAAAAACTCCGATGGAAAAAAAATGGCTTAATGATAATTAACAGTTTGTAGGTGCTGCACTAATTGTTTGTGTCCGTTAATTTCACTAGCTGCAGTGCCCTTCACGCCGGAACACAGCAATGCTTACATACTGCTGCTTGGCGGCAGAATATCTGACACTGCGCTGGCACCTACCTGGACGGTTCCTTGCACAAGGAATCTACCACCTAGTAAAGTCCAGTCCAGTTAGCTTATAAGGACCATTGGTAATTAATTATAAATGAAGAAGCATGGGCGCCGGCAGCAGGGTGCAAGGGGGTGCACTTGCCCAGTCCCGTAGGGGTAGGCCTCTGCCTACCCCTACGGGACTGGGCTCTCCCAAGGGCCGCTTCTCGCCTCCGTGAGAAACGAGACGTGATGGGTGGCGAACCACATCGCCGCCATTTTGGTTAATTAATTTATTCACTATACCTTTGGGAATAATATAAATCTACTAAAAACATAGGTAGGTACATAACTCAAGGGTAGGTACTTAGGTACTTATTTTGGTGTATAGCTTTTAAAAACCGGCACAAGGAATAGGTAGATAGGAGAAAAAACTACCGACCCGCACACATGGCACACCTGGGCACACACACCTTCGAAGACAAACAAACATTTATAGACTTCTAGACCCATTTTATTACCCCTCCTTTTTAAAGAATAAAAAAATTCATAGACAGCAAATTATACGAATTACGTTTGTGGCGACTAGAACCTCTTTGCCACTTGTTGTATTTTCTATGTCTTTTGAATAGTGAACAGCTCAGTTTAGAACGTGCTGTCTGAATAGTATTTGACACGAAAAACGCGCGGGAACCTTGAACCGAATAGGCGCCTTTTTTAAACTATTTTCTCAAATTAATATTTATTTATACTAGTTACTTTTATTTATAGCCCTTTTACAGCTTTCTCATAATGGGAAAGCGCAAAAAGAAAAAGACGAAGGAGGACGAGGCCGCAGATGATAGTTGGGTCGACGCCAACGAAGACTCTTCTGAAGAATCAAGTTCTGATGAAGAGCGGAATAATGAACGGAAGTATAAAGCTTACTATGTTACTGATTATAACAGGAGGTATCCCGAAGACTCAATTCTAACCGATTACGTAGTCTTTGTAGAGTCTAACGATGAGAAAAGACCAATAGGTACGCGGGACATGATGTCTCTGTCTACTCAAGCTAAGAGATTCAATAAGGGTATTAAGTTCTTACAGTCCATTAACAAATATAAAATAGGTGTGCATTTCGAGAAACCCACATTAGCAAATACTTTTTTGAACAATAAGACTTTTCTGGCAGATTACCACCTTAAAGCATCGATTCCAGCAGCAGGTACAGAGGTGACCGGGGTCATTACAAATGTCCCTGCGAACATATCTAACTTAAAGATATATAAGCTTTTATCTACATTCAGGAAAATTATATGTGTCAAACGCATAATGAAGAAAATACGTTCTGACACAGGAGGAAGCAGCTTGCAGCCGACGGGGACAGTCGCAATCACTTTTGCGTCGAATGCGCTGCCCGATCACATCGACCTGAATGGCTGGCGGTTTCTGGTCAAACAGTATATTCCACCGGTAAAACAATGTTACAACTGCCTCAGGTATGGTCATCTAGCCAAGTTTTGTAAAAATTCAGTAAAATGCTCCATATGTACTGAGAACCATTCGTACAAAGAATGCAGCACTCCAATTGATAAAGCTATTTGTGTGCATTGTAAAGGGAACCACATTAGTATCTCAGGTCAATGTCCAATAAAAAAACAGAAAATTAAAGAGAATCAGGCAGCACTAAACAAAAGTACATTTGCGGATCTATTTAATAAAGACCACTTTCCGGACCTCAAAAAAAATAATTCAACAGATGTGTTATTGTCCCTGTTGAATAAGGATGACATTTTAAATATAATTTTAAATTCGATAACAAAAATAATTATGCTTAATAAATCTCAAGAAAAGACTATATCTTCCCAATTAATAAGAGATGTTCTCATAGATACAGTTAAATCCAAATAATTTTTTTAATTTTTTATTATGGATCAGTTGAACATAACCCAATGGAATGCACAGAGTTTAATTAGTAATCGTTTTTCATTCACACAGTTTCTTTTTGAGAATAAAATACACATTGCTCTTATATGTGAAACTTGGCTCAAGCCACGACACAATTTTAAAATTACAGGATATAATATTATAAGACTAGACTCAGGAAATGACCACAATGGTGTGGCCATACTTTTACATAATAGCATTAATTATCGCATTATTGATACTATCTCGGATGACTCTCTACAAAATATTGCTGTACAAATTACATATGGTAACAAACAATTAACCTTAGTGAGTGTTTATTGTCCTACAAATTCACCACATACTTTTACTAAACTAAAATTAGATAAGTTGATTGAAAGTCTTCCAGAGCCTGTATTAATTGCAGGTGATTTTAATGCACATCACACTATGTGGGGGTGCTCAGCATCAGATTCACGTGGTAATGATATTCTTGCAAGCATTGATGATAATAATCTTGTTATGTTAAATGACGGCCAGATGACTACTGTAGGGTCTCACAGATGGAAGCAAAATGCACTTGATCTCACTTTGGTATCTCCTTCATTAGCTCCAGCATGTAATTGGCAGGTATATAGTGATGACTCTCTTGGGAGTTACCACTTTCCTGTAATCACAAATATCACAATATTTAATGACAGTTCTCAAGTTAAAACATCTTTAAATAATATTAATTTGAAACTAGTAGATTGGTCTAAATATAGTACTATGATATCTTTCCTTATCGATAAGTATAGCTTTGATTATTCTAATCCTCTACAATGTTATAATGACTTAGTGAAATTAATTAAACAAGCTATGCACATGTCTCTTCCTTCCAATCAAGTTCATAACAGTCAGCGATCACTGTCAAGCATAAGACTAAATAAAAGACCACCTTTACCTTGGTGGAATAATAAATGCAGTGAAGCCGTTCTAAATTGTAAAAATGCTTATTTAACCTTTAAAGCCGATCCTTCAGAATCAAATTATATACAGTTCAAAAAACTACAAGCCGTTAAAAAAAATGTTTTCAAAACTGAAAGACAGCTGAGTTGGAAACAGCTCTGTGAATCATTTAATCGTTCTACACCATTATCTAGAATATGGTACTATATTAAAAAATTTAACAAAACATTTATCCAAAATAATACATCTGTCATTGATTCGAGCTGGGCTAATGAATTCTTAGCAAAATATACCCCTGACACAGTTGAACCACTGCTGACTTCCCCTTCATATAATAATACGAATGCCAATGACTACCTTTGTAGACCTTTTACTTTAAATGAATTAAATTCTGCTATTAACTCTAGAAAAGACACAGCATGCGGTTTAGATTCTATTCCATATAAAGCTCTTAAAAATATGAATTTCGCATGCCGAGAAGTTACATTGAAAATTTTTAATGTAATGTGGTCATCATCGCTCATACCAGACGATTGGAAAGTTGACTGTTTAGTGCCAATTTTAAAACCTGGCAAAAAGCCATATACAGCCGATTCTTATAGACCAATCGCTCTTACTTCTTGTATGAGTAAAATATTTGAGCAACTTATAAAAAATAGGTTAGAATTTTACATAGAAAGTAACAGTCTCTTACCATCAAATCAATTCGGTTTTAGACGTGGAAAATCTTCAAGAGAGAGTATTGCCCACCTTCATTTGGATATTTTTAATTCTATTAAGAATAATAATATCCTAATAGGAGTATTTTTTGATGTTGTAGGTGCATTTAATAATGTCAATCATCACATTCTTGCAGCAGAGTTGAGGTCTCTAGGTATTCCTGAAAAAATTGTTCAATGGGTGTTTAATTTCTTGCATGGGAGAGAAGTATTTGCTAAAGTTAACAATAACAATACAATTATAGGTCCGAGAGTGAGTTTTAAAGGTGTTTGTCAAGGGGGGATATTAAGCCCTCTTCTGTTTATTCTGTATATTCATAAATTAAACATTATTCTAGGATCAAAAGTATCAAATTTGCAATATGCGGATGATTTAGTTATTTATGCTTCTGGACCAAATGTCAGAGATTTAGTGTCTAATATAAATGAATCATTGACCAAACTACATTCATATTTTTCTTATTTAAATTTAGATATCAGCACAGAGAAGAGCAGAGTTGTATTATTCAATAAAATTCGTCCTTTTAATGTAAGATTACTTTATAATAACACTATTTTGCGTATTGAAAGTTGTGCAAAGTTTTTAGGCATTACATTTACAAATAATCTCTCTTGGACTAAGTATGTGAATGTAATAGCTGACAAAGCTTCTAGGGCATTTAATGCCTTAAAGGCTTTGGCAGGCACAAGTTGGGGAGCTGATCCAAAAACTTTATTAATGTTATACAAATCCATAGTTAGGAGTCATTTTGAGTATGGTTTCCTTTGTTTTGCCTCAAATAAAAGGTTAGTGATGAAGTTAGACATTATTCAGAACAAAAATTTGAGACTCATTACTGGAGCTATGAGAACAACTCCTATTGTTTCCCTGCAGGCTGAGTGCCTTATACCTCCTCTTATATTAAGATTTAAGTACCTTAAATTTCGATTTCTTTTTAAAATTATTTCTTTGTTTAATCATCCTCTTTTCCGAAAAATGTCATCATATTATGATAGTCTTTCACCAATAAGTGCATCTGCACCATATATACTTCATGATTTTAGTAATATTTTACAATATGATCAACAATATACTATACACAAATGTATGAATACTTTGCCTTGTTATAATGGTTCTTACGACAGTAAATTTGGGAATTTAAACATCAATATTGAAAGAAAGCTACAAAATAAGGAGGAAGTATATGAGTTATTATCCAGATATTCTGAATACCGCCAAATTTACACTGACGGCTCAAAAAAGGAAGACAAAGTAGCATGTGCATTCTACGTACCACATATTAAACTTGGTCGTGGTTTCCCACTTCCTGCAGCAGCTAGTATATACACAGCAGAATGCTATGCAATTGTGTCTGCACTTCAATTTATTATGGATAATCCAGCAATTTCATCGAAATGGTTATTGACCTCGGATAGCATGAGTGTCCTGAAGGCGTTGCAGGCCAGAACTTTGGATGCCAAAACTTCATTCATTGTATATGAGATAAAAAAACTATGGTGGAAACTGCAAGATGAGAATATTGAGGTAAAATTCATATGGACTCCTTCTCATATAGGTGTCACAGGAAACGAAAATGCTGATTACTTGGCCAAAACTGTCACTGACACTGACATTGATAGTTTACCTGATATTGCCATACCTTACACAGATTTGTATTGTATTATTAAAAAAAGGCTAAAAGAAGATTGGAAGTCCTATTGGGCAGATACCTTAGAAGGTGGAAAAGGCTTATGGTACGCGTCTATAAATCCAGAAATTGTATCCATTCCTTGGTTTTCTCAAAGCCAGACTTACATTGACAGAAAATTTTATACCACAATTAATAGACTTCGATTCGGACATTGTCGTTTAAATGCACACCTTGCAAGAATGAGAATCATTTCATCGCCATCCTGTAACTACTGTAACTCTGAATGTGACCAAACTGCAGATCATATTATTATTTTCAGCTGCCCTGCTTTTTCTTTAGAAAGACTACTGTTGATTGATGACCTAATTAATATATACGGAGAATCTGAGAGCGTCCCGCGTGCCCTCCAAGATACTCTACGTAATGTAAATACTTATAAACCCTTATACAAATTTATACAGAAATGTGTTAAAGAAATTTGATCAAGACTACATAATTTACGGATATAATGAAAAGAAGACAAATAAAAAGAAAAACATCGGATTTGAGACATGGCTTCGGCCTTTTGATTGATCTAGAAACATCGGATTTGACTTGATATTATTTAGAGAAAACTGACATGGCATTGGCCTTTGGAATTTTAACAAAACAGACTTGGCTTCGACCTTTTGAAGAAAAACAGACATGGCTTTGGCCTTACTTGATATGAAAATGATAAGAATAAAATCAGACAAGGCTGTATGGTCCCAGTACCTTTGCCTGCCTATTGGCGAACAGAAAAACAACAACAACAGTATTTGACACATTCTTTGTTATGACTTGGCAGTGTCAACACTAAACACATTCATGTTATAAATCTAGTAAAGAACAGTCGTGCAGTTTATAGACAAATAGTCATTGTACATAATGTTAGTGATCGCGGAATCACTAGTCCTAATGTAAACGATCAGTTCCTTCAGTGCTTTACAGGTCAAATAAATGTTTTGAAACCTCTACGGATTTAATTATTTGAAGCGGATATACAATGAAGGGTCAACCGACCTTCATCTGGTGACCCCGACGTGATATGAACACGCAACCTTCTGGTGACCAGTGACGAGAACTAGAGGATTACACGTAAGACGTTGAGCACTTAGACAAGAAAAGGATAACAAGGTAACCAACACAGTACCTATAAATAAAGAAAAGAAAAATAAGAAAAGAAACGGTTTTCCTTTTATTTAACGGAATTTACGTCGGCCATTATCCGCTCGCTTGTCTCGCTCAAACTCCCGTTGCCCGGCCCCCGTAGCGTTACCTGACACCGTTGCCCGGCAACAAACACTTATGCACCCCGCCGTTGTTTACAGCTGCGGCGCGCGAGTTGGATTTCACGCAATCGGTCCTTGTGAGTCAATTTGTTTAGAAAGATGGTCAAGTGTTATATTTTTTATGTTTACTATGAAACTACTTATACAATGTTATCTTTTGTTCCTCATATTACGACTCTGGTGCAGAGTTATGCTGTGTTGAAATTGTGATTGCGCGTTTTAAAGCTCGTCTTGTATTTAAAAGCTCATAACTCAAAAATTAAAGCGATGATACGTGGTTTTTAATCTTTGATTACGTTACTTATATAATAGATAATAGAATAAGAAATAAAAACGCATTCTTGTCCATACATATTTATTAATTTACAGGCCTCTGATCCCATACCATTATCTGGCGCCGCGCGGCGTAAAACTTGACAAGGCATATCATGCACAAATATCATTTTTGGGCATAGAATGAAAGTAACAGTAAATAAGTAGTTTTATATTCATTTAAAACAAACAAAAATCATTGGGATAGCATTCACCACTTCTGATAAATATGAACATTTCTGAAACAGTTCCCATGCTCTCAGTAAAATCACTTTAGTTTTTCGGATTTTTTTTATTCTACATACTTTTACTTTTCATGCTGGATTTTTATATCTACGTGTTAGTTATTTATACACCTTGATAAACACAATCGATCTTGAAGAACAAAACTAAATTTAACAAGAAAATCAGCAAAAATATCGCACACATCCCGCACCGAATCAACACTCAATGACAAGAAAGAGAAAGAACGTTTTATTTTTTTGTATTTTTTTTCTCTATGGCTTGGATATTCGACTGAGATTAATAGGACGGGAAATTTAACGGAGAAACGAGATAAATAATACAAACTAAGCTCTAGAGCGATAAAGACAAGTATATTTACTTTTTTTCAATCGCGGTAGCATGGCGGCGCCATGTTAACTACTAGTTGACACGGGCATAGTAGACTGAATCGCGATGTTAACTACCAGCTAACATGGACGTTTTAGCGAGTGCGTTTTGTTAACTACCCGTTAACACGGGCAAGCAAGCGGTTATACAACGAAATTTTATTTTATTTAAATATTGAATATTAAATAACGAAAACATTCGACGTGGAGCGACATACTGGGATTCGACGAACAATCAGCTCGTTTTTCGCCGTGTTCGCCGTGTTCGTCGTGGTTCCTGCCTGCGAATTTTCGGCGATCGTTTTTTTGTTTCGCAATGACATTTAGTGAAACATTTGAAGGTTTTTATTTTAAAACAACAAATAAAATATTTAAATAAATTTTGTAAAGGTCCTGGTCGTTCCACCACCAACCCACGTAGGGAATTTTTTTTTTGATTAAATTTAGGGTTCCACGCCATCCGCACCACCATCCACATGGCTGAAAGCCAAAGTGTGTCCATCTGTACGCCGCCCATCTGCAAGGATCGTGCAACATTGATTGCAGAGCTGTACCTTAAGTTAGAGGCACTTACTCGCGTAGTGGCTTCTTTAGCCAACCGAGGTTTTGACCAGTTTTTTCCATACATGAGTTTTGGACTTAGAAACGCAGGTCAAACATTTCAACGTTTTATCGACGAAGTCGTGCGTGGCCTTGATTTCTGTTATGCCTACGTGGACGATATCCTGGTGTACTCAAATTCCAGCTCCCTGCATGCTCAGCACCTGGAAATTCTTTTCAGAAGGTTGCATGAGTATGGAGTCGTTATCAATACTGCTAAGAGCGTTTTTGGGGCTAAAGAGGTAACCTTTTTGGGGTATCACATCGATGAGGCGGGTGCTAGACCCCCCGTCGACAGAATCCAAGCCTTAGTGGATTTCCCTCCCCCCAAGACTGTTGAAGGAATGCGTAGATTCCTTGGCATGGCCAATTTTTATCGGCGATTCATTCCAGCTGCCGCCAAATTTCAAGCACCGTTAATTGACGCAGTAGCTGCTATCCAGGGTAAAGGTGCCAAGCCTTTCGTTTGGACTCCTGAGCTTTTGGCGTGTTTCGAAGAGTGCAAGAAAAGTTTAACATCTGCAAAGATCCTGGCGCATCCAGACTGCAGCGCCTCACTCGGTCTCTTCACTGACGCATCGAGCACTCACGTAGGCTCTTGCCTGCAACAGCGTCGTACCGAAGCAGATGATTGGCAGCCCATCGCTTACTTCAGCAAAAAGTTGAACACTAAACAAACATTATGGCCAGCTTACTACAGAGAGCTCCTCGGCGTTTATGAGAGCGTTCAGCATTTTAGGCATATTCTCGAAGCGCAGCACGCAACAATTTTTACGGATCATAAGCCGTTGATTTACGCGTTCGCCCAGCGAAGAGAAAAGCTCCCGCCTGCACAGCTGAATCAATTATCTTTTATCAGCCAATTTACCACAGACATTGTCCTCATCAAGGGCGTCGATAACGTTGTAGCGGATACATTGTCTCGTATCGAGGGTATTTCCTTGGAAGCAGACTACGCCGCACTTGCTACTTCACAGCGTTCTGATGAAGAATTAGCACACGCTCGCGCGAGTTCTTCGCTTAAGCTGGAGGATGTATTAATTCCCGGCACTAATGTAAGCATCACTTGCGACATGTCGACTGGTAAAGCTCGTCCATACCTAACGCCACCATTTCGTAAAGCAGTATTTAATAAGTGCCATAACCTTAGCCATCCTGGTGCGCAGGCTTCTGCACGCATGGTGGCTGAGAGATACGTTTGGCCCGGTATCAACGCAGATTGTAACAGATGGACTCGTTCATGTTTAGATTGCCAGCGTTGCAAAGTGACAAGACATGTCAAGTCTCCGCTGAGTAACTTCAGTAGTCCGTCGGACAGGTTTAAACATGTCCACATCGACATCGTCGGCCCGCTTCCTCACTCTAACGGTCATAATTACTGCCTCACCGCGATTGACAGGTTCACGCGGTGGCCGGAAGCTTGGCCGATGACATCCATCACTGCCGAAGAAGTCGCAGACACCTTCGTGAACGGCTGGGTGTCTCGCTTCGGCGTTCCCAGTATTTTAACATCGGATCAGGGACGCCAATTCGAATCATGCCTCTTTCAGCGCCTTATGTGTGTTTGCGCGACCAAGAGGATTCGTACCACCAGCTACCACCCATGCGCAAACGGCATGGTCGAGCGGTTGCACCGCCAGCTTAAGGCGGCATTAATGTGCCATGCTGAAACGTGGTCGAAGGCACTGCCATTTGTTCTCCTTGGTATGAGATCGGCTTTTAAAGAGGATATCAAATCTTCTTCAGCCGAGCTCGTGTATGGCGAATCGTTACGTTTGCCAGGAGAGTTCCTTGTTCCCGCCGATGCCTCGGGTAGCCCTGATTCAATCATTGATTTTGTATCAGATCTTAAGAAGCGAATGGAAGCAATGCGTCCAGTCGAAGCTTCGAATCATGCACGTCCAGCAATTTTCGTTTTCAAAGAGTTAGCATCAGCGTCTCACGTCTGGCTACGGGACGATACCGTTAGGCGTTCACTTCAACCACCGTACTCCGGTCCATACAGGGTAATTAGGCGTAAGGACAAAACCTTAACCCTAGTTGTTAAGGGGCGTGAGGTTACAGTTAGCATTGATCGCGTTAAGCCTGCTTTTATTGAGGCTGATTTAGAGATAGGGCATCACGAGTTGCCAGCCTCGCGAGGATCAATGTTGGACGGTCCAGCTAGTGTTCCGTCGAGCAACGATTCGGATCATCCGTTCGTTGAGCTTGCTCCGCCAGCTTCCTTTTCCCCTCCTGCCCCCATTGTCACTCGGTCCGGTCGTAAAGTTAGGTTCAGAGATATTCTTGATTTATAATTTAAGTTCAGGCTCCTGCCCCATGTTTGGGGGGGGGTTTCCTCTCTGCGTGGGGGGGTGATGTGGCGACTAGAACCTCTTTGCCACTTGTTGTATTTTCTATGTCTTTTGAATAGTGAACAGCTCAGTTTAGAACGTGCTGTCTGAATAGTATTTGACACATTCTTTGTTATGACTTGGCAGTGTCAACAGCTAAACACATTCATGTTATAAATCTAGTAAAGAACAGTCGTGCAGTTTATAGACAAATAGTCATTGTACATAATGTTAGTGATCGCGGAATCACTAGTCCTAATGTAAACGATCAGTTCCTTCAGTGCTTTACAGGTCAAATAAATGTTTTGAAACCTCTACGGATTTAATTATTTGAAGCAATACAATGAAGGGTCAACCGACCTTCACGTTAAATTATGACGCTGAACTTGCGCTGAACGAAACGCTACGGAACATAATGGAACAAAACGTTTTTTAACATGGCGTCGCTGTCGCTAATGTCAAATTTGTTTGGCGTTTTGGCGGTTGGCATTTGTCATTTATTGAAAAACGCTTGCTCGCTCGTAAAACGTCGTGTCGTGCGTGATTGTTTTTTCTGGATTTGTGGTTGCGGTTTTTAATCGCACTAATTAATAAACTATGGCCGGGTTTACGGAAAATGCGTTGGTGCGTAAACTTCAAGAACTTAATTCAAGTCAACAAAGCATCCAAACTCTGTCTCTGTGGCTGATACATCATAGAAAACACCACGCCATTGTCGTCAAGACTTGGTTCAAAGAATTACTAAAAGGTAACCTACAATATATTTGTTATTCTGAAACATTACTTATTCGCGTATGTTATTTATGGAGAACAGAATAGAACACATTATTTCCAGACGAAAAGTGTACGCCGTATCATGGCTGTAACTAGCGATCTTCTCTAGAAAAATCTAGTATCTATCTGTATCTTGATTGGTTTTTATGTTACCAATGCACGTAGCGTTATGTAGTTTTATTAAAATATGGGAATATGCCCTTTGAAGGTACAATCAAAAAAGATAAAACTATGGGTACCTACAATTGACATGAAAATTTTATTAAGTCACTGCTAACCAATGTTGCAGTACTTGCAGTCATTGATATAGCAAGATCAGTGGGGGGGTTTAAGAAACTTTATTCTCATAAAGAATTACAAAATTCACTTACATGAGAACATAACAACCAAATCACTTAAGTACATACGTTTTATATAGGTAATGAAGTATTTTACTAATGGGTCAATTGTTTGTAAACGAATCACTATAGCAAGACCAACAACACTAAATAAAATCCACCAGTTTGTAAGTTCAGAACAATATTAAACACACTACCGATATCTAAATATTGAAAACTATCTTTCATTTAATTAAAATATTGTATATTTGATGCAAATCTTTGTATATTTAATGTTTATGGGTATGTATATATTTAAATTGCATATGAGCACTGCCATATGGAGCAAATATTTATAGCTAATGCCACATCCTTTTCTGTGGCACAACCAGTGTTTATACTTAAAGATGAGTTAATACCAATATTTCTCAAGATTAGCCCCTCACAATCGGCAGTTTTTGGGTGCGCGTAGCATTTGTATCGACGGAATGAGACGGATTTGTCTCACCTGACGGTGATGGGTTAACTGCCGGTCCGAATATCCTATCGATCCCTAACTATAAGTTAAAATCATCAATCAAGTCATCAATATCCCATGATAAACCTCTGAAATGGAGAGATAACTAAAACCCTGACAGACTGTCATTTTAATAACCAACAGTAAGCTGCTAATATGTTATTATTGAAACAGAAATATGTCATTCTAGCTATCAATGGTAACTATTTTAACTTATAGTAAAGGATCGATAGGATATTGGGACTGGCAGTAAGTAATGCTAATATATTTATTTATTTAAAAGTTTACAAACATGCAACACAATTCTACTATGTAATAGTGACCACTACAGCAATCTTAGCACGATTTGCCAAGACTTTGTGTTCTTGACCGTTTGGTGTGGAGTATGACGGAGTTATCGACATAGAAACGTCATTTTCGGTATTAGCTAGGTTGTTAACTACGTCATACTCCACACCGAAATGTCAAGATTACGAAGTCTTGGCAAATCGTGCTAAGCCTGCAGGTGATTATTACAGAGATTAGGTTAATATAAAATAGTAGCATATTATAGTTCACCAGATTACTAATCCATGAATCCCTTCAATATTACTTATATCTTTAATCTATCATCTATCACTACTGGACCATAATGCAGTCTCGCATCTGAAAGGATCCAGAAAGGAACTGTTCTTTTTTACAACTACCACTGGATCATGATTCATCTCAGCTGAGGAAATCTGGTAAGAAACTCAGCTGGCTTGTCTTGTCTATTTTTAATTTAAATAATGGTAATTATTCAATACATCATCTACAGCCAATACAGGTATACTGCTGAACAAAGCACCCCCCCCCCCCCCTTAGAAGGGAGGGGTTGCCATGATCCCCATGCTTGGCAGGCGGCTTGGGGATCGCAGTATATGTGGAAGTTAAATCCAAAAGAATGATGCTGCTACCTGTCATCCCATTTTCGCTTAAGTCACCTCTTACGAGACCCAACCAGAGGAGATGGGGGATGCAATTCTAACTAAGCATCCCCAATTATTCAATTAACATGCCATAAGATGCATGGCGATGTGGTTCGCCACCGATCACAACTTGTTTCACACGGAGGCTAAAAGAGGCCCTTGGGCTCTGCCTACCCCTACGGGAAAAAGGGCGTGATTTTATGTATGTATGTATGTAAAATTAGGAATTTGCAAAGTGTCACTACAAGTCACACAGCTTTATAATTCAGGTACTCTAAGTTTTATTATCCTGTACTACAGCTAAAGTAATAGATTGTATGATGAAAGTAAATTTTATTATTGAAGAGATAGTCCAGGTGGATGCCACTGCCTCTGAGGAGGATGATGGGGGGTTGTGACCCCTATCCCTGTAAGTACTGTGACAGGTTCTTGAGGGCTATACAACCCCCAGTGGTGGGCTCAAAGGCAAGGCACTGAGGGGTACCTGATGCAGATCCCACCGGAGAACCCAGATGCCTCTCCCATGTGACAGACTCAACGGTTTTAGTGTGTAAGAATCCACTGATTGACCTACCCAAAGGGTATATGGGTGGGTGTTACTTAAATGTAAGATAACCTGCCGCAAAGCAGCAGTGTGTGTCTTCTTTTGAATTGGCACTTTCATTGTAGAGGTAACAGAGAGGATCTGGAAGAAATTTAGCAACTAAAGAGCTTGTTCTTTTTTCTCAGACCCTGCATTTTTTAGTTTTTTTTTTCTGTACCTTGTGTGATAAAAATATACGTAAGAGGTGATTCAATTTAACCAAAACGTCCAGGGCGTACTTGTCAGACTACCCATGCAGAAATTTTGCAAAATTATGACTTGAGCAGTAGCCATAACTACCCTAAAATATAAAAAATATATTTTAGGGTAGTTATGGCTGCTTCCTTCCAATCAAGGATCCACCGAAACCACCAGCACACAAAGTCAGTCTTGCTTGTGACTTCAATGGCAAACATGACCAATCCAAAATTATAGTGATGAATAAAAATTTATTTGGTCTACTTTTTAGCATAAGCCTTACCAGGCAAAATAATAATTATAATCATCATCAGCCGGAAGATGTCCACTGCTGAACAAAGGCCTCCCTCTTAGAACACCACAATGAACGACAATTAGTCAGTCCATGTAGTGGGAGGCCTGCCTTAGCTGCGTCTTCCAAGCATTGCCATTTCAACTTGCAAGTTTTAAGACCTATGTCAGTGATCTTAATTGTTCGGCGAATCTCCTCATTACGAATACTGTCGTGTAAAGAAACTCCGAGAATAGCTCTCTCCATTGCTCATTGTGTGACTGAGCTTCTCTAAAAGGCCAGCAGTTAAAGACCATGTCTCAGTACCATGTGTCATCATTGGCAATAATAATAATAATATCCTGGGACAACCCATACACAGGCATCTGATCGTTAACTTGGCAGAGCCTATATGGTAACCTGGCAAGTGATACAAATCATTGACCAACAGACATATGCATGACACAAATGATTGTCCTGGATTGGAAACCCACGACCAGTTGACTAGTGGACAGGATGTCTAACCACTGGAGTCTAGTGACTAGACCAATAGGCCCATCATCAGGGACAGCATATAAATGTTTAATACTTTGTTTCACAGCAAAAGACAGTAAACAGCTGACCTTCATGTATCTAGCCAATGATGTGATACAGAACAGTAAGAAGAAAGGACCCGAATATGGTAAGGAATTTGGTGAAGTGCTGGTTGAAGCATTTGAGCATATGGCTAAGACGGGCATCAACGCCAAAACCAAGAACTCGCTGCACAGGATACTGTCTATATGGGAGGAGAGGGGAGTATACGATGCAGAGAAAATCCAGGAATTTAAAGTGGCTGGTGGGTTTATTTTTGTTATATCTTATAAAACAAAAAAGTATTTTTGTTTGTTTGAATTTGATGCAGTTTTTCAGACATTGGAAGGTGTTTAAAACTATAGGTTAATAATTATTATACTAACTAGCGCCATGCGAAAGCTCAGCGAATTCCTTTTTAAAATAAAAAAAAATAAGACGTTCTGTTGACATTGCAGTACCAGTGTATCTAACCAAATTGTTTTCACATACATATTGACACTATACAATGGAGACAGACTAGATAATTCCAAATAACTGACATGTTTAACTGATAACATACAGATAAGTATATAAAAGAACACTGATCTGGCTTAGCTTATGTGATGATGATCATGAAGTTCCTAGTGAAAAACTAATAGCAATGCTGTCTGTAAACGATAAAAGGTATAAAAAACCAGTAGGAAGTTATCATGTTTAATGTCCAATATCTTTTGAACCGGTGCTTTATATGACATTAAATCTAGATATCACATAAATACTGTTAAAAAGTTATCATACATTCATATGTATGCTCTATGATGTCATCATAGAGCTGCAATTTGGGCATTGCTGACTCAGCTCCATACTAATATGGGCATGGTCCTTTGTTTGCTTCCCGGTAACTACATAGTAATATTCTGGGACAACCCCCACACACGGTCATCTGATCCCAAACTAAGCAGAGCCTGGACTACGGAACCAGACAACTGATACTAATACTTTTATACTTTTTTTCGTAAATACATACCTAAATATATAAATAACACCCAGACACTTGGCGGAAATCGAACCCACAACCTATTGGGTAGCAGCCAACGTGTCTAACCACTAGACCAACAGGTCTATCAAATAATACATTGTTAACTTGACATGCTAGCAAAAACAACTTAATATTACCAAGTTGTTTTGCTGCTGCGTTGCATTATCAAATATGCAGATGGTGTGTCTTTCAACCGCATTAATAAAGTTGTAATGATTTTTAAGTTTATTTGAAATGAAGTATCCCTTATGCAGTGAACGTGCCTTCAGTCCCGACTAACGGTTTCGCTTCTTCATTTATAATAAGGACAGCTAAGGACTGGAACAGTTTGCATGCGTCGGTTTTCCCGCCCGGATATAATGGGGGGTCTTCAAGACTAAAGTGAATAGGCTTTCAATAAGCTAGTGTGCTTTACCATCCTCGATTGCGTCGCCGCTTTCCATCAGGTGGGACTGCAGTCAAGCACTAGCTTATAAGTAGTAAAAAGAAGAGTATAGGAAATGTTGATTGCGGTATATAATATCACTATAGTATTAATGTAGATATCAAAACAACACAAATAGGATAAAGCACAGGGGCTTACGCAACTTGAATTCATTACAGTTGACCCAAATGATGCTGTACCAACTAAGGTCAGTAAACGTAAGTCACCGGACACTGAGCCAAAGGAACCGGAGAAGAAGGCTAAATTGGAGACAAAGCCGAAGCACGAGCGACGCCGCAGCGAGACCAAGGTGGAAGTGGATGGTCACATTGAAACCCACACCACACTTAGCCCGAAGACGCCGCCAGGCGACCCGCCAGAACCAGAAGAGCTTGTAAAAGTAAGTTAGATTACTTTTTCATGTCTACAAATATACCTAATTGGTCTTAATTTTGGGGTTCTATATCAAAAATATGCTACTTTGTATGTCTGTCTGTCACACTGCCATATTTTAGCATTACTAATGCAATCTGCTAAGAAATAGAAAAAAAATATTTTAAAAAATATGGCCTTAAATTGGCTGTCCAAATTTCAACGTGAGTAGAAGAGGGGTTCATTTTACGTGGGCCGAGCTTAGATTTGGCCTCAAAAGTGTAAGAGGCACGACGATTATTTAAATCTTTAGCATAATATTATATCATATCGTCAAATACACAAAGTAAAAGATCACCATAACTAGACAGTAAAGAGAATAATAAATAATCACTTACAAGTTTAATTCTTCAAACCATGAAAATATCCTGACGAGGGTAGACCTTTGACTGTCCCGTGACCGCTGTATTAATGTCCTTGTCTTAGCTTGCACCGCGTTTATATAGGCACACCGGCTGGGGTGCTAACACGGCCCTCCTGCACAGGTGCCTGCCCTCAGGCACCATGAGCTTGAGTGAGCCAGATACAGTGCATATCAACTTTCTGTAAAACATAATTTTGCATTACAACATTATCCAGACATTACTAGGACACTGTAGTTTCCTTTAGCCATTGTGCTCACATTGTCACAATGTAGCTACAAGACTACATGCCCTAATCAAATGACACAGTATATGTCACCAAGACACTATAGCATTCTCCGCCATTACGCTCCCACTTGTAATGCAGATACACAACTACATTGTCTTAAATGACAGCACACGTCACCAAGACACTATAGCATTCTCCGCCATTGCGCTTGCAATGCAGATACGCGACTACATTGTCTTAATGAAATGTTGCAGTACCTATATATCACCAAGACACTGTAGCTATCCCTGCTATTGCGCTTACACATTGTCGCAATACAGACATACACTACATTGTCCCGATGAGATGTTACAGTATATATCACCAAGACACTATAGCCTTCTCCGCCATTGCGCTCCCACTTGCAATGCAGATACACGACTACATTGTCTTAATGAAATGTAACAATATATATATATATCCACAAAATATTAAAAACTCTTAATTAATAAAATTAACAAGGATTTAACTCTACTGGGATTCTTATTTATTATCATTAATAACTTTTAATTATAATTGAAAACTATTACCCCTATCAACCGTTCGGCCGTCCCCTAAACATAACCAGTAAAGTATTTTATAATGGTAAAGGTAGGTGCCGTCATTATACAAGTTATTATACCATTTCGTAAAACTAGTAGTAGATATTTGACGAAAATGCGCATAATATAAATATTACCACGAAGAACCATTCTTTTCTAGTTCAAACGTAAATATTTTCAACACAATTTGCTTTCTACCTGCAAAATTTATAATTTTCTTTTTATCATGACAAATTACCAGGTTAATTTTAAAGCACTTCAATTATTTAAACAATAATTAATTAAAGAAATTACGTGGATACATCACTACAACATGCGGTACGTATATTTGCAGTTATGAATACTCACAGTTTCCGTATCACAAACAATTACGATTATTAGATATCTACCAGATGTGGGTAGTAGATTCCTTCATTAAGCACTTAATTATTCACTTTTTGTATTAACTTTAAATTTAACACGGTCAAAAATATCAAAATTATATCAAAGGATAGACAAACACAAATATAGTAGTGCCTTAACGTGTTACAGTTTACACTTCACAAAAACAACAATCGTCGGTATTCGATATCTATTATATGTGGGAAGTAGATTCTATCATTAGGCACTTCTGCAACTATTCACTTTCTTTCTGTACTAAACTTTAAAATACTCTTAGCACGGTCATAAATATCAAAATTAAATCAAAAGATAGATAAACACATCTATAGTAGTGGGTTAACGTGATACAGTTTTACATTTCATAAAAACAACAATCGCCGATATTCGATATCTACTAGATGTGGGTAGTAGATTTTGCAATTAATCAGTTTCTATGTACTAACCATAAAAATACTTTTAACCATTTAACATAAAACAGAAGTATATTATATATAAGAAAAAAACAGCTATAGTTTGTGGGCTAGCGAGTTACTTATCACACTTCTGATGTAAGAGGCACGACGATTATTTAAATCTTTAGCATAATATTATATCATATCGTCAAATACACAAAGTAAAAGATCACCATAACTAGACAGTAAAGAGAATAATAAATAATCACTTACAAGTTTAATTCTTCAAACCATGAAAATATCCTGACGAGGGTAGACCTTTGACTGTCCCGTGACCGCTGTATTAATGTCCTTGTCTTAGCTTGCACCGCGTTTATATAGGCACACCGGCTGGGGTGCTAACAAAAGATGAATCCCTTCTTTGAGTCTAGCAAAATTCGGAAGTACAGTAGCATAAATGTTAATCCCCAGGATAGCCATCAGTATTTATGATTCAAAAATCTTTTAAAAAAAAAATTGAACCGACTTCAATATCACTGAAAAGTATAAAATAATTTAAATATTATTGAAGTTGGTGTTAGCGTACCTGCTGTGTATATTTGGCACCAACTTCAATAATATTTAAATTATTTTATACTTTTCAGTGATATTGAAGTCGGTTCAATTTTTTTTAAAAAGATTTTATTTTAAACATTTTAGTGATATTTTTCATATATACCTAAAGATTGAACCATCGAAAACCGTAAAATTATCTAGGTAGGTTATGATCACATTATCGTCTACATAGTTTTACATAATTCATGTTTCTTCAGAAAAAAATATCCGGTCGTAATGAAATTTGCATGGAAACATCATAGTAGTTTACTCTCTCGAATAAAAAAAGAATCATCGAAATCGGTTCATAATTGTCAGAGCAATGTAATGGAGAACATCAGTTTTATGGTTTTTACCAGATAAATTCCTCCACATCGTTCATGGTCCTCCAGGAAGTTCTTATCCGGTTGTAATAAAATTCATACAGATCCAATACAGTGGTTTCTTCTTTCGAATAAAAAAAGAATCATTGAAATTGGTAAATATTTGCCAGAGTTATGACTATTTTTGTCCGACCGAGCGAGTCCGAGCGACTAAAACGTCATCTATATAGGCTTTCTTGCAGCTCTCAGTGCGCAGTCACCATTCTTGTTTTTTCAGGAACTACTTATTACTAAGCAATAATTTTTTTATGGGACCCAATTAACGGATTAAAGAATGGATGGAAGAAAGATTTTTTCAAATCGGTTCATAATTGCCAGAGTTATGCGCGAACATACATAGAAAAAAATAAATATATACAGACGAATTGAGAACCTCCTCCTTTTTTGAAGTCGGTTAAAAACTGACCTTATCGGTTTATTAATGCAATAATGATTTTATGTCATAAAGTATACATGACAGACCTCTGCCTACTGCGTAGCTCGACATAACATAGGAACTGTCCTCCAGGCTTTTGCTTTCCTTTGGTCATTCTGGCTCAATATATAAGCTTATCCATAACATAAGATGTAAATTGTTATGAAAAAGACATAAGACTACAACTACATTAATTCATATTTTCCCCGTGGGGTGTCCGGGTAAGAATAGCGCCCTCCCATCTCTTCCCGTTGGGTGTACGTAAGAGGCGACTAAGGGAAAACAAGAAGACGAAGAAGAGAGAAGCAACCTCTTTAAGTCCTAATCGATATCTGGCACACTGGCACTTGACTCGAGGCAACAGCCTAAAGATTAATGATGTACGTATTATTTATTAATATTATCTATATCTATCTATACTTATAATAAAACTGTAACAGGTCCAATTCTGTACATTGAAGATATTTTGAAAATTATATTTGGAGGGCATTATATAACCGATACTGAGGCCGAAAATGTATTTTTTTAAATTTTTGGCTGGCTGTCTGTTTGTCTGTCTGTCTGTCTGTATCACGGCTGCGCATCACGCCGAAACTATTGAATGAATTCAAATGAAACTTGGCATGATTTGAGATCTTACTACGAGGTAGGACATAGGATACTTTTTATCCCGTAATCTAGCACGGTTCTTTTGGGAGAGGGGATTAAAGTCAAAATGGGTACTTGGTTATACGCTTGATCCGATTTTATCAATTTTTCTTCATAATTATAATAAATATTAGTAAAGGAACACTCATAGAGAGTTGTTATCAAGGTTTTGTAATCGATCGGGTTAAGCAACGTTAGGTAAGGTCATTAAATAGATGGGTGACCGTTTAACGCCATTTGAACTAAACGGGTCCGTGCTTTGGAGAGCAAGTAAAAAGTGGGTCCCAGTTTTTAACCGACTATAAAAAAGGAGGTTATGTATTCGATGCGAATGTCTGTTATTAAAAGTTTAGTTAACGTAAAAATAGCGCAGGTTAGTTTAATATAAATACTAGATGCAATTGATCATCAATCGAAATTGAATTTTTAATACGGCTGCCTATTGATTATTCAGGAGTTTCTAAACACCGCCACTTATTTAGTAGCGGTGTACGCGCCGTTATCGACCCCCTGATTACGTAGAAATAGTCATCGGCTAAATTCGCACGATAAATGGCTAAATGTCGGAACAAATCGGATTACGTAATCAACTGTTTCATTTTGTTCACGGATATGCGTTAATGCCGATGCGTAACTACATAGTTTCGTGATGCAGACCATTCTGTAGTCAACGAGCGGCACGCTTGATTTTCATTGTGATCATGATACTCGTGTTATCTATTTATATCTGCGGTTTACTCAAACTATAAATTATTGACATTTGTAAGATCCTTTTTTTTCTCGCCATGGGTTTGTGAGATTTTCTACCTAATCAAAATCACCACGACTTTTGCATCAGCACATGAGAGAGAACTTGCGTTCTCCGGTTCTGCACCTGGGGTCACCGTTGCGGAGCGTATTTAGACCTGTGACGGTCCTCACGGGGACGAGGGTAGCAACCCCCCATCGTCCTCCTTGGAACCTGTGAGATCCTGTGTTAAGTTACTCAGAATCGCACTCACCGAAAATCATTACACCTTTTTTTTACCTGCGAGGCCCATCCCATCACCCCCCCCCCCCCCTCCCGTTGACTGTCCGTAAGAGGCGACTAAGGGAGAACAAGAAGAGGGGCAGCAGCGTCTTTCTATTGGTTTACCTACCACCTGTACTGCAATCCCCAAGATGTCTGCCAAGCGTGGGGATATGGACAGTGGACGTGTTTCAGTTGCATGGATTACCCCTCCCTTCTAAGGAAGCTTTTGTTTAGTTCAGCAGTGGTCGTGTTTCGGCGGTTGTTTCTTTTTAGGGTTCCGTACTTAAAAGGTAAAAAAGGAACCCTTATGGTCTGACTTCGTCTGTTTGTCTGTCTGTCACACACCCTATATATTTCAGGAACCACTGATGATATCAATTTGAAACTTGGAATAGTTTTAGACCATAATTACCCAACCCCATCCGCAAATGAAAAATATTTTTTTTTCTTTTACTTTTTTTATTCGACCCCCACGAAATGGGTCATCAAAATTTCAAAGTGAGACTATTATATTGAGTGGGGTATCATATGAAAGGGCTTCATTTATACATCTCAAAACAGATTTTTATTTTGGTTTATGTCATTCAGTTTTTGGCTGATAATCAAAAATGTAACCCCCCCCCCCCCCCCCCCCATTTCTCAGAAGTTTGTGGAGGGAAAAATCTGAAATAATTATGGATCATACCTGTCTACTTACTATATTTTACAGGAAAAATAAAATGATCTAAGTAGTACAGTTTTTTAGTAATCCTAAAAAAACCTCGACAAACAAACTTATTTTCGCGGTTTTTTTTTGTTATCTGAGGTGTAAGACGACTAGTAAAATAAGTTTAATACGTCCAATGATGGTATGGAACCCTCGGTGGGCGAGTCTGACTCGCATTTGACCGGCATTTTTTTTAATATGATGTACTATTTTCAGGCGCTGTTGGAGCTAGAATCGAGCGCGTCGAGCGACGAGGCGGTGCGCGAGAGGATCGCGTCGCTGCCGCCGGAAGTGTCCGAAGTGCAATTATTGTCTAAGTTAGAAGGTAAAATGACACCATACTTCCGCATCAACTTTGTTATAAACCTTGTTGCGCACCTCAGGAAATTGTACTTGTTTATACAGAAAAATAAACCCAATAAACAATGACATGTTTGTATTCTTCGCCTTTGTTTCATTTCTCTCATCAACAACCTATTTCTGCATGTCACTTGCTGATTCTATCATGTTCTTTCACTGATTCTCAGTTACTACTGAGAATTAGTAGTGGTATACATGGACTCTAATAAAAACTATTACAAATGCTGAACGCATCATGATCTGAAAGAAAGATGTACATTCCAAATATAAAACACAATATTTGACTCTAGAATGAAACTCGTTTTTTTTTTCTTGTCTTACTAGTAGGCAAAGGCCTATATTATTTTTATAAAATTGTCCACTGCCTCTGGTTCAAGTATTACTCTCAAAAGTCAGATTTTTTCAAATCCAAGATGACTTGCTCATCTTGAACTCAATCTGCTTCTACCTTAGTATCCCCTGAAGCCTAATCCACGATGACACTTGCCCAAAAATTGGGTTACAATCAGTAAAAAAAACCAAAATGTACCTAATATGGCTAAAGTGAACCTATAACTTCTTAGGCCAGAATAACACCTCGTTTAGCTTATTTCTTCGAATAATTCCTCATAACACTACTAACATTCTCATAAACAACATTCAAATTTTTCGCACAAAAACTCATCAATCGGTCCCTCTATATAATATAATATAGACTTTATTACACCTTGGATCAATCTGTTATACGATAACGTTTGAGAGCTCGTCTAATAGGAAGCAACACGCCTGTGCAGAAAGTTGCACTGCCGTTCGTCAACAAGAGTCTTTAGTTTTTAAGTCTCCAGTAATTTCGCTAGCTATAGTCCTCTGGAATGTTCTGCTTTGCGGAAGAATTACATAGAACCAACTTGTTTTTTTCGCGGGGGATACCTTTAGAAGGTCCTCGGGAGCTGTGAACTAACTGTGAGCTGTCAAACGGGGTATGTGGGACCCCCGAAGCGGTCGCATCGGTATTGAGAGAGGACCCCCGGGCTCTCCAGTGGGATCTGCACCGGGAGTCCCTCAGTACCTTGCGTTTGTGCCCGCCGCCGGGGGGCGCGTTGTATCTCCCCGGGAACCAGTCACGGTGCTCACGGGGACGGGGGTAGAGTGCCCACACCCCGAACGTCCGGGGCAAAGAAATTACCTGGACGATCTGTTGCACAAGGAGCCCGCCTACCAAAATTTGTATTGTTCTTCTATTTGTAGGTCCTTACCTACAATTTTTTTTTTTTTTTTTTTTTTTTTTAAATTTATTTAATATTCAAACAAACATTGCAATAAAAATATTATAAAGCTCGCCAAACTGCAAAGCAGTTTGTTGGCGTTGCTGCTCTCATAACACATTAGTTCGCAATGTCATCTAACACTTACATCTATAATATACTAAGTACAGTTATTACACAAGTACCATGCACTAAACACTTTCCACAACACTTGCCATAAGTAGATGCTTTCGTAGTCTTTTTTTAAATATCGATCTTGATAGTGATTTGTTATTTAATAACTCAATTCAAGGAGACAAATTCAAAAAATTTGAGCCAGAGGATCTGTAAAAACTACCATGTCTACTAAACAACCGTGGCCTGCGCGGACAGCTGAAAAGCCATGTTTTTTAAATCTGTTGACAATCTACGTTAATTTAAAAAACCCCACGGTTGACACACAGTGGTATTTTTCAAAGAAAGACCACGGTTGGACGTGTATACCTGTGGCACTTTTCATTAAAAGGCCACGGTTGGACGCATTTACCGTGGCAATAAAAAAAAAGGAGTGTCATTTAGTATGAGCAAGTTTTAATAATTATTATTATATTGAAAAATAAATAACATAAATACCTGTTTTTTACAAATATAAATATTAGAAACAAATAGTTGCTATTGTGAAATGTTTTGGATCGGCTGTTTGCATCCACCGGTTGCCCGCGACTGACAAAATGTCGTTGGTCCACCAAACGGAACATCGCCTGCGCTGCGTCTTCCGGTTCGTGGTTACCACTCTAGGACCTTTCTTCCCCATCAGTTATCGTTTCTTCGACCGATGTTGCGTGCTCATTGCAATTTCGGTCAAGTCGCGCAAAGGTTAGGAATAGTGCAGGCACTTGAGAACGCGAGTAGATAATTGACTGTCAGAGGCGCACGCCCGATAACAGCCAATTTACGTAATAATAATGGGTAACCAAATTTTAGGATAAAATATTACGGAGGTTGTAATTGGTTATATTACTGATTCTGAACAAAATATTATCTGCAGGGTATACTCAAAAGAAAGTTGTATACGTCCGTAGCGTTGGTAATATTGCGGTAGACCGGGAGGCTGCGCTAAAGTTTTATACTCAACGCGACAAGCAAGACGTTCGCCTGATGAAATTGACATGGCTAAAGACAGCTACACAAACAGCCGCTCGTCACCGGAGACATTAGTATTGAGTTTTTAAAGCAGGGCCTTTCAAATTGAAAAACAGCAATTACATTGCTGTTTGGTAGCAGAATGACACTGAAACTGCCGTGGTACATTTTGCGATCCCGGAGGAAACCTTCAAAAGGTTTCCCATTTCCGTAGGCACAACCTCTACGGAAATTCGGTTTGTGTATGATTTTTACCCACTTCATTGATTATGTGGAGAGATACTGGAACTTGGTTCAGACCTTGCCAACGTCTCCAGTGCCCCAGACGTTCACTAGAGCACGTGCTCTACGTCCCCGCGGGGGCAGGGACTTGGTCCTTTAAGCTAGACCTAGTAATCGTAGAATTATAGTATTAAAAAAAAACATGTCCTATTGCTGAGGTTATTCAGTGTCGCACGCAATACAATCGTACATTATACAGACTGCTTAAAACCCTTGTTCAATCCGTAAAGGGTATATGCACATTGATGCTGAATGATTTTGGTGTAAGTGCCTCCGTGGGGCCTATACATAATAAAGATATTTTGACTTTGATTGCTGGTGCAAATCCGGATTTTTTTGAGATATTTAAGTAGTCATATAATACTGTATAAATATGTAAATATAAATGAATAGCTGTCTGTTACTCTCGCTAAAACTTAGAAACGTTTTGATCGATTTTAATAATTTTACTTTTGTTCGCTGTAATCCAGGGGTGGTTTAAAGGAAAAAAATAAACATGGAAAAATCATTAAATAGAGATGAATAACGCGGATGGAGCTGCGCGGGTCTGCTAGTTATAGTTATATTGCGATGCTTAACAATGCTGTCATTGATCGGTCATGACTTTTGTAATACTCTGTATAACTGATTTCTTGAATATCTCAAATATTTTTCCTGATTTGCACTAGCAATGCGAATATTCTTCTTGTAAATCGGACGGGGGTAAAAACAATATTTTTTTATTGTTACAAAGTTGGCAACACTGTGCCTTCCATTTTTTTTTGTACTCCCATTTTGCCTGCACCGCTGCCTAGCAATAAAAAAATATATTTCCATAAAGTATTTTGATTTCCCAAGTATTGTTTACTTGTATACCTGTATAACGTTGGTAATGTCTTAACAGACCGGGAGTCCGCGCTGAGCCTCAGCGGCGTGGTGAACTCAGCGGCGTCGCTGCTGGCCGAGTACAACCTGCGGCTGAGCGACGAGCTGGAGAAGCGGCGGCGGCTGGCCGCCATGCTGCGGGACTTCGCGCAGGCGCAGCGCGACCTGGCGCGCCAGGCCGAGGCGCGCCTCGAGGTACTGCAACACGAGGCCACCTGCCGCTTGTACTGAGCGCCCGAGCACAACCTGCGGCTGAGCGAGGAGCTGGAGAAGCGGCGGCGGCTGGCCGCCATGCTGCGGGACTTCGCGCAGGCGCAGCGCGACCTGGCGCGCCAGGCCGAGGCGCGCCTCGAGGTACTGCAACACGAGGCCACCTGCCGCTTGTACTGAGCGCCCGAGCACAACCTGCGGCTGAGCGAGGAGCTGGAGAAGCGGCGGCGGCTGGCCGCCATGCTGCGGGACTTCGCGCAGGCGCAGCGCGACCTGGCGCGCCAGGCCGAGGCGCGCCTCGAGGTACTGCAACACGAGGCCACCTGCCGCTTGTACTGAGCGAGGAGCTGGAGAAGCGGCGGCGGCTGGCCGCCATGCTGCGGGACTTCGCGCAGGCGCAGCGCGACCTGGCGCGCCAGGCCGAGGCGCGCCTCGAGGTACTGCAACACGAGGCCACCTGCCGCTTGTACTGAGCGAGGAGCTGGAGAAGCGGCGGCGGCTGGCCGCCATGCTGCGGGACTTCGCGCAGGCGCAGCGCGACCTGGCGCGCCAGGCCGAGGCGCGCCTCGAGGTACTGCAACACGAGGCCACCTGCCGCTTGTACTGAGCGCCCGAGCACTACCTGCGGCTGAGCGACGAGCTGGAGAACGACTCGACTTGAAAGTTAAAACACTTACTGCCGAACCTACAAACGTCAATTAAAGCTACTGATCATTAATCCATTTGTTGAAATCGCATTATTTCGATACTCGAAGCCCATTAATACTTAATAGTGAGTAAAGATATCAATTATCTCGTGTCCGATAATCGAAATTAATCAAAAATGGCTTCGACAGTCGAAACCAATAGATATCAAAAAGTGACTTAATTAAAGTTAATTGGCGTTTGTGAGTGCGACAATTATACATGGACAGATGTGACGGCAAGCAAACTTATAACGTACCATTTTGTTGATCCTGGACTACATAGAAGTCACTGTCTACGTCGGCCTATTTGTTTGCTTACTGCCATTGCATCTACTATTACTAGTATTAATCATATTTATAGATAACTTCAAAATATAGTAGTGGTTACAAGATTTATTGACTGTTTAAAAATAAAACTTAAATGCAAATGAAATAAGGTCCAAAACATTTGCAGACAATTTGAAATAAGAGCTCACGTGTGTCATTCTTGCACTATTAATTTTTGTGACCGTTTTTCGGGACACTACAGTTCAATTTTATTTCTGTCTAGATTTATTAATAATTATGTACATTACATGTATGTTTTAGGTTCTGACCCCTTAATACCGGGTAAACCCGCGGTCAGTATTAAAAAAAAACCTTTTCCGTCCAGGAGTACAACATAAAGCTACAGAAGATCTACGCGGTGAAAGCGGAAGTGAAGTCACACATAGACAAGCTACCGGATGTGTCGCGGCTACCGGACGTGACGGGCGGCCTCGCGCCTCTTCCCTCCGCAGGAGACCTCTTCAGCATCTAGCGCCCTCATAATTGCCAGATGTAATCTTTTTTATTCACTAATTGTTAATTAATTAATGTCTCAATCAGTCATTGTCTCATCCCTTAGAGTCTATTTTTTTTTACACAAAGCAGGTGCTGAAAACAGAAACTGATAAGGAAATATTTTATTATTTATATAATTCATTCTATTCTAAGAAAAGTAGGAATACTTATATTTCACAAACAAGTTGGGTGCTTACATCTTACGGTACTAGTGAAAAGACAGTATCGTAGTATATACTACGATACTGTCTTTTCACTAGTACCGTCAACCGTACAATCGATATCGATTGATGTGCTTCTTCACCAATGCATCTGTCATTATGGACTTCAAATAAGGTAGGAGTGTAATTAAGATTTTGTATTGACACTTAGAAGACGAAATAACGATTCAATAACGGACTAGTTAACTAGTTATTATAGTCATTAAAAGACGATGTTTTGACTAAAAACGTACTGTTAGCCAAAACATCGTCTTTTAATATTAGATTTTATTACTATATCATACTAAGAGCTGAGATAATGACTCATTAACAGACTCGGTGCGGCAGCAATAGTTTTGCTCATGCATTAAAAATTGTGCCCGTTTGATTAATTTATACTTTATTAAGTAGTAGATGACAAGTACCTGGGGCCTTCGCACTTTTAAATTAGCCATTTTGCAATTTTGTTAAAGAACCGCTTGATGCGTGTATCAATATCACGAAAATTTTAAAGACTGTCGTCATCTTGGTGGTGAACCACACACTTAATTATGCGATTTTTTGTTACCTCCATTTTATTTGATTTTGATTTAATTACATGACACGAGCGAAATCCTCGGTAAATAATTGTAATCATTATTTAATTTTATTAAATATATAAGAACTTATCTCTTGCTACTAAATAAAGTGTAAATCATTCATAATTAAATAAAATGTGCCCTTAACATTTATACAAAAGCGCCAATTAGGCATTAAAGTGATCGCGTATGCAAGATATAGTATATTCTTTACTGAATATTAATTTGGTCGGTTAATATATTCAGCGTTGCTTGAATGTGCCGCTAGATGGCGATCTATATATTCGTATATAAAAATTATATTCACAAAGTAAGTTGCATCTACGTTTCGGTAGATGGCACTATACATTTGATGGCGCATTGAAAGAGATTTGAAATACGTTTTTTTTTTTATTACTCAAAACCACCTTAAAAGATTAAATAAAAATTATGTCCAGTCGTGCTAAAACTGATTTAAAATGCAGACTGGCCAGATTTGGCAGTATTAAATCAACTGCACATAACGCAATACCTATTGATAGCAGGTTTAATATTGGTGTAACTACCTACATTAGGTTGCATATAAAACTGATTCTGGAGGGATCCGGACCATTGTTTAATTTTAAGTGGCAAGCCTAACTGTATTTTATACTCTCATTAATCTATTTTATTAGGTGCAAAATAGAAGCTATATAAAAATGGCATACCTACTAATTACTATTAGTTTTAATTTTGTGAAGTGTGCTCAATTTGGATGATTGTAGACACATTTAATCTTATGACGTAAGATATTTTGGAATACGATTCCAAACGTTTTAGCCAACATTTCATACTATTATTAAAAGATTATTATACGGTATAGATTGATTCGTGTAGGCCAGCCATCTTGCAGTATTTGGTCGCAGGTCAAACGGTTTGCAACCATTTTGGTCCTCGTGTAGTATTATAAATTTTTGGAGGCTTATCATTTAAGAGCGAGACCAATCTTTATTATAGATTTTTGGAGACTTACCATTCTAAAGCGAGACCAATCTTTAAAAGTCATGGAAAATTGCATTATACACTTTTATGTCACTCAAGTGACGACACGACTCAATCCGATAATAATTTCTTTTAGTAATATCGTGAAAATGCGTATGCAAATGCATAGAATTGACAACAGTGTGAATTCTTGTAGTTTGATAAAGGTCTATTTCACAAAGTCCTATAGTCACACTAATTGACAACATTTTAATATTTTTAACAACTTGATATTATTGTGTTTTAATAAACTAGACTACCCGTATTTATTATCATTTTCATTCATATACTTTTCATTTAACAATCATGTCATTCTAAAAAGGTTAAACTTCTCATTTGTACGGTTGAATAATTCGCACGGGATTGTAGAGCGTGCCGTATACGGACGACGCCATTGATATACTTACATAAATTAATAATAGAACTCTATCAACCAACGTGGAGATTTGTTTAGTGCCTTACTCTTGAAATATTATTGGCACCCAGAAAGGCTAATGTGGACTCAGCAATAGGATAATGTTGAAGTACAACCATACCCGTACATGACGTCACCATGCGATTTTTAGTTTAATTTGTTTTTCTCCGGGATAAAACGCCAAAAAAAAAAAGATTTTTGAATGCAGTATGGAAAGATAGAGAAACGGTATTTTTATTTTAGTCGCCTACGAAATATGAATGCAATGTGTCAATTTAGAATACGAGTCATTAGTTTCTTTTTAAGTATAATATTACGGCATCTATATTTAGTCGTTTTATATGTATACTTTGATTGATAAATTTACGAGGACTTTGTGAATGAGGCCTAAAAGGTAATTAACAATTATTTTTTGTGTTCACACGTTTTATGCGTAAGTTATGATTGTTTTTCCTTCGGTTAGATATTAGCTGTTATCACGTTTGAAAACCAAATATAGCGTATTTTTGGTGCGAGTTTGTTAATTTATTTGGCTGCCACTACTACACTGTATAGCTAGATATTATAGACTTATTGAATATAGAATTTGTTATATTAACAATATTGGTTTTTATTTAAAACTAGCTGACCCCCGCAGCTCCGCTCGCGCTCTTTCACTTTGCTGAAGATCATGACATGATCAAATGCATAGTTTACAAAGTCAAAGTCAAGAGGCCTTTGTTTATCAGTGGACTTTCCGCTACTGATGATTGCTAATTTTACACAAATAATTAATTTATGGTTTTTAAATTGAAATTATGCTTTATTATTATATCAATAATGATATCCTAATTTTATTAACAAAAAAGGGGATTTTTTTTGGAAATTCATGAAAAAGCCGATGAAAAATATCAACACTAGAATGTTCAGAATCATGTACCTACTGTATCCCGGGTATCCGTTTTCGGATGTCCCGTACACCCCTAAAACCGAAAGTCCGAAATCCCACGGAGAGTATCTTTGGTAAGTTGTCCCTCATTGTCTAGAACAGCCATACTCAACCTTTTTTTCCGCTGGGCCACATAGTCGATCTTGCTTTACCTTACGGGCCGCATAGTCGCTTCTGCTTTACCCTGCGGGCCGCAAGAATTTAGCCTAAATTGTATGTATAATTATAACTACCCTAAGTATATTAAATACTAGACATCAGGCCGCATAGAAAAGTCTAGCGGGCCGCAGGTTGAGTATGACTGGTCTAGAACAATGTAGAGCAAGGAAGAGAGCGTGCACTTGTGTTTACGATTATCTCCCGCGTAGATGGGTGATCTTGTTAAAGAATATCGCTAAGCTCATCAATGTCGATAGTGTACGTATTTTTAACCGGCTTCAAAAAGAAGGTTCTCTATTCGACGCGTATGTATGTAATATTGATAAAAATGCGTAATATTAATATATGTTAGTCTATGTGGGCTTCTAAACAAATTTACCAAATTTTATGAGTGTATGTATGTATGTAGGTATGTATGTATGTATGTAGGTTTGTCCACGGATTTCTCAGAACCTACAAGTCCAATTTCGAAAATTCTTTTTGCAATAGTTAGAGTATTTTTCAACTTAGGGTAGAGTACAAGTTTCATCGAAATCGGTCCAGTAGTTTAAGAGATATAAACTTTTTATGTTTTCAGTAAGTTACTGTAACGTAGACGTTCGAGTTGCGTGATAGTGCTGATACCTATTTTGGTAAAATAAGTCACATAAAAGTGTTAAATAAACTATTTTTAAAAAATAAAAACCGACTTCAAAGTAAATTACTTATCTAAAAAGCATAAAATAACGAAAATATATTGAAGTCGGTGTCAGCTGGTGCTAGTGTTAGTTAACATGATGTGCTAGCACCGACTTCAATATATTTTCGTTATTTTATGCTTTTTAGATAAGTAATTTACTTTGAAGTCGGTTTTTATTTTTTAAAAATAGTTTTTCTCCATATGACTACCTACTAGAGTAGGTGGGTACTGGACTGTACCAAAGCGTGTGGATGTAAGATTGGATTGTTAGATCTAGATAGATCTATCTGCCTCATCAGAATAATATAATTATGTTAGACACTAGCTGTAGCCCACGGCTTTGTTAGTAAAACGTGTTTTGAATTAGGGATCAAGGTTTTTAAAGTATTTACCCAAGACCTAATAAACATCCAGTAGACATACTTAATGGCATAGCCTGTATTTTTGTGTAAGGCTTCGTAGTTCCTATTCCAGTGCCTAAACGGGTTTCTTAAATTCTTATGGACACCTGCTTAGATAGAACGGACCTCTCACGCACCCTCCCCTCGCTCTTTCTCTCCCCACTCTATAACTTCGCCTCTCCCCTCAACCTCCACCCCACTCCTCCTCCAACCTCTCAAAGTATTTTTTTTTATTTCAAATAGGCTTAATAAAATCGCTTGCGAATGGTATTTTTTTTTAAAAGCTCCACCGGATCACAACGCGGCCTCAACAGAGAAGATCCGATTCTCTCTTAAGTAACCATACTCTCCTTAGTAACCATACTCTCCTTAGTAGCCGTACTCTACTTAGTAACGATACTCTCCTTAGTAACGATACTCTCCTTAGTAGCCATAGTCTCCTTAGTAACGATACTCTCCTTAGTAAAAATACTCTCCTTAGTAACGCTACTCTCCTTAGTTGCGATACTCTCCTTAGTAGCCATACTCTACTTAGTAACCATACTCTCCTTAGTAGCCATACTCTACTTAGTAACGATACTCTCCTTAGTAGCGATACTCTCCTTAGTAGCCATACACTACTTAGTAACGATACTCTCCTTAGTAACGATACTCTCCTTAGTAGCCATACTCTCCTTAGTAACCATACTCTCCTTAGTAACCATACTCTCCTTAGTTACCATACTCCTTAGTAGCAATACTCTCCTTAGTAACCATACTCTCCTTAGTTGCGATACCCTACTTAGTGACGATACTCTACTTAGTAACGATACTTTCCTAAGTAGCCATACTCTCCTTAGTAACCATACTCTCCTTAGTAGCCATACTCTCCTTAGTAGCCATACTCTACTGAGTAACGATACTCTCCTTAGTAGCGATACTCTCCTTAGTAGCCGTACACTACTTAGTAACGATACTCTCCTTAGTAACGATACTCTCCTAAGTAACGATGCTCTCCTTAGTAACCATACTCTCCTTAGTAACCATACTCTCCTTAGTAATGATACTCTCCTTAGTAATGATACTCTCCTTAGTAGCCATACTCACCTTAGTAACGATACTGTCCTTAGTAACGATACTCTCCTTAGTAACGATACTCTCCTTAGTAAGGATACTCTCCTTAGTAGCCATACTCTCCTTAGTAAGCATACTCTCCTTAGTAGCCGTACTCTCCTTAGTAACGATACTCTCCTTAATAACCATACTCTCCTTAGTATCGATACTCTCCTTAGTAACGATACTCTCCTTAGTAACGATACTCTCCTTAGTAACGATACTCTCCTTAGTAACGATACTCCTTAGTAACGATACTCTCCTTAGTAGCGATACCCTACTTAGTAACGATACTCTCCTTAGTAGCGATACCCTACTTAATAACGATACTCTACTTAGTATCCATACTCTCCTTAGTAGCGATACTCTCCTTAGTAACGATACTCTCCTTAGTAACGATACTCTCCTTAGTAGCCATACTCTACTTAATACCTTAGTAGCCATACTCTCCTTAGTAACGATACTCTCCTTAGTAACGATACTCTCCTTAGTAACGATACTCACCTTAGTAACGATACTCTACTTAGTATCCATACTCTCCTTAGTAGCGATACTCTCCTTAGTAACGATACTCTCATTAGTAACCATACTCTCCTTAGTAACCATACTCTCCTTAGTAGCGATACTCTCCTTAGTAACGATACTCTCCTTAGTAACGATACTCTCCTTAGTAACGATACTCTCCTTAGTAACGATACTGTCCTTAGTAACGATACTCTCCTTAGTAACGATACTCTCCTTAGTAACGATACTCTACTTAGTATCCATACTCTCCTTAGTAGCGATACTCTCCTTAGTAACGATACTCTCATTAGTAACAATACTCTCGGTATTGCCAGCCTTGAGTATAATTTTTGAAAAGCTTCTTTTGGATCAAATGTTAGATCATTTCAATAAATATAACTTGTTTCATGATAAACAGTTCGGCTTTAGAAAGAATCGGTCCACCACTGACGCGGGAGTCGAATTATTAAAATATGTATTGGTATATGTGAGGCTTGGGAGGAATCACAGAACGCCCTTGGTGTATTCTGTGATTTATCCAAGGCTTTTGATTGTGTAGATCATGATACGATGGTCAGGAAATTACGCCACTATGGTATAAGGGACAGAGCTCTTGACCTTTTAACTTATTATATTTGAATAATAGAATTCAGAAGGTTGACATTAACGGTAAGAGATCTCCTGGTTCTGTGGTCTCCATGGGCGTCCCTCAAGGTTCAATATTAGGCCCATTTCTGTTTTTAATACATAATATATTAATGACTTACCCTACTACGTAGGGGACAAACTAAATGTTGTATTGTTCGCTGATGATACCTCTCTTTTATTTAAAGTCAGGCGTAAACTCTATGAATACGACGAAGTAAACAATGTACTTTCTAAAGTTGTCCATTGGTTCAATGTTAATAATTTGAAACTGAATGAGAGCAAAACCAAATGTGTGAAATTTGTAACACCAAATGTAAGACAGGTGGCAACCAATGTGTAAATTAATGGAGCGAAGTTGGACCTTGAGGAGTCGACTGTGTTCTTAGGTATAACAATTGACGCTAAACTACAATGGGGCCCACACATTAAGAAATTGTCAGGTAGACTGAGTTCCGCGGCTTATGCAGTTAAAAAAATAAGACGTTTAACTGATATTGAAACCGCTAGAATTGTTTATTTCAGCTATTTCCACAGTATTATGTCTTATGGTTTTTACTGTGGGGATCTTCTGCAGAACTTAATACCATTTTTATTCTGCAGAAAAGAGCTGTGAGAGCCATTTACAATCTGGCTCCTACTGATTCACTAAGGGAAAAATTCAAAGAAATAGATATTCTAACGGTTGTTTCGCAATTCATATTTGAAAATTTAGTTTATATTCAGAAAAATAGTGTATCTTTTAAAAAGTACAGTGCGATTCATAGTGTTAACACCCGGAACAAACACAATCTTGTTTTACATTCCACACGTCTCCACAGAACAAGCAAATCGTTTATGGGCCAAAGTATACGCTTCTATAACAAACTGCCACAGGATATCCGAGATCTTCCACTGAATAAATTTAAACCTTTGATAAGAAGCCGGTTGTCGAAAAAGGCTTATTACAAAATCTCGGATTACCTAGAGGTTTATCCTCTGCGTGGGCTTGAACTGCTCAACTCATGCAAGCTTAGAATTGTAGGCTTACAGTTTGTAATACCTCTTAATCTGGTGGATTACTGATGGCTGTTTCACAAGTCAATTGATTGATAATATAAAGATTATGTGAAAGTGTTTTGTGTTTTGTGTCTTGTCGAGGTACTACTTAACAGCAGAAGTTAAATGTGAGCCACTGTGATTTTGGTTCGGTCATGCTCGCCATCGAAAAGTCTTTGCTTGTGGCGGCTTCGTGTGGCAGGTCACCCCCTTCCCTCTAATATGGTTGAGGGGAGTGATGGCTGCTGCTCGAGTCAACTCGTGCGCGGGTGCTGCTTGGGGGGACTGGTCCGACTTCTATCCATTTGGCCTTTTAGTTTGTCGTAATTTATTGTTTTCTTCTTTTCTCCCTTGCTTTATGTTTCGAACGGCAGGACACAATATCGCTAATGTCGATTCATTTGTAACAAAACAATGTTTAAAAAACTAAAAAAGTGAAAAAATTACAAGCCCGCTGAGTTTCTTGCCGGATCTTCTCAGTTGAGGCCGCGTTGTGATCCGGTGGTAGCTTCTAAAAAATGACGATTCAAAAGTGCTAGCGTTAGTGGTTGGCCACAGTGAACGCGCGGTGACTTGAGCCTAGCGCGGGCGCGGCGGCGGGCGCGGCGGGTGGCCACAGTGACGCGCGGGCTGTTGTGGCGATAACACTTATTGCAGGTGTCGCAAACCTTTTATGAGGATTCTGTATTTTTTACTGGATAGGCCAATCCTGAGATGGGAGGCGTTGATCATAAGAGATGGTGTGCTGGGTGCGCACGAAATAACTAAAAACAGTTAAATGAATGGAGATTAAAAAAAAATATATTAAAAATTGAAATTGTAGTCAAAAAAGTATATTTTATTTATTAAGGAACATCAACAATATACATATTATACACTTACAATTTCAAATGTCCAAAAAAACCTTTTTTATACATGTATTTAAAGTTATGTAATAATAAAAAAATACTTAAAACGAGCGACTAGACCGAAATGGTTTGATACCCCGCCAGCCGCGCGATCAGTCGCTTGTTGACTAGGCCTGCAGTGTGGCCAGAACGAGCGGATAGGAACGTTTGAAAAGTACGCCCGCAAACTCGCGCAAGCCGGTCGCGCTAGGCTCCCGCGCAAGTCACTTCAGTGTGGCCGCAAGCGGCGTTTTCATATGTTTGATATTTCGCGCCCGCCGCCGCCGCCGCGCTAGGCCTGCAGTGTGGCCGACCACTAAAGATCTAAGCATAGGGACAGACAGACAGCGGGAAGCGACTTTGTTTTATACTATGTACCTAGTGATATTCTAATAGTGGTTGGCCACAGTGAACGCGCGGTGACTTGAGCCTAGCGCGGGCGCGGCGGCGGGCGCGGTGGGTGGCCACAGTGACGCGCGGGCTGTTGTGGCGATAACACTTATTGCAGGTGTCATAAACCTTTTATGAGGATTCTGTATTTTTTACTGGATAGGCCAATCCTGAGATGGGAGGCGTTGATCATAAGAGATGGTGTGCTGGGTGCGCACGAAATAACTAAAAACAGTTAAATGAATTGAGATTTTAAAAAAAATATATTAAGAATGGAAATTCTAGTCAAAAAAGTTTATTTTATTTATTAAGGAACATCAACAATATACATATTATACACTTACAATTTCAAATGTCCAAAAAAACCTTTTTTATACATGTATTTAAAGTTATTTAATAATAAAAAAATACTTAAAACGACCGACAAGACCGAAATGGTTTGATACCCCGCCAGCCGCGCGATCGGTCGCTTGTTGACTAGGCCCGCAGTGTGGCCAGAACGAGCGGATAGGAACGTTTGAAAAGTACGCCCGCTAACTCGCTCGAGCCGGTCGCGCTAGGCTCCCGCCTAAGTCACTTCAGTGTGGCCGCAAGTGGCGGTTTCATATGTTTGATATTTCGCGCCCGCCGCCGCCGCCGCGCTAGGCCTGCAGTGTGGCCGACCACATAAGCCTATTTGAAATAAAGATTTTTGAGTTTGAGTTTGAGTTTGATACTCTCCTTAGTAACGATACTCTCCTTAGTAACGATACTCTCCTTAGTAGCGATACTCTCCTTAGTAGCGATACTCTCCTTAGTAACGATACTCTCCTTAGTAACGATACTCTCCTTAGTAACGATACTCTCCTTAGTAATGATACTGTCCTTAGTAACGATACTCTCCTTAGTGACGATACTCTCCTTAGTAACGATACTCTCCTTTGTAGCGATACCCTACTTAGTAACGATACTCTACTTAGTAACGATACTCTCCTTAGTAACGTAATCTCCTTAGTAACGATACTCTCCTTAGTAACGATACTCTCCTTAGTAACGATACTCTCCTTAGTAACGATACTCTCCTTAGTAGCGATACCCTACTTAGTAACGATACTCTCCTTAGTAACGATACTCTCCTTAGTAGCGATACCCTACTTAGTAACGATACTCTCCTTAGTAACGATACTCTCCTTAGTAACGATACTCTCCTTAGTAACGATACTCTCCTTAGTAATGATACTCTCCTTAGTAACGATACTCTCCTTAGTAGCGATACTCTCCTTAGTAGCCATACTCTCCTTAGTAAGCATACTCTCCTTAGTAGCCGTACTCTCCTTAGTAACGATACTCTCCTTAGTAGCCATACTCTACTTAATAACCATACTCTCCTTAGTAGCCATACTCTCCATAGGAACCATACTCTCCTTAGTAACGATACCCTACTTAGTAACGATATTCTACTTAGTAACGATACTCTCCTTAGTAACGATACTCTCCTGAGTAACCATACTCTCCTTAGTAGCGATACTCTCCTTAGTAGCCATACTCTACTTAATAACCATACTCTCCTTAGTAGCCATACTCTCCTTAGCAACCATACTCTCCTTAGTAACGATACTCTCCTCAGTAACCATACTCTCCTTAGTAGCGATACTCTCCTTAGTAGCCATACTCTCCTTAGTAACCATACTCTCCTTTGTAGCGATACCCTACTTAGTAACGATACTCTACTTAGTAACGATACTCTCCTTAGTAACGTAATCTCCTTAGTAACGATACTCTCCTTAGTAACGATACTCTCCTTAGCAACCATACTCTCCTTAGTAGCGATACTCTCCTTAGTAGCCATACTCTCCTTAGTAACCATACTCTCCTTTGTAGCGATACCCTACTTAGTAACGATACTCTACTTAGTAACGGTACTCTCCTTAGTAACGTAATCTCCTTAGTAACGATACTCTCCTTAGTAACGATACTCTCCTTAGTAACGATACTCTCCTTAGTAACGATACTCTCCTTAGTAACGATACTCTCCTTAGTAGCGATACCCTACTTAGTAACGATACTCTCCTTAGTAACGATACTCTCCTTAGTAGCGATACCCTACTTAGTAACGATACTCTCCTTAGTAACGATACTCTCCTTAGTAACGATACTCTCCTTAGTAACGATACTCTCCTTAGTAACGATACTCTCCTTAGTAATGATACTCTCCTTAGTAACCATACTCTCCTTAGTAACGATACTCTCCGTAGTAACGATACTCTCCTTAGTAACCATACTATCCTTAGTAACCATACTCTCCTTAGTAACGATACTCTCCTTAGTAACGATACTGTCCTTAGTAACGATACTCTCCTTAGTAACGATACTCTCCTTAAAAGCGATACCCTACTTAGTAACGATATTCTACTTAGTATCCATACTCTCCTTAGTAGCGATACTCTCCTTAGTAACGATACTCTCCTTAGTAACGATACTCTCCTTAGTAACCATACTCTCCTTAGTAGCGATACTCTCCCTAGTAGCCATACTCTACTTAATAACCATACTCTCCTTAGTAGCCATACTCTCCTTAGGAACCATACTCTCCTTAGTAACCATACTCTCCTCAGTAACCATACTCTCCTTAGTAGCGATACTCTACTTAGTAGCCATACTCTCCTTAGTAACCATACTCTCCTTAGTAACCATACTCTCCTTAGTAGCCATACTCTCCTTAGTAGCGATACTCTCCTTAGTAGCCAAACTCTCCTTAGTAGCGATACTCTCCTTAGTAACGATACTCTCCTACTAAGGAGAGTATGGCTACTAACTAAGCCATACTCACCTTAGTGCATGTCGAGGTCGCAGGCGTACGATCCTTCGGCCTCGCCGCCCAGTGTTGTGTGTTTGCAACTCGTGACGACGCACAGTACCTATGAAAAATGACCCAAAAAGCGGTTATCCTATTTTTAGTACTATAATCTATTTCAAATGCAAGAGTAGAACACCCGCTGTCTTATTAATAAAAAATGCTTATTTTTCTCTTACTCCAAAGTTACACCGAAAGTAGTTAATTCTAGATTTGTCACGGAATAGCTACGTCTTAATAACGGTATTAATAAATACGATGTAGGTTCGGAGTAACAATACAATTCTTACACTAAGACTAAGGTGTATGTTATGGCAACCCAATGAAAATAAAAGTAAAAAAATGAACAAAATGACTAAAAAGACACTGGCAGTTAGGTAAATTTTGATATTTGACACTTTTATTTGACAATCACAACCATGTGATCACAACCATGAAGCTATTAGGGTCAAAGTGGAGGAAACACTCCCAAATACATGCCTGAGGTCAACGCTATCCCTTTCATTGAGGTCGGATCTCTCTTTCTAAGAGGGCAACCTTAATGTTTCATGAAAAATCAGGACATCTTTTTAACTTCGTCGCATAATACGACTTACTTGGCTTGTTTACCAAGTGTCTGGGTGTTTTATCTATATAAGTATGTATTTACAAAAAAAAAAGTATATAAGTATTAGTATCAGTTGTCTGGTTTCCATAGTACAGGCTCTGCCTAGTTTGGGATCAGATGACCGTGTGTGAATTGGTCCCAGGATATTATTATATTATTATTATGCTTTAAGTTTAAACCGATTAAATATGTCTAGTTGCTTAATCAGTCTGATTATGGGTTGGAGCAGCCCAAATACGGAAGAACTGTGTACAAGAAGAACAAACTGTGATTGATAGGGAAACAGATGATAAATAAATAAGGACCTGCATCTGGCCGATATGACCACAGTGGGTATTTTGAAAGATCTCAGTCTACGCAAAATATATTATAGTGCGCAAGTGCTTGCGTAGACACAACTGCACTCTCTCTCTCTCTCTTCCGTTTACCTCTCAAAATACGATGAGATGAAAAACCGACACGACCGGGGAGAGACCAGGTGCAGGATCAACATTTTACATGCCCATCTTACGCATGGAGCATCTTACTATACAGAAAATCAAGGGATAAATAATAAGCTAATGGTTGTGAAAATAAAAGCATATGAAGTTATGATTAAAAAAAATATTGTGCTATAAAATCATTTATTCAGTACGTTTAACGATCTCCGATTAATCACAAGATACTGAATAGCAATTAGCATTATATGCAAACAACTAAAACACCTTTTAACCAACACATTAGACGATAGAAAAAGCATTCGCGGTAAATTTAGTTTTCCATTGGACCAACAGCAGATCATTGCAGCTTCATCAAATTTATTTTCCAATGGGACAATGGATAGTCATAGGTACATTCCTTCACTCAATATTTTTAGGAAATCTACAAGAAAATAAAAAATGTATTAATATTGACCAGGGGTAAATAAAACAGTATGTATATTTATGGAATGATATAGGTACTCTCGCCGATACGGCCAATCCAACCACAGCGGCTAATCTTTCGCAAGATCAGCCATCATCCAGTGCACAAATGCTTGCGTAGACACAAGTGCACAAGTGTACTTTACATGCCTATCCGACGCATGGATCATCTTACTTTACAGACAATGACCGGCCTGCATTATCCTAGCCAGTGAGGAACAACTACACATAGTTGTTGCTCCCCGCAGGATTCGAACCTGCGACCCTCGGTATGCAAGCAAGCGGTTTCCCACTGCGCCACGGAGGCTACTAGACGCGACAGGACTAGGAGGCGACAAGAATAAATATGATTTTAATAATATGTATCTAATAAGTTACAAAACTAACTGTACCTAAACTTAACCTACATACCTACACACTTGTAAAATTAATGAACATACAATATGTTTTCAATATCAATCCTTTGAACTAAATACATCGTTTATTTTTTGATCATAAAGTGGCGGTAAAAAATCCCCAAAACGGAAAGTCTTCAAAAAATCTTTACCATGGTTACTCTATTAAAATAATGTGAAATATTTTAAAATTAAATAATTCAAGTACAAATTAATATAAACTTAAACCCAATACTAACAAACGAACTGAAAACGTGTTATGTGCCTATCGAAAGAAGAACTGATCGAAAATATGGTGCATAATGCACAGGGATCATCGGTAGGTAATTATTGAACAAAATCGCACTTACGAGTGATATTCGGTATTAAATACTGGATACAACATATTTTTGCAACCAAGTACTGCACATTTTATCACCATTTTTATGATTTTAATTCACTTTATCGTGAAATTATGGTATTTAAATGTTTGATCGATTTATATGACAGACAGTTTCATGCTGACAATAAGCGTCAGTGTTGCCACAAAATACGAACCCTTAAAATCGGTAATTAAAATTGCATTTGAGTATAATTGGCGAAAACACAATAGAGCATTATTCTAATCGAACTCGCAGAACAGTACCAATAATTTTTTTATTAGACATGATTGTCATCGTATTTTAAGTTTTCGGGTGGAAAACATTCTTTTGATGTGTAAGTAAAGCATTTCTATATTAGGGTATCCATTTCTCGGGTAATTTCAATTATAACATGGACCACACATCGGACCTCAATGAAAGGGATAGCGTATGCCTCAATCAAGTATTTGGAGTTTGGGCTCCATTGTTAACCTACTAGCTTCATGATCACAACTTTCACTCTATATTTCTCTTACATCATAATATTCTGTATTTCTCTTGTTGAAATCAAGATAGTGGTTTTAGAATTTGTGTTTTTTTTATTAGCAGAATATTATCTATAAAGCAAAAAAGTATATAACAACTAGGCCGCGGATCTAGTCTGTTACATACCGCTACACCGTCCCTAACAAGAAACTACAGTGCACCTCAAAGGACGCGTGTAAGAGCAGAAACCACGGTGGGCCTCAAGCACGAGCCGGCGCGTGTAATGCAAAACTTGCTGACAATGCAACCTATCCAAGAACAGAATGGCTATTGTATGGACGCATCCAGCACGTGTACCGAAAACCAGCTGACGGCGCACAACTAGATCCATTGTATGGACCCATAGCGACGGAATCGGCTCTTCACTTAGCTTCTAACATCGAAGCGGTCACTACAAATTTAAATTAGATATTACAAATGTATTTTAATTTAATAAAAATTAGTTTTAAATCAGTTCTAGTTATTTCTGAATCATCCGGCTGTAGCCTACATAACTAGCCTAATAGTTTAGTTTATTGAGATAGTTTATTTACCTCTCCACGAGCCCAAGTGCTTTTTGCAGCTATTAGTGGTAATATTTCTTCAATTCTTTCTATCATTCTCAAATCGTTAATGAAATCATCTCTATTCATTTTAATCTACAATAATTACAAAATACCACTAACACTAAAACTACACCAGTAAGTACTCGAACGAATACCAAACAAATATGAAAATATATTTAGTTTATGTTTAGGTCTATTATTGTCTCAGCCTTAGGATCTGTTGAGGTGACGTATTTGAGTGAGGCCAGAAATGCCTGGCTTTTGGCTTGCCCGGGTTCCGACCCTCCAATCTTAACTCACTCTCAGAGACAGTGGGATAAACCACTTTGTAATTCAATTTGGCATTCACTTTTATCATCCAGCGTTAACGATTTGGATCGTGCGCGGTTGCTAGCTGTCTCTGCGAAGGAGTCCGGTCACTGGCTGCAGGCTATGCCATCGTCTCATATTGGTACCTTATTGACCAACACCACACTTAGTCTTGCAGTTTGTTTGCGGGTGGGTGCCAGGACCAACCTTCCTCATCGTTGTCGCTGTGGGGAGTACGTAGATAAATATGGTCACCACGGGCTGTCTTGCTCGCGTAGCGCTGGCCGTATGTCACGCCATGCCGCCCTTAATGATATTATTCGCAGGGGGCTTGTCACTGCCGGTGTCCCTGCCGTACTGGAACCAGTCGGCATTACACGAGATGACGGCAAGAGGCCTGATGGTGTCACTTTAATACCATGGCAACATGGTAAGCCGCTGGTGTGGGATGCGACATGTGTCGACACACTTGCTGCGTCCCACACCCCGGCAACTTGCAGGGCGGCTGGAGGGGCTGCGGCGACCGCTAGTGATGCAAAGCGACGCAAGTATGCAGCTCTAGGTTCGAGCTATATATTTGCGCCCTTTGTGGTGGAGACCATGGGGCCTTGGTCTCATGAGACGCACGCTTTGGTAAAAGAAATTTCATCCAAACTTATCGAAGTCTCAGGAGACCGCCGGGCTGGTAGCTTTTTCTGCCAACGTATAAGCTTGGCCATACAAAGGGGTAAGGCCGCCAGTCTTTTAGGTACCCTTCCCTCCCAGTGCGGCGACAACTTCGAGGAAGTTTTTTACCTAGTTTAAGTGTACATATTTGTAAATAAACTGTAAATATTTAAAAAAAAAAAGTTTATGTTTAGTATATATATCTCAATGGAAGTTAGAAATACAATACAAATCTATGCTTACTCAAGCGTTAAACCATGGGGCTCTGCGGAGTAACTTTTAGTCAGGGAGTAAATTTTGATTAGATAACTCCGTCCTTACTCCTAGTTTATTAATACCATAATTGCCTAATCTTTGCGTAAGTCTTGGAGTAAAGTTGTTCTGACGCTAATCATAATTTATTAATAAGACTGCCGAAGTTCAAATGTACTTAGAACATATGTTATGAGTATTTTGATATTATTAATATTTTCGAAAACATTAAAAAAGTAACTTATATCATACTTTTTACAATTTTTTATTTGGATATCGTACAAAGGATATGTTTAGGTATTTACTACATGAAACAATTACATTTTTGTTTCAATAGGATCAAAGATATTGCTATTTATTGAATTTTTTTTTAGTCCTATATCTTGCAATAGTTGGATTCCATTTCATACTTAATACATTCTTCACACCTATATTAATGACCAAAAAATATATCAAGTGCATAACTCGTAAAATATCAGAGTTATAAGATTCTAAAGTTAATTTTGTTTTCTAGGGTTTTAGGGGTGTCACAGGAATTTTACTTAAGTACTTAGTATAAAATAAGTTGCACAAAAAAATCATACCTGTACTAACCCTAGATACAGTACAGATACAGTAGGAACAGGCTACGGACGGTTTAAATAAGCCGTTTATTTTACAAAAGTACATAAAAATCAACTACCAACAACCCTAATGCGTAAATTTTAGAGTAAAATATCTCCGAGATCCTACCTGATTAGGATTTGAAAAAATAGGGGTGTTTAGTATAGATCTGAACATTATAATAGGCTAGGTTATGAATCCTACTTCCCAAGGATAACTGAGAAAAAAAAATCATAATGGAAATGTTAAAAAAGCCATTTATCTCATTCTTCAGTACAGTTCCAGCTGTGTAATTTGTACTAATATTTAGCTCAAAGTACTCTCTAAATATCAATAATAAGATGATAAGCTACAAATGACAGTATTTCTAGTTATTACCAATTTGTTGATTTATTTTGGGTTCCATAGAAAAAACCTAAAATATTGATTATCTCTGGATGTACGCAAAATTGACACTTGGGTGTTCTCGTCGTGCATTAAGGATGTTTATAGCTTGCGTTTAAATAAACAAAACAGTGATGACCGTTTTTCGGGTCATTTTTCATACTGTGGACGCTGTCGGGGTTGTATTGTTCCGTTAAGGTACGCGTCCAACGGATTTTGGTTTGCTTTCTATGATTTTGACGGCCCGCATCGGAAAATGCCGGCGCGGATAATGGACGCAGCGCTATGTAAAATCATAGAAAGCAAACTAAAATCCGTTGCGTGCCGTGCGTGCGGTGCGTCCGGCGCGTGCCAATAGACGCGTACCTTTAAAATCCTCTATATTAATCCGTATTAATCTGTGTAAATCCTCTTTGTTCTACCATTTTCTGCCAAAAATAGATGACATTTTGACAATGTCTATCAAAATATTTTAGAAAAATATTCGCTATTTATATAATTTAATTTCAAAATGAGCGAAAGTGTGGTGGGTATAAATCGCTGTAATGTCTTAAGTTCAACAAAGTTCCTATCATAAACATGTCTGCCTATATTTCAGAGTACTCGCACGAAGACGTTAACGGAATCAGCTGATTCTGAATCTACAGAAAGTCCACTGGTAAAGAGATGCATGATAATTATATTCTATTAAAATCCTTAGAGTTAAAATAGCATTACGATATTACCAGCCAAGTTTGACCTCCGAAGTTATCTGTATCGGAGCGACAGATTGCGATTCAAATGGCCTTTACATTTATAGTTTTTTTCACAATTTACAAGCAAGACGTTCTCTTGATCATAAGCGACCCGTCTACCTATAGACAGCTGATTGCACACTGCTGCTTGGCGGCAGAATATCTGACTTATATACAATACAATATAACGGGTGTAAGGGACATCGTACCGAAAACCGATACCAGGGATCCAGAACATGATTCTGAACATCCTAGTGTTAAAATTTTTCATCGGCTTTTTCATGAATTTCGAAAAAAAAGAACCATTTTTTTTTAAATAAAATTAGTATAACATCATTATTGGTATAACAATAAAACCTAATTTCAATTTAAAAACAATAAATTAATTATTTGTTTTTTTGTTTATTTTTATTTATTTATTTATTCTTTAAGCACAAAAACAGTGCATAGGCAATTAATTAATAGGCAATTAACTATTATTTCTTTTGAAAATTGGCAATGTAATTTGAAAAATAAACATTATTCCGCATATATTCATTACATGCTCAAAAATTAATAAGTTAGTCATTTGTCATTTACCATATAAATGGTTACTGTAATGTTGTAACGGACATTATTTGACGTCTTATAAATTTTTTTTCGGTACGATGTCCCTTACACCCTGGTCCCTTGCTTTTTTTTCTGGGACACTCACAAACTAGGCAGAGCTACCATGGAAACCAGACAGCTAATACTAAATATGTTTTTTTGTAATTGTATAAGTAGTTACATAAATAGATAAATAACACCCAGACGCAGGTAGGAATCGAACCCATGACCTATTGGGTAGCAGCCAGAGTGTCTAACCACTAGACCAACAGGCCCATTTTACATGAATTTACATGTTTTATTTTTTCAAAATCTGTGAGAGGTAAAATTTCTTTAAAAGTCATGGTCAGTCTTCTATAAAAGTTCTCCTGTGGAACGGTTTTTGGAAAAACCATCTTGTATATGTGTGTCCGACAAAACACGCTAAAGCCTGCTTTAGAGTATCTACATACCAGTGGCGTAGCTTACCTTAGATGGGCCCCGTATCAAAATTTGTTGGGGGGCCCAAATGATGGTACGGCCTAAGAGATTATGTGGGAACATGGATTTTACGAATTGTAGCGTACACATGTTCGAGGCCCCTGTAGCCCCGGGGCCCCGTATCATTGATACGGTTGATACGGCGGTAGCTGCGCCCCTGCTACGTACCTATACAAAAGATTTTTCTTAACCAGATCTACGACCGTTGGACGAACAACATAAGCTATCGTCAGTTGGTCGTATCATCGTGTATCGGCATCTTCCAACTGTGGTGGCACCCGTACCTGTACGACCTTCGCAAGCTGCTCCCCTTCCTCTTTCTGTACAATGTGTTTAGTATCCTGGTGGGATACCCGCTCTTCTACCTGGAACTGGCGTTGGGGGTCGTCACACAGAAGGGAGTGCTGGATTGTTGGGATTTAGCGCCTATGGCTAGAGGTATGTGCGTGCTTCATTATTTAAAAAAAATCCGCATTTATTTTTACGCGTATATTAAGTAAGTCTAAAACATTACCCGTGGAGTGTCCGGGTAAGAATAGCACCCTCCCATCTCTTCCCGTTGGGGTAAGGGTAAGGGAAAGGGAAAACCAGAGGACGGTAAAGGTTTCTGTTATTGGCACATAAATAAATATCCCCGAAAAGTATTTTTCACAAATGTTTACCTTTAAATATATAAAATATGTAGTTAGCCTCGCATCATGTTCGTCAGGCGTTGAGTCCGCGATGGTGACGTGCTATTTGACACCGCTGGACCATATGAATGATGTGCAATTAGCACTGTATGTCGACAGCCATCGAGTTCACAATGGTGCCGTGCAGTTTGGCATCTTTACCTATAATTTCTTGCGTGAAGCTGTCAGGCCGTCTGTGACAGCTTCACAAAAGAATTAATTACAAAAGGAGGCGAGCGCTTATAGCAATCCAGCCAGAAGCGGACGGCCTCGGCTTAGGCTTTCGCTTAATAAGAGAGGGCTGTCTCTACAATTGGATCACAGAGCGCGGAGTGGGGCGATGCTTGTTATTGAGGTCAAGCCTTCGACTTCGTGAGCTATAACGATGGAATTACCATGTGGATGTTGGATAGTTAACTCCATGTCATCGCTGTACCATACGGATGATGTCAATAGCGCACTGGCGGCCATGACGCGCGAACCAGCCGCAAGGGTCGCGATCTCGCGACCAAGCAACGCGGCCAAAGCTGCGGCTACAATCACCTGTTGTGGAAATACAACGCGCTCCAAAATGGAGGTTGAGGTAAAACCGATGCTTGGGTAGTGCGCGCGTACTCTGGTACCTATTTATCTATAATTCTATTTGATCTCAGTGGCCGCAGCGGCCAACGACCGACCACGGACCGCGTTCACTAAAAGTATCTGTCTCTGAAGTGGAAGTCCTACACCTGCTATCTACTTTTTTTAATTAAATTTGTTGCGGGTTCCAAGACAATTTAGCGTCCCCTGGGACTCGCCGAGGGTCAAACCTCGGTGTCTTCAGTGGTGACCACTGTAGATCCTGGCTTACCGGAGTAACAGTGGTGGGAATCAGTGGGATTAGTCCCATAATGTATCTGTCTCGCTGGCCGCTGCGACTTGGCCGCCAGTGCACCATTGCCCTTAGCCAGTGCCGGATTAGCCATATAGCAGGAGTCAGCAAACGCTACGAGCCCCGCGCCTTGGGGGCCCCGCACGGCCACATTATACCTCTAAACTTTAATACCTAATGCAAGTCCAGAGCCTTGCGGGAGGCCTCAATTACCGTGCTGGGTTAAACTGGCACTGCCCTGTGATATGTCAGGCATCGGGTTCGCGATGGTGTCGTGCAGTGTGTTCAGCGCGATGGCGGCGGGCGTGGCGGGCGCGTGGAGCCTGGCGCTGCTGGTGCACTCGGCGCACGCGTTCTTGCCATGGCTGCACTGCGCCGCTAGCGCCGCGCCCGCCTGCGCCGCGAGACACCGCCCGCTGCCCGACGGCAGCGAGACGCCCGCACAGTCATTCTTCTTGTTAGTACCTTTTTTGACGGGGAGGAAATCTTCGAAAGCTTAGTTCTTAGTCACTAAATCCATTTTCGGCGTTTCGACATTTACGGTCATTTGAAGTGCAATAAAAATGTTAAACGGATGGCTGAACAAAAAAAAATGGAAATAAGACAGTGAAACTTAGCATCATTTTATTGGAGAATTAATGTTTTAGTCCTTCGGAGTGGCTGGATGTTTGTGGCGTGGACCCTAGGACGTCCATTGAGTACGGCGGCGACTCCGAGGAGGATGGCGGCGGGGTTGCGACCTCCGTCCCCGTGAGCACCGTGTCAAGTTCCCGGGGGGCTACAGTGCACCCTCATGGGGGGCCTCACCCTCATCCCCTCCCCCCAGGGGGGATCCTGGTGCAAATCCGCCGGAGAGCCCGAGGACCTATGGAAGATTTCCTTCGCGAGAACAAAAGAAAAGGAATACCTAACTATTATCTGAATTGTCTGGTTTACTTACAGAAACTTTGTGTTGGACTTGAAGCGTGATGGCCTCGGCGGTGGTTTAGGAAATGTTGTGTGGGAACTGACGTCTTACTATATTATATGCTGGATCCTGATCTACCTGATAGCGATCAAACGGATATACAGCTATTCTAAAGTAAGATATGGGAATCTATTGTAATACCATTTAAAAAACCTTATGCAAATGAATATAAAGGCGAAACATGTTCCTGTCTTGGTCGTGCAGGTTTTCCGTCCTATTGGAATTAAATAGTACCAAAAGGAATAGTGAGAATGTACCTGCGTCTGTCTTCTTACTAAAATAGCACTATTTCTAATACATAATGTATGTAGGTATGTGCTTTTCGTAGATTGGACGCTGTCATATCGGCCAAAAGGACATTAATCATTTATTAAGGGCGTAACGTGGTTCAAGCGATTCTGTTTGCAAAGTGGTCAAGCGTTCATGACCGCGACAGTACCGATCGCTATGCAAGTAGTAAAAAGGACGAACATTCGTTCCTCCAGCCGCCAGAATAAGGCGAACCTTAAATAACACTAGAAATGGTCCTTTCAGTTGGTGCTATTCAAAGACGTGTTGACGTACTTCGTGCTGGTGTGCTGCGCGGTGGGGGTCACGCGGCTTGACGGTGCCAGTCGCATGTTTCACGACGCTGAGTGGAGCGTTTTATTCGACGGTTTGCAGGTAAGATGACGAAGGCCTGGATTCATTCTAAAAGATAGGTGGACTTATTTTTTGTTTGCTGTCGGGAAAAAGGTTCCCAGGAAACTCGTTGTTAGCCACACATAAACGACAATTTGTTGCCCTCAACTCCCACAATGTCGCTCACCATTTTTTTGTTGACGCGTGGAAACCTAAGTCCTGATACTTTGTAGGGGTCAACCCGGTTAAAATACGTGGGATTCTTTCCTATTAAAATCCGCGGCTGTCGATTGGCACATGAGAGTGGAAGTCGGGTTCTCTGGTGGGCTCTGCAACAGGCAGGAACCCCTCAGTACATTTGCTCCTAGGGCACATTATAGCCCTCGGGTGCTTGACACGTTGCTCACGGGGACGGCAGTCGCAACCTGCCGGTCTCCTCCGAGTCACTGCCGTACTCAATGGACGGCTAGGTCGCTACCCCAACTAATGCGGTGACAGCCTACCTACACTGCATCTTCCAGTTCGTCGCCTTTCGAGAAATATTTCCCCATTAACAGTTCTTCGCGCGATGTGGCCTGCCCTTAAGTACAATTAGTGTTTTTTATTTATACTACCAAGGTGGCAAGCAGGCATGCGGCCCGCCTGATGGTAAGCAGTCACCGCAGCCTATACACGCAGTAGAATCACTAGCGCGTTGCCGACCCTTAAGACATAAGATATTAAGTCTTTGTGTCCTGTAATTTCACCAGCTACAGTGTCCTTCACGCCGGAACACAGCAATGTTTAACACACTGCTGCTTGGCGGCAGAATATCTGACACTGCGGTGGTACCTACCTGGACGGTTCCTTGCACAAGAAACCTACCACCTAGTAAAAGAACACCTGTTTAATCTCTACCATCACGACTAGATGTGGCGTGAAGCAGTAGAATACGCGCTGGTAGAGATGACATTATGCCAAGGATCGCTGGTGATGTTGGGCTCGTACTGTCCCAAAGCACAGCACAAGCTAGGCACCACCGTGCTGCTAGCGTTTGTCGCCTCCAAGACAACCTGCATGACCTCCGCCCTGGTGCTAGGCGCCGCACATGGAGCGTTGCAAAGAGATTACGATAATGCGACTAAGATTTGGCCAGGTAAGTCTTTAGCGTGAATAAAAAATGTGAAAAATGTATTAATAACCTACTTTTACTAGGTCAGGGTACGGTGTACAAGGGGTACTACCATCGCAGTGTCAGATATTCTGCCGCCAAACAGCAGTGTATATACATTTCTGTGTTCCGATGTGAAGGGCACTGTAGCTGGTGAAATTACCGAGTACTTAATATGTCTTTGGTGACGAGTCGCAATGCAGTTCCGAGATGTGGGCTGTTCCGTACCATTATTTGAACGGCTTGCTTGTCTCGTCACTACGTCGAATATACAAAAAACTTTGGGAACAGTGCATGTGTTGATTATGTTCCTAGACGAGACGAAAAAAACCGGTTGCCTGATGAATACAGGTGCCGGTTCGTAGCGGACTGCACACAGGAGCTACAGACAACGTGTCGCTGCGACGCTAAATATATGTACTACCTTAATACCTTCCGCAGCTAGCGACACGTCACACCACAGCTGACGACGTGTCGTCTGACCGCAGATCAGTAGTGCCAACCAAATGGGACTTCCTATAGACGCTAGCAAAACCAGAACAATCACTAGCGTGTTGCCTTTGTGTCCGGTAATTTAACCAGCTACAGTGCCCTTCACGCCGGAACACGGCAATGTTTGCACACTTCCTGTTGGCGGCAGAATATCTGACATTGCGGTGGTACCTACCTGAACGGTTCCTTGCACCTACCACCTAGTACAGTGTCTGCGGTTGGGTTCGAATTCATGACCGCAGCGACGTGTCGCAGCGACACGTCGTCTGCTGCTGCTGTGTGCAGTCTACTACGAACCGGTACCTTAAGCCTTTGACGCCCGTCGGACAAGTTACTAATAGAAAAATCCATTGTGTATCAGAGGGCCTAGACAAGATGCAATCGCTTCATAGCGAATCTATTTCTTCATTCGCTAATGGTGTCAATTCCCTACAATTTGTCACGTCATTTTTCGATGACTTAATGTCATTCTCATACATTTTTAAACTTTCTATTAGCGATAGCGCTTGTAGAATGTTACATTGTCTAGGGGGACAGGACACTTGGCGTCTAACGTGTTTAGCGATACGCCTGCACTGCGTCAGCGTAGACATTAGTTACTATTAAAGTTTCTTTAGGTTAGGGGTCGTCCATTAATCACGTGAGGCTCGAAAGGGGGCGGGGGTTCCGAAAAAAATCAAAAAATATCACCAGGAGGGGGGGGGGGGGTTATAATGAGACATCACGTGTATTTATTTTTCGTTGAATGCACGATTTCTAAACCAAACAGCGGCACGTGGCCTTGACTCATCGTTGCCGGCAACGACTTCCCCTTCAACATTTAATCAGTTAAGTACCTGTATTTAAAGATAATATTCCGAAAATTTCAATAGAAACTATATTGAAATTTTGTATAAAAAAATACACGTGATTTTGGATAGGGGGGGGGGGGGGGGGCGGGTAGTTTAAAAACCTCACCACATATCAGGAGGGGGGGGGGGGGGTTAAAAAGTTGTTAAAAAACATCACGGGATTAATGGACGACCCCTTAGTAATTTCATCGGACCGACACTGGATTTGCTGCTTGGCGTGGAATACTGACATTGCGGTGGTACCTACCTATACGGCAAAAGAGACCTACCACCTCGTAGATTAGATAGAAGATAGTACTTTTTGTTTTTGTTGAACATAGGTACATCTTCAGCTATGATAATATGGTCGGACTACGTGGCGCGTATCCCGGGGAGCCAGTTTTGGTCCGCTCTTGTTTTCTTCACTCTGCTCGTGCTATCCCTAACCACAGCAGTAAGTCCCAATATTTTTACCTGATTTGTGTTCAGATGAAAAATAACACTTTATTGCAAACCAAAATAACATAAAAATACAAAGAAGAACAATCATGGTTGGTACACGTTGGGCGGTCTTATCGCTAGCTACGATCTCTTCCTGACAACCATTGGATGGAGAGAATTGAATATTTAGCTAATGGAGGTAGGCATGGTGTACCTACTAATGATAACAAGATAGACAGTATAAAACAAGAAGATTCCATACGTGTATGCGTATGGAATTAACTGAACAGTAAAGTAAGTAGCTATAGGAGATTACCAAAGTAAAGCATAACCATTTTTAACCGATTTCAAAAAAGGAGGTTGTTCTCAATTCGTCTAAGTTTATATATACTTACTTATATATTATTTTTATTGTAAGTGTTGAAAGAGATGGTAAATACAGTATAGTACTAGTATACTAGTGTTACTGTAATTTCTCTACAGCACAAGAATCGGGTAAAACAGTACCTCCTATCATAATTATGTATGTAGGTGTGTGCTAATTGACCAGGGTGTAAGGGACTACGTACCGAAAACATTTTCATAAGATTTCTCATATTGTCCGTTACATTACAGAAACCATTTATATCGAAAATGACAAATGACTAACTTGTTAATTTTTGAGCATGTAATGAATACGTACGGAATAATATTTATCTTTCAAATTACATTGCTAATTTCAATCAAGCCGCCTGCCAAACGTGGAGATTATGGCAACCCCTCCCTTCTAAGGGAGAGACCTTTGTTCAGCAGTGGACTTTTGCACAAATAAGTAATTTATTGTTTTTAAATTGAAATTAGGCTTAATGATTAAGTATACCATTATTGATGTTATCCTAATGTTACTAAAAAAGCGGCATTTTTTTTTATTGGAAATTCATGAAAAAGCCGATGAAAAATTTCAACACTAGAATGTTCAGAATCATGTACTGGATCCCTGGTATCAGTTTTCGGTACGATGTCCTTACACCCCGTATACCATACACTAGCATAGTTATCAACTATAGACGTCATTCCTTGCGGTGTATCCGCCGTGTAAGAAAATCAACCGCTCGTCTCCTCCCGTTAGTTGTGGTAAGAGTTGATTGAAGGAAAACAAGAAGACAGGCAGCAGCGTGTTTCAATTATTTTTATCTACCACCTAATGCGATCCCAAGATGCCTTCCAAGCGTGGGGATTATGGCAACCCCTCCCTTCTAAGGGTTACCCCACCCTCGTAACACATCTCCCTACTATTTCATGCCTTAATCATTAACAATGTTTGAATTAGGAGTCGATTTTTGTCTCTTACATCTCCCACACAGATTGGTTATCCGGCAGCATCTCAGAGTAATTAGAATGGAGCTACTATCGCGTCGATTCCCCGAACAAATTTTTCGTGGCACTTTTGCGGGGTGCGGGAGGCGAAGTAAACAGACACACAGATACAATTCTACGCATACCCACACTATAATAAACTCGCAACACATTCAAAATGTTACGCACACAAATAAAGAATGACCTGACCATATGACCAAAATTTGGCAGAGGGGTTAGCGCATCATGATCTCTCCACTGGTATCTCCTCTAAGGGCAGCATCGATATACGTACTCATATCGATGTCAGGCAGCTGTTATATCCTGCCAGTCTGCTGCTTCGTGACAAGAGAGCAAGAGGTATAGATGTACTGAAAAATCGTTTCTGTTTCAGGGATTATTGATTCAGACTGTGATGTCCACGTTCACCGGGAGATCCATCAGGAAAATATCGTGGGCGTTCCTCATACTGACGTGTCTTCTATTCTGTCTAATTGGTGCTATCACTTTGTGTACTCAGGTACTTACGCTTGTTGGAAAATATTACCTTTTATCCTAGGCGCTAGTAGCCATAACACTACTTACTTTTGTCGCTCCGGTGAAGCTGTAATGGCCATCTGCGGCCAACAGCGTCTATCATTCCCAAAAAAAAAAATACTACTTACTTTTGACGGGCCTGTTGGTCTAGTGGTTAGAAGCCCTGGCCGCTACCCAATGGGTCGTGGGTTCGAATCCCACCAAGTGTCTGGTTGTTTTATCTAATAAGTATTTATTTAAAAAAAGTATATACGTATTAGTATCAGTTGTCTGGTTTCCATAATACAGGCTCTGCCTAGTTTGGGATCAGATGACCGTGTGTGGATTGAGCCAGAATATTATTACTTACCTATTATTTTATCCTAGGCGCTAATAGCCATACCTAACATTAGGTATGTTGTCAATGGATTGCAACTTCTCTGCCATACTTAGTAGGTATAGGTAATTTAGTATCTATCATTAGATTAATTCAGTTTAACTGTGTTATGACGTAGTTAAACTGAATTAATCTAAATCAGGGTTGATTATGATCAACCCTAGCAATATTCTTTGGCTGGCCACCGGTGAGCCATCACTCCTGTGTTCATACAATTGTTCCCATTTTGATCTTGTAAATAAAAACAGGGTATACCTATTAAAGATTACGAAGCAAATCGCTTTGTCCGGATCAGTGTTGGACAAAATTTAGTTTGATTGATGACTAAGATTAAATTATTTAATCATGACTTATGAATAATGATTAATTTAATTCAATCATGGTGTGGTGATTGAAGATTGATTATTGTTACTGTTACTTACTCAATCATGACTAAATTTTTCATGACTAATTTAATACTTAAAATTACGCCGTTAACAAGTCAACACTTACTGAATATTGATTTGTTATTCACAAGTTTTAATAAAAGCTCTTGACATAACAAAATGAGACACAATTTTTACAACAGAATCACTTGTTTTTTTTTTGTTTATAAAACAATATAGTTACAAACACAGATTTAATGGAAAATATATCCTCTATCAGTAAACTTAAAGGGTGATGAACAGTTATAGCTTAATAGTTGTGTTCAATTAAACAAAAAATGGAGTCACTTGGTTTGATTAGTTTAGTCATTAATCAAAAATAATGATTGAATGACTAATGACTGATTTATTTAGTTATGACTATGATTAACTTTTTTAGTCATGATTAAATCAATCATGACTAAATTAGTCATGATTAAATCAATCATGACTAAATTAGTCATGAGTAATTTAGTCATGACTAATCAATTGATTGAAAAAATTAGTTGATTGACCCAACACTGGTCCGGATTGATAGGATTTTCATAACGTTACCTAAGGTATTTAATCGCGGTGCGGAGATTTCAATATCAATTTTAACACTAAGGAATAAGATCACGTTTCTGGCTTTAGGGCGGGCTTTACATAACGGACTTCCTGATGAATTGGCCGGTGTCGAAGCCCCGGGTACTGGTGGCGGCGGTGCTCGTCTCGGTGGTCACCTATATATACGGCCAGACCTCGTTCTGCGAGGACGTGTACTTCGCCGTGGGGGAGTATCCCAGTGTCTACATGAGAGTGTGTTGGGCATTGGCGCCGTTCATTCTACTGGTAAATAAACAATTTACCTCGTAACTTCACTATTTACTAGTAGGAAACATAGTTAAAAAGTTGAAGTGTCAATTGTAGCCGTGATATAAACTTAGGTCCCCCAAGGATTGTTAAGATGTCTGCTTTGTGTTAACTGAGGGATGTTTAGCCCTCAGTAGTACTTTACTAGATCCCGCTCGGCGGAGGCCCCTTTCTACCCTGTCTATCTTCTATACCTACATATAAAATCACTTGTCCTGACTGACTTTCTGAGGTACTTTTATCGATAGTTTATCTATTCGTTAGCGCTATTGGTTCTATAACTTGACACATTGCGTTTCCGAACCACATATTGTCACATAAAGTCCGTTTAAACTTGGCTCAATTTAACTGACCAATGTGTGCAGTTTATTGGTTTGATAACTTTATTTGACGATTTCAACCAATGATATTATTGTTTTCAACATCAAAATTGACGTTTTTGAGGTTGACGCTGCTGCAGCGAGCGCGCGCAGGGAGCCTGCGGAAAATTGAATTTTTGTATGTCACTTTGTTTACGCAGCACTAGCGCTACGAGAGTTAACGGCTTTTGGTGACACTACTTACGGTGAATTTAATTGATTATTACTTAATTAATATCATCCTTAAGCACTTATTTATACCGGAAAAATGATGATAAAAATTAGAACGGGTAATATTGGCTATATAAAACTTTAAAATCAATTTTAAATTTGATCTGAGAAAAAGACCCATCTAGCGTCGAATTATTGCACTGCTTATCGGTCTGATAGTTGAGGAGCATCTGTTCAAAAGGTCGTATCTCTATCATAAACACCACAGTGTCGTAGAAGAAAAACGACTACGTCAATATTACGAAGGAATTTGCTAAATATTAACAATGAAGGTCGCAAATTCACAGATCCAATATTCAGAAAGTTATGAAGGGATATCCATCCGGTCGACACATGGAGACTGGATGGATATCCCTTCATAACTTTCTTGCCAAGCAGTCAAAACGGACACTCATCTATCGACGTCGTTCTAGGTAGGGGTGCGGAGCCAAAAAAAATATATTTTTTTATATTTACAATAGTTGCCATTGACAATGACATTGTTGCACAGCCGTCGTATTTTGACTCGATACCGTTCTTGAATCGATTTTTACTAACGTAGTGAAGTATGGAAAAAAATATGACCTTTTGAACAAAATATTAAATAAAATATGTTTTTGTAGAAGAAATGTGCCTGTTCTGTTTGAAACAATCTAAGAGAACATTTTAATGCAGAAAGACATCCGTTTTGATTGGAATCTTAATTTTCTGGATTTTATTGCATTGAAAATAGACTCCTTTTTGACAATTTTTTAGGCTCATTCGATGGGCTTTTATGCCACGGGTCCAAAAAAAAATTAAATTAATTAATATAATAGTTGGAAAGTGAAATACGACTTTTTGAACAGACGCTCCTCAGTTATAGAATGCCTTTCTGTGTACTCAGAAACTCAGTGACAGTTAAACTAACTTTATCTTATACATAACTTTATTGAACCAATAGCTAATGAACAGTTAACTGAGATCTTCAGAAACCGGGCATAACTGATTCATTAACGCACAGGCCAAACCGCTGGACCTAGAAAGCTGAAATTTGGACAGTAGGTTCTTCTTATGAGACGTAAGCATCCACTGAGAAAGGGTTTTTGAAAATTCGACTCCTAAAAGGGTTAAATGGGGTGTTTTCTTTTGTATGAAACTTTTTATTTTATTGACTTGAAATTTACTGCAAAGATTCTCTAAATAAAATAAATCTAATACCTACTTACATGTTTTGCGAATTTTCATCAACAACCTTTGAGGATGCGTTAGGGGTTGGTAAACTTTGTAAAAAAATAGCGGGCCAAGCCGCAGGATATTGCTAATCATCAATAGAAATGTGACGATGTATTGTAGACCCCTGCCTTAAAGGAGGCTCGTGCGCCCCTAATAAATGCGATCCAACGACGACGCGGTGTAGGCCTTGCGTCACCGACAGAAAGCTGAATGCCTAGCAACACTGCGCCTGTGATCGAGGCTGAATCATTATCTTTAACTTCCTTCGTAGTCAAATATTGACCGGCGGGAAAATTTATGGCTCAACATTTCTGTACCTCTTATCGGTACGAGTTTTGATAGTTTACAAAAAAGTTCATACTGTCAGTTGACCTCTATTAGTGCAGCGGAAACTATCTAAAGCAAAATGCATGAGAAAAGTAATTCGTTTTTAAACTCTTACTAAAGAGTGACAGTTTAGTGACAGTCAAACTCGCTCGCTCTGTTCACAGTAGTTTTTAGTGTTCCATGCGTAAAAAGGAATCCTAATGCTCAATTCACACGAAAGATGGCAGCGGCCAGCAGCGCACTTTCAGTGTGAAAAATTTTTACTGCCATCTTGGTGTGAATTGAGCCTTATGGTGAGAGTTCGAACCAACCAACCAAAAATATACCGCTCCTCATCTCCGAAGTTTGTGGAGGGTAAACTCTGAAATAATTATGAGTAACATGTCTATCTATATTTTATAGGAAAAATAAATTATTAAGTCTTCAAGACTAGAGTGAATAGGCTTTTAATAAGCTAGTGTGCTTTACCATCCTCGATTGCGTCGGCGCTTTCCATCAGGTGGGACTGTAGTCCAGCACTAGCTTATAAGTAGTAAAAAAAAATGGTACAAGACGAATTACTCTATTCAATGGTTTTTATGTTTCAGTTGGTGTTTGGAGGGGGCATGTCTGTGTGGCCGGCCAGTGAGGCGCTGGCGGGCTGGCTGCTGATAGTATTTGCAATGCTGCCGATTGCTATCATAATGTTATGCTACGCGATGTTCAAGTGTCGAGTGCGAGTGAGATAATCTGTTCCAAACGGAGTTAACTCCTATTCACGCTTGTAAAACTGATTAAAATCGAATGTCTCTGGCGACGAGCAACAGTGTAGTGCACTTGTGCTTAGGCAGGCGTGTCACACTAGCCATCAGCGAACGTCTTGCTTGTTTAATTACTAGTGTTTTGTGTGGAACCGCTGGCTTTGTAAACCGGAGGTCGAGGGTTGAACTCCTGCAACAACTTTGTGTTTTCTTACTAGCTAGGGCAATGTAGGCCTACATTGCCCCCAATGATCAACTCATTGAAAAATAAGATGATCTATGTACCTTATTTGAAAAGTAAAATGATCTATGTACCTTATTTGAAAAGTAAGATGATCTATGCGTCTGATGGGTATGTAAAAAAGTCGGTCCAGCGCCTGACCCCACCCCGGTCATCGCGACGACGGTCTTCCGTCCCTTGTGCCTACGCAAGCACTTGTGCACTATAAGGCTTAATTCACACCAAGAAGAGAAGCAGCGGCCAGAAAAGGCGCGACGCGGCATCGCCTCGCGCTTGTTCTACAAGGAAACTACACCAGACGCCGCGCTGACCAAACGCGAGTGGCTGAGGATACTGGTCTTTGTATTGTAGTTAGTTTAAAATTAATTCACACTGAAACTGCGCGCCGCGCCTCTGCCAACTTGGTGTGAATTGAGCCTTAATAGACTTGTTTTACAGGACAAAGAAAAACAAAAAGTTAAACTTTTATACTTATGTATTTACTATTAATTTTTAAAGCTCAGTGCAAAGATTAACAAGTCAACTAGTTCTATTTTCGCTTCAAACCATGATTTAGGTTTATCAGTTTCTTAGCAAGCAAGTGATAAGTTGTTATATTCTATTTTCTCTTGGTTCCAGAACATCGTCCGGGATGAAAAATAACACCAAAAGTGCGACATTATCAAGTGCCAATAAAACAATTTCGAGTAAATACATAGCATTTTCCTTATTTAGATAAGAAAGTAATGAAACATCAAATCTGAAATGACATCTTATTTTATTCACAAAATTTTCATAACACCAATTTGTTACCAAAATAAAGGATTATTTTTATAATTAATTAGTCATACACAAATATCCACATAACAACTTAGTACGCTGATCGCAATAGATAACGCACGTTAATTATAATTACCTATAGCAGGGATGGCTAACCAATGGCACCGGCACAATATTTTGGGAACACTACCTATTAAGTTCATCATTATGCACTGAGAAAAAAATACTTTTATTAAGAAAATTTTCACAAAACAAGAAAATATAAATAATTTAAACGGATATTTTGAACAAAGAATTTTTTGTTTGGACAAGTCAGTGGCCTTATGAAAGATTTCTTTATAAGAAATAGCATGTTGATACATAAATGTTCGCCACCCCTGACCTATAATATGAGTTTGTATACAAGTTTCCAATAAATTCCGCTAGGCGTTTACGGCAACTCCTACTACGGCTACAGAAATCTAAGCACGCATTATTTTCTTTTTTTTTATATATGTATATTATCTATTACGACCAGCAGGAGTATTTCTTTACACAATATTCGAAATCAATACATTAAACAAATTACATAAAACCAGCTTCCACTTTATTGGTGAAAAAACACTCCTATTAATACAGCCTTGGACCTTAACACTAAAATTAACTGAACTTAAAATTATGATCCTCTCATATAAATAAAAATAATAAGCATACTACATACATCTTTAAAAAAGTTACCATCTAAGTAAATAGACCGCCCAAATGTTCATTGTTTTGTTGTCGTTTTGTATCTATTAAGATTAATTAGGCATTCTAATAACTATTGCACGCTCATGATTCACCTGACGACTTAGATTTACATTTAGGATATAATTTAAGCAAAACTAAACTTTGATAAATAGGTTAATTGCACCAAAAATCAGTATAAGAATTTGATCGGGACTAGATGAAGTGACAAAAAATTATTGTTCGAGTATTTATCGTAACTCCATAATATAATTATTCATAGTTTAAGTTTGGATTTTAATTCGGAGTAAGATACCTCATACCATTAGGTCCTATTTGACAGCACATCTGCACAAAAGTGTATTTTAATAGATGTACAAACATAGATGAAATTTTCATCTATTTTTGTTACTTTGACTAATTCTTTAATTGTTTTCGTTTATTTGAAAATAGTGATTAATTATTAACATGTTCATTATTTCTAAAACTGCACTTTTGACGCCATTTGTACAAAGACCGAAACGCTAATGTACATATTAGATATTATAGCTCTTATATAACACAAACTAGCAATATTCTCACTTATTAAGGAAATTGCAGCATTATGAATATAAGCTATGCATATCTACGGCAGGCTATCTTTTACTTAAGGTATGCGTCCATTGGCACGCGTCGTACGCACCGCACACACGGGATTTTAGTTTGCTTTGTATGATTTTAAATAGCGCTGCGTCCATTATCCGCGCCGTCCATTTCGATGCGGGCGGCGCGGATAATGGACGCAGCGCTATGTAAAATGGACGCGTACCTTTAGTGTTCATTTCTCTTTGAAAACTGACAGCTACATTCTTCTTTTACAAAAATATGGCTTCCATCAATTATAATTATTGATGATTTCGTCAGTGTCAAGTAGCATAGAATTATTATTATTAAGTGAGGTATATGATGAGAAAACAAAGATTGGAATATATGTGTTCGCGGTCGTATGGAAAAATTATTGATAAATACAAAGAGAAAAGAACAACGAATAAAGGAGTCACGTCAAAACGGCCATCAAAGTGTGTCGCAGATATAATTAGTTAGATTTCTCAATAAGCATTTCTGTTTTACATAATTTGCGCAATTACTAATGATTCGGGAGTTTTATATACTATATTGAGTGGCACTTTTTGGCATATCGAGTTCCTACATATAAATTTGTAACAAACTACATAAATAATTTTAAAGAAAGTATTTGTCAAATCATTGTGACAGTAGTTTTGTAAAATATACTCCATCCCAAATAAGCTTGAAGGCGATTACATGTTCGTTTGCGGCTCAATAACTACATAACGCATACATTGTTAACTAGAAGCGTCAGCAAAAACAACTTTGTATTACCAACCTTTTTTTGCTGACGCGTTAACGGTCAACTATACAGCGGGGGTGTTTTATGACTGCATAATAAAGTTGTAATCGCCTTCAAGCTTATTTGGTTTGGAGTGTACATCAAGCTGCTCATCGCTACATAAATATAACTTTATATAACTAAAATAGATTACATCGATTTTACTGAACTAATATTGATTGCTTTAAACTATAACCAGGAACGTTTAAGATTAAAGAGTTTAATCACTTAACTGACTTAAGGCTGATATATGATAACTGATATTATTTTATAGTTTTAGATTTAAGCTGTAGTTGGAAATTTAATTTTTACAGAAATACAAATATAATTAAGATTTTAAAAATATATAAAAACGGATGTACAGATTTACACTAAATATGGCTAAGAAATAACCGAATTATGATTTCTAGCATACCCATGTAGTAGATAACAATGAGGCTACGAGAGATTTGGTTTTCGGCATCTGCTAATATAAATGCAGCATCTCTGGTGCGTTAAATTGTGATAAGAAGTAATGTTCGCAAGAGGTTCGTCACTTAACTATATCATTCACCATTCAATAAATATGCACATACTTAACTAAAAGGCAACGTTTATTACTATAAAACCTAGCTATGTTTGCTTGTTATACGCAATAATAGAACATAAGACATTCGGGGACCCTGCACTCAGTCTTATGCATACACCAAACAGAGGATGGAGGACACAACTAGTGCGTACATTATGTTAAGGCTCGAAGACACAATAGACTGTCAATCAACTACAGGGCACTTATTCTTTATGACAATCATTGAGGTAATATGTACTATGTTGAGTACATTCTTACTAGACACACCATTTTGAACAAATAACATTACGTCGTTGTCAAACCAAAATCTGCTATGTGCACTTTTTGACACTTTACGGTTCACAGCCGTATCTAAAAACTGTTGCGTCTATGAGCACTGTACGACGATCTACGGCGACTTTAAAATATGCTATGAGCCGCAGCTAGATTTTTGACAAATAAAATCTGCTATGTGATACACTATTTGACTATCAATTCATATAAAATTTTATACGAAAATGTTTTTACTCATTACTTCAAAATATCAATTCATGCTGTCGCAAGCATAGCCCACTAGGGGTTAATCAGTGACAGAACGATCAAATGGGCTATTTTTCGTAATGATTCAAACGAAGAATTTTTGCGTGATATATTTATAGAACGATCAATGGATTTGTATCACTCTTGAGTTAGATAATGAATAAATAACAGACTGCGGTAGTAAGCGTACAATATTTAAATATTCATAGAGAATCAGGGCCCAGGATGCCGCAAACAAAAAAAACAATATTAATTTTATACTCATCTATCATACTCCAGGCATTTACAGAACATTCTAAAAATGCAAGTCTTGAAACTGATGTTTATTTCAATAAACAAAGGGGGTTTTCAATATTGTTCAGCAATGCTAACTATAAATTACAGGAACCAAGTATTAGGATAATACAGTGCGAGGCAAACTTAAAGGCGGCCGTGAAGTTAGGCTCAAGTCGCTGCACAGTAACCAACCAGTATCAGCGGGGTAATGCCGAGGTTGTCAATTGTCAACTTGACTGTAAATGCGCGAAGTCGCAATGCACGAACTTCACATTGGCGCCTTTAAGTTTGAATCGAACTATACTAAAATATTTTTCTTGTGCAATGTTTAACAAGAGCTGCAATGATTGCATTACTGTAATATCTAAAGCTAAACTGTAAGTAATAATTACAAAATTATTATGTTGTAGGTTTTTGAAGGTTTTGTCTTAGCAATGCCAGATCCCTTATCAATTTGACTACTTGAGACTCATTCTTAGTTTTTATTTTAATGTATTTTTTGCAACGAATTATAATCAAGTGTAGTATAATCATATTAATTTGAATAAGTTTAGTGTTCTGAATCAAATCCAAGCGCAAAACTAAGACTAACTAAAATTACATCTTAATTATAAGATATTTAAATATTAATGCATTCTATAATAAAGTTCTAACTACTCTGTAATATAAATTAAAAAGACTAAAAAAACAACATGCAAAACTGTTACTTATCGGCGGAACTCACCAACGTCTGTTAAAATATTAACAGCCAATTCAAATGCTAATAGGACTACAACAGTTCTATTAACATTTGATACAATTGAAAAGCTTTGTCTAAAGCAAATCCAATGCCCTATTTAATTTGAGATGGCAATAATTATTCAACAAATTATACTGAAGTCAGGCTCAAGCACGTAAAAAATTGTGTTGTGCTAAAATGTTATTGAATGTAATTAAAACACATAAGCTGTACACCGGTTTGAATAAAACAAAAAATAGGAACTTTGTAAAACAACCAGCTTTGCTGGGTAATGTTAAAAGAAAGGCTAGAAAATGTTCTCTATACAATAAAGGTAATATTAATGTTTGTTCTCATGGTTACCAGCACATTTCAATGATAAAAAGGATGGCATTATTATGTCATCTAACTATTTATTGCCCGATAAATTACTAACTACTTTATAACCTACCCACAATCCAGAATAAATCAATTTATCAACACCCATTTTATACATAACATAAAAAGCTTAGAAGTTAGTAAATAACTCTGTTTTAGAAACTATCATACAAAACTAAAACTATTTCGATCCATTACATTTAAATTGACTAAATTTCAATACATACTCATTATTTCACAAGCATATGTAATAAAATTTACACTGTTTTAACGCCTAAATGGTGTTGGCTTTATTACGATTTCCTATAACACTTAAGCAGAAAAGCTAGATAGCCGCATTCCAAATTATATCCATACTTTTTGGTCAATTTCATAATCTTAGCATTCAAATACCTAATAAGGCAGTCTGTATTGCCTTCTGCATAAGGATGTTTACATCTGAACTTGATAATTTCCAAACAACAAACAATGCGAGTGAGATCAAAATAACCACTATGAATTTACAATAATTTTATATAAATGACTTGCATAGCCCCTATTCATCCGTAGTGACTAACTAGCTAGTTACTGCTACATCAATGCTGGTGCACTAATACTATGAAGAACCCATTCAAACCAAGATATTAAACATTATAGACTATCCTGTCCAATATGTCAAATGTCAATAATGTTAAAACAATAACATCAATATACCCAACAGTTTGCTAATCCAATAGCACAACTGTGATCACACTCTGATAACATAATTATTATAGAAATATTGTTTCTTTTCGTCAATAAAGATAACGCTATTGAGAATACCAGCCTTCATTTTGAATAATTTTCAAATTGAATACACATTCTTCAATGAATTTGAATAATATTAAAAACAGATATTTCCAAAAACATATCCAACGGCGATAATATAATCTATTTATATTTAACACTTACAGAGTTATAACAATATCTATACAATAGAGTTTACAATTAAACAACCTGCTGTATCATTCTCGAGCGATCCAGTTATATCACGAGTATCAAAGGGCACACGCCACTCATTCCTCACAGCACCGATACTATAACTTCGAATTCTTATAAAACTATTTCTACCTAGGAATATTGAGGTATTAAATACTATGAACACACGGCAACACCTCAACCTAGACTGTTTGGACGTTGAACTATAAGAACTTGAACGCGGCGAATCGTGCGAGGGTGCTATATGTTGTTGTTACTAGAGGTGGTTAATTTAGCATATAACATTAACTTAACGCGCTATATTCAGTCAATGTATAGCGTACGCTATATTCACTTAGGCGCTAAGAATCGCGCCGCGCTATTTAAACGAATTAGCGCGGGCTGCGGTCTCGCGCAACTTAGCAGTCGTCGGCAGCGCGCTATCCTTTGCGCTATCTTCCCAGACATACGCTACTTATGCATGTGCGTAAAAAATAGCAAACTAAAAGAATATAGTGCTGCCATAAAATAGCAGATTTAAACCCACTAGGCCAGGGATGGCGAACCAATGGCACGCGACGCAATATTTTGGGCACGTCGCCGATCACAAAGATCATTATGCCCTGAGGAAAATACCTTTTTTTATGCAATGTGAAGTATTAAGAGCGAACGCGAGAGATTCTACGCTACGGAGTGTTCGGGTGAGGTGGCGTAGTAGGGATTATGTAATAGGGGTATTTAGTATTATTTTTTCAATAATCATGAATTCAAAATTATTTGACAGCACATATCTAATTTAACATTTCTTTATAAAAACGGGCACGTTCATATATAATGGTTCGCCAACGCTGCACTAGGCGCACCGCATGTCCTGTCCCTTTCCAACAATGCTCTATGTTGTAGCTATCGTTATATAGGGCGTCGAACTTGATGAGTAGCCGTGTGTACAAGAAAAGACTTAATAAAATCTAGATTATTTCAAACAAGCCTTTAAGTTTTGGAGTTAATCTGACAGACTAATATTTAACAAATGATGGTATGCCAGAACTCTTTTTTGAAATAACCTAATCATTATGTTTTCTCTAGTACATAGTAGTTAAGAACTCAATATCTAGGATCTCTTTATGTTTCCCAATTCCTCACAACACTGTCCCTTTAAAACTATCCTACCTAGGACCAAGTATCAATTCAAGTTACATATTTTTTCATAGCACTTTTTAACCAATCACTAACATGCCAGTATTAACAGGAATACCATTAGATATTATCAAGATTAATATCACATTATGGATTTGTACTTTCCAGCATTTGATTGCATCAGTTTAGTGACTAAAAACTAGAACCGAACAGAGCAGAAATAATATGTATCGTGAATTCAATGATTACACTAGTTTTTTTTTTACATTTTTATAGTTTATAAACACCACAATTCCATACTGTCTAGGAGAAGACTCACAGGAAAACACTGGGGAGTTGAGGCTCCATGGTGGGCCATCCTCTCTCTTCTTAGCAATATATGTACAAAAATTTACAAATTAACGAATTTAGTCTTAAAACACTCATCCCACACCACTGCATCGAATGCACGCAATTCCTTTGTACTTTATACGCGAAAGAATAATTTACACTCGGATCTGACACGTTTACAAAGTCCACTAACACCGGGAGTACACTGCGCACTTCCGTTGACAACCACCACCGCATATACACAATTCCTTTGTACTTTATAAACGTAATAATTTACACTCAGATCTGGCACGTTCACATAGCACACGCGGGGACCGAGCATCGGGAGTACACTACGCACATGTGTCAGCGAGCTACGAAGAAAATGGATGCGCTCCGGTCTAGGGAGCGGCTGTTTTCGTTCGGTTCACTCGGGTTTGTTGGGGCGTTGAGGTGGTAATGTATCGTGGCGTCGGTACATTAGTAGATACGGCATCCGCGGCGCTTTGCTCTTCAGCACCATGCCCTCGCTTACAGCTGACACTGAAGAGTCGTCGTACCTGCCAAGAAGATACCCTATTACTATCTTCTGTATTGAATATTGGTACAAGTGTGATAGGATAGTATTCTCAGTATAGTTTGTCCACATTTTTGATGACTGTGTCACAGTCGGAGACGAAAAATAATATTCATCATTGTGATATTCCATTGATGGGTTTTTCCCATTTTCCTTAAAAAAAGTCAATGCTACCTAGGTTGCTAATTGCCAGTACTCTAACGGTCTTATTCATAAAAAAAGCTTATCAAAGGTTTTAAGCACTGATTAGTTATAGTGTTCTATAAGGTTATAAAACTTTCTATAAAGTTGCTTATTCATAAACGTTTCATAAACCATCTATAACTAATACGTCTCTATAGAACGTTTTTCAATCAAAGTATTGCCATCATAATGAAGTTGGTCAACAAATTGACCGAATACACCCAATCGCCCACAGATAATATGTGTCTACACACCGCCTAGATGTGATCATAGACATTATTACAGATTATAAAACATTTTACTGTCTACGAAACGATGACGACTGTCGATTTGACGTGCGTGTTGGTCTAGTGGTTGGACACCCTGGCTGCTACCCAATAGGTCGTGGGTTCGATCCCCGCTAAGTGTCTGGGTGTTATTTATCTTTTTAATTATGTATTTACAATAAAAAAAGTACTTATATAAGTATAAGCATTAATTATCAGGTTTCCATAGTACAGGCTGTGCCTAGTTTGGGAACAGATGACCATGTGTGTATTGTCTCAGAATATTTATTTATTTATTGTATTTATGACGCCCATGCGGAATTCGTCATACATCCATCGATCATTGTCATTGTTATTTGATTGTTATATGTTTGTTTGGTAATGTTGTAACAAGCGCGTAATAATAACTAACCTAAAATAAACTAACTTATATTAAAATATATTAAATTGTATAATATAATAATAAAATAAACGTTAAGTACTGAATAAAATAATAAATCGTAATAGTTTGTAGTGTGCATACTGCTATTTTGATTTCTTACGAAATTGAACGGATATGAAACCTGTATGGGCTAGAACTCTTTGCCTTCCTAATGAGGCTCAACTAAAGAAAAAAATTGAACTGATAGATGTGACACTGACACAAATGTCATTTTCTTAATAATTAATAATCAGCTGTTGAAAGTCGGCCATTTTTTACCTTATATCACGCTTATAGCACTGTTATAGTAGGGGTCTGCCCTCTATAACTTTATAACATAGCTAAAGAACGTTTTAGTGCTAAAATGCGTTTATGAATAATACTTTTTGAAAATCATACTATAGCGAGCCTATAAGTGTGTGATAACTTTTTATGAATAAGACCGTAAGTGTGAAGGACAGGAAAGACTAATAAACTTATGCTATTTACCGATCAAGACTATAATGTAATATAATTGTAGTTAAGCGCAACTTATGTAGAGCAAATAAAACTCACCTGATCCAACCCACTTGTCCGTGATATGTGTCAGTCAGGTAGTGTCCCTTGACTGCCTCCACACCCTCGTGGTAGACTACGGCGAACAGCTTGTACAGCCGTTGCTTGGTCGTATACTTCAATTTCGATGACATTATCTCTGCAACACGAAGGAATTAATGACTGTAGTACATTTTTCACTTGCTCTTTATTTTGGAAAAATATAGTGAACTATACTCAGAGAATCTTTTCCTCATGCCAATGACAATGTCATTCAGAGACGAAAAATAAATAGCATCATTGTACAGCTGTCTAGATTCATCAAACTTTTAGAACCAAGAATCTTAAAATTTTGGTGGTTTTAGTGCCCACTCAAATATAGTTTATTCCAAATAGGCTTAACGCTAGCACTTTTGAAAAGTAATGGTTTTTTTTAAAAAAAGCTACCACCAGATCGGCAAGAAACTCAGCGGGCTTGTCATTTTTTCACTTTTTTTTAAATAGTGTGTCATGTTACAATTAGATCAGAGCGACAGTGTATCTTGCCGTTCAAAAGATCAAATAAGACAGAAAAAAATAATGTTCACTATGAAAACATAATATACAAATTCTAAACAGGCAGTATTATTTTTTATTAAATCACTTCTTAGGGGTCGTCCATTAATCACGTGATGTTTTTTAGCAACTTTTTAACCCCTCCCCCCCTCCTGGTGATATGTGGTGAGGTTTTAACTCAGAGAAAGTACCAAAGGAGTTAGTATCGCGTCGATTCCCCGAACAAATTTTTCGTGGCACTTTTGCGGGGTGCGGGAGGCGAAGTAAACACACACAGATACACTTTCACGCATACCCACACTATAATAAACTCGCAACACATTCAAAAATACACGCACACAAATAAAGAATGACCTGACCATACGACCAAAAATTTGGCAGAGGGGGTTAGCACATCATGCTCTCTCCAGTGGTATCTCCTCTAAGGGTTTTAAACTACCCCCCCCCCCCCCCCCCCCCTAACCATCACCACCACCATCACGTGTATTTTTATTGTACAAACTATATTGAAATTTTCGGAATATTATCTTTAAATACAGGTACTGATTAAATATTGAAGGGGAAGTCGTTGCCGACAACGGTGAGTCAAGGCCACGTGCCGCTGTTTGGTTTAGAAATCGTGCAATGAAAAATAAATACACGTGATGTCTCATTATATCCCTCCTGGTGATATACCGTGATTTTTTCGGAACCCCCCTTTCGAGCCTCACGTGATTAATGGACGACCCCTTAGGTATTACATTATATTTTAGTTGCCTGGAAGAGATCACTTTTAGCGATAAGGCAGCCAGTGTTTGTGTGCAATAAAGAATTGATTATCTATCAATCTAGTTTGTGATTATAAATATCAGGAAAACACTTTTTTTTAAATTAGCCATCAAGCACCTACTTCTTTCTTCCCCTCCCCAGAGGCAGCATCTGAGCCCCCCAATAATCTTTTTGCCTTCTAATTTTAATGTGGATTAGTATGAGATAATCACTTACTTGGATCGATCTTCAAGTCGATGGGGAAGTCAATGTTCTTTACAATCTTGGCAGTGTGGCCTTCAGCATCGAGTTGGAAGCACTTGAGGTGCAGTAGCAGGACCACGGGCAATTGTTCCAGGGACAGTTGTTGCCACGCGTCACTCACACCTTCGAGGGCGTCTTTACCCGCTAACAGTTCTAGGGCGTCTTTTACGCTGTTCGCGCGCTGCGGAAAGACAAACAGCTAAGTAATATAGAAATGGGATGTTGGGAAATGTATGGCCTTTGATGCAAACTCAGTAATGTTTGTCGACACATGGTATTCAGAGACGAAAAATAATGATGACATCATTGTAAAATTATACGGGGTGTAAGGGGCATCGTACCGAAAACCGATACCAGTGATCCAGTACATGATTCTGAACATTCTAGTGTTGAAATTTTTCATTGGCTTTTTCATGAATACAAAAAAAAGGTTTTTTAATAAAATTTGTATAACATCATTATTGGTATTGGTATAATAATAAAGCCTAATTTCAATTTAAAAACAATAAATCACTTATTTGTGCAAAATTAGCAATCAGCAGCCGAAAAGTCCACTGCTGAACAAAGGCCCCTCTCTTAGAAGGGAGGGGTTGCCATAATCTCCACGCTTGGCAGGCAGCTTGATTGAAACTAGCAATGTAATTTGAAAAATAAATATTCTGCACGTATTCATTACATGCTCAAAAATTAACAAGTTAGTCATTTGTCATTTTCCATATACTTAAATGTTTTCTGTAATGTTGAAACGGACAAGATGAGAAGTCTTGTATAAAAGTTTTCGGTACGTAGTCCCTTACACCCTGTATAGCGTGATATTTTTATCGCTTTTCAAGTGCGCAATGTCGTGATCCAATAGGTCCGACATTGCGTCTGGGAGGTCGAGACATCTGTTACGGGGGTCACTGACCTCGATGTCTAGCTGCAGCGTGAAGAAGGGCTGCACGGCGTCGGTGACGATATGCGAGGGGGCCCTGTGCAGGCGCAGGCGCGTGCGGCCGCGGAATATGTCCGCCACGGGGGTCCTGCGCGCCGCCCAGCGTCGCTCCACGGCCCCCCGGTTCCGGGGGCCCATCACTTTCCACTCGTCGTCGTCGGACTCCTCGGAGACGACTGCAGACGCGCCCGTAGTAGCGCTCGCACCGTTTGCGGGCTCTTCGGGCTCCACTAGTTTCATCAGCTGCAAAAACACGAAGTATATGAAATGTATGAAGTTAATGTAAGTCAAAACCTTGTGGAAATATTTCATTTTATGGTACTTAACAAAAAAAAAAAATATTGAGATATTTAATAAAAAATACTGTTTAAAAAACTCTGAAGTGATTGGACACTGTATATTCCTATCACTCTCACTAACACTCTGTGTATTGATATTAAAATCATAGATTCTCGAAGCAAAATCATACATGCAGTCCATATAGGCAAAAATACTTTGCAGTCCTTATGACTTCTCTGGATGATTTTATAGTATAATCTTAAATATTACGTTTAGTTTTTAAAAGGAAATATGTCTGTAATCTCAGTGTTTATAGAAAATTCGGGCGACACAATAAAAATTTCAGAGAGCCTAGGAACTTAAGACATTTTGGTTTTTTTTTTTGTCTACCCTGTCGTAAAAATGCGTGCACGCCACTGATAGCGACTTCTGGAACTAAGGACTTTGGTTACTCTAGAGCTAGGGACTAGGGTCACATAGGTAACAAGAAAAGTAAATCAAATTTTCTTTTGTTTGACGGGCCTGTTGGTCCAGTGGTCAGACAACCTGGCCGCCACCCAATAGGTCATGGTTTCGATTCTAAGTGTCTGAGAGTTTTTATCTATTTCCAAAAAAAGGTATATAAGTATTTATATCAGTCTGTTTACCATAGTATAGGCTCTGCCTAGTTCTGGATCGGATGACCATGTGTCGATTGCCCTAGGATATATATTATAATATCAGTCATCCATGCTGATATTTTGGCGTAATGAGAACAACTATTGACACTTCCAAATATAGGAAACTCAGTCAATGTCAAAAAAAAAATATTTCAAATAGGCTTAACGCACTTTTGAAAGGACAATTTAAAAAAAAATGCTTGCACCGGATGACAACGCAGCCTCAACTGAGAAGATCCGGCAAGAAACTCAGCAGGCTTTTCATTTAAGTAACTTACTGCCGAACCTACAAACGTCAATTATAGTTAATGAACTTTAATCCATTTTTTGAAATCGGGTTATTTCGATTTTAGAAGCAAATTAACACTTAATACGCAGACAGTGAGTAAAGATAATAACTATCTCGTATTCAACAACCAAAAATAATCATAAGCGGCTCCGACACTCAAAAGAAATAGATTTTAAAAAGTGCCTTAATAACAATTAAAGTTAATTGGCGTTTCTGAGTGCGGCAGATAGAGGAGTAAGTGACTGTACGGTTACCTCGAGCATCTCATCATTGAGCGAGTTGAGCAGGCAGCCGAGGAACTCCTCGGCGTCCTCCTGGCGGCCCTCCTGCGAGCCGGGGAAGGGACGCAGCGCCCGCAGCACCCGCAGCCCCGCGCCCCCCTCCAGCGGGGGCCCCGCGGGCACCGCGCCCCCCGCGCCGACCCCGCTGCCCGCCCCGCGCCCGCGACCCGCGCACGGCAGAGGGCTGAACTCGTAGCACAGCTCCACCCTGCAGACAAGCCATGGGATAAGTAATAGGAAATAAGGAAGATAGGTGATATTTTCAACCGACTTCAAAAAAGAGGAGGTACTGAATTCAACTATATTTTTATGTTTGAAACCTCATAACTCCGTCATTTATAAACTGATTTGGACATTTTTTTTTTATTTGCAATGGATATAGTACCAAATTGGTCCCATTATTATCAAAATCATGTTGTGATCAATAAACAACAACGAAGAAACTTAACAAAAAATGTACGGTAAATTCAAAATTTTTATTCAAATAGGCTTAACGCACTTTTGGTAGGTAATTTTTTTTAAAAGCCACCACCGGATCACAACGCGGCCTCAACTGAGAAGATCCGGCAAGAAACTCAGCGGGCTTGTAATTTTTTCACTTTTTTTTTTTAAACAAAATTTGTCTTTTTACAATTAGATCAGCACCAGCGACAGTGTGTTCTGCCGTTCAAAAGATCAAATAAAATAAAAATACAACGAAAATACAACAAACTAAAATGCCAAAGGGATAGTATTCGGACCATGTCGTAACAAATAACCCAAATAACAATAAAATTGAAGAATGAATTTTGAAAGGACGGCGTGCGTCGAGACAGCGTGCAAGCAGATCCAGACTGTTTTTTTTTTGCATGCAGTATCGACGTGTGTGACTAAAGACAGGAATAATGTGCGAGTGAGAGGAAATGATAAGCGTCGCCATTTATGATTCGTTTCTTTATTGGCACAGGTTAGCATGAACAAATGTTAAATACTAGAGCGTCGCCATTTATGATTCGTTTCTTTATTGGCACAGGTTAGCATGAACAAATGTTAAATACTAGAGACCATAAAAAAAGAACTGCTGTTCATGTCCTTATGTAACAGCATTGATAACTGTAATCACTGGCGAATTGGAGTAGCGACGGCTGCTATCGTTCTACATGAATATGCAAAATACTGCATTTTTAACTAACATTTTGAGGTTGCTACGAGTTGAAGTCAATTTGATAATTGAATGCGGTCGTCGACCTTCATAGCTGTTCATTAATGGATCAAACGGTTGGTACGTATCAAAGGTTAATAGTGACACTGCCTTACCCGCAAACAACTTTGTTATAAATTGTATTTAGTACGACCTCAGAAACCCTTTAATACATTTTAATGTGATATTATTTCACACCATTGTATGCTTCAGTGATTTTATCGTCTTCTTGTATAAGAATTGTGTTTACATACATACATACATAAAATCACGCCTTTTTCCCGTAGGGGTAGGCAGAGCCCAAGGGCCGCTTTTCGCCTCCGTGAGAAACGAGACGTGATGGGTGGCGAGCCACATCGCCGCCATTTTGGTTAATTAAATTATTTATATGATTGACCATTGCGTTCTCACGTATAAGGAGTAAGTAGTAGTGTAGGGTTGTGTTTTATCGACAAAAAACATTTTTATGCTGACTAAAACCAAATGAATAGCTATCAACTGATATGTGATACGTATTTTTTTAAACTTGTAATATCACAGAGCTGGGCAAAGGCCCTATCCTTGTTTAGATATATGAGAAGGCTGAGGCCATAAACCACTACGCGAATCATAGATTTGTGGATCAGACATTAAAATAAATTCTAGGAAATTGCCCCAGTTTCATTACGTTGTTTCTTTACTATAATAAATGGAAAATCTTTCAATGATTATACTAAGTAGAAACCACGTTGGTACTGTCAACGCTGCAGTGGAGGTACGAGCAGGCCCCTTACGGCGTACTAAGCAGGTGCTTCAGCCACTAAGCTACCATCCAACGTACATACTCTGGACATACTAAGGTATTTTGTTTCCACTTAATAAACGTTTTTTCATTTTTTTTTTTTTACTAATTCTTACCCAGACACCCCACCACGGGTACTAACGACATACATTTATTTAAGAAAAAAAGAATTATAAAGTGTACTCACATTGAATCGATGACTGGCGTGCTAGACTTGCCTCGTCGCGTCTGGTAAGGCAGAGCCTTGAGCATGTTATAGAAAGGCGGGCACGCGATCAACGCCTGCAAGATGGCGTTCACGTAGCAGTAGTTGGAACGATTAGTGAGGCCACGGGGCAGAAGAGCGACTGGTCGGTTGTCCAATTGATACTTCGATAGGAATTCTGAAAACAATATGGGCAAACAATTAGTGATAGGTCTGTCAGACAAAAGACTGTAGCAACCAATTTCGCCAAGCTTTAATTTCCTGAATAACATTTTTAGCGAGCTATTGCAGGTCAGTGTGGGTCTTACCACTTGGTTTCGTATAAAGATGTATACATTATTGTAATTTGGTGAATCCAGTGATGTGGTAACCCTAACAGGATAGCAGACTGCCGACCGAAACGCGATCAAAATGGAAAACATCCGCAACACCGGAAAGGGAAGGTAATAAGTTTCATTGTCATCACTAGCGGGAAGATGTCCACTGCTGAACATAGGCATTCGAACGCCACAATGAACGACAAATGGCTATTTTAATCCACTGGTTACCTGCAACGTGCACAATGTCGTCAGTACACCTAGTGGGAGGTCTACAATGCGTGTTCCGGTTCGTGGTCGCCACTCGAGAATCTTTCCTTCCCATCGGTCATAACTTTAACAGTTTAAGTTAAGTCATAAAATATATTGCAATTTATTATAGTTACCTCCCATCCTGTAAGAGTTCGGATCATCGCTGAAGGGCGACGGCTGTACGGGAACGGTAGGGCTCGATTCCTTCTGAATCGGTACATCACGAACATCGCCAGCGCCCGTTGCGCCGGTAGGACGGGCGGTCGGAGCGACCGTATTCAATGAAGTCTTCTCCGAATACGAGATAGCGGGAGGTCCCATCGGTCGTGGGGTCGTTGAACTCTTGTCTCCAGTCTGCAGCGGTGAGGCGTCGTAAGGCGGAACTTTAGCCACCGGTTTCTGTATATTAGCTGGGACCGGTGGAGTTGATGTCGTTGGACTGGCCGGTTCTTCGGGAACGACCGCAGGGGCCGGTGCGACTGGTGACGTCACGATGGATTTGCTGGAGAACAAACTGGCCCAGGACTTGCCGGGAGCGGGCTGAGGCTGCGGTACTGCCGCCGGGGGCGGGGCAGGTTCTCCGCGGTTGCGGGGCGTGGGCGGTGGGGGGAAGTCCGAGGCGGTGGGCGCGGGTGGAGGGGGCTGCGGTACTGGGGGCGGTTCGGGCGCAGCGGCACCTTTTCTGGAATGACCGAACGGTGCCTTGTTCGTCACGATTACAGGCGGCCCGGCGGAGTGCAATGTGATGGATATCGGCATAGGCGCTTTGCTTGGCGGTAGTGGAGGCTCGCGTTTTACGTGCTCCATCGGCGGAACCCTCTCGGGGGCTTCGGTGTTCTCGCTCGACGGTGACCGGTTAGCGGGGCCGTCGCGTTTTTGTCGACTCCCGAATGGCGCTTTGGGTGTTGAAACGGTTTGCTGTACCGATACCACTGTTTGGGGCACCGTCGGTTTCGGCGGTTGTTTGCTGCCTGAGAAAGGTGCAGTTGGGCCTTTCGTCGGTTTACTGCCTGTGGGCGGTAGTTTATTGGCTGCGGTCTGGTTGCTGGCGGCAGCAACCGGGGGAAAAGACTTAGTCGCCTGCGGTTGTCCTGTAGTCGCGCCATCATTTTTGTTTTCGGGACTCCATGACGGTTTAGTGTCAGGTTTCGGAGGATTCGTTGTCTTATCATTAGGAGACGTTTTGGTCTGAACGACATCAGCTGGCCGGTCGTTCTGCTTAGGACTGCTGGGACCCTTGCCGATTTTGAGATCCTTAATAGGCAGCGATTCGACGGAGCCCGCGGACGCGGAGACCGAAGCGGGCGCGGGCGGCGGTTTCTGCTCCTGACTCTTGTCCGGCGGCGCGTAGATCTTCTGACTCTGACCTTGGACGAAGTTCTTCGCGTGCACGTTGAACTGATGAGGCGTGGTTTGAGGGGGAGGCTGCAGGGGCGCGGGGGGAGGATGGTGCGGTGGCGGCATGTACATAGGTGGCATGTACTCTACACCGCCGTCTACTGGTGGCCCGTAAGGCGGCGCATAATGAGCGCCCGCGTAGTAAGCATCCACTGCTTCCTGTTCCATCACCACCTCTTGCGGGTACTCTTCGGGCCCCTTCTCCGCGTCGCCTTCCACCGGCATCGAGTACTCGGGGTAGTACTGCGGGTAAGCGTACGGGCCATACACGAGGGGCTGGTAGACTGGCAAGTGGTAGAGAGGCGCGCCTTGCGCTTGCGCGGCGGGGTAGTATTGTGGGTAGTGTACATAGTACGGTGGTGGTTGTTGAGGAGGGGAGGGTGGTCGTTTCCCGCGGCGATCTCGACGATGGGCCCGCGCTGCCCTCTCATTGGCAGGCGGTTGAAACTGCGGCTGCGGCGGCTGGTAGTACTGTCCCATGTATCCGTGCACGTTCACGTTCGCGGTCACCTGGCTGACGTATACGTTGGGCGGCGCGACGGGCCACTGGTGGTGGTGCGGTGGTGGGTAGGAGGGAGGCGGGGCGTAGGGAGGCCCGTGACCCCCCGGCCCCGCCCCGGGGCCCGGGCCCCCCGCGCCCCGTGCCGGCGAGTGGGGCGCCATCTCTCCCTCGCCGCCCGCCACCACGTCCACGCTGTTCGACACGGTAGCCGTGCCCGACGAACGAGAGTTTATATCTGCAGACCGTGTGACATGTTAATATTCGATTATTAAAACAATTGAACGACAATCTATTAACGATCGACTATCGATTGTGAACCATAAAACATCGATTGATTAATGTCAGTATTGCAACAATCTATTAACGATCGACTATCGATTGTGAACCATAAAACATCGATTGATTAATGTCAGTATTGCAAACTTCCTTCATTCATCCTGTTAATAAACACACAACATAATACAAGCTGCTACTGTCAAATATTGTGCTGTAATTCAGCAGTATGTAAAACACTGTAACTGTAGAAATCACTACATTCAAGAGACTTAACAACTAATATATCGGGTAGCATCGCATAACTATATTCTCATAATGTACTCAATTTCTATGACTCCCTAGACTCTAGGCACACAGGTATTTTTTAATAGCCCTTGGTTTTGTCCCACTGTACGGCACGGGCCTCCCCGCAAGATGAAGGGGCTTAGGCCACAGTCCACCACCACGCTGGCCAAGTGCGCGTTGGTGGACTTTACACATCATTTGAAAGCTAGTTAGGCTTTCTCAGATATGCAGGTTTCCTCACGATGTTTTCTTTTATCGAAAGAGCTAGTAACGATCGCACAAAGACTATTCGCACATGATTCTCAAGAAAAATGTGCATACAAATATCAGTGAGGAAAAGAAGACAGTCTATTCCAAACATAACCAAATTAACAGTCACAATAAAGATAATTTAAAAAAAAAGAACAAGTGCTTACTTATAGCAGTGTCTTTCCAACCGCCGTTCGTTGCTGACGGCGAATGGATGGGGCTTCCCTCGTACAGTGCGCACTGCAGTCTGCTCAATTCCACTTCTTTCACATCAGATAAGTCTAGGAACTCATATTCCTGAAACACGCCACAGATATTAATAGGGAAATAATGCTAGCACCTGCCACTGCCACCAAGAATAATATGAAGTAAACAATCCATGTATACTTATACCAACAACGCTTACTGGACTTATCACCATAGAATGATGAACTTTTGAGTGAGAGATAACTTAGAGCATTCTGTGCACATCAGTCTTTTTTTACGACAAAGATAATAAATATAATGTAAACAATCTGTCACAACAATCTGCAGACTTATTGCATGCTTACAAATCTACTGCGTTTTCTAGACCCAATCCAACATTAAACAATATTCTCGTAATATATTTGGGAAAAATTGGCATAATTGTATAATCAGATCTGTAAATTACAAAAAAACTATTTAAAAAAAAATAAAAACCGACTTCAAATTTCTTCTTCTTCAACTTCAATTTTTTTTTAAATAGTTTATTTAACACTTTTTAGTGACTTATTTTACCAAAATAGGTATCAGCACTATCACGCAACTCGAAACATAAAAAGTGTATATCTCTTAAACTACTGGACCGATTTTGATGAAACTTGTACTTTACCCTAAGTTGAAAAATACTCTAACTATTGCAAAAAGAATTTTCAAAATCGGACTTGTAGTTTCTGAGAAATCCGTGGACAAACCTACATACATATATACATACCTACATACATACATACACTCATAAAATTTGGTAAATTTGTTTAGAAGCCCACATAGACTATCATATATTAATATTACGCATTTTTATCAATATTACATACATACGCGTCGAATAGAGAACCTTCTTTTTGAAGCCGGTTAATAATATACAATGAGTGAATACATAATAGGCTTTTTACTATGGACAGAATTAATTTAAAATTCCCTGTGTTTTTATATGAAACCCAGTTTTTCTTGTTTAACTGAAACAATTTCCTGTGATTTACTATGTATAAGATTACTGCCTTTTTTCATTCATAGTATACCCCTTAGTAGATTCAGAAATCTGCATTACGTGACAAAATAATGATTCATTAACAGACTATTAAAGCCATAGGTCTACTTAATAAAATTCTGAGCAATGACAGACATTTAGATTAAACCGGTGGGTCTAGAAGCATGAAGTTTTACAAAGGAGTAAGAGAGGATATCTAATTATTCAGCCCACAAGTGGTACACACGGCGACACCTCAACCTAGACTGTTAGGACTTTGTTTTATTAGAAGTTGAACACTGCGAATCGTGCGAGGGTGCGATATGTAGCTGTTATTTCGCCCCACTCGTGCCCGCCGGCCGCCATGCCCAGTCCCTTTCCAACAATTCTCTGTGTTGTATGTAGCGTAGTTATCGTTATTAGTAGTAAGCCAGATTGTCCAATTATGAGGCAATGGGTACATTCACGTGTGCATGTACCCGGCGTGTCAAACTACGCGGGCAGGTACTTAAACTAAAATTATGTATTAAGTAAATTCTGTATATAACCAGTATGGACCTTGTCCGAGTCTGAAATAAATGTATTTTTTTTTGTCAAACTTGATGTGTAGCCGTGTGTACATAATGCCCAACTGCTGTGAAAGTAAAGTGCACATGGAAAGATCAGACATACCTATCAATTTACTTCTTGAGCATGCCTGTTTTTTCCAATCTTTGTCTTTGGTAATGAAGATATGAATAAGGGTTCACACAAAGTTAACATAGCATTGGTATTGTCAGGCCATGGTGGGGATCAAATTGGAATTCAGTAAGCAGTACTGTGCAACCAGTATGTGTAAATTTCCATATTACTATGTACCTCTCTTTAAAGTCTGTTAAATGCTATCCTGATGTAAATTGTAATTAACTCATCTTTAATTAAAGTATAAAATTGGAAAACCAGTTTCTTTAGTTAAAAAGAAAATAACTACTAACCAAAAACATCATCATCATAGATATAATCCTAAAACTAAACCTTGCACTTTTTTCTTAATTTGTATATTAATACTAAGCATTATAGTCTTTTTTGGTATAAAGGCTGTCAGTAGTACTGTTGGCCATATATGGCCATAACAGCTCTACTGTATAAAAGGTCAATTTTACCCAGTCTGAAGGTTGTACCCCAAAACGAATAAATCAAGAGAAAAGCAAACTTGTACATACAATAAAGGGTATTGTATTGTATTTCTTTTTCTAGGTAAAACAGTATGATGGCGAAAGAAGAGTTTTGGCAGAGGGGTATCATAATTATTTCGTCTATTCAGAGTATGAACACCTGTCTGTTGTTTTATTAGTTTCACAATACAAACATACATATATCTCATTTATTGAATATCTCAAAAATATTTTTCATTTTTAAACTTATTTGTACCAGGAATGTGAATATTCCCCATACATATTGGACAGGGGTTATTTAACACCTGTTTATGCTAATGCTTGACCACAGTCCCACCTTATGCCGTTCGTTAGTTACCCTTAGCTAGAACTTCCTTATCTCTTAATAACAACACAAGAACAAGTATAAATAAAAAAAGCACAAAAAGCCCAACTGTGAACAAAATGGGCTTAAATTACATTATACATACATAAAACGTATACATATTTCAACTCGCCTCGTTAAGACCTCTTGTTCAATACCCATATGATGTTTTTGGAAGTAAAAAAATACAAAATACTATCAGCCGCCATATTAATGTTTTTGGAAATGTACATAGCCTATGTCCCTCCCACAACTAAGTCGAATCCAATGACATATTAGAACACCATCCTTCTATATACTTTTCTAATTAAATTTGTTGTGGGTTCCAAGATAATGTAGCGTTTCCCCGGGACTTGCTAAGGGTCAAACCTCTTCTTCGCAGGTGACCACTGTAGATCCTGGCTGACAGGAGTCACAGTGGTGAGATTAGTCCCAATTTAAAAAAGCCATCTAGGCTGTAGGCCGTCCCAAGAAAACGACATACATGCTCTCAAAAACATATCTCTCTTCTAAAAAGGGCATTGTGTTCTCCACTGTGCTGGCAGAAAGAGTCTATATTGAAGTGTTTGAAATATCCTTCACTATTGAATCATAAATTTTGTTACTTTAATTTCCATACTGAAGAAATGGTATGCTTTGTTTTTTTTATTACTCTGCTATATGAGAGGACTTTTGAGAACTATTCTACTGATAAAGGCATACTTGTCTAAAAAGTATCTACGTTTTTAAACTACATAGTTAGCTAAAATTCTAGTTGATAAAATGTAATGTATTTTTTTTGTGCATGATTAGCTCAATTGTCAATAAATTGCGTTACTAATTGTCATTGCATCAACCCAGTCCGTAGTTGGTTTGCTTTAAAAAAAAAAGGTAACCTTGAGCGTAATTGCAGATTGGACAGAAGTAGTCGGCTCGAACATTGGACCTCATTAAGGCCTGTCAAATTTTTAGGTTACCCGGATCGGCACTTTCACAAAACGTATGTACATAAGCGCACCACATAAAATTACGTACATCGAATACTAGACGATTAACTACCGTGCAAAAAACCGTATTATGCAATACCTTCGGTTCCCACCGACTAAACAATAACAAATCCATAGCACATGTGGTTTGTCGAGTCATGAAATGCGATGCAAAAATGAATTTGACATACCTAGAAATTGAACCAACTATGGTCGAATTGATTTCCATTAGAATTCCCTTCGACTAAAGCATGATTTTCAGCGCCTAATTCTCATTCTTGATCTAACGCAAAGCTGCAAAATATGCGGAACGTTTGGAGGACTTTAAGATGGCGTAACAGCGCTCGGTTGCCGGGTACCATCGGAGTATTGACAAATCAACATATTGGTGATTCATTTTGCATTAATCCGAAACTGGACACCGTCTATTTACTGTATACTAATACACTTACCTCCCACGTGCACACAATTCTGGAAAGAGATATTTTTTCTAATGTAATGGCCAGTTTCAATATCACCAAAACAAGAAACAAAAGCCAAACAAATGTTTGTATAAAATGTACTGCTATTATAGTATTCTTACCGTATTCATCAAATCCATGGCCTTTTAAAGAATACCATCACGAAACCCAACGCCGTAAATATACAGCAGCGGCGTTGAAGAATAATATCCTAGAACGGGATCAACGTCGAGGCCATGCACTCACTCTACACATAACAGGATGTGACAAAATCCGCGCCATTTTACTCACTAATATTTAACCAATAAGAACCCAGATTGAGCTCTATAAACTAAAACCAGAGACAAAAATAAATATTCTTAATGTTGTTCCACCTGATTTTTTACATTATCCATTGGACATAGACAATAGAGATTGTTTTAAGGCGATAATATACGTCCGATTTTGCTTCCGATTGTCTGATCCAGTGTGACCAGATTTTGCTTTTTCAGTTTTTTTTAACGTTGTTTTTGTAGATCAGTATTTTTTATCGGTATTTTGCTGGAAGTCAGTATTATCATACATTTAAGAGCGTTGATCAATAAATTAGAGAAAAGACATTACAGGCTGCGCTGTATTATTACTGGTTAATCAAATAAACAGAGTCTGGACTTTAAGTTTTGAATTGTATGAAGGGATAGTTGTATGTATGAACTAATTTTGTGTATGAACAAAATCTTGGGACCACTAAAAACATTGGTTTGGCAATTTTTTATTATTGACCGAAAATCTGAAATGATTACAGGTAATAAGTGTTAATGTTTATTGAAGTGAAACTTCTTATGCGACTTCCAAAAATGTTATCACATAAAATTCAAATTCAAAATTCAAAATTTTTTATTTTAAATAGGCTTAACGCTAGCACTTTTGAACGGTCATTTTTTTTAAAGCTACCACCGGATCACAACGCGGCCTCAACTGAGAAGATCCGGCAAGAAACTCAGCGGGCTTGTCATTTTTTCACATTTTTTTTTAAAACAAAGTTTGTCTTTATGCAATTAGATCAGCACCAGCGACAGTGTGTCCTGCCGTTCAAAATATCAAATAAAATAAAAAATACGACGTTTTCGTCGTACAACAAACTAAAATGCCAAAGGGATAGTAGTCGGACCAGTCCCCCCAAGCAGCACCCGCGCACGAGTTGACTCGAGCAGCAGCCATCACTCCCCTCAACCATATTGGAGGGAAGGGGGTGACCCGCCACACGAAGCCGCCACAAGCAAAGACTTTTCAATGGCGAGCATGACCGATCCAAAATCACAGTGGCACACGTTAAACATTTACCTTCTGCTGTTAAGCAGTGCCTCGTCAGGCAAGACACAAAGCACTTTAACATATTACCAACTTTTGTCACAAGTCGTCTAAGTTAGATACACACCAAGAATAATTTACAAGCTCAAGTGAATTGCCTTCAGAACGTAAATAAAGTAATAATCAATTTTGCTGCTAGACTACAAAAGAAAAAAAAAATAAATAAAAAAAGGATAAAAGGACAGCGGCTGGACCAGTCCCCCCAAGCAGCACCCGTGCACGAGTAACGCGTTAAGCATTAAATGAATCACCTTATCGCGTTATCGCTTAACGCGTTAAGTGATAGGTGTTAAACGATAGGCGATAGGCGTAAATTTGTTAAGGTTATGAAAGCGCTCATGTGACGCCGTCACTGAGTGAGTGGGTGAGTGGGTTTCAGTGGGTTTCAGTGGGTTTCAGTGGGTTTCAGTGGGTTTCAGTGGGTTTCAGTGGGTTTCAGTGGGTTTCAGTGGGTTTCAGTGGGTTTCAGTAGGTTTCAGTGGGTTTCAGTGGGGTTCAGCGGGTTTCAGTGGGTTTCAGCAGGTTTCAGTGGATTTCAGCGGGTTTCAGCGGGTTTCACGGGTTTCAGCGGGTTTCAGCGGGTTTCAGCGGGTTTCAGCGGGTTTCAGTGGGTTTCAGTGGGTTTCAGTGGGTTTCAGTGGGTTTCAGCGGGTTTCAGTGGGTTTCAGCGGGTTTCAGTAGGTTTCAGCGGGTTTCAGTGGGTTTCAGCGGGTTTCAGTGGGTTTCAGCGGGTTTCAGTGGGTTTCAGTGGGTTTCAGTGGGTTTCAGTGGGTTTCAGTGGGTTTCAGTGGGTTTCAGTTGGTTTCAGTGGGTTTGAGTGAGTTGAGTTGAGTTGAGTTAGTGTGAGTGTGTGTGTGTGTGTGTGGGTGTTTGTGTGTGTGTGTGTGTGTGAGTGAGTGAGAGACCGACCGACCGACCGACCGATCGACTGAGCGAGAATAAAGTTTCACTTCTTCCGCGCGGAGGGTCTCCACGCACGCACATTTTTTTTTTTTTTTTGGGGAAATAAAACGATGTTTACAAGTAGCTCATTTTTTTTTAGAAATGGTCTAAAACCTTATACAAGCAATCATAGAAGAAGAATCTGTAGTGACGTACCGAATACCACAATAGAATTTAATATCGCACGAATATGTGAAACGAGACCAATGACCTAGGTACACATAGAGCCAAGGTTCAACAGATTCCCGTTTAATATATCGTTGTCTCTCATACCTTGTCTCATACATTTTACTAGTTTTTGATAATTATCACTAGGGGCGCTGGTGTGAAATGTATTGAGAAAAACTTTTGTTCGAATTCGCTAACTTTCAAAACCGGTACTATGCCCCAGTTTACTAATGTAGTCAGTCACACACACACACTGACTTCTAATAATACTTAAGTTAGGTAAGCAGCAGTTTGCGAGCACTTACAAAACCAATGGTCACTTACAAAACAAACGAAGGTCACTAGGATAGAGGTCACGGGTCAGCAATTACTTTGTGTAGTTGTTCCCGTTTAAATAGGATAAGTAACGTAAGCCGATCACCTCCCCTTTGCAGTCGCTGGATGTTTAGGTGTGAGCCTTATTTTGTTTTTCTCGCATGGGAAACCTTCAATAAGGGGCGGGACCTGTGGGGGTCAACCAGGGACCTGGTTTCTCCGGTGGGATCCCGTGAGCATTGTGGCAGGTTCCCCATTATAGCCCTTCGGGAACCAGTCACGGTGATCATGGGGACGGGGGTCGTAACTTCTCGGGATCAACAACCGGGTCCAACTTTTTACGTGCCCTCTGGAGCACGGAGACGCTCAAGTCAAATGGTCACCCATCTAAGGTCTGACCTTGCCTGACGTTGCTTAACCAAATGGTTGTCTACTGATCAGTGATTACAACTGGCTATCAGTGCATCAGTATATAGTAGTGTTTACTACTAGTGTTGTCTTTTATTAACGCGATTACCTACTCCTGTTGGGTAATTGCAGAATTTAGTCTAAATTCTAGCATGGGTAAATAAAGTAACAGTAAAAACTTTAAAACAGTACATGTTTCGTCTACTTCTCACTAGGTGACACTTACAAAACGAGCAACAACGCTTGTATGGAAATAACTTTTAAAGGCCCCTTATACGGAGTGTAAGGGACATCGTACCGAAAACCGATACCTGGGATCCAGAACATGATTCTGAACATTCTCGTGTTGAAATTTTTCATTGGGTTTTTCATGAATTCCCAAAAAAAAATGCCTTTTTTTATAAAGTTAGGATAACATCATTATTGGTATAATAATAAAACCTAATTTCAATTTAAAAACAATAAATTACTAATTTGTGCAAAATTAGCAATCATCAGCAGCCGAAAAGTCCACTGCTGAACAAAGGTCTCTACCTTAGAAGGGAGGTGTTGCCTTAATCTCCACGCTTGGCAGGCGGCTTGATTAAAATTAGCAATGTAATTTGAAAAATAAAAATAAATAAATATTATTCCGCACGTATCCATTACATACTCAAAAATTAACAAGTTACTCATCATTTTCCATATAGTCCGATCAATTTAGACATAAAAATAGTGATCAAATAAAGAAAATTCCGACAGAGCCAAATCTTCGTAGAGACTTTAGGTTTACCACAAGGAATAAAGTGTCAAAAGTCCCAACCAGTCCCATGTGCGCTAAGGGACTTATTCGGGGCCCAAGGTCAACATTTTAGGTTTTTTGGATTTTTCTCGAAAACGGTAAGTTTTATCGAAAAAGTACCTCAGAGCAAAGTTGTAGATCTTAAAATTCCTATGATTTTTTCTAAAATGGTCCTTATGATTTTTTCTCTAAGACCCACTATTTCCCAGATATTGCGCTTGTAAGAATCACGTTCTACATAATATGCACACATATCCACACCACCTGTGAGGTAGTGTACTCGGCGCGTTTTTTTTAACGTGGTATTCCTGGTAGGTCTATTCCACGAACCTTTATGACGTTATTTTCAGGAACAATAATTATTTAATAGTATGAAGATTATTGATATGGGTTACCGAGTTTAACTGTCGTTCTAACTTTTTTTTATTACTTTAATCTGACTCCACAGAACAATAATCAGTACAAGTACTATAGAATGCTCAAATGCAAGTAAGAACCGTAGGCACAGGTAAGAACATCAAAATACATAAATATCAGGTTCACGACAATAGGTACTATACCGTTAGCTGTATTTATCGACATTTTCGCTCGTAACAGATCAAACCTATTACTAATTATCACTTACATATCAATATAACTCTTGTAATATAACTTTAAATAGTTCAATTCACCTGCCCCGTAGAGGAAAATCTGCCTACGCTTTGTGTAATGGGACCATAGACAAACGAGTACTCTATTCCTAATACTTAACTCTATGTCTGACTCTTACTCTCTATATATACTCTCTATATACTCTCTATATACTCTTCATATTCAACTTCAACAATCATGCTTTCTTCAATTTCTTCTTGTTCTTCTTCTTCTCCTTCCTGTTGATGAATGCTTAGAAATTGTTCAAATGAAGATAAATCAGTTGTCTCTTCATCAAAATCAAATGAATCTTCCTCTCTTGTATTTAAATGAACATTTGAGCAAGAGACACCTTGGCAATTGGTACACGCTGGAGAACACTGCAACCCTACTTTTTTACAGCCACATTTGGCACTACAATATTTCTTGCAATTGCAGAAAATAGTGTTAAGAAGTTTTTCTGGAGCAGGGGGCAGTAAAGTTCGAATCGGTTCCAAAGTATTATTTATCAATTTCCAACCCCAGTTTTCAGGGTTCAGTTCATTGCCTTGCCATGTCTGAATTTGATAGTATACTCGAACCAAATGTTGAGTAGCAGATGCCGATGTTGGAGGAAGACAAGATAGTTGTACTTGCTTTTTGTTTCGTGTATTTTTTACAAATGTTAAATATCTGTACGTATCTATGCAATCAATTTTTTTTGGAGCTCCATAAACCGCAAGAAGAAACCGAATTCCTTTAGTAATTAGTATTTGAGGTGAAGAATTAATTTCTGTAAATACTTTTGCACAGTCAATCAAATCTTTTTTTCAAATAATTTTAATACTGAATTTTTGCCCCTTCTAAACATTGCTGACGTAGTATCGCATCCGGTTATCGCATGTAAAAAAGAAATATAGTTTTGGCATTTTGGATAAGCTGATAAACTTTTAGAAGAATATATTACTGTCCGTTGCTGCGACTTCCCAGGTTTTAAAAAGCAAATAATTTTATCAGATGGAGTCCTTGCAGTGAGCAGTACTAACAAATCAACATCTTCACCCACTACAATAGTTGTATTTCTTGCATTAAATTGTTCTATTGAGGTCCGGCGGTCTTTTTAGAGTATATTTTCTTAGAATAGTATAATGTATACATAAAAGGAGACACGAGTAGGCATTTTTAACCGACTTCAAAAAAGGAGGTTCTGTATTCGTCGCGTATGTATGTAATATTAATAGAAATGCGTAATATTCATATATGTTAGTCTATGTGGGCTTCTAAACAAATTTACCAAATTGAAATGAAACTAATTTTACGGATTATATCGCGGTTTATTTTTGATTTTAATTACCCGACGTTTCGAATACTTTACATCATTCATGGTCACGGGCGGACTGAGGTGGTAGCAGTCCAAATGTCATAGTTGACTTAGGGTACCCTCAGGTCTTCTAATTATTATTGTTAGTCCAATCTACGCAGAAAGAGCTTACAGCATCTTGAGGTCTTGCAGTGGAATGCTTGTCTTTGGATTTAACTAAGTTTATCACGGGATCCCAAGCTAAACATCGACGCTATACGAAGTCTGCAGTCTGTGAACATGTTCAGGATCGCACCCGCCATTATATTAGATTTGACAAACCACAAATCCTCGCAAAAGAACAGCGCTACCTACCAAGGATGATTCGTGAGGCTATTGAAATTAAAAAGCATCCAAATTTCAATAGAGAAGATGGCTGGTTGCTACCACCAGCTCGGGTGCAGAATATACACAGCAGGTACGCTAACACCAACTTCAATAATATTTTCGTTATTTTATGCTTTTTAGACAGTTTACTTCGAAGTCGGTTTTATTTTTTTAAATAGTTTTGCTTGCTTGAGTAGGTACCTAAATAAGTATATACGTGGTATATGTGTGCATACTATGTAGAACATGATTCTTACAAGCGTAATATCTGGGGAATAGTGGGTCTTAGAGAAAAAATCAAAGGACCATTTTTATAGAGAACTAGCTGACCCACGCAGCTCCGCCCGCGCTGTGTTTACGTTAACTAAACTTTCAATAATATACATTCGCATAGAATACAAAACCTCCTTTTTTAAAGTCGGTTAAAAACTTGAAACCACTTTGTACTTGCCCTCCGAAGCACGGAGACGTTTAGTTCAAATGGCGTTAAACGGTCACCCATCTATTTAATGACCTTACCTAACGTTGCTTAACCTGATCGATTTCCAAACATTGTTACCAACTGTCTGAGTGTTTCCTTACAATATATTTATTATAATTATAATGAAAAATTGTTAAAATCGGAGCAAGCGTATAACCAAGTACACATTTTGAATTTAGTCCCCTCTCCCAAGGGAACCGTGCCGAATGTCGGGATAAAAAGTATCCTATGTCCTACCTCGGAGTATTAACTCAAATCATGCCGAGTTTCGTTTCAATCCATCCAGTAGTTTCGGCGTGATGTTCAGCCGAGATACAGACAGACAGACAGACAAAAATAAAAATAAAAATACATTTTTGGCTTTAGTATCTGTTATAGAATGCCCTCCAAACATAATTTTCAAAATATCTTCAATGTACAGAATTGAACCTGTTACAGTTTTATTATAAGTATTACAGTTTTATTATAAGTACTAGCTGACCCACGCAGCTCCTCAACTCAACTAAATTTTTAATAACAGACATTTGCTTCGAATACATAACCTCCTTTTTTATAGTCGGTTAAAAACTGGGACCCAATTTTTACTTGCTCTCCGAAGCACGTTCCCGTTTAGTTCAAATGGCGTTAAACGGTCACCCATCTATTTAATGACCTTTTTTTTTTTTTTTTTTTTTTTTTTTTTTTTTTTTTTTTTTTTTTTTTTTTTTTTTTTTTTTTTTTGACGCGGGGGAAATCTTCGAAAGATCCCCGGGAGCTGTGGGGCTCGACCGGAGTATGTGGGATTCTTACCCACTAAAACCCCCGCGGCTGTCGCATCGGCACATGAGAGGGGACCCCAGGGCTCTCCGGTGGGATCTGCACCAGGGGCCCCTCAGTGCCTTGCCTTTGAGCCCACCGCCGGGGGGCGCATTGTAGCCCCCCGGGAACCTGTCACGGTGCTCACGGGGACGGGGGTCGCAACCCCGCCGCCGTCCTCCTCGGAGTCGCCGCCGTACTCAATGGACGCTCAAGGGGCCCACACCCCGAGCGTCCAGCGACTCCGAAGGATCTATTTAATGACCTTACCTAACGTTGCTTAACCCGATCGATTACAAAACCTTGATAACAACTCTCTATGAGTATTCCCTTACTAATATTTATTATATTATAAAGAAAAATTGATAAAATGGGACCAACCGTATAACCAAGTACCCATTTTGACTTTAATCCCCTCTCCCAAAAGAACCGTGCTAGATTACGGGATAAAAAGTATCCTATGTCCTACCTCGTAGTAAGATCTCAAATCATGCCAAGTTTCATTTGAATCCATTCAGTAGTTTCGGCGTGATGCTCAGCCGAGATACAGACAGACAGACAGACAGACAGACAGACAGACAAAAATTTAAAAAAAAAAAAAATTCGGCCTCAGTATCGGTTATAGAATGCCCTCCAAATATAATTTTCAAAATATCTTCAATGTACAGAATTGGACCTGTTACAGTTATATTATAAGTACTAGCTGACCCACGCAGCTACGCCTGCGCTATTTTTACGTTAACTAAACTTTGAATAACAGACATTCGCATCGAATACATAACCTCCTTTTTTATAGTCGGTTAAAAACTGGGACCCACTTTTTACTTGCTCTCCGAAGCACGGACCCGTTTAGTACAAATGGCGTTAAACGGTCACCCATCTATTTAATGACCTTACCTAACGTTGCTTAACCCGATCGATTACAAAACCTTGATAACAACTCTCTATGAGTGTTCCCTTACTAATATTTATTATATTTTATAGAAAAATTTATAAAATCGGACCAAGCGTATAACCAAGTACCCGTTTTGACTTTAATCCCCTCTCCCAAAAGAACCGTGCTAGATTACGGGATAAAAAGTATCCTATGTCCTACCTCGTAGTAAGATCTCAAATCATGCCAAGTTTCATTTGAATCCATTCAGTAGTTTCGGCGTGATGCTCAGCCGTGATACAGACAGACAGACAGACAGACAGACAGACAGACAGACAGACAGACAGACAGACAAAAATTAAAAAAATTACATTTTCGGCTTCAGTATCGGTTATAGAATGCCCTCCAAATATAATTTTCAAAATATCTTCAATGTACAGAATTGGACCTGTTACAGTTTTATTATAAGTATAGATAGATAGATTTTAAGATCTACAACTTTGCTCTGAGGTACTTTTTCGATAAAACTTACCGTTTTCGAGAAAAAAATCCAAAAAACCTAAAATGTTGACCTTGGGCCCCGAATAAGTCCCCTACTGTCTTATTAATAAAAATTGCTTATTTTCCTCTTACTCCAAAGTTACACCGGGAGTAGTTAATTCTAGATTAGTCACGGAATAGCTACGTGTTAATAACGGTATTAATAAATACGAAGTAGGTTCGGAGTAACAATACAATTCTTACACTGAGATTAAGGTGTATGTTATGGCAACCCACTGATATTAAAAGTAAAAAGAATGAATAAAATGACCTGGTTGAATAAAAAGACACTGGCAGTTAGGTAAATTTTTAAATTTGACACTTTTATTTGACAATCACAACTACACTCTGTATTTCTCTTAGGCTAGCCGCACACGCTCAATATTATTGTCAATATAGTGCATATTGTCAATAATATTGTGTGTGTGCGGCCCGTATTGCGGTATTGATCAATATTATTGTCGATTTCCAGATATTCTGATTTTGTCGCGACAATATCGGAGGGAGGCAGGGGTATTGTCAATAATATTGACGTGTGCGGGCGCACGGCAATATTTTAGTTGAAGAAACGATTTCTAAGCAAGCAGACGTTCGTGTTTTTGTTCTAAATGGAGGACGAGAAAAATAAAAATATTGTAGATAGAAAACTAAAAACGTAGATAAATTGTGGAACCCAAAACCAATATTTATTAAAATTTATAAAACATTCCCCGTGGGATATGCGAGTAAAAATAGCACTCTTTCCTATCTCCCCGTTGGGTGTCCGTTAGAGGCGACTAAGGGAAACACGAAGACGGGCAGCAGCGTCTTTCTATTGGATTACCTACCACCTATACTGCGATCCCCAAGACGCCTGCCAAGCGTGGGGATTATGGCAACCCCTTTCTTCCAAGGGGGAGGCCTTTGTTTAGCAGTGGACGTCTTTCAGCTTATGATGATGATGATAAAACTTGGGAAACTTTCCCGGAAATATAGAATCATATTTATTTTCTACAAAAACTATCAATTATCAATGTAATAGTTTTTGAAGACTGCTATTTTTTATTAAAATTATGTTCTGCTGTAACTCGTAGTTCATTTATTAGATTGAAATGCTATATGTTAGCTTAGGTAATTTTCTCAACCATGTCTAATTCATCGTTTCCTTCTGGATTGCTTTTTTTGTATATGAAACGTGTGCACACGAATCTGGCCACTAAACGACTGAGTCAAATTATACCACGAAATATTGACAATAATATTGTGTAGTATGCGGAGCTAATTATTGATGAAAAATATTGTCAATATTGTATTGACAATAATATTGTACGCGTGCGGCTAGCCTTTGATCATTCTGTATTTCTCTTGTTGAATTCAGAATAGTGGTTTTGGAATTTGTGCAATTTTTTATTAGCAGAATATTATTTATAAAGCAAGAAAGTACATATATAACAATTAGGCCAGGGATCTAGTCTGTTACATACCGCTACACCGTCCCTAACAAGAAACTACGGCCTATTCCCAGTAGTTCTACATTTAGTTCTACATGTATGACTACTAAGAAAAAAAAATCCTGTTAGTTCTACACTCATTAGAACTAGTAAGAATGCATTAAATATTATTTTTTCATTCCTAGTAGTTCTACACGATGACGCATTGACGAGCCGGCGCGTGTAATGCAAAACTTGCTGACAATGCAACCTATCCAAGAACAGAAGGGCTATTGTATGGACGCATCCGGACGCACGTGTACCGAAAACCAGCTGACGGCGCACAAACTAGATCCATTGTTTGGACCCATAGCGACGGATTCGGCTCTTCACTTAGCTTCTAACATCGAAGCGATCACTACATATTTGTTAGATATTAAAAAATGTAATTTAATTTAATAAAAAATAGTTTTAAAATCAGTTCTAGCTACACACATCAAAAGTGTCTAGGGATCAAGCATTTTTAAGCGGATTTCTTGAGATTGAGATGTGGCTTTGTAATAAATTTATGATTTTATAAATTTATATGGATCCTTTTTGGTGCATTTCATAATTTGAATCAGGAACTGTGAATCAAATTCGAGTAAAAGATGAAAATCAGCTGTCAATATTTTCCCTATAAAAACATACAACGCAATGAAGACATTATTAGTGCTACTGTTTCCCTACTACTGATTAAAACCAACGTTATTATGGAGCGGCGACGTCATTTAAGCAGGGAAGAAATGCTCAGAGCCGTGGGAATGATAGAAGCTGGTTCCCGGCAACGTACTGTGGCTTTAGCTCTGAATACAAGTCAGAGTGTTATCAGTCGACTTTGGACACGTTACCGAAGCACTGGTACCGTGGCTGAGCGCCATGGAGGACGGTATCGCTGCACCACACGGAGACAAGACCGATATATTCAAATCTTAACTCGAAGAGCTCCAACAATAACTGCCATGATGTTAGCCGTGAGGCTTCATCACTCTTCAGGGAACTTAATTAGCGACCAAACAGTCAGAAACCGCTTGCATGAAGTGAACCTTCATTCCCGAAGACCGCTACGGGTACCACCTATAGCAATGCACAATCGTAGGATTCGATATCAATGGGCTCTTGAACACACAAATTGGGCAGAAGAACAATGGCGTTTCGTGTGCTTTTCTGATGAGTCTCGTTTTGGTATGAGACCGGATACAAGACGTATACGACACTGGAGAACCCCTGGACGCCAACAGCGATTAAAATCCTGCCAGGAAGTCCATCCTTATAGTGGTGGAACCATCATGGTATGGGCGGGTATTTGGATCGGCGGAAGAACTGAGTTGATTTGGATCAGAGGCAACCTCAACGCTCAAATTTATGCTGAGACGATTGTATCAGACGTCATCGTTCCTCTACAAGTGCAAATCGGTCCCTTATTTCAGTTAATGCATGATAATGCACGACCGCACACCGCAAGAGTTGTAAGACAGACTCTCGCCGCAGCTAACATCAATGTCCTGCCCTGGCCTGCTCAGTCGCCAGACTTGAACCCGATTGAGCATGCATGGGATATGCTACAGAGAAGAGCTCTGCCGAATATGGAGGGTATCCAGTCGCAAGAAGACCTTTTTTTGTTGTTGCAACGAACATGGGCGGCCATTCCACAGCGTGATTTGGATGAACTCATTTTGAGTATGCCAAACCGATGTTCTTGTGTTGTTAGTGTTCGCGGTAGAAACACGGATTATTAATTGTTTAAGTTACCCAATAAAATTTTAAAGAAAACTGTTATTTCAGTCTTTTTTTCGAACTTTTGTGTTAGTGGTTCAAATGTCAAAAATCCCTTTATTAGGAAAATGGCAAATTTCTTTATTAATGCAAAGGTGACTTGGTTTATCGTTACTGTGACAAACGAAAACACTTTATTTGATGAATCCTTAAAGAAAATTTTAATTAATATCAATCAGGAGAAAAGTTATTGCAAAAATATATGTTGATCCCTAGACACTTTTGATGTGTGTATTTCTGAATCATCCGGCTGTAGCCTACATAACTAGCCTAATAATAGTTTAGTTTATTGAGATAGTTTATTTACCTATACTAAATGCAGCTACTCTTAATGCAGCTAAAACTTTCAAGTGAGGTGGTATAAAGCCTCCTCTGGCATCTCCAGCCAAATCATTTTTCACCATTTTAGTAATGTTATATAGATTTACACGCTCAACTGCATATTTATAATTATTTAAACTCGTCTTCTTCAAGGTCTTCAAAAGGGTTATTGCGAGGTTTATACATTTTCACATGCATTATTAATGGTTTCTTCAATTCTTTCTGTCATTCTCAAATCGTTAAGGAAATAATCTCTATTCATTTTCCAATCTAAAATAATTACAAAATTCGACACTAGTAAGTACTCAAATGAACACCAAACAAATATGAAAATATATTTAGGTTATATTTAACACTAGCTGACCCGTGCAGCTCCGCCCGGGCTTTTATTACGTTTTGCTCCCCTTTTCTCCCTCCTCCCTAGATTTATCTCTCTCTCTTATAAAAAAATCTAATTATATGCTCTTTCTCTCCTCTCTCTTTCCCCCTCCCGCTTCGGTTTCCGTCACACTCCCCCCCCCCTCTTCCTCTCCCTGTTATCCCCTCTCTGAACCCTCTCCCCCTCTCTCTTCTACGAACTTGCTCCTTCTCACTCCCCCCTTACTCCACCTAACTCCCCCGATCCCTCACCACATCACCCCCTCCTCGAATCCCCTCTCCCTCTTTCTCCTCTCTTGCACCCTCCTCTCGTTCTATATATCCTCGTCAATCATGGTATCAGCGGCATTAAATATACTTTATGACCTATTCTCAGACCTCCCCGATATGCACACAAAATTTCATACATATCGGTTCACCCATCTATTTAATGACCTTTCCTTATATTGCTTAACCTTAACCTAGTGGCATGAAATATATTTTACAGCCTATTCTCAGACCTACCCGAAATGCACACAAAATTTCATACAAATCAGTTCACCCATCAATTTAATGATCCGGCCTTATGTTGTTTAACCTTAACCTAGCGGTATGAAATATACTTTATGACCTATACTCAGACCTACCCGATATGCACAAAAAAATCATACAAATCGGTTCACCCATCTATTTAATGACCTTACGTAACGTTGCTTAACCTTAACCTACCGAGATAAAAGTATCTTATGTCCGTTTCCTGGTTCTAAGCTACCTCCCCACCAATTTTCAGCCGAATCGGTTAGGCCGTTCTTGAGTTATAAATAGTGTAACTAACACGACTTTCTTTGATATAATAAATAGATTAAAGTTCTATAGTGATTATATGTTCAATTTCACCGATAGATGGCGCTGCTCATAATGTAAATCACGCTAACATCGTAAATTACTGTCTAATGATATTCGATAATGAAACTTCTAAGCTTTTCGCATCTTTTATTGTTGCGACTGTAATACAATATTTATCTATACACTACCTGGACTTGGGGAGTTTCATTAAAATTTCATGAACAGAAATCTAATGAAAATGTCCTGGGTGTACCGGACCGGCTTACCCCTTACAAAAATTGACCCTTCGCCAATGCTATATCTTATGCAAACTAAATGTCTGCTCAGTCCCTATTGTATATAGCGTAATAATACATATCTTAATGATTAACTGATCAGTCTATAATTACCCTATTCACATACAAAGGAAATTACGTGGTAATATGTGCAAGTAATGTTTCACTGCTTAGCCCCTATGAAACATAGCGTGATGTTTTATATACCAACTTACACCTTGACTTCTATACAATACATCAGTGAAAGTCCTATCAAAATCCATCCACGGGTTTTCAAATGATACCTGGACGAACAGAACGACAGACAGACAGACAGACAGACAATAATTCCAAAAAAAATTGTTTTGGCCTCTATGTCGATAGTATAGTAATTAGACATAGAAATTTTGGAAAAATATTTAATGTACAGAAAAAGTGCTCTTTGAGTTTTATTATAGTATAGATATATATTTCAATGGAAGTTGGAAATACAATACAAATCTATGCTTACTCAAGCGTTAAACCATGGGGCTCCACGGAGTAACTTTTACTCCGGGAGTAAATTTTGATTAGTTAACTCCGTCCTTACTCCTAGTTTATTAATACCATAATTGCCTAATCTTTGCGTAACTCTTGGAGTAAAGTTGTTCTGACGCTAATCATAGTTTATTTATAAGGCTGTTAGCGCACATGGGACTGATTGGGACTTTTGACACTTTATTCCTTGTGGTAAACCTAAGGTCTCTACGAAGATTTGGCTCTGTCGGAATTTTCTTTATTTCAATTGTCTAAATTGATAAATGGTTTCTGTAATGTTGTAAAAGACAATATGAGAAATCTTATAAAAAAGTTTTCGGTACGTAGTCCCTTACACCCTGTATATCTTGAATTTCTTTGGTATAATTTTTTTTTTCAAATTACTGAATCGTGACATAGCGGAGCCTAAACGCAAGAAAATTGCTCCACTCGTCGCTACGTGATTCAGCGACACCTGCCCACGACTTTTCGATTTCTATTAGTGGTCCTCTTATCTTAACAAATATTAGACTGTTGGCTTGGCGCAACTAATTCGGACAGTACGTGACACATTACATTATTATTCTCATATAACAATTTTATTTGAGCGAATGAATTCATCTGGCTGTGTTTTTTTCTGAACGTAAACGATGTTATCGTAGACATTTTGGCTGAAATTAATTAATTGCGAGTAGTATTTTATTGCACACACATCATAATAATCACAAAATATAACAGAGGGGAGCTGAGGCTATCGCAGAGTTGAGTTTTCTATCAGCAAACCTACGTTTAGCCTCTGTGGTGCAGAGGGAAACGGCTTGCAAACCATAGGTCATGGGTGGGTTCAAATCCTGCCAATATATTTGGTCAATCAACTTTTTATATTTGGCCCTTATTGTCTGGCATGTAAGATGATCCATGCCTCGGATGGTGGAATAGGCCTGTAATAAAAAGTCGTTTCAGCTCTTTTGGTGGTCTTTAGTCTTGGAGTGGATTGGTATTTGCGCAAGCACTTTTGTACTATTATATCTCCTGCGTCATTGGCTAATCTTGTTAAATATTGGCTACAGTGGTCATATCTACTTACTAGAAGGATCATATTATTACTTATTACATACAAGTACTTTTTCTATAACAAAGAAAGAAAATAATTTCTAATTATTTTCCTGAAATAATCCAGGGAAAGGCAATAAATAATCCAAGTAAATATCATGAACAGAGTCATCAGGTCAATCACAATACCAGTCCTTGTTTTTGTCCCACTGTTGGGCACGGGCCTCCCCTCAAGATGAAGAAGCTTAGGCCATAGTCCACCACGCTAGCCAAGTGCGGGATGGCGGACTTTACACGTCATACGAAAGCTATTAATAGGCTTTCTCAGACATGCAGGTTTCCTCACAATGTTTTCCTTCCTTCACCGAAAGCTAACACACAAAAATTAATTAAAGAAATCAGAGGTGCAAAGCGGGGTTCGAACCTGCGGACTTTACACGTCATACGAAAGCTATTAATAGGCTTTCTCAGACATGCAGGTTTCCTCACAATGTTTTCCTTCCTTCACCGAAAGCTAACACACAAAAATTAATTAAAGAAATCAGAGGTGCAAAGCGGGGTTCGACCCTGCGGACCTTGTTTCCAAGGCAAGCGATTGCCCTGCCCACTGACCTGTTACAGCTGCTTTGATTAGGTGCAAAAACTAAGGAAACTGAACCCGATAATAACTTTGTGAATAGGACCTACACTTCGTGGCCATGCGTCATTGCTCCTCGACTTCAATAGGTATTTTGGTCATTCAATCTAGAAGCGGCTTCTATTTTACTAAAGTTTAATAAACTTAGTTTCCATTGAAATACACTTACAACCTAAGTGAAATCAAGTGGAGATTAAAATTTTGAATTAAGCTACGTTATTAATCAATTTTGGATTTGTAAAGGTATTTAAAGCCACACAAAAGTCCTCTACCTACCTTAGATTTACTTGTCATAGGTAAAATGTTATGAATTTATTAAGTTACTAGCTGACCCACGCAGCTCCGCCTGCGCTATTTTTACGTTAACTAAACTTTTAATAACAGACATTCGCATCGATTACATAACCTCCTTTTTTATAGTCGGTTAAAAACTGGGACCCACTTTTTACATGCTCTCCGAAGCACGGACCCGTTTAGTTCAAATGGCGTTAAACGGTCACCCATCTATTTAATGACCTTACCTAACGTCGCTTAACCCGATCGATTACAAAACTTAGATAACAACTCTCTATGAGTGTTTCCTTACTAATATTTATTATATTATATAGAAAAAATGATAAAATCGGACCAAGCGTATAACCAAGTACCCATTTTGACTTTAATCCCCTCTCCCAAAAGAACCGTGCTAGATTACGGGATAAAAAGTATCCTATGTCCTACCTCGTAGTAAGATCTCAAATCATGCGAAGTTTCATTTGAATCCATTCAGTAGTTTCGGCGTAATGCGCAGCCGTGATACAGACAGACAGACAGACAGGACAGACAGACAGACAGACAAAAATTAAAAAAAAATACAGTTTCGGCCTCAGTATCGGTTATAGAATGCCCTCCAAATATAATTTTCAAAATATCTTCAATGTACAGAATGGGACCTGTTATATTATACAGTTTTATTATAAGTATAGATATAGATTTATAAAAGCATACTTTTTTAAATACTTTTATGTCAGGGAGGAAACTTTCAAAAGATACCCGGTCTCCGTAGGAGCGGAGGTCGGAAATTATAATGCACAAGTGCTTGCGTAGACATAAGTGCACTCTCTCTTCCTTTACCTCTCACAATTCGATGGAACGGAAGACCGACACGACCGGGGAGAGGTCAAGCGCAGGACCGATTTTTTACTAGGGGGTTCTTAATTTTTTTTAAATTTAATCTTATACATAACCCAAACGTGAAAAAAAACCAGTTGAAATGCCATCAAATCATAAGTGACATTTAAGCAAAATTGGAGTACGAATATTAAATATTAGCTTATCTAAACTAGGATACTACTAGTTAGGCCTTTTTGCCCGACTGTCCCAGAAGGAGGGTTATTTAATCTCGTTTACGTGTTCTTATCACGGCAACATTCGAAAAGCAGGAATTATTCGGGCGCCGAAATAATCAATGAAGATTAATATGGACGTATTCTCGTTAGCTAAAACCAATCTCTGCCCGTACGTAAGTCTGTGTGTTATCCATCAATTCGATAGCGGGACAATTAAAACTGGCGAGACCGGGATGCGTAATCAATTATACCGCACACACATACCACGCGTTGGTTGAGAATTGGATAAATTGAGGAAAAGGCTGGCGTCTGCCAAGGAAATACATGGCTTGACTCTACAATCCCCCTTCTATCATCGGACGACGAGACGCACGGCAACTATACACCCTTAGTTGATGTCCTATCAGTCCGGAGAAAGCGATTTGCTTCCTCATTTAAAGGACAAGGACTAGAAAAGTTTGCCAGCGTAGGTTTTCCCCATCCGAATATAAAGTGGGTGTCTTCAAGGCAAGAGTGAAATAGGCTTTTAATAGGCTAGTGTGCGTAGGGGATTCTCTTGCCGCAGAATTCATAAAAAAAATACCGGTCAAGTGCGAGTCGCGCACCCAGGGTTCCATACTATATAACACCTCAGATAGCAAAACAAAAATAAAGGTATTTTTTTGGCATTTTTGATTATCAACCAAAAACTACGTAACATAAACCAAAATAAAAATCTGTTTTGAAATGTACAAATGAAGCCCTTTCATATGATATCCCACTCGATATATTAGTCTCACTTTGAAAATTTGATGACCCATTTCGACTTTCATTAAAAAAAACTAAAAGGAAAAATATATTTTGCGATGAGGTTGGGTAAAAAATATCTAAAACTGTTCCAAGTTTCAAATCGATAGCGTCACCGGTTCCTGAAATATATATGTGTGACAGACAGACGAAGTCTCACCATAAGGGTTCCTTTTTTACCTTTTAGGTATGGAACCCATCGATATACTATACCAACTAGATTTGCTGTCACGACCCGAAAAGTGGTCACGAAAATAAGAAAATAAGAGCTACGGAGACGGCTGTCGCTCAATTGTCTGCAATTATTATTGAACCTTATTTTATAGTATGTAAGTCATCTTTTCATATGAACATATTATTGTTTTGCGTGTACGTGTATAGTTGTGTAGGTATATGTAACCGCGACCACATTTTCGATGTCATTTTGTTCGTGACAGCTAATCTTGTTGGTATAGTATATCGATGATGGAACCCTGTTGGGGATATCCTGTCGTTGACGGTATCCCGGTTGTTGTAGTATGTAGATCACACCAAAACCACTGATTATTGTTTATACGTATTTATTTATAGTTATTGTCTACGGCTATGTTTAGTGTCTGAGTCGCACCTTACGTAATGTTTTTGTAGTTATTGACACATTAGCGCGTGACGGAGGTTGTAGCACGACTGCTCGTCTATATAAAGTAGGTTAATTATTAATTTGCTGTATGAGCATTATTGGCTCGTACATGCTCCCGAGGGAAAGATGAAGGTATGTACTCAGATCACCAAACATGTGTTACAAGTTGAAATATAAGTTATAAGTTAAATGTTAAAAATGTAAAAGTATAAAAATAGTAAAAGTTATAATAAGTAAAAAATATTAAAGGCAAAAAACCACAATAAGCAAATTATAAATTAAAGTTGGAAGTTTGCTCCCGCTGTTGGTCGCGACTGAGGATTCCTCTTCGACCGTCCATATTCTACTTCAGCGTAGGTAGCAATCTCCTCCAGTTCAATATCTTCCATTTTCTCCGAGGTTCTCGGTAAAGTCGTTTTTGCTGTTGGCTTCTTGCTTCTTTTGTTCGAGGAGCAGTATCTTTTGAACTGCCATACAATGATTGTGATGACAATTCCTCCCACCAGCAAAGTACTTATTGTGTAGTTGCCGATGTCGTGGATACTTAACTCGCTGGGTAGAAACTCGCGTTCTTTTTGTGTGGTTCTTCATGGAGCGTACTGCAGCTTCCCACAACCCTCCTGCCGATGGCCAGGATGGTGCGTTAAAGTGCCACTCTATTTGCAGGTCATTGATTTCTCTAAAGAACTCTGAAGACAGCATTGTTCTGTATAGTTGGAATTCTTCATTTAATACTTTTGCAGCTCCGACGAAGTTGGTTCCGTTGTCAGAATAAATATGTTTTGGAGTGCCTCTTCTGGCGCACATTCTTTTCAGTGCCGCTATAAACGTTTGCGTTGACAAATCCGAAACGAGTTCAATATGTACTGCTTTTGTGCTCATACATATGAATATGGCTATATAACCCTTGCAGGTCTTTATCCCGCGGCCTTTGTTAATCTTCACTTCCACGTGACCCGTAAAATCAACACCAGTGTGAGAAAACGGCCGTGATGGAGTAATCCTTTCTTTAGGAAGGTTGCCCATCAACTGTTCAGTTTGAATTGTTGCGTAACGACGGCACCGGATGCACTGACGTAGTGTTTTCTTGACGGTTCTATTGCCACTGACGATCCAGTATTTGTTTCTAGTGTGAGCTAGCGTTAATCTTGCTCCACCGTGTAATGTACGCTGATGCGACTTTTCAATGATAAGTTGAGTCAGTCTCCCCTCTCCTGGGATGAGAATGGGGTGCTTAGTTTCTTCTGGCAAATATGAATGTTTAAGACGCCCTCCGATGCGTAGAACTCCGTTAGAGTCCAAATATGGATTGAGTTTCAATATGGTGCTCCTTTTTGGAAGTTTTCCGGTTTTGTTGAGGAATTTTATTTCATTTTCAAAATAATTTCCTTGTATTGATTTGATAATTATACATAATGCATTGTTTATGTCATCCAAGCTAAGTTCGTTGCACTCATTTGACCTCTGTTTGTTTTGTAATGCATCGGTGAAACGTATTGTCCAAGCGAGTATTTTTGTAATACGATCGATGTTGCTATGCCGCTCAAGTAATGAGTTAATTAATTCATTTTTATTTGGTGTAGGTTCCGTAGTGTTTGTTATGTAACAATTTGTTACTAAACATTCGTTCGTTGTATAAGTTTCAGTTTTTGTAAAAGTTTGGTTTTCTTGTTCCTTGAGCCATTGAGGTCCTTCCCACCACAGAGAAAAGTTGACTAGTTTAGATGGTGACAGTCCTCTTGTTGCACAGTCGGCTGGGTTTTCGCTACTCTTCACGTAACTCCAGTTTACTGCAGGCACGATGCTTGTAATCTGTGTAGTTCTGTTTGTGATATACTTTTCGTATTTAGTTTCACTTCCCTGAAGCCATGCTAAGACGACTTTAGAGTCGGTCCAACAAGATATCCGCAGATCGTACTCTGAAAGTATCTTAGTTATTTTTTCTAGAAGTTTCGCTAACAAAACAGCCGCGCATAGTTCCAATCTCGGTATCGTGATTTTCTTTTTCAGTGGTGCCACTTTAGTTTTCGCTGCGAGTAGAGTAGTTTCGTACGCGCCGGTCTGTGATGTAGTTCGGCTGTAGATGACGCATGCGTAGGCTTGCTCGCTCGCGTCACAGAAGGCTTGCAATTCGATCGTTTTATTGTGTTCGTTGCGGATCCATCTTGGTAAACGGATATTGTTTATGTTTGGTAACTCGGACTTAATTTTTATCCATTTCCTTGTTACGTTATCAGGCACATTTTCGTCCCAGCTAATATTTTGGTAGTTTACACACCACAATTCTTGAAAAATTAGTTTAGCTTGGATGGTCATTGGAGCTAACCAACCAAGGGGATCGTATATCTTGCTTATTTCTGATAATAGTCTGCGTTTAGTGTACGCGACTGATATGTTTTTGTCAGGCGTTTCGCTAATGAAATGGAATGCGTCGCTTGCATCATCCCATGCGAGTCCGAGTGTTTTGCTGAACTCTTGTTGCTTAAAATTAAAGTTGTTTGCGTAGCTTTTCTCTTTTTCTTGTAAATCCTGGAGAATGGATGGTTCGTTAGTAGCCCATTTTCTTAAGATGAAACCCCCTGTTTTCAGTAACTCGTAGAGCTCCTGTTGTAGCAATTTTGTTGCTTCGATTGTATGGTGGCCTGTTATGACATCATCCATATAAAAGTCATTTTGTAAAGCTTTCTGGGCTAAGGGGAAAGCGTTGCCTTCATCTTGAGCTAATTGTTTTAGAGTCCGCATTGCAAGGAATGGTGCAACTTTTGTACCGTAAGTTAGGGTACAAAGCTGCATCTCTTGAAGTGGTTCTCTTGAGGATTCTCTCCAAATTATTTTTTGAAGATATTGTTGATCTTGATGAATGAGGATTTGACGGTACATTTTCTCGATGTCCGCCGTTAGAACATATTTATAGCTTCTCCATTTGATGATTAAAGATATTATGTCCTTTTGTAAGTTAGGCCCCTTTTGCATCAAGTCGTTTAGGCTGTAGCCAGAGTCTGTTTTCATTGATGCGTTGAACACTGCCCGAAGCCTAGTTGTGCTTGAGCTTTCCCTTAACACGCCATGGTGTGGAAGGTAAGCTTGAATTTGACTGTCTGTCTTTGTAGCTGGTGTCATGTGACCTAATTCGATGTATTCACGTATGAATTGTTTATACAACTTTGCGAAGTGTTCTTGTCTTGCCATTTTCTTTTCTAAATGAAGAAACTGTGCAACAGCTTGAGGTTTGGAAGTTCCAAGGTTTTGTTCGAAGTCAGTTTTCATAGGCATTTTAACTACGTATCGCCCGTTCTTTAATCGCTCCGTCGTTTCTGTATAATATTTTTCACAGTATTCGTCGTTTGTAGAAAATTCGGGTTCCGAAGGGATTTCTTCTGTCTCCCAGAATTTTGATAAACTGTCTAACTCCATTAGAGTTACTAGGCAGTTAAGTTGCTTTGTAGTACCGCCGCTTAGTATCCAGCCCAACTTGGTTTGTTGCGCTACTGGCGAATTATTGTTGTGTTTGAGTACTCCTTCTAGGATAATCTGCGAGTAGATTGCTGCATCTAGCACTAAATCGATGGGCGCTGAGATGTGAAAGTCCTTATCAGCCAACTTGATGTTATCAAGGTGCGGCCAGGTCTTCGCGTTGATTGTTGAGCTAGGTAGGTTGTTGATAAGTTTCCGCATTACTAGTGCTTCTGTTTGGAATGTATAATCAGAGTGGATAGATTTGCATTCCAGTTTAACCATTCCTTTGCTTGTGCCCATGATAGTGCCAACGCCAGTCACAACCGTGTTGGTTTTGTTCCGTGGTAAGTTCAATCGTTGTGCGGCATTTTCTGTAATCAGTGTTACTTGCGAACCTTGATCGAGTAATGCCCGAAGGATGACGTAATCTCCTTCTCTGTTTTTGACTTTCAGCTGAAGAGTCGTTAAGAGTATCTCTTGTTCACCGTTAATGTGATTCGAAGTTCGCTCAACCGCCGTTGTGGCGGATGACCTTGATTGTTGCCCTTTTAGATTGTCATCATGCAGAAGAGAATGATGTTTTAGGTTACACGTGTAGCATCGCCTCGTTGAGTTGCATTTATTGCCGCCGTGACTAAACAAGCAATTTTTGCATAAGTCCAGTTTCTTTGTTGTTTGGTTACGCAATGCGACATCCATGCTCAAAAATCTAGAGCACTGCCTCAGAGCGTGATCGTTTTTGCAGAGAGGGCATTTTCGGAGTGAAGCATGATAGGTTTTTGTCCAGTTTTCTGAGCTGTTAAAGTTCGTTGACTTGTAATTGTTATAATTTTTATGTTGTATATTCGTTGAATAATTCTGTTTTTGACCGCCTTTTTTTGTTCGCGCCATTTCTAATGACATAAACTTCAACTCTACGAATTCCATAAACTCGTCTAAGTTTGGAAGTTCTCTTGACTGTTTCATACATTGTATATATTCGCTGTAGGTGACGTCATCCAGTTTTGATGATAGTAAATGCACGATGAGCGGCCCCCATACACGGACGTCTATGTTGAGGTTTTTTAGCGCATTTAAACACTCTTTTGTAGTATCATGCAGCTTTTTCAAGTTAGCTGAGTTCGGTTTATCGATTGATGCTTGATTGAGAAGGGTGTCTATGTATGAGGTGAAAAGCAACCGTTTGTTATCGTAGCGGTGCTGGATAATCTCTAGACATGAGTCATAATTCTCCGCACTTACAGGTAGATGTTTGATTAATTTTTCTGCTTCGCCTCTTAGTTTTGACTTGAGAAACTTCATTTTTTGTGTCTTGTTCAGCGTTGGGTTGTTATGAACCATCTCAAAGAATAAATCTCTAAAAGAAATCCAATTGGTATAAGTTCCGTTGAACTCCGGCAATTCAATCCTTGGCGTTGTTTTTTCATAGTGTGATGTTTCGAAGATTTTTCGATTTAAGTCTTCCTTTAGGGTGTCGTAGACTTGTTCCCAATAGTCGAACTTCACTTCATAATCTTCGTCATTTCCTTGTAAAAGGTAGCTAAGTTCCCAGTGGATCTTATCGATGGATTCCCACTTGGACTGTAGTATATTAAGTTGGTCTTGAAATTGCCATTTTTCCTTCATTTCGTCGAGATTAATTTTCGAGATTGCTCGTTTTAAGGCGTTGAAGTTGCACATCTGATGACGTAATAGCGTAGATAGAAGCTTGTCTGTCTCATCTGCCGTTGGTCGTTGCAAGCTTGAATCAAACTGCGGTTTTCCGGGAGCGTCTGGTGATTTCGATTTTGATATTCCCGAACATCCAGGCTCACTTAATAACTCGTTTTTTCGTTGAGTCATTGATTGTTTTGTTTCGTCGAACATGCTTCTTGTTATGTCGAAAATGTTCTCTTTAAAATAGTCATGATCTCTTTTTGCTGACTCATACTGCATCAGGATCTCATGATTTGTTTGAAATTCATCCCAGAGGGACTGTAGAACTTCTATGCGTTTGTTAAGGTAATCTATGGTTTTTCTACTCACAGAATCCTTTTTGAAGTTACTTTGAAGAGTTTTGATCTTCTCGTAGCTGTTTTGTTGCTTGGATATGAGCTCCAAAAATTGATACTCTCCTTTGGACATTGTTAGTAGTTAGTGGTTGGTGCGTAAGTCTTGTGTTTCACAAGAAGTTGTAGTAGCAGTAGACGTTATCTCCGCTATGTTGTTGTTGCAGCAGTAGACGTTATCCCCGCTGTTGTGCAGTTTGAAACGTAGCAGTAGACGTTATCTCTGCCTTTTGTGAAGTTTGAAAAATAGCAGTGGACGTTATCCCCGCTGTTTTGAAGTTTGAAGACTGGCAGTAGACGTTATCTCCGCCCTTATGTAGTTTGATGAATAGCAGTGGACGTTATCCCCGCTGATTCTTCTTTTCTTGAGCAATAGCAGACGTTATCTCTGCTGGTTTGTTGTTTGAAGATTAGCAGTGGACGTTATCCCTGCTGATCCGTATTTTCTTGAGCAGCAGTAGACGTTATCTCTGCTGTCTGTAGTTTATTTTGTAGCAGTGGACGTTATCCCCGCTGGTTCGTTACTTGCTGGCACTCAGCGCAGTCTTCCCTCTCTTCGTGATGGGGAAATTCCACACTAAGCACTTCGCAGATATGTCACGAAGAACTCGAAGACGGTCCCCGTGATTCCAATGTCGAAGGACCACGCGATGTTGGGGATATCCTGTCGTTGACGGTATCCCGGTTGTTGTAGTATGTAGATCACACCAAAACCACTGATTATTGTTTATACGTATTTATTTATAGTTATTGTCTACGGCTATGTTTAGTGTCTGAGTCGCACCTTACGTAATGTTTTTGTAGTTATTGACACATTAGCGCGTGACGGAGGTTGTAGCACGACTGCTCGTCTATATAAAGTAGGTTAATTATTAATTTGCTGTATGAGCATTATTGGCTCGTACAAACCCTAAAAATTATGATTGAGTATATTAATTTCATAGAGAAAGTTACACCTCATGGTTACACGGCATGTGTCTGTCAGTTAATCGTTAGTCCTAATCGGGAGAATGGAAGAAGAGAGCCGAAGATCATGTTTAGTGGTGTGTGACGCTTAGTTAGGTGTATGTCCAATAGTGGACTGGTGTAGGCTGATTATGATGATGCTTATTTATATTATTCTACCATCAAGTAGTAGTGTATAAACATTGCTGTGTTATAGTGTGAAAGGCTGGGCGAAAGAGATTTAATACTTGTTGTCTCTGGTAATAAGCGGCATCAAGCCGCCTGCCAAGCGTGGGATTATGACAACCTTTTTTTTTTTTTTGACGCGGGGGAATCTTCCAAAGATCCCGGGAGCTGTGGGGCTCGACCGGGGTATGTGGGATTCTTACCCACTAAAACCCCCGCGGCTGTCGCATCGGCACATGAGAGCCCCCCTCTCATGTGCCGATGCGACAACCCCAGGGCTCTCCGGTGGGATCTGCACCAGGGGCCCCTCAGTGCCTTGCCTTTGAGCCCGCCGCCGGGGGGCGCATTGTAGCCCCCCCGGGAATCTGTCACGGTGCTCACGGGGACGGGGGTCACAACCCCGCCGCTGTCCTCCTCGGAGTCGCCGCCGTACTCAATGGACGTTCAAAGGGCCCACACCCCGAACGTCCAGCGACTCCGAAGAAGGGGATGATGACAGCCTGTGGCGACTCGATATAACCAGATGGCGCCACATGCGGTACAGCGACGCGATGCGAAAAGCGAGTAGTATCACATCCAAGAAGATAGATGGCGCGATCACCGAATCCTGAATCTCGCAAGCGAAGTTTCTCCAACTTGAATAACATCCCAACAACAAATGTCGAGGGCTTCTGCACTGGCCGAGCATCACACCTAGCCCGGTCGGAGTATCCTCTCTTTAGCACCGCCGCCGTCGCCTCCCTTCTAAGGGTGAGGCCTTTGAATAAGAATACCTTCTACGTTACATCGAGTAATTCATTGTAATAATGAATTATTGACTGTGGGGTGTCTGAGTAAGAATAGCAACCACCCATCTCCTTCCGTTGGGTATCGTAACAGCTGACTAATGGACATCAAGAAGACGGGCAGCAGCGTCGTCTCCACTAATCCAGTAGGAGTACCTACCTACCACCTACTGCGATCCCCAGGAAGTCTGCTAAGCGTGGGGATCATGACCACCCCTCTCTTGTCAGGCCTTCGTTCGGCAGGCAACGTCAGTCAGCTGCTGATGAATTATTATAAACATTGAAATCAAACTACTTTTACGGATTTTATTGCGGTTACTAAGAACCACTCGGTTACTAAGAAGACCTGAGGGTACACCGTGTAGCATAGCTACATAAATAAGTAAAAGCAGTTGTTTTATTAGGAAACGTAATAGTTCCTATTCAAATTATATTAACGATCATAATTGTTGCTTGTTAATTTTATTCAGGCGTAGGTATAAAAGTTACGGCCTTCGTATATTGACTGGGGAATACTTTGTACTTATTTATGTAGTCTAGTCCAGGTTCTGCGACCGTGTCGTTCCCGGCCACTACACAAGAAGACAATCGTCAAAAGACCGCCGGAATCGCCGTTGCGTGCCCTACAGACCTTTAGTTGAGTGTCCAACTGTTTTTATATGCGAACAAGCTATATCGTAATATCGAACTCCCTCTGTACTGTATCTTCTCTCTTTTAATTTAATTATAATAAATTTGTGTAACCCCTTTGTGTTTGTATTATTTATTCTCTTGCTCGCCGACTAGGTTACAACCGGCTAATTGTGATTTAAGGACGTTCTACATCTCAGTCCTCCAGTCCGGTGCTACAAAGCATTCGAAACGTCGGGATAGCAATTATAGTTAATGATCATGATAATTATTCCATTTTTTTTAAATTGGTCTATTTTGACACCCGAAGCCAATAGGGATGATGACTGGATAAAAAAAATCTAATTAGTCCGTCAGTTAGATTATCAAAAAATATTGGACACGTATTTTTTAGGGCTCCATACCTAAAAGGTAAAAAAGGAACCCTTATGGTCTGACTTCGTCTGTCTGTCTGTCTGTCACACCTATATATTTCAGGAACCACTGATGCTATCGATTTGAAACTTGGAATAGTTTTAGATCTTACTTACCCGACCTCACCGCAAATAAAAAAAATATATTTTTTCTTTTACTTTTTTTATAATGGGGGTTGAAATAGGTCATCAAAATTTTAAAGTGGGACTACTATATCGAGTGGGGTATCATATGAAAGGGCTTCATTTGCACATCTCAAAACAGATTTTTATTTTGGCTTATGTGACGTAGTTTTTAGCTAATAACCAAAAATGTCAAAAAAAATACCGTTCCCTCCCCTTATCTCCGAAGTTTGTGGAGGGAAAAATCTGAAATAATTATGGATAATGCATGTCTATCTATATTTTACAGGAAAAATAAAATGATCTTTCTAAATAGTACAGTTTTTTACTAATCCTAAAAAAACCTCGTCAAACAAACTTAGTTATACGGTTTGTTTTTTTTTTGCTATCTGAGGTGTAAAATGACTACATGAATAGTAAAATTACTTAAATACGTCCAAAGATGGTATGGAACCCTCGGTGCGCGAGTCCAACTCGCACTTGACCGGTATTTATTTATTTAACAAATCAATAAAAATTGCCAAAGATATAGAGCGTCTAAGTTCGGGAGTGCGGGCTTATTACGTCACGACTCAGTAAAAATTGTATACCGGAGTGACGTCACGCAACATTTCAAAGCACTATATCTTTGTCATTTAAAATAAAAAATATGTGACCAATATTTTTTAATAATCTAAATGAGAAAAACTTTTTTTTGTGTCTAGCCTATAAATGAATAAGTAGATAGTGAGTAGAGATATCAATTACCTATCTCGTATTTTATAGTCGAAAATATTCATAAACGACTCCAACAGTCGAACAAAATAGATTTTGCAAAAATGCCTTAATTACAATTAAAGTTAATTGGTGTTTGTGAGTGAGGCAATAGGTAAGTACGGCAATCAGAATAATGAAGAAAAGCGGTAGACGATATGTAGTTTATGGTGTGACTATAAACATTCCCTACATTTCAATTACTTACAAATCGACCTGTTAACGTTGATTAGATCATACGTATTAATTCTATGTAATAAAGTCCACATCCACTCAGTGATTAAATGCATCCCCTTCTTGTTTTTTTATCCTCTGATAGAATTACGCATCCATAAGCAAGTAGGCATAAAAAAATAACCAACTATAAATACTTATAACTACATACTTATTCACATAAGATGTTAAAAAAATTTAGGCTTCTAATTCGACTTCTATAAACAGATATCATCACCAGCCGGAAGACGTCCACTGCTGAACATAGGCCTCCCCCTTCGAACGCCACAATGACCGACAATTGGCTATTTGCATCCACCGGTTACCTGCGACGCGCACAATGTCGTCTGTCCACCTAGTGGGAGGCCCACCTACGCTGCGTCTTCCGGTTCGTGGTCGCCACTCGAGAACCTTTCTTCCCCAACGGTTATCGGTTCGCCGAGCGATGTGGCCTGCCCATTGCCACTTCAACTTGCAGATTTTAAGAGCTATGTCGGTGACCTTGGTTCTTCGGTGAATCTCCTCATTCCGGATTCTGTCGCGCAAAGAAACTCCGAGCATAGCTCTCTCCATAGCTCGTTGTGTGACTCTGAGCTTATCCAAAAGGCCAACAGTTAGAGACCACGTCTCAGTAGGTACCATATGTCATCACTGGCAACACACACTGGTTAAAAACCTTCGTCTTTAGGCACTGCGATATTTTGGACGAGAAGATTTCGCGTAGTTTCCCGAACAACCATACAAACGTAAACAGATATAAAGAAGTCGAATTAAAAGCCTAAATTTTTGCAACCTGTTAAACTCTAGCACCATCTGTTTTTTTTTCTGTCAGTGTTTTTTTTTTCTTTTTGCCCGATTGCCCCTCCTGGGGCAATCGGGCAAAAAGAAAATAAAATATTTTTATCATTTAAATGGAACTCTCATGTCGCGTTCAATTGTTTTCTAAGATATCAAACAACGTATTATGAGTTGTAATCATTTTAGGAACTACACTTAATAATATAACAATAAAAAAACATGTAAAGAAAATTAAAACATCTTTATTATACACCACACTAAAAAGGGCAAAATTATTAAAATATTATTGAAGTTGGCGCTAGTCAGTCAATTCTAGCGTTAGATTAAGAAGTACCTACTGTGTTTATTTAGCACCAACTTCTTCTTTTTTTTTCGTATTTAGAGGGCAACTTGGTGTCAGAGTTTTTAAGCTGCCCTTAGCCCTCTGACTTAGCTTAACGACTGCTGTCTAGATGACAATAGCCGGGACCGACTATTAACGTGCCCTCCGAAGCACGGATACGCTCAGTTCAAATGCCGCTAAGTGGTCACCCATCTAAGGACTGACCAGTTGCCTGACGTTGCTTACCTAACTCATCGTTTATCGAATAGTGGTTACAACTGGCTATGAGCATTTCAATAATACCAACTTCAATATTATTTAAGTTATTATTCACTTTTTATTGTGGTGTCTATTGAAGTCGGTTATTAATTTTGTTAGTTCAGTAAGTATAAAAAAATGATTTTTATTCTTTTTAGTCATATTCTTTTGGGAAGTCTTCATTCAAATATTCTGATTTGGGCATAAAGCTTTGTCACTAACAAGTGTATAAAATTTGAAGAGTTCCCTCGATTTCTCCAGTATCCCATCATCAGATCTTGATCTGATAACCATGGAACAACCTGGGAAGTATAGGGTAGATTAAGTAGAGTATAATGGTATATTATTCGAACGAAGTTCCTTAAGGGACGATGCGGAGGGGTAGGTACCCTAACCGGGAAAAACGTCCGTAACGTAAGATTATTATTATTTATGTGGAACCATCCGATCATTATTACTACTTTAGTTAAACGGCAACACGTGTCGTGCAATGCTTCCGCACACCGTGCCACATCGTGCCACACCGTGCCACACCGTGCCACACCGTGCCACACTGTGCCACACCGTGCCAGCCACACCGTGCCACACCGTGCCACACTGTGCCACCCGAATAATTATTTTCTTTATACCTCGAATAGAACTTAAAATTAATATTTTTATAATAAGGAACTTCGTTCCTATCCGGTGTCCCACGACACCACACGGTATTTTTTATATTCATTGCATTTACCTCATAAATTGTGTAACGTTTATTTTATCCGCCCAATATACATGTAAGTATAAAATCATTTTTTTTATCTAGTTGTTTAACAGTATGTGCAATAAAGTGTATAGTATTTCTTCTGGACCTACTCGGTAGTGAAATAGTCGTAATAAACATGAATAGGTACACTGCATTTCACAAGTGCAGCACTCAGTAGGAAAAATGCACTCCGAACGTAATATTACATTTTTGTAAAATATCTAGACTAAAAGTTAGAGTGCGATCTGTTCCGTGAGACGTGACATAATAATAATACCAGCCCTTGTATAAGATATGACATTCTTATATAGGTACTACAAGACGTGACATACTTAAATGATATTGATCATAGAAACAACGGACAACAGTTATTGAGTTGGTGTGCTTCACCATACCCAACGCCGCTTTCTATTAGCGGCTATAGTACGGATTTTTATAGTTTACGAGCTCTCGGCCAAACTGTCAGTTTTCTCCCGTGCATTTTACTAGGGTAAAAATCCCACATACCCCGGTCTAGCCCCACCGTTCCCGGAGACCTTTTAAAGGTTTCCCTTGCCAAAAAAGGTGGTTGGTCCCTTGATCATAGTGTTAACAAGTATAAATTATTAAAGCATAATAAGCCCGTCTGCGAACAAACAAAATTGAATTAAATTCAATTATACATACATAATACATATAACAATTGGAGGGCAGAAAATTTCAAACCTACGATACGCCGATGACACAACCCTGCTGGCAAACACAGTAAGTGAAATGGGTGAACTTATAAAACGTTTAGACGACGCCAGTATAAAACTGGGTCTAACAATCAACCGTGCTAAAACCAAAATGATGGTCGTTGACAGAGCAAACGCGCTACAAGAACTGGATGCACTTGGGCAATTTGACGTGGTGCAAGAATTTGTGTATTTGGGCTCCAGTATTTCGAATAAAGGTGGAACAGAAGGTGAAATAAGACGACGTATCGGTATGGCAAATTCAGCGATGACTCAATTGGAGAAAGTGTGGAGAGACCGTAGCATACTTAAAACAACAAAAGCGTATATCGTAAGAACAGAGGCCTGGACAATGAAAGCGGCAGACCGGAAACGCATTGAAATGTGGTGTTGGCGACGAATGCTACGCATTCCGCGGACGGACCATAGGACCAACGTATCCATACTAAGAGAGTTGAATATAACTCAGAGACTGTCAAGCATATGCCTGCGATGGGTGCTGTAATACTTTGGGCATATAGCCCGAAAATCTCCCGACAACCTGGAGTGACTTATAATAACTGGTAAGGTGGATGGAAAGAGAGCAAGAGGACGCAGTCCTGCACGATGGTCGGATCAAGTGACAAAATACCTAAACATGAAGATCTCTGACGCGATACACTGTGCCACAGACCGACACCAGTGGCGAGAGATCATCAGAACAAAAGATGATCGGGAACATCACGACGCTCAGCAGTGAGCACGACTGGATCTCCTCTCGTTGGGTATCGTAAGAGGCGACTAAGCGAGAACAGGAAGACGGGCAGCAGCGTCTTTCTTTTGGATCTATCTTCCATCTATACTGCCATCCCCAAGCCACCTGCCAAGGTTGGGGATTATGACAACCCCTCCCTTCTAAGGGGGACGCCTTTGTTCAGCAGTGGACGTCTATCGGCTGCTAATGATGAATAATAATGATTAAGTAATGATTTCAGATATTTACGCGAATATTACACATTGAAATGAAACTAATTTTACGGATTATATCGCGGTTTATTTTTGATTTTTATTACCCGACGTTTCGAACACTTTACAGCATTCATGGTCACGGGCGGACTGAGGTGGTAGCTGTCCATATATCATAGTTGTCTTAGGGTACTCTCAGGTCTTCTAATTATTATTGTTAGTCCGATCTACGCAGAAAGAGCTTACAGTATCTTGAGGTCTTGCAGTCCGCCCGTGACCATGAATGCTGTAAAGTGTTCGAAACGTCGGGTAATAAAAATCAAAAATAAACCGCGATATAATCCGTAAAATTAGTTTCATTTAAATAATGATTAAGGTTTCTCGAAGCAAAAAAAAAAAACACAAAATAGCGATTGACGGCCGCCATAAATCCTTTTTTTTCGAAAATATGTACGAGTATATAGCCTATGTCACTCCCACAACTGAGACAAGTCTAAAGACATGTTATAAGTCAAAATCCATAAAGAGGTTTAGGCTGTAGGCCGTGCCAAAGAAATAGACATACATACATATCTACATACATACATACTCTCGAAAACATAACCCTCCTTCTGGGGCAATCGGGCAAAAATATGAGAAAATCAACAAATGAGTTACATACATAGGTATAGTTATTTTGATACACCGACGACACTTTTTTAAGCACTCTGTAGATGACATTACCGTAAACCAAAACATGGACAAACAAACTTAGTTGTGCGGTTCGTTTTGTTTTTGCTGCCAGAGTTGTTAGATAAATATCAAACTAACTTTTACACCTCCAAAGAAAGTACGGCACCCTTGGTGCGCGAGTCCGACTCGCACTCGACTAGTTTATTTTTTAATTTATATTTGTTTACGGATTAGTTCAAATGGACTACGTAGATTGCTACTTAATTATAGTAGACATCTTAAAAATAAAAATTAATGTTGGATATTTGGTGTAGTGGTATCTTTACCCAAAAGGGTTTGATTCTCAGCCGGAGCAAATATTTGTGGGCGTAAACATGTATGTTTGCCCATTGTCTGGATAGTAAATTATTTGTATTTAAAAGTGTATTTGTATAATATCAATTGACTGGTTTTAGTTTAAGCTACGCCTACTTTGGGATCAGGAATCCAGTTATTGATTGTCCCAGCATATTGTTGCTATCACAAAAATATTTACAGAAACTATCAAAATATGATACAATTTGGGACTGTTGGTCTAGTGGTTAGACACCCTGACCGCTATCAAATAGGTAGTGGGTACGATTCGCACCAAGTGTCTGGGTAATTTATCTATTTAAATATGTACATAAAACAACTACATAAAATCACGCCTTTTTCCCGTAGGGGTAGGCAGAGCCCAAGGGCCGCTTTTCGCCTCCGTGAAAAACGAGACGTGATGGGTGGCGAACCACATCGCCGCCATTTTGGTTAATTAAATTATTTATATGATTGACCATTGCGTTCTCACGAATAATTAGGGAAAGGGAAGGATAGGTTTTTTTTTTTTTTTTTTTTTTTTTTTTTTTTTTTATACTACCAAGGTGGCAAGCAAGCGTACGGCCCGCCTGATGGTAAGCAGCCACCGTAGCCTATAGACGCTAGCAACACCAGAAGAATCACTAGCGCGTTGTGGTGTTGTGAAAAGGAAGATTAGCAAGTTAGAGTGGGAAATAGGAAAAGTAGGATATTACCGCCCAGGAGGGCAAGGGATGGGACAGTAATAGCTAGGGAAGCCGGGCTCGCATACCCGTATACTATACCACAACTACCGGACAGGTAAGTTGGGATGAGTATCCCATGACTATTTAAAAATGTATTTACAAAAAAAGTAGTTTTATAAGTATTAGTTGTCTGGTTTCCTTAGTACGGGCTCGGCCTAGTTAGGCATCAGATGACCGTATGTCGATTGTCCTAATATATTATAATTTATATTATTATCAAAATATGATATAATTTGGGCCTGTAGGTCTAGTAGTTAGACACCCTGGTCGCTACCAAATATTTCGTTGGTACGATTCCCACCGAATGTCGTTATGTATATATTTATGTACGTATTGTTAAATTTACATGTAACTTTTGGTGTACAATAAAGTGTATTTATTATTATTATTATTATGTATGTATTTACAAATAAGTATTGGTTCCCATAGTACAAGCTCTGCCTAGTTTGGAATCACAAGACCGTGTGTGGAGTGCCCCATGCCCTTGTCCGGTGAAGCTGTCATGGCCATCTGCGGCCAACAGTACTACTACTACAAAAAAAAAAAGTGGAGTACCCTATAAAAAAAAATGCTGTTAGCAGTCAAAATGTGTTGATAATAAGTATAACGCAATCTCTACAGAGAGATAGTCAATTATAAAAATCAATGTAACTAGGGCTGGTACATTTTGGTATCATCATCATCATCCGAAAGACTGCTGAACAAAGGCCTCCTCCTTAGAAGGGAGGGGTTGCTATAATGCCCATGCTTGGCAGACGGCTTGGGGATCGCAGTATAGGTGGTAGGTAGTGGAAAGACACTGCTGCCCGTCTTCAGAGAAATTTAAAAGCTGCATCACATTTATTCCAATTTAATATGACGGGCCCGTTGGTCTAGTGGTTAGATAGACATCCTGTCCGCTAACCGATGGATCGTGGGTTCGATTCCCACCAAGTGTCTGGGTGTTATTTATCTAAGTATGTATTTACAAAAAAAAAAATGTATATAATATAATGAAATGTAATGTAAATGTTTATAAACTATGGGTGTATACCTGAAATAAATGATTATTATTATTATTATTAGTATCAGTTGTCTGGTTTCCATAGTACAGGCTCTGCCTAGTTTGGGATCAGATGACCGTGTGTGGATTGACCCAAGATATTATTATTATTATAATACATAGCGTCGTAGCGCGCCGTAGGCCGATGCCTACGCACGCCTACGCTGGGCGCGGCGTAGCAGCGTAGCACCAACCGCTACGCGGCCCGTTACCGCGTAGGGTATATAACTGGGGCGCGTAATGCTACAGGCCATTTCAGTTGAACCGGCCCAGAGTGAACCACGCGGAGACCGGCTTTCAGTGATCAGTGCACTCGCGGACACTTACTCGACGACGAAACTTGAGGTAAGTTTGCGTGCCTACCAAATACATTAGTACCTAATATTTTTTACGTATAAAAAATATTATTTTAAAACTATTATGTTTAATAGTTTCACAATTAGAAAAAAAATGAAGTTATGAAAAAAAAAATGGGTAATTGAATAGTTTAAAATTATCTGAATTTATGGAGATACATTATGAAATTTTTGGTATTATTTTGTTTCTATTTATTTATTTCCATAAGTACACTATCTTAACAGATTAATATAATGCAATAGTGTCACATTTCATTTAAATTATTATTAAATTGAATTACAAATAAATCAACTTCCAATCAATTAGGTTCACTTGTTTTTTATAGTTTAAACTCAAAATAAAAAACAGTAAAGTTAAACTTTATTTATAAGTAGTCTGCACTCGATACATTGCAGGGGTGTTTACTGACCTATGTAATGTGATCTACTTCTAGTAGTTCCATATTATATTATACTAGCGACCCGCCCCGGCTTCGCACGGGTGGTAAATAGTGTATTAATACTAGCTTCGTAAATAAGCCATTATTTCTCATAAAAACTAAAGGATAAAAATGTTTATTGTGGGTTATCCCTAAGAGATAAAAATATATCATCTCGGGCTTTTTTTATAGACCTTGTTATGGTGTACAAAACTGTAGTACATTATTTTGATCTATCTCGTAGAGTTCAGCCAGCGTTTGCAATGTAAGCGCAAAAAAAATAGTTTATTTACGGCATTACATTAGAAATCGCTAAAATTATCAGTGTTTTCTCTACTATATTATGCATATATTATACATATAAACCTTCCTCTTGAATCACTATTTATTAAGAAAAACCGCATCAAAATCCGTTGCGTAGTTTTAAATATCTAAGCATACATAGGGACAGACAGACAGCGAGATGCGACTTTGTTATATACTATGTAGTGATTAACCTGAAAAACTGTTACAAAAGTTAAAATTACCACCACTGCCGTCGTGACAAATAACACTCCTTAACCTATTGCAATTAACGTCTACTTATTACCTTGTGCTGCAATTAATGCCTACTTATTACCTTGTGCAATTGAAAACGTTTTTAATAAAGACATTGTAGTCAGTCCAGTTTGCATAGAGCTAACAACATTTTTGGATCAAAGGATGAGTCGTTTCTTAAATTTTTAATTGAAAGCGACAAAAAGCGAATATTTAATTATATCTTTAAGTCAGTAATTAAACTTCTGTTAACTTGCTATGAATGATTCAATAAGAGATTGTAATTTCCTGTGCCTCTGAGGAAAAATAGAATAAAAAAATGCCAATGAATATTTCGATCTAAAATCTAGATTGTGCGGTTTTCGACTTCGGAAAGTATTCGTAGTATTTGACGGGCCTGTTGGTCTTGTGGTTAGACACCCTGGCCGCTACCCAATAGGTCGTGGGTTCGATTCCCACCAAGTGTCTGGGTGTTTTATTTATTTAAGTATAAATTTATAAAAAAAGTATATAAGTATTAGTACCAGTTGTCTGGTTTCCATAGTACAGGCTCGGCCTAGTTTGGGATCGGATGACGCTGTGTAGATGGTCCTAGTATAATATTACTTCGTATGCAATAATACATCTACTGCTATATATATACCTAAAAGAGGTTTCCAGAAACTATGTTTTTAATACAATAATGTTAAAGTAAATAAATATATTTCCTTTTTTTTTCATTTTTCGTCTACTACATTAATGAAATTAAAATTATATATTAATGAAATTAAATACTACATAGTATAATACTACTACTACATAATGCTGGGTATGCTGGAAGAGATTTCTTTAGAAATAAGCTGTGCTCTTGTACCTACCTGTACATATTTGAGTGTGTACATTATATGAAAAAAATAAATAAATTCTTATTCTTTAGGGCAGTGACAGTTAAGTGGGTAAGCGCTTGCCTTGGGAAACAAGGTGCGCGTAAGTTCAAACCCCAGCTCACACCTCTGATTTTCGTCTCTGTGCGATTGTTACTAGCTTTTGGTAAAACAAAGCTCCAAATTGAGGGGAGGCCCGCGCCTAATCAATAGTGGAACAAAACAAAGGAACCTGTTGCAAAAAATCTTTCAAAGTCAAACAAGAATATTTTACTTCAAATAGGCTTAACAATAGCACTTTTGAGTGGTATTTTTTTAAAAGCTACCACCGGATCATACCTTTTATTTGAATTGGACTTTTAAAGCTACCACCGAATCACAGTTAGTTAGATCAACTCCTGTACAACAATAAATCTCCACGCAGCAATGCACGAATAAGACTCTAGCAGCTGTCATCATTTTTGGAGGTAGCATACCACACGAGCCATCAAAGACTTTACGATGGTGAGCATGACTGATCCAAAATCCCAATGACTCAATAACGTAACGGTGGTATGTTGCAGCATTCGCAATCACAGCTGCGTTACAACTTAGATACATGAATATCGATATAAGGAGTTTAGAGAGATGTCACGATTCTGTTTTTAAATGTTGATATTTTTAAAATTGATATTAACTGTGAATGTTTTCATGGGTATCAGAAGATTTCTAGAGCTGTTAAATAAGCCATCATTATCAGCCCACATCAGTCCACTGCTGGACATAGGCCTCCCTCAAGGCACGCCACTGAGACCGATCTTCGGCTCTCCTCATCCAGTTTCTGCCAACCGCTCTGCGATTATCGTCGCTCCACCTGGTCACAGGCCGTCCTACACTACGCTTCCTAATTCGAGGTTTCCACCCCAGAACAAGTTTACCACAACGATCATCGGCTCTGCGGCAAATATGACCAGCACACTGCCACTTCAGCTGGCTAATCCTTTGAGCTATGTCGGTCTCTTTGGTTCTCTGATGAATCAGTTCATTCCGTATTCGATCTTTCAGATAAATAATCGAGGCTAAGTACAATAACCTCAGTGAAGTAAAATAGACGGCTAGTGATCCAGACTAGTATGTGCGAGATTACAATTAATGTAATAAGTTGCATTACCTTTAAAAACTTTTTTTTTTTTAATTTAACTTACGTATTTATGCCGACGTTCCAAAATAAAAAAAGATTCGCAGTGATCGGTGGTCGGAAATTTAAAAATAAAAACGCAAATGGAAAACGCATTAGAAAAGTGACAGATTCCCGCCATTCTGGCACCTGTCCTCTGGCCTTAAATATTTAAGAGGGAAACGAAATCATACCGATCCAGATGCAATTATAAAATATTGAGCGCAGAACACATTTGCATAACTGAAAATTAGTAGCAAAACATGTAGCCAAAAAATATAATACGGTAGACGTTAATTAAAAGACAGAAATCAGACTTAACGTAAAATAGTCTGAATAAGTCTGAGTCTGAAAATCATATATATTTGTGGTTTGAACTCCAGTTTACATATTTCTTAACAAACTCAGTTTTAATTACTAATTGTAACCACAACCACCAATTCTTGCCGTTGGTAAGATTAAAGAAGAATAGATCATAGCATAGATCAAGAACGACACTTATGTACAATATAATAAACTTCCAAAACAATGGAAAGTAATGGAAGTAAAATCAGTATTAAAAAAGTTTTTAACAGATAAAGCGTATTATAATGTTACGGAATTTTTAAATGATAAAATATTAATATTGGAATATTGTTTTAACTTTATATATTTTTAAGTTACGTCATGTAATTTGTACGCCTAAGTGGCTATACTCATTATTGATCACATTATTTGAATGTACGTACCACCAACATATTATTATTTATTTGTATTCTCATGTTCTTCACAAATAAATTTTATTCTTATTCTTATTCTTTATTGCACACAATAATATTACACATTAGTATAAAATAAAGAAAATTCATGCACAAAGGCGTGCTTAACCCAAACATTGAGTTTTCTGACAGCTAACCTTTGAGTGATGGAGAATTTGGAGAAAAATTTAAATACTGTTAAGGATACAAACAAGTGTACAACAAATTACTACATACAAAAATACAAAGTAAATTATGTAATAAATATTATATACAATACAATAACAAACATACACATATAATATACAATAAAATTAAATAAGTACATGTAATGTTGTATGTGATAATATATATTTAAATACACACATCAAAAGTGTCTAGGGATCAAGCATTTTTAAGCGGATTTCTTGAGATTGAGATGTGGCTTTGTAATAAATTTATGATTTTATAAATTTATATGGATCCTTTTTGGTGCATTTCATAATTTGAATCAGGAACTGTGAATCAAATTCGAGTAAAAGATGAAAATCAGCTGTCAATATTTTCCCTATAAAAACATACAACGCATTGAAGACATTATTAGTGCTACTGTTTCCCTACTACTGATTAAAACCAACGTTATTATGGAGCGGCGACGTCATTTAAGCAGGGAAGAAATGCTCAGAGCCGTGGGAATGATAGAAGCTGGTTCCCGGCAACGTACTGTGGCTTTAGCTCTGAATACAAGTCAGAGTGTTATCAGTCGACTTTGGACACGTTACCGAAGCACTGGTACCGTGGCTGAGCGCCATGGAGGACGGTATCGCTGCACCACACGGAGACAAGACCGATATATTCAAATCTTAACTCGAAGAGCTCCAACAATAACTGCCATGATGTTAGCCGTGAGGCTTCATCACTCTTCAGGGAACTTAATTAGCGACCAAACAGTCAGAAACCGCTTGCATGAAGTGAACCTTCATTCCCGAAGACCGCTACGGGTACCACCTATAGCAATGCACAATCGTAGGATTCGATATCAATGGGCTCTTGAACACAGAAATTGGGCAGAAGAACAATGGCGTTTCGTGTGCTTTTCTGATGAGTCTCGTTTTGGTATGAGACCGGATACAAGACGTATACGACACTGGAGAACCCCTGGACGCCAACAGCGATTAAAATCCTGCCAGGAAGTCCATCCTTATAGTGGTGGAACCATCATGGTATGGGCGGGTATTTGGATCGGCGGAAGAACTGAGTTGATTTGGATCAGAGGCAACCTCAACGCTCAAATTTATGCTGAGACGATTGTATCAGACGTCATCGTTCCTCTACAAGTGCAAATCGGTCCCTTATTTCAGTTAATGCATGATAATGCACGACCGCACACCGCAAGAGTTGTAAGACAGACTCTCGCCGCAGCTAACATCAATGTCCTGCCCTGGCCTGCTCAGTCGCCAGACTTGAACCCGATTGAGCATGCATGGGATATGCTACAGAGAAGAGCTCTGCCGAATATGGAGGGTATCCAGTCGCAAGAAGACCTTTTTTTGTTGTTGCAACGAACATGGGCGGCCATTCCACAGCGTGATTTGGATGAACTCATTTTGAGTATGCCAAACCGATGTTCTTGTGTTGTTAGTGTTCGCGGTAGAAACACGGATTATTAATTGTTTAAGTTACCCAATAAAATTTTAAAGAAAACTGTTATTTCAGTCTTTTTTTCGAACTTTTGTGTTAGTGGTTCAAATGTCAAAAATCCCTTTATTAGGAAAATGGCAAATTTCTTTATTAATGCAAAGGTGACTTGGTTTATCGTTACTGTGACAAACGAAAACACTTTATTTGATGAATCCTTAAAGAAAATTTTAATTAATATCAATCAGGAGAAAAGTTATTGCAAAAATATATGTTGATCCCTAGACACTTTTGATGTGTGTATTTATATAAATACATAGATAAATACATAGGTACATACATATATATATATAAACTGCTACATTGATAGGAAATGATCTTTAATTCTTCTTTTGAATACATCCGACGATGTGCTCTCACGTATAGTATGAGGAAGAGAATTCCAGACACGTACTGCCTGCACAGTAAATGATCCATCATAGCGACTTGTGCTATGATTAGGAAAACTTAGAAGTAGAGAGGAGACTGAACGAGAGGGTTTGTCACTGGTGGCGAGATATTCAAAGCGTTACCGAAGATATGTTGGAGACTTAGGATTGTGAAGGACCGAAAAAAGAAGAGCAAGAACATGAGAATCCCGACGCTGCCGGATAGGTAACCATTTAAGACGCTGTCGGAATTCCGACACGTGATCATACTTTCGAAGGCCGTAAATAAAACGAATGCATAAATTTTGCAAGCGTTCTAGTTTATTGAGGAGGTCCTCCGTTGCGTCAAGAAAACAGACATCAGCGTAGTCTAAAAGCGGCAGAAGGAGAGACTGGGCAAGAGTTAATCTGGTTTGAAATGGCAGGAAATTATGGAGACGTTTGAGTGACTGAAATGAGCAATATACTCTCCTGCTGACTTCCGTAACATGCACATTCCAAGATAAATTACAATCCATATATACACCCAAGTTCTTAGCACATTTGGAGTATATAATAGGAGTAGAATTATACATGACACACTGGTGGGAGAGACTGTTGATCCAAAAGACTATAAAAGTACTTGCTAGCAATAATAAGAGCTTGAGATTTCGCTGGATTAACCATCAAACCAAAGTTATGCGCCCACCCACTTATATTGTCCAGATCTTTATTAATAGCATTGACAGCTCCCGATAATTCATCAATTTGAAAATGGCGATAAAGTTGCAAGTCGTCTGCATAGAGATGGTAGTTCGAAATCAAAACTTTAGTGATGTTGTTAATGAATATTGAAAAGAGAAGAGGAGAGAGTACACCACCTTGGGGAACACCTGCAGACAGCTCACACCAATCAGAGAGGGTCTCGCCAGAACAAACAGACTGCGAACGATCCCGAAGATAAGAATTGAGCCAAGCAATCACAGAAGTAGATACATTTAAAGAGGATAGGATTCCCAAAAGAATGTCAAAATCAACCGAATTAAAGGCACTGCTAAAGTCAAGTAACACCAGAACGGTTAAAAGCTTTTTCTCCATGGCCAATCGAATGTCGTCTGTTATCTTAACTAGTGCAGTTACAGTACTATGGCCAGGACGAAAACCAGATTGGTACGGACTCAACAGGCCATTAGAGGACAGGTAAAGAGACAATTGATTCTGAACAATGCGTTCAAGGACTTTAGACAATACAGGAAGAATGGATATTGGACGAAATTGTGAAACTGAAGAGGGGTTAGAAACTTACTTACTTACTTTATCTTATTTTATCTATTTTTTATTTACGTAACACAATTAATTTTCTTTTGGTTTACCATAATTCAATTTCAAACTCAATTTTAGGTATGTTTAATATCTATTACATTCTAATCACGGTGCCTCTGGTTTTCTGCTTATATTTGTACAAGTTGTATAAATTCTGTCTAATTAAAGGGCTAAATTCATTAATCTGATACCGAATCCTTATAGATCCATGTTAGAATAAGGTTAATTATAGCAATCCGCTGGGGCTCCACCGCTTTTTTATAATTGTAAACATTCTAAATGTAGGTTGAGTAGTTAAATGTGGAAAGAAAGTGTTCAGGAACTAAGGCGGCGACGGCCAGCGCCTATCTGCGCCTATACATACGCCATGGAAACTGCTACAGTAGTGGTAGGTACCGACTCTTTTTAGACCAAACCCTCTTATAAAAGAAAAATAAAACCGGTCATGTTCGTGTTGGGCCCACACATAAATGGTTCCGTACTATTTTTAGTTTTATTTCATAAATCATTTTTAATTACTATCAATAAAATTTGTATTTGCAGTGTATTTGTTATAGTGGCACTAGAAATAGAAACTGTGAATATTTCAACTCTCTACCTATTACGTTTCATGAGATACATACAGCCCGCTGACAGACAGACGGACGGACTTAGTAATATGGCCCGGTTGGCGCCCTTCGGGTACGGTACCCTAAAAGCCAAGTCTCTTCAACGATACTCGAAAAATGGTCAAGAAAATATAAAATATAAAGTACGCGCGTGTGTTTATTTCAAATTATTTGCAAATTATTTGAACCAACTTTGCAACTGCTACCATTTATTTTAGGTGTCGTTTTGTTCGTGATCAAGTATAAATGATCGATGGTTCACAATATTATAGCTAATACTTTGGATACCAACTTGCATAGATTTGTGACGTAAAACAGTCACCGTCTCACTTCTTTATTTTCTTTCTTAACTAACTTCTCCGTATATCTACGGGATAGGATTTTTATTAATAGAACACACACGTGTGAAAGTATGATAAAGTTCAAATTCGGGTCGAATATTTCTTCAGGCTTAAAAGAGCTGAACAAAAGTTAAGTACCACTTCAGCCCACATCCGCAACCGCGGTCGTACCTAACACACTCCAAGGCACTCATTCAACTCTAAAACAATAGTTTTCAACACCCTCAAAAAACATTTCCACTCTTTGGGTACGCATACTCAAAACATTATTATTCTTACACATATCCAAATATTATCAAATCCAAAAGTTATTGCACGCTCAAGTATTTTCACTTTACTTTATGAAACGAAATTATGTTTTTGGATGAAGTTAGAATATTTAAATTATTCGTAACTTAAATAAACTGGAAAGTTTGTAATATAATTCTTACATTAAGTGGAATAAGAATTATAAAATCATTTATCAGTTATATGCGCTCAAATAATAATAATATTCTAGGACAATCCACACACGGTCATCTGATTCCCAATTAGGCAGAGCCTATGGAAACCAGATAACTGATACTAATACTTACAGGGTGTAAGGGACCACGTACTGATATTTTTTATAAGATTTCAAATAATGTCCGTTACAACATTACAGAAACCATTTATATGGAAAATGACAAATGACTAACTTGTTAATTTTCGAGCATGTAATGAATATATGCGGAATAATATTTATTTCATTTATTTTATAATTACATACATATACATATTTATTTTCTAATTACATTAGTAATTTTCTAAAATAGTTAATTGCCTATTAATTCATTGCCTATGTACTGTTTAAGTGCATAAAGAATAAATAAATAAATAAATTATCCACAAATAATTATTTACTGTTTTTAAATTAAAATTAGGCTTTATTATTATACCAATAATGATATTATACTAATACTAGCTGACCCACGCAGCTCCGCCTGCGCTATTTTTACGTTAACTAAACTTTTAATAACAGACATTAGCATCGAATACATAACCTCCTTATTTATAGTCGGTTAAAAACTGGGACCTACTTTTTACTTGCTCTCCGAAGCACGGACCCGTTTAGTTCAAAAGGCGTTAAACGGTCACCCATCTATTTAATGACCTTGCCTAACGTTGCTTAACCCGATCGATTACAAAACCTTGATAACAACTCTCTATGAGTGTTCCCTTACTAATATTTATTATATTATAAAGAAAAATTGATGAAATCTGACCAAGCGTATAACCAAGTACCCATTTTGACTTTAATCCCCTCTCCCGAAAGAACCGTGCTAGATTACGGGATAAAAAGTATCCTATGTCCTACCTCGTAGTAAGATCTCAAATCGTGCCAAGTTTCATTTGAATCCATTCAGTAGTTTCGGCGTGATGCTCAGCCGTGATACAGACAGACAGACAGACAGACAGACAGACAGACAGACAGACAAAAATTAAATAAATTACATTTTCGGCCTCAGTATCGGTTATAGATTGCCCTCCAAATAAAATTTTCAAAATATCTTCAATGTACAGAATTGGACCTGTTACAGTTTTATTATAAGTATAGATTATTTAAAAAATGTGTTTTTTTTTGGAAATTCATGAAAAACCCGATGAAAAATTTCAACACTAGGGTATTCAGAATCATGTACTGGATTCCTGGTATCGATTTTCGGTACGATGTCCCTTACACCCGTTATACTTTTACTTTTTTTGTAAATATTGGCGGGAATCAAACCCACGACTGCGTGGTTGGAAGCCAGGGTGTCTAACCAATAGACCGTCAAATATACAAAAGAACATTTACTTACAAAAAAAATGTGTACAGATGTAGATTTAACTGGACTTAAACATTGCTAAACAATGTAAAAGATAGCCAGTATATAATAAGATAGTGATTATCGTCCCTCCAAGTTGTTAGAAATATGACAGAACTTTGTCTGACCAGAGCAATTAGTCTAAGCAAACAAACTCTGCAATCGTAATGTTAGTTCAGAGTAAAACAGCAGCAAATAAGACCTTATCGTGCTAATTGGTTCAAGTCTCCCTGTCAGTATCAATAAAGTAGCCTACTTCGATCCTCGTCTTTTTTCATTCAATCTTTGCCTGCCACTTAGGTATATCGTCACTCCATCTCGCTTGAGGACGTCCCACGCTACTTTTTACAATGCTGTCGCGATGTCTACGGTAATGCAGCTTATAACTGCAAATGGAAGAATAGTCATGTTTCCATATATTTTCTTTTCTTTCTAGCAATGTTAACACATTGATATCTGGTACTGAACATTTGATACTGCAGTAGCATCTGGAGCCATGCAGAATAGACTTACTACCTAGTAAATTGGGCTTAAAGTAGAATGGCAACACTCAATTAAACTCGTTTAAAATTCTTTAAAGATATATTATCCTTATAGGATCTTGATGCATACGTGCACTTATTGATGGTACGCCTTTTCACCCGACATTATCATGTCCGGATAGACTGTTTTTATGATGTTGGTAGATTCATTTCCCATCGCCAACATACCACCGGAATGTTCCGTAAAATATGCATGGAACTTGAAAGATCGAATTTTGCGTTTTTGCCGTTAGCTCGTACAAAAGCCTGCACATCTATGTATTTTTATCGTATACGCTTTCAAGTTTTTTATACCCACTTTGTAGTTTATTATTCCTTTGACGGTGCAAATGAGTTTTACCTTTTTGCCCAAACTACTATGCATGTATGTAGGTATGTCTATTTCCTTGGCACGGCCAACTGCCTAAATGGCTTCATGAATTTTGACTTATAACATGTAGTTAGATTCGTCTAAGTTGTGGGAATAATCAGCAGCCGTAACGTCTACTTCTCAAAAAAGGCCTCCCCCTTAGAAGGGAGGGGTTGCTGTAATCCCCACGCTTGGCTTGGTAGGCTATGTATTTTTTTCATTTAATAACTAGTCCGTCAGCCACCATTTTGTATTTTTTTACTTCCAAAAACATCAATATGGATATCAAATGAAAGATCTTAATGAGTCTAGTTGGAATATATGTAATGCATGTGTATACTTTTATGTAAGTATATATGATATATGACCATTTTCTTGGTTCACAGTCTTGGTTCACACATAAAACCACAATGCTACTGTTCTCGTTCAACTGTTATACGGGGTGTAAGGGACATCGTACCGAAAACCGATACCAGGGATCCAGTACATGATTCTGAACACTCTAGTGTTGAAATTTTTCATCGGCTTTTTCATGAATTTCCAAAAAAAAAATCCACTTTTTTAAAATAAATTTAGTATAATATAATTATTGGTATAATAATAAAGCATAATTTTAATTTAAAAACAATAAATTACTTATTTGTGGAACATTTATTTAATTATTTATTCGGCAATTAACCCCTGGTGGTCGGGTCCTGGAGCAAACGTCAAATTTGTTCCGCACCCACGATGCGGAAAAATCGAACACATGCTGAGGGACAAAAAATCATATACACTGTTTCTTTCTATCACACTTAACCTACATAAACGCATTCTTTTCTTGCGTGAATGAGAAAGAAAGTGTCCAGCTCTCTACTGGTATTCTTCCTCTAAGGTTGTGAAAGAAAGCAAGTTACCCAAATTATCGATTTCCATTTATGCTCTGTTCAAATCTTGGTTAATTAATAGGCAATTAATTATTATTATTTTAGAAAATTAGCAATGTAATTTGAGAAATAAATATTATTCCGCATATATTCATTACATACTCGAAAATTAATAAGTCAGTCATTTCTTATTTTCCATATTCTTATTTTGGTTTCTGTAATGTTGTAACGGACATTATTTGACATCTTATAAAAAAAAATTCGATACGATGTCCCTTACACCCGTTATATCTCATGGCATATATCTTGAAAAACAACAATGACTTGATTCGATTTGTCACACCTAGACCCTTCTGTAAAGTGCTGTGGTGACGTAAAAAGGATCATTGACCTTAATGTCAGTAAAATTTCAGATTTATTCGTAAAAGTTTCGATATGAAACGGTAGAGAGAGTAAAATATTATCCCTGGTATGGAACCTGGAAGGTCTTTTCAACAAGATGAGTGCGTTGGTAAGTACCTACTTATCACCGCATAGTAGCAACAGTATAAAGCTGTAGCACATTGCTTCTATTGCCCATTGGTCTAGCGGTTAGACACCCAGGCCGCTACCCAATAGATCGTGGGTTCAATTCCGACCAAGAGTCTTGGTGTTATTTCAAACTCAAACTCAAAAATAGTTTATTTCAAATAGGCTTAACGCTAGCACTTTTGAAAGGTCATGTATTTAAAAAAAAAAAAGAAAGTTACCACCGGATCACAACGCGGCCTCAACCGAGAAGATCCGGCAAGAATCTCAGCGGGCTTGTCATTTTATCACTTTTTTATTTAAACAGTGTGCCATGTTACAATTAGATCATAGCGACAGTGTGTCTTGCCGTTCAAAAGATCAAATAAGACAGAAAAAAATAATAAAATACGACGAAAGTACAACAAACTAAATAGCCAAAGGGTTAGTAGTCGGACCAGTCACCCCAAGCAGCACCCGCGCACGAGTTGACTCGAGCAGCAGCCATCACTCCCCTCAACCATATTTATCTATATAAGTACCTATGTATTAACAGTAAAATAGTTTAATATATGAATTCGTATCAGTTGTCTGATTACCTTAGTACAGGTTCTACTTAGTCTCCTTCGGAGTCGCTGGACGCTCGGGGTGTGGGCCCCTTGAGCGTCCATTGAGTACGGCGGCGACTCCGAGGAGGACGGCGGCGGGGTTGCGACCCCCGTCCCCGTGAGTACCGTGTCAGGTTCCCGGGGGGCTACAATGCGCCCCCCGGCGGCGGGCTCAAAGGCAAGGCACTGAGGGGCCCCTGGTGCTGATCCCACCGGAGAGCCCTGAGGTCCTCCCTCTTATGTGCCGATGCGACAGCCGCGGGGGTTTTAGTGGGTAAGAATCCCACATACCCCGGTCGAGCCCCACAGCTCCCGGGGATCTTTCGAAGATTTCCCCCGCGTCAAAAAAAAAAAAAAAAGGTTCTTTTTAGTCTGGGATCAGATGGCCGTACATAATTATATGTACAACATGTTTGCACATATATTATGGTATATGTTTTGTAATTAAATAAAGAAAATGGAGCTTAAATATTTGACAAATTGAAGAAAACAACAATGCAGGAAAAGCATTTCATAATAGCTAAGAACCATCCCGATGGTTAACTTTACACTAAAAAAGAAAATTCAAATCTATCTATTCATTAAGGTACAATGCCCCACACAGAGATAGGCATCGACTTGTATAACACTTCACTTGGCGTCAGGTGGTAATATATCAATTGAGTATCAAATTATAAGTTAAATGTAGATAATTGTGTACACGAAATATCAAGAGCCGAACCCAAAGGCTCTCTCGAGCTATAAGTCATCTTATTACACTGATAAATTAATCAAACAAGTTCACTAAATCAATTTTAAAACAACGAACAAAACCTACACATCGGTCGTCTAAATTAATATTAGCGCAAAATCCTAAAATAATTTCTCAATTTAATTATTTTGTCCGTACAACCCTGGAGGAGGGTATGTTTTTTCTGAGAGTGCATACATACATACATAAAATCACGCCTTTTTCCCGTAGGGGTAGGCAGAGCCCAAGGGCCGCTTTTCGCCTCCGTGAGAAACGAGACGTGATGGGTGGCGAACCACATCGCCGCCATTTTGGTTAATTTATATAATGACCATTGCGTTCTCACGAATAAGGAGAGAGAGTATGTATGTATATATGTGTATATGTATCTATATTTCTTTGGCACGGCTTACAACCTAAACAAACAGCTGGATGGATTTTGACTTCATCAGTAGCCGCTGCTGAACAAAGGCCTCCCCCTTAGAAGGGAGGGGTTGCCATAATCCCCACGCTCGGCAGGCGTCTTGGGTATCGCAGTGTAGGTGGTAGGTAATCCAATAGAAATACGCTGCTGCCCGTCTTCTTGTTTTCCCTTAGTCGCCTTTTATGGACACGCAGCGGGAGGAGATGGGAGGCTGCTATACCCGGGAACGCGACGCGTTTTTGACTTCTTAGATTCGTATTAGTAGTAGGAGTGACATAGGCTATAAATATATTAAAAAAAATTACGCCCGCTAACTGCCTTCTCCTAAAAACAACAATAAATATGGGTATCAAATTAAAGGTCTTAAGGAGAGGAGTTGAAATGTTAATACCGTTTTAAGGCTAGAGCGCTTTAAGCGCTCGCCTCCTATTGTCCGCTGCGGCCAACAGCGTCTATCAATCCTAAAAAAAAATAAAAAAATAAAAAATAAAAAAAAAAAGTTAATACCGTTTTGTGAGTTCGTATGTCGGGATATTTCGGTGGTTTTATAATTTGTTTAACATTAAAAACAATATAATATTAAATATCTCTGTAATTCGAAAGCAAATTAAATTAATTAAACTACTTTGATATGGCTGTTCAGTTCTTTCTAAGTAAACAAACTTCTATGTTAAATAAAAATATTTTATGTTATAACGATTTCTAAAAAAAACATAATGAGATTTACCTTTTGTGTCTCCTGTTACAGAAGTAACGTAATTAAAGCGAAAATAGACTTACTAGTGGGAAAAACAAAGGAAATTTTATTATAACTTAATTAAGTTGTTTTTTAAACAATATAAAGTAATGCTTCACCGTGATCTCACTTAAATGGAAGCGGTGATGACCTTGGAGGAAAGCACAGTAACCAATGATACTTTATACAATAGTCATCATCATCATCATCATCAGCCGGAAGACGTCCACTGCTGAACATAGGCCTCCCCCTTAGAACGCCACAATGAACGACAATTGGCTATTTGCATCCACCGGCCACCTGCGACGCGCACAATGTCGTCTGTCCACCTAGTGGGAGGCCTGCCAACGCTGCATCTTCCGGTTCGTGGTCGCCAACCGAGAACCTTTCTTCCCCAACGGTTATCGGTTCTTCGAGCGATGTGGCCTGCCCATTGCCACTTCAACTTGCAGATTCTGAGAGCTATGTCGGTGACCTTAGTTCTTCGGCGAATCTCCACATTTCGGATTCTGTCGCGCAAAGAAACTCCGAGCATAGCTCTCTCCATGGCTCGTTGTGTGACTCTGAACTTTTCTAAGAGGCCAGCCGTTAGAGACCAATATACAATAGTGAAGACACGATATTCACCAATTCTATCACTGTATAAAGTAGCAGTAAGTCCCGTGTCATTAAAACGTAAGGAACGTGACGTGTGCCTTTGAAAATCAAGAAAAATGCCGTCACGCATATTTAGAAGATAGAAAAGCACTGCACAAAAGTAAATAATAAGAAATCTTTGGCTTGTATAGAGTAAAAATAAAATTGTGTTTAAGGTTTCCAGGCTGCACGCCTCTTAACTCTCTATTTTTATAAGCAAAACTATTTCCCAACAAGTGTCGATCATAATGCCAAGTCTCCGGTCACGCATAACTGTTAAACTTATCGTACACCAACTTCTATGTAATAAGGGATGATGCATTAGTGCTGATTTAGTTAAGGAAGTTATTTCAATAAAAATAATATCCTTTTTTCCCAATTTATTTCTTTATTTTTGTTATACCTACTTACTGGGATAAATTGTAGTAACATTTAACACACACACATTACTTAATAAAATAAAAAATACAAAAAATAAAGCCTTTATTTATACTCTACAATATTTTTGGTTCTAAATACGTATAATTACAATGCTTCATAGTCGCTTTAACGGCGTAGGCCTCCCCTAACCTTTTTTTTTTTTTTGACGCGCGGGAAATCTTCCAAAGATCCCCGGGAGCTGTGGGGCTCGACCGGGGTATGTGGGATTCTTACCCACTAAAACCCCCGCGGCTTTCGCATCGGCACATGAGAGGGGGGACCCCAGGGCTCTCCGGTGGGATCTGCACCAGGGGCCCCTCAGTGCCTTGCCTTTGAGCCCGCCGCCGGGGGGCGCATTGTAGCCCCCCTGGAACCTGACACGGTACTCACGGGGACGGGGGTCGCAACCCCACCACCGTCCTCCTCGGAGTCACCGCCGTACTCAATGGACGCTCAAAGGGCCCACACCCCGAGTGTCCAGCGACTCCGAAGGAAGGCCTCCCCTAACCTAACCTTTTTTTTTAACCTAACTTTACCCACAGATCTCTGTCCCTTGCTTTTCTCATCCAGTCCGGTCCACATTGCTGAACAAACACGTCCCGCCATCTCTTTCTTGGTCTTCCTTGTTTTCTCTTCTATCCTAACGGAGTCCACTCAGTCACCCTCTTTGTTTACACATTACTTAAACGGCTTCTACTCTATTAATATAAAAAAGCTGCTAGTCGCAAAAGTAATGGTATCTATCTTGAGTTGAGATAATTAATTTCTAATAAATACTCAATGAATCATTTTTCTTGTGCGGGCTAAGTGCCTTCCCGGATCGTTATTAATCCTTATTAGTTCGCCCACTGTGGTCGAAATTCGACCGTAATTCATGTGTGTGTGTGTAACAAACGCATGGTAGTGTTTGTAACGTTTTTTTTAAATTTATTTAATTTATTTCAATATGTATTTATATAAATCCCCTTCTCCATAAGAACTTTAACTGTGGCAAATCTACTATATCCGCATAATTTTCGTAAAAAGGGGTACAATGTTTTGGCTTCATGTATTAATATAATAATTTATTACAAGTCGGCGTCAAGATTCAAGACCAATTATAATCATTTGATATTATGTTACTAAAATTACAAATAATTAAGTAATTACCTTACCTATTTACAGTGAATCTCATGGCGTATCTTTTAATCATATCATATAGGCAAAGGTTCTTTTGTATTTATTTATTAACCGGCTTCAAAAATAATGTTCTGTATTAGACGTATGTATGTAATATGAATAAAAATTCGTAATAATCACATATGTCTATGTAAGCATCTAACCAAATGTACCAAATCTTATAAGTGTATGTAAGTATGTAGTTTTGTCCCCCGATTTCTCAGAAACTATAAATCCTATTGCGGTAATTCTTTTTGAAATAGTTCAACTTAGAACAGAGTATAAGTTTAATCAAAATCGGTTCGGTAGGTTACTCTAGCATAGTCGTTCAAGTTGCGTGATAACGTGAACGCAACTTAAATATTTGCATATTATTATTTAGCATTATAATTTTGAAGTAGGCTGTATGCTCATTCACAATGAATCGAGCGCGTGAAAAAAAAAACGCGCACCATTTTCCATAATTGTCATATTTTCTTTTTATCGAATTTAATTAAATTATTTTGTTTTTTCCTCGCAAATGTGATGAAAAACGTCGTATGAAACTTGTGAGCTCTGCTCATTACACCCTCAGCTGAATTACGCACTCGCCTACTGCTCGGGCTGCAACCCACGGCCTCGTGATTTCATTCTCATTGTATAGGTCATTTTAAAACTTTTATGTTCGGAGTCGGGTTTTTTTGTGCTTTTATAATTATACTTGTATTTAATGATCTAGTAGAACTTATGTCTGATGGTAAGACACGATTGTCCGTAGTTGCATTATACTGTCGCTAGTCACCTAACTTAAACAGTTTTATGATAATAAATCACCCAAAAGGCTTTGTATCAATCTAATTTCGCACACAAAACAAATGCCACGGGAGCAGTTTGCATAAAACCGGCCCAATAATTGCTCATCAAAAATCGTCGGCTCCTTCTTAGTGAACCTCATTCACGACGATTTATATTATTCACCGAGATTTCTATTAACTATAGAATGACGAGGCGTAATTCATAACAATCTGGTCTTATTATGTTGTAATGAGAAAGCAAGTTGCGGTGTCTTTGATACGTAGGTGCTTGCGGATTGAGTGGATATAACGTCTATTACCTTGGGGCCGTTTATTGCTAATATCTTAGTAATATATCGGTGATGTCTTCATTAACGTTGACGAAAATAGACGTATGTATCTCCACGGTGGATAATAAAGATGTGGTAAACGGAAGGATTTTGATCTTATTTCTCAAAGAATAAGAAAGATCCTTTGAAAATGAATATTGATTCTTATATCCCTTTATATTTAATACCCAGACATAAGATAGTGTTTATGTATGCAGTGTTTGATCCGGGTGGGATTTGAATTTATGAAAAAGAAAGTGAGATAAGGAAAAAAAAAATGACACTAGCGGCCATCAAAAGTAAATATTTAATTTAATAATTTTTTAGCGCTTTGTTTACATAATGTAAAACATAGAACATGATTACTACCTTGCAGTAATTTAACCCAAATTACTCAAAAAAAATTACGACGGTTTTTTTGAGCTTTCTGCCCTTGGCTTTATCCCAGTCGAAAAGTTTTCAAAATTGACAGCAATCCCATCGGTCTAGGAATCCTTATATCCAAACATAACTTATTGGTACAGTAAATATTAGTTTCTAAATCATAATTTACGATCGTATCGCTATCTAAATATCGCGATAATCCCTTAAAGCTGGAGCTTAAAGTTTGCCGGCACAGACCATGACAAATGTATAATATACGGGTAGGTACAAATCATATATTTGCAGCATTTATTTATTTATTTTTACATTGAATCAGTACACCATTTATAGATTATATTGTTGCTAACATATTTTATTATTAATATTGCTATTGTTATATAAATTTAATTGTATGGATGTCTGAAATAAATATTTTATTATTTATTATTATATCGAGAGCGTTGTATGTATGGTATTGTAATAATTTTACGTCATTACTATACCTACTAAGAATTGTATAATAAATAAATAACATTATAATTAGCTATTTTACAGATTGTAACGGCATTTATTTTTATTGTCGCTTTGAAAGGAAAGAAAGTAGGGTAAGTGGTATAGTGATTGCCCAGCATAAAGAGTTATACATAATATGAATTAAACACATTTAGGTTTCCGAATTAGATTTGATTTATGTAGACGTTAGAGCAGTTTAAAATTGTTTTTAACCGACTTCAAAAAAGGAGGAGGTTCTCAATTCGTCTGTATATATATATATATATATATTTTCTATGTATGTTCGCGCATAAGTCTGGCAATTATGAACCGATTTGAAAAAATCTTTCTTCCATCCATTCTTTAATCCGTTAATTGGATCCCATAAAAAAATTATTGCTTCGTATAAGTAGTTCCTGAAAAAACAAGAATGGTGACTGCGCAGGAGAACTGCAGGAATGTCTATATGACTTTATGTCGTTTTTTACGGACAAAAATGGTCATAACTCTGGCAAATATTTACCAATTTCAATGATTAAGTTATACTGTACCCACCAATTCCTCTATATAACTGTATTTAGCATCTGAAGTTCTTAATCTAACCGCAATTCAATAATTCAGTGTGGTATCCTAATCGTCGGTTATATAATATATCATTTCTACGTTTAACGGCATATGTAATGTATCCTTTGTAGGATTACAGACCCATTTGAGGATAAATGTCATAGTACAATAATCTATTAACTAGTTTTGGACACGCAGAATTAAGTTTTGTGTTCCGTGATTTACTTATTAAATTTTTTGAGATTTACTTTTTTTTATTTAACCTAGTGACGAGACAAGCACAGCATATCACTGCCATCACCCAAGACATAAGTTATTAACTGACGAACTTACAAACGCCAATTACAGTTAATGATCATTAATATTTTTTTTGAAATTGGATTATTTTGATACTCGAAGTCAATTAATACTTAATACTCACATAGTGAGTAGAGATATCAATTATCTCGTATTCAATAATCGAAACTAATCATAAACGGCTCCAATAGTCGAAATAAATACATTTTAAAAACCGAATTAATTAGATATAAAGTTGACTGAATGAATGAAAATATGAATAAATTATGGTTTATTTCGTTAATGAGTCTGCTAATTAATGCTAATAAATGAATTGATTATGTATTCACCTAAAATGTGTGAATTTTCTTCAAAAACTAGTAGAATTTTTAAGGATATGCTTGAGATTCAAAACATTAATTACTTTTAGGCCCAATTCACACTAAGATGGCAGCGGCCAGCCGGCCACTGCCATCTTGGTATGAATTGAGCCTTAGGTGAATTACTTAATTTGGCATTTTTAGCCCCGCAGTTACCAGTAAGTACCCTTCACGCCGGAACACAGCAATGTTTACACATGTTGCTCGGCGTACCTACTTGTGAACAACTAGAACAACTACCGTACAACTAGAACTAAAAATAATAATAATAACATAATTTGCGCTAAACATTAAAGTACTCACGTACAACATTGATTAGGAAGTAAAGGTAAATGAAGAAAGACAACTATCTAAAGTCTATTGGAAGTTGCTAGTTGAAAAATTATACTTACTCTAAGTATTATTTTTACGATATAAAGGCAAAGCATGGATACCTTATAGATATATAAGGTTGTTATTTTACTTAATATAAACCACTGCTTAACTGCAGTCCACCTGATGGAAGACGGTGACACAAGTGAGCAAACTATTACAGTTCTTAGATGTCCTTATAAATGACAGAGCAAATCGCTTAGTCCGGACTGAAGGCACGTTCACCACATAAAGGCTCAGAGTAATTAGAATGGAGCTAGTATCGCGTCGATTCCCCGAACAAATTTTTCGTGGCACTTTTACGGGGTGCGGGAGGCGAAGTAAACACACACATACAATTTCACGCATACCCACACTATAATAAACTCGCAACACATTCAAAAAGATACGCACACATTCAAAAAGATACGCACACAAATAAAGAATGACCTGAACATATGAACAAAATTTGGCAGAGGGTTAGCGCATCATGGTCTCTCCAGTGGTATCTCCTCTAAGCATAAACGTCTGAACGCCATGCGTCTCGTCGTCTGATGATAGAAGGGGGAATTGGTGAAATCAAGTTTATTTTGAGTTGTTCTTCTAACAACCGAGGGACACGAGTTTGTTTGTTTGTTTTATGTTTAGTCGCCAACCTGGCGTCAGAGTTGTTCAAGCCTGAGACTCAAGCTGCCGCAGACTGTCAATATTCTACAACCCGCCCGATTTAACTGTGCACCTCGCTGGAATGGGACGTCACAGCGCCAGGTGCACACTTAAGTCGCACGGGTTGTAGAATATTGACAATATTATTGAAGGTGTGCGGCTAGCCTATGGCTTGGCACTGCTGTCTAGATGACACCTGACTAGAGACTGCTGACTGACTAGAGACGCTCAGATCAAAAACCATAATACCAGCCCTTGTTTATGTCCCACTGTTGGACACGGGTCTCCCCTCAAGATGAGGGGGTTAGGCCATCCACCGCACTGGCCAAGTGCGGGTTGGCGGACTTAGTACGTCATTCGAGAGCTATAGTTAGGCTTTCTCAGACATGCAGGTTTTCTCACGATGTTTTCCTTCACCGAAAGCTAGTAACAATCGCACAAAGACGATTCGCACATGATCAAAAGCCAGTTAACAGTTAATTATGCGAAGATCTTGCCTGACGTTGAAACCCTGTTTATTAAAATAAATATATATACAGGCTTTGACGTACTAAGATTACAATAATAATATTCAATATCTATTCAAGACATGTTCGTAAAGACAGATTCGCATATCCCTATTTCTCTTGGGACAGGGTGCCCGAGGATGCGAGGTCCTAAACACTTATATTCCTAACTTGTTTACTTCAGAATTTGAATGACAAATGTTTACAATTTTTATTGAGTCTAACGTTATTGAATGACCAAAGATTTATGTAAATATTTCGTGTACAAGCTTCGGCGTCAAAGAAAATATAAAATAGTTTAAGTACTTATTAATATCTTTCTTACTTGTTTAACTCTAAAATAAATAGACATATATACACACATACTAATATACGTAGAATATAATAAAATACACACAATAAAACACATAGAAAACATAGGAAATAATTTAAATTAGGTACTAATGGCGGTTATTTGCTTATAGCGATCTCTTCCAGACAACCAAAACTTTAAAATGAAGTAACTGAACTACGTATGTACATACTCTCGAAAAGCTCTCCTTCTGGGGCATTCGAGTGAAAAAGCTTCCTAGAAACGGCGTTTAACCTTACACGATGTGACATAAATAAGCTTTTGCAGCGAAATCTACACATTAATGACTAGGTGCTAGGTTCCTTGTGCAAGGAACCGTCCAGGTAGGTACCACCGCAGTGTCAGATATTCTGCCGCCAAGCAGCAGTGTGTAAGCATTGCTGTGTTCCGGCGTGAAGGGCACTGTAGCTGGTGAAATTACCGGACACAAAGACTTAACATCTAATGTCTTAAGGGTCGGCAACGCACTAGTGATTCTTCTGGTGTTGCTAGCGTCTATAGGCTACGGTGGCTGCTTACCATTAGGCGGGTCGTACGCGTGCTTGCTACCTTGGTAGTATAAAAAAAAAAGAAATAATGATTTATTTATGGACTCTGAATACGGCAGTTAGTCAGGTGTAGTTCAAACTGTCTTTCCTCTTCCAAATTAACGGCAAATCTAATAATATCCATAAAATATTTGTACAATCAATTCACGATTGGATTACTCAGAAATTCATAGCCGCAGAGGTTTAATTGGAGATCTTAATTACTCAAAGGAAAACCGAATATTGGCGTAAGTTTAGTGCTCAAAGGGTTTAAGTAATTTCCTTTATTAGCAGCCACTCGACCGGGTGCAATACCTACCTCACTTTTAACTAATAGTCAACTAACTTTCTGAGCCGCGGTTATCTTGACCGGACGAGTTTGAAGTCATTTTCAGAGTAAAAGTAGTTATTGTCGCGGCGTGAATAAGATAGTAGCGTTATAATTGAGATAATAGTCAGACCGAGGCGGGTGGAGGTGACTTTATTCTTGTTTAACAGGTTGTTTAAAGAGTCAACTTTTCTTGGCTATCTTAAACGCACTGCTACTACTATGGCCTTTACGTCTATTACCGTGCGACTACATTGTCGGTTCGCGTTGTCGTGCCAAGTCTGGCCAAACAGTTTGTCATAGCCCGATGTATTCGGACAAACACGAATGCTTGTCGCAGTGTTGTCGGTAAATTGACACGCATCAAAGGATTTTGTTGCGACAAACTTCGTCCAACTGGCTACACTTCGCCCTTGCAGTTGCAGCGTAGATTTGATTAGTGGTGCATTTTGGGTGCAATACAATGACGTTGTTAGGTTTTTATGAATAGTAGTCATCCACCACTTCCTCTTTCTTCTTTTTTTTAAATTTATTAGTTTTCAATTCCGACGAATATTCGCCCGAAAACCACGTGCATTTGCTAGGATGACAATGTGGACAGTAATTTCGCCGATGACCGAACACGAAGTTCTTATCGTTCTTATTATCTATTCTTCTTATTTAGCTAGTTCTAGTTATTTATACTGTTTGTCACCTTTAAATTTAATTATTATGTTTGTATCTAGTGGTCCCTTGTGTGTGTTACTTGTGTGTCTAATAAATGTTTTTTCTTCTTCTTCTTCTTCTTCTATCGCGACAGCTTGACACTAATATTTGCCCGATAATGTAGGCGTAGCATTACAGACAATTCTCGGCGTAATAATAGACACCGCTTTTGGTTACTATACAAGCCAATACGAGAGTGGCAAATCTGCCGCAGCTTTGACAAGAGAAGTTTGCACTGCAGTGTGCAGAATCCATGAAGAAATAGGGTCAAAGTGGAGAAAACACTCCCAAATACATGACTGAGGTCAACGCTATCCCTTTCATTGAGGTCGAATCTCCCTTTCTAAGAGGGTAACCTTGATGTTTCATGAAAAATCAGGACATCTTTTTAACTTCGTCGCTTAATACGACTTACTTAGCTTGTTTAAGCTTTAAGTTTAAACCGATTAAATATGTCTAGTTGCTTCCGTTTACCTCTCAAAATACGACGGGACGAAAAACCGACACGACCGTTGAGAGACCAGGCGCAACATTTTACATACCTATCTGACGCATGGAGCATCTTACTTTACCTTAGAGGAGATACCACTGGAGATAGCATGATGCGCTAACCCCTCTGCCTAATTTAGTTCATATGGTCAGGTCATTCTTTATTTGTGTGCGTATCTTTTTGAATATGTTGCGAGTTTATTATAGTGTGGTTATGCGTGAAATTGTATCTGTGTGTGTTTACTTCGCCTCCCGCACCCCTCAAAAGTGCCACGAAAAATTTGTTCGGTGAATCGACGCGATACTAGCTCCATTCTAATTACTCTGAGTACTTTACAGACAATCAAGTAATAAATAAATAATAAGTTAATGGTTGTGAAAATAAAAGCATATGAAGTTATGATAAAAATAAATTGTATTACAAGATCATTTATTCAGTACGTTTAACGATTTCTGATTAATCACAAGATATTGAATAGCAATTTCCATTATATGCAAACAACTAAAACACCTTGTAACCCACACATTAGACGATAGAAAAAGCATTTGCAGTAAATTTAGGTTTCCATTGGACCAACTGCAGATCATTGCAGCTTCATAAAATTTCTTTTCGAATGGGACAATGGATAGTCATAATATTCCTTCGCTCAATATCTTTAGGAAATCTACAAGAAAATAAAAAATGTATTAATATTGACCACGGGTAAATAAAACAGTATATATATTGACAGGTGACAGGTATAGTGACAGGTTAAGAAATAGTGACATAAGGAAACGTTGTGGTATGAAAGAAGATGTTGTGACAAAAATTGAGGTATGCTGAGATGGTTTGGCCATGTCGAGAGAATGAATGAGGAACGATTGACGAAAATAGTGTATAAGGCGAGTGTGAATGAAAGTGTTGGAAGGGGTAGACTTAGGCGGACGTTTCAAGACCAAATCAGGGACGTCTTGAAAAAAGGCCAGGTCAAGAGTACCCTAAACCGAAGAGCATGTATGAAGTGAATAATGAAAGTGGACGAAGCGAAACAAGTATGTAAGGATCGTAGCAAGTGGAAAGAAGTGGTCTCTGCCTACCCCTACGGGAAAGAGGCGTGATTATATGTATATTTATAGAATGATATAGGTACTCTCGCCGATACGACCACAACGGCCAATCTTTCGCAAGATCAGCCATCAGCCAGTGCACAAATGCTTGCGTAGCCACAAGTGCACTCTTTCTTCCTTTTACCTCTCACAGTTTAGTGATACGAAAGATCAACACGACCGGGGAGAGGTCAGGCGCAGGACCGACTTTTTATATGCCTATCCGACGCATGGATCATCTTACTTTACAGACAATCAGATGACCAGCCTGCATTGTCCTAGCCAGTAAGGAACAAATATACAAAGTTGTTGCTCCCCGCAGGATTCGAACCTGCGACCCCCGGTACGCAAGCAAGCAGTTTCCCACTGCGCCACGGAGGCTACTAGACGCGACAGGACTAGGAGGCGACAAGAATAAATATGATTTTAATAATATGTTTAAAACTACATACACACTTGAACATACAATATTTTTTCCATATCAATCCTTGAACTAAATACCTACATCGTATATTTTTTATCATAAAGTGGCGGTAAAAAAATCCCCAAAACGGAAAGTCTTCAAAAAATCTTTACCATGGTTACTCTATGAAAACAATGTAAAATATTTTAAATTAGATAATTCAACTACAAATTAATAGAAAGTTAAACCCAATACTAACAAACGAACTGAAAACGTGTTATATGCCTATCGAAAGAAGAACTGATCGAAAATATGGTGCATAATCCAAAGGGATCATCGGTAGGTACATTATTGAACAAATCGGACTTACGAGTGATATTCGGTATCATCTAAGGGGTACAACATATTTTTGCAACTAAGTACTACACATTTTATCACCATTCTTATTAGTTTAATTCACTTTATCGTGAAATTATGGTATTTAAATGTTGGATCGATTTAAATGACAGACAGTTTCATGCTGACAATAAGCGCCAGTGTTGCCACAAAATATGAACCCTTAAAATCGGTATTTAAAATTGCATTTGAGTACAATTGGCGAAAACACAATATAGCATTATCCTAATCGTACTCGCAGAACAATACCAAAAAAAAAATTATTAGACATGATTGTCATCGTATTTTATGTTTTCGGGTGGAAAACAATCTTTTGATGTTGAAGTAGAGCATTTCTATATTAGGGTATCCATTTCTCGGGTAATTTAAATTATTACATGGACCACACATTGGACCACTTAGAAAGAGAGATCCGGCCTCAATGAAAGGGATAGCGTATGCCTCAATCAACTATTTGGAGTTTGGACTCCACTTTGACCCTATTTCTTCATGGCAGACAGAATCCTCTTCATGACGTTTATGTCACTTGTCAACGAGATTTGACGTATTCAGTTATTCAATCAGATTTAGCCACAAAGAATGTACAATACAATGTACAATTACATATATCTACCAGATAAGTTAGGTATACCAGAATTATATATCCAATTCTCTAATCAAACTGTCTGCCAATATGTAAATCGGGATCAATGACTAATGGTACCCATTTTAGCTTTTATCACGGATCGTAATGGATAAAAGGACCGCAATCAACGGAATTGACCAATAACACGTAAGGTAACAGATGTACCGTGGTTTTAACTTGTCTAATATAATTAATATATTTAGCGGCCCATGGGCTCTGTCTCATCATCATCATCATCAGCCGGAAGACGTCCACTGCTGAACATAGGCCTCCCCCTTAGAACGCTACAATGAACGACAATTGGCTATTTGCATCCACCGGTTACCTGCGACGCGCACAATGTCGTCTGTCCACCTAGTGGGAGGCCTGCCTACGCTGCGTCTTCCGGTTCGTGGTCGCCACTCGAGAACCTTTCTTCCCCAACGGTTATCGGTTCTTCGAGCGATGTGGCCTGCCCATTGCCACTTCAACTTGCAGATTCTGAGAGCTATGTCGGTGACCTTGGTTCTTCGGCGAATCTCCACATTTCGGATTCTGTCCCGCAAAGAAACTCCGAGCATAGCTCTCTCCATGGCTCGTTGTGTGACTCTGAACTTCTCTAAAAGGCCAGCCGTTAGAGACCACGTCTCGTGCCATATGTCATCACTGGCAACACACACTGGTTAAAAAACTTTCATCTTCAGGCACTGCGGTATTTCGGACGAGAAGATATCGCGTAGTTTCCCGAACGCTGCCCATCCGAGTTGGATACTTCGGGCGACCTCTTTGTCGAAGTTGGACCGACCTAACTGGATAGTTTGTCCTAGGTATACGTAGTGGTCAACGTTGTGGGCTCTGTCTACCCCTATGGGAAAAAGGCGTGAATGTAATATAATTAAATGGTTTTTATTTTTTATATTATTTTAATATTATACAACGTTTAGAAAATTAATACCTTCTTAGAGGTGACTCCTTTACATGGTAATGAACAGATTCAAATTGCAAATAGGCTTAACGCTTTTACACGGTCAATTTTTTTTTAAAGTTACCACCGAGACCTACAACTAAGAAGATCTGGCAAGAAACTCAGCGGGCTTGTGATTTTTTCACAAATAGATCAGCCTCAGCGATAGTGTGTCCTGCCGTTCGAAAGGTAGATAAAACAAGAGAGAGAAAAATAATTACGACGAAATTACAACAAACTAAAAAGAACAGCTTTTGTTCAACCAATTTTTATATTAATATTTGTGTATATTGAAATTGTTTGCACTAAGTAGCAATATAAGCCAACCAGTTTATATTTATATTGTTTTTTTTTAAGAAGATAAGCAATATTAAAGATGAATTACCAAAAGTGGTAGAACAATGTTAATCTTTTATGTTTAAGAAGGTCACCAAGAGGATTTCTTTTACTAGGATAGTATTATTATTTATTTAGGTATATTAGTATGTACAGCAGCAGCAGCCGAGAGACGTCCACTACTGAACAAAGGCCTCCCCCTTAGAAGGGAGGGGTTACCATAATCCCCACGCTTCGTAAGCGTCTTGGGGATCGGGTGGTAGGTAGTAGAAAGACGCTGCTGCCAATCTTCCTAATTTCCCTTAGTCACCTCTTTCGGACACCCAACGGGAAGAAATGGGATGATGTTATTCTTGGGATGAGGTAACGTATACTCCATCCCAAATAAGCTTGAACGCGATTACAAGTTCGTTTGCGGCTCAATAACTACATAACGCATACATTGTCAACTAGACGCGTCAGCAAAAACAATTTTGTATTACCAACCTTTTTTTGCTGCCGCGTTAACGGTCAAATATACAGCGGGGGGTTTTATAACTGCATAACAAAGTTGTAATCGCGTTCAAGCTTATTTGGTTTGGAGTGTAGTACGTTAGTACGTACTCACTCCCTTCGCTCCCTGTAACTTCTTTATTTCGTACTCTATCCAAAGGTTGCCTGGAAGAGATCGCTCTTAGCAATAAGGCCGCCCATTGTTTCATGTCTTAATAATTTGTACCTTTTTCTTTTAATATCTGTATTTTGTGCGCAGAATTGTCTATCTATCTATCTATATTTAATTACTAGCAGTTCCCTGCCGCTACGCCCGCTATTATTTTTTCTACCCCATATAAACCTTTTAGGAGTGGAATTTTCAAAAACCCTTTCTTAGTGGATGCTTGCATTATAAGAAGAAACTACTGCCCAAATTTCAGCTTTCTAGGTCCAGCGGTTTGGCCTGTGCGTTGATAAATCAGTCAGTCAGTCAGGACAAGTAATTTTATATGTAGAGATTAACAACGAATAAGAATCGCCACGCATGACACAACAGTTTTTTTACCTAGTTTAGGTATTTAAGTAAATAAACTGTAATTTTTTTGTTTCAATAAACTTTATTGACGTTATTAAATAATATACTTAACAATATTTCAGTCAAAGTCAAGAATCTTTATTTAAAGCACTTTTGAATAGTCATTTTTTTTAAAGCTACCAACGGATCACAACGTGGCCTCAACTGAGAAGATCCGACAAGAAACACAGCGAGGCTAGTCATTTTTCCACTTTTTTTTAAACATTATTTGTTTTGTTACAATTGAATCGACATTAGCGATAGTGTGTCCTGCCGTTCGAAACATAAAGCAAGGGAGAAAAGAAGAAAACAATAAATTACGACAAAAATTACAACAAACTAAAAGGCCAAAGGGATAGTAGTCGGACCAGTCCCCCCAAGCAGCACCCGCGCACGAGTTGACTCGAGCAGCAGCCATCACTCCCCTCAACCATATTAGAGGCAAGGGGGTGACCAGCCAGTAGTTAGACAGTAGGTAACAAAGTAAGCAATACCAATAACTAATTTTATCTCAGCTTAATGCTTAAGTGCTAAACCTACAGCGCTGATTTTCAGTCAGGTCCTATTAATACGTTGTTACGGAAAATAATGTTACTATAGTTACAAGTTAATAATTGCTTTCGGTTTTGTCAACATACGAACCAACACGCGTTGAATTTAACTTTTCTCATTATTTCAATGACGTTACGTGATCGTAAACCGCAGGCAGGTGATAAAAGGGTTATAGGAGGCAACTGTTAATAATAATATTGATATAACAATAATAATTATTGTTGGTAAGAATAACGCACACCCATCTCCTCCTGTTGGGTGTCTGTAAGAGGCGACTAAAGGAAAACAAGAAGACGGGCAGCAGCGTCTTCTTATTGGATTATCTAACAATATAGGTATTGCGCTCTCCAAGACACTTGCCAAGCGTGGGACTTCTGGCAACCCCTATGGCTTTTGTTCAGCAGTGGACATCATCTAGCTAATGATGATGAATTATTTTATCAATTGATGTTGCCACTCATGGCCAAGTGGTCAAAAACTGGATAAACACCTCAAGATACTTTATTAGACGGCGTTAGATCAAGAGCCTAATGCAGAAGGCAGTCCTGGAGACTGCACGAATTATGAGGAAGTTCCTCTCTCTCTTAACCACCGTTTGGTAGGACAAACAAAAATAGGACACTTCATGAACTACTGTACTTAAAAAGGTAATTGCCAATTACTTAAAAAAGCAAAGTTGATCTGTTAAACACCGGTGCCAATATATACTGGGTGTCCCGAAAAGGGTGTATCAAGCCGAAAGGTATGTATAGTATTGATAGCAAAGACCTCGAAAAAAATATCAAATATGGAAAATATTTTGAATTAAATTCAAAATGTATTTATATCATCTTAAAACTTTTTCTAAGCATCCTGCGTCAACTTCCCTACTTCCATAGAGCCACTGTTTTTATTGATTGCGTGCCTGCCTTGTTTAATAAGAAATTCATCCTTTTTCGGTTAAATATCGAACAAAATTTATTTATTTTTTTCATTTCGAGCACATTTATTTTTTTCATTATTTTCTTTCACAAATTGATCGCTTGTGGGTTACACAATGCGTCATTACCGGTCTTGATACACCATTTCTGGGACACCCTGTATATAGTGCCAATTTTCCGTCCATAATCAGTTTGTACGCATGTAGCAAATCAGGAACGGGTCTGTTATCCCGCGAGACTGAACAATACAGTCATCATCGGCTATTTTGAATCCACATTTTGTATATTGTGTCAGCGAAATACTATCTGCATAACCAATTTGAACTGGTTAACTTAACTGTTGAACTTTGTATTGTGTTTTTAGTTATATAGATTAACTGCTACATAAGTCTGGTAATAAATCATTACCATGTACATAAGTAAATAGATTATGATAAAAATTGAAGGAAAAAGGTAATGACACTATACTAGGTACATACTAAAAGTTACAAGGGGTTGCCTTACCCCTAAAACTGATCTCTGCCAGACAATCTTTGGATGGAGAGGATCTATCAATACTATTTATACCTAAATAGAAAATATCCTTGATAAGTGAGATAAGATTGTATAGGTAAAAAATCTTCTTCCTTGGTGCTTGGCCCATTTTTTTTAACTTTCAAAATGTGGACCCCGGACCTGTGGGGGTCTATCGGGGTATGTGAGATTCTTACCCACTAAAACCTCCACGGCTGTCGCATCGGCACATGAGGACTCTCCGGTGGGATCTGCACAAAGAATTATCAGTGCCTTGGCTTTGAGCTTGCCGCCGGGGGCGCATTATAGCCCCCGGGAACTAGAGACCGTGCTCACGGGGACGGGGGTCGCAACCCCGCCGCCGTCCTCCTCGGAGTCGCGCCGTACTCAGTGGACATCCTAGGGCCCACATCCCGAACGTCCAGAAACTTCGAAGTGGTGCTTGGCCCCTAGTGTAAGGTCCACAAAGACTGTGGCCATTTAGGCACTACCGACATTTCTGATATTTTGCTGCCTAACGCCTATTGCATAAGTATCACAGCGTTGGTCATTTAGCCACTAGATACCATTGCTTCCTCATCATTAGCTGCAAGACTGAATAAAGGCCTCCCCCATATAAGGGGTTGTCCCCGCGCTTGGCAGGCGTCGTGGGATCGCAGTATAGGTGGACAATTTCCATTGCTTATAATTAAATAATTTATAACATACATTTGTAGCAAATTGCGTGCGTATAATGTACCTTATATTTAGGTAGAAGGTTACCTACGTCCACATAGAGTTCGGTCCAAATGCTAAAGTTTAGCAATATGTGTTCTAAAGCAAATTGCAACTATCACTGGCAGGAGTCATGTCCATTCGTTCACTGCAGGACAAAGCATATTAAAATAATTAATATTTAGATAAAGCGAATGCTAGAGGTATCTAAAAGCTTTTTGTGCGAATCCTTTTATAAACATTATCATTATAATAAATTGCTTTTATATTTTTTTATTTGCGTGTTTTCCAGATATCTACACTACTAATAACTTTAAGATTTGATATTAAGAATAGAGTATGCGTTTGTCTATAGTCCCTTTAAACAAATCGCAGGCATCTTAGGCAGGTTTCCTTAGTCGTTCCTCCAAGAGGTAGGTGAACTAATTAAAGCTATATTTATATGTAAGTGACAAGTAGTGATCGGTTTGATCTGTCACAAGCGCAAATGTAGATACTCGTAGATAAATACAGCTGACAGTATAGTACCTATTGTCGTGTATATGATAATTATGCTTTTCGATGTTCTTACTCGTGCCTACGGTTCTTGCTTGAAAATAAGTATTCTATAGTTCTTGCATTTATACATATTCTAAGAGAAGATAGATAGAGGCCGTACATAGAGGCTGATTATACAGAGCGCGTTAAACAAAATCATTTTATATAATTTTACCAAATTTTAATCACTTTACCAATGATAAACAATAACGCGAACAAAACCGTAAGTAAGGTTACAAGTAGTTTGTATTGAATTTACGATTCGCCGCAAGGAATCCAATTACAATTACAAACTGCTCGTATAACCTGTGTGGGTTTTAAAAATGAAAAAAAAAATACTTATACATACACAAAACTCATTCCGTTTGCAAATTAATAAAAATTCGTTACATATTATCTATGTAGAAAAATCAAAACATTGTTTGGTTTGCGTAGACAGTGTAATTCGGTCTTTCTTTTTAGGTTTTTAGCACACCAGAGTGTGAGTATTGATTGCACATGAAAACGATACAATACAAACATCAAACATACTTACTTACCTACTTCCCAGTTTTCTCTCATACAAAGTCTTGACTTGTTTAAAGATTGTTTCCACTAGACGCTAGTGCAGGGGTGGCGAACCTTTATGCATCAACGTGGCATTTTTTATATAAATATAACTATAAGGCAAATAATGTTGATTTCGTGATGATTGGGAAAATAATAATAAAAAATACTCTCTACTAAGCCCGCGCACCGCACCCGAATACGTTTGTAACAAGTAAAATAGTTGTTCACACTGAAAAAAAGAATACTATTATCGAAACAAAAATTTATTGTTCCAAGAAATCCGTTACAATTATTTACGTATCTCGTTAATATTTTTTTCTAGAATATATTTTCTTGTTTTGATATTTTCTTAATGGAAAATTAAAAAAAAAACATAAAAAAAAAATTACTTTCAGTACGAAAATGTAATGAAGCGAAAGCCGAAATTGTTGTGTCGCGTGCCACCAATGGTACGTATGCAATTGGTTCGCCATCCCTGCGCTCGTGAGACAAACTGTGAATATTATCGTTCACTAACAGAATTATTTGTTTACCAACGAAATAAGGCTTTACGTGTTGTTTAAGCCGTATATATCTATCTATCAAAATAATATTTCAGGAAAATCCACACACAGTCACCATCCCATACTAGGCAGGGCCTGTACTATGGCAACCAGACAACTAATATAAATAGGTACTTACTTTTATACTTTATTGTAAATACATACTTATAAAGATATACCTACTCGCTATCCTGCGCAGCTCCACCAGCGTAATTTTCTAATTTTCTGCGTAACTTATTGTTTTTCCCGTAAGCACCTTCTCCGGACATTTATAAACAAAAGAAAACGAATTATCAAAGGACCATGCCCATTTGTGCCCCAGAAATGCCCAGATAACGTATATTACAAGATTGCTCTAATAAATAAAAACTAGAATTATGTTGTTAATTTTAAATCATATGAAGCACTGGATAAAAAATAATAAAAAATAAGACGTTCTGTTGACATTGCAGTACCAGTGTATCTAACCAAATTGTTTTCACATACATATTGACACTATACAATGGAGACAGACTAGATAATTCCAAATAACTGACATGTTTATCTGATAACATACAGATAAGTATATAAAAGAACACTGATCTGACTTAGCTTATGTGATGATCATGAAGTTCCTAGTGAAAAACTAATAGCAATGACGTCTATAAACGATAAAATATATAAAAAACCAGTAGGAGGTTATCATGTTTAATGTCCAATATCTTTTGAACCGGTGCTTTATATGACTATAAATGTAGTTATCATATAAATACTGTTAAATAGTTATCATATGACATAGAGCTGCAATTTGGGCATTGCATGGCATTTTTGACTTTCAGCTCCATACTAATATGGGCATGGTCCTTTGGTGCAGTCGTTCGGAAGTTATGCGCGTACATATATTTCGGCGATTATTTTTTGGAGCAAAACTTCTTTACGGACGCTTGACTTGGGGAGTAGGCTGGTGCCTGCGCGACGCGAGCGTTACGAAAAGTGTGATCGGGTGAGGCGAACGGAAGTCAGTTCTACTTCAGTCGTGTGGTCTAAAGCACGTTTTTTTATTTATATATACTTAGGTAACACCCAGACTATTATTTACAGCTAATATTGCACGCAATCGGATATTTTATTCTTTTGTAATATTCAGTTGTTTAAACTATAGCATCAACACTTCATCAAATCGAAATCGGTCCCCGAGAGGCGACGCACCCTGTATTTTTGTAGGCGTGTCCACATATTCGCGAGCCGCTTTAATTATTACATCACTTTGTATATATTTCCCACGGGAAACACTCTAGCCTGCTTGGGTAACGTTCCGTGTAGTCCATCACTATAATTATTTTAGTATCTTATTATTTGAAGACAAATTTCGCTTTTGCTTCTAAGTAATATCAATTTTCCAAGAAGTCTTCGACTACGAAGAGAGTGCCTTATGAGAACGCTTACTCGTATATCATACAACGCCTGTCGATGTTCAACGTCGTAGCAGTATGGCAACGTTGCCAGCCCAACAGCATTCGTCTTTTGAATTTTGTCAGGAACGTGCACGGTACGCGACCGTCTACTTGGAGTCGCTTCATACAGTTTACAAACATACCACCTAGTAAAAGCTCAAGCTAAAGTTGTTCAAGCTTTGACCACTGACTTGACTTAACAATTTTACGTGCCCTCCAAAGCAGACGCTCAGTTAAAATGGTACTAAACGGTAACCACTCCAAGGACTGACCTTGCTTAACCAACTGATCGTTTTTCGAACAGTGATTACAACTGGCTATAAGTGTCTCATACAAGTAGTGAAAAAAAAAAACATCAATTTCAAGTAAAACTATCAAGCGCGTTAAATAGCAAGTTATAAAGATTATTGGCCATAGCTCACTGATTGAATTGTACTCGGTGGAAAGATTTAAGTTCCCGCACTAGATCCAATAACATTTGAATGCAATAATCGTAAGTATAAAGCCCCGACCTTTGGTCTTCGCTCTTGACCCTTTATTTATTTAAATCGGCATATATGGATATGATGTCTTAGCGTGCATTCACACATAAAAAGGCAAGCCAAGCCAGCCAAGACCACCAAATACATCTTCGTTCATACCTACGCCCATTTTCCTAGGTCCTGGGAGGATTTTGGTTATTAACTAACATTATTGTTGGTAGTTTTGTTTTATCTACGATATTCTTATTACATTTATCTATTGAGTGCAGCAATAGTTCTAATTAACTTCTTAATTTACCTCCTTGTTGTAAATATTTTAAACTTGTAGCCTCCGTGTTCCAGCGGGAAACCGCTCACGAACCGGAGGTTCAGGTTTACATCCCGCGGGAAACTACAATTCTGAATTATTTACTCCTACTGGCTAGGTCAATATAGACCGATCACCTGATTGTCTGAGAAGACAGGTGATACACACGTCGGATGGGCATGTAAAAGCCGGTCGTCTTCGTGTCGCGCGCGGTGTCATGTAGCCGACCTCTGAAGCGGCGAAACAAGACACCCTTCGGCCAAAATTCCTCCTTCATGAAGGTCGATAGATGGGCGGTCGGTATTCTCACCACAAAGGAATTAAAATTCACCCTATGGCGGGACTCCAACCGTTCGACCCTCAGTAAGAACTTGGTCTTCACTCTCATGTATTCTACGATCTCCTCGGCCTTCGTAGAAGCTTGACACGAGAGGGTTGGACAATGAAGCCTTGACACATAAAGCAGCGTCGTGGGTTCAGCCGGACGGAGCAGGTGGTTCGGTCCCGTCGGGGCGACGCCGCACTTGTTGCGATTCGCGGGCTTCTTCTTCCTTCTCACCACCTTGATGAAGCCCTCCTCGTCACCTTGGCCCTTCTGTAGACCCGTTGTTGCAGGCCTCTGCTTCTCCTCTTGTGGTTTCGGCTGCACAGTTGGTGACGCAACGGCAGCAGCGGCGTAAGCACTTTGAGGTGTCGATGTGCTGACGCATAACGATTCCCGCGGAGCGGAGGTACGGGCGGCGGGGCGCGGTGCATCGCAGTTGACGACAGCCGGTGACTCGATACTGCCGATGGATGCATTTTGCGCTCCGCCACGTGTTTTCACGTTAGAGGCCTCGTGCGACCTACTTTCCGAACCAGCGCCACGCAATGATGCTACTTCGGAACGCAACTCGCATATGGTAGTTTCAGAAGCCTCTAACCTGCACTTGACTTCGGCCAGGCTGGATTTCAGGGTCGTAATGTCCTTGAGCAACCTGGTGACATCGACGTGGTCGAATGTGACGGGAGACAGCTTGTGCAAATCCTTCACCACGAAAGCGGGCACGTCATCTGGATCGGTCTCCTTCAGGAGTGAGATGATATCTTGAAGACTTCTCTCACCCCTTTCATCCCTCCTGCGGGACGGCATCCGGTCGGCCTTGCCAAGCGTCTGGTACAGCGGCACCTTTGCGTTACATTATGTCCACTTCCTTGAAATTTGTTCTGCAGATTTGCAGAATACTAACTTCATCCATAGTATCTATGGCATGTTGGATGAACGCCAACAGTTCGTTGGCTATGAGTTTTTCAGAACTCATAGCAATGGTTACTTGCAGCGGCTATATCCGCGCAACTCGCGAATAAGAAATTCGTATTCTATGCAGTGAGGCACGTCCGTTTCCGAGCGCGCATCGTACTGCACTATGCCTAACCTCTCTCCGATTGTGTCTGCCTTCCGTCCCATCGGATTGTGAGAGTAACGGAAGAGAGAATGCACATGTGTCTACGCAAGCACTTGTGCACTATAACATCTCCTGAGTAGTTGGCTAATCGTGTTTGAAAAAAATCATTAGCTACCTTGGCTGGATATGACTTTGAGAACATTATTAATAAACTAAGACTTTTTTGTTTGTAATCTCTCTATCTAAATAAATAAAAAAGGTTCCTGCCATATATTTGCCCCCTTTGCGGTAGAGACCCTGGGGCCTTGGTCTTATGAGACGCACTTTTTGGTGAAAGAAATTTCACCCAAACTTATCGAAGTCTCAGGGGACCGTCGGATTGGTAGCTTTTTCTGCCAACGTATAAGCTTGGCCGTACAAAGAGGAAACGCCGCCAGTCTTTTAGGTACCCTTCCCTCCCAGTGCGGCGACATTTGGAGGAAGTTTTTTTTACCTAGTTTGTATTTGTAAATAAACTGAAAATTAGTAAGTAATAAAAAAACACTATATTCCTTCTTGTGAACTTTGCCATTCTAAAATCTACCTTACAATTTTTACTGTCGCAAGACCTATTCCGTCCACTTATCTTTATACAACCTCCAACCCTCTCGTGTCAAGCAATTTATATGATTGTCACCGTTCTCAATGAACATTTTTGCGAATATAAAATAAGTCTCAGTGTGTTGTATTATGAGGTGTTACTGGAAACATGGCAATAAAGCCTTTTATTAAAACTCGTGTCATGTATTGTGTAACCAAAAAAAGAATAAGCTATGGAAAAAAGTCGTATTTTGTTGAGGATACGATTGACGAAGTTTTTAGTAGTTGGCATTATTATTAGACTTCAATTACGACGAGGCTTATTAAAATAATATGTGTATGACAAATATTTATCTATATCTATAAAAATCAATGCCACTTTTCGTTGTAATTTTATAACTCAAGAACGGGTCACCTATCCAAACCAAATGTTTAGGCTTTGTTCGGACTATTTAGTAGATGGTTTATGTGAAGTTTGCACAAAATCGGTAGAGCGGTTCTTCATTTATCACATTTTTGTAACAAATTAATTCAATAAATGGCGGATCATTTTGTAAATAGGGATTTTGCTGTCAAGTTGAACCTCTTTTCAGAATTAAAACTTTTTTCAGTGTTGAAAGTAAAAGCATGTTGTTATGTCATTCGTGAGGTCATTTCATTTTGGACGTTACTTACTGTTGTAATGAATTTGATGTACTTACCAATTTTTTTTAATATTTCGCTTTATTGTACGTAGCGAAGCACGTACCGGGCCGCTAGTAAGTCAATAAAAATTCAAACTGTTTAAATTAATTATGTATGACTTTTAACGGTATTAATTAAATATTCTTAAAAGGATCAGCAGTCAAATTTAAAGCACATTAAATATAATTTACGGTTATAAAATATGGAACAAATGTTAAGCTATTAATTAAGTATACATACAGATAAATACGTAGGTAATCTTTATGCCGTGTCTTGCGAGGGACTAAGCTTTGCCGCAGTAAAGACGAATTCAGAAGTCCAACTTGATGTAAAATTGGCACCGTGCCAATTTTACATTAAGTTGGACTTATTGTAAAATTGGCACGTGCCATTGGCACGTCGGCGTCGTATAAAAAATCATAAAACTACACTATTTTAACGGATATCGTACTTTAGTTTAGATTATTTACGTTTAAACAACAATAATAAGTTATACCTATAGGTACCTTAAATGAATAATATAATGTGAGTAAAGGAAATAATATACACATTCTATTAATTTTATTTATGTTATCACAAAAGGAGATAATAAAATTCACTAATATAATGTTAATGTTTGTTTGATTCAAGTTCCATATCTTTAATGAATTTGACACTTTCCAATGATTTAGGTTATTCTTAATAAGTATTTACTTATTATGATATCAATCACTAAACAATTAAAATTCTGAGCTCAAATAAATATAAATAGATCGTACTTACCCGAAACTTTTGCGATGCGAATAGAATTTTTTTTTTTATTTCGCTAATAATAATCGCCTTTTTTTAAAATCCGTTGCGTTCGAATATTTCTCGCAGTTGACCTACTGTGCATGATTATTATGTGACTGTTATTCATGATACGCGAAGCGGGAAACTACTGAAATATTCAGTGGGGACACACCACCTCTCAACTTTGAAAAGCGGGTAGGTTTATTTTAAAGCCAGTTGTGATACGAACTATTTAAAACGTTTCTAGTTTGTAATAGGGAAAATGGGATGACTGGATAATAAAAAATCTAATTAGTCCGACAGTTAGATTATCAAAAAATATTGGACACGTTTTTTTTTTTTTTTTTTTTTTTTTTCTTTTTTTATTTATTTATTTAGGAAAATAAACAATTGTACATTACGTATTAAAGCAGACAGTTCAATAGGTACGTGTATAGTAAACAAATGTGCAATCAACCACATTTTCCACAAAGTAAAGTATTAAACTAAAAATAGAAATAAACTAGGGGCTTAAACAATTACAATTACACAATACGGCATGAAAGAGAATAACAAAACAATGATACTTGAATGTGTGTTGAACAGTAGTTGAAGAATTCCAAACAATATGAAATGAAATATAGTAACAAAGAAGAAGGAAAGAGGGAATTGAATTGGACTATGAATTAATTATTTTTAATAGCTCTGTTCACTGAGTCATTTACAAATTTATAAAATTGGTGATAAGCACATTAATAATTAGGGTTTTAAATTTGTATAAAGATAATGCAAATATATCAACATCAGTAAATATACTATTATAATTGTCGACAAGACGACGTAATGGTGAGCGCAAGCCAGCATTTGTCCTGCAAGACCCAGTCGCAAATAATGTGCGTGCCCTCACCACCCGTCGGTATGCAGTACGTGGAACTACGTAACATAACTTATTATTAATTTCGGTGCAATCAACATAATTATTACATATACGATAAAGCAATGTTGCTTCCAATAGGTAACGTCTAGATTTCAAAGTAAGTAACTTGTGCGTATTTAATAAAGGAAGGTAAGAAAGACGAACGTGGTGGCATCTGTAGTGCATAGAACGAAGAAATTTACGTTGAACAGCTTCAATTTGTTCTATGTATTTATTATATAATGGGCTCCAAATACAGCAAGCATATTCTAGTTGAGATCGAACCAAAGTGTTATATAGAGCCAGATATGTAGCTGGTTTTTTGAAATCTTTGCTTGCTCTCATGACGAAACCGTACATTTGATAGGCTTTATTTACTATTTTATCTATATGTAAGTCAAAATGAAGTTTAGAGTCAAATAAGACGCCAAGGTCAGACACAGAGTTAACTCTAATAAGACTGGTACCATTAAGATTATATATGAAATTAATTTTATTTTTATTTTTAGTAAAAGAGATGCTCTTACATTTAGGAACGCTCAAGTTAAGTTTGTTGTGCTGACAGTATGCGGATAGTCTATCTAAATCTTGTTGGAAAAGTAAACAGTCATCTAATGAGCTAATACTGCGAAATGCCTTTAGGTAATCAGCATACAAGAGAAATTTGGAATGTAAAAAGCACTTGTCTATATCAGAAATGAAGAGAATAAAGAGCAAAGGCCCAATAATAGACCCTTGCGGAACACCGGAAGTGACGTGTATATTTGGGGACTGGTATCCCTTAAAAACCACCCTTTGAACTCGACCTGATATGTACGCAGCAAACCAGCGCAACAAATTTCCTTTAATACCATTATAGGCTAGTTTATTCAGGAGCATTTCATGATCTACCTTATCAAACGCCTTTTGAAAGTCCGTGTATATGGCATCTGTTTGATATCCCTTATCCATATTTTCAAATAGGGTACTAGCAAAGCATACAAGATTAGTATTTGTTGATCTTCGTTTTACAAAACCATGCTGCTGTGGTAAAATGGTATTGTGTAGGATGGGATATATTTCATCATGCACTAGACTTTCAAAAAGCTTTGACATAGAGTTAAGAATAGAAATTGGTCGATAATTCTCGACGTCACTTTTTAAACCACTTTTAAATACAGGTGTTATATTTGCCAGTTTCCAGACATCTGGAAAAATGCCTTCTGTGAGACATTTATTAAAAATAATATGTAAGGGAAGATAAATACTATCGGCAGTGTGTTTAAGAAATAAAGCTGGTATACCATCTGGACCAGCACCTTTACTTGAGTCCAGTGACTTAAGAGCAGTAGACACTTTAGTAGAAGTAATGAAAAGTGAAGAAAGAAGTACATTCGTTTGGGAGGTATCTTCAGGTGCAGCCCATGTATCACACAGTGTCGATGGTTCATAAACTGAGCCAAAGTGACTTATAAACATGTCACTGATCTCTTGAGGATTACTAGATGATTGAGATCTATATACCATAGTAGACGGGATACCAGAACTTGTCCTTTTACTGGACAAAAATGACCAAAAGTGTTTTATATTCACAGGAATGCTATCTTCGACAGAATTCATGTATGATGTGTAACATTTTTTGCTTTCCTTTTTAAACCTAGTCCTATAGATAGAAAATAATTCGTAGTCTGATAAATTCTTGTATTTTTTCCACCTAATCCAAGCTTTATTTTTATTATTGAAAACGTGTATTAATGATCGTGAAAACCATATAGGATATTTCAGAGTGTTATTTGAAACCAAAGGGGTATGATCCTTGATGACTTTATAAACTCTATCATAAAATACATCGAGCGCTTCATTACCTGACAGAGGACCCAGCAGTATATCCCAGTTAGTCTCCTTTAACTGCTTGTTAATCAGTTCATAATTAGCTCTACGGAAGTTAAACTTAGGGGCAGGTTTCCTGTTGAATTTGGTTGCGCATATAGGAAACGAGGCTTCTATTAATATAGGAGGGTGGTGGCTACTGACTCTAAGTAGCGCCGAGGAGGGTTGACTGACTAGGCATGTAACGTTGGAAAACAACAAATCTAGTATCCGGCCTTGGTGATGAGCATTTTTTATGTCATTATATTGAGAGGCGTTAATTGTGGTCATAAAATTTCTTAGCTTATCACAAAGCTGTGTTTCACTGCTGCAAAACATACCAGACTTCGGGTTATTATTTGGAGACCATACAATATTTGGTAGGTTGTAATCACCTAAGATTAAAAAATGATCAATGTCATAATGGTTAAATAAATTGAATATCGTATCAAAATATAACGTGTAGACTTCATTACGCATATTAGGAGGTATGTACACGGCGCTTATTATGTGTTGTTTAGACGAGTCAGGGCTAGGAATAGATACGAATATATTTTCAAAATACTTATTTACTTGAGGCAAAGGAGGCAGGGGAACTACTGAAGGACAAAGGCTTTTACGTATGCTAATTAAGACTCCGCCCCCGTCACTTTTGCCTGTCGCAAGACGGTCCCGATCACATCTATAAACGGCATAACGAAGGTCCATAAATTCACTGTCTAAAACATCAGAAGTAAGCCAGGTCTCGGTAAGGATGATTATATCATAAGAGTTAGATAGTATGTTCATATATAATTCATTTAATTTAGTACGGATGCCACCACAGTTCTGATAATAAACGCTAAGATTGTCCAGATTTAAGAAAAACTATAATATATAGAATTAAAATATGTTTTATTTTATTATCAATGTAAAATATGATTATTAAAGAAGTTACTGACATATATGTTTTATTTCTGTTAATAACACCGAACTGCTTTATATTCTTTAAACACAAATAACATAGTTGCAAAGTTTCACAAGTAAAAAAAATAGAACAGGTATAGGTTGAGATAGAAGTGGTAAAAATATTTAAAAATATACAAATAAGTAGTAAAATAAAACAAAAAAGTATATGACGTACAGTAATCCTAGGACTGACAGTTATTATGAGATTTTGCTTTTTGGGAAATATCCGTTTTCTTAATTCTATCAATGTCAGCCCGGGTACGAACCGCGAATATTGCAGTATTATCTGATTCTCGAGCAAGAATCGTAGCATGCCTAACCCATACGTATTTAAAATCACAACGCTTCGCTGCCTCACGACATTCACGAAAAAGCAGTTTTTTCTTAAAGGTGAGATGTTCGTTGAGGTAGATTGAAATAGATGGACCAGTAAGCCCTATGCGGTCAGTCTTAAGGCCTTTCGCTAAGCGAAATGCACTGAGAACATTATCGCGAAGAGTACGTGTGGCAAGCTTAGCTATTATGTTTTTTGGTTTATTATTTAATTGATGGCCGTGTGACACCCGATGTATGGCTATTATATCCCGCTGTGAAATAGTGCAGCCAATCGCAGACCCGATAGACTCCAAGACTGTGATTAGATTTTCGCCTCGCTTCTCAGGAACATTACAGATCTCTAGATTGCACTGCCGGGCCTGTTGTTCTAGGTTGTCGATTTTATTTTCCAACGATTCTACAGTTACTGCATTAATATCAGAGTTCTTGGACATGTTTGTGAGCTCATCAACGCGGTTTTTTAAGTCTAAATGATTAACTGCCTGGAATTCGCTCGAGGTTTGAAGCTCCGAGACTGCTTTCGACAGTTCTCCTATCTGAGATTTCATTGTGGAGTTCTCAACACGCATAATGTGCAGCTCACCTTTTATGTCAGATAGAGAGTTAGTTATATTTTCACTCATCCTTGTAATACTGAGTTCCATTTCCGTTCGCCAAGTCTTTAGGGTGGTTTTAATGTCTAACATGAACGTGCCAATGTCATCTTCACTTTGTTTACGCTCAACACAATACTCACTGGCAGACTGAGAGGCCGGCTGCCTTATTTCGATATCTTTGACAAGCGGAATGCTAGGTTCCAGGTTGTCGCATGACATGTTCATTGCAAAATCGTCTTCAGGCACTGTGCTATTACTATATTCTAAGGCGGACATCAGCGAGGATCGAACTGGAGTGTTATGGTTCGAGCGAGCACGACGCGTGACATTGTTGCAAGATGGGCATTTCCAAGCCGCTTTAAGTTCTTTTGTAAGGCCAGAGTATTGGCTCAGTTTTATATTAAGACATTCTAGATGAAATTTCCCCTTACAAGAACAGCAATTTAGAAATTGAGTATTCAATTTAAGAGTAGTATTGCAGGCACTGCAGCTCATAATTATGACTTATATTTGATAAAGTTGAATTTTGTTTAGATGTAAGTAGTAAGTACAGCACCACCAATCGCGGCTCGTCTGTATATTCAGCGTATTTATTGTCAAGATAGATCGATATATATATATATGCTGTAAATTCAAAGTTTATTATTGCAATTTGCACTCAATAAGTCACTTAGTCACAGTAATTTACACTTATAGGCGTTACTGATAAAAACACCAAAGTCAGCAGGGCATGAATAAGAAATGTAGGGGGTAGTTAAAACACTTTTATTAAAACTGTTAGCAAGAAAACTAAACAGTACTATGAATACACCAAATTGACAAAGTTCACTTCGCACACAGTTACAATTACACTTTTACTATTGTATTACACAATTTAAGTCTAGAAATATAAACTGTAAATATTTTTTTACATTAATTATATAGTGAGCCTTATTATAAACGTTTACACACAGGTAGCGCCACCTAGCGAGTTGAGTATTTATCCAACAAATCAATAAAAATTGCCAAAGATATAGAGCGTCTAAGTTCGGGAGTGCGGGCTTATTACGTCACGACTCAGTAAAAATTGTATACCGGAGTGACGTCAGGCAACATTTCAAAGCATTATTATCTTCGTCATTTTTTGTTTAATCGACAAAAGAAAAATACGTGTCCAATATTTTTTGATACCTAAATGACGGACTAAAAAACTTTTTTAGTCATCTAGCCTCCTTATTTATGGGCCTTTAGAAATAATGTTGGGGTACTTTGAGTCCCCGTGGGGGGTCCGGGTAAGAATAGCACCCACCCAACTTGTTACTTTGGCTGTCTGTAAGAGGTGACTACGGGAAGCCAGAAAATGAGCAGCAGCGTCTTTCTATTGAATTATCCAACCATCTGCGATCCCCAAGCCGCCTGCCAAGCGTGGAGATTATGGCAACCCCTCCCTTCTAAGGGGGAGGCCTATGTTCAGCAGTGGACATATATCGGCAGATGCTGATGATGATGATGACTTTGAGTTAAGCTATCGGTGGACGACGCGTGGATGCTTCGCGTGTTATCATGGTTTAAATCGTTCGTTGAGCGGTTGGATCTCGGAACTTCTTTAAATAAACCTGCTTTCGACAGGCCCGTTGGTTGTGGGTTTGATTCCTACGTTGTATCTGGGTGTTGTATAACGGGTGTAAGGGACATCGTACCGAAAACCGATACCAGGGATCCAGAACACGATTCTGAAGGCAATTCACTTGAGCTTGTAAATTATTCTTGGTGTGTATCTAACTTAGACGACTTGTGACAAAAGTTGGTAATATGTTAAAGTGCTTTGTGTCTTGCCTGACGAGGCACTGCTTAGCAGCAGAAGGTAAATGTTTAACGTGTGCCACTGTGATTTTGGATCGGTCATGCTCGCCATCGAAAAGTCTTTGCTTGTGGCGGCTTCGTGTGGCGGGTCACCCCCTTCCCTCCAATATGGTTGAGGGGAGTGATGGCTGCTGCTCGAGTCAACTCGTGCGCGGGTGCTGCTTGGGGGGCCTGGTCCGACTACTATCCCTTTGGCATTTTAGTTTGTTGTATTTTCGTCGTATTTTTTATTTTATTTGATATTTTGAACGGCAGGACACACTGTCGCTGGTGCTGATCTAATTGTAAAAAGACAAACTTTGTTTTAAAAAAAAATGTGAAAAAATGACAAGCCCGCTGAGTTTCTTGCCGGATCTTCTCAGTTGAGGCCGCGTTGTGATCCGGTGGTAGCTTTTAAAAAAAAAATGACAGTTCAAAAGTGCGTTAAGCCTATTTGAAATAAAATTTTTTGAATTTTTTTTTTTTTTTTTAATTTTGAACATCCGGTGTTGAAATTTTTCATCGGCTTTTTGATGAATTTCCAAAAAAAAAAAATTCACTTTTTTAAAATAAAATTAGTATAACATCATTATTGATATAATAACAAAGCCTAATTTTAATTTAAAAACAATTAATTAATTATTTGTGTTTTTATTTTATTTTTATTAATTTATTTATTCTTTATTCACAAAAACAGTGCATAGGCCATTAAATAATAGACAATTAACTATTATTATTTTAGAAAATTTGTAATGTAATTTGAAAAATAAACATTATTCCGCATATATTCATTACTCGAAAATTAATAAGATAGTTATTTGTCATTTACCATATAAATGGTTACTGTAATGTTGTAACGGACATTATTTGACGTCTTATAATTTTTTTTTCGGTACGATGTCCCTTACACCCTGTATGTGTTTACAAAAAAAGGTGATTAGTACCAGTTGTCTGGTTTCCATTTTCCATAGTACAGGCACTGCCAGGTTTGGGATCATTATGATCGCGCTTGGAATAGTCCCAGGATAGTATCGTTATCCTTTACCTTAACGGCAGAGAGATTGATAAACAAAGTTCTTTAGTAATCTAAAGTCAAACTTAAATACCGCCTCAAAAACCGATCCATTGCAAAATATTATTCTTCAATTAATATAATCGTTTTAATAGGTAAGCTTAGTTAAAAGGCTACTAAAATTCAGTTTTGTTTTCAGAATATTCCACTTTTGATAGAATTTAATAACTTTGGAACAATGTGGGTGCTATGCAACGATGCAATATAAATTGATTTAAATAAATATGTAAGTCCATGAACAAAGAGTCCAGCAGTACAGGTGCGGTCACAGCCAACGATTTGGGGGGTCATAGTTGACGGGTCCGTTGGTCTAGTGCCCTGGCCGCTAGCCAATAGGTCGTGGGTTCGATTCCCACCTTGCGTCTGAGTGTTTCAAGTGCGGAACCTATTTTGGATAAAATTGTTTAGTCGTTTTAAAGCAAGAATGTCAATTTGACGTGAATGAGTATAGTACATACATACAAACATATAATGGGTGTAAGGGTACGTTCACACCGAGGATCCGTATTTACAGGACCGTTTTTAACGGATCCGTCGCTACTGTTGGTAATGTTCACACCGCATTTACAGGACCGTTTTTAACAGATCTGTCGGTACTAGAGACTTTCGTTCTTATAATTAAAAAATAAATCACTGCAACACATTTGGCAGCATCCATTTTTAAGCCGCGCACCACACTACCGTACCTCCCCCCGCGCGGCTTCGATCCGATAAAACGGATCAGTATTTTAACCGTGTTCTCTGTGGGAACTCGCCCATACAACTACATACGCCACCGCCGAATAAAACCACTTACAATAAAACGGACCTGTAAATCGGACCGCTATATATTTTGTCGGCTCGGTATATTTTACTGGTTCTGGAATACTGTCTTAAGTGTGAACTTGCTAATGTAACTACATATACCATCACCGAATAAAAACGTATACGATAAACGGGACCTGTAAAACGGACCGCTGTGTGAACGTACCCTTAGGGACATCGTACCGAAAACCGATACCCGGGATCCAGTTCTGAACATTCTAGTGACGAAATTTTTCTTTTTCATCGGCTATTTCATGAATTAAAAAAAAATGCCGCTTTTTTTAATAAAATTAGGATCACATCATTATTGGTATAATAATAAAGCCTAATTTCAATTTAAAAACAATAAATTACTTATTTGTGCAAAATTAGCAATCATCAGCAGCCGAAAAGTCCACTGCTGAACAAAAGCCTCTCCCTTAGAAGGGAGGGGTTGCCATAATCTCCACGCTTGGCAGGCGGCTTGATTGAAATTAACAATGTAATTTGAAAAATAAATATTATTCCGCACGTATTCATTACACGCTCAACAAGTAATAAGTTTTAAAAACTAAAACCCGACTACGGATAAAATCGCAGTCTAATAATGTGATATTATATAGCCTATAACCAGCGGACAATCAAGACGCTTCTAACGACACCCTACTTGTCAAATTATGTTAAGTAGATTAGAAGATATGCGGGAACAGATGAACATACATACATACATACATACATATAAACATACATACATACATTCTTGTTAAAATCATAACCCTCCCTCCGTTCCGTAATCGGGTAAAAATTAACAAGTTAGTCATTTTCCATATAAATGGTTTCTGGAATGTTGTAATGGACAATATGAGACATCTTATAAAAAAGTTTTCGGTATGTAGTCCCTTACATCCTATATAATACATAAACACATAACCCTCTGCCTGGGGAATTCGGTCAAAAGTACAGTTTGTATTTTAATTTGTATCATTCAGTTGTCATAGTGAGATTTACAGTATAACAACACGAAATTAGGCATTAGGCAAACGATTACTACAGTATCTCATCCCTAAGTTCAGAGATTTATTGCTTATTGCCGTAAAATAAATTGTCAAAGTTTTCAGTAAGCTTATTTCTAATGCTTTGGACAATAACAAAACAGACAATAAAGATGTTAAGATAAATCTGCTAAAACAAATTAAACGCTACCTTTATGAAAATTTTAATAAATTTTGTTTAGCAAAATCTTTTATCCCAGAAACAATGCGGGTATTTAAAGAAGGAGCGGAGCAAATAAAATGATTTTTATTTGTTTGTCGAGAGGTGTCTCTATCTTTTGTATACAGGGTGGAAAAAATGAACTGGACACGTAGGGAAAGTAAAATACTCAAAGGAAAAAGTTTCGTCGTTTAAAAAATATGAATAAACCCTCAATCGAGAGAATGTCAAGGCATGTACCCAACAAATATTATATTTTTAATTTAATTATATTCTCATGTAAGTGAATATTATTGTTATGAGAAATAAATGATCTTAAACCTGAATAATCGCATTCAAACTTCATAGGTTCCAAGTAATATAGTTCACAATTGTACTTATTCATATTCTAAGGTTCACAAATATTTATGCAAACATCAGAAATCAGAACCATCATTTATTTGTAAAACATAGTTGTACAAGATATTAAAATTAGAGTGATATAATAATAATAATAATTATGGCAAGAATGAATGTAATTATGGCAAGTGACCCCGGCCTTTGCAATAGCCCAATCGCCAGTCCACCAAACGCTCAACCCCATAAACCTAGACTTCTTTTCATATGCTTGCAATAGTCCCTACCACCTACCGAGGTCAACTGCTGTAAGGTCATCATTGTGGCAGTTGACCCCGGGAGGTGTTTTACACACCATTTACTTCTTCTAAAACGGGCCTCTACGTGTTGGATCCGTCCCCACGCAAGCCTCTAAAAGACCGGGCTAAGCCCGTGAGTAAATAAAACATGAAAATAATAATAATATCCTGGGACAATTCACACACGGTCATCTGATCCAAACTAGGCAGAGCCTGTACTATGGAACCAGACAACTGATACTAATACATATATACTTTTTTTTTGTAAATACATACATATATAGATAAAACACCCAGACACTTGGTGGGAATCGAACCCACGACCTGTTGGTTAGCAGACAGGGTCACTAACCACTAGACCAACGGGCCCGATATGCGCTATGTTTGGTCATAAATTACATGAACATAGGTGTATTCTACCACCCATTGCTCTTAGAATCCGATTGGATGGAAGACCGACACGTCCGTATAGAGATCACGTGCAGGACCGACTTTACACGCCCATCTGACGCATGAATCATCTTACTTTTCAGACTATTGTTAGTTTGTACTAAGTACTAAGGAGTAAATACGCAGAGTTATTGCTCCCCACGGGATTACCGGTGAATCAGATTTATAAAGCATGCGGCTTCCAGCTTGTTGCGGAAGTTACATAAGAATCAACGTGGAAACATTTTCAAGAACACAAATTCATAACAATAATTTTAAGTTACATAGAAAAACTGAGTTTATGCGCTTGAACTTTGAACCTCGTTTGAAATAATCTAGCTGTGATATCTTCTTACGTTGTCTAATAATAATAATGCCCTCCCGCCCGATGCAACCGCTGTCAATCCTTCACAAGATCAGCCATCTACGTGGGCTGGTATATTGCACAAGTGCTTGTACAAGTGCAGTCTCTTTTTTCTTTAACCCTCAAAATTCGATGGAATGAAAGACCGACACGACCAAAAGAGGCCAGGTCCAGGTTATATTTCTTTCCAGACAATTAGGTGATCGGCCTGCGTTGTCCTGACTAGTAAAGACTAACTACATAGTTGTAGCTCTTCGAGGGATTTGACCTCGGTTTTGGAAATAAATCAGTTTCCGACTACGTCACGGAGGCTACGTAGTGCTTAGTACCCCAATGAGTGAAAACTTTAATTATGTAGAGTAGTTATGTGGTCATACGTTCGCGATGATCGCGAGCCTGGGCTTGTCAGAAAATACTGCCTCCAAATATTTCTAGTCCCAAGCGCGTTGTAACTTCAGTATTAATTCGATAATATACTACCAATTAGTGTGAAAACGCGTTAAAATATGAATAAAGTACCAGTAGGTAATATCAGTAGTGTACCTAATATCTATACTTACCAAAACATAATTAATGCGTTCTTTTTAATTTGCACGTTTGTCAAGTTTTGTTTTATGTATAATTTTATTCTATTTGAACTTATCCGTGATACAAATGCATTGAGCTACTAAAATAGGACCACTTTATAACCTTGTGGTGTTTTGTAACAAAAAAAAAACGGTTTAGGTAATTTTAAATAACCCGCAATATTCCACTGCTGAGCAGATCACACTTGACACTTCATCAAAATTTAACAACATAACCTTTTGTAAAGGCGGGCATAAAATATTATTAAGTTGAACTGCACAATTGCTTAACTTATTTCAATTACGATTAAGTACATATTTATTGTAATAATGACAAAAGAAACAGATAGAACAAAGAAACTGACAGATGTCAAATTTGATCTATTAAATTGGCTCTACATTATTTGTGCGAGTCTTTTAGATTATCTGTGTGGTATATTGTTAAGGTTTTTCAATCAATATGTAGATTGCTCTGACTTCTATATTCTAAAGGTCTTTTAAAATATTCCAACTACATTTATTCAATACATATAGAAAGTTTTATACGAGATTAACATTTATTCTTGAACGGTTTTATATTCAATGTAAAAGGCGGAAGTTTTATTAGATTTTATTGGGAACTCAAAACCAAGGGTCCGTGAAATAAGAAACCTTTTTGTAAATCCACGTTTTCGTTAGTAAATTGGTAATAATTTATATTGATGAGATGTAGTTTTTGAGGACGTAGGATTTGTGGAATAAGCCGTTTCTTCATATAGGATTTTGCATATCCTATAAAAAGTAGCTTTCGTGGCATAGCGGTGCCGAAGCTGTTTGGTATACAAACCTGAGGTGACCGGGTGCAAATACTTCGTATAACAAACACATATTTATGGGTAGACAACAAACCGATAAATCAGATTATCGGTTTGTCGAAAAACCAATAAATTTTATTTAATTGACTAGCTGACCCGCGCAGTTCCGTCCGCACTCTTTTTACGTTTTTAAATGCCCACATAGACTTACATATTTTGTGAATATTAGGTACGTATTTTTAATAGTTTTAGATAAATACGCGTCGAATACATAACCTCCATTTTTGAAGTTGGTTAAAACCCACTTTTAACTTGCCCTCCGAAGCACGGAGAACATCATCATCACCATCAGAAGCCGAAACGTCTACTGCTGAATAGAGCCGTCCCCCTTAGAAGGGAGGGGTTGCCATAATCCTTAATAGTCTTTTTATTAGATTACCTACCACCTATACTGCGATCCCCAAGCCGACTGCTAAGCGTGGCGATTATGGCAACCCCTCCCTTCTAAGGGGGAGGCCTTTGTTCAGCAGTGGACGACTTTTGGCTGCTAATGATGATGATGACATAAGCTAATATGGTTTCTATTCTTGTTAAAACACGTTACTGATTATAAGAGTGTCCGCCATTGTCGCCGGGAAGCCTTAACCCGTTAATCTAACGTTATATCCGGAACATAATCGCATTACGTGATGCATTTTTTTTTATCATGGCTAGTGACTGTTTTTTTCCGGCTATTATAGTGCTACTGTTATATAGATAAACTGCATGTATTTCTTATTTAAGAAGTTATTTAGGTTATGCTATTGTTTTCCTCTAGCATTCTGCCTTTTTGCGTGTATTTTATTCAATCTATATACTTATAATAAAACTGTAACAGGTAATTCTGTATATTGAAGATATTTTGAAAATTATGTTTGGAGGGCATTCTATAACCAAAAATAAGCCAAAAATTTTTATTTTTTATTTTTGTCTGTATCTCGGCTGAGCATCACGCCGAAACTACTGGATGGATTGAAACGAAACTTGGCATGATTTGAGTTAATACTCCGAGGTAGGACATAGGATACTTTTTATCTCGACATTCGGCACGGTTCCCTTGGGAGAGGGGACTAAAGTCAAAATGTGTACTTGGTTATACGCTTGCTCCGATTTTAACCATTTTTCATTATAATTATAATAAATATTTGTAAGGGAACACTCATAGACAGTTGTTAACAATGTTTGGAAATCGATCAGGTTAAGCAACGTTAGGTAAGGTCATTAAATAGATGGGTGACCGTTTAACGCCATTTGAATTAAACGTCTCCGTGCTTCGGAGGGCAAGTACAAAGTGGGTCCAAGTTTTTAACCGACTTTAAAAAAGGAGGTTTTGTATTCTATGTGAATGTATAATATTGAAAGTTTAGTTAACGTAAACAGAGCGCGGGCGGAGCTGCGTGGGTCAGCTAGTTGTAAATAATAATGATAATATCCTAGTACAAAACACACACGGGCATTAGATCCCAAACTAGACAGAGTCTGTAGTATGTCTGGAAATCAGACAACTGATACCAATTTATTATATTATTTTTTGTTTATACTTACATACTTATTGGAAATCGAACCCACGATCTACTGGGTAGCATCAAGAGTGTCTAACGATTAGACCAACGAGCCCATCATTATAGTTTATACTTATACCTATTTGATGATTATCCGAACTTTTCAGACAAAAATATTCCTTTTAAAGTTAGAATATACTTTAAAAATGTGAAAAGCTTTGTTAACTCATCTTTAAAAATATAAGTCTTAATAATAATCACAACTTATTGTGTATAGGTTAGTATTGTGTATAAAAGACAACTCTATTTCACCACTCTTTTCATTTTTGGGCAGGCCACATCGCTCGTAGAACCGATAACCGATGGGGAAGAAAGGTTCTCGAGTGGCGACCACGAAACGAAAGACGCAGCATAGGCAGACGTTCTACAGACAGACGACATTCTGAGAATCACAGGCTACCGGTCAATGCAAATAGCCCATTCATTCATTGTGGCGATCCAAGGGGGAGGCCTATGTTCAGCAGTAGCCGTGTTCCGATGTGATAATGATCACTCTTTTCTATGAAAAGTTTTGTAAACATGGAATTGTTTCCTTGTCCACCAGCAATGAACATCTCTATGCACCTGGCGGTGGCAGTGGCGGCGGCAGCGTGCCTGTGCATCGCGGCAGGAACCCCTGAGGGTCGCATCGCACGCAAGCAGCAGCGCCCCACCCGGGGCTTCAAGAACGTAGAGATGATGACCGCGAGGGGCTTCGGCAAGCGGGACAGGCCACAGACCAGAACCGAACGTGAGTTCGTCAGTCGTCAGTACAGAGAAAAATATGATTTAATAATAAGAATAAATGTATTTTACCATGTAAAGAACAAACAAAAATAGAAAAATAATTACCATAAAGCCCCACATTAGGCGTAGACTGTATCGTGGGGACCAGAATTCGGTCTTTATCAGCAGATTCAATACAGTGCACAATTTTTATTCTTAGTGATTCTGGTGTTATAGACCGAATTCTGATTCCCACGATACAGGCTACGCCTAGTGTGGGGATTTATGGTAATAATTTTTCTGTTCTGTTTATATTTTTCTTGGTAAAATAAATTTATTCTTATTCTTACATAACCATTAATGAAAAACAAAACACAAGAAGATAAATTCAACGATACAATAAATTTACTGTGTGGTGGTAACTGTGTGGTGGAAACCCTTGTGCAAGGAACCGTCCAGGTAGGTACCACCGCAGTGTCAGATATTCTGACGCCAAGCAGCAGTGTGTAAACATTGCTGTGTTCCGGTGTTAAGGGCACTGTGGCTGGCGATATTACCGATCCAAAGATACTTAATATCTGATGTCTTCATTTAAATCAGACTATTTGCTTGGGATGATGCCATAGACTGTCAAACAAATGCCAATTAATGTTAATTATCATTGGGCCATTTTGAATCTTATTATTTCGACTTGAATGCATACGAGGTAATCGATATGTCGACTTACAGAGTATAAAGTATTAATTGGCAACGAGTGTTAAATAATCCAATTTCAATATCTGGATTAGTGTTAATTAACACTAATTGACGTTTGTGCGTGCGGCAGTTAACAACTCTTAGGTGGAGATCGGTAGTGAAATGCCCTTTTCTAAGGGGCAGGCGTGTGCCATAGAGACTAGCAAATATATAGCGTTTTAGAATGTCAACAATACTCTTGTGACCAAAGAAATTGCTTATTTGTCACACACCACATCTCTGCCTTGGTCAAACCGACAAGGGCATACACCGGCCTTTATCAGCCTGCCAGACTATAAGCATGACTTGGCGCTGATGAGCACTGGCACCGAGTGCCATCTTTGTACCGGGGGTCTGTCTAGTACGATTTTGATACATAGTCACAATGGATCTTTGTGTGTCTGAAGTTAAGTTTGGCGAACCATTGCGCAACTACAGTCGTGAGCTGTCAATACAAAAACACAAAAATAGCTACTGCGCAGCGACTTGCAGCCAACTTCAGACACACAAAGATCCGTCGTGATTACTGTAGTTAACTAACGGTAACTAATGCAGAAGGGAAATGTTTACCTATCAAAACTCATACCAGACCTCTAAACGCGCCCTAATTCGCATAAGTTATTTTAATTTCATATTTATAAGGTCCAAGAATAAGACCACAGTTATATTTTATGAATCATTATTTCTATTAATTTTCCATGATCAATTTCAAAAAGTAAGTCAGTAAATTCGAGTATTTAGGTATGTAGGTACGTTGACAGGGTATTTTCCAAACTAAATATTTCTTAACTGTAAGATAACGTTACTTTCAACATAATTATTCTAAAATTTATAATTAATTAACATTCTTATTAAAGAGAATCACAAAATACTGAATAATTTAGCTAAATAGCCTAGCCTAGACAGTTTGGTATTAAGAAATCTAAACATACTTACCAATTATTAAATTATATTTCATTTATAATCCACTAATTTCAGGACAGACAAGTATTAATTACGTAATTTATTGAATTGGTACGTACTTATAGTGCGCCCCGGATGTAACGAACGACAACAATAGAAGAGCATCCATCTTTAAACCACTCCAAGTTGAACAGGTTGCGAACTAATGGACCGAATAATTTCTTACAAATACTACACCCTCTTACCTTTCATTTCCCTCTATTGATATTCAAATAACCCGAGAATTGTTGATATTAGTCCGACCTTCCACTTCTCGGCGTTTCATATATTCGTAAATAATGTCTCATTGTTACCTACGTTTCCTATTGAATTTTTTGTTCCAATTACCATATTATTCTTTGAGGATAATATAAGTCAACAAGTGGACAATATGTCCAAATTTACTCCAGTTTTATTTTGTAATATTTCTATGTCGTCGTTTATATATTTTTTTTTGTACTTATTTCTTCCCTCCAGGCCTAATCCACTCCGTGGGTGTATTGCAGATTGGGAGATCAGACGCAATCGGCGTATAATGTACAATCGCAAAATGTCACCTAGTCGGAAAATGACACTTTCGCAAATTTCACATTCGGAAGATGTCACATTCGCAAATTGTCACATTCGCAAAATGTCACATTAGTAAAACCCTCGGCGTATAATGTCACGTTCCAAAATGTCCAGACTGATCTCCCAATCAGAATTTTAGAGCATGCCTAGATTTACACCTAAAACTTTCGATTTGTAGTTATGAATTCATACAATGGACAAGAAACTTAGGTAATGTCAATGCTGGGACTTGGACCAAATCCCTTAGGCACTAGGCTACTATTACCAATCGTTGCTAATTTAATATGATGAAAGTAACTAATGAAATTATTCCGGAAGGCGACGTAGATCAACAATCATCGTCAAGTCGCTCCAACCGCGGAACGCCCACATTTACGAGCCCCACTATTGGAATCGCCAGGGATTTCGGTAAAAGAACTCCGGAACTGGACGGTGAAGGTATATCAATGCAGCTGATTGGACTTCCGGCCTCAGTAAAAGACGCAATTACTACAAAGCCGACGGCATTCGGAACTGTGTTACGAACTTACACACAGTGTTAGCTTGTTAGGAAATAAAGAAAAATCCACTTAATACTGGTTCGGGAAGCCTTGGCCCGTCCCAAGGCTTTTCTAAAGCTGTGTCGCTGTGCAGGTGTTTGTCGGAGGATTGAAATCTTGTTATCGAATGATAGAGGTCCCGATACCGACGTTTCTGTAACTCCTTTACTTAGAGGGAATACTGAATTCGGTGCGTGATTGCGTTCCAATCCAAAGGATGCGTCCAATTCTGAAATAATTCTGAAACACTTATTCTCTCTAAATAAAAGAGTTAGTTTTCAATTTTGGACCAAAACATCAACCGAAAATCCAAGTTGGAAACTTGGAATGGCTTTTTATTATTGTAATATGATTGTGGACGTTCAACACCACATTGACAGGGCTGGAGCTTTGTATCTATTTGCATGTTATACACATTTACAAAAACATTTCTACGAACACATATCAACATAAACTAATTAAATTCGATTAAAATTTAACAGAGCATGACGGCTATGAGGTGCACCAGCGAAAGAAGTTTAACCCCAAAAACAGTCTGATGGTAGCCTATGACTTCGGCAAAAGGAGTGGTAATGAGATTAGTGACGAAGGTAAAACACCAGTACCGCGAATTTAATAGGCTTCCAAAGCTTACATTAAAGAAATATCTAAGAGTATATTTACTGTAACCGCTTTTGCAATAAGAGAAATGCTTCTTGTCGCTTTAACCGATCTTCCAAATCATTTATCGGCGTGACTTGACATTTCAACAGAGGAAGAAATTAGGGTGACCAGGGGAACTTTCCGACCCAACTCAAACGTACTTATCGCCAGGGGTTATGGAAAAAGAGCACCGTTACCAAACCACGATCGAGGTATTAGTTGAGATAATCTGTGATCCAATATCAAAGTGAAAACACGCGAGACGTTTTGGGTGTTGTCCGTCGGAGAAAAACGGCTTAAAGCCGTCGAAAAACTGTTGCTTATAATATAAACAAACAATTGTGGTTGACAGAGTCAAAGCCTGGGGGACCGGCTAGCCAGTGAAAACACTACATATACATATATGCTCTATTCGCTTATTGAGTCACGCAAACTTTCACACAGAAACATAAGTGCCGCTTTTTTGCGCTTGTTGGGGTAGGTAGGTATGTCGAACTATTTTTTAAACATATAATTCATAAGTAGAAGTATGATATGTTGTTATTTTTAAAAGGTGCTTATTTATAAACATTTAAGAACTGACAGGTACTGACTGAAACTTTGGGATCTCCCACCAATTTAATGTTGACATTTGATTTTAATATTATACAATTTCACGCTTCCTACATTCTTATTCTTAGTCACAGCCATTTGGATGGAACTACTGGGAAAAAAATCTCAGTAGTCCCATTGCTACAGTTAATGGAACTGGTATTTAATTAATGCAACAGCTTAAACTTAAACGTAACATAATATCTAGAATTAAGTCTGATGATTACTATTACTTCTATCGAATCTTTAACTGAAAGTCTGAAACATTCATGACATTTAATTTCAAAATAATTATACAGTAGTTCTATAAATATTATTCTTATACTTACGTTTTATGTATAGGTACACTTTGTTGATAAGTCTATTACATAGTCCACTGCCTATATTCCAAAAATCTATCTCTTTCGATTATGTGTTTTATAACAATAATAGGTTCGTTTGTGGCCATATGAACACACTGGATTACAGATAAACTAACATTATAATTACTACGAGTATTTCAAATTCTTCTTCTACACAATATAATTGAACTAAATCATAACTAGTCGCAAGAGCAGTCTTTTCTTGGTTTTAAAATATTAATATATATCAAAACTATGAGGTAAGTTGAGATGTGGTAGATTGCTTAGCTTATTATTAATGTGGTACCTATTTGCTATACTAAATGGTACTGCGAAGTTCTGGCGAAATATAAATGTCGCCTTTAACTCCAGCCTTGTAACATGTATGAATAGAAAAATGCTGAAGGTTTCTGTGGCAAATGTACTTAGAACCTGCTTATTAAGGCTTTTATTGTGATAATGAGAACCGATGATGCTTATCACGTCACTTGGATGTCTTATTGTGGTCTCAGAGTTCATGTAAGAGACCGATAATTTAGTAGTTAATAGCTTTCTTTTTTCGGGGACATTGGACGGTTTTGTGGACAGAATTCGTCATTACTGTATTTTATATGTCAAAAAATATGTTCACGACATACATATGTATGAACTACTATGAGACGCGGATCCCGGAGTTTAACAAGGGCAATTTACCCCTAATTGATAACGGAGTGTATTGGATCAGTGCAGGGCTGCGGGAGGTTAGATTTTTATTCACATTCACGCCCCCTTTTTGGATCCGCGGCTGCATAGGTACTATAATTGATGATGTTTGTAAAGACCTAAAAGTTACTTTTAATGTTGCTCATATATGCTGCGTGTTCCGCAGTTTACGGCTTGAAGAACTTCTGGGAAATGCTAGAAGAAGCGCCCGAGAGAGAAGGTCAGGAGGGCAATGATGAGAAGACGCTGGAAAGGTAAATATACTTTATTTGGTTACTCTTTATTTACGTTAAACTAATTATAAGAGTTCTTGAATATTCACTAATTTAAATTATTACCAGCCGGTAGTCCACTGCTGAAAATAGGCCTCCCTTGGAACCTCGCCACAATGAAATATAAATTTAAATTATAAACATACAAAAACTCGACAAACAGACAAAATGGTCTTAAATTACATGATACATACATAAAACATAATTTAATACCATGTTCAATGATATTATAAGTAGGTACTTACCTATGTTGATGTTTTTGAAAGTAAATAAATACAATATGACGGCTGCCATAATATATTTTATTTTAAATATATAGCCTATGTTTTCAGACGAATCGATATATCTTAATTCAAAATCCATCGAGACGTTTAGGCTGTAGGTCGTGCCAAAGAAATAGACATGTATACAAACATACTCTCGAAAAACATAGCAAAAGGCACGCCAAAAAGATAACAGCTTAAGTCAATAATATAGCTTAAGTAAACGCTTTACAAAGCATTCGTTACATCAGGCAAAATAACTGATTCATATTGTTGATTTTTGTACAGACGAAGATGTCTATTATAAATACAACATGGCCTAGCCATGTCATATTTATAATAGATATGTTCATTTTCTCAGTATCTCAACCTTTATGTTGATAACAACAATACAAATACTATATTATTCGTTTATCCTGAAAAAAAAAATAACATAACGGACTAACAAGATATCTCATTACTTTGCCACAATTTATTAGGATAATACGGACCAATAACGTTATTAAAAATGGAACGGTTCGTTAGTTAATGGTTAATGTGGTTATTTCCATTAAACATTAATGCTTATGTGTGTAACCTTGATACCGTTAAATTTTTAAGAAGACTTTTATATTCGAAAGAAGTTTCCAATCGTTATTATTTAATTCGAAATGATTTTAAACCGAAACCGCACAGAGCGTAACTTTGAGAACCGGAAATTTTCACCGGTAATTCGACAACGAGCCGGGACTCCGGATATCCGGAGATTTAATATTTAAAACTTTACAAAACAAACTGTGTTTTAGCTTTAAAAATATTATACAATACTCTATTGTAGGTAAACACATTTACAAAGAATGTTATTTTAAACTAAACAAAACAACGTAATTTAAGTATATTTAAGTTTTCACTATTTAGTTAATAAATTACTTTGTATTCGGTTCTCAATCGGAAAAGTATTTTAACTTTATTTTTATCATATTTTATTCACTAAAACCAATATAAGTAAATGGCCAATACGACCACAGCGGCCAATCTTTCATAAGACCAGCCATTCACCAAGGAGATAGTTATTAATTACTCAAGTGCTTGCTTAGATGCAAGTACACTCTCTATTCTTTTACTCTCACTATCTGATGGATCGGAAGACCAAAACGACCGGGGAGAGGTCAGGTACAGGATCCATGCATACTTACCTCGGATCGGCTTGCATTGCCCTAACCAGTAAGGAACAACAACACAAAGATGTCACTCCGCAAAAGAATTGAAAAGAAAGCGGTTTTCCGCTGCACCACTGCGGTTACTAAAAACCGTTAATTATCTAGTGGGATAGCCCGATAGTTGAAACTACATTTTTAAACCCTACACTCATGTGCGCGATTTTCAGTGGTAAGTTATTGCTTACAATATGACGGGGCCGTTGGTCTAGTGCAGTGATTCCCAAAGTGGTCTATATCGACCCCTAGGGGTGTATGACAACCTGCAAAGGGTCTACGTCAGCGAAAAAAAAGGTAAGTAGGGGGTCTACCCAACACGGAAAAACATGGCAAGTGGTTTACGACACAAAAAAGTTTGGGGAACTCTGGTCTAGTGGCTAGACACCCTGGCTGCTACCCGATAGGTCTTGGGTTCGATTCCCACCAAGTGTCTTGGTGTTATTTATCTATTTAAGTATGTATTTACAAAACAAAATTTATATGAGTATTAGTATCAGTTGTCTGGTTTCCATAGTACAGGCTCTGCTTAGTTTGGGATCGGATGACCGTGTGTGGATTGTCCCAAGATATTATTATTATACAATACAAAATATTATTCAGATATTATATAGGGGTTTGAAAGTCCTAGCCTAGACCTTTCTATTGTATTTTTTTTTGTGTACATAATAAAGAATAATAATTAATTAATTAACTTAGCGAAAATGTAATAATTGTAATGTAATAATTAAAATAATGTATTTAATGCGGCTTCAATAGTACAAAATAACTTAACCTATAGTAAGCGCTGTAAAATTGCCTTCTAAACAAAATAATATTAGTCGACGTTCGTAATAACTTTAATTATATTCGGAAATCGCACACGCTCGGATCCGCTAACCAGAAAATTACCGTACATTGTACAGTTAATGAGAATTGCTAAATTGTAGTTATCGAAATATTGGTTGAATTGGTATCCGTTTCTATACATAATGTGTCCGAAATTACATAATCTGTTACAGCGAGACTATTGTCCTGCATGACCTAAATATTTAAAAAAAATATATATACAGTCGAATTGAGAACCTCCTCCTTTTTTGAAGTCGATTAGAAAAGGTGTGATTAACAGGTTAGCCTCCTTGGCACAGTAAGAAACCGCTTGCTTTACAAACTGGAGGTCGTGGGTTCGAGACAACAACTTTATGTTTGTTCCTTATTGGCTAGCTAGGACAAAGGCCAATCATCTAATTGCCTGTAATATATGATGGTCCATGCGTCCGATGGGTGTATAAAAAGTTGGTACTGTGCCTGACCTCTTCGGTGGGGTTGGTCTTCCGTCCCATCGGATCGTAAGAGGTAAAGGAAGCGAGAGTGCACTTGTGTCCACGCAAGTAATGTGATCATAACCTACCTAGATAATTTTACGGTTTTCGATGGTTCAATCTTTATATATGAAAATATCACTAAAAAGTTTAAAATAAAATCTTTTAAAAAAAAAATTGAACCGACTTCAATATCACTGAAAAGTATAAAATAATTTAAATATTATTGAAGTTGGTGCCAAATATACACAGCAGGTACGCTAACACCAACTTCAATAATATTTAAATTATTTTATACTTTTCAGTGATATTGAAGTCGGTTCAATTTTTTTTAAAATAGATTTTAATTTGTAATTAATTTATTTTGTATGTCATTGGGTTAAAGGTGACATTTTATCAGTCATTCGATTGGTATAAGATCTCGTCAGTATATGAAATTACCTAAGAGGCTATAAAATCTTCAAATTAAATTCAAATTATTTATTTCAAACTTACACACACAACACTAACACACACTTAACACTTAACACTTTAGATCAGTATTCTTTTTTAAAAGCTACCCCCGGTTCACAACGCGTCATTCTGTCATCTCGCTCGCTAGTTCTCAATCCATGTACAGATTTAAACATTATTTGACCTAAAATTACATCGTATTCGTGTCAACATTACCGTTCACCTAGTCAGCTTAAATTAAATGGTCGCAATTTAATTATAATGATTAATGAAGTTATTCGTCGATAGGTTGCGTCGTCGGGACAATGAGGGAATGATATTTTTTTTCCTTTGTAACTTGACCTGACGGCGTTTGCTTGAAGAATTAACATTATTAAATGGCCGGAGTTTTGTATAGTCTTCGTAATTAGGTAGGTGTTCACTTAATTTTAAATTCATTCTGTTACCCAAATTAAACAGGTCAATTGAGTTATTTTTTACGAATGTAGATCATGACTCTGCCAGAGATATACCTACGTATTTTAAGATCTGTTTTAATTTCTACAGAATATCTTAAAATAGAAATTATAAGGAAGCAGTTTTCAAATAACTGTTTAAGAACTTTAAAAGAGCTGCAGGCTTAGCACGACTTGCAATCTTGACAGTTCGGTGTGGAGTTATGACGTAGTTTTCAACACCGAAATGACGTTCTCTAAACAAAAATGTGAAATAATACGTCATAGTGACTTCACAATCACACTCTGTCAAGATGTGCACATCGTGCTAAGCCTGCTGTTAGTCTTCACCATCTTTTCGTGTCATCATTGTATAAGATTATCGTATTATTTTAATAAAATTGATCAAGCAAGCAAGATATTCTATGGGCAATTGTTTATTAGATATATGTATTTCCGCACATCTCAAGTCTATAAAATAAAGACCAATACGTATAGTGTACTAAAGTAGGGCCAATGTAATCACATTTGACACTTCATCAATTTAACAACGTAACCTTGTAACGGCGCGCGGTATATTAATATTTTTTTCGAAATTAGAACTGCACAATTGCTTAACTTTTTTCAATTACGATTACGTATTTATTGTAATAATGACAAAAGAGACAGAACAAAGAAACTGTGATGTCAAATATGATCTATTAAATTGGCCCTACTTTAATAACATAAATTAATAGATATCGAAAGATTAAAAGGTGACAACGTAATAGTTATTTGGATTAACATCGGAACGAAATAATTGTATCAACAAAGTGGCAACCACAATATAATTTTATTTGTCACTGGACTGGCCTCTGAAGAGCAACTACTAGGAAACTTAGTCTACATTTCGATTTGCAGTTACCCTGGCAACGGTACTGAAACTTTCGTTGAAAATTTTCACTAACTACTAAGTACAATCCGTGGTGGCTTGCAGAAGGGCTAAATCGTTAGTCAGTATGTAAGAGTCTTCCTTTCTGTGGTTAAACAAGCTTATAAAAAAAATTGTTTGTCTCCCGCTTTGCCAAGGAGGGAAGTGGATATGTCTTTCCTACTCCTCCTGTTCACTTTTCTGAATAAATTCGATGCGGGTTCCAAGACAATTTAGCGTTACCCCGGAACTCGCCGAGAGTCAAACCTCGGTGTCTTTGCTGGTGACCACTGTAAATCCTGGCTTACAGGAGTCACAGTGGTGGGAATGAGTGGTGGGATTAGTGACTACTGAAGTTGATTGAGGAGTGGCTATTCTGACGGCTGAGGGACTGATCGGCCCTTTAGTTACATGTGCAATTAATCTTCTAAAATTCTCTGTAGGTATACTTGATAAGTACCCGGTACCCGTGGAGAGTCCGGACAAGAATCTGGCACCCTTCCATCTCCTCCAGTTGGGTGCCCGTTAGAGGCGACTTAGGGAAAACAAGAAAACTTTATTTTCGATAACCTATCAACTGCGATTCAGATCCCTGCCAATTGTAGGGATTATGGGGATATGGAAATTTTTTATCATGTTTCAATGCACCATTTTGAAAAAATATGAAAGTAAAAGACATACTGTTTTCATTGGCGATGAGGTTGGGTAAGTAAGATCCAAAACTATTACATCTTTCAAATCGATAGCCTAAGTGGTTCCTGAAATATATAGGTGTGACAGACAGACAGACAGACGTACGTAGTCTCACCATAAGGGTTCCTTTTTTACCTTTTAGGTATGAAACCCTAAAAATGATCATCAATCAGAATGTCATCTTTTATGACCACACATTACAGTAAAATGCAGTTCTTCTTGTGAAACGGCCATAACCTTGTATTTGGCACTGTTACCCTTTTAATTTTACGTTTAAAAAAATTAAAACGTACTGGCCATTGCACGTAAACCAAAAAGCCCCACAAACTCTTTTATGCGTCTGCAAATGGACCGTCTGTTATGTTAAGGCCGTAAACAAACCACCCTCGCCCACGTTCCATACTCTATTAACTGATCCAATGTGCAATTGGAAGCTCTGTATGACGTAAGCAGGTATTGTTTGATTATGCGAAAGGAGACTTAGCCATCCTACAAACGTGACAAAATACCACTTTGAGCGTTGATAAATAATTACCAGTCTCCAAGAATAGGCAAATCATATAGAGGCCAAAGTATTCATTTTTATAACAAACTGCCACAGGATCACATATCTTTTGATGAATTTTAAACCTTTGATAAAAAGCCGTTTGTCAAAAAGGCTTATTATAAAATTTCGGATTACCATGCAAGCTTAATTTTAAGCGTTATAATTTTTGTAAGAATGCTGAAACTGATGTTAAAAAAAGAAAATTATGACATAAAAGACAAGCAACTGAGTTTCTTCAGGCTTAGCACGACTTGCAATCTTGACAGATTGGTGTGCAGTATGACGTAGTTTTCAACACTGAAACGTCATTCTCCATACAAATATGTGAAATACTACGTCATAGTGACGTCATACTCACACTTGTCTGTCAATATTTGCACATCATGCTAAGCCTGCTGGCCGGATCTTTTCAGTAGTGGCAGCTATCCGGTGGAAGTAGAAAAAAAAATGTAGCGCCTATGCGTAATAATGATCTTATGACTATGATTTTGACCAACTTTTGTGCATATGTATGATTTTGGCCAAAAGCAACTGGAGTTATGGAAGGACGTATCGGTACGCGACTTCCTTTCTAGTTGTTCCAAAACCATATAGGGGGTCAACCGGGGTATTTGGGATTCTTACCTACTAAAACCCGGTGGCAGTCGCGTCGGCACATGAGAGGGGAAACTGTGTTCTACGGCGGGATCTACACCAACTCTCAGTGCCTTGCCATTGAGTCCGCTACCGCAGGGAGAGCGCATTATAGCCCCCCGCAAACCTGTCACTGTGCTCATGGGGACAGGGGTCGCAACCCCGCTGCCATCCTCCTCGAAGTCGCCGCCGTACTCAATAGACGTTTACGGCCCACTCCCAGTGACTTCGAAGTTCTTTCGTTATTTACTTCACCTGACTTAGAGTTACTCTACAGGAAAGCTTAACACAAGTTTTTTTTTTGCACAGCCGATAAACATATTAAAAAGTTAAGGTCAAACTTTTTTTTTTGTACAGTATTCCCGTGGATTGGTTCGTGAACGAGATGCTGAATAACCCAGATTTCGCGCGGTCTGTGGTTCGCAAGTTCATCGATCTTAATCAGGTATGTACTTAACATTTTTTTTAATCTTTTTAGTTACAATACCTTATTAAAAGTTACGTAGACACATTTTCTTTTGCAAAACGACTTATCACTTAAAGACGTCCCTAATTTCTAAAGCAGTGTATAAAACGCTATTTATTGAAATTTGTGCTTAATTATATTAAGATAAACATTAGTTGTTTAAAATTTAGTCACTCACTACAGAAAGCGAAAGGTTGATTAGTGTTCTGTGGCATCCTTTAATCCGCAATGAAAATTTGGCGAAGCGTACTGATAATGTTAGGTCTTTGATTAAAACTTTAAAAAAATAAGAATGTACGCTGTCACGTATTCTACATCTGTCAAATTAAGAACATTCTGTATTTTTTTTAAACTACAAATTATTCATCGAATAGTTTCGTGCTCTTGCTCGTGGTTTTTTTTTAAATTTAAATTTAGCGATAAAGACTAGTTATCATAAAGATATTAAGAAACCACAGGTTGATTTAATTACGTACTTCGTACTAACTCTAAATCAAGGAAATATTAATTATAATGGTAACCAGATAACTGATACAAATACTTACATACTTTTTTCTGTAAACACATACTTATATAGATAAATAACACCCAGACACTTGGTGGGAATCGAACCCACGAACTATTGGTTAACGGTCAGAGCGTCGGACCACTAGACCAACGGACCCGTCAAGGCAAGGCATATCTACGTAACTTACCTATCATATTTACCTAGGTATGTATTACCACCATATAAAAATACATTATGGTTAACGAAATTGGGAATATGTATTACCAATGTTGCTTAATGAATTACCCTCAGAGTAATTAGAATGAATTACCGCACAGTGTGCTTCATGAACTCCTAGTAAACCGGAAAGGTGTAGAACGCTCCTTAAGTCAGTATACTTATCACATGGGATCATAGACAACTGCAGACGAATAGCAGCAAAAAATTGTGAACATCCGAAGATTTAATAAGTACAGTTGTACAAACATGTTATTGCTAGCTGCTACTAATATAGCTAATATACCTAAATATAGCTAATTAAATTATTTCTTGTCGCTTTAATTATCTGTTAATTTAAACATGCTAGCGAGTGAAGCAGCGATATATCACCATGATTTTTCTCGCTATTAATTTTGTATCAACCTTTTGTAACCATTTGTTTTATCATGTACAAATAACTAAAAAATATATATATTTCTTCGTACGTACAGTAGTCACAACGGATTTTTGTGATTCTGAAGGTGGCTGCAAGACGCTGCGCAGTAGCTATTTTTGTGTTTTTGTATTCAGAATCTACAACTGATCTTGTGCAATACTTTGCCAAACTAACTTCAGAGCACAAAGATACGCTGTGACTACCGTAATCACTTTGTATTAATTGATTATATTGTTTACAGGACGGCATGTTATCATCGGAGGAGCTTCTCAGGAACGTGGTCTAAACGATACAAATTGTTACCTACACTACCGTTACTAGACTACCTACCTAGGTACCTATTATTTGCTATCGGTTATCGTACATAATATTTTTATATATAACCTATTTACTATTCATTTACAGACATTGTAACGTCACTGTGATAATTATTCTTCGCGCATAAAAAATAAAAATGTTCTTGCGTTATTAAGATTGTTATTCGGATATTATAATTATCAATTATTGTAAATAATTTTAAAAGTACGATGGCATAAGATTGTCCATAGAATACTCTTTATATCTAATATTGTAGAATAATACACGTTCTTTGTATATTGTACGTATTTTAAGTTACACTGTCGCGTTTGCATTCATAAACTTGAATGTAGTGAAATAAAAAAACATTAAACTTCTAGTCATAAAAAGTATTTCTTTGCGTTTTGTTAAAATAGTCTATGGATTTTTAAGTAGATAAAAAATGTCTCATAAAAAATTTGAAAATTTTGCTCTACATTTAAAAGTAGGAAATATTTTTTGTGTTATAGAACTTGGAGATATAGAAATAATAAAAATTGTTATCTCTATTCTTTTTTTGTATACTTTTTTAATTGGTTGGCTTAGTTTTAAAAGTCTCTAACTGCCGCACTCACAAATGACAATTAACTTTAATTCTAATTAAGTCATTTTTTAAAATCTATTTATTTCGACTGTCGCAGCCGTTTATGATTATTTTAAATTAATAATAATACCAGCCCTTGTTTATGTCCCACTGCTGGGCATTATTTTCCATTATTAAACACTAATTAATATTTCTACACACTATCTGCGTATCAAGGATTAAATTAGCTTCGAATGTCGAAATAAATCGATTTCAAAAAATTGATAAATGATCATTAACTATAATTGACGTTTGTAGGTTTGGCAGTAAGTTCATTTTATCGAAATTGATTTTACCTAAGAATAAAAAATGACAAGCCCACTGAGTTTGCTGGGTATTCTCGGTTGAGGCCGCGTTGTGATCCGGTGGTAGTATTTTTTTTTTTTCTAGAAAATATGACAATTCAAAAGAGGCCTATTTGAAATAAACGATTTAATTTTTTCATTTTCAGGTCAAAACTTTCCCCGTATTTTTCTCTATGAGTTGCCCTAACACATTAACCAAAAAAATGACTCTTAGTTTTACTGTCCTATTTATTTTCAATTATTTTTTTTGGTTCAGCTATTCATTAATGATTTTTTCGCAATTCATATAACCAAACACCAATGGACTTTAAGTGTCTTTAAGAACTAAGCTATCCTAATTGAGAATATTAAAAGAGGTAAAAGACTAATGTGTTTAGTGTTAGATTTTTATTTTATTATTCTTACTTACTTCTATCACATTGTTACATTTTAGTTTAGTATTAATTAATAAGGGGAAAGGCGAATCTAATTATCTATAGCATATACTTTTATAATTTAGGCTGGGTCAACCTAATCAAGTCAATTTGTCTATGATGAAGTTGTAGAAAAATTAGTGAAGTCTGTCCTTTAAATACCTAGCCTCTCTACATACATACATGTAACTAAAAACTTAATTGGTAAATATTTATAGGTGATAAAATTATTCTACAATTGAATGTGCGTTTGGATACCCTAAAATAGTACGTTGTTAATTACCTCGACGTTATGGATGATATAAAATAAATATATTGGGTATCGATCACTGAGTTTTTATTTCAAAACAAAAGGGTGGAAGAAAAAACAAAGGGCTCCTCCTTAGAAGGGAGGGGTTGCCATAATCCCCACGTTTGGCAGGCGTCTTGGGGATTGCAGTATAGGTGGTAGGTAAACCAATAGAAAGACGCTGCTGCCCGTCTTCTTGTTTTCCTTTTCCCTTAGTGGCCTCTTACGAACACCCAACTGGAGGAGAAGGGTGAGTGCTATTCTTACCCGGACACCCGGGTGTCCGGGTTTTCAGGTTTAGGACCACAATATTACTGTTCAGGCTATTTAATGATCGGAATTTGTTGGCCAAACAGTTGTAACTAGAATCCGCGAGTCCTTTTTCCGTAGGATGCAGTCTCCCGCTGCGTCACGGAGGTTCCTTAATGTATGTTAGTCAACGAGTGCTGTCTAGATTTAACCCTCCGAAGCAAAGACACGCTCAGTACAAATACCAGTAAACGGACACCCATCCAAGGGCTAACCTTGACTGTCGTTACTTAATCTACTTAACGTTTAGCGAACAGTGATAACTGGCTACAAGCGTTTGTACGCTTGTAAATATACCATTATTGTGTTTTCTATATTTATTATTCAGAGCGAGAGTGCCACGCCTTGTGTTAGAAAGAAATTACTTACCTGCTTCAATTAATTAATTCAATACTAAATACACATTTAATTAAGTATGATTTGGCTACATTTTCCTGACCACACCTTTCAAACCAAAAGGGGACACGCAGAACTCAAAATCAATTAGTTAAACTATTCAAATCATCACCAGCCAGAGGACGTCCTCAGCTGAACATATGCCTCCCCCTTGCAACGCCACAATGAAGGACTATAATGGCTATTTTCATCCACCGGTTGCCTGCGACTCGCATATTGTCGTCAGTTCACCCCAGAAAGAAGACAAATCTAACTAGGTATGTATCATAAGTCAAAATTTATCGTGCCGTTCAGGCTGTCGCTGTAAGCCGTGCCAAAGAAAAACACGTCCTCAACAAACATGAAATGACTTTTCTATGAGAAATACTACGTCACTGTGATGTCATAACGCCACCGTTTGTCCCTTATCGTCATGATCATCACTGAAAAACGTCCACTGATGAATAAAGGCCCCCTCCCCCCTCCCTTAGAAGGGAGGGGTTGCCATAATGCCCATGCTTGGCAGGCGTCTCGGGGAGCGCAGTATAGGTGGTAGGTAATCCACTAGAAAGACACTGCTGTCTTCTTCTTTTCGTATCGACAACAGATGTAATCATACCCTGCCCTCCCAATACTTTGCCGCCCGCACTGCGTTTTCCGTAGCACCTAATAGTTCCTGAATTGTACAGGAATCGGAGCACGCTGGACAGGACAACAAATGGGCCATACTTTGTGGGGAGAACCCACACTCACAAACAACTTAGTCACCATTACCCCACCTAACTAGGTTTTCTTTACACCGACCGACTTGTGCAAGTAGTATATGTTTTCTTAATATCAAAATTCGATCCATTAGACCATATATCTACTGACATTGTATACAAAAGGTATTACGATGTAGTAACATTAAGTAAGGAGCTAGCCCAAAGCAATAGAAGCACTCACATTTTTCATCTAAATATTCGATCACTTCGGAAAAACTTCAATGAGTTACTAGTTTTGCTGGAAAAATATAAATATAAAATAGATATAATGATTTTAAGTGAAATAAATATCAAAAGAGAAGAATTGTCATTCTATCAAATATCCGGATATAATACATTTATACTAACAAGAGAGACCACCAGAGGAGGAGGAATATTAATATACGTAAAAGATGGACTTAGCTTTGATGCCCAAAGGGTGAATACTACAGCTTTAGAAACACTTCATGGCCAACTTAAAACCGGAAAACATATAACGCATATCATAGCCATATACAGACCACCAAAGAGGAATAAATTACTATTCATAGACCAATTAGAGGCTATTGTAAGATCGATACCAGCATCTGACAACGTAATAGTGATTGGTGACACAAATGTGGACATATTAAACGACATAGTCAATCCAATTGCGTCGAAGTATAAAAACGCACTATGTGAATGCGGACTTCAATGTGCAATACCGAGCGAAGAGATAACTCGGGAGGCGATCGTGGACGGACGATTGGATAAGTCATGCTTAGATCACGTATGGGTGCGAGCAGGATGCAGCGAGCACAGCGCGTCGTCTTACGTGCTCGAGGCGCGAATCTCCGATCATCATGCCGTTGGATTATCATTGGACTTGCTTGCAGGTGACTATACCGGTTCACAGGCCAATGCGGCTAACAACAACCGGCGAGAAATTATATGCGATAAACTTGTTAAACAAAAACTTGACGCATATGACTGGGCGCAGTTACTTCTAATAACGTGTCCGTTAATATTGTATCAGACATTATGTACAGTGTTTGACCGGATTTATAAGGACAGTACAGTTTTTGTCACGATACGTAATAAAAGAACAACACAGCCATGGATAGACAAATATTTATATACATTATTGGAGCGTAGAAATTACCTATTTAGAGTATGGAAAGCAGAGCCAAATAATATGAATAAGCGATTAGAATATACAAGGTTTAGAAATAAGGTAAACAAAATTGTAAACGAGGCTAAAAATAAATACAGACAATCAGAAATTAAAAAGTGTAATGGGGACTTAAGAAAAATATGGGCTAATATTAATACATGGTTGGGTCAAAATAAAATGAGTCTTGATAATGTCATATTGAGGCATTTAGGTAAAACGGACAGTGTTAAACAAATTTGTACAAATTTTTCAAAAACGTTTACTGAGGAAATACAGGCCATCAAGCACGTATGTAACGTAAAATTTTTAGATAGAACCACATATGTAAAGGCTAGTGAGGTGAGTTTTAGATATTCTACTATAAGTTCTTCAGATGTAGAAAAAATTATAGATAATTTGTCATGTGAAAAAGCACCAGGTATAGATAGAATAAGAGTAAAAGATATTAAGTATTTATGTACGAAAATAAGTCCTATCATTGCTAAATTTATAAATATGTGTTTAAGAATGAGTATTTACCCCGAACAGCTGAAGCATGCAATTGTACGTCCTATTTATAAGTCTGGAAGTCATCTGGAGTATGCCAATTATAGACCCATAGCCATACTGTCTATAATTGATAAAATATTAGAAAAAAATATTGTTGGTCAGATCAGTAAGTTCTTGGAATGTCATAATGTTTTATCACATTCTCAGCACGATTTTCGTAAAGGGCGCAGCACTATCTCGGCCTTATCTGAGTTCTCTGAATATGTTAATGAGAGTTTGGACTCTGGTAAACAACTAATAGCACTTTTTATAGACTATAAAAAGGCATTTGATACTTTAGATCATACCATATTACTACAGGCTATGATGGAGTGCGGCGTACGGGGTCCCACAATTGAGTGGTTTAGGAACTACCTGAGTAATAGGAAAATACACACAATGATTGCTGGTGTTACTGGTGAGGAAGCAGTTGTAAATCTAGGGGTACCGACTGGATCAATATATGGACCTGTCGGATATGTAATGCACGTTAATAGTGTGCCAAATGTTATAAACAAATGTCGAGTGTATATGTATGCAGATGACATGTGCCTAGTTTATGCCTCAAAGGATATTTTGGAAGTGCAAAGATACGTACAGGAGGACTTCGAAAGTATAACAAAGTGGGCACATGACAACAGTATAATTATTAACTTTTCAAAAACAAAATGCATGCATATACACTCGCCACACAATCAGCAAGCTAAAACAATAAAAAAAGAAGACATTGCTTTAACAGGACATACGTACGATTGTTTGCATAATAATAAAATTAATTGTAACTGTTTCAAATTGAAGTATGTTGACACATTTAAGTATCTAGGATTATCTATTGACAAAAACTTTAACTGGAAAACACACGTAACAGATATTTGTAATAGGCTGAGGTCTGTATTAGGTAAATTTTATCAGTTGAACAGGGTATTGAACAAACACACATTACGAACTGTATATTATGCACTTGCCGACTCATTGGTCAGTTATGGACTTATTGTATATGGACGGACATTTATAACGTACATTAAAGATATAAAACAATTACAGATAAGACTGATTAAGTTCCTAGTAAGCAAAAAAGTAAAAAAAGAATGTAATAAAAATTATGAAAAATTATTTCCCATTTGTAACATATTACCCATAGATAAAAAAATTCAGTATTTGATAGGTGTGGCACATTACTACAGTGATGAGTATAAAACCGTTGTTAAAAATAAATATAATACAAGAAGTGTAAGAGAGGAAAGATTAGTTCAACAGAAGTCAACAAATTATTATGGAAGAAGAATGTCAAAGTATTTGGTACCAAAACTATTTAATGAAATAGACTTTTTAAGGCGGAATCCTAAATTAACTAAAAGCATGTTAAAATCCAAACTCCGGGAATTTCTGTTAAAAGACGATAGATAGATAGATAAATTCTTTATTGCCCACATTTTATAGGACAGTTTACATGAATCAGTAACTTTTTCATAATAATGTTTAATTTTTATAGCATGTACTCACCATATTGCATGTTAAGATAAAGGTAGGTTAAGTAGCTAGTATAAACCAGAGCGTGTCTCGCCATCAAACTGTAAAGTTTGGCGAGTTCATTACGTATGTCTAACCTATTTTGTATACCTATTATGGAAATAAATAAAAAAAATAAATAAAAAAAAGCTCTTCCAAGTTAGCCATGGTAGATCAAGCCCAGGGGGAAGTTTTACGGAGGGAGAAATAAATTTTGACAGAGGATACCTCTCTTCCCATAACTTTAGTCGAGCCTCGGTGATCTTGTGGCGTGATTCAATAGGAGCCACAAACCCTACAAAACTCTTTCGACTTCTTAATCTATGTGGAACTTGATGCAGAGGGTGCCTGTAGTCTTGTTCCATCTTGATTTTTTCAACAGCAGCCGCGACATCCCTGTTGCGACGCTGCTGTAAAATGATATTATCTGTTGTCTGTCTTCTTGTTTCCCTTAGTAGCCTCCTCTCCTCTTACGACAACCAACGGGGGAGATCGGTGGTATTCTTACCCGGACACCCCACGGAATAACCTTTTTGTCCCTTCGTTAATAACAAATATATTCAAATAGAGAAGTTGTTACAATCCACCACTTCCACCTTAGTGTCACCGCACACGGGCCACCGGCCACAACCACAAAACGCAGCCACCGATCTATTTCCTATTGTTTTCATACATTTTTCATGGACTCGCCGCACACTGTAAACGCCGGTGGTCGCCACACGCCACAAATCGCCACTGCTCGCCTCCAGTGGTCGGCTCGGCCACAAAACACCGACACAAGCCACTCGCACGATTCCCCACCCCTCTCTCCCTTTATTTCACTGCAAGCACGAGTTTAAAAAAGTAGCGGCCACCGACCACAAGTGTCCAACATGGACCACAAGAGGCTGTCGCGCGCGTCATCTTCTTTTGTAGCCGCTTCTAACTTCAAGTGGCGATTGGGGATGTGACCGGTGGCCCGTGTGCGGCGACACTTACTGTAGTGCGTCAGGCATGTTTGCGGATGCGCATACTGACGACTACTTCGCAATTATGCGTAAAAAAGTCGCATCAATAATACCCAGGGTGGGGGAGAGCACCAACGGTATCCTCAGGGTGTTTGCGTAGAGGCTGGATGGGTAGGCCCATCCAGCCAATGGGCAGGTTTATTAAGCTGCACGTCTTACGTGGAGTTAAATAAATCTCTTAAAATAGTGTGTATTTGTGTGCGTTACGAGTGTTAATGTGTTTACATGTACTAACTAAGAAAGTGGCCGCCATGATGATCGCAACTGCGGAACTTCACTCGTTTTTTTACCATTTTTGTACCGGCAGCAGAGTAAACACACAATCAAAAATTCGTCCCGGTTTTATTTATTTGTAATGTCTTATTTTGATATTTATTTTTGTTAAAACATCATTTTTATTAATTATATATTTGAAATGGCAAGATGGCGGCCACATTCTTAGTTGAAACGCATAGTACCTACTAACATAGTCATATAAGAAATTGTACTACTAACAAAATATGGGCATAGCACCTAAAATATTTTTATTATTATTATTCCATTTATTTATTTTTTTAAAACTATTCTTTACATTTTTAAATATAAATATAAAACACAATACATTTAAAAATATAAAAAACACCTTCCAACCGGCTGCGGGAACAGGGTCCTAGCAGACGGTGGTTAAGGCTCCAGAGAGAGGAACCTCCTCACAATGCGTGCCGTCTCCAAGAGCACTGCCTTCTGTATCTGGCCCTTGATCCAGCCATCTAACGTGAGCCTCTTGAGGTGTTTATCGAGGCTCTTGGCCATTAGGCCATGGGCAGAAACGACTATAGGTACAATGATTGCCTTATCAATGTCCCACATGTCGACAACCTCGTGCGCGAGATCCAGATATTTGCATTCTTTATCTTTCTCCGCCTTCACGAGGTTCTCATCATGGGGGACAGTGACGTCTACAATCATTGCACGACGCTCGGTGCGATCTATCAGCACAATATCAGGCCTATTGGCGACAATAGTCCTGTCTGTGATGATAGATCGGTCCCAGTATAAGGTGATATGGCCATCCTCCAGAACAGGTTCTGGTACATACCTGTAGTACGGTACCTCTGACGTCACAAGGCGGTATCTCAAAGCAAGTTGCTGGTGGATTATCCTGGCCACTTGGTTGTGTCTGTGCAAGTATTCACCATTTGCGAGACGCGAACAACCGGAAATAATATGCCTGAGGGATTCACCAGGGCGATGACATGCCCGACAAATGTCGATGGTACCATCCCTCAAGATATATTTCCGGTAGTTGTTCGTCATCACAACTTCGTCCATAATTGCACAGACAAAACCTTCGGTTTCCCCAAAGAGGTCACCGAATCGTAGCCAGGCCACGGAGGCTGAGAAGTCTACATCGGGCCTATGAAGAGCCCGGTAGAACCTTCCGTGTAGCTCCTTACTTTGCCATACCGCCTCGCGATCGCCAGTGGTGAGCACCACAGGCTTGCGCCAGTTCCCTTTGGCTAAGGATAGAGGGGTCAGTCCATTGTCCACAGCAACCACATCCGTACGCATCTCTCCGCCGCAGTGGAGGAAATATTCCCGAGAATATATTAAATATAATATATTATTATTATTATTAGGCTTCAAGGAAAATCTTACGATGTTAAAATTACCAGTTAATCCTGCCAATATTCTGGAGATTACGTACAGTAAACTTTTCATGGCGGTTTTAGAAGCCTTCCGTGTGCACTGAATTTATTTTTGGCGTGCTGATTATCTATTTAGCTACATCAAACATTTACCTTGACAAGAATTCGAACGTGAGTAAACCAAAAACAATTTAAAAAAAAACTGACTTCAAAGTAAATTATCTAAAAAGCATAAAATAACGAAAATTTATTGAAGTCGGTGCTAGCACATCATGTTAACTAAGACTAGCACAAGCTGACACCGACTTCAATATATTTTCGTTATTTTATGCTTTTTAGTTAATTTACTTTGTAATCGGTTTTTTTAAATAGTTTATTTAACACTTTTTAGTGACTTTTATTTTAGCAAAATAGGTATCAGCACTATCACGCAACTCGAACGTCTACGTTACAGTAACTTACTGAAAACATAAAAAGTTTATATCTTTTAAATTACTGGACCGATTTTGATGAAACTTGTACTCTACCCTAAGTTGAAAAATATTCTAAGTCTTGCAAAAAAAATTTTTGAAATCGGACCTGTAGTTTCTGAGAAATCCGCGGACAAACCTACATACATACATACACTCATAAAATTTGGTGAATTTGTTTAGAAGCCCACATAGACTAACATATATGAATATTACGCATTTTTATTAATATTACATACATACGCGTCGAATAGAGAACCTTCTTTTTGAAGCCGGTAAAAATATTCTTTTAATTCAAGCTAATAAAACAAAAGATCTATTTCTTTTTATTAACCGGCTTCAAAAAGAAGGTTCTCTATTCGACGCGTATGTATGTAATATTAATAAAAATGCGTAATATTAATATATGTTAGTCTATGTGGGCTTCTAAACAAATTTACCAAATTTTATGAGTGTATGTATGTATGTATGTAGGTAGGTTTGTCCGCGGATTTCTCAGAAACTACAAGTCCGATTTCAAAAATTATTTTTGCCATAGTTAGAGTATTTTTCAACTTAGGGTAGAGTACAAGTTTCATCAAAATCGGTCCAGTAGTTTAAGAGATATAAACTTTTTATGTTTTCAGTAAGTTACTGTAACGTAGCCGATCGAGTTGCGTGATAGTGCTGGTACCTATCATGGTAAAATAAGTCACTAAAAAGTGTTAAATGAATTATTTAAAAAAAAATAAAAACCGACTTCAAAGTAAATTATCTAAAAAGCATAAAATAACGAAAATATATTGAAGTCAGCTGGTGATAGTGTTAGTTAACATGATTAGCTAGCACCGACTTCAATATATTTTCGTTATTTTATGCTTTTTAGATAATTTACTTTGAAGTCGTTTTTTTTTTTTACAAATAGTTTATTAACTAGCTACAAAAAGAAGGTTCTGTGTTCGACACGTATGTACGTAATATTAATAAAAATTGGCAATATTCACATATGTTACTCTATGTGTGGGCTTCTAAACAAATGTACCAAATCTCATGAGTGTATGTGTATGGTATGGATGTATGTATGTAGGTTTGTCTCCCGATTACTCAGAAACTATAAATCCGATTGTGTTAATTTCTTTTGCAATAGTTTTGGTATCTTTCAACTTAGGGAATAGTACAAGATTCATCAAAATCGGTTTAGTAGTTTTAAAGATATGGATAGCATAGCCGTTCGAGTTGCGTTATAACGTGAACGCAAGTTATATTTTTAACCGGCTTCATTTATACTACCAAGGTGGCAAGCAATGCATATGTTTACGGCAGAATACCTGACACTGCTACCTGAAACTATTTTTGTAAATTTGTTTTAAAAAAATCTTATACTATAATTGAAAAAAGACAAGCCCGCTGAGTTTCTTGCCGGATTTTCTCAGTGGAGGCCGCGTTACGATCCGGTGGTAGTAGTAAAAATGACAATATGTAAGAGCCCCCGTGAGGCTTATGCATAATAAAGAATTTTGACTGCGGTGGTAGGTACCTACCTGGACGGTACCTTGCACAAGAAACCTGCCACATAGTGAAATAATGATGAATAGTGAATCTTATTTAGCTTGTCATTTTTTGGTCACCAAGACTATACTTACTCCAAAATAGGGTAGCCAGGGAAGAATAATAATAATAGAGAAAAATAATAATACCAGCCCTTGTTTATGTCCCACTGCTGGGCACGGGCCTTCCCTCAAGATGAGGGGGCTAAGGCCATAGTCCAAAAAAAAAAAGAATAAAGAAATCATTATAAGAATAAAGAAAAAAAAAATTATTTACTTTTACGGATTATATCGCGGTTTATTTTAGGTTGTAATTATTTTAGTTTTTAATTCATGTGTCTACTGTCTTGTTTTGTTATTTTGTTAATATTTATTGATTATTGCTACGAATAAACTATTTTCTTCTTCTTCTTCTTCAGATAACAATTATCTCTTGTTCAATAACCGAAATTAATCACAAACGACTCCGACAGTCGAAATAAATAGATTTTAAAAGTGACAAAGTATGTCATGGGATACTCATCCCAACTTACCTGTCCGGTAGTTGTGGTATAGTATACGGGTATGCAACCCCGGCTTCCCTAGCTATTACTGTCCCATCCCTTGCCCTCCTGGGCGGTAATATCCTAATTTTCCTATTTCCCACTCTAACTTGCCAATCTTCCTTTTCACAACACCTATCCTTCCCTTTCCCTCCTTATTCGTGAGTACGCAATGGTCAATATATAAATTAACCAAAATGGCGGCGATGTGGTTCGCCACCCATCACGACTCGTTTCTCACGGAGGCGAAAAGCGGCCCTTGGGCTCTGCCTACCCCTACGGGAAAAAGGCGTGATTTTATGTATGTATGTTAAAAAGTGACTTAATAAGAATTAAAGTTAATCGGGGTTTGTGAGTGCGGCAGTAAGAATCGTTTTTGTCGTCAACGAATAAACTAGTTTACAGTCCACCTATAATAAACTAGTCTATGATTAGACTCAATGCAATACGTAAGTAAGTAGATTAATAACAATAATAAGAAGATCTGAGGGTAACCTGAGATCACTATAATGTATGGAGAGGTACCACCTCAGTCCGCCCGTGACCATGAATGAACGCTCTAAGTGTTCGAAATATCGCGATACTATGCGATTTATGAACGCAAATAGATTAAAAATAATGTTCAAGACAAAAGGATAATGAAAGGATGCGACTTACTGGTGTTTTCTCGACAATTTGGTTGTTGTGATCACTAGAACAGTTAACTTTCTTGGGTATTTGCGCGCTCGCTGGCGGCCGCCGTAAATTTCGTAGTTATGTGACTTGCATTGATGGTGGCGCCACCTTTCCTTTTTCGGTGTCGCGGATGGGAACTATTTTTTTTAATTACATTTGGGCCGGGTTAAGAGGTATTTAAGGCGAGGATAGAACAGGAAGGCAAGCTTGAACATTTCCCCCCACTTGAAATCCTTCTAGGGATTTCACTAATTTAAGTACCCAAAATTTAAGAAGTGTTTTAAAGTGCTGAGTAGTATTAGATAGATAGATAGATAGACAATTCTTTATTGCGCACAAACAAACAGATACAGAAAGAATAAGACACAAATTAATAAAACATGCAACAATGGGCGGCCTTATCGCTAAAAGCGATCTCTTCCAGGCTACCTTTGGATGGAGAGGAAAATAAAGAAGTTACAAAGAGCAGAGGGTGCGCGCACTCGACATGAATAGATAACATTAACACAAATACCTACACATAAAAACACATATGTTGTAAACTATAATAATATATATTACGTTTAGCCTAATTATTTCAATGATTAATAAAAACTACTTATTCTATAAAAGTATTAAAGAGAACTAAAGAAATGTGAAAAAAAAAGGAAAAAAAAATCTGTTGAAAATTTAAAGTTATTGTGGTAAAGGGCAGATTTTAACTACTGGTCTACGAAGCAGCCCGTGAGCAGTGCGTAAAGTTGGGTGATAACTTACAAGCACAAGCACTACATAAAAATAATAATTATAATTAAAATATAAATAAAATCATAATTTAATCCGTAAATTAGTTTCATTTCAAAATCAACTAGTAATTTGTTACTTAAACTTAAACTTTGATTAAACATACTTAGAAGCGATAGAACGCGGTGAACATGTTAGGCAAGGTAGCTTATAAGAGACCTACATTGAATTACCTTTACATACCTATATTCAGCGGAACTTACGTAGTTTAATTTCGGCGAAGGTTTTGTTTTCTTGGAAGTTTTCAAAGCTTACTACCCAAAGGATACAACTTATGTAGTGTAATATTAATGAGTTTCGAATTACTTAAGGTATGAAAACCGAGTGCTTTGTTAAAACTTCTAGAGACGATACTTTGAAAACTGATCACAACGATGTATCGTATTTACAGCGGCCAAATTACAAGGCTTACTGCAGCTTTTATAAACATCACACCACACCTTGACATAGGATTATTTTGAACCTTCGCAGTCGCTGGACGTTCGGGGTGTGGGCCCTAAGGACGTCCATTGAGTACGGCGGCACCTCCGAAGAGGACGGAGGCGGAGTTGCGACCGCAGTCCCCGTGAGCTCCGTGACTGGTTCCCGGGGGGCTAGATTGCGCCCCCCGGCGGCGGGCTCAAGGGCAAGGCACGGAGAGGCGCCTGGTGCAGATCCCACTGGAAAGACCTGGGTCCCCTCTCATGTGCCGATGCGACAGCCGCGGGGGTTTTAGTGGGTAAGAATCCCACATACCATAGTCGAGCCCCACAGCTCCCGGGGATCTTTTGAAGATTTCCTCCGCCTCAAAAAAAAAGGATTATTTTGAAACTCGAACTCGTGATAGCCACTCGAGAACCTTTCTTCCCTATCGGTTAACGGTTCTTTGAGCGATGTGCCCTGCCCACTGCCACTTCAACTTACAGATTCTAAGAGCTATAACGGTGACCTTTACGAGGTGGTAGGTTCCTTGTGCAAGGAACCGCCCATGTAAGTACGACCGCAGTGTCAGATATTCTGCCGCCAAGCAGCAGTGTGTAAGCATTGCTGTGTTCCGGCGTGAAGGGCACTGTATCTGGTGAAATTACCGGACACAAAGACTTAATATCGAATGTCTTAAGGGTTGGCAACGCGCTAGTGATTCTTCTGGTGCTGCTAGCGTCTATAGGCAGCGGTGACTGCTTACCATCAGGCAGGCCGCACGCTTGCTTGCTACCTTGGTAGTATAAAAAAAAACCTTGGACCTCCGTTCCGGATAGGCACCGGAATGAAGGGCAATGTATGATGACACAAGAGACCTGTTAAGTAATGTCTCGTATGATGAGCGGCGGTGTACTGCAGCTAACTAATAGTTAGCTGCAGTACACCGCCGCTCATCATGAAACGCCTGTCTATAGTTAGTAACTATAGACAGGCGTTTCACTTACCATGAGGCCAACGTCTTGCATTTCTCGTCACTAGGTGGAATTAAAAAATATATATTTGATATTACTGCAAAAAGTATAGCAATTCTAATAGGTAATTATTTCAATCGGAAGTTATTTTCTTAGCTTCCTTTCAAACTAATGTAAGGGGCAAAGTTTAAAAAGTTGATATTTTTATCTTTCCCAAGAGTTAGTGGTCGCTTAACTTTGCAAGGATTCATTCGCAAGTTGTAAAATAATGAGAAAGTTGTGAAAAGATTATTAAAGAACCTTAAACAAGCCCTGTAAGTATTCTTACCTGTCAGGTGTCCGGGTTAGAATGTCACCCACCCATCTTCTCCAGTTGGGTTTCCGTAAGAGGCAAATAAGTTAAGTGAAGACGAGCAGCAGCGTCTTTTTATTAATTAACTACCACCTGTACTGCGATGCCCAAGACACCTGCTAAGCGTGGAGATTCTGACAACCCCACTATTCTAAGGGGGAGGCCTTTGTACAGCAGTGGACGTCATTTGGCTGCTGATGATGTTGTATTCTGATATAGCAGAATTTGTTGAAGTGCGAACCAGATTTTAACGACCGATAAGATATTATTTTTACTCAATTTAGGGCAGTCATTGATCGCTATCCAGCGGGTGGAACTGCCACCTGATGGATAGCGTTGATCAAATCGGGAAAGGCAAAGTAGACTAGCTTATTAAAAGCCGAACCTTGAAAACACGCCCTTTTTGGCCCCGAGCGGCTAAAAACCCCGCCCGGGGCCAGGCACGGTGGTCACGGTCACGGGGGTTGCAACCCCGCCACCGACCTCCTAGGAGTTGCCGCCGGATCGTCCAACGACTCCGAAGGACCGAGTTACAGTAACTCTCCAGTTTCACAGGTAGGTACTGTCCATGATATAAACTGTAGTGTAATGTTCATGTGGCACCCGTACCAGTATAGTCGTTGGGAACGATACACTCGAAGCTGTTGACCGCTACAATCTTGGTCCAACTTCCACAAAAGAGGTGAAGAGTCAAGCTTGGGCAGCGTTCGGGATACTACATGTGGCATATTCTCATTTAAGGGGGAGGCCTTTGTTTAGCAGTGTACGTCTTCCGGCTGTTGATGATTTAGAGATACAGTAACTTAAATGTACGTAAGTAGGTACTTTATATACTGAATTTGAAACTCATCCAATATTCATAATGTATTCTCCACCAACAGCAAGTTAATACTAATAATTTATTATGATATTAGCGCACATCCATACATCCCCAATAATTTAATTAAAGTTTTGCTGCCATTTACCAACCCTTACCTACTCATTACTTAAAGTTAAGATGATTATCTATATTTTGATCCCAAAATAGGTCGTTATTTAATGAGTGCGAAACAAGGTGACATTCCTTATTACTTTTGAGAATTTAATAATTACGCCATCGATCCAGTCTGTATCACTTACCATCCGTGAAGTCTATTCCATACCACGTTTTACACCAGCGAGCGCCCCTATTGGATATAAAGCCTTACAGTACAACAAGCCAATGATCAGAAGAAATTGGGAGTTGGTTCTGGTTTTTTTATATGTATATCTTGCGATCAGTCGAATACAGACTATAAGCAGATGATGTGTATGCAGTCGATTATAGGTAAGGTGCTTCTCCCAGCGGAGTAAGCCCTTTCTTTTGAGAAGTCAGATTTGCTGACTATCATGGTCGAATATATCCCGCCGCTTTTTTAGCCGACGTATACTTTCAGGGATAGTGAGTTGCCCCGCTAGCTGGTTCGGATGGATTTGTAGTTTGAGCATATATTTGGCACCATGCATATTTAACTCCTCTTTAACCATAGGCATATTCAAAATTTCATGGACCTCTGTTGTTTTGATAAACCATGGTGCATTCGATATTTGTTTGAGGATGTAGTTCTGTACTCTTTGGATTATCATAACATTGGAGTTACTAGCAGAGCCCCACAGTTTTATGCGATATGTCCAAATTGGCTTTAGAATCTTTTTGTAAATCAAAGAGCTTACTGTCAACAGCGAGTTTTGAGTTTCTGCCACTGGGCAGAAACTCTTGGCCAATAGAGACCTTTGTACGTCAAGTTGATTTCATCTCTTTTTGTTTGTATGTATTTCTTCCAGGTTAGTCTGCGGTCTAAGTGCATTCCCAGGTACTTGACACTGTCGCGATGAGGGAGTCGTATATATACCATTTAAGGTTACAGGGGGACAATCTTCTTTTCGCAGGGTAAAAGTTACGTGGACTGATTTGGTCACGCTCGCAGCGATTCTCCATTTCTCTTTTTTTTTCCAGTTTTGTTTTTGCAAGAAATTAGATTTATGATTAATTTATTCAGGGTTTGACAGGAGAAACACGATTTGATACGTCGCGCCTGTCAGCCTGGATAGGAGTTTTGTTTCACGTTAGGAGTTAAATGTTTTTTCACACCACAATGTTGCATTATGTGTCATATAAAGATGACATAAAGTACCTCATTATATCCCTATAGTCTAGCCGGGTAATAATGTTGTACTTACTAAACTCCCTTGGGAAATAATGTGATTTGCCCCACCACACGCCCCACGCTTTCTTAAATATAATGCTTAATGACAAACACAGGGTAGAAAGAAAGAACGAGTTCCATAAATTATTTACTGCTTTTAGTGCAGGTAGGTACTTTATAAAAGCGTGTATTTTTAGTTTTTAAACTATGAATTTACTTTAATTCACTTTGTAACTTTATTTTGTGTGTTTTTCTATTTTGTTTAGATTGTTTTTTTTTTTTGCGTCGCATAATTTTTTTTATTACTTTATTACAATTGATTGGGTTAATTATGTCTTATTCAACCCTTAAAGTTACTAATTGTCTTTGGCTATATAAATCGAATCACGGCAATATTTAAACATTGTTGATCGGCGATAGAATTTCTGATCTCATACTGCTATATAGAGTAGTGTCATCACAAAGTTATATTAAAAAACTGTCTAATCTAAAATTCACATGTGAGCATAAGGCGAGTGTAACGTAATGGAAAAATGGTGCCCAAAGTAGATGTGACATAAAATACGACAGCCGTAGTGGCCTACGATGTTTATGCACGTACCCACATTAGTGGGTGTCGTATTTAGGCCGTAAATCATTAAAGAGGACATCGGGACTAGGGCTGCCAGATACAAGTTACCGAACAATCCTGAATCGCGCTAGCGAAGTTTCCACACGCATGATGTTTATACACAACATCTCAACATCAATCGTTGGGTGCTTCGACCTTCGACCACACATAATAGTAAAGATATAACTATATATGTCGAAAACTTGTCTCCTACAAACAACGTCTTAAATATTTCCATTTTTGTCCCCTGGACCTTCGTCGAATCTACTACGACCATATGTTACTTTATAAAATAATTCATAGCCTAATGGACTCACCTAACCTACTTTCCCTCTTAAATTTTAATACCCGATTTAGAAGCCGTAACCGAAATTATAATATTTTCAATCTTCCAGTTTTTCCTAATAATACCTCTCATTATAATCCAATTATCAGGATGTGTCGCCAATACAATGATATTCTTACTTCCAACAGAGATATTGATATTTTCCACCTGAAACTGCATCAGTTCCGCAGGCAGTTGCAGACCCATGTATTTAAATTTTAGAACTTCACTACTTGTAATATCATTCTTAATGTACAGTAAGTTATTTTTATTTTTTGTATTGTAAATCAGCGCTCTCTAGCATCTGAAAATTTACTAAATTAACTAGCTGACCCGGCAAACGTTGTTTTGCCATATAAATAATTTCCTAGTAAAAAAAAATTTAGGTGTGGACTACCCCTAACATTTAGGGGGATGAAAAATAGATGTTGGCCGATTCTCATAGATACCGGATAAGCACAAAAAATTTCATCAAAATCGGTCAAGCCGTTTCGGAGGAGTATGGCAACGAAAACTGTGACACGAGAATTTTATATATTAGATAAAGCGATTAGGCGTATATAGGGTTACAGAAAAAGTCGTGCTAGATCCGTTAAGGGCGTGGAGTACCCATCATTTCTGACTTATTTCACTATGAAACACTCCACCCTAAACTTAACCCTTTTCGAGATTTTCGACTTTAAATTTTTTATTGAAAATTGCCGATTTTTAGGCTATTAAATTTTATTTTGTTTAAGTTAAGTTTAAGTTTTTTTTTTTTTTTACTTTTTTTTATTTTGGTTAAGTTTAGGGTGGGGTGTTTCATAGTGAAATAAGTCAGAAATGATGGGTACTCCACGCCCTCAACGGATCTAGCACGACTTTTCGTGTAACCCTGTATATCTGTGGATTATAATCAAGATCAATACCTTATTCATTGTATTATACCTTATTGTGATTGTAATCTGTTTTATACGCTAATAAACAATAAAATAAAATAAAATATACATAATCATTATTGATTTAGCATACATACACTTAGTTTGGTCTTTAAAACCGATAACTACATATGAATTATGTTTTCTTTTCTTTTTATGCGTTTTTCTTTCTCTAAAAAGAGTATTATAGTACCTACTAAAAACTTACTAGTAGTATACTTTGAAATGTATCACAATTTCTAAGAAGGTGTTCCAGGAGTCCATATCACTAGGATATTCGATTTTGGATTCCTAACTCACTCAAAATATTGTATCTATGATAATGTAAGTTTTTCTAGTGATGTACATTGTGGAAGAAAATAAAAGTTACTGTATTGTATTATTGTAATTACTGCACAGGACCACGCGCCAAACACCGGGACATCCCCGATTTCCCGGCCATCTGGCAGCCCTAATCCGGACATATGGAGTGTACGGACATAAACATAAAGCCACAAAACAGAGGGATGGTCGTAGTTTTTTAGTTAATTATGATGTGTTATGCGATTGTAGCCGGAACTTGATTGGAATAGTTCGCGAGACGGCGCGGTTTGTATCGTGCGCTAGCATTGCAGTAGATACTATTGTTATTTCTATTTTGTGTGAATCAAGTATAATTAAAAGGAAATATGCTCAGAATAATTTGTTCATGTGACGGGGTGACGAGCGGTAGTAAGTACCTACTAATGCCGGTATCATCCTGCTCCTGCTGATTGAACCCGTCCTGACATAGGTTATGGATATTTTTATACGAATCCCTTTTTTGGAACGAAGTTCCTTATGGGACGATGCGGAGGGGTACCCTAGCCGGGAAAAAACGTCCGTAACGGTGTGTGTGTGTGTGGTGTGTGTGTGTGTGTGTGTGTGTGTGTGTGTGTGGTGTGCCGGTTTGTTTAATGTGTGTGTTTTTAATGTGTGTGAGTGAGTGTGTGTGTTTTTTTAACCGACTTCAAAAAAGGAGGAGGTTCTCAATTCGTCTGTATATATATATTTTTTTTTTTCTATGTATGTTCGCGCATAACTCTGGCAATTATGAACCGATTTGAAAAAATCTTTCTTCCATCCATTCTTTAATCCGTTAATTGGGTCCCATAAAAAAATTATTGCTTAGTAATAAGTAGTTCCTGAAAAAACAAGAATGGTGACTGCGCACTGAGAGCTGCAAGAAAGCCTATATAGATGACGTTTTAGTCGCTCGGACTCGCTCGGTCGGACAAAAATGGTCATAACTCTGGCAAATATTTACCAATTTCAATGATTCTTTTTTTATTCGAAAGAAGAAACCACTGTATTGAATCTGTATGAATATCTGTATGTTTTACAACCGGATAAGAACTTCCTGGAGGACCATGAACGATGTGGAGGAATTTATCTGGTAAAAACCATAAAACTGATGTTCTCCATTACATTGCTCTGACAATTATGAACCGATTTCGATGATTCTTTTTTTATTCGAGAGAGTAAACTACTATGATGTTTCCATGCAAATTTCATTACGACCGGATATTTTTTTCTGAAGAAACATGAATTATGTAAAACTATGTAGACAATAAAGTGATCATAACCTACCTAGATAATTTTACGGTTTTCGATGGTTCAATCTTTATATATGAAAATATCACTAAAAAGTTTAAAATAAAATCTTTTTTAAAAAAAATTGAACCGACTTCAATATCACTGAAAAGTATAAAATAATTTAAATATTATTGAAGTTGGTGCCAAATATACACAGCAGGTACGCTAACACCAACTTCAATAATATTTAGATTATTTTATACTTTTCAGTGATATTGAAGTCGGTTCAAATTTTTTTTAAAAAGATTGTATGTTGTTTTTTTTTTTATTATAATTTTTTTTTTGTTGAAATTTTTTTTTTTTTTTTTTTTCTCGAATGACGGAATGACTGCGGCACGTGAGCACTTTCACAAGGTTAACAAATTTAACGCTTAACGTTTGACGCATGAATACCCGAATAATTATTTTGTTTATACTTACCTCGAATAGAACTTCAAATTAATATTTTTATATTATGGAACTTCGTTCCTATCCGGTGTCCCACGACACCACACGGTTTTTTTTTACTATTCTAATACCAAAGAAGAAAGAAAACTCACGCAAACAACAGCAACAACTACTAGATCATGAGAGAAGATTTGCTTTCTGTAATTTTATGTCACGTCAACTTTTGAGGAATTTAGTACCTAATCCTAATCTAAATAGGGTATTCATTTAAAATTTATTTTCCCAATGAACTGCAACTGTAAAAGGTTAACAGGTACCGCGCAGTCAGTAAAATCGAATCACAAACCCATCGCCTTTTGAAATTCCTCGTCATATAGCAATGTGATTGCGTTTACCTTTTTATATGTTTGTAAATACTTTTTTAAACTACTGTAGAACGATTTATAATTCTAACGAACCAATTTAGAACCAATAATTATTATCTTCCTTTCAATATCCTGTAAGTATTAACGCATTTTGTAAACCAATTGTCATTTATTGTCATGATAGAGAGCTAAAGAAGCGAAGCCTTGCAGGTGAACAACTCTTGATGCTGATACCACCATTATTATATCATTGGATATACAATTAATATATAATAAGGTAAATAAGGTAGCAGGTAACAAAGTAAATTGTAATACAGAATCCGAAATTACTAATAACCTAACAGGTTCAAAGTCTTTTATAGATATCAGTTATTATTGTACTCGACACAATGGCTGAGTATTCAATTTTTATTTTTTGTATAGTAAAAAGAGGATCTAAAATAACAAAGATTCCTCAGTATTCTTTTAAGCCTAAATATGAAGGAGTCTGTTGCCGTAATTTTACATATTATATTTTGCTTTTTTCGAATCGTCTTTTTGTGATTGTTATTAGCTTTCGGTGAAGGAAAACATCGTGAGGAAACCTGCATGTCAGAGAAAGCCTAACTAGCTTTCGAATGCCAACCCTCACTTGGCCAGCGTGGTGGACTATGGCCTATGTCCCACTCGGCACGCACGGGCCTCCCCTTGGTATTAAATATTATTATTTTTATATTTCGGGATATTGAATACATTGAGAATTAGTCTTTCTATACGTAAATTGCCTTTGATAAAAATATATTTAAAACAGGCTATTTAAACATCTGGTATTTAAGGTAGGCAATAACCGATAGGGAAGAAAGGTTCTCGAGTGGCGATCACGAACCGGAAGACGCAGTGTAGGCAGGCTTCCCACTCGGTGGACAGACGACAATATGCACGTCGCAGGCATGTATCCAAATAGCCGATTTTCGTTCATTGTGGCGTTCCAAAGGGGAGGCCTACGTTCAGCAGTGGACGTCTTCCGGCTGATGGTAATGATGAGGAATAAACTAGACTACATTGGTTTCTTTTGCTTTCAACTATCCTTATTTTTCAACCAACCTTAGAAAAAGTAGGAGGTTCTCAATTCTACTGTATATGTATGTATATATACAGTATATCACAAAAACCCTGTTAGATCCACTGGGGGTTGTAATTTAGTGTATCAATATGTAACTCATTTGTTGAAAACCCCTTTTTTTCCAGCCAGCCATTTGTACCAGCGATACAAGATCGGCCTCCGATCGAATCGGATCGGATCGGTGTAGCCTCCGTGGCGCAGTGGTAAACCGCTTGCTTTGTAAACCGGAGGTCGCAGGTTCGAATCCTGCGGGGGGCAACAAATTTGAGTAGTTGTTCCTTACTGGCTAGGACAATGCAGGCCGATCACCTGATTGTCTGTAAAGTAAGATGATCCATGCGTCGGATGGGCATGTAAAAAGTCGGTCCTGCGCCTCTCCCCCTCCTCCTCTCCCCGGTCGTGTCGGTATTCCGTCCCACCGGATTATGAGAGGTATTATATAAAGGAAGAGAGAGTGCACTTGTGTCTGCGCAAGCGCTTGTGCACTATAATATCTCCTGCGTACATGGCTGATCTTGTGATAGATTGGCCGCTGTGGTCGTTTCGGCCAGGAGGAGGACATTATTATTATTATTACAAGATCGGATTCGTATAGGTATAGCTGGTAGAAATTAGGAAAAAAAAATGGGTTACACCCTGTTTTTCTTAACAAAATCAAATAAATGGAACAATACAAGACAACTGGTAAGGTTGAATAATATATTTGGGCCCTATTTGGCTCACACCTGCGTTCATACATTTACTATCCAATTGTTAATCGTGTAAAGAAAAACAGGGTATACATACTTATAATTTTTATGAAACGAATAGAGCTACACCGTTAAATCGTAGTGCAATCGTAATCGATAGTAGAAGTCAAAGGTTGGAACTGCGATTGTCAACGGCCGCTGAGAGCATCGCACTTAGTTAACTTTGTGCAAATTGGGGCACTAATTAGTGGACTGCTGGCAGGCTTTAGGCTACCCTCTTATTTGGAACGTACTGCACAGAGCACTAGTGTAGCATAGCATTCTAACTAGTCACGTGAGCCAGTACTAGTAAAATATACTGTAGCCCATGACTGTAGCTTACCTTATCGGAAATGGATCGCTAAATGTCATTCATTTCTAAGCAAGTAGTTTAGACTATAGGTATAAAAGAATAAAAGGAGTTTATACGAAAACTAGCAATTCCCTGCGGCTACTCCCGTAAGTTTTCTTTCCACCCCATTTAACCCCTTTAGGAGAGGAATTTTCAAAAACACGTTCTTAGTGGATGCTTATGACATAAGAAGAACCTACTGTACAAATTTCAGCTTTCTAGGTCTAGCGGTTTGGCCTGTGCGTTGATGAATCAGCCAGTCAGTCAGTCAAGACAAGTAATTTTATATGTATAGATAATAAAAAATAACGGAGGTTGTACGAATATCAATGAAAAAAATGAGAAAATATTATATTCACGCTGTTTCGAGGGTATATTTTCAACAAAATGACAATAGAAAAAGTCGAGGAACGAACAAAAGAATAGAGCATCCTTATAACATTTTGGTTTCATTTTTTAGGACATGGCTCTCCATTGAAGAAATGTATTATACTAAGTAATGACACCTTATATTATCGGAAGCAATAAGAATTACACAACACTTGAAATTTTCCGAGTACCTATATCCAGACTTCTTTGTGTTTAATCTGTTATTTAAAAAGTGTAATCAATCCATTCCAGAGTTATGTAGATAACTCGTAATAACTTACATTCTTACTAGTTTTTCTAAATTCACTTAAAATTTTCCTGAGTAGTATATCGGACTTCTTTTTGATCAAATATCGAATATTTAAAGTGTGTAGTCAATCCATTTGAGTTACGTAGATAACTCGTAATAACTTACATTCTTACTAGTTTTTCTAAATTCACTTAAAATTTTCCTGAGTAGTATATCGGACTTCTTTTTGATCAAATATCGAATATTTAAAGTGTGTAGTCAATCCATTTGAGTTACGTAGATAACTCGTAATACCTTGCATTCTTACTACTTATAGTATTTAAGTTTCTTTCACTTAAAATTTTCCTGAGTAGTATATCGGACTTCTTTTTGATCAAATATCGAATATTTAAAGTGTGTAGTCAATCCATTTGAGTTACGTAGATAACTCGTAATACCTTGCATTCTTACTACTTATAGTATTTGTTTCTTTCACTTAAAATTTTCCTGAGTAGTATATCGGACTTCTTTTTGATCATAATCGAATATTTAAAGTGTGTAGTCAATCCATTTGAGTTACGTAGATAACTCGTAATGCCTTACATTCTTACTACTTAATTATAGCATATTATAGTATTTAATTTTCTCTCTCTTAAAATTTTCCTGAGTAATTAAGTTAGTTATCGGACTTCTTTTTGATCATAATCGAATATTTAAAATGTTTAGTCAATCCATTCGAATTAAGTAGATAACTCGTAATAACTTACATTCTTACTACTTAGCTACTTACTTAGTATTTAATTTTCTTAATTCACTTCAAATTTTCTAAATAGTATATCGGACTTCTACTATCTTTCTTCTTATGTTAGGGTAGCTTGAACACCTCTGACCCCAGGTTGGCCACTAACGATACGATAAAAAATACCTTACCTAGTACTTAATACCTCATCGTAACCTCGCCTTTTTACATTGGAGATAATAATATCCTTGGCTTTCACCATCAGACTACTACTAATTTATTTAAAAAAATAAGCTTAGGTCATGAGGTACTTTTATATAGACCAGGTGTACACAGCCAGGATAGTGCTCATTACATACCTTTTTACGTTTAGGTAAGTGAATGTCGTTAACCCTTTTTTAAGGTTTCGGTCCGTCGTTCTGTTTTTTTACACAAGTTGACAAAAAATAAAGAACTGACAAAGAGGGACTCTGATTTATTTCGATGACTGTATCACCCCTAAATCTTCAGTTACTACAGAAAAAGATATCATCATCATCACCACCACCAGCCGGAAAACGTCCACTGCTGATATCTCTATTGCAACTTTAATTTTTTTTTCTATATTTTATTAATTACGCCGCCTTGACATTTAGAAAGTAGGATATTCCTAACCTAACCTCATTGCAAATATTTTTTTCTTTTTTTTCTTTTCAAGAGGGGCCGTAAGAATAGCACCCACCCATCACCTCCCGTTGGGTGTGCCCCACCATCTATACTGCAAACCGCAAGACGCCTGCCAAGCGTGGGGATTATGTTAACACCTCACTTCTACGGGGGAGGCCTTTGTTCAGCTGTGGACTGATGGCTAATGATGAGGGGCCGAAATGGGACGCCGAAATACCAATGTGAGACTACTACTTACTTAGTTCAAGTGAAGTTTAAACTAGGTTTTGGATTTATTTTATGTTATGAACTCTTGACTTATCTACACATATAAAATTACTTGTCCTGACTGACTGATTTATGAACGCACAGGCCAAACCGCTGGACCTAGAAAGCTGAAATTTGGACAGTAGGTGTAAGATGTAAGCATCCACTAAGAAAGGGTTTTTGAAAATTTTACTCCTAAAGGGGTTAAATGGGGTGGAAAAAAAATAACAGCGGTGTAGCCGCAAGGAATTGCTAGTAATAAATAAAACTGCGAATAAAATCCGCCACTTGTACGCCCAAAGAAGTAAGAAGAAGAAGAAAGACGGAATCCTCGGTGCGCGAGTCAAACTTGCGATTGACAGTTTATTTTTAATAAAGATATTCTTTCTCACAAGAATGACAATACACACATTATGGCCATTATATCCCGAACTAGACGGAGTATAATAACCAGTTAAGTGATAATAAACCGATGGTAGGTACATTAAATATAATAAACAATGGGCTGAGCGAGTGGGTGGCAATCTGAGAAACTTAAAAACATGAATTAATAATGCAACCTGCTAGGGATTATGCATGGAATTAAATGAAAACGAAGCTTCGTTGTCAACTCCTACGCTACGTAATCTGCTTTACATGTTACAATATCTTACTTACAATTTAAATCCTCATTCGTCGACTATAGTTAACATATATCTAAATGTCGCAGGGATATGATAAAAAGAGATATTTGGTCAATTCCCTAAGATATTTGTTCAAAGTACGGAGGATGTTAGGATAATAACACAATTTTATCATGTAATATATAAAATTCTCGTGTCGCGGTGTTTGTTACCAAACTCCTCCAAAACGGCTGAACCGATTTGTATGAAATTTTGTGTGCATATCGGGTAAATCTGAGAATAGGTCGTAAAGTATATTTCATACCGCTAGGTTATGTTAGGTAGGTAGGTAAGAGTTCCTTCGAAGTCGCTGGACGCTCGGGGTGTGGGCCCTTTGAGCGTCCATTGAGTACGGCGGCGACTCCGAGGAGGATGGCGGCGGGGTTGCGACCCCCGTCCCCGTGAGTACCGTGTCAGGTTCCCGGGGGGCTACAATGCGCCCCCCGGCGGCAGGCTCAAAGGCAAGGCACTGAGGGGCCCCTGGTGCAGATCCCACCGGAGAGCCCTGGGGTCCCCACTCTCATGTGCCGATGCGACAGCCGCGGTGGTTTTAGTGGGTAAGAATCCCACATACCCCGGTCGAGCCCCACAGCTCCCGGGGATCTGTGGAAGATTGCGTCAAAAAAACAGTTGTTAAGAGTTAGGTAAGCGTTTGACAAGGTCATTACATAGATGGGTGACCATTTAATGCCATTTGATCAAAGCGTTTCCGTGCTTCGGATGGCAAGGAAAAAGTGGGTCCTGGTTTTTAGCAGACTTAAAAAAATGAGGTTATAAATGTATTTGTATCTAAAACTTCTAAAAATGCATAATGGGCATATAAAAACGTAAAAAAAAACGCGAGCGGAGCTGCGTGGGTCAGCTAGTTTTCCTATACAAATCTAGTAATATAAACAAATTTACCATTAGGCCGCCACTGTTTATATAAAGAACATTTTGTAACAAATGTCTTCCGCTATGAAGTTAACAAACTTATTAATATCATTCAGAATAAAGGCATGTGACACGGTACTATAGAACGTGTAAGTAAAAGACATCACAGTACCATAAGTCTCCCATAAACGGGACAAATAAACAACAATTTACGGTCGGATGCGAGGTTGAAGCTGTGTTCCGGACCGCTAAAAATTAGAACTATTAAGGTCCGAGTGGTGTTCCGTGTCGAGTTCACTGACGCTTATTTGCAGTAGATACATTTATTACTATTTTCTTTAAGGGGGTAACATGCGCCAATGACCTTGAGAATCTGGCCAATCCGGCCGAGAGTTGTCATCGTAGAGGGCGCTACCAGCGAATATGAATATTACATTTGAAAAATCATAGACTAAAAATATGCAGATGTGTCGAATGGAGTTTTGTTAATTTTGCCTATTCCGTTATAGAATGAAATTTCAATTAAATTATATCTATTGCAAATATACTTAATAATATCACTTTTGAATGTTTTATTGATTATATATACGTAAAATAAATGAATTATTTAAATGCATGATAAAAACCGATTTTAGCTCTGCCAAAGCTTTTTGTCATTTCATAGTGACACGAAAAAAACAAGACTGATGCAGTTTAAGAACGGTAACCCACTGTTTTATATCTTTATTTATACCTTGGCGTGCCACCTAATTACAATCCGATAACGCTGTTGGGTTAAATTGTTAACTTACAGTGGTAACGTAGTTGACGTGTTGCGTCAGGATATGGATTATTGCATTTCATGTTGCAAACATCAAAGGTTCAGTCCGTCTATTATAGAATGGCCAATGCCTGACTAGTGAGACTTATACATACTTCTATTCTATTGTTGGTGGTTATTAGTTAGGTCCGGTTACAACCGGACCGCACTTCGACCCAGCTGAATACATTGTGTCTGCCATTCGGAATCCATATACATTCGTACTACTTATAACTTACAGTAGTCACAGCGGATTTTTGTGTGTCTGAATTTAGAGTTGGCGAACCATTGCGCAAGTACAGTTGTGAGTTCTGAATACATAAACATAAAAAAATTGCTAGTGCGCAGCTTCTTTCAGCCAACTTCAGACACGCAAAGAACCGCCGTGACTACTGTAAGCGTACTTGAAATGAAACTATGCACAAAGTTATAAGGTTTCTGTTCTGCACGTCAAAACGAAAGCGTTTAACAGAGCCTTCAAAATATAGATTTTTTTCCTAAAAAGTAGATTTTTTTCTTAAAAAGGGACCTTTTTAATATATTTCCTGAATTAGTTCCAAATTCTCTAAATAATAAACATCAATCTGATAGTTAAGCTTTTTGATCCCTGGAAAAATGAACTGAATCAAATTGATGATTGATTGAGATGTTCGAGTTTGATAAAGATAGTGACTTAAGATGCTGCAGTGCATGCCAGTGGCCCTGATGAGATGGTAGCGGTATTATTAAAGAAGCGTGTAACTGTAATGTTTCCTATTCTAATGCGTATATTCTCTTTAAGAGAGGCACAAGTACCCGAATCTTGGATGCTTGCTAGCATCCAACCTTACTCAAGTCCAGGTACCCAACGCCGACCCAAGTCGTGCAAACCCAAAAATCATACATTATTATTATTACGACAATTAGTTCCGTGATAAGAATAATAGCACCCATCCATCTCCTCCCGTTGGGTATCTGTAAAAGGCGACTAAGGAAAAACAAGAAGAAGAGCAGCAGCGTCTTTTATTGGATTACCTACCACCTATACTGAGATCCCCAACCGAATGCCAGGCGTGGAGATTATGGCAACCACTCCCCTCTAAGGGAGAGAGGGTCTTTGTTGAACAGTGGACGTTTCGGCTGTTGATGATGATGTTGATGAGTTCCGTGATCGACTCCATAATGGCCATCGAACTGAAACTATGTTAGGATACTTAAATTTTTACATAATTAAGTACAGGTACAAACGACCCAGACCCAAGACAAACAGATTATGTTCATGCACATGAATGTTTTTCCTGTGTGGGAATCGACCCCAAGACCTTAAGGGCAGCGGCCAGGGTAGCAAACTACAAAATCAACGAACCTGCGTTGTTATTCAATATACGTGGCTGCCAAAGGAATCCGTAGCACTGTTTGTTTGAACGCACGAATTCAGTAATAGTCTTTTTGAGTGTAACGTCATATTATGTACGTAACGTAACTTCTTCTTGAGTTCTGTACCCATCGCGGGGTTAAAACTACGCGGAGCATTTGACATTGATTCTAATAAACAATCTGGTTTTAGAGTAACTAACATTTTCACGCGGTGGTATTTTTTCTCTTGTCTGCCAAAAACACCATCAGTTTATTGTTACGCAACTTAGTTAAGTAAAAAGGTATTACCTGATAGTAATCGAAGCACCCACCCATAGAAAAGTCTCTTCCTGTCCCTGTCATCCAAAACTATAATTATAGCCTTTTGGTCCAATAGTTTTTTTGTCAGCTACAGTGACCGTCTAATTATGTTACATAGCGGAAGAAATCTAAGATTAAAGTGACGCCACCTAGATAGCACACAAGTACCCTTCCAACTTAACCATCCAGATGGCTCAAAAGACGAGCAACTGTCCAATCCAACTGTCCGTAGGTAAGCGTGTCGCTCACCCCCAAGCCGTAACAACACCGTTCATGTTTTGACAAAAAAAATCATAGTGGATATCATAATGTATGTCATTTTGTCGACCTACACAGTATTAAATACGATTTGAATTAGTAAGATCATGTATGACTCTGACACGCTTTACAAGTTAGGCATAATACTCGGCAACGATACTTTTGCATACTCTATGATGAACCAAAAATATGGTATTACCATAAAAATATCTTTAATTAAATATACAAGTATAGATTTCATTTGAAATGATTTATAATGTTATAATTATACCATTTGTAACATATCTTAATTTAAAAATATGTTCAAAATCATTAAAATTAAATTCGTCTTGTCAAAAAAATTTCGAGCACGTCCACCCGCCGTAACAGTCCACGAAGGACTGATGAAAGGCGATCGCGGGGGCGCTGCAAGGGGATATGCATCGCGTACGTGGTTTTTCTATAATTTCTTGTAAAACATGTATGAAATTAAGAAATGTGATCAATACAAATTGTAGAATAGGTTATATGCTTTTTATAGTCCAAGTTTGACGTCTATCCGATGAACGGATATTGAGAGCTAACACAATTCATATCCAACGTAGTACATTATTTAAATACATATTGCTTGAGAACGTTATATTTAATCCAATATCTAATCAATAAAACTATTTGCTGAAGATCTGAGGTATAAGTACATATAATTTTCATAGCCAATGCAATAGCGGATAGATCCATCGAACTCTTTAAACTAAGGCAATTTTTGCAATTTTACCGTTGTTACCCCCTTAAAGAAGTAGTTGAACTACGCGTCACTACTACATTTCCTCGTAGCACGACACAACTTAATCTTTTTCAATCTATAGATAACGCAAATGCATGTACTTCGCGTGTCCAAACCCCAACGAAACGTCAGGGTTGGTCGCCGCAAACTTACAGTCCGCGCGCGTCTGCTGTTGCAGACTTGCAAACGGTCGGCCGCAAAAACAAAAAAAAATCGCCCGGGCATCGGGGGGGACCCCAGGGCTCTCCGGGGGGATCTGCACCAGGGGCCCCTCAGTGCCTTGCCTTTGAGCCCGCCGCCCGGGGGCGCATTGTAGCCCCCCGGGAACCTGACACGGTACTCACGGGGACGGGGGTCGCAACCCCGCCGCCGTCCTCCTCGGAGTCGCCGTCGTACTCAATGGAAAACTAGGTAGAGCCTGTACCAACCAGCCTGTAGAAACCAGACAACTGATACTAATACTTTTAAGTATACATTTTTTTTGTAAATACATACTTAAATCTATACTATAATAAAACTCCAAGAGCACTTTTTCTGTACATTGAATATTTTTCCAAAATTTCTATGTGGGGATACTATACTATCGACATAGAGGCCAAAACAATTCTTTTTGGAATTATTGTCTGTCTGTCTGTCTGTCTGTCGTTCTGTTCGTCCAGGTATCATTTGAAAACCCGTGGATGGATTTTGATAGGACTTTCACTGATGTGTTGTGTAGAAGTCAAGGTATAAGTTGGTATATAAAACATCACGCTATGTTTCATAGGGCTAAGCAGTGAAACATTACTTGCACATATTACCACGTAATTTCCTTTGTATGTGAATAGGATAATTATAGACTGATCAGTTAATCATTAAGATAAATATGTATAATTACGATATATACAATAGGGACTGAGCAGACATTTAGTTTGCATAAGATATGGCATTGGCGAAGGGTCAATTTTTGTAAGGGGTAAGCCGGTCCAGGACATTTTCATTAGATTTCTGTATTGTTCTACTACTTCTAAGTACTTTGCTGATAGCAATATGACATTATATCTTTGAAAAGTTAAAATCTGTAAATCCCGAGCGAGTCCAAACTAGATTATGTATGTATTACATTCGCAACAATAAAAGATGCGGGAAACTTAGAGTTTTCGTTATCGAATATCATAAGACAGTAATTTACGATGTTAGCGTGATTTACATTATGAACAGCGCCATCTATCGGTGAAATTGAACATACAATAACTATAGAACTTTAATCTTTAAATTATATCAAAGAAAGTCGTGTTAGTTACACTATTTATAACTCAAGAACGGCTTAACCAATTCGGCTGAAAATTGGTGGGGAGGTAGCTTAGAACCAGTAAACGGACATAGGATACTTTTTATTCCGGTAGGTTAAGGTTAAGCAACGTTAGGTAAGGTCATTAAATAGATGGGTGAACCGATTTGTATGAAAGTGTGCATATCGGGTAGGTCTGAGAATAGGTCATACAGTATATTTCATACCGCTAGGTTAAGGTTAAGCTACATAAGGCAAGGTCATTAAATAGATGGGTGAACCGATATGTATGAAATTTTGTGTGCATATCGGGGAGGTCTGAGAATAGGTCATAAAGTATATTTAATGCCGCTGATACCATGATTGACGAGGATATATAGAACGAGAGGAGGGTGCACGAGAGGAGAAAGAGGGAGAGGGGATTCGAGGAGGGGGCGATGGGGTGAGGGATCGGGGGAGTTAGGTGGACTAAGGGGGGAGTGAGAAGGAGCAAGTTCATAGAAGAGAGAGGGGGAGAGGGTTCAGAGAGGAGATAACAGGGTAGGAAGAGGGGGAGTGTGACGGAAACCGAAGCAGGAGGGGGAAAGAGAGAGGAGAGAAAGAGCATGTAATTAGATTTTTTTTATAAGAGAGAGAGATATGGAGAGAGATAAATCTAGGGAGGAGGGAGAAAAGGGGAGCAAAATGTAATAAAAGCGCGGGCGGAGCTGCACGGGTCAGCTAGTAGCTAAATAACACTCAGACACTTGCTGGGAATCGAACCCACGACCCATCGGGTAGCAGCCAGGGTGTCTAACCACTAGACAAACGGACCCGTTATACCTACATTTAATAAAATCCCTTTGCCTTATTTAATTTTATAGTAATAAATCTTAGACTATATATGATCTAAGTAATAAATATTTCGCCATCAAATCAATATTTAAAAAAAGAACAAAATGTTTTATTTTCACAAAAGGTTTCTATACTAATCAGCATGACATTAGAATTATATTTTACAAGACTCGGAAGACAGCAATATATTTTCGCTAGCCAGGACTCGCGTAGCCATTTTATGGTGCCGTGCTCTGAAACGAACAGTTTAATGAAACAATACCATTAAGAAAGCATTTTAATGCAATGCCCTCGGACTACGGGTCACTAGACAGACACCGTTCACATTCAACTAAGTTTGTTATTATACAGACGTTGTGGCTTCCTGTGATGTAGCGGGTGAAGTCTGGAACTTACAGCAGTTGGCCGCAGATGGACATGTCAGTTTCACTGGACAAATAGCGGTAGAAGAAGAAGAAGAAAATCATTTATTCGACCACACAACTTAATTTAAAAAAAAACTAAGAATATCTAAGCTAATAGCTTACACAAAACTGTGTGGTGCCAAAAAGGGCTCTGTCTCAGCATTTTGCTGCGCCATAAAAACTATGAGGCAGCGCTGTTATTCTGACAGCACCTTTAAAAAGAGGAGACGTAGAACTTAACAACTAAACTAAGATCACATAACAGACATTTTTATAGAATTTAAAATAATATTTACGTTAAATTTAGTGAATTTATATAATAATAATTACGACTTAATATAAATCGTACGACAACGACGTACGACGTTACTTCATCTCACTAATTATTAGTAAATACCTATATTAATATTGTACATATCAATCAGTCTTTAAAGTCATATTTGTCAGTAAAAAACCGGTCAAGTGCGAGTTGAACTCGTGCACCGAGGGTTCACCTTCTTTGGACCTATTAAAAATATTTTATTATTCGTGAAATAAAACACTGTTTTGAGATGTGCAAATTAAGCCCTTTCTTGTAATACCCCACACTATATAGTAGTCTGTTATAAAAAAAATTAAAGAAAAAAATATCTTTTTCATTTGCGAAGAGGTTGGGTATCTAAGTAAGATCTAATCAATCAATCAATCATTTATTGTTCACAAATATGGGTATTATACAGATAATATACGTCTCTCCATATTTTGCCAAGAAATAAAGCATGCAAACACTACAACATAGTTAAGGGAATCACAAAAAAATCCATATAATTCACTGATCTATTAAAAATCCGACACTTTGTAGTAACATTTATCTACTAAATATTTTTTAATTTTTAATTTTTTAAATGGGTTTAATTCAAGGTCTTTAATTTCTTTCGGAATCTTATTGTATATCTTAGGCGCCATGCAATAAATACTTTTATGTAAAAGAGCTGTCCGAGACGATCTTAGACATAATGTGTTATTATTTCGTCTATTCCTATAACTATTCCAAGTTTGAAATCGATAGCATCAGTGGTTCCTAGAATAAATAATTATGTGTGAATGACAGGTGAAGTCGCACCATAAGGGTTCCTTTTATTACCTTTTAGGTATGGAATTAAAAGAATAGCTGAAGAAACGGAGCGCCCGTTTCTTCGAAGGTTAAAACAACCTGAAAAGCAATCTTAGTGAACACTAACGACTGTCAGTAATTTAATTATTCCAAATGCTTTGCTCATTAATCTCGGGCAAGCAACAGGTCCGAGATAAGCCTTGTGGTTCACAAGGCCCACCGCATCAGGCAAAACATCTTATTAATTAAACGAGTGCTAATTAATACGGTCCATTTTCATTCCTCAAAGTCGCGCAAAGATTCAAAGATTCAAAATTTTTATTTCAAAGAGGCTTAACGCTAGCACTTTTGAACGGTTAATTTTTTAAAAGCTACCACCGGATCACAACGCGACCTCAACTGAGAAGATCCGGCAAGAAACTCAGTGTGTCCTGCCGTTCAAAATATCAAATAAAAATAAAAAATACGACGAAAATACAACAAATTAAAAACTAAAATGCCAAAGGGATAGTAGTCGGACCAGACCGCAAGCAGCACCCGCGCACCAGTTGACTCGAGCAGCAGCCATCACTCCCCTCAACCATATTGGAGGGAAGGGGGTGACCCGCCACACGAAGCCGCCACAAGCAAAGACTTTTCGATGGCGAGCATGACCGATCCAAAATCACAGTGGCTCACTTCTGCTGTTAAGCAGTGCCTCGTCAGGCAAGACACAAAGCACTATAACATATTAAATTTTATCACAAGTCGTCTAGGTTAGATACACACCAAGAATAATTTACAAGCTCAAGTGAATTGCCTTCAAACGTAAATAAAGCAACAATCAATTTTGCTGCTAGACTATAAAAGAAAATAATAAAATAAAAAAAGGACAACAGGACAGCGGCCGGACCAGTCCCCCCAAGCAGCACCCGCGCACGAGTTGACTTGAGCAGCAGCCATCACTCCAAGTAATATTATCTAATTATTTTCCAGTAACTATATTAAACATTTAGATTTAAATAGAATTTCTTTTATTTTTTAACCGACTTCAAAAAAAGGAGGAGGTTATCAATTCGGTTGTATGTTTTTTTTTTTTATGTTTGTTACCTCAGAACTCTGTCGTTTACGAACCGATTTGGAAAATTATTTTTTTAATTGAAAGTATATGCTTCCAGATTGGTCCCATTTTTTTCAAAATCAAGTTCTGATGATGGGAACCATGAGTAACTGAGGGAACTCCTTAAATATTATAGGCATACATATAGCGTTTGTGGTATTTTTAGAAACTAGTCAAGCATTTTCATTCAGAAAGTATCATTTGGTGAAGTGGATCTGATGAAGAAGGCCATAGATGGCCACAGGAACTCTGTAATAAAATTAACAATCCATCCTATCCTAGCCGTGCCTACTAAACGTAGAACTATCGAATTTGGACTCGATGGATAGTTCTCGACGAGTAGTTGCTAGAAAAATGGAGATCAGGGTCTGATGGTGAAGCAGGAAGGTTGTCACGGGATCTCTGCACCAATAAACGTAGATCCACCGAGTTTGGGTTCGTTGGGTAGCTCTCGACGAGTAGTTGCTAGAACAATGATGATCAAGGTCTGATAATGGAGCAGGAAGGTCATCACGGTATCTCGGCACCAACAAACGTAGACCTACCGAATTTGGACTCGTTTGATAGGTCTCGACGAGTAGTTGCTAGAAAAATGGAGTTCAGGGTCTGATGATGGAGCAGGAAGGTCGTCACGGGATCTCGGCACCAATAAACATAGACCCACCGAGTTTGGGTTCGTTGGGTAGCTCTCGACGAGTAGTTGCTAGAACAATGGTGATCAAGGTCTGATAATGGAGTAGGAAGGTCGTTACGGTATCTCGGCACCAACAAACGTAGACCTACCGAATTTGGACTCGTTGGATAGGTCTCGACGAGTAGTTGCTAGAAAAATGGAGATCAGGGTATGATGATGGAGCAGGAAGGTCGTCACGGGATCACTGCACCAATAAACGTAGATCTGCCGAGTTTGGGCTCGTTGGGTAGCTCTCGATGAGTAGTTGCTAGAAAAATGGTGATCAGGGTCTGACGATGGAGCAAGAAGGTGGACACGGGTTCTCGGCACAAATAAATGTAGACCCACCGAGCTTGCAGTCCATGGTTCTCGAGAACTACGAGTATAACACCTAGATATCTTCGGTTTATGGCAATTGGTTAGTTTTATTAAGATATTGTCACATCTACATTTTTTTAAATTTTTGCTTAAGCTTATATTTTAGTGATGGTCCATAGTTGTATTATGTAGTGGGTGTTTTTAAAATAAATATTAAACTGGCTGTTTGTCAGAATAAAATATAAGTTGTTAAAACTTAACCTAATAATACACTAATGGAACCACTAAAAAGAATAAAATAAAAATATTTTTTTCAAAAAAAAGAACCGCCTTCAAAATGCAACTAAAAAGCCTGAAATAATTTCTAAGAATTAGTGGTTTTTACATCTACATAGTTGGACTTGGACTACAACATATTATAAATACATATTACTATCGAAGTCGGAGCCTAACGTCTAGCAACAGACAGGCATTTACAAGGGCAGTAGGTACCTAACTGTTTTCCAGTTTGGCACCGTCTTTGATAGTAATATGTATTTATAATATGTTGTATCCAAGTCCAACTATGTAGATGTAAAAACCACTAATTCTTAGAAATTATTTCAGGCTTTTTAGTTGCATTTTGAAAGCGGTTCTTTTTTTTGTAAAAATTATTTTTATTAAGAGCCTAGTGTGTCCCAAAGATGTGCAAAGGTCTCCTCTTTTTCCTCCCATGACTCCTGATCCTGAACAATACATGGCCACGCCAGACCCGCAAAGGCGTCTATGTTATCCCTCCAGCGTCGCCATGGTCTACCTCGTCTTCGTCTACCGTTGGTGGGCTAGAAATGACACGTTCTGGATACCCCATCCAGAACGTGGCATTTCTAGCCCACCTCTGCGGATTCATTCTTGCGACAGACCATGTCCCACTCCCACTTTAGTTTTGCTGAATTTTCCCCAACATCCGTAATCTGGGTAATAGAGCACAGAGTGATGTTTCTAACTCGGTCTGTTCGCTGAACACCAAGTCATAGAATACATACAAAGTCTGCTGCGCTCCACTGCCCTTTTACAGACCTTGAGTTTGTACTTTTTCAACTCCGTTAATGACCAAGTTTGGGCACCGTAGGTAAGTACGGGCAGTATACTCATGTCGACGAGCCTACGCTTCAAGTGTATAGGGAGGTTACCCTTCATATATTCCAAATTAAAAGACATAAATGATTTCTTTTTAACCGACTTCAAAAAAGGAGGAGGTTCTCAATTCGTCTGTATATATATATTTTTTTTCTATGTATGTTCGCGCATAACTCTGGCAATTATGAACCGATTTGAAAAAATCTTTCTTCCATCCATATAAAAAAAATATTGCTTACGAATGAGTAGTTCCTGAAAAAACAAGAATGGTGACTGCAGGAATGCCTATATAGATGACTTTATGTCGCTTTTTACGGACAAAAATGGTCATAACTCTGGCAAATATTTACCAATTTCAATGATTCTTTTTTTATTCGAAAGACAAAACCACTGTAATGAATCTGTATGAATTTTATCACAACCGGCTAAGAACTTACTGGAGGACCATGAACGATGTGGGGGAATCTATCTGGTAAAAACCATAAAACTGATGTTCTCCATTACATTACTCTGACAAATATGAACCGATTTCGATGATTCTTTTTTATTCGAGAGAGTAAACTACTATGATGATTCCATGCAAATTTGATTACGACCGGATATTTTTTTCTGAAGAAACATGAATTATGTAAAACTATGTAGACGATAATGTGATAATAACCTACCTAGATCATTTTACCGTCTTCGATGGTTCAATCATTATAAGAAAATATCACTAAAAGGTTTAAAATAAAATATTTTAAAAAAAATTGAACCGACTTCAATATCACTGAAAAGTATAAAATAATTTAAATATTATTGAAGTTGGTGCCAAATATACACAGCAGGTACGCTAAAACCAACTTCTATAATAACGGCGGTGGCGGGATTTCAACCCTCGTCCTTCTGGGAGCTATAATGCGCTCCCCAGCGGTGGACTCAAAGGCAAGGCTTCCACTTGGACCTGGGGCCCTACCACTACCACTATAACAGTATTATTATCATCTTACTTAACGTGAGGTAGAGACGTCAATATACGTAGTTTATAGCTCTGTCAATTTCTATCGAGAAAGTAATGTGAAAATAATATTGCTATTAGAGGTGATAGTCAGGCCCTGGTGCCGATGCGACAGCCTCGGGGGTGTTAGACATACCCTGGTCCCTTAAAAAGGGGACCTTTTAAAGGTTTCCTTAGTGTCCACAAAAGAGGTTCTGTGAAAAAAATTGAACTTTTAGGCTATCGTTAAAACAAATTTTGTTATTATACGAACCACATTTTTCAGGCCATGCAAACGATGCTATAAAGACTCATTTACATGATGCCGTTTTCTTGTATACAGGATCAATAATTGAATGCAATAAATGAAGCGCAATAATTGACCTTCAAGAATTGTAAGTAACTGTTTACACGCGGATACTAGTTAAAAATTTGAATGTACCTAATTATTGAATGCAAATCTTGCCCAGTAGAGCAAGAATGTGACATGTTGTTCAGACGATGCAAGGTAATTATTGCTGCAATATTATTGTATGCAACAGGCAAGAAACTTGCTTCGTGTATTAATGGGCCATAAATAATTATATGGCACAAACGCACAGATTGCTAAAATATGAGTTACTTAATCATTCCCAAGACACCAAATTCATAAGACGTAGTTTGGCATGTTAGGGTAGTTGAAGGTTGATCGTAATTATGTGATTTCTAAATTTTATATGAATGTCCACAGTTGTATCACGAGCCGGCAATTCCCGTCGTACTCATTACTCGGGCAAATGTTATGGGATGCCCACTTGCAATGTCTTTTTCCAGTGCCTTTAGGGTTGTCTCAGACTGTTAGATAGACTTCGGAGTGGCTGGACGTTTGGGGTATGGACCCTGTGACTCCGGAAGGATGCCGGCGGGGTTCAAATCAAATTAAATCAAAAATCTTTATTTTCAAATAGGCTTAACGCTAGCACTTTTAAAATGTAATTTTTTTAAAAGCTACCACCGGATCATTACGCGGCCTCAACTGAGAAGATCCAGCAAGAAAGTCAGCGGGCTTGTCAGTTTTTCACTTTTTTTTAAACATTGTTTTGTTACAATTGAATCGACATTAGCGATAGTGTCCTGCCGTTCGAAACATAAAGCAAGGGAGAAACGAAAAAAACAATAAACTACGACAAAAATTACAAGAAACTAAAAGGCCAAAGGGATAGTAGTCGGACCGGTTGTGACACCCCGTCCCCGTGAGCACCGTGTCTGGTTCCTGGGGGTCTGTTTCACAGAAGTGTTCCTAGTGCTGATCCCACCGAAGAGCCCACGTCAACAAGAGAACGTCACCACGTCAAAAAAAGATTGTTAAGTAGGTAATCATATTTTTTTACTAAGAGTAAGTATTTAAACATATTTTTAAGAAAGTACTCTTTAAGTAAGAACTCTTACTCATTAACACACCCGCGGCTGTCGTATCGGTACATGAGAAGAGACACCAGGGCTCTCCGGTGGGATTTGCACCAGCCCCTTAGTGTCTTGCCTTTAAGACCGCTGCCGGGGCGGAGTCCTCCTCCTCGGAGTTACTACTGTAATATACACCCCGAACGTTCAGCGACTCCAAAGATAGTTTATCGACATGTGTGTGCTAACCCTACTGCTGCTTAGTAATAAGCAGAGTGCACATGAACGCGTAGTGAGAAGTCGTTATGGGGCACTACACATCTATACCCATCGGTTATGGGATAAATACAAATAGTCTCCCCATGGCTTCCATAGTATCTTATTTTTTTTTTACAGATTTTAAAGAAAATAATAACTATCTACATCCAGTGATAAAGTGTGAATCAAAAAATGCATGATGATACTTTCAACTGAAGTACACTTGGACAAAATTATGATGAAAAATATATATTTAAATTTAATTTTAATTAAAACATATATAACTTTTTATAAAATATACTTAAGTAGCGGTTTTCGCACTAGCGCCATCCTGTGTTATTTATACGAACTGTATTACAATATGCCAAATCTAAACTAATTTTTAAAAAGAAAAATAAAGACGAATTGAGAACCTCCTCCTTTTTTAAGTCGGTTAATAAAGAGGTAAAGATTGTGCGTTTGGATGTTCGGGGTAATCCCTGGTACTACTGATCCGATATTGAAAATTCTTTCACTGTTACAAAGATTGTCCCCGAGTGTTATAGACTAATTTTAATTTTGATAAACGTAAAAAAAATGCCCTTGGAGCTGCGCGGGTCAGCTAGTTCATATTATTTTCATTCAAGTTGGTGGTGGTTAAGTTACGTTTGAAACTAAACAACTTATAGCATTAATTAAAGTAGATAGACATAATTACAATCGTTTATTAAACGATTATCGAGTCTCATCTATAATGAGACGAATACTTCGTTGTCTGAGTTCATAATTATCACAAATGGTATTAATATCAAAGTGTCTAACGTATAGGTACTTACTGTTCCCTCCTTTATTCTTCTGTACGTGTGTTGGGTTAGTCTTCCGACCCATCAGGCCGTGAGACTAAATTAAGTAAAAGTGCACTTGTGTCAACGCAACGGACGTATCGGCCAAGAATTTTTTTTGTTGGATCGTCATCAATTGTTTACACTTAAGCGATACCTAGAATATACGTAAACTATTATATATTATTCTAAATAGCCCCGTGGGGTGTCCAGGTAAAAACGGCCCACCCATCTCCGCCCATTGGGTATCGTACGACGCGACTAGGGGAAACCAGGACGATGGGCACCAGCGACTTTCTATTGGAATACCCACCACCCACCTATACCTCGTTTCCCACCAAGAGGCCTTCCACGCGTGTGGACGTCTTCCGTCGAATGATTATTGTCAATATTAGATATTTGTAAATTAAAGTAAATACTTTTTTACTTAAATTAAATTAATTTAATTACCAATATCTAAACAGTGACAGCTCAGGGGGGGCGAGCGCTTGCCTTGGATAATAAGGTGTGCAGGTTCGGACCCCAGCTCACACCTCTTAATCATGTGCAAATCGTCTTTGTGCGATTGTTACAAACTTTCGGTAATGGATAAAACCTGCATGTCTTGAAAAAGCTAGCTTTCGAATGACGTGTGAAGTCCGCCAACCCGTACTTGGCCAGAGTGGTGGACTGTGGCCTAAGCCCCATCATGAGGGGAGGCCCGTATCCAATAGTAGGACAAAAAAAAACAAGGGCTGTTAAAAAAAGCACATAGTTATAATAAATAAGGGAAAGAAACATTTGTGTACCGAATAGTAATCTAGTCATTACCTAAAGCACGAAGGCGAATAAGGCAGGTTTTAGGTAGGCCCTTGAGAAGCGTGGAGCGCTGGCAACTAAAGACAGAACTTCAAAGGTCATCATTGGTAACACAAACTACAGTTATTTACAATATAAACTCGATAAGAGGTTCGCCCTTCCTACGACGACATTAAATTGAATTTAGCTAAATGTCTTGTTTGTAGTGATAATAAAGATAAAGGAATTAATGTAAATTGTTCCTCAGTAAATAATGGTTTTGTTTTACTTAGTATATACCGTATACTGTTATTAGTGATGTATGTACTAATTTTAGTAAAATGACATACAATTGCCTTTCGAGCGACACACTATTGAGACTCCATTACTATTGTGACAAATTCGGTATTCTGCTAAAATAACCCCCCGTAAGGGGTCGTCTATTAATCACGTGATGTTTTTAGCAACTTTTTAACCCCTCCCCCCTCCTGGTGATATGTGGTGAGGTTTTCGTGTATTTTTTTGTACAAAATTTCAATAAGTATAGTTTATATTGAAATTTTCGGAATATTGTCTTTAAATACAGGTACTTAACTGATTAAATGTTGAAGAGGAAGTCGTTGCCTGCAACGGTGAGTCAAGGCCACGTGCCGCTGTTTGGTTTAGAAATCGTGCATTCAACGAAAAATAAATACACGTGATGTCTCATTATACCCCTCCCAGTGATATTTCGTGATTTTTTCGGGACCCCTCCCCCGCCCCCCCTTTCAAGCCTCACGTGATTAATGGACGACCCCTAATCAGTGGTGTTACGCCACTGAGACGCCATTGTAGTTTTAGGTGCCAACTGGTCTCAATAGATGCTCAATCAATGATATCACAAACCATAGATATGTTATATCCCTACATTTGTAGGAACGCACGCCAAAAATTGTGACTAGTTAGGATACCCTTTCCTTATTATTTTCTTTGTACATTACTTTGTGCATTTTCTAAATACGCATGGTGCATTCTACTAACGGAAATGTTACCGTATATCGCCGCCGTCCGCGGCATGTACTGCTCGACCCACTCGACCCGATGTCTGTCCTCCTGGACCATGACACAACACCGACAACGACGTTACGAGTCGTAAACACATCAATACACAGGCACCGGTCTCGCCGGCGAGGCCGAAGGGTCGTACGCATGCGACCTCGACATGCATCCCCTCGCTGAGTTTCTTGCCGGTTCTTCTCAGCGTGGGCGTTCTTCTCAGTGGGGGCGCGTTGTGAATCGGTGGTAAACTCAGCCGTGCCTCCCTGAGGTGCCCTTGAGCTCGTCGCTACTTCTGCCGTAAAGGCTAGAGCGCTTCAAGCGCTCGCCTCCTATTGTCCGGTGAAGCTGCAATGGCCATCTGCGGCTAACAGCGTCTATCATTCCCAAAAAAAAAAAAAGCTTTGTGAACCGGTGGTAAACTCACTTTCTCTAAGCGGCAGCCCAAGCCGAGGCCGTGCCTCCCTGAGGTGCCCTTGTGCTAGTCGCTACCCAAACCCTTCTGGCTGGAGCGCTTTAAGCGCTCGCCCTCTTGACCGGTGAAGCTGTCATGGCCATCTGCGGCCAACAGTACTAATCCTACAAAAAAAAACCGTGTGGTGTCGTGGGACACCGGATAGGAACGAAGTTCCTTATTATAAAAATATTAATTTTAAGTTCTATTCGAGGTATAAAGATAAAAATTTAAAAAAAAAACAAATTTAAAAAAAAAATTGGAATTTCTTACCCGTTTCTATAAGGCGTGCTTCGTCACTGCCGTTTTATTTGGCTGAATAAGTTAATCGGTATTTGTATAATTTTGTTAGTTATATTAGTACGTACTCTTTTATGTATATTTATAATAGTATTATTTGGTGTATGTTTATATACTTATATGAATATATATTAAATATAAATATAGTTTACAACACATATGTTTTTATGGTGTCTTTATGTGTTAATGTTACATAGACATATCTAGTGCGCGCACCCTCTGCTCTTTGTAACTTCTTTATTTTCCTCTCCATCCAAAGGTTGCCGGGAAGAGATCGCTTTTAGCGATAAGGCCGCCCATTGTTACATGCCTTATTAATTTGTATCTTATTCTTCTAGTATCTGTTTGTTTGTGTGAAATAAAGAATTGTCTATCTATCTATAAGCTTGGCTATACAAAGAGGTAACGCCGCCAGTCTTGTACCCTTACCTCCCAGTGCGGTGACCACTTGGTATACATATTTGTAAATAAACTGTAAATATTTATATTTCAATAAATATCTTGAGTACATAATATTATATATTTTATATCGTTGACGATATGTTTAGTAGGTACCTACAATTTCTGTATAATTCCCTGAAGGTCTTAATTCGCGGTTCATAGAACACTTACTTTGTTTGTTTTCGGTCTGAAAAATTACTCAGATGTAAAACTAAATTTTGTATGAATAACACATTATGAATTCATTTTTGGTAGGGATAACAATACTCATATTTATATAAAATATATACAAGTTTTGTCCACAGTTATCCTTGAATGGTAAGCCTATAGATGCTAGCAACACCGGGAGAATCACTAAGCGCGTTGCCGACCCTTAAGACATTACATAATATTAAGCCTCTTGTGTCCGGCAATTTCACCAGCTACAGTGCCGTTCACACCGGAACACAGCAATGCTTACACACTGCTGCTTGGCGGCAGAATATCTGACACTGCGGTGGTATAGGTACCACCGCAGTGTCAGATATTCTTAGGTAGGTCCCTTGTGCAAGGTACCGTCCAGGTAGGCCTGGACGGTACCTTGCACAAGGGACCTACCATCTAGTACAAAAATTCATGACAAAGTAGTGCGAGTATAGCCAATGAGATTAAAGGTCCGAGTCCAAGCTCCCGCGGCATCCCCAGGGTTGTCCTCCTCCTCCTCACCACATCACTCAGAGAACCGATAAACGATAGGGAAAAATGCTCTCGAGGGGCGACCACGAACCCAAAGACGCAGCTTAGATAGGCGTCCTGCTAGCTGGACAGACTACATTGTGCGCGTCGCAGGTGAACGGTAGATTTAAAAGATTTTTTTTTACCTGATGACGAGACAAGCAAGACTTTGCCCGATGGTAAGCGACACGCGTACCTATATACAGCTGAAATACGCTGCCACTTGTCACACGAGATGTTAGTTATTAATTCCCCGCTACTTTGATCAAATACCAGTGCCCTTCACACCGGAACACACATCGCACTCTACTGCTTGGCGGCTGAATATCTGGCACTGCGGTGATACCTAGGTACCTGGACAGTCCCTTGCACAAGAGAGTGACCTATGACCTAGTAATAAAAATACTGAAAAATAACTGTTTTTTTTTATCTCGACATTGCGAATTCAAGCTCTGGGATCATCGATCGTATCTTATTTCCTACAACTCCATTGTCAAGGATTACAAATCGAGCGCACGCGAATCGTTCATCAGTACTACTTAAATAACAACAAAATGGGTACTTTAATAGGTGATTAACTTAATTAGAAGGTGTGTATATACTAGTACTTACGATCAAATAAATCGTATCCTATCCGAAAATAAAGTTAAAGAGTCTTGAACACCGGTGAGCGTAAAGCAAATTATTTATGTACAAGCCTAATTTTTACGTGCTAGGCAACTTGTTGCCGCCTCGGTCAGCCTTTGTAGTTTAAACTAAACTTTACCAAAAGGTACCTATGCTAGTAGTCTAAGAGCCCGTGAACCCCAGACCTTCGTTATTTTATAAAAGCTGAAAGTTTGTCAGCGCATGCTCCCAACACAGGTAAGAACGATGGAGTATTATGAAGTTTGGGTTGCCGTGGCTTTGGCAGGTAAACGGTACTAAAGGTGTGTAAAATACCGATCTAAATTCATCAAATAATAAAGTGTGATTTTTTGGTATTACCTTCAGAATATTATTAAAAATCACGTTATTGATTGCCAGACACTTAACATCGTGGCAACCCCTTGCCAGACACCCCTAATGTTCATGAAATTATAATTCTACTTATGTTATAGTATAAAAGCTGATTTTTATATATAATACTTAGGTAATAATTAGATGATGTTTCCTCATCAGCCAGACATTTTTGATAGTTCCAACCCCTTGCCAGACAATGATGTAGGGTCGCTGTAGGAGCGAGCGCGAGACAGTATATGTATGGTGGGTGCGAGTGAGATGGCGAGATAGGTCTATCGCGATCCCTCAATAACAGATTATAAAAAAAAACCAAATAAATAATACTCAAAAATTTAATTAAAAATATATTAATGACATTACAGATTATTATTATAGTGTACTAAAGAAAATATTATTTTATTCATTATCATCATTATAATCAATGTTATCATTTTCTTCGTCACTGTTACTCCATTCCATATCGTCGTCTTCTTCTTCTTCGTCAGTTTCTGTAGAAATATGAAAAAGTTAATGGGATTGAAAATATCAAAAAATAATGTATAATGGTTTAAAGTAGTATTATACCTGAGACAGTTTTCAGTGATTCTCTGACGAAATTTGGCAACTGATCACCTTCGAACCATTTAAAATGGTACTGATTATCTTCGAGAACCCAACCATTATTCTCGGGTTGATAAATTGTTGGAATTTGCTGATTTGCATTATTCCAAATGCTAGACACATAGTTGGCTCGCAGAAATTGTTGTAACAGCTCGGATTTACATGGTGGCAGACTGCTAGCATCAAAATTTCGTAGTTTTTTACGGCTAAACGCTTCATTAATATCTGAGACCTGATATGTATTAATGAATAGTTGAAGCCGTGCTCGCCATCTCACTCGCACCCACCATACATATACTGTCTCGCGCTCGCTCCTACAGCGACCCTACATCATTGTCTGGCAAGGGGTTGGAACTATCAAAAATGTCTGGCTGATGAGGAAACATCATCTAATTATTACCTAAGTATTATATATAAAAATCAGCTTTTATACTATAACATAAGTAGAATTATAATTTCATGAACATTAGGGGTGTCTGGCAAGGGGTTGGCGGTTGCCACGATGTTAAGTGTCTGGCAATCAATAACGTGATTTTTAATAATATTCTGAAGGTAATACCAAAAAATCACACTTTATTATTTGATGAATTTAGATCGGTATTTTACACACCTTTAGTACCGTTTACCTGCCAAAGCCACGGCAACCCAAACTTCATAATACTCCATCGTTCTTACCTGTGTTGGGAGCATGCGCTGACAAACTTTCAGCTTTTATAAAATAACGAAGGTCTGGGGTTCACGGGCTCTTGCTCTATAGATCTTTACAGGCAAACCTTTTCGTAAAAATATCCAAATTATGGTAAAAAATGCAGCATAAGCTGTTGTATTAGTTCAAAAGAATAAACAGTTGTTTTGACATAGACAGATGGGAATAGGCATGATGACTGCAACACAATACCAATAAATCTGTGGTTTTAAATATTAGAACAGATTGTACTGATTCCAAAAATGCATTTCATTTTCATTATAATAGAGAGATTTTCGTGATATTTAAACAAATAATTACTTAAATACAGCTAATCGCCATTTTGTAATAAACGCTTATCAGAGTGAATGACGTCAATCCTGTGTAAATAAACAACTGTCAAACTGTCATCTCAACTTTTTCTTTCATACAATGATTCACTTTGATTCACAGACAGATGTTTATTTACACAGTAGTGACGTCACAAAATGGCGCCATGCACCAGCCATCGTTTTGGAACGAAATTCAAACTCTATTTTAAACATTGAAAATATTGCTATTAATTGTATATTTAACACAAAAATATGATTATTTTCGGCAATAGTAGACCCGTAAGTCTCAGAGAAAGTACCAAAGGAGTTAGTATCGCGTCGATTCCCCGAACAAATTTTTCGTGGCACTTTTGCGGGGTGCGAGAGGCGAAGTAAACACACACAGATACACTTTCACGCATACCCACACTATAGTAAACTCGCAACACATTCAAAAATACACGCACACAAATAAAGAATGACCTGACCATATGACCGAAAATTTGGCAGAGGGGGTTAGCGCATCATGCTCTCTCCAGTGGTATCTCCTGTAAGCCGTAAGTACATTATAGAGTATTTTTTCAAAATTTGTCATCATGCCTATTAGTTACCTATATTAGAGACTATCGACCACCTGTGTTTTTAGGCCCATGGGGTGTCTGACCATGTCTGGGTAAGAATAGCACCCTCCTATCTCTTCTGTTCGGTGTCCGTAAGAGGCGACTAAGGGAAGACAAGAAAACGGGCAACAGCGTCTTTCTATTGGATTACCTATGGCATGCCATACGTGGGGATTATGGCAAACCCTGCCTACAGTTTCTGAATTGTACACGAGTCGGTGCACGCTTGACAAGACAACAAACGGGCCATACTTTGTGGGGAGAACCCACACTCACAAACAGCTGAGTCGACATATCTAGGTTTTTTCACACCGGCCGATTTGTGTACGTAGTCTATTTAAGCTCTTGCAAGTTAGTCATGGTAGATCAACACCAGGGGCAAGTTCTTCGGAGAGAGAAATAAAGTTTGTCAGAGGATACCTCTCATCCCATAATTTTAGTTGTGCCTCGGTGATCTTGTGGCGTGATTCAATAGGAGCCACAAACCCTACAACTCTTTCGACTTCTCAATCTATGGGGAACTGCAGAGTGTTGATGCAGAGGATGTCTGTCCATCTTCAGTCTTGTCGCGACGTCCGTTTTGGCTGCTGATGACAGACATAAACATTTCGGAAGTAATTTTTAGGTTAAGGACGTCCAAGAAGAATATCTGTCTACCATATACTAAAATACTAAGTACTACAATTATAAAGTACTTGACAGGCCTGTTGGTTTAGTTAGGTTAGACACCCTGGCCCAATGATATTCCAAATATCATTGCCCTGGCCGCTACCCAATACAATACAATACAATACAATAATTCCTTTATTTCATAAATGTTGTACACCATGATGAGAATTCCCTGACTTCTGCGCTAGTAAAAACTGTGTTACAGAAGCCAGTGTCATCCCTATGTTTTTGAACACTATTATTATTACATCCAAACAGTTTGTCTTGTTTATACAGACCGGTACATAATCTACCTAATCAACTAAGGAATACAATAGAAAAAAACTCCGTTATTTATATTGATATAAAAAAAACCTAAAATTCTTTGTATGTGTGTGAGTGTGTATGTGTGTGTGTAAGTGTGTGTGTGTGTGATTTGGGTGTGTATACTTAATGCGTTTTTTACGTGCATTCAACGACTATAAGCCTTTCAACAGCACTGTAGTCCAAAGATTTTAACCAGGTAAATATTAATTTCTTTACTTCATTATTTGTATATTTTTTTATTTTTAATATTTTGTTACATTTATTATATATAAGTGGCGCTAGAAAATTAAAGTGTTTCTGCCCAAGAGAGGATTTGACTCGTGGAACCGGGCAGCTCTCAACTCGTTTTTGCAATACAGGTAGGGTTGGAATAACTTTTTTATGGTATCTTCTAAGCACTTCATACACAAACATTTTCCTAATAGATAATACACCTACTTTTTCATAAAGGGTGGCTGTAGGATGTCTGAAAGGTAAACACAAAAGTACTTTCAATACTGCGCGCTGGGCTCTTTCTGCATTTATAATGATAGTTTTGCTTGCGCCTCCCCAGGCACAAATGCAGTACCTAACAATGCATTCACAAAGAGCTTGATAAGTCTGTATTAGAAGCTTTATATTAGCTACTGTGCGTAGGTTTTTAAACACGAAAATCATTTTCCTAATTCTGGCAACCGTTTGTAGTATATGCTTTTTCCAGTTTAACTGGTCATCAACTGTCACTCCTAAATATTTTATTGAATCCGTTCGTACTAGTTCTACACAGGTGCAGTGGGAGCGTTCTTCTCTTTGATTACATGGGAATGTGTGCAATTTAAGGTGACGATGGTTTGTAGGTTTTCCGACGGCTGTCTTACTAAAACACAAATACTTTGTCTTGTCGGTGTTAAGGGATAAGATACTGTTCTCTAACCAAACTGTGACAATTGCAAGACTATTTTCTGCAAGTTGAAATACGTTATCCCAGGTCTTTCCGTGGAAGATCAAAACAGTGTCATCTGCAAACATAAGTAAGTCTAGATTGCACAAATCCGCTATTTTACATAAATCATTCACATAAATCAAAAACAGCGTGGGGCCAAGTGTGCTGCCTTGCGGAACACCATATTTGCAGAAAGAGTCCTCACTTTCATATCCCGCTACTCTTATACGCTGTGATCTGCCCGATAGATAGTCTGTAAACCATTCCAGAACCACACCTCTTATTCCCATATTCTCAAGCCGTGTTAATAAAATTGGAATAGAAACTGTGTCAAATGCTTTTTGGAGATCTAAGAAGACGCCCATACATTTATCTCCTTTGTCTAAATAAGATACAAGAGTTGTGACAAGTTTCAAAACTGCATCCTCTGTGGATTTACCTTCCCTAAAACCAAATTGACAATTACTAAGCAGTTTATTTTTTTTCCAAGTAGTTAATTACTCTTTTATTAACAATTTTTTCTATAATTTTTGATAAAGTTGTTAAAAGAGAAACAGGACGGTAGTTAGTCAAAACATGCTTCTCTCCAGACTTAAATATCGGACAAACCATAGCTTTTTTAAAGACGGACGGGAAAATGCCAGTTTCTAGACTAAGATTGCATAAATAGGTAATAGGTACGGCAAGTGAACCAATATTTTGTTTTAATATATCTGACGTAATTTTATCCCACCCAGGTGCTGTATGCGATTTTAATCCTAAAACAATATTTTTCACTTCATGTGGATCTGTTGGTATAAATGATAACGATCTTAAAGGTGCATCATCTCTTTTAGCTAGGCGTGCTAGACTGGATTCACTGGTTTTTATTTTGTTAAGGATTTTATCGGCAAGTGCACCCCCAACAGTAGTGAAAAAGTCATTTACTGCGTTGAGAGAGTTAGTGGGTGAAACATCGACTGCAAGTAGTTCCTCAGAGGATTCTTTTTTTTTTTTTATTTCACAAACTTCTTTTATAATTTTCCATGTTTCTTTTATATTGCCGTGATTTTCATTCAGTTTTTGTTGATAATATTGCTTCTTTAGATTTTAATAATATAATTACACATATTTCTATACTTCAAATATTTTTCCTTTTGTTGTATATCATTTGGAGATTTCTTAGTTTTTATATGTAAACGATCGCGTTTTCTTATACATTTAATTACCCCTTTTGTTATCCAAGGTTTCAAAGCCTTATATCGTTTGGGGATATTTATAGTCTGGGTATTGGCCACGATAACATTTAGCAATTTCATCGTTATTATTTCTGCCGCAATATTGGCACTACTAGTACAGTAAAGACTGGCCCAGGATAATTTGTCAAACTCTGCTTTGATTACTTCATAATTAATAACTATTTTAGAATTACAAATTATTTTTCTTTTAATAGGAGTATTATTAATATATAAGAGAATAGGTGAATGATCTGTTAACTGTTGCTCAAATACAGCAGTTTTCCAAATTGACTTACATTTAATCATAAAGTGATCAATGCAATTATTATTTCGAGTGGGTCTTGTAATGCCTTGCTTTAGGCCATAGATAGCCATTAAGTTTAGATAGTCTTGCGCTGAAGGTGATAAGTTCTCAGATAATATATTTATATTTATATCCCCTGTGAAAATAACATTTTTTGTGCGTGCATTACTTAATACTTTGTCAACCGATAACAGGTAAGTGCTCATATTAACAAAACTAGGGGGGCGGTAGGAACATACTATTGTGTAATCGGGTTTAATAGTAACAATCAAGCAATTCCCTTCTGAGAATTCTGGCTCATCAACACTAACGTTAATATTCTTCCGGACATATACAACCACACCATCGTTCTGATTCAAGCTAACTTTCGTCCAATATTTGTTGTAATTGTTCATATCCGGAGGGGGGTTATTTATATTCGTCCAACATTCCGTCAATACAACAACATCCAAAGAAATATTTAGATTAGAAATGAATGCTAAGAACAGGTCAAAATTACAATTGATACTTCTGATATTCAAACTAAGTATTGTGAAAGACCTATTATTATTACCGTCATGATTTAATAATTGGGATACAAGTCTAGAATCACCTATTGATAAGCATTCCACCTGTTCTGGTGCATCTATATGTTGTTGTGAATCCAAGTCTGTAATTATATCGTTTGTAAAATTAGCCATAGATATTGTTTTGAAGTAATATTAAAGAACTGTCTAATGATCTCCATAATTTTCCATATTGGGTTCCGAAGTATTAATAAATTAATATCGTTTAAATTAAAATATTTTATATAATCGGTAGCAATATTAGCATATAAGCAAAAAATTATAGATTGGTTTTTGCACGGGCATAAGTGGGTGTTATTTATGTAGTATTTGTGTATCAGTGTGTGTAGTATGTGAAATGTGTAATATGTAGAATATTTTTTTTTATAATTACTTAAATGACTAATAAATAAGGCATGCAGCGATAAATTTAAAAATAAAAGTAATTTAAAATGTGAAAAAGCCATTAAAAGTTCTAAATACAGTAACGCGGCAAAAGAAATACAGTTGCAGCTACATAAATGTAAAGTGATGACAACTCTGAAATTTAGTCATTTTGTTGATCTTAATTTATTTAGCTGATCTTCATTGTCTATGCGCTGGAGGGTTGCTCCTTCACGTTCGCGCAGGAAAACTTTTCCGTGGGCAGTCCAACAAAAATTATAATTATATGACTTAGCAAAGTCACGCGCCAAAAAAAATAGTCTTTTCGCTGTGCTAGTCAGACTTTCCGATATGTAAATAGCTTTAGGGGCGCCTTCTATATTTATTTGCTTTGTGTTCAATCTGTCCTTATTGCTTTTATTGTATGTTCTGACGGTTGCTATCATTTTCTCTTTCATCATGACAGTAGTGAACTCAACCATAATACTTTTATTTTCTACATTCTTCGTGTTGACGCGATATATGTTTCGTATATCGGTAGTTGCAACTGCTACTCCAACTTTCTTTCCTACATTACTAACTATCTTTAACAATTCTTCCTTATCTTCTCCCTTTTTAGTGGGTATATTCCTAATTTCAATAGATGCCACTTTTTGATGTTGTTCTAATCGTTCTATCTTATTTTCGAGCGTTTGTATATAAACCAACTGATTTTTCCTTTCCTTTTCGACTAAATTCAACTTCTTTTCGATTTCATCGTATTTTTTCGATAAATAGTCCACAGAATCGATTATTTCCTTATTTTGTTTTTTTATTTCATTGACAGTACCCTGGAGCGTGTCAAATTTATTATTGTGCAGAATATTAAAATCAGACATCATTTTCTTCATTTCCATCATAAATGTGGAGAGGTCATCACCATGAGGCCTTTTACGTGAACGTGTTTTAGAATTACTGCATTCAGTTTCTGTATCAGTAGCAGTAGCTGAGCTTATATTGTCGGTTTCATTATTGTGCTGAATAGCCGGCGGAGTTCTCTTGAGCGGCATATTGCTTACTTTAGTTATTATAGACGACAAAATTAATAGTGCTTATTAAAGAAAAATGATGCAAAGAAATAAAAACACTTAAAAAATAAAATGCACCCGGTGAGTTTCGAACGTGCATCCACTCAACGCTACGTATCTTGAACCAGCCGTTAACACAATGCGCTACGGAAGCCTTATTACGTGTAGCGAATTATCGGTTTGCTATTAGTTCGACGAAGTAAGTAAGTATTGCGTTGTGTGTTCGACTGTTAATTCTGGTTCAAAACACCCACACACAAAAAAATAAAAGTTATTTTTTTTGCAAATAATTGTTTCTTATTTACTTAATCAATCACTGTTTATAGTTAAACACTTAACAAGTTTGTTTATAATATGTATTTTTACTGTGATTTAATGTCACTTGTGTTGTTGTGAAGTAGTTTTGATTACGAAACTTTTGTATTACACATACACGTAAGTACACTTTTTCGACAGTTTTAGGCACTTTTCCCTTTCACAAACGATTTTACTGCGTAATTACTTTATAATTTTTATTTATAACTTGATATTACTTTTAGAATAACATTGTAAGTATTTTTAATATTAATTCAAACTCGGAGCAAATGTCACCAGACAAACGTTCGGGGGGGGATGACCCAATAGGTCGTGCGTTCGATTCCGACCAATTTTATTATATTAAGGGGTGGGTGTTATTTATCTATTTTAGTATTTAATATTAGTATATAAGTGTTAGTATTAGTTGTCTGATTTCCATAGTACAGGCTCTGCCTAGTTTGGAATCAGGTGACCGTGTGTGGATTGTCCCACAATATTATTATAGATAGCTGGCAGGCACATCCATAGCAGAAAATTTCGAGATTGCAGAACTTTTCATTTTCCGATAATACATTTCTATGTATGGAGACGAAATCAGGCCAAGAACTGAAATGTGTCATGCCAATGCGGATCCCAAGGAACATTTTCTGTTCAGAATCCAGGTGTCTGGATATATTATTATATTGCATTTGCAATGCGTATCGTTTTTCAACTATGTATATAGGAAAGATTAGATTGGTCGATTGCTGTTATTTCCAGTTATTCGCCATCCGTCTAGGGTTCTCAAAGGCACTCGCTTGGTAATGGGACACTCTTTGAGTCGCGCTAGACAAGATTCCATCTCCATTGCCACTACAACTACTTCACAACTGCTTTTTACCGATTTCAAAAAAAGGAGGAGGTTATCGATTCGGTTGTATGTTCTTTTTAGGGTTCCATACCTAAAAGGTAAAAAAGGAACCCTTAGGCTGCCTGTCCACTGGAGCGGAGCGAGGCAGCGGAGCGGAGAAACGAGAAATATTAACCAATAAGATTGCACTAAGATTTTGGAGCGGAGTTTTTGTTCAATCTTATTGGTTAATATTTCTCGTTTCTCCGCTCCGCTGCCTCTCTCCGCTCCGGTGGACAGGCAGCCTAATGGTCTGACTTCGTCTATCTGTCTGTCTGTCACAACTATATATTTCAGAAACCACTGATGCTATCGATTTGAAACTTGGAATAGTTTTAGATCTTACTTACCCAACCTCATCACAAATGATTTTTTTTTTCTTTTACTTATTTTATAATGGGGGTCAAAACGGTTATCAAAATTTAAAAGTGAGACTACTATGTCGTGTGGGGTATCATATGAAAGGGCTTCATTTGCACATTTAAAAACAGTTTTTATTTTAGCTTATGTGACGTAGTTTTTGGCTGATAATAAAAAATGACAAAAAATATACCGTCAAATATCCTTTTATCACGCAAACTGGCGCTGATTGTAACGAAAAATATTAGCCTGTACAAAATATACCTACTTATGTCACTAACTACCACGCCTATTAATTAGAGTTAATGATCTAGTTCCTGAAATTGGATTATATTAACACTCACAGCTTAATAGGTACTTATACTCTAATAATAAGTCGAGATATCAATTATCTCATACCTGCTCAATAATGAAAAATAATAATCATTTATAATTGTTAAAATAATTAGATTCAAAGACATGGCTAAATTTAACGATAGCTAACGTTTATAAGTGCGGAAGTAAGTGTACTTGAAATAATAAATTTCAATTCAGCATTCGCATTTCACAGCCGACTGTTAACTAAGCAAACTTCATTAATTTTTGATTTTGTGATTACAAAGAAAACATTTTTTTTATAAATCTAATGATATGAATGACCCACGACTTATGGGGCAGTGGCTAGGGTTGGTCTAGTATCTAATATATTTTATTTTTTTTCCTTCGGAGTCGCTGGACGCTCGGGGTGTGGGCCCCTTGAGCGTCCATTGAGTACGGCGGCGACTCCGAGGAGGACGGCGGCGGGGTTGCGACCCCCGTCCCCGTGAGTACCGTGACTGGTTCCCGGGGGGCTACAATGCGCCCCCCGGCGGCGGGCTCAAAGGCAAGGCACTGAGGGGCCCCTGGTGCAGATCCCACCGGAGAGCCCTGGGGTCTCCCCTCTCATGTGCCGATGCGACAGCCGCGGGGGTTTTAGTGGGTAAGAATCCCACATACCCCGGTCGAGCCCCACAGCTCCCGGGGATCTTGCGAAGATTTACGCCGCGTCAAAAAAAAAAAAAAAAAGTATATAATACATATATTTATAGTTCGTATATATATATATATATAAGTATATTGAATATATGTTGGTATGTAAGAAATATTTATATATATCTGTATGTATATTAATATATTATATGTAAATAGGTAAACTTATTATATGTATTTTTATTAGTGTATATTGTCTCACATATTAACTACCCCACTTTTCGTATTCCATGCAATCTTTTTTCCATCCCAAGGTTGCCTGTAAGAAATTGCGGATAGCGATAAGGCCTCCCTTTGTACAAATTTCTTCAAGTCCTTTTTATTTTATTTTTATGTGTGTACAATAAAGAGTATAAATAAATAAATAATAAATAATAAAGTATCTAATATATTTTATGATGACATTATGAAACAGCTCAATAAATACTCTAACAACCAGAAGATCTGCATAAATAAGAATCCCACGTCTTACTCTCAAAAATATCCCAGATGTGGACTGTGGGAAGTTAAACTCCAACAATACAACTTGTAACTTGTATCTACGTATACCTACAGCTCGGATACATAGTGTAGAAAGTATAGAACAAAGAACCGGACTTATTGTTGGGATACAATGACTGCAAGTCCATTACCTGCATTATTTGCAGTGAATCAACCGTGCGTACAAGATTCAATAGCACAGTTAGATAGAATGTTGTCGCATACCGATTGAATTTCAGGTCAAAGTTTATGATTATAATGGATACGATACAAATTCTTGTCGGTGCACTTGGGCCTTAGAGAATTAACAGGCAGTAGGTAACTAATTACCTTTGAGCAGGAAAACAAAACGAAATACCGAAATAATAAAAGTCAGTATAGATAAAAGGATTTTAGGATTTTTTCGATTTCAAATAAACAAGGTGCTAAAAGCTTTTAAAATTAATCCGTTAAGTCGTTGTTGGCGTGATTGCCTGATGAATGTCATTTGTTTTCACTGGGTATAACGAATAAAATGTTTCGTTTTCGCAATATCAGTAAAGGTATTTAACACGTTTGTTGCAGCACTATGATTTTCTAGTCATACGTACGCAAGTTTCTATATTTTTCCGGAACTCGCGTGGCGAGTCTTTGACCGTGGCCGTACGAATGAGGAGGATTGACCAGAATGCATATTTGTACTTTAAAGGTGGTATTTTTATATAAAAAAAAATGGAAATGCTTACCTGACACGCGTTGTATGTCTTCTTATTTTTTTTAAGAAAACGAGATAAATAATTAGGACTCCCGTGGCGAGTTCTAGACCTTAAAAGTATTGGATGGGCGAATGTGATCGGTATATTCGAATAATCACTCGTACCTATACCTCAATACGATTTCTTTTGAGTCACAAGTTTACATAACTTCTATATTTTCAATAAATCTCTATTTGATTAAGTTACATTTTTCTCAGTAATTTCACTATAACTCTTTTACGATGGTATTTCTCATATAATATCTCTAAATAACGACTTGTGTGCCCACATTTCATTCGCTAATTTTCTAAATTGTCGCGTAGGTCCATTCTACAATAACTTTGACATGCTCTACGACAATCGTGATCCTGTTTAGGTCTTGGTTGAGGTACCCGAAAAGAGTTCATTTCACGACGTTTCAGGTGTACCTTTGACATCGGTATCAAGCAAGCTATCTACTATGGACACCCACGCACTTGCTTTATACTCTATAAGTCGTACAATCATGAACAATATCCGATGAGTGGATATCCTATTGTTCTTAAAATAATAACAAAGAGGACACCTTATAAACCTATTAATATACTGCGTGTAAGTAAATAGATGATCTTTTCATTTACAGTTATTTAAGTATCCTATTAATAGAGATAAGTTCGTAGTGTTCTCATTTTTAACTGACTTGTAAGGAAATTCATATGATGACGCGTATTAGGTACGTATATTTGTGTATGTGTACTCACATCCGTGAGGTTTGCGGGTAAAAGTAGCACCTATCCTCCCGTTGGGTGCCCGTAATAGGCGACTAAATGGAAAACAAGAAGACCTCCACCTATACCGCAATCCTTATTAATCCTTAAGACGCCTGCCAATTATGCAACCCCTCCCTTCTAAAGGGGAGGATTTTGTTCAGTAGTGGACGTCTTTCAGCTACTACTGATAATGATTTGTCTGTAAGGCAGGCGATGTACAGAAAGTCTTCACTTTGACGATATTTTTTTTTTTTTTTTTTGTAATGATAGACGCTTTTGGCCGCAGATGGCCATTACAGCTTCACCGGACAATAGGAGGCGAGCGCTTGAAGCGCTTTGGCCTTAATGGCAGAAGTAGCGACGAGCTCAAGGGAACCTCAGGGAGGCACGGCCTCAGCTTGGGCTGTCGCTTAAGAGAGGGCTGATTTTACCACCGGTTCACAACGCGCCCCCACTGAGAAGAACCGGCAAGAAACTCAGTGGGGTGATGCTCGTCGTTGAGGTCGCATACGTACGACCCTTTGGCCTCGCCGGCGAGACCGGTGTCTAATAGCTAGTGTAGCATACGGTTGTCGGGGAGGGTTCGGCGCATCCCGGTCCAATCAGGGTTGCCAGATAACAGCTAACTAAATTTTGCCTACCTAGTAGCCTAAATCGCCTAATATATAGCATGACATTTTAAGAAGCCTATTTATCCCAAAAAAAGAGAACCCGTTAAAAAAACTCCATAACCGTCTGTCCTATAGCGAGTTGGTTGGAATGAGTACCTAACTTAAATTGACCCAAGCCCCTGTATTCACAATCCTCGGAGTGATTTTTCAAACTTTTCGGGAATTTTACACCTCGCTAGATAAAAGCTAGATCCAGTTTTTATCCTGCTATAAGGATCAGCTCGCTGGTTTAGAACGTGTTCGCCACAAGGTGCAAGCTAACTCAACCGGGTAGGAGATATTTTCGGGATCAGAACGTTGCCGAGATTTGTGAATATAGGACCCCTGATTCGTGATGTCGCATTCTATTCTATTCTTGGTGGCTATAAATTTGGGCCCGGTATCCCCGGAGCGCACTTCGACCCAGTTGGATCCATTGTGCATGCCCTAGCCCTTACTCTGTTGCTGGCGTATCGAAGAGCTCCCTCAGGTACGCAACGATCGCGCCAGCTTGGAGCTGTACATAATCATTTGGCGTAGGATAGGCTACTCCCAAATGACTTAACCTACGTCTCGCAAGAGCGTCGCAGCTACACAATATGTGTCGCATTGACTCTTTTTCATCTTCGCAGAATCTGCAAATGTCACCAGTACTTAGCCTCATTCTGTGTAGATGCTCGTTGGTGCCAAAATGTCCCGTGAGTGCACCTATTAGGTGCCTTATTTGTGATCTGTTAAGGCTTAATAATTTAACCCCACAGTCCACCCTTCCGCTAGAGAACGCTTTGGAGTGGTTTAGGCCTGACGCTGCCCTCCATTCCTTCATGTGTTCGTTCCTAGCATGTGCATATAATGCTTGGTGATATGTTCCATACGGAATCCCCACAAATGGTTCGGGGCCAACCAAATGACTCTGTGAGCCGGCCCTCGCTAGTCTATCTGCCTTCTCATTGCCCTCGACGCCTTCGTGTCCAGGTACCCAGATAAGGCTGACATTGTTGTGTCTTCCCAGGTTGTTCAAACCTGTAACACCTTCTTTGACTAGTTTAGAAGCAACTCGGAAGGAATTCAGAGCCTTCAGAGCTGCCTGACTGTCACTGAGAATGCAAATGGTTTTACCTTTGACGTTTCTCCTTTGCATTTCTTTAATGCTGGCAATTATGGCATAGGTTTCCGCTTGGAATACCGATGCATAATGCCCCATGCTGTGACTGACACTACAGTCCTTGGAATAAATCCCTGCCCCTGTACCTGACTCCATTTTAGAACCGTCAGTGTACCATATGAGGTGAGTTCCACCAACCGGTTTGAGTCCCCTCGTCCACTCTTCCCTGGATGGTATATGTACTCGGTACCTCTTGTTAAACATGTACACTGGATTTATCCTATCACAGGGCATGTCCATTAGATCGTCCAGTTCTTTCACGGGATCAAATAAAGTGTGTTTTGTACAGGGCTTGTTACGATTCCAAACTCCTGCTTTTGCAAGTCTGTATAGCGACTTCCTTGCCTCTGTTTGTATGTAAGTGTGTAGTGGGGTTAGTCCCAGTATCCACTCAAGAGCCAATGTAGGCGTTGTTTTGAAGGCACCTGTAATTGCCATGCAAACTACTCTTTGTACCTTCCTAAGAGAATCCTTGCAGATCTTTAGTTTGGTCCTAGGCCACCATACAGCGCTGCCGTATGTGAGAATAGGTCTCACCATCGTGGTATATAACCAATACATTACCTTTGGTTTGAGTCCCCAGGTTTTGCCATACGCAGAACGGCACATATTGAAGACACGTAAGGCCTTTCTTGTTATGTTTTCAACATGACTATGCCACGTTAGTTTACTATCGAGAGTTACCCCAAGATATTTCACTTCCGTAGCCCATTTTAGTCTGGTGCCGTACATTTCTGGGTCTCTAAGGCCCTCTAAATGTCTTTTCCTCGTGAAAGGCACTATAACCGTTTTGCTTGGATTTATGGAAAGGTTATTGTCTTTACACCATCTTTCCACCCTAACCAAAGCACCCTGCAGCAAATCCGTTACTACGTTTGGAAATTTGCCATTTACTTGTATGACTATATCATCTGCATAGCCTACGGCTTGAAATGGTCCATTGTTAAGTTCCACTAACAACGAATCCACCACTAGACTCCACAGTAATGGGGATAGTACGCCTCCCTGTGGACATCCTTTAGTTGCCTTTACGGTAACCATATCACCTAATAAACTACTTTTAATAACACGTTCCTGCAGCATAGTGCTAATCCATTTAACAATTGTCGCCTCTATGCCATGATTTTGTGCTGAGGTTCTTATTGAAGCGAAGGTTGTTCGATCGAACGCCCCTTCAATATCCAAAAACGCTCCAGCACAGATTTCTTTGGTCTCCAATGCATGTTCTGCCCGGTTGACCACATAGTGCAGTGCCGTGTCCGTAGACTTACCCGGTTGGTACGCGCATTGCATGTCATGGAGCGGTCGTCTCCTTAATGGGCCATCTCTTATATACCGGTCTATCATCTTCTCCAAAGTCTTCAAGAAGAATGAAGTAAGACTGATAGGGCGGTAGGATTTGGCATCTTCATAGCTCTCCTTTCCTGGTTTGGGAATGAAGATTACTTTTGCCTGTCTCCAGGCTGATGGGACATGCCCAAAGGCTAGGCATGCTCTGTACAATCTGCACAAGTGAGGTATGAGAATACCTTTTCCCTCCTGTAGTAAGATGGGGTATATATCGTCAGGTCCTGGTGATTTATACGGACTGAAACTATCAATTGCCCATCGTACCTTGTCTGCGTCAACTACTTTCTTTGCTGTACGCCAGTCGTCTTTGGAAGTTTTTGTAAATTGTTCTTCCATGGTAATGACATTATCAGTCACATTTTGTATCTCCACTGAGTCCGGGAAGTGCATTCTTAGCATATGCGTAAGAGTTTCCTTCCCAGTTACAGTGAGCTTACCTTGGTCATTCCGGATAGATGTAAGTTGATTAACCTTTGCAGAGCTCATTGCTTTACTGAGCCTCATGCCCTCTGGAAGGCTATTGATGCTACTGCAATGAGATCTCCATGATCTCCGCTTCGCCTTGCGCACTTCCTTACTATAGTGCGTAAGAGCTTCGGCATATACCGTAAAGTCATTATTTGACTTCGCCCAGTTGAAAACACGTCGCGTCTCCTGCCTTAGATTCTCAAGGGCAGGTGACCACCACGGTTCCTTTTGCGTCGCCGCCTCTTTCTCCGGGCAGTTCTTGATCCAGCTGGTCTTAACTGCCTGGGTAATTCTGTCAGACTCAAACTCGATATCTATAACTGAGTTGAGTCGCTGCGTAGGATCCCCGAGGTGTTCCTTAAGGTCTCTCCTGAAAGATTCCCAATCGGTTCTCCTTGGGTTCCTCCTTCGTACCTTGCCATAATTATTGGAAGTTACATACCTAAAGCAGATGTAGTTGTGGTCAGATAGACTGACCTCTTCCGACACATGCCAATTACGGATCGCTTTACTCGCTCTATTGGATGCAAGTGTTATATCAATGACCTCCGCCCTGCGTCTATTCACAAAGGTTGGTCTATTGCCTTTATTTAAAATTTGTAAGGGTGAGCTTACCAGAAAGTCCAATAGTGCTTCCCCTCTTTTGTTGTTGTCTGTGCTACCCCAGGCAACGTGGTGAGCGTTCGCGTCGCATCCTATGATGAGGTCGTCGTGAGCGCAATTGTTAACCAGGTCTTGCAGCAGTGCTGATACCGGGTCCTTATTCTCATAGGGTAGGTAAGCAGAAGATATAATAGTATCTTTACTGCCCCCTCCCGTTAACCCCTTAATCCTCACAGTAGTGAGGTCTCTGGAGCAGAAGTCATATAGAGGCATTGCCATTATGCCATTCCTGACAAAGACACAGGTTCTCATATTATTTGTAGGGCATCTATAGAGAAGCTGTCCTCCACGAACGTTTAGACCTCTGATGACGCCCTTGTACAGATAAGGTTCCTGTATGAGAGCGACATCATATTTATCCATATTAAGCGACCGGCAGAGTACTGCCGTAGCCGCCTTACTGTGATGTAGATTAATTTGTATACATTTTAGATAACCGATTGGTGAGGCAACACCAATGGCCTGATCACGCCTGCCTCTCCTTTCAACGGCTCCAGGCTTGCTTCTGCGCGTTTGCGCTGTACTGGTTGTGGCCCTTCCCAACAGCGTCGCTGTCCTGAAACCGGGCTCTGGCGAGCCTTCTCCAGTGACTGCTTCACCAGCCGAAGTCAGGGCCAAACCTTTATTTTCCAGCTCAGTTTTGCCACCTTGAGCCCCTCGGGTCAGTGTTCCGGTCCCATTCCTGTTCCCAGTCACTACCGACACACCTGGTCCCTCAGTAGCTCCACCGGCCGGCAAGTTATTGGTAGTGGCCCTTCCCAGCAGCATCGCTGTCCTGAAACCAGGCTCTGACGAGCCTTCTCCAGTGACTGCTCCGCCAGCCGAAGTCAGGGCCAAACCTTTACTTGCCAGCTCAGTTTTGCCACCTTGAGCCCATCGGGTCAGAGTTCCGGTCCCATTCCTGTTCCCTGTCACTACCGACACACCAGGTCCCGCAGTAGTTCCACCGTCATATTTCTAGAGCAACCCTTGGAAGGGCTACCCCCGTCATCCCTAGGGACAGTGCGCGGTTTCTTGTGCGAATCCATGCGAATATTATTCGTAACTTCATTTCACTGACTCCCCACCCTCCACGGAGCCCGCACCTTTGGGGATGCTTTTCTAAGCACCAGGGCTATCAGTGAAATATAGTCCTCCCAAGTGAGTTGTCCACGAGTCCACACAACGTTCGCCTGTGCAGCGCCGCGCCGCGCCACGTTCTCGGCTCACATTGCTGACTGCGGACCCCATCACCCAAGAAGACTAGCCGGCTGGTCTTAAGGACCACCAACAGCCGATTGATTGCGACCGGCTCAGTCGCAACCGCCCGTGTTATAGGAGTCCGGGACCGAAGAGTCGTGTTGCCGCATGGGACCGCGTCCGCAGGCCCACTGTGCAGCTCATCCTCCAGGCCTCCCTTCCCCCTCATTACGGGTCCCCGCGCACGGCAAAAACACGCGGGAGGTCTTACCTACTTCCTACCATCTGCTGGTTTGTTGAGATGGTAGGACCGCAACGCCCGACCTCATGACGCCGCAGTATTGAATAAATATATACATATACATACATATGCTTATAAACATACACATATACTGAGACGCATAAACTTACATACACGAATATATACATACATAGCGGGATTTAAATATACATACTATATATTATACATAAACTCATACTATATAAATATAAGGTGGGGATGAGGGATGGGTGAGGATTGGGGTGAAAGAGTTATTCGCCCAACGATTTTTTGTTGCGTTTGTTTCTGAAGGAATCAAACCAATAACAGGCGGCAACCTCGGGAAGGCTAGATCATCGGGCTTGCCCTGGAGATCAATCGCGACTGTTGCGCTCCCTCCAAGACCGTTTGCCAAATTACACACGGGATTAGTGTGTAAAGTAGGCAAGCAGCTAGTGCATTAGAAAGGGAAAGGAAACTAAGCAAGCATAGGAAAGCAAGCAAAGCATGTCCTAGCCACTTACCCGCCCAATATGATGTCGCATTACGGCAGCTCTAGGCAATTGCACAGAAGAAAGCATGGAAAAAGGATTCCTCAGACTTCTTCCCTCATTGACGAAAGAACTTTAGACGTGCATATTACGGTGCGTCAAATCACACCACTAACAAGAAATTATTAAAAAAAATTGGGGTTATCCTGAAGTAGCCTAAAACACCTGTTCCCTTTTTTCGAGGATGCCTAAATGGCTACTGGTAGCCGATTGCATTTTTTGTTCGCCATTCGACCCCTCAAGGTAGCCTAAATGGCCATAAATCGCCTAATCTGGCAGCCCTGGGTCCAATAAGACCGTCATGGGGTCATGTAGAGTTGTTTTCATTTATGTTATATGCGTGAAACTTTACTAACGTGATCCAGAAATGTCCCTGTCCGTAATGTTTGTGATGTCACAGCGCCATCTCTTGAGTTAAATTGTAGTGGCTATAAGTCGACGGTACTCAATGAATGTACCAAACATGATGTGTTTGTCCAAGACTTCGGAACTAGAGATCTAGATATCGCGATAAGACGTGCCTTGTAACATATTTTTTTAAGAAAAACTTTGCAACTGTTTGTTTTATAAATACAAGCTATTGTTTGTATTCATTTAAAACAATACGGTGAAGGAAAACATCATGAGGATACCTGCAGGTCCGAGAAAGCTTTATTAAGCTTTCGAATGATGTGTTAAGTCCGCAAATCGGCATTTGGCCAACCTACATTTAATTTTATTTAAACGTGTTAACAGAACTAATACAATTGAACAAACAGTACCGCCCTTCATCCCTTTTCATCCCCAATTACAGAGATTAATTAATTAATTGTTACAATAAGTAAGTAGGTGGTATACTTTTAAGTAAGTATAACTGAATTAAAATGTATAGTTAATGGTTTTCACTTTAACTTATTAAATAACGCTGAAAACGTTAGAAGAGCGATGTTTTGGACTGTAAAGTTAGCAACGTCCTTTTATTTCTAACGCCCCTTGGCAATTTTTCTTTGACGATGCCGCCCGTACCAAAATGTATTCTGATTTTTTTATTCTTCGTTGGTTTACATTAATTTCTTGTGCACGTGCAAAGATCAAAAGCTGATTTTGATATGAGAAAATGTTAACAAAAAAGTGGAAACAGTTATGAAGATTATAAGAATTTTAAAAACAACTTAACATGAGTGGGTTTTTAAACATATAGGTATATTTTTTTGCTGTATAATAAAGTTTTGTAGTAATTAAATTAAAATCTTTGTTCATTCGTTATGAACGTTATGCATATGCGTTACTAGCTGACCCACGCTGCTCCGCATGCGCTATTTTTACGTTAACTAAACTTTTAATAACAGACATTCGCATCGAATACATAACCTCCTTTTTTATAGTCGGTTAAAAACTGGGACCCACTTTTTACTTGCTCTCCGAAGCACGGACCCGTTTAGTTCAAATGGCGTTAAATGGTCACCCATCTATTTAATGACCTTACCTAACGTTGCTTAACCCGATCGATTACAAAACCTTGATAACAACTCTCTATGAGTGTTCCCTTACTAATAATTATTATAATTATGAAGAAAAATTGATAAAATCGGACCAAGCGCATAACCAAGTACCTACCCATTTTGACTTTAATCCCCTCTCCCAAAAGAACCGTGCTAGATTACGGGATAAAAAGTATCCTATGTCCTACCTCGTAGTAAGATCTCAAATCATGCCAAGTTTCATTTGAATCCATTCAGTAGTTTCGGCGTGATGCGCAGCCGTGATACAGACAGACAGAGACAGACAGACAGACAAAAATTAAAAGAATTACATTTTCGGCCTCAGTATCGGTTATAGAATGCCCTCCAAATATAATTTTCAAAATATCTTCAATGTACAGAATTGGACCTGTTACAGTTTTATTATAAGTATATATAGATGTATCTTGGGCCCGAACCTACCCAACACACTTTGGCCCAATTGGATCCATTAACACATCTTAAATATTAAACCCATAGTAATAAAAATTAAAAGAACAGAGGTCAAAGATATATGTACCGATTAATTTGTAAACAAACAAGATACATGGTCTGAACTATTGAAAGTCATAAACGCTTTTTAATTGAAACACATAAATCGGGATGAGCGCCTGTAATTTTTTTTATTGTATTCGTAGTTCTATCTTTTATGGCTGATCGCTACCTTAGGTTATTTTAATTTATATTTTTTAATAAATGAAATAAAGCGTTTCGCCATTGTGGACAAAAGATGACAGTGCGGTCTACAGCCATCCGTTAGAGCAGTATTATTGTAATCTTCTCGAGAGAAAGGAACAGAGATACAAACTGCATATTATATTACTTCCTATGTAAAAGTAAGATTACTATAACACTGCCATAAGGGCCCAGTGTTAAAAACAAACATGTTTTCACATTTTTACGCTAATGCTGTAGATATACGCTTCACTTCTTATTTAAAAATAAATTACTATTTTAAAAAACTAAAAATACACGCTTTTGCACTAAAAAGCAATAAGTAAATTATCGAAACCGCTCTTTCTTTCTTTCTACCCCGTGCTTGTAATTTATGAATTATATTTATGTGTAAAAGCGTGGGGCGCTTTTTCTATGTAAATGATTGCAAATTATTGTCATGTGAATACAAATACTTAGCGTTCTTGAAATTTGACAGAATTGTTAAGCTGTTATTCAGAACATGCGCCCCACGCTAAACGCTAAACGCTGTGAAGTCTGAAACCTGTGTTTGTGTGTCTGATCCGTCTGTCTACGGCACGGTAACTCCTAATCCAATAGACGGATTTTAATGCAGTATTTTATTTCAAACCTAGTTTAATCTGTACGGTTCAAGAAATAAGATTGTTGAAAATTAATTTATTGTGCAATTTAGTCATGTGGCAATCTCAATGACCTCTCTCTCACCCGAGGCATCAATAAATCTCTTCAACCCAGTCCTAATTGGCTGCTTGGCAGCAGAAAATCTTACAAATCCGTGATATACCTCATCATCATCATCAGCCGGAAGACGTCTATTGCTAAACAAAGGCCTCTCGCTTCAAGGGTGGGTTTGCTATAATCCCCGCGCTTGGCAGGCGTCTTGGATATCGGAGTATAGATGGTGGGTAATCCAATAGAAATATGCTGCTGCTGCCTTCTCGTACAACACGTAACGGGAGGAGACCGATCTCTCATCTCAATGATATTATAAATCATATCATATGTTTTTTAAATACGCATGACTGCATTTTACTTGATTTTCAAAGGCACACTCGTTACATTATACAGACGCGGGACTTACTGCTAGTTCACCCAATTGGGTGAATTTCGTGTCTTCAATTTTCGTGCGCTAAAATAACATTGGGAGGGTGCTATTCTTACGCGGACATCCACCTAGATTGATCCTTGGGACTTACCACTTATGAAATCTGAATCTACATAATTTTATATTGTTGACTATATTAATAAACGCGTTGATAGTCCATATAAAAATCATAATTTAGCAGCGCAGGGTCAGCCCTCATTGCTCATGTTATGAATTATGACCTCGTAAAGGTTCCGTTATTATAAACAAGGTAGGTGCTGGACAAAATAATATCAGCCTTATTAATAACCGAAGTTTAACGTAAAGAACCTACGATTTAAAAATCTTGTTTCTGTGTCGTTTTTTGGATAGGTTCAAACCATATGCAACTTTCTTGGGCTTGGTTTTAATAAAAAAAAATCTACTGTGTCTGTAATTTTTACGTATTTTCGATTATAATATTTCTAGTAACAGTTTTCAGGTTTACATGCTCTGATGAATTGATAGATGAGTTGATGACATATATGTAGTTGTTAATCATAGCTTATGCTATTATTTATTATTTTATTAGCCAATTGTCGTTCATTGTGGCGGACCGCCACTGCGGTCTAAGGGGGAGGCCTTTATTGAGCAGTGGACGTCTTCCGGCTGATGATGATGATGATGACTAGACACAATAGCCCTAAAATAATGAGAGAACCTACAACGGCTCGGTGGGCGAGCGCTTGCCTTGGAAACAAGGTGCGGTGCGCAAATTTCTTTAATTAATTATGTGCCAATCGTTTTTGTGCGATACTAACTTTCAATGAAGGAAAACATTGAGAGGAAACCTGCATGTCTGAGCAAGCCTAACTAGCTTTCGAATGACGGGTGAAGTCCTCCAGCCCGCACTTGGCTAGTGTGGTGGACTATCTTCATCTTAGGTAAGCCAATAATGGGGCAATAACAGGTATAATAATAATTATTTTTCGCAACGAAAAATTTTATATATACACTATTTGTCAGTCAGTTAGTGGCTGTGATTTAATCAGTTTGATTCTAAGTTATATTTGATGATAATCTGTTTTTGAGATCAGTAGTCAGTCCATAGACAGTATAGTTACAGTGTGTATTTTATTTACTTTTTAATTAATTTATTTAAGAAGTGGAGAAAGGACATCACCTTGAGGAACCCAGGCAGTCGTGTCCAAATTACTATTCCGTGGTCGTGTCATATCAAGAAGAGAATTTCTAATCCAGGCGAAGGCTATGTATTTATAACAATAGAGTTTATATTTGGTAAACACAACAAAACTATCACATCAATCGAAATGTATAATCAGTTGATTGTTTATCAGTTTGTGGAGAGCTCATTGTAACAAATCTTAACTGTGTGATGGAACGGCTATTCAAGTCAGATGCTTATCGACGTTTTAATCTGCACGTAAAGTAGTTTCACTAAGATACACGTTTTATGTAAGATAGTTAAGAGACGCGCAAGGCATTCGCTTGGTCGTAAGTGACTAATAAGGAGACGAGAAAGACATTCACTTGGTTGTAAGTGACTAGTAAGGAGACGAGTAAGACATTCACTTGGTCGTAAGTGACTGGTAAGGAGACGAGCAAGACATTTGCTTGGTCGTAAGTGACTAGTAAGGAGACAAGCAAGACATTCGCTTGGTCGTAAGTGACTAGTAAGGAGACGAGCAAGACGTTCGCTTGGTCGTAAGTGACTGGTAAGGAGACGAGCAAGACACTCACTTGGTCGTAAGTGACTGGTAAGGAGACGAGCAAGACATTCGCTTGGTCGTAAGTGACTAGTAAGGAGACGAACAAGACGTTCACCTGTCGTAAGCGACTACTAGGTACTATATCGAGTAAAAAAATACCGTTACCAATTTCAAAAATTTACCAATTATTGCATAAACTTTTTCCCATATTTTGAAGACAACATTTAAGTAAATTTACGTTTAGGAATCATCAGAGTTTTCAATTGCATCCTAATGAAGCAAGCGAATATTTTTTTTATCCTCGGAAAGTTGTTGGCCGTGAAAAGACACCTAATTCGTTTAATAAGGAGGACCAAGTATTTTTCTGCGACTCAAAACTTCGCTTTAGTGGAATAAGTAATTATAAACTAAACACACAAGGACATAGTAATAGTTGTTCAAATATAATGTTATTTTTTCTTTAAATATATGTACTTACCTACTTACCAAGAAACTTATTACTAAATAGAACAGTTAGGGTAGGAAGGGTGAATGGCGTTCACTTAAGAAAATATTAATTTTACTTCAAAATTTTAAAACATTACATGTTCTTTAACGATTCAGTAATCAATATTATACCACCAAACGTATTTATCCTTGACTTATAAGTAGTAGGAGACTATTATAGAAAAACAGGTATGAGCGTCATTGCCCCCGACTTTGTGTAATGCCGCTCAGACTATGGGGTAATGACGCCCACATATGTTTTTTGGAAAAATATCTGGTAAGTTCCATTTTCATAACACTACTAAGCGTCAGCGATCAACCTTAAACCATACATAATTATCTATCTAGTGAAGGATAGGCCCAGAAGACTTCAGGGCCAACTCGACGTCTTTGTGAACCGGCCCTCGCTTGTTCTTGGGCCTCTTCATTCGCCTCGAGACCTTCATGTCCAAGTACCCAGTTATGGCTAACGCTATTGTGTCTTCCCAGGTTGTTTAAGCCTATGACACCTTCTTTCACTAATTTGGAGACAATTCTGAAGGCGTTTAAACCTTCAGAGCTGCCTGACTCTCACTGAGAATGCAAATGGTTTTTCTTTTGACATTTCTTCTTAGCATTTATTTAATGCTGGCCATTATAGCATATGTTTCCACTTGTAATACTGATGCAAATTGCCCCATGCTTTGACTGATACTGCAGTCCTTGGAATAAATTTCTGCCTCATTCCCATACCCGGATGCATGTAGAGCCTAAGGTGTACCATATGAGGTGAGATCCATCAACCAGTTTGAATCCCCTCGTCCACTCTTCCCTTGATGGTAAGTGCACTCGGTACATCTTGTTGAACATGTATCTACACTGGATTTATTCTATCACAGAACATATCCAGTTCTTTCACAGGATCCAATAAATTGTGTTTTTTGCAAAGGCTTGTTCCGATTCCAGGCTCCTGCTTTTGCTAGTCTGTAAAGAGACTTCTTTTTCTGTATCTGTATATGAGTGTGTAGTGGCATTTGTCACAGTATCCACTCAAGTGTCAGTGCAGGCATTGTTTTGAAGGTACCCTTACGCGACGTTAGCCTTATATAATTAAAAAAATATAGTTATTATCTTCAAGACCAAATTAACTTCAATTATTATTTTAGAGGTAATCACATCAAGAAATAGTAAAATTCTTCTTCGCTCTAAGACACTTTAGCGGTGGATGGTGGACGATTTTTGGGCATGTCTATAAGAAAAAAAAACAATAATATTTTGGAGCAATGGCGCTCAGTTGAGCGGTATAACCCCAAACGGTCGTTTTGTATTTAACTTGAAATTTATAAAATTTCATACATAATTGTTCAAAATTGGTCACATTATCATTTATATTATATTTATATTTATTTATTAAGGTACATCAACAATATACATATTACACACTTACAATTTGAAATGTCCAACAAAAAAATCTTATATATATATATCAATTAAAGACGTACACAACATTCATAGAAAAAAAAAAACAAGTTGAAATTGTAGAAAAGAACAGAAAAGACATAATTAAAATAAACTAAATATTAATTAAAAATCAATAATACTTACATAATTAAATTCATTAGAATTGAATTATTTATATTATCTAAACAAGAGAGAAAAATTTTGTTAATTTATGTCTAAAGGTATAAATACAATTGTGAAATATGTCAAATGAGTCAACGTTTTCTAAGGTTCCGCATATGGTATTGTATTCACAACACGAGCGCACTATTGGTGAATGCCGGCCTATGTTAGTTCTGGACATCGGAAGGTTAAATATTTTAGTAACGGGGTATCTCGGAATGCTTCTGGGTACAGCGAGTTTTATATTTTCAGATAACTGGTTACAATCAATTTTGCCACTAAGAATTTTGTGTAGGAAAATTAAATCATGAAAAATACGGCGTTTATGTAAGGAAGTCATACCAAAGAACCTAAGTCTTTCGCTGTACGGAGCCCTATGCGAGATGCCTGATGATATAAATGCCAAATGTCTTGTAAGAGTGCGCTGAATGCTTTCGATTCTCTGTGAGTGTGTTGCATATAAAGGGCTCCAGACAACACATGCGTACTCTAGATGGCTGCGTACTAGTGCATTGTACAGGAGGAGTTTAGTTTGCGGTCGACGAAAATCTTTTGTGTTTCGCTTAAGGAAACCAAGCATTTGAGCCGCCTTCTTCACAATACCGTCAACATGCAAGGAAAAACTTAATCTGCTATCTAAAATAACACCTAAATCTTTAATTTGTTGAACTTCTTGTAGTACCATCCCATCAATGTTATAATGAGAATTTATGGGTTTCTTTTTTCTTGTATCTTTTATGTGGTAACATTTGCTTGAGTTAAGTACCATACCATTGTTAGGACACCAATCTCTTATATTGTCAAGATCCATTTGAATGGGTTCAACATCTGAGTCGGTATTTACAGTCTTATATAACTTAAGGTCGTCAGCAAATAACAAACCTTTACAATATTTAACTTTATCGGCAATGTCGTTTATAAAAATAGAAAACAGGATTGGTCCAAGGTGAGATCCTTGTGGAACACCGGATAAAGCAAAGTAAACCTTAGACTCATATCCTTTTACTGATACAATCTGCGGTCTTTTTGTAAGATAGGATTTAAACCAGTTCCATAAATTTCCGAAAATTCCGTATGCTTCGAGCTTCTCCAGTAATAAACAGTGGTCTACCTTGTCAAATGCACTGGAAAAATCAGTATATATTGCATCTACCTGCTTCCCCTTGTCAATATCTGCAGATAGGTCTGATACGAATGAAGCCAAGTTTGTGACAACGGATCGCCCAGTTCTGAAACCGTGTTGGGCGTTTATCATAAATGCACCAAGGTAATTTGTAATGATCGGGCATACCAAAGACTCAAATAATTTCGCAAAGCACGAGAGTATGGAAATTGGACGGTAATTTCTAACATCACTGTTATCGCCTTTTTTATAAATTGGGATTATTCTGGCCTTTTTCCACTCTTCCGGGAACATACCATCACTCAACGATCGGTTTATTATCAGTGAAAGGGGCAAAGCTAAAACTGAACCACAGCGTTTAATAAATACCGGAGGTACTGCATCCGGACCCGCGCCTTTTGCAACATCTAATTGTTTTATTTTATTAATTACTTCTTTTTCGGTGGTACTTATGTGGCTTAAGAATTTGTCTAACGAATCAGAAACGGTACATTTCATTAAATTATCATTACTTCGATTATTGTTTGTGTTATTGTAGATGGACGAGAAGTGTCCCGCAAAAAGATTAGCTATACCAGAACCATTATCAACATTGGATTCACCACAGTGCATTATTCCTGGTAGTGATAAATCTCCTTTCAGTTTGTCATTTATAAATCTCCATATTAATTTCGGATTTTTTGTAATATTAGATTCCATGCGACAGATATAAATATTATAACATTGTTTTTGTAATTTATGGCAACGTTCTCTAAGAATATCGTATTCTATTTTATCACGTGGGTTTTTGTAAGTACAGTACTTAGATCGTGCCTTATTTTTTTCCGACAAGAGTCGAATCAATTTTTTGTTAAACCATGGCGGAAACCTAGATAACTTTGACTTACGTTTAGGAACATATTGTCTTATCACATTTCTTAATGATTCATAGAATATCGAAACCATATCGTTAACAGTCTTAGAATCAGAGAATTTGTCATGCCAGTCAATTGCTTTCAATTCCTTTTTAATATTGTCATAATCAGCCTTAAAAAAGTTAAAGTCAGCTCTTGGGATTGGCTCAAGGTAGTCTTGTGAGAAAGTAATTGGAATGTCAAGCAACAGGGCTGGATGTTTAGGGTCTAATTTAGTCATTACACTATGAGGAGCTTTGATGGTCACGTTTGTCAGGTTTGTAAGAACAAGATCCAAAAATCTATTGTCTTCGTTGCTAATATCATTAACTTGTCGTAAATTGTTTAATGAGATGAAGTCCACTATTGCATAACCCAATGGGCAGTTGTAATTAAAAGGCGTAAGTTGTTGATCTGTATCCTGTACCCATTTTATAAAGCTTAAATTAAAATCACCTAATATAACAATGTCAGTAGTATGATTCAAAACCTTGTATGTATTTTCTAGATACTTATTGAGAGTACTCAATTTCAGAGGTGGTGGAAGATAGACAACACATACAGCAATTATAGTCGGAACGTTATTAATATTTACTTGTATAGTGACCCATAAATCTTCACAATCAGTTTCCCAAGCTTCAACACGATTAGAAGGGATATTTCGCGCCACTGCTATTAGCACTCCACCACCATCCTTTTTGCATCCGCTCGACAAACATCGATCTCTACGGTACACTATGTATCTTGAATCAATAAGTTCACGATTATTAATATTTGCGTTAAGCCAGGTTTCAGTTAAAGCTATGACATCATAATTGTTTTGTAATATATTGTTATGCAAGTCGTTAGTCTTTGTCCGTACACCACGGACGTTTTGATAATAAATGTCAAGCATTTTTATTGCAATTTTTCTGAAGCATTACCTGTAATTTTACAACACAATGATTATACTATTAGCTTCAAACTTTCGGTGCAACGAATGAAAATCGCCATTAAATAGAATAGAGTTATACTCAGAAAAGTGATATCAATAATTAAATAAGTATCAAAGATCTGGACTTACCGACCTAAAGACCAAATGGAAAATTAGATCAGCGCTGCCGTATACGGAGAAACAAAATTTATGGTCACGTGCCGCGAGCTGATTGCCCGTACGCATCGCTGCCTGTTATAAGTCCCCAAGCACCGCGCTTCAAGCGCCGCGGTGTGTTCCTATCTTCAAATTTGACAAAGTTACAGGGGTGAGCGCCATTACCCAGTGAGTGCTAATACCCCTGCTTACCCTACAAATTTCCCGGCATACAGCACCTAGTAGAATCAGATACTAAACTTTTGTGGCACGGCAAGTAATCTGGAGGTAACGTGCTTGAATCCTGCGGGAAGTAACGTAAAATAAAAACAGGTGAAGTACTCGCGCACCGAGGGTTCCGTACCATCTTTGTCATATACCTACTTAAAAGTTAGTTTGCTATTCCTCCCAGATAATCAAACCGAATAACTGAGTGTTTTGTCAAAGGAGTTGTTCCATTTTGGGCCAACACTATGTACACTACATGGAAAAATAGGAAAAACATAGGAGAGTTTCATAAAAATACTTATACATTAATTTGAAGCAGAGTACAATTGTTGAATGATTACTTATGGAGTTATTTAATATGTCCACCCTGTTTTTAGGGCAGCCATGACAGTTGCGTTTGACGTTGGTTTACTACATGACAGTTAATGCTATAGGTGACATTTCGTATTAGATTGTTTACGCATGGAGTACATATTGTATTTCGGAGTTTTTAGTGATTATTTATGTTTACGGACATTAATTGACTGCTTCTTTCTTGACACGGGGCTTTACTGTATTGATTATCGCCTGTGATTTGGATTGGAATCCGTCCGTCAAAATCAAAATCCGTCAAAATGACATTTTAGTTACTTATTTCCGATCCATCATATTATTGTGTGGTGTTGCTACAGTAGTATTATATTCTCTTTGGTGTTGCTCTCCTTGACCAAGATATCTTAAATGTACAATAAAACGAAGCAATATTAAAAAAAGAGAACAGTACAAAACAGTTACTATATTGCATATTTATATATTCATATAGTGTACATGGTGTTGGCCCAGGCTCCATACATTTCTGGAACAACTCCTTTGTTATAAATTTTATATTTGATTGCAATTTGGCGTAGTGTCATCTTATATTACGAGAAATTATTTTTTGGGTAGGTTTTAACATTTACGCAACTTAACGCACTTTATCTTAACGAAAAGCTGCAGAATAGAACATCAACTTTTTATTAATGTTTTAGGGCCCCTGATAAAACACATAAAAGGAACCCTTATATATGAAATACATAAAAGGAACATAGAAGGAACCCGTCACACAGATATATTTCAGCAATTTTTAACCGACTTCAAAAAAGGAGGAGGTTCTCAATTCGTCTGTACCTACATATATATATATATTATTTTTTTATGTATGTTCGCGCATAACTCTGTCAATTATGAACCGATTTGAAAAAATCTTTCTTCCATCCATTCTTCAATCCATTGATTGGGTCCCATAAAAAAATTATTGCTTAGTAATAAGTAGTTCCTGAAAAAACAAGAATGGTGACTGCGCACTGAGAGTTGCAGGAAAGCCTATATCGATGACTTTATGTCGCTTTTTAAGGATAAAAATGGTCATAACTCTGGCAAATATTTACCAATTTCAGTGATTCTTTTTTTATTCGAAAGAAGAAACCACTGTATTAAATCTGTATGAATTTTATTACAACCGGATAAGAACTTCCTGGAGGACCATGAACGATGTGGAGGAATGTATCTGGTAAAAACCATAAAACTTATGTTCTCCATTACATTGCTCTGACAATTATGAACCGATTGCGATGATTCTTTTTTTATTCGAGAGAGTAAACTGCTATGATGATTCCATGCAAATTTAATTACGACCGGATATTTTTTTCTGAAGAAACATGAATTATGTAAAACTATGTAGACGATAATGTGATCATAACCTACCTAGATAATTTTACGGTTTTCGATGGTTCAATCTTTATATATGAAAATATCACTAAAAAGTCTAAAATAAAATCTTTTAAAAAAAAATTGAACCGACTTCAATATCACAGAAAAGTATAAAATAATTTAAATATTATTGAAGTTGGTGTTAGCTTACCGGCTGTGTATATTTGGCACCAACTTCAATAATATTTAAATTATTTTATACTTTTCAGTGATATTGAAGTCGGTTCAATTTTTTTTTAAAAAGATTTTATTGAGTAAGTACAATGCGAAAATTATAAGAACTAAACAAAGAACAAGACTTGATGTTTCACAAGTAATATAAAAAGATTATAAGTAGTCTGTAACGAGTCATAAATATTGGTTTTATGTTCACATTACCATTTCAAAGTAACTGATAATAATATTAAAATTTTGGATACATCATGGATTTACTTATCAAGTTTTGTTTTCTTCTTAGGCCCTTTCCACATGCTCAGACCATCTGCAAAAATCTGAGGTTCGTAGTTAGAAAATATTTTTTCACTTAGCTAAGTACTCTTATTACAATATTAAATTCATAGAGAACCGTGTTTTTTGTATTTGTAACTACTGTAGGGCCAATTAATTAGATCACATTTGACATCTGTCAGTTTCTTTGTTCTGTCTGTTTCTTTTGTCATTATAATAGATCCAACCGTTTATTTTCTTTTTGACAGGACCAATAGAACGTAACTGCGTCATGTTACGCAAAAGTTCACTTAAAGTGAAGTTCACTTTTAAAAGTTCACTTTAAGTGAACTACGCACGCACGCACGTGACGCAGTTACGTTCTATTGGTGCTGTCAAAAAGAAAATAAACGGTTGGATCTATTATAATACAATAAATTCGTATGTAATCGTAATTGAAAAAAGTTAAGCAATTGTGCAGTTCTAACTATTTCCGCCGTTACAAGGTTACGTTTTTAAATTATGATGAATCGTCATTTATTTATTAAGTCTTACAATCAAACATGTTACATGTCAGTTTTTTTTTGAGGTGGAATTGACAAAACTGTGTGATAATCACGTGAGAAAAAATCGAAACAAATCGGTTATGTATAGTAAGTTAATTTTACAGATTTGTGAAATGCGACAAATAGATACAATATTATCAAAAAAAAAAACAATGGATACACAAATCGAGTAGGTACTTAATATTCCGCTCATCTGTACTAACCCTAAGGTAGCCTACCAACTTTTTTATCTGTCCACTGAGTAAAATTAAGCTTAACAGCTCCCATCGGATGAATACAAGTAAACATAATACATATTATTATTATTTACGTCACTTCTTCGTAATATGGGAAATTTGAAATGTCCATTAAATTGATAAAACGTTATTTAAGATAGAATAAGCCTAACTCTTGACTTGTGCGGACTTGCCATATCTATCGTGCGGACTTATTGATAAATTTATGAAATGGATTACGTAATATCATTGTATACTTGTGACGTATAAAAGTGTATATTGATACCGGGCGTAATCTCACTATATTGATGATTCTATTATATGGGGTTTGCCCAAAACATGATAGTTTTATTCATACATTAGGTATTTTATAAATTTAATAAAGTATATTTATATTACATACAAAAAAATAAGACTTATAAGAACGTAATTTTGATCAGCCGTTTGACCTAACGCAAACATTTTTGTTATTACAAACTTCTTTATGGATTTGTTAACTTTATTAGTATATATCAGTATATACCTATTTAGATTATATATATTTACTTACACGGTGATTAAACATAGACAGAGCGGTGTTATATTATATTGCCCAAAAAAAAAATGTATTAGAGCAATGTGAGCAGTGGGGTAATGTAGACCCCTTTTTAGGAAACGACAGGTGCTTACTTTGGTATCCTTATATATACGGGTGTAAGCGACATCGTACCGATTTTTTTTTTATAAGATGTCAAATAATGTCCGTTACAACATTACAAAAACCATTTATATGGAAAATGACAAATTACTGACTTATTAATTTTCGAGCATGTAATGAATATATGCGGAATAATATTTATTTCTCAAATTAATGATAAGGTTATACCAGTTATATAATAGTTGAAAAACTCTGTCAATCGTTGGGGGCATTATTTGGAGTATCAATCCAGTTATACCGTATGTAACTCATATGTTGAATATCTCATAAGTAGGGACCGGATTTATATGTATTTAATCTATAGTATAATACTAAAATGTAGGTACTAAAATATAACAAAAAATTAACAACAAATATAATACTTATCTAGAAATTAAATACAACTATAATACAACTTAAAATAAAAAATGTTGTCCACGTGGGATGGTGGCAAGAATGCTGGCTGCATTACCTCGTTGAATCGCTATGCCGATCCGTTGAGCGAGGAATGAGCCACCCCTCTTGTCGCCCGAGGAGGAGGCCAGTTTTGGGCTTTATTTTTCTCAAATTACATTGCTAATTTTCTAAAATGTACTGTTTTAGTGCATAAAGAATAATTAAATAAAATTTCCACAAATAAGTAATTTACTGATTTAAATTAAAATTATGCTTTATTATTACTTATACCAATAACAATATTATACTAATTTTATTTAAAAAAAATGGATATTTTTTTTGTAAATTCATGAAAAAGTCGATGAAAAATTTCAACACTAGAGTGTTCAGAATCATGTACTGGATCCCTGGTATCGGTTTTCGGTACGATGTCCCTTACACCCTGTATAAGTAAGTAGTTGAAATTGGAATGTTTGTTAGAAATTATCCACTGTTACATCCTAAGGTTAGTGAGGATTCAAAATATATACAAAGAGATCCAACACAATTCAAAATGGATTTATGTAAAAGCGCTTTCCATAAAAAAAACTCACGTATGATGACTTGGACAATTAAAGAGCTCCCCCATAATGAGTTTAAAACTAAGTTAAAGTCATGGTGGAAAAGTGCTTTTATACGTTGAAAGAATTCATAGAGTTCAAAACTTAAATTATTTTAGAAAAATGATTTGATTTGAATGATTTGATTTGATAGATTGAAAATAACCTACAATGTTATACATTTGCATGCTGAATAAAGTAAGCGAAACATGTCGAACTAAACGTGTAACATACCACCTGTAATACGATGTTTCTAGCAAATAAATATTCTATTCTATTCTATAAAAGACATTTTATTTTAATTTCATTTTGGGGTATAAGATTTCGGTTTTTGGTTTTGGGTTAACCCGTGGTGGGGTGTCTGGGTAAGAATAGCGGCCACGCATCTCCTCCCGTTGGCGGTCCGTAAGACTAAGGGAAAGAAAACAAATGGAAAACAAGGACAGTTTTTGTATGAAATAATCCCAAAGGACGCTCTATGTCTATGGTTTCTTTATAGGTACCTACTTAGAACTAATCTCTTTGGGACCGTAGGACCATAAAAATAATTAAGTTGGGAATCTCGTCAAAGTAACAAAATAAAAAAAATATTGCAACCAATTTCAATTACCGACGAAACCCGATTAATGTCGAGTGAATATTAAACTGGAAATAAACTTCGTGGGAACTAACCTCGTCGGGGTGCAATTTTCAAACACGATTTTGTATGGCTGCTGCCTGCAATAATAACTTTTTGTACTATTACAGTTCTCGCTACTCTTTGAATCCGTTTTAGGTATGATATTTATTTTGTATATGCTACATAAATAGCTTATACAAAATAAATATCATAATTAATAATAATAATATCATTTTTTATTTAATAATATATGTAAGTACTTATATACTTGCACATATTATTAAATAAAAAAGTCGTTTATCCCCTCATCCACACAAGGCAATGAGGGGCCCCTGGTGCTGATCCCACCGGAGAGTCCTGAGTACTCTCATGTGCCGATGCGACAGCTGCGGGGGTTTTAGTGGTTAAGAATCCCACATACCCCGGGGTCGCGCCCCACAGCTCCCGAGGTCCTTTTGAAGATTATCACGTAACGTGTAGTAGAGTAAGTCGTCACGTTACGATATAAGTGTGAGCATAGGTGTAGAGGTCAGGTAGAGAAAACCCGGAGACCACTACGACGACAGGTAGGTACCTAAGGGGAAAGTAGCGATTAAAGGAATGAGAACACAGGACTTACAATAACACTATAATATATTTACAGTTCTGTAATAGGTTCACAAGTTCGTTTGACAGAGTCGGGAACGCGGACACTTATTAACGAAAAGATCACATAACTTGCTTGCACGTAAAGGTTCCTGGGCGCAAGGAAGCCTGCCCTAGCGCCTGCAGAAGCGAGGCGGCGTGCCTAGATGGCACAGCCGCAGCCAGGCCGTTAGACGCCGGCAGGTTCAGCACCGGCCAAGACCAGGCTCAACTCAGCCTCCAGTCTCACGACAAAGAGTATGTAATACTACCGTAAGAAGAGACGGGACTCCATACAATAAAAAAAAGTAACCCAAATGTCAAAAAAGTAGTACCTCAGGATAGCCAACCTGATGAAATAATGACAGGTCGACTGAACAATCAGTCCTAGCAACATAACGAATAGAATTTAGAGACGTGCCATATAAATTCTGTCGATATCGATTTTTTCCTTGGTATTCATAAAAAATAAAAATAATCCAACAGAACCTGGCTCCACTGGGTTTGTTTTAGTGATGCTAAAACAAACCCAATGGCACCAGGTTCAATTTATTGAAATTTGTTTACAATAAAACGCCATTACGAATAACATATTATTTTATTAATAAAGAAAAACACATCATGTAAATATTTTTTACTTTTCTTTCTTTCGTTTTCGATGTCCTCTACCTGCAATAAACAAAATAAATAAACTGATAAACTATAACAGGTAATTTGTTTGATATTTTACGACTCAACGTTCCGAATACATACATAATCTATGGTCACTGAAGAGCTTAGGTGTTAATGTCCAAGTCATTTGTAGGATGCCACTATATAGGATGCCACACGTTCACGTGATAAAGACGGTCACGGCGCGAAACTTGCAACTGACTGCAGGACTTGCTTGACACGTAGAAGCTCAGCATCAAGATGTTGCTTGTCACAGATCCTGTTTTCTCTGAAACAAAATTACCCACGGTAGCTAACTGTGTAGGAGGATGATAAGATTGACCGTTAAAGTATCTGTCAGTATATCTGTCAATTATATATTAGATTTAAATATTATATATTATATTATTGTTTTTTTTCTCACACACATTGTAACTCAATGTGTTATTGTATGACTCAATTTGTGTATATGTGTGCGCGTATTGGTGTGTGTGTAATGCAACATGGAACATCTAAATATATACTAGTGATGAGATAATGATCTTTTTTTAAATAATTTTATATATGTACTTCAGAAAATAGTTACGTCGCAGGGTTCTTAAAAATGCCCTTTGCCCAGTGATTATATTTTATTTTACACTTCACTAATATCGATATATAAAAGATATGCTATACCTCCTCTCTATTTTTCTCAAGGAAAAGATGATGACTGATGGATTATAATTAATTGTTGATATTTTCGCTTAGTAATAAAGAAAGGATAGAAAAAAATAACAATAATCTGCTTACCGAACTTCATCCAGAGGATATTTGGCCTTAAAACAACGTTTTTTGCCATCTTTTCTTTCGGATTTAAAGCCACACATCTCACACTTTTTATACCTCAGTTTAACCAAAGTAGGCTATCACAAGCTTAATTAGATAAATAGCAATATTGAATCTCGATATATATTTCAAAAATTATCTATTTTTTCCAAATTACTGTAATTTAAAGTTCTAGAACGCACGTAAACAAGCTAAGCAATGACATTCAATGGCGGGAATGTCATGAAAGAAAGAGCGAGTAATATTGTGGGAGTGAGAGAACTATATCCGCCATTAAATTTACCCCAATTGCCTAAGACCAATTACGATGTTCTATGTTGCGGCTGCCTGTCTCACGATTTCAGAGTCTCGACCCTCGACTCTGCAGCACAGCCTCTAGACTCTAGCCTGACGTTTATTTCTTTTCTCCCTTGACAGCTTCTTGTCTAGACAATTTTCAAATTTAAAATATTAATATTAATTTAAAAATAAATACAAATATTTTAAGAAAATAATGAGGTATGAGAATGGAGGTTGATATATGAAATGAAATGAGGTGAATATCCTACAAGATTACCCCGCGAAAAAAAAGTTTATACCGCTAAAGAAAAATTTGTCGAATGTCGTTTATACTTAGTTAGGAATATACTTAGTCCACAGATAAACTAGTCTATCAATAGACCAGTTTCTTGGTGGACTGTAAACTAGTTTATTCGTTTACCATAAAAACAGCCGAAAAAACAGCTTTTTCATTTAACGCTTACCCATAATACACTGTGAACAGCCTAGAATGTGTGTTATGTAAATTATATGTCACAAACCATCAGTTACTGGGTCAGGATAAGATAATGTGAAGTTAAATCCGATCGCAGATTAGATTGTTCATTCTTCTCGACGCTGATAGCGAAAGATGATGGCGCTGATGTCTTTCGAAATGCACGACTGTTTTCAAGGAGACAGGTTCATTGTACTTACGGATAGTTTTAATTATTTTAAAGATAGTAGCGGCGCCCCGGCTTCGCACGGGTGGTAAAAAAAATATTATATTTAATTGGATAAGGGTTAATGCTGTATTGCTTAAAATCGCTTCGTAATTAAGCCATTATTTCTCATAAAAAGTAAAGAATAAAAAATGGTTATTATGGGTTATCCCTAGGAGATAATCATATACCATCGCGGACTTTTTTGTAAACCTTGTTAAGGTGTACAATACTGTAGTAAATTATTTTGATCTATCTCGTAGGGTTCAGCCAGCGTTTGCAATGTAAGCTCAAAAAAAATGTGTTTATTTACGACATCACATTAGAAACCTCTAAAATTACCAGGGTTTTTCTACTGTATTATGCATGTATTATACATATAAACCTTCCTCTTGAATCACTCTATTTATTAAGAAAAACCGCATCAAAATCCGTTGCGTAGTTTTAAAGATCTAAGCATACATAGGGACAGACAGAGGGAAGTCTCTTTGTTTTATACTATGTAGTGATGTCTGTCTACTTAATAATGAATTCTACAAAATAATGAATTCTGTGACGGTTTTTTAGCCGAAGGTTTTTGTTATCTCAATGTCGACATGATTAATGCTTAATTTTACGGCGCATACATGACAGTAGGTACGAATTTATTCATATCAATTCACTGTAAGTTATAAATCGAATCGAACAAAATGGCTATATTTTAAAACAGAACCCAAAAAATATTACTTAACTGTATATAAAAACCTCTATATAATAGTTTATTGGAAGATACAAATCTGAAATGTTCCTTAAATATTTCTACATTTACTTGCAAATAACACTTGACAATATTACAAATATGCGACAGGAAACATTGTCATAGACATTCTCTACACGAAAAGGCTGGTTCACATGATCGCACCGGCTGACCGCGAGGAACCGCGCTGTGTATGCTGACAGGACATACTTAGATAGCTTGCGGGCAGTAGAACGCGGACCTTACGATGACCCGCGACACTTGGTATCGGAAGGTCCAAGGAACCGTCCAGGTAGGTACCACCAAGCAGCTGTGTGTAAGCAATGCTGTGTTCGGGCGTGAAGGGCACTGTAGCTGGTGAAATTACCGGACACAATGACTTAATATCTAATGTCTTAAGGGTCGGCAACGCGCTAGTGATTCTTCTGATATTGAAGGTCCCCGGGAGCTGTGGGGCTTGACCGAAGTATGTGGGATTCTTACCCGTGCGGCTGTCGCATCGGCACATGAGATGGGACCCCGGGTTCTCCGGTGGGATCTGCACCAGGAGCCCCTCAGTACCTTGCCTTTGAGCTTACCGCCGGGGGGCGCATTAAAGTCCCCGGGAACCAGTCATGGTGCTCACGGGGACGGGGGTCGCAACCCCGCCGCCGTCCTCCTCGGAGTCGCCGACGTACTCAATGGGCGTCTTTGGGCCCACACCCCGGACGTCCAGCGACTCCGAAGGGACTATACTGACTTAGTTATTACTTATTATTAGTTTCCAGATGGTAAAACAAGTGATTTCCAGTTTCGTCACGGAGGCTACAAACGAAGTTAATAAACGATGATGTAGAGTGTAGATAATATTACTCAGTTTAAATATTGAACCACGCGTTAAATCGTTCTCGCGGTATCGCGCGGTCATGTGACTTAGCCTTATTGTCACAAAATACCTAAGGTTCATCAGAAATACACACATCAAAAGTGTCTAGGGATCAACATATATTTTTGCAATAACTTTTCTCCTGATTGATATTAATTAAAATTTTCTTTAAGGATTCATCAAATAAAGTGTTTTCGTTTGTCACAGTAACGATAAACCAAGTCACCTTTGCATTAATAAAGAAATTTGCCATTTTTCTAATAAAGGGATTTTTGACATTTGAACCACTAACACAAAAGTTCGAAAAAAAGACTGAAATAACAGTTTTCTTTAAAATTTTATTGGGTAACTTAAACAATTAATAATCCGTGTTTCTACCGCGAACACTAACAACACAAGAACATCGGTTTGGCATACTCAAAATGAGTTCATCCAAATCACGCTGTGGAATGGCCGCCCATGTTCGTTGCAACAACAAAAAAAGGTCTTCTTGCGACTGGATACCCTCCATATTCGGCAGAGCTCTTCTCTGTAGCATATCCCATGCATGCTCAATCGGGTTCAAGTCTGGCGACTGAGCAGGCCAGGGCAGGACATTGATGTTAGCTGCGGCGAGAGTCTGTCTTACAACTCTTGCGGTGTGCGGTCGTGCATTATCATGCATTAACTGAAATAAGGGACCGATTTGCACTTGTAGAGGAACGATGACGTCTGATATAATCGTCTCAGCATAAATTTGAGCGTTGAGGTTGCCTCTGATCCAAATCAACTCAGTTCTTCCGCCGATCCAAATACCCGCCCATACCATGATGGTTCCACCACTATAAGGATGGACTTCCTGGCAGGATTTTAATCGCTGTTGGCGTCCAGGGGTTCTCCAGTGTCGTATACGTCTTGTATCCGGTCTCATACCAAAACGAGACTCATCAGAAAAGCACACGAAACGCCATTGTTCTTCTGCCCATTTTTTTGCCCAAAAATGCTTGATCCCTAGACACTTTTGATGTGTGTATATAATACTTGGGGAAATATCTAGAGACAAATATTCCATACATTGACATTTTATTTGACGTACACAGAGAACATATTAGGCGTGGCATTGTGACATCTCTGGCGAGCCAGTGACTCTCTGCCCGGCATTTGATCATTTTCTCGCTTAAGTGAAAACGGTTAAGGAACTTCCGCCTCAATATTGGTACCTACATCGAGCGGTAACAGCTTAGTGGGCGAGCGCTTGCCTAGGAAACAAGGTGCGCAGGTTCGAACTCCGGCTCGCACCTCTGATTTCTTTAATTAATCATGTGCGAATCGTCTTTGTGTGATTGTCACTAGCTTTTGGTGAAGGAAAACATCGTGAGGAATCCTGCATGTCTGAATGCCTAACTAGCTTTCGAATAGCGCGTGTGAAGCCCGCCAACCCGCTCTTGGCCAGCCTGGTGGACTATGACCTAAGTCCCCTCATCTTAAAAAACTTCCTCGGTGGCCTACTGTTTTACCACGGCTTCTTTAAACGTCGTTTGATAATCCAGAAATGGTACGGTCCCAGGTCGGGCAGCTAGCTGTTCCTATCTACCCACTAAGAGGCTTCTTTCTACGATTGAGGTCATTAATGGAGTAAAAAAAAAGTAAAAAATAAAACTTCATTCAACACCAACCAGCAACAAAAACTATAAAAAAATCAGAAAAACAGAGGTAAAGATAAACACTTACCTACTTCTCACTTATGTTCTGTTTAATCCTTCAACTCCTTCTTATCTTAAAAAACGTTTCGAGTTTATGCATGAAACTCATTCGAGGTCCTGAGGTCATCAGAAAATTTGATGTTGAAATCACCAACGCATTCAACGAAATTTTATAATTCATCATTTTCCGTTACAGCTGTACGATTGTGGAATGCGTTGCCTGTTCCAATCAGACTTGCTCAATCCCTACCAAAGGCCTCTCCCTCACTCTTCCACAGATCCCGATCTACTGCCACCTCTGTCCAAGTACTGTCCGAGAATTGGTCTAACTCATCCCGCCATCTTCTCTTTGGTCTGCCCCTAATTCTGCAGCCATCAGGTGGTGTCCATTTCGTGACAGTACTTGGCCATAGGTGTGTCCCCATACGTATCACGTGTCCTGCCCATTCCCACTTCAACTTTGTAGATTTCACACCTACATCAACTACACGAGTAATGGAGTGCAGTGTGGTATTTCTAACCCGGTCTATCAACTTTACACCAAGTATACTGCGCTCAATTGCCCTTTGGCAAATCTTGAGCTTGGACATTTGCAGCTTTGTTAGAGACCAAGTCTGGGTACCATAAGTTAGAATAGGCAGAATACACATGTCGAGGACGTCTACGTTTTAGGGATATCGGAAGGTTTCCCTTCATAAAATTCCCCAATTCAATTCAATTTATTTGCAAAAATGTGGTGTACATGGTAAGGCGTGGGGCGGCTTTTCTCTGTAAATGATTACAAATGATTGTCATGTGAATACAAATACTTAGCGTTCTTGAAATTTGACAGAAATATGTATTAAGCTGTTATTCAGAAAAGGCGCCCCACGCTTTTACACATAAATATACTCCATAAATTACTAGCACGGGGTAGAAAGAAAGAACGGTTTCGATAATTTATTTATTGCTTTTTAGGACAGTAGTCCTTATATAAAATCTTTTTTTTAAAAAATTGAACCGACTTCAATATCACTGAAAAGTATAAAATAATTTAAATATTATTGAAGTTGGTGTTATCTAGCTTACCGGCTGTGTATATTTGGCACCAACTTCAATAATATTTAAATTATTTTATACTTTTCAGTGATATTGAAGTCGGTTCAATTTTTTTTAAAAAAGATTTTATTTTAAACTTTTTAGTGATATTTTCATATATAAAGATTGAACCATCGAAAACCGTAAAATTATCTAGGTAGGTTATGATCACATTATCGTCTACATAGTTTTACATAATTCATGTTTCTTCAGAAAAAAATATGCGGTCGTAATGAAATTTGCATGGAAACATCATAGTAGTTTACTCTCTCGAATAAAAAAGAATCATCGAAATCGGTTCATAATTGTCAGAGCAATGTAATGGAGAACATCAGTTTTATGGTTTTTACCAGATAAATTCCTCCACATCGTTCATGGTCCTCCAGGAAGTTCTTATCCGGTTGTAATAAAATTCATACAGATTCAATACAGTAGTTTCTTCTTTCGAATAAAAAAAGAATCATTGAAATTGGTAAATATTTGCCAGAGTTGTGACTATTTTTGTCCGACCGAGCGAGTCCGAGCGACTAAAACGTCATCTATATAGGCTTTCTTGCAACTCTCAGTGCGCAGTCACCATTCTTGTTTTTTCAGGAACTACTTATTACTAAGCAATAATTTTTTTATGGGACCCAATTAACGGATTAAAGAATGGATGGAAGAAAGATTTTTTCAAATCGGTTCATAATTGCCAGAGTTATGCGCGAACATACATAGAAAAAAAAATATATATATATATATACAGACGAATTGAGAACCTCCTCCTTTTTTGAAGTCGGTTAAAAAGCGTGTATTTTTAGTTTTTTTAAACTAGTAATTTATTTTATACTTTTTAGTCTTAGAAATATTCACCTAAACTACGGATAACATTCGCCCAAGTATTGATTTGTTCGTAGCTTGAATCGTAGGCAGGTTGTGGCAAAACATATTTTTACTAAACTAGGTATTACACATAGGTATCTGATTGAGTTTAAGAAAGCACTACGTATTTACCCTTTAAACAGTCGAAAGTACGCTAAAAGTCAATAGCTTCACAAGTAGTATTCAAGGGTTCCGTTACAAACCTTCCGGGTCCATCAACAGGTCCACGTTATTAGGCAAAGTGAATATAACTCCTTTATACAAATCAAATGAGTCCAAGCTCGATGGGTTTACTAGTAATCATTCCAGGGTTCCGTCAACCACCTTTCATTTCCATCATCAACCCTGATTATTGGCAAAGTAAATATAACTTTTTAAGACGAATCAAATGAGCCCAAACTCAACGAGTTTACTAGTAACCGTTCCAGGGTTCCGTCACCCACCTTCCTATTCCATCATCAGGTTCTGATTATTGGGCAAAGTGAATAGAACTCTTTAATACAAATTAAATGAGTCCAAACTCGATATGTTTACTAGTAGCCTTTGCAGCGTTCCATCACCCACATTCCAGTTCCATCATCAGACCTTCATTAATTGTGAAATTGAACAGAACACAAAGTGAAAAGAACTGTTTAAAACAAATCAAATGAGCCTACACGTGATGTGTTTACTAGTAGCCAATCCAAGGTTCCGTCACCCACCTTCCTATTCCATCATCAGGTCCTGATTAATGGTTAATGTGAAAAGAACTCTTTAATACAAATCAAGTGAACCTAAACTCGATGGGTTTACTAGTAGCCATTCAAGGGTTCCGTCACCCACCTTCCAGTTCCGTCATCAGGCCCTAAATAATGGTTAATGTGAAAAGAACTCCTTAAAACAAATCAAATGAACCAAAACTCGATGTATTTACAAGAAGCCATTCCAGGGTTCCGTTACCCACCTTCCTGTTCCATCATCAGGTCCTCATGAATGGTCAAAGTGAAAAGAACTCTTTAAAACAAATCAAATTAACCAAAACTCGATGTGTTTACTAGTAGCCATTCCAGGGTTCCGTTACCCACCTTCCTGTTCCATCATCAGGTCCTCATGAATGGTCAAAGTGAAAAGAACTCTTTATAACAAATCAAATGAGCCCAAACTCGATGTGTTTACTATTAGCCAATCCAGGGTCCAGTCACCCACCTTCTCCAGTTCCACCATCAGGTCCTCATTAATAGTCACAGTGAAAAGAACTCTTTAAAAAAAATCAAATGAACCCAAATTCGATTAGTTTACTAGTAGCCATCCAAGGGTTCTCTTATCCACCTTCGAGCCCCAGCGTCAGATCAGCTCAATGATACCATATTATTGTATTGTCACCGGTCCTTGATACATGTGCAAAATTTCAAATGTTTTGGACGTGTAGAAGTGGGTCAAAATTGCATCGCAAGATTCCGTTACCATCATACATACATAGTTACATACATACATACATACATACAGGTCAAGCTAATAAAAGCGTGTTAAAAATAGCGCGGGCGGAGCTGCGTGGGTCAGCTAGTCATTAATAATATGGTACTTTTGATAGGTAAACGCTAGAAGGACTAATTGATTTTATATATAGGTAGTCATAATCTTCTCCCCAAAATAATTTCCAAAATGCAGCAAAAGTCAGTTTTTTAAGCTAACCCACCACTTTTTAAAACCAGTAACTCGTGCGCGGGTGCTGCTTGGGGGGACTGGTCCGACTACTATCCCTTTGGCTTTTTAGTTTGTTGTACCTACTTTCGTCGTATTTTTTTTTCTGTATTATTTGATCTTTTGAACGGCAAGACACATTGTCGCTCTGATCTAGTTGTAACATGACACACTGTTTAAAAAAAAATGTGATAAAATGACAAGCCCGCTGAGTTTCTAGCCGGATCTTCTCAGTTGAGGCCGCGTTGTGATCCGGTGGTAGCTTTTTTTAAAAAAAAAATACATGACCTTTCAAAAGTGCTAGCGTTAAGCCTATTTGAAATAAACTATTTTTGAGTTTGAGTTTTGAGTTTAACAAAGAAATTATATAGCTCACTCGTTAACTTAAGGCCTTAATAACTCTGAACGACCTTGAGCATTCGAGCCCGCGGAACCCCGCCGCCGACGTCAACGCCATCTAGCAATTTCACTCGGTACTGCTTACACAAAGTCTAAATTTGTCCGAAGAATATGAAAATGCAGAGAGAACAATCATTTTAAGTAGGATATTGCCTATTATTGTAACGCATCACTGAGTCTTATCATGTACACACGATTTAAAGCGTTTTTAATTCCAATGGACGGTTTGCTGCTGGAGCTTACAGTAGGCTATCATGCAAGTGTCTGTGCTTGATGTGTTTTTTTTTTATATGCACAGTTTAAGTAATTTAAATTGTGTAATATTCAACCTAGTGGTAGTATGTCTTTATTCAACCTAGTGATGAGAATAGCAAGATATTCGCCTGATGGTAAGCGAAACGTCTGCCTATAAACAACTGTTATTCTCTTGAGCCCATTAATTTCACCAGCTACAGTGCCATTCACACCGGAACAAGGCAATCTTTACACTATATGATTTTTGACACTGCGATTGTACATTTCTACCGGATGGTCTCTTGCACAAGGGACCTACTATCCTACTAACAACATAGTTTTACAGAGTAATTAGTAGTATTAGTAAAATAAAGTATAGTAGGTAAAAAATATGTTCAATTTGTCATTTTGTAGTGTGTGTATTTGGGAGCGTTTAGTATGAGTGAGCTGAGCATGAACCTATGTCTAAAGAACGTATGAGAATACATGATATGCAATGCAATGCAATTCCGATTGTTTGTTATAGATATTTATGATTCATACAGATCGGATAAAATAATTTGGAGGAACATAAACGATATGGAAGAATTTAACTGGTGAAAACCATAAAATCGACATCTTCCGTTATACCTACTCTAACGAATATGAACCGATTTCAATGAGTTTCTTTATTTGTGAGACTAATCTACTACAATGGTATCATACCAAGTTCATCACGACGATTTATGAATGAAAAAAATACTAATAAATTATTTAAAATAAACTATTTTAAAAAAAATATAAACCGACTTCAAAGTAAATTATCTAAAAAGCATAAAATAACGAAAATATTATTGAAGTTGGTGTTAGCGTACCTGCTGTGTATATTCTGCACCAACTTCAATAATATTTTCGTTATTTTATGCTTTTTAGATAATTTACTTTGAAGTCGGTTTATATTTTTTTTAAAATAGTTTATTTAACACTTTTTAGTGACTTATTTTACCAAGATAGGTATCAGCACTATCACGCAACTCGAACGTCTACATTACAGTAACTTACTGAAAACATAAAAAGTTTATATCTCTTAAACTACTGGACCGATTTTGATGAAATTTGTACTCTACCCTAAGTTGAAAGATACTCTAACTATTGCAAAAAGAATTTTCGAAATCGGACTTGTAGTTTCTGAGAAATCCGTGGACAAACCTACATACATACATACATACATACATACATACATATATACATACATACATACACTCGTGAAATTTGGTAAATTCGTTTAGAAGCCCACATAGACTAACATATATGAATATTACGCATTTTTATTAATATTACATACATACGCGTCGAATACAGAACCTCCTTTTTTGAAGTCGGTTAAAAATTAACCCGACCGATGGATGCAAATAGCCAATTGTCGTTCATTGTGGCGTTCTAAGGGGGAGGCCTATGTTCAGCAGTGGACGTCTTCCGGCTGATGATGATTATGAACCCGACCAGTATACAGGTCACTAAAAAATATAAAATTATTTGGTGCTAAATTTATACAGTAGGTATGTACGCTCGCGGTCACGAACGGTGTACCACCTTTAGGACGAGAATCGCTTGCACGAGCCGGCCCGAAATACGTGCGGACGAGATAATCACACATAATGTTTGTCAAACGATTTTGATTGAATACTCCGTCCGCGATTGTACGTACAACTAACACCAACTTTAATCATATTTAAAATACTTTATACTTTTTAGTGTGCTGTCTATTGAAGTGCTGTTTTTGTTTTTTTTTTATTGTTTTTTTTTATGTTCTATTCAAAGGCTAATTGAAACCCCCGACCAAAACGAGGGGAGTTATAACTTTGACACCTATGTCTGACTGGAAGTGTCTGTCTCTCTGTATGGCTGGCTGTGGCATCGTAGAGCTCCAACCAGTGGATGGATTTGAATGCGGTTTTTTTAAAGCTAGTTTAAGCGAGATGGTTCTTAACTATGTTACATGAAAATCGGTCCAGCTGTTAGAAGACCATCAGCTCTTTTCCGAGTCGAGGTAGGGATATTTCGTATATAGACATCTTTCATTATTTCTATAAGTCCAAAAGATCTGAAATTTAGTACATATATAAATCCGATAATATTAAATAAAATGGTAACCTTCACCAGGGTCTGATGATGATCAGCAAGAAGGTGGAAATAGGATCTAGGCCCCAATAAACGAAGACTCATTCAGTTTGGGCTCGTGGGATAGTTCTCAACGAGTAGTTGCTAGATGAATGGAATTCAGGGTCTGATGATGGAGCAGGAAGGTGGTCACAGGGTCTCTGCACCAATAAACGTAGACCTACTGTGTTTAGGCTCGTTGGGCTGGTCTCGATGAGTAGTTGCTAGAAAATGATGATCAGGGTCTGATGATGGACCGGGAAGATGGCCAAAGGATCTCTGCACAAATAAACGCAGACCCATCGAATTTGGGCTCGTCAGATATGTCTCGACGAGTAGTTGCTAGAAAAACGGTGATCATTGTCTGATGATGGAGCAGGTTGGTGGTCACGGAATCTCTGTATCAATAACCGCATTTGGGCTCGTTGCGTACGTCTCTACGAGTAGCTGCTAGAAAAATGGTGATCAGGGTCTGACGATGGAGCAAGAATGTGGTCACGGTATCTCTGCACGAATAAATGTAGACCCACCGAATTGGGGTTCCTTGGGTAGGTATCACGAGTAGTTGCTAGAAAATGGTGATCTTTAGATGGGGTCTGATGATAGAGCAGGAAGGTGGTCAAAGGATGAGGTGACGGGCCCGTTGGTCTAGTGGTTAGACTCCCTGGCAGCTACTTGATGAGTTGTGGGTTCGATTCCCCCACGAAGTGTCTGGGTGTTATTTATCTATTTAAGTATGTATTTACAAAAAAAAAGTATTAATATCTGTTGTCTGGTTTCCATAGTACAGGCTCTGCCTAGTTTGGTATCGGATAACTGTGTGTGGATTGTCCCAAGATAATATTGATATTATTATAAAGGATCTCTGCACCAAAAAACGTATACCTACCGAGTTTGGGCTCGTTAGTTATGTCTCGACGAGTAGTTGCTAGAAAAATGGTGACGAGGGTCTGATGATGAAGCAGGAAGGTAGTCACGGGATCTCTGCACCAATAAACGCAGACGCATTGGATAGGTTGCTATGAGTAGTATGTAGAAAAATAATGATAAGAGTCTGGGGATGGGAGCAAGCAGGACGGTGGTAACAGAAACTCTGCTCCATAAAATGTAGGATCCATCGAATTGTAAATCGATAGTTAAATCTTGCCGAGTAATTACTAGACAGACATCAATCAGAGTAATGGCGCCGGAAAGTAATTTTAAGAGTTCGTTCACCCATGTCGGGGTTTATTAAAAAAGTTTAATTTATACTTTAGCCTGAATTAAGTATACACATACATACTACAAAGTCTAGTTAGGTACTTAACAATAACAATAAATATAAAAATATAAAACATTAAAGTAATGATTTTTATCTATACTCATATCGTAATATTTAAATTATGAATGCAAAACTAGTAAGTACTCTAATGACACACTTTATACACATGCAACTCCGTTCTAAAAACATTTTATTTTTTTATACACAAAAAAATGGGCTGCTGAGGGGCAAGACCGAAAAAAGTGTAACACTGGAACAATGAAAAACGACACCAAAACTGTTAGTTATTTAAAAAGCTGCCTAATGTTTATACAGATTCAAACGGACTTGAACTGTATGTCAACGTATTAAAGGCTCAATTTTCTTATAAATATAGACATGGCTGGTTTGATTATTGCATTACAGCTCTCGACTTGATCTCCTAATAGTATATTTGTTTCTGGCGACGGTACTATATTATGTATAATTGGCTCAGTGGTATATGAGCTTAACTAAGGTAATAACGTGATGTTAGACTTGGGTACAAATCCTAGCAATTCATTTGCTTTAATGTCTTTTTTATCATCCAGCAGCCGAAACGTCCACTGCTGAACATAGGCCTCTACCTTAGAAGGGAGGGGTTGCCATTATCATCACGCTTGGCAGGCGGCTTGGGGATCACAGTATAGGTGGCAGGTAATCCAATAAAAAGACTGCTGCCACTAGTTCTAGTTTTCTTCTAGTTTTTCCTTAGTCGCCTTTTACGGACACCCAACGAGAGAAGATGGGTAGGTGCTATTCTTACCCGGACACCCCACGGGGGTCTTTTTTATATTTTACTATTCTCATTATTTATTTCATAAATTGTTACAAAAGGAACATCAGCAGCATCTTTATTTTATAATTTTAATGTTTAAATACCCTTTATCTACACTCATATCGTAATATTCAAATTATGAACTCAAAACTAGTACTCTAATGACACATTTTATACATAATGCCTCTTTACAAACATCAAAAAGTTTTTTACGGTACACGTGTATCGTAAAAAAAACGTTTGATCAAAACGATGCCTTAAAATCTGCTTAAAAATATATTGTAATAGAGAAACTTTTCTATATCATAATATTTTTAAGCCAATCTAGTAGGCCGCAATGTCATCTAGTAGTCCGCGATCTAATCCAGCAGGCCACGATACATTCATCTGGAGTTATTTGAATGAATTGAGTGCCATAATATTATAGACTGGAATAGAATTTTATTCCACACAGATTAAATACTATTTGGTACAACAAATTTAACTATAGTATAGAAAGCACGTCGTCTGTGTGAAACAGAGCTCCCTCTGTCTGTATTATATGTTTTGTAATGTAGTTTGGCGGTATAAAATTGTATTTCATGAGTTTAGATAAAGTAGTGTTTGAAACTGCACATAATTAAGCATTAAAACACTCGTGTTTTAATAACTCCTATTGTGCAGCAGTTTCTAATACTTACTATTAATCAATAATAATAAATAATCATGTCTGATTATTATACATGCAAGTATGTATCATCAAGCAGAGAATAAAAGAAGTCGGTTAATAATCACAAATTGACTTTTTTCATAGACTTTGGAAGTTGTATATCGCAGATATCTTCAAATTATAAAATGTCAAATTATTCAAAAATGGTTGATATTTGCAAATGATCTCTCCTACAAACCCTTAACGGATTGCTGTGATATTTACCAGTAACCCTGTATATACAGAATTCTAGATAATATGAATAGAACATTAAATATAGAACACAAAAATATTATGAACAAAAGATATACTTATTATATACTAGCTGACTCGCGCAGCGCCTCCCGAGCTCTTTTACGTTAGCTAATTTTTAATAGCATACATTTGCGTTGAATACATAACCTCCTTTTTTACTTGCCCTCCGAAGCACGGGGACGCTTACTTCAAGTGGCATTAAACGGTCACCCATCTATGTATTGACCTTGCCTAAGGTTGCTTAACCTGATCGATTGCCAAACATTGATAACGACTGTCAATGATGGGCTTCTAATTTTTTTATAGTATTAGATACATTTGTGTTGTATACATAACCTACTTTTTTAAAGTCGGTTAAAAACTGGGACCCACTTTTTACTTGCCCTCCGAAGCACGGAGACGCTTACTTCAAATGGCATTAAACGGTCACCCATCTATGTAATGACCTTGTCTAACGTTGCTCAACCTGATCAATTGCCAAACATTGATAACAATTGTCTATGACGGGCTTCTCATTTTTTTATAGTATTAGATACATTTGTGTTGAATACATAACCTACTTTTTTAAAGTCGGTTAAAAACTGAGACCCACTTTTTATTGCCTTCCGAAGCACTGAGACGCTTACTTCAAATGGCATTAAACGGTCACCCATCTATGTAATGACCTTGCCTAACGTTGCTTAACCTTATCGATTGCCACACATTGATAACAACTGTCTATGACGGGCTTCTCATTTTTTTATAGTAATAATAATAATAATATCACACACGGTCATCTGATCCCAAACTAGGCAGAGCCTGTATTATGGAAACCAGACAACTGATACTTATACATATATACTTTTTTTTTGTAAATACATACTTATATAGATATAATCTCGTTATCCGACCCAGAGTGTCGTTGCAAATTAAGTGACGGCACAGTATGCATGGTTTTCCCTCCGATTATAATGTGCATTAATATAAGCTATATCGAGGATAATGTGGGTTGGTTGGTTGGAGATCCAACGCTAGAGTAAATTAGCTTTTAATAAGCTAGTGTTCTTCACCATTCCTAATATTGAGTTTTTTTTTTGGAAAATATAAAACAATTCTTTTAGCGTAGCTAGGTTGATAGGTGTCCCACATCCTATCTAATTTTTGACCCGAGTAACTGGCTACGTACGCGTAGGTACAAATAGAAGTAAATACATAATATTTTATTATTTAAAAAAAATAGGTTAAAAAAACACTGGCTGTACATAATAGTTTTAATAAAAATCACGACGAAATTTAAGTTACGAAATCGATTACAAGTAGTAATTTATTTTTATTATAAACAAGCCCTTGTTTGTAATTGAATAGGTATATTATAATGTAGGTATAAAGTTTCTTCCTTTTTAACAAATTCATAGTTCTTTATATAATAATAATAATAATGTATGTAGTACTGTAATGTACTTGTTTTTGTATTTATATTTAAAAATGTAAAAAAAACTGTTAAAAGTGAATAAATGAATATAATAATAATATTCTGGGACAATTCACACACGGTCATCTGATCCCAAACTAGGCAGAGCCTGTATTATGGAAACCAGACAACTGATACTTATACATATATACTTTTTTTTTGTAAATACATACTTATATAGATATAACACCCAGACACTTGGTGGGAATCGAACCCACGACCTGTTGGGTAGCAGACAGGGTCACTAACCACTAGACCAACGGGCCCGTCAAAATCAAAAATAAAAGTCAGTATTAAATACATTTGTGTTAATACATAACCTACTTTTTTAAAGTCGGTTAATAACTGAGACTCACTTTTTACTTGCCCTCCAAATCACGGAGACGCTTAATTCAAATGGCATTAAACGGTCACCCATCTATGGAATGATCTTGCCTAACGTTGCTTAACCTGATCGATTGCCACATATTGGATAACGACTGTCTATGAGTTTCTCTTTATTATTAATAGTACCTATTAAATACATTCGCGTCGAATACATAACCTCCTTTTTTAATTTTAAAGTCGGTTAAAAACTGGGACCCTCTTCCAAGGGAACCGTGATGAATTACGGTATTTAAGACCGTTCCGAATTCACAAACCGACGTCACCCACCGGCGGCCCCAATGCATTGGCATAGTTTTCTTAGTCTTTGCGTACTTAAAAAGTTAATTTATTTCCAAAAAAATATTTACCGTTACTAATGTATAGATATTAACTAAACTAAGTACTTCTATTAATTTCAATATTTATAAATGCGCATAAACTCTTTAAAAAATTAAACGAGTTAAACAATATTGCTCCAACACCGACGTGCAGTCCTCCCTCGACAACGCCGCGAAGCGGACTGAATCAGAGCTCGGAGCAGGCATACTTGCGCAGATGTATTAAATTTTGGGAAAAATAGATATTTCTCTAGTAAAATACGGAATAAAAATAAATCTTTCAAGTAAAGACATTCGTATTTTCAAGACCTTTTTTCCTGTGTAAACGCCAACACCATAGCTTGAGCGGTTTTAGAGAACATTTGCAAATTATGACTTAAATAGGTCCTTTTTAGATCTTTTTTTCCTAAAAAGTGGTTATCAAAAATAAATTTTTATTCAAGTAAACGTATTTATCGAAACTTTAACTAACGTTTTATATTTTTTCTATACAGATTAAATTAACAGTTTTTGTGAACATTTAACTTAAAATAACACGAATTCAGGCATTTCACCGTTATTAGCGCCTTAAGTCCGACAAAGCTGTTGAACTTTTACCGTATAATTTCCGCCCTATATTTTTATGGATAATTAATTTATCCACATTAGAGTTTCGAATACGAATAGTAGATTCATAAGTTAATAAATGGCTTTTTTTTTCTAGGAATATTTTATTGGTTGGTATACTTACTTACCTAAATCTGCTTTTTTTTTGTGAAGTAGTTTTGTGTGATTGTCGCGTGACATTTTCTATGAAGTATATATCAGTATCGTAATACCTATTATTAAGGAGCTCCCAGCTGCATCAAAATTAACTTCTTAGCAATAATAATTAGCAATCATATTATTATTGTAACAAATCCAAATTCTGTTAATTATTAAAAGAAAATAGATAAAAACAATCACCTCAGCTGCAATGCAATCAGTGGTGCATTTTTAAATCTATAAAGATAAGTTGTATAGGCTATAAGCATCTCTTATTTATACGTCTTTAAGTCTCAGGAAATTGCTATCTGCATCGAAATGAGAAACTGAGAAATTAGATTTGGGCAAAGTTAAGTCCTCAAAAAACGGTGTTTTATGATAAAACTGAGAAATTGAATTAGCTTTGCATACCTATGCAAATGTCTTTTTATTTTCTCGGAGGAAACTTTCAAAAGGTCCCTGAGAGCTATGGGGCTCAACCGGGGTAGGTATGTGGGATTCTTACCCACTAAAACCGCGGCTGTCGCATCGGCACATGGAAGGGTTCACCGGGGTTCTCCGGTGGGATCTGCACCAGGTGCCCCTCAGCACCTCGCCATTGAGCCCGCTGCTGGGGGACGCAATGTATCCCCCGGGAACCAGACACAGTGCTCACGGCAATGGAGGTCGCAACCCCGCCGCCGTCCTCCTCGGAGTCGCTGCCGTAGGTACTCAATGGACGATATGCAAACGCCTTGGCTTAATTAGTCTCAACTCATACATAATTTCTAAACTGGTACAATTTCCTGACCTGCATCAGATGTACATTTTTAAATCCATTTCCATAATATGTAAGTTTATTTGTTTCTTTAGCATTAGGTAGGTATGATATCTGCCTGCGTGATGTTTATTCGCGTGACCATCACAAGGTCATGCGGATTGTGGACAGAGGAGCGAGATGCTTGATTTCTGATAATGCGATCGCACAAATTGAGTTAAGTGGTGGGTTCCAATGATACGACTTTTTATAAAGAGCGTGTTGATGTAAGATTGAACTATTACGTGGGGCGCACTAAAAGTTTCCGGAAAGAATAAGAAATCACAGATCCATTAATACATTTGTAAGCGATCTGACTTAGATGTATTTTGTACAAGTGTAGTATCAGCCAGAGGAGCTGAGTCTTGATTTCTTCATTAACTAGGTGTAATAATATTTCTTTTTGTTTGTGTCATACTCTGTATTTTCTCACTTCGTATTTTCACACTTCACATTAGTATTCTAGAATTTGAAATTATTCTACTTAATTTAGTCAGTTTGTTTGGTTTAAATCTGTAAGTATAAATACTTAAAGACACAGAGTTCGTCAATGGTTTCCGGCAAACAAATGGTCGTGTACCAGTCACTATTCACGGTACGACGATTCTCTAAAGCAACAGTAGCCACGTGTCCAGTTTTATTAAAAAAAGAACCAATCATCCGCTTAGATGCACTTTTCACGCGCGCCGCTTTGGTTGGCTTCGGCTCATCTTGAAAGACCCATACGCTCGATTGCTGCTTTGTTTTGGGATCGTAGCAATAAATCCATTTTTCTTCACCTGTTACTATGTCCCACACCAAATTTGACGCACCTTCGTTGAATCTGGTAAGCATGGAACTGCACTAAGTGACGCGGTCCGTTTTTTGAGCCTCGGTCTAATTGTGTAGGATCCACCGTGAGCACAGCTTTCTCACACCCAAATGTTTGTGTAGGATTGATTGTATTTGACTCATGCCTATGTCTAAGGATACGTGAATCGCATGGTAGGTCACATGCCTGTCTGTTTCAATCATACGGCGCACAGCATCGATGTTTTTTTTTGTTCACAGCGGTGGACGCGCGACCATCGCCAGATTCGTCACTGAGATTGACACGACCGCGCTTGAATTCTGCAAACCAGCTATAAATAGTCGTATTGCATGGTGTTTCATCGCCAAAAGCAGATTGAAGCCGAGCGATACTCTGTTGAGCTGTCAAATTACACTTAAAATCGTAGAAAATCATACTACGAAAATTTTCCCGAGTTAAATCCATGTTAATGTAGACACGCAATTTTTGAAATGGCGCTACAATGTAAAAACAATTGACAGTCGGATGAAACAAACTGCATTCTACAGCCAAAGAGTTCCATTTTAAAATGTTGTAATTACTTTATGTAAGTGGCCAGTTCCGGAAACTTTTAGTGTGACCTATGTATTGAAACTAGATTAATCCGCTGGCGGTCGATGCGTGATCGCGCTTATGCAGTTCGCGTGTTAAACATGGTGAAGATCGGAATCACCGGCCGTTGAGAGCTTAATAATCACGAACATAATTACACCCAAAATGTGATATGTGTCAGTAGCATATAGGTAAGTAGGTACAATTAAAATATAAATTTTTAATCTAGATAAAAATATAAAAATTTAAGTCAAATTAAAAAATTAGAATCAAAGCATTAATTTGCATTTTTTTTTATAAATTTTATTATCATCCAAAAACTACGTGACATAAACCAAACTAAAAATATGTCTGAGATGTGCAAATTAAGCCCTTTCATATGATATTGTAGATAAAGTTAAAAATTCTTTCACACTGAAAGTGCGCTGCCGGCCGCTGTCATCTTGGTGTGAATTGAGCCTAAGGATTCCTTTCTTACCTTTTAGGTATGGAACCCTAAAAACATCTTTATTTTCCAACAACCTATAAGTATGCAAAATTTACTTATAAATACTCGTTATTTATTATTATATACGTATCGAACGGACCACATTCGCATAAGAGAAATTATCTTGACTGCAATAGGAAATGGCAACATATTACCAGCAAATCTCAACAGCAGCGTTGGGATAAAAGGCGAAGGAATAAGAACGTCACAAATCGACGTTTGCGATAACATTGTCGGCCGCGGTCGCGCCAGGGAAACCCGCCCTGAGCGCGGATAAGAATTTGATCGACAATATCTGAGCGCCGTATCTCGGTACGTCTGCTACTATCACTCCCTTAGATATGATGATCTCGATAAAATTGAAGGCTTTCGACGGTTTATCTTACTTTTGTCGCGGATCGCAATACTGACGCGAGTTACGTTGCGGTCAAAATGAACAGTAAGTTACATTTTATTATTTTAAATTTCTGTAGATAATTATTTAAACTTGAGCTAAATAAATAAATAAAAGTTTAATACATAAGTTATTCATATCGTGGTGGAAAGATAGGCGAATTAGCAATGTTCCTGATTGTCCAGGGTGCATCCGGCGAACATGTCTTATTTCTCCTTTATAGAAGACTCCGCTATTTCCAATAATTAGTTAATTTATTTTATTTTACCCTCAATTAAGTAACTAATATTCAAACTAAGTTTTCCTTACAAAAGATTAAAAAAAAAATCGATAATATTTTTGATTTAAATCAGGATTCTATAGTAAGTATAATTATTTTATGTAATAGTCACTTATATTACATACATATTATGTAAACTAATTTAACTCATATATTTTAATAAATGGATATACTTACTCTTAGGCACATAGTACTATAAAAACCCATGTATCCACGATGTACATTTTCGTAAAAGCTGCGTAAGTACTTAGAACAGATTGCTAGCTATAGAATCGTGTAGAAAGTTGAAAGTCTTATCAAAACTACATACAATATAAATTTGGCTGTCTTATATAAATTTGCCTAAAAAACAGCTTAATTGGTTCTCCTTGATATGAAAATTGAGTATAAATAGCTATTGCAACAGCTATCGAATGTGTTAATTAGTTTTATAAGTGACTCTCTCTATCTTTGTGATATTATCCTTGTAAATAGGTATGTATTATGTAATCAAACTGTAAATTACATAATATTTCTGCACTACCCAAAGGTATACTGTTAGAAAATGCATAAAGCATTAAAGTCCGCCCTGTACAGTTTGTGGAAAAATTAAATAAATTAACATAGAATAATGAAAACTTACAGCTGTAACAGCTCAGTGGGCGAGCGCTTGCCTTGGAAACGAGGTGCGCAGGTTCGATCCCCGGCTCGCACCTCTGATTTCTTTAACGAATCATCTTTGTGCGATTTTTACTAGCTTTCGGTGAAGGAAAACATCGTGATGAAACCTGCATGTCTGAGAAAGCCTAACTAGCTTTCGAATGACGTGTGAAGTCCGCCAACCCGCCCTTGGCCAGCGTGGTGGACTATGGCCTAAGCCCCTTCATCTTGAAGGTAGGCCCGTGCCCAGCAGTGGGATATAAACAAGGGCTGGTATTATTATTATTATTATTAATGACAAGTAATAAGTTTTAAAAACTAAAACCCGACTACGGATAAAATCGCATTCTAATAATAATAATATAATAATATTATATAGCCTATAACCAGCGGACAATCAAGACGCTTCTAATGACACCCTACTTGTCAAATTATGTTAAGTAGATTAGAAGATATGCGGGAACAGATGAACATACATACATACATACCTACATACATCCACACATACATACACACATACATACATTCTTATTAAAATCATAACCCTCCCTCCGTTCCGTAGTCGGGTAAAAACTTTAAAAGACTGCAAGCAAAATCGTACCTACCTCTGCTACCTAAGTCCCGTTTTTGTCGGTCAATTATGTTATGTAATCGCTACAATATATACATAGGTACGCTGCACATTTATTATTCATATTCATCATGAACCGGAAGACGTGCACTGCTAACCTTAGGCCTCCCCCTTAGAACGCCAACAGTGACTTTTACAATGTCGTCAGTCCATCTAGTTGAAGGTCTTCGTACGCTGCGACTCAAACCTTTCTTCCCCATCGGTTATCGGTTCTTCGAGCGATGTTACCTGCCTATTGCCACTTCAATTTGGAAATAATGTGAGCTACGGTGGTAACTCTAAGGAGAGGGGGGGTGCAATTCAAACCAGTGGGGTGTCGGGTTAGAATTGTATCCCCCCCATCTCATCTCGTTGGGTGTCGTAAGAGGCGACTAAACGAGAACAGGAAGACGGGCAGCAGCGTCTTTCTTTTGGATTTATCTTCCACCTATACTGCGATCCCCAAGCACCTGCCAAGCGTGAGGATTATGGCAACCCCTCCCTTCTAAGGGGAGGCCATTGTTCAGCAGTGGACGCCTATCGGCTGCTAATGATAATGGTGAAGTTGCTAACTCAGGTTCTTGGGCGAATTTCCTCATTCCGGATTATATCGCGCAAAGTTCATTACGTATGTCTAACCTATTTTGTATACCTATTATGGAAATAAATTAAACAAAAGAAACTGCGCATAGTTTTATTGATATTTATTAAGAATAATTTAGATACGAAAGCATTGAAAAGTCTGACCCAAAAAAACATCCTAATAGAATCATAATAGAATCGTGGCCTGTATCTATTACTATACATCTTTTCCATTCTTACATAAATTGACTAATTTAAGCACAAACGTACGTTATGAAGAGGAATAACATTCTTTTGTGAACACGCGTATCTTAAACCATTACCAACACTAGTCACTCAGTGGCTTATTCAGAGTGCGTTAAACAATAAGTATCTCGATACTTATGTATGTGTGGATTTCAATAGTAAGGGATGGGAAATCTCTCATTATTAGATTGAGCTTAAAAAAATACTAACACTAAGTTAGTAGGTCCCTTGAGCAGGAGACCGTCCAAGTAGGTACCACCGCAGTGTGACCAAGCAGTAGTTATTATAGTTGTTATCATTACTGTTTTCCAGTCTTAGGCTCAATTCACACTAAGATGGCAGCGGCCGGCAGCGCACTTTCAATGTGAAAGGTATCTACAATACGTAAAAGACCAGTATCGCGTGAAAACCGCTGCCGTCTTGGTGTGAATTGAGCCTTAGGGCAAGGTGTAATGTGAAAACTAATGTCTCCGGTGTGACGAGCAGCAGTGCTGTGTAGCTATCTATAGGCAGGCGTGTGAATAAAAAAAAACGTGATCTTCCTTCCAGCAGCCATCTGGCTAGTATGTTGCGCCGCGGCGTTGGCCGGCGGCTCCGCCCTCTCAATCCCGTTGAGACAGAATCCGGAGACTTTGTGCGCCGGCCAGGAGAACTTCTTGAGGATCGCGAGTATCGAAAGCTGCTTCGAATACTACCAGTGCTATGCGGGCCGCTCATACCTGATGCAGTGCCCTCCTGACACATGGTTCAACGAGCATGAACAGGTAAACGCTTTTCACCAAATCATTCTGAAAGTCCTTCAGGATTTTAATAACTTAATCGAGGTATTATGCAAACATTTGCACCACGATTAGGTGTCACGTAAGTCCTTATTTACCATTGTTCCCCATTTTCGGGGGAAAATCTATTTCTAAAGTAAAATAAATACTGTTGGTTTCAGGTTTGTGATTGGTCCAGTTTACCAGAACGTTGTATACTCGTGGAACCTGAGCCTGAACCGGAACCAGAACCTGAGCCTGAAATAGAACCAGAACCTGAGCCGGAACCTGAACCGGAGCCCGAATTTGAACCCGAAACAGATCCTGAACCCGAAGCAGAGCCTGAACCAGAATCAGAGGCTGAACCAGAAGCAGAGGCTGAACCAGAAGCTGAGCCTGAACCAGAAGCAGAGGCTGAACCAGAAGCAGAGGCTGAACCAGAAGCAGAGGCTGAACCAGAAGCAGAGCCTGGACCAGAAGCAGAGGCTGAACCAGAAGAAGAGCCTGAACCAGAAGCTGAACCTGAACCTGAAGCTGAGCCTGAACTAGAAGTGGAAGCCGACCCAGAAGCGGAACAGGAACCTGAAACGGAAGAAGAATTAGAATCCCTAGTGAAAGAAAACGAAGAGCCCGAAGAAGGTTCCGGAGAAGACTGGGACGAAGATTCTGTTTTGCGGTACGTAAGAGCTTATAGAGCCAAGCAAGAAGAAGTAGAATCTGGTGATGAAGAATTTGAAGATGCTGAAAAGAAATTAAAACAAGAGGAAGTAACTGATGTCGAACAGGATTTTGAGGGTGAGTTCATTGTAGAAATTGAGGATGTCGTAGAAAAACGCAAGAAAAGACAAGCAGAAATTGAAGAAGAGGAATCAGATGTTGAATTAGAAGAACGCAAGAAAAGACAAGAAGAAATCGACGAAGAGGAATCGGAAGATGAATTAGAAGAACGCAAGAAAAGACAAGAAGCAATCGATGAAGAGGAATCAGAAGACGAATTAGAAGAACGCAAGAAAAGACAAGAAGAAATTGACGAAGAGGAATCGGAAGATGAATTAGAAGAATGCAAGAAAAGACAAGAAGAAGTCGACGAAGAGGAATCAGGCGACGAAGTAGAAGAACGCAAGAAAAGACAAGAAGAAATCGACGAAGAGGAATCAGAAGACCAATTAGAAGAGCGCAAGAAAAGACAAGAAGAAATTGACGAAGAGGAATCGGAAGATGAATTAGAAGAACGCAAGAAAAGACAAGAAGAAATTGACGAAGAGGAATCGGAAGATGAATTAGAAGAACGCAAGAAAAGACAAGAAGAAGTCGACGAAGAGGAATCAGGCGACGAAGTAGAAGAACGCAAGAAAAGACAAGTAGAAATTGACGAAGAGGAATCGGAAGATGAGTTAGAAGAACGCAAGAAAAGACAAGAAGAAATTGACGAAGAGGAATCAGAAGATGAATTAGAAGAACGTAAGAAAAGGCAAGAAGAAATCGACGAAGAGGAGTCAGAAGACGAATTAGAAGAAAGCAAGAAAAGACAAGAAGAAATTGACGAAGAGGAATCGGAAGATGAATTAGAAGAACGCAAGAAAAGACAAGAAGAAATCAACGAAGAGGAATCAGAAGACCAATTAGAAGAGCGCAAGAAAAGACAAGAAGAAATTGACGAAGAGGAATCGGAAGATGAATTAGAAGAACGCAAGAAAAGACAAGAAGAAATCGACGAAGAGGAATCAGACGACGAAGTAAATGAAGAAAGCAAAATACGACAAGAAGAAGTCGACGAAGAGGAATCAGGCGACGAAGTAGAAGAACGCAAAAAAAGACAAGAAGAAATGGACGCAGATGAACTAGACGATGAAGTAGAAGAAAGTAACAAAAGACAAGAAGAAATCGATGAAGAGGAAATAAATAACGATGAAGCTGAGGAGAACAGGAGTCAAGAAGAAACTGATGGTAACGACAAGAAAACTGATGAATCGGAAGATGTGCAACGCTCTCAAGAAGAGTTGGATGAAGAAGATGGTGAACTTGAAGAAAGCACGAGTTCAAGAGCAAAGAAGTTCTTTAACCGCCTTCTGCATATGTTCAAATGAGCTTCTAAAGCATTACCGCACGGAATGCTGTCTTGAAGTACATGTTGAATGAAGTTATTAATATTGTTAATAATTTAGTTTTAATTTAGGTAAGTTGAGAACCACTTTGTGCAATTTTGTAAATATTAAATTATTATTGCTTTACCGCTGTTGTTTCTTTGCAAAATTATTACACGTATGCGTATAGTCTCCTTATTTTCGTTTCGAGCATGGATGAATTCCATGGTTTTGAGCAACAATAGCATTCAAAAACATTATCCAGCACCTGTAACGAAGTTGTCATTCTACGATACTAAACGCTAGATAATAGATGAGAATTTCTTCCACGGTATAAAATAATTTAAATATTATATTGGAGTTGTTGTTAGCGTACTTAATGTGCATATTTAGCACCAACTTCAATAACATTTAAATTATTTTATACTATTTAGGCAGCGTAGGCAGGCCTCCCACTAGCTAGGTGGACAGACGACATTGTGCGCGTCGCAGGTAACCGGTGGATGCAAACAGACAATTGTCGTTCATTGTGGCGTTCTAAGGGGAGCCCTATGTTTCGCTGTGGGTGGACGTCTTCCGGCTGATCATGATGATGACACTATTTAGAGTTATTGAAGTCGGTTCAATTAATTTTTTAACCGACTTCAAAAAAGGAGGAGGTTCTCAATTCGTCTGTATATAAATATATATATTTTTTTAACCGACTTCTTTTATGTATGTTCGCCTAACTCTGGAAATTATGAACCGATTTGAAAAAATCTTTCTTCCATCCATTCTTCAATCCATTGATTGGGTCCCATAAAAAAAATATTGCTTAGTAATAAGTAGTTCCTGAAAAAACAAGAATGGTGACTGCGCACTGAGAGCTGCAGGAAAGCCTATATAGATGCCTTTATGTCGCTTTTTAAGGACAAAAATGGTCATAACTCTGGCAAATATTTACCAATTTCAATGATTCTTTTTTTATTCGAAAGAAGAAACCACTATATTGAATCTGTATGAATTTTATTACAACCGGATAAGAACTTCCTAGGACCATGAACGATGTGGAGGAATTTATCTGGTAAAAACCATAAAACTGATGTTCTCCATTACATTGCTCTGACAATTATGAACCGATTTCGATGATTCTTTTTTTATTCGAGAGAGTAAACTACTATGATGATTCCATGCAAATTTCATTACGACCGGATATTTTTTTCTGAAGAAACATGAATTATGTAAAACTATGATAATGTGATCATAACCTACCTAGATAATTTTACGGTTTTCGATGGTTCAATCTTTATATATGAAAATATCACTAAAAAGTTAAAAATAAAATCTATTTAAAAAAAAAATTGAACCGACTTCAATATCACTGAAAAGTATAAAATAATTTAAATATTATTGAAGTTGGTGCCAAATATACACAGCCGGTAAGCTAACACCAACTTCAATAATATTTAAATAATTTTATACTTTTCAGTGATATTGAAGCCGGTTAAATTTTTTTTTTTTAAAACCTTTTATTATATTTCATTTTATACCTTTTAGTGATATTTTCATACATACACATTGAACCAACGAAGACGAGAAATGATCGACTATAATGATGATGATGTCTACATAGTTTTACATCATTCATGTTTCTATAAAGACGATGTATGCAGTCGTAATGAAATGTGCTTGGAATCATTATAGTACTCTCGAAAAAAATAAGAATCATCGAAATCGGTTCATATTTGTGAGAGTAATGTAATGGAGAACAATTTTATGGTTTTTACCCTCATTTTTACTAAATAGATAAATTCCTCCACTTCGTTCATGGTTCCCCAGGAAGTTCTTATCCGGTTGTGATAAAATTCATACAGATTCATTATAGTGGTTCCTTCTTTCGACTAAAAAAGAATCATTGTAATTAGTAAACTTTTGCCAGAGTTATGAACGTTGTTGTTCCCCTAAATAGTATCAAAAATGGGAAAGGCCATTTTTACAATTTTTCCTGACGCGAACTACATATTCGTATGTAATATTTTTTTATGGGACCCCAATCAGTGGAACGGACTATTCGTACAAGAAAGAATTTTTCAAATCGATTCAGTTCATGCGCATAAAATGCGTCCACGAGAAATAGTTCTCCCTCGTGGACCCACTGGTGGGACAAAATAGTGGGTCCACGAGAAAACACCCAAAAAATATACAGTCGAATTGAGGACCTCCTCTTTTTTTTGAAGTCGGTTAAAAACACAACAGTAGATAGCTACCGTGCAGCGTCCTGCAGCCAACTTCATAGACACAAAGATCGGCAGTGACTATTTTACTGTATTTTTTATTTAATATCTGGTAATCCTTAGATGAATCATAAATATTTTTCCTGAGTTGTATCAGCAATGCGAATATTTCCCATACAAATCAGATAGGGGTTTATAACACCCTGGATTTTGTTTTTCTTTGCGATTTTGAAAGATTTCCACAATCATATAGGAACGGAGGAAGGCGTCAGGCCTAAACCACTCCAAAACTGTCTCTAGCACAAGGGTGGACTAATCACAAATAAGGCACCTAATAGGCGCAATCATGGGACATTTTGGTACCAATCAACACCTCCACAGAATGAGGCTAAGTACCTATTGATACTTGCAAATTCTGCGACGGTGAGAGTTAATGCGACACATATTGCGGCTGCGACGCTCTTACGAGACGTAGGTTAGGTCATCTGAGAGTAGCCTATCCTACGCCAGATGATTATGTACAGCTCCAAGCTGCCGCGATCGTTGCGTACTTGAGGGAACTTTTCGAGTCTTCGTCTCGAACTTTTCGTCAGCAACAGAGTAAGGCTCCCCACACAACTGCGAATTCGCATCGCATCGCAAATATCTGTTTCTCGCAGATATTTGCGGACATAACTGCGATGCGATGCGAATTCGCAGTTATGTGTGGGAGCCCTAAGAACTAAGTGCGTTCCGATTTTATAGCTTAAATAATAGAATAGAAGGGTCAGGGGTAGATAAGGTTCTTAAAAGTAATAACCAGCTTCAATTTTAAGAATTTATTACATCATTATAGTACAAAATAATTCTCAAATACAATAATTATTTTTAGTTATAAGTAACACAACCGAAGCAAAATATTAAAAGTTGGATTTGAGAGATGTTCGTTTCATAGCGGGCCAACTGTATGGGCCGCTGTGGATGTAATCAGGACATAAATAAGAGTTACATTCGTATATTTAACTAAAACATGACTCGTTTGTTAAGAGTTTATTCTACTCATTAGCAGTAATTACTTAAAATACTGGCAATTTCATCGTCGCGAACCATATTGACACCGATAACAAAACTTTGAATATAAAAAAAATAATCTTCTAAAATTGTACACAACATATCAACCGGTGCTAAAATTATAAGTACAAGCGGGCCAATGATCGAGCGAGTCACAGGACGCAAAGCACCATAGTAGATAGGAAAGGATGTTGCGTCACCAATGACGTCACTCAACACCGTGCCTGTGAAAATGTATCAAACTTTCGTCTTCAGCAATAAAAGTCCATTCTAAACATTAAGTGCGCGCTTAAAAGTCGCAATACCGCATTTTATTATAAAACTCGTATCGTGGTCCACCTAACGCACAGTATAAAAGATAAGCAATGAGTAGTTTAGATATGTGATGTGTTAAAATATAATTTGTACTGTGGCAATGGAATCGTCTCCGGCAGCCCAACAGTTCAAAGCGTGACTCACAATTGGAAGAAATATAACGCAAATGAATATATCACAAATAGCAATCCGCGTACGATTCCAAATGCCACAGGACAACAGGGGGTATACTACGGGTTCTGATGGTTAACGAAATCGATCGAAATACCTGTCCCATACATTTTAATAGTTTTTGAAAGTCACCGCTAGAGGCGCCAATGTGAAATGTATGCAGAAACAAACTTTCGTTCAGCGATGTATACCCTAACAGGATAGCTGTCTGCCAACCGAAAAGCGATCCAAGAGAGAAAAAGCAATCTGACATTGTTGGAGTAATTTTGTTCTCAGTGACCACATGATAACACAGTCAAATTATAGAATGTGACTATAAAAATTGTTGACGTTTGTGTGCAAGTCTCCCTTTTTACCAGATGTTCTCTCTTTCCTAAATAGGGATTCTTGTTAAGAACATTATTTTCTCCGACAAGTATTCAAATATAGACCGTAAGTACATAGACATAGAGTAGATTTTTAAATTTTATGCATTCAGCATTCCAAGTATGTAAGATATAGGCAAATTCCTTGATTCCGTTAACTATCACAACTAGTACTAGACTCCCATACCTACCCTTAATGCGAATACAATAGTAGTTAAAATAGGCATGTATAAATCTAGCGGTATATTTCAAATAACCATAACGATGACCAGACATTGGGGAGTGTTTTGAACGATACACCGGAACGGTACCATTTCGTCGCCATCAAGGGAATCTAACATCTATTCGGCAGAACACAGAGTTCAATACCAATAAACAAACGATCGTATCTATAAATATCACCGATATTAAGTACGCCGCCGCCACGCGGGCGTTAAAATAAAATCTAAAAACTAAATTATGATACAAATAGTGAAAACGGTTATATCAATAGTAGCATCAGAAATTGTTAAGAAATAAATAATAAAAAAAAACGACTATATACAAACATCTAAAGCGCCAGAGTATGAGCGTGGGGGCGGACGCGCGGCTTGACGATACAATAACAATTCCACCGTCCAAATCCATTCGTACATCTTACCTAATTGCTACAGCGGTTACATGAAAATATCACGAGAGCGAATACATTGTTAGGTATACCATACCGTTAGTATAAAAAGACTATTCCAATATAGAATTTAAAGCGTGCTCTTAACAATTAATTGTATCAAATCCATTGATGATATTGTTCAGTATAAAAAGTATGAAATATTTTACGCTTGTACAAATTACTATGCTATCGTGAGCGAGGCCGGCGAGTGTCTCACTCGGGTTTGATACATCGTTGGCGTACGTATTGGATTGTTCACGCGGATAGTTGAGACCGGGGTGTGAGGCTTGACGGGTCAAAATAGGCCGACGTCCTTCTTCATGTTCGTCTGCTTCCACGCGGGGAGGACTGAGAACTCTTCTTTAGTCATGCCGAAAGCCTCCTGAAGGAAAACATACTTATAGTATAATAGTGCTTCCCCGTGGGGAAGTGTCCGGGTAAGAATAGCACCCACCCATCTCCTCCCGGATTGGATTACCTACCACCTATACTGCGATCCCCAAGCCGCCAAGCGTGGGGATTATGGCAACCCCTCCCTTCTAAGGGGGAGGCCTTTGTTCAGCAGTGGACGTTTCGGCTGCTAATGATGATAGTATAATAATTATGTTTGGACGAAGCAGGGAGTATTCCATTTTATAATAGTAACCGTAACCAGTGCACCCAAAATCATCGAATATACAGTGCATATGTACATAAAAAAATATAATGTGTACAATTTCTGATGAAAAAAAAAACACTGTAATTAATAAAAAAAAAACAAACATTATGAAAAATCATATAAAGATATCTGGTATCGACCTAAAAAATATCACTAAAAGGGATATACAATGTTTTAGCGAAATAACGCTAGAACCTGAACCTAGTTTTTCTTTTATCTTTGGCACTTTATTTAGTGTCGCACTCACAAAAGTCACTTATCGTTAATTCTAATTAAGAATTATCATTTTACTAGATGGTAGGTTCCTTGTGCAAGGAACCGTCCAGGTAGGTAATACTGCAGTGTCAGATATTCTGCCGCCAAGCAGCAGTGTGTAAGCATTGCTGTGGTTCCGGTGTGAACGGCACTGTAAGGCTGCCTGTCCACCGGAGCGGAGCGAGGCAACGGAGCGGAGAAACTGAGAAATATTAACCAATAAGATTGCACAAAAACTCCGTTCCAAAATCTTAGTGCAATCTTTTTGGTTTATATTTCACAGTTTCTCCGCTCCGCTGCCTCGCTCCGCTCCGGTGGACAGGCAGCCTAACTCGTGAAATTGCCGGACACCAATCCAGACCAATCTAATGTCTTAAGGGATGGCAACGCGCTAGTGATTCTTCTGGTGTAGGTCGCACGCTTGCTTGCCACCTTGGTAGTATAAAAAAAGCCATTTTTTGGTTTCTTATTATTTTTACTCTCGGAGCCTTCTAATCATTCTCAGAGTAAAGTTTTTATTGGCTGCGAGTTTCGAAATGATCCGATATTAAGAATACAATTAGCTTTAATTGACATTTGTAAGTGCGGTAGTTAAACAGTAAAGAACGACAATACAAACTTGCAGCAAGTTCAGATCAAATCAGTCAAATACAGACATCAAGTAACTCGCTGTCTCCAGCGTATTTGGCTGAACTTGTAAATGAGATAGGGCCAGAAATATTTATATCAGCGACAGCGACGTACCAGGAAGTCTGGCGATGCTAAATGCCTCTCGAGGTGGTGCGGGTCGACGTGGTCTGGCAGCGGGCGTCGCTGTAAGTCGGCCAGTGGTAGTTGAGCCGCGACGCTGGTCAGTCGCGACAGCTCCACGGCTCCGGATACGATGGCGCCCGCCTTGTGGCCCAGCTGTGAACCCAACCACCATAACAGATACTGCACCCAAGCGGCTCAGTGCCGGTATATTTACATGTGTGATGCTTCCATCGAGGAAGCAGGAACGGAAAGGGAATAGTGCGGGTGTGACCCAATAAGGGATAAGTAAAAAGGAAGGTGGCAAGTAGGCATGGTAAGGCGCTTAACAAAGGGGATAGGCACACAGTGAGTGAGTAAAATGTACATATCTATGGTGAGCTTGCAAGACCGCGGAAGAGCGGTCTGCAAATACCGCGAATTTGAGCCTTTACAGGGCGACGAAAAATTGCGAGTTTGCCAGCCATATAATAATGCTTCCACGACCGATCCTGTTAGATACTAACTGCCGCACTCATATACCCCAATTAACTTTAATACTAATTAAATCCCTATTTAAAATCTATTTATTTCGACTGTCAGAGCAGTTTTTGATTAATTTCGAATACTGAACACGAGATAATTGATATCTCTGCTTACAATCTGCGTATTAAGAATTAATGGGCTTCGAGTGATGAAAAAATCCGATTTCAAAAAATGTATTAATGTTCATTAACTTTAATTTACGTTTGTAGGTTCGGCAGTAAGTAACTGATCTTGCCAGTCGCAGAAACATTATTAAATGGTTGAAGTACTCTCGCCGTCACGAACGGTGTACCACCATTGGGACGATAACAGCTTGCATGAGCCGGCCCAAAATACATTCGGGCGGGGTGAGCGCACGGAACGATTTTGATTGAAAACTGGTACAGCGTTCGTATCCGCGACAGTACATGTGAGATGAAGAGTGGGAAGTATGCACTGTAAGACGGTTAACGAAGGGGAGGCGTACCGAGTAAGTATAAATAGCTCAAGGTGTGTAGGAAACTAAGGAGCGGTAGCGTAAAAAAGTAGGGGGTTGTTTGGCAGTACTAAACCTATAAGCACTTTGTTTATCATTATTTATATTGAGAGAACTGGGAAGCATTATCAATACCAATATTTTTATACATATAATACATTATCTTGATTACTTATAATAATAGTCGTAACTTGAATAGAAACAAACGAAGTAATAGAAACCATGAAATTAAACATTTGATGCGCTAATACACTAAGCTACAGAAAATACACGATGATAATAATAATGTATATGTACAAATTGCTTTATATATTGTTGTTTTTACGATTATTTACACTAATAGGGTCCGATCTACCGAGACTTGCAAGCCGTAATAAGGATCAATCTATCGAGACTTGCAAGCCGTAATAGAACTCGATCTATTGAGACTTGCAAGCCGTAATAGAGCTCGATCTATCGAGACTCGCAAGCCGTATTAGAATTCGATCTATAGCGACTTGCAAGCCGCGCTAGAGCTCGTTGTATTGACAATTGCAAGTCGTGCTAGAGTTCGACCTATCAAGACTTGCAAGCCGTGCTAGAGCTCATTGTATTGACAATTGCAAGTCGTGCTAGAGTTCGACCTATCAAGACTTGCAAGCCGTGCTAGAGCTCGTTGTATTGACAATTGCAAGTCGTGCTAGAGTTCGACCTATCAAGACTTGCAAGCCGTGCTAGAGCTCATTGTATTGACAATTGCAAGTCGTGCTAGAGTTCGATCTATCGAGACTTGCAAGCCGTGCTAGAGTTCGATTTATCGAGACTAGCAAGCCGAGTTAGTATTGTTGACGGTGACTTACAGCGATATTGGCGTCTGCTGCGTGGTCGTGGTCTCGCCACGTGTCGAACAGGTCCGTGAAGGCCTGGGGTTCGAGTCCCGCCGCCACGAGCTTGAGGTCGGGCCGCCCGCTACGGGACACCCTCCAGTACGCTTCGGCGGTCCGCAGTGCTGCTACACGAAGACTTTGCCAGCGAGCTGCGAACGCGCCTACGCCTGCAGATAATAACGTTAAGCACCGTGTTACATGGTTTTTTTTAATTTGTGTTAGTGGCATGACAAGTAAGACGTTTGCCTAATTAATTCAGATTTTCCCCTCCCCAAACTTCGGAGATAAGGAGAGTATTTTTTCTTTATATATTTTTTTATTTTTTATACCACCAAGGTGGCAAACAAGCGTGCGGCCCGCCTGATGGTAAGCGGTCACCGCAGCCTATGGACGCTAGCAACACCAGTAGGATCACTAGCGCGTTGCCGACCCCGTAAAAATTTGTTAACTCCCTTTTTAAAAAACCCCATGCTGTAATTATTCGGGAAAACCTCGGCAGGCAATTCATTCCACAACTTCAAAGTGCGGGGAAGAAAACTTCTTTGAAACCGCAAAGTGCGGTTATATTTTTGATTATCAACCAAAAACTGCGTGACATAAACCAAAATAAAAATCTATTTTGAAATGTGTAAACGACGCCCTTTCATATGATATTCAACTCAATATAGTAGTCTCACTTTGAAATTTTGATGACCCATTTCAAACCCCAATAAAAGAAAAAAAAACTATTCCAAGATTCAAATCGATAGCATCAGTAGTTCCTGAAATATATAGGTGTGACGGACAGACAGACGAAGTCGCATCCCTTATGCGACAGACAGACGAAGTCGCATCCCTTATGCGACAGACAGACGAAGTCGCATCCCTTATGCGACAGACAGACGAAGTCGCATCCCTTATGCGACAGACAGACGAAGTCGCATCCCTTATGCGACAGACAGACGAAGTCGCATCCCTTATGCGACAGATAGACGAAGTCGCATCCCTTATGCGACAGACAGACGAAGTCGCATCCCTTATGCGACAGACAGACGAAGTCGCATCCCTTATGCGACAGACAGACGAAGTCGCATCCCTTATGCGACAGACAGACGAAGTCGCATCCCTTATGCGACAGACAGACGAAGTCGCATCCCTTATGCGACAGACAGACGAAGTCGCATCCCTTATGCGACAGACAGACGAAGTCGCATCCCTTATGCGACAGACAGACGAAGTCGCATCCCTTATGCGACAGACAGACGAAGTCGCATCCCTTATGCGACAGACAGACGAAGTCGCATCCCTTATGCGACAGACAGACGAAGTCGCATCCCTTATGCGACAGACAGACGAAGTCGCATCCCTTATGCGACAGACAGACGAAGTCGCATCCCTTATGCGACAGACAGACGAAGTCGCATCCCTTATGCGACAGACAGACGAAGTCGCATCCCTTATGCGACAGACAGACGAAGTCGCATCCCTTATGCGACAGACAGACGAAGTCGCATCCCTTATGCGACAGACAGACGAAGTCGCATCCCTTATGCGACAGACAGACGAAGTCGCATCCCTTATGCGACAGACAGACGAAGTCGCATCCCTTATGCGACAGACAGACGAAGTCGCATCCCTTATGCGACAGACAGACGAAGTCGCATCCCTTATGCGACAGACAGACGAAGTCGCATCCCTTATGCGACAGACAGACGAAGTCGCATCCCTTATGCGACAGACAGACGAAGTCGCATCCCTTATGCGACAGACAGACGAAGTCGCATCCCTTATGCGACAGACAGACGAAGTCGCATCCCTTATGCGACAGACAGACGAAGTCGCATCCCTTATGCGACAGACAGACGAAGTCGCATCCCTTATGCGACAGACAGACGAAGTCGCATAAGGGATGCGACTTCGTCTGTCTGTCTGTTCCTTTTTTAACTTTTAGGTATAGGAACCCTGATACATAGAAAATGATGATAAAAGGAATGGTGTTATCGTAGCGAGCTTACCGGCGTTCCTCTCAGCTGGCTCCAGTTCCCCGTCTTCGCTGCGAGGCCACCAGCCTTGCCACAGCCACACATCGATGCCATCGTCCAGGAGGAACAGGGCTGGAACCGAATGCAATACATTCATTGACTATTGTAAAAATTATTGAGGATCTTGCAAACAAATCTGTCTGTTCTCTAGTAGATACAGACAGATTTTTTAGTAGTAGACAAATTTTTTAGTAGTAGACAGATTTCTTGTTAATTTTTTTCCCTGGGAAATTTCACACACTGTCATCTGATCCAAATTCAGACAGAGCCTGTACTATAGTAACTGACACAAATACAAAAGGTATTTGTGTAAGTTACTATAGTATTGTAAATACTATAAGTTATTTTTTTGTTTGGTGCGTATATTTTCATCACGTGATCGGTATCGACCCCGTGGGGTGTCCGGGTAAGAATAACCCCCCCCCATCTCCTCCGGTTGTGTGTCCGTAAGAGGCGACTAAGGGAAAACAAGAAGACGGGCAGCAGCATCTTTCTATTGAATTAACCTACCACCTATACTGCGATCCCCAAGCCGCCTGCCAAGCGAGGGGATTATGGCGACCCTTCCCTTCTAACGGGGAGGCCTAGCAGGCTCCCCTTCTAACGGGGGGGTTTAGCAGTGGACATATATCGGCTGATTATGATGAATCAGTATCGTTATAGATATTTTTTTTGCTATTATTAACTTATCACCATGCGCACGGCAGTAATAGGGGGCAGGTGAGGTGACCTCGGCAGCGAACGCCCGTGACCATGTACACATTGAAAATGGTTATATCAAAATAAATTCACCTGAAAATATCCACAACAAGCGTGGTTACTTTCAGGTGAATTTATTTTGATAATTTAGTAGGTACCAAGGTGGGTAAAACAAAAAAAAATACGCATCTTTAGTTTTAAATCTGTATAGAGAGAAAGTTAATCTGTATAGATAAACTAGCTGACCCGGCAAACGTTGTTTTGCCATAAAATAAAAATAAAAAATTAGGGGTGGACTACCCCTAACATTTAGGGGGATGAAAAATAGATGTTGGCCGATTCTCATAGATACCGGATAAGCACAAAAAATTTCATCAAAATCGGTCAAGCCGTTTCGGAGGAGTATGGCAACGAAAACTGTGACACGAGAATTTTATATATTAGATAAAACCCACACAACAGACCAAACAGATATGTTCATATACATTTAGGATTGTTTTTTTTTATCACTATTGATACTGTATGTATTGCACAGTTTTCCTGTCCTGTCTAGTCTGAAATTATAATGTGGGCTCAAGCAAGGAAGCTATACTGCACTGCACAGCCTTTTAATAAGCTTATTATTTTTATCACAGCCAAATTCATCACCGCTTCCCACTTAGATTGCACCCAAACATTGTCTTATATCATCTTATATGTAAAAAAAAAGTTTGAAAGCACTCACCGGGTTGCGAAGCCGAATACAACTCCTTTTGTTCAAAAGGGAAGGGTGTCACCAGGTTCTCGTGGCGCAATGGAGACAGCACCTCGTTCGCTTCAAACTGTCCAGCCAGGTCTGTGAAGTGGAACAACCTGGGGGTCACCAGCCCACCGGCTTCCCGCCCGTTGCCCATCACAGAACTATAGTACTGCTTATTAGCCACTCCCAAAGCGTCCAGCACTTCCTTAGGCTCTTCCCCCTCTTTCACCTCGGTAACCTTAACGGAAACCTTCTCCCCGAATAGATAACTAGACTTTCTCGCCACCAATTTGTTAGCCAGCTCTATCGCGATGTCTTTGGTGTGCTTCATGCTTCTGGAACCGTGCCAAATGTACAGACCACCCTTTTCTGTGTCGACTAGGACCAGCGACCCTCGGCTTCGAAGTTGCCGAACGGAGCAAGGCACTTGGAGCAAATATGCCTCATTGGATAGATTGCCACGAGTCACGAAGAGCCGATACCGACTTTTATCCGTATCTCTTTTGGCTTGGTGTATGACCAGATTGCCTTGGAAGAGATTCAGGAAGGCTGGCGGCTCGTTGCCTTGGGCAACACGGACTTGAGGACCATTTTCTTTGTCTAATTCTACAGTGAGCAACGCAGCTGCGCCTTTCTCGTTCGATGTGGCGTCTCTGCCTTGCCAACAGAAGTACGCGCAGCGATCGCGACCAGTCACGTTGTGCTTTGAAGGCTTCCCGTTCAACTCCCGGCCGGTCATCGTTATTTGATACTCCCATCGGATAATGTAGCTATCCGCGGAAAAGAATTCCCCAATTTCTGAGATGTTCTCGACTTTCTGGTAATCGTACTCCTGTATCATCCATTTGCAGACGGATTTGGTCTTAATATCGTAGTGTTTCATGTTTTCCTTGTCGTAATAATGCGTACCGCGGCCGATGTGGGACCCTTCTAATATGAGATCGGGGTCCTGATACTCATTCGACCACATTTCTTCAGCATCGCAGGGAGTAATCTCGACACTATTCGACTTATTTTCGGCCGGCTTCACCTTTATCACTCTGGAATAGTCCGGCCAATCGAGGAACTTCTCTTTGAAAAGTATCGTCTCCATATGTTGAGTCACTTTCGACAGAATCGCCCATTCTGGCCGGCTTGTGGCCACTTTGCTCGGAGATTCGGTGATATCGCGTGCACCCTGATACATTGCCGCATTTAAAGGGTTAATGTGGCACTCTTCGTAGTTATAACCTTCGTCGAACATCTCCTGTGCCAATTGGGCCGCTCGTCGTCTACTCTCAAGCGGTACATTCTTCCCGTACCAGATGTACATTTCTGATCCGAAGTCGAATACGATGACTTTGGATTGGTTGAGCATTGCAATCTTGGGCGTTTGGCCCCAATACTCCTTGATCGGCACCAATTCGTCATCCATTACTTCATAGCACATGTTAGTTTGGAGGATGCAGGATTCGAAGATCTCATCTTCGTCTGCGTGGCCCGTCTCCACGGGTCGGTAGTCCTCGATGCCGTCTGTGACTCCGAGGAGCGACCAGAACTGGTTCCAATGTTTGTTGCTGTAGTTTTTGATTTGTTCATCTATTTTTATGATGCCCGTGGAGTTTTTGCAGCCTAAATCTTTCGTGTTTTGTATGTGTTGTGCGATGTCGGTGCTACGATTTCTGGAGGAACAAAAGCAAAATGTTTTAAGACTGTTTTAAAGGAAAAGGTTATTTTGGAACAACTAACACACAGAGAATTCACACGAACGCTAAATAAATAAGATTTTTTAGAAGAAATGTGAGGCTATGATGACCAAAGTAGCCTGAGTCATAAAATCTACTAACTACTTCTACTATAAAATTATAATTACTCAGCGTCGCACGAGTGGTTTTTCTAGTAATATATATATATATATATAGTCTATGTTTCTGAGGGATAATGTAGCATTCTACTGGTAAAATATTTTTTTAAATCGGTCCAGTATTCATTACAAGCATACAAAAAAACAAACCTTTCCTCTTTATAATATTAGTGTAGATATTATTGCTGAGTTACTATTAAGCAGTAACTTAAGAATATTTTAAATTGTAAACTGAGTATCACAAAAATTACTAAAGCCACTTTCTTTGCTTCGACATTTTGGTCTGGTTTAATTCCTAAGATAATTTCAATAAGCGTGGATTCTTATATACCTACATGTATTGTTTAAAAATGCTATAATTAAACTTAAGATACTGCAATTACAAAGGTAACAAAGTATGAAGGTCATATGTGGTTTGAAGGGTATATAATAAGTATCAATAGCAATGCAAGGTATTTACTTCTCTATGACGTTGGCGTAGAGTCCAATATAGAGGAACAGCTGGTCCTGCGTAATAAGCACGAAGCAGTCACCTCTGTTTACATTGGTATGTACCGGCTCCACAAGTCTAGTCTGAAACGATAAACATGTATATTTACTAACGATATCAATATGTCACAATGATAAATGGATTTATAGATTATTTACACCTCAATATCAATTAATAATATATATAATATATCCTGCCCGTGGGTGACCGGGTTAGAATAGCATCCCCCATCTCCTCTCGTTGAGTGTCGTAAGAGGCGACTAAGCGAGAACAGGAAGACGGGCAGCAGCGTCTTTCTTTTGGATTTATCTTCCACCTATACTGCGATCCCCAAGCCGCCTGCCAAGGTTGGGAATTATGACAACCCCTCCCTTCTAAGGGCGAGGCCTTTGTTCAGCAGTGGACGTGTTTCGTGATGATGATGATGAATATATCCTGGGACAATTCCACACACGGTCATCTGTCCCGAAACTAGGCAGGCAGAACCTGTACTATGGATTTAGTCGAATAAGGTCATAGTTGAATACTGTCAAGTTAGAAAGTGGTCCAAAATATCGAATATTGTCAAGTATGGAAACAACAACAACTGATACTAATACTTATATACCTTGTTTTTGTAAATATATACTTAAATATATTAATAACATCCAGGCACTTGGTGGTAATCGAACCCACGATCTTTTGGGTAGCGGCCAGAGTGTCTACTAAATCAATCACTAGACCAAAAGGCCCGTCAAAAAATATAAATACAATAAATCCAATGCTGCAAGAATGTTTAATTTTTACAAAAGTACACTAACTGCCACACTTAACTGCATGTATTTCACACTTACTGCCGCACCTACAAACGTCAATTATAGTTAATTATGATTAAGTCATATTTTGAAAACGGATTATTTCGACTTTCGAAACCTACTCAATACGCGAATAGCGAGTAGATATATCAATAATCTCGTAAATAATACTAAAATATAATCATAAGACTCGGAGAGTCGAAATATATAGATTACAAAAAATTACTTTATTGCGATTAAAGTTAAACAAAATACAAACAAAATACAGCTCAGTTTTCGTATACCATAAATGGAATTAGTCTCCAACAAGTTGATTGCATCCGAGACCTGGGTGTACTAATGGATAGTAAAATTTCATTTAAGTCACATATAGATAATATTTTGTTGAAAGCCTCCAGAATGTGTGGGTTGATTACGAGAAACACAAAAAATTTAAGCGTAGCAAAACTAAATTAATATTATATAATTCATTGGTGCGTAGCATCCTGGAATATGGCTCGCAGGTATGGTCGCCTTTTTATGAAGTTCATAAGAGCAGGATTGAGAGAACTCAAAGGAGATTCCTCAGTCTCCTTGCGTACGATCTAAAGCTCCATCATACACTTAAGTCTTATGCTGCTCGCCTCGAATACTTCCACATCCTTTCCCTGTTGGATAGACGCAAGCTTTCAGATTTATTATTTCTTCATAAGCTACTGAACAACGCTATTGACTGCCCAGAACTGCTTGCACGATTAAGCATATCCGTTCCGGCTAAGTTGCCAAGACCACGTGTCTACAAACTGTTCAATGTACGTTTACACAAAAGTAACTTAGGACTTAATTCTCCTCTGACCAGAATGGTCAGACTGTATAATGATCTCTCTTTGGCTCTAGATTTAGATATTTTCTGTGATAATTTGAACATATTTAAGACCAAGATTTTAAAATACTTTATGTTTAATGTATAATAATGATAAAAAAAGATATTAATTGATTTTACTTTAATTACTTAATATTGTTATTTCACATTTTATATTATTCTTTGTTTTGATTAATCCAAATTGTAGTACATAGAACTATTTTATTATTTTATATAACAAGATTACGACACTGTTCCTTATGAATTCTCTCTTCTTATGACATTTGTTTCTTAAGTTCTTACGGCATCAACTTTTATTTTTATTTTTTACATTTAATTTCATTTTATCTCAATTTGTAATGTTTAAATTATTTTTAAATTATGTTAACTATACATTGGATCCTATTGATAATCATTTAATTATTGCGACGATTCTGTATTGTTAGTTGTGGTTGCCTGTAACTGGGTGAGCACGAGACGAGATACTTAACATTGATTATTTTATTTGTAAAGTGTATCACTTGTTGGCGATCCTAATAAAGAAAATAAATAAATAAAGTTAATTGATGTCTGTGAGTGCGGCAGTTAGTAAAGATATCAATACAAAACGTGCATTTTTAATTTATTTTTATATTCGTCCTAGTGACGAGACAAGCAAGACGTCCGCCTGACGGCAAGCGACATGCCTGCTAATAGACAACTGCTATGCACTGCCACTGGTCACCTGAGACATTAGTTATTAAGTCTCTTGTGTCCGGTAATTTCATCAATACCTTAAGTTAATACGCAAAGCCTACATACCTGTACTCTCCGCCGTCCTTTAACGTGTAGTAACATGAGGGATTTGGTTCCATGCGTTGGTACACTAGTATTCGATGCGCTTCGCAACGCAACATTGGAGAAGTCTTCTTTCGTGGCCAAAGCAGCTAACGCTTCTGCTGCTAGACCGCAATTAACGGTCACTGCAGAAGAAAAAAGTAAAAATTGGATGCAACAATGACTAACATTATACACAATTACAACATAAACACTATATTACTGTGATAAACATAGTCAAATCCAAAGACAAGCATTCCACTGCAAGACCTCAAGATACTGTAAGCTCTTTCTGCGTAGATCGGACTAACAATAATAATTAGAAGACCTGAGGGTACCCTAAGACAACTATGACATATGGACAGCTACCACCTCAGTCCGCCCGTGACCATGAATGCTGCTGAATGAAACAATTTTCACGGATTATATCACGGTTTATTTTTGATGTTAATTTCCCGACGTTTTGAACATTTTACAGCATTTATGGTCACGGGCGTACTTAACATATGTACAATTGTTAGTAACATTATAAACAAGTATTTGTAACTTAAATACAATTGTTTCTTTTTAACTTTAATGACTATTGTTTGTAACTTTAAATACAATTGTCTGTAATTTGAAACACATTTTTTTAACTTGAACACCCATTTGTTTATTAAACATCATTGTATGAAACTTTACACCCAGCTTTGCCCACATTAATTAGTTTGCGAGGGTAACTAACAGTCAAAATCAAAAGTTCAGACACTGTAAAATGTAAATTATTTTCTGAGGGAGGTATGGGCTTACCTTTCTCCTTGATGTACAGTTCCCGTATGGTGGAGGGCGGTGGTACATACTCTTGCCGCAGGTCGGTGCGAGCGGCTAACGCTCTCAGAGGGTTGCGGGATACATGCCGTCGTTCGCGCTTAGCACGACGAGCCCATTCGCTAGCCAGCCTGCACCCACACAACAATTACAATCAAGTCAATCAAAGCGGCCAACCTATTTCCAGATCAGCCATCAATCAACGCGGAAGATCTAATAGTGTAAGCATCGATTTAATAGTTGTGTATATTGTGACGAATCGAGTAACGGTCACATAAATTAGACACGTACATGCCCGCTAGACAATGTGACATTCTACAAGCGATAACGCGAATATAATAGTAGTTTATGCACCAAGGGGATAAAGTAGTGTCTTATGTCGCGAGCGTTAAATTGAATCGCGAGCATAATGAAGGATTCTAGCAACTCCGGAGCGCAGCGAGGGAGTATAGAGTTAACTCCCGAGCGTAGCGAGGTAGTTAATACTAGAATCCTGAGTACAGCGAGGGATCTAAGCTCGCCCAAGACCAAGACACCTTTATCCCCGAGGAGAATACACTACTTTTCACACCTACTGCGAGGTAATAAAATACAAATATTGCTAGAATTAAAATAATAATAATATCTTGGGACAATCCACACACGGTCATCTGATCCAAAACTTGGCAGAGCCTGTACTATGGAAACCAGACAACTGATATTAATTATATAGTTAAATAACACCCAGACACTTGGTGGGAATTGAACCCACGACCCATCGGGTAGCGGCCAGGGTATATAACCACTAGACCAACGAGACTGTCAATAATATCAACATAGTGGCACAGTGTACAAACTACAGTCATTTGCAGCGTTAACGAGTTAACATCTATTTTTTTCTTTCCTAGAACACTGGGTTCGGCTCGTAGCGCCCGGTTCGATTTTCAAATGTTTTTTTTTCGTGCAGGTCTCTGCTTAGAGTAGTAATACACCTGTGGTAAAAGTGTTGAGGAATTTTCGTTTGACGTTCGAAATTCAAATCACATTATTACCCGAGGGAGTTTAGTACATCATCGAGCAGGTGGTGTGAAAAGTATAAAAATGTATGAGAATGACATAAGACATATAAATACATCGATATACTATCTAAACAAGATTAGCTGTCACGGCCCGAAAAGTGGTCACGAAAATAGAGAGGCTGTCGCTTATTTCAAATTAGTACGAGCCGACAACAGGATGTATCGAAATTCCTTATTGCGCGTTTATAAACTGTCCAAATAATATAATACTTATCGTAATACTAAAATTGCAGATGGGGAATTTTTTTTTCGTTTCGTTTTCTTATTACTACTAGTTTAAATAATAAATATAAGTAAGATATCATTATAATACGAAATAAAAATTATTTGATATTTTCTCCGCTAGAGACTGACAAAATGTTGCCGATAGGCGTGTCGCCACTGTCTATACGAAACTGTTAAACTACACGTCATTACCATAATAAAAAAGTTAGTTCTCATTTTTGCCACCAGCACGCATAAGTTTGTAAGTCAGTACCCACACAATGGAAACACACCTGTTTTGAACCTTATTTTATAGTGGTTAAGATTTTCTTTTAAATGAGTACAGTCAAAACAACTACTTTTTTTCGTATAATTTTGGCGGTTTTATTGATTTTTCTTTGTCTCCGATGTAAAGGTTTTATGTGCCAACATTACTGCATACAGAATTAGACTTTATTACTACATGTGAAGGCTGCTATTAGTCCGACGTTCCGAATTATTTAAAACTATTTTCTACAATTTCTAGCTACGTGTATAGTTGTGTAAATAAATGTAACCGCGACCACATTTTCGATGTCATTTTGTTCGTGACAGCTAATCTAGTTGGTATAGTATATCGATGTATAAATATTACGTGACAAATTATAGGGAATCGACACCGTTAGCGAAGGCTGTAATAGAATCGGTATGAAGCGATTGTGTCTTGTCTAGGCCCTCTGGTCTTGTTGCAACAAATACGTATCTGAATAAAGTATTATCAATTCTAATACACCGCTTTTAAGCTGTTTAGCACGCATTCACGAAAGAGTTGCCACTTCTATGCGTAGGGTATAATTATCAATTCTGTGGTACTAGAGAGGAATGTGCTAAAGTTAAGAAGAAATCAGGATATACAATACAATACAATACAAATACTCTTTATTGCACACAAAAGAAAGATACATTTGAAATTAAAACAATTGAAAACAGTAAACAATAAGGCGGACTTATCGCTAAAGCGATCTCTTCCAGTCAACCTTGGGGTACAGGACAGAGCATTCTTAAGGGCAGGTGCAATTATATAAATAAATTAAGTAAGTAAGTAAGTATTAAGTGGATTAAAAAAATATATATATATAAAAAAACAATAAACTACATATTATAATATATTATGATAGACTAATACATATCTATTAGGTACCAAGAAAGTGAGAGAAGGTCAATAGCTATAAAGCATTATTGAAGGGAGATAGTATACACATATATATACATATATATTATATATATACAAAGTACTTACAGCTGCCTGCAGCCGCTGTCGATAGCGTCCAGGTCGAGGTCCACATCTGCCGCCGCGTCCGGGGCCCTGTCCTGCTGCAGCGCGGGCGCGAAGAACGCCTGGAAGGTCTCGTCATCAGCACGAGGCACCCTCACTGGCTGGCCAGACTTCTCCGCACCCGATATTTCTTCTTCTGTTAATTGAATACATATAACATTATCAGTCCACATCCCACACGCTATTTTTTTTTTGTTTTTAAGAAGCTACCACCGGATCACAACGCGGCCTCAACTGAGAAGATCCGGCAAGAAACTTAACGGGCTTGTCATTTTTACACTTTTTGAAGTGAAACTTCTTATGCGACTTCCAAAAATGTTATCACTTAACGCGTTAAACGTTAAATTTGTTAAGGTTATGAAAGCGCTCATGTGACGCCGTCACTGAGTGAGTGGGCGAGTGGTGTGTGGAGTGTTTGTCATGTTACAATTAGATCAGCACCAGCGACAGTGTGTTTTGCCGTTCAAAAGATCAAATCAGAGAGAAAACAAAAAACGACGAAAGTACAACAAACTAAAAGGCCAAAGGGATAGTACCTAGTCGGACCAGTAGCACCCGCGCACGAGTTGCCTGCTCGCAGCAGCCATCACTCCCCTCAACCATATTGGAGGTAAGGGGGTGACCCGCCACACGAAGCCACCACAAGCAAAGACTTTTCGACGGGTTAAAGACCTTAGTATTAACACGGGTAATAATCTCCTCTTGAAAACAAGAGACGGGCAGCAACAGTATTTCTATTGAATTACCTACAACTTAGACTGCGATCCCCGAGACATCTTTTTTTTTTGACGCGGGGGGAATCTTCCAAAGATCCCCGGGAGCTGTGAGGCTCGACCGGGGTATGTGGAATTCTTACCCACTAAAACCCCCGCGGCTGTCGCATCGGCACATCAGAGGAGGGACCCCAGGGCTCTCCGGTGGGATCTGCACCAGGGGCCCCTCAATGCCTTGCCTTTGAGCCCGCCGCCGGGGGGCGCATTGTAGCCCCCCGGGAACCTGTCACGGTGCTCACCGGAGTCGCCGACGTACTCAATGGACGTTCAAAGGGCCCACACCCCGAACGTCTAGCGACTCCGAAGAAATCCCCGAAACCTGCCAAGCGTGGGGATAATGGCACTTCCTCCGTTCTGTGGAGACCTTTGTTCAAAAGTGGACGTCTTTCGACTAATGATGATGATGAATGCGACAGAATATCGTAGGCTATTAATTAATTTATACTATGTAATACTCACTCTCATCAACCCGGCTGATGCTCTCGCTGACAGAGTGACTTCGTTTGAATGACTCCCGGTCTATCCTCGCCTCCATGGGTTTGGGGTCCACTGACGCCGCGCAGACGATAGCGCACGACGCAGACCGGAGGGGACCCGCGTGGAAACCATTGGTGGGGGAATTTGGTTGCTTGCGAGATCTACGCAAATGAACGATATTCAAGGTAATAATCATTGCTGCGTTTAAGAGTAATCATATTAGGTTTAGGTGGTAGGTCCCTTGTGCAAGTGACCGTCCAGGTAGGTAGGTATGGTGTGTGAAATATAAACATATAAGGTAGATTTCACATTTTCGTTAGTGTGTGGTTTTTCTATACCGAGAAAATGTGTGTTAAAACCATGGTATGGTATCTTAGAAGAAATGGAAAAAGCTACCAGTAGTACCCTCTTGCGGCGTGATTTGCAACTTTTCTCTGTTCGGAATGAAACTGAGATAGTGGATCAGTATTTTGCATCTGACGTCATATGACTTACAGCGGTAGGGGTAAATAGGTTGGAATCAAATTAATACGCAGTCTAGGGGGCGCGGGTTCGAACCGCAACCCATGGGTGGGGCTGTGGATGGGGTTCGAAATCATTTTTCTTTTTTTATTTCATTCCTTGATGCATATACTATTGACGTCCGCGTACTTTATATCGAATACTACAAAGTTTTAGCTATTTTTTTATTAAAAATTCTCGAGGCTATTAAAGTTTCAAATCACACCGCTGGAGGCGCTGGTGTTAGGGGGCGCGTTTTGACGTGGGAGTTACCTATCTATTTCTAAGTAATATACTCTTATCTATGGTTAAAACAAAGAGCGAAAAAGTACGTAGAAGATATAGTTCTTTAGGCGTAAAATCGATTTGTTCCGGCGTGATGGGCACTGACTAGGTAGTAGGTTCCTTGTGTAAGGAACCGTCCAGGTAGGTACCACCGCAGTGTCAGATATTCTGCCGCCAAGCAGCAGTGTGTAAACATTGCTGTGCTCCGGTGTGAAGGGCACCGTACCTGGTGAAATTACCGGACACAAGAGGCTTAATAACTAACGTCTCGGGTGACGAGATGCAGTGAATTGCAGCTGTCTATAGGCAGGCGCGTCGCTTACCATCAGGCAAACGTTTTGCTTGTCTCGTTACTAGGTAAATAAAAAAAAAACAATGCAAGAGTACGCTAACAGATAATTTTAGCATCTGTAATTTAGTCGCTAAAGCGATTCTGAGACCAGCCCCCCTAGACTATGTAACATTCTACAAGAGTTATCGCTAATAGAAAGTATAAAAATGTATGAGAATGACATAAGTCATCGAAAAATCACGTGACAAATTATACCAATTGACACCGTTAGCGAATGAAGAAATAGATACGCTATGAAGCGAATGCATCTTGTCTAGGCCCCCAGGCTCATACGTGAATAGTAAATAGCTGGACGCGAGGCTGGATGCAGATGTAAAGTCAAAAATATCGTGTGTGACTAGACGCTCGGATCAAGTGTCAAAATGTAACATATGAAGCCAGCTCGTCATGCGCTGAGAAACAGGCTGGATTTAGTTTCAGTACTGTTAGTAACTTAACAGGCTTCAAAGCAAATTTTATATCGATTATCTTTATGCAATTATATGACAATCAAATATCGAGCGGGTTTTATTTACTTCGATCTAGAAGTTTTTTTGAGTTTGAAGACTTGGATGGGCGTTCAACTCGTTTAAAATAGGTTTTTTGGCTCTTGTCCACAGCAACGATTATTAGTTGACAGCCTTGGTAGGTAGGTACTGGTACAACCGCATTGGCGGATATTCTGCTAGCAAGCTGCGATGTACTAGGTGGTGGTCCAGGTAGGTACCACCGCAGTGTCAGATATTCTGCCGCCAAGCAGCAGTGTGTAACCATTGCTGTGTTCCAGTGTAAGGAGCACAGTAGCTGGTGAAATTACCAGACACAAAGTCTTAATAACTAATGTAGTAAGGGTCGGCAACGCGCTAGTGATACGTATGATGTTGCTAGCGTCTATAGGCTGCGGTGGCTGCTTACCATCAGGCGGACCGCACGCTTGCTTGCCACCTTGTTAGTATAAAAAGAAATGTGCAAACAACTCTGGATCCGGTATGTAGGGCAGTGTAGCTGTTGGAATAAGCGATCTTAAGAGACATAAAACCACTAAAGTGTGAAGGTGACGAGCCGGCAAGGCAGTGCATCTTGGCCATGGGCTGGCATATCTCTTCAAGCGTACGTCCTAAATAAGTTTTTCAGTAAACTTTAGACTATAATTACAGGTATAAATTGCTTAAAATAAAACCAAATTATCTTCGAATTCCAGTCGAAGACCGCAGCCAAATTGTAAAACAAATCAGAGAATCTTGGTCAGTTTGTTTGTAAGCACACGTCTTAATTTTGGATAAATAAAGATCCACATTGCGCCGGTTAATTTCACTATAATGGAAAATCCCCAAAGTTTAAAGTCTGCGTGGGCGCAAGCTACAATATATTATCTGTACACTACCGCGTATACGCGTTCCTTTACCGCGTCCCACGCGCTTTCAGGAATATTCGGGAACGTGACTAATTATCAGCAGTTTGTCATTCCATTCTTATCGCGCAATATTTTTGGATACAGAGAGTTATTTATTACATTTAAACTCTTTATATTAGTGTTGTTCTCTGGATTTTTACAGCAACTATTTTGGGATTTTTTACTGTAGATATTTTTTGCACGTCAACACGTTAATCCCTAATGATATATATATATGTAAGTAGTTTGCTTTTGGATTCGTAGTAAATATTTGCATGCTTGGACATCGTTGGAGATTATATTTAGTCCTTAGCAAAGTATCAAATTACAATTGGAATACTTCATTATGGCCACGCCGACTATTTTGCATGAAAAGAAGATGTCAGAATAGATCCAGGTTGCACGTCACGTGATTGTTTGCCGACTTTGTGGTTTAAAATGGTCTAGGTTTCTGTTTATGTAACGAAGTAAGTAGGCGTCCTTCTGGTCGTACCATACTCACCCATAGATAGAAGCTTTATTACACAGCCGCTCGTCAACTGAGACTGTTATTGTTGAGTCTCTAGCGCACAGTAGTAGTCACAGTGTTATTTACACCAGAATACAACACCACAGAAGCAGCCCAGTAATTAAACAGTGCCTTTCACACCGGGACAAAACAAAACACTGTTGCTTGAAGCCAGAATATCGCACATTGCAGTGGCAACTACGCGGACAATCTCTAACATAAGAGTTGTTTTTGTTGCTATCGCAGAGGGGCCAGAGGCCGGGTTATGTGGGATTCTTGCCGACTCTGACCTTCCCGATAACTTTCATTGATGCTGTGGAGAGATACTGTACACTTTCGAACCTAGCCAGAGTCTCCCTAATACCTGATGCACGTTACGAGGAGAGCAGAGAATCCTCCCGGTACCCTTGCAGCACTCGCGACTAAGTTGTAGGGAACTACCCCTAAATTCTTACCTGAATGTGTTTGGTTGTGGTATGCCCGGTGAGGCGACGGCTGCTGGAGTAACAGCCGGCGGTGGTGTCAGGGGTGGCGTCGCTGTCGCTACCTTGTCGCGCTCGAGTCGACCGGCGACCGTGAATAGGGACGCGTCGTTTTGTGGTACGCGTTTGCGCCATCCCTAGAGCAAATAAAAAAATGTTTGGTACAAAAAAATGTATTGCTCCAGCTTGCCTTTCATAATGAGATTTAATGGGAAGATAGCAATGCTAATGCAATGTTGCTTTGCGATAGCAACATGACCCAGCGGTGGCAAGATATCTACCGCGTTAGCAAACATTGTTTACAAAATCATATCGACTATGAGTTTCACTTGTCTCCCGCTTTGCAAAGGAGCGACGTAGAATGTATCCTCCTATATGCTTTTCTAATATAAGTTCTTTTTGCGTGTTTCCAGACGATTTCGTGTTTTCCAGGAACTTACTGAGGGTAAAAGTATAAGTCGCGAATGTGGAAGTAATATTGCTCCCAAAAAGATGACTCACAAACATTGTCGCTTTAACAAAGGATCGAACCGTTTGAATTTAAAAATTGCTACCACAGAAGAACGTGAATCACTGCGGTCACTTACTCATAATTCCGAAAACTATATACGAGTAATTCGACCAAATTACCGGCTTATGGTTGACAATAAAACTGAAATGAAACTAATTTTACGGATTATATCGCGGTTTATTATTGGCGGGCTCTCATACATCGGGCAAACAAAAAGATCGGTAAAAACCCGTGTAAAAGAACATATAGCTGACGTTAAACATCGACGCTAAACGAAGTCTGCAGTCTGTGAACATGTTCAGGATCGCACCCGTCATTATATTAGATTTGACAAACCACAAATCCTCGCAAAAGAACAGCGCTACCTACCAAGGATGATTCGTGAGGCTATTGAAATTAAAAAGCATCCAAATTTCAATAGAGAAGATGGCTGGGTGCTACCACCAGCTTGGGATCCCGTGATAAACATAGTCAAATCCAAAGACAAGCATTCCACTGCAAGACCTCAAGATACTGTAAGCTCTTTCTGCGTAGATCGGACTAACAATAATAATTAGAAGACCTGAGGGTACCCTAAGACAACTATGACATATGGACAGCTACCACCTCAGTCCGCCCGTGACCATGAATGCTGTAAAGTATTCGAAACGTCGGGAAATTAAAATCAAAAATAAACCGCGATATAATCCGTAAAATTAGTTTCATTTCAATGTGTAATATTCGCGTAAGTATCAGAAATCATTAAATAAAACTGAAATTACCGAACAGAGGTAAAATACCCTTGAACTTAAAAAATAAACCTTAACGTTCCGACGTTAAGGACACTTTTATTATCACAATTAACAGTGTTGTCACAACGTAAAAGCTCATAGCATTGGAAAGGCCCGGCAGAGGTCAGCCAATTGTTGTAGACCACATTCCTACAATGTCTACCGGAGCTGTTAACTTAACCGTGTATTGACGCAACGCGGCATTGTTTTAACGAGTGAACTTTAACTATTAGACAATACGAAAGTTGTCATTCAGATTGCCGATTTTTCGAAAAAGTGAATCATCCCAGCAACAGCACTTTTATGTTTGATTAAAATATTACCTTATTTTGTTAACAGACTTGTTTGAATTTTAAGCGACCTAAAACTGACGTATCTTGTTCAACATAAATATCGAGTGGTAGTTTAATATCATTGGCTGCATTTAGGGAGGCTGTATAGGGTAAAACCGATTACCCCTAGCACTTCCCCTTAAATAATACCAGCCCTTGTTTATGCCCCACTGCTGGGCACGGGCCTCCCTTCAACATGAAGGGGCTTAGGCCATAGTCCACCACGCTGGCCAAGTGCGGGTTGGCGGACTTCACACGTCATTCGAAAGCTAGTTAGCACTTCCCCTTAATCGATTTTTTTTTCAAAGTACAGATATATTTTTATCGGTACGACTTCAAAAACTATTGAATACACTTCAATGTGATTAATACTCTGTCACATGTAAATCAAAGCTTGCCGATAATGAAGTTGGCATCCCGTATAACTTACTGATAAATAAGAAAGGTAGTAGGGAACTAGCTAAAAACTGATGCAGTCATTTAGGATAGGAACCTCCTCTATACAGAAGATCCCAGCCAACAGTCTTGCAATAAATAAAGATGTTGCGATACATGTGTGTACGATGTAAGATGCCGATGACCTACAAAAGCGATGTTTTTAAAGTAAGGGAGCAATATAATACTACAGACGTAACGAGAGACGGAAATAGAAAGTTCTAGCTAAATATTGTTATGACAAATATTCGAATTAGACAAGCCAGTCATTATTATTACAAAGCCTGGAGTATCGTTGTGCACAATATTCTTGCAAGACTCATTGCACTTTCACTTTTGTATTATTGATAATGTTATAAAGTGGATGATACGTCTAAATATTGATGGCTAGATAATGCCAGTGAACTCACCTGTGCTGCAGTCTCTAATTTATTTCTTCTATCAGCTAATATATTTGTTCCCAATTCGTTTTCTTCTATGTGCACCTTTTTCTTTTCATCCACGACAGAATTTAGAGATTCCTGTAACAAATGTAGAATCACTTTAATTCTATGTAATCGTTACGCGAAGATTGGATAAATTACTGTAATTATGTTTTCTACGTTCTGAGTAAATACGATGTTTCAAACTGTAACTGATTACAGCTTAGATGTTTAAGAATACGATCTAGGTTTTTATTATTATAAGCCAGTGCTTCACACCTAAGTTGTGATGAAATTATCGTGCTTAGGTTATTATATCGACAATACTATCATATTGGCAACAAAAGAAGCGAAAGTAGTATACCTAGGCTACCAGAACAACAACTTTTTATTAAGAACTCTACAGCCTTATTCTTCTCAGAAACAATTCGTTATTTAAAGGTAGATTTACTTGGAGTACAGTCTAATGTTCGGTGGACGTACACAAAACTACCCGTGGGATAAGAAAGAATTACACCTTCTCATCTTCTCCGGTTGGGCGGCGACTAAGGGAAATCAAGAAGACGAGCAACAGCGTCCTTCTATTGGATTACCTACTACCTATATCTACTGCGATTCCAAAGACGCCTGCCAAGCGTAGGGATTATGGACCGGACTATTTCAGTTATTTACCAAACATAAATATTCAAATTCTATAAAATTCTATTTACTACACATAACATATACACATATTAACGATGAAAGTGTACGAGCGATTTTAATGACTTTATTTAATAACCATATAAAAATTCAGGTCACGCTGCATTCTAAACATAGCTTTACAACAGCACGTCGTCATTGAAAAGCGAAACTTCACCGGAAATAACATTAACAGATTAAAACAATTAATTTTGGCAATATATCCGGCAACCCTGATATCAACTGGTTTTGGTTTTAACCAAAACCAGTTGATATCAGGGTAAATAAAAATAAAAACATGCCTTTGCAATATCCACACAATCCGTATCGAATTTCTTGAAAACAGGCTTTAGTCCAACGTTATTAGCATTTTTAGTTTTAATTTTCAATTCTCCAATTACTGACCCGAAACTGAGACCAGGTGGAAAGCCTGGTTGCTTTTGCAATCTTTTAATGAGATGTTTATCGTCAACTTTAGTTTCATTTGCTTGCTCCTCTAATTTATCCGCTTCTTTGTAAAGTGTAGCGTCCAAATGCTTAATCTTATCAGCAATTTGGTCAATAGTATCTTGGAGCTTGCTAGCTTTGTCACTCAATGTATGACTCTCTTCTATTATATGCGTTTTTATTTCTTTTGATGTTGGATACAGAACTTGCACCGGCTTATCATGTACCAGGGTTTCTTTTTTATCTAAAGACAAGTTCTGTATAATAGACTGTATTTTGTCATCACATAAAATAGTTTTCTCTAAAAATTCTGCTAATTTCTCTTTTGGCGGACTATCTCGTTTAATTAACTTTTTATTAAATAACTTCTCTTGACGTTGTTTTAACAGTATACTCGGAGTAATTAACTCTTCACGTTCGGAAGATATATTAAATCCCGGTTCTTTAATACATTTAAATGATAGTTCTGCTTTATCTGTTGTGAGTGATATGTTTTCTATTGGACTCTGTTTATATTCAGAGTCGTTAGTACTTTCTAATGTTAAGGTTTTAACTTGAACAACATCCTTTTCTATCGTTCTATCTTGAACTTCTATTTTATCGTAAGCGACTTCTTGTTGCTTTACTGCTATCACATATTTCCATAACAAGAAAATTAGCACTCCAAAACCAATAATCGTTTCGAGTAACATTGTGAATTATTTTCCAAACACTTCACTGACTAGAACAGAAACGATACGCGATATCGATAGCACCAATAACAATCCTTGAAGGCTTCGCGCTTCATTCGCAACAAGTAGTCAATTGATTAATACAGTTTTAACACTATCACACACGTAATCGTTTATGCACCGGGCAGAACATTTAATGTATAATTCATAATGAAAGTAATATTAAACCTGTTAAAGCTGAGAAAACGATTGGATCAAAACAACAACAAAGAGCCGTAAACAAAACGAGAACGGCGACAGACAGAAGCACACTGATCACGGAGATCAGTCGTCATTATCATCTGGCGGCGGACACAGCACGTGTGACTCATGCGCAGGTCCTAGAACGTGTGTAAACATTGTATACAACCAGTAGCAATGACGCATCACTGTATAATGAGAAATGTCTATAATATAGGTGCGCCGTGACCTGGCCCGTCGGCGCCGAAGCAACCTTGATCAGGGCAACACCGCGCCCGAATAAATAATCGCATCAACCTTAAAGCAATTAAAATCAACCTTACATCAATTAAAATAGATGATTTAACCTCAAAGGATATAGAAGTCAGTTGGGAAAACAAGACAAATGAAACCAATTGTTTAAATAAAACAGTTGTTGGGACAAACTATGGTAATGAAAATAACAATAATCATATTCAGTGCGAACATTTGCGCATTATACTATAGATGTGCGTTAATTATAAGGAAAAACATAGTTGTTTGTATCCTGTCTTCTAAAGATCATATCGGTATACTTCAATGTACGTAATAGTACAACGACGCGACGGAGTTATACCAAATAAGTTAACTTGTCCAGCCTAATGTGGCCAACCAGCAAAAAGTTTCTGACGGCAATTAATTGAATATATTTAAATGAGCCGAAGATTAGACCATATTGAATTCAATTTGAAGAAATACGTATTAGGACGATAACAATGATGTAAATAAAACATCAATATCGAGATCGCTACAGGAAATACTTAACCAATCCATCAAAATCATGTTATCAACAAACTAAAACGTGGTTCTCAATCGAAATTCTGATGCAAGCATTGAATACAAATTATGTGAACGATGCGAATTGGAATGTTTACATGCCTTAGGCAAATAATAAATTAGCGTTGAACTAAAACAGAAACGGAAAAGCTTTAGGAGCGAAAGTGTCGTTATGAATAACAACTACGGAATGATAATTATTTTCACCTACATGTACTATGTACTAAGAATATATTGGAAGAGATACGGAATTCCACACTACGGAACAATAACCTAGAACAGATTGCAAGGTCATAACCAAAGATAGTAAGATAAGCCACGATAATGAACGATAATAAAGAACGAACCGTTTCGCAAGAGCAATAACAAAATTCACCTCGAAACAAATTTGTGTTAACCATCAATAATTTTAATTGAAATAGAGTATAAATAAATCGAACAAATTATGGGCATATTGAGAACAGATAAATTCTTGCAAATTTTAAAATATACTACAATAGTGGAAAACTGCACTGAATTTCCGCCAATTAACCTTGATACGCAGATTAAAAGTGACACTGTTGTTGATTTATTTAAACAAAATCCCGCAGGCGAAGCGATCGACGCGCGCGCTCGTTCGACGGGCCCACCAAAACAACTGGCGGTGCCAGCGAGTCTCGCCTCCCAGCTGGGTCATTGTCGATGCATGTGCAACGAAAAATACCAGTTAAGCCGCAAGAATATAAAGATTCACAGTTTGTTTATCCAACGGTCCGGAAAATTATCCGGAAATTATTAGCAAGGCTCTTGATATGAGTGCACTTAAAATATATTGGTTCAAAAGAAAGGTTCATTAAATTTAAATTTATTCTTGCAGACAAAGCATTAAAATTACTATCCCAGAGGCCTACCACCAGCCAATGTTAAAGTTATCTTACTTTTATGCGCGTCCTTGTTCTTGCGAAAATAAATTTACTATAATACTGCTCTAACTAAATGTATACTGTGAAATGATATTATGAAATTCACATATCGTGATAGCACAGTTTTGACGATGAAAATGACATGTTTTAAAACGTCTCCACTGCTTTGATATCCACAAATTATACCAATACGTGACTTTATTATGTGTGCGATTTGATCCACGCATGGAGTTTAATAATAGATTGAGTGCAGGATGCGTTGCGAGGACAGGTTATATTCTTTCTCAGTTTGTCTTGATACTGTCTCCTTTACAGAAAGGTATAAAGGTTTTATATAAGCACCTTAAAACAAACTGATTCAAGTATTGATGCTGTTTTTATTATTTTCTCCTCCTACTCATAATATCAAATCCGACGGCCAGAATTTATTGTTCCAGCGGCCGACGGCCAGAAATTTCGTTCTCTAAAGTTTAACGCCACGCCCGCCCTAAATAACGAACTTCAAAAGAATGCGAACATAATTCTAACTCCATCATCACTTTGCAGTGGCCAATATTTATAATTAGATTTAACCTCCGCCGCCAAAACTTTATGTAGAGCACTTTCATAACAGTTTCGTTGGCACTGTTTGACTAATGACTGTACCACGAAACATAAAATTAAACGAACATCACGCAATTATGTTCGCTAGGTGTTATATTAATTAGTGTTTTTTTATGTTTGTTTTATTATTTGGTAGTTACCGAAGTTTTATTGTTGCGTTTTGTTTTATGTAAACAGTGGCAGTGATATTACTAGATGCCTTTTAATGTTTGTTGTTTAAGAATATTGGTTGCGCTTTAGAGCGTTTGTGTTCAACTTCATTAAGTACTACTTTTAACACTAGTGTTTCGTGTGAAACATTTATATTATAAACTAGCTGACCCACGCAGCTCCGCCTGCGCTATTTTTTTTACGTAACTAAACTTTGAATAACAGACATTCGCATCGAATACATAACCTCATTTTTTATAGTCGGTTAAAAACTGGGACCCACTTTTTACTTGCTCTCCGAAGCACGGACCCGTTTAGTTCAAATGGCGTTAAGCGGTCACCCATATATTTAATGACCTTACCTAACGTTGCTTAACCAGATCGATAACAAAACCTTGATAACAACTCTCTATAAGTGTTCCCTTACTGATATTTATTATATTTTAAAGAAAAATTGATAAAATCGGACCAAGCGTATAACCAAGTACCCGTTTTGACTTTAATCCCCTCTCCCAAAAGAACCGTGCTAGATTACGGGATAAAAAGTATCCTATGTCCTACTTCGTAGTAAGATCTCAAATCATGCCAAGTTTCATTTGAATCCATTCAGTAGTTTCGGGCTGATGCTCAGCCGTGATACAGACAGACAGACAGACAGACAGACCGACAGACAGACAGACAGACAGACAGACAGACAAAAATTTAAAAAATTACATTTTCGGCCTCAGTATCGGTTATAGAATGCCCTTCAAATATAATTTTCAAAATATCTTCAATGTACAGAATTGGACCTGTTACAGTTTTATTATAAGTATAGACTAGCTGACCCGCGCAGCTACGCTCGCGCTCTTCCACTTTGCTGAAGATCATGGACATGATCAAATACATAGTTTACGATTCTATAAAGGACATACCGGGACATACAGACAAACATTCATTTTTATATGTATAGATAGAAGAAGATAGATAGATTACTGTAATTAAGAGCTGAAACATTTTGTCCGCATTTTATTTTTTTGTTGTAAAATGTTTGTTATACGTATCGCCCTTCCATGAAATGTATTTCTACATGTATATCAGACTCATATTTGATAGAATTTTATAAAGGTGGAATTTATATGACAGGTTTGTATTTTTTTAAATATATATGTTTTCCTCAATGACTCCGGAAAATATTTACATTTTTTTTCCATACGTTGGTATTGGATTTGTTGACGAGACAAATAAGATATTCGCCTGATTGTAATTATTACGTCTGCCTATAGACAGTTGCAGCTCAGTAATTTATACAGTTTTTTTCCAACTAAAGGCCCCATCACACCGAGATTACACATACACAAAACAGTTTACACATTGCCGATTGGTACCAATATATCAAACACTGCAGTTGTGTCCACTACTTATACATTATCTTTTGCCCAAGAAAAATGCCACCAGATTACTATCTATTTCTATTAAATTAGCGTAGTTATCGCACAGTAAGACCGCAGTAAAGTTTATGAGCAGTCTGGTGATAACTTTACGTGTGACGTAATAATGGATTACCTGATGTTGTAAGTCAAATATTTGCGACAGCGATTTAGTCTTGAGATCAATGCCAACCGCAATCAATATCCATGGGATGTTATTAAATTTACATGAAATCTGAATATTTTATTAATTAATTACGAATAAAAATATGTAGTTATAAACTACGTCCACTTGGTGTAATAGCTAGATAAAAGGCAAATCATTATATCTAATTAATTTTTACATTGGCGTATAAAATTTTATAAGTAAAAATATGTCATTAAAAATCTCTCTCGGAACAATTATAAATAATGCATATATACGCCGGAAACGGCAGAGTATTAGGAACCTATATGTATTCCTGTAACACCTTATGTATAACAATAGTCTGACAAATAAATTATTCTTATTCTTCAATTGTGAATGTATATTTGTTTGTCTTCTGCTTAGGTCTTGATTGACGCTCGTCACCTAAGACATTAATTATTAGGCTGAGATCAGAAATGTCACCAAATACGGTTCCCTTTTCACAATAGAAGACAACCAAGTTTATAGGGACAGGAATAGGGTTGCGACATTGTCCCTTATCCACTATCGACTCTACCAACCTGTATTCAAAGATCCGTCATTTGTCATTGCAAAAATTAGTAACCAAGTTACTGTTAAAGAGGCGTCACTTCCAGTGGTGCCAGTGGCTGGAGTGTATTCGTTTTATAAACAATACGTACCAATCGCGTAAGTGAGACGTCCATATAAACTATATGGAGAAACGTGTTATCGTATTGTTTGTAAAACGAATACACTAAGGCCTCAGTTCAAATTTAGGTATTTTACATCTGATACATAGATGGTACCCATGGGGTGTCCGGGTAAGAATAGCACCCTACCGTCACCTCCCGTTGGGTGTCCGTAAGCCTAAGGGAAAACAAGAAGACGGGTAGCAGCGTCTTTCAATTGGATTACCTACCACCTACACTGCGATCTCCAAGACGCTTGCCAAGCGTGGGGATTATGGCAACCCCTCGCTTCTAAGGGGGAGGCCTTTATTCAGCAGCAGAACGACCTTCAGCTGTTGTTGATGATAAGTCCCTTTTATAAGCCGCCAAGCAAGTGTGAAAAAAATTGCTGTCTTACGGTATGAGGCTGGTGAAATTACTGGGCTCAGGAGACTTAACGTCTCAGGTGACGAGCAGCAGTGAAGTGCAGCTGTATATAGGTAGACGTGTCGCTTACCATCAGGCGTACGTCTTGGATGTCTGGCCACTAAGTTAAATATAAAAAAAACTACGTTTTTACGAAATAGTTTACGCAATTTCCCTTTAACTGACTAACCCCTTTTTCCTTTAACTGTTCTTGAAAAGAGTCGTTTCATAGATGTCATATCAAGTAATCCAATATGATATAATTGCTTAAGGTTTTAACCACAAGTACCTATAGATTACCACATTTATAACACGTGTATGGAAATTGTAACTACAGCGGTTAATGTTTCAGTGGATTGCGGCTTTGAGAAGACACTACAGTAAGAAGATGATATTTTTTAAACAGCAAGTACGATCTACGAGTCACAGGAACTTAGCCAGTATGAATATGGATTTAACGTTGTGATTACAATACACTACAACTGCGATATAAAAAGATTTAGCAAAGTTACGTAGGTTTAAACTGCCTATTTTGGACATACATACTTATATAGATACGAATAGAATAAACTACGAAATGATACATTGAGGGCAAAATTAAAGGAAAACGAGGGCCTGGTAGAAGAAGGATGTCATAGACTGGAAACATACCATTTTGACAAATGGTCGCCGACCTAAAGCAAAGGGGTTTTAATATACTAATCTATTCTTATGATAAGCATATTAACCGGTAATATACAGTGTGTTAAAACAACCCCCTGTCCCATTTCTATGGAGAGCATTCTCATTACTGGTACCTACAGGAAAAATATTTATGTATGAGATTATTAACACTGCACTCTGTAGATACAGTTCGTTTTAGCCCTTTATTTTTTTTAAACTTACACACATTCGTAAATGTTTTGTTGACATTATACAAACAGTAACGAGGTGTGTTATCAAAATATTTTATTCACATTTACGACTGATAATAAATCGATCAGTTTTATTAAATACATACTTGAATTATTATTGTTCATTTAACATCTCAAGGTAACATAAGTGCAGCAACTTTCGCGATTCGCACGCAGCCTTATAAATTCGTTTCTGTGTGCACAGCACACCTTAACAGCATTTATCAAATTATCAATAGATTTTAGAGAGACTATTATAGTTAGTCTACAACATCTCAAACTTCGTGTAGTTCACGGGAAGTTTTGAATTCAATAAAATGTGTCTATTATTTCTCTTTGACGAAGAAGGTAGAGAAATGGACTAAGCGTTACAGAATGGTATACAAGAAACGGAAAGAGAAAACAAGGTAGACCCATTGAAATATACGAAAACAATTTACCAGAACATTGGATTACGCTAGCCTAAGATATATAAGATCAATCTTGTGAGATTCAATGCCACCAAAACACAAGCGTGTCTGTTCACCGCCAAAAGGAGTCCGTTTAACTTGGCTCCTACTTTTCAGAATGCATCCTTGGAATACACCGACCGCCTTCAGTTGTTGGGAGTTGAAGTTTCCTCAAACCTAAATTTTGGGCGGTTCATTGAGTCCAAAGTCAAAGTAGCTGCAAGAAAGCTGGGTGTCCTAGCTAAGGTCCGGCGGTACTTCACACCGGGACAGCTTCTGATGTTGTATAAAGCGCAAGTCCGGTCGTGTGTGGAGTACGGTAGTCATATATGGGCCGGTGCTGCAAAATGCCATCTAGCTGCTTTGGACTCAGTCGAGAGGCGTGCTAAGAGGCTGATTGGTGATACTGGGTTAGTAGAAGCCAATCTACAAAGCCTAGAGCACAGGCGCAAAGTAGCCAGCCTCTCGGTATTCTACAGGATGGATTTTGGAGAGTGTGCACAGGAACTGCACGACTTGATTCCACCATCCCCCTTCTATCATCGGACGTCGAGACGCACTGCGCATACACACCATTATGTGGTGAAAGTGCCTTCAGTCCGGACTAAACGATTTGCCTCTTCGTTTATATTGAGGACAGCTAAGGATTGGAACAGTTTGCCTGCGTCGGTTTTCCCGCCCGATTATAATGTCTTCAAGGCTAGAGTGAATGGGCTTTTAATAAGCTAGTGCGCTTTACCATCTTCGATTGCGTCGCCACTTTCCATCAGGTGGGTCTGCAGTCAAGCACAAGCTTATGTCGAATAAAAAAAAATGATATGGAGAGATTTAGTGGAGGTCTTTGTCGTAGGACTAGTACAGCCTGGCCCATAGCTAGAACCCATGACAACAAACGTGTAAATTATTTATGTCCTTCCAACTCCTCAAACCTCGGTGTCTTTAATGGTGACCACTGTTTATTCAAGGCTAAGGAGTAACATTGGTGGGAATGAGTCCCAAGAAACGTTATCAAACTCTACAGCAGCAAAAGTCAGAGCACTAAGGGGTCGTCCATTAATCACGTGAGGCTCTAAAGGGGGGGGGGGGGTTCCGAAAAAATCACGAAATATCACCAGGAGGGGGGAGAGGTATAATGAGACATCACGTGTATTTATTTTTCGTTGAATGCACGATTTCCAAACCAAACAGCGGCACGTGGCCTTGACTCACCGTTGTCGGCAACGACTTCCCCTTGCAACATTTAATCAGTTAAGTACCTGTATTTAAAGATAATATTCCGAAAATTTCAATATAAACTATATTGAAATTTTGTACAAAAAAACACGTGATTTTGGATAGGGGTGGGGGGGGGGGATAGTTTAAAACCTCACCACATATAACCAGGAGGGGGGAGGGGTTAAAACATCACGTGATTAATGGACGACCCCTAAACAAGACGTAGGCATAATAAAATATACAGAACAGCATCTGTTTAAACTTAAATACATATCCCTTTTATTATTTAAAAACCTTCAGTAATCCGATTAGACTTATATGCATAATCGCGCTAAGTAGCCAGGCAAGAAGTGACGACCTCCTTCTATACCACCCTATATGGTAGGGTTATACGACGCGTTACAATGTGCCATTTACGGCAATGAGAACGCATGATAGCCTGTTCAAGTATGCAGTCAAATGCGGCCTAGAATGTTGGTAATTTTATGTTTTTTTTTTCTTTTTTAATATGAAGACGGATAGTGTCTTTATTTACACGGAATACAGTATATAGGCATGAAAGATGACTGTTTTTTTTTTGTTTGACCTAGTGGCGAGACAAGGAAGACGTTCACCCGATGGTGAGATACACGCCTACCTATAGAATAGACAGCACTGCACTGCCGCTCGTCAATCAATCAATCAAATCACTTTTATTATTGTTATTGCAGGTACAGATTAAAAAATCCTTAGTCTATATTTTAACAAATAGTTTCTCTGCAGCATACCCAATTGGGCTTACAATATGAATACGTGAATTATATAATAAAAATAAGCAAACTAATGAAATACAAACAAAATGTCAAATAAATGATTAAATGTGAAAATAATTAAATGTCAAGTGTCAAATCAAATTTACAAATTGTCTATGTACTGTCAAGAAATTCATTAACGTTATAATAACATCTATTAATTAGCAATCGGAATAGTCTATTTTTAAATTGTTCTAGATTTAAGTCCTTAATTTCATTGGGTATTTTATTATAAATCTTTGGGGCCATACAGAATGTGCTTTTGTGCATGAGAGCTGTTTTAGATGGGTGAAGTTCTAGGTTGTGTCTGTGTATTTGTCTTAAGCTTTTTATTCTATTTCTGAAGTTTTTTTAAAAAACGTCACCTGAGACATTAGTTATTAATTTTGTTGAAACCGTTAATTTCATCAGCTACCGTGCCCTTCACACCAGAACACACTTTTTTACATAGCAGCTTGGCGTATTTGACACTCCGGTGGTAGGTAGGTACCTTTTTTTTCTCGCGGGACAAACCTTCAACCTCAGGACCTGTGGGCGTCAACCGGGGTAAGTGAGATTCTAACCTAATAAAACCTTCGCGGATGTCGCATCGGCATGAGAGGACACCTGGGCTCTCCAGTGGGATATGCAATGCCTTGCTTTGAGCCCGCTGCCCGAAGGCGAATTATAGCCCCCCCGGGAACCTGTCACGGAGCTCATGGGGATGGGGTACGCTGCTGTCCTCGATGGCCATCTAGAGCCCACACACATACCCCAAACGTCCAGCGACTCCGCAGACTGGAAGTATATGTGCACAACGTCCAGTCCTACCCAGTGGGTAGTACCCTGCGTAACAAAATGTGTAATGTAATGATTTCTGATACTTACGCGAATATTACACATTGAAATGAAACTAATTTTACGAATGCTGTAAAGTATTCGAAACGTCGGGAAATTAAAATCAAAAATAAACCGCGATATAATCCGTAAAATTAGTTTCATTTCAAAATGTGTAATGACTTAATTTATAATGAAAAATTTTTGCTTCATTGAAAAGACGCACCTAAAATTGCTGCAGATTCACAAGTGTTGTGTTTTGTTCAAGTGTTAAACAAAACAAACGACCCTTAAATTTTCCGCGAAAACCACAGATTAACGAAGTCTCAAACATTACCGCTAGAGGCACCACATGTGCGCATTTAATATCCGTCGGCAAACATAGATGGCGCTGACACGTAATCTAATAGAAACGGGAACGAACGAGATAAATCCAATTTGCAGGATCGGTTAATGTGCTTCAAATCGGTTTGTGATTAGATCATAAAGAAAATAAACTTGAATAACATAATATCAACATTACATGATCAAACACCAACCAAAACTTTCTACGATGACACGACATTGTTATGATATGGCATGAAACAAAACAATCAAAGGTTTGACCTTTGACACGCTATATTTAGCAATGTTTTATGGATAAAAATAGTATGAACTTGAAAGACGACCGTGCTCGTTAGCTATCGACGGGGATAACATAGATAGCGTCACACACAAGACCTTAACAATTTCATTCATCAGATTAGTACCTACATAAACATTTTCTTTACTAGCAAGGTAGCAATTACGAAACGATTAGAAAGTAACAATTGCTATAATTGCTTCTTTATGTACAAGATCGCCGGACTTTTCTCATAACAATAAGGTTTCATTATACTTTAATAAACACCAATTTTTTACTATTTTCCATTGCCCGACGAGATAATAAGAAATTGCCTAATAAGAAAAGGGCTTTTTATTTTAATAGACATTTGTACTTATAGCAATTCATTTTTGGATTGTATTTCTACTGTATTAATACTGTATCTAGTATTTATTTTAAATCTAAATAATTGTCAGCATGTATCATCCCAACACCGAAACTCTTTAAAAAATATTAGTAGTTCTACCACAAAGGCAAGCACATCTACTTTGTAGAAAATTAGTATGAGTCTAGTGATACAATGATATCCTTTATTTATTTTACACTTTATCATTTGTTATTAGAATGGATTGAGGTTAATGGAAGATCTAGGGATTAAGCGATGATCATTAAAATTCCACTTACGCTCGTGATGATACCGCTTGGAGTTATGTCCATTCCCTTGAAAAGAAAACTAAATTATTCGATTGTTAACACTGTTTATTCATAAGAAAAATGCGAACTCTTATTCCCGTTAAATCAATGATTTATTTACGTGGCCAGGCCAAACGAAAGTTTCCGAATATGAGTCAAGCAACAATATTGCCTCCTCTCGTGCTATTCGAAGGTATTTTCAAAAGGTATATAAAATAATAGGTAGCGTGAGTGCTTAATATATTTGACGTGAACAAAAGTTTTAAGCCATGCCTACAGGATGTGGTTTTGCATTTTTTCCATATTTGTAGACCTAACAGTTAAGGATTATGTCAATTGATGAAAAATAGATTAATAATTCAGTGGTTAATAATTAAAAGATAGTTAATGATTCATGATTAACGTTCAACCAGAATAAGAGCTCTCGAGCGCTCAGAATAGGTCCCAAGGTTAGCAACCGCGCGTGCTCTTGTTTACCTACTTTGCGCGAAGATCGGTGCCAGACGGGGTTATTTTATAGTGACCGTTGCACACGGGATTTATTTTCGATAAAAAATATTTCATAATTTTAAGTCTATCATTTAATGATTGATTTATGATCTTTAAAAGGTATATATCAACCTCCATAAATATGGCGACAATGCAGAACCACATCCCGTATAACAATGCCTTTTTAAAGATTTAAATTTAACTATAATAATTTGTGGTTATAAAGTGAACTGTCAAAACTACAGTGAGTTTGGACAGTTCATAAACCATTTTTTAAACGGACACCTTATTTATACATTAAAGTCTAACTAGCGACAAAAGGCCATAATAAATCATTTCGACATCTCTGTTCACCGTCTAAAGGAAGAAGAGTGTTACTGTTATCCCAAAAATACTACATAAAGATCGAAAAAACCTAAACCAGTTTCATAACCGCAACCAAACCCCCCCCCCCCCCCCCACCCTTTATTTTTATTATACGAACATCAAGGAGCAGTACCAAAAAGGCATAGTATCTCTTTTTTACCAAACCTTTTCAAACATTAACAGAAATTGAACCCCATCTTTAATATCTTTCCGAAGATCCCCAAAAGCACTTAAGTAATCGGACAAGCGTTTTACAACCGTTTAACGAACTTGTCATAAACCAGACAGTTTTCAATTACAACGCCAATAAATCGTGATGGATGGCAAGTAAAACAGAAGGGGGATTAAGGTCAACGTTTTACTATTAGGGAAAACATTTCGTGACCTGTCAACATAGCTTTTGTTGTAACCCTTAACAACTTGGAAATTAGGTCGAGAATGCCGTTAACGACCTTTGCCTAAATGTTACGTGGCCGTGTCGTAGCCAGGTCGTAGCACGGTATTTGACAAAGTTCATTTGAGGCATTTCAGTCACGGCGTTGTCACTAGGTTGTCTGTATACGAAAGTTTTAGTGACGTGGGTAATAATTAACTTACAAAATTAGGTGTGTGGAATATAAACATGTAAAGTCAGGTGTACATTTTCGTCAGTGTGTTGTTTCTGAGAAAATATGTTTTAAAACAAAGAGCGAAAATAGTACGTAGGAGTTTTTTTTTTATAATTGGGACTAATCGCACCACTCATTCCCACCACTGTGACTTCTGTCAGCCAGGATCTACAGTGGTCGCCAGTGAAGATTCCGAGGTTTGACCCTCGGCGAGTCCCGGGGAAACGCTGAATTGTCTTGGAACTCGCAACAAATTCAATTAGAAAAGTAAATAGGAGGAGTAAGAAAAATACTAATTCCAGTCCGTCACAAAGCGGGAGACAATCAAAAATCACACAGGTCGATATAGCCTCAGAACGAAAGACTGTTTCAGGTGCACCAACTAGAGTTAGTCCATCTGTAAGGCAACACTGAAGTTACTAGATTTGAAGGGACCTATATTTAGATTTCTACTATTAAACTTGTTTCTAATAATAGGTATGGCAGATTCGCTTGAAAGCACGGAAATTTTCGGAAGTCGCCACAAGGTCCGAGGAATATACAACTCCGGATGTTATTTCCAAACTTTTCAACATAACATTGCGTGCATTGTGCCAGAGATCACACTCCCAAAGTATATGATGCACGGTTTGTTCGAACTCATTATACACCGTAGAACATTGACAGAGAGGTGAAGATACCAATTTAATTAAAAGTGAATAATTTGCATTTAAAGTTGTCATGTCCTGTCATAAATTGTACAACGCAGTGGTCTACTTCTATACGTAGGAGATATAGTGCAAATGTTCTCGCAGGCGTAAAATCGATTTGTTCCGGTGTGATGGGCATTGTAGCTGGTGATTTTTTTTACTGGATGGTGGGTAGGACCGTAGCGTCAGATATTCTGCCGCCAAGCAGCAGTGTGTAAACATAGCTGGTGAAATTAAACTACTTTTACGGATTTTATCGCGGTTTATTTATTGATTTTACTATCCCGACGTTTCGAATGCTTTGCAGCACCCATGGTCACGGGAGGACTGAGATGTTGAACGGTCCTTATGTCACAATTATGCCGGTGTACCCTCAGGTCTTCTTAGTTATTATTGTTGGTCCGATCTACGCAGTAAGAGCTTACAGTATCTTGAGGCCGTGCAGTGTTTTGATTGATATTGGATTTAATTATATTTATCACAGGATCCCAAGCCGGTGGTAACACCCAACCATCTTCTCTATTGAAATTAGGATGTTTTTTGATTTCAATAGCCTCACGAATCATCCTAGGCAGGAATCGGTGTTCTTTTGCGAGGATTTGTGGTTTATCAAATCTAATATAATGGTGGGTGCGATCCTGAACGTGTTCACATACTGCAGACTTCGTACAGCGTCGGTGTTTCAATAGAGAAGATGGTTGGGTGTTACCACCGGCTTGGGATCCTGTGATAAATATAATTAAATCCAATATCAATCAAAACACTGCACGGCCTCAAGATACTGTAAGCTCTTACTGCGTAGATCGGACCAACAATAATAACTAAGAAGACCTGAGGGTACACCGGCATAATTGTGACATAAGGACGTTCAACATCTCAGTCCTCCCGTGACCATGGGTGCTGCAAAGCATTCGAAACGTCGGGATAGTAAAATCAATAAATAAACCGCGATAAAATCCGTAAAAGTAGTTTAATTTCAATGTGTAATATTCGCGTAAGTAAAAGACAACATTATAGCTGGTGAAATTACCGGACACCAGAGACTTTATGACTTTTGGGTGGCCAATGCACTAGTTACCATCAGGCGGGCCGGTCCTGTACTTTCAGGTCACAGATTGTGTATAAATAAAATGATATTTACGAGTTCCAAACAGAGTTACATTAGCTTTGGTTGATATTGACCGCTTAATGTGGCATTCAGTTAGTGATATCTCCACCCAGCACGTTGACGGCCTGGCCTTGACAATAAACGAACCGAAATCGATTTAGAGCACCCTATACTGAAGGTCACAAATGTCGATGTGTTTTACTGAATGTTCGAAACAATCGAACTGGTTCAAATAATCATGCGTACTTATGTATAAGGTATGCCTACTTCACCAGCCCCTGGTGGAACAGGTTCTCAGGCATGTTAAACCGCTCAATTTAAGGGAAATAATAATAATGTCCTCCTGGGCGATACGACCACAGCGGCCGATCTTTAACAAGACTAGCCATCTATACGCGGAAGATGTTATAGTGGGCAAGTGCACTCTCTCTTCTTGTACTATCACAATTGTCGATGGGACAGAAGATCTTCACGATCAGAGAGAGGTCCGGCGCAGGACTGAGTTTTCCATACGGTGGATGGAGCGTCTCACCTAGCCAGTAAGGCACAACTACTCACGTGGTGGCTTCCCGTGGAATTTAAACCTGCGACCACCAGTTTGAAAAGCAAGCGGTTTCCCGCTGCGCCACAGAGGCTTCAATGGAAATAAACGAGTATAATTGAACATGTACCACACTTAGCCATTACTATCACATTAGTTAGTATAGTTTTATATTGAAATCTAGAAGTTTGTATCCATATATCTGTTTTGTAAATGACGGCAGTAAGTATTCAAGATTAAAGTTTCAATTCGCTTGATAGGTTGTCGAAGACTAGAAAAACATGGTGCTACAGTTTAATAAAACATCTGAAGTACTGAAATACCCGGCTGCACTCTTGTCTCTTGTAGACGTGCTTGTTAGGCGATGTCAAAGCAACTGCACGGTTCGTAGGGCAATGAAGAGTACTTCAAAGTCTGTCTGAAGCAAATTGGATGGAACTTTGAATATGATTGACATTGATCTACATTTTTTTTTTTGATCTAGCTAGATTAAGTGTGACTATGCTCGCCATCGAAAAGTCTCTGCTTGTGGCGGCTTTGTGTGGCGGGTCACCTCCTTCCCTCTAATATGGTTGAGGGGAGTGATGGCTGCTGCTCAAGTCAACTCGTGCGCGGGTGCTGCTTGGGGGGACTGGTCCGGCCGCTGTCCTTTTATCCTTTTTTTATTTTATTTTTTTTCTTTTGTAGTCTAGCAGCAAAATTGATTATTACTTTATTTACGTTCTGAAGGCAATTCACTTGAGCTTGTAAATTATTCTTGGTGTGTATCTAACTTAGACGACTTGTGACAAAAGTTGGTAATATGTTAAAGTGCTTTGTGTCTTGCCTGACGAGGCACTGCTTAACAGCAGAAGGTAAATGTTTAACGTGTGCCACTGTGATTTTGGATCGGTCATGCTCGCCATCGAAAAGTCTTTGCTTGTGGCGGCTTCGTGTGGCGGGTCACCCCCTTCCCTCCAATATGGTTGAGGGGAGTGATGGCTGCTGCTCGAGTCAACTCGTGCGCGGGTGCTGCTTGGGGGGACTGGTCCGACTACTATCCCTTTGGCATTTTAGTTTGTTGTATTTTCGTCGTATTTTTTATTTTATTTGATATTTTGAACGGCAGGACACACTGTCGCTGGTGCTGATCTAATTGTAAAAAGACAAACTTTGTTTTAAAAAAAATGTGAAAAAATGACAAGCCCGCTGAGTTTCTTGCCGGATCTTCTCAGTTGAGGCCGCGTTGTGATCCGGTGGTAGCTTTTAAAAAAAAAATGACCGTTCAAAAGTGCTAGCGTTAAGCCTATTTGAAATAAAAATTTTTGAATTTTGAATTTTTGAATTTTATAAGAAAAACTGTCAATAAAATTTGAAATTAAATTTCGCGTGTGTTCGTATTTCGAATTTTAACGTGCAAATGTTTTGAACCTTAGCAGATAATGTTTAAGTTTTATTTTTAAGTAAGTATTATATGCATTTAAAGCTTACGTACGAAACGCTAATGTGCTTTGAATTTTACTTAGTTCATGTTTATTATTCTAGTAGAAATAGATCCATGGACACAAAATTATTTTCGAAAAAAAAAGTATACATATTGAACAACTGACAACACCCATAGTTGTTTGAAAGCGCGTTAAAAGAATTGAAGTTAGTGGGATTGACTATGACTAAAGCGTCGCCTAAGCATGAGAAAAACTTTCACGGAGAAAACGGAGCATTGCATTGAATCATCCGGATAGCCTGGACTGCTCGACGCACAAACGTATCTATATTAAAAGAGCTGGAGCTGAACTCTCAACGATATGCACTACGTGAATACCAAGAAAGGAGAGGGTAGAAAAGTTCTATTCCTAATTAATTATTGAGGGCAAAATTGAGGGAAAAAGAGGGCATGGTAGAAGAAGGATGTCATGGACTGGAAACATAAGAGACTGGTGGAAGACACAAACAAATTAATTCGCATGACTGCTGACAGGGAGACATATCGATAAATGGTCACCAATCTCCATGGCGGAGCTGGCACGTGAAAGAAGTAGAAGTCCTATGATATGGTCAGAAGAATTTTCCAATCATCGGGACATAATAAGTTCGGAGATACAGAGAGCTGCAGATCGACCGCTGTGGAAGATTTCGACTGTGACGGTAGTTCACTGGAGTCACGATCCTCAGCCTTGGGGGACCGACTAAGGAGGCGAAGGAAACTAGCTCTGAGGTCTTCTGATGTTGGTGTACTAACCCAACCAACACCAGAAAAAGTTTCACTCAATTTATTTATTTTTAGCTTTATGTTTACAATATCGTCGATTCTTTACAAACTGCCTTCAGATCTTGGGCTTATCATAGTGTGTGTGTGCGCGCGCGTATGTGCGTGCATGTATGTGTGCATCTGTGTGTGTTTGTGTGTGTTAGTATAATGTTAATAAATACTAACATTTATTTTATTTTTGGCGCGCTCTATCGCCTTGCTGTCTTCTTTATCGGGGCTAAGGCGGCATACTCGAGCTCTCCAGTCGTTCGCACCAGCCGCTTGTAAAGCCGCCAATCTGTAAACAAAATATAAACCTACTTAATATAACTATAACACTGACAAACTGATGGACAGACACAGTTAACACCTGTCTAGAAACATAGAACATCGCTCAAGAGTTCCTTAACGATACGAACGGTAACGTAGGTGAGCGAGCACAAAGAAATATTTTTTGAAAATTCACCCTAAATTCATTCCTTGTGTCGAAGCAATGAGTAGTCAAACTATTGATTTTCGAAATTGGGACCGAGTCAAAATAAGTAACTGTCGAAATTCAAAATGACACCGAATGCAAATATGCTCGTATGTAACCAATTAAGTTTTCTCGTAAGAAATAAAAGTGTTTAAAATGTAAAAGGTGATTAATATTTCTCGGAATTGTTAATTATATAAGTAAAGAAAGTTCTGTTAAAACTTAGTAGTATATTATTAAAGGGCCCTTCATAGCGGAACATAGGCTTTGTGGCAGAATATCTGACACTGTGGTAATACATCTACCTACCTAAATGGTATTAACCTTAAGAGACCTGCCACCTATTTCACCCAGTCTAAAGCCAGTAGGAAAATAATCTTTTCCGTTGTCGTCGTCTCTACGAATTCAACCTGCTCGCTAATACTATTTGACACGCTGCATTAAATTATCAACTCTATTCTTAATATTTGATGAACATAATGGAGGTACGATCTCTAGACGTATAAATCAACAAATTAGTACGCAATGTTAATACAGATATATCGATAAATTGTAATTATGTCTATAGTAAACTCCGATACCGTTAGTATCTCACCCTTAACTTACAGTTAAATTATCTATTGTCACGGCAACCAGTGACCTATGGAAGCCTTTATCTAAGATGTCTTTAAATAGTTCTATGCACTGCGTGTTTATTGATACGAGGCGAGACGCAAATATTAAGGAACATAAATAGAGATGCTACGTGGATCGCGTAAAGTAACGATGTGTGAGTAGTGTGTACTCACCCCCTAAATTCGGAAAAGATCATGTCCACGTTTCGTATTGCTGTTGTGCCTTTGTTCCGAAATAATCTAACCAGCGCAGTGCAGTGGTAAATTACACTAAAGTTAAAGGTAACTAGAGGTATATAAATAAATATGAAACTTGAAACCATTCATAAATTAAATTAACTAGCTGACCCGCGCAGAGCTTCCTCTGCGCTTTTTCAGACACTTCCAACAATCACAGTTATATTTTAACAATTTACACATAACCTTGACAAATTATATACCTGACTAAACCTTCCTCATGAATCACTATCTATTGGTGAAATCCGCATGTAAATTCGTTCAGTAGTTTTTGAGTTTATCGCGAACATAAGGACAGACAGATGCGGCGGAGGACTTTGTTTATTAATATGCAGTGATAGGTAAAGACTGGCAGATAGATTTTTATAAACTACGCTTTACCATTTCGATTCCTTCAAGTGAGATTGTAGTTAAACCATTTACTGACGCACTCACAGACATCAATTAACTTTAATCGCAATTGTCATTTTTTGTAATCTATTTATTTCGAATCTCCGAGTCTCTTATGATTATCTTTTAGTATTAATTACATGATTATTGATATATCTACTCACTATTCGCGTATTAAGTATTATTTGGCTTCGAAACTCGAAATAATCTATTTACAAAATATGACTTAATCGCAATAAACTATAATTGACGTTTGTAGGTTCGGCAGTTAGATAGTCTGGTGCACAAGTACTTACTCGTTAGCAAACGTTGATTTTTCAGGTCCAAGAGGAAATACAGATTATAATTAATTATGTCAATAATAAACGCTGCTGTATGATTCCATTGTGTTTCCTGTTTATACTATAATTCTAATTAATAAGTGCTGGTTTTCAGGTTATGTACGGCGGGAAACGCTTGCATATAGTATCATTGTTACTTCGTACGTGTTTATACAAGAGCAAAGGACTGTTACTGTTGGTCTTCATTGACACTATGGAGAGATTGAGTATTCTGACTGGGCTATGGAGTCCATTCGGACCTCGCCAGACTCTTCAGCGCCGGAAACTTGCTTGAGCATATCCCGAGGAAGCTGCAATGCACGCTTCCCCTAGCTTCCTGGTGCTCGCGATGACGCAGGGCCTAAACTGCGTCGTCACCCGCCTAAACTACAGAGATACCCTAGCTGCTACCCAAAAAGGTAAGTTTACTAGGTGGTAGGTTCCTTGTGCAAGGAACCGTCCTGGTAGGTCCACCGCAGTTTCAGCTATTTTACCGCTAAGCGGCAGTGCGACCTGGTGAATGTACCGGACACAAACGGCTTAATATCTAATGTCTTGAGGGTAGGCAACGCGGTGATTCTTCTGGCGTTGCTAGCGTCTATAGGCTCCACTGACTGCATACCATCAGGCGGACCGCATGCTGGCTTGAGACCGTGGTAGTATAAAAAAAAAATGTATATTAATATAGATGGTAGCTACCTTTCCGCGATGGTGCCTCCCCGGTTGGGCATGTCGGCATTCGTGGCGCTGCGCTGAACGCCGCCGCCCACCCTGTAAACAATACAGATAATAGTGTTAAATTAACAATACAAAAAGACATTGTACATAATCTAGTAAAATTGCATGCATATCAAGGCAGTTCGGACTTTCCCTTCGAAGTCCCATCGATCACAGCGGCGATTGCCAAGGAGGCACAGGGTGCGACGGGGTTACGACACCCGTCCCCGCTTACTGCAGCGGGCTTATAGACAAGGAGCATCTGGTGCAAATCTCACCGAAGAAACTAAGTCTCTCTCCTATTAGCTGGCATTGTGCATAAGCACCACCTTATATTGAAAAAAAAGTTGAAACGAATACCTACTGAAGGAATGCCTATAACTTAAGTTTTATCCTGCAAAGGTTTTAAATTCTAAAAGTATTAATAAGATTATTACACTATAGAATCGTTGTAACATATAGTATCACACATTAAGCATATTTTAGACCGCGATCTTTTAATCTTATTTTGCGTCGATATGAACTCTACCGGGTTATTAATTTCCTTATGAAAAGATTGGTCAATCAACAAGATCTTCTAGGGCGTATTGTCCAGACTGCACAGTATACATATCGTTGGCTAAATAAGCTAAGCTGCCAACAAGGAGTGAGCAATTTAGGTTATTTAGATGATATATTAATTAGCCCTAAGAGGAGGCTCTATCTGAGCACTTCTCTGAGAACTTGGCTAACAATACACTTTTGCCTTTGATTAATTATTTTATTTCTCTCTGCCTATTCTACTTGACGTTGATAGAACCATTGGCAAACGATGGTAATAAAGGAAAATTAGATTGGAAGTTGCTGGACTGCACTCTGGCCTTTACCAATTTACAAATAAGATTTATTTTTTAGTTATTTGTTGTAACATAGGTACCTATAGCTAGCTTAGTCTTGTAAGAAACAACATTCTTCTTCATGATGGAAAGATTTCAGAAAAATCTTAGGGGTTGCTTCTAGAGCATATAATATTTCGATACTTGAGGAGGCTCTATCCTCGCATTTTTATATTAAAAACTGATGTTAGTATAAATTAAAAATTACCTGGAGGCTTCGAACTTCTCCTTCAAAGATTTGAAGTTAAACAACCGATCGTCCAACGGCCGCATCGACAACATTTTGTAGATATATTAAAACACTAGTTGTATTCAAAATAATAAGCTTATAAAACGAATATCACATATCTTAAAACACTTATGAAAATTATGTATGATTTATATTAAAATTATTGACGGAGGGCCACTCGTCCTTCGACGGACATTGAAGGGTGACTACTGACAGAGTGACAGCGAGTGACGCCGACGTTTCGATTTCTGGTCATATTCTGCGATAAGAGGCGTACAACGAGTACCTATTTGTTGCTCGACTATGTTTACGTGGTCATTATCCCTGTCCTATACAGTATGTTTAATTATTTTAGTTCCGTAAAATGTACAGGTAATTAATACGCGGGACTACGCAAATGCTATTTTTTTTTTAATCTTGTATAATTATTTTTGTGGACCAAATTGCGCTTAAACTACCTAATTTTAATTTTGGATTAACAAGTTTTTTAAATATTAATAAATGTGAAAAGACAGACTCAATCTTACTGTAACATTAAAATCCATTTCCGAGCCCTATGAGAACTTGTCTAAGATAAAGAACACAGTGATGGGCCACCTTTTATAATGATAACCATCTATCATGCTCATGCTAACCGTCAAGCGAACCTCATTCCCGAAGAAAAACAGGGTAGATATACATACACACTATACATACATACTCTGGAAAAACATAAACCTCTTTCTGGGGCAGAAAAAAAGGAAAGAACAAAAGACGGGCTGCCTAACTTGTTGCTTTAAAATATACAAAAGGAAATAAAACAAGCAGAACCGAGAACCAATTAAGCATCACCATACGCAACATTCTTGGTGATAAAGCCGACGGACTCGTAATTAAGCGTTTCCTACTGATAACAGTGTCAACATTGCCGCAACAATAGATTTATTTGTACAGAGGATGTGAGGGCGAATTTAAATTCAATGAGCTTGTATTACGCTGAACATTGTCCGTGCTTTATTGTAACGATAGACTAAAAAGTATATTAAGTAATAATTATACAAACAATTATTTTTCCTGTTTATTAAGTCACATTAACACAGCATTGTATGAAGATTTTTAAATAAAAAAATACAGAGTTTAGTGAACTTTTGAGTTATTTAGTGTGTGACAGTGACGCATTGGTCTGTGTCCACCCATTTTAATATCATAATTCTTTGGAAGGTAAATCATGGTACAGAAACTAATGAATTCCAAAATGTCTACTTAATTCTTAGGTATTATTTATTTATCGATTCACTTTAACTGACAAAACGATTCATCGCAAATTTTAACGGTGCATTTCATTGACCGGTAAATAATTAACATTCAATTAAAGCGCGAGTTACGATTTGAGAGAAAATTATAATCTAAATATTTGTATTAATGGTAGAAAATATCTTGAGAACAGGCCACATTTCTAATATATTTTCGTTACCAAAAAGGTAACCACTTAAAAAGATAGTAAACAGATACATGCAGCAGGTAGGTACCAGGCACTAATAATCGGCATTAACAACAAACTAATTACCTAATCAAAACAAACAATTAACACGAATAGTGGAATAGATTAAATACAAACCGGTTGTTTCAAAACAAATACCGACCAATCGTATATACGACGTATAATTTATGTTGCTTGTGAAAGTCTGCACGATCTACAATGGGTTGTGAAGGCGTTTGTACGAGCGCGCCCTACGAAGGACACCGCGTCACTGGGCGGGCGGGAGCTTGCAGACTTGGGGCGGGCATGTAATACCTATTAGATCTCACTCCAAACTCGAAACAAATATTTTTTTATTGAACTTAGTGACGAGATGAGTACCGGTTCGCGTGATGGTAAGTGATATGACTATCTAATAATAGTTGCAGTGCATTGTCGGTCGTCATCCAAAACAAACAGACGGAGGTTAATAAGCAAGCTTCTGCTTATGTGCCATCCACACCTAATCCAAACAACAATATGTTTACCCAACAGCTACATTACAACAGAACACTGATCTCGTTGCTTTATGACCACGGAAATGGCTTACAAGAGTCATAGTAGTGACATGATTCCTGTGCAGGACGGGCGGACCCGAATGCACGAGCCACTGACGTCCTGTGTGTCTGTAGCTATCGCTGGTACGGTATGAACCCGCCGAAGAGTGTTGACGCTGTTGGTTACAATGTAGGTTGGTTACAAGGTGTCCGTGAAATAAGAACTCCCAATTTGATAGCAAGCTTGATAGTGGCTTCGACGGTGGCGCTCTTCGTACTGAATATTCTTTTCTTCTATTTATATCTTGCTTTTAGTTCCCGCGTCGACCGCTTGCTTGTTCACCGACAGTGGCGCCGAATGCGCATTTACTATCCTTGCAGGGAACTTTACCGTAACGAGAGCCCCACCGAGGCAGCCACTAACGTTTTATTTTTATTATAAAAACTGTACATTTTCGCTTATTCTACTTAGACTATTCTAGACACATACATGATACCTATACCGTTAGAAAGTGCGTGTAAGCAGCTTTCTAACGGTGTACATAGGGTTTATCTATCTATTTCTGTTAGGGAACTACAGGCCGATAAATACTGTAATAGGGGCGCGACGACCATGCTTTGGCCGCTTGTCACTTCGCCTGCGCCCTGCCCGTAGCATCCACATGCCCACAAATAGTACCGATAGGTAGCCTGCGATGTGTACTATCTGTATATCTATGATCTAGACCACCTAGGGGCCTAGGTCATAGCGAAAACCCTAGAAAACATGATATGCGATAGAACAACTGCCTATAACTATGGAAATATGTACATCAGTGCTGTTTAGGCACTTAGACCCACCAAGGCGGACCCAGATCTAGGCCCTGAGTTGGTTCCTAGATTTGGGACCTAGCTGCAAATAGCTATTTGCCGTTCATATATGTGCTTAGCACATCTAGGGCATGTGGGTACTTCTATTATACTATTACCCTACGCTAATTACAAATAGCAAGTACTATGAGACCTAGGCTAGGCTATCTATAACTGATTCAGCTCACCCCTCCTCGGGATAGTGAGCTTATACACAAAACTATATTATAATTTATTAGGTAATTAAATCTAGGCTCTTAACTATCGCAGAGTTATAAAACTTAACTATATATTACTATAAAACACAACACTCTGTAACACAAACACTATTTTGTCCTTTCTTCCTATTGTAGTCGTCCTGAACAATTCCAAAACTCGAGTTGCAAGTATTTTCGATCGAGTTCTTTTTTTATCGAGTTTCGGTCGAGAATAGAAAGTATAGACTAAAATGCAACGTAGACAAAACAAGGGGGTATCCAAAGAGCGGTAGATGTCTATGATATCTCAACCTATGTTTACGAAAAGCATGTTTACGTCGTTCCTCAACGAAATATTTGACTCTGTAATAGCACCCGTAAACGGGTGTAAATTGGGAGTTCTTTGTTTTATTGAGATATTTTTCTTATAGTTAAACCTAAAACCGTGTATATATTTCATAAATATTTTTCCTGAAATGTAAGAGCAATGCGAACGAATGTTCATAAATATAAAATATTTATGAGGTATTCAGTAAAATATGTATAAACTTAGATTTGTACTGTGACATCGAACAATATCCTCATCGATCGGAAAGAGTTTTTGTAACACTCTGTCTGTATACAACATAGCTATCTACATTGTGTAACTAAGAAACATCCGAACCCATGACTATTAATGCAGCAGCTTTTAACATTGTTTGTAAACAACCTAATTTATATACTCTAAAACTTTCATAATATCCTTTCAATACAGAACACCGCGCAAGTACTGTAAGGAAATAGAGAGAGCGCAGGATATTAAGTTGGAAACTTTACCTTCTGGCTGTACACACTGCATTGTGCGCTAAAACAATGGCAGGCCGGAGACGCGTCGCTCATTAGCACAACACTAGTTAAGCGAAGTAAAGTCGTGACGTCACTGAGCATTTTGTCGCGCGTTAAGTAAAGACTAGCTTTCGCACGCGTTGCTACTGTACAAGTTATGCCTACTGGTAAAGTACTTCCATTAAACTTGATGAAATATACGAGTAATCTTACGTATCAAGGTAAAGAAATGGTTATGATTGCCCAGCAGTGGGGCAATATAGTTTAGGAAAGAAGTACCTGTGTAGGGAAATAATTTTTATTACAATTTTTTTACTTTGGAAAACCAACGACACACAATAATATATAAAAAGAATGGATAACAGAAGGATAAAAAGAATGGATGGGATTTAAATGCTTCCACGACTAAATTGATAAAAACGAACAATATGTAACATTATATCTCGTCGTTTCATTCTTCAGATATACATTTACCAGTAGTATTCCTACCCTGCAAGGCAGTTTCGCACGATTTTAAATTTATCTTTCTTTTTTTTTTTTTTTTATGTTGTAGGTAGTTGCACACTATCCGTCCAGCCCGTAGGTCTAGCCTCATTCTCTTTCCGTGCGTGGCAGTGATAACACGTACCCGTTTCTAGCCACAGAGTGTTTCAATATAATTATACTGATTTAACTATTAAAAAGCAAAGACGTTTTGATATAATTATTTTGTTAGTAATTAATATATTATTTGCGTAGTTTCTTATTATTTAGTATTATGCCTAAGCGCAACGCTGAAGAAAAAATCGAACGCTATAGGCGCAAGATTAGTAGGCTTGAAGAAAAAGAGAGAAATCGCGTTGCACGAATGGCATACTCCTCATCCGAGTCGGACGCCGAAGACAATGAAGGTTAGTTAGTGTCTTATTATATAAATAATATACCAATATGAAAGAAGTTCCCATAATACAAGTCTCACTGCCACTATTCGAAACTCGAACGTGGCAAGCTTGGGGGTTGGCCGTGAGTCAACACGAAAGCAATATAGCAAAAAAAAATTGACATACCCGACATAGGGTATCGTCATTAATTTTGCAATTCATACAAACCAGGGGTCTACCCGAGAGGTAGAACGACGGTAATTATGTATGCTTATTACAAAAATCTTAATATTTTTAGATGGCGATATCGCAGAGTTACTTGAGGCCCCACCTGCATGCTCGGAGGCGACAATCGAAGCATCGACTTCGGAGCCTGATGCTATAACGCAGGGATCCTCTAATACAGCCCCAAACATATCTACCTTAGATCCTGACATATTGTCAGCATTAGGGGATCCAGTGGAGGATATACCCGAATTCGGAGAAGAAATCCACGAAAACCTGTCTCAGCGCTGGCTAGCAATACTTAAGAAAGGGATTTCTAAAGAAGCACGAGACAAACTGCTGAAGGAATATCGTGTTCCATCAAATTGCGCACTCTTGCAGGCGCCAAAACTGAATGCAGAAATCTCGGCCGCCATCACAGACATGGCAAGAAATAGGGATAAGAAGATGGAGCTATCCCAACAGCTACTTGGAGTGGGCCTTACAGCAATAAATAGAGCAATGACTCTACTTATCACTGGCGATGATAATAAAATTCAAGCCATTAAAATATTGAGCGATGGCTGCCGTATTCTAAGCGACCTTCACTATAACGAAACGCAGGCTCGCATTAAAATGGTGACACCGGGATTAGAGAAATCTTTTTTGACAATCATAAAAGACACTGAACGCGATAGCACTCTATTTGGGTCTAACTTATCTGAAAAGATTAAAGCATCTAGAGCCATAGAGAGGCAGGGCTCGCAAATCAAAAAGTCCGCAGGGATCCCGAAACAACCTACCAATACTAGTACTATTCAATCACCCGTAGTAAGGCCTCGCTATCAGGAAAACTGGGGAGGCCCTTCGCGCTACCAGCCAAACAGGGGGGGGCGCGGAGGCCAGAGGAGACAAGCCCCTGCAGCTCGCAAGTTCCAGACCGGATCAACGGTACGGGCTCCGAACCAGAGCAAAGCACGACCTCCAGCGGCTCAGCAGTAGCGCAGGTACATGACGAACGTATTCAAAACTTATACAAGAGTGGTTGGACATCACGGGTGTAATGAGGTAGTTCTTAGCTGGAGTTGAAACGGACTTCGTATACCATTAACAATTTGTTAGACCTCTGCGCTGTATCAATCAGCACAGCAACGACCAACCAATCCTTACCAAAACGTTTTTTCGCCCCTGTGTTTTACACAATGGCAACTGCCTTATTCTGAACCTATAACCATTAAACAAATACATATCTAAACTCTATTTTTAAATAGACCGTAGAACCGTTTCTGAACTAGTAGTAAATATTTACGCTTTCAATCCTAGAAGGAAGCCATATGTATATATTTTACACAACGTTCTACGGGTGGTGAACAGCACCACACGAACTTATACCAACAAAATATATGACAAAGGTTATAAATCTATTTAACTATTACAGGCCATAATAATTGCGTTCAGGAGACGATTAGGGACAATGTCTGGAAAACATAAACGAGTCTATAACATTAACAGAATCTTTAGGCTCTGTAATCAATTATGACATATTACGTTAAGAGCTCACTAAAGCCAACTCTTATAACTTTAACAGCCGTGTTACAGATGAAATCGTAATAAGGCTTCCACTTTAAAGAATAGCTATAAAAAAAAAAAAAAAAAATATAATAAAAAAAAAAAAAAAAAAACTATCTCGTTACACCCTTGTCTCTACTGTTTGTTGTCCCTGGGTTTATACCATAAACGTGGAAACGTAGAATTTTCTCGTTCTTAAAATAATATACATAAGTAAAAGTAATAATTTCGATACAAAAATTACTAATATGGGTCGATAATACAACAGAAATAAGTTATGTCAATAGTATGGGAGGAATACAATTCTCACATTTATAGGACCTAGAATTTAGTATTCGGTGCAAGAGGCGAAACATCAGGATTTTTGCCTCATATATACTATGTTATTTATAAACAAACTTAGTTACGTTACTAGTCGACAAAAAAAAAAAAAAAAAAATGCATATAAATACGTAGTATTAAATCCTCTTTGCATATATCATAATCATACCGATTTAGAATGGAAGTTTTCAATACAGAACCTAGGTCCACCAGAGATTGACTTATTCGCCCCTGTACCAATGCTTATTGCTTAGTGGTAAGCTTAGTGGTGGTGTTAACACTTATATGTCATAGGCGACTAGACCCAGACGCCTCCTTTGCGGTTGACGCTTTTTACTTCCACAATTATTTCCTCTATTGTACCATCCCGTACAACACCGCTTACACAAAATCATAATTATCAAAGCGGAGGGTATTTTTCGAGTTCACAATATGGCCAACACAAACCTGGTATCCTCGGCTTAAAAGCATTCTTACCTCAGATATTATAATTCTGTAAGCCCGATAATTATGTTCTTGTTTCAGAGCTCTGCACCCACTGCACCAATCACTTACCCTGGGTGCCACGATATTCTCAGGATCTCATTCGCTCAGCGTGGAACACCATCAACCGCGCTAGATCTTATGTTAGCGTCATTGTCCCCTAGTACAATGAATCAATATAACGTAACATTCAAACAGTGGTGGCAGTTCTGCCAAGAAAATAATATCAATAAGTACGAACCGTCAGTCCCGTCGATATTATCATTCTTATCCGACCTTTTTACGAAGGGGGCATCATACGGTTCTCTAAACAGTCATCGATCTGCCCTATCGCTGCTTCTCGGAAGCAATGTAGGATCAGACGATAGTGTTAAGAGACTACTAAAGGGGGCCTATAAATTAAGACCTAGTCAGCCTAAATACGCCAATTCGTGGGACCCACAAATCGTACTTAATGTGATAGCCGAATGGGTTCCAAACAGAGAACTATCATTAGAAAAGATTACGAAGAAGCTTGCATTTTTGTTAGCCCTCTGTACAGCTCACAGGGTACAAACCCTGTCTTTAATCAAAACAAATAATATCAGAATTAATTCTAGAGGCATCGAAATTGTCATAACAGATATAATAAAGACTTCGGGGGCCGGTCAAGAACAGCCAGTTTTGTTTTTGCCCTACTTTGTTGATAAACCAAGCATATGTCCCGCTACAACGTTAGAAGATTACCTTAAAGTTACTGAGAAGCATAGGCCCCATGAAGTGTCAAACTTACTATTAACTTTTAAAAAACCATACAGAGGTGCTACCACCCAATCTATAAGTCGATGGGTTAAACAAGTATTAGACGAAAGCGGTGTGGACGTAGCGACATTCGGTGCACATAGCACACGGCATGCCGCTACGTCCACGGCTCACCGCTCCGGTGTCTCACTGGACGTTATCAGGAAAGCGGCTGGATGGACAGCGACTTCTCTTACGTTCGCCAAATTCTATAATCGTCCATTAATTGAAGAAAATTCTTTCGCTAGATCTATTTGCTTTCCACCGAGTACCAATTAAATGGTACTTTTGTTATAAGTACATACTTAAAAAGATTATTTAATTTCGTGATTAATAATAGCTAGCCTATAGGTATATATAAATCAATAGTGTTAGTAGGTATGTATACGATTACCTACATGGATATTTTTGATTAATAAAACAGGTTGATTGAAACTTTTTAGGCTATTATTTCGACCCCAATCAAAACGTCAGAAGCAAAAACTTTAGCTCTGAACATCTACTGGTAAATGTATATCTGAAGAATGAAACGACGAAATATAATATGTGATCAAACGAACTTCTAGAAGTGAAGTTCGATCGATATTATATGAGTCGTTTCATTCGAAGATATAAACAACCCACCCACCCTTGCATTCCCAAGTTTTTGCTGTTGTAACTTACTCTAAAAAGAATGAGGCTAGACCTTAGAGGAAGAAAACAATAGAGGGCTGGACACTTTCTTTCTCATTCACGCAAGAAAAGAATGCGTTTATGTAGGTTACGTGTGATAGAAAGAAACAGTGTATATGATTTTTTGTCCCTCAGCATGTGTTCGATTTTTCCGCGCCCTGGGTGCGAAACAAATTTGACGTTTCCTCCCACTTTGCTCCGTGACAATTTTATCGTGGATTTAATATTATATAAATAACTTAAAATTCAATAAAAAACTAACTGTGACATTACTGTGTGTTGTGGAAATCCTATAAGAATCGTGCAGTGCAGTATTATAGGCTGTAAAAGTGACAGTGAACGTAAAATTAGTGGAGTATCGTTTCACAGGTAAACGTGAATTATTATGGCCAATTTAGAGATTATATTTAGAAACTAATACATGTAAACGACTTATTTAGATCTTATTGCTCTAAATTAGTTACTATTTTACTTGAAAGTTACGTGTATGATCGATAAATTCTTGTTTTTCATCCATAACCTAAAATTTTCAGTTTATTGATCGCCATTATCAGTGTTGCCAGTGTATAAAAGAGAGACTACCATAAATAAGTGGTAAATTATTATTAAGTGCATCATACACTATCCCACATGCTGGGTGCATCGAAGAATTTCTCAGATTTCCCGAATTAATTTTTATGATTTCCTGAAAATATGGATATTTGTATACTGTGGATAGCAGCAACAAAAAGAATTAATTAGGTTGCTAAAAGTTATTCCCGAATGCTTAAATATTCAGAAATAACGTAAGTGCTCAAGTAATTCGTCCAAGGCTGCGCAGGACGTATTCATTCGTTATTTATAGGCACAATGGTCATTGTACATTTAATCGTGCTTTTACTATATGCATGTTGTTTAAATATATGTATGTATGTTGTAGGTTACAATTTATTGGTAAATTTGTCTGAATTATAAATAAATAGTACCGACGTTGAATAGTTTGTTTCATTTTCCCCCCTATTATGTACCTATCTCGTTTGACAACTAAAGTGATGATCAATAAAGCAAAGTGACTATTAAATAACTATCAAATGATTCATTTGGTATTGCCTAACTTGAATCACCAATAAATACCAAACACACTTTCAGTAGACATCAAAGTTTGGTGGACAACTGAAGCTTGATAGTCACTTTGCTTTATTGATCATCACTTTTTTTTTTTTAGGAATAGTACTGTTTCACCGGACAAGAGGGCGAGCGCTTAAAGCGCTCCAGCCAGAAAGGTTTGGGTAGCGACTAGCACAAGGGCACCTCAGGGAGGCACGGCCTCGGCTTGGGCTGCCGCTTAGAGAAAATGAGTTTACCACCGGTTCACAACGCGCCCCCGCTGAGAAGAACCGGCAAGAAACTCAGCGAGGGGATGCATGTCGAGGTCGCATACGTACGGATCCCTTCGGCCTCGCCGGCGAGACCGGTGTTTGTGTGTTGATGTGTTTACGACTCTTGACATCGTTGTCGGTGTTGTGTCATGGTCCAGGAGGACGGACATCGGGTCGGGTGGGTTGAGCAGTACATGCCGCGGACGGCGGCGATGTACGGCTGTTCGACGATCTGAGGGACCTGGCCGCTGCCCAATAGGACACGGATTCGATTCCGAAGGATTCCGAACAATTGTCTGGGTGTTATTTATCTATTTAAATATGTATAAATACATACAAATACAGTTTACAAGTATTTGTAATCATTTATCTGGTTACCTTACTAAAGGATCTGCGTAGATTGAGATCAGTTGGTCATTGGTCAAGCGTAGATTGTCCCAAGATACTAGTACTATAGATTTGTATATTGGAGAAATTTACTAAAACTTACCCGGTAAATGGCCATAGTATGTATTATATTAAGTTATAAGAAAGCCAATTTTTGCCTACCTCTCTGGGAAATAGCATATTATTGTTTTTATCTCTTAACTTTTTTGTATAAGGCTAATAATTATCTACAGCTCTTAGCCACTTTAATCACCACGTGATATCACCCAGGTGAACAATGTGGAATAGACCTTAGCTACAGCATATATGATATTAAGTGTACATTCACTTTGTAGCCTCCGTCGTGGGTTCGAATCCTGCGAAGGGCAACAAATTTGAGTAGTTGTTCCTTACTGGCTAGGACAATGCAGGCCGATGACCTGATTGTCTGTAAAGTAAGATGATCCATGTGTCGGGATTTGCGATAGGACGTATGCCCGACTCCTGTCCGTCAAATTAAAACACCGAGCTTTGGTAATAAACACTTATAATCAAATTGAGAGAGAACAACTTATAATACAGTGGAGTAATCGTAATAATTAAAACATGTCTCTGTCATAGATACTAGCGCGCTGTCATCTTTTTGACAACCCCTTTGGCGTTCCGAAACCGTGATCCGAGATACGCCACACATGCGTCGGATGGGCATGTAAAAAGTCGGTCCTGCGCTTAACTTCTCCCCAGTCGTGTCGGTCTTCCGTCCCATCGGATTATGAGAGGTACCTATTATATAAAGGAAGAGAGAGTGCACTTGTGTCTACGCAAGCACTTGTGCACTATAATATCTCTTGCGTACATGGCTGATCTTGTGAAAGATTGGCCGCTGTGGTCGTTTCGGCTAGGAGGACATTATTATAACAATCACTTTCGTACTTTTTGCAGACTGTCATATATTAAGACGATATAATGTAAGAAAAGTAAATGTTGTGTCAAAAAAGTGGTTTTTGGTTAGAAAAGAAAATATAATTTACAACAATCTCCGTATTTGCTTTACACAAAGGGTAAAATTTCCCTTACGTGGCAACTCTAAATTTAGTATGTACTTATTTTTCTGTCCTTATCGGCGGCACGCTTGGTATATGTCTGTATTATATTCTGTCTACGGGCTAGACCTACGGGCTGGACGGATAGTGTGCAACTACCTACAACATAAAAAAAAAAAAAAAAGAAAGATAAATTTAAAATCGTGCGAAACTGCCTTGCAGGGTAGGAATACTACTGGTAAATGTATATCTTCGAATGAAACGACTCATATAATATCGATCGAACTTCACTTCTAGAAGTTCGTTTGATCACATATTATAATAGATACAAAAAAAAGGAACATCAAGAAAAACACGAACATTATGAATTTTCCCATAAGGGAAGGAGGAACGCGGATTAAATATTACCATTCATTTATATCACAAAAATGATGACTTTTGAATACATACAAATATTTATGCATACCTCTACCAATTGATCTCATTATTATATTTTGCTTTATTTATCCAGCAATAATTTTCACTTTCGGTCTGAGTTTAACCTCGAAAGTTTTACTTCTGTATAATAAGACCTCTCGTTTTTCGGTCATTTTATAAGTTTAACGCCTATTTCTGTCTCCCTGTATCTTGTATGTCTGTGGCATCGTAAGTAGCTCTTAAACGAACAGACAGATTAGAATGAGTATTATTATTTAAAAACTGGTTTAGTCGAAATGGTATTTATGATGAAAATATGTTCAGCTGTTTATTGTTAGAACCTACATATTCCTTTTATTTTTACTATAGCACTTACAATTTACATGCCTTTAATTACAAAAAAGGACAAATAATATTAGGGTCAAAGTATCTTAAATTGTAGGCGTTTAAATAGAAAATAGCAATAATCTTAGATAGAGTAACTATCGCAAACGTTATTGAGGACGTACCTTAATTATAGAGTCGATAGGACCTGTGCCAGTCAGACAGTAAAGCTATCACAAAAGGCTGATCCTTCTGTGTAAATAATTCTTATGTAGTTAGTCACATAAAAGAATGCAATTCTCTGTTTGAGAGATAACACAATAATGGTACTTACTAATGATTAAATAACCTGTTTTTTTTTTGGTTGGGTTGTTCTGCAATCTAATCTCATGTTCTATTTTTTTTTAATGGTTACTACAACTAGTTTTTAGTTAGTTCTAACTAGTTTTGTGAAGAGTCGTGTGTGTATGCTAGCGGCTGTGTTAACATTGTGTCTCTTTTCTTGCCAGCACAAGTTACTTAGGAGACGGGGTCCTTATCCTTGTATTACGCTTCCAATCTCTGCTTTATCGTCACTTACGAGTATGCATTAGATCATCATCATCTGCAGCCAAAAGAAGTTCACTGATGAACAAACGTCTCACTTAGGGGGGAGGGGTCACCATAATCCCCATGCTTGGCAGGCGTTCGCTGTATATGTGGTAGGTATTCAATAGAATGACGCTGCTGTCCGAAAGCTTAAGCTTAAATAGAAAAACATCAAAGAATATTTTTCTGTTAAAAACTTAAAATAAGAACATTGCTTGGTAACCGGTCTGAATAGAGTCTTTCCGAACTGATCGCATGTGAGAGTTACTTAACAAGACTGTCTGCTACTAACTTCACATCGAAAATCGAAAAACTTTAACAACAGTTTCAATACCAGACAGTAAATCTTCCCATGAAAAACGTAATAGCGTAAGCGATATATCAACACAATAGCTTTATGAACATTTAAACCGGTCCCATAATAAATAACATGGTGGCGGTAGATTCGCTATCAATTTCCCGTTGTGAATTTCCCATAGACAACGATAACACATTGATGCAAGTAGCACACACGTGTCGATTATAAGCGCGGACCACGAGATTTCGCGCTTCGAACGGATTCGCTTTAATGTCGCGCGCAAAGCCTTGGTAAAATACTGTATATTTTGAAATGAACTTATGTATAGTTTGGGTTTTTTTTTCAATATAGTGTCCGTCCATCGATATAATATATAAACTAGATTTGGTGTCACGGTTCAAAAAGTGGCAGTGAGAAATAGTGCCCTTGTGTTGATTTCTTTACAAGCCACATCCTGACTAATTTATTTTTGCCGATAGGAGTGTCGCAACTGTCTATATAATACTGTCAAACTACAAGTCATTATCATTATAAAATCGTTAGTTCACGTTTCCGCCACCAGCACAGATAAGTTTGCAACTTCCACGACCACATTTTAGATGTCATTTTGTTCGTGAATGTTTATCTAGTTTATATATTATATCGATGGTCGGGGTAGTCAAATCAAAAGATTATGCAAACTGTTATTTGATGTTATAGATTTATATCTATAATTATCATTATTCTTCTTTACATAGTATAAAACAAAGTCGCATTGTCTGTCTGTCTGTATATCCGCTAACTCCTCCTAAACCGAACAACGGATTTTTAAGCGATTTTCACAATCAGTTAGACAATTTTTCACTTAAGGTGTATGTATATAAAAACCTAAGTAAGTTTTTATGTAAGTAGAAAAATAAATTGAGCATTAATATTAATCTGCATGTGTATGTGTGAGCCGGAAATTTACCACGCCAGCCTAAAGGCTCACACACACATTCAGATTACTATGCAGGCAGGTCGAGTTACCGACTCGTCCTCTCATATTTGAAATACGGCGTCCGCCCGCCCGAATTTCCTGCCCACCGGAAAATGCGATACTGAAATTGCACACAGGAATACCACCGCGGCCGTTTGGTTGGTTTGTTTATGTAGCTTCGATTTATTTATAGTGTGTGGCGATTAAGATAAACTAGGCGGTCCAGGTCATTCTAAATACAAGTAGGTAATCGTTGTTCTGGACAGTCTTAAAACAACAATATTATCTATGATTGAATAAGAAATTGTGTTAAACTTAGCCTGATTAGAAACAGCTAACTAACAATACAATGCAACAAATATATTTACTTTGAAGAAAGAAACGTGACGTAATTTATAATTATTATCAAAGTTTGTAATACAACAGTTTGTAATTGCCTACTGACTAACGTTACAAGTACATTCTATTATTGTCCTAAGAAATAAAATTGTAATAAACCCACACAAACAATATAACAACAACAGACCGAAAACAACACAATATTAATAAATTTCATCAACTCGGTACAGAGGATTCCTCTCGCAAAAAATGGCTCTATGTCCTCAAGACATAACGTTCAATTTCGAACAACGAGTCCATGGAATATACACACATCAAAAGTGTCTAGGGATCAAGCATTTTTAAGCGGATTTCTTGAGATTGAGATGTGGCTTTGTAATAAATTTATGATTTTATAAATTTATATGGATCCTTTTTGGTGCATTTCATAATTTGAATCAGGAACTGTGAATCAAATTCGAGTAAAAGATGAAAATCAGCTGTCAATATTTTCCCTATAAAAACATACAACGCATTGAAGACATTATTAGTGCTACTGTTTCCCTACTACTGATTAAAACCAACGTTATTATGGAGCGGCGACGTCATTTAAGCAGGGAAGAAATGCTCAGAGCCGTGGGAATGATAGAAGCTGGTTCCCGGCAACGTACTGTGGCTTTAGCTCTGAATACAAGTCAGAGTGTTATCAGTCGACTTTGGACACGTTACCGAAGCACTGGTACCGTGGCTGAGCGCCATGGAGGACGGTATCGCTGCACCACACGGAGACAAGACCGATATATTCAAATCTTAACTCGAAGAGCTCCAACAATAACTGCCATGATGTTAGCCGTGAGGCTTCATCACTCTTCAGGGAACTTAATTAGCGACCAAACAGTCAGAAACCGCTTGCATGAAGTGAACCTTCATTCCCGAAGACCGCTACGGGTACCACCTATAGCAATGCACAATCGTAGGATTCGATATCAATGGGCTCTTGAACACAGAAATTGGGCAGAAGAACAATGGCGTTTCGTGTGCTTTTCTGATGAGTCTCGTTTTGGTATGAGACCGGATACAAGACGTATACGACACTGGAGAACCCCTGGACGCCAACAGCGATTAAAATCCTGCCAGGAAGTCCATCCTTATAGTGGTGGAACCATCATGGTATGGGCGGGTATTTGGATCGGCGGAAGAACTGAGTTGATTTGGATCAGAGGCAACCTCAACGCTCAAATTTATGCTGAGACGATTGTATCAGACGTCATCGTTCCTCTACAAGTGCAAATCGGTCCCTTATTTCAGTTAATGCATGATAATGCACGACCGCACACCGCAAGAGTTGTAAGACAGACTCTCGCCGCAGCTAACATCAATGTCCTGCCCTGGCCTGCTCAGTCGCCAGACTTGAACCCGATTGAGCATGCATGAGATATGCTACAGAGAAGAGCTCTGCCGAATATGGAGGGTATCCAGTCGCAAGAAGACCTTTTTTTGTTGTTGCAACGAACATGGGCGGCCATTCCACAGCGTGATTTGGATGAACTCATTTTGAGTATGCCAAACCGATGTTCTTGTGTTGTTAGTGTTCGCGGTAGAAACACGGATTATTAATTGTTTAAGTTACCCAATAAAATTTTAAAGAAAACTGTTATTTCAGTCTTTTTTTCGAACTTTTGTGTTAGTGGTTCAAATGTCAAAAATCCCTTTATTAGGAAAATGGCAAATTTCTTTATTAATGCAAAGGTGACTTGGTTTATCGTTACTGTGACAAACGAAAACACTTTATTTGATGAATCCTTAAAGAAAATTTTAATTAATATCAATCAGGAGAAAAGTTATTGCAAAAATATATGTTGATCCCTAGACACTTTTGATGTGTGTACAAACATGTTCATTCAATTCAATAAAGTTTAAAGCACTCTCTTGTAACTGAATCGAATAGCCATTTGAGGCTGAAATAGCTACTACTCGAGAATTTAATACACCACCTACTACGGATATACTATGTCGACCTATTCAGATTGATATGTCGATTTGAGTTACAAGAAGGCGGAAGATCAATTGAAATTGGCTATCGATATGCCCAGGAACACTTTTGAAACAAATGGTTTATATAGGTAGCTTCAAAAATACACACGGTACGTGCAAAGACCACGTAGTTACAAAACTACAACAGTATTTTTTTAAATAGCGTGTGTCACCTTTTATCGGTGTAGTGTATAATAGTTTTACACTACAATAATGTATCCGACGTAAAAACAACCATAATGTTATAAGACTGATGCGTTACGATTTGAATCATTATTTTTACTTTAAAGTTGGTTTAAATAATAATGGTTTTAAAAAAGATGAGACTATTATGAGCCCTCTGAGGCCTATGCATAATAAAGAATTTTGAATTCGAATTGAAATGATTATTACTAATTTTTGGTGCATTTACCGGGGTTTTTATATTTGTTATACATAAATATATCGTAAGAGAAATATCTACGGCCCCTAAAGCTTACAAGAAACAATTGTAACAGACTTGTTAACGAAAACATTTCACAGAACTCTTACTAATTACTAAAAAAAATGTAAAATATTTTTTCATTCCACTATTTAAATTAAATAACACTTCACATTGTCACTGCACTCGCTAATATCAGCGTCATAATAAACACAAGGAAACACAATTAATAACTGATTAAAATGATAATAATAAAAGTGTGCTAAAAAAGTTTCGATAATCTGTTATCAATACACTGTGTTCAATTTGATATTGCAATAATAGGCTTATTACACAAATTGCTTGAACAGTTGATTGTTGATCGATTTCGAGAGTATTTAGAAATAGTAGATTAATGTTACCTGCCCATTCTAGTTACGGACAGAGCACAGCAATATACGATGATTTTTGTGTGTTCAAATAAGTTGTTTTTTTAGAGACCGATATAGTGCATTAAAAAATTGTATGTCCTTAAATTCGATGAGTCGTAACTAGTTATTAGACAAACTATTATTAATATTTAACGGCTTTATGTTTCATTTTTTGGATAAAAATGAAAATTATACCGTAAAATGGGTAAAACATTTCATTTTTATAGTCAATTTAAATGTTACGTTAGGCAACGCTGTGTTAACACATATTTTATGTTTATGTATAATGTACTTACGGTATGCACTCCAAGTACGTAGGTAAACCTTATAATACAGCCTGAAGTCCAAACTAAGCGTCACTGAGTTAGCAATTTCACTACGAACTAAGCGTATTCAAAGTTACACTACTGTCGATCATCACTATCACACTATTCAAATAAAAAATAAACACGCGACTATCGCTAATGAAATTTGTATAATAAAACAATCGATTATCTCTACTTTTACGAAATAGATAACAGACAATGCTATCGCACTAGTTAAGCAATAAATTGAGTTATTAATAATCAGTGTATGTTTTATCGAGTACTATATACGAGTACTATAGGTATACGTAGGTATATATTGCAATTAAAAACATAATTTCATTTTCTAGAGAGTAGGCAAATAAAGTCCAGAATACCTTTTGTGGGTAACAGTTCATATTTTTCTATTGTAAAGAGCTAATTTCATTTGTTACTTACGGCAAATAGCCAATAGTCGGTCATTGTGGCGTTCGAAGGGGGAGGCCTATGTTCAGCAGTGGACGTCTTCCGGCTGGTGATGATGATGATGATGACTTACGGCAAGATGCCTAAGAAGAAAAGAGCTAAAGGATCGTAGACTGATGAGTCCATGACCCTACCTCTGTAATACAACTATAAGGCTTAAGTAATAACTATTTTATCAGCTCTAATAAAATACCTTAGATCCACACGCACGCATTACGTTTTATACATTTACGGATCCGCCCTAAACGCATCAAATTAAAGTAAGATAATTTAACCGTGTTTTATCGTTCGGAAACTGCCGATATGTTGCGCATTGACCCTACTATGTTAACGACAGTAAACCGAAATAGATTGGGCACGAAGCAGTAAATACCTTTTTACGATAATAGAAAGGGTGAAAATCAATATATGTACACGCACGCACATAAAAGCAGATGATATTTGTTTCAAAACTATTAACGCTAGAGTTACCTGTAGGATTCTAATAATTAGAACCGGATTTATATTTATTTATTAAAAAATCCAAAATATGTACATATAATATGGACTGAAAAAGCGAAAATATGGCAAAATATGGAGTTAAAAATAATATTATGCTCATTCGCAAATTGTTGCTACCCTATATGAACATATTTTTTCTTTGTGATTTACCAACTCGGTATCGTAAGTACTTTGTTTCGTATACGTCCATTTGCTACTCTTTTTACAGAAATATAATCATTTTTGTAAAAATATAGACTAATCTTTAAAATATGGAAACCTGTGTTTTACCCCAGTATAAACAATGCTTACAGTAGATGCACTACAAACAATCGGCTCTAAGCACATCGCACTAACGCAGACAAGCGCAGCTATAGGCCCTCTAATAGCAGTATTATTATAATATTAATTTCTCGATAGAATGTGACAGAGCTATAAACTACGGATATTGACATCTCGTATCACAGTAAGAATATAATAATATTGTTATCAGAGGTATTCCCAGAGTCAGAGTGATTCCCAGAAGCAACAAGAACGCTCCCTAAGAAAGTCAATAAAAAGTGGCACTTTATTGTACCCCAAAAGTTACATGTTAATTGAACGATACGTGGATAACATCAATGTTCAAAGGCAGCCTTATATCTAAAAACAATATTTTCCAGACAACGAAGGAAGGAAATGATGTATACTAATTTCTGAATCGATCTTGCGCGTTTGTGGAGCGCTTTCTTTTATGGTCTAGTAGTTACTTATCTGACAGGTGTTCGCGTAGAGATACACTGTCCATTCGCCTTTTAATTTCTAATACAATATTTTTATGGCATGTAGGTATCATCTATACTTATGCATATTTTCCTGAACAAAGGCGTCGCGATGAAAGGACCCAACTTTGTACGGGCGTTGACTTTGCAAAGCTTTGTTATCCCACGCTTTCAGCGGCGTGAAAGGGACTCCGATCTGTACTAGCCTTGTAATAGTGTAGGTAATTATGTAGCGAGGGTCGCTCTCTATGTTTTCTTGTTGACAGTCGGATGGGGCTTGTCAGCTCGTTGAAATGAACTTTTGACGTGAAACATCTATTGACGCGCCTTAGGGGTAAGGCAAACTTCTATGCCGCCGTGACGGCCAATGGCATGACGCTTTCCGCCACCCGCTCTCTTCTCCTTTGTGTGTGCGTGTATACACTAGGCAACTTACACACATCAAAAGTGTCTAGGGATCAACATATATTTTTGCAATAACTTTTCTCCTGATTGATATTAATTAAAATTTTCTTTAAGGATTCATCAAATAAAGTGTTTTCGTTTGTCACAGTAACGATAAACCAAGTCACCTTTGCATTAATAAAGAAATTTGCCATTTTCCTAATAAAGGGATTTTTGACATTTGAACCACTAACACAAAAGTTCGAAAAAAAGACTGAAATAACAGTTTTCTTTAAAATTTTATTGGGTAACTTTAACAATTAATAATCCGTGTTTCTACCGCGAACACTAACAACACAAGAACATCGGTTTGGCATACTCAAAATGAGTTCATCCAAATTACGCTGTGGAATGGCCGCCCATGTTCGTTGCAACAACAAAAAAAGGTCTTCTTGCGACTGGATACCCTCCATATTCGGCAGAGCTCTTCTCTGTAGCATATCCCATGCATGCTCAATCGGGTTCAAGTCTGGCGACTGAGCAGGCCAGGGCAGGACATTGATGTTAGCTGCGGCGAGAGTCTGTCTTACAACTCTTGCGGTGTGCGGTCGTGCATTATCATGCATTAACTGAAATAAGGGACCGATTTGCACTTGTAGAGGAACGATGACGTCTGATACAATCGTCTCAGCATAAATTTGAGCGTTGAGGTTGCCTCTGATCCAAATCAACTCAGTTCTTCCGCCGATCCAAATACCCGCCCATACCATGATGGTTCCACCACTATAAGGATGGACTTCCTGGCAGGATTTTAATCGCTGTTGGCGTCCAGGGGTTCTCCAGTGTCGTATACGTCTTGTATCCGGTCTCATACCAAAACGAGACTCATCAGAAAAGCACACGAAACGCCATTGTTCTTCTGCCCATTTTTTTGCCCAAAAATGCTTGATCCCTAGACACTTTTGATGTGTGTATACGTGTAAGTTTGTGTACTGAATGTATTTATTGCTTTTTGAAGTGAAACTTCTTATGCGACTTCCAAAAATGTTATCACATAACGCGTTAAGCGTCAAATGAGTCACCTTAACGCGTTATCGCTTAACGCGTTAAGTGATAGGTGTTAAACGATAGGCGATAGGCGTGGGCGAGTTGGCTTGAGTTAATTTGAGTGTTGGTTTGAGTGTTGGTTTGAGTGTTGGTTTGAGAGTTGGTTTGAGTGTTGGTTTGAGAGTTGGTTTGAGAGTTGGTTTGAGAGTTGGTTTGAGAGTTGGTTTGAGAGTTGGTTTGAGAGTTGGTTTGAGAGTTGGTTTGAGAGTTGGTTTGAGAGTTGGTTTGAGAGTTGGTTTGAGAGTTGGTTTGAGAGTTGGTTTGAGAGTTGGTTTGAGAGTTGGTTTGAGAGTTGGTTTGAGAGTTGGTTTGAGTTGAGTTGGTTAGTGTGTATGTGTGTGTGTGTGTGTGTGTGTGTGTGTGTGTGTGAGTGAGTGAGTGAGTGAGGGACCGACCGACCGACCGATCGACTGAGCGAGAATGAAGTTTCACTTCTTCCGCGCGGAGGGACTCCACGCACGCACATTTTTTTTTTTCATGTTTAACTTCTTATGCGACTTCCAAAAATATTATCATTTAACGCGTTAGACGTTATGCGTTAGATGTTAAGCGTTAAATAATAGGTGTTAAACGATAGGCGATAGGCGTTAAATTTGTTAAGGTTAGGAAAGCGCTCATGTGACGCCGTCACTGAGTGAGTGGGTGAGTGGGTGAGTGGGGGAGTGGGTGAGTGGGGGAGTGGGTGAGTTGGTGAGTGGGTGAGTGGGTGAGTGGAAGAGTGGGTGAGTGGGTGAGTGGGTGAGTGGGTGAGTGAGTGAGTGAGTGAGTGGGTGAGTGGGTGGGTGAGTGGGTGGGTGAGTGGGTGGGTGAGTGAGTGGGTGAGTGAGTGGGTGAGGGGGTGAGTGAGTGGGTGAGTGAGTGGGTGAGTGAGTGGGTGAGTGAGTGAGTGGGTGAGTGAGTGGGTGAGTGAGTGGGTGAGTGAGTGGGTGAGTGAGTGGGTGAGTGAGGGACTTCGTTGACTTCGTTGAATTCGTTGACTTCGTTGACTTCGTTGACTTCGTTGACTTCGTTGACTTCGTTGACTTCGTTGCGCGGGGAGGTGGAATAGAAAGAGACAGAGCGAGAATGAAGTTTCACTTCTTCCGCGCGGAGGGACTCCACGCACGCCCATTTTTTTTTTGAAGTGAAACTTCTTATGCGACTTTCAAAAATGTTATCATTTAACGCGTTAGACTTTATGCGTTAGACTATATGCGTTAGACGTTAAGCGTTAAATGATTGGTGTTAAACGTTAAGTGTTAAACGTTAAGCGTAACGTAACGTTAATTTGTTAAGGTTATGAAAGCGCTCATGTGACACCGTCACTGAGTCAGTGGGTGAGTGGGTTTGTGGGTGAGTGGGTGAGTGGGTGAATGGGTGAGTGAGTGGGTGGGTGGGCGAGTGAGTGGGTGAGTGAGTGGGTGAATGAGTGGGTGAGTGAGTGGGTGAATGGGTGAATGAGTGGGTGAGTGAGTGTGTGAGAGGGTGAGTGAGTGGGTGAGTGAGAGGGTGAGTGGGTGAATGAGTGGGTGAGTGAGTGAGTGAGTGGGTGAGTGAGTGGGTGATTAGTTTAGTGGGTGAGTGAGTGGGTGAGTGAGTGAGTGAGTGGGTGAGTGAGTGTGTGAGTGGGTGAGTGAGTGTGTGAGAGGGTGAGTGAGTGGGTGCGTGAGTGTGTGAGAGGGTGAGTGAGTGGGTGAGTGAGTGGGTGGGTGAGTGGGTGAGTGAGTGGGTGAGTGGGTGAGTTGGGTGAGTGGGTGAGTGAGTGAGTGAGTGATTGGCTGACCGGTGTCGTACGGTGTCGTACAGTGTCGTACAATACAGAGCGAGAGTGAAGTTTCACTTCTTCCGCGCGGAGGGACTCCACGCACGCACATTTTTTTTTTTATTCAGTATATATTCTTTCAGTACCTATCAATTACGACGTTGTACACCTGCTGGGCGCTCGATGACTCAAAATGTGTTAGATGTATTATTTTGTACAAAATTAGGTTATATTTGATAAAGTTTGCCGCGATAAAGTTAGCTCGGTCAGAAATGTATATTTATTTCTTAATTTATTTTACAACCTGTATGTAACAGGTACACAAAAATCATGTACTTATATAGGTACCGGTCTTAGGCGTTTCGAGATCATTGAATAAGTTTCACGCCGAGGCAGGAAACGGAAGGACACCAGTCACATCGAACTCCGCATGTTTGAAATATAGTGTCAACGGGAAATGTGCCGTAGTCACACAGATAAGCACCAGTATTAGAAGCTCGCTTCTGTGGCTTGACTAACTGCACAGCAAAACTAGCTTTTATGTACCGGCACCTGTCAATATGAAAGCCGTGATTAGAGAAGGATGCCGGATGTTTGTAGTGTTCCTACTGTTTATATTATCTATACTGTGATTTGAACCCCATCCTTTTGTCAGTGCAAATAGCAACCAAGCATCCCCTACCAATAAACCAGAGGGATATACATTGCAAAACTAGCTTTATCCAGAGACTTTCGTATATATCTGACTAAAGGTACGCGTCCACTAAAATCCGTTGCGTGCCGTACGTGTGGTGCGTCCGGCGCGGGCCAATGGACGCGTACCTTTAAAAGGTATAGATAGGTACGTTGCTATTAGAGTTGTAATCATGTAGAGGTTGGAGATAGTTTTGTTTTGTACGTTATTATTTTGGTTCTTGCACGTAATATGAAATCCCTTGAATATGCCGACCAGACGATCATCATCATCATCATCATCAGCCGAGAGACGTCCACTGCTGAACAAAGGCCTTCCCCTTAGAAGGGAATGGTTACCATAATCCCCCAGACGTCTTGGGGATTGCAGTAGATATAGGTAGTAAGTAATCCAATAGAAACACGCTGCTGCCCGTCTTCTTGTTTCCCTTAAGGTGCGCGTCCATTGGCACGCGCCGGACGCACCGCACGCACGGCACGCAACGGATTTTAGTTTGCTTTCTATGATTTTGACGGCCCGCATCGGAAAATGCCGACGCGGATAATGGACGCAGCGCTATGTAAAATCATACAAAGCAAACTAAAATCCGTTACGTGCCGTTGCGTGCCGTGCGTGCGGTGCGTCCGACGCCTGCCAATGGACGCGCACCTTTAGTCGCCTCTTACGGACACCTAAAGGGGGGGATGGAAGGGGCTATTCTTACCCGGATGGACAATAATAAACTAGTTATGTAACTAAGTTGCGATAAATTTTTCATCAAAATTTATCAGTCACTCTCAGGATTCCCAGAACTAGGACAAATTTACATACATACTACACTCGAGAAACGCAATCCTACTGCAGTCGGGTGAAAAGGCGAACGTTCTGTACAAAATCTTTTATTCATCATAACAATAATACTCGGAATTCAACCCCACGCCCGTCTAGACTTGTGGGGTGGCTGAAATCTTAAAAGCACTCCGCCACGACAGCGTTCTTTGTGCGCAATGAAAGAAAAATATGAATTTTATGAGACCAACGGTCTTCACAAGAGCGCAGTTACGACGTATAACACGAGAAAATTACGAATTTAAAAGATAATGGGATTTCTTCAAATGAAATTTTGAGTCGAGCAGGACGTTTGCTACATGGTAAATGACACGCCTGCCCAAAGACAGTATTACCCATTGTCTTACCGACAATCATCTGCGACATACGTCAGTGCCCGTTTATGGACATTATCTAGTCACATAGTGTAGATTTCAGTACAAAATCTATACAAAAGGGTATAATTACTTATTACTATGAGTACGGGTACGGTACCTTCACCTGAGAGGGGTCCATGCATATACGAATATAATAATTTAAATATATGTATAATAATAATAATTAAAAATAATAATAAAATAATAAATAATAATGAATATATAAATCTAAGTTAAATAATAATTTACCTATAGATATTAGTAATAATTATAAATAGAATAATCAAATACGAATTTATATGCAATATTTCAAAATTGTTAAATTATTTTTAAAAATTGTTTTTTGCATGGAATAAAAGGCTTTTTTTTTATTTATTTTTTCTGAGTACGGGAGTAAGACTGGAGCACGAGCTATAATGCTCGTCACAGACACAATAAATCTTTAAGCACTGCTGCTTTAAGGTAAAATATCTGACAATGCAATAGTACCTATCTGAACCTGTATATTAGATCAATTTTCTGGTATCTGCATGGTTTTTAGGTTCTATACCAAAAAGGTAAAAAGGAACCCTTATGGTGAGACTTCGTCTGTCTGTCTGTCACACCACTGATACTATTGGTTCAAAACTTAGAATAGTTTTAGATCTTTACTTACCCAACGTCATTAAAGATTAAAAAAATATATATTTATAATGGGGTCGAAATTTCAAATGAAAGGGCACATTTAAAAAAATAACTTTAAAACATCCAAATAAAGTATGGAACCCTCGGTGCGCAAGTCCGATACTCCTTTGACGGTTTTTTTGGAAATGTCGGGTTTAACAACGCATTATAATCGTCAGTTCATAACACATCCAAGTTTAATAACAGCGGTTAGCCTTAGATATTATATAAACTGCAATATAAAGAATTGTTAAGAGCAAGCTGATGAATTGCGATTCGTCTGCAAATCAAGCGTAGGATTGGAAAGACGCGCCTGGCCGCCGGATGGAGTGATTATTAGGAAATGAGACTTATTGCTCAGAGTCTGGACAAGGCGTTAAGTATAAAATCCTCCAGCATTATCTTAATGTGTTTCTTGAAGCAATTTGCTGTATTGTTAATAGGATAACTAACAGGATAATAAAGCATAAGAGCCATATACTGCCACACTCGGTATCTGTTAATGAATCATTATCTCGTTCTGAAGCCTATGTATTAGAATCTACTTTACACTAAGTGACAGCATAACGTTTTATCTACGAACATAAAATGCGGAAGAAAGATTGCAAACTGGTTGCAGTTAGAAATGTTTTTATATATTAGGTATATTATAATAAATAATATCTACGGGTGTAAATCTTATATATTCTTTGATACGATGGAAGCTAAAGCGACAAAACAGGTGTTTTTCAGCAGCTAGCATAACGACCCCAAGGTCACTATAAACCTTCCCGCAGTGATTATTTGGCTGTGGTCTTCCGTTGTGTATGGTGTTGTCTTGTTGAGGTGCTCAAACTTTTCAGTAGGCATTTTTGGTATATGTACTCTCTTATATAGGTTCTAATAACCTAATACTTCTTTGGACAGCAAAACGACAAGAAATAATTCTCGAAATGCAATTCGTCACAAGTCACGGGCAAATATTGAGCCTGCTTCTGAAAGGAAGAGGGTCTCAAATTCTTAGGTCGGGATTTCATTGTATATACTCTGTTATAATAAAACATTTAATATTCTTTTTATATATAGAAAAACGATAATATATTACGAGAAACCATTCGCGCAAATGCAATTCATCGCAACAATATATGCCTGCTTTCCATCATGTTGTAAACACACCATATATTCACAATAAAGCCATATTTTACGTGAGTTGTGTGCGAAATGCACAGCTGAGTTCCAGACGAGGGCTCCGCTCCGTGATGAAGACGGTTGTGGCGCCTTTTATGATAGGGGGAAGATTCTTGATTAAAAACTGCGCGCAGACATGTAAAGACGAAGTAAATGCAGTCTAAGAACGTGTAGTTTCAGTAATTACTGGTGTCTGTATAGAAAGAACGTCAACGTATTCATACATTTCAGGTCTGACGTTTTTTTTTTTGCTATAGAGCAAAGAAAAGGCTGAGTATAGACTCAGCCTAATAGGTAGTTATTTGTTCACACGATAATACGAAAACAATAAAGTTAACGGTACTTATATTTTTTTTTTAAAGCTTTTATTTATTTGTATATATAGTTAAGGTACGATATCCTTTAGACATCCCTAGACACTGGGCCAGCGTGGTGGACTATGGCCTAAGCCCCTTCATCTTGAGGGGAGGCCCGTGCCCAAAAGTGTGACATAAACACAGACAGGCTGGTATTATATCCTTTCCTTATTAATTACTTTTGTGCATATTCTAAATACGCATCAAGGAATTTTACTTGATTTTCAAAGCCACACGTCACGTTCGTTATATTCTACCGACGAAGCGACACTTACTGCCAGTTCACCCAAGTTGGGTGAATTTCGTTGTTTCACTTTTCGTGCACTAATGGCATATTATTATCTATTGTATAAAATATCATTGTATCCATTGCCATTATGACTTTCATTGGTCGTAACCGTGCGAGCCGTCGCTAGAGAGTGGCGCAGTCTGAACGTGAACGGAGTATCCAGAGTCGCTCCATACCGAATCGGTGAAGATCACCGGAGAGGTTTTAGTGGGTACAATCGTTCATAGTCCTCCTAGTCCCCCCTAGTCTCTGTCCATACTGAGACCGGGTACATTTCGAAGCTTTCCTCCCCTACACAAAAAATTACGTGTATTATACCTACTTATTAAGTTATCTGATCTCTTACCAAACAGTGGTTACAACAAGTGTAATCACTGTTCGGTAAACGATCAGTTGGGTAAGTAACGTCGGACAAGGTCAGTCCTTAGATGGGTGACCGTTCAGTCGCAATTGAACTGAGCATTTCCGTTCTTCGGAGGGCACGTTAAAAGTCGGTCCCGGCTATTGTCATCTAGACAGCAGTCATTAAGCTGAGTCAGAGGCCTAAGGGCAACTTGAAAACACTGACACCAGGTTGGCCACTAACCACACGACAAAAAAAAAATACGTTCATGTGCCTTATCGAATTTGCTAAACATTTTGACTTTACTGGCGCAAATAAATAGTTTTTTTAAATTAAATTTTTAACAAATTCTATTTAGTCAGACATTTAATGTAATGTAAAATTACATCAGTGGCATTTTCACGCAAATTGTACCGGATGGCAAGCGGGCGCCGCGCCGGAAGTGGCGAGATAAACCACACAGCTACAGCGCATGAACAACGCGGAAAGTGTCGCAACCGGAAATAACGCCATACGGGCGTACATCACAACACTATTACGCTAGCTGTAAGTATTAAGAATAATGTCCCCGATACGACGACAGCGGCCAATCCTTCAGAAGATCAGCTACGCAGAATATGTTATAGTGCAGAAGTGCTTGCGTAGACACAAGTGCACTCTTTCATTCTTTACATTCTCATAATTCCATGGGACGGAAGACCGACACGACCAGGGAACGGTCAGGGGCAGAACATCCCCGTCCGACGCACGGATCACCTTTCTATACAATCATATTGAACCTGCGACCTCCGGTTTGCAAAGCAAGCAGTTTCCCGTTTGGCTACGAAGACTACAGCTCTATCGTCAATAGTAAATGCAGCTATAGTGTCCTTCTGTAAGATACCGTTCCGGTATCAACGCAGTGGAATCAATTATATTCTACCGCCAAGCAGCAATCTATACATATAAAATTACTTGTCCTGACTGACTGACTGACTGACTGACTGATTCATCAATGCACAGGCCAAACCGCTGGACCTAGAAAGCTGAAATTTGGACAGTAAATTCTTCTGATGACGTAAGCATCCACTAAGAAAGGATTTTTGAAAATTCGACTCCTAAATGGGTTAAATGGGGTGTTTTCTTTTGTATGAAACTTTTTATTGTATGGTTCGATTGACTTGAAATTTACTGAAAAGATTCTCTAAATAAAATAATATAATATACTTACTAAAATAATACGTTTCGCGAATTTTCAAAAAAAAACCTTTGGGGGAGTTAGGGTTGGTAAACTCTGTAAAAAAATAAGCGGGCGAAGCCGCAGGAAATTGCTAGTGTGAACTATGTCCACTGCGGCTGGCTCGTCCCCGGCCTCAGATAGGCGAATTAACACCAATTCCCGCTTATCTTTTAAATGTACTCTCGTCAATACAAAACACAGTAAGGAAATACAAAATCAATGAGACAGTTCCATTTCTATCACCATTCAAAATGAAGATTACACATCAATAACGCTATTTAAATCCTCTTATCTCTTAGATAAAGGTTGAAATCATGATAAATTAATATTAAATAGTGTGATTAAATTTCCCAGCGCCTATTTACTGCCTATGGGAATGCTATTGACAGCGCATTTCTATAGAAAACCAATCATAATATGCCGCTCTATCGGCCTACACGAACGCTGTTAGATCGTAATCTTAAATTAATGACCAACTGTTTTGGTTTAAATGTAGTATTAAATGAATTCGAGTGTGATTGGAGCCGTGTGGTTTTTATATATGGGTACTTTATACCAGGCTTGGGCCCCAAGTTTGTTGTGACTGCTTACCATCAGGGCCTAGGGTCTGCTAATTTTAATAAAATGACATATAATCTTCATTCTAGCGACACACTAGAGACTCCATTACGAGTGTGACAATTTCCGTATTCTAATAAAATAATTATAACCAGTGCGTGGTGTCACACCACTGAGACGCCGTTATAGTTTTAGGTCTCAATAGTGTGTCGCTAGAATAGCAATTTTATGTCATTTTATTCAAATTAGCAGCCTTGGGGTCCATTCTGTGACAAGCCACTGACACACCACTAGTCTTATAAAATTAGTAGATTACCAAATGTGTAAAATTATCCAGCTGAAACACTATCGACACTCCATTGAAGCGTTTGTAAATTATCAGACTTGAGGCCCAGGCTGGCTGCATGCTTGCTTGCCACCTTTGTAGTATAAAGAAGTCGGAGTCCGACTCGCGCACCGAGGATTCCATACCTTCTTTAGACCTATTAAAGTTATTTTACTATTTGTCTAACACCTCAGATAGCAAAACAAACTAAACCGCTCGTTTGTCGAGGTTTTTTAGGATTAGATACTAAAAAAATTGTTCTGCTTAGAAATATCATTTAATTTTTTTTTTGTAATATATAGCTAAACATGTATCATCCATAATTATTTCAGTTTATTCCCTCCTTAAACTTCGGAGATAAGTATGCTAGGAGGGTATATACATACGTTATTTTTTTTTTGCCCTTTTTGATTATAAGCCAAAACGTAAGTGACATAAACCAAAATAAATAGAGCAAATTAAGCCCTTTCATATTATACCCCATTCGATATAGTAGTCTCACTTTGAAATTTTGATGACCCATTTCGACCCACGTTAAAAAAAGTTGCGATTTCGATGACGTTGGGTAAGTAAGATCTAAAACTATTCCAAGTTTCAAATCGATAGCGTCAGTGGTTCCCGAAATATATAGGTGTGTCATACAGACATACAGACGATGTCTCACCATAAGGGTTGCTTTTTTACCTTTTAGGTATAGAACTCTAAAAATTCTGACTGTTACTGCCGAACCCACAAACGTCAATTATAGTTAATGAACATTAATCCATTTTTTGAAATCAGATTATTTCGACAGTCGAAGCCAATTGAGACATAATACGCAGATAGTGAGTAGAGAGAGAGATATCAATTATCTCATATTCATCATCGAAAATAATCGTATACGCCTCCGACAGTCGAAATAAATGTATTTTAAAAAGTGACTTAATTAGAATTAAAGTTAATAGGCGTTTGTGAGTGCGGCAGTAAGTATGTCATAATACGATGTATTCATAATAAGCATGGTAACATCCTACGCGCGTGCTGCACTCATTAACAAGCTGGTTCATAGACCGAGAACACGTAACGTTACGTCTTAACTATTTAGCATACTAAACACATGCCTATGTTAATTCGGGTTTCATTGCACTTTTGTGGTTAAGCGAGTCGCTTTGTAACGATTGATCAATGATATTTTATACAATAGATATGATATTAGCGCACGAAAAGTGAAACAACGAATTTCACCCAAATTGGTTGAACTAGCAGTTGTCTGCACTTAAGATATGCGCGGATAGAGTCTGGAGAAATGGATTAGTAAATATATTTTCGTCTAGCGCACGCTGGACTGCTAACCCTAGCTTGCTGAATGATCAATCTTTTGACCATAACATAAAGAACCCCGTAATCTTCATGTCGACACCAAGAGAAGCTGATCCATGTGTAAATATGCTAAGAGAATTTTAGTTTTAAATTGCTGGCAATAATTTAAGTTTAATAAATTTGAATAAAAGCAGTGTAGCTTCAGCGTCTAATGAAAAGACTGTAAAAATATTTATAGATCAAATTAATAAATACATTATGTGTGCACTATACCTTAGATGTTCAAATGTTGATAACATGCCGTTATGCCAATGGGTACATACCTGTAACAAAAAACAAACAAACAAAATCAATAATCTGATTAACTCGTCGCACACGCACGCGACACAAAAATACATTTATGGATCAAGGTGGAATATTAACCTTTTGGTTACCGTTACCATGATAGCTTCTCTACGTTACTTGATACCTTCAGCAATGTGTCCTTTGAACAGTTTGTTATCAATATTTTTATTTATTTTTTACTATTTTTTTTTTATTTACTATTATACATATTATAATATATATTTAACGTAATTGTATTTAACTCGAAATTGGCATATTTCCACGTTCCGATCCGCTGAAATAAACGACTTAGCCCACACAGGAAGATTACGAAAACTGTCCAACAGGCTATTTTTTTGTTTTAAGATCCAATAAAATAATAAAAATGTGCGTGCGTGGAGTCCCTCCGCGCGGAAGAAGTGAAAATTCATTCTCGCTCAGTCGATCGGTCGTTCCGGTCGGTCCCTCACTCACTCACTCACTCACTCACACACACACACACACACACACACACACACACACACACACACACACACACGCACTCAACTCAACTCGCCCCAACTCACACCAACTCGCCCCAAGTTACCCCAACTCGCCCAACTCACCCCAACTCACCCCAACTCGCCCCCACTCACCCCAACTCGCCCCAACTCGCCCAACTCGTCCCAACTCACCCCAACTTGCCCCAACTCAACCCCAACTCACCCACTCCACCCACTCCACCCACTCACCTACTCCACCCACTCACCCACTCACCCACTCACTCAGTGACGGCGTCACATGAGCGCTTTCATAACCTTAACAAATTTACGCCTATCGCCTATCGTTTAACACCTATCACTTAACGCCTATCGCCTATCACCTATCATTTCACGCTTAACGTAACGCGTTTTTAACGTAACGATAACATTTTTGGAAGTCGCATAAGAAGTTTCACTTCAAAAAATATGGCTGCAATGATCTGCCTGTATAATCGTGATACTGATTAACTAAACTCACTTGTTCGTTTTGTGTTGATAACTAATGTCACTATTTCACTGTTCGAATTTCCGTAAATTGACAGTATGAAACTGTCTGCATAGTAATATAATCTAAATATTCATTCTGAAAAAGCTGATTGACAACTAACTGTAAGAAATGTATTATTATCCAAGGACTTTACTACAAAATAATTTAGCAAATGTTTAAAACTGCAGGTAGATTGTAAAGAAAACAAAATGCAATATTTACATGATTATGTGGGATTTACTAAGCGCCGTTCTTTTATCCAAATACAAAATTACCAGCACCAAACTTTACGAAAAATATTATAATATCAGCACAAACAAAATTTTTAAGTCTTCAATTATTTAAAAACTGTCGATAGACTAAATGAAAAGTAATTATTTATAAAATTATAGCAACGCCCAATTTACTTGCACCACAAACTATTCATTATTACAAAACATTTCATTAGGAACAAAGAAACAAAACGAACGGCTAAAACCGTTAAAATTAGTTATTTAATGTTTATGCATTAAGCTTGAATTGTGTTATTTTTTTCTATTGGTTAATTTATATAAGTTAAAGGTAAATTGGGTGGATAATAAAGAAAAAGTATACCTATATAAAGTCTCTGAACAAAAAAATCTATCGTGAAATAGCATTGAAAGGTACATCAAGCCTTTATAAGTTTGCAGAGGCTATCATAGGCTTTTGATTTTGAATTGGATCATTCATTTAGTTTTCATACTAAAATAAATGATATTTATAAAAGTAATGAAGTTATACACTTTATTTTATGCTATTGATTCTAGTCTGACTGTTATGTCTAATGAAAAAAGCGTCAGAAATTCTTATATCCACAAGGTTTTTGAGCCAGACAAAAAATGATTTTTCTTTTTGATTATGGTGATAATGGGGAACTTGCATAAACATTATAATGATAAATTAGGATTATAATTTAATAAAAATAGTTCTAAAAAGAGCATTGCTAAAAGGTTTTTTCTAAATTTATTATTATTTTACGAAATATTTCATCTTTAAGATGTAAAATGAAACGCAATTTGAAACACCACCAATCGCTCGTGACGTCATACCTCGACTAGACGGCCATGCAAATCAATTTTCAAGGGAAAATCTCTGTGTAAACACATTGATATTTTTTTTTATAAAATGTAGAAAGGTTTAATTATATCGGGATTTATTTATTTTAAGATAAAAATATAAGCATGACTATTTACTAAATGTAAGTAAGTACTAAGTATATTAATATCCTGGGACAATCCACACACGGTTACCTGATACTAAACTAGGCAGACTGTATTAAGGTGACCATACCACTGAAACAAATACATATAGTACTTTATTTTTTTCACACCACCTGCTCGATAATGTTGCATTATGGGTCATATAAAGATGACATAAAGTACCTCATTATATCCCTATAGTCTAGCCGGGTAATAATGTTGTACTAAACTCCTTTGGGTAATAATGTGTTTGAATTTCGAACGTCAAATGAAAATTCCTCAACTTTTACCACAGGTTACTACTCTAAACAGAGCCTGCTCGAAAAAAAGCATTTGAAAATCGAACCGGGCGCGACGAGTCAACCCAATGTTCTAGTTCTAGAAAAGAAAAAGAAATAGATGTTAACGCTGCATATCACTATGTTGATATTATTGACAGTCTCTTTGGTGTAGTGGTTAGACACCCCTGGCCGCTACCCGACGGGTCGTGGGTTCAATTCCTACCAAGTGTTTGAGTGTTATTTAACTATTTGATTAATATCGGTTGTCTGGTTTCCATAGTACAGGCTCTGCCTAGTTTGGGATCAGATGACCGTGTGTGTATTGTCCCAAGATATTATTATTATTTTAATTCTAGCAATATTTGTATTTTATTACCTCGCAGTAGGTGTGAAAAGTAGTGTATTCACCTCGGGGATAAAGGTGTCTTTGTCTTGGGCGAGCTTGAATCCCTCGCTGTACTCAGGATTCTAGTATTAATTCCCTCGCTACGCTCGGGAGTTAACTCTATACTCCCTCGGTGCGCGGTCTATTCTACTTTGATCACCTGGGTGATTAAAGTCTACGCTCTACGCTCCCTCGCTGCGCTCGGGAGTTGCTAGAATCCTTCGTTATTCTCGAGATTCAATATAACGCCCGCGACATAAGACACTACTTTATCCCCTTGGTGCATAAACTACTATTTCACACCACCTGCTCGATAATGTTGCATTATTGGTCATATAAAGATGACATAAAGTACCTCATTACATCCCTATAGTCTAGCCGGGTGATAATGTTGTACTAAACTCCCTTGGGTAATAATGTATTTGAATTTCGAACGTCAAACGAAAATTCCTCAACACTTTTACCACAGGTTTAATACTAAGCAGAGACCTGCACGAAAAAAAAACATTTGAAAATCGAATCGGGCGCGATGAACAGAACCCAATGTTCTAGAAAAGAAAAAAAATAGATGTTAACGCGTTAACCCTACAAATCACTACGCTGATATTATTGACAGTCTCGTTGGTCTAGTGGTTACCTGATGGATCGTGGGTTCATTTCTCACCAAGTGTCTGGGTGCTATTTAACTATTTAATTATTATCATCTGTATCTCTTAAATAATAGTTGTCTGGTTTCCATAGTACAGGCTCTGCCTAGTTTGGAATCAGATGACCGTGTGTGGATTGTCCCAAGATATTATTATTATTTTAATTCTAGCAATATTTGTATTTTATTACCTCGCAGTAGGTGTGAAAAGTAGTATATTCTCCTCGGGGATAAAGGTATCTTTGTCTTGGGCGACCTTAAATCCCTCGCTGTACTCAGGATTCTAGTATTAATTCCCTCGCTACGCTTGGGAGTTAACTCTATACTCCCTCGGTGCGCGGTCTATTCTACTTTGATCACCTGGGTGATTAAAGTGGAACAATTTATTCCACTTTGATCACCTCGGAATCAAATCACCTGGGTGATTTGAGTGGAACAATTTATTCCACTTTGATCACCTCGGAATCAAATCACCTGGGTGATTTTAGCTGGGTGATTTGAGTGGAATTAATTAGTCTACTTTGATCACCTCGGAATTAGATCACCTGGGTGAATAGTAGCGACTACGATTTTTATTTGTTATTTTGTGTCTTTAAATCACCCGACCGATGAATCCAACTCGGATAGTTTCCCGAACGCTGCCCGTTCGGGAAACTACCTGATATCTTCTCATCCGAAATTCCGCAGTGCCTGAAGACGAATTTCTTCAACCAGTGTGTGTTGCCAGTGATAACACATGGTACTGAGACGTGGTCCATAGCAGCTGGCCTTTTAGAGAAGCTCAGAGTCACACAATGAGCTATTGAGAGAACTATGCTCGGAGTTTCTTTGCGCGATAAACTCCGGAATGACGTGATTCACCGAATAACTAAAGTCACCGACATAGTTTTCAGAATTTGCAAGTTGAAGTACCAATGGGCAGTCCACATCGCTTGAAGAACCGACAGCCGATGGGGAAGAAACGTTCTCTAGTGGCGCGCAAGTAGTCGCTACTATTCACCCAGGTGATTTGATTCCAAGGTGATCATAGTAGACTAATTCATTCCATTCAAATCACCCAACTAAAATCACCCAGGTGATTTGATTCCGAGGTGATCAAAGTAGACTAATTAATTCCATTCAAATCACCCAGCTCAAATCACCCAGGTGATTCCGAGGTGATCAAAGTGGAATAAATTGTTCCACTTTAATCACCCAGGTGATCAAAGTGGAATAGACCCGCTGCGCTCGGGAGTTGCTAGAATCCTTCGTTATGCTCGCGATTCAATTTAATGTATAAGACACTACTTTATCCCCTTGGTGCTTACAGGAGATACCACTGGAGAGATCATGATGCGCTAACCCCTCTGCCAAATTTTGTTCATATGTTCAGGTCATTCTTTATTTGTGTGCGTATCTTTTTGAATGTGTTGCGAGTTTGTTTTGTGTTGTGTGTTGTGTTGTGAGTTGTTGTGTGGGTATGCGTGAAATTGTATCTGTGTGTGTTTACTTCGCCTCCCGCACCCCGCAAAAGTGTCACGAAAAATTTGTTCGGGGAATCGACGCGATACTAGCTCTATTCTAATTACTCTGAGCCTTGGTGCATAAACTACTATTAATACATTGATTAATAACACGCAGACACAAGGTCGGAATCACACGATATAGTAGGTAGCGTAACCAGGGTGTCTTACAACTAGACCGGCCTGTCCAACTAAATGACTGGTGCAACATATTTTATTTACGGATAATAATAATTTTCTCTAAACTGATGATTTTAGGGGATCATTTTATCATTCTGATTATATTAGTCGTCAAAAGTCTAATGAGAACCTATTAATATGCAGTGGTAGTTTCTTTAGTCACTCGCCAATCGCCATGAAAGTTTACTAACTCGTACCTCAAACCAAAGAAATGACGTCACGGCTGTCAATGAGCGTTATCGCGCCAACGTGGAAAAGTCAACCTTTGATATCTAGATAATTTCTAGATTTCAATATCTAGATAATTTGTGCATATTTTAAATTTTTTGTTTTTGGTGTCTCTAAGCGAGTCTAAAATCTTAATTTTTTTATTTAGCCCATATTGTCCCACTGCTGGGCAGCAAAAAAAATCTTTATTGTACACTAAAAAACAAAAATTGTGCAAGTTCCCCATTGGGAGTTCTTAGTAGAATGTTGTGGTACCATAGGAACAGAAGCTGGAAAAACAAATCCGCAAGTCACTAAAAAGCAAGAAGTGTGGAGGAGCAATATCCTAACTATGACGATGAGTAATAAAATTTAGATGTTACTTCCTATCAAATTCATCTTACATCTTACTCTTTCAAACCTTGTAGTAGGTTAAAAAAAAACAACTCCCAGAAGTGACCTTAGAATCGCACTTTAGGCTTACTTTTTCATCTTTTACAACTACTGCTGTAAACCCCATAAAAACCGCAGAAAATTAATATATGGATTTAACGGCATAAAAGACCACAAAAATGCCAATTATGCTGGATTACAAGGCTGAGCGATAAGTTGTTCCAAATCTTCTACTTTTTCGAATTTGGTGTTGGGCTTTATAGCAATATACAGGGCAAAACCCATACAAACCAACCCAACAACCCCGTCAATTACCGCTATAACGTGTACTTTGAAATATTTAATCAGTAGATAAGATGCAACACAACTTACCAATAATACCGCACCAACAACACCAGCTACAATTAGTTGAATTGACTTTTACGATGGTTTTTCATCTGCCAAAATTTCTTTACTATCAAAATATAGTTGGAGATGGTCTCTCAGGCTCTTCCTCTGTTAAATCATTTTGAGCTTTCTATCTTTATCAATATCTCCACGCAATTGAGCTGTAGCTTTACTATCCCATGTTAAATTATCTGTCGACTTCTCTCTTGATTCTGTATCAGTTTTGATTAATTTTTATTTCCCAGCACTTTCTTTCACAACTTTAGCAAAAGTGGTTGTGGATATACTAGACCTTTGTATCTGATCTATATCATCTTTTATTAAAATACCTTGAGCTTCTTCACTGTTTGCAAGCATAGGCTCATGTATTTCACAATCTACGTTGATATCTTCAAATCTAGCTTCAGCATTACCACTAACTTCTATATTCAGACTTTCTTCAAATTCTTTGAGTTGCTACCATTTCTTGCTTTTTCTTCTATCTTTTTTCGGGTCGGCGATTTCTTTAAAAAAATATAGTTTTCTTTAGAAGCTTCTAAAACTACCCTAAGAGCTTTACTATTTTTCTCTAAAATACAGTATGCCAGTACCGTGTAGGTTGTTTTTGAACATCTAGAATTACTCCGGTTAATTCGTCATTAAGATTTAAAAAAAAATCGTTTTGCTGCTTCTTGTAAAAACATCTCAAAAGTTTGATTATTATTATTATATTATATGGCATAACATGGTAGCGTAAATACTCCTTTTCTCCCTTTTTCAGTATAAGGTATTGTTGTTGTTAAAATTTTCTGTGCTATTCTCATTTTGCTTGCTTTTCCATGACATCAAAGACCTTTTTTCCTTGGATTTTCTATTTCTTGCTTCAAAGTATCAAAGTTGACTTTCTCTTTTTCTGTTAATTCACATAATTTATCAGTACGCTCTTTTTTCTTTACTGGCATAATATTTCCCTTCGTATAATGTTTGTTTTATATGTTAGTTGCGTTAATAACGTATTAATTGTGTGATTTTTAAGACGCTAATTTATAAAAAAAAAACCATCTGCTCACCCCACAGCACCGGTATTTCTCTTAAATCAACTAGTCTCAAATTACTTGGTTGCCTCCCATTTACTATGTCTTCCTTAATCTTTGGAGCCAGATAATTTAACCACAAGATTTGCTGTATTCTTCTCATGTTTATCTTAATTCTAGTGCTCAGCTTTTTCAGACTTCTATATTTTCTTGCCTCCAGTTGACATTTCCACAGATGAGCCCTTATCACTGCTTTCAGTAGCGCATTATTCGTTTTCCTCTCTGGTTCTACTACCGTACACTTATTTCCTTTCTTCTTTAAATTCATTGCTATAAATGTCTTCTCTGACTCAAAATGTACCTCTATTCCATCTTCTTTTACCATTACTCCCTTTATTAACTTATTCACCACCTCTTTCTGTTTTCCAAAACTTAAATTTTCCACTCTTCCACTTTTTCTCCACATTTTTCATATAGCTGCTCCGTTTTCTTCATCACTTCTTTTTACACTTCTCCTGCTACTATTTCCGATTCTTTGACGCACAGTTTTTTCCAACTAAATGATTGTTGCATACGTAATATCTATACCTTTTATTTTCTATTTTTTTGCATACGTCATGGTTATATTTACTCGACAGCTCTTGCACTTTATTTTTCACTTTAGTAGCGCCTCTTCATATTTTGCTTTTCTATACGGATGATCCTTTATCAATTCCAGTGCTTTTTGCCATTTTCTTTTATTGCTTCATGTTTTCCCTCATATTGTTTCTCATGTCTGTTTTTTTCCATATAATATATCGGACTAGCAATTCCTTGCGTCTACGCCCGCTATTATTTTCTTTCCAACCCCATTTGACCCTTTTAGGAGTGGAATTTTTTAAAACTCTTTATTAGTGGATGATAAAGCATCCACTAATAAGATGAAACCACATAAGAAGAAACTACTGCCCAAATTTCAGCTTTCTAGGATCAGCGGTTTGGCCTGTGCGTTGATGAATCAGTCAGTCAGGACAAGTAATTTTATATGTATAGATTTGTTATTTTCCTCCTTACCGTGGCCTTTTAAAGATATCTGATTTTGCTTTCGTTCGGTACCCTTGGCTATTTAATACCAATCTTCACAAATGACTAGACAAATAATTCAAAGAGCAAATGGTTTTGATCGAACTTTCCGTAATGTCTAGAATAAATTCAGATACAGGACTTTCGAGTAATTTAATGAAGTCATACATCTAGATTGTCCTTTAAATGTTGCCAAAATCTTTCCACAGGCTTAAGCTCAGGCGAGTATTGTGGCAAATAAATTATGGTGATATTTTCAGGAATTTTTAAACCTTTAGACCTATGCTACTTGCGCAATCCATGATCAGAAAAGCTTCTCTACTCCCCAAATCTTTCGACATCTGCTCCAAAAATATGTGCAGAGAGGAAGGCAGAGCAGAGGGCGAAAAACAGGCTAAAATTGCTGTATCTAAAAATCTACTTAAAGCCGGCGTGCCTGTCGACATAATAGCTGAATCTACTGGCCTTCCTAAAGCTGAAATAAAACAACTTCAGGAAGAAATAACCTGATTTCCTTTTACATATCTTATTAAAAATGTCCTCCCCTTTTCTACTGAATAAGATTGTCTTACATTGAATGGGCATAAAGGATAATCCATTTCACTTTCTTCAAGTAGAAGGAGCTTTTCTAACTTTTTTATATAATATGTCAATTATATTATTCAACGGTTTGTTTTTGATAAGGTCGTTTAAATAGTCTGTTTTGTTTCCCGCTTTATCAAAACAAAGGTTATGCAATTGTTCAAAGGTAGAACAAGTTTTAGTCCCTGTCCCATATAATATCTTAGATAACATTTCTGGTGTAAAAATGTTCTCCTCAGTCAAGAAGTGACTTAAATATTTTTTTTTACTAAAGCAAGATTTGTGAAGATTTCTTAAAATAGAAGCAGCATTATTTCCTGCCATGGATAATATATTGGATAAACATTCCGACCTAAAACCTGCACCATGGAAATCATTCAAAAGCTGTGTTTTATTTCCCGCATTATCAAAACAAACGTCATGAAAATCTTTTAAAGCAGAACATGCATTTGTTTCTGCTCCATGGAATATATTACACAAATTGCTCAGCGTGAAACTTTCTTTCTCACCTAAAAAGCGATGTAAATACTGTTTTGTTTCTTTTGTAAAACAAAAATCATGAAATTGCTCTAAACTATCTGCCGCTCCACTTAATATGTTGCATAAATCACATGGTCTAAAACCAGCTTTATCAAAGAAATCCTTCAGAAGTTTCGTTTTTTTTCCTTTCTTATTAAAACACAGACTATGTAGTTTTTTTAATATAGAAGAAACGCGAGCTCCTGCTCCACATAACATACAGGATAGGTTACGTGCCCTGAAACCTGCCTTGTAGAAATCATTTAAAAGCTTTGTTCTTTTTCCGTCGTCATTAAAACAAACATTATGCAGCTTTTCAAAAGCATCTTTAATTTTAACTCCTGATCCACTTAGCATACCCGATAAGTTACGCACCGTGAATCCCTTTTTACCACCTTTTTTTTCAGTAAAATTATTTAAATACAGAGTTTTATTCCCTTTTTCATCAAACCAAATATCATATAAGTCTTTAAGAGCTTGTGCAGCACCATTTCCTGCTCCATGCAAAATACTAGATATAGTAGATATAGTTACTCCATCCTTTTCTAGAATTTTTAAATACTGTGTTTTATTTCCTTTTTTATCAAACCAAAGATTATATAAGTCTTTAAAAGCTTGTGCAGTACTATTTCCTGCTCCATGCAAGATACTAGATATATTAGCTAAATGTATTCCTTCTTTTTCTAGAGTTTTTAAACATTGCGTTCTATTTCCTTGTTCATTAAACCAAAGATCATATAAGTCTTTAAAGGCTCCCGCAGCATTAGCTCCTGCTCCACATAAGATACTGGACATACGAAATAAATCTACTCCATTTTCTTCTAATTTCGTTAAATATTGTGTTTTTTTCCCGTTCTGATCAAACCAAAGATTATATAAGTCTTTAAAAGCTCCCGCAGCATTAGCTCCTGCTCCACTTAAGATACTGGACATACGAACTAGATCTACTCCATTTTCTGCAGGTTTTGTTAAATATTGTGTTTTATTTCCTTTTTTATCAAACCAAAGTTCATATAAGTCTGTAAAAGCTTGTGCAGTACTATTTCCTGCTCGATGCAAGATACTAGACATACTAGCTAGATTAATTCCTTCTTTTTCTAGAGTTTTTAAGCATTGCGTTCTATTTCCTTTTTCATCAAACCAAAGATCATATAAGTTTTTAAAGGCACCCGCAGCATTAGCTCCTGCTCCACTTAATATACTGGACATACGAACTAGATCTACTCCATCTTCCTCTAATTTTGTTAAATATTGTGTTTTTATTCCGTTCTGATCAAACCAAAGATTATATAAGTTTTTAAAGGCTCCCACAGCATAAGCTCCTGCTCCACCTAAGATACTGGACATACGAACTAGATCTACCCCATCTTCTGCTGGTTTTGTTAAATACTGTGTTTTATTTCCTTCTTTATCAAACCAAAGGTCATACAAGTCTTTAAAAGTTTTTGCAGCACTAGCTCTTGTTCCATGTAAAATGCTTGATATATTAACTAGGTTTATCCCGTTTTCTTCTAGAACTTTTAGACATTGTTTTTTATTTCCTTGCTTATAAAACCAAAGGTCATATAAGTCTTTAAAAGCTCTTACAGCTTCATTTCCTGCTCCATGCAAAACACTAGACATATTAGCTAGACTTATCTCATTTCTTTTTAGAACTTCTAGATATCTTCTTCCTTCTCCTTTAGTTAAAAAAATTAAGAATTGATAAAATGAGGATGTTCCATCTCTGCCAACTACACTCCTAGCAAATTTAGTTTCTTCATCAATATTTTTTTGAATTTTCTGATAACTAGACCTATTATTTTTTATATCTCTCAAAAGCTTTTCCATTATTTTATTTGTAATAGGGCTAAACTCATGAGATTCTAACCAACGTAATGCTATTTCATGTAATTCCTTATAATTATATGGAACTTTATTAGACTCATTATCTTTTTCTACTGCACTTTTAATAATGCTGTTCAGCTCTTCTCTACTAGGCTGATTAATTGCGAATACTAATTTATCTAAAAATGCTTCTTTCATTTCTTCCTGAGAAATTTTTCTTTCTTTTATCACTTTCTGTATAGCAGACGAACATTCTAATCGCTTTAAAAGTTCTTCTCTTATTGTTTTATCTTGCGAAAATTGATAAAAGCCACAACCTTGCATATCATCGTTTGTAAATAAAAAGCCTTTTAAAATGTCACATGCTTCAATATCTATACTATCAAACTTTAAAGGATAAAAACCGTTAGATCGCTCTTTTTTTAATTCCTTTTCTTCTGTAAGACCTAGATCTGCATTAGTGTAGATAATAAAATATCTCATTTTTTTTTTTAACTCTTCAGCAAAAAGTGAAAAATGTTTGTTAATAGAAAATGTATTCTTTCCCTTCTGCTTTCTGGATGGAAATAACTGACTATAACAAATATTACTATTTGTGTTATGAGCCTTTACGTAAGCAATTCTATCTTTATAATTGATAGTAATATCATTAGATGTATCATAGCTTCTTTCTTTAAAACTTATGGAAAATATGTTTTTATGTAAGAACATGTCATGCAAGAAAAGCATTAATAAATTAAACTCATATATAATTTTAGGTGCATAACTCTTAAGTTTTTCTGGAGCTATTAAATCACTTAATACTTCTTTTTGTAATGCTATATAATCGTATTGAACTTTACTTTCTTTTGCTATTTCACTTTTAACAATGCTATTCAGTTCTTCTCTATTGGGCTGATTAACTGCAAATATTAGTTTATCTAAAAATTCTTCTTTTATTCCGTTTTCGAACTCCTGAGAAAGTTTTCTTTCTTTCATTACTTTCTGCATTGCAGACGAAAACTCTAATCGCCTTAAAAGTTCTTTTCTTGTTATTTTATCTTGCGAAAATTTATAAAAACCATGCCCTTGCGTATTATCATTTGTAAACAAAAAGTCTTTCAAAATATCATATTTCTCCATATCTATGCTATCAAATTTAAATGGGTAAAAATTTTTAAATCTTCCTTTTTTTAATTCCTTTTCTTCTGTAAAATCTAGACATGAATTAGTATAGATGATAAGATATTCTATATTATTTAATAAACTATCTGATTTAGATATTAGATGTTTAACAAAACTATCAAAGTAATCATTAATAAAAAAAGAGCTTCGTTTTTCTTTACTGAATAACCTAGCATAATTAATGCTATTGTCTATATAATACTTGTCTACGTTTTCAATTTGTATATGAATAGACTTCTCTTCGTAACGAAGAACAATATTACTAAACTTATCAATTTCAGAATCATCAAATGCTAATGACAATGAAGGATATTTATGTTCATACATAGACTTTCTAAGTGAGCAAAACACCGACAAGTCTAATCGATACATAAGTCCAATCAAGTGATGAGGAATGTATTGCTTAGTTTGGTAAGTATTATCCAATTCATCCTGTTCTGGTTTATCCTGTAAATCATTAGGGGATTCTGCATCTTCATTACTAGTAACATTTACATCCATGCGTGGCCTCTTTAATACTATATCATCTTTGTCGGTAATAGAACGCCCACGTTTCCTACTCGCTTTATGATTTTCCATACCTGGTCTCCTTAAATGACCTTAAATAGAAGTATACCTGTAACAATAACAAACAAAATCAATAATCTGATTAAGTCGTCACACACGCACGCGACACATAAAATATACATACACTTCGTGTTCCGCAATTGTGCACGAATGGATATTTTCTTATTCTAAAAATAATACTTAGTATTTAAAATTCTGTCAAAAATATACCTACACATTATTTTGATTACATTTGTTTTACATATTTTTAAAACATTGAGCATTTTTAAAAGTAGCATTCGTAAAGTAACTTATTATATTTTTTTAGTTTAAATTATAGCTGGAAATGGACAGCTCCAATACTAATCTTTCTTTATGTAGATACTTGTATGGATTTTTACCGCCCGGCACTTTTCTAAAGCATAACTAAACACATTCCCCTTGTTCTGGCGCAGTCAATTAAAAATGGGGGATAAGCAGGTTCTAAAGTCAAACAAAGTCTATAAACATCGCATAGCAACAGTTTACAACGAGCTTAGGATGCACTATGCAGGCTTCTTGACTGAAGCCTGACTGCATCGCTTGCACTTCACAGTTGAGTGGACGATGTAAACTACACCGAGGATGTACGAATAATGATATTCTCTAGGGTGTATGTAATTTCAGTTACTTAAAGTCAAAGATGTCTTTTTAGGGTTCCATAACTAAAAGATAATAAAGGAACCGTTATGGTGAGACTTCGTGTCTTTCTGCCACACCTATATATTTCAGGAATTACTGACGCTATCGATTTGAAACTTGGAATAGTTTTAGATATTACCTACCCAACCACATCGCAAATGAAAAGTATATTTTTTCGTTATTTTTTTTTTAATGGGGGGTCGAAATGTCATCAAAATTTTACAGTGAGACTACTTACTATATCACATGAAAGGGCTTCATTTGCACATTTAAAACCAGGTTTATGTCACTTAGTTTTTGGCTGATAATCAAAAATATCAAAAGAAATACCATCCCCACTTTATATTCGAAGTTTGTGGAGTGAAAAATTTTATAAATAAAATGATCTGTTTTTTAGTAATCCTAAAAAACCTTGACAAACAAACTTAATTTTGCGGTTTGTTTTTTTACTATCTGTGGTGTTACGAATAATAAAATAACTTTAATAGGTCTAAAGAAGGTATGGAAACCTCGGTGCGCGAGTCGGACTCGCACTTGGCCGGTATTTTTTTACTAGCGACCCACCCCGGCTTTACATACACTCATTACTTTCCATTCCTATTCTCAATGCACGACAAGGCATTGTGTCTATTTTGAAAAATTAAAAGAATACGTAATATTAATGGTGGAAATGGAACGGCGGCGCTAAAAGCAATCTCTTAATTTATTTTATTATTATACTTTTCTATCTGCCGCACCTACAGACGTCAATTATAGTTAATGATCATTAATCCATTTTTTGAAATCGAATTGTTTCGACACTCGAAGCCAATTAATACTCTGATAGTGAGTAGAGATATCAAATAACTCGTATTCATCATCACCAGCCGGAAGACGTCCACTGCTGAACATAGGCCTCCCCCTTAGACCGCCACAATGAACGACAATTTGCTATTTGCATCCACCGGTTGCCTGCGACGCGAACAATGTCGTCGGTCCACCTAGTGGGAGGCCTGCCTACGCTGCGTCTTCCGGTTCGTGGTCGCCACTCGAGAACCTTTCTTCCCCAACGGTTATCGGTTCTTCGAGCGATGTGGCCTGCCCACTGCCACTTCAACTTGCATATTCTACGAGCTATGTCGGTGGCCTTGGTTCTTCGGCGAATCTCCTCATTCCGGATTCTGTCGCGCAAAGAAACTCCGAGCATAGCTCTCTCCATAGCTCGTTGTGTGACTCTGAGCTTCTCCAAAAGGCCAGCTGTTAAAGACCACGTCTCAGTACCATAAGTCATCACTGGCAACACACACTGGTTAAAAACCTTTGTCTTCAGGCACTGCGGAATTTCTGATGAGAAGATGTCACGTAGTTTCCCGAACGCTGCCCATCCGAGTTGGATTCTTCGGGCGACCTCTTTGTCGAAGTTGGACCGACCTAACTGGATTGTTTGTCCTAGGTATACGTAGTGGTCAACAACTTCGATTGTATCGTTCCCAACAACTACCGGTACGGGTGCAACATGGACATTAGACATGATCTTCGTCTTGTCCATGTTCATTTTAAGACCCACCTGTTGGGAAACGCTACTGAGGTCGCTGAGCATTGTATTGAGGTCCTCCAGCGACTCTGCCATAATGACTATATCATCGGCAAAACGAAGGTGAGTGATGTATTCGCCATTGATGTTGATGCCGAATCCGTACCAGTCCAAGAGCTTGAAAACGTCCTCCAATGCGTTAGTGAACAGTTTCGGAGAAATAACGTCTCCCTGTCTCACGCCTCGCTGCAATGGGATTGGTTTCGTGCTCTCGTCCTGTAGTCGGATCGACATGGTGGCGTTTCTGTACAAACACTTCAACACTTCGATGTACCTATAGTCGATATGGCACCGCTGTAGGGACTGCAGTACCGCCCAGGTCTCGATTGAATCGAAGGCTTTTTCGTAGTCCACAAACGCTAGACATAATGGCCGATTATACTCCTCGGTCTTCTGTATAATCTGGCGGAGCGTATGTATGTGGTCTACGGTGCTAAAGCCTTTTCGGAACCCGGCTTGTTCGGGAGGCTGGAAGTCATCAAACCTGCGTTCGAGACGGTTCGTAATGACTCTCGAAAACAGCTTGTATACATGGCTCAGGAGTGAGATGGGTCTATAATTCTTCAACAAGGTGTTATCACCTTTTTTGAAGAAAAGAACCACCACACTCCTGTGCCATGCTTCTGGCGTAGTACCCTGGAGTAAGACGGAATTAAATAACTTCTGGAGGACTAATAGTACCGGTTTTCCACCCGCTCTCAGAAGTTCTGTTGTGATTCCGTCTTCACCCGGCGCCTTGTTGTTCTTAAGCTGTTTGAGAGCCATTCTAATCTCGTACAGGCTGATGTCTGGGATGTCCTCAGTGTAGTGTCGGGTTAATTTGGCTCTGGTGTCCTGAGCTGTTCTGGCAATGGGTTCCTGTGTTGAGGTGTATAACTGTCCGTAAAACCTCTCGAGCTCTCTCAATATCTCCGGTTTCGATGAGATGACACTGCCATCGTCGATCTTCAGCCTGGTCATATGGCTGCGCCCAATAGACGAATTCTTTGCGAACACTTTAGAGCCTTGGTTCCGCTCAATTGCGTCCTTAATACATGCTGTATTATAGGAACGCAAGTCGTGACGCATGGATTTCGAGATTCGTCTATTGAGTTCAGCATATTCTGACATATCAGCTGAAGATTGCAGTCTCATCTCAGTCCGGGTTTCCATTAACTTAATGGTTTGATTGGAGAGCTTCTGAGGCTTATTACGGCGTGGGGTCTTAAAGAACTTGGACCCCACTGCATGGACAGTTTGCACCAACCCATTGTTTAACTCGTCCGCAGTTTCGCATTCGGCTAGGCACTGAAAGCGATTGTGTAGTTCGAGTTGAAAGTCTTCGGGGTTTCGGATTTGGGCGGTTCCCGGACGGAGCGTGGACTTCATCAGACGGGACCTCTCGAGCTTGACATTGATATTCAATGTGCCTCTAACAATGCGGTGATCGCTACCGGTTTTCACCCTGCCGATCACGGAGACATCATCAAATATATGCTTCTTGGTCGTCATGATGAAGTCGATCTCATTTTTGGTTGAACCATCGGGGCTTATCCACGTCCACTTCCTGGATGGTCGCTTCTTGAAGAAGGAGTTCATCGCAAAGAGTCCCTCCTTCTCCATGAAGTCGACCAGCCGCTGGCCCCTTTGGTTCCGCTGCCCGTACCCATATGACCCCACTCTCAACTCATCGCCATGCCGTGTGCCCACCTTCGCGTTGAAGTCCCCCATAACAACGGTGAAGTGTGTTTTGGAGGTATGTATGGCTTCTGATATCTCCTCATACATAGCCTCTACTTCATCGTCAGGGTGTGCCGAGGTCGGCGCGTATACCTGTATAACCTTCAACGAATACCGACTGGTTATTCTGAGTATAAGGTACGCTACCCTACTCGACACACTATCGACCTTAATCACGTTGTTAATAAGGGACTTACGGACGAGAAACCCGACACCACCCTGGGATTTCCGGTCTCCTTCCCGGAAGAAGAGCATGTTGCCAGAATCAAGGGTTATCGTATCCTGTCCCTCTCGCCGGATTTCAGATAATCCCAAGATGTCCCAACGCAACTTGCTCAATTCTTCCTCCAGCTCGACAATCTTCTCATCGGTCCTCATCGTGCGGATGTTGTGTGTTGCCAGGGCCAAAGTTCGGTGGGGGTGGTAGCGGGGCATCTGCCGGAGATTCTTAGCACCCCCTGCTCGACCGTTACCCCGCCTGCTACCAAGGCGAGGAATAGAGGAGCCGCCGGGGACTGGGGGCCGTATGCAATTATTGTCTATCATTGTTTGGGGGGGGGGGGGGGTTTGCCATAATCCCCACGCTTGGCAGGCGTCTTGGGGATCGCAGTTTTTGTGAAGAGATGGAATTTAAAACAGAAGACGCTGCTGCCCGTCTTCTGAATTTCCCTTAGTCGCCTCTTACGTACACCCAAAGGGAAGAGATGGGTGGGTGCTATTCTTACCCGGACACCCCACGGGCCACTCGTATTCAATAATCGAAAATTATCATAAACGGCTCTGACAGTCGAAATATACAGATTTTAAAAAGTGAATTAATTACAATTAAAGTTAATGGGCGTTTGTGAGTGCGGCAGTTAGACCCGAAAAAAATGACGAGGTACATTGCTATTTGTTGTTGTCATATCTTATTAGCAATTAACCTTGAGCTAAATTAAGCATAGGACTAACTACCACTAGAAATAGAGACTAACACAGATTTTACCATTTTCATTTTATTTATTTTCTCTCAGTTTTGATTTAAGATTTTTTGGATCTTTTATCAAATATCGCGAACTTATTGCAGAGAATCGAACCGTCGTCAGCAGTTAAACTTCACAAATGAAGAAGAAATTGAAATAATAGTCAATCTTAGTTTAAACAACTACTTTTATTTAAAAATTGTACACATAATGCGTAATATTGGTCACTTTTTTTTGTCGTATGGTTAGTGGTCAACCCGGTGTTAAGAGTTTTCAAGGTGCCCTTAGCTTAACGACTGCTATCTAGATGATCACTAAAGCGATATATATAAACGAATACAACTTTATGTTCATACTGTTTAAAAGCAATACAGTTTTGCATTTATGACATTAGGTGTAGTTATGCTATTCCAGTCACGCTCTACTTATAATGCGATAGCAATTGAGTCGTTACTGCACTTTATGTGCGCTTTTGAAATTGTAAAGTATCAAATAAAGATAAACAATATATTATCTACACACGTACATACATATTTGCAGGTATCTTAAAGCATCTTGTTATAACTTACAATAATAATATCTTGGGACAATCCACACACGGTCATCCGATGACAAACTAGGCACAGCCTGTACTATGGAAACCAGACAACTGGTACTAATACTTATATAGGCACTTTTTTTTCTATTTAGGTATATTTTGTAAATATCTAACCCACGGCCCATCGAGTAGCAGCCAGGGTGTCTAACTACTAGATCAACGGGCCCGTCAAATGTGCAAAATCTTACGTATATTCTACGCATATTTTTATACGGGTACAATATTCCCAGATGATTTACCCTACGTATCGTCCAAGAGTCCCCGTGGTGTTTCGGGTTTAGAATAGCACATCCTCCCATCTCCTCCCGTTGGTTAGCCGTAAGAGGCGATTAAGGGAAAACAAGAAGACGGGCAGCAGCGTCTTTCTATTGGATTACCTACTAACTATACTGCGATCCCCAAGCCGCCTGCCAAGTGTGGGGATTAAGGCAACCCCTCCCTTCAAAGGTGGAGGCCTTCTTCAACAGTGGAGGTCTTACGGCTGCTGCTGACAGTACGAGTATAGCAGGAACACAGTAAGTGTAGCATTGACACTTTCTCACCTTCAAGTTTTATAGTTCTTAGTTACAATGTAAAAAGGTGCTTGTTGGTAAGGAAGCGGCCCGTGAGTGCGCCTAGAAGGCGCCTTATATTTGTGATTTAAGTTTATCACATAATATCTAAGTTTAAAAAAAAACCGACTATCAGTTTTTTTAACAACAAAATATACTTTCATGCAGTTTTTACTGTAATTTATAAAATTTATTTCATTAGTGTTGCTTTTAAAAAAATTTACCATTCAAAAGTGCTAGCCTTGACTTTAACTTTAAAAACGCAAAAGTCAGACAAAGCTATAGCGGGTCGCTAGATGTGAAATAAACTAACAAAGTCTTTATTCCCATGCAACATTATCATTGAACCACCTTCTCGGTTTTGTCTCCATTGTTTTCTACTTGCAAGACAATTAAACCATCATGACTCATTACGGCCTTATTACTTAATGAGAACATTCCCAATACTGCATTGACCTTACACGTACGATCGGCACGGAAGTCACGCGGATCTGACTATCGTACAATCAGCTACAGATGTACCTTAATAAGCGCCCAGGGTTTAAACAAAATCTATGTATTTGTCTAAAATGAGATATTTAACATGTGAGTTTGAGTAAGAAAGCCCGGCGTTGATCAATGGCCGTGAGGTAAACTCGATGATCGTCGAAGTTAATCTAAGTTAATCTGAGGAGAAGACGGCAGGGTGACTACTGGAAACCAGCGTCAGGAGTCAGTCACACGTGACTAATGCATACTTACACAATATGCATACTTTAATGATGGAAGTATTTGATTTTTAACCGACTTCAAAAAAGGAGGAGGTTCTCAATTCGTCTGTATATATATATTTTTTTTCTATGTATGTTCGCGCATAACTCTGGCAATTATGAACCGATTTGAAAAAATCTTTCTTCCATGCATTCTTTAATCCGTTAATTGGGTCCCATAAAAAAATAAATATTTTTTGATAATCTAAATGACGGACTAAATAGATTTTCTTAGTCATATAGCCAATTATGTATAAAACTTATTTGTCGAATATCTATACTTATAATAAAACTGTAACAGGTCCAATTCTGTACATTGAAGATATTTTGAAAATTATATTTGGAGGGCATTCTATAACCGATACTGAGGCCGAAAATGTATTTTTTTAAATTTTTGTCTGTCTGTCTGTCTGTCTGTCTGTATCACGGCTGAGCATCACGCCGAAACTACTGAATGGATTCAAATGAAACTTGGCATGATTTGAGATCTTACTACGAGGTAGGACATAGGATACTTTTTATCCCGTAATCTAGCACGGTTCTTTTGGGAGAGGGGATTAAAGTTAAAACGGGATACTTGGTTATACGCTTGGTCCGATTTTATAAATTTTTCTTTATAATATAATAAATATTAGTAAGGGAACACTCATAGAGAGTTGTTATCAAGGTTTTGTAATCGATCTGGTTAAGCAACGTTAGGTAAGGTCATTAAATAGATGGGTGACCGCTTAACGCCATTTGAACTAAACGGGTCCGTGCTTCGGAGAGCAAGTAAAAAATGGGTCCCAGTTTTTAACCGACTATAAAAAATGAGGTTATGTATTCGATGCGAATGTCTGTTATTCGCGCAGGCGGAGCTGCGTGGGTCAGCTAGTCTCAAATATATTTCCTGATTTGTATCAGCAATGCGAATATCCCACATACAAATCGGACAAGGTTTTTAACACTCTAATAGGTATGTAGTTGATTGGATAAATCCAGTAAAATAGTTATTTATTTAACAGGTCTAATAAATACATGTCTAATAAAGGTTCTCGAGTGGCGACCAAGGACTGGGAAGCGCAGTGTGGGTCGCCCCCCACTAGATGGACAGACTACCTCGTCAAGGAGGCAGGGAGCCGTTGGATACAGGCGGCACAACATCGGTCGCAATGGAAATATATGGGAGAGGCCTATGTTCAGCAGTGGACGACTTGTGGCTGACATGATTATGATGAATGATGATGAATCATGTATTTAACATGTTTCTGGCTGGTCATCCCGAAATGTATCTGGTCAGATTTGAAATAAGGAAGTAAAAAAAAAACAAGAAAAAAGGAAAGAACAGTTCTGCTAAAAAGAACATACTTTATTGTGTTATAGTTTTTAGTTATCTAGTGCCGACTGTACATAGATTATCTTAGTCTGCTATGACACGTTTCTCTCTTGGAGCGCCAAAAGCTTGCTAAAGCTCAATAAATCAATGTCCAATTCGCTATAAAGATCGTATCACAAATGATGTTTTATTCTATCTGACATTCGCCAAAATGTATTATTGGCTATCATATTCGAGGTCAAACACTGATGGGTTTGTGATTTATATCAAAATACCGCAGTTATTGGATTTATGATTTGCGGTTCGTAAATCAACAATGATTTGATCAGAATTAAATTACAGTATCGATACCTCTATTCGATTTTCGTAAAACCAATCGAATGTAGTGTTTAGCCAATGGTAATGTCATTGGAAAAAGAGAGTTTTTAGTTGGAGATTATTTTCGGAACACCAAACATCGAGTCAATATGGCACTAGTTAATTGAAGTTGGTTACAATCCTACAAATTTGAATTGGAGTGGGCGGGACGTCTACTCACACACTAATCACGAAATGGAGTTCTATAGATGGGTGTATAGTATTTTTAGTATATTTGTGCATATTCTATAGTAATAGTATTTATTTATTAGTATGTATTTGTGTTTATTATATTAAGTATTTATGTCCGTATGTATTTTATTTAAATAATGTATTTTAATTAATCATTTTGCTACTTATTTTTATTTCATTTACACACTACGTCCCATTTCTTTCTTCCAACTTTCCACTCGCAGGCCTGTTGGAAGAAATTTCTTTAGAAATAAGCTGTGCCTTTGTACTATTCTTTACTATATTTCCATTTTCCTGTTCTTTCATTGTGTACAAAAATTATAAAATAAATAAATAAAATCACCGAGGTAGGCCACGTAAAAGGTGGTGTGTTGGTGGTGGTGGTGGTGGGTGGAGTTCACAAAAACCAGTATCTGCTGGAAAATATGGGGGTGATCATTTCTCTAGCAGTGTCAGCTAAAAAGTAAATAAATGTAGCTTTAACGATCACCCGAATTAATTATAGTTCATGCAATCTTCGCAGCGACATTTAAGACTCTTTAACCTACAAACTAAGGAAGACGAATGAGGATGTTTTAGAACACAAATCTTAAGAACTATTGAAAATAGGAAAGGAAAGATGATTGGCCACTTGATACGACACGACACTTTCTTTAAAACGATAGTGGAAGGTAAAATAGAAGGAAAAAGGGGAAGAGGAAGACCAAGGCAGGCAAGAAGTTTCATGAAACAGGTAGTAGAAAAAGTGAGAGGTGTCGTATCAGGGGGTCAAAAGGCATAAAATAGATTGTAATGGAAATTGCTGCACCGACAAGAGCACAGCTCTTGAATTGGAGAGATTGGAGAAAGAGAACAAACTATACGTCAAGCCTGATGTAATAGAATGTATTTAGATTAAAGTAGATTTTTTGGGTATACCGCGACACGAGATCACATCTCGTACAATATCCGTATGTTGACATTTCATACATTTGTAGTGAGAGACAGTGGTAAACAACCGGTGTGTATTCTCGTTTTGGTTTCTCCCGAATTATTTACAAACTGGAGGCGTAGCTCTCATCTATGTCAAACCTAGCTTTGTATCAGATACTACACTGAACTATATTTCATGTATGTGTGTATTTAGGTATTCTATAAATACACTAACGACCGTTCTCTTTGATTCTATTATCATAGTTAACAATCTTTATATTTAAATACAATTTCCATAAAACATTACAAGTGTCCATCCAAGAACATTACACCTTTGCGCTCAAACTGCAAATTACTTAACAACTTTCCCTATTAATAAATATTACTCAAGTCTCCCCATAACTTACGAAACTGGATTCTCTACGGCTGATTATGATTCTCGTGAACGGTCCACCGCACCGCGCCGGACATTTCCGTTCATTTTCCGGCCATTTTCCCGTAGCCGCAGGCCGTACCACGCTCTGGGCGACCGCAAAATGGATTAGCAGATATAGCCGATCGGCCATTAATGCGGTGACCGTTCGAAACCCGAGCCCATGCACCGTTTAATTGTCACGAACTACGAGTATTATCACAGATATAGATTTACATAGATAACGCAAATGGATGTACTTCGCGTGTCCGAACCCCGACGAAACGTTGGGGTTGGTCGCCGCGTACTTACAGTCCACGCGCGGCTGTTGTTGCAGCCGGTCGGCCGCAAAGACAAAAAACATCGTCGGGGCATCGGTGTCTGATCGGTTTGGATTTCCCGTCACTAAATGCCGACCGTGACGTCACAGAAAGTGTTAAAAAGTCGGCACGCTTGGTTTCAATACAAATCGTGATACTTGCGTTATCTATGTAAATCTATATCTGTGAGTATTATGCTCAGTTTGAAGTTTAATCCTTATTTCAGTTGACACTGCAAGTGTTAAATTTGTTTATTTCTTGTTTGGGCACTGGCCTACCTGGTTCCAGAGGTGTTCAACTTCAAGCTACCTTTAGACTTTTTATTTTTTGACGCGGGGGAAATCTTCCAAAGATCCCCGGGAGCTGTGGGGCTCGACCAGGGTATGTGGGATTCTTACCCACTAACACCCCCGCGGCTGTCGCATCGGCACATGAGAGGGGGGACCCCAGGGCTCTCCGGTGGTATCTGCACCAGGGGCCCCTCAGTGCCTTGCCTTTGAGCCCCCCGGGAACCAGACACGGTGCTCACGGGGACGGAGGTCGCAACCCCGCCGCCGTCCTCCTCGGAGTCGCCGCCGTCCTCCTCGGAGTCGCCGCCGTACTCAATGGACGTCCTAAAAGGCCAACAGTTAGGGACCACGTCTTATTGTTACGATCTCGTAATTTAGGTATAGTATTTTTTTAATAATGCGCTTTTTTCCACCGTTCCATTCTCTGATATGACGTCACCTGGATTTTTTTTAAACCAACTCGTCATCTGTCCATTCTGCTCTTCTAGCAAATAATACGGTCGAGTTTTTTTCCTGCAGATTAGATAAAATGAAACAAATGACGGTCACCGTAAATAGCAGAAATCTTTAAGAGCACTTGTATTGTGTACACAGTCTTAAGGTGTCCTCGGGTGTAGTTAAGTAGTACTTAAGAAAGAACCAATGTACCGTGCATTATGAATCAGATGATAAATACTGCTAACTCGGCCTTGAACGCCTGCATCTCGGGCGACACGATGCGCCATAAAACTCAATGAAGTCATGTTATAATGACGACAAGAAGAATGGTCTTTAGTGCGGTACACTTTAGACATCTGTCCACTATTTACAAGTTTGTCGTGTAATAATGCATTGCTTGTGAACGGTTAGATAGATATAAAGAATCTAGATAAAATGTATTAGACCTTTTATAATGCAGAGTTCAAGTCTCCATGCAGAGAAAAATAATATATAGACATATCTTACATTTAATGTAACGATTGACTACTTGACTACATAGTACTCAACAATTCAGCATAACTAATTAGTATAATTTATAAAAGCACAAAAAGCCCTGCGAAAAGACAAAATAGTCTTAAAATACATTATTCATGATAAATAATAAATGAGTTAAAAATTGTAACAAAAAGTCCTTCGAAAGTGATATTTTTGGCCTACTTCAAATAATTGATTTCATATAATTACAGACACAAAACTGAAACTTATTCAGCGTGAAATAATAATGATTTTATTGTATTTTACAATCTGAATAATTAGAATAAATTAATTATGTATTGAATAATAAATAGCTTGTTTAAAATTGACACAATTTTGTGAAACTAATGGGGCAATTAGAATGCAATGTTCAACGAAAATTTAAAACCGAATACAAATTCCATTATGTACTTCTATATTACTTCAGATTAATCAATAGATATTACACATAAACTATGTACCTATATCTAAAAGCAATTAAGTTTATTTCTTAAGTCTTTTAAGTTAAATTTTGCAATACAGTAATAGGATACAATTTGTTAATCGGAAGGTAGGTTTCAATGAAACGAAATAACTAAGCAATTGGTAATATGGTAAACTTGATTTGAGTTACGTCTTATAGGATTATAAACATACATAATTGTTCTTTTTTAAGGATAATATAATAACTGTAGTAACTGACTGATAAAAAATTTCATCATTTGGGTTACATGAAAAGTATACACAGAGACGTAAATACCACAAGGACTAAGCAAAAGTTTTTTTTTTCCTATATGCTGCTACCGTAAGGTAACCTCATATAAATTACAATCTAGCCTAAAGACTAATGAGTAATATTAATTTGCCCTAAACGAATAAATTAAAATATTTTAAGAATGTGTCCAATGGCACTTTTCTTATTGTCTCTACTATGGAACTAAGCAAAAGTGACAAGATGTAGGTACAGTCGACAAGAATAATGTAAACGTAAGTATTTTTAAAAGATGTCAAAAGGATTTGGTTCACGCTTGTAGTTTTGTGTCAACTGCGGGCACAAAATTTACAAGTTTCCCTCTTTTTATTTACTTGCAATTGCTATTCCAGTGAGACATTTGTGCACTCTAATAGAAAAAGAGGAAGGGGCTTGTGACAATGTATTGGTAGCAAGTTATGAATTTCGTTTTGGAAACATTAAGACTACTTGACACTGGCAAAATGATCAACAAAGGATGGAAACCATTATTTTAAATAGAAGAAGAAAGCCTTTAATTAAAAAGGATAGGTAAGGTTATCTATTCCTTAGTTATGTATTTCATTTTGTTTTTGTTTTTTACTATTTTCTTTTTTCCTGTAGAGAATATAACAAGACATCTAGCAAGCGTGCCGCCGATAAGGACATTTAGGACAGACAATTATGTACTTACTATATTTAGAGTTCCGGTACTCAAAAAGTAAACATCTGCATTATTCGTGCAGCGAAAAAATATTACAAAACACCAGTAATATTAAACCGATTGCACAAATTGAGATCATTGTGAATAGAGCAAGTTGTGTGCAAAGCTAATTACAAACATAAACGACCATTATAAAAGTCAAAACATTGAAAACCAGGAAATAAAAAATAACACCCAAATATCACGATGGAAAACTCCAACAATTTTAAGGTTATGTCAACATCAGTGTGACCAGATTAAATTTTACAAAAATACCGAGGCCTTGAAAAATTACTGAAATATACCGAGGCCACCTCTAAAAAATACTGATTATATCTCGGTGCACACCGAGGGTTCCGGTTCATCTATGACGTAGAAAAGTTAGTTTCCTATTCATCTTCCTCCTCAAAAGACCAAACCGCACACTGAAGTTTTGTTTATCAAAGGTTTTTTCAACATTGCTTTATCTTTTCTTTTTCCGAAAAAATATAAGTGCATCAATATTTATTACCTGTATTCATTTTCCAGCGAAATTAAAAAAAAATCCCCAACCAGTATTTTTTGGTGGTCCCAAGATTTTGTTCATACGCAAAATTAGTTCATGCTGGAAGGTCCTAACTACCCATTCATACAACTAAAAACTTAAAGTCCAGACTCTGTTTATTTGATTATGCATTGTGTAGTTAATTAACAATACAACGCAGCACCCTGTAATGTCTTGTTTCTAATTTATTGATCCATGCTCCTCAATGTATATATAAAACATGATTGGGAAAGTTCCTGAACATCAATTCGCTAGAACAACGGCTTACAGTGTGACTTTATTCTATTTCTACATAAAATACTGAAAAATACTGACTTCCAGCCATCGATATACTATACCAACTAGATTTGCTGTCACGACCCGAAAAGTGGTCACGAAAATAAGAGCTACGGGGACGGCTGTCGCTCAATTGTCAGCAATTATTATTGAACCTTATTTTATAGTATGTAAGTTATCTTTTTATATGAACATATTATTGTTTTGCGTGTACGTGTATAGTTGTAACCGCGACCACATTTTCGATGTCATTTTGTTCGTGACAGCTAATCTTGTTGGTATAGTATATCGATGTTTCCAGCAAATAAAAATACTGATATTCAAAATCGACGTTAAAAAATACTGAAAAAGTATTAAAATACTGAATCTGGTCACACTGATTGGAATAACTAACATTTTAATATAGCCAACTGAAAGTCATCAGTGCTACCAACCTACAGAAAAAAACGCGTTCAGAAACACAAACAACTAAACATAACCTTACAACTCAAAATAACGTTACACCTCAGAATAACGTTAAACACTGCGACCATAATGTTCCGTTAAATTCATCCGATGCAATTTCAGAAAATAAAATACTTACAGCCTTAAGCGGGTTTCAGACTACGCCATAATATATAGCTATATAGTATAGCAAAGAAGGACCTAAAGCTATACTATATAGCATGGCGTTCACATTACGCGATATTATCGCAAGCATTTATAGTATATCGCTAGTTTCGTTTGCGGGACGGCCGGGGGTGTGGGAAGAAGAAAAGGGGGCCGCGCGATATATAGCACAGCATGAACTCAGCACATCGCACCAATTTATAGCGTATAGTAAGCCAATAATATATAGTACAGTACAGTGTGAACGTATCCATAACAATGTATGGTGCGAGATATTGTTGTGCTATGAGCTATATAGCTATATATTATAGCGTAGTCTGAAACCAGCTTTACTTAAAAAAAACTACTGATCACCGTCTTAGCAACTAAATAACTACTTACTACATAACTCCTTAATAAGCAGTTACGTTGCCTAAGAGCGACATAATTATTGAACAGTTATTAAGGCAAAACATATTTTACTCTGTCAATACCGCCACGTGTTGTCAGCTTGAAATATTCCGTCTGACCTAAAACTTGGTAAAATGGCAACATTTTGTAATTCAATCCGACAAATAGAAAGCTAGGTTGTCAAATTCAAATTGGAAGCAGAACACAAATCAGTACTATAGAATGCTTATTTTCAAGTAAGAACCGTAGGCACCGGTAAGAACATCAAATTACATAAATATTAGGTACACGCCAATAGGTACTATACTGTCAGCTGCATTTATCGACATTTGAGAATAAAGGCTGTTTTTATTTTATTTATTTATTTTTTCTGTAGTGAAGTAGTGAAGTAATATATCCTTGAATATTATTTGTTTAGTTTAGTTGATAACGCCATAAGTTCCTAACTAAAACAGAATTAGTTTCACGTTATATTTTTTAAATCAGTCCAGATTACTGGGCCTTGTTTTCTTTCAATTTTTACTTTAAAATAGTACGTATCTAAGTACTCCAAAGGAAAGCGTGTGTAATACCAACATACGCAACCAATAAACATACCGATCGAATTAAATTGCAAGGGCCAATTAAGTTGCCATAAAACAAATTGCTAACGCTTTCTCTTGCTACCTGGACTTAGTTTCTCTTTTATAGCCAGCCTAACTAACTATGTATTAGTTCAACTAACACGAGCCTTTTTTGTCTGAAGTAATATTCACTTGGTACATCCTGGGTCCCATCTCCTCCGGTTGGGTATCCGTAAGAGGCGACTAACGGAAAACGAGAAGACGGGCAGCATCGTCTTTCTATTGGATTAGCTACTGTTGTATCCTATGCCTAATAATGTCTATGTGCTTGTCTACAGATGAGTTGTAATATACGTCTATCTTGTCATTGGCCAGTACCTGTACATTGAATAAAGTCTTGAGTCACGTCCGTCTGTCTTTCCTTTAAATCTCAACTAATAAAGTCAATCAATCACACAATAAAGAAGAGCTACCATCTATACTAATTTCACCAGCTGCAGAGCCCTTCACATCCGAACACAGCAATGTTTACACACTGCTTCTTGACGGCAGTAGGTATATCTGACATTGCGGTGGTACCTACTTGGACGGTTCCTTGCACAATGGACTTAAGTCAATTGGTAGGGTTCAATATGTCATATTCAACCCTACCAAGTGTTTTTGGCTGGCCACCGATCAGCAATCACTCCGGTATTCATACATTTATTGCTACGATTTTGATCTTGTAATGAAACACAGGGTAAATATATACCTCCAGTAGAGGATTTTCTAAATGACCAATATTCAATGATAGATATCAAAAGGATATACAGGGTGGAATTTTGTAATGCCACCTGAGGGGAAAGTACTCTTAATACTGTAGATAGAAAATTTTACTCAAAGAAAACATTCCTTTATTTTTTAAAAGAAAGAAAACTGCATTCGAAGATTTTTAAAAATTCAATTGCCGCACCCGGTAATCGAACCGACTAAAATCTCTAAAAGTTGCACCCTGTACTTTTATTGCATCGATCGTTAGGGTCAATTATAAGGATGAAATCTCTCTAACAAACCTCATAAATTAAATAAAAGGAAAACAATGAAATCTTAAATACCATATTCCAAATAATTCTACAGCAAGATGGTGCTCCAGCCCATAACAGCAGAATCACTACTGCCTACATTAATAACCATTTTAATACCTGGATTGGTACAAATGGCACAATCAGATGGCCTGCGAGATCACCGCCATTTTTTTTTTGTGGGGATATGTAAAAAATCAAATTTACATTAAATCTTATGAGAATGTAAACGATTTGAGAGTTGAAGTTCAGAATACGATTTATAACATTCACCACAACACGTTATTAAAGGTTACTAGAAATGAATTCGTTAGAAGAATAAATTTGTCCAAGAAGATGGAGCCCATTTCGAGCAATTATTTAGTTTACCATTTTTTGTAAATAATTAAAATAATTTAAGATTTCATTGTTTTCCTTTTATTTAATTTATTAAGTTTGTTAGAGAGTTTGTTCATCCTTATAATTGACCCTAACGATCGATGCAATAAAAGTACAGGGTGCAACTTTTAGAGATTTTAGTCGGTTCGATTACCGAGTGCGGCAAGCGAATTTAAAAAAATCTTCGAATGCAGTTTTCTTTCTTTTAAAAAATAAAGGAATGTTTTCTTTGAGTAAAATTTTCTATCTACAGTATTAGGAGTACTACCCCTTCAGGTGGCATTACAAAATTCCAACCTGTATAGAAAAAGAAAAGCGGGAGACACGGAATAATCAACTAAGATCGGTACGATTAAAAAAGGAATCTGAAAATAAATTTATATCAAAAGGCAAACTAAAGTCATTCTATGCGTTGATTCGAAAAGTCGGCAATAATACCAGTATTTAGTGCCTACTAGAAATCGATGCTGTTAGCATAAAAGGGTTTGGTAATGATTGAGCAAGTGCAACCTGCCGTGTTCTCCCACGATAGTTTCATAACACAAGACACCTTTCAACTATTAGCCATTCTATTAGGTACATAGAGTATATATTGAAATAGGGCTGCTGCTATATGTTAGGTATTTGTGTGGGCGCAATCGGGACAACTAGTCAAAGGCACGGCTCGTTGTACACTGGTTTATTCACTAAGAGAAAGGGGCGGGGCGCAGCCCGCGCATACGCTGCATGCGTATACATAAACATACAGTACAGTCCCTCCACCTTATAGCTAAAATACAATTTCCACGAAAATCTTAATAATAAGAGAATGTAACACTATTACAGAGATTCTGGGTGGGTGTTACTTGGACTAGCGATTAGAGAGTCATTCAATCGGGGTGTCAACTCGCGCCGCCGCTGGTTAATAGGAGCCGCAGGCGGGGTCTGGAACTCACTATCATCTTCCTCCTCCCCGCGAGAACATGTTGGCGTGGCCATCCCGCCAGGCGAGCTCTCCGCCTCGATGCTCACGTCCGCTAAATGCTCGCTACGAGATGGTGGCTTATCCGGGATGACATCAACGTCCCAGGGGCTGTTATTGCTGTGACCTGCCCGCCCGATCCTCGACCTTATTTGGTTGATGTGTCGCTTCACCTCCAGGTCTAAACTTGGTATATATACTGAATATAATACGTTGCCCAACTTTTCCTTAATTACACCCTCGATCCAGTTAAATCTTTTGTTTACAAAGTTCTTCATTATCCAAACGGTATCATTCGCTTTATAGTCTGTACGTTTCGTGCCCTTGTAACGATTTGCCTGTAAGCACTGATTATGTTCTACAGTACGAGCGAGGTCTATGGATGAAGGAGACGCCGGTGGTTTCAACAAGTCCAATCTAGATCGCAACGGTTTACCATAAATTATTTCCGCGGGGGATTTATCAGTGGTGCTATTTTTTGAGTTTCTGTAGTCAAACAAAAACTTTGATATTTGCTCTGGTAAAGGTTTTTTATTACTGTTGTCTAAAATAACTGCTTTCAACCCATTTTTCACCACTTTTACCATACTTTCCGCCTGGCCATTGCTAGACGGATGGTACGCTGGTGAAAAAATATGTTCGATACCGTTCAGTTTACAAAAACTCTGAAACTCCGATGAAGTGAAAGAAGTACCATTATCACTCACTAAGGTATTAGGAACACCCACCTTAGACATAAAATCACAGAGCTTACTTATCACCGCCCTGGAACCGTAAGAAGAACCCATCGTATAACATTCCACCCATTTACTATAGGAATCTACTATTATTAGGAACATCTGATTATTAAATGGACCTAAGAAATCAAGATGAATGCGATAAAAAGGATGAGGTGGGAGGGGCCAAGGCGCGAGGGGCGCGCGCGGCGGTGCCGGCCGCAGCGCAGCGCACACGGCGCACGCCGCTGCGAGCCGCTCCAATGCGGCGTCTATGCCGGGGAACCAGAAACATTTACGCGCCTCTGCCTTCATTTTAACTATTCCAAAATGAGAACTATGCAATTCGTTACAGAGGTTTTCCTTCAATACTTCTGGAACGACAATTTTGTGCCCACGCATTATACAGCCATGTTCGAAGGCTAACTGTAACCGACAACTATGGTAGGGCTTTAAATCAAGATCCGACACTTTACGTGGCCAACCATTCAATATATAACTTTTTACTTTATTCAAAAGCGGGTCTCGACAGGTTTCATAGCGCAGGCGATCTGCCGTGACTGGCAAATCACCCTGCAAAACGAAGTTAACGTATACGGCTCGGTCATCGCTGCACTCCCCCCACAGCGCTCCCCCGTGCCCTTCTGCTTCGCTCTCCATATCAGGCGATAACGAAGCGCGCGAAAAATAATCTGCGCTGTTATCTTTGCTGCGTATGTATTCTAAAGTATAATTATAGGCTGACAAGAAGATTGCATATCTCTGAAGCCTATTCGCCGACACTACTGGAATACCTCTGTGGGGGCCAAAAATAGTCAACAATGGACGGTGATCAGTGCGTAATATGAATGGTGTAGATCGAGCATATAGGTATTGATGGAACCGTCTAACTCCAAAAACAATTGCTGTCGCTTCTCTCTGAATTTGGGCGTATTTTTTCTCTGCGGCTGAGAGAACTCGCGACGCATAAGATACTGGCCTTTCAGTTCCGTCACTACCGATCTGCGATAATACTGCTCCGAGACCTGTAGGAGACGCATCTACAGTCAATATTATTTTAGCCTCTGAATCAAAATGTGCCAGCACATTATTAGATGCCATAATTTTTTTAATTTGGTTAAATGCATCATCATGTATCCTTGACCATTCCCATTTTACATTTTTATGCAGCAGCTTATATAAAGGACTTAATACAGTGGATGCATTTTGCAGAAAATTACGGTAATAATTTGTTAGCCCTAAAAAAGACTGCAGTTGTGAAATGTTTTGTGGCTTAGGAGCATTTAATACAGCGTTGACTTTATCTGGTGACTTCCTTATACCCTGTTTATCTATTACGTGCCCGAGATAGGATATTTCATCTTTAAAAAATTCGCACTTGCTAATATGCACGGTCAACCCAGCGTCTTTCAGGCGCTGAAGTACCGCAATTAAACGTTGCTTGTGCTGCTCCTGATTGGTTCCTGTCAATAATACGTCGTCCAGAAAACAGACTACCCCGTCGAGACCAGCCAAGACTCCTTCTATGGCCCGCTGAAAAATTGCCGGTGCCGACGATAACCCGAAAACCAATCTTTTAAATTTAAATAATCCGCGGTGTGTATTGATGGTAGTAAGCGCCTGGGAGGCCTCCGTAAGCTTAAATTGATTATAGGCCATTGATAGGTCAATTTTGCTGAACTGGACACCACCATTTAACTTTGAAAAAAGTTCATCCACCGTGGGTAAAGGATATTTGTCTACGACTAACTGTTTGTTAATAGTAACAGAGTAGTCGGCGCATAGTCTCAACCCACCATCCTTTTTTAAAACAGGCACTATCGGGGACGCATACTCGGAGTGTTCTACTGGACTTAGAATATCTAACTCCACTAAGCGGTCTAATTCACAGTCAATTTTTTCTCGCAAAGCAAATGGTACCGATCTAGCTTTAAAATAAATCGGCTTTGCGTCGGGCTTCATGCGTAGCTCAACAGAGAACTTATTAAAAGTGCCCAGTTTACCCGAAAACACCGTTGGAAACTCTGCAATCAACTGTTCTACTATTGAATTATTTTTAAAGTTTATTGTGTTTACAAAAGGTGCCAGTTCTAAATTATATAGACAAATGAAATCGCGGCCCAAAAGAGATAAACTACCATTTGTAACCACAAACAATTCAATAGAATGGGTTACATCGTTATACAAAATAGATGTTTTCAACACCCCGCAGGTAACGATACTATCCCCCGAATATGTTATCAATTTTTTACAAGTGGGTGATAATGGTATTTGGTTAAAATGGCGGTCATAGGTTTCTTTAGAAATAACGCTAACCGCCGAACCACTATCCACATGAAACTCTAACAATACACCACCGACAATCACTCGCTCCGTCATCGGCCTCTCCCTGTCACAACGAATGTTAAAGACGCACTTACCATCGTCTCCTGCATCCACTTCCTCCACGTAGTTTACTTTATTATTGTTAACGTTAGGGCACATTTTACGTAAATGTCCTTTACGGTTGCATTTTTTACATTTGTAATTTTTAAACCGACATTGATTAGCATTATGATTAGCATAACCACACACACTGCACTTCACTTTAGTTATCGCATATACGCGATCCGCGCTGTCAGCGGCGGCCACGGCGGCGGCAGCGCCCGCCACCTCTGCCCTGGCGGCCTGGCGTGCACAACGCACACTCTCCGCCAAGTCTACCGCCATCGCCAACGAAAACTCGCGTTGATCCTGCGTAAATAACTTGTCGCGCTCGTGTCCCGGTGTCATGCCCATAATAAACCTATCCAATAGCGCCTCATCCAAATTCTTGAAGCCGCAATGTGCCGCTAACCCTCTTAATCTAGCTGCCCATTGTGTTGGAGTTTCGCCCTGTCTTTGCACAGCAGAGTAAAACGCTGACTTTTCTGCAAACCCGAAACGCTTTGGGGTACAGTGGTTCTCGAGGAGTTTCAAAATGGCTTCGTACTCCACCTCCTCCAACTTCTTCGGCAGCGCCAAATCGTTTGCCAACTTATAAGTTGACTCGCTGAGTGTACTCAATAATATTGCCCGCCGTTTGACCTTGCCCTTGTCCGCCGCGTCGGATATATCATTGGCAATAAACCACTGTGTTAAACGCGATTTAAAACTGTTCCAATCATTGGTTATATGATCAAACGTACACAAAACCCCGTACGTTACTCCTGCAGCCATTTTAATACCTTGCAATTACTATATTAATTGGGTTCTATTCGTCGCCAGCTGTTAGGTATTTGTGTGGGCGCAATCGGGACAACTAGTCAAAGGCACGGCTCGTTGTACACTGGTTTATTCACTAAGAGAAAGGGGCGGGGCGCAGCCCGCGCATACGCTGCATGCGTATACATAAACATACAGTACACTATACAACACGAGTAACCAAGTGTTTTATAAAGTTACCCATTTTATTGCAAGAGACCGTCCGTTGGTAGTCAAAATCTGAAATTAGGGTAGGCCCTAATTTCACGCTCAAATCTTGACTACCAAGCCACGTTTATATCGTTAAAATAAAGTTATTTTATACTAATATTATAAAGAGGTAAAGTTTGTGAGTTAGTTTGGATGTTCGGGGTAATCTCCGGTACATTACATTGAAAATGTAACACTTCAGAACTATTGCAATTATTTTACATTAACTACATAGACGGTCGAGCCCACAGATATAGATTTATATAGGTAACGCAAATGCACGTACTTCGCGTGTCCGAACCCCGACGAAACGTCGGGGTTCGTCGCCGCTAACTTACAGTCCGCGCGCGTGTGTTGTTGGAGCCTTGCAGCCGGTCGGCAGCAAAAATTAAATAAAAATCGACTGGGCATCCGCAGCATCGATGTCTTTGAATCGGTTTGGACTTTCCGTCACTAAATTCGGCCGTGACGTCACAGAACGTGCTAAAAACTTGGTACAAAAGTCGGCACGCTTGGTTTCAATACAAATCGTGATACTTGCGTTATCTAAGTAAATCTATGTCTGTGGTCGAGCCATCAGCAGTCACCATCCATGGATGCGCGTGGCACGCTGTAACACAAACACATACGAACATTCGCGCAAGCGCCCTGCGCCGCCTACGTCTTACGAATTTTCGATCAGGTCACGTGTCCTGACGCGAGTCTAACATTTTTTCCCCATTACAAAAAAGTGCTCAACGCCGCTAAAGAAGTTTTCACTTCAAAAAACATGAAATATTTATCTATTAGACGATATTTACGTTCTTTTAGCGGGGCAAGTCTTAAGCGCGCTATGTAAGTAATGGGGTGGTTTTTCTTTACATTTACTATTCCGAATTTGATAATGTAAAGAAAAATACGTACGTATACCCTATACGACTGGTGTGAAAAGCACTTTATGTAGCTTGTCATAAAGAATTATGTTGACTACAAATTTGCAGCGCGGCTGCAGCGATGCAGATGCTCTGCTTTGCTTTGCAAATCCATATAAAAACACTGCTGCAGCGCGGTTCTACCGCGCTGCAAATTTGAAGTCAGCCTTGGTCACTGCTTTTTTATTGCAGTGGCTGCCCTTTTATTCATAGTTGATTAAGATTTTATATCAAAACAAAACTTATTTTATTTATTTCTCCAGTCAACCCTACGTAGTAATGATGGTTTAATAGTCGATAAATGTAAGATAGGTCGCCGTGCCAGGCATTCGCGGGCACCACAAGTGGAATTCTACGACAAAATATTACGAAATGCATTTAGAATAATCTAAGATAATTGCAGACAAAAAAGAGCGTGGCTTTAACCCACAATCCTCGAATGTGTGAAGTCGACAGTTTTGTTATGATTTTATTTTTGCGGTAATGGTTAAAACCCGTAATTTTGTTACGGCGATCAAACCTAACAATGTTCTCCACTGGACTCCAGGCCGTATGCCAATCTTTTCAACTACGTAGCAGATATTATAGTGCACAAGTGTTTGCGTAGGCACAGGTGCACTTTCTCTTCCTTTAAGTCTCACAATTCGATGGGACGGAAGACTGACACGACCGGGGAGAGGACCGGCGCAGGACCGACTGTTTACATGCCGATCTGACGCATGGATCATGTTACTTATCAGACAATCAGGTGTTCGGTCTATATTGTCCTAGCCAGTAAGAAGTAACTAACACAAAGTTGTTGCTCCGAGCGGGATTTGAGCCCACGATCTCCAGTTTGAAAAGCGACCAGTTTCTCACTGCGCCACGGAGGCTACAACATAGTAGACAGTAAGTGTCAAAACCCTTAAATATGCTCGACTTTATAATTCAGCCTATATAATAATGGTTTTGACGAAGGGTATCAATATTTTTCAGTAAATGTAATAATTTATAGTGTTTTTAGTCATTTTGTTATGTTATAACAAAAACTTTGAGATATCGTAACAATCTAAATTTATTCAACATGATTTGCAAAGACGTGCTCTGCGAAGCACGAACTAGGTCAGATGACGCAAATCGGTCACCCATCTCACACCGGAACGGAACCACTGTTACTTAACTATACACATGTACACAATAAGATAAGCGTGATTTATAGTAAAACTTAATATAATTGAGAAAGATTGAACATAAATTATGTAACTCAATGACGGTGCATAACACATTAAATGGGTGACTAAACAAAAAAACTTTTTTTTGAAGCGCTTATAGTTAGTTGTAACCTCTGTTCGGTACACGATCAGTTGAGTAAGCAACGTCAGACAAGGTCAGTCCTTTGGACCAAAGGTTAGGCCAGTCCTCGGTCTTTAGATGAGTGACCGTTTAGTGGCACTTGAACTGAGCGTCTCCGTGCTTCGGAGGGCACGTTAAAAGTCGGTCCCGACTATTGTCATATAGACAGCAGTCGTTAAGCTAAGTCTTAGGGCAGCTTGAAAACCCTGACAACAGGTTGGCCACTAACTATACAAAAAAAAACATGATGAGGCGAAACAAACAAAAGTTACCTTTTCAAATACAAGAGTTACCGGTACCCTCAGTGCTCCCGACGACACAGGGCCTTCTTTTTTTTGCGTGGGGAAATCCTCTCGGATACCCGCACCGCCACAGGAGGTGGCAACGCAGGTTATATTGCACTCCCACCAACTAAAACCCCACGGTGTCCTCATTCCGCTTTTTGTGGCGGGCCCCGGGAACGTATAGTACTCATCCGGTTCCCGCCAGCGACGACGCAGGGCCTACACCACGTCGTCACCCGCCTCTGAGCGTGCAACTAACTATCATGCCGTCCTAAATGCTGTCACAAGTCGTTTAAAAAAAAGCTGATACAATTGATCCGTGCCTAATTTTTGGTTTACACTGCCTCACTCCGTCATCGGCGAGCGACTTCGGCTTACCAAAGGTAGTGAAACCTAAGCGCTATCTATACAAAGTCGACTGATAACTTTGACCAAATAGTCTTCGACGAGTTACAGCCGAAACCATAAGAGCTTGACGGGCATGTACGCGTAAGTGGTTAGACATCCTAACTGCTACAAAAAGTGCAAAAACTATGGGTCGAATGTAACAGACTCAAAACTTTGTTTATAGATACAGTAGACGACGTTATACATGTATGTACTTGGCCATTACATTTATCAGCACTGATCAACGATTTTGGGTGTGCATCGATGCTGCATAGAGTTTTTACAACTCGCTGCGTATAATACTGGAAGACGTTTAGGTAACACTCGTTTTGCGATTAACGAGTGGTTTAAATAACAGTACGTCAGACATACTAAATTCTAATTCAATCCAAGTGGCCAACCCGATGTCAGAGTCGTTCAAGTTAAGGTACGCTTAGGCTTTTTACTTGCCAAACGACTAATCCTATCGTATTATGCCGGGTTACTACATTCAACGATTCGTCATACGTCACGTCTCTTGATTACGAATGGTTATTCGTAATCAAAACACTAGTAAGGAGGCGTCACAAAACGTTTCACGAGATTTTACGTCACTAAGTTTATAGGAACAGTTTTAGCTACGGTAAAGTAGAATATGTTCGTTCGTTCGGTAATCAAACGAATCGTTTCGTTGACATTGGAACCGGGCATGAATGACAACAACAAGGACCGACTTTCGACCTGCCCTCCAAAGCACGGAGACGCTTATTTCAACCATTTACTGACCTTGTCTGACGTTGCTAAACTAACTAAACAGTACCGCATTAAGATCGGCATCTTACCTCGTTCTCATCGTTCTCAGCGCAACAGCAGCAGCAGAGGAAACTTTAAACACCTCATTAGGTATGTAATTTTATAGAAAAGAAATCACAACACTGTTGTTTGCAATCCCAGTTTTGTATGCAACTTAGTAAGAAGACGAGCTGGTCTTTTGCTTAATGATAAGAGAATTACGCCTCTCTATAAAAAGATGAACATTGATGTGTACTCACAAACGCCAATTAACTTCAAATACTAATTAAGTCACTTTTTTAAATCTATTTTGTTTCGACTTTGATTCGTTTTTGATTATTGTATACGAGATAATTGGTATCTCTAATCACTTTCTGCGTATTAAGTATTATTTAGCTTCAAGTGTCGAAACAATCACAATAAAAAAAACAAAAAAAATTATTAACTATAATTGACGTTTTGTGCAGCAGTTAGACTCTTCAGCTCAGTAGTAATCTCTAACTATTAAGGCTCTTACACCGGAACATAGCAGTGTGTACACATTGATACTGCAGTGGTAACTGTAACCTGGACAGTATCTTCCACAATTGGTCTATCAATAGTCAAGAAGTTCCCTTACTAACATATTATAGAGAAAGAATCATACAAGACTTCCTGATTCTGATGTGTTGATAATTTAACTCAACCATAAAATTCGAGTTCTTTCTCGATGCGAACTGACTGTGTCATTAATTTCGACTTTTGGTTCCTGACACAACAACGCTTGAACGCCATCAACAACATAAACTCTACTAGTTTGAAAACGGGCCTGTTGGTTAGTCACCCTGGCTGCTACCCAATAAGTCGTGGGTTCGATTCCCATCAAGTGTCTGGGTGTTTTATCTATAAGTATGTGTTTACAAAAAAAGGTATATAAGTATTAGTATCAGTTGTCTGGTTTCCATAGTACAGGCTCTGCCTAGTTTGGGATCAGATGACCGTGTGTGGATGGTCCTAGAATATTATTTTTAAAAAAAATGGGTTATTTACTAAACCCACAATAATTGCCACACAAAGACGATTAAGTACTAGAAATATAAAGCAGCCTAGCAAAATATTCATCAAATACTTGTTACACGTGTAGTAAGTTAATAAAAACACGTGCGTACGTACTAAGCCAACAAAAAATACTATTCTTTAAGAAAATATGCCCAAAAAGTAAACGACAGTTTTTTTGTCCCATGTCCCATAGGCCGCTCAATGGCTCTATGACCGACATATATTATATTTAAACTCTTCATTGCCCTACGTGTGTTTAGTTGGTGAAACTGCATATCAGTAACATATTTATTCTCCCGGTCTAGTCCCTATCCGCAAATTTTTCAAGGAAATGTCCGAACATTACTTCGAAAAAGCTTGCGTCCACCCGAACCCGCTCATCGACGCCGCTGCCGACTATATCCCCGACCCCGACCCTGGTCCCGGTCCCTCAGATCGTCGAACTACCGTACATCGCCGCCGTCCGCGGCATGTACTGCTCGACCCACCCGACCCGATGTCCGTCCTCCTGGACCATGACACAACACCAACACCGACAACGACGTCACGAGTCGTACACACACCTACACACAGACACCGGTCTCGCCGGCGAGGCCGAAGGGTCGTACGCATGCGACCTCGACATGCATCCCCTCGCTGAGTTTCTTGCCGGTTCTTCTCAGCGGGGGCGCGTTGTGAACCGGTGGTAAACTCACACACTCTCTAAGCGGCAGCCCAAGCCGAGGCCGTGCCTCCCTGAGGTGCCCTTGAGCTAGTCGCTACCTATCTTTCCGGGCTGGAGCGCTCAAAGCGCTCGCCCTCTTGTCCGGTGAAGCTGTAATGGAGATCTGCGGCCAACAGTACTACTCATACAAAAAAAAAAAAAAAAAAAAAAATATTCTCCGACCCGACCCACGATGTGTTTAAATTATATAAACGAATAAGATAATAAACTCCGTTCTCATTTAAATACCGGTTCGAGAGAAACATAGCTGTCCCTGCAGTTATGAATCATCGGAGAACGGCGGTCACGACAGGTGATACAAGACTCAGTGGCTCCGGCGAGATATCGGTCAAGTGCGAGTGTGACCCGCGAGAACTGACCTCACAGCACCGGTCAATTTTTGCTACCATTTTTAACCGGCTTCAAAAAGAAGGTTCTCTATTCGACGCGTATGTATGTAATATTAATAAAAAATGCGTAATATTAATATATGTTAGTCTATGTGGGCTTCTAAACAAATTTACCAAAGTTTATGAGTGTATGTATGTATGTATGTATGTATGTAGGTTTGTCCGCGGATTTCTCAGAAACTACAGGTCCGATTTCGAAAATTCTTTTTGCTATAGTTAGAGTATTTTTCAACTTAGGGTAGAGTACAAGTTTCATCAAAATCGGTCAAGTAGTTTAAGAGATATAATTTTTTTATGTTTTAGTAAGTTACTGTAACGTAGTCTTTCGAGTTGCGTGATAGTGCTGATACCTATTTTGCTAAAATAAAAGTCACTAAAAAGTGTTAAATAATCTATTTTTAAAAAAATAAAAACCGACTTCAAAGTAAAATATCTAATAAACTATTAAAAAAAAAACCGACTTCAAAGTAAATTATCCAAAAAGCATAAAATAACGAAAATATATTGAAGTCGGTGCTAGCTAATCATGTTAACTAACACTATCACCAGCTGACACCGACTTCAATATATTTTCGTTATTTTATGCTTTTTGGATAATTTACTTTGAAGTCGGTTTTTATTTTTTTTAAAATAGTTTATTATTAAACATTTTTTAACCGGCTTCAAAAAGAAGGTTCTCTATTCGACGCGTATGTATGTAATATTAATAAAAATGTGTAATATTAATATATGTTAGTCTATGTGGGCTTCTAAACAAATTTACCAAATTTTATGAGTGTATGTATGTAGGTTTGTCCGCGGATTTCTCAGAAACTACAGGTCCAATTTCTAAAATTCTTTTTGCAATAGTTAGAGTATTTTTCAACTTAGGGTAGAGTACAAGTTTCATCAAAATCGGTCTAGTAGTTTAAGAGATATAAACTTTTTATCTTTTCAGTAACTTACAGTAACCTAGACGTTCAAGTTGCGTGATAGCTGATACGATACCTATGTTTTTGATAAAATAAAAGTCACTAAAAAGTGTTACATAAATTTTTTTTGAAAAAATAAACACCGACTTCAAAGTAAATTATCTAAAAAGCATAAAATAACGAAAATATATTGAAGTCGGTGTCAGCTCGTGCTAGTCTTAGTTAACATGATGTGCTAGCACCGACTTCAATATATTTTCGTTATTTTATGCTTTTTAGATAATTTACTTTGAAGTCGGTTTTTATTTTTTCAAAAATAGTTTATTGAAAATTCCCTTTACCGTAGAGGGAGTTAGAATCTAACCCAGCACTTTAAGTAATGTAACTAACTAGCAAAACTGTTGTGCTTAGTTACTTTTATCAAGGTTTGAGAGAATCAAGGTTCAGGCTAAAGAAAATCTAGCGCGTAGTATAACTTAACAGTTATTCGATTACGAGGTGATCAAACTCGACTAATTAATTCCACTTTGGATCACCCAGCTAAAATTACACAGACGATTTGATTCCAAGGGGATCAAAGTGAAATAATCCACTAATCTTACTTAATAGTGTAACTTATTGTACAGACAGCCAGTAAACATCTTCTATAACTATACATAGTATAAAACAAAGTCACTTTCTCCGTCTGTCTGTCTGTATATATGCGCAAACTCCTCCTAAACGGCGCAACGGATTTTTAATCTTTCTAGATTTCTTTTCTTGGCGCTTCAAAAACTTTAGGCTTGTTCGTTCTTTTCTTCGATTGTTCAGTCTTATTCGCTTCATAAATAAAAAAAAAATAAAAAAATATAATATTATTCGCTATTTGATGTGGTATTTCGGTATTTTATGTTTATATCGGCTTGATAAGTGTCGACCCTACTTCATATCTGGTGAGACCTAACTTCAGTGCGAAGCGGGTAGCGAGTGCTATTTTAGTAGATCTTTAATGTTCTTTACTTCTTGTACAAAACTTCCTCTGATTTATGCTAGACATGCTATTTTTTAAGACTTTAAAAATCAATACTACTTACCTATAATATTTTTTTAGATTTTTACACCTATTACAGGACACTCGGTATATACAGAAGACAACACTGCGTAATTTTATTGCAGATCAATATCTACAAAGACCAATATAAATTCAAGATATTATTTTGAACGGCCCGTTCTCCAAGAATACTTCTCTTTGTGCTAATACTGAGGACACCCGCTTCCCACAATCAGGGCCTTTTACCATTCAAGTACGACCACCAACCAGCTTGTCTACTGACCCTGCCTACACCTCACGATTTTAGTTGACAGCTCGGTAGTAATTAATCCATAATATTAATAACACGCCTATACTATAACTGACAGTCGACACGAAAACTATGAATGATCATGCTTCAAACACTGCGAGCAAAAATATTTAAAACTTGTTTCGGTATAGTTTTAGTCTATGTAGGTACAGTCATAATTAGGGATGGGCCGAATATTCGATTTATGTTTGGTATGAACTAGATGATACAATGAAAATAAACTTGTTTCGAGCTATCTAATTCTAAGGCAAAGAAAATATTAAAACCTAATAAATTAAATACGAAATGTTAAAACCGCACCCAAACCAAAAAGTGTAGTAACTGTCACAGAAAGTTTACCATACAAGACGAAAGTAGATAACTATCAACAACTTTACACCAACAACTTTCATATTTTTGCATATCAAACAGAATTTAACGGAAAATACAATTTAAAGAAAAAACTAAACACTTGCTTACATATTATTTCAAACACAAGTAAAATATTCTTATCCAAATATGCATAAGTATTTATGTAATAAGGTGACCCATAGCGTCAAATATAAATTAAGAATGAAAATACATTCATGTTGCAACATGGACATTTTTAATTAACAGTATGCACTGACCGACTTTGGGATCAGGTACCAGAATAAGGCACTGCCTTGTTTTAACGGTAAGGAGTGCGTACTTACTCAAGCAAATAATGATTTAAGAGATCTTCTCGAAAATATATTACTCACATTTCAGGAGAAACTCGTTTGATGTTTAATCGGCTCAGATCATTTCTTAAAGATTTAAAAAGTATTTTTTGAGAAAATAATAAGGAAAACAGTTTTTACTGTACTACTAGATGGTAGGTTCCTTGTGCAAGGAACCGTCCAGGTAGGTACCACCGCAGTGTCAGATATTCTGCCGCCAAGCAGCAGTGTGTAAACATTGCTGTGTTCCGGTGTGAAGGGCACTGTAGCTGGTGACACTACCGGACACAAAGACTTGATATCTAATGTCTTAAGGGTTGGCAACGTGCTAGTGATTCTTCTGGTGTTTCTAGCGTCTATAGGCTGCGGTGACTGCTTACCATCAGACGGGTCGCATGCTTGCTTGCCACCTTGGTAGTATAAAAAAAAAAACTTTATCCCAATGTTAACAAGATTGATTTTTTCAAACATATTTTATTTACAGAAAGGATACGTCAAGAAAAATCCATTAAATTTTTTCTCAAATGATTACATACGACAGCACTAGCATAGATTCCAAGAAACTTATGACGAACATATTGTGATATGTGTACGAACGAACAATGTGACATCGTATTAGATAATTTGAATCATAGAGTCATCATTGTGCAAGAGGTAAGTTTTCGGTGTCAGGCGATAACGAGTAGGAGGTACTTATATTGTTAGAAAGTATACATACATACATTATGAGCCTAAACTCATTTCAACATGACGTCATAGTTAAAGGCTGTATACATTACATAGCGCTGCGGTTTATTTTTAACTTAGCTGTCCCGCGCAGCTCCGCCCGCGTAATTTTCTAGTTTTCTGCGTAACTTTCTTATTATATATATGCGTATCTTCTTTTGTCATAAGAACCTTCTAAATAATATTAGGAAACATAAAAAAAGATGGATCAAATCGGTAAACTTGTTCGCAAGTTATGGCTCAAATTGTCAAAAAACGCTAAAAACGTGCATGCAGTACGATAGTCGCACACTGTGTAATACGGCCATAAGAAAAGTAAACATGTCATAAATAAAAAAAACACAATAAAAACTTTTTTTAAACTTACTAAGTATGTATTTCAAGTATCAGGCTTTAATTATTATTTTTTCGTTGGTGTTTAAAAGTAGGTAGGTCAAACGAAGTGCATGTTTCAAATTATCTGCCAAACCGAATAGACATAAAATGACTAAAATTGTAATTTTTGCATACAAATGCGAGCTGTATATGGGCAAGGACAATGTATGTCTTCATAACAATCCAAAACAACTAACAAATACATACATATGTACACACATTAAATACGTATTACTTTAAACCATTACTCAATCATCAGTCAAATGAAGGTGCTTAACGGTTTTTGTTATCAACAAGGCACAAATCACGTAATAACATAAACACTATTAACCTCGCATTACACCACCTACGTAATATTAGTTAACGATTTAAAACATAATATTAATAACCCATATCCTAGTTTAGTACGTATAGTACTAGAGAGAAAAATGATTAGGCATTGATTACGCTAAGTTTAGTGATACGGCAAAACTCGATAGACATGTTATTAGTTTTTGGGTAATTCTATGATAAGAGGTAACTTGTGCGGCAATTAGGTTAAGTCAGGTTTTTTGTTCTATAAGTTGTTGTTTTTCTGCAATGAATCATATCACTGTAATGTACTTTATAAATAACATCACGATTAAATGCCCAATTATAACACATTTTCCTGAAATTCGAAGCTGAAGCTTAAAAAAGTATCTACCCTGGCTTGTCCTTTTGCCGGTTTTAGTTTAACTTGCAGACAGTAGATACCTCCTTTGTGTCACTTGCTAAACTAATGTATGTTTAGCACAAAATTAAATAAATATACTAAAGTATTATTAAGAAAAAAGGCAATAATAGTTGTTTATTTTCAATAATTTTTAAACTTAATTATTGTCCCGCTCTTTTTTGTGTCTCTACCCTGGCAAATTTCTTTCCGTTATTACAAACGCAAATATTAGACGGCCATATTACGAACTGCTTTTTAGGACATCTATCAACGTAAAGTTAGCAATACTAAATACGCGAGCCGTTAGAGTGCCGCCACTTTTTAGTTGTTGCGACGCGACTGTGCGGTGGGGTGCTTTAGCAAGGTCATTGTTTCTCTCCACTGGTAAGTTATAAAAGTTGTAATAGTCATTGAATTTATCTGCATTTACGTCCTCGTTTAAAAATACTGTAATACTTCAAGTGTGATATATAATTAAGCTAAAAAACATCTTATGTCAATAAACACAATTAATTTTTCATGAAAACGTCTCTCCCCTGCCGTACTTCCCCTGGCAAAATAACTGCCAGGGGAGAGACTTACTGACCAGGGGAGATAATATGTATTATGAGCTGTTTGTGCAAACTAACTAAGATGTCACTAAAAACTATCAACGTTGATTTTAAATGACTTAAATAACTATGCTAAATGAAAATTCTTATGATAAAAATAAATAATAGTTTTTCAGTTCATATTAATAATACATTATTGTATAAATATTGTTATAGTATATGGCACCACGAAAAAAGTTAACACGTGAAGAAAGACTAGAAGAAACCTGAAGCAGAGAAACTAAGATATCAAAAGATTAATAATGATCCAGAAAAGTATAATGCATACTTTTCTGGATCATTATTAATCACGAAAAAAGATATGAAGACTGAGAAAATTTGGAAAAGTACGATAAATAGAAAAAAAAAAGGAAAGCCAAAGCTAGTTAAGAAACAATAATGAGGAAAATTATAAATTTCTTGAACATGATAGTTTAAATTTATTTTTATAAATCACAATAATGACACTTGCTTTAGATTTATAAAAATACCAATACTATAGTCTGATTAATGGTTAATATGAAAGTCTGATGAAAATGATAGTCTGATCATAACTGTTAAGAACAATATGTTTGATTAAAGTTGATTAAATTTACTTCATTCATAATTTTATTGCGGCAATTTCTCTCCCCTGCAGGGTATTAGGCAGGGACCAGGGCCCTGGTCAAATACGTGTCTACCCTGTTCTTGATGTCTCTACCCTGCCCGATGTATTTACCCTGGCCTCTTAAAAAGTAACAAAATATGTATAAAGTGACCTGCCCTTTCATGAAAAGGTATATAAACGGGACAAAAATCGTAACATAAGTGTTTAATTAAAAAAATCGCATTTTTCTCCTTGGTCGTATCCTCTATGGACTTAAAACCTCTTATCGTAGAATCACCCTTTTATTTATTTAATATTTAGGTCACATTTTTTTTATGAATGCGAGTATAACTGATAACAATATTATTATCATTAATTAAACCTATTCATGCCTAAATTTTCGATTTAGATTTCTGATATTTACGCGAATGATTCATTTCAATCTTATCTCCTTCAACAGCCTAGCTAGGATTATTCAAAAGCGGTAAAAATGCGGATTAATGAATCAAATTACCCATAAACAAATTTTAATAATAACCAGGGAATCATATCAATGTTGGATACCACAGCACTAAGTGACATTTGCTTCATACACATACAAGTACGCTATACAATGCTAACATGAACCCTTTGACCTGTCAGTGTCATACCTATATACCATTATTAGGTGAAAGCGACTTTCACGGAAGCACACGCAACACGAGAGACAATGACCACAACACTGTCATTACACTGACCCACCAACACAATCGATTGACATGACACCGGGCAATAAAGATAGAAACTCCATGGAAAATATGTCATTTTCCGCATTTTCTCTCTGCATAATAGCGTTTTTATGGGCGCAATATTAAAGTGTCACTTAGAATGTGTCTTACAGCAATGTTGATAAATTAGCTAGATTAACGATCATCTAGTTTGTATTTCGATATTCTGTCAACATTCTGTCAATGTATGGATCCGACACCGAAATTGGGGCAACCCATATATCAAATGTCTTTGGGACAACCCATAGATCAAATTTCTTTGGGGCAACCCTAGTAAATTATACTTAAATATTTTTTTGAACACTTATTTCCTTTACATTTTTTTCTAATTATTATTACACTAGATACGTGTCTCAAGACAATCTTATAGTAGTGTTTATGTCTTTACTGGATTCTCGTTTACATGAGTCTCTGAGGATATTGTGTCCCATACAAAAAAAACTAAATGCGTAGTTTGAACCTTACTCTTACGCGCTGTAGTAACCACTCTCAATATATTATATAAACAATAAGTTTTTTTTGCTGTGTGCCTATATTTTACAAATAATCCTTTTTCAATGGCGCTTTAAGATAGTAATATAGTGATTGACGATTATAATATATTATGTCTTCAACACGCTAATGAAGTTATTGTTCTAATATTTTCGTGCAGATACGTATTTGTGTAGTCGCGCGTGTGTGTCTGCGCGCGTGATTGTGTATGTGTGGGTGTGTGTACACTGTATGTGTGTGAGACTAACATTCAATCGAATCGAAAATCAACATCTATGAGTCAGTGTGGTTTATGTACCACTTTCAGCTGACTATTAAAAAGTTAATTCAAATAACAATCGAACGAATGTAATTAAAGGTTTTGTAAGTTCATACAAGATCAGTAAAAAAATTAACAAGTATTCTTCGAATTGGATAATTATTAATGTACGAATGAGAATTTGAGAAACTATCTATACTTATAATAAAACTGTAACAGGTCCAATTCTGTACATTGAAGATATTTTGAAAATTATATTTGGAGGGCATTCTATAACCGATACTGAGGCCGAAAATGTAATTTTTTTTATTTTTTTTTGTCTGTCTGTCTGTCTGTCTGTATCACGGCTGAGCATCACGCCGAAACTACTGAATGGATTCAATTGAAACTTGGCATGATTTGAGATCTTACTACGAGGTAGGACATAGGATACTTTTTATCCCGTAATCTAGCACGGTTCTTTTGGGAGAAGGGATTAAAGTCAAAACGGGTAGTTGGTTATACGCTTGGTCCGATTTTATCAATTTTTCTTTATAATATAATAAATATTAGTAAGGGACACTCATAGAGAGTTATCAAGGTTTTGTAATCGATCGGGTTAAGCAACGTTAGGTAAGGTCATTAAATAGATGGGTGACCGTTTAAGGCCATTTGAACTAAACGGGTCTGTGCTTCGGAGAGCAAGTAAAAAGTGGGTCCCAGTTTTTAACCGACTATAAAATATGAGGTTATCTATTCGATGCAAATGTCTGTTATTCAAAGTTTAGTTAACGTCAAAATAGCGCAGGCGGAGCTGCGTGGGTCAGCTAGTAAGATAATATAAGTATAGATATAAGAATATTAAAAAATAATAAGCCCAATGAGATGAGTTTCTTACCAGATCTTCTCAGTGGCGGCCGCGTTGTGATCTGGTGGTAGTTGTAAAAAAGTTGACAATAGGTATGTATAAGTGCCCGTTATATCGTTAGGCCTATGCATAATAAAGATATTTTGAATTTGTCTGCATATCGTGACAAAATATCATGTCGTATTCATAAGTCCTCAGTCCTCACCCAGACCTAGACAAATCTTTAAATATTTTTACCTAAACATAAGTACATATAATACGGAAAAGCGAAAGCGAATCGAAATGTACATTTATCATAGCACTAAACGTATTGTTGTTATACATACTGCGTATATTGATTTCTGATGTTTATGTGAATGAAACAATTTTTACGGATTTGATCCCACATATTATATAGGTAGATACACAATAGAAGTATTTGAAATGTGCATAATTATGGAATAGCGTAATTATGTTTCACTCACGGCTAGTGCGCAAGGAATGACAGAAACTAATACCAATACTACGTAATTCTACGTAAGTAATGTTAACTTACCGTGTGTAACTGTAACGTCACAATGAATATAATTACCTTTCGGTATGATATATCCTTTCTGTGACACCTGGTAGAAAGGTCATAGATAAATTGATTAGTCTTATCTAAACACAATAAAAAATACGACTAAACAGTCAGTGTTGTTTTCTTTTATCGATTTAGTCGTGGAAACCTATGTGACCTCCTGTTAAGTCCTGTTATCAAATATTTATGATGTATTTTTGATGTGTCGTTGACTTTCTAAATAGTTAAATAAAATAAAAAGTTATTAAGATTTGATTAAATTAAATAAAAAAATCATGTCAAGCCATGTAAAGGAATTTAATGTAACTATAACATAACCTGCTGATCCAAGGACGTACGATTCGGATGTGCATTAAAATATTTGGCAGAATGCCGATATATCGATTAGAATCGAGTATCGTGCTAGATTTTATGTAAATAAACATTATTTATTAACTGTGTCAAACACTGGCTATAGATTGTATAAATAAAAAAGGGTGATTGAAAAAGAAGTTGTATTTCACGATAAAATATGAGAGAAACTAAAAAAATACTGCTTTTCCTGTAAGGATTTTAACATGATAATATAAGTATGATAAAATTAAAAACAATAACATAATAATCTTCTTCTACTTCTTCTAATACACATACTGTATTAGGTAAATACATGCCGTTAAGACCTAGACTAAAAATAATTCCTGACATTTTCATCGAAAACTTTCACTATAGGGGAATCGAAAATGCCAACAAATATCAATGACCCGACTATGAGTAATCGCCCTTATTCTACACATCACTAATTTCGGAACGGTATCAATTTGCGCGTACAGTGGAATTAGTGCGTACGAACAGTACCGACGTTCATACAGCCCTAATTAACCGTAGTCGCACGTTCATCCATACTATACGGTTAACGGTTGTACTAATAATACCCTGGGACATTAAATACGGCTAATTATTCCATCGCTGTCCATGGACGCGCTCATAGCCAGTGATTCAGTTGGTTAAGCAACGTCAGTCCTTTGATGGGTGACCGTTTAGTAGCATTTGAGCTGAGCGGCTCTGTGATTTGGAGGGCACGGAAAAAATCGTTCCCGGCTGGTGTCATTTCGACAGCAGTCGTTAAGTCCAGTCCCTTACTTATGTTTATCAGTGTTGGTGGATATACCAAACTGGTCCAAATAATGAACCCTGCGGTAGTATTTTTTTGATCAATAATACATACATATTATGTACATTTTGGTGTCAATAATATTCAGAATTCAAAACACTGACTATAACCGGTACACGGACACATCAGAAAATATCGAAATACATACAAATATCACATTTCATAATTAGTTTAAATACTAATAAAAGGGCTAAAAATATACGAAATAATACAATTCTAAATTATTTAAAATATGAATTCACGTGGGTATACGTGACAATTGTAGCAATATTTTTGATACAAATTGAGTAAATAAATCACTACTTACTATATAGTGTATGACGTATCAACTCTTGTGTGCTCAAGTGTGATCAACAAATCAGAAGGTAATGTAATCGTAAAATTCGACGAAAACGTTACACCAAAGATTTCGTACTCGAAATACACGTCCGCGAAATCATATAACTAATTTAATTTTATTTATATTACCTATCTACATTTAAAATTACTTTTGACATCAGTTACCTTTTTGCTTGTTTTTTTTTTTGAGCGTACGTAAAAAGCTTCCTTGAATAAAGAAATAATACTGGTGTTATTTTTCTGATTGACCAGTCTTTATGAATACGTTTGTAAATGACAATTTCTAAACAGATCGTAAATAATTCTTTCATTTTATTAAAGAGATGGCTGATACTACATTTATGAAAAAAGAATCGTCGCATTTCCTCCCGGTTCATTGGGATAATTTCGTTAACGAAATGGGTTTTTTTTCCCATAATCATTAAGGCAAAGATGTTCTATGGAACTAAGTATGTTTAATCATTAGTTGCTTGTTCTATATCCATAAGATCCCATAAAAGTCTTATAGCTTACATCTCCCGTCAGACTATAATTCAAAATTGCCTCGCAAAGCAAAGAACGTCCTTATTTTACTTCACCAAGTAATTTCTATTGCAAAAAAATAATAATGGTGTAGCAACATCAAGATATTTCTTTCGACATTTATGATGATGCGCGCGCATGATGCATGGGCGTGCCCTATCCGACAGTAGGGTTGCTCAGTTATAAATAAAGAAAGAGAAACAAAATTGTACTTGTCTGAGTATAACCAAATATTGGTTGCAGAACACTTGTAGGCTCAGAGAAAGTATCAAAGGAGTTAGTATCGCGTCGATTCCCCGAACAAATTTCTCGTGGCACTTTTGCGGGGTGCGGGAGGTGAAGTAAACACACACAGATACACTTTCACGCATACCCACACTATAGTAAACTCGCAACACATTCAAAAATATACGCACACAAATAAAGAATGACTTGAACATATGAACAAAAAATTGGCAGAGGGGGTTAGCGCATCATGCTCTCTCCAGTGGTATCTCCTCTAAGCTTGTAGGTGATTGTTCTTAGAAGTAGTATTTTTTATACATGGTGTAAGGGACTACGTACCGAAAACTTTTTTATAAGTTTTCTCATATTGTCCGTTACAACATTACAGAAACCATTTATATGGAAAATGGGAAAATGGCAAATGACTAACTTGTTAATTTTTGAGCATGTAATGAATATATGCGAAATATAATTTATTTTTCAAATTACATTGCTAATTTTCTAAAATAATAATAATTAATTGCCTATGTAGGTACTGTTTTTGTGCATAAAGAATAAATAAATAAATAAATTTTCCACAAATAATTAATTTACTGATTTTAAATTTAAATTAGGCTTTATTATTATACCAATAATGATGTTATAGGTAAGTACTAAATTTATTTAAAAAAAGTGATTTATTTTTTGGAAATGAAAAAGCCGATGAAAAATTTCAACACTAGGATGTTCAGAATCATGTACTGGATCCCTGGTATCGCTTTTCGGTACGATGTCCCTTACACCCTTTATAACTTAAGTGCCAACGGCTTGCGCATGCGACCTGTATCACCTGTATCCTCAATAGTAAACAGTTACTACAACTGATGAAGGCTAGTATAGGGTCAGTAGGGTCATGAACATCACTAGTTGCCGATCTACTCGACTATGGTGTTATTGGACACCGATTCGAAATTAACTAAAAACAGACAAGAATTAATACATTCTAGTAAATATAAAAACAAAAGAGCAGAATTAATTTGATCCAGTGGATATAAAAGCAAAAACAAAATAATTAAATACTTTTACTGCCGAACCTACAAACGTCAATTAAATTTAATGATCATAAATCATTTTTTTTTAAATCGGTTTATTTCGACACTCGAAGCCCATTAATATTTAATACGCAGACAGTGAGTAGAGATATGATATCAATTGTCTCGTGTTCAGTTATCGAATCGAAATTAATCATAAACGGCTCCGACAGTCGAAATAAATATATTTTAAAAAGTGACTTAATAAGAATTAAAGTTAATTGGCATTTGTGAGTGCGGCAGTTAATGTTGGTTTGTTAATTTTAAGGCTTACAATTTATAACATTATACATATAAACTGGCTTGTAAAAAAATATTTAACAAAAAGGGCAAGCCCGCTGACTTTCTTGACAGATTTTCTCGGTAGCGGCTGTCTTACGAACCCGTAGTAGTATGGAAAAATTGGTGTTTGTGTAAGTGCATCCGTGAGGCCTATACATAATAAAGATATTTTGATGACTAAATTAACCGGAACCTCGGCTAATGGCAATGCAACTACTACGTTTGAAGGAATAATTATTGTTCCTTCAAACGACAATATTTTCAAAGCAGCGAGCAAAGTCCTAATCAATGAAATGTAACATTGCAATTCTTACTATGATTAAATGACGACTAACGATGGGACTTTAGTTTATTTTCATGCGTATTTTGTATAATTACTAATAATTATTGTGTAATATAATAACAGTAGCAGTTGTAGAAAGTGATGACAGATTTTGTATATAAAAAATATCTATAGCCTTTATTTTTATACCTCACATTAAAATTTGCCAACCCTAAGGACAAAGAGTTTCTTTACGCGATGTCTGTACATACCGGCGCGGTTGCAATTACCGATTATTTAAGAAAAACAAACATTATAGTGATTTTCTAACATGAGATTACGTACATAAATAGATTGTGAAGTGGAATTTATGAATAACACGGATCTAATTATAATACAATAACATCACGTTTAAGATACCTATCTACGTTGTAAGATTGCCTATCCAGTATCTATCATGCTAGTAATATATTGTTTGTAAAATTAGGTTTAGGATATTTTTATAGTCATTGCCACCTGGATGTGGTGTTCCAACACTAATACTATTTACAATGAAACTAATTTCTAACACCAAACAGTCACGTTATGGATGACATAACAGAAGTGTTATTATTAAGGATCAGCCAAATCTGTACTTAAGGTGTGTAACTCGACTTTTCCATGATCGCAAAGCGATAGAAACGTGATCGCTCAAATTGAAAAACAATATGAACGCTATATTCTATGTTTTTTATTTATTTAACCGTACGTAACTATACGAGACGCCTGCCAAGTGTGGGGATTATGGCAACCCCTTTCTTCTAAGGGGGAGGCCTTTCTTCAGCAGTGGACGTTTTTTGGCTGCTGCTAAACTATATGTGTAATTCCACCTTTATATAATTAATGCGAAGGTAAATATGCCTTTGTGTATCTATATCTGTAACTCGTTTACGGCTTTGGTGGGGGTGGAAATTCACAGTGTTTGCATCGCTAGCAAAAAATTACGTTAATACTATCAAACGTGTTCACAGGCAGACGTGTCGCTTACTATCAGGCGAACATCCCAATTGCCTCGTCACTAAGTTGTATAAAAAAAAGAAAATTAAAGCAATGAAAGGCGCGAGGCAATCAGTGACAACGGAAGAATGCAAAATAAGAATGCAAGCTTCAAATGTAAATAAAGAAAGTCACATTTACTTCGTTTACACATCTTAAATACAAAAATATAGAGTTATTTCAAATAGAGAATCTTGAACAAAATAACCACAATGAGCTATTAAAAGAACAATATATACGATCATTTGTAACCAACACGTGGTACCACTAAATATAAATTGTACGAAAAGAGCAAACTGAAAATAGGACCGCAACCCCTCACAGCATCGAGTGCGCCTATCAATCAACAAGCTGGAAATAGTCCGCCCGGAAGCGAACCCCGGTCTACTGGTTAATTGCCGTGACAATAACACCGGCACTCGTTATACTAAATTTGGACCACACCTACCTAATGGACGAGACACTCGAGATACTTCAGCCTTAGTAAATGCATTTCAAGTGGCCAAAAGTGGTTTAATTAAGAACCACAGTTGCAATCAAAATGTTGCCTGATGTACTTTAGAGTTATTTTAATGGTTAATTGAACTATATTAAGATACTATTTAAAGTATATGAGAAATAATTGAAATCATTAAGATTCTCAGAATACATTTACATCCTCCATAAGGAACATATTCTTAGTAATGCTGAAATTCAGATGATAAGTGCATCGTGCATGCGTAAGGATAAGCATTTGCCAACCGAGGATTCAATTACAAAAACCAGTCAAGAAAGGCTAAAAGGTAATTGGCAATTAAATGATGAAACAGAATACACCGCGGACATCAAGCAAACACACAAAAGCACATAGACGTCAAAAACTTGATCATTTAATTAAAAAAGAACATGTCACTAATGTTAAAGATGAGTTAATTACGTGTAACGAAACGCACGTTACGCTAATAACGCTAACGTTAGTGAACATTAAGATGAACCGAAAGTCAAGACAGACTGTGACAGACCATGAGAAGGTTAATAAATGCAATTGCTACAGGCAGATCGCGGTAAAAAGACGTGACTAGCCAAGGCTAGTTACAAGCAACGTAAACCATTACAACACGGTATGTGGAGATTAAACCGCAAAATATACCGAAGACTTTTTAGAATAACAGAACTTATGGGAAAATACAAAACGTGAATTGTTTTCATCATTATTGCGGTCGAGCATATATATAAACAGAAATTATAGTTATCGAAAAAATCAAGAAAGAAAATTATAATTCCAAAATTGTAGAACAAGCAACTAGTGTAGTAAGACAGAAGTTAACGATGAACTGTACTGTGTGTGTATAATAAACTACGTATCAATTTATTGTGAATCTATAAATAAATATTGCATACGAAAAAAATATAAAAGAATGTTTACGAGAAGCATACCTAGTAAAATGGAAATCACGTTCTGACTGGAAATGTACGTCTACCTTACAGAAGCAACCCAATAACATCACCTACATGTTGTTTTGTGTTCCTTCGGTGAGTAAAGACTATCAAAGCTTTATGAGAACTCGCTGAAATGTTGCCGTAGGCTTTCGTTCGTCCCTTTGACTGCTGGCACATAGCTATATAGCTATCTAACACGTTTTATTCAAGTTTCGTTCTTTCACAGTTGCATCGCCACCTATCATCAGGGTGTGGCGGATAAACATTATTTTTAACCGACTTCAAAAAAGGAGGTTCTGTATTCGACGCGTATGTATTTAATATTAATAGAAATGCGTAATATTCATATATGTTAGTCTATGTGGGCTTCTAAACAAATTTACCAAATTTCAAGAGTGTATGTATGTATGTAGGTTTGTCCACGGTTTACTAATATTACATACATACGCGTCGAATAGAGAACCTTCTTTTTGAAGCCGGTTAAAAAGCATAAAATAACGAAAATATATTGAAGTCGGTGCTAGCACATCATGTTAACTAACACTAGCACCAGCTGACACCGACTTCAATATATTTTCGTTATTTTATGCTTTTTAGATAATTTACTTTGAAGTCGGTTTTTTTTTTTTAAATAGTTTTAATGTAAGCAAAAAACAAATATATAAACATAAAGCCCTACCTATAAACATAAAGGTCGATAGAAATCGCGTTGCAACTTTTGTCATCGTGGTCGAGGAGTCACTTAATGTTCATGTATTAAGTTATTTTGGACTTAAATAGTAGCGAGCATAAAGAAGATATTTAATTATAACGGAGTGGAGGATAAATAAGGACAAAAGCGGAGTCACGCTCATGAGAACACACAACGTCGACGTGAACAGAACTACACACAGAAATACATACCATACATGGAAAAGTTAGCTATTTAAGCCATAATAGACTTGCAGACGCAAAAAAAAACCAGTTTATCCACAAAACCAGATGTAAGTCCAAATTTTTTTTTTCAAATTTTGATGGCAACCAAATTAAATACTTACCGTATCAAGGTTTTTTCCTTTTAATTGTTGGTATCAACAATTACCCATTTGGTATTATAAGACTACAAGGAACTAGTGAGTAACGCATATCAAGCTCAAATGTAGGTTACTATGGAAAGCAATAAGTGTGAATTACGTATGCCAAGATACACGATCTACGGGAAATGCACTTTCTTGCACGCCTTCTGAGAATACTTCCTGGAATACCAAAGAAGGTGAAACCTAATGATGTATCGAACAGATCTGACCGCTTTCTGCCAAGGTGACAATACGTGTGCAAACGTAATCTCGGCTATGAATGAACATCAATTTGGCTGAAGCTAAACGTACTTTATTGGTCTCGACTTTTCTAAATGTTTTACTTCAGCATATCAATTCTCATTTTGCTCTTTAATCCTCAGTTTTCATTAATGAATACCGCGCTATTATTACGAAATGTTAAAATTATACCATTAATTACTCCAATTTCATTCATCATTTTAATCAGAAAAATCATATAATTTTATTATTAATCACGTCTAATAAACCATAGATGCAAATGTGTTAATGGATTTTCATCTATTGACGCCCTGTCAATCAGTTACAATGAGTGCGAAACAGCTTCTAACAGTGCCAGTTCCTGATGCATAATTCACATCGACAGTGAAAGTTCTTAATCTTGTTTGAGGTCGAGTGTCGGGTTTATCGAGATAATCAAACAATAACACAGTCGGGGCATTACCATATTTCATAGACGCAACGGTTTCTATAAGAAGTTGCAGCAAACGGGCACAAGACAAAACCAATTACCAAATACATTTTGGACCTGACTAAATGCCACTAATTGCAATAATATAATCTCAAACAGAGCATAAATCGATTACGCCTGTTGCATTGTAATTAATCACGAAACGTGTTGTAGCAACAACGATGTGTCATAACGATAAGAAACTGACACGTGATTGCTAGATTCGGTTTCTACTTCGCTTTCAATTGAAATGGATTAACTAAGCTATTTTGTTTAGCAAAGTAAATGTTTCAACTGTTATAGAGTTGGACGAACCCGACGTAGTCTCCATTTTAGAGGGTAACGCCCCCTTCAAGTTCACAGTCAACCCCGGGGATAATAATCTGCGACGCGACGGTCTAAGGGTGCACTGCACACATAACAATACAACAGTGAAAGGGATGGCGAATTGCGCAAAATTTGAAACAGCCTCTGCAGAAACACATGCCGTTATTAGCTAAGTCGCAACTAATAGTATTGAGTAGGTAGATAGTGATTCCGTGGAACAAATAACACGCAAATACTTGTCAAGATCAATTTAAATATGTACACAAATCAGCAATCGATTTGCGAGTCCCATAACAAACGTGGCATTGAATCTAATATGCAAAAATCAATAAATTCTATTCAATATGATGAGAATGTTGGTAATTATATTGTTTTTCTATTGCGAAAAAAAATCGAAACTTTGAGAATATTCATAAAGGCTGCAAAGAATTTGATAAGCATCAAGGTAATTGCTGTAACATAAATTGGTCATACGGTAAACATAATAGTAAGGAACGGAACTCGTAATTTGTAAATGTCTAGCATACCTACTCACAGGTTGAACAATGGTGTAGAAGATACGGCAAAACCACCTGATATCACAGTCAATGAAGGAAATCCATGCTCACGGACACAACACTTGTAAGACGAACTCTTGCGGTTTTCACGGTTCTTTACTGATAAACTTGATCACTACAAATATATAAACAGATTTGTTATTGCACGGATATATTGCTGGGCTGATTCGATGGAGATCGCAGGACCGTTTTGGGATATCGATCTGGGTCCTAGCGCGGTGCAGTCGCCACAGTGGCTGCTACCTTCTGATTTGTTTTATGTCACAGTTTTATTTCATCATGGGTCGATGTTTTTTTGTTTTCATTAAAGTTCGTTGGATTATTATTTATGTGGTACGAGGGATCGCGATCAGCTGTCGCGATTCGCAGAGCCGGCGCAGTGTGTGCGTACGTGCGGGAGTGCCGCGCGCGACTGATCTGCTGATGGTCGGTCGAATCGTGGTTGCCGGCGTCCGTGTAGGCGCCCCGCGGCATCTTAACGGGCCGTTACCTACACATGGACGTACTACGGAGATACGTAAACAAACAACACGCCTTTAAAATCTTCTCATGTGGCCGCTACTAAATATAACAGCACATATTCGAATCCTGTGTTTTAAAAATTCGATAATTTTAGCTGAAACATCAACTACTCTAAGTAACTTCATTGTTGTTTTGTAAAAATATATTTTATTCGTTTAAAGACTAGCTACTTATGTTCCCGTAAAAAATTCTGATTTTTGATTCCATTATATTTAAGTTATAATAAAGGCCTATTCCATTGAAATAATCAGTTAGTGGCGTATTTATAATTAGGTAGGTACACACTACAGTCACCGGTACTACACAAGTCAAGTCGTCCAAGTCAAAGTAACGGTCTCAGAAAAAATAGGACGATTCGAGCCGGTTTACGGAAACGCAAACAATAATTAAATCCTATAGGCCACTGTGAAGCACAAATTCGTGGTCACTTGTACTTAAAACTCCAGAATCGCGCAACATAGAAACTATGTTTACAGTCTTAACTGATTCAACAGAAGCAATAACAAAACTAAGTCAACAGATAATAATTCAAGTACCAAGTAGATCAAATTGTACACAATAAGGCAGATGTCTGTATTGGCTGATATAACATTGAATAACACAAAACCACGTTATTGTAATGAATAAACAATGAGAACCTCTTCTCAAAGGCTATCGATATCGGTGTAGTTAAGAAGGGATACAATGCTTCTACAACTGCGAATTGACAACAAAAGATAATGAAATTCTAGACGTAATTATTGCTAATCTATAAGTTCACGTAATAAATTTATATGCCATGGACATATGCCATGCAATCAACATAGATTGATTGGAGATACTTATCAAAGTATCAATGGAGGATTTTTAAAGAACTAAATGTAAAAAGAATAATAAATAAATAAATAGGTTCAGAATTCCTAAAATTATTTTCCGAATAAAGAACCTATGATGGCCGACATTTTTCTCAACAATGTTTTGTTTCCTGTAGAAATGCACCGTTCTTTAGAACACGTTATTCTTCCTGATCCAGCAAATCATATTATTATTACGTAACGTCGGTATTGTACAGCAGCATCTGCCGGAGCGTGTCTATTCACCAAGTGACCTTTCGGCGTCGACTCCGAGAACACGTGCGCTTGCAAAACGTCGACTAGAACTTTAAATACCATTACGCTTCGACATTTACTGCCATTGGTATGGCTATTCGTTACGTTGTTGTAGGTAGGTACGCATTATAGGATCGGCTGATGTTAAGAATGACGAATTAGATAAACTATAATTAAGAGATATCAGATGATAAAGCAGCATTATGACCTGTTACTATATCGGCAAATGGTATGGTATGGTATATTACCTTGCTTAAGTTGAATCAATAGCATTAATTACATTGAGATATAATGTACTAAAGTACTATATCTCAATGGTTAATTACGAGTACAACAGAATCATGTCACATTATGTAAAAACAACGCTTTCTAGTAAAGTACTAGTATAAATTACTACTCTCATAAACAAAACAGTTATCTACTTAAAATGGTAAAACGAACTAGAAAAAAAAGGGTCATCACAATCTAACGAAAGAAACGTGGGAAAAACGCGTGGGTCCGACCCAGAAGACGTCACGATCGTTTTTTTATCGAACTTCGATAATTCGGAGACCCTACTGACACTTCCCATAGACTCAAGCGCTACAATATAGGAAATTGTAACTTTTGAACGGTTCTCATCAATAAACCGGATCCCGGAGACGTATTCGACATTCCCACGGATATAAATAACATGATCGGCCTTACTTGTAATGCATTCGATGTGACTGTAGTTACATACCTGAAACAAAATTCAATAGATTAGTTAACCAATACAGTTCTAATGTAATATCGTAATGGGAGCACAGCCGGCCATCATTCAATCAGTTGTATTATGTACTACATTAACCTACATCGTAAATATAACTCAAATTGCGTATTAGAGCGTATGTGCTCAGAGTACTCTCGCTGGAAAGACGTAAAACCGAGTGATTCTGTCGAAATCGAAAGTATCGTATCTAATTACGACATTTTATGACACACTCATGAGGTAGATAGCAAAAGTCTTTAAAATAATATCTACTGTTACAAATAGTGTTGTAATTGTTTATAACGATGACGAGCGCCATGATTTTTTGGTTTTGACGCAATTTATTTGGGCGGATTAATAAAACGTAGTATAGTAAACAATCGGCGCTATAAGAAATTTTATTCCACACATATTATAATTATAATCATAGATTTATATTCAAGTTGTAATCAAATTATTAGCAATAACAACAGTTTCTACAAACATAGATCTAATTATGAAGGCAGTTTCCAAGGGCCGTATTAATAAGTTAAAATATTTGTTAAACATTATACAATGTTAGGATTTTACACCACTTAAACAAATCTGGAATATGAACACTATGAAATTCGATCACATCCGCTTTACATCTGAACTGATGAGATTATCTGAAGCCAAAACGAGATTTCGGAAGCAAATTCAATTGTTGAGAGAACACAGGGCACCGGTGTTTCCAATAAACTTAGTCTAGACTCGGTCTAGACTTTGTCTGGATAGGACGTTAGCTTTAAGTTTATGACCGCAGATGAATCGATATAGTCTGGGCACCTGGAAATCTCTCCCATCCCTTGAGAGTTGTAAAACTTCATAAATTCGAGTCTGATGGGTACTTGGAGTTCGACCAGACTGGAGGCCATAAAGGGTCATTGGCTAGTGCTACTACTGCAATGGAATTAAAAATGCATCAGCAACCGTCTGGCGTTGGTAGGTCTCATAAAATTTGCATGTAGTATATGCAGCCGTTATGCCGCATTGCGAGCCGCCTTCCTAGGTACTAGATTATTTGTAAATATTCCTGCAGTAGGGACGGAATCGATGAACAAATTGGTTTAGATTAATAGGTAACAAACTTAAAAAAAGATATATATATTTATTTTCAAATCCTGTAATTAACATTCGTTTATTTAATTTTTTTATTAATATAACTATTCAAATTCATACGTAGCCTGGTTTACGTAACTTTTGAACCTATACGAGACGGCTTAAAGTGTCACATCAGTCAAAATCAGTCTTACAAGATACCATGTAATGTAAGGATATTTTCAAACAGGTACCTACACATTAACTGTTAAGGCGAATTTAAAAGAAATGTAGAAGGTAGCCATAGGACTCAAGCTGTTGTGTTCTTGCGCTTTGCCCTCAAAAGGATCACCTTGTTAAGGAGCACTTTACCAACGACTGCCGTTCCGTGCCGTTACCATAAGTTAATTAAAAAAGTAAGCGTTAGTTTCATATAAGTAGCCTCCACATACGCAGCAAGAAAGCTGCGAGCTATACAAACCTAAGGTCGCATGCAGGATCTGATCCTAAGAGAGCAACTACTTTGTAATGGTTAGGTTATTACAAGTTATGTCTAAAGGCTTTCAAGAAAATCTAGATAATTTATTAATACTAGTATTTAAAAAAAAAAGGACTGCATGTATGTTACGTCACTCGTTTCTTGCATGTCTGTTATGACCATAATCAGTTCATTATGGTCATAACGGAAGAAACCACCATTGAAACTAGCCTGTAGTTAGCTCGAACGTACACCTATGTATGTATGCTAGAATTACATACATATTTATTTGCACGAGCGGATGTGATAAAATTAAAAGAACAGTTTTAAGAAAAATACTTTTTACTCTCTTGGCTATCAAGATAAGAGAACAAGACACCATTGTCCAATAAGTAATATCAAACTGGAACAATATAATAATTATACAGGACTAGTGGTCGATTTTGATACCACCTAATAGGAACTAAGAGGGATCGGTGATACAGCGGTAGACGAATTCGATCAAGCCTATCAAAATACAAGGACCTAGTATCAGAGGTATTGCTGTGCCGGCAGAAAAAGGCTAAAGCCAGCAGTGATAAACACTCACCATAAGATGTGATCGCAGATAAGCACTAGATTACAACGAGTACAAAATTGGTATCGTTAACCTTATTTGAAATAATTAATTCCATTGCATTTTGACTCTAAGTTACATCCGGAAGAAGATCTTATCTTGGAATATGTACAAAATTCGGGACACACATTAAGAGTTGACAGATCCAGATTTTTTTCAAGGCTCTTGGCTTGGAGGAACGAGATAGCTGTCTGGTAACCTGCCCAAGGCATATGCAAATACGTCGCTAGCACTACTTCTCAAACACTACAATTCACAGCTTCGATAATCTATGACGAGAATAATCACTGGCTCCTTACAAAATCTAAACAAGTTAGCGAAATAAAATATAACAATCAGCAAACGGTCTCGCCGGCGAGGCCGAGGGGTCGTACGCATGCGACCTCAACAACGTGCATCACCCCACTGAGTTTCTTGCCGGTTCTTCTCAGTGGGGGCGCGTTGTGAACCGGTGGTAAACTCAGCCCTCTCTTAAGCGACAGCCCAAGCCGAGGCCGTGCCTCCCTTAGGTGCCCTTGAGCTCGTCGCTACTTCTGCCGTTAAGGCTAGAGTGCTTTAAGCGCTCGCCTCCTATTGTCCGGTGAAGCTGTAATGGCAATCAAAAAAAAAAAAGGAACACAGGAAAAAAGTTACTTATAATACAAACCGCGCGGAATACAGCAATTATTCTTACGTCAAGCAGGTAAACCCCATGAGTCACACGCAGCCGTATATTAATTCGATGTTATCTGTTCGGTCGAGAACAGTAACAACAGTATTTCGCCTTGCACTTGCTAATAGGCGTTTCCGCTGCTGACCTCGGGAGTACTAGAGACCTCGCCCGAGGAAAAGTAAAGTAAAAAAAGTTACGACATTGACAGAGATGAGATTTCTAATACAATATTAATGCCCAAAATTAAAATGTATTTTTTTTTTACTATTTATAAGCTAGTGCTTGATTGCAGTCCCACCTGATGGAAAGCGGCGACGCAATCGAGGATGGCAAAACACACTAGCCTATTAAAAGCCTATTCACTCTAGTCTTGAAGACACCCACATTAAAATCGGACGGGAAAACCGACGCAGGCAAACTGTTCCAGTCCTTAGCTGTCCTTATTATAAACTAGCTGACCCGCGTAGCTCCGCCCGCGCTTTTATTACATTTTGCTCCCATTTTCTCCCTCCTCCTTAGATTTATCTCTCTCCATATCTCTCTCTTATAAAAAAAATCTAATTATATGCTCTTTCTCTCCTCTCTCTTTCCCCTCCCGCTTCGGTTTCCGTCACACTCCCCCACTTCCTCTCCCTGTTGTCCCCTCTCTGAACCCTCATCCCCTCTCTCTTCTACGAACTTGCTCCTTCTCACTCCCCCCTTACTCCACCTAACTCCCCCGATCCCTCACCCATCACCCCCTCCTCGAATCCCCTCTCCCTCTTTCTCCTGTCTTGCACCCTCCTCTCGTTCTATATATCCTCGTCAATCATGGTATCAGCGGCATTAAATATACTTTATGACCTATTCTCAGACCTCACCGATATGCACACAAAATTTCATACAAATCGGTTCACCCATCTATTTGATGACCTTGCCTTATGTTGCTTAACCTTAACCTAGCGGTATGAAATATACTGTATGACCTATTCTCAGACCTACCCGATATGCACTTTTCATACAAATCGGTTCACCCATCTATTTAATGACCTTACCTAACGTTGCTTAACCTTAACCTACCGGGATAAAAAATCCTATGTCCGTTTCCTGGTTCTAAGCTACCTCCCACCAATTTTCAGCCGAATCGGTTAGGCCGTTCCTGAGTTATAAATAGTGTAACTAACACGACTTTCTTTTATTTAGCTAGATTAAAGTTCTATAGTGATTGTATGTTCAATTTCACCGATAGATGGCGCTGTTCATAATTGTAAATCACGCTAACATCGTAAATTACTGTCTAATGATATTCGATAATGAAAGTTCTTAATGTTTCGCATCTTTTATTGTTGCGACTGTGATACAATTTTAACTTTTCAAAGATATAATGTCATATTGCTATCAGCAAAGTACTTAGAACAATACAGAAATCTAATGAAAATTTCCTGGGTGTACCGGACCGGCTTACCCCTTACAAAAATTTACCCTTCGCCACTGCCATATCTTATGCAAACTAAATGTCTGCTCAGTCCCTATTGTATATAGCGTAATAATACATAATATCTTAATGATTAACTGATCAGTCTATAATTACCTTATTCACATACAAAGGAAATTACGTGGTAATATGTGCAAGTAATGTTTCACTGCTTAGCCCCTATGAAACATAGCGTGATGTTTTATATACCAATTTATACCTAGACTTCTACACAACACATCAGTGAAAGTCCTATCAAAATCCATCCACGGGTTTTCAAATGATACCTGGACAAACAGAACGACAGACAGACAGACAGACAGACAGACAGACAGACAATAATTCCAAAAAAAATTGTTTTGGCCTCTATGTCGATAGTATAGTATCCCCACATAGAAATTTTGGAAAAATATTCAATGTACAGAAAAAGTGCTCTTTGAGTTTTATTATAGTACTAGCTGACCCACGCAGCTCCGCCTGCGCTATTTTTACGTTAACTAAACTTTTAATAACAGACATTCGCATCGAATACATAACCTCCTTTTTTATAGTCGGTTTAAAACTGGGACCCACTTTTTACTTGCTCTCCGAAGCACGGACTCGTTTAGTTCAAATGGCGTTAAACGGTCACCCATCTATTTATTGACCTTACCTAACGTTGCTTAACCCGATCGATTACAAAACCTTGATAACAACTCTCTATGAGTGTTCCCTTACTAATATTTATTATATTATAAAGAAAAATTGATAAAATCGGACCAAGGCAAGCGTATAACCAAGTACCCATTTTGACTTTAATCCCCTCTCCCAAAAGAACCGTGCTAGATTACGGGATAAAAAGTATCCTATGTCCTACCTTGTAGTAAGATCTCAAATCATGCCAAGTTTCATTTGAATCCATTCAGTAGTTTCGGCGTGATGCGCAGCCGTGATACAGACAGACAGACAGACAGACAGACAGACAAAAATTAAAAAAAATACATTTTCGGCCTCAGTATCGGTTATAGAATGCCCTCCAAATATAATTTTCAAAATATCTTCAATGTACAGAATTGGACCTGTTACAGTTTTATTATAAGTATAGATAGATGAAGAAGCAATCCGCTTAGTCCGGACTGAAGGCACTTTCACCACATAAGGGTGTGTACGTGCCGTGCGTGTATTTAAATACAGTTTACATTTAGAAACATACATATATTTTTAAAAACCTCAACTGAAGTAAGTTTGTATTTATTTAGGCATAACCGATTTTAATTTTGAAAGGTAATGGCTTTGTTTTTCAACGACAGGGCAATAACGTACGGTGGAATATGGAGCAGTAGATTGCAAGAAACGGATAAGTACAATATTTCTACTAGTGTAGGGGATTTTGAAATGACAATAAAGCCAGCCATATCTATTGCCACACGCCTGGCCAAGTAATTAATAAACACCGGATAAACTATAAGTCGGTCAATAAAACATGGAAAACAACTTTAATACACACGCATCCTAAATTAATAGGCATATATACGTATGTACAAATAAGCAACTTATTTCCTACACTTTGAATCGTTTTAAAGTAGGTTAACATCCTCTATTACAGAATAATTAAAGTGTACAATAAATCACATTGAATCACTGGCTAAAAAATATCCTAAAAACAGGTGTAAATTACAAAACCGGAACTACGAACAAAATGGATTTAAATTTCATATAACCTACACATGCCTATATTTCTATTTAAACTCATCTAGACTTTAATTTCGTTTGATATCCATATGGATGTTTAAAAAAATATCACCATCATCATTAGCAGCCGATATACGTCCACAGCTGAACAAAGGCATCCCCCTTAGAAGGGAGGGATTGCCATAATCCCCTCGCTTGGCAGGCGGCTTGGAGATCGCAGTATAGGTGGTAGGTAGTGGAAAGACGCTGCTGCCCATCTTCCTGGTTTCCCTTAGTCGCCTCTTACGGACATCAAACGGGAGGAGAAGGGTAAAAAAATATAATTTTGACGAATGACAGCGGTTATATTTGTATTTTTTTAAGTTACCTATATATCCTTGGTCCCGTTTATTCTACGTTATGGGTGTAACATAACCCATAACGTAATTTATATTTAAATTAGGTACGTTATGGATCACGCGTTAGTCAAAATTCATCAAACCATCATAGCTAAAGTCAGCACCAACCTGAGGTAGGGCCAACAAGAAGTAATTAAAAGCTCCTCAAAAGTAAAGTGTAGAAGTTACATAAAATCGAAATCATAACCCTCTTGTTGGGGCAGTCTGGTAAAAAATCAACAAATATCTAGTATATTTCTTAGACACTATAAGCACAGAATACATATAATCTTTTCTGTAGCTAGTTTTAAGATTTTATTTTCTCATTTGACCGTTTGATGCCAAAATAAAGGTAGGTTTGCACTCGCGCGCATCGGCGCTTGCAAGCATACCTTTTAAGTCCGCTTGTGTAATTTGTATGTATGAAACATTTTTATAACAGGTCCGTGTCGGCCCGTTATTGATTGATAATTAGCGTAATGATTGTCATTTAGATAGGCGATAATTTGTTTCATTTATAAGACAAAACTAGCAGGACTTTCACTTGTAGGTAAGCAAGACGTATGCCAATGGGCAGCTCTAATTGCACTGCCTGTCATCACCTGATGTACCTACTCGTATTCGTTCTAAAGATTTGAGCCCAGTAATTTGCTAGAGCACTACTCGCTGGAACCCAGGAAGGTTTTCACACTGCTGTTTCTAGCAGAATAACTGATACTGCGGTAATACCTACCTGTCTGAAAGAAGTCTTGCCTAACACCTATAAAATGTGTCATCCCAGGAAGTAAAACTGTTGGCGGAAAGTAGGTGCAAATACATTTCGGCCAATATTTGGCCTCCCGATGCTCTTCAAGCCAAACGATATTCAACTCTTCCTCCTAACCCTACATCGTCATACTTTTATTTAATAAGTAATCTTGGTGAACCAATATGTATACATACGTCAAGATCATTATGAATTAACACAATTACTAACACAAATAAGTTAAATATTGTTATAATGTGCAAATAGGTGACCGCGACATGCATACGTACGGATACGGATAATGTATTATTCTTTATTTAATACAGACAGACATACACGCTTCGCTGTACTGAGATAGCGTGACTCCTGTATTTATAACAACGTATATAGTAATAGTGTCATACGTTAACAATATTGCACAACTTACATAATATCAAATGGGAAATAAATGAGAGACTGTACAAAAATTCCTAACCGCGCGCAGCGGGCCGACACGAAACCCGAGATTTCGTGCAAGCACTAATTAAGATACGAAAATCGAAATTTCATAATTTGTGCCAAAAAACAATAGGCGCTGGCACAGTGGTCTACTTACAAAGCCAGTGTCACAATGAGAGTATTATGCTGCGCACCGATTACACGTGGTGGTCGCGCGAGTGTTCGAGCGACAAACTTTGATGAAAAAGTTTTGATCGTAAAACATTCATTTTCTCTTATACCTTTTACTAGTGTTCAATAGTTTCTGCTAGTATAAGCGGTAAAACTTTAACTACTGATTCTGTCCATTTGCCGCACGAAGGATTGTACTATACATAGCTTTTGTTGAGCGCGGCAGACGAGCGCGAGGACCGATCCACCACGGCCAGATAGTATTTAAAAAGCGATACCTTCCTATCTTTGGTTAATTGCCATTGCCGCGCGATTGACTCGCGCGGCTTGATCGAGGACAAGCGCGTCTACTGCGTGCAAGCAAAGCACCAACACTTCTTTGCCGCTTCCTAAAACCGACCATTCATTTATGTGTGGCTGCAGCGGGAGCGTCTTCTAGCGCGTTATTAATACGTACCATTACAGAACATGAAAAATATTCTCACATTCTTTTCAACATTCGTAACCTTACTGGGTTTAAAGACAACCGCGAGCCCATTAGCACAGTCTATAAACCAATACAGTCGTCCGACGAAGCCGTCTAGACAGGGCAATCGTGCGGGATGTGAGGGGTGAGACGCGGGTAGGCGCGCCCGAGCTGCGTACGCTGCTGCCGCCCGAATTAGTTAGTAGCTCGGGACATAACTTTCAGGGCTTACGCGTATTTGTTTTAATTAACCGACTTCAAAAAAGGAGGAGGTTCTCAATTCGTCGTGTATGTATTTTTTTTTGTAATCAGTTATAGTGGTTTATACTACCTGTGCTGTGTGAGAGAGATATTATTTTACACATTTTCAAATCCAAAACGACGGATTTTCTTTTTTTTTTTTTAATGTTATTGGTGTCATTTTCGAGGTTCCTCGGGGTGCTGATTACGAAAATGACATCCATTTTCAAGTCCAAAATGGCGGATGTTTTCTTTTTTCAAAAAAATGTTATTGGTGTCATTTTCGAGGTTTCTCGGGGTGCTGATTACGAAAATGGCATCCATTTTCAAATCCAAAATGGCGGATGTTTTCTTTTTTCAAAAATATGTTATTGGTGTCATTTTCGAGGTTTCTCGGGGTGCTGATTACGAAAATGGCATCCATTTTCAAATCCAAAATGGCGGATGTTTTCTTTTTTCAAAAATATGTTATTGGTGTCATTTACGAGGTTTCTCGGGGTGCTGATTACGAAAATAGCATCCATTTTCAAATACAAAATGGCGAATTTTTATTTTTTTAAATGTTATTTGTGTCATTTTTAAGGTTTCTCGGGGTGCTGGTAACGAAAATGACTTCCATTTTCAAATCGAAAATGACTGACATATTTTATACATTTCATTAACAGAAATTTGAAATCCAGTAAATATACAAACCGACAATATTTTTCAATTGGCCAATGGTGTTTTAAACGATTTGGAAATTTATTAATTAATTACAATATATTACATAACATTGTAAAACTCTATTTGAATTTGTCTCCACGAAATGCCTTTTTGTATTTCTTACTATGAAGAACTTCAATGAATAAAGTAAATATAAACAAAGAAATCATTACCATCCGCTAATAGAAATATACTTTACTTACTGCCGCACCTACAAACCTCAATTAAATTTAGATACAATTAAATCATTTTTTGAAATTGTATTATTTCGACACTTGAAGCCAATTACTATTATATACGCTGATTGTGAGTAGAGATATCAATAATTTCGTAATTACTAATAAAAAATAATCATAAGTGGCTCAGCGAGTCGCAATAAATAGATTACAAAAATACTTAATTGTAATTAAAGTTAATTGACGTTTGTGAGTGCGGCAGTTAGTATTTTACTATGACCAAATAAGTAATAAAATAATATTTTAAGTAAATTATAAAAACAAACTGTGACAACCCTACGTGCTACGGAGTGCGCCATGCGGTGTCGGCTTTTACTCAAACATCAAAGGCGTCGAACTACTGTACTAGTTTATATACTGTGCCATTAGGGTTGAACAAAAGCAAACATGAATAGCTACTGTTCATGAAATGAATGGGAAAAGACTTGCTACTGAGAGTACTATGCATGAGTCATACCATGTGTACCAGTGCCTACCTATTATCTCGATATTATGAGATACGAGCGGTTAAATTTTATTTATAATTATACCTACTAAACGTAGTATTATCTGTGATGTGATTTAAATTATGCATCTGCTATCATAAATCAGTTTGAGGAAGATCAGATGGGGATTTATGGTTATATTTTGGTTGGACCGTGGTTTAAGCCCGAAAGTGAAAACTGTGAAGTTAAGGTGGCGAAACTTCGAATAAAATCTTAGTTAAATAAGTTCTTCTGAAACAAAGCTGCCAAAGTATGCAAACGAAGAAGTGTTATACCTACATAAAGCTACACTACTTGTACGGTGCAGCGCAACCGTACAATTTCATGCGTATGCATTTTACGTGGCACGCGTAGCCTAATTAAACACTTCAACATCTGTTCGCATATATCGGTGGCAAGAAAACCGCACGTGCTCACTATTTCATTTTATTCATACACTTCTTAATTTAGTTAAGTTTTAATAATAAATTCGGTTATTAGCTTAATCGTTTATCATTTCAAGACTATAATATTGTACGGTTACCAAGAAATCATACACTACTAGCACTAGCTAATAAAGCTACGCTACTATTACACAAATTTTGATGTAGCTATCAGATCATTTCCTACCTACGAATCAGAATTACATGATAGTGTTAGAATGTTTGAGAGCTACAATGAGTTTCTAATTTATAACGTTAGATAGTATTAAAATGATGAATGATGTGTATTTAGTTAATGACTCTATGCAAAGCAAAATAAAATCATTTTGTTGATGTTTCACAACCAGCAGCCATCTCACTCTGCTGACGTCTGACGTTATATGATAAGAATATAATGCACGGTGATCAAGTGAAAGCTCTTCAATCGTAGCAGATGTCACTTCCTGACTGATTGATCCTCGCCCGAGGCGGTTTATCGCTAATCTGTTTGAGCCTCCTCTAAAGAAAACAACATTATGTAGGTATACCCTGTGCTTCTTTACAATATAGAATTTGGAACAGCAAATGTATGAAAAGAGGAGTGAAGGCTGACCGTTTTGGCTAGTCAAAGACAGTTGGTAGGGTTGAATATAACATACTGAATACCAAGGTGAACTATCCAAGCTTGCGCGCAACTCAATATCAATACATATTATAAAACAAAGTCGCTTCCCGCTGTCTGTCCCTATGTATGCTTAGATCTTTAAAACTTCGCAACGGATTTTGATGCGGTTTTTCTTAATAGATAGAGTGATTTAAGAGGAAGGTTTATATGTATAATACATGCATAATATAGTAGGGAAACACTGATAGTTTTAGAGGATTCTAATGTGATGTCGTATATAAACACATTTTTTGCGCTTACATTGTAAACGCTGGCTGAACCCTACGAGATAGATCAAAATAATGTACTACAGTAATGTACACCTTAACGAGGTATACAAAAAAAGTCCGCGGTGGTATAGGTATGTTTATCTGGTGGTATAGGTATGGTGGAACCATTTTATCATTTACTTTATATTAATAACCTCTAAAGAAAACATGTTTATGTCTAATGACAAAAAAGCTGTGAACGTTGTATATAAACACGTTCTGTAGTATATTTAGTATCAGCATAGCACCCGTGCGAAGCCAGGGCGGATCGCTAGTATAATTATAATTGCAAGAATTGCAAAATTTCGAGATACGATAGTAGGTTCATGAAGCCGTGCGTGCCGCACCGCAATACATCTGTTTTCCAATTAATTTAGTTATTTCCACTATTCGTATTGTTATGGATTCTTGTTCTAGTTTCACAAACATTCTGTACAGTGTCGATTAATAGATGTTACATTTAACTACCCAACAGTGGGGTGTCTGGGTTAGAATAGCACCCCCCCATCTCCACCCGTTGGGTGTAGAGGCGACTAATGGAAAACAAGAAGACGGGCAGCAGCGTTCTTCTATTGGATTACCTACCACCTATATTGCGATTCCCAAGACACCTGCCAAACACGGGGATTATGGCAACACCCCCCGTCTAAGGGGGAGGCCTTTGTTCAGCAATGGATGTTTTTTGGCTGCTGATGATGATGATGACATATAACTAGGATCTTCAAACTTCAAAATGGAGAGTCCGGTATTAGCAAGAACCGGAGTTACCGACATAGCTCTCAGGATTTGCAAGTTGAAGTGGAAACGGGCAGGCCAGATCACTCGAAGAACCAATATACCTACCTATTAGTATATTTATACTTGAACCACACTCTGTTTCACCAAACAAGGCTGATAGACTTCACTTCCTATCTTTCGCAAAGGCAACTAAGCCAGTAGGCCGATTTGCTTCCTGGATTCGATATTCAACCTTAAATCTCAAACTATAAGAACTAATATGGCTTAGATACAATCTGTACTAGACAATGCCCATTTTTAGTCATAAAATGTTTACGCGTTTCGTGGTAGCGGGCAATAAACAGTAGCGCCCATTGTTAAGCTACGGAACTAAATGGATGCGGTTTTTATAAACGTTTAGTGTTATGTTTTATGTGCTTTGTATAAGTGCTTGAGTATAAGAATATTATATTGACGTTAATGCTTTTATTGTTATCATTAACCGACTTCTATAATTATGTGATTCTTGTGTATTCTTTATTTTTGCAGTTTAATTTGGATTCGTCTGAAAATTAGCGCTGGAGCACTTAGAGGAGATACCACTGGAGAGAGCATGATGCGCTAACCCCCTCTGCCAAATTTTTGGTCATATGGTCAGGTCATTCTTTATTTGTGTGCGTGTATTTTTGAATGTGTTGCGAGTTTATTATAGTGTGGGTATGCGTGAAAGTGTATCTGTGTGTGTTTACTTCGCCTCCCGCACCCCGCAAAAGTGCCACGAAAAATTTGTTCGGGGAATCGACGCGATACTAACTCCTTTGGTACTTTCTCTGAGCTGGAGCATCAACTTTATGGCATAATGACACTGTCCTGGTACCCACATCCGATCTTCCGAAAAGCTCAATAAAGGCCACGGGGGAGGAGGGGGGAGCAGAGAAAAGGCGCTCCCACATGCGCCCACGTAGTGCTCAAGACAACGCTGAGCCTGCACCACTTCGTCGCTTCGCCCGCCTCGGAAGGAAACCAAACCACTAATATTTTTTTCCTAATATTTCGGCTCCAGTACCAATCTGTTTCTTAATAGGAAAACTGCGTCGCTCATTGGTACAAAGGCCATTCAAACAAAAGAGAAAACATAATTATTGTCTGTGAAAGAAAATAGCATGCGGCCATTTAATGCATGGGTGCACTCGATTTCCCCGCTTCGTTGCTCGGTCGTTTATAATTGATTACTTTCTTTAACCCGCGACCGGTGGTTGTTTACGTCATTATAGGGTGGTCATTTATCGGGTTTCTACATTATCGATTTATGTGATACTAGCGACCCGCCCCGGCTTCGCACGAGTGCAAAGTAAAGGATAAAAATGGGTTATTGCGAGTTATCCCTAAGAGATAAACATATACCCTCGCGGACTTTTTTGTAGACCTTGTTAAGGTGTACAATACTGTAGTACATTATTTTGTTCTATCTCGTAGGGTTCAGCCAGCGTTTGCAATGTAAGCTCAAAAAAATGTGTTTATTTACGACATCACATTAGAAACCTCTAAAACGATCAGTGTTTCTCTGCTATATTATGCATGAATTATACATATAAACCTTCCTCTTGAATCACTATCTATTAAGAAAAACCGCATCAAAATCCGTTACATAGTTTTAAAGATCTAAGCATACATAGGGACAGACAGACAGCGGTAGCGACTTTGTTTTATAATATGTATAGATATAGATACACTATATACGAAGAGCATGAGGAATTAAACTACCGCACTGAGAACTGGCATCGGCCAATCACAGACAGAATATTGATTCTAGACCAATCCCAATAATATTTTGCCCAAAATTATTAATTAAGTCCAGCATAATTATTTATGAGCGTGGGATGTCCGGGTAAGAAGAGAACCCTCCCATCTCCTCCCGTTAAGTCCGGAGGTGAATAAGGAAAACAAGAAGACGGGCAGCGGCGTTTTTCTATTGGATTATCCTACCTATACTGCTATCCCCATGACGCGTACCAAGCGAGGGGATTATAGCAACCCCTCCCTTCTAAGGGGGCAGCCTTTGTTCAGCAGTTGACGTCTTTTGACTGCTGCTAAAGTATTTATCACAACGTCTAAGTCCGGAGTTGTTTTTAGTTACTCTCACACAATCACAAATAGGTCTATTAAAACCTCATCCCATTTGACGTTGTACTTGTACATCATATTATGGAATGAAATACCCAGAGTAGTATAGAGCCTACGTTTTACGACGATTAACTACGAATGTGGACATTGAAATAAAATCCTTTCAATATCAGAACAGGCTTCCACAACACGACTAGTTTACCAACATAGCATGCTCTTTGAAAGGATAGCGCAAAAGTAAATGGGAATCTCGAACCCCATAGGAGCGGCTCCGTAATGTACTTTACGACCGGAATCGAACCGGTTCTGTTACGGCAATAGGTAGTACATAGCTTCGGTATGACAGTCTAAAGTTAGTTTCAGCTCACAGTAGTAATATGACACTAGAAATATAATGATAGTGGTAATTATTATTGTTAATTCTAGCTGGCAATGGCAGATGGTCAATTTTTGTAAAAGGTAAGCCCAAGTGGGTCCGGTGCACTCGGTACATTTTCACTAAATTTTACAATTTATACATATACAATACTAGCTGACCCACGCAGCTCCGCCTGCGCTATTTTTACGTTAACAAAATTTTTAATAACAGACATTCGCATCGAATACTTAACCTCATTTTTTATAGTCGGTTAAAAACTGAGACCCACTTTTTACTTGCTCTCCGAAGCACGGACCCGTTTAGTTCAAATGGCGTTAAACGGTCACCCATCTATTTAATGACCTTACCTAACGTTGCTTAACCCGATCGATTACAAAACCTTGACAACAACTCTCTATGTGTGTTCCCTTACTAATATTTATTATATTATAAAGAAAAAATTATAAAATCGGACCAAGCGTATAACCAAGTACCCATTTTCTCCCAAAAGAACCGTGCTAGATTACGGGATAAAAAGTATCCTATGTCCTACCTCGTAGTAAGATCTCAAATCATGCCAAGTTTCATTTGAATCCATTCAGTAGTTTCGGCGTGATGCGCAGCCGTGATACAGACAGACAGACAGACAGACAAAAATTAAAAAAAATACATTTTCGGCCTCAGTATCGGTTATAGAATGCCCTCCAAATATAATTTTCAAAATATCTTCAATGTACTTTTTTTTTATGGGGCTACATAAAAAAAAAAGTAAGTATAGATTATTCTAGAAGATAGTATAGATAATAAGGAAAATATTATGTGTTATTAGTGTGACCAACTGAGGCTTCGTCTCGCCGAGTATTTTTTTTCTTTTGCTGTGTTGGTTGGTCACACCTAACAACGAGTAAATGTACTTCTTTGAAATCCTCATAAAGTGCAACATTTATTACAAAACAAATAAACAGTTTCCATTACCAACGTAATGTAATAACGAGCAATTATATTGCGACCTTGGACGAATATTCGCAACGGTAATAATCATTGCAAATGGACAGACCGACGGACACACTAAATTTATGTACACATAAATGCGTTACGTGTTTTGCAAAAATGAAAGAGCGCTCTAATATTGCATGGAAATATATTTATGGTATTTTATATAACTGCATTGTGAAAAGATGATATGATGCCGAAATAGGTTAGACTCATAATTTGCACTTCACAAAATATAATGAGAGGCACATAAGAACTAACTATACTAAGTACTTAGTTGTTATTAGTTATGTAAGTACTTGACCCCACAAAATTGTATGATAAATTTAGGCTACTTTCAGAAAACTGAAAAATAAAATAAAAGGTTATTGACGGGCCTGTTGGTCTAGTGGTTAGTCACCCTGGCTGCTACCCAATAGGTCGTGGGTTCGATTCCCACAAAGTGTCTGGGTGTTTTATCTATATAAGTATGTATAAATAATAAAAAAATATAAGTATTAGTATCAGTTGTCTGGTTTCCATAGTACAAGCTCTGCCTGGTTTGGGATCAGATGGCCGTGTGTGGATGATCCCAGAATATTATTATTATTTTTATATTTTTTTTATTTTCTCGGGTTTTCACACACGGACTATTAAAAGGCTTGCGTGGGGACGAATCCAACACGTAGAGTCCTGTTGAAGTTTTGTGTGAAAAATTAATATTTACTATTATTTTTTTTATAACAATATGTAGGTATATCATTTAAATCAGTAGGATACCTAATTTCGAGATGAGTTTAAGTTTTCAGTAATAATAATAAAAAAAAAATAATACCAGCCCTTGTTAATGTCCCACTGCTGGGCACGGGCCTCCCTTCAAGATGAAGGGGCTTAGGCCATAGTCCACCACGCTGGCCAAGTGCGAGTTGGCGGACTTCACACGTCATTCGAAAGCTAGTTAGGCTTTCTCAGACATGCAGGTTTCATCACGATGTTTTCCTTCACCGAAAGCTAGTAACAATCGCACAAAGACGATTCGCACATGATTAATTAAAGAAATCAGAGGTGCGAGCCGGGGTTCGAACCTGCGCACCTTGTTTCCAAGGCAAGCGCTCGCCCACTGAGCTGTTACAGCTACAGGACAGTCGTAGAAAGGTACGAATGCCATACTAAATGTATGGACGACTCTAATTTAATATATAAGATACTGTTACATGCGGGTGGGTAATTAAATGCCGATTAACGTAAAAGAAGATTTTATTACACGTACACTCACACTGTATACGCACAAGGCACAGTATACACACAAGGCACAGTATACACACAAGGCACAGTAGTCCGAGTCGCACAGTACTTCACAGTAGTCCAAAGTCTTCGCAAGGGTCGCTGGTACAATTCTCTTCGATCGCTTCCTTAAGATGTTTCCGCTGTCGCTTGTAAACACAAACTGTCTGGGCGCCTCTATGCGTCGGCTTATATACCTAAATTAACAGAGGGGTGGAACTCTCTTGAATGTACTCGTATGTACTTACCTATTCTATCGTTTTCGCGAGATACAATAGCGGCGCGACCTTCGAGAATGAACTAACAATAGGCGGGGGCAGTGAACCGAGCGCGAGCGCGTAGGTAGGTACGTAAGTACCTACTTGCCGAATTGGAGGGAACTACTTTCTATTGAGAATTCGAGATCTTTCGGTACGAATCGATAGTAGACCTATAGACTAACAATGCGTTTTGAGATCATTGCAATTAAGTAATAATTAACGGAGTAATTAACACTTTTATCTCCCGGTCGTAACACTACCCCCCTCTTAGTTATGCTCGTCCCGAGCATCATTATCACCATGATAACGTGCCAATCTGTCCAGGTGAACTATCTTAGGTTTGCCTCGATCCCTTCTTGATGCGGTAGGTGACGTCGTTGATCCTTGTAATAACACTCCTTTACAACACACTAACGTCCCTTCATCGAAGCCGTTGGTATTGGCGTTCCAATCGTCGCTGGTCTTCATCCTTTCCCTGGTCACCAGGCTATTTTCCCGTGCCCTGTTGTGCACTCCATCCGGCACAACATTTTGCGACTTAAGTTTTCCTTTACTTCCGGTTTGTGATCTTTTTGCGGCACACGCCAAACATTTACGGCACCAGTCTTCGACATCTTTACGGCATCGCACCCAGTAAAACCGCTGTCTCACATTCACCAGGGTTTTCTTGACTCCAAGGTGCTTACCAGATACACCACTGTGAACCTGCCGTAAAAGAGGAGGCACCATAACTCGTGGTATCACTACTTGCATGACTATTTCTTTTCCATTGCTGGACTCCCATTTCCTGCACAGCAAATGGTCTTCTAAGACTAAGCTTTCCCACTGAGCCCAATAACTTTTTGTAGTTGCACTGCAAGCAGACACATCCTTCCATTGGGGTTTGCTCCCACGTTGCTTCCAACGCAGTATCGGTCCAAGGTCATCATCCTCCGCTTGTGCCTTCTTCATATTGGTCCCAGTCCACTCGTCTTCTGAGCCATGCGTCCTTATAATCCTGACTTCTTCTTGGACTTCATTCTTAGAACAGTGCTTGCTGGCACAAGGTCTTCGCATCACATCTTCCACGTTGCTATGTCCATTCCCATTGCGATGTTCCATTACATGGTAGACATTCTGCGGTTGCTCTTGCCATCGTACTACTCGACAGTCATCCCCTTGGGGTGCAGCATATAAGGCACTTTTCCTTTTCCGGTTCGGGCACTCCAGCTGTATATGTCCCCTTTTCCCGCAGGTATAACATAGGGGCCCAAAACTCGGACGTCGCGAGATACCGAGTCGGCGGACGGCTACAACCTCACTTACCCTATGTGCCTGCGTATCTTGCTTCACAGGTTCGACCTGTATCCCAATACTTGAAAAACTTTTGGTCTTTTCTACAGGGCAACTCTGCTTTATGTGCCCCCTTGCTCCAAAGCCATAACAAGTGGGGACATACCGGGGCCTTGTCTCATCCGACACCACTTCCTGGATCTTATATAGCCGAGTGTCCCGTCGTACAGCTTCCACTTCGAGAGCATGGGCCAGAGCGCTCTTCAAGGTCGAATGATGGCCCAGACGAACAGCAGCTCTGACTTCCGCGTCCCGTATGCCGTCGACGAATGCTTGCAACAGCGTCACTTCAACTGTCGCCGGTGCCGAAGAGTACGCACGACGAACCAGCCTTTCCACTTCAAGCGCCCACTGTTGAAGGCTTTCACCAACCTTCTGTGTACGCTCGCGGAGTTGTGCTCGGTATACATGTTCCAGGTGACCCTCACCATAACGCGTATCTAATGCTTCTAACAGAGCTTCCAATGTCCGTCCCTCATGTGGCAGGTTCTCTAATATGAGCAGAGCGTCCCCTCGTAGTGCCAGCACCAGGGCCATGAAGGATTGGTCATCACTCCATCCATTCCACTTGGCCAGTGTCTCGAACTGGTAGCGGAAGGCTGTCCACGACGAAGTCCCATCATAGTGCGGAAGGTCGAGTTTCGCTGCTGATGGTGATGATGTAGCCACGGCTAGTGGTTGGCGAGTCTCTAGTTTCGTTACCTTATTAGTCAGTACATGAATACGGCTATCATGTTCATCAATTCGGCCTTCCAGGTTTTCCGTCTTAAGAGTAACCTCTTTGACGTCCACTTCCAGTTTTGTGACTTTCTCGCCGAGTATAGAAATGCCGGCGTCAATCTTGCACAGGACAGTCTCTTGGTTGGCCTGAATCTCACGGCGAGTAGCCTCCTGGTTCGCCTGGATCTCGCGGCGAGTAGCCTCCTGGATAGCTTCTTGGGTAGCCTGGATGTCACGGCGGGTGGCCTCTTGGATAGCTTCTTGGGTAGCCTGGATGTCACGGCGGGTGGCCTCCTGATTTACCTGAATAGCTTCCTGGATCTCGCGGCGAGTAGCCTCCTGGATAGCTTCTTGGGTAGCCTGGATGTCACGGCGGGTGGCCTCTTGGATAGCTTCTTGGGTAGCCTGGATGTCACGGCGGGTGGCCTCCTGATTTACCTGAATAGCTTCCTGGATCTCGCGGCGAGTAGCCTCCTGGTTTGCCTGGAACTCGCGGCGAGTAGCCTCCTGCATACCCTGGATAGCGGCCAGCAGGGTTGACAAGTTTAGCTCCGTCGAGTCTCCCGGTGGTGCGGTACCAGACGAGGTAGCGTTCTCAGGCTGGACCTCCTCCTCTTGACCACGGCGACGTGCAGCATCCATCTCCACCTGTCTTCTTGTTCGCGGAGTACGCGCTTCTTCTTCACGCGGCAGAATCGGCATTCCGCTTCTGACACCAATTGTTACATGCGGGTGGGTAATTAAATGCCGATTAACGTAAAAGAAGATTTTATTACACGTACACTCACACTGTATACGCACAAGGCACAGTATACACACAAGGCACAGTAGTCCGAGTCGCACAGTACTTCACAGTAGTCCAAAGTCTTCGCAAGGGTCGCTGGTACAATTCTCTTCGATCGCTTCCTTAAGATGTTTCCGCTGTCGCTTGTAAACACAAACTGTCTGGGCGCCTCTATGCGTCGGCTTATATACCTAAATTAACAGAGGGGTGGAACTCTCTCGAATGTACTCGTATGTACTTACCTATTCTATCGTTTTCGCGAGATACAATAGCGGCGCGACCTTCGAGAATGAACTAACAATAGGCGGGGGCAGTGAACCGAGCGCGTAGGTACTTGCCGAATTGGAGGGAACTACTTTCTATTGAGAATTCGAGATCTTTCGGTACGAATCGATAGTAGACCTATAGACTAACAATGCGTTTTGAGATCATTGCAATTAAGTAATAATTAACGGAGTAATTAACACTTTTATCTCCCGGTCGTAACAATACCTATATACTGTCATTTTTTAAAGTTATTAATGTCATAATGTTGTCTTTTATTTACGCGAATACTACATATACAATTAGAGTATTTTTATTTCAGACAGTATAAATTGAACGTAAGGACGTGTAACATCTCAGTCGGCCCGTGACCATGGGTGCTGCAAACCATTCGAAACGTCGGGCAAGTAGAATCTAGAATAAACCGCGATATAATCCGTAAAAGTAGTTTTATTATTAATGTTATGTTACTCATTGGGGATCAGGCGCGGTCGCAGCCAACGATTTTGGGGGGGGGTCATGTCGACGAGCCCGTTCCGCCCCCCCCCCCTCACAATCATAGACAACATTTGTATCCGGTCCCCAATTCCGCCAGTTCAGAGTTATTCTTGACCTTGTTAGCGGGAGAGGTAACGGTGGAGCAACTTCCAAAGCACCACCAACAACTTTGGCCCCGGCAACACAATATCCGTACGCTAAGGACCGACGGGAAGATTGTCGAGCTGGAGAATAATTATCTCAAATCCGACGAGAGGGACGCGATACGATGACTTGATTTTGGCAATATGTTTTTTTTCCGGGTAAGGAGACCGGCAATCCTAGGGCCGTGTTGGGTTTCTTGTCCGTAAGTCCCTTATAAACAACGTGGTAAAGGTCGATAGTGCGTCGAGCATGGTAGCATACCTTATACGCAGAATAACCGAATGGTATTCGCTGAAGGTCATACAGATACAGGTATACGCGCCGACCTCGGTAGACCCTGACGGTGAAGTAGAGGCTGATTGTAGAGACTGACGATGAACTAGAATGAATGTATGAGGAAATTATCAGCCCATAGGTACCAAACACTAAATCATAAATTACACTATTGTTATGTGCAACATCAATGCGAATATGGGCATCCGGAATGTCGATGAGTTGAGACCTCGTATGGGTAGGGCCAGAGGGTGGTCGACTTCATGGAGAAGAAGGGACTCTATGATATGAACTCATTATTCAAGAAGCAACCATCTAGGAATTGGACGCAGATAAGCTCCGATAGTTCAATCAAAAATGAGATCAACTTCATCATCACTATGGCCAAGAAGCATTCAATGATCTCTCCGTGATCGGCAGGGAGAAAACCGGTACCGATCACCGTTTTCTTAAAGGCACATTGAGTATTATGTCAAGCTCGAGAGGTCTTGTCTGATGAAGTCCACGCTCCGACTGGGTTCCGCTCAAATACAGAACCCCGAAAACTTTCAACTTTAACTACACAATCGCTTCCAGTGAATAGCCGATTGCGAAACTGTGAATGAGTTAAACAATGGATTGGTGTAAACTGTCCACACAGTGGAATCCTAGTTCTTTAAGACCCTACATAGTAAAAAGCCTCAGAAAACTGAACCGAGATGTGACTGCAAAGTTCAACTTGGCAGCTATGTTGGAATATGTCGAAGTCAATAGACGAATTTCATAATTAAGTAGGTACTGCGACACGACTAGTCTTCGAATAATCCGGCATGTATTATGGACGCAATTGAGCGAAACGAAGTCTATAATAAAGTGTTTGCTTTAGCTTGATCATTGCTGACACTGTGTCATCTCATAAATACCGGAGATATTCAGAGAGCTCGCTAGGTTTTACGAAGAGTTAATACACCTCGATACGGAAACCCATTAGCACTTCAGTTCAGGACACCAGAGCCAAACAAACCCGACGACACCGACGACATCCCAGACATCAAAAATCCCCACTAACCCGGCCCCCACCCTTACGGAGACCAGATACCTTTTGAAGGTTTCCGCCCTCACATCAACAAAAAAGGTAAGTATATCCAAGTAGATGGATACATATTTTTAAGCTCTTGAACTGGAACGGATTGGTCATCAACATCAATGGCGATTTCATTCCTCACCTTCGTTTTGCCGATGATATGGTCATTATGGCAGAGTCTATGCAAAAGCTCATAATTATGCTCAGTGACCTTAGTAGCGTTTCCCAACAGGTCTTAAAGTGAACATGGACAAGACTACGAATATCCCATGTTGCACCCGTTCCGGTAGTCGTTGGGAACGTTACACTCTAATTTGTAGACCACTTTCTTTACCTTGGACAGATAAATAGGTTCACAGATGTATTATATATGGTCGGTACAACTTCGACAAAGAGGTCATCCGAAGAATATATAGATGAGCTAAACTTTTCAGTCTCACTTCTAACTGTTGTGCACAACGAAATTTTTCAAAATTATATTATTTGATTAAGTACCTATTTTTAACCGACTTCAAAAAGGAGGAGGTTCTCAATTCGTCTGTATATATTTTTTTTTTTTTATATATATAATTGTGTAGACATTTTAAGCAGGAAGTTAAGTTTGGTCAATTTGACGAGTAATATTTTGAGATTTTGGGGGGGGGGGTCATGACCCCTACGACCCCCCCTCTCGGACCGCCACTGTTGGGGATAGGTGTCTTAATAGTTTCTATACTTGTTTCATTTTTGCTATATCTTTATAAATGACGAATATTGTCTGTTGACATTTATCGGTTCAACCTATAGATACAATGTGTTAAAACAACCCAGGCCCCCTGGCCCCTAGACAAAGTAACATTCTACTAGCGTTGACGCGAGTAAAAAGTATAAAAATGTATGATATGATATAAGACATAGAAATATAACGTGACAAAATGTAGGGAATTGACACCGTTAGCGAATGAAGAAGTAAAATCGCTATGGAGCGATTGTATCCTATCTAGGCCCTCTGTCCGTAAAGAAATATCCGCAATGCTAATACGAATGAGGAAAATTATTTGAGATATTCAAGAGTTATATACTTACGTACGATTGTATTGCGATGACGAATAATAAATACCCTCATTGATCGGACAGGATTTTTGTAACACTCTGTATATCTATTTGCAGGGCGTCCCATTACGAACATTTTTTTCTTTATTTGAAAGCAGGTTTAATAGTTATTATGAGTTTTTGTCGAAGATTTTAAATTCTTAAATTTATACTTGTATCCCAATGATATTATAAATCATAGATATGTTATTGTGACTCATGTACATCGATATATAATAAGTAACCAGATAAGTAGTCACCTACTAAATTTCATCCAAAATATGGCAGTGATAGCTTAAATATTCCGTAAGAACGTAAGAGCCCGAGTGACCCGTCCAGGACTACGCAGGATGTAAACGGTTCTTATAGGCGCAATGGTCATTGTACATTATTTTTTTTGTACAATGCTGTATCAATATTTACGCTACAAAAACAACGATGTATAGCGTTAAAACTATTTCTGCGATATTCCTACCGAAGCGCATTATACCCGTAGTACCGTTCAAGCCACGCCACGAGCGAGACAGGGATAGTGGCGGACAACGCGCGAAAGGGAGAACGGGATAACCGGAGGCAGGTTGTCCGACCGAAAAAGTCTCAACGTAGGCCGACCAACTTATATTTACTGGTGGCGCAACGAGAATTGAACTTTACTCTTATGAGAACTACGTGTAGTTTGAGTGTTTTGTTTAGACAGTAGCGGATAACTTAATTTGGTCGGCCGGTAACTTGGCGGTTGGCGGACTAGTAGCAAAGATATTTAAAGAAATATTTATTATTTCGTGTTTTAGTAATATCTTACTGATATTTATCATTTAATCTAATACTATTAACTACTACTAATGGAAAATATATGTTCCGCATGAAAATTTGCTGCTGCGACGTGTATTAAGGTAGTTTTTAGACGCAAATGAGGCATTTCGACATGTCATTGCGCTAGCTGTTGTCGGCTCTTACTAATATGAAATAACGACACAACCGTCTCCGTAGCTCTATTTTCGTGACCACTTTTCGGGCCGTGACAGCTAATCTTGTTTAGATAGTATATCGATGCTCATGTAATTAAAATATTTTCTCATATATAGTTAAGGTGTGATTTCCATTGTTTCACTTTTCGTGCGCTAATGGCATATCTTTTGTATAAAATAACATTGTTGTATCCCATCTATGATTATGAATAGTGAACACTGACTACATACCTGTGGCGCACTCTGGTGTTAATATGGCGAACCTCGCGACCGCCACTGCTCTCGCCGTCGCTGCCCGAGCCTGCCACTTCCATCGTGTGCGTTGATATCGACTTGCTCACCTGATACAGACAATGAATCATTAGTTAGGTACTACTAATAGATCCCTACAGGTGTGATAGGGACCCTTGCCGTCTGTCGTGTATGTCAGGCGACTCCGAGGAGGACGGTGGCGGTTGCGACCCCGTCCCCTCTAGCACCAAATTCCCGGAGGGCTATAATGCGGCGGGCTCAAAGACAAGGCTCTGACGGGTACCTGGTGCAAATTCCATCGAGAACCCAGGTCACATGTAATAGCCGCGGGGGTATTATTATAAGCTTTTATACGAGCGCTCAGTGTCAACTTTTGTTACACCACCACCGGATCATAAAGTGGAAAAACTGTGACTTATTTTCGCATTTGGAGTCCGTGAATGAGTCATTATTTTATCCCTTAATATATAGATTGTATATTGTAATTTACGAGTGGAGGGATATTAATTTGTTAACGAAGTATGACTGCGGCATTAAATTATATATCTACTATAGTCCTAACCCTGTATTAAGACCTTAACCATGGTCCGTAGGCCGCATGCAGTTAATAAAAAACTTGAATTTAGCGTAGATTGTACTTCTGTTGCTGTAGTATTTGTATCTATTTTATTTGATACAAAGAAGTAACCTGTGTAGTTTTTTTTACTCTATACAAAATACGCAAAATACGCGCTTTGTCGTGCAGTTGCGGAAACCAGCCCGCTATACCAATACCAATACTCTATACAACATTAATTTTTGTATACCCTAAAGTCGAAACATACCGAAATAAAGATGACTTACAACAAACAATATAAGTAATACCAACAACAAAAACTCACATGATGACAGGCTACAACAATGGGAGAGTGCGGAGCGGGGCGCACGGGGGATGTGTTCGGGAGTGGATAGGGATAGCGCAGGCGCAGGGGAACACGAGTAGGTCACTGGCCGACGCACGCGTCCACCCGTGAACAGCTGATTTACGTAATAACAATATAGGTTACCATCTTGAACAATAATAATAATAATAATAATAAATACACTTTATTGTACACCAAAAGTTACATGTAAATTTAACAATACGTTGTAGATATCAAATAATAATATTGAAAACCATAGTAATCAGTGCTGATTCTAAACAAACTACTTTCTGCTTTAGGGTATACTAAAAATAACGTTGTATATCATAGTGGTTAATCGCAATCCTACGTGATTCCGATTAAGCACTACGGAAGCGCAAGCTTATTCAGCCCATAATAATCCTCATAGAATTCATATCGACACGAAAAGAAAATGCTTATTAACAAATCTCTGTTAAATGTATCAGTCGGCCGGCAGCTGACAGGTCAAAAGATAGTTCCTCGGCCGACAGCACTGCGGCTTCTATAAGAACACGGGCAATCTTATTCAACACATTAACATAACTCTATTTAAAGGTGGCGTTATCTTCTGTAAGGTGCTACTACCTACCCCAATCAGGATAGTCGTAATATGAGTGAATATGAGTGGGCTACGTCAATTAAAATATATCTAACACTTGCATGTGTTGTGCAAAGCTAAGACGAGTTAGCTAGTTTATAATGCTTAACGCCATGGAGTAGCTAGGTATTTAAAAAACTCGAAGTCGAATTTTCATGTGGATAACCAATCATTTTGTGTAGAGTTGTTTAACTTAGCTTGAACCAAGCTGATCATCTGAAGAGTATAGATCCGTTAGATGGGAATGTAAAAAGTCGGCCTGAACTTTCCCAATCGTGGTGGTCTTATATCCCATCGGATTTTGAGAGTAAAGAAAGAGAGTATGCACCTGTCTATGCACCATAATTTTAACATCGTGCGTAGTTACCTATTATATCATCTATAGAAAGCATTAGCTCTCAGAAGCTGCAAGTTTAAGTGGCAATGGGCAGGCCACATCACTCGACGAACCGATAACCGATGGGGAAAAAAGGTTCTCGAGTGGCGACCACGAACCGGAAGACGCAGCGTAGGTAGGCCTCCCACTAGATGGACAGCCGACATTGTGCGCGTCGCAGGTAACCGGTGGATGCAAATCGCCAATTGTCGGTCATTGTGGCCAAAGGGGAGGCCTATGTTCAACAGAGGACGTCTTGATGATGATGATTGAAAGTACTTACCGGTGGAATGTACTTTCGAACAGCGGCTGTGAGCTCATCAAGGCTCCTATCTTTCTTCGTTAAATCCAGTCCGAAGAACTTGTTCTTCGCGGCCTGATTGAACGCTGATATCTTCATAGGCGGAGGTAACTCCTCCGCCGGCTGGACAGGTTTCTCAACCCTTCGGAGCTTGCCAAGTTGTATAGGCTCGTCTAGCTTCTTCACGAACCTTCTATACCGACTTTGGTCTTCTTCCTTCTTAGCTTCCTCTGAAGGTTTCTTTCCCAATTTCCCGAGCAGCGGTATTTTTACATCGGGATTTGTGGCCTGAGTTAAACGCTCCTTTAACTCATTCGCTCCTGGTAGTTGTATCTTGCGAGGGAACGGGTCCTGGGGCCTGGTCAAGTCGGATTCAGTTCTGGACGCTTTGAGCTTGTTGTTCTTCCGTTGGAATCTTCGTGGCTTCGGGTCGGGCAGTTCGTCGGAACTGTCTGATGAGGAGCAGCTCTTCTCTGAGGATGAGACGCTGCTGGCGGATACTGACTCATCGTCCGATGAGCTGTCTATGCCTTCGTCTTTTAGACCCTGCAAGAAATAGACTACATGAGGTCTCGTCCGGTGAAGCTGTAATGGCCATCTGCGGCCAACAGTACTACTCATACAAAAAAAAAAAAAAAAAAAAAAAAAAGACTACATGAGAAAACTGACAGTACAACTGTGGTACAAGCTCCATCATACGGGGAGTAAGTTTTCCACTGTTATATGAGAGTTTAATGTGGTTAGGAATCGTCTTCCGTCCCTTTTGCTGCCAGAGCAGCGCTACCACTGACATGGTTATTGTGCCTTATCATGATCAGCCGAAAGATGTCCACAGTTGAACAAGACACTGTTGAACAAAACAAGATATCCTTGGAACGCCACAATGAACGATCGCTAGTGCATTTCCATTCAAGGTGGCATCACCATTTAGCATCAAGTAGAATCTCGGTCAAGCAATTGTTAGTATTGGGCAAACAATATTTTTAATGTAGATAAATAACCTTCATACTGAATATCGATGAGATCATTCAACACTTTATAATTTCAAAGCGTGAATTGATTAAAATTCAATCTTCTAAATCACATTGACGACAAGCCAATAACGTCACATCACATACTTTACTATAACATTGGCACATGTCTTAGAAGCGTTATAACTGAACCGCAATAAACCAAATTTAGACCTAATTTTCTTAATTTTAGGACTGAAGTTCCAATAAAGGTCTTACATAATGAATACATAAGGATTAACCTTTCCGTTTAATAATTTAAGCAGTAATATTATTTAACGTGCTTGTATAAATTAAATTTAGAACTAATGATTCTACACCTAAGGTTTCGAATTCTTTGTTTTTGTTAATATATTATGGCCCTTGATAAGTTTCAAATTTATTCTGCACCATGAATCTTGCACTATTTATATATTTAATTGTGCTGTGGCTTTATTAAGTAATCGATTGAAAGTATTGAAATAAAATAAATATTGAAAATGCCAATGTAATTCTGTTATCTCTTTTGGTCCTTGTTACTTATTCACAATTTAATAACTAAGCCGGTCTTTATAGAATTTAACAAGACCGTAGTGTGCATTACGGGGATATACCTAGATTACTTAAAACCAGATTACCGAAGCACCACGCGTCAACAAGGTGCATCGCTTTTCTTTTTTGCTCGAATGCCCCAGGCAGAGGAATATATTTTTCGAGAATATGTATGTACTACTCGTTCATTTCAAGATTGCCGTCGTCGACCGTTATGACGTCACAGCTATTGGTACTATGTGCAAAAATAAAAATTAATCATTTTTTGCTCGAATGTCCCAGGAGGAGGATTATGTTTTTCGTATAGGCAATAATTTTTCTATGATATCTGTTATCTTGGACATCATATGGTGTTATCAACTGATTTCATTTCGTTCTTGTTCAAAGAAAGTCATTAATTTATATAACAAAATACGTTCGCCTCTCTGTAAGACCTTTCCTCTTTTACTCTTTGTAGTAACACAAATTAGCGAACATAAATCATCAGAAAAAAAAGAAAATCAACAAACTCGAGAAGGCACGGGAGCACAAAACGGCAGCATGGCTTTGCTATCCCTACTAATGGGGCACAGTACGAGGTAGCGGGAAGGGAGGTAACTGCATTCTTGGAATGAACGGGTAGTATGTAAGTATGTATGTATGTATATTTCTTTGGCACGGCCTACAACCTAAACGGCTTAATGGTCAGTGTCTTATAATATGTCTTTAGATTCGTCTTGGTTGTGGTAGTGATTTGCTACATATTTTTTTCCGAAAAATTGATTTGGCGGCCGCCATTTTGTATTTTTTTCTTATTAACCGACTTCAAAAAAGGAGGAGGTTCTCAATTCGTCTGTATATATTTTTTTTTCCATAAAACATCAATACGGATATCAAATGAAATGTTAACGATACGAGTTGAAATATATATTATACATGTGTTTAAATTTAATATATGTATAAAGTAATTTAAGCCCATTTTGTTTCGGTCGGGCTTTTTTGTGCTTTTATAATTGTTCAAATAAGTACTAACCTCAGAACTCTCCCCTTTTGCCAATATTTTGGTCCCAGTTGGCACCACCGTGGACCCCGACTTGAGTATCCCTCGCACTTCAGGAGTGATCATTCTCTGAGCTGGATCGGATGGAGTGTCATCATCCAAGTCTGAAACACAACAATACAGTTACTGCACATGTTTAAATAGACCTCCCAGCCTCAAAGCCACCGATATAGTACAACGATATGGATAAAACCAATGGTAGTCTTTTATATTAGTAAAGCCTCAAAAAAACTGGCCGTGACGGGACCGTTGTTTATATATTTGTCTAAGCGACAAATGTTGGACAGTAATTTATAAAAAGACTAAAAAGCTACTGAGCATTGGCTCCACCCCTATTATTTTTCTTAGTAATGTATATGTTTCAATGTAAGCAACTATTATTATAAGCCGCCATCAGATGGAAATACAAAATCAAAATATATTGCGTTAGGTTAAAAATCAAGCCATAAACATAGTTCAAAAAAATGGTGCCCAAATACATAGTTTTTTTTATATGTATATATATAATTATTTCTTTTATTCGTAAGAGTTATATCCCAGAAAGGCCCCAAAGAAATTTTGTGCCGACCTGATGAAGAGTATTGAAGATAAAGCTTAAGAAACCCTGAACGGGGAAAAGCAGTAGATTTAGTTTTTTGCCAAAATATAATTTTTTTAGAAATCCGTCTTCTACTGTAGAACATCTGTCGCGTAATAAATAAACAATTTAATTATGATATTTAGAAAACCGTACAATCGATTTGCATTGAACCGTTTGCAAAATCAAGCTTTATTACATCACATAAATCAGTCTTTCAGTCTAGTAAGTATTTAATTTCCATCATCCAGTAATAAAAAAATATTTTAGTTTTCCTATCATTAACGGTCCCGTCAAGGCCTAGCATCCATTTCCCGACCTTAGAAGCAACCTCATAGAGTATTGTATAACACACAAACGCAATTAATTGAACACAAGTTCCATCATTGTACAATCAGACGTATAGACGTTAGTACTTTGTCAATATAACCATAATGTCTTCGTGACTGGTTCGAAGGCAGCGGCCAATTTTGAGGAGATCGACCAATTACTCAGGGAATACTGCAGTGCATATGAGCAAACAGAGATGCACTCTTCTTGAGAGAGAATTACTTTCATAGTCCAATAGGACAGGAAGACCAACACGAGCGGAGAGATTAACTATAGGATCGATTCTGGTGCCTGTATTGTTCTATCCAGTAAGAAACAAGTATACAAAATTATTCCTCACCGAATACTTAAAAAAAAACCTATAATATGTGCCACTCTTTCTATTAGGTACCACTTTGAACCAGTTACTAAGAAAAAGTACGAAAATATAATATGTACATGTTGTTACGTCACTATACGTACGTTTGTAAGTACTATATACCATATAATATTATATATATATATATATATATATATATGTATGTATGTATGTATGTATATACAAGCCTATTGTTATACAACGAAAGGTGGTTTTAACGCATTAAATCCCTCCTAAGTATCTACAAACCAAACTGCAATATTGAACAGTGACGTAGGTATCCCATTGTATGAAAGGTATTTTAAGGTTAATAATTTGTATAGGATAGGGGCGTTTAGGTAGAAAGACTGGCGCAGTCTTACCAGCGCCAATCGGCACATTTTACAAACTACGCATCGACAAGGTCCGTACCAGTAACTGTCTTTTGCTGAGCTTAAGCCTCTAACAGCGTCTACAGCGTAGCAGTATCGCTGCCGATACCGTAAGCGCTTATCGGCGCCGATCCAATAGACCCAGGCGGGTTCGGGGACGATAAACGCTGGCGGCAACAATTCGTCGCCAAATGCCGCCTTTCTACATAAACACATCCATAATCATGCAGTTACTCGGTAATACGGGTATATACAGATTATGGAGCCAAAAATACATTTGGTTGGAACGGCTGTTAAAATATTATTACAATCCAGTCGTACTCGAATTTGGGACACTCATCTGCATGCATTCTGTGTCAATACACTCAAGCTTCAGATGCTGTGTGAGATATTTGCAATAGCGACGGGAATTCAATCGGCAATCCATCTACAAACGGTGCCGCTACGGTTAATCGTGCAATATTACAGCATGCTCAGAACAACCTACCTACCAAAATACTATTATTAGTACCAATCAAACCAAAAGAAGCAAAAATTGCCCAAGCGCACGACAAAAGAAAAGGGAACTCAAAATAAAGAACAAAATCAGACCTAAGCTCCTAAATTTCGAGTTCTGCCTCATAATATACTCTAAAGAGGTATTCCTCGCACTGGCTGAACGGAACAGTTCCATTTTCAATTGAAAATCGTTATTACGCGGCACATCCTCGTGGGTCAGCGATTTGGTGAGCCTCTCGTTCTGTTCCATGGCCTCTTGAACTTGGCTGGCTAACACCGGCATTGTGCGGAGGCGGGAGGTCCTCGGCACCCTGTCCTCCTTCGGCTTCGGGAGTCCCGCGACCGGCGGTTTGTGCGTCAGCTTCGAGTTGAACATCTTCATTTTCTCCGACAGGGACATCTTCGCCGGGTCGTCCTCGTCTAACTTAGCTGCCACCGGTGAGTGTGTGCGTATTTACATAACATTGTGCAGTTGTGTTTACGATAGACCCCGGGACATACACATAGTAGAGCAGTCGAGGACATGCAAAAAAGAAACAAAAGCCGACGATCATAAGACAGGAAGCGTATTCTCTTCTGTGTTCGAATGCGATTTACATGCTCTCTGTTCGCTAAACAAATTATATTACAGTTACTTTAATTTTGAGGACCTCGCTCGCTAGATGACCACGGCCTGATGTAACTTAAAGAAAGGAGATTTGAGTTTTCGGTAGAAAGTGATACTGTTTGACTAATCAGAAATATAGTAAACTTTCAAGAGTTGATAGACATAGTGCCTGATATCAGAATGCTGTAATTTTAAACCACTACGGAATATTTTCAAGTATTCTATTCTTGCAGTTTCTTCGCGAAACTACAAATAAAAAATTGTCGCACGCCACAAATGCTTGCTTAAAAATAACCAACAGATTAGTTTCTGTAACACTATTGTCAATAACTTTAAACTAGCTTGCGAGGTCTCTCTAAATGGTATACTAAAAAAAAACAAAAAAAAAATTCTATAAAAAAAGACTAACAAAAGTAGAAAACCACTCACCATCTTCGTCCCTGTCTAGCACGTTGGCAGTGCTCTTGGACTGCGTGAGAGAGAACGACTGTTCGATAGGCTCGGGGGCTTCGGGCGCGCTGAAGGAAATTGGCTGGCTCTTGAACCTATCCGTCACCGAAGGACCCTCCTTGACTTTGGAGCGACTGTGACGAATCAAAGGTCTTGGAGTACCTGAAAATAGAGATTTGTGTGGTGATACTTTATAATTATGTATGTGGGTAGATGTATATATACTATAGATGCTTGGTCAAAAATAAAACAGTCTTTATAAATCCATCTTGCTGTTTACTTCATGGTGACAGCGGTGTTTGATTATAACATTAAAATCGTCGTGAAATCGGTTCGCGTGTATTGTAAAACGTGATAAATAATACAATATAATCCGTACACCGTATAAACAATGGAGCACGCGCGTCCACCGGCCGAATTATTGCTGGAAGGCGGCCCGGCGGCCCGAGCCGATGCCTGGCGCAAATGGTTGCAACAGTTCCGAGTGTTTTTAAAAGCTTCAGGAGTGACCAAGGAATCCAGTGATGTGCAGGCCAGTCTTTTATTGAACCTTATCGGTTCTGACGGTTATAATATATACTCCACTTTTAAGTTCGTAAATGAGAAAGACCATGAGAACATCGATAAAGTGATTGAAAAATACAACCACCATTTCGGAACCAAACCCAATACCACGATGCTGAGATTCAAATTCTTTACAAGGAATCAGCAACAAGGTGAAAACATAGACGAGTATGTAACTGCACTAAAGTTATTAAGTCAACAGTGTGAATTTGGACAGCTAGAAGATGGATTGCTACGTGACCGTATCGCCTGTGGCGTGGCGGACGGCACGGTACGCGATAGACTGTTAAGATCGGACGACCTAACGCTAGACAAGGCTATAAGGATATGTCAGAGCAACGAAATATCCAACGATGAGGGCCGTCAGATCGAAGTCGTCAAAGGCGAGAGAGAGGTATCAGTGGACCTGATCTGGAACGGTCGAGGTGGAGGCTCGCGGGGCCCTGGCCGGCGCGCGCGGCGCTGGCGCGGAGGGTGGCGCGGAGCGCGCGGCCCGACCCCCGCGGCGGCGACGAGCGCGGCCACGGCTACGGCATGCGCACGGCGCTGTGCAGCATGCGGAGATGCCGATTGTGACGGCGCGGGCGGCGTTAGGTGCGCGGCAAGGAATGCGCGATGTTATGCATGCGGATATATAGGTCATTTCCGAAAAATGTGCAATGTGCGCCAATCTAACAAAGTGTTTGAAGTTCGAGGCGAGCAGAATGACGATGATTTTTTATACGTTTCGACGGTCGACGATGCGGATTTGCATTCGAGGGACACGAAATGGTATGAGACGCTTTATTTATGTAACAGTGATATAGGACACCGTTTTAAGCTGGATACGGGTTCGGATATTAATGTTATATCATTAAAAACTCTGTTGCGTTTAGGATTCTCGCGTGAAGATATTATTCCTGATAAAATAAATGCGTTATCCTTTTGTGGTAATATTGTATCGATTATTGGCTCGTGTATAATTGGATGGTTATATAAGAATAAAAAATATATAATTAAACTCGCTATTACTGAATACGACTGCCAAAGTATTTTAGGTAAAAATACGTTAGAACAAATAGGATTGGTAACAAGAGTATACTCATTATGCATAGATAATTATAGCGATTTGTTCGAAGGCCTAGGAAAGTTGTCCGGTGAATATAAAATTCCTATTGATACTAATATTGCTCCTACTATTTGCCCTGTCCGCAAAATTCCACTTGGTTTGAGAAATCAATTACAAATAGAATTAAACCGCATGGAAGCATTGGGTGTAATACGTAAAGTCACACACCCTACACCATGGGTGAATGCAATCGTAATTGCAGCAAAGAAAAACGGAGCCTTTCGTCTGTGTTTGGATCCTCGTCCCTTGAATAAAGCCATTAAACGCCAGCATTACCCACTTCCGACATTAGTGGAAATTGCTACAAAGTTAAACGGTGCTCAATATTATAGTAAACTGGACGCAAAATCTGGTTTTTGGATGGTCCAATTAGATAAAGAAAGTTCTGATTTATGCACATTCGGAACACCATTTGGAAGATATCACTTCTTGCGTCTTCCATACTAAGGTCAGACAGATATTAGAAGATCTAGAGGGCGTTGATTCATTCGTGGATGATGTAATTGTATGGGGGTCCACAGTGCAAGAACACGACGATCGGCTTAAAAAACTGTTAGATAGAGCGAGATTAGCAGGAATTAAATTTAATCGTGAGAAATGCATGTTCCGCGTGCAAGAAGTGACTTATCTTGGCCATAAATTTAATGCACAGGGAATGCAAATTGATGAAAATAAACTAAAAGCCATAACAGAGATAACAGAGATGCCCAGTCCAAAAAACAGACATGAATTAGAAAGGTTTCTAGGAATGGTCAATTACCTTTGCAAGTTTATTCCCAATTATTCCCAAAAAGTTACTCTTCTTAGAAACTTGTTAAAAAAAGGTACCGAATGGCAGTGGGGACCAAATGAAGATAATGTGGTGGAAAAATTAAAACAAGAGCTATGCCAAGCACCAGTACTAACATTATTTAGGGCTGACCAGCCGGTTCTGATTTCAGTGGATGCCAGTTCACATTCATTAGGCAGTGTATTGCTTCAGGGCGGCCGTCCAGTAGAGTTTGCTTCTATTACGCTTACTGAGACTCAGCAACGCTACGCGCAAATAGAAAAAGAAAAAGTATATATGGAAAACACGATATATTGGTTGAAACTGACCACAAACCATTAGAATCCCTTTTTAAAAAGCCCCTAGATTCCGTTCCGGCTAGATTACAGCGAATGATGCTCAGAATTCAAAGATATGACTTTGAAGTTGTTTATAAGCCCGGTAAATACATGTTTATTTCAGATACATTATCAAGAGCCGCATTACCAGAGCTACTAAATAACAATATATGTGAAGAAATTCAGGATCAGTCATGTTTTTTGTTGCAATATATCAGGTTTAGCGATGAGAAGTCAAAGGTAATTAAGGCATGCACAAAAAATGACTATGAGTGTCAACTTTTAATCGAATATATTTTAAAAGGCTGGCCCGTAAATAAGTTTCAGGTTGATGAGCGAATAAGAAGATTTTGGGATTACAGGGAGTCATTTGAGGTTATTGATGATATAATTTTTAAGGATAATCTTGTATTTATCCCACGGGACCTTAGGGCGGAAATGTTATCTCGAGTTCACGAGGGACATCTTGGTATAGACCGATGTAAAAGACGAGCACGAGAAGTAATGTTTTGGCCAGGGATGTCACGTGATATAGAAAACTTGGTCAGACGATGTGCCACTTGTCAAAAATTTTCAGTAACTCCACAACGTGAAACAATGATATCACATGAGATACCTGCTTTGCCGTGGTCAAAAATCGGGTCGGACATTTTTGAATACAAAAAGAAACATTATTTGATTTTGATAGATTACTTTTCAAATTTTGTAGAGGTATGTACTCTGTCTGCAATTACGTCTAAATGTGTCATAATAGCCATGAAAGAACAATTTGCTCGTCATGGTATACCACAGCAGTTAATCACAGATAATGGTCCCGCATATGCATCAAAAGAATTTAGATTGTTTACAAAGACTTGGGGATTTAGTCATGTCACGTCATCACCTAACTATCCACAATCTAATGGCAAGAGTGAGCGGACTGTGAGAACAATAAAAACTATGCTAATGAAAACATTGGATGATGGTTCGGATTTCTATATTGCCTTATTAAATTTCAGAGCTACCCCTAGTGACAGTGTTGCGAGTCCAGCACAACTTCTGATGGGTCGCAGATTAAATACACGTCTCCCTAGCTCGCATGATAAACTAGAGCCGGATAGAGACAATGCAAAAGATTATTATAACATTTTAAAAAAACGTGAGAAATCAAAATTATGGTATGATAGTAGAGCTCGCAACCTACCAAACCTAGATATCGGTGACACCGTCATAACAGTAGACGGATCTAAACGCCGAAGGGCCCAAGTAGTAAGTCATGCTGAGCAGCCTCGTTCATATTTCGTAAATGATAGACAAGGGAAATGTTTTAGGAGGAACAGAAGGCATCTTATCAAAATACCAGCGCCTGTTTCGTCTCCGTCAACATCTAGTCAAGAGATATTGAGTGCTGAAGACGAGGCAGGTAGTAGCGATCACAGTTTATACGAGGATTCGTCTGAAGTTGAAAATGAGATCAACAAAAACCCGAAGCCTCCTATGCCTTCTAACATTAGAATGCAAAGAGCAGCTGCTAGTGAGGCAATCCAAAAAATACGGAATTTGTACAATAAATAAGCTTTATTATTTAGAATGTTAACTTTACCTAAAATCTAATTATTGTATAAAAACAGCCGTTGTAGTACCTAATGGAACTAATTAAACACATTGCCTCTTAAAATAAAGATATAGATATTACTGAGTATAAAGTAGGTAATGTATGGCCTGGAAATGTTTTCTTAGTGTAATCTTAACAGCTAACCATAATCTAATAAGCATATCACAAGTTTTGTGTTTTATTTTTACATTTATTTTTGTTTTGCATACTTACTTATTAACTTGCGTGAATTTTCACATATAGTTGTAAAAGTATTTTTTTTTATTGTTTTTGTTTCTTTTACATTTACTTATTTTGTGCTGACAAAATACTTGTCTTTACTATTTTTTTTTCTAGGTTAAGGGGAATAAATACTGTACGTAGTAGGTACTTTGTTTAATCATTACATAACAATTAATACCTATTTATATTGTTAAACTGTTAAGGAGGAAGATGTGGTGATACTTTATAATTATGTATGTGGGTAGATGTATATATACTATAGATGCTTGGTCAAAAATAAAACAGTCTTTATAAATCCATCTTGCTGTTTACTTCAATTTGTATCCTATTTAACAAGATATTGCACCTGTAACATCACAACTACTACTACTGTCCCATCCCTTGCCCTCCTGGGCGGTAATATCCTACTTTTCCTATTTCCCACTCTAACTTGCCAATCTTCCTTTTCACAACACCTATCCTTCATTTTCCCTCTTTATTCGTGAGAACGCAATGGTCAATCATATAAATAAATTAATTAACCAAAATGGCGGCGATGTGGTTCGCCACCCATCCCGTCTCGTTTCTCACGGAGGCGAAAAGCGGCCCTTGGGCTCTGCCTACCCTACGGGAAAGGCGTGATTTTATGTATGTATGTATGTAACATCATAACAATCATCATCATCATCATCAACAGCCAAAAGCCGTCCACTGCTGAACAAAGGTCTCCCCTTTGGCAGGCGGGCGGTTCACTTGGCAGGCGGCTTGGGGATCGAAGTATGGGTGGTAAGTAATCCAATAGAAAAACGCTGCTGCCCGTCTTCCTGATTTCCCTTAGTCGCCTTTTACGAACACCCAATGGGAGGAGATGGGAGGGTGCTATTCTTAACCCGACATCCCACGGACATCATAACAATACCATAGACAAACGCAAAAAGGCAACTATCTACATTGCGTTAACTCTTTATATTCTGTAGTTAAGGGTGCGTTGTGACCCGGGTTAAAGCAAATATACCTATGTATACCTATATATGCAAATTTAAGTCTTTATGTTTTTTCTTACGTTGATAATAAGCTAGTGCACTTCCATCCACGACTACATTAAACCAACTTAAATAAGTTTATTTCAATTTCATTTTATACTCCAGCAAAAATAAACATTTCCTACAAGCATTTGGAATAATGACGACAATAGCCGTTGTTAACATTCAGGGATCACAATACAGCTCGTGGCTGTAATACGTGGTAGATGACTTCACAAAATACAGATTCAATGTCATTTGGCACGTATTTCCAGCCGTCAAAACGCCTGGCATGTTTTTTTTTTATTTGAAACAACGCAAGGACACGTGGAGAGGACCCGTTCAAGTATCGAAGCGGCCTGAATGATGATACAGAATAACGGGGGGATACCTCAGTAGTAGTACTTCAGTCACTGTACTGGCAGTTCGTAAACCCATTACGTCTTTGTAAACACACACAACACTTTACAGCTAAAAAAAACAATGTCAGATTTTCAGTCTTGGAAATCACTCGTTCTGTAGTCAAGGTTTCTAGACTTTTGACTAGCGTTTGAGGTCTGTTTCAAGCTTTAATAGGTCAGTAAAGCATGTATCGTTAATTGAAAAAAAACAACACAAATGGTTACCTTTAGCCTGCTGCTGCAATTGCTGCCACATGCTAGCCCGCGCGACCACACTATTGCTCTTCACTAAGCCGAGAGCAAATCCGCTGTGTTCGTTCCCCTCATCATCGCTCCCCTGCTCCTCTGGGCTCCTCAGAGCCTCCGTCTCAGTGGACTTCCTCTCACGGTCCATGTTTAACAGGCCACGTTCGACAGACGACGAAGACCACTCGTTACTGCTGTTAGTCGCGTGGTTTTCCACAATCTCCTGACTCTCGATCAGACCCAATTCTTCACCTGGAATTACAAGAGATTTTCTCATTTCATTCGTTGTAAATAAACTTGTTGTCGGTGACACGAGCAGAGCGTCGAAAGTCTGCGCTTCCAATGCCAAATGTTCAATGTCAATTCTGCAAAAACGCCACCGATCGCCCAATAAGCGGTTAATCTGCCTCTATCGCAATGACGGCTTGACAAAGACCACGTGCATTACATTGACCCAAATAAGTGGGCCGAGAGACATCCGCAAGGTTATACTGTGTTTATTTTCAAAACCGACCTAATACGAATAGCGGCGCATTCGGTAAATCTAATTTTACCAAACACAACGTAAACAAACGGCAAGTTAGTTGGTGCAGCCCGCGACGGATTGACCGTTTTCACATGTTTGTTTTACGACATGAGCATTTGTGATTGCTGGACGCACTAAATAAGCCTAACGATGTTTTCGCATTATTCCAACACGTTCGTCCAGATAAAAATAAGTTTACGAGTTTAATAAACTAACAGATTGCTCGGTGATTAGTGAGTTTCTGGGGAAACACTCACCGGAATGAGGTCCGGAGTCTCTAGACGAAGCACGATTGTACACACCGCTATCACAGGACACATTCAGGCTCCAGTTGTCTGCCTCAGCTTGGTGTCTCTCGTCCTCGTCCAATGCGCGGCTGTCCTCGTCCAGCGCAACGCGAACTTTGTTCACTTCTTGTTCAATGTCATCCAGCGTCGACTGCTTTCCGGCAACGTTCACGTCGATGTTTTCGAAGTCCAAAAAAGTTGCTTCCCCGTAGCTGTCTTCTTTAGCGCTACCGCCGTCCGATAAACAATTCGTGCTCGGCGGCGTCTGCACTACGAAGGAACTGACGCCGAACGGCGGCGAATCCAAAGCCTCCGCGAAGTCCACGAAGGGATCTCTCTCGGGTTCCCCCGAAAGGGGAATGGGGCCCCTGGCGGAGGGAGCAACACCGGACTCGACGGGTCGACTCGGAAAACTACAGCCCGCTGGACCGAACGCTTGGAAACTCGCTTGGCCCGGCTCCAAACTGCGAAATGAGAAAAGAAACGTTTCAATGTAGAACACAGGCGTACATAAGAGAGAGACGGTAGCCGTTTCAGCTCGCGTTCGTAAACTCCGATGAATTATGGTGTGAGTGATTGGATTGGCGTAGACGACCTATCGTTTTAGGGAAGTTTGACACCATCGGCAATATAATCTAAATATAAATGTCTGCTCTCGATTTTGCAGTTATCGATCGGGAGCCGATCGTTAAAGATTTATAGTATACTACGGCTGATATTTTTCTTTGCGATGTTGATGTAATTTTATGAAGCCCTAATAATATTTACCATATGTTGCGGTGTGATTTATTTGGAAGATGTTTAAAGTATCTTTCGAAATAAATGAGTCACGATGAGGCGGGCTGAACCTATGACTTAGTGAAACACGGGGGCCATAATAGACTAATCCAGCTGCATTTCAATCGATTGCATTAAGGGCGCGGGGAGTTGGGCGCACCAGATCGCCCGCTCATAAAACTCTCCATGCGTGCTTTGAAGCACAACAGATCCAGAAATAGTGCTTGACCCAGAAAGCGCTGGAGCGCTTATTTCCGTCATCAAGATATCGCTTCAACTGGTGACTGTACTACACAGACATCTCGAGTCGTTTAAAACCAATGGTAAATGGCAAAGAATATAGCAACCTACTATAATACCAATATATTAAATGGAACGAACTATAAGATCCATGACAATGCAATACAGTCGGATCGCACGCACACACACGTATATACGTATGATAATCATTTATTCTTATTATAGTCTTAAAGACGTCGCCAGGTCAGAAAGATAAACAATGCGGTAGCATTTGTTAAGAAGCTAATGTCAAAGCTATAAAAAGAATAGAGAATGAATGTGAAAATATAGAGAAAGATCATTGATAGCCATAATATACAAGACACAATGGGTATATTTATAGGCATTGTCTTGGAATAAGGTCTTGGTATAATAGCCATTAGGCTTAGTATTATGCTTGAGTATATGGTTATATAATAACATGTCAGAACTGTTACGATAACTACAAATGGAATTACATTTGAGCATGTACTAGTAAGTGAAAAAAGATCCAACCAACTCTGCACAAACAAGCCTTTTAATATTATAAACGTTGTATGGGTCTTAACTAATTTGCAAAGAAATTTATTTCCATCACACAACGTGCAGATCTTTAAACACACAACAAGCATATTATATTTTAGATTTCCTTTTGTAGTCGACCTCAATTTCCATAAAAGAAAATGTGGGTAATAATAACGACCTAGATCTAACTAAATTGTTTTGCTGAAGTAACGGATTACTTACAATTCTTCGAGCGGACGATCCCAAATGAAACGACGCATGTTTGTTTTGCGAAATTCCTAACACAGGAAGTTGTGGTTGATACAAAGAACAATTTTCTAAACTGTTTAATGTATATGCACAGTCCAAATTTAATTCTTACGCTGTCTACGTGGAGCGTGATTCAAACTGTAAACTGAAACGGCGGAGATGATGTCAGTAAAGCGAAAACACGAAATTAACACGCGCTCCATGTTAGAATTCATAAAACAGCTAATTACAAAAATATAGGAGTTCTCATTAGCGGTAAATATGGGATTAACCTTTAATGACTGAAGCTAAACGACTCCAGGAGGTTACCGGTTTGAATTCATGTTTTACTTACAAGATCAAAAAGGCGAATATCACGAATTCTGTAATTAAGATTCTTGTGAAAAACAATTCATGTTTACAGTTCTTTGTGTCATTCTGGGTACACAGATGTATTTCTACTGCTCCGCGAAACAACAGATGTGTGAATACATTACTAGTACTCTCAATACAACTATCAATATGGGTTCATCTTTTTTACCCAATAATAACTTATAAGATTATTCTTGATCGCGATCCTACGGCTCAACCATCTTTTCTTCCTTCGTTACTGGTCCGAGATTGAACTCGTTTTTTTTTAATTATCCTTTTTATTATAGATATTTATATTGATGTTATATATATTCAATAGCAAAACAGATTAAATCTTCTGAGATTTATTAGTAAACTCAACTTAGAATTACCTGATTGGATTGTGTTGAAATTGAGGTACTCTCGTGGTCACATACGGTGTACCAAATTTAGGGCTATAATCGCTTGCACGAGCCGACCCAAAATACGTGCGGAATGCGCGCACGGAAGCGCTTATCCCACCCGTCGTTCAAATGATTTTGATTGAAAACTGGTACAGCGTTCGTGTCCGCGATAGTACATGCCCGTAACAACATACCAAACGAAAATAGTCAAACAACTATGTTATTCGGCGTTCTTAACGTATCCAAAACAACTACGAGTGTGCAGCACATTAACAAACAATATGTATATGTGTGTATTTACAAACATAACCTCCGTAAAATTGCAGGAAGTAAAATTGCCATAACTCACAATAAATTTGAAACAGTTCTCATGACTAACCCCACCTGTGCGCAAAATGTACTGCACGGAACAAAACATTTTGTGACAACCCACGCTACACGTTTACCATCAAAATAATGGCGTCGAGCCAACCTTTAGACATGAACTACTACACTAGCAGAGCGCAATCACCTTTGGAGAGGTAAAGTCATATTTAAGGATAGCAGTTCAACGGATCAAAGAAAAACATTCCGTTATAAACACGACAAGAATTTATGTAGATATGAGCCCGAAATTAAACACTATTCTGAAACGGGATGATGTACAATGAATAGCTGATTTACATACAACGACGTGTGCAGTACCGTGTGGGAAGAATATTGACAGATGCAACGACTTTAGATTTGCTTGTTCTAAATAATATTTCAGCTTAAAATATTACAAAGGATCTGTATAGCAACGCTTACCTGGAAGTGATAGATCTCATTTCTTCAACAGTAATGGGTTGAGTTTTGTATCGTTCCTTATCACGAGGTTTTGATCTAGAAGTAGATGGTTGATCCCTCGGCGATAAGTCTTTTGTAAGAGCCTGTTCCATGCTCTGTATCCTCGACGCGATAGACGGAAACGACTTCTGTATGTTATCGTCTTCTGTATCGCCTTGAGAATTACTTGCCCACCGTTCACTATAGCCGTTTTCGCAGTTTTCGTCCACTTTCAAACGTCTGTTATTTAATATTGAAAGCAATTCATCGTTTACGTCACACACCAAACTCTTTGATCTTGGGTTAGTTTTAGGTCTAAGGTTTCTCCGGCGGATCACTGCACTCGGGTAACTCTGTTCCGGGTCGGGCGCGGACGCGAGATTTACAGCTCGTCGCGGTCCAGCCGCCGAAAAGTCGTTCGCGTCGCAACTGAAATTCGTCACACTAATGTTTGCGTCGCTATCCGCGCAAAAAGATAGCCGTGGGCGCGGGGATTGGCTGCGTTCCCTAGTCAAACTCGAACCTCTCTGCTTCAAAATAGGTCTTACGGTTGCTTCACATTCGGAACCGGAGTGGTCTGAAGTTCGTGATCTAAGGAGTGAAGGTCTTCGGGAGCTTCTGTCGTCTTCGCTCAAATCGAAACTAGAAGCGTGTCCTTCGTCCCCGGATAATTTTTTCGATGATTTTAATATCGGTTTTTTCGGTAGATCAAAGTCATGATCATCATGTTCGTTAGACTTTTTCTTAAGTATCGGTTTGGGTGTGTCAGATGGAATAGTATCGGGGCAAGGCCTTTCTTCAGAAAAGCTCTTTTTCTTTAATATTGGTCTCACGATTTCTTTATCGTCTTCGACAAGCTCAGCGCCACCCGCTGCAGCTAACAAGACCGCTTGAGCAATAGAAACGTGAGACGAAGCAGTGCTGCTGCTTGAGCTCGAATTCGATTTTCGTTTAAGAATACCATGCGGTTCGGGAGAGCCTTGAGACATATCATCATTATGATGATCTTCCTCTCTGCTCATTTTTCTTTTCAATATACCCTGTATTTGACCATCGGGTGACCTGTTACGCACTACGTCTTCCAAAGACGATCTCCTGTTTTTTAAGATAGATTTATTAATTTCAGAAGAACCATCTTCAGCAAAAGATACTTCCGGACTGCAAGATCTCCTTCTAGCGACTTGTGACTCATCTAAACTTCGTCGTTTCTTGAGTATGCCCTGACGCTGCCTGTTGTCGGATCGACCATTTCGAGGTTCGACAACGCTGGGTGAAAACGTCACAGGTGGAGATGCAATAGCAGCATGATTAGCAGCGTTAGTTACCACACTTTCGTCATGAACAGATTTTCTCTTTAAAATAGATACAGGCGTATGACTACACGACGTCGAAGAAGTATCATGACGGCGAGTTTGACTAGACGAATCATTATTGAGATCAGAAAACATTGCACTTTGCTTTTCGAAATCGATCAGTCTCTGTGCTGCCGTATCTATATCTCTTAACCTTTCTGTCACTCCTCTGTTATGTATAGGTTTTTCATTTATGAGACCGTAGTTGTAGGTATGATTGTGTTTTTGTTCAGCTTTTGTTGCAAACAGCGAGTCAATACGTGGCTCCGATGCGTCTAAATTTAACTTATTACTAGTTAAGTTATTCGACAATTTGTTAACCCTATCTAATGTCTGTTTAGTCAACGCAGCTAAGCTGTCCATCTCTTGCGAAAGTCTAGAGCTGTGTGGTCTAACGGTTTCGTGAAGGGTAGACATCTTTGTATTCTTTTTAGAATTTTCTAGTCCGCAAGCGTTTACTCTATGACTCGCTTGGGAATTAACTTTCAAAACATTTTTTGGCGAAACATTTTTTGTATCATTTTTGTCTCTTGGAGAATTATTTTCTAAACTAGTCAGTCTTTTCTTAGTATAATGATATTTTTCGCTAAGACTTTCACTATCCTTTTGAGCTCGATGTCTTCTATCAATACGATTGTTTTCAGTATCACTCTTTGCTTTTTCGGGACTCTTACGGACCAGTCGGCGTTTAGGCGATTCGGATTTAGATTTATCTATTTTAGATGTTGTTTCTTTTGTTAAGTCCTGCTTAACGGGTGATGTAGATTTATAAACATTTCTATCGATCGGTCTCCTAGAGAGAGGTATGCAACTAGGTTTAACGCCCGCTTCAGGACTTCGACGTCTATCAAAAGTCTTTTGTGGTGTCGAATTTGAAGGCGAGGTTTTTAACGGAGTCGTCTTGATCCCAAAAGATAAATTTAAAGTAGTTTTAGGAGATACTTTGGAAGACGGCAGTGAGCTTTCAGTCTTAGGGTGTGGTGCTTCAAGGGGTCGTCGATATTTCGTTTTGGCGACGCTTCCTGGAACAAAAAGAGAATAATATTTAGCAAAAAGTACTCTAGTTCCCTTACAAAAGTTAATAAAAGTTCCGTTAAATACAAAAATAAATCAAGGTCAACGAGTTTAGACGGAAGAGGAAGCTGTTGACCCGCACGTGTGTATTGTTCCTTGTAGGTTCAGTGACTGCTTTGCAAGCACCGATTCGTGTGACGTTTCGCGCTTTATGATGGCTAATGCCATTGTTATTGTAAGTAAGTAGCGCAAGTAATTCACAGAGAACTGCATTATGCAAAAACGAGCTTGTAACGTAAAACCGAAGATCTACTTTCGAGTGTCGAGTTACGAGTCGTATTTACCAGTTAGGTCACATAACAATGGCGCAAGTTACATATCTTAAATACGTGACAATTTTTTTTTTAAAGTAAGGTTTAAGTATCTGAAAATATGTAACGGCATATATTCTTCTCATGTGCCCTAAATTAATTATATTTAATACCTTTATATCATTTATTTACCAAAGAGGGCAAGAGACTTATCGGATAATGCTGTGTGGAACTTATAAGTACATACTTATTACGGCAGTTAATTCTGCTACTGTCTATAAAAGCCTGCTGACCGTACGGTGAGCAAGTGATTATTTGTAGTTCTGTTCTGGCCGTCTAGACAATATAACATTCTACAAGTGTTAACGCGAATAGAAAGTATATAAATGTATGAGAATAACATAAGACATAGAAAAATCACGTGACAAATTATAGGGAGTTGACACCGTTAATAAAATTAATGAAGAAATAAAATCGCTATGTAGCGATTGTGTTTTGGCTAGGCCCTCTGGTAGGTTACATTAAAAACCATTGCGAACCCTGAACGTACCACACACACAGTCCAAAAATGAATAACATTTATAGGTATGTTAAATATGTGGAACAGACTTCGTACATTATTATTTAATCTTCATACTATAAACGTTGTATCATCTAATATTTCGATACTGAACAAACCATTTAAAATCCCATCAGTCGACTAATTCTACGCTATTCGTGGACAAAGCCAATAGGTAATTTCCTATACAGCCCAGCGTGGCCATACGATCCCCAATCACGTGTGAAACGTCGAAGGCTGTGGTCGATGCGGTTTTGGTCAACAATATAGGTATAAATAAGCGCTAAAATGCTTAAATACGCAACAGAATATGGTACTGAATCTGTAACAGACAATTTTGTTTCTCTGTGCCCGTTTAAAAACATTGTATTATATAACATGCTACTGTGTGATAAGACAAAGATTGAAATTAAACTACTTTTACGGATTTTATTGCGATTTTTATATTAGTCCTCCCGTGACCAAATCACCAGACCAAAGCTGCAAAGTATTCGAAACGTCGGGATAGTAAAATCTAAAATAAACCGCGATAAAATCCGTAAAAGTATGTAGTTTGATTTCAATGTATAGTATTCACGTAAATAAAAGACAACAAGTCTTTTGTCACTACATATTAAGTTATCTGATGTTCTTGATTTACAAATTTAAAAGCTTTTTCAGGTCGCCAACAATGATTTTTCATGCTTAACCAGTAAAAATAATTATATGTACTTAGTTAGTTGCAGGCCCGGATTTAGGGGGCAGTTTCATGGGGCGCCAGAATCGTATTTTCATATGATTAAAAATAACAAAACTTGCTCCACAAAGCGCAATTAATAGACAATACACAGTACAAATTCATTAAAGTGTTGTTAATGTCCCATTCATGAAAAATGCCAACCATTATATTACCTATATTTGTGGGCTTTTTTAAGTAATTTATCTGAAATGTCGAATCAAGTTTCTACCCCGGCTCGAAAAAATCGTAGATCCAGGGCTGGTTAGTTGTTGTAATAAGTGTACGTCATCGATATAATATATAAACTAGATATGGTGTCACGGTTCAAAAAATGGTAGCGAGAAATAGTGCCCTTGTGTCGCTATTTCTTTACAAGCCATATCCTGACAAATTTATTTTTGCCGATAGGAGTGTCGCTACTGTCTATATGAAACAGTCAAACTACAAGTCATTATCATTATAAAATCGTTAGTTCACGTTTCCGCCACCAGCACAGATAAGTTTGCAACTTCCACGACCACATTTTAGATGTCATTTTGTTCGTGAATGTTTATCTAGTTTATATATTATATCGATAGTGTACGTACTTAATATCGTGATTCGATGAACCTAATATCTTATAGCCACTGAATGAGCATCCGGTCTATTAGTTTATTCTGTTCATCAAAATTAGACGCAGCTGTCGGATTATCCGACCGGTCCATTAGCCGATACCCGATATCTACTTATTTTTGCATACACCACTCTGCCGGTGACCTCGGGGGATTATGTTCCCAATAATCTTCGTTAACTGGTCAGATATTTAGGTTGCGTAACGTTACGTGCGTGCTCTTTATAAAGGAGGTGGAGAAAGCGAGGTCTCGACTACTCTTAACTTTGGTAATATTGACTTCTGAAGATATTAACCGCACGAAGTTTGTAACAATTACAGCGAAAAATTGTTTTTTCGACTGGAGCGAGAGAGAGAGAGAGAGAGTTGAGCTGTTTTTCGAGTAATTTCTTTGGCAAGACCTACATAAAATACAATTTAAGTCAATCTTGTTAGTTCGCAGTCGGGCATTTTGTGCTTTTATAGTAATAACACGAGTATTTCACTATCGCTCGTCATTCAAGACAAGCTATTAACTGATAGTGTAGTAATACTATCGACCATTACAAGTCCGGTACATAATGTTAGTGTTATTTACAAATAAACTATATATTGGCGTATCTTTACAAAAAGATTCACATACTCTGATTTATTATCGTAACAAAACGCAATAAATTATGAGATAAAGGAAACTATAAGCTAAGAGATATCGCAATAGATAAATAAAAGTTGCTGAACTGAAACTTAGACTTAAGACCGACTATCTATCGTATCAATTTTTTTAATTCTAGCTAGTAACGAGGCAGTTATTATAATAATAATTTTAATAATTGGTCGTCCGTATAATGCACCTTTTTTTAGTACCTACCTAGTAGTTTAGTAAATCAGAAATAAGTAGATTTGCTATGGATACACAGTGTGATTATCGCACCAGTCGCGCTAATAAACTAAACGAAAATCTATTTTCCTTTTGTGTTTTATCTTCATATACCTACTTTGCCTTCCTTAATAAAAATAACATATAAATAATAATAATATAATACCAGCCCTTGTTAATGTCCCACTGCTGGGCACGGATCTCCCTTCAAGATGAAGGGGCTTAGGCTATAGTCCACCACGCTGACCGAATGCGGAATGGCGGACTTCACACGTTATTCGAAACTAGATAGGCTTTCTCAGACATGCAGGTTTCCTCACGATGTTTTCCTTCACCGAAAGCTAGTAACAATCGCACAAAGACGATTCGCACATGATTAATTAAAGAAATCAGAGGTGCAAGCCGGGGTTCAATATCATTCTGCGCACAGAGAAAATACCAACATCGTGGCGCAATAGCTATTTAATACCCTTTTACAAAAATAAAGGGGAAGTGGCGCAATGCAACAACTACAGAGGGGTTAAACTCACAGCTCATACGCTCAAACTTTGGGAAAGAATCTTAAACAAGCGCCTTACACAAATCTCTGAAATAACGCCAAATCAGTTTGGTTTTACTGCATCAAAGTCCACCGTGGATGCAATTCAAGGAGTTAGAATACTGATGGAAAAATATCGCAGCACCAAAAAGAACCTACATATGATTTTCATCGACCTAGAAAAGGCTTTCGACCGAGTGCCACGAAAACTAGTCTGGGAAGCTCTGCGCTCACAACTAATACCAGAGCGATACATTAACCTGGTCATGGACATGTATGAAAATATTACCACTAGAGTACGCAGTCTAGCTGGTACAAGCGAACCCTTTGAGGTCAAAGTAGGTGTCCATCAGGGTTCTGCCTTGAGCCCATTTCTGTTTAACTTAGTGATGGACTATCTCACCAGACAAATCCAATCACCGTTACCCTGGTGCATCCTATACGCTGATGATATTGTACTAACTGCCGACACTGCACAAAGTTTACAACATACATTGAATCTATGGATAGACGCACTGGAGAAATTTGGACTTCGCATAAGTAGGACAAAAACTGAATACTTGAAATGCAACTTCAGCAACGACTCAACTGAAGACAACATTTACATTCAACAAGAACCAGTACCTAAAGTGAACCATTTCAAGTACTTAGGATCAGTTCTCACGGAAGACGCCAATGTTGATGCGGATATCATACATAGAGTAAATGTAGCCTGGCAAAAGTGGAGAACACTTACAGGTGTCTTATGTGACCCACGAATGCCAATAAAACTAAAAGGCAAGATATATAAAAGTGCGGTGCGGCCAGCTATGATATATGGTGGGGAATGTTGGACCCTGAAGAAGTGTCACGAGCAAAAGTTACATGTCAACGAAATGAAGATGCTGAGATGGGCTGGAGGGGTTACCAAATTAGATAAAGTACGAAATGAACACATCAGAGGTACTTTCAAAGTTGCTCCAATCGCCAACAAAGTAACAGAAAGCCGTCTCAGGTGGTATGGACATGTAATGCGACGAGATGAAGACCACATAGTAAAAGTAGCACTAAAACTGCCAGACCCAAAACGCACAAGAGGACGCCCCTTATCAACCTGGTGGTCAAACGTGGCTAAAGACCTCAAACAAATCAATGTGGATGACACGACAACCCAAGACAGATTGTCCTGGCGCAAACGTACGAGGAGACCCGACCCCAAATGAAATGGGAAATGGGGAGGAGAAAGAAGAAGGTGCAAGCCGGGGTTCGAACCTGCGCACCTTGTTTCCAAGGCAAGCGCTCGCCCACTGAGCTGTTACAGTTGTGTAAAAATAACATAAATATATATATAAATGGCACTACAATAATAAACCATAGATGTTATATCCCTACCAATGCGCGACAAAAATTCTCATATATAGTTAAGGTATGATATCCTTTCCTTATTATTTACTTTGTGCATTATCTTAAATACGCATGAAGGCATTTTACTTGATTTTCAAAGGCACACGTCACGTTCGTTACATTTTACCGACGAGTGACTTCACTAGTTCACCCAATTTAAGTGAATTTCGTTGTTTCACTTTTATTGTATGAAATATCATAATGGCATTACATAACAACAAAACTACACGCAAACTAGAATCAATGACGGTACAAATGACCTAAAAAAACCGATTCCGAATGTAAATATTGTATATTATTTTCAACTGCCTCCAACATAAACCGGGTCACGCGATTACTGTCCTACATTGCGCCCTAATTCATCCGTAGTGATGACGTCACCCGTGTACTTTCACAGCAATATATTCCCATTAGTTGGTATCAATTACTGATACACTATGTCTTACTTAGAATGTCAATAAGCGCGCAATGAAAATTTTTAAAAGTTCAAACAGTGCGACAAGGCTATTTCCCATTAAACCTATATTTAATTGTAAAAAATTAAAACAAACACCGATAACACATCAAAATTATTTCTTACTAGCTAACGCACGCGGCTCCGCCCGAGCTTTTTTGACGGTTACCAAAATAAAAAGTAGTCTATAACACTCTGGAATACACCTTTCTAACAGTGAAAAATTTTTCAAAATCGAATCAGTAGTCCCGGAGATTACTCAGAACATCAACTCACAAACTTTTCCTCTTTATAAAAATAGTAAACATGGTATAGATTAGCTACTGTAGATAGATAAAATGTAGCCTATACACGCAATGCATTTGCTATGAGAATGATAACTAGAGTTAATCTCTCAGTTAATATACATCTTGATCAAAGAAAGTTACTATGCGTTTAAACTAAGAATGTGGCCGCCATCTTGCCATTTAAAATACTATGCGTTTCAACTAAGAAGGTGGCCGCCATCTTGCCATTTCAAATATATAATTACTAAAAATGATGTTTCAACAAAAATAGACGGCAAAACAAGACATTACAATAAATAATCAAAACCGGGGCGAATTTTGCATTTTGTGTTTACTCTGCTGCCGGTACAAAAATCGTAAAAAATGAGTGAAGTTCCGCAATCGCGATCATCATGGCGGCCACATTCTTAGTTGAAACGCATAGTATATAATTACTAAAAATGATGTTTTAACAAAAATAGATAACAAAATAAGACATTACAAAAGATAAACAAAACCGGGGCGAATTTTAGCGCGTTTACTCTGCTGACAGTACAAAAATCGTAAAAAACGAGTGAAGTTCCGCAGTCGCGATTATCATGGCGGCCACATTCTTAGTTGAAACTTGAAACGCATAGTATTATGCTTGGCTTTCATGCGGGATTAAAAGAGAATGAAGTAGGAGGGCCACCACCATTCGTACCAGGTCCACAGACCGTCCAGGGGGTCTAGTACGAGTTCCGGATAGTTTACGAGCTCGATCAAACTGACAGTTTTTGCCCGTACATAGACTAATCATAATTTTTATTTTTTGACCTAGTTATCATCCCCATTAATGGGTGCAAAAAATGCAACAGTTTATGTCACAGGTTCTAAATTAGTCTATGGGTAAGCATGTTGCTAAACATCAAGCGAACTTCCTACCGACAGTAGGATGTAATAAAAATAAATATACCACCATAATCACGGCCTACCTTTTTAATCATAGTTAAAGCCTTAAACACCGCACCTTGTAAATATACTTTTACAAAACGACAATCGTTTACATTTCGTAGAAAAAGCTTACGTATTTCCAGTCACATACTAAAAGCCGGTGTGAAATTCCATGAATACTGTACAGTTAATTAGCGTAGAATACACATGCACGACAAATTGAAACAGCAGGATTACTTTTTTTTAATAATATAAATTGTAATCAACGTAATGTTCCAGCTTTGACGACTGTGTGGCTGGCGCCTGGTTTACTGCGAACTGAATTATATACAATCCACTTACCTTTTTTAATTTCCGACGCAAATAATAATATTAGGGTTCTTATACCTGTATAATCAGGTATAGTAGCCCTAAAAAACGACATATTCCATACACTCCGTGACATTGACGGGCCCGTTGGTCTAGTGGTTAGACACCCTGGCTGCTACCCAATGGGTCGTGGGTTCGATTCCCACCAAGTGTCTGGGTCTTATTTATCTATTATGTGTTTACAAAAAAATGTATATAAGCATTTGTATCTGTTGTCTGGTTTCCATAGTACAGGCTCTGCCTAATTTGGGATCGGATGACCGCGTGTGGATTGTCCCAATATATTATTATTATTACTCTGCTTCTCTTAACCACCCGAGATATTATAAGAAACTTTTTAATCCAGAGACCACACGCCAAGTAAGTCTGTACTCTACAGAATAAAAATTCAAGTTTATAGTCCTTTGTCATATGACAGCTTAATTAAAAAAAAACAATTCAAAGAAAGAAAAGCATGGTAGCCAACTGCAATTTGTTGTAAGTAACGTTTCGTGGACTCTATATTAATGAATGAGAATTTATTTTGTGGAATATATCTAAGTGATGAATTTTTTAAATTAACGGTCATTATAGGAGCGGTAGGGAATGTCGGACAAGACCGCTTATAACCATTACATACAGGTCGACTTGGGAAGAAGTTTATATACCCCAACCAAATATCACATCAACTTTGAGTGGCGTATTATTGTTATCAGTTCAGTGGTCTACCGGGTGTCAATGAAAACGGGACATCTGCTTAAAAGGATAATAGTGTATAACATTAGTGTGTTTGTCGAATGGATGGTAAAAGATGGACAAAAAGGTAACGGATACCACGAGACAGGAAAAGAAGGAAAGGCAGACAAAAGAAACGATGGAGATATATTTTCAGATAAATAAGGAAAAAATTGGATGCAAGCAGCAAGAGAAAGAGAGCTCTGGAAAGAGTTGGGGAAGGCCTACGCCCAAGAGGCGACTTCTACTTAGAGGAGTGATAATAGTGTTAAGAAATATTGTATTTAAAACTAATCGAAATGTAGCAGAAATAAAGGCTTTTTTTATTTAATTTTATTAACTTTAGTGTGCAGTTACAAAATGAATTTTCGAAAAAAAAACCATTTTAGAGTTCGGCCGTTAAAGCTTCAAGTAGATATGATCTATCACCATTATTTCATAGAAACTCAGCTGGACCATGTAATGTAAAACATTTTAGGCCAACTACATTTATTTATTTGCAATTTCATAACTAAAATCCTGTGTTACAAAATGCATGAAAACAGGACGAAGAAAAATTAAGTAATTATTATTTAGTTTACTTTGCACGTTATAACTAATTTTACGCAAAATAAATAAAACGGTTATTTCTCTAAAACAGCAACGTTTTTTGTTCGTTAATATTTTGTGTTACGGCACACTAGGTATCTCCTTTCGTCAATTGAAGCAGTTGCCACATTTTTAACCGACTTCAAAAAAGGAGGAGGTTCTCAATTCGTCTGTATATATTTTTTTTTTTTTTTTTTATGTATGTTCGCGCATAACTCTGGCAATTATTAACCGATTTGAAAAAATCTTTCTTCCATCCATTCTTCAATCCATTGATTGGGTCCCATAAAAAAATTATTGCTTAGTAATAAGTAGTTCCTAAAAAAACAAGAATGGTGACTGCGCACTGAGAGTTGCAAGAAAGCCTATATAGATGACGTTTTAGTCGCTCGGACTCGCTCGGTCGGACAAAAATGGTCATAACTCTGGCAAATATTTACCAATTTCAATGATTCTTTTTTTATTCGAAAGAAGAAACCACTGTATTGAATCTGTATGAATTTTATTACAACCGGATAAGAACTTCCTGGAGGACCATGAACGATGTGGAGGAATTTATCTGGTAAAAACCATAAAACTGATGTTCTCCATTACATTGCTCTGACAATTATGAACCGATTTCGATGATTCTTTTTTTATTCGAGAGAGTAAACTACTATGATGTTTCCATGCAAATTTCATTACGACCGGATATTATTTTCTGAAGAAACATGAATTATGTAAAACTATGTAGACGATAATGTGATCATAACCTACCTAGATAATTTTACGGTTTTCATGGTTCAATCTTTATATATGAAAATATCACTAAAAAGTTTAAAATAAAATCTATTTAAAAAAAAATTGAACCGACTTCAATATCACTGAAAAGTATAAAATAATTTAAATATTATTGAAGTTGGTGCCAAATATACACAGCAGGTACGCTAACACCAACTTCAATAATATTTAAATTATTTTATACTTTTCAGTGATATTGAAAACGGTTCAATTTTTTTTTAAAAAGATTTTATTATTGACACTGTTTAAAAAGTGCCTGTGCTGGCGACTGATATAACATTGTTGGTGTTTAAATGTTGATATTTTATCATTCATACATACAATAAGTAAATCTATACTTATAATAAAACTGTAACAGGTCCAATTCTGTACATTGAAGATATTTTGAAAATTATTTTTGGAGGGCATTCTATAACCGATACTGAGGCCAAAATGTATTTTTTTTAATTTTTGTCTGTCTGTCTGTCTGTCTGCATCACGGCTGAGCATCACGCCGAAACTACTGAATGGATTCCAATGAAACTTGGCATGATTTGAGATCTTACTACGAGGTAGGACATAGGATACTTTTTATCCCGTAATCTAGCACGGTTCTTTCGGGAGGGGGGATTAAAGTCAAAATGGGTACTTGGTTATACGCTTGGTCAGATTTTATCAATTTTTCTTTATAATATAATAAATATTAGTAAGGGAACACTCATAGAGAGTTGTTATCAAGGTTTTGTAATCGATCGGGTTAAGCAACGTTAGGTAAGGTCATTAAATAGATGGGTGACCGTTTAACGCCATTTGAACTAAACGGGTCCGTGCTTCGGAGAGCAAGTAAAATGTAGGTCCCAGTTTTTAACCGACTATAAAAAAGGAGGTTATGTATTCGATGCTAATAATGTCTGTTATTAAAAGTTTAGTTAACGTAAAAATAGCGCAGGCGGAGCTGCGTGGGTCAGCTAGTTTTATATATATATAATACACAACATAATCCACTATTGGTTTAATTTTAACGTTATTTGGAAATAATAAAAGTTACAACTAAGTAAATAAAAGTTAAAAGTCCATTGACTTTTAGTGAAGTCTTGGAAAGAAATCTTTCAATTAAAAGTAAATTATGTTACTGAAAATTCGTTTCGCAATATTACTTGTACGGTTTCGAAAACTGTATCAAAGTTCAACAAACGCAGTACCTACAAACACAGGTACGCCCACGTCAGACTTCGAGCAGTGGAATTTACTAGTAAACAATATTTGGACTAGCAAAGAATAATCAGTACAATTAATTAAGGGGCACATTGAAAGGATTTCAGTATAAACAGAAAATAGAGGCAACTTAAAATAAATATAAATCATCAGGTGGCCTTTAAAAATACTGACTATGATATTTCGTACGTATGCGACCTCAACGACGAGCATCACACCACTGGCTACGGAGTTTCATATCGGCTCTTCTCAGTGAGGGCGCGTTGTGAACCGGTGCTAGAATCAGCCCTCTTTCTTAAGCGACAGCCCAAGCCGAGGCCATAACTCCCTGAGCAGCCATTGAACTCGCCTCTCCCCTTAAGGCTGGTGTGCTATAGGCGCTTGCCTCTTCTTACCCGGTGCAGCTGTAATTACCAATCTGTGTCATCATTCCTAAAAAAAAATGCCCACGTACGTACTTTTTCGCATAGCCTGATCTACTATAGAGATCTATGGAGTAGATAGACATCTCTGCAACGGTCCACAATATAACTATACGCACTATGCCTTTACTCGTATTGCGCCTATCGTCCGATTGACCGCAAGCTACAAAACGAGCGATATACTATAAATGCTTGCGATAATATTGCGTAATGTGAACGCCATGCTATATAGTATAGCATTAGGTCCTTCTTTGCTATACTATATAGCACAATAGTATAGCGTAGTCTGAAACCAGTTTTATGTTAAAGGTCAATAGTTAAATCCATTTGATGCCACCATATCGATATCTCTGACCCGAGTGTTTTAAATATAATGCTCATACATCCACGCTGCTTCAGCACTCATCATCAGCTGTAAGACGTGCACTCCAAAGAGGGTTAGCTTCCCGTCACCGGCTTGGAGATCGCAGTAAGTATAGGTGCTAAGTAATACAATCGAAAGCCGCTGCTGCCCGTCTCCTTGTTATCCATTAGTCACCTTCTACGACACTCAACGGGAGGAGATAGGTGCATGCATGCTTGCCCAGAAACCCCACCGGTACGCATTTCCTAATGGCTAGTGCTTCAGCACTAACCATTAAGAAATGCGGTCAAGAACTAAAATAAATTATATTGAGTTAAAAAAAGTCCTACCATACAACTTATGTAAACCACTTCACCCGATCCCTCACGTTCTCATTACGTATAGTACACAGACACTGCTCTGAAAGGCTTTTACCGTTAAAAAGCTTCGCAACAGTTGCACTTAATAAAAAGGGGATTTTAAAAGCTCATTAGTTGTGGCTAGTATTATAAAGGGTAAAAAGTTTAGCGAGCATTATGTAGTTGAAAATGTGTTTACTTAAAACGGAAGGAAAGTGCGCGCCCATTATAATTTTTTTTTAATTTAACATAGTTACATGATAAGCGAGACTTTCGCCTGATAGCAAGCGATTCGCTTTACCATACTATTGTATACTGCCGTTTATCACCTTAAGTCCTTTGAGCCCAGCGTTTCTCTATCACACAAAACAATGTTTACTTTGCGCTTTTCGGGACAATATCTGATCTGCAGGACTATTGGGTATCTTTAACCACCCAAGTGACTATCAAGCTTCAGTTGTCCGTCGAACTTTGATGTCAACTGAAAGTGTTTTAGTATTGGTATACATTGGTCACTCAAGTTAGGCAATACTGAATTAATCATTTGACTGTTATTTGATGGTCACTTTATATAGTAAACATCACTTTACTTGTCAAACGAGATACATAATAGGGATGGACGCTTTTGGAGAACATTATAAATAATTCACATAAAAGTACTTTAAATTAATAACAAAGAAAATCATAGTACCTACAGATTTCCAACTATGATTGTGAGCTGTATAATTTGCTAGTTCAGACTGACCTAATTGCTTTTAGTTACTATGCGTAAATGTAATAAGATAAAACGATCGGTGATCAAAGCAGTGACATAATGGCAACTTGACACACTGGCTCTCGACCTTTGCACGTTTAAATTGAAATCGAATGTTTTGATTAGTTCCAAGTTAAGTTACGGTTTAGAAAAACATGTTCTGTTAACAATATAATATTTAGACACAACGACAAAATATTGCCGTTACTAACTTTGTCATTGAAAAAAACATTATTATTTTGAAATGAAACTAATTTTACGGATTATATTAATATTATATTATATTATTATTATTAATTAGTTTCATTTCAATGGGTAGTATTCGCGTAAATATCAGAAATCATTATTATTATTTTATTAAATCTAGTGACTACATATAGGGTTGCCACCTTTTTTTGTGCAGATAAAGTACATTGGTTATTATAGGTATGAAAAAAAAGCACACAGTAGCAAAATAAAGTACAATTTATTTTCCTTTATTATTATGTTTAGAAACTTATTTTTTTTATTGCTTTTTACAGTTAGTATCAAATTAGTATCTCAACAATTACACAGCATCTTTACAGTCTATATTTAAATTAAGGTAAATAAGTAATTCATTTTTTTATCATATTCAGAGACCCGTTGATTCTTTCGTCTCGCTTACTTTACTATAGGACTAGCGACCCGCCCCGGCTTCGCACGGGTGTAATTGAGAAAAAAAAGAAGTGTTTAATTTTATCTTACTGCCTTTGATTATAGAATTTCTTCAAAAATAATGTTTGTAGCAGCTGACTTTTCGTAACGCAATATGAAAAACATTGTTTAGAAGTGACGCGTGAAAGAGCTACGACCTACGTATAGCTATCTATCCATGGGCAAAGTACTCAACGCTTAGGTTTAAGCCTGCAACGTTGAATCTCTGAATTTGTGATTTGTTAATTGTATTTTTATTTTTATTAGAAACTGCAGACGTGTACCGGTGTACAATTTGGGTGGATTAAGGACAGGAACAGAACACCATTTCTTTAAAACCAATTTATGGAAGCAATACGGGCTTCCTTGTTCGGTTTCATCGTTAAGACGTACACGGGGTCAACCGGGGAATTCTTACCCACGAAAACCCCCGCGGCTATCACGTCGGCACATTAGAGCGCGGTCCTGGGATATTTGTCGGGATCTGCACCAGTTGATAGCACTCAGTGCCTTGACTTTGAACCCGCCGCCGGAGAGGCACATTATAGTTCCCCGGGAACCTGTCACGGTGCTCACGGTTACAGGGCTCACGGGGGACGCCTTTAATGGGATTTACGGGACTCTGTTGGTGGTCAACCGGGTATGTCGGATTCTTATTCACTAAACCCCGTTGCTACGGCCGTTAAATCAGTACATAAGAAGGAGACCTGGGTTATCCGGTGATATCTGCACCAAGATCCCTCAGTGGCTTGCCTTTGAGCCCGCCACCAGGGGGCACAATAAAGCCACCTGGGAAACTATCATCGTGCTCAAAGATACGGGGATCGCGGGGGAAACCTCCAATAAGTCCCATGGATCCCATGGGGAAGTCAACCTGGGTATTTGGGATTCTCACCCACTAAAACTCCCGTGGCTGTCACATCGGCACATGAGAGGGAAACCTGGGTTCTCGGGTGGATTCTGCACCAGGTGTCCCTCAGTGCCTGGCCTTTGAGTCCGCCACCGGGGGGCAAGCATATTATATCCCAGATTTACCTTATATTATTTGGAATGATAATGATATATATGTAGAATAAACTTCTCTAGTACTTGATTGTTAAGTATGTACCTCTTTAGGTTTTTACTTACTTAGATAAAACTTCTAAATAAATTCAGTTAATATATAAACCTTGAAAAATAAAAAAAATATTAAAAATAAAAAGTTTAAAAGTACACAAAAAAATCCCAATGAGAAATTTGAACCCGGACTCTGCTGTGCTTAGAAGAGGCTTTCGTAACCTCCAGACCACGGCTACTCTAATTCTATTATTTGAATTACTTGATCATATTCTTGTTATATGTCTGCTCAGTCCTTATTGCATGTAGCGTGATATTTTATCTTATGTATTAAAGTTATACGTGTACAGTACCTAATTTACGTACTTAGCTAATCTAAGTGAAAATATTTGTACCGCCATCGGTTGAGTAATAATACTGCTTTTTAACCCTGTTAAGGGATAAATTTAAAAACAGATCCCCTCAGTGCTTGCCTTTCAGCCCGCCACCGGGGGGCACAATAAAAAAATAACCTGTCACCGTGCTCAAAGTTTCGGCGATTACGGATAGACCTCCAATAGGCTCCCAGGATCCTGCGGGATCGACCGCGGTGTGTAGGATTCTTACCCTCTAAACCCCTCACGGCTGTCCGCACAAAATATGGGGCTGCACCGGGTACCCCTCAGTGCAAGGCAAGGGCCTTTGAAGCCACTGCCGGGGGCGCATTATAGCCCTCCGGGAATCTGTCACCGTTGTCACAGTTATAGCGGTGGCGGGGGACACGTTTAATATGTCCCCAGGATCCTGTGGGGGATTCTTACCCACTAAAACTCCCGTGGCTGTCACATCGGCACATGAGAGGGGAACCAGGGTTCTCCGGTGACATCTGCATACGTACAATACATGCATATTGTATTCCTACCCAAACAAACATTTTGGAAATATATTTTCATTATTTTATTTTTATTATATTTGGGAAACAAACAAATGATACTACTTATTATTAATATAAGAACCAATAGTACAAACATCAATTAAGTTTCCACTAATAACTAAATCATAACATTAGAGAGAAGCAAACTACGTATGCATGATTTTAAATTTAAAAAAGTATTAAATTTAAAAAATATATTAGAAATAAAAAGTGCCGGAGTCAATATGAGTTAAATATTTAAAACATCGAATCTTAATATAAATAAAAAAACAAAGTTTAAAAACACAAAAAAAAAACCATACACGGGTAGCGAACCCGGACAGTCCATACTTAGAGGACGCTTCCGTAACCACTTGACCAAGGAACTTTGATTTTATTTTTCGAATTACCCTATCTTATTCTTGTGATATATTTGTACCGCCGTCGGTTGAGTAATAATACTCCTTTTTTACCCTGTTATGGGATAAATTAAAAAAATATGAAATACAAATTCAATTAACTTTCTTAACGAAAGTCTGTGCAAAATTTCAAGTCAATAGGACTAAGGAATCGCGTTCTCCCATACAAACTTTGCCCCCCTGTTTCACCCCCTTAGAGATTGAATTTCGCAAAAACCCGTCTTAGTGAGCACCTTTGTCCTAAAAGGAACCTCCATGCAAAATTTGAGACTTCTAGCACTTGTAGTTTCTGAGATTTCGTGATGAGTGGGTTTTTGCTTACTCTTTTATATAATAAGATAAATCTATATAACTTTAATTACTACTCATTCAAAATCCAAAATCAAATCATGCGAATTAAAATATTTTCGTGTACTTTATTCTTCTTAAAAGGATTGAGTACAATTACCTGAAATAACGTACAATACTTTATTATAAAGTACGGGTAGCAACCCTAACTACACAGGATATTCGCCTGATGTCAAGCGACACGCCCGCCTTAAACAGCTGTATTTAACTGCCGCTAGTCACCCTAGACATTAGTTATTGTCTCTTGTGTCCGGTAGTTTCACCAGCTACAGTGCCTTGCACACCGGAACACAGCAATGTTTACACAATGCTGTTTTTTTTGTGTCCTAAGGATTTAGGTGGTCACTACCCTAAGAATTAAGGTGGTCACTACCCTAAGAAATTAGGTGGTCACTACCCTAAGAATTTAGGTGGTCACTACCCTAAGAATTAAGGTGGTCACTACCCTAAGAATTAAGGTGGTCACTACCCTAAAAATTAAGGTGGTCACTACCCTAAGAATTTAGGTGGTCACTACCCTAAGAATTAAGGTGGTCACTACCCTAAGAATTAAGGTGATCACTGTGAGCATTCTAATTTTTTCTGCTTTCCTTGACATCCATCTGACTAATTTTAACTTGTTCGTAAGACGTTCAACTTTAGGAATACAACCATATAGCAAAGTTGAAAAATTTAAGCCATTAGGCAATTTCAAATACTTTTTTCGTTACTATTAAAAAGAAGAATCGTAAAATGGTATAGTCACTATTAATTTCTCAGGCATGTACCAAATGTTCACAAGTAAGGAATCATAGGAGGCGAGACCAACTTCAATCCTTCATCGCTAGTTATACTGTGAGATAACAATAGTAGTGTGAGTTATACAGTGTGTAAAATAACTTTACAAATAAATGATTATGATTAAATTTGTGGATATGTATATACATACATATACCGTACGTATATGTAGGTATGTATATACATACATATTGGTACGTTATAGGTAGTATCCTATGTTGAACACGATTCTGTAGCCAGAAATCGGTGACGCATAATTAAAACCATAAATTCTGATTCTGTCTTGGTCTTAGTAAATACGAGTTATAAATTGCCGGCCTTTACAAATTGTATACAAAATGTAACTTATACAATGTCCATTAACGTAATCTGATAAATTATAGACAGATAGAAATATTTTATATATTCAACGACACAAAAAAAAACAATAAAATAATCAGCTAAAAATTGTAGTTTCATTCATGAAAGTTAAGAGTATAAATGAAATAAAAATAATTTTACTTAATAATTTAAACTAACAAGTAGGTACTTAAAATATGATATCACGTTATTTGCTACGATTCAATATACTTAAGTATATTTATTTACTAGCTGACCGGCGCAGCTCCACCCACGCTTTCTTCAAAATTTTTTTTTATGCATTGTTCAATTTTTTCCTTCAAACCAACCCTGGAATGGAATAGACTAACGGACAGCTATTATTTTTTTATACCCTAGCCCACTTACAGTATAGTATATTATAGATAGAATTGTTCAATTATACCTATTTCATAGTGAATTTCAAGAAACCATAATATTGTTTTAATTATAATAATCTAAATTTCCTAGAATGGGGCTAATCCCACCACTTATTTCCACCAAAGTGACTCACGTAAGCCACAATCTACGTACCCACTACGTACGTATGTATTTCCTAGAAGCCAAGCTATAAAAGCGACGTGTCCACCCTTATCCCGAATAAATATTTGGAAAGTTTACATTGAAACCTAGTATTAGAAAAAAAACTACTGGTATGAAAAAATATCAGACAGGCAAAATTTTTTTTTTCATTTTTTCAAGAAAAACGTTACACCTAAAAATAATATTTATGAAAACAGACAAATCTAAGACTGTCTAAGACTTTACATAGGTTTTTAAGTTTTCAAGAGTATCAATACTTAATCGTCGGACTAGTAGTAGGTTTTGCATCAGTTGGTAGGTTTTGCAGGTCATTCTGTATTGGAAAGGATGTCATAGGGTTAATTTTAAGTTGCCGCGCTGCTGCGCGCGTTTTTGTATAGTATGGATTTACAAAACAGCGCGCCTGCAGCCCTGCAGCCACGCTTCAAATTTGAGGTCACCCTTACAACTCTATCATAAAGGTATAAAACATCCACACAAAACGGCTTTCACTGATGGCACTGTTAAAGCTCCCGTAAGGCCTATTTTGATTGAATATAAAGTTATTTTGAATTCGAATTTAATAAAACAACATAAATGTTTTTATAAATCCCGTAAAACTAATTAAAAAGTTCTAACTAATGAAACACGAGTCGTAAAGAGCACCATTATTTTACTAAATAAAAATATATTAGGTTACATTGGGGAATGAAAATTCGGATCTAAAAAAATAACTACGCCAGTATAAAAACGTACTAAAAAATATGATACATCGTTCGCGTGTTAAAGGTTCATTATTTCTATTTGCGTAAAGGCACCTTAAATGCCAATTATCTTGAATTAATACATGCAAGTTGTGGTGTTAGGTAACGAAAAGTGTTCGTAAAAATTACTACTAATAGCCATTATTATAGTTCGGGTTTACTTAACTTATATACAATTCTAAATGAAAATTTTAAAAAGCACTTCCCGAATCGACCTATAAACTAAATGAAAAACTAACGATTTGACAGGTCCCTTAGTCTAGTGGTTAGGCACTCTAGCCGCTACTCAATAGATAGTAGCTTCGATTCCCACCAAGGACACACATTTGTGCGCATGAATAGTATATTTCTCTTGTGTCCGGATGTTATTATACTTTACCTACTACGTTTGGAATCGGACGACCATATTGACCATTGGGTCAGGATAATAAAATTATTTATTTTAATAATGGACAGATACATAATAGATTCTTTTCTATTCGAGTCATTATGCTCAGACGTATTTCCATTAAACTGCAAATAAATCAATCAACAGCTCACATAATAAACTTAAATTATGTTTCAGCCAAAGACATAATAGTGTGTTTATTTTATAATATCTTGGTGTTACGAGGTTATTAAACATTTTAATAATGACATATTATACATAGAAGAAGGTGGGATGTCGTGTGCGGTTTATGTCACGTCGAAAAACATCGATTTCCACCTGCAAAGTATTTTGAGTACCTACGCGAGGCTCTTAGAGCGAAATTATTAAATCTTAAAATACTCCACTTTAGGTAAATATGGTAATTTCTTGGGTATAAACCGCTGCTGACGTTACCACAACATATGTTTAAAACGGGAGAAAATGTTTTCACGTAGCACTGATTTACGATGTCATTAAACTTAGAACTATTATTTTTACAATTTATAAACAAAATCTATCGAATTATACCAGAAATCACACAAGACTTATTTAAAGTCCGGCAAAACGAAACCAACAACACGCTTTTCAGAATCAAACATAAAATATCCGTACGACCTGTTTATATCGTGTTGAGTGAAACACTCAAACACAATAAACAAACAATACTAAACATGTTCCACAGCAATGGATCAACTTGATCCGTGAAATAACAGACGGACCAGACTCAATAAAAACAACGTTCATTAGCGGTAATAACACATTAATTTATAACCGTTCCGGTCCTGAGCCTCGTTTGTATTTTAGTAGGAATGATGTACAGGTCCCCCAAATATATACATAGTGACAAACTTGTGGAATGTTACCATTATACAACCAGGTTTATTTTACTATAGTTCACCCAAACTAAGAAATACCTTATGACGTTTCACATTTTCCAGCCATTGCAAATTACCTAAATAACTAATTATAAAATCATTTTCTTTTTTGCCATAATGCATAAATCAAATCTTTCAAACAAACCAAAAAATAAGTAATTTAGCTCAAATTATAACTAACAACTGTCAAAAAGTATTTCTTAGATTTGGACGACTAAACAGTTATAGGTGGTAGATCCATGAGTCACCTTTGGAGTCGCTACACGTTTGGGGTATTTCTGTGTGAAGTTTCCAATTTATCATGCCATTTTTTCGTAGTACAAAAAGAAAAGACAAGAAAATAGTACAAAAAAAAACGAAAAAAAAAAAAAGAAAATTTCATTACTTGCAACCCCAGACTGTCAGACCACTCAACTCAACATTTTTACCGTCACAGTTTTACTACTCTAGGCAAAAGCTAGCAAGTTTTATGTCTCTGCATTTCGTTGAAAGATTTATATGGAAATGAGTATGTACCACGGTAATCCCAAAACTGTGTTGTTTATACTTATAAACAATAACACGTGGAAACTGGCGGTAACTAGAATAAGAGAGTGTTGTATTTACATCTAATTTTAGATTGAACAATACGCAAGTATCCCAGTAAACATGTGGTGGAATATTACTTTTTTTCGCAGGGTAAACCTTCAAAGGGAGCTGTGGGACTCGACCGGTGTATGTAGGATTCTTACCTACTAAAACCCCCGCGGCTGTCGCATCGTCCTAGGGCCTAGGGCCCAGACCCCTAACGTCCAGCGACTCCGAAGGGGTGGAATATGACCTGACCTAATTCTTCTTATATCTCCCTAGACTCTTGTTTGGCTGTTTTACTCTAGAAACGAACGTCAATGATAATTTAAGCCAACACCGAGTCGCGCTGCCGTCCTGTGCAGTTGTATCCAATCATCATCATCACCAGCAGCCAAAAGGCGTCCACTGCTGAACAAAGGCCTCCCCCTTAGAAGGGAAGGGTTGCCATAATCCCCACGCTTGGCAGGCGTATTAGGATCGCAGTATAGGTGGTAGGTAATCCAATGGAAAGACGCTGCTGCCCGTCTTCTTGTTTTCCCTTACTCGCCTCTTATGGATACCAAACGGGAAGAGATGGGTGGGTGCTAAATCTTACCCGGACACCCCACGGGATAACGAGGTTGTATCCAATAATCGAAATTAAATACAATTGAAGTGGTTAAGAAAATGATACACCTAAGTACTTGCATCGTTAATTTAATTAACTTTTCCACATAGCTCCTTTACATGGAAAAGTAGCAACCCGTATGCGGTACTACGTCATGATTGGCAAGAAGCGTCAATAATCTACATATTATTACAATTTAACACCGCCCTTGACTTTGGCAGTAAAATACTGCCTATTTGGCTAAAGGTACGCAACTCCTCGGGTATGAATTCGGTGTAATTTCGGCTCGTGTTACTCGTCAAATTTTGATTACTGTAACAGTATTATGACTTGGGACCGATTCGACCTAACTCGTAAAAGAAGTATCTTGAGAATTAATCATTCGGCTGCCTTAGAGGAGATACCACTAATCTAATTACTCTGAGTCGGCTGCAGACTGCAGCCTTTTATTTAGGTAATACCGTCTTTAAATGTTTTCACATGATAACTATTGAATCTATTATTTATTGAAAGTTCATTAGAGACGAGTGTAGCTTTCTGTCAATATCTGCTATCTATCAGAGTAAGAGTTATATGAATTGGACTAGTAGGTAGTTCCAGAGATAAATTCGTAAAGACATACTTTGGTTCTTCTAATGCCATTACAAAAGTACATACGTTTGATGAATTAGGATTATATTCTTCAAGTGTGAGCACTAGATACATTTTATGTTCATGTTTTCTGGCATTGCTCCAAGTACCTGGAGTTAGCCCAATTACGGCATCTAGTGTTATAACATATTTCTACTCACTGATATATATTAACCGATACTATAGGCGGCTGAAATTCATAGGACTATTTAAAAATCTCTACTCTATTTTTAAAATGTAGCCGGACTGGATAGGCAGGATCCGATAAGAGCAGGATAAGTGAGACACCAACGCAGCAAACGAACTCGCTTTTCTAGATCCGCAAAGTCTAATACGTATTTAAACATGTAGGTATACTTTACATTTACAACGAAACTGGAATCAAAGCTGTTTAAGCGCTCTTTTGCATAAGCTAAATATTGCAAATGCAAGTATTCCATAGATAAAGCTGCCTTTGCAGTTACTAGTATAAACAGATTGCAGATTTTGTTCATAAGCCAATTTTTAAATTTACTCTATCTATCATTGTTGTTGAAGTTTATCGCTTAAAAGGAGAAATTCGAGCATCAATTTCATAACCCAATATTATTTTAGAATAAACCAATAAAATAATTCGTCCATCGGCATAATAAATCTGTGACTATTAAATTGAATAACAGGAGAAAAAATATCAAAAAAAATGGGTCAGACGCCTACACAGGTCGAACGAAAGACGGTCGTGGCTCTCGACCTAGAGAGACTTCAATTGATGAAAAATTACTAAAGATCACACTGTAGACAGGCAAAAAGTAGCTGCCCTATAAATTCCCTATACTCTGTAATACAAAGCCTACATGTAGGTAGATAGTTAAATGATAAATATGTCTTTCTATTATATGGCTTCAAAACTTCTTTTTTTTACTTCATATTAGCCACATATTTTTAAACTAAGCTTATTGATCTGGTCTAGAGCTTAGCTGACGTAGCACAGTGTTCGCAATGCTTTTAGCGCCAGCAGCCAGCAATTTTGTATAGCATTATGGTAACTTAGTATCAATCGCGTGTTTTAGCGACTTCTTACATATTTAACTAACTAACTTTAAGCAACTCATTGCATAAACATAATTACATAATTATCTAGAGGCTTATAATACTTTTAGGTATAGAATAAACCATATTATTTTTTTATGAACGGTTCTATGTTGGCATCGATCTATCATGTTGATATCCAATTTGAATTAGTTTTCCCCATCCAATTGATATTTTTTGTTTTTACCAAAAATAATAAACGTACGTTTTATCGCGAGTGTCTTTTTTTTTTTGTTAATTGTTAAACAAATGTTTAACAATTAACAAAAAAAAAAGACACTCGCGATAAAAATTTACGAGAAAATACATCGAAGAAAATCATTCACTTTTGTCATATTCACGATCATAAAATTACGTGGTAAATAGACATCGAACTGGGATCACGTAAACGGCACCCATGCGAGAAAAGCACATAAACTATAAAACGACAAAAACAATAAAACGGACGTAAACCGAAATGGGTGTACATAAAGCGATGGACTGGGTAATGCGGTTCGTAAAAATCGAATCAGTGACATTAATGATAGTTGAATCCGACGGCACTCAAACAAAACACAATGGTTTGCAACCGCAATGGTTTTTGCCAAAATCGGTGATGCGTTGCAAACGAGTTATTTTCAATCCACCTTGGGGAATTGAAAAAAAAACTATCTAACATTCGACCGGTTAGTTTGTGTTTTGTGTACCTACTGATTTTAAATATTAGTACGTATGTGATATAAGTATACGTTCATACGTATAGCACTAAAAATTTTACGAAGTCTATGGAAATCATCGATATAATATTATATATATCTGTCTGTCAGTCAGTCTGGTTGCCAAAGTACAAACATCAGCAACATTCCCAAGATCAAAAAAATCTTACATTTAAGTTGTAATACTTGTTTCTTCTGTGTATACGGTAGGCATTTTAAGACCATTGCGGTATGGTATTTAAGGAATTCCTTCATTTAATTATAACATATTTTATACTAGATAAAAAAATACTTTTAACATTAACAGTTTTAAATGCTTTAATGTCCTTTTTAGAAAAGATTATTGGGTCATGTTATCACATCAATTCTATCTTATTAGTTTAATGGCTACTGACTTCAGTCTGCAATAACAATGCCAAAAAGACTGTAACTAAATGATCAATCTTGTAACAATTAGAATAAAGACTACGAGTTTTTGTTACAATTCCATTATTATCGTTGCGTTACAAACGTTAAAAAGTTCAACCACATAAATAGATGTGGCAAAAAATAAGTCAATAAACTATAATTGTATACTTGTAGTATTTCTATTATGATTTGTCACATAAAAACATAATACATAAGTTACAAAATGACTTGAAACTCCGTAAGGGCAACATCGAAACGGATTCCGATGAGACTGGATATCATTAATTCATAACAGAACCGAAGCAGAAATAACTTTGATTTCGAAGTGTCGGTGTAAATATGGAAATGGACTTGTTTTATTATTCTTATTTTTTTCACACAAAGAATCACATAGAATACATTGTAACTGTAACATAGTAAAAGTTGGCACAGTTGCGAGCTTAACTCATAATGTATTTCGTAGGATGGAACTAAATAATAAAGTGAGATTCTGAACTTGGGGAACGGGACTAGCAGGACTGCATGCTTTTAGACAGACGCTCGTCATCAGAGACATTAGTTAGTAAGTCTGTTGAGCCCAATAATTTCATTTTCAGAACAATGTTTACCCTTTGCTGCTTGACGGCAGAATATTACACTACGGTGGTAGCTACCTTGACGGACACTTGGACAAGGGATCTACCATAGTAAAATTTGTAATGTCTTGCTTACAACTTTGTAACGAGCCGCGAGAGACGTTCGCCTAACGGTAAGCGGCACGCCTGTCTATAGACATCAGAACACAGCAAGTAACAGTAGAAAGATTATAACATTGCAGTAGTCCGTAGGATGGTATGCCACCTGATAAATATTAGTGAATCTTTTAGGTACCTACTACAAATATGTGTGATTTGCTAGCTATATTTATTTAGTACCTATGTAACGTTACGTTTTACATCTCGAATAGTTTTGTAACACAAAAAATTATGAAAGGAAAAAAAAAAGATAAACAAATTGAAGCTCGCCTTATAGATGAGTACCATAAATCCCCAAAAGCTTTTGTCGCACAGCGAATGTCACGTTCAATTTCATGTGTTGCCAACAACATATTATTATTTCATAGACTCGCCTGAGACCAAAAAACGGGGCACATTATACCAATAATAGTAATAGTAAGTGTAATAATAGTGTGTTATTAAAGCCGTTTGTTCATATTAGGTACTTCCATTGTACTATTACTTCGCAATTTGGTATTACTTTAGACAGCTTAACTCCTCCCGAATAAGGCACTCCATCCATTTTTCTTTTGCACTGAGAGACCCACTAATATTACCCCGCGAAATAAACATACCTATATGGGAACTCACAATACATTATTTGAATATAAGTAGGTATACTAGATAATAACACAGTTTCGGTGCGGGCAGACAAAACAAATGGCACCACATTTGATAGCATTTTCATAACTGAAATTATAATTTGTTCGCACGTAAGTTTTAATGGAACTTATCAATTAGTCTCGGAGTACGAGTAATGGTAAATGTTTTGAAATAATATCATGTGTCTAGGGACTTTTGAAAAATGAGGACTCATGTTTCAAATTATTAGTACGTTTTATTGTAGTAATACTAAACGTGAATTTGAAATAATTAAGACTTTCAAAGAGTCTTGATGGTTTTGTGGTTGCGTAAATGGGATTCTAGGTTGTATCTATAGAAAGCGGCGGCGCGGTTGATGCAGTCGAAGACTACAAGACACACTAGATTATTAAAAGCCTATTCACTCTAGACTTAAAGACATTCACATTAAACCACGTGCCCCGTGCCACGCAACGTGCATTACGCCCGCTGGGTGTCCGTAAGTGGCAGCTAAGGGAAAACCAGAAGACTGGCAGCGTCTTTCTATTGCATTACCTACTACTACCTATATTGCGATCCCCAAGCCGCCTGCCAAGCGTGGGAATTATGGCAAACCCTAAAATCAACTTTTCCTCTTTTGGAGATCTGGTTGGCGTGATACTATTTGATGAGCTCGTTTCACGCACTTTCAAGATTAATCAAGATATCGTATGTCAAGATTAATTTGTTTAATCTTCAGACCCTGAATAATGTCGTTCGTACCCTCGCATATCTCGCTAGGGTTAACCGAGGGCGCCTCAGATTTTCATTTCGTCAGTATCTTCACTGGACAGCTACTACGATATGGAGCAAAAACAGAGAGATATACCGAGGCAACCCTGTTCGCGGGTAAATAATGGTTCCAATGACGCGAGGTCGCAAGTTCGTGGCTCGCGTTGACGACGGCCGTTCACCTCGCCGTGGTAAAATGTATCGAACTTTCATTAACCACTTGATTGAAATTACTTAAAATAAGCTTTAAATGTTTACGCGAAAGTAATAAGCGTGGATACAATTTAAATTTAGTTTATTGTGATTACTTTTAATAATAGAGCAAGCAGACTTCGTTTTTACAGACTAATAACCAATTTCATAATCTTATTTAATCCAAAATATTAACATTTAGCTCCGTTTCATAATACTAATCATAACATAAAAAATAACGTCTATAACATAATATAAATAAAAGAGAAGTTATTAATTTTGTTAGCAACACTTGCAAGTACAATTCGAGTCTCGCTAGTCTCTACATCTCGTTAATTAGCGTCCATTGAGATAAGGATAAAATATGTTTAGATCTTTCAATTAGGCATGTTCTGCAAAACGGAAGTCATGGATTCAAATCCTGCGGAGAGAAACAGCTTTGTGTTATGGCTGCCCGTGGAACTTAATTCCGCGAGCTCTGGTTTACAAAGCTAGCGGATTCCCTTTGCGACACAGAGGCTAGAGGAAAAACACATACTTACCAGTCAAATAGACAACATTATTTTCTGAAGTAAGTTTATAAATAAAAGTTTTCAATGAACAACGAACGGACTGCGTTATGGCATCCCTCAGACGGTAACCCACCCTGGTCCGGTCATTGTCACCAAAAGGAGCGACGCACCGAGACATGGAATCCATATCAAAAAGGCATAGTTCACAAAGGCGTGGAATATGTGAATGTATTGCCATATGTTAGAAGGGTAACAGACAAGATTGGCTATATCTTAAAGCGAGCTTCAGTTAAAACATTTTTCAAGCCACCAAAGAAGATTAGTCAGTTTTTACCATCAGTCAAGTGCCATATACCTCTACAAGATGTAGGAGTATACAAACTGGATTGTGACTGTGGGCTCTCATACATCGGACAAACAAAAAGATCGGTAAAAACCCGTGTAAAAGAACATATAGCTGACGTTAAACATCGACGCTATACAAAGCCTGCAGTCTGTGAACATGTTCAGGATCGCACCCGCCATTATATTAGATTTGACAAACCACAAACCCTCGCAAAAGAACAGCGCTACCTACCAAGGATTATTCGTGAGGCTATTGAAATTAAAAAGCATCCAAATTTCAATAGAGAAGATCCACCAGAGAAGAAGATCCAGAGAAGATGGCTGGGTGCTACCACCAGCTTGGGATCCCGTGATAAACATAGTCAAATCCAAAGACAAGCATTCCACTGCAAGACCTCAAGATACTGTAAGCTCTTTCTGCGTAGATCGGACTAACAATAATAATTAGAAGACCTGAGGGTACCCTAAGACAACTATGACATATGGACAGCTACCACCTCAGTACGCCCGTGACCATGAATGCTGTAAAGTATTCGAAACGTCGAGAAATTAAAATCAAAAATAAACCGCCATATAATCCGTAAAATTAGTTTCATTTCAATGGTCAAATATTTTTTTAAAAGCTGCCGCCACTTAAAAACTATCAAATAAAGACGCATTTTTAATATAGAAACACGATAAAATGTATTAGTATAAAATGAATTATATATTGGCTTTTGTAAAGCTTCGTGAATATGAATATCTTATCTAGAAAATATTAAAAGGATTAATAATATTCTTTTGAAAGGCCGTAAATATTTATGAATTTCAGTGATTCTCAAACATGGTTTTCATCACGATATCAGTTCATCTTATTATCCCACACACAAATACTCGTATCTAAGAACAAGTACTAGTATCAGTTGTCTGGTTTCCATAGTACAGGCTCTGCGTAGTTTGGGATCAGATGACCGTGTGTGGATTGTCCCAAGATATTATTATTAATACATATATAAAAAAAATTACTCGATTATCCTGTCATTTGATATCACAATATAAAAATACATAGTTCATTCAACACTACAAGCGTTTCAGACATGGATGATTAATATGAGTCGAGAATCTCTTGAAGAGTAATATTAAGCAAGTTTTTTTGCGGGAGATACAAAGCGCTTACGCCATAACTTGGCAGAACCAAGTCCTAATGCAATTCACCAATGGCAATATGCTGCCATATTGATACATTAGGTACACTACAGACCATCGCTTACACGAACTCTAGTTTGTTTAAGTAACACGTTACATTGAAACAATAGCGGCATATACATGTATAATCAAAGCGGCATATATATAACCGTGCGAAATAATCCAATTCTTATAATATTCATGTATGTATATGACACAATACATAAAAATAACGACACCAAATTTAACGCAGCTTACACTAACCAACTTTCCGCTTTCACAATGGACACTGAAACCTAACACGATGTCATAAAACACAAATTTCAGTGTCCATTTGTCTAATGACGTCGACCAACAAGCTGTACAAACACAGACATGGATAAAAATTACATTGTGTAACAACAGAGCACAAATAGAAATGGACAAGTAACGCACCCTGTGTATTTCCCATCGACAGTTTTAAGGTATATTGATCATAAATAATCTCTTGAACGCTACGGCCACTGCAGCCAATATTTGTTAAAATCAGCCGACTCATCATCATCAGCAGGAAGACGTTCACTGCTGCTGCGAGACAAAGGCCTCCCCCATAGACCACCACCAATGAACGACAGTTAGCCATTTTGCATCTACCGGTTGCCTGCGACGCGAACAACATCGTCGGTCCACCTAGTGGGAGGCGTGCCTACGCTGCGTCTTCCACGCTTCCGTTCGTGGTCGCCACTCGAGAAACTTTCTTCCCCATCGGTTATCGGTTCTTCGAGCGATGTGGCCTGCCCACTGCCACTTTAACATGCAGATTCTAAGAGCTACGTCGGTTACCTCGGTTGTTCGGCAAAGCTCCTCATTACAGATTCTGTAATTATCATTATTGTTTATAAGAAAAAAAAACTGTTTTCAGAATAACTGTTTTCAATTTTGAAATAAATAATAATATAATATAATAATTTTGAATAATATTATAAGATATCCTACACAAAATTCACATATTTATATAAGTAAACAGGACGACGCTCATCAAAATTTATTACACACGAAATTAACGATATGTTAATAGAGGAAAATAACAGACAAGCTTATGTATCTTATTACCGAATGAAATATAAACATGCAGAATAAATATAATAACATGATGATGATATAAGTACCTTAATTTCGGGAGTGTTGATGCAAGAGTGAGGAAACAAAACTGGGAAAATGTCTGTGTATTAATGATAACCTCAAATACATAAAATTTCTTGATGCATAGGCCTCACGCGAGCTTTTACATAGTTAGGCCGAGTGTACACATTACGAAATTTCACCGTGTCTGCTGCAGAAAGACCAAATTTTGTCGGCGCCAAAAAAGATTTTTTTCTTGGTCAGCGCCGAAGCAGTGTGTAGAAGAGACACGAATTCTTGCATAGGCCGGGCGACTTTTCTTAGCGTATACACGCGGCCTTAGTGTAATTTTTTTTTGAACTACCACCGGATCGTAACGCGACCTCCACTGAGAAGATCCAGCAAAAAACTCAGAGAGCCTGTCTTTTATTTCAGTTAGGACAAAACAAATACACGTTGTATGTTTTTTCATAACAGTTTACAATAAATATACCTTAAACTATAAGTTACTTTTCAATGAAATAATTAACTGTAAATAAAGATATTAATGAAGTGAAAATGTTAAATATTTAAAAAGTGGCGGATATTGTAGAATCATTGTTTGTTAATATAGTACCTAAAGAATAACGTCTTTACAAAGAATGAACAAAACATAATTAAAAATCATTTTCTAATAATAACAATACTTTATAATCCCTTATGGAACGTGAACTGAACGGAGCAGACAGGTTTGAATAAAAATGCTCATTTTAGCCTTGAACCTCGTACGCGTTTTTTAATTATTAAAAGAGAAAAGTCCTGTGAATAAAATGACAAAGCCAAACAGATAGTGTCAGACGTGAAAAATAAAAAAAAAGGTTAAACATAGTGATTTCCACCCCACTGGGTGGGTCTACAGACGATTGCTCCAACAAAACGAATTAAAGCTATGAGTTTTTACAGACGTACCACTTCTGAATATAATAATAATGCAGAACGATATGAATGAACGTATTTTATATAGGAATATTACATGAGAAAAAGAATAGATTTTAAATATTTTAGTACAATCGAAAGGCAATTAGGATGAAATAGGATTTGCAAAGACCGACACATTCGGGGAGCGTAGGACGCGTCAATTTTTTTTAAGACCTTTTTATTTGTTTTACCTATACTACGGATGAATCTTCTTACTGTTCAAATAATCTTGTACACTGCATTGTTCTAAATGGTTCTAGGGAACAACCGCATAAAGTCTGCTCAAATAGAGCAGCAATCTAAAATAAATAGTTTTCATGACAAAACACGTTATGTAAAAAACGAAATGCGTCGGTAAGGCCAAGCAAGTGTTTTTTTTTTCGAAAACAGTGTATTAGTTATAGTTTAGAAAAGCTCAGAGTAATCAGGGTATGTGGTAACTGTGTAGCCAGATTATTTAACCTTGGAACCTTGAGCAAGGTTTAATAATCAAATGTTTACCTTACAAACGTTAGCAAACGATTAATTTGCAATTTAAAACGGTTCACACAATGAGTTGCCAATCATTTTCCAAGTCCTAAACAAATAAATTCTAATGTATCAACTGAAAATTTTAATCCAGAGCCCGACCGTTCCATTCATGATTTAGTTCCAGACAGTCATTGACCAGAGATTTTGGTGCGGCGAGGGTCAAATTGGATTTTGTTAATAAAACGTCTCATAAAGATAATCTGTCGTATTTATTAAGAGACGCGAGCACTGTAGCGCCCATTAAAATTATAACAATCGTACTAAGGAATTATCTTATTCTTTCACTTTCGAGTGTGATGTAAGATATAGAGGTGTGTATGGTAGCCAATTCACTATAGGGCATCGCAATGTTTGAATGAAACTGAGGATTAGTCGTCCCATATGCTGTCAGCGCAGCGATTCCTTTCTTATTGATAAGCTAGTGTGCTTCATCATGCACAACTCCATCACCGATTACTAACAGGTGAGACAGCAGTGAATCAATAGCTTATACTAATAAAAACATGTAGATTTTATAAACGGAAGAAAAAACGTTTAGGTAAAAAAAAATGCATTAAAGCACAGACAAAGAAAAGTGATAGAAATTGCGTGACGTCTATTCTCTTTCATTCGTTTTATTGCGTAGGTGTAAGCCTGTAGTTATTATTTTAATGGATCCCTCTATCCTTTAGATACAGTCACTAGTAAACGCATTCCGTTAATGTTTCAAACATAAACTTTATTATACGACGGTAAAGATAACTGCTATAAACAATAGCGACCTTGAGGGCTCTAAGGATACTAATTAAATGAAAACTATGGGTAAAGCCGTCTGTCTATTCAAAATAAATTGTTTAAGATAAAACTAAGAACAAAAAGGCAGATAACGCTATTCAAATCATTCAAAAGCTGTATCCGACGAGCTCAGTCCCTCAACCTATCTAAGATCACGTATACATAATGAAATAAAGTCTATCTTGCGTCGTATATTTTATATAATGTTATTTTTTGCATACGAATCGTAGGCAATGCAAAGGCAATAGATAATAAAATTACTAGCTTTGTTTGTGCAGTTCAACAACTTGAAACTTAAACAATATTTTTGAGCAATTTTATTTATATTTATAGACTAGCTGACCCACGCAGCTCCGCCTGCGCTATTTTTACGTTAACTAAACTTTGAATAACAGACATTCGCATCGAATACATAACCTTATTTTTTATAGTCGGTTAAAAACTGGGACCCACTTTTTACTTGCTCTACGAAGCACGGACCCGTTTAGTTCAAATGGCGTTAAGCGGTCACCCATCTATTTAATGACCTTACCTAACGTTGCTTAACCAGATCGATTACAAAACCTTGATAACAACTCTCTATGAGTGTTCCCTTACTAATATTTATTATATTATAAAGAAAAATTGATAAAATCGGACCAAGCGTGTAACCAAGTACCCGTTTTGACTTTAATCCCCTCTCCCAAAAGAACCGTGCTAGATTACGGGATAAAAAGTATCCTATGTCCTACCTCGTAGTAAGATCTCAGATCATGCTAAGTTTCATTTGAATCCATTCAGTAGTTTCGGCGTGATGCTCAGCCGTGATACAGACAGACAGACAGACAGACAGACAGACAGACAGACAGACAAAAAGTAAAAAAAATACATTTTCGGCCTCAGTATCGGTTATAGAATGCCCTCCAAATATAATTTTGAAAATATCTTCAATGTACAGAATTGGACCTGTTACAGTTTTATTATAAGTATAGATTTTTTTAAAATTTATACCTATGTATACACGATATCTTTTTTTACCCACAGTAGCGCTTGGCCGCGATCCCATCAAGGTAGGTGGTGCTGCAGCCTCCCATGACATAAAGTTTCGTTTTAAAAATAAACTCCTAATTAAAACTACTATTGCACTGTAATAAAGTGGCCGTTTTATATCTAATAGTGCTCGTTACAGAAACTAATTTATCAAACTAACACTTAATACTAACAGCATACAAAATCAAATAACGTTCATAGTTTTAACTACAGTAAATTTAGACTTAGAAAACAAATAGCAGTTAATAAAACAGACTGCTGAAATATTAATTTTATATAAAATAGCTAACTAGCTAAAACTATTTTAATTCAATGCGGAGTCGGGATTATGCAGCTTAACATTTTCAACTTGAGAGTCTATTTTTATGGGTACATTGGCAACCTCCTCACCCAGCAATCATTTTGGCTGAATTTGGAATTTAGTTTCAATCGAAATTAAAGGATATTTTTAGTATAATATCTGCGAAGTAATCGGATGTATTCCTTAGAACTTCAAATCAATACTAGAAACTTATTCATATTGCTCCGTATAATACTTACATGGCGCGAGATGCCTCCTTCGTCTCTTATTAAATGATAATCATGACAGGTAGGTACATTTGCTTGGTATCTTCTCCCACAAATGTAATTGATGCTCATATGGCTGACTTCACCAAATCGGTTGATCATCTTTTCGAGGATAATCGCTTGCCCGAGCCAACTGAGGCTAGCGCACGTAGCGTCGTTCAAACGATTTTATTTGAAAACTGGTCAAGCGTTCGTGACTGTAACCGTACAAAACACGTCTCCGCGGGGCATAACGAATTGAGCTTAAGTTGGCCGTGAAGTAACCCATCACCAATTTTTATGAGCATAATTGTATATTTGTTTCTTTCAAAAAATTATTTAAAACAGTAAACATTTAATAATCGTGTCATTATATTAAGCCGTAGGCAGATAAATGCAACCGGAACTCATGTTTACGATATACTTAATGTGTGAGGTCATGTATACAGGCCACATGAAGTGTTATGTGTGGACATAAAATTAAGACGGCAGTAACATCTATACATATTATAAAACAAAGTCGCTCCCGCTGTCTGTCTGTCCCTATGTATGCTTAGATCTTTAAAACTACCCAACGGATTTTGATGCGGTTTTTTTTAATAGATAGAGTGTTTCTTAAGGAAGGTTTATATGTATAATACATGCATAATATAATAGAGAAACACTGATAATTTTAGAGGTTTCTAATGTGATGTCGTAAATAAGCACATTTTTTTGCGCTTACATTGCAAACGCTGGCTGAACCCTACGAGACGAGATAGATCAAAATAATGTACTACAGTATTGTACACTTTAACAATGCTATGGTTATGTTTATCTCTTAGGGATAACTGACAGTAAACATTTTTTATCATTTACTTTTTATGAGAAATAATTAAATATTAATAAATTGTTGTTAGCATGAATTTGTCCCTTCTTCAATATAACGTAAACTTCACTAATATTTACACCCATGAAAAAATAGCTGTGAACGTTGTTCGTACCGCTAGGTCAAGGTTAAGCACGCATAAGGCAAGGTAATGACCTATGTAATGACATAGACGGGTGAACCGATTTGTATGAAATTTTGTGTGCATTTCGGGTAGGTCTGAGAATAGTTCGTAAACCTAGCGGCATGAAATATATTCATGCCGCTAGGTTAAGCAACGTTACGCATTACATAGATGGGTGACGGCGGCGACTCCGAGGAGCACGGTGACCGGGTAGCGAGCCCCGTCCCGTGATCATGGTGCCAGGTTTAAGGGGGCTATAATGCGAACTGAGGGTATTTGGTGCAGATTCTACTGGAGGGCCCAGGTCCTCCCTCCTGGGCCCTCCAGTGGAATCTGGCGATGCGATGCGGGTTTACGTGGATTAGAATCCATACCATGATTGACAAGGATATATAGAACGAGAGGAGTGTGCAAGAGAGGAGAGAGAGGGAGAGGGGATTCGAGGAGGGGATGATGGATAGGGAGATTAAGATGTAGCAAGGGGGGAGTGAGGGGGAGCAAGGTGGGAGAAGAGAAAGGGGGAGGGGGTTCAGAGAGGGGACAACGGGGAGGAAGGGGAGAGTGTGACGTTGACCGAAGAGAGAGGGCGGAAGAGAGAGGAGAGAGAGAGAGCAAATAATTAGATTTTCTTATAAGAGAGAGATGGAGAAAGAAATAAATCAAGGGAGGAGGGAGAAAAGGGGAGCAAATTGTAATAAAAGCGCGGGCGGAGCTGCGCGGGTCAGCTAGTCATCCATATAAGAACATTTATTTATACATAGTTAGTACGACCCACAGCAGACAGCACCCTCCCCTTCGGAGTCGCTGGACGTTCGGGGTATGGGCCCTTAAAACGTCCATTGAGTACGGCGGCGACTCCGAAGAAGACGGCGGCGGGGTTGCGACCCCAGTCCCCGTGAGCACCGTGACTGGTTCCCGGGGGGCTACAATGCGCCCCCGGCGGCGGGCTCAAAGGCAAGGCACTGAGGTTGCCCCTGGTCCCACTTGAGTGCGGTAAGAATCCCACATAGTCCGATCGAGCCCCACAGCTCCCGGGGATCTTTCGAAGATTTACTCCGCGTCAAAAAAAAAAGCACCCACCCATCTCTTCCCGTTGGCTGTCCGTAAGAGGAGACTAAGGGAAAGCAAGAAAACGGGTGGCAGCGTTATACTGCGATCCCCAAGCCTGCCAAGCGTGGGCATTATAGCAACCCCCCCCCCCCTTCTAAGGGGGAGTTCTTTTGTTCAGCAGTGGCGTCTCTTGGCTGCTAATGATGATGATGACCTATTACACTAATAAATGAACCGTATAAAAAAATAAACTCTGCTATCCTTTAGACGATCAAAATTGTAACAATAAATGTATGAAAACAGAGGAGTGGTGATAGCTGACCAGTGGCTAGTCAGACAATGAAGTAGGTATTATTGGTTTACTGGTATCAATTCATCTCGTCTACATAAGAAAATGTAAAGCGATACTGAAAAAAACAATAAAAGGCAATACAATATTATAAAGAAAACCAAAACTTTCATACATCTCTCTCATTAAATACTTTAATATCAAACAATCTTCTGCCATCCATCCGCAAACGAGTCTAAAAAATATAAATAACAGAGAGCTGATACCTATTAAAACCAGAAATACAACACAAAAGAAGAATAATAGGTATTGTTATTGAATTCTAGCTACAAATACTGATAAATGATTCATGGCAAGACCGAGCCGGCTCCGAGTCACGACAGGTTGTTTTTACTTAATTCAGGGTTAATTTAAGAAATAGTATTAGTGGCACACTACCTCATTAATATGGTTAGCTACTTTTCCTTTCTATATATTTTTTTTAGTTATCCATGTATAGCTACTACTTGACTACAATCCCACCTGCAGGGATTCACAATCGTTGGAAGTTCCGTTTTCAAATCCAATGAAAACGTTTTTGGTAATATTCTGAAAATACTAATCACAAATCTAATATTTTCTATCAAATTACATGTATTATTACAATATTCGAAAACGGAAATTTCCGTTGTGAATAGCCTACCCGTTAGGAAGTGATAATATATACGTAGGTAAAAGAATAGTCAATTGTTCAAAGCACAAGTAAAAAGAGCACTGTATCAGAGGTAGCAAAGGCAGCAAAGGGACCATATTGACCCTAAGCCGCTAACACAGTTGTTCCTCATAGATCAGACCAGACAACCTTGCACATCGCAAGAACACGACGAAATTCAAGGGTGGCGTTACCTGGCTTCGATCTTCTGTAAGCTATACAGTACCCGTCTAGTGCGAAGCATGTTTAAATAGGTATTAAAACCAATGTGATTAATTATAGGCCTTATAAAAAGTTAAATGTATTTGATCAAAACAAAGTGCAGAAACTGCTTGGTAGAAAGGGCGAATTACGAGAACGCAAGAATATCCAAAACGTTTAGCATCCGACTTTTAACGACTCGCTGCATTACATCGCTTTATGGAAATCGCGAATTTTAACCGATGTTGTCAATACGCCATCGTATTAGATCGACTCTCTGCGTTCGAGATTTGAATCAAAATCTCTATTTGAGCTGATGCTTAACGTATTAATACTTATGCTATCGTAAACATGCGACGTAGTTGACAGAATTAATTATATGCGGCCGATATCTAAAGAATGACATTTATTGCGGCGATCGAAACTATTACATAATAAGAATAAAGTCTCGGCCGAGTCTCAACTGAAACGATTAGTATCACAAGGAGTGGCACAAATATAATTTGCCCTCAACTGGGACTAAGCTTGGACCTAACCTCGGTCTCGCATGACTCATACAAACTTACTTAAATACAAATGAAAGTTAAAAAAATTAACATGAATCCAAAAATCGTACGATACGGCATGTTTTCTTTTCTAGAACAATTATTATGATGAATTTGTAATTTTCTATTACAACTATTTCTATTTTTAACATCAAGAATTATTTGTTCAAAATACTTGGCCCTCTAGACAATGTAAAATACTACAAGCATTAACGCGAAGAGAACGTATAATAATGTATGAGAATGACATAAGACATAGAAAAATCACGCGACAAATTATAGGGAACAACGTTAGCGAATGTAGAAATAGAATCGCTATGAAGCGATTGTATCTTGTCTACGCCCTCAAGCCAGGCAGATACCGATCGAAACCCTTAACAAAATATCCTTAGTGGCTTTGACTTATATCATCGTGGCTATATTATTACACTGGGCATATCCAAAGTCACAACAATATAAGAACAGAACATTCTAGAATAAGTAGTAGCTCTTCTGCGAACAGTAACTTTGGTCATAATCAGATTTGAACTCACAATGTAACGTAAATAATATAATAATAGTCTGGGAAGTTTCCTTAATGATCAGTTCGTGCGAGGACATGCACTGATATTTCGTAGATAACTTCGTTGGACACTATACGTACACATCGATTTAAGTATCCAAAACGTGCTCCAGCTCTCTTTTTGTTTTCAAATTAAATAAAGTACTTAGTTTGTAGAGATACTCGTTTAAGTGTAGACAATAGAATCAAGTAATGCTTTTAGAATTAGGTACAAAGATAAAATATATTTCTATCTCCATTTTTTATCATTCGAACTCAGTTATTTTATTTTTTTACGCTCGACAACCTTTCACCAATAGTAGTAGGAATTTATATTTTGATTCACAAATTCACTAGCCCTATTTAATATTAGAGAAATATTATTGAATATTAATGGTAATTGATTTGAAATCACTGAATTATTAGAAGATTTGCGCATCAGGTACAAAATATCTATTTCTCTGTCAAGAACACATTCATAATTTTGTTTAGATAAAAAGATAATACTGTCTTCATTACTTAGAGCCAAACAAATAGTTTTCGTTTCTAGGTACAGGGTATGGCTGCAAAGTAAGCACATTTAACCTGACCTTGTCTGTAACGATCTAATTAAGCCACGCTGGAAACGTTAGGAAATTTAATATTATTTTACAATTTCAGCAGCACGTTTTTTTGTAAATAACGGAGCTTTAATGTCGGCAATTAGGTACAAAATTCTTAGTCTGGCTTTGGTGACTGTTAAAAGTAATTATTATGGGGAATATTGTGGATTTCAAAAAGTGTCTAAAAACGAAACAATTCGCATCTCATTTGAATTTGGTGCCATCGGGATTAAAATGAAACACAGCGCTACCTTATTTCAGAATAATTAAACAAAAATTAGGATTACTTAGAGGATTATTAAAAAAAAAATGTCATTATTTCTTAACTACCATTCTGACAGACCACCTTCATCATCATCATCACCGTCACAAAAAGACATGTTCCTGGTCTGGCTCGTCATGAAACAATGACAAGACCTAATGAAATATTGTACATTTTCAAAATAAATGCATTTTAATTGTCAGTCCCTAGCAACAAAAATATTTTATTGTTAGTTCGATAAGCATACAACGAAACAAAAGGTTTAAGCGTTTGCAGCTAAAGAAATAAATCTAGTTAATTTGAGGCAGTCATTACATTAACTTTGCTTCATCGTCTATTTCATCCATAAACGCTACAGACTAATTAACTTTGTAAAACCCCTGTTTATTAATATAATAAAAATTTATTTGGAATATTGTTTTTCTATACGACACGAACAATCTTCAAAAAATAAAAGTGTCTTCCATGTGGACTAATCCAAATGAATGCATCTGACAGATGTTTTTATCTCTCAAATTAGATCAAGGACTTTAAGTGTTCTCTTAAATTTCATTCCAAGTAATCAATTAAGACTAACCTTTATTAAATGTGAATAAGAAATTCGATAGCTTTAGTTCGCACAAAGATGTCTTATGTTTATATAATTTACTTTAATCGAAAGGCCACTGGTTTATTTCGCAATAGGTTAACTGAACATGCATACTAATTAAATTAATGAATTTAATATTATATTATTAATGTGTTGGAATAATATCTACATAATAAAGATAACACACGACATTGTGCGCGTCGCAGGTGGCCGGTGGATGCAAATAGCCAATTGTCGTTCATTGTGGCGTTCTAAGGGGGAGGCCAATGTTCAGCAGTGGACGTCTTCCGGCTGGTGATGATGGATAAAGATAACATAATAACCAGATTAACTAACAATTATAATACATCTAAAAACGACACAATATGTGTTATCTACGTTTTCAAAAATACGTTTGTACATGTATGTGGTATATCCATTGCTATAACACGGGTACAGCCAAGTCATCTCCGGTATAATTAATGCAATGTCTGCCAATAGACCATAAATAATGTATAAATAGATCGGTAACGAGAAAAAAACAGCCCGAAAGATTAAAACTGCATAAAGGTCCGTTCATATCTGCAGACAGCTTACGTGACAAACACGTAACAGCACAGATGTGACTAGGTGATGGACTTCTTAGAAACTATTCAGGTAGGTTCAATCGCAGTATAAAATAGTCTGCCGCAAAAAAAGCACTGTAAACTTTTTACTGTAGAAATCGCTGGACTTAAGAAACGTATCAACTAATTAGATAATGTCTCAGGAGACGAGAGGCAGCGCAATGGTACTTGACGGGCGGGGTCCCTTACCATTGAGCGAATATATTGCCCGCTTCATAATAGTATAAATAGTTAAAATATTATTATAGTAATATATGTATGTATAGACACACTACCGCATACTAGCGAACGTGCTCGCGCAGAAGAAACAACCACTGTATGTGCCGAGACTGACACGATACGTGTCGAATACACTACGTGCTAATAGATATGAATCCACCTTTAATTGACATTTGAAAGTCACGGCTGCGTCTTTACACACATCTGTTCTTTATAAATATATGATATCATTTTATAATTTACTAGCTGACCCACGCAGCTCCGCCCGCGTTTTTATTGAATCTAAACCATTCTCGAATCCCCTTGAACACACACAAAAAATTTCATCAACATCGGTCCAGCCGTTTAGGAGGAGTTCAGTGACATACACACGTACAGTAGAATTATACATATACGGCCCGGTACGTGCTTCGCTACGTATAAAGTGAAATATAAAAAAAAAATTGGAACATTCACAAAAAATATATTTTTTGGAATTGGAAAAATTGGACATGTATGTCTACGTTTACTACTATGTCTAAGAGCTGTGGTTTTTGTAATAAACATAAAATAAATAAAATAAAACAAAACATCAAATTCAGAACAAAAAATATAAACACAAAGCTATAATTATCGCTGACAATTTGCTTTAATCGAAGCACGTCCAAAATGAAATGACCGCATAAATGACATAACAACATGCTTTTACTGTCAACACTGAAAAAAGTTTTAATTCTGAAAAAAGGTTCAATTTGACAGCAAAATCCCCATTTAGAAAATGATCCGCCATATATTGAATTAATTTGTTACAAAAAATATGATAAATAAAGAACCGCTCTACCGATTTTGTGCAAACTTCACATAAACCATCTACTAAATAGTACGAACAAAGCCTAAATATTTGGTTTGGATAGGTGAGCTCGTTCTTGAGTTATAAAATTACAACGAAAAGTGGCATTGATTTTTATAGATATAAAGATTATGGTCGATGCCGTGTGAAAAACGATAACAAATGAAAATGAAAAAAACTTGGCGCACATGATTGTAATTCTTTTAGCGATTGGCACGATGCATAAAAAAATATAATGCGTGTCCGGGTTGACGTTTGAAATTGAACTAGTAGAAGTAATTGCTTTCATGTATTGTATTTGATTTCATAATTTTAGCTAATTCTGAGAATAAGCTTGTTCTTTTTTTGGTCACGCAATCTATTGAAATAGGTTTCGTACAAAATAAAAAAGCTTTCGAATAAAAGAGGTGTATTATTACCACACTTAACGCTGGCTGGTTCGGTTTTAATAAGCTCTTATAACATTACTTAGGTACGTTGCGTACACGTATTATTGAAGAAGGTGGTCACGGGTTCCAAACCCGCGGGAAGCTACAAGATTGTGTAGTTGTTCCTTATTGGCTAGGACAATGCAGGCCGATCTTGCACTTTCTTCTGTAGCTTTTCCCTGTCAGAATGTTCTTTCTTCTGTAGCTTTTCCCTGTTAGAATTTTCTATCATCTGTAGCTTTTCCCTGTCGGAATGCTCTTTCTTTTATAGCTTTTCCCAATCAGAATGCTTTTATTTTAAGCGAACGTTCCCACTGTGATCAATACCTAAAGACTTATCAATAAGATAAGATGAATCACCTAAATTCCTGTACATCTTATTACCAACAACTGAAATCATGTATCATCATTTTCAATCTTCAAAACACTTTCTATCCGTAAATACCCTAGATTTTACGTCATATCTTGCCCCAGTCTATCTGTATCAGTGACAACAGTACAATAGTATTATTTCTTATCCTTAATAATCATTGTAGCACTGTTGCTTTACAAAACCGGAGGACACGCGTTCGAACCCTGCGAGGACACAAACAATTTAGTCTAACTGGTCTGTGTACAGAGAGCAACAACCGTATGTAATTGTTCCTTTACTGATTAGGTCATTACAGGTTAATCACTTACACTACAAAATTAGATGTCCTATGTGTTAGAGGGGAGCTGACCGACGACATTGCCCTCTTAAAATGCGTAAATGCTTATGCGTCTGCGTATAATCTTCTTAATTATTTCCTACAATATATGAATGGTTGGATGGAATCATCAAAGATAGTCCGTAAGGACTGTAGGTCATAGCTATTTAGAATATCTGTTACAAGTAATATAATCCAATCGCTCTGATAAGTCAGCCAAAAAAGACTTATAGGAAAATAAGTAGTACACCTAATCTCATCCATCATGAAACCGCTGACGAGACTGGGAAATTGAGGTCTGTTGTAAGGTATGTCTGGACCCTTTTTATTTTTGCTTATTCACCCTTACGTGGATTAATCAAAGTACTTTTATTGATATGTGATTAGATAAGCTTAGATAGCAAACCGTGTGGGTGATATTTACTATTTTTGTTAAGGAAAACAAATTAATTCAAGTTCCGATAGCGCAATGATCCAAAACTTTGGTCATAACAAGGGGCTGCGGGTTCCACCAAACCTTTTCTTTTCTCGAAGGCGTTGTTCTTTGTTCAAGTAGGCGATTATGTTTTTTTTAATATTTTTTAATTCGCCTAATGTAAATCTGAGCCAGGACTGTCTTAAGCCCTAAAATCTTTCAGAAGCTTAAACGCTTTTTTTGACGCAAAATAAGTTTTTTAGGCGTCTTATATTTGTAATCAAGTAAATTTACTGTTTTAGTTATGATGTTTTAATGGTTAATATCGCTCCATGGGCGTAGAGATGTGCTTTCTGATGTTCTAATTTGGACGTAATGTTATTTTCGGATCGTAACATAACCGCTGCACAAAATAAGGACTAGTTTTTTTATCATACATCCATTTTTAGCTAGCATATTCTTGTCAATGTTTACAAAAGAAATACATTATGGTGTCATTCTTTAAATATATACAGTTACCGCGAACACTTCTCACGCTAAAGGTTAACAACGGAATAAAATAGCTTCAACAAAGGAGTAAACTAGGGTTATAGGTTATCAGTTCAATCACTGGCCGTCATACATATAGGAAATACATTGTCTCTAGAAAGAACACAATCGATAGAGATGTTTGTTTTAAAACTGAAGTCTATACAGCGTTAGTTATTATACGGTGATATCATTGATTTATAAGATTGTTTATGACAGCTGTGATAAACTGAACATTATTTCGATAACAGATCTAGATATGCACTTGAAATTTAGATATGGTAGAGATATTTTTACTACATTGTAGATTCTTTGTGCAATATTTTTTTTGTTCTTTGGAGCGTCCAGGTATCGCTGCAGTGTCAGTTCTATAGCGAGGCAGCAGTGTGTAAACACGCTGTGTATTCCTAAAGGGAGCTTAACTGGAGAAATTTTTAGGCTCTGTGACTAGGGGGGGTCAGCACATTGTATCTGTCTGGATAGGCGTGTCGACTTCCCTCAGGAATTCACCTAACAGGACATTCGTCCAGCTCCTCACGTCAGCCAAGTTATAATAAAAAAAATATCTGTATCAATCTCTCCGAAAAAAAAGTGTAGTACCTTTTCTGGTCTTTATTAGTCACTCCTAAAGTACCCATTAAGACAATCGATTCTTGACACTGTTTTAAACTTTCATGGTGATGTACAATTAGCGCCGAAATATCGGAAAATGATGATAAATCATCCTGGTAGTAAACCTGTGAGTCAAAATAGAATCGTTGCTTGATTTGAGTCCATATAGTTGTTGTTTTTCCTAACTATACCATGCTATATTCTACTAATTAAACAAAAACAAATGCAGTGAGTAATGCAATGACCTAATAAAGTTAGGTTCAGATAACACGAGTGTTAATTGCAATCGCGCGAACACTTAGCGCTGGTGGCAATAACTTTAATTGCAATTTATGGCTCACTATCTCACTATACTGCAGCATGCAGTAACTTACTCAAGATAACGTTTCAATCTCCACCCAATGACTAGTTAATTATATACAAACTTTTAAAAAACCACGTGCGCGACAATGCAACGAATCTAAGTTTTTTTTTCTTTTTTTTCTAACAACGTGTACATTAAGTACTACGGCCGCATGTTTGAATGTCTGACTGTCAGCTCATGAGAGTATCATAAACATCTTGGAGAGCCGAATGTTTAACAGCTGATCAAAGTATAAACAAACTCACCTTATGGCATTAACTGTAAACACTACATCCCATCGACGCACGGAGACGTCCGATTTGAAATTCATAAACTTCCTTTCACTGTTGAAGACACATTGAGAATCGTGGACGACACGCGATTTCCACGAACTAAATATATTTAAAGATTCAAAAAGGGACTCGTTTGTGTAGAACCGATCGAGGACGAAGGGCGTGCGCCTCGCAACGCGGTCGACTGACTACTAGCGGGCTGTCGTCCGAGTGCAAAGGCATCAGGTGCGGCGAGGAGCTACGAGTGACAATATAATAGATGCGGTATCTAATAAGGAGGTGAGGTGCGGTGGTTAAGTTCCCATAGATCCGTATAGAAAGAAACAAAAAGAAAGCCAGACATAAGAAGACCCTACTAACACACAAGAGACTCCACACACAAACATTAAAACGAAGTTGTTAAAAATTAACACACACAGTATGAACTAACCTCTAAAGACAACTAAGTAAGAATTGCTAAATCGTCATCTAGATGCCAACTGCTTGAAGTGGACGTGCGAATAAAAAAGCTTTTCATATGCAACTTAGTGACAGTTTCATTGCATAACTGCTTTTCACCCGAAACATAAGTTGATTATCTCTCTATTGAGTTCAGTAATTTATCCGACAAAAGTGCTCAGGTGCTCTTTACACTGGATCAAGGAGTGTTTACACATTTCTACTTTGCAGCGAAACCTCTGCAGCGGCAGTGGTTCATACAGGAACGCTGTTATTCACAAAGGCTTTTATATTGATCGCAGTCGACCAAAATCGGTAGAAAAAACTTGACGTCATCATGGACAACGCAGTGCATTGCGCCCCGGATAATACGGGAACAATAAAGCCGTAATGCAGCTACTGTGTAACGAGGCGAAGAGCGGATTTCAACCAGCTCTATCGTAAATGTGTCAGTGTGCTTCGTACATTTAGGTCTCTGCGAGTAAAAGTTTATGAGTACAAATAAAAGGGTTCCTGTATTTGCGCATGGAAAAACACAGAAAATGTAAACAAAATGGAAATGTTAACTTGTTATTGACAGGATTATAAAAAAATAAGGACATAGCGACATACATATCATGAATCATTAATAGAATCATTCGGATTATATGGCGATATTGAACAAGAATATTTCCCTAATACATACCGTATTATGTATAGATATGCTAAAAATTCGAGAATATTTTCGAGTTGTAGGGTTGTAGGGTACAAACTCGAAAAGGGGGACATCTATGGTGTTACAATGGTCAACGGTTCGTTGGGTGGTGATAGGCCTATAGGTGATTTATTCGTAGCAAAAACGAAACACCCGATAGATTTATGGTTCCATACAGGGGGGGGGGGGGGGGGGGGGATTGTTGAGAAGATTGGCAGATTTGGGCCAGGTTGGCACGGGGTCGACAAATGGCACACAATAGGGGGGTATAGAAATGTAAATGGGTTACGGAGAGTAATGATCCATTGGGTCGAGTTTAGACGCTGCTCAGTTGTAAGGCTCGATTTCAGAGAAAAACTAGACCGAATTTATGAAGGAATTTGAGTTCAGTGAATGAAGTTAGGCTATGAAATGGACTTAAGTCTATGGGTGAATAACACAACGGTTTCCCTTCACCTAGTTTGGGATCAGATGGCCATGTGTAGATTGGTATATCTCTTCCAAAAGGTTCTATCCTAAAACTATCACCTTTACTTGATTATAAATAAGACATGCTTAGCACCTAACTTAATTTTACTTGGTTGACTTAATAATACCTATTTTGCATTCTTCCTTCTATATTTCCTTTTTAAGGTTTTATTTTGCCACAATAACGTACAAGGTAGGTATTTCAACATATTATCTCTACTATACTTAATTATTTGAATAAATAATTGAAATTGAATTGAAAAAAAAAATTTGAATTGAATTGTCCCAGGATATTATTATTATTTTTTGTAAGCGAGCTTCTATCATAACACGAAAGTATTCATTCCATGCATGTGCTTTAGGTGTTTAACCGCTTTTTTCCCTCGCGGATATAAGGTAGGTAAGTGCCATTTTAAATGTTACAGAGCGCCAGTTAACTTAACAATCCAAGGTTTCAACTGTTTCCGGAATCTTTTAGATGGCAGCAACTACTCCGTTAAAGTTTTTGATGAACTAATAAGAATGGAACGGTTTATTTATGAAGAGAACTTTTAGTTCTAAGTAGACGGTTCCTTAAACTTGTACCACTTATACTTGTTTTGAATTATTACAAATGATTACCATAATCTGCAAAGTGACAAAACTAACAGACTTGGTTCGCCATCTTAGTGACAGCGACCGCTAACAATTTTCTAATGTTCGTATTTTACTAAATAGTTTAATTTGTTTCGCAGTTGCTATATAGTTACTTGACACTCGCGATATCATCGAGTATCGATAGAAGCTATATTTTTATTGAAGAAAGAACAGACTCAGATGAATCGTCCGCTGTCACTCGTTTTTATCAGCTGTTGCAAAAAGGCAAAGGTTTTTTGGCCGTGACGATACCAAAAGTGGTCTAAATATAGAACGTGGCCAGATAACATTGTTTACGATGTCTGCCCGACGTCATGTACAAACCCTTGTAGACGGTACTGACTGACACATAATACGATTATGTCGTGTTGTTTGGATACGAAATGAAATATAAACTTAGGTTTTCTTTTTCGAACGCTTAATATCCTGAAAGTTGGAGCAACTTTCATAACTCTGTCTGTACTATTCATTTGTTACTGTGTTGTATATTATTTTACATATAATTAGTGGACGGACATACACAGCGGATGTACAGCTAGGATGTATTGTTTGGATATATATACTAATTGTAATTGCAAAAAATATGCCTCTCAAATCAGTAACAGCCTTCATGGCATCCGAGACAACTAGCTGATCCTGATTAAATCTTCAACAATCTTAGATTGTCCAAAAGACAACAAGGAAGTTTAGAGAATCATAGATTTAGCTATCATCATTGCAGAAATAAAGCCGATTCGATCGACTCTCAAAATAACATGTTCGATCATCATTTAAACTTTACTTAAGACCAACTTATAAGTACCTAATAAGACAAAAGTCCTAGTGGCTTTGTCTTTCTTTGGCAAATAATGATATTAGTGATCTGTGTTGCTGTGCTGGTAACCTCTCCGTTGATGCAAGCATGGCAGTTTTACCAACACGACACTTTATTATCTAGCCAGTCAGTATCAGACTCCTTGCCGGTCAAGAACTAGCTTCTTTTTATCGTATATGTTTAGTGACCAACCGTGTCAGAGTTGTTTAAGCTGCCCTTAGGCCTATGACTTGGCCTAACGACTGCTGCCTAAATGCCAACAACCGGGATGGACTTTTTACGTGCCCTGCGCAGCACGAAGACCCTCAGTTCAAATGCTACTAAACAGTCACCTATATAAGGAATGACCTTGCCTGACGTTGGTTAACCAACTGATCGTTTACCGAACAGTGATTAACTGATAATCGAAACGAGGCCACCAGTCGGTAAACACAAAGATTGAAACAATATATAAATTTACGACCGCGGCGAGACAAAATGAACAAATTGTCGCCTCGAGCCTCGAGGGATTCCTCGAGGCGTCCACGCATGTGGGTGTAAAAATAATGAACTGCAAAAATGTACAGTTAGATCGTTTTTATGGAATACTAGCTGACCCGTGCAGCTCCGCTCGAGCTCTTTCACTTTGCTGAAGATCATGTGACATTATTTATTTGCCAAAAATTACGTCACATAAGACAAAATAAAAATCTGTTTTGAGATGTGCAAATGAAGCCCTTTCATATGATACTCCACTCGATATAGTAGTCCCACTTTAAAATTTTGATGACCTATTTCGACCCCCATTATAAAAAAAAGTAAAAGAAAAAAAATATTTTTTTTTATTTGCGATGAGGTTGGGTAAGTAAGATCTAAAACTATTACAAGTTTCAAATCGATAGCATCAGTGGTTCCTGAAATATATAGGTGTGACAGACAGACAGACAGACAGACGAAGTCAGACCATTAGGGTTCCTTTTTTACCTTTTAGGTATGGAACCCTAAAAACGTATAAACAAACATGTATGGCCTAAATGGAGTTGCATTGCCAACTTGTATAACGAAAGAGGACAAATAGACCGACAAATAACCGATTAACACCGTGGTAAGTACCCCACCTACTAGAATAGTCCCCAGATTTGTGTAAAATCGATTAATTTCGGTGCCCCACAAAAATCAACCGATGTAATTTTTGACGTTAGGCAAAAACGTTTTAAGCCGGTCTGGCTTAAAACTTAAAAGTCTTTCACTGTACAGAGAAAATTAACTATCAATTAATTAACAAAGAAGTGACACTATATTCGTACCGATACCTATTTCTTACAGCCTCGGGGAGTCTATCTTTCTTAAGCTCGTAAGAAGATTCCAAGGGAATTTAAGACAAAAGAATCAAGACATAATCCCGGTCGAGTATTCCCTGGGGTTACTAAATTGTTGCTGTCTTATTAAATGTCCTAACGAGTGATCTCCTTAAGCTACTATAATCACAAAAAACAAATTGTGTCTACTGGTGCTTTAATAAATACTTTGATCCGTTTTCGCCGTAGTTTACGCCTGACCTTAGATAACAGACACATTTGTAAAGTTCCAGACTACACATTTTGCTCATTCCAGCCTTGACTTTTGTTTTGTTTTTATATTCACGACACGAAGACAATTTTCCTAGACTATTCGAGTAGAATAATAATTATTAATAGTGTTTCTAATTACTGAGAACATGAAGATCTTGATTGGAAATTTAAATTAAAAAAAACTCGGTTAAGTGCGAATTGGACTCGCGCACCGGGTGTTCCGTATGTTCTTTGGCCGTAAAACATGTTATTTTGCTATTCATCAAACACCTAAGCAAAAACACTAAACAATAACTAAGTTTGATTGTCAATTTTTTTTCTCAACTAGCTTCGGAGATAGGGCTCCCACACATAACTGCGATGCGGCGAGAAACAAATGAATTTTCGATACACAGTTGCAGGAACTTGTATTGAAAATTCATTTGTTTCTCGCCGCATCGCATCGCATCGCATCGCAGTTATATGTGGGAGCCCATAAGTATGGTATTGTTTTTGAAATTTTTAATTTATAAGCCATCATTACGTAACATAGAGTAAATTAAAAATATGTTTTGAAGTGTACAGATGAAGCCCTTTCATATGACACACCACTTATATGTTAGTATCATTTTGAAAAGAAAAAAAGAAAATCAGTGTTGGCGACGAGAATGGGTGAAAAAAAAAGAAAAGGTTAATTTAAAAGTGGTTCAAATAAAAAATCGATAGCATTAGTATTTGTTGAAATATAAGGTTGTGACAGACAGACAAAAGACTTCGGAGTCGCTGGACGTTCGGGGTGTGGGCCCTTTGAACGTCCATTGAGTACGGCGGCGACTCCGAGGAGGACGGCGGCGGGGTTGCGACCCCCGTCCCCGTGAGCACCGTGACTGGTTCCCGGGGGACTACAATGCGCCCCCCGGCGGCGGGCTCAAAGGCAAGGCACTGAGGGGCCCCTGGTGCAGATCCCACCGGAGAGCCCTGGGGTCTCCCCTCTCATGTGCCGATGCGATAGCCGCGGGGGTTTTAGTGGGTAAGAATCCCACGTACCCCGGTCGAGCCCCACAGCTCCCGGGGATCTTTGGAAGATTTCCCCCGTGTCAAAAAAAAAGACAGACAAAAGAAGTCGCAACATAAAGATTACCTACTTTTTTTGTTTAACTTTTAGATACGGAACCCTTAAAAACATGTTTGTTTGCTTTAAACCGAATTAGAACCACTTCGTATCATACGGAGTTGAATTTTAAAATTTTTGGTTAAATTCGGATAGCAATACATTTTTATGTGTGGATTTTCCCAGAATATTATTGTAATAATGTCCTCCTGTCCGATACGACCACAGCGACCAATCTTTCACAAGACCAACCATGTACGCAGGAGATATTATAGTGCACAAGTGTTTGCAGACACAAGTGCACTCTCTCTTCCTTTATACCTCTCATAATCCAATGAGACGGGAGACCGACACAACCGGGGAGAGGTTAGGCGCAGGACCGACTTTTTACATGCCCAGCCGACGCATGGATCATCTTATTTTACAGACAATCAGGTGATCGGCCTACATTGTCCTAGCCAGTAAGTCAGCCAGTAAACTACACAAAGTTGCCTCCCGCAGGATTCGAAACCGCGACCTCCGGTTTACAAGGCAAGCCGTTTCCCACTATATATATTATTATTATTATATTATGGTAAGCAAACTATTACACTACTTGTATAGCTACGAATCTCTGATCTCTGATTCTGCATTCACACATACGAAATCAAAGACAGACAGCGAACCTTCTGCGTTTGACTGGAGAAAGGTAATATTAAACTTATGTGACATGTATTCGATATTGAAATAATATCGATGTTTTCAAGCGATACATTCATAATTATCGACGGTGGGTGGGATTCGATGTTTCAAATGGAATAAAAGTCGATATATTTTTAAAAGCTTTTATTTAACTTGCAATGTATGTATGTATGTATGTATGTATGTATGTATCTATGTATGTATGTATGTAATTTGTTCGGGTGGAATCTTGCAACTCAATTTTCACCCACTTCTACACGTTCAATTCGTTTGAAATTTTGCACATGTGTCAAGGACCGGTGACAATACAATAATATAGTATCATCGAGCTGATCTGATGATGGAGCTCGAAGGTGGATAAGGGAACCCTTGGATGGCTACTAGTAAACTCATCGAGTTTAGGCTCATTTGATTCGTCTTAAAGAGTTGTATTCACTTTACCTAATAATTAGGACCTGATGATGGAATTGTAAGGTAGGTGACGGAACCCTGGAATGGTTAATAGTAAACACATCGAGTTTAGGCTCATTTTATTCGTCTTGAAGAGTTCTATTCATATATCCTAATAATGAGGACCTGATGATGGAATTGGAAGGTAGGTGACGGGACCCTGGAATGGTTACTAGTAATCAAATCGAGTTTAGACTCATTTGATTCATCATAAAGAGTTCTATTCACTTTGCCTAATAATGAGGGCCTGATGATGGAATTGGAAGTTAGGTGACGGAACCCTGGAATGGTTACTTGTAAACACATCGAGTTTAAGCTCATTTAATTCGTCTTAAAGAGTTCTATTCACTTTTTGTAACAATGAGGACCTGATCATGGAATTGGAAGGTCGGTGATGGAACCCTGGAATGGTTACTGGTAAACACATAGAGTTTTGCCTCATTTGATTCGTTTTAAAGAGTTCTGTTCATTTTTCATAATAATGTCCTCATTATGATGATCGTGACGATGGAATTGGAAGGTAGGTGACGGAACCCTGGAATCGTTATCAGTAAACACATCAAGTTTAGGCTCATTTGATTCGTCTTAAAGAGTTCTGTTCACTTTGCCTAATAATGAGGACCTGATGCTGGAATTGGAAGATAGGTGACGGGACCCTGGAATGTTTACTAGTAGACAATTGGCTATTTGCATCCACCGGTTACCTGCGACGCGCACAATGTCATCTGTCCACCTAGTGGGAGGCCTGCCTACGCTGCGTCTTACGGTTCGTGGTCGCCACTCGAGAACCTTTCTTCCCCAACGGTTATCGGTTCTTCGAGCGATGTGGCCTGCCCATTGCCACTTTAACTTGCAGATTCTGAGAGCTATGTCGGTAACCTTAGTTCTTCGGCGAATCTCCACATTTCGGATTCTGTCGCGCAAAGAAACGCCGAACATAGCTCTCTCCATGGCTCGATGTGTGACTCTGAACTTTTCTAAAAGGCCAGCCGTTAGACACCACGTCTCAGTACCATATGTCATCACTGGAAATACACACTGGTTAAAAACATTCTTCTTCAGGCACTGCGGTATTTCGGACGAGAAGATATCGCGTAGTTTCTCGAACGCTGCCCATCCGAGTTGGATTATTCGGGCGACCTCTTTGTCGAAGTTGGGCCGACCTAACTGGATAGTTTGTCGTAGTGGTTAACAACGTCGAGTGTAGGTTCAATTCTGGGACAATCCACACACGGTCATCTGATCCCAAACTAGGCAGAGCCTGTACTATGGAAACCAGACAACTGATACTAATACATATATACTTTTTTTTTGTAAATACATACTTATATAGATAAAACACCCAGACACTTGGTGGGAATCGAACCCACGACCTATTGGTCAGCAGGTAGGGTGTCTAACCACTAGACCAACAGGCCCGCCAACAACTACCGGTACGGGTGTAACATGGACATTAGACATGATCTTCGTCTTGTCCATGTTCATTTTAAGACCCACCTGTTGGGAAACGCTACTGAGGTCGCTGAGCATCGTACTGAGGACGAGGTCCTCCAGCGACTTTTCCATAGTGACTACATCATCGGCAAAACGAAGATGAGTGATGCATTCGCCATTGATGTTGATGCCGAATCCGTACCAGTCCAAGAGCTTGAAAACGTCCTCCAATGCGTTTGTGAACAGTTTCGGAGAAATGTCGTCTCCCTGTCTCACACCTCGCTGCAATGGGATTGGTTTCGTACTCTCGTCCTGTAGTCGGATCGACATGGTGGCGTTGCTGTACGAACACACGTACAAACTTCAACACTTCGATTTACCTATAGTCAATGCGGCACCGCTGGAGGGACTGCAATACTGTCCAGGTCTCGATTGTATCGAAGGCTTCCTCGTAGTCCACAAACGCTAGACATAATGGCCGATTATACTCCTCGGTCTTCTGTATAATCTGGCGGAGCGTATTAATGTGGTCTACGATACTAAAGCCTTTTCGGAACCTGGCTTGTTCGGGAGGCTGGAAGTCATCATACCTGCGCTCGAGACGGTTCGTAAGTAATAGAGCCATGGAATGGCTACTAGTAAACCCATCGAGTTTGGGCATATTTGATTTACTTTAAGGAGCTTCTATTCACTTTGCCAATATAAGCGGAATTGATAATAGACTTGGTGAGTGGGTGGGTGACGGGACGAAACCCTGGAACAGCCACTAGTAAACCTAACGAGTTTGGTGGTCGTCAATACTATTATTGCAATTATTCAATAATTTCCAATACTTAGTTAATTATTTATTAGTATAGTAAATTGTAGATTTATATAAACCAATTTTTGCATACCTAATAAGGTAGACCATAGAGGACATAATCAAAATAATAAAAACACCCATGTTAGTTCATGCATACCTATTGTGAAGATAAAGATAAAGATGATTTGATTTGATTTGAGAAACCTATCCAGCAAAAACTAAAAAGTAAAAAATAAATTTAAAGTAAAAAACTTTTTAAAAAACAAGATTTTATTTAAATGCGCTAAAAAGAATAAAATAAACTTTTCCTTTAAAACTTTTAATATCTATTTATAACGTCATTACACAATTTATATGATATAAAAGCTTGTCGCGAGATTTACCTATAAGAATATAAACAAGAAAATTAATAATTAGATTTTATTGAATTTAAGTTTTAAAATTTGCAATCTATGTAAGTACGAGTAGGTACTATAATCTCGCGACAAGCTTTTATATCATATAAATTGTGTAATGACGTTATAAATAGATATTAAAAGTTTTAAAGGAAAAGTTTATTTTATTCTTTTTAGCGCATTTAAATAAAAGCTTGTTTTTTAAAAAGTTTTTTACTTTAAATTTTTAAGTGTAAACCTCCTTCAGGACATACGTAAGATCAGATTGGCCAGACCCGACAAACAACGTAACGACGCAATTTCTTGAATCGTTTACAAAAATAATGTAAGTAAACTTTTATTTCAGGTATGTGACAGTAACGTAACAGTTACTGATCACTAGCGTGCCAACTAAGGAAACCATATCGTGATGCAAAACTATACTAGCACCATCTATTGCTAGTATAGTGGAACAAGTGGAACCCATTCCAAGCAGTCCAAGCACTGCTTCCATCAGCTAAACGGCAAAAGGTAATGAATGCATTTCTTAATAAAAAAATGTGTTAAACAAATTTACAGCGATTCACTCGATTTTTGTATTCATCCGTTCATTTCATCCGTTTTCGATAGTACACCTTTTAAAAAAATTGTATGTAGATTCCTGGTTATAAGTTAAACTGGACGAGACAATCTTTGTCTGAATCGTGGTTTGAGGAAAGTTATAAAAAAAGCGGAAAAAGAAATCGGAACTCTAGTAGCTGTAGAAGTAGAAACAATGTGTATTACTAATGATTTATGGACATCAAGAGTGAATTGTGTAAATGACATTATATTATTTACATACACAACATTAAATGAAATTTTAAATACGCCAGGTTTCTATAAACACGCATACAAGTATGATACTCTACATACAGTCGACCTCGACAGTGTCCCTGTCCAGCCAGTGGAAAGTTGGATACTGTCCACCGGCCACTAGTTTATACAAAAGTTTCATAAAACATAGGTATACTTGCATAGAAGTTTCATAGAACAAAGGTATACCGCTGGCTGGTTTGTGGACTCACACACATAACTAGATTGGTACATCATACCTAGATACAATTTATTAGTAAACCTGCCAGTCCTAAGCCTGGAAAAGTATGAAGGAAGTTCGTCCGTGTAGTACTCGTACACATAAAAAAATACCTACCTACACCTTGGAGGAAACCTACACGATATAGTTATTTCAATTTGCAAATAAAGTTGGTTGATCCGTCGATTGGTAAACGTAAACGAAAAGACTAAACTATATAGTATTGTCCGTGACCAAACGAAAACGACCGACGGATGCATCGACTCGGCGACCTCTCAAGTAAGAACTTTCTGAAAACGATATAAACTAGTCGAAACTTTAAATTATCTTAAACTGGTTTATAGTAGACGATAATCAGTCACGCACGTTTCCCTCCGTACGACGACGTTTCGACGACGCGTCCCTAACTAAACGAAACGACACACCTTATTGCATCGTTTACAAAAAAATAATGTTTCCTTTTGACAGACCGCTAGTTTCTAGTGGTAGTTTCATACACAGCTTACAAATCTGTGTAGCATAGCGGAATCTTAACAGTGAGTGATCACTAGCGTGCCAACAAAAGAAACCATACCGTGATGCAAAACTGTACTAGCACCATCTAGTGACGGCCAATGTAACCTGGCACGGACAGCTCCAATTTAATAGATTAAATGCTTTGTCTAGAAAACCGCCACAAAATGCAGGTTATGGTACCCTCCTTCCAGCTCGATGGTGCAATAATATTGTATTGGATTGTTATCGGTTAGTTTGCTTTCGCTTCCTCTCGTCATGGGTACGGTCAAGCTATGGAATTTACCCAGAAAAATAAAACATAGGTTTATTCAAGTCTAAAGTGAACAGGCATCTTACGGGTGCGCGGTATATCCTAGATCATATCTTCACTTACTATCATGTGAGATTATGGTCAAGCACAAACCTAATATCTATAAAAAAATGAACCATACGAATCAATTAAATTAATAGGTCGTGGGTTCGATTCCCACCTAGTGTCTGGGTGTTTTATCTATTTAAGTATTTATTTACAAAAAAAAAGTATAAGTATCAGATGTCTGGTTACCATAGTACAGGCTATGCCCAGTTTGGGATTAGATGACCGTGTGTGGATTGTCCCGGGATATTATTATTATTAATTCAGTTACCTAAATAGTTTAGTCTGTCTTGTATAAAGCGGCCGGATACGATATGGCTACAAATACAGCTGTTCATTAGTGTTCTTAGTGTTGTAAGAATTGCAACTGTATATTGCAAATACTACTACGCCTTCTTCTCCAAGGGGAAAGGTAGCCCCGCACACCTTCAACAATATTGTCAATGTTCTACAACCCGCCCGAATTAACTGTGCACCTCGCTGGAATTCGACGTCACAGCGCCACGCGCACATTTAACACGCACGGGTTGTTGAATATGGACAATATTATTGAAGGTGCGGCTAGCCCATGAAGAAGTGTAACTTTACACACTGAAAACTTGTTCTCATCAGTTCATCAACATTGAAACGCGATCAAAAAAACCACTTAAAATTGCCAATACTACATTTTGTGCTCTCAATAAAATTTTGGTAAAAATGCACTACTAACATAGGGTGTTACGTGTTAGTACTAACGCACTAAAAGTACTGTAAACACTAAACCTTATTTAAGTAGAGCATCACAATGATTAAGTTAAGCTTACGATCGAGATAATCTTACAACCCTCAGGGAAAATACCAAAAATTCCTTTGACCTAAAACAGCAGAAGCATTAGCGAACGGCATGAACAGTTTTCCTTAACATTATCTAACACGGAAGAAAATGTTAAAGTTATGTATCTTAATGTTTCCTTTGGTCCGCACAATTACGGGAAGCATCGGATTAAATTGTTTCGAAAACAATTTTTTATAAGCGATGGATTGTTAATCAACCTGTAGGTAAAAATTCCTTTGACCTAAAACAGCAGAAGCATTAGCGAACGGCATGAACAGTTTTCCTTAACATTATCTAACACGGAAGAAAATGTTAAAGTTATGTATCTTAATGTTTCCTTTGGTCCGCACAATTACGGGAAGCATCGGATTAAATTGTTTCGAAAACAATTTTTTATAAGCGATGGATTGTTAATCAACCTGTAGGTAATGTACCTACCTACTACTAAAGGAGCCATCGTAGAGCACATTTTGGTAACAAATGCTCTCGCAAAGTTGCTACACGCACTGTTGACGAAGAGATTTCAATAGCTACGTCTCCACCGGGCGCACGAGCTCGCGCGACAGCCTCACGAACTAAATGTGCGGTCGGTGTAGGCGTGCCTCGGAGTCGTTCGGACTTCGGACGCACGTTGCGTCGGCTGAGCGTGGCTCGACCGACCACACATTTGGCTCGCGAGGCTGCCGCACGAACCCGTGCGGCCGGTGTAGACCCAGCTATTCACACGCAGTAACTATAAAATGACACTATGATTTATCATTAAATCCCCTACTCAGAATAAAAGCATGGGTTTTTGCATTTTTTTTACTCCCTATAAGCCAGTCCTTGACTGCAGTCCCACCTGATGGCGGCGACGCAATCTAGGATGGTAAAGCACACTGGCTTATTAAAAGCCTATTCACTCTAGCTTTGCTTTTGCGATTATTACAATGATTAATTCACTCAGCTATTGTTACCCAATGATCACAAAAGCCGTAGGAAAATAAATCTCATCTAAGTGTATTTGCGACCTATGTCTACATAGGTCGCCTGTGTCTTAGGCCTTAAGTCAATTTGTACTTCACAGTAATCTAACAAAGCGAAAACAATGCTTTTTGTCAGGAGCATTGCGATGTTCCATTACGGACCTTTTGTTGTAAAACTTTAGCCATTTCTTAAGGGTAAAAAAGTCTGCTCTTTGTCTAAGTAAGCATATAGACGACTGGAACAGATGTCTTCGAAGTTATCTTCTCGTCACGCACACACAATATATTAAAACGAAATGAACAAAAATTCATTAAAAGTTGTATACTTGTTTACTTTTTGAATATTTTATAAATGTATGTTCAAATAATCATTCTAGGACAATCCACACATGGTCATCTGATCGCAAACTAGGCAGAGCCTGTACTATGGAAACCAGACCACTAATACTAATACCTATATCTGTACTTTTTTGTTGTAAATACATACTGATATAAATAAAACACCCAGATACTGGGCGGTAATCGAACCCACGACCTATTGCTGACCAGGGTCTCTAACCACAAGACCAACAGGCCCACCATATGTTATAAGAATCGTTTTGGGAGATAAAAAAAGTTTAGAACACGATCAGAACGTATTTTTTTTATTAGCTCTCCTAGCGGTAACTATTAAAAACTAGTAAAATGTACGGGAGAAAACCGACAGTTTGGGGGGCGGGCTACTCGCGTCCGCAGGAATTACTTGACTTCTGAATTCCCTACACGTGTCCCCTGGGTAGTGCTAAACGAGTAGCGACTCTGGTGGTAGGCCAAATCATCGGCTGCCGGCTTTTTAGTTACCACCCATCAGACTAAGCCATGCCGCCAAACGATTCGTCGTGTTCCGGCATGTTGTCTGATGAAGCCGCATGGAGGATGGGTCTGAACAGTTGCTTTGCGATGGATACCGGGTACGATGCGTCAGTTTTTTGTTGTGTCGGATGCTTGGTCTCGGAGGGTAGCGGGATCCGAAGCACGGTGCTCCGCTGGCCGACCGCAGATAGTTGGGGGCCCAAGTAGTGTGCTAGCCACACATGAAAGGCTGCCCCGCCAACTGTGAAAAATCCCAGGGTGGCTTCATCGTGCCGGTTGGCGACCGGGCGAGAGGACCCGATGGCGATCTCTGGGGGGGTTCGGGCGTCCCCGCAGTCTCCGGTTCAAGCCTCCAGTGGTGCAATAAGACTGACCGTATTGTTGGGTTAACATTGCAAAGTCTCGTCAACTGCCATCCTCCATCCTTACTATTCACCTCTTTAAAATATGAATCGAACACGCAAGAAAAGTAAGTTTGTACAGCGGATGCACGTCCTCTCACTGCAAGTGCACCTCACTAATATTCGAGGTCTGCACTCAAATCTCAATGCAGTCCACCACCACCTTGAGACTGAAAAGCCGCACTTGCTTTTCTTGACGGAAACGCAGATTAGATGTCCATCAGATGCGGCGTACCTCGACTACCCAGGGTATTCATTAGAGCATAATTTCCACCAGCGCGCCGGAGTCTGTGTGTACGTCCGCAATGACATCTGCTGCCAGCGTCTCCGTCAACTCGAGGACCCCACATTCTCTACAATGTGGATGTTAGTAGACACTGGTATAGATAAAATTGTCTATACTTGTGTCTATAGATCACATAGCGGTGACATGGAGACAACTCGCCTTTTTGACCACCTTAGTGAGGCCGCTGATGAGGCCCTGCATCGGTACCCTGATGCGCAGCTGGTCACTCTGGGGGACTTTAATGCCTGTCACCAGGACTGGCTGTTCCCATACCAGAGGACTGACCATGCTGGGAGAGAAGCGCGGAACTTTGCGCTGTCGCTAGGGCTTTCCCAGCTGGTAAAGCAAGCGACTAGGGTACCTGATGTTGTTGGTCATACAGCCAATTGTCTAGACCTTCTGCTGACAACTGATCCAGACAGGTATGATGTAATAGTTTCCTCACCTTTAGGAACCTCGGATCATTGTCTGGTGAAATCTGTATCGACCTTTTCTCCACCTGACTGCGATATTCGTGGTGTGCGGCGATTGTGGCGATACAAGTCAGCAGATTGGGATGAGATGCGGCATTTCTTTGCATCTTATCCTTGGCGGCATGTCTGCTTCTCTTCCGAAGATCCGTCGAGTTGCGCGGATGCTATAACCGACGTGGTACATCAAGGAATGGAATATTTTATCCCTTTCGCTGATGTACCTGTCGGTGGCAAAGCTCGCCCATGGTTCAACGTTGAATGTGCTCAAGCTGAAAAGAGCAAACATTCGGCGTATCTTTCCTGGGTTGAAGCTCGTGACCGCAAAGCTCCGGATATTAGCAATAAGAAGAGAGCCTTTAACCAAGCCGCTAAGTTCTACAAGAAGGCGTTAAAGAAGGCTCGTTTCGGCCACGTCAACCACATTGGCTCAAAGCTCGCTGCCCAGCCATCTGGTAGTAGAGCTTTCTGGTCTCTTGCTAAATCAGTCGAAACGAACTTCTGTCGGCCTTCACTGCCTCCGCTAGTAAAGCCTGATGGAACTCTAGCTCATACGGCAGGAGAGAAAGCAGGTTTATTTGCAACTCTCTTTGCCAATAATTCGCGTTTAGACACTGGCAATGCTATTCCACCACAACTGCCTCATTGCGGTTCGTCAATGGCGGAAGTCCGCATTACAAATAAGGAGGTAATGAGAGCACTGTGTCGTCTAGATGTGAATAAAGCTAGTGGTCCTGACGGTATTCCAGCAATAGTACTTAAGGCATGTGCACCCGAGTTGTCTCCGGTATTGACACGTTTGTACCGTCTCTCATTTAAGACTGGAATAGTGCCCAAGTCCTGGAAGCTCGCTAACGTGCAACCCGTGCCCAAAAAGGGCAGTCGTGCCGATCCAGCCAACTATCGGCCGATTTCAATAACCTCCATACTCTGTAAGACTATGGAGCGTATATTGAACTCGCGCCTTATGGCATACCTAGAACAGAATGATCTCCTCAACGACCGACAGTACGGATTTCGCCGAAATCGGTCGACGGGAGACCTTCTAGTGTATGTCACTCACTTATGGGGCGAGGCCCTCGAGAAAAATGGGGAAGCGCTCGCTGTTTCCCTGGATGTCTCGAAGGCCTTCGACAGGGTCTGGCACGCTAGCCTTTTAAACAAGCTGCCAGCGTACGGCATATCCCCTGGACTGATCGGCTGGATAAAGGACTTCCTGAGTGAACGGTCTCTCCGAGTGGTTGTTGACGGTTGCACATCCGAGCCGTTGACGACTAATGCCGGAGTTCCTCAGGGGTCCGTTCTCTCCGCAACTCTCTTCCTGCTGCATATTAACGATCTGCTGTTGCCCGGTATCTATGGGTATGCAGATGACAGCACTATTGTGGAGAGATATATGCCGAGTGCTCGGGCCAGTAAGGATGTTATCCAGTCTGAAAGAGTAGCCATGGTGGAGCGCGCGAATCTCACACTTCAGGCAGTCTCCGAACGGGGTGATGCCAATCTTGTGAGATTCAATGCCACCAAAACTCAAGCGTGTCTATTCACCGCGAAAAGGAGTCCGTTCACCTTGGCTCCTACTTTTCAGAATGTATCCTTGGAATACACGGACCGCCTTCAGTTGTTGGGAGTTGAAATTTCCTCAAACCTCAACTTTGGGCGGTTCATTGAGTCCAAAGCCAAGGTAGCTGCAAGGAAGCTAGGTGTCCTTTCAAAGGTCCGCCGGTACTTCACACCGGAGCAACTTTTGATGCTATATAAAGCACAAGTCCGGTCGTGTGTGGAGTACTGTAGTCACATATGGGCTGGTGCTGCTAAATGTCATCTTGCAGCTTTGGACTCAGTGGAGAGGCGTGCTAAGAGGCTTATTGGTGACGCAGAGTTAGTAGCGGCCAATTTACAAAGCCTAGAGCACAGGCGCAGAGTAGCCAGCCTCTCGGTGTTGTACAGGATGCATTTTGGAGAGTGTGCACAGGAATTGCATGACTTGATTCCACCATCTCCCTTTCATCATCGGACGACGAGACGCACGGCACGTACACACCCTTATGTGGTGAAAGTGCCTTCAGTCCGATCTAAGCGGTTTGCTTCTTCATTTATAATAAGGACAGCTAAGGACTGGAACAGTTTGCCTGCGTTGGTTTTCCCGCCCGATTATAATGTGGGTGTCTTTAAGACTAGAGTGAATAGGCTTTTAATAAGCTAGTGTGTTTTGCCATCCTCGATTGCGTCGCCGCTTTCCATCGGGTGGGACTGCAGTCAAGCACTAGCTTATAAGTGTTAAAAAAAAAAAAAAAAAAAAAAAGATCGAGCTCATAAACTATTAAAACTAGATAGACCCCCAGATTAAACAAGCGCAAATCCGTAAGTAGAATCTAAGCTACTAAGTACATTTTAATGTTAAGAAAGTCTTCTAGTTAATATTTTAGACGTTATTGATATTTATGTATAAGGTTTACTAGATGGTAGGTCACTTATGCATGGTATCGCCGCAGTGTCATATGTTTTACCGCCAAGCAGCAGTGTGTCTCGGGGGACGAGCGGCAGTATATTGCAGCTGTCTACAGACAGGCGTGTCTAATAGACACGTGAACGTCTTGCTTCTCGTCACTGGATTAAATAAAAAAAGTACTTAAAGTAGGGCCAATTTAATAGATCACATTTGACACTTCATCAAAATTTAACACCGCACCCTTGTAACGTCGGGCATAAAATATTAACTTTTTCGAAGTCAGAATTGCACAATTGCTTAACTTTTTTCAGTTATGATTACATATTTATTGTAATAATGGCAAAAGAAACAAAACAAACTGACAGGTGTCAAATGTAATCTATTAAATTGGCCCTACATTAGTAGAGATAAGAGGAAAGTACACTGGATTACCCGTGGGGTGTCCGGGTAAGAATAGCACCCTCCCATCTCCTCCCGTTCGGGTGTAAAACAAGAAGACAGGCAGCAGCGTCTTTCTATTAGATTACCTACCACCTACACTGCGATTCCCAAGCCGCCTGCCAAGCGTGGGAATTATGGCAACCCCTCCCTTCTAAGGGGGAGGCCTTTGTCCAGCAGTGTACGTCTATCGGTTGCTGATGATGATGATGATGACACTGGATTATTAACAATACAGACCACCTTTGGCATGGTCCCGATCTTCTGTCAGTAGTAACACTGTGCCATCGTCTGTGACCATCTGTGACCATCGTCCCCATCGTCATCGTCGGGAGGACTACGGCTAGTAAAATTAACTGGCAATATAACGGGTGTAAGGGACATCGTACCGAAAACCGATACCAGGGATCCAGTACATGATTCTGAACATCCTAGTGCTGAAATTTTTCATCGGCTTTTTCATGAATTTCCAAAAAAATAATACACTTTTTTTAAATAAAATTAGTATAACATCATTATTGGTATAATTAATAAAGCCTAATTTAAATACAATAAATTAATTATCTGTGGATTCTTTATGTATTTATTTATTCTTTATGCACAAAAACAGTGCATAGGCAATTAATTAATAGGCAATTATAATAATTTGAACAATAAATATTATTCCGCATATATTCATTACAAGCTCGAAAATTAACAAGTTAGTCATTTGTCATTTACCATATAAATGGTTACTGTAATGATGTAACGGACATAATTTGACATCATATAAAAAAAAATTTTGGACGTGGTCCACTCCACACCCTTATCCTACCCTCGTCCCTTACACCCTGTATATTAGCCGTATAAACTACTCCCTATGGTTATGACGGATATAATTGGTCGCTTAAGCTGACAAAATGCTTCATTCAATATGATGAATTTCAAATTATTTTCGAATGCTGTCCACACTACCTCGTATGTAAAAATTATTATTTATAGTGTTGTCCATCACCTCGCATAAATCTATACTTATACTGCGTGTTTTTTTAATATTTTAAGTTATATACTTGTGTAATTAGTTTTGAATAAAAGTTTTACAATACAAAACTTAATTTACGGTCTTATGACCCCAATTTTACATCTCAGTAACTAACTTATTACAGAATCTTATAAAACTTTAAAAAGTTTGCTGAGAAGATTCATCTTTAAGTGTAGGTACATCAGTGAAAATCTTGAACTTACATTTAACTGACTTTGAAAGTAAAATAATTGTCTCAATTAGCGGCAAATCATACAATACCATAAACGGTCTTTTGTCCTAATCAAAATTGCTTAAGCATAAGATAGAGATTATAATAAAAATAACAGCCAAAAAAATTGAAACATTTTTTATATTTATTTCAACAATTTTTAAAACAAATCGTTTAGAAAAACGTGTGGTTTAGGAAAAAATTAATGATAATTATTATTAGTATTGTAGATTTCTAACAATAAAATACTGGGAACATTATATCAGTCCTATACATAACGAATGAATCCTGATTCTGATCCATTTGCATTGTTGGCGTGCTGGCTACACGGTTATAAACCACAGGCACTAACTTGATAGAGTGGCTATGATTCCAGGAAAAATATCGATATGTCGATATTTTATGTTTAGATAGAGGGATATTTTTCCGAGATATTTAATATTTCGATATCTCCTTCGATCGACATACTTGATATTTTACCTAGATATATCGATATAAAAAATGAATTATCGAAAAATAATATTAAAATAAATATTTTTTTGTCTAGATTACAATATCTTTGTCTCCAGCGAGGGATATAAAGAGTTGGGGCACCCACCACCCAAGTGTCTTTTCTATTTTGACAATGTTTGGACGGTTAAAATTGATATTCTTGTGATACTTAAGTAGATAACTAAAACTTGAAACCGCCAATATTCTTTTAAATAATAACGACATTTTTCATTTAATAATCTTACCCGACATATGTTTTAAAAATGTCGATACGATGTTATGTCGACACCTTATTTTTGCTCTTGCACATCTCTAACGTTACACGTGCGGTTGGCGTCCGACCAAGGCCATTGTAGCTCTAACACCCTTGGATTTCGTTTGACCTTCATAGCTCTAACGGTCTCGGTTGGGAAGCATCGTTGGCAACGGCAGCTCTAACCAATACGAGATGTAGCAAAAGCAAAGATAAGGTATCGATATAACATCGTATCGATATTTAAATGAAAAATAGTTTAATATTTTTACGGATTATATCACGGTTTATTTTTTATTTTAATTATATTGTATCGATATTTTTAACCACCGATCAAAAAGGAGGGGTCTTATAAGTTCGACGTAGTCTGTCTGTGGCATCATAGCGCTCCAACGGGTGGACGGGATTCAATGCGCGTTTTTTTATGTGAAAGCTAGTTAAAGGGATAGGGTTCATAGCTATGTATCATGAAAATCAGTCCAGCTGTTTAAAGATCAGCTCTTTTCCAAATAGATGTAGGGATACATTCGTTATATAGATAGTAACATACATTTTCTAGTACTTCCATTCGTCCAAAAGTCACGAAATGTACACGTGTTTATCCAGTGCTACTAAAGAATACGTGGTTATCTTGGTCAGGGTTTAACGACACAATCACTGAACCAATAAACGTAGACATACTAAATTTATACTCTCTGGACAGGACATGACGAGTAGGTGGTAGAAATATTGTGAACAGGATCCGATGATGGACGAAGATATTTCTTCAATAAACCTAGCCAATACTTCTCAGTGCCAGTCAGTCAGCAGTCTTGTGCGCCTGCTCGTTGATTTGAAAGATCGTTCCGTACTAGTACAGTTTCGGAAGTGCTACTACGGTACTTAATAGGTAGTTTACAAATGTTGCAGAACGATTGCACCTGTTTACTAACTTCTGTCTTGTAATTTTATTTTAATCTAGAACATACAGTATAATTAGGTATTATCAAATGTATGCAATGTATGGAATCTCGAAAGTTCTTTTTGTACCACAACAAGACCCATGTGTACACAATACACCGCCCAACTATCGGTGTTCGACCACCGAATCTATTCGGTGAGCACTGCGCAACGGTTCCTAACCGTTCACCGTTCCTGTAGTACACAAGACTACTAAACATAAAATATCGACATATCGATATTTTTCCTGGAATCATAGCCACTTTATCAAGTTAGTGCCTGTGGTTTATAACCGTGTAGCCAGCACGTAACGGTACGCAACCGGGGTCATCAACCGGCCGCGAAGGCCGGGCGCTGTGACCCAGTGACGTCACCATGCAGCGCCTAATCGAAAAATAACGCGGAAGTTGATCCAATTCAATGAACCCTGTGGACTAATAAATAAGATCTATTTTGGTTGCATATTTTGAAAGTGAGAATTCTTCAGCGTGTACGCTGTACGCGCTGCGAGTTATGTAAATAAATAAACACTTAATCATAAACTCTCGCGTTAAAATTTATATTGACTAATTTTGTATTAATAATATTATTGAATTAAGAAAGAAAAATAAATACTTATGTATAGTATACCTATGCCACATTTTCCTGTGAAGAAAATCTACGTAATGTCCCAACTTTACGATTTTTTCAAATTCGAATACAAAATTCTTTATTATGCATAGGCCTCACGGGGGCTCTTACATATTGCCATTTTTTTCAACTACCACCGAAGCGTAACGCAGCCTCCAATCTTTGTATATATCAACGCGTTTGATGAAAATTGAATCTATCTATTTAACATTTACAATGCATTATATTCTAAAACGCGTATCAATCTAACTTGACACAGAGAATTTGGACAATTAATTTTCGAGAACGTGTCGTCAGTCAGTCATTTATTCGGCGAAAAGCGTCTCATTCCCAAAAAAAAAAGACGTCATTTATTCGGTGAATGTTTTTGACGTGAACCAAAAAATAGAATGACAAATAAGGAGGCAATTAGGCTTTAGTTACTCTTAAGTCCGGTATTTAATTCTTCTTAATACAACACCTTTAGCATCGGACCACGACGACGATAACGAAGGGGGCACAGGGAACCGCTATTGTATTGCACTGACGTTCGTCAACAATAAGTCATTTGAGCATGATAATTAAGGATCAAACGAACTTACCCTTACGTGAAGTTCGATCATAATTATGTGAACAGTTCGGTCCTTAGCAACTTATAATGTTTACTTATTGTAGTTATGCGTCCTTACTACTAGCCTTGCACGGAATGATTTAAAGTTTTTTTTTTTTTTTTCTTTTTTTTTTCGGGTACTTTAATATTTTGTCACCTCACCGCCTCATATAAGACGGCCCACCCGCAGTGTGTCTTCATTATGTTTAGAGTAGGAAAAACGTTTCACATTTTATCCTTGGGTCGGGTGATGTGTAAAAGGGAGGGGAGTATATAAGTTGCTAAGGACCGAACTGTTCACATAATTATGATCGAACTTCACGTAAGGGTAAGTTCGTTTGATCCTTAATTATGTTTCACAGTTCGGTCCTTAGCAACTTATAATGTTTACTTATTGTAGGATGTTTAGAGTCTAGTTCTATAAAATGTGAATAGTTAGCTATTATGATTTGGGGGAATAGGTAATACAAGTTATGCCCTAAAAATCCAAATTCATTTATCTCTGTAATCTCTGTAAAAGCATCACATAATATTAGGCACTAGATTTTCCTTTTTGTTTTAAATATCAAAAGAGAGAGTCTAACTCCTTACGACTTTTATAACATTAATAATACAATATTACACTTAGCCAACAGTAAAATCCATACGTAGTACTTATTAAGTCCGTAATAAAGAAGTTTTTTATTTTTTAGTTTTTTTTTATTCAATATAAGCTAGTGTTTGACCACAGTCCCACCCGGTGGAAAGCGGTGACGCAGTCGAGGATGGTAGATTATCTTCAATGACCTATCGTAATATCAATACTGCAGAGGAACCGCAAGCAAAATTATACATTAGGGTTAAGCACCTATGAATAGATAAGTCGTATCGAGAAAAATCTCTCTTCAAAACCTGTCAACAGTGGCAATAAATCATTGTCTTGTAAAAACGCGCAAATGCACTTTATAAAACATATTTCAAAGGAAATATGCATAACCTCACCATTAGACAATGACTGAAATTGAAGTCTATTTTCGTAATTATTTTGTATAATCAATAACCGAAAAATATATATATGTATAAAATATATATATCAATAATGTAAGTAAATATCAGTTTGTGAACGTAAATGTTCCTAAAGGCCACACAGGCCACATAGATTAGTTAGAAAAACCTTAAATTAATTATTTAATTAACACGGTGCACAACAGAAAACATTACTGAACATATCACCTTGACAATAGGTACGCAATAATTTGTAATTCATGAACAAACTTGTATTTCATTCATAACAGTAAAAGTTATCTTTATGATTAATTAATTGCACTTTGAAAGTTATTCCTTTTTTTTTTTTTTTGTATGTTGTTACACATTTTATAAGTTGAGGGTAGATGAGGAGATATACCCTCCAAATGTTATTTATTGTGTCACCTACCCTCATATGTATCTATCAGCTGTCAGCTGATTGTAATGTCAATGACCGTTACTTTATCTCTTAAAAAGGATATTACAACAGTCATACATCGAACTTAAAGTTCTTTATTTCATACTAACTATACATATATAGATTGTAAGCAGATCATGGTCGTGATCGCTATTTATTTAGTACATTTAGGTGCTATAAAGGTAGGTAGGTATATACAAAACAGTCACAGTCTTTAATTAATGCAGTCATTACCGTACGTAATTTTAAATGTATCTAGTCATTGTTCTCGATTACTGTTACAAAAAGGATTTAAGTTCTTTATTATAATCTTTTTTTTTTCTTTTGCAGTAGTTTTAAAAATATAGGGAAAACACTTAAAGTCTCCATATTACAAACATGGAAAATACAAATATCTAAATAATTGTTTGGTGTTCATATAAATATATGAAGCAAATAATTATGTATAGCGTTTAGAACAGACTTATCAAAGAAAAACCTTAGACCTTCCGTTTGGTTTATTAATCACGGTTAAAATCAGAGGTAAGATACTCATATCTGGACCTTATACAAAGAAATACGCCAAGGTATGTTTTTATATTTTGTATAGACAAATAACGCTGAGGACATTTAAACACAGACAAATCTGTTTTGCATGTGAATCGAACCCGCAACCAGGGCATAAAAAAAACAATGAAAATTACCCAACAGTTTTTTTTTGATTATTTTTTATTATTATTATTACCAAGGGATGGTAATAGTAAGTACTAGTAAACACGACTAATATATTTGAGTTCAAGAATAGTTCCTATCTCCAAAAATATAGTAACAACTAAAATACTGATATGGTCGTTGTCAATCTCAAAAATCTTAAGAAGCAAAATACATTGAATAGAGGGCGTAAACTAGATAGTTTTGTGTTTATTGTAGACAAAGCATATAAGTTACTCAAGACAGCTTGTTTGTGGTTTATTACACATTAAAAGGCACATCAAACTTATAAGAGGAATATTCACAACACTGGTAGATAAAATAATTATATCAGGAAAGATCCAAATGAAATATCCAACAAAAAATTACAAGAATATAATCGTATGGATCCTGAATAATAACATTAAAGATCAGCCAGGAAGTTTTTTTTTTTTTTTTTTAAACACGCTGTTTATAGGTTTATATATATATATATGCCTTAGTTAAAAAAATTATCACGTAAAAATGATCGTGTTAAGATAATACAATAAGACTAACTGTGTTTGGACAGGGTTTTTGAAACACCCTGTATATACTTTTACTTCATTATTATTATTTATTTTTGGAAAAATCGAACTTTATGAATTTACTACACAGATTTAATGTAGTATTCAATATTTTATGACCATTAAATTTAGAAACTAGAATTATGTATGACAAAAAATTCGTCCTCAATTTTGTCATAAGTATTCAAATATTGCAACTATATCTATATTAATAAAAGAGCAGGGTGTTTTCTAGGAATCACGATACAGCAAAAACCATATAACGTACAATCTTGAAATTTGGAACCAACATTATTCAAATAGTCTAGGTGAACAATAAGAACGGATTTTTCGAAATTCCATACTTAAGGGGGTCAAATGGGCACCCAAAGTTTGTATGGAAAAAAATATTTTTTTCGTCACACGGACATGAAACTTTGTCAGTGTACTAAACAAAAGAAATAAAGAAACACGTGTATCACACTTTTTGAAAATCGACCCTTACAGGGGTTTTAGCATCGTTTTTGACTATGCAACGCGGAAAAAAAATTTCATACTGCATTGCTGAAACTTTGCGAATACATTAATCAAATTATAACGATCCAAGTGCAAATAATATTTTTTTGAAAATCAACTCCTAAAGGGGTCCAATTAGGGTCCAAAAAATGTTTCTCGACCTACAGTCATAAGACTTAGTTTATATATTGCACACAAGAATCTAAGAAAGTTAAATTCGGCATTTTTCGAAAAACTACCCCTATGGTCATTTAATGGGGTTTCAAATTTTGCACAAAGAAGGATTCCCATTTCATCATATGACGCAGCTAGAGTAATGAAACTCGGTAAATAAACTCAACATAACAATTGAAAAAACTAATTTTGAGCATTTTTGTAAAATCAACCCCTAAGTGGGTCAAATGGGCTCCCAAAGTTAGTGTGAAAAAAAATATTTTTGTCGTCACACGGAAACGAAACTTTGTTACAGTACCGAACAAAAGAAATAAAGAAACACGTATATTACAACTTTTTGAAAATTGACCATTAAAGGGGTTTTAACATGGTTTTTGAGTACACAATGTAAAAAAAAAACATACTTACTGCTTTGATGAAATCTATGTGTAAATAATCTGTGTTGAAAATCAAGTCCGAAATGGGTCCAATTGGGGTCCAAAAAATGTTTTTCGACCTACAGTCATAAGACTTAGTTTATATATTGTACACAAGAATCTAAGAAACCTATTTCAGGCATTTTTCGAAAAACAACCCCTAAGGTCATATATCAAGGGGTTGCAAAGTTTGCACAAAGAAGGATTTCCATTTCATGCTATGATGCAGTTAGAATAACGAACACAACAATTGAACAAACTAATTTTGAGCATTTTTGAAAAATCAACCCCAAAGTAGGTCAAAATGGGCTCCCAAAATTAATATGGTAAAATTTTTTTTTCATTACACGGATATGAAATTTTGTCAATGAACTAAGCCAAAGAAATTAAGAAACACAAGTATCACATCTTTTTAAAATTCGACCCGTAAAGGGGTGTTAGCATGGTTTTTGAGTATGAAACGCGGAAAAAAAATATCATGCTGCATTGATGAAACTTTGTGAATATGTACATTATCAAACTAAAGCAATGATTGTATAAATAATCATTTTTTGAAAATCAACTCTTAAAGGGGTCCAATGGGGATCTAAAAATGATTTTCGACCCACAGTCATAAGACTTAATTTATGTATTGCACACAAGAATCTAAGAAACCTATATCCGGCATTTTGCAAAAAACAACCCCTATGATCATTTAATGGGGTTGTAAAGTTTACACGTAGAACGATTTCCATTTAATCAATACATATAAAATTACTTGTCCTGACTGACTGACTGATTCATCAACGCACAGGCCAAACCGCTGGACCTAGAAAGCTGAAATTTGGACATTGGGTTCTTCTTATGACGTAAGCATCCACTAAGAAAGGATTTTTGAAAATTCGACTCCTAAAGTGGTTAAATGGGGTGTTTTTTTTTGTATGAATTGTATGGTTCGATTGACTTGAAATTTACTGGAAAGATTCTTTAAATTAAATAAATAAATACGTGTTTCGGGATTTTTCAAAAACAACTTTTGGGGGTGCGCTAGGGGTTGTTAAACTTTGTATGGGAAATAATTATTACTTAATTCAATTGATTTGAAAGTTGGTGAAAATACCCTTAAAATAAAAAGATTGAACACGTGTCATTTATTTTTCAAAAAATCTAAAAGGAAAGTGGGATAAGATGGATTTTTTTTAATCTATATTAATAAAAGAACAGGCTATTTTTTTCTAGAAATCACTACACAGTCAAAACCATTTAAAGTAGAATCATGAAATTTGGAACCAACATTATTTAATAGTTTAGGTGAACAATAAGAACGAACTCGAAATTTCACACCTAAATGGGTCAAATGTCAAATGGGCTCCCAAAGTGTGTATGGATTAAAAAAAAACATCACACAGACACGAAACTTTGTCAGTAAACTGAGCAAAAGAAATAAAGAAACACGTATTTCATAACTTTAAAAAAACGACCATTAAAGGGGTATTAGCATGGTTTTTGAGTATGAAATGCGCATAAAAAAATTCATGCTGCATTGATGAAACTTTACGAATACATTTACCACCGCAAATGCAAATCCATGTGCCATTAATATTGTTTTGATTATCAACCCCTAAGAGACTTAATTTATGTATTGCACACAAGAATCTAACATACCTATTTCGCCAAAAACAACCCCTAAGTTAATTTAATGGGGTTGAAAATTTGCACAAAGAAGGATTTCTATTTAATGCTATAATGCAGGTAGAGTAACGCAACTCAGTAAATAAACTCAACACAACAATGGAAGAAACAAATTTTTGGATTTTTTTCTAAATCGAATCTTGATCCAACTCGAACCAGTTCTATGCAGTTTGATAATCCGGCTTGATTCATTTCGATCCACCTTGTTTCACCTTGACCCACTTTGACCCACCCAGACTTAACTATTTCGATCCACCTTGGTTCATCTCGATCTACATCGATCCACCTCAATTTACCTCGATTTAGCTCGATCCAACTTGATCCAGTTTGATCCAGCTCAAACCAGTTTTATTCAGCTCAATCCCGTATTATCCGGTTCAATTGAGTTTGATGATCCAGCTTGGCTCAACTCAACCCACTTTATTCCAACTTGACCCACTTCAAACCACCTTGACTTATCTCGATCCACCTCGGTCTATCTCGATGCATTTCAATCAACCTTGATCCAACTCGAACCAGTTCAATACAGTTTGATAGTCCAGCTTGACTCATCTCGATTCACTTTGTATCACCTTGACCCACATCGACCCACCCAGACTTAACTATATCGATCCACCTCGGTGCATCTCGATTCACATCGATCCACCTCGATTTACCTCGCTTTAGCTCGATCCAGCTTGATCCTGCTTGATCCAGCTCAAACCAGTTTTATTCAGTTTAATCCGGTATTATCCGGTTCAATCGAGTTTGATGCAGTTTGATGATCCAGCTTGACGCAACTCAATCCATTTTATTCCAACTTGACCCACTTCAAACCACCTCATCGATCACCCCGATCCACCTCGATCCAGTTCGATACAGATTCAAACTCTGGCTCGACTCATTTTGATACATTTGGTTTCATATTGACCCACTTCGACCCACCTTGACTTATATTGATCCACGTCGGTCTATCTCAATCCACAATCCACATTGATCCACATCGCTTTACCTCGGTCCAGCTCAATTTAGCTACATCCAACTCAAACCAGCTTGATCCTGCTTGATCCAGTTTGATCCGGCTCAAACCAGTTTTTTTCAGCTCATTCCAGTTTTATTCCGTTTAATCGAGTTTGATGTAGTTTGATGATCCAGCTTGGCTCATTTGGATCCACTTTCTTCCAACTAGACCCATTTCAAACAACGTTGACTTATATCGATCCACCTCGGTCCATCTCGATCCACATCGATCCACCTCGATCCAGCTTGATTTACTTCAATCCAGCTCACTTTAGCACGATTCTCCTTAATCCTGCTTAATCCAGTTTGATCCAGCTCAAACCAGTTTTATTCAGCTCAATCCGGTTCAATCAAGTTCGATGCAGTTTAATGATCCAGCTTGGATCATATAGATCCACTTTATTCCAACTTGACCCATTTCAAACCACCTTGACTTATATCGATCCACCTTGGTCCATCTCGATCCACATCGATCCACCTCGATTTACTTTGATCCAGCTCGCTTTTGCTCGGTTCACCTTAATCCTGCTTGATCCGGTTTGATCCAGCTCAAACCAGTTTTATTCAGCTGAATCCGGTATTATCCGGTTCAATGCAATTTCATGATTGAGTTTGGCTTAACTCAATCCACTTTATTCCATCTTAACCCACTTCAAACCACCTTGGCATATCGATCCATCTCGGTCCATCTTGATCCACATCGATCCACTTCGATTTACCTCGATTCATCTTGATCCTGCATGATCCAGTTTAATGTAGCTCAAACCAGTTGTTATTCAATTCGGTTCTTTCGAGTTTGATTCAGTTTGATAATCCGGCTTGACTCATCTCGAATCAGTTTATTTCACTTTGAGCTACTTCGACCCACCTTGACTTAAGTTGACTTATCTCGATCCTCCTCGGTCCATCTTGACGCACATCGATCCACCTGGATTTACCGAGGTAAATGATCCAGCTCTCTTTAGCACGATGATCGGGCTCAACCCAGGCAAAATAATTTTCAAAATCAGTGGTTCCGAAGAGAACCCTTAGATTACACATACTTACAAACATACAAAAATACAAATTTAAACTCTTTACAATATTTACACTTCTATACATTAGTATTTCTATACTAATGTATAGAAGTGTTAGATATATAGATAGATAGTATAGAAGTAGGGAAGGAAGTAGGGACAGTAGGATTTCTTATCAATTGTAAAACAAAGTCATGGTATTATTTTCAACAATGACGAAATTCCATTCTAAATTTCATCCCCTATTTCAACCCCTTCAATCTTTTTGTTCGGGATAAAAGGTAGCCTATGTCCTTTCTTAAGGTCTAATCTGTCTCTGTACCAAATTTCATCGAAATCGGTTCAGTGGATTAGGCGTTAAAGTGTAGCAGACAGAGTTACAAAAATACAGGCTATGTCATCAAGTATGTATATTTGACGATGACACATATTAGGTCCAGGTTTAATAAAAGTGAAAACAATATTTTTAAAAACCTCATCATCCTTGATTTAAAACGCGTTTTACTTACAAAACCAACGCGGGCGAAGCCGCGGGCTACAGCTAGTTGTTCATAAAGTTAAACCATAAATATAGTCATCAAGGTCATACATTTAGCTAAATTAACGACGAATTAATAATATGACGATTGTTTTGTTCTCTAGATCAGATTTATCAATAGTTATTTTCAACTAAGTATTTATAATAAGTGTAGGCGGCGGCCGGCGGCCGGCGGCGCGGCGTACTGTCCCATAAGTTCAGAGGCTACTTACTGCAGCTCCACGGTGCTCACGGATGCTCCGGCTGTAGGCCGGCCAGGATCTCGTCGAGCCTGTGGTAAAGTCCGCCGCGGCCAGTCCGCCTCGGATCTGCTAGATACCACTTTGCAGTACGAACTACGAAGTTTTGAAGTCTTATTAATTCTACTGTGAAAAAATATTAGTATTGTTATTATAACTTCTTAATTATTTACTCATCTCGTCCAGTGGCGCACGACGTATTCCGATAATTAGGAGTATCTACAGATCGAATTATATCTGACGATATTGTACGAATCCCAGGCAACTGGTGGATGGTAGTAACAAATTACAGTTAATTGTGACGTTCCAAGATGGACGTCTTCGTATATTCAACAGTGGATTTTGTCTGGCTGATGATTATGATCGGATTATATGTTCCCAGATGTGTTGGCGGCATGCATTTCATAATAGTGTTTGCAACAATTACCCGCAATAAGGAATGCGTATCGCGTTTATCTGTACATATGTACATTGTAAGGGGGAGGCCTATATTCAGCAGTGGACGTCTTCCGGCTGGTGATGATGATGATGATGTACATTGTTTGTACAAATGAGACGACACGGTGTGGAAACACGCACCGTAAAGAAACATGTCATACTGACATACCAGCAGCAAGACCTATACTCACATGAACATTGTGTATTGCACAATGACTGTAAAGTTGTTCATTATCTTACGACAGAGACGACCCAGATTGTATTGGAAGCTCGCATCGTATGAACACAGCGCAAGCAACAGCTACCCGATGTTGGGTGTGTGCATCGCATGAACCGTAAATACTCACATATATACTCACATCTGCAGAGCTGACGTATCGCACTATAACGGTGAACGTGTTCATTATCTACGACAGAGACGACCCCGATTGTATTGGAAGCTCGCATCGTATGAACACAGCGAAAACAACAACTACAGGAGTGTGCATCGCTTTTGTGTAACGCACTATACGGTTAACGTGTTCAACACTACGACAGAGACGACCCCGGTTGTATTGGAAGCTCGCATCGTCTGAACACAGCGAAAACGTCAAACCCGCTGGTGGGGCGACAACTACCCGCTGGTGGGGTATCGCTGTTAACCGTAAATGTGTTCTTTATGTACGTGTGAGACGACCCTGTATGGAAGCTCGATTCGTACGAACACAATTTAAATAGTGCACGACGATCCATTTCCCGAAGACGAAGAGTCGTCCGACGTCACCACCGCGGCGGCACCTCTCCGTTGTCCAATAGTGCACGACGATCCATTTCCCGAAGACGAAGAGTCGTCCGACGTCACCACCGCGGCGGCACCTCTCCGTTGTCCCGACGTCGCGGCGTCGCCTCTCAGTTGTCCGGTTCTTGACTTTCACTTTTTCTTTAATACTAATTTAATTATTTTTATTTAATACTAAATACACTTGGAGCTTTGGATTGGAGACGTGCGAAGGCTTGAGCACGGAAACAAACATTGAAGACACACTGCGGGTGGGCCGTCTTATATGAGGCGGTGAGGTGACAAAATATTAAAGTACCCGAAAAAAAAAAGAAAAAAAAAAAAAAAACTTTAAATCATTCCGTGCAAGGCTAGTAGTAAGGACGCATAACTACAATAAGTAAACATTATAAGTTGCTAAGGACCGAACTGTGAAACATAATAAATTTAAAAAGTGCCCTCCCACACTGACTAAAAGTCTGTTTTATAACATCTCTTGCGAACATAGCAGACTCAAACATAAAATTGCCTTAAGTACGCTCGTTAATAAATTATAAATTAAACATTTCAAAAACCCCCGTCACTAGAAAACGGATAATATAACAGTTGCAGCAGTTCCAAGAATTTGCCTGGGGAAAGGATATTGTTGGACAATTATTTTAAGAACAATATCATGTGGAATCGCGAGAAACAAGGAATGTGTAAACCACGTTGTTCTCTTGCACAGAGCCTTTTTTTGTTGAGGAAACCTTCAAAAGGTACCCAGTCTTCGTAGGGGTGGAGGCCGGGTTATGTGGGATTTTTACCCACAAAAACCACCCCCGGTGGACTTCATCGACGCTCTGGGCCCTCCTCGCCCAGAGTCTCTCCAGCGCCTGACGCTCGCTTGGAGACGACCCGGGGGGTGTATAAACAGCCTACAATCAAATAGTTCTGTGACGAATCTGATATATGCAGTTACGGCAAGAACCTTACTTGTGCGATGACGATTGTGTATTACAAAGAAATCACTGCCCTGGCTGCAGAATCTGCGCGGCATCAGCTCACCTAAGAGCCAATGACATAACTACGAGTCCTTCATTCCTCCTACCTAATACTTTCCAGTGCAGAATATGAGACGCCAATAATATTATGAAGGTCGAGTGATGACATAAAAGTATGCATTTTATTTTGATACGGTTATAAGCACAATATGGTGCTCGACCAACACGTACGAGGCGTGACGCTGGATCCTGGACATAAGTACAAGCGGATATAGTCACGTGCAAGCGCTTTTTAGCAGATATGCAATAGTACCTACTACTGCAAGATACTGCATGGTAATGGGATGTGCAGGTAGAGCCTCAACGAATGTCAAATACATATTACGTCTTCAACCCTTCCTTTACGCGGGGGGAACCTTCAAAAGGTCCCCGGGAGCTGTGGGGCTCGACCGGGGTGTGTGGGATTCTTACCCACTAAAACTCCCGCGGCTGTCGCATCAGCACATGAGAGGGGCGACCTGGGCCCTCCGGTGAGATCTGCGCCATTAACCACTCAGTGCCTTGCCTTTGAACCCGCCGCCGGAGGGCGCATTATAGCCCCTCGGGAAGCTGTCACGGTGCTCACGGGGACGGGGGTCGCAACCCCGCCGCCGCCGTCCTCCTTGGAGTCGCCGCCGTACTCAATGGACGTTCAAAGGGCCCACACCCCGAACGTCCAGCGACTCCAAAGGGCCCTTCCTTTACCTAGGCCAATCTAAGGAAAAAAAAACCGCTTAATTAATATTGATGTCAACAGGACAAGAAGAAGTGCTAGCAAGACAAACCTGCTCGTGGCAGAAATCGGAACTAAGGGCGCGCTTAGGAAAGACAGTAGCCGGCTCCTAGTAGAAACAGATACCTTAAGCTACTACCGATCATTCTCAACGCTGCGTGCGTTAACCTTGAACATTTGCTGCCATTCTCAAAAAAAACTCAAAAATAGTTTATTTCAAATAGGCTTAACGCTAGCACTTTTGAAAGGTCATGTTCTTTTTTTAAAAAAAAAGAGCTACCACCGTATCACAACGCGGCCTCACCTGAGAAGAACTGAGGTTTTAGGAAACTCAACGGGCTTGTCATTTTTTCACTTTTTTTTAAATAGTGTATAATGTTACAATTAGATCAGAGCTACAGTGTGTCTTGCCGTTCAAAAGATCAAATAGGACAGAAAAAAAAATATTTAAAAAAAATAAATTGAACCGACTTCAATATCACTGAAAAGTATAAAATAATTTAAATAATAATAATATCTTGGGACAATCCACACACGGTCATCTGATCCCAAACTAGGCAGAGTCTGTACTATGGAAACCAGACAACTGATACTAATACTTATATACATTTTTTTTTGTAAATACATACTTAAATAGATAAATAACACCCAGACACTTGGTGGGAATCGAACCCACGACCCATCGGTTAGCGGACAGGGTTTCTAACCACTAGACCAACGGGCCCGTCAAATATTATAGAAGTTGGTTTTAGCATACCTGCTGTGTATATTTGGCACCAACTTCAATAATATTTAAACTATTTTATACTTTTCAGTGATATTGAAGTCGGTTCAATGTTTTTTTAAAAAGATTTTATTTTAAACTTTTTAGTGATATTTTCATAAATAATGATTGAACCATCGAAGACGGTAAAATGATCTAGGTAGGTTATGATCACATTATCATCTACATAGTTTTACATAATTCATGTTTCTTCAGAAAAAATTATCCGGTCGTAATGAAATTTGCATGGAATCATCATATTAGTTTACTCTCTCGAATAAAAAGAATCATCGAAATCCGTTTATATTTGTCAAAGTAATGTAATGGAGAACATCAGTTTTATGGTTTTTACCAGATAAATTCCCTCACATCGTTCATGGTCCTCCAGTAAGTTCTTAGCCGGTTGTGATAAAATTCATACAGGTTCATTACAGTGGTTTTTCTTTCGAATAAAAAAAGAAGAAAAAATATTTGCAAGAGTTATGACCATTTTTGTCCGTAAAAAGCGACATAAAGTCATCTATATAGGCATTCCTGCAGTTCTCCTGCGCAGTCACCATTCTTGTTTTTTCAGGAACTACTTATTCGTAAGCAATATTTTTTTTATAGGACCCAATTAACAGATTAAAGAATGGATGGAAGAAAGATTTTTTCAAATCGGTTCATAATTGCCAGAGTTATGCGCGAACATACATAGAAAAAAAAAATATATATACAGACGAATTGATAACCTCCTCCTTTTTTGAAGTCGGTTAAAAATAATAAACATTCGCAAAGTGAACACCTAAAAAGACTACCGAGTGTCTGATTAGGCCCTATTCAATAGGGGATCAGACTCGGGACTGGATCACTGAGACAATATGGAGATATTATATAACTATATAGCACAAATAGAAAGCTACCACGACGCGTATGCAACAGTAGCAGCTTTTACGATCGGTCAATAAAAACTCAATTAAAACATTTTATTATAATGACCGACCTGTATTGGAAACAGAAATAACTGCTTTGTTTCTATAGATTTTACGCAATACTGGTATTCTGGACTTAGCGGTGAAGAAATCCATACATAAATACATCATCGTAGAGAAACAACAAAAATAGATAAAAGACAAAATTCAGAAGAAAAAGTAGTTAGTTCAGGTAAAAGCTACCCAACAATATTCAATGGCTTTTTTTTGTTGTCATAAAGCCAAGGGACTTCTAGAAGATAGTAACTTATTTATTAAGCAGTGAAAAAGCTATAGGTAGTTACTGAATTTAGTCAAAAATACGGTATGTCAATTTAAGTTACGTTGCGCTGTAGACACATAAAATAAGCAAAACTTTATAACTTGAAAATTAGAATCATGTGTATTAAAAAAAAATAACGATATTTTAAGTTTAAAACTTGAACGGCTGTAAAAAGCGTGGCGCGGGTGGACTACTGAATTACATAAAAATAAATACAAACTTCATTATACACAAGTGTATTTCACGTTCAAATATTCCACGTCATATGCAATTCAGTAAGCAGCAACGGGTGCAACGGAGCGGTGGAAACCAGGTCACCTAGATGCAATCCACTGCAGGATTGTTGAGACGTCTGGCGTCCTAGGGAAGCTACTTTAATCAAAAGAAACCCACAATTTCATTCTTACGTACCAATGTCAAAAATAAAATAGAATTCTGGAGTATTTTTCTATTCAATTGCAGGCTTAGCATGATGTGCAAATCTTGACGGACAAGTGTGAGTATGACGTCACTATGACGTAGTTCATCACATTTTTGTAAGGAGAATAGGCATGATGACTAATTTTGAAAAAATACTCTATAATGTACTTACTGGTCTACTATTGCCGAAAATAATCATATTTTTGTATTAAATTTACACTTAATAGCAATATTTTCAATTTTTAAAATAGAGTTTGAATTTCGTTCCAAAACGATGGCCGGTGCATGGCGCCATTTTGTGACGTCACTCCGGCGGTGTAAATAAACATCTGTCTAGGTATAAAAGTGAATCATTGTATCATTGTATGAAAGAAAATGTTGAGATAACAGTTTGACAGTTGTTTATTTACACAGGATTGACGTCATTCACTCTGATCAGCGTTTATTACAAAATGGCGATAAGGTGTATTTGAGTAATTTATTTGCTTAGATATCACGAAAATCTCTATATTATTATGAAAATGAGATGCATTTTTGGAATCAGTGCAATCTGTTCTAATATTTAAAACCACAGATTTATTGGTATTGTGTTGCAGTCATCATGCCTATTGACGTTTCGGTGTTGAAAACTACGTCATACTCCACACCGATCTGTCAAGATTGCAAGTCGTGCTAGGCCTGCTGAAGTGATAATACAGTGCTCATAAGACGAATTAACTGTGTTTCGGGGAACGAGCGGCAGTGCACTGTAGTTGTTTTTAGGCCGGCGTGTCGTTTACCATCGGGTCAACGTCTTGCTTGCTTTGTTACCAATTCATAAAACACTTTTATATTAACTCATTATAAATACTTTAAAAAATATTCACATATTAAAATGCAGATGTGGAAGTAGGCACATTTATCATCGTGGTGACCGACCGACCCAATTAAAATCAAATAATATGTAACCGGGTTTAAATTTAAACGTTCACTAATCCGGAGTGTTGCATAACGAATCGCCGTACTATGTATATTAATATAAATAATATCTGTGCCACACGACTTAGTTCGGGTCGATTTTTTTATCGATAACGCTATAGGGCCACATAAAACGCGATGACGCGAATATTTGCGGTATCGCTTGGGGGATGCACTTCACTTATAATTTAGTAGGTGGTAGGTGTCTTGTGCAAGGGAACATCCAGGTGGGTACCACCGCAGTGTCAGATATTCTTCCGTGAAGCAGCAATGTATAAACATTGCTGCGTTCCGGTGTAAAGGGCACTGTACGGGCTCAAGAAACTTAATAACTGTCTAGGGTGAGGAGCGGCAGTGCCATGCAGCTGTTAATTGGAAGACCTGGCACTTAAGATCAGCGTAGGTACTGATTTTCTCGTCCCAAAGTTACAGTAAAAATAAAACTTCTTTAAATAAGGCTATGGCGATGCATAATGCATTATGGTGAAGTTTCTCGCTACAAGGATGCTGTGCAGTGATAAGGCAAAAACATTTTGCCGTATGCCCAAGCAAGACGCTTGTTTTCGAGTTAAGATTATCGTATGTGGCCTCAACATAACATAGATTACGAGCATGTTAATAATACATCTGTGTACAGTTTTACTTTTTGTTTTTGGTGGGATGACATGGAGAAGCGTTACCGGACACGATAAAGGGAAGCGACTAGTTCAAGGGCACTTCAGGTAGGCACATAAAGACCCTCAGATTACACGCGACCCTATTAAGATCGGACAAAGTTTAGTTGGTTTTTTTTATTCAATATTATGTAGTACCTAATGAAATTATTTTACGGATAATTTTTAAGTTATTGTGATCCTTCAACTGATATTTGTTTTTGTCGTGTCCGCTTGTAGCGCAGAGCGTCTCGTGGCCCTAAGTTTAGGAATCTCTAGCTATAAAACCTCATAATGCTTCCTGTTAATTATGTAGTAAAATCGCATTTCCAATGCATCGCATCATAACTAGACCATTGTTTAAAATAGATGGTTTATTCGAATTATGTCATGTTTGCATTCCGCCATCCGACCTATTTGTCCTATGGTAAACAATGGATGTGTGGATATGATGTTAAATGATGTTTATGTTTAAAAATTGATTTCTTAACCCCGTTGGTTTCAGTTTACCCGGTCGATAAATCTTTGAAATGCTAATGTACTTAACATCGACTATTGCATGGCCGCTATCCATCCGAAGGGATTGCAGTCAAGAACTAGCTAATACTATTGAGTGGGTAAAATACAGAATGAATTTTTGAAGTGGGCGTGGATGGCCCGAAACTAACGAATAGCGAAAAATATACAAAGAGAAGAGAAGCAACGACATATGGGAAACTTGAGGAAAGAACTAATTTTTAACAAAATACTGTATTTATTTAACATATACGTACACGTGCGTATGAGACTTGTTTCTTTGATATGAATGGAGAAATCGGAGCTAAGTGCATTTCTTATCGAGTTACTATTCAGTATCTCTAAATTTTATTTTATTTTTTAGCTTCTTAATGACGAGACGAGCCGTGTGAATTAGCATGGGCAGGCGTGTCGCTTACTACCAGGCGAACGTTCCGTTTGTCTCATTATCACTAAAATCTTAAAAAATATATCAGTATATAAAAATAGAGATCGTATCAAAGTAGGTATCTAAGAAGAGGAAAGGAAAGCATGATTTATTATTATTACACAACTCATATGGGGTACACATAAATTTTCATACCCATAATTTAACGCATCAATAGCGCGCTAAATTAAAATAGACTTGATACAATTAATGATTCCATTTGTTAATATCGAATATAACAATAAAACTTAATGTCCATTAAAATCAAGTGTCAAATGAAATGAACCATTGTCTGTATCGACAAATGAAATTATGTATTTCACCAATTTAATATTTTGTTATAAAACAGCTCTGTTTCATGAATTCCTAGTGACAAAGGATTTCAAAAAATTCAATTGTCTGTCCATGTATTTTTATGACAAGCCAAATTGAATTGCAGAATAATTCGCATATCTTTTTGAATAACTATGCCGTAACTATAAAACAATTTATAGAGGATTATAAAAGAAAATATTAAATTTGTCTCCTCTTCCGTGATCGTTTGCTGAAATGCATGCGAAGCGTGAGAAAATGTGAAATAAACGCATCATCATCATCAGCCAAAAGATGTCCACTGCGGAACAAAGGCCTCCCCCTTAGAAAGGAGTGGTTGCCATGATACCAACGGCTGGCAGGCGTCTTTTAATAAACGCGTAAAATCACGTAAATACTTACAGAGAAAAATGAAAAATAAAATTCTATATCGTTGATAGCTACAGAAATCACAGACACATAAATAAGCACGAGTTGAATACATAAATTCCTTTTTAGAAGTCCGTTACAAATAAATACAAACGCAGATGTAACGCCTCACAAAAACATGTCAGCAAAGAATGTCACGCGCAGACGATGCAATTCGGATTCCGTAGTGACAGGTTAATATTAAAACATAAACTTGATTTAATGTGTACGTAATAGAAAAAGTTCGTCGCAGTGACAAATAAAGTTATAATAAATCAAATCTTTTGTCATTCGAAACTATAGACGACAAAGCCAGGTGCAACTACTTATGTAGATTTACTTTGTAGGGACACTTATAATTTACACAACTATAACACAAAAAAAAGTTCGTCTCGTGTCTCTTTTATTTTTACATTAAAAAGAAAATATGTCTATGAAAGTATCTGGGGAACTATCTTTTTAAGGGCACTAATAGCTGTTTAAGATTCGTTGACGAAAGGCAGTGCGATGAAGATGTTTTTTAGAAAGGTGTGTCGCTTACCATCACATCAGGCGAAACTCTCGACACTAAGTTGAATAAAAAAAGGCTAACAAATCAGATTAAAGGTTTAAACAATAACACTGTCACAGAGAACAATTTCCTAGCGCAAGTAATCAACACTACTTACCGGGTTTAACCGCACCAATTTGATAATAACACCGACATATCAATAACAGAAAAACAATCCACGATATCACTATCGGTCCGTCTTGCACCAGCAACACTTCCATTATTGACAAACAATAGAATATAAACCACAGGATATAGCGAACGGGCTACGGGCTCGTGCGAACTGTTTCACATAGAGGAAAACATATAAAAAGACTGTGGGGTAGACGCACTAGTCGGTGTCATCGTTCGACACTAGAAAAATGCGCCTCGGACGCTTGGCACAAAATAACGGCCCGAGGATCCAAATAACCAACCAAATCAATCACACTTTAATTACTCGTTGTTTTTGGATATTTCTACTGTGTTATGAGTAACACTACTTTGTTTTTTCACAGTCATAAAACTTCTATTATTTCGAAGAAAAGTCATTACCCACGTTTTCGTTAGTAGTACTAAAATACGTGCTATTTTAGTCTAAATAGTTGTCGTTTCGTGTAATTAGTAAGTTCGCGTTATTAATCTACGGATCGGTTTAATCAGATAAGCGCACGCAACAAACGAACCGCGCCGACTGACCTGTGCGCCCGCGCACGCGCCTCTACACAAACATGTGTCGAGATGTCGATGTTACAATGCATACTTAAATGATCACTAAAATAAAACTAACCTCCCAAGGAGAGAAAAGAAAAAAAAATACAAATTCTTGGCTTTTAAGTTTATATTGTCGAATATCCAGATCGCAATGTCAACGACCTATGTAAATCCGTGCTAACAGGTGGATGCAATAAGACGAATGATTTCTAAATTCTTTCGTAGAAACCTGTGAAGTAAAAAGTAATCTTGATTCGCAAAATAAATGTGCGTCATCATCATCATCATCATCACCAGCCAGAAGTCGTCCACTGCTGAACAAAGGCCTCCCCCTTAGACCGCCACAATGAACGACAATTCCACCGGTTTCCTGCGACGCGAACAATGTCTTCGGTCCACTTAGTGGGAAGCCTACCTACGCTGCGTCTTCCGGTTCGTGGTCGCCACTCGAGAACCTTTCTTCCCCAACGGTTATCGGTTCTTCGAGCGATGTGGCCGGCCCACTGCCACTTCAACTTGCATATTCTACGAGCTATGTCGGTGACCTTGGTTCTTCGGCGAATCTCCTCATTCCGGATTCTGTCGCGCAAAGAAACTCCGAGCATAGCTCTCTCCATAGCTCGTTGTATGACTCTGAGCTTCTCCAAAAGGCCAGCTGTTAAAGACCACGTCTCAGTACCATATATCATCACTGGCAACACACACTGGTTAAAAACCTTTGTCTTCAGGCACTGCAGAATTTCTGATGAGAAGATGTCACGTAGTTTCCCGAACGCTGCCCATCCGAGAAATGAAATGTGCGTAGGTAGTTATATTCCCTTAAGTTATCAGTAATACGAAAATAAAACCCATATGAAACACATTTTGGCAACACGTGTAAGATTGCCTGGAATTCCGAAGGGATAAAGTTATACAACAAGCGAAAGGTAAAATCGTTACGACTTATAAACATCAGACGTGAAAAAAATAACATTTATGTAGTTATAGCCTAGCCTTTATGAGCAAAGATTTCTGATTTATACATACATTGAAATAAAAATGGACCGCAATATAAGCCGTAAAATAGTGTTACTTCGATATTTATACGTAATACAATATTTACTGGTAATTCATGTGTTATTTCTAAATATTATTAGGTATAATATCGTTACTGTGAGTATTCCCACAGCCAATTCAGTATGCCTCCAAGATAATGTTTACTTGGTGAAGGTTCATTCGCAAAACAAGTCTTAAAATAAAATGTACCTATCAGATGAAAAAAAAGAAAATAAATTTAATCGAAATAGAAGAACGCCGCACAATACGTCATTTAAGCAATCACGTCCATAATGAACTTAGAGACACATGCTAAACCAGTTATATTTATTATTGGGACGACATAAATTTATAGCAAGAAACCTAAAATTCTTCTTAATAGATTTTGTAAGTACATATTTTATATTAATCTCTAAACAGTAGAAAACCAATTTGCTATCCATATCTGATCTGAAAATACTGACTCACTCAATAATAGATACCTTAGACAGAACACAATTCATGCAGTAATTTTGGTTCCCATTGTATTTGTTTCATCAAATATTTTTCAAGCATTCGTTCCTCACACTTCTTCTAGTGGGGTTTCTACAAGCTCTTTCACATTTTTACTCCAATACTTTAGTTCAAATTGACTAACTAGCTCATTACAATTTTACGAGCCCAAGACTCGAATGGACATTATGCAAAGTGCGTCAAAACCGTCAGTACGAATGCCAGAATCCATAAATTTTCGCATTTCGACTGTCTATCGTATTTTGTTCCCCTTTCTTGCTTTCCGTGTTAAGCATTGTTGAAACGGAATTAATTTAAATCTCTTAAACATATTTTAAAATACAAATCATTCGGTACAAAAACAAAACAGAATTATTATTCTAAAGCATACACAATTTGAAGAAAACGCTAATATTCGAACACGGCATGCAACATTCATGATTCTTGGTACAAGTCAAACACGAATGGTTATAAATCATAGTCCAATAACCTAAAGCACATACTAGCACACATAAAAACCGGCACATAACGTTACTATAAAGTTTCGGGACGAATAATTCACAAACAGTTAGCTTTCTGATCTACAAACATAAAAGGTCACAGCAAGCCCGTCGGCCTTGCGGCTCGTGGGACAACCAGATTGTTGCTTTATATCAGGACAGGAGAAATGTGTAGGGTCGGCTCTTTTACAAAAAAATAAAAAAACCATAACAATACCATTTGTATAATATTCAGTTTAGTTGACCAACCTAATAGGCATAGAAATGCCTGTATTAGGTTAGCACTTATCCTGTTATGTGAAATATTTTTCGTGAAAATGGATATTATATAAAAATGTATTGAGTGCACCAGGATGACGGCAAGCAGGGGAGAGAGATGCCGAAATCTCGTGAGGCGCGTGACATATACCCCTAATATCAATACATAACAAGCACGGCCGTTTATTAAGAGCGTTTCGACAGAGAAGAGCAGAAGTATTGAGAATATAATAAACAAACTATATCACAAAATACAATGATAAAACCGCTTGGGTAGCTTTCTTAAGGTGTACGGAAAGAGGCTACTCAAATATTCCGCCTAAGTTCTAGTTGGGAGACTAATCATTTAAAGCAAATAAACTGGTTTAATGATTTGAATTATGTCAAACTTGCCTGAAGCGCTTATAACCCCATCGCTGGGTGAGTTTCGTTACTGGGTATCATAAAAGTTACTGGATAAAACACATGAGCACAGCAGTGTATAGTTTATTAAAGTAATTAATGAATGTTATTTTCGTATACAACACAGTATTCATCTTTGCATGTAAGAGCAGTCCATAAAGGTATGTATAATGTGGCCAATACTGGTAACTCTCAAACAACAGTAGAAGAAACATTCATGAAAGTGAGTGGTAATCCGAATTCGTGATGTCTGTTAGAACTAAAATAATTGGTAAACACTATTAAATATCTCTTCGTAAGATCATGCGAACAAATCACAGGCAATCCAACCCTAGTCGTATAATTACACTAGAACAAATATTTTCCACTTAAAATAGCCTTCATCACCAACCAGCATCTTATCCTAGATGATATTAGTTTTACAACAAGTATCTTCAGAATCTCATTTATTCAAGGCCATGTGGCGACCCTACTCGGAATGTTATCCGTTGTGAAATCGTACGGAATTTAGCTGAACTGAAACGCCTATTTACATAAAATGTTTATGTAACATATAAACCGGAGATAGAATATAGCATAAATTATAAGGTGCATAAAAATGTTTTATCTCGGGAAGTGTTCTCAAAAGTTATTATCTTATGCATGGTACAGACTTTAAAAGAAATACATAACTATAACAATATTGATACACTTGTAGTTTTGGCACAAGTTTATTTATTTACATGTTTGGCGTTTTTAGTTCAGATATAGAAATACATCTGCATTCATATGTCCGAATGCCTGACTACATGTACGATATTGTTTGACAGTCTTTAATATAATTATTTAACCATAATGTGCTATGTTTTATGCTTTATATGGCATGCTTGAATTAAGTTGTTACAACGAAGTAAAATTAAATTACATAACATTCTTCCGACTTTTTCTTTAAAATAATATAGATAGATCAAACGGGGCGATTGATTGACAAAAATAGAACTACACAGAAATACATTTTCAGATCAAAAATGTGTAATCTGATACGAACAAGAAATTCATGATTATGTGAGGTTTCGTAGGTTCCTTCTTCAAAAGAGGAATACCTATTAATCGCTCACTTCCTACGGTTCAGGAAGGTCACTTCGTAGCATGTTTTAAACCCTAAGACACTATCGATAATCTTTCAAGTAACACAGCTTTATAAACCACTTCAACTATACATATAGTAAATAATTAAGACATACTACGGTCTGGCTAGACGAAGTTAGAATTAACTTCAGAAACTAACAAACCGGGTAACCCACAGACGGCCAAAACTGTCGGACGGTCTGGACCTGACACGCCCGACATTTTCATCGGCGCGCGTTGTGAATAACCCGCAACTTAAATATTCCATCACCCAATGTGGCTTAACTTGTTGCTCACATCGATGTGGTCACGTAAGTAATAATGTACGAGTAGTTTAGTGTAACGGGCGAGAATCTCTTGGGAATCGCCGAAGAACCGTAAACTGTAAGATAAACGGAGACTCAAATATTTATGGGGAATTCGTTTATGGTAGCCCAGGGCGTGGTCGAAGAATATAACTAATGTTATAACACAATAATACTATATATGTATTATTTTATGCGATCGTGAGAAACTGCCTTCAACGGCACCAATTGGAAACTCTTTCGATTGGAGTATTGTTGACGCATCGTTGAAGCTTATTCTGATATCTTAATCTTCGTCGACTCGTTACATGATCGATAGTAACGTCTAAAGGACGTCCTTCGGATATCAAACAATACCTGCCCAAGGACAGTTGCACTGCACTGCCGCTGGTCTCGTGTGACATTAGTAATGAAGTCTCTAGACACACCGGAACACATCAATGTGCACACACTGTTGCGATGTGGCAGAATAACTTAAACTGCGATGGTACCTACCTATCTGTACATTGCTAGCCCCTTTTATCGTCCTGGTTGCAGTGATGAGTCGCCGACGTATTTACCGTCAACGAAACGAGACCGTTTGTCGTCGAAGATAAACCGGTTTATAAAACAATCTAACGTTTAGACTAGTTTATACTTGACGAAAAGTTAAGTAGTCGACGTTCCCAGACTACTTTTACATATTGCATAAAGTTCGCCTATAAATTAGTCTATCATTAGACTAGTCAGTCTATCGGTGGACTGTTAACTGGTTTATTCGTCAAGACAAGAAACAGTTGAAAAACCATTTGTTGGTTCAACGGCCACCCCTACTTGGCTGTGCTCCTCTCTTAAAATATTAGAAATAATCTCCCGTTTTAATGAGAAAGCCAACAGGGTGACTAAAGTAAATGTTTTCTGAACGTTATCCTTGCAATATCCTCGTTTGCTTTTATTCGCGTTACAGCTCGCGTTAAGGACTCCCGCAGGTGAGGGTCCCGACCTTGACCCAGTTGCGCAGGGAACGTGGGGCTATGAATGTTATTGTTCACCATATAAACCACATATTAATGAATGTACATTCATTAATTCAACAAAATAGATAGATACTTTGACAGACCAGTTGGTCTAATGGTTTTGGTTAGACACCCTGGACACAATAGGTGGTGGGTTCGATACCCACTCCGGTGTGGGTTTTATCTATTTAAGTATATTTTTCCAAAAAAAGTATAAGTATTAGTACCTGTTTCCAGGTTACCATAGTACAGGCTCTGCCTAGAAATATGCTACGACAAAAAATACAATATTTTGAGTGTGCTTAGGACAGAAATTATGCTGAATTGATGTCATTGCCGATAATTAATAAGACAAAATAATTTAATATAGCAGAAACGCATTACCAACGAGACATTATAAAACACAACATCTTGAAAATAGTAAAACAATAAAAAGTGCTTACAAAATCAAGCAATTATTTCAAAGAACTTTACGTAGATGTGTGTCTCGAAATAAACTGACAGAATTAATTAACGTTATCAAATAAGATGAAATGAAAGCCACTAATCCATCTTAAACAGACTTAAAAGAAAAAAATAAGAGGCTTAATTTTAATAGTATTAGATCTTAATGAACATGAACTTTGCGAAGCTTTGCTAATAATCTGATAGGCAGCAATTAGCAAAATAAAGATTAGTTTGAAAAGAAAATTGTTAAGCAAATTGTATTATCGCCGTGACTGATGTTTAGACTGATTAACGTTAAAACTGCTTTTTGAATATTAAATAGAAAGATAATCCTTTTTATTAAACTCTCTAAAAAACACCCAATAGAATAGAATAGAATAGAATAGAATAGAATGCATTTTATTCCACACAGAATACAACAAATTTAATTATAATACATTATTAAATACACGTCGTCTGTGTGAAACAGGGCTCCCACTCAGCTTAATGCTGTGTTGAGGAACAAGCCACAACACAACGCTGGTTTTCAGGGGCAAGCCCTAAGTGACCCCACGAACGCAACCCTAGATCACCAAAAAAAAAACTTAAACTAACTAAGAATATTTAGTATGCTAACTTAAAACTAACAAGACAAATGGATCAAACAATTAATTTAAAAAACTGTCTAAATAATAAAAAGTAATAAAAGTAAAAATTTAACCGCACCTTGATCACTTGGCGCCTGGCGTGCGGCCTAAAGCCTTTAAAAGGTAGAGTAATTTAGGAGAGTAACCCAAAACAAAGAGAAAAGATTTTCTGTAATAGCCAGCATAAAAGCCTCACATATGAAAATTATCATGAACCATGACTGGTCATAAAAAAAGTATTCATAATTTCTACTCTACGTGCAATATGGTGCCATTAAAAATACGTTCTTAAAATGACATCATACGGACACATTTTACGACGAAATTTTGGACTTTATATTACTCTCATTTCAAGACCCAGGCGGTCAAGGATATTATTTGAACCCAGCACAACTTGGATAGTAAAATTACAGCAACTTTGAGACGTTGGTAATAAGATAGAAAGTTGCAAGGGTCTGGTGAATCATTTTCATGACTGGTTTATTGTCACTATAAGGCATAGTACAGTCACTGAGAGATTGTACGTACATAGTGTTGTGTAGTGCTAGAAATATGTATTTAGAATTATATATTTTATTTGAAAGCGTGAAAATGATTGTATGTGTTGTACTTATATTAAAACATGTGGCCACGCTCTCTTTAAGAATACTCCTCCAAGCAGGAGATTGTAGAAGAGTGATTGATAATAATCTCTGTGTGTGCTCTATATGCAAGTAGTATAAGTGGTGCTGCCTTTCTCCTGATTGTTAGAACGAGATTACAGGGAGGGGAGCGAAAGGAGGGTGCGAGAGAAGCAGAACAAAAGAAACTCCGTTCTAATCGGGTGTCCCTAAGACACCTCTCATTTTTTTGTTTTTAGATTACGTTTTTTTAAGTCTTAATATGTACGCTTTCCATTATGCAATAAAAATATTTTAAATCCCATCAACAAATTTTGTATTGTATACTTATAATAAAACTGTAACAGGTCCAATTCTGTACATTGAAGATATTTTGAAAATTATATTTGGAGGGCATTCTATAACCGATACTGAGACCGTAAATGTAATTTTTTTAATTTTTGTCTGTCTGTCTGTATCACGGCTGCGCATCACGCCGAAACTACTGAATGGATTCAAATGAAACTTGGCATGATTTGAGATCTTACTACGAGGTAGGACATAGGATACTTTTTATCCCGTAATCTAGCACGGGTATTTAGGGAGAGGGGATTAAAGTCAAAATGGGTACTTGGTTATACGCTTGGTCCGATTTTATCAATTTTTCTTTATGATATGATAAATATTAGTAAGGGAACACTCATAGAGAGTTGTTATCAAGGTTTTGTAATCGATCGGGTTAAGCAACGTTAGGTAAGGTCATTAAATAGATGGGTGACCGTTTAACGCCATTTGAACCAAACGGGTCCGTGCTTCGCAGAGCAAGTAAAAAGTGGGTCCCAGTTTTTAACCGACTAAAAAAAAGGTGGTTATGTATTCGATGCGAATGTCAGTTATTAAAAGTTTAGCTAACGTATAAATAGCGCAGGCGGAGCTGCGTGGGTCAGCTAGTTAAAAATATACATATACCTACTTCAAAGAGTATACTACCTGTACGCATCGCTTAAGTTTTACTAGCATAGTTTTAGTAGTTTTCCACCGCGAACTAATGAATAAACTTGAAACTGCCTCAGACAAACAACCTTGTCCTATATACCGTCGGAGTCTGGCGGCGGTATCATAACATCCAGATCCCTGTGGTCCTAAATAATTCATAGTCCATGTAGACCTCACGTTCATTGCAAGGACCCTTACCCGAGTGAACATGCTAGGTCCGCGTGTGGACTATAAATTGATGGCAGCTGAATAATAAATAGACTTACCGAACGTCTTTAGGTAAAATATTGCAACGCCACGAAATTTTTGAACAAGTAATAAAATAAAACAAGAAAAAAATGTACAAATTAATGTGCCATTTTGTTAATGAATGTTTATCTAGTTTATATACTATATCGATGTTTACAACAATTTTTTTTCAATAGTAGTAGGTAACCCTAAAAAAGTAAAAACTAATACAATATCACAAATTTCCCTTTCATACCGAAGCATCGAGTAAATGACTTCACGTCTAAAATTGATTGTGTTAATTGATACTGTGGACGCAGCGAAACCGATCGACACGCAGGTTCATTTCTATCCAATTATTACGATCCGGCCCATTGACACGATACAACTTTACTATCCAAGAACGTTAACTGTCAACAGGTCCTTATGAAATATCTGTTCGCTGTTCACATATCTTTGTATTTTGATTTATCGAGGTATGACTACATGAGTAATTGTACTAGAATAAGAGAGAAAGCTTCCTAAAGTACACAATAAACGGGGCGGCCTGCACGTTACTGCAGGTTTTTTTAATGATGACTCCCTGTTGGTCGCAGATGGCAGCTTACCCTACAAGAGGCGAGCACTTATAGCACACAGCCTGATGGGCAGTGGGGAGACAGGTTAAGGGCACCTCATGGAGGCTCAGCCTCGGCTTGGGCTATCGCTATCGCTTAAGAAAGTGCTACCGGATCACAACGCGTCCTCACTTAGAAAATCCAAAAGCAACTCAGTGGGATGATGCTCATTGTTTTGCAGGACTGTAACTGGCTTGGCGTTGGAACCGATTCGATGGCGTCGACGACGCGACAGTGAATGGGTGCACTATAGAACGTTCGTAAATTCAAACAACTCAAGATTGTCAACTGGCTAAGCCAGAGTAAACAGTTTTTGTGAACTGGTGACGTGTGATCTTACGCGATTGTAGGAAGCTTTCCCTCTGGTTCTAATGGTTACTCATGAGGTTAAGTCATATCGGGAACGCCAGCTCAATATTGGAGCAGCCCGACTGGGAAACTTACATCACCTTGAAGAAGTTCGCAGCCAAAGAATATTCGTTGTGGCAGTGGCTAAGGCGGTTTTGTTCGTCCTTTCTCTTGCCGGCACAGGTATTTCTCTAACAGGTATTCCTTTGTGTTATTATTAAGCTAGTTCACTTCAATTCATGGCTCAATTGGTTGGTGTAACTTCGCTAACAATTAGGTGGGTTCGCAATTAAGCATAAAAAAAAGAAATATTGTTCAACATAAAATGCGAAATAGGTATATCAACGTTCCAAAAAATAAACAGTAATTGTATGAAGACAAATTATTTTCTATACAGTTAAATATCATAACGACTGCGAATCAATTACGGAGGGCCTAATCAAATTTTCTTGTCACAAGGAAAATTGGAAATAAAAAGAAATTGGCAAGACTTCTTAGAAAAATCCAAACAAGTTTCCATTGAGAGCTAAAGTTAATTGCCCTCCTTCAGCCTGGGTGACCGAAATTCAGAAGGTTCTACCATCATAAACACACAAAAACTCCTTCCAAGCTTTGAAAAGTACACTTAGCCGAATCCTAGTTAGTTGAATGGTTCCAGAGAGCCCTATAACAATAACTTAGCTAACCCAAGGAATGAGGTTACGGGAATGACGTCAGAAGGTAATTCTTTTTGCCCAAACATCTAAAATAGCCATCAATGATTCAGTTGAGTTAGTAGGCAGTATGAAGAACAAATATATATGTTTAATTGGATTTGTTAACCTCCGAAGCTGGCTGATGAACGAATCAGACGTTACGGTTTCGAAATTCCATAACCAAGGAATAAGTTAAGGGTTAGTTCTTGGTTAGGGCAATTGGGATGGGCGTGATCCTCCAACCACGGCCCCACAAACTATCCAGTCATTTTAGCCAGCAATTTAGGAAGACCAGCTCTGTTCGCCGCATTCAGTTCTTGACTCACAAGTTGTTAGTTCGGATGGGCATATAAACGTCGGTCCTGCGCCTCCTAATATATCTCTGGTCAAGACGGTTTCGGGTCTTGAACATTGGTCACTGTGACCGTAGCGTAAGAGGAAATAATTATGAATTATACTTTTAATCATGACATTATTACTATTAACACCTTTTTAATCCTGAAAACTACGGCGATAAGGTCTTGCCGTAAACAGAAGATCCAAGGCTAAAGTAACCAGTTGCCAATAAACCGATAACAGTAGGGTTGTCGAATAAGTGTATGATTTGCCCTTTGTCATCAGGTGATAGCTCAGTTGGGCAAGAACCCGCCCAGATTGGTACCTACCACCGCAGTGACAGATATTCTGTCATTTAGCAACGATATGTTAACATGGCCGTGTTCCAGTGTGAAGGGCAGTGTAGCTTGTGAAATTACCGGCCTCAAGTGACTGCTAAGTCACTTGAACTAGTGTCTCGGGTAATAAGGCCACCTGGCGAACATCTTGCTAATAAAAGCATAAAATACAAATGTTGTTCACAGGCAACCCTCGCATGTGTACATAACTAATATAAGATAAAATGTTTGAATATGAATTGAATGAAAACAATTAATATTTCATAAAGGACCAATGTAAATAAACTGAAAATACGAGCGTAGTAAAGGCTAATGGAACTTTTCATTTTTTTTTAGATTCTAGAATTGAAGATATAACTTAAATTGAGTTTGAAGATAAAGTATTAAAACATCATAAAAATATCCATCAAACAACCCGACGTGTTGACATTTCTACAATTTTTTTTTTCTTGTCTCGCAAAAATTCAATTTATGATCTCATCTTGAACTTTTCAGCTGTCGTAGAAGCGAAAAGAATATCTTTGTGCTGGATCATTAAATATATTATATTTATCATAGACACAATGCGTCGGGGGTTTTATGAATTGAAGATTTAAAAAAAAACCTCTGATGCACTAGGCATATAAAAATTCATAACATCTCACATAAACCCATCAAAAAACCGCATTAAAATTCGTTAGAGAGTCAGAGAGGCTTTTTGAGAGAGTTTTAAAACCTTACAATTTTATTGGTCGCGCCATCTTCAGTATGACATTACGTACGTATTACTCTACATTAACTTTCATTTATCCATAAGACAGTATTATGGGTTTATTTTATGCCGAAGATAACAAGGCACGCTAAAAACCTTCATTCCCGCTTTATCCCACATCGGTATTTTTCGCAAATTCAAGTAATCATCACATAAAATGCAAAAATACGCCACCCTTTTGATAACAGGGCATTACTCCAAACGGGCATTTACAGAGACGTATTTCAACCCTATTAGCCCGATTGTCGGTCGGTTCTTTTGCGTAACGAATACGAGACAAACGGTCATGGCCAGCAGTACAACAGAAATAGATTGAGGACGTAACTTTGACAGGTGATTATCATTGTATTGTTGATTATACGGGCTGTTGAAGGATTTTAATAGTAAGGTTTATATACGAAACTGAGATATAAAAGAAGCTTTATAGTTTACGTAATAAAGTTGAACCTTGTAAAAAACACATTTAAAATTGACACTCAACAATGTCATCTTGTGACGCTACTTTTAAAGAGGTATTCTCGCAGATGGTTTAAAAAACCCTGACGATCATGAGATAGTCTTCTATAAACATACTTATTTACCTACCACTTGAATAAAATTAAGCAATTGAAATTCATGCTCATATATTGTATCTCATATCTGTACGAAATATCACATTAATATAAGATGCTTTAAAGTTGAATATTAACAGATAACTAACAACTGAATTGATTATCTCCAAAGTTCAGAATTCAAATTGAAAAGCATTAATAATAGATTCAAGAGTCCTGTAATCGCTCTTTGAAAGTCAATAAGACTATAAGGCACTTGTGAAAAATATCAGAATAAATGTACAGACACTTAAAAAGAGAGACAAAGGCCGTTTCGTGTAAGAAACCTTTGGAATATTTAAAAGCTCGTCCGCGACACCTATTTTTATTCTGTGGAAGGAGGGCTATGTAATGCGTTTGTATGTGTTTAGTACCTACAACCTAAACAGAGACGAGACTGCACGATGTCCCAAAGGCCATCAACTCATGTCGTCTCGTAGGCCGTAAGTCAAAACTTACGATATTTCGTCGTTGATTCGTCTTAGCTATGACATGATCTATAATGTTATCCGAAAAATTTACTGACAGCCATCAGCCGCCATTTCGTATTTTTTGTAATTACAAAAACATCAGGGTATCAAATGAAATGTCGAAGTGTCGCCGCACACGGGCCACCGGCCACAACCACAAAACGCAGCCACCGACCTATTTCCTGTTGTTTTCATACATTTTGCATGGACTCGCCGCACACTGTAAACGCCGGTGGCCGCCACACGCCACAAATCGCCACTGCTCGCCTCTAGTGGTCGGCTGGCCACAAAACGCCGACATAAGCCACTCGCGCGTCTCCCCATCCCTCTCTCCCTTCATTTCATTGCAAGCACGAGTTAAAAAGAGTAGCGGCCACCGACCACAAGTGTCCAACATGGGCCACAAGTGGCTGTCGCGTACGTCAGCGTCTTTTGTATCCGCTTCTAGCTTCAAGTGGCGGCGATTATGGATGTGGCCGGTGGCCCGTGTGCGGCGACTCTTAACGAAAGGAGAGTTAAAATATCTGTTTGAGTAAATTTTACATCGATATAACTTAGTGCACGCTGATTTTTTCTGCTTTTATTTACGAACTCAAAACTGGGCTTGTTATTCGGGAATCGCTATTAGCGTAGCAATATATCCTTCAGGCAAAGCATCGAATGAACTCGACTGTACCATTTATAATGTCTCTCAGCTCGTGCTTCTATAATGAAACGAAATTAACTGTGCAACAAATGATGACATGACCCTCGGACAGTCGTTGAGCCACCTGAAGTTAATCGTTATTTATTACATTTTGCGGTGTGCATACGAAATTTTATTGTGTATCTGTACAAAAATTACCTTTATGCCCGACGGTCCTAGAAGGAGGACATGTTTTTCGCGTGTGTATATGTAATTAGGTCTATTTCTTTGGCACGGCCTACAGCCTAAGCTCTTTTTGTGTTACTGCCACACTTATGGTTGAGGGGAGTGATGGCTACTGTTCGAGTCAACTCGTGTGCGGGTGCTGCTTGGGGGACTGGTCCGACTATTATCCCTTTGGCCTTTTAGTTTGTTGTAATTTTGTCGTATTTTATTTTTCTTTTCTGTCTTGTTTTATCTTTCGAAAGGCAGACAAACAATGTTTAAAAAAAGTGAAAAAATTACAAGCTCGCTGAGTTTCTTGTCGGATCTTATCAGTTGAGGCCGCGTAGTGATCCGGTGGTCGCTTTTAAAAAAATGACCTTTCAAAAGTGCTAGCGTTAAGCCTATTTAAAATAATAATATTTTTGACTTTGACTTACAAACGTCAATTAGAGTTAATGATAGTAAATACTGTTCTTACAATCTGATTTTAAGGAGGGTTGGATCTTACCGTACTAGCTGCTGCACTCACAAACTTCAGTTATCGTCTTGCAGCCACCACTATGATGAGTAGAGATATCGATTATTACGTACTTAACAATGGAAAATAAGCATAAACAGCTCAGAGAGTCAAAATTATTACATTCAAAATAACTGAAGTTTGTAGTGCAGCAGCTAGGTAAGAATCCTACTTAAACAGACCTCCGCCGCGTATATTGGGTACCCTTAGTTAGAGGTTTCTTCCCCATCAACAATAAAACAACGTTGTTCATGCCGCACCTACGTATGTAAACAACATTACATAGCATGATGAACAATGCTGGCTGCTAATGGCACGGAATATGAAATTAATGGTGACCAATTTGCATAATATATTCGTTGACCATCTGGTATTACTGTTGCAATCAATCATGTAATACAATGTATGTAAATGCGCCGATAACTTAAATATGCGAACGAAAAAAAAGTTTGACTGCTTATGTGCCTACGTTTATTTATTCTTTTTTTAAACGACTGAACTGTTACATGTTATTATTTTGGGAGTTGTAGGGCTCGACCGGGGTACGTGGGACTCTTACCCACTAAAATCCCCGCGGCTGTCGCTTCGGCACATGAGACGAAGGGACCCCTGGGCTCTCCGGTGGGAACTGCACCAGGGGCCGCTCAGTGCCTTGCCTTTGAGCCCGCCGCCGGGGGGGCGCATTGTAGCCCCCCGGGAACCTGACACGGTACTCACGGGGACGGGGGTCGCAACCCCGCCGCCGTCCTCCTCGGAGTCGCCGCCGTACTCAATGGACGCTCAAAGGGCCCACACCCCGAGCGTCCAGCGACTCCGAAGGATCAAAACTCTTACCTACTTCAACTCATCTGGTAGTAGGTATATTAATAATTACGAATAGATAATAGAAGTCCAAAACACGGTAACGTTTGCCTGTAATTAAGCATTAATAAAATTGGGTACATTTGCAGCTCACTGACATTTGCATACAATCTATACTTATAATAAAACTGTAACAGGTCCAATTCTGTACATTGAAGATATTTTGAAAATTATATTTGGAGGGCATTCTATAACCGATACTGAGGCCGAAAATGTATTTTTTTTTTGTCTGTCTGTCTGTCTGTCTGTATCACGGCTGCGCATCACGCCGAAACTACTGAATGGATTCAAATGAAACTTGGCATGATTTGAGATCTTACTACGAGGTAGGACATAGGATACCTTTTATCCCGTAATCTAGCACGGTTCTTTTAGGAGAGGGGATTAAAGTCAAAATGGGTAGTTGGTTATACGCTTTTTCCGATTTTATCAAATTTTCTTTATAATATTGTTAGACTTCAAAAACCGATATCAAATAAATTGTAGGTAGGATAGCCGAACGCGCTCAGCGAACGCGAATATAAGTCACAGCTCTAGCGGTACCGCAGTCATTCGTTTCTCAGATCTCGTACAGTGCGGAAGTCTCAGTGAAGTTGCTGCGTCATGGTGATTACAATGTATTCCTGCTGCAGGAGTGTGGTAATAATTCTTCAGTGGTATGTTCAGTTTTTATTTTACTAAGGTGGTCCAGAGACAGTGGTTTCTGGACAGATTCTCTTTTTTTTAAATAATCTTATTTAGGATTTCTAATATCAGAAGTGGGATTGGATTCTAGCCTATCCGCTTCGCTTTCTGATGCATTTTGTTATATTCGTTTCCATTATTTTCATGTTTAATTATTCTCGAAAAAAAAAATACATATGCGGATAGTTCGTGTTATGAAAAAAAAAATATTAATGATGCCCACAGGTTGTACGATTCATGTTGGTAATGGAAGACGAATAGGATAAGGATTATTACGATCGATCGCTAGATCCATCGATCAAAATGTAATAGTTCAGCTTATAGTTCTAATAGTACTGTTGTTAGTCCAGTAGACACACACGATGGATGGTTGAACGATCGAGCCAGTTAATCTATTTAGGTCTATAGTGAGTTCGTTCGTGGAAGTACCTAAGTCTATTGCTACGGCTAGATTAGTACAAATTAACTAGATGGATTTATTTTGTTGCTTTGTATTGTTTTAAGCAGTGGGTTGATTTGAGTTTTGACTGCTAGCTAAAATAATAAAATGCGATTACTAATAAATCTGGAAATAAAGTTGTATTTTGTTAAAAGATGTTTTGTTGTTAATCTTGATCAGTCATTACAATTTGTAAAGCATTGTTTTGGGATAGTGTTTATTTTCTCGGTCGATGACTAATAATCGTATTGGAAATCTGGTTCGATCTGGATGTTTTGTGAAGGAAGGCCGAGCGATTATAGTGCTGTGGGTCGTACGGGCCTAATATATTGACGAGTGCTAATTGTGCCTATGTACTTGTTGATTTGACTACCTACCTGTCAAATTTTTAATTAGTTTTCTGCAGTTATGTTCACAGAATGTGTAAGTGCGAGTCGCCAGAGCGTTTGTGGCGTTAGTGGCTGCATTGTGGCGCTGCTGCCGCTGCACGAGTGGCGTTGGGCGCTAAACGCAGCGCTGCCGCCCCAACGGTGGCATGGCCGCCCTAACGGTGGCGTGACCACCACACCATGGTGGCGACGGGCTGCCACACGAAGGTGGCGCTGTGCAGCCCCACTACGGTCGCGCTGCGCCGTTGCCGCTCACATGGTGGCGTTGGTGGCTACCGCTTACATCGTCGGTCGCCGCGCAGCACACTGGTGTTTGACGCTACGCCGTGGCCATGATGGCCAAACACCGAAGCAAGAAAAGAAGCTGCAAGTTTGACTGTGTGGTAATGATAGCTACACTGGCGTAAGTTGCACACTGTTCTTGAAAATAAGCATTTAAAGAGGTGTTCTTGTTTGAACCTATTTATTGTCCAAAAGTAGACTATGGGTGCAATACGGTAATCATTTGCATGTAGCGTGGAATTTATGATCGGTAAGGTGGGCAGAGCAACACATGCCTTCTGAAGTGATACTTGATGCGCTTGTAGCATACCGTTGTGGAGGACTGAATCTTTATTTGACATACCCCTATGGTATTGTGGTCGCTAACTCTTGGGTTCGATTACCATATCTGGCAGTCTAAGGTATTGTGATCGCTATAGTATTGTGATCGCTAAGTCTTGGGTTCGATTCCCAGATCTGGTAGTTTATGATTTTGATGTCTCTAAGTCTTGGGTTCGATTCCCGGGTCTGACAGTGCTGTTGTACTTTACTGTTGGTAAATTCTTAATAACAGGCTAATTATGCGATATACGTAAATGTCAAAACATCGTTGCCTTGTTTAGTGTAACTGATATATTCGGTTGGGGCTGCACCGATAAAATGCTGTGGACCCTAAATCCAAAGGAAAAGTGCTTGCGTTCTATTGTTCTGTTCGCAGAGGGAAATACAGGCACGTGGGTGCTAGCTATGGCGTGCTGAGGCCTGGCTTGCGAGGCGTGCGTGCAGAAGGATGATGGCGTTTAACGCCGTATCCTGCGAGGTGCACGGTGTCCCGAAGCGTGCGGGGAACGTCGGCGTCTGTCGCCAAGTCGTCGTGTACATCGGGATCTTGTATAAACAGTCGTTGGGAGAGACCCATGTAAAGCCATTCACGTGGTTTTGGGGTGACCACGATGTGTTTGTATTCACCGTTGTGGGAGAGACTCATGTAAAGCCATGTGCACGTGGTTTTGAGGTGACCACAATGTGTGAGGGTGACGGGTTGCGTCAGCGGGGCCCACGTTGACTAAAGACCTGTGTAAAGCCTGTACGATTCGTAGGTTTCAGGGTAACCTGTTAGAGACCGATGTAAAGCCTGGTTGCGCACAAGGTATCGGTTGCGCAGGAAGATACCTGATTAAAGCCTATGACTGTGTATGTTTTCTCACTGCCCTTGTATGATTTAAAATGTACACTGATTGCTATGTCTTGTGTATGCGTGTGTTTGTGAGCGCAGTGCTCGCGGTTTATTCTGTTTTTCTTAGCTACGTATACCTGAGTCCTGAGATTGACTGACGTGCAGACTGCAGGCAGAAGCAGACACACTGCGAGGCATGGGGCGTGCCCTGGCGTGACCTGGTCACCAACAGCGAAGTTCTGCGTAGCGGAAGCTGTACTACCGAAGACCATGCAGTAATCGCAGTCAAAGAAGCACAGGGATATGAGTAACAATACCTTTTTACTTTTACTTTTATTCTTATTTTGACTTTCATAAATATTTTTTGATTCTTATTTTGACTTCCTTAAATTTGTTTTGATTTTCTCAAGTCTTATGTTCGAGAAGGTCTCAATGTTTTAACCGTTGCAAAGCGAGCCAACCATTGTACGTGTGAGACGACCCTTATAGCTATCAGTTAATACAAGACTCCCTTATAGTTTACCGATGTAATGCAAGACTACTCTTATGATCAATGCAGAGTAGTGTACCATACGTCTTGCGTTGAACTGCAGCGATGTAGATCTTATCATTTCATGTTCAATGCAGAATAATGGCAGCGTACGTCTTGCGTCGAACTGCAGCGAGGTACACCTTAAAATTTTATGTTATGTGCATACTTTGTTTGGGTATTGTGTTTTGTGCAGGACAAGTCAACGCAACTGCGCTATGTTCGTCGCAGCCTAGCGGGATTAGAAGTCATCAAAATTTAGCGAGCCCGAGGACGGTCTCATGTCAGGAGAGGCCGTGTTAGACTTCAAAAACCGATATCAAATAAATTGTAGGTAGGATAGCCGAACGCGCTCAGCGAACGCGAATATAAGTCACAGCTCTAGCGGTACCGCAGTCATTCGTTTCTCAGATCTCGTACAGTGCGGAAGTCTCAGTGAAGTTGCTGCGTCATGGTGATTACAATGTATTCCTGCTGCAGGAGTGTGGTAATAATTCTTCAGTGGTATGTTCAGTTTTTATTTTACTAAGGTGGTCCAGAGACAGTGGTTTCTGGACAGATTCTCTTTTTTTTAAATAATCTTATTTAGGATTTCTAATAATATAATAAATATTAGTAAGGGAACAATCATAGAGAGTTGTTATCCAGGTTTTGTAATCGATCGGGTTAAGCAACGTTAGGTAAGGTCATTAAATAGATGGGTGACCGTTTAGCGCCATTTGAACTAAACGGGTCCGTGCTTCGGAGAGCAAGTAAAAAGTGAGTCCCAGTTTTTAACCGACTATAAAAAAAGAGGTTATGTATTCGATGCGAATGTCTGTTATTAAAAGTTTAGTTAACGTAAAAATAGCGCAGGCGGAGCTGCGTGGGTCAGCGTTTGTAATAAGAATGCGAAATAACGCGTACGTACTTTGTGGTTTAATTTATAGAACCGTTTTCGAGTTGTCGCGGGGCGTAATCGAATCGAAGTCTACCTGGTAGACTAGTAGTATTATACTGATTACACATGAAATAACATAAAAAAGTATTTTAAGGTCAGTACTCACCCGCGGTATCAGTGCTGGTGGTCGCATGGTGCGCAGGCGCTCGCTTCGGCGTGCTGGTGGTGCGCGGTGACGGCTGCGCGCGACGACACGGAGGTGTACACTCCGGGGCATTCACGCGCTGTAACAAGACCATAAGTTAAAACTACTGGGACCCTAGACTTCCATCGAGTACGGCGGCAACGGGGTTGCGACTTGCGACCCCTGTCCCTTTGAGCTCTGTGACGGGTTCCCGCCGTCCTATAATGTGCCTCTGGCGTCGGGCTTAAAGGCAAGGCACTGAGTGATACTTGGTGTGCAAATCCCACCGGAGAGCCCCCAAGTCCGCCCACTAGTACAGCGATGCGACACCCGCGGGGAGTTTTAGTGATAAAGAATCCCACATACCCCGGTTGACCGGGGACCTTTTGAAGGATTCTCAGCGAGAACAAAAAAAAAGTCAAAACTCCTGTCCTTCGCAGTCGCTGGACGTTTGGGGTATGGGCTCTAGACGTCTATTGCAGGCAGTCCAGAACACCAGCAGAGGGTGTCTACTCCCGTTCCTGACAGTACCGTGACATGTTCCTAGGGCCTACAATGCGTCCCTCATTTCGTAGATTGATCGAAGGCACCTAAATACCACATCCACCCCTCTTACGTGGTGATACAATAACCGAGTTTATTGTGGTAGAAGTACATAATATGTCCCCTCAGAGTAATTATAATGGAGCTAGTATAGCGTCGATTCCCCGAACAAATTTTTCGTGGCACTTTTGCGGGGTGTGGGAGGCGAAGTAAACACACACAGATACAATTTCACGCATACCCACACTATAATAAACTCGCAACACATTCAAAAAGATACGCACACAAATAAAGAATGACCTGAACATATGAACAAAAATTTGGCAGAGGGGTTAGCGCATCATGCTCTCTCCAGTGGTATCTCCTCTAAGTATGTCCCACAACAGGGTGACCCTGTGTAGACTTTTTGAGGGCGGCGGGATCAAAGGCAAGGCACGGAGGGGTAACTAATAGTGTTAATCTTAAACAATAAACCTGGTCCTCCAATATTACAGTTGCGGGGGTTTTACTGTGGTTGATTTCGTACACAATCACACAACAGGGTCACAACTATTGTCATGGGTAGTCCACCGACAAGAACCACCAACTTATATACACCACCTTCGAGTGGTGAATCCCTGAGATAAGTAAGGTTGCCAGCTCTACGAAGGGTCGCTGTATTTGCAACTAAGTTACAATCGCTCGTTCTTATTGCTGGTGGTTTGGAAAAATAAAAATAGTTTTTTCAAACTCTAACGAACACGACAGCGAAGCAAAGGCAGCCAATTCCGGCACATCTAGTATAACGGACGTGACGTCATGACTGCCAGCTAGCCAAAGCCGTCAAGCGGCCAGCCGTGCTAAAGCGTTGGGGGTGTTTATAGGCCAGCCAGCCAATGAACATTTGCGATATGTTTGATCGAATAATCGACCATGTCAAAAATTCTGCGTTTTTCACATAAACTTCGTTACAAAACGTAGATTTTATTTACCTCCAAAATCCTAAATTTTCGACAGAAATTTTGAGTAGCCGTATCACCCACTCAGTCTTAATAAGCCTTTGTCTCTACTCGGCATTGAAGTAAAACTTAATACAATCAGATAAGTTTTGTATTTAAAAGGCATTCATAGTGTTCGTTAGGGCGTGATTCAAAAGTATCTGTTAGACGATCCAGAGAATTCAATGCCAGACGCGAAAGCCTTGAAGTTGAGAATTTCAGAGATTTATTGGATTTTACTCAAAACGCCCCGAATAATTTGATAGTTAAATAAAACTGGTCTAAATAGTAACTATTCTTTGAGAAACACTTTGTCAAACAAAACATGTTGTCGTCTTGGATTTTCGTCCGTTCTGGTATGATAAGTCTAGACCTAGACATTGGTGCCACAATCAAATGCCCTACCTACATACAACTGTTTAACAACTTTCGTTGATTTTCAAACAAAGGATATAATCTCGGTGATCTCTTACCATTTTCACATTATATTCCTTGAAGTAAATCCTCATAATGTTCAAGTAGGTCGTTCAACTCGTTAACTTTATGATTTCACATAGAATTAAGAGTTTCCACTAAATATTGCCTACCCACTTCAATCGCTGAAGCACGATGAATCAGCTTTATCTGAACCTATGAACGTTTTGACCTTAATGTGGTTATTTTAATACTACCTAAGTATGCGAGGCAGTGTCCTTAATTAAACTCAGTTTTTGTCATTTTTTGAATTAGTGACGTAACGGATTGTACATTATACAAATACATTGAAAAAATATCGTAAAAAGATTTAGTTATATACTTAACAAAAACTAAGCCGATCAGATTTAATGATTGATAATCATTGGATTTCGATGAAAATGTAATCTGATAGCGGCAAAAAACTAGCTCGTAGCAGGTTAATCCAATCTTTTTAAGAATAAATTCCGAGCATAAAGTCGATTACTAATAACATAAAAATAGTTATGTCAGAATAAGAGTCCTCTTAGAATACCTAATGTTAGGAAGCAAATGTTAACACAATTCTTTGACAATTATGTAAAACCAAGCCCTAGTTCCGAGCCTCCGTAGAATGTTACGTGGATATTATTTCCTAGAGAACTTGGCACAAATTCCCAGCGGATTAACTTGGCAAGGATACCGACCGATATTTCGTAAGTAAGCAGGGTTGCTACACCGAATGTTACGTAAGGATTATTAAACGATAACTCGTATCTAAAATATCTATTTGAGTGGTAGAAACGAGAGAAAAATTATATTGAACCTTCTCAGGCAAGAGGGGATATCATAATATGTATATATTAACTATCGTAAGACCTCATTTAAAGGCTAGCTTTCGTGGTGTTGTATTTCTGAATTATTAGCCTCCGCATTTGCGAACCGTTTGTTTGGTAAACCGGGGCTCCCGGGTTCCAATCCCGCGGAGAGCAACATCTTTGCGTAGTTGATCCTTACCGGCTAGGACAATTTAGGCCGATCACCTGAAAGCCAATCAGTCTGGAATGTACAATGATCCATGCATCGGATCGGTATGTCAAAATTGGTCTTTCGTTCTATTGGAATAAGTTATTAAAGGAAGAGAGAGCGCACTACAATATCTCCCGCGTCAATGGCGGATCTTGTAACAAATTTGCCCTTTGCCCATTCCCAACACTATCATGTTTCGACGTACAAAATATTCACAAGCTAAATATTTCGTAATAGAGTTGTGACTAAATCTTAGTTCTCGGCGGCAAGGCAACCTTCAACTACCAGATAGAATGTCTGATCTAGGTAACTCAACACCGGAGTACCTACGCTATGCAAATTAGTCGTATTAAACAGAAATATTCAGAATGGAACCTAGACAAAATATCTCAACTCACAAAATGAAGTTCAGTAAAATTCTAATACTTATTAAACTTTAAATTAATCACCTAAACTAACCAAAGACAATTATGAAATGTCAAACGTCTTTCTTCGTTCTTTCTTTACACGTCACGAGTCAAAAACAAAATATTTAAAATATTGCTTATTTATATTAAAGTAAACAAGTAAAATAGGTACGACCTATCTTTTATTCTACAAATTTTAACTTGAGTTTCATTTAAAAAAGCAATATTTTCCCTTTAAATATCTTTCGAATACGTTTACATTACACGAGTAAATAAGTGATGTATTGAGAGCCTTTTCTTTCACAGGTATTACCTCACTGGAATTCGGTGTACAAGAAAATACGGAACGTAACTGGTTGACTAGACGAAAACATACAACCAAAAATGTGTACATTGGAAAAAGGATATGTATACTTACATAATTTCTAATAACACATTTTTACATGTTCTAAAAACACATTGTCTTACAGTTATTGAAGCTTTACTATTGTGATGGCTAAGTGGTAGGTCTAGGTCCGTGTTTCATGTGCCACGAACCATCCAGGTACCTACCCACCACCACACTATAATATTAATTTGTTGCAAAGCAGCCAGCATTTTAGCATTGCTTGTGAAGTGCACTGTAGCTAAACAAATTACTGGTATAGGCGTGGGGACTGAGGAGTAATGAGCGTGTCACCAGGCAGCTGTGTCGCTTACCATCAGGAAAACTCCAATCCACTTAACCATTGCTTAATTAATTTACTCACTACAAGCGCTTTCCTAATAAATTGTCAAACTTCACGAACAATCTCGGACGAAACGTATTGTCGGGTTTCAACTACCCTTTTACCTATTCTAGTCCACTTTGCGCCTCATTAACCACCCATAACACTCTCTATAACAAGCTCACGGCATCGCAAACTCATTTCCTTGCACATATACAATATTAACTGCTCATTCGAGATCTAAGGTCTCCCGACGATATACTTAATTCACCATACAAGGCGCATGGAGGCGCGAGGTTATCGATTATCGACACTTCCTATGCCGTATTTAGCTATCTGTGGAGTCAATGTCGTATGCACAATAAAGCTACGTTAAATAATACCATATCATTTTATAATAAGCGCTAAAAGTAGTTTCGCTTCTAAATAAAAACATTTATGGGTAACATGTTTCGCTAATGGTTATATTTTTCGATGCGTTTTTAATTAGGCAGCCATTAAGCAAGCTTAAATAAAAATTGCCAACCCTATAATTGATTGAATTAATCGAAGGGAAGAATGAATTAAAATAATCCTCTATAAATTCGAATGATTCGTTTAGACAGTAGGAGATTAATCGCTTAAGGCCAAAAAAGTAAAGAATAATACAGTCGAATTTTTGTTTTTATTATTGGGACTCCGACGCGTAAAAAGGAGGTGCGTTATAAATTTGACCCTTATGTCTATCTGTTTATAGTCTGTCTACGGCATCGTCCCGAATGAACAGATTTTAATGTTGTTTCTTTAGTTTTGAAGCTGGTTTAAACGGGATGGTTCTCAGCTATATTTTAGGGAAATCCGTTTATCCGTGTAAGTATTACGAAATAGTTTTATTCAGTCGGACATTAGGTATATATTTTTAAATTAAGGTTATGTATCCATTTGAAATAATAATATCTATAATTCTAAATATGAATTTGGAATTTGATTAATCATCTATTAAAATAACACTGGCTCGCTTCTTTCTTAATTTTTTTAAAGACACTGATTCATCGGCCGTAAAGAACGTGTCATCACAAATTTCAAAATAAGAACGCACTACTGCAATATAAGAAAGACACAAGCCGCGATGCGCGTACGCACGCGCGTCGTATCGTTGCAACTGGAGGCCTCGCGGTGCGCCCGCGCATGGCTCTTTCACTTCCATAGATTTTGGACACGAATGTTCGTGTCCAAGCCCGATCGCTTTGATTGACGGTATGTATATGTCATAATTCAAATGAAATTAAATAATAAATAACGTTTCAACAAATCTTATACATAGTCCATGCACGATTTTTGCTGTCAAAAAACGAAAAGTAGAGAGGGATATTTAATTAACAAGCAATAAAATTACTAATTTGCAGGCACTTTTCGATTGCACCGCCCGTGTAGGTACCACTAGCACTTTGAGTAGGTAGTAGATCCCTTATGCAAGGGGCTGCCCATGTAGGTCTAGATAGCATCGCAGCACTTCGGAGTCGCTGGACGTTCGATATGTGGGCCCTAGGAGGTCCATTGAGTAAGACGACGGCGACTCCGAGGAGGGCGGGGCGGCGGGATTGCGACCTCCGTACCCGTAAGCACCGTGACTGGTTCCCGGGGGGCTACAATGCGTCCCCCGGCAGCGGGCTCAAAGGCAAGGCACTGAGGGGCCTGGTGCAGATCCCACCGGAGAGCCCTGGGGTCCCCTCTCATGTCGATATCGATGCACAACCGCGGGGGTTTATTGAGTAAGAATCCCACATACTCCCGTCGAGCCCCACAGCACCCGGGGGCCTTTCGAAGGTATCTCCGCGAAAAAATGCGATAGCGCAAGGCCCTTGGGCAGGTGTCCAGAGACAGGTCACCAGTAATTTATAAAAACAATATATGAAATCACCATAAACAAAAATAACAGATTATTCTAATAGTGTTGCGACCCACGCAATGATCATCATTAACGTAAATAAATATGATTCAATGCCCTTAAAAGATCTGAGCACATTATTTAGTATGTGATTTCAGTCAGACAATACACTTGTATTCCTTACTTAAGGAAAAAAAATGGTAGGGCATGAAATAACGAATACGAATAAAAATTTGTAACGTTACCTACTCCACATACAACAACTGTAACGTTAATATAAAATTCCTACCAAGAATAATAATATTAAATTAAATAACGTTCCGAAATTAGCGTATTTAATGTTACGTAACGTAATTTATTACGCGTCTTCGTAACGATTTCAAGCTCTGGTATTTGGTATACCTATGCAGTTATATAATTTATAAATAATACTCATGCTCTTAACAATGTACATAGCACCGCATTACCTACCATTTATAAAAACAGAATACTAAAAATGCTAAAATAACAGGACTATTAAACAGCATGCATCTCATCTGAGTTGATCAAAAAGTTTGCTGATGCGATCAGCAAACAGTATGATAAACGCAATGATCGAATGCCCGTTCAATAAGCCAATATCGTAAGTCGTACATCATGAGGATTCATTGCGGAGTGTCGTGATTAATACGCCCGAACGGCTGGTACAACACTCAACAACGTGTTTGGGCAAAGTCTATATAAGGATTTTTATGGTAGTAGTTAATTTTATATTTAACTAGCTGACCCGCGCAGCTCCGCCCGCGCTTTAATTACATTTTGCTCCCCTTTGCTCCCTACTCCCTTGATTTATCTCTCTCCATCTCTCTCTCTTATAAGAAAAATCTAATTCTATGCTCTTTCTCTCCCCTCCCGCTTCGGTCCCCGTCATACTTCCCCTCTTCCTCTCCCCGTTGTCCTCTCAGAACCCTCTCTCTTCTCCCAACTTGCTCCCTCTCACTCCCCCCCCCCTTGCTCCACCTAACTCCTCCGATCACTCACTCCATCACCCTCCCCTCTCCTTCTCTCGTTCTATATATCCTCGTCAATCATGGTATCAGCGTCATAAAATATACTTTATAACCTATTCTCAGACCTACCCGCAAAATTTCATACATATCGGTTCACCCATCTATTTAAAGACCTTGCCTTATGTTGCTTAACCTTAACTTAGCGGTATGAAATATACTTTACGACCTATTCTGATACCTACCCGAAATGCACACAAATTTTCATACAAATCAGTTCACCCATCATTTTAATGACCTGGCCTTGTGTTGCTTAACCTTAACCTAGCGGTATGAAATATACTTTATGACCTATTCTCAGACCTACCCGATATGCACAAAATAAATGATACAAATCAGTTCACCCATCTATTTAATGACCTTACCTAACGTTGCTTAACCTTAACCTACCGGGATAAAAAGTATCCTATGCCAATTTTCAGCTAAATCGGTTCAGCCGTTCTTGAGTTATAAGTGAAGTAACTAACACGACTTTCTTTTATTACAATCTTGTTAAATTTAAAACTAAATATTTTTCAGATAACGTAATCGACGTAACGTTCGTTTTAGGGTTCCATACCTAAAAGGAATTCCTAAAAGGAGACTTCGTCTGTCTATCTGTCTGTCACACCTACATATATATTTTTGGAACCATTGACGCTATCGATTTGAAACTAGGAATAGTTTTAGATCTTACTAGCTGACCCACGCAGCTCCGCCTGCGCTATTTTTACGTTCACTAAACTTTCGCATCAAAATACATAACCTCCTTTTTTATAGTCGGTTAAAAACTGGGACCCACTTTTTACTTGCTCTCCAAAGCACGGACCCATTTAGTTCAAATGGCGTTAAACGGTCACCCATCTATTTAATGTCCTTACCTAACGTTGCTTAACCCGATCGATTACAAAACCTTGATAACAACTCTCTATGAGTGTTCCCTTACTAATATTCATTATATTATAAAGAAAAATTGATAAAATCGGATCAAGCGTATAACGAAGTACCCATTTTGACTTTAATCCCCTTTCCCAAAAGAACCGTGCTAGATTACGGGATAAAAAGTATCCTATGTCCTACCTCGTAGTAAGATCTCAAATCATGCCAAGTTTCATTTGAATCCATTCAGTAGTTTCGGCGTGATGCTCAGCCGTGATACAGACAGACAGACAGACAGACAGACAAAAATTAAAAAAATTACATTTTCGGCCTCAGTATCGGTTATAGAATGCCCTCCAAATATAATTTTCAAAATATCTTCAATGTACAGAATTGGACGTGTTACAGTTTTATTATAAGTATAGATTTACCCTATCTCATCGCATATGTTTTTTTATTATTATTATTAATGGGGATTGAAATGGGTCATCAAATTTTCAAAGTGAAACTACTACCTGTGCTACTACTTATATCATATGAAAGCGCTTCATTCGCACATCTCAAAACAGATTTTCATTTTGGTTTATGTCACGTAGTTTTTGGCTTAAAATAAAAAATACCGTTCCCTTATGTGCGAAGTTTGGTTTGTGGAGGGAAAAATCTGAAATGGTTATGGGTATACATGTCTGTTTATATTTAACAGGAAAAATAAAATTATATTTCTAAGTAATCTTAAAAAAAACCTCGACCAACAAACTTAGTTCTGTGGTTTTTTTTTGCTATCTGAGGTGTTAGACGAATAGTAAAATCCAAAGAGTAGGATCCAAAGATGGTATGGAACCCGCGAGTCCGACTCGCACTTGACAGGCTTTTTATTTACCTTTTTGATACGAAACCCTAAAAAACTAAGAGGTGTCAATCACGCCTGCTGCACGATACATTGGGCGGTATTAAATATCGATATATCATTCTTTACTAGATCGTCAACGTCTCCAGCCAATCAACAAGAAAACACGCGACGTGTTGCAAAAAACGCCGTTGATTAAAATATTTGTAGTGACAGTTTCAACGATAATTACGTACATTGGCAGTACGAAACGTCGTCGGCTTAATATGGTAAAACTATTTATATTTAAAGCTAAAGACACACTACTGTGTTGGAGTTTAATAGGCTTACTGACTTATTTGCAATACAAAAGACCGTCCAGATAAATAATGTCCTTCAGCAGGCTTAGCAAGACTTGCAAGTCTTGATAGTTCAGTGTGGGATATGGCGTAGTTTTACACCGAAACGTTACTCTCCATACAAATTTTTTAGCAGTATACCGAATTTAATATAATGCTGTAATGTAGTTTCAATAGTGTATCGCTAGAATGGCAATTATATATCATTTTATTAAAATTAGCAGACTTGTGGCCCTGGGTTTAAGAGTCTCAATTACTGATGGTGCCGAGTGACGAACGACAGTGCAATCCAACTATGATCGGGCGCGTAGTATATATTTAAGTGAACGTCGATCACTAAGTTTTCGTACAAAAGTGTTATTCTTAGGCATCGTTGAAGAGGACATGGAGCGTAGACGAGTGGTGCAGTGCGAGAACGTGACAAATATAATATATGATAATGTCTTTGATTATATATACGTCTAGATACCTATTAGTCTTGTAACGTTACGTTAATAAGCATAACAAACTCATTATTCGTGTGTGCGTGCAGGCCTCGTTGTACACTCGCGTCATCTGTGGTTGTGTGCGTGTTTGGGGATCTCCAGTGATAAATATTTTTCCCATAAATAGCCATAGTTATCGAAATAAATAAAATAAAACAAAACAAAATAAAATAAAAGATTTGATTTTTTTTATTTGATTTTTGTTGATTTGATTTGTTTGAAAAGAATTGAATTGAAATTAAATTAAATGGCGTGTCCCTTACCATCAGGTGAACGTCTTATTTGCACTTAGAACGTAGTACTTAGAAGTATTTTTTCTTCCTGGTCCTCATGACCAGGAAGAAAAAATACTTCTAAGTACTTACCTACCTATGTATATAAAAGTAATTAATTTATCAAAAAAATAAATTAAAATTATTATAAGTAATTGATTTATTTCATGTTTTGGTCACTAACTACGTATTAAGTTTCATTGAATTCATTTTTGTCAAAAGAAAAATTACCCCAGACTTAAGATATATTCCCCCATTATTACCTAGCCACACCAGTCTAGTCGGACAATGTACAAATTGTCGTAAAAAACAATCGAGTTTTTATAATAATCCCTCACAGAATCTTAAGACTTATGAATGGAAAATTAAGTTAGGATCTTTATTAATTTTACTTAGTTAATATTTTCACGATTTGATTACACAATTCGGCAAAAAGTTTTTTTTTTGCGAGCACAAACCATCGGTAGAGTTCAAGTGATACTAAACAACCAAGTATACCAATTTGATGTTTTGGTGTACTTGATATTGTCAAGTGTTTGAACATCGAACACGCTATCTAGACGTATATATAATCAAAGGATAATGTATGAAATAAGTTCAAGCGCTTTCAGAAATCTCCTCACTACGCGTTGCACTACGCTCCGCGTCTCCATAAACGAGGCCTTAGCACCCTGAAACAGCACACCACAATGAGCAGGCAAGCTGCCCCTTCGGTCTTTGACTCAACTTAACGACTGCTGTCTAAACGACAACAACCGGAAGAAAATTTTACGTGCGCCCTTCGGGGCGCTAAGCTTTAATGCCATTAAACGGTCACCTATCTGTAAAGTAGGACAATTTACATGAAGTTGCTTCACCAACTAACTACAACCAACAATCATATACCGAACAGTGATTGACTGGATATGAGTGACACAACACAACAAGTCGCAATAGTGTGTATCTAGCTTAATGTCTACCTCGTAATAATTATTATCATTTTTTGGTATTTATTAATAAGCTAGGTAACTAATTGGTGTTTTCTTCGATGGCGTTATTAATCTTTATATAGCTCACTTGATTTATGCGCACAAAATTCTTAGAAAAATATCTATCACGACTTCGTAGCTTCGAAGGAGTGAGCAGACTCGTACGTAGTACTACAAAGCACATCAAGCCGAAGCAGCAAGCAGCTACGAACGCTATGCCACGGTTTGATTATACACTCCTTTGCAAAAAAACGGGCACCTTACAGTCATTGGCTTTTCTATGGATAATATTAATATTTTTAGTATTTCATTAGCTTAGATGACTAGAAATTTCTTATTATCAATGAGAATATAGGTTTTAACACTTAAATCCTGAAATCGGTGTTTCAGTCAATGTAAACAGAGAGCCGTGTTAAAATAAAAAAAAATATGGGTGGCGGGTTAAGGAATTTCAAAATTTTCCTACAAGCAATTTTCGAATGGACTGTATATAAATATAAATGTATAATTATATATTTAAAAAACGCGGACAAAAGAAGCTATACTACACTCGCAGCACACTGGATTGCAGGGACACAGGAAGTTAGCAACTGCAGGGAACACAAAGGGAATAAATCGCAGTTGCTGTAAGGAACGGAACGTGCGCCCTACCTTTGACCGGCTGCGATGCGATGATGGCGGCGTCTGCTGCTCCACAGATTAGATGACTGTATCTGCTGCTATTGTCACTTCTTTTGCGTTTAATTAATTATTGAATGGGCGGAATTAATTATTTTATGTATCTATTATTTTTATATAACATAGCGATCACGCCATAAGAAAATTTTTTTTTTTCGGCGGTGACAAATTCACGTCACATTTCTTCTTTTTTCTATATAAGGCGCACTAGGGAAAGGATGAAGGATAAGGAAATCCAGCCTGCTACAAGTGCATTTTGGTAAATAATAAGTTTTCAATAACGAGATCCAACATCCCCCCGGCCTTGAAGGAATCCCTTCAATAAATATAGACTAATAAAATCTATATTAAATTGACTATATCAGTCTTCAATTAAAATAAATAACAAAAAAACTGGTTGGTTACCACCGCTTACAACCTGTGTGTCGCTAACATAAATTACTAAACTTAAATAATAAATAAAATAATTAGTAAAAATGCTACTGCGTTGGTAACAACCGTACTATAGGTCGCTCGTAGGTACCACAATTAGTTTGCACTTCTGCAACACGAGCAATTCCATCTTTACCAGGAAATAATCGTGTTATAACTCCCAATGGCCATTGCAGAGGAGGCGCATTATCAACATTAATTATGACAATCGTACCTACAGCTACAGGGTTGGAAAGAGTGTTCCATTTTTCCCGCATTTGTAAGTTATGAAGATATTCAGAACGAAACCTCTTCCAAAAAGACTGGACAATCGAGTCCATCAAAGAAAACCTAGACAGTAAATTAGCTCTCTCATTGGTCACATCCGCTGCTGGTAAGAATGCCAAAGGAGCGGTATGTAAAAAATGTGAAGGCGTAAGAGCTGTGGGTTCTGATGGATCAGAACTTAGGAGATAAAGTGGCCTGCTATTAAGAACACATTCTATCTGATTAAGAATCGTAAGCATCTCCTCATAAGTAAGGATTTGTTTACCTATTACTCGAAAAAGTAAAGCCTTGGCACTTTTTATATTTGCCTCCCAGATCCCTCCAAAATGTGGGGCGGTGGGAGGATTAAAACGCCAAATAATGCGGTTTTTAGTAAGCTCATTTTGAAAAGTTTTATAATAATTATCAGACTTTAAGAAGTCATGCAACTCGTTTAAATATGATTTTGAAGCTATGAAGTTTTTGCCGTTGTCGCTATATAAAAATTTACATGGACCACGTCTTGACAAAAAGCGTTTAAACGCGTCTAAAAATGTGGCAGAACTTAAATCAGAAGCTAATTCAATGTGAACAGCTTTCGTCACCAGACATATAAAAAGACAAAGATATGCCTTTTGACTGCGAATCGCACGCTTCCTAGCCATTGTGATATACAAAGGGCCAGCATAATCTACCCCTGTATGAGTAAATGCGTTGCATTGTTCTAAACGGCACTCAGGTAAATCAGACATTATAGGGAAAGTTGGCCTTGGGTTCATACGAAAGCAAGTATTGCATTTATGTATGCGTTGTTTTACAATGCGTCTGGCCGACAGAATCCAGAACCTTTGCCTTATTATTGAGAGCAATAATTGAGGCCCAGCATGTAAATAAGTGCGGTGATAATAATCAACTAAAAGATCAATCACATGTCCCTTTCTCGGCAAGAGAGCAGGATGCTTATGAGAATACTTAAGTGAAGAATAACTTAAACGTCCTCCAACTCTTAATAAGTTATCGGAAGATATGAATGGACTAAGCTTACGCAAAGCGGATGAAACAGCTTTCCCAGTTTGTAAATTCTTAATGTCGTTAGAAAAATAAAAATGCTGGATATGTTTTATTAAATATATCTCAGCGGTATTTAAATCATTAGCGGTAATTACATCGTTGCGAGGCAGTTGTTTCAAAAATCTTAAAACATAAACCACACAATGGAGCAGTTTACTCCATGAAGAGCACCTATCACTCAACAATAATATTGGATCTTCCTTTATACTAGCGGTTACACAAGTGACAATTTTTGATTCTAGTGGTGCTACCGAACTTGGAGAGAAAGTTGAAATAGGCCATTCGCTAATAGGTAGAGTGCACCATGAAGGGCCATTGAACCATAGATGATGATCCTTTAATTGGGAAGGCAAAAGGCCTCTCGACAAAGCATCTGCGGGGTTTTGCACACCCGGAATATAATATAAATTTTCAGGGTCAATATAAGATTGACATTGTGCTATTCTGTTAGCAACAAATGTGTTAAATCTGTGCGGAGATGATTTCACCCAACACAGTGCGACTTCAGAGTCAGAAAAAGCATAAATACTATCAACAGGATATCGTTGCGATAATGTGTCACACACCATACGCAATAACTTCGTCATAAGAACGATACCACACAGTTCCAATCGAGCAACTGTGACAGTTTTAATTGGAGCAACGCGTGATTTTGAGCAAATAAGACGAACGATTGGTTCTCGATCACCTATAGTAACATGAGTATAAATGACGCATCCATACGCCTTCTCACTGGCGTCAGAAAATGCTATCAACGACAATTTACAACCAGGTTCAATTCCCATATGTCGCGGGAAGTCTAATTCAGATATTAGATGCAACTCACTAATAAAGTGATGCCATAAGCTTAAAATATGCGGGGGAGGTATGTCATCCCATCCCAATTTGAGAAGCCATAGCTCTTTGATTAATAATTTGGAATATAAAATTACGGGACCAACCAAACCTAAGACGTCATAAAGACGGGCAGTAGCCGATAAAATTGCACGCTTTGTGCCTACTGGTTGAGGAGGTGAAGTGGAGAAAACAAATTTATCAAAAGCAGGAAGCCAACGTAGACCTAAAATCTTTAAGCCACTGTCACTGTCAAAAGAGATTGACTCAGACTTACGTTGAGACACTGGTATGTGTTCTAGAAATTCTGAAGAATTGCTAGCCCACTTCGCCAACTCAAACCCCCCGGCCTTAAGCATATGGATGAGCTGATAGGCTATATCAGCCGCCAAAGATACAGAAGATGCCGAAGAACATACATCATCCATGTACGTATCCCTTTCCAACACATCCACGGCAAGTGGGTATTTGGGACCCTCATCCTTAGCCAACATTCGCAAAGTTCTCATCGCTAAAAAGGGTGAAGAACATAAACCAAACGTGACTCTATTATATTCAAAAGTATCTAGCGGTTCATCGGAAGAGAACCGGTACAAAATTCTTTAATATCTGCGGTATGCAGCATGTACTTCAATACATAAGTACATCTGCCGTATGTCAGCAAAAAATGCTACACTAAACATACGAACATTAAGAAAAATACGGAATATATCAGCCTGAAGATTACAACCAGTATGTAAGATATCGTTTAAAGAAACCCCAGCATCCGTTTTGGCACTACCATCGAGCACAATACGTAACTTCGTAGTGTCTTTATCTTCGCGGATAACAGGATGGTGCGGTAGATAAAAACCTGGCTGTATGCACTCCTCTGGTGGAGTACGCGAAATTATACCCTTATCCAGATAGTCACGAATGACATCATTATATCGAGTGCGTAACTCAGGTGACTTGTCTAGCTTATTTTCCAGAGACAAGTACCTCTTCTTAGCTGTAATGTAAGAGTTACCTAATTTATCAGGACTTTCTTTAAAAGGCAACACTACAGAATAACTGCCAGTGCTATTGCGGGTAGTTGTGGAAATAAAAATATTTTCACATTCTTCCTCTTCAGGACTTAAAAATTTATTAGCGGGTAATTCCTCAAGGGTCCAAAATTTTTCTAAAACTTTGTCAAGCGAGTCTTGAGTGAATGAACAAAAAGTGCGGGATAAGTTGGGTGTCATAACAACAGGCGTATTACCCATTACGATATACCCTAATGTAGTTTCAATAGCGGAAGGCATATTATTATTACGCATAATGCGATCAAATAATAAAATTTGACAGTAAATATTTACTCCCAACAATATTTCAATCGGTCCAGGTACGCCATAGGAATCGTCACTGAGTGGAATATTTTTCAAGTAATCTAAGCTTGAAGTATCAACGTAAGAGTCTGGCAAGTGTGTTGTAATATTGTCCACTACTAACGGTTTGATAGAATACACAGTGGAGTTACCAAAACGCGAGCTAAATTTGATATCAGTTACGCCAAGAATACGCTGTGAACTTCCACCGATACCCTGTACTTCAGTAAACCGGTTTTGTGTCGATACTTGAAGGGATAAACGCTTACAACAAGCAGATGCAATATAATCGCTTTGCGAACCTGGGTCAATCAAACATCTTACAATATGATGCTGGTTATTGTTATCAATAATAATTATTTTTGCGGTTCCTAATAAAGTAGTAGATAAAGAACGATCAGAATGATCGCGAGAAACATTACACACAGAAGTGTGTATAGCGGTAGGTGCAACATTCACTTGATTGACCTTGTTCTTATTAGACATAGAGTCGCTATTTGCAGGTGTTGCGGATATATGATCCGATTGAGATACACCGCGAGTCACATGTAGAGGTGGAGCGGACACACTTCTATTGGAAGTGCAATTATTAAAATTATTTAATTCACCAAAATGTAATAATGAATGGTGTTTAGCGGAACAGTGGGAACAATATTTTTGCGAAGTGCATTTAAAAGTTCTATGTTTGCAACTTAAACAGTTATTACAAAATGAATTATTTTTTACGTAAATAAACCTATCATATGGTGTTTTTGACATAAAGACAGGACACTGATACAGATGCTCATGAGCGCTATTCTTGCACAGGGTACAAGAAACTTTATTCACTTTATTTGTAAGGTTAACATCAGTGTTAATAAAAGACTTAGTTGGTTTTGACGTTGGAACTTTATTACGTGATTTATCGAAATCTGGAACTGAAAATCTTTGCCCAATAGAACGAGACATAATCTTGCTTTGCTCTTTTACAAATTCAATTAGATTAGCGTATGATGGAATTTTTTGCTTACGATACATTGTTTCAAATAATTTGATCGTATTTAAATCCAATTTTTGTAACGCAAGGTGTAAGAATATAAAATCCGATAAATCAGTAATTTTTTGTTGTTTAAGTGCTTCTACAGACGAATTAAAATTATTAATGAAACTTTCAAAAGCTGAAGCACTGTTAATATTCAGCGGTTTAAATTCTAACAACTGGTTTAAATAACTACCAGCCAATACGCGAGGGTCATCATATTTATCAATAAGTGCATTCCAAATTATATTATAATTATCGGCGGTTGGTGGCAAACCAGCGCACACAGACTTTGCGCTGTCAGTCAACTTGCCAACTAAATAGTAAACACGATCACCATCAGTTAAATCCGCATTGTCATGTATAACACTTTTAAATTGCTGGTAGAATAGTGGCCAATTGCGAGCGTTTCCATTAAAGGACATTAACTCAATAGGAGGCAACTTAGGCTTGGATTTCGATGCTGAAGAAAAGTTTTGATTGTGACTTTTACTACTAGCGGCGTCTACTTGTGACATAACTCGCTTTATGTAACAGTACATTTCTTCAAATGAAAGCCATGCCTGATAATCAATTTTATCCTCTGGGTTTATTTGCAATTTAAATGTGTTATATTTATCTGTCGCTTGTTCGAACTCACTACGCAAAGTATCAATATTACTCACATTACACAGGAAAACTTCACGTTGGGATTCATTGGTAGCAGCAGAATTAGATAAATCATATATAGACTGAAGCCTGGCAAATAATACATCGCGCTTAGAGCGCAGGATAGTCAACTGGACATGATCCTCGTTAGATATTTCAAACTCTTCCTCACTATCTGCCTTCTTACCCTTCCCCATTATTAATATTTAGTTAATTAAAAATGGGTACACAAATAAAATATATTTTATGTCACTGTTAAATCAGTCATAAAACACCGTTGAACTATAACAATGTTCAATCAGTTGGTAAATACAAGAAATTAAACATTAAGATAAATATGAATTTTCAAAGGCATGTGTGAAACTTCACACATCACAATGCCTTAATACATCTGAACGCATATATGAAGTAACCTTAATTACTCCGAACGCGTTATAATAAATCCTTTTTGCGAGTATTGAGGGATCGCTCAGGCGTGACCTTAAAACAAAAGCTACACACGCGCACTGCGTTGACAGCTGATGCGGTTGCAATTAATTTTGCACTATAATAAATATATGCGAAATGACTCTCAATAGAAAATATTAATGGGTATAATAAGTAGAATAAGAGTATTCTAATGCGATTATGTAATGGAATGAAACAATTATCAATGCGGGATGCGTAAGAATACGACTTAAAATAATAAATTTGATAATTATTTCAATACCAATTACGTTAAATTATACGTATATAGACGTAGTACGTAAGTTGTAAGCGGTGGCTAAGAATAACCATATCATTTGCTTTACTATAATAGTATAAGCACAAATTATATTCGGAAAAATCTAAGATTCATCATCCGGCTCGAAGGACCAAAAAGATGGCGGGTTAAGGAATTTCAAAATTTTCCTACAAGCAATTTTCGAATGGACTGTATATAAATATAAATGTATAATTATATATTAAAAAAACGCGGACAAAAGAAGCTATACTACACTCGCAGCACACTGGATTGCAGGGACACAGGAAGTTAGCAACTGCAGGGAACACAAAGGGAATAAATCGCAGTTGCTGTAAGGAACGGAACGTGCGCCCTACCTTTGACCGGCTGCGATGCGATGATGGCGGCGTCTGCTGCTCCACAGATTAGATGACTGTATCTGCTGCTATTGTCACTTCTTTTGCGTTTAATTAATTATTGAATGGGCGGAATTAATTATTTTATGTATCTATTATTTTTATATAACATAGCGATCACGCCATAAGAAAATATTTTTTTTCCGGCGGTGACAAATTCACGTCACATTTCTTCTTTTTTCTATATAAGGCGCACTAGGGAAAGGATGAAGGATAAGGAAATCCAGCCTGCTACAAGTGCATTTTGGTAAATAATAAGTTTTCATTAACGAGATCCAACAATGGGTATAGTGAAATTAAGAGTACGAGTATTTTAATGAAATTTTAATAAAAAAAGACAATAATATTTAATTAAAAAAAAATAATGAGTGTGACCTCCTCTTGCGGCGATTACGGCATGTAATCTTCTTGGCACTAGGCTTTTTATAGTGTCCTGTGAAATGTGTTCCCACTCAGCCGAGATCACACGTTTAAGCTCCCTGATGTTTTGTGGAGTTGGTTGGACAGTTCGTACTCGCCTTTTTAGGAGATCCCAGACGTGCTCAATAGGGTTAAGGTCGGGACTCCGCGCTGGTCAATCCAAACGACGAATACCGACCTCTTGCATATACGCATCTACATCGCCAGAACGGTGGGCCCTAGCATTATCGTCCATGTAAATGGCATCTCCACCAATTACAGCCAGTGCGCGTTGTTCATGATGACAAATGATTTCTGTTAAGTACCTTTGCGCATTTAGTGAGCCATTTTCAATGAATATTATCTCGGTACGATAGCTGGCACTTACGCCCGCCCAAAACATAACGGACCCCACACCGTAAGACATGATTTCTTCAAAACACACGTCGGCATAGCGTTCCCCTGGTCTTCGTAACACCCGCCGACGTTGGTCCTCACCATGCAGACAAATTCAAGCCTCATCCGAGAAGACTCGCTACTTCAGTTACGTAAGATAGGCAATCTCTAGCGAACACCAATCTAGCAATGCGGTGCTCACGGAGTAACTTGGGGGCCCGCGCTGGTCGTCGACTGCGTATATCAGCTGCTAGAAGCCTCCTCCTCACAGTCCATAGGCTAACTTGCGTTCCTCGCACCTCTTCAAGGTTTCTTTTAAGGTCTATATAACTGCATTTGCGGTTCCTCACTAAAAACCTGAGTCACTAAAAAGCGGTCGTCTCGTGGTTGCGTGCAACGTTTTCTCCCAGAACCTTGCCTTCTCTGAACGGAACCTGGCTCTTGGTATCGAGTCCAGGTTCTTTGGACGGTTGAACGAATCACGTTTAACCGCTGTGAGACGTAACACTGGCTACACCCCTCTTCCAGCAGTGCTATAATTTTACTAGCTCTTATTGCTTTTTCTGCCATTACAATAGACACAAAGATATCTGTTTTAGGTCACAATAAGGCAGGATTATGCACCAAACATTAATTATTCTACTAAAAAAAAACAAGAAGTTAATTTTAGTTGCCTGATAACCTTTTACCCGAAAACCCGCGAAAAAGTCACAAACTGAAAAAGGGATTGTTATTTTTAAAAATAAAAGTTTCGTATTTGGAATTAATTTTATTTCATACCCAGACTGTTTAGTAAGTGCCATTAACATAGTTTGGCTATTAAGGGCTCCCACACATAACTGCGATGCGATGCGATGCGGCGAGAAACAAAAGAATTTTCGATACAAGTTTCGAAACCTCTTCAGAACGAAATTATCACCAATAATGTAGAAAAATCGAAACCGCCCTTTTTTTGCAAAGGAGTGTAGTTTAATCAACTGTTAAATCGCGTGCTATTCGTATCGTAACAAAAATAAACTCAATAAAAGTTCACCACCTTTCCACTTTTGTTGATACAACTTGTTGAAATCTCTCTCGCGTTAAGTGGAATACGATTTTTGTTCTGATACAAATTCTATTCTTATTGAACCGTTTGTACGTGGTCATCCTGATATACACACATCAAAAGTGTCTAGGGATCAACATATATTTTTGCAATAACTTTTCTCCTGATTGATATTAATTAAAATTTTCTTTAAGGATTCATCAAATAAAGTGTTTTCGTTTGTCACAGTAACGATAAACCAAGTCACCTTTGCATTAATAAAGAAATTTGCCATTTTCCTAATAAAGGGATTTTTGACATTTGAACCACTAACACAAAAGTTCGAAAAAAAGACTGAAATAACAGTTTTCTTTAAAATTTTATTGGGTAACTTAAACAATTAATAATCCGTGTTTCTACCGCGAACACTAACAACACAAGAACATCGGTTTGGCATACTCAAAATGAGTTCATCCAAATCACGCTGTGGAATGGCCGCCCATGTTCGTTGCAACAACAAAAAAAGGTCTTCTTGCGACTGGATACCCTCCATATTCGGCAGAGCTCTTCTCTGTAGCATATCCCATGCATGCTCAATCGGGTTCAAGTCTGGCGACTGAGCAGGCCAGGGCAGGACATTGATGTTAGCTGCGGCGAGAGTCTGTCTTACAACTCTTGCGGTGTGCGGTCGTGCATTATCATGCATTAACTGAAATAAGGGACCGATTTGCACTTGTAGAGGAACGATGACGTCTGATACAATCGTCTCAGCATAAATTTGAGCGTTGAGGTTGCCTCTGATCCAAATCAACTCAGTTCTTCCGCCGATCCAAATACCCGCCCATACCATGATGGTTCCACCACTATAAGGATGGACTTCCTGGCAGGATTTTAATCGCTGTTGGCGTCCAGGGGTTCTCCAGTGTCGTATACGTCTTGTATCCGGTCTCATACCAAAACGAGACTCATCAGAAAAGCACACGAAACGCCATTGTTCTTCTGCCCATTTTTTTGCCCAAAAATGCTTGATCCCTAGACACTTTTGATGTGTGTATTTCCAATTTTCGCTGACCAAAAAACAATGTTCTTTTTACCCGAATACGGAACGGAGGGAGAGTTATGATTTTAACAAGAATGTATGTATGTTCATCTGTTCCCGCGTATCTTCTAATCTACTTAATTACATAATTTGACAAGTAGGGTGTCGTCAGAAGCGTCTTGATTGTCAGCTGGTTATAAGCATCACATTATTAGACTGCGATTTTTTCGGTAGTCGGGTTTTTTAAAACTTATTACTTGTTATTTTCCTTAAAATACTGACATCAATACAGACACAGAAGAGCAACACAGAAACCAGTTACTCCGCTTCCAAAATCTTCACCGGATCCGCTTGACCCTTTTCTCATACTACTATAAGCAGACCAGTGAACGTTTTTTGAGCCGCGCTACCAAATATGAATTCATCTCGCAATGAGACGAGGCCGCCAACGAGACCACGACTCCTTGCAACAATACAATCGATTAACAACGTGGGCGCTACCAAAATTGGTCATGTTTAACATGTCCATTTTATGCAGACACTTCAACACGTAAGGATCCAATTAAAAACGCATTTAACAACACACAATAAGATACGCATTGATAACCGAACGAGGTCATTTTTTGCTGGTCAATAGGTACTAGCCTTGTAAGGTGCATACTGTCGCGTGGGAGACGTTTAATGAAATTATTGGAAAGTAAGCTTATCCGTGGTAGTACTTTTGATTTGAAGGTTTCAGAAGCACAACCGTCGGAAATTTCCGTTTCTGAATCCAATGAAAACTTTTTGAGTAATATGCTGTAAGCGCAATAGAATTGTCAAAACTTTACGTTGACGGCTTCGTGAACTTGGTGCCTTGCGTTGATAGGATATCACCGGAAATTTCTTCATAAGCTTCGCACGGAAATTTTCGTAGGTTGTGAATAGCTATGCTAATGGGATTGACAAGGTGTCATGAAATGGGACAACTATAAAAAAATAATTACATTTATGATAAATGTGATAGACATGATTTCTTACTTTATACTTTTAACCTCCGAGGCAATAAAAACCTGTTATTTGGTAATAATAAGACACTAATGTCTGTGTTTGTTACCGTAAATCTTTTGAAACGAATATAAGGATTTATATGCGTTTTTTTTGTCTTTTAATAGGGATGGGAGGGATGAAAATCAGTTCAACAGCTAAGTTCATTCTCTTGGCATTTTTTGAAATGTTCACTTTAGGGTCAATGATATTTTATACAATAGATATGCCATTAGTGCACGAAAAGTGAACGAAAATCACCCAAAATGGGTGAACTAGCAGTAAGTCGCCGCACATTGAACTTGTTATTTTTGTAGAACTTGTAAATTTATTACTATCCGGTGTGCAATAAAAAGTTAATAAATAAATAAATAAGTCACGTCTCGGTAAAATGTAACGAACGTGACGTGTACCTTTAAAAATCCAGCACATAGGTCACACTAAAAGTTTCCGGAACTGGCCATTTCATAAACAATATTTAAAAAATAATTACAACATTTTAAAATGGAACTCTTTGGCTGTAGAATGCAGTTTGTTTCATCTGACTGTCAATTGTTTTTACATTGTGGCGCCATTTTAAAAATTGCGTGTACATTAACATGATTTAACTCGGGAAAATTTTCGTAGTATGATTTTCTACGATTTTAAGTGTAATTTGACAGCTCGACAGAACATCGTTCGGCTTCAATCTGCTTTTGGCGATGAAGCACCATGCAAGACGACTATTGGTATTGGTATAACGGGCTGGTTTCCGCAACTCCATGTCATAGCACGTATTTTGCGTGCGGTTTAGACGACTATTTATAGCTCGTTTGCAGAATTCAAGCGCGGTCGTGTCAATCTCAGTGACGAATCTCGCGAAAATTATTGACGAACTCCGTAAAAATAACCGGAAACACCGTATCATCTTGCACCACGACAATGCTAGTTCCCACACGGCCAGACAAAAAAACGAATTTTTGAAGGTAAAAAACGTAGAACTTATTAGCTATCCTGTTACAGCCCCGACCTGGCGACCCCGACCTTGTGACTTTTTTCTGTTCCCAGAAATTAAGAACCAATTACGCAATCAACGATTTTCGTCACTAGAAGAGGCTGTCGAAGAGTATGAAAAACACGTTTCTGAGGTCATCACGGAGGAGTGGCACAAAAGTTTACAAAATTGGTTTAATCGCATGAAAAAGTACATTTGCGCAAAGGGATTTTGAGAAACAATAATTTTTGACCTTTAATAGTACCTATTTTTTTCTTATTCATTCCGGGAAGTTTTAGTGCGCCCCACGTAAAATGCATTCATGCGTATTTAGAAAATGCACAAAGTACTGTACAAAAGTAAATAATGAGGAAACGATTATCATACCTTAACTATATATGAGAAAATATTTTCATTACATGGGTCACAATTTTTGGCGCGCATTAGTAGGGATATAACATATCTATGGTTTATAATGAGTTACCTCATGAATGAAAAACACGATAATGGATACTACCCACGTATTTTCATGTTAATTGTGTATAGTTATTGTTCAGTAATTACGCGAAGAATGAGATGCAAATTGAGTTGTATACAATTTTAGCACAAAAAACAATGTCACTTTATGAAAAACGATTTCTTACATTGTGACAAAATTGCGTAGTTATAAAGAACAATACTTCTTATAAGTATGAGGCTTTTATTAAAATTAACGCAAAATTAATGACATATAAAAGTAAAGAACCCATAATAGCGAGCTTCACTTAGTCTAATTACAGAAAATATTTGTTTAAAAACATAATAATCTATACATATAAAATTACTTGTCCTGACTGACTGACTGATTCATCAACGCACAGGCCAAACCGCTGGACCTAGAAAGCTGAAATTTGGACAGTAGGTTCTTCTTATGACGTATGCATCCACTAAGAAAGGATTTTTTGAAAATTCGACTCCTAAAGGGGTTAAATGGGGTGTTTTCTTTTGTATGAAACTTTTTATTGTATGGTTAGATTGACTTCAAATTTACTGAAAAGATTCTCTAAATAAAATAAATTAATACGTGTTTCGCGAATTTTCAAAAACAACCTTTGAGGCTGTGTTAGAGGTTGGTAAACTCTGTAAAAAAAATTAGCGGGCGAAGCCGCAGGAAATTGCTAGTCTATACATATAAAATTACTTGTCCTGACTGACTGACTGATTCATCAACGCACAGGCCAAACCGCTGGACCTAGAAAGCTGAAATTTGGACAGTAGGTTCTTCTTATGACGTAAGCATCCACTAAGAAAGGATTTTTGAAAATTCGACTCCTAAAGGGGTTAAATGGGGTGTTTTCTTTTGTATGAAACTTTTTATTGTATGGTTAGATTGACTTCAAATTTACTGAAAAGACTCTCTAAATAAAATAAATTAATACGTGTTTCGCGAATTTTCAAAAACAACCTTTGAGGGTGTGTTAGGGGTTGGTAAACTCTGTAAAAAAATTAGCGAAACCGCAGGAAATTGCTAGTATAAAATATAAATACACCCTCATTTTAATGTAACAACACTTATCGTAGATAAGATTCGGCTTCCATTAATAAAAAGGTCTGAATAAGCGTTTTATTACCAAAAATAAAAAGATAAAATATAAAATGCGATTTTATTTATTACAACTAAGTGGCTAACGAGTTTAGTGCAACTTGTGCCTGATGGTAAGCGACACGTCCGCCCACTCTTTGAAGTCTCTTGACCTCAGTAAATTGACCAGCTACAGTATGCTTCACTGACACTTCGGTGACACCTACCTGATCGGCCCCTTGCACATGGGACCTACCATCATGATGATGGTAGGTCAACAGCAGCCGAAAGACGTCCACTGTTGAAAAAGGCCTCCCCCTTAGAAAGGAGGGGTTGCCATAATCCCCACGCATGGCAGGCGTCTTAGGGATCGCAGTATAGGTGCTGGTAATCCAATAATAATAATTAAGACAATCCACACACGGTCATCCCAAACTAGGCAGAGCCTGCCCTACTTGAATAGATAAATAACACCCAGAAACTTGGTGGATGCGCCGAACCCTCCCCGACAACCGTATGCTACACTAGCTATCAGACACCGGTCTCGCCGGCGAGGCCGAAGGGTCGTACGTATGCGACCTCAACGACGTGCATCACCCCACTGAGTTTCTTGCCGGTTCTTCTCAGTGGGGGCGCGTTGTGAACCGGTGGTAAACTCAGCCCTCTCTTAAGCGACAGCCCAAGCCGAGGCCGTGCCTCCCTGAGGTGCCCTTGAGCTCGTCGCTACTTCTGCCGTTAAGGCTAGAGCGCTTCAAGCGCTCGCCTCCTATTGTCCGGTGAAGCTGTAATGGCCATCTGCGGCCAACAACGTCTATCATTCCCAAAAAAAAAATGTGGGAATCGAACCCACGGTGTCTAACCACTAGACCAACGGGTCCGCCAATAGAAAGACGATACTGCTCGTCTTCTTGTTTTCCCTTAGTCGCCTCTTACGGACACCCAACGGGAGGAGATGGGAGGGTGCTATTCTTACCCGAAAGGGCCACGGACCTGCTTACCACTTAGCAAATAATTCCTTATAATTACCAAAAAGAGGTCGCTCAAAATAAAAACCCACAATTTATTCTGTCACAATTCAAATTTTTTATTTCAAATAGGCTTAACGCTAGCTAGCACTTTTGAACGGTCAATTTTGGAAAAGCTACCACCGGATCACAACGCGGCAGGGTTCCCAACTTAGGGGTTTTCCCCCAAAATTTAGGGGGAAAAAATGTGCGATGGGATTTTTTTAGGGGTGTAATATTCCTAGGGGTATTTATACGGATTTTTATAACTTCAATTAGCTAAGTCATAAACAATGGGCAAATGTCTCTAGTTGAAGTTTTCGATAATTTATAAATAAATAATTTTTAAAAATGGTGTTTCTGAATGAAATTATTTATTGATTGTTTAAAATTTATTGTTCGTTTAATGATATTTTATCATTTTTGATTTATTATTTGTTTAAAAATATTTAATTATTTATTTTATAAAGAATATTTTTTTAGGGGGAATCTCTTGAAATTGTGGTGGTTTTAGGGGTTTTTGATTGGAGCTTAGGGGGATACATTTTTGAGAGTTGGGAACACTGCAACGCGGCCTCAACTGAGAAGATCCGGCAAGAAACTCAGCGGGCTTGTCATTCATTCACATATTTTTTTTACACAATGTTTGTCTTGTTACAATTAGATCAGCACCAGCGACAGTGTGTCTTGCCGTTCAAAAGATCAAATAAAATAAGAAATACGACGAAAATACAACAAACTAAAACTAAAATGCCAAAGGGATAATAGTCGGACCAGTCCCCCCAAGCAGCACCCGCGCACGAGTTGACTCGAGCAGCAGCCATCACTCCCCTCAACCATATTGGAGGGAAGGGGGTGACCCGCCACACGAAGCCGCCAATATCTGTCTATATACAGCTGTGGTAACCATAAATGGCGGTAGAATGAAGCTTCGAAACTTTACATTTCACACCATGCCCATACACAGATATGTGACTCTTGACATATATATATATATATATATATCGATGCTCGACATCAATGCATACAATAACGTTTAGCTTAGATTTAAGTCTAGGGTCTAGCAGGACTATTTCGTATCTTTAGCCCAAGTGACTATCAAGCTTTAGTTGTCCACCGAACTTTGATGTTAACTGAATGTGTGTTTGCATATTGATATCTATTGGTCACTCAAGTATTTATCCCCAAAACGCCAGCCAAGCGTGGGGATTATGGCAAATACCATATCATATACATATATCTACATATACAATGTCAGGTGACGAGCGTCAGCATAGATAAGAGTATATTATTTAGAAATAGATAGGTAACTCCCACGTCAAAACGTGCCCCCAACACCAGCGCCTCCAGCGGTGTGTTATGAAACTCTAAATAGCCTCGGGAATATTTAATAAAAAAATAGCAAGAACTTTGTGTTATCCGATATAAAGCACGCGGACGTCAAAAGTATATGCATAAGAATTCCAGGCATAAAAAAAACGATTTCATACGGGCTGGGATTCGAACCCGCGCCCCCAAGGATTCGTATTAATTTGATCCCAACCTATTTACCGATACATAGTCTTATCATAGCAGTTGCGGCTCAATTCACAAAAGAACGGCAGCGGCCGGCAGCGCACTTTCAGTGTGAAAGAATTTTAAACTTTATCTACAACTAGCTGACCCGCGCAGCTCCACCCGGGCTTTTATTACGTTTTGCTCGTCTCTCTTTCCCTCCCACTTCGGTCCTCGTCACACTCCCCTGTTCCTCTCCCCGTTGTCTCTTCTCTGAACCCTCTCCCTCTCTCTTCTCCCAACTTGCTCCACCTATTCCCCCGATCCCTCACCCCATCACCCCCTCCTCAAATCCCCTCTCAGTCTCTCTCCTCTCTTGCTCTCCTCCTCCTCTCATGTCCTCTCGTTCTATATATCCTCGTCAATCATGTTATCAGCGGCATAAAGTATACTTTATGACCTATTCTCAGACCTACCCGATATGCACACAAAATTTCATACATATCGATCGGTTCACCCATCTAGTTAATGAACTTGTCTTATGTTGCTTAACCTTAACTTACCGAGATAAAAAGTATCCTATGTCAGTTTCCTGGTTCTAAGCTACCTCCCCACCAATTTTCAGCCAAATCGGTTCAGCCGTTCTTGAGTTATAAATAGTGTAACTAACACGAATTTTTTTATAATTATGTAAAAATATTAAAGTTCTTTAGTGATTGTATGTTTAATTTCACCGATAGATGGCGCTGTTCATAATGTAAATCACGCTAACATCGTAAATCACTGTCTAATGATATTCGATAATGAAAGTTCTAAATTTTCCGCATTTTTTATTGTTGCGACTGTAATACAATACGTATACACGGGAGTTCCATTAAAATTTCATGACTTAGAACAATACAGAAATGTAATGAAAATGTCCTGGGTGTACCGGACCGGCTTACCCCTTATTGACCTTTCGCCACTGCCATATCTTATGCAAACTAAATGTCTGCTCAGTCCCTATTGTATATAGCGTAATAATACATATCTTAATGATTAACTGAAATTACCCTATTCACATACAAAGGAAATTACGTGGTAATATGTGCAAATAATGTTTCACTGCTTAGCCCCTATGAAACATAGCGTGATGTTTTATATACCAATTTATACCCCTACTTCTACACAACACATCAGTGAAAGTCCTATCAGAATCCATCCACGGGTATTCAAATGATACCTGGACGAACAGAACGACAGACAGACAGACAGACAGACAGACAATAATTCCAAAAAAAATTGTTTTGGCCTCTATGTCGATAGTATAGTATCCCCACATAGAAATTTTGGAAAAATATTCAATGTACAGAAAAAGTGCTCTGAGTTTTATTATAGTATAGAATAGATAGATAAGTAAAAGAACAGCAGGCTTAGCACGATGTGCAAATCTGACAGATAAATGTGAATTTTGTATAGATAAATGACGTTTCTGTGTTGAAAACTACGTCATACTCCACATCAATCTGTCAAGATTGCAAGTCGTGCTAGGCCTGCAGTATCGCTTGAAAAACGCAACGCCGCTCGAAGCCGCTCGGGGCCGCCCGCGCGCCTCATTTTTCAAGCGATACTGGTCTTTTACGTATTGTAGATAAAGTTTAAAATTCTTTCACAGTGAAAGTTCGCTGCCGGCCGCTGCCGTTCTGGTGTGAATTGAGCCTAATACTGATCTACTATCTTAGTTTCATTTCTAAAGTAAGCCGAAAAGAGAAAAGTTGCCAATCACGCCGCATGACGGTGCTACTGGTAGCTTTTCCCATTTCTTCTAAAATACCATACCATGAGCGTCAGTCCAAAACAGCTGTGTATATAAGCTGTGTTTTTTTTCGGCATTATCCGAGCTCGTATTGCTTCATTTTGGGATAAAATGAGATACTCCAGTAATAAAATCATGATGGCTGTCTCTGACACCGTGGAAAATCCATTAATTAAATATTGGATTAGAATACACCAGCGATAGAATTATAATTAACTTATGTTTAATTTTACTCATTATTTTATTTTTTATTATTGTACATATATTTTTTATGGGTGTCATTTCCTGAAATAAAGAAATTATTATTATTATTATTATAAGCATACGTGTCGTTTACCATTAGGCGAACGTCGTGCTTGTCTCGTTACTAAATGTGGAATAACGATAACGTCAAGTGCGAGTAGGACCCGCACATAAAGGGTTCCGTACCATTTATAATTAGTATTTTTCGTTATAGCACTAGAAATAGAGACTGTGTAAATTTCATCTCTACCTATTACGGTACGGCTAAAAGAAACTTGACGTTAAACATGATTACTGATCAAATCAAAAGTATAAAAATAATAAAACAAATTGAAGTAACCGGAAAAATAATATTCCATAGGTTATACAAAGTCATTTTTGATGAGGCCTTGTGGTTATAGAGAGCAGACAAATCTTATTATATAAAAGAGTAGACAAAAACCCACTCATCACGAAATCTCAGAAACTACAAGTGCTAGGAGTCTCAAACTTTGCATGGGGGTTCCTTTTAAGACGTAGGTGCTCACTAAGATGCGATTTTGCGAAATTCAACCTCTAAGGGGGTCAAATAGGGGGGCAAAGTTTGTATGGGAGAACGCGATTCCTTGGTCCTATTGACTTGAAATTTTGCACAGACATTCGTTAAGAAAATTAATTGAATTAGTATTTCATATTTTTTATAATTTATCCCATTACAGGGTAAAAAAGAAGTATTATTACTCAACCGATGGCGGTACAAATATATTACCACAATAAGATACGATAATTCGAAAGACTAAATAAAAGTTCCTTGGCCAACTGGTTACGGAAGCGTACTCTAAGTGCGGACTGTCCGGGTTCGCTACCCATGTGCGGATTTTTTTTTGTATTTTTAAACTTTGTTTTGATTTTTTATTTATATTAAGATTCGATGTTTTAAATATTTAACTCATATTGACTCCGGCACTTTTTATCTCTAATATATTTTTAAAAATTTAAAATCATGCATACGTAGTTAACTTCACTCTAATGTTATGATTTAGTTATTAGTGGAAACTGAATTGATTTTTATGTACTATTGGATCTTATATTTTTAGTAATAAGTGGTATCATTTGTTTGTTTCCCAAATATAACAAAATAAAAATAAAATAATGAAAATATATTTTCAAAATGTCTGTTTGGGTAGGAATACAATATGCATGCACCTATTGTACGTATGATATAAAAAAAAGCCAAAACTTTATTGGAATTATTGTCTGTCTGTCAGTCAGGGTTTTTTCTATAGGTTGGCTGGTGTTGGGGACCAACGACGTCAAAGTATCTTTAAATAGCGTGAAACAAAGTCGCTATCCGAGTCTGTCAATATCGGATAGCACCTCCTAAACCACGCAGCGATTTTCACCATCGGTTAGATAATTTTTCATTGAAGGTTTTAAGTTTTATCTAAGTAAATAAACTTACATAGCTTACATTGACTAAACCTAAAGAGATACATACATAGTTAACAATCAAGTACTAGAGAATTTCATTAATTCCATATATTATAAAGTAGGTAAATATCCGGGATATAATATACCCGCCCCCCGGTGGCGGACTCAAAGGCAATGCACTGAGGGACAGCTGATGCAGATCCCACCGGAGAACCCCCTCTCATGTGCCGATGTGACAGCCACGAGAGTTTTAGTGGGTAAGAATCCCCCACAGGATCCCAGGGACATATTAAACGTGCCACCACCCCTTTAACTGTGACAACGGTGACAGATTCCCTGGGGGCTATAATGAGCCCCCGGCAGCGGCTTCAAAGGCCCTTGCCTTGCACTGAGGGGTACCCGGTGCAGCCCCATATTTTTTGCGGACAGCCGTGGGGGGTTTAGAGGGTAAGAATCCCACACACCGCGGTCGACCGCCTGCAGGATCCTGGAAGCCTATTGGAGGTCTACCCGTGGTCCCCGAAACTTTGAGCACGGTGACAGGTTTTTGAAGTGAAACTTCTTATGCGACTTCCTATGCCGTCCGTGAGTGAGTGAGTGGGTGAGTGGGCGAGTGGGCGAGTGGGCGAGTGGGCGAGCGGGCGAGTGGGTGAGTAAGTGAGTGTGTGAGTGGTTCTGTGTGGTTCGGTGTGGTACGGTGTGGTACGGTGTGGTACGGTGTGGTACTCGGACTGACCGGGACTGAGCGGGACTGACCGGGACTGAGCGGGACTGACCGGGACTGGCCGGGACTGAGCGGGACTGAGCGGGACTGAGCGGGACTGAGCGAGACTGAGCGGGATTGACCGAGACTGAGCGGGACTGGGCGGGACTGACCAGGACTGAGCGGGACTAAGAGGGACTGAGCGGGACTGACTGGGACTGACCGAGACTGAGCGGGACAGACCGGGACTGACCGGGAATGAGCGGGACTGAGTGGGACTGACCGGGACTGAGCGGGACTGACTTGACTTCCCCACGGGATCCCGGGGTCATATTGGATGTTTCCCCCGCTTCTCCCTTAAACTGTGACAACGGTGACAGATTCCCGGAGGGCTATAATGCGCACCCGGCAGCGGCTTCAAAGGCCCTTGCCTTGCACTGAGGGGTACACGGTGCACACTCTTTTGTGTGGACAGCCGTGGGGGACACATACTACAGTCGATCGCCCGCAGGATCCTGGGGCCTATTGGAGGTTTCCCCCGCGATCCCCGTATCTTTGAGCACGATGATTGTTTCCCGGGCGGCTTTATTGTGCCCCCCGGTGGCGGGCTCAAAGGCAAGCCACTGAGGGATCTTGGTGCAGATCCCACTGGATGGCCCAGTTCTCCTACTTATGTACTAATTTAACAGCCGTTGGGGGTTTAGTGTATAAGAATCCTACATAACCCGGTTGACCGCCAACAGGGTCCCGGGGACCAATTGAAGGCTTCCCCCGTGACCCCTGTAACCGTGAGCACGGTGAAAAGTTCCCAGGTGGCTTTATTGTGCTCCCCGGTGGCGGGGTCAAAGGCAAGCCACTGAGGGTATAATGTTGCAGATCCCACCGGATAGCCCAAGAAGGGGTTCTTATGTGCTGATTGCACGGCTTTAGTTTATAAGAAACCTACATACCCGGTTGACCACCAACAGGGTCCCGTAAATCCCATTAAAGGCTTCCCCGTGATCCCTGTAACCGTGAGCACCATGACAGGTTCTCGAGGAACTATAATGTGCCTCTCCGGCGGCGGGTTCAAAGTCAAGGCACTGAGTGGTATCAGCTGGTGCAGATCCCGACGGATAGCCCAGGTCCGCCCTCTAATGTGCCGACGTGATAGCCGCGGGGGTTTTACTGGGTAAGAATTCCCCGGTTGACCCCCGTTTACGTCTTAACGATGAAACCGAACAAGGAAGCCCGTATTGCTTCCATAAATTGGTTTCAAAGAAATGGTGTCCTTAATCCACCCAAATTGTGCATCCGTACATGTCTGCAGTTTCTAAAATTATAAATACAATTAACAAATCACAAGCTCAGAGATTCAACGTTGCAGGCTTAAACCTAAGCGTTGAGTACTTTGCCCATGGACAGGCAGCTATACGTAGCCCTTTCACGCGTCACTTCTATACAAAATTTGTTCATATTGCGTTACGAAAAGTCAGCTACAAACTGATAAATAATTCCAAGAAATTCTATAATCAAAGGCAGTAGCTTTAAATTATTCACTTCTTTTTTTTCTCAATTACACCCGTGCGAAGCCGGGGCGGGTCGCTAGTAACAATATTAAAACTATAATCACGTAGCAAGATTATCATGAGGATAAATAAGTCAAAGTACAGGGGTGAAGGACTCACGGCTTAATGACATTTTTGACGAGCATTGATTGTTGTTAGATATAATTAGGTCTTCAATTATAAAAATATATATAGCATAACCCCTAGTTTGTCGCGGCCATTTTGAAGTACTCCGCGCCGATGTTTATGTTAGTCTCAAGTGTCATGCACGATAACGGCGCGCGTTATTGAAAAGACGATATCTCAAGTTGTTTGTATTAGAGTACTATACGATACATACATCGTTAGAATCGTTATGAATTAAGCTAATAGGATATGTATGAATGAGTACGCATTTATCTTATAGGGTACTGTTAATTCAGAGTTTTTTTTTTTTAACTTAAGTTTTTTTTTTTTCTAGGTTTTTTGAAAAAAGTTATAATAAATATACATTAAAAACATTCTTAGTAAAAGTATTTGTTTTATTTGCAAATAGATATATTATTTTACACATATTAGTTAAAAATGTGTAAAAACACGCCTCCCCATACATTTTTCCACGGCGATTAACTACCGAGTGACGAAGCGCGCCAAAAAGCGCGCCAAAATGTTTGCACAGACTAATAAGAATTCAAATGTTCGATGTTCAGTGAGTGTATTTTTATGACAAGTGATATTATATGTCATCCTTATCTAATAACTAACTCTTTGTGAAAGTTAGAGCAGTTCAGATACACTTTAGAGAGGTAAAATTGTTTATTAAAATAGCGCGGTAAAACGCGGACGCGAGAAGCGCTCGGACAGATGTGCTATAAAAAACCGCGGACGTTAGAAGCGCTCTGGACATGGCAGGGGATAAATGCAAATGTCATTAACTTTTGTGAGGTTTTCGTATGCGCAAAATGATCATAAAAGGATGAGAGCATTTAATAAATAAATTAATTAGTCTACTTGAGACGCTCATAGCCAGTTGTAACCACTGTTCGGTAAACGATCAGTTGGGTAAGCAACGTTAGGCAAGGTCATTCCTTAGATGGGTGACCGTTTAGTGGGATTTGAACTGAGCGTCTCCGTGCTTCGGTGGGCAAGTTAAAAGTTGGTCCCGGCTATTGTCATCTAGACAAGTCGTTAAGCTAAGTCAGAGGCCTAAGGGCAGCTTGAAAACTCTGACACCAGGTTGGCCACAAACCACATGACAAAAAAAAAGGTCTACTTTTATCACCTTGGAATCAAATCACCTGGGTGAACACAGTGACTGTGATTTTATATTTTATGTCTTTAAATGACCCGAAGAATCCAACTCGGATGGCCAGCGTTCGGAAAACTAGGCAACGTGACATCTTCTCATCCGAAATTCCGCAGTGCCTGAAGACGAATGTCTTTAACCAGTGTGTGTTGCCAGTGATGACACATATTTCAGTGCCATAGTACTGACACCGCTGGTCCTTAACAGCTAGCCTTTTAGTGAAGCTCAGAGTCACACATTGAGCTATGGAGAGAGCTATGCTCGGAGTTTTATTGCGCGTGTGAAGCTCAGAGTCACTCGATGAGCTATGGAGAGAGCTATGCTCGGAGTATCTTTCGCGATAAACTCCGGAATGAGGAGATTCGCCGAATAGCTAAATACGCCATAATTCTCAGAATTCAGTGTTCTCAGAGGGCAGGCCACATCGCTCGAAGAACCGATAGCTGTTCACCCCGGTGATTTGATTCCAAGGCAATCAAAGTAGACTAATGAATTCCACTCAAATCACCCAGGTGATTTGATTTCGAGGTGATCAAAGGAGAATAGTTGATTAAAGTGGAATAAACCTTGGCGACAATGGTACTCTTACATTATCGTATCCATACGCTTCTACCCTTTTTCTAAGTTATGTGGCTATAACTTACCTACTGGTTGTGTATTTAATTAATTGACCCCGTCTAGACGTTGTAGTGTGTTTCAGCGTGTCATGTAGTTATTGGCACGAATTATGGCGAAAGGGTAATTAACGTTGTGTTTTATTACGTGAAAGTACTACACACACGCTTATTTATTAATACCTATTATTAAGTTTTAATAAAACGAAACTAGAAATGAAATTCTTTAACGTATGTCCCAGGCGTAGGCACTACCTAATATTACTCGTTACTATAACAACTACACCAGACCAACACGCCAGGCTACCACGTCTAGGCAAATAAGTGTGGAATGTATGACTTAATTACCGAAATACCGACCGCCCATCTGTCGATCTTCACGAAGGAGGAATTTTGGCCGAAGGGTGTCGTGTTTCGCCGCTTCAGAGGTCGGCTACATGACACCGCGCGCGACACGAAGACGACGTGTTAATTTATATGTATTTTATATAAGTTTTACTTTTATGTATATTAGTCTAAGGTATTTGTTTTAATAATATAATATGATATGTATGTTAGTCTTTAAGGTATTTGTTTCTATGGGCCATAGTTGCCTGAAATAAAAGGTTATTATTATTATTATTATTAATTGACTGCAAAAAAAAACCACTTGTATATTTAAAAAAATGTCATAGTGACGTCACAATCTATGTCAATCTGCCAAGACTAGTGCTTGCCACCAGCCGAGAGAGCAGGGGAACGAAGAGCGCAAAGGCACCTCAAGGAGGCACGAGCTTGGATTGGCTTAAGCTCTCAGTTAAACATGCACGGTTTTACCACCGGATCACAACGCACCCCGCACTGGGAAGATCCAGCAAGAAACTTCAGTGACGCAAACCGATGCACATTCACAAGGCCATTCGACCTGGCCAGTATTTGTTTGAATAAGTGAAAACTTCCATCATAATATATTCTGGTAAAAAAATAATTCTTATTAGTTCGTCAGTTCGTTTACTTTCTGAACACAACACAAGGTAGCGAGCGTTATTTAGATGTGCTGAGAAGTCTCAATTTTCAATAGACGTTCCCCTCCACCTATCTAAAATCAATTTGAGATAGGTACAGAGGTGGAATAATAATAAATAATAATAATATCTTGGGACAATCCACACACGGTCATCCGATCCCAAACTAGGCAGAGCCTGTACTATGGAAACCAGACAACTGATACTAATACTTATATACTTTTTTTTTGTAAATACATACTTTAATAGATAAACAACACCCAGACACTTGGCGGGAATCGAACCCACGACCCATTGGTTAGCAGGCAGGGTGTCTGACCACTAGACCAACAGGCCCGTCAGTCAGGAATTACAGACAAGCCAATGGATAAAAATATTAACCACATTAAACCTGCTTAAATCACATTCCATTGATATACATAGCATAGGGGCATTAGGAGCGCCCATAGTAATCATTGTTTGGAAAACGATTACCTGGCTAAGCATCACCAGGCAGGCCCGGTTCTAGGGTTAAACCGGTGCACCGGCCCCGGGCGGTAGTTTCAGGGGGCGCCAAAATCATAATATCATCAGCAGCCGAAAAAAGTCCACTGATGGACAAAAGCCTCTCCCTTAGAAGGGAGGGCCATAATCCCCACGCTTGGCAGGCGTCTTGGGGATCGCAGTATAGGTAATAATAATAATATCTTAGGACAATCCACACATGGTCATCCGATCCCAAACTAGGCAGAGCCTGTACTCTGGAAACCAGACAACTGATACTAATACTTATATACTTTTTTTTTTAAATACATACTTAAATAGATAAACAACACCCAGACACTTGGCGGGAATCGAACCCACGACCCATCGGTTAGCAGATAGGTGGTAGGTAATCCAACAGAAAGGCGTTAAATCATAATATAATATGATTAAAAATAAAAAAAACTCGTTCCACAAAGCACCTAACATACGGAAGCGTCGTTGGCTCACATTTGACTTTAAGAAAAAGACGCCACACAGGCCCTCACCACAAGTGAACTTGTGATGCCGATTTGAGGTTGGAGTTTTTTTAAGTAATTTCTCAAACGCTGAAGGGAGGGACGCCTCTATCAAGTTTCTACCCCGGTTCGAAAAAAAACGTAGATCCGGGGTTGTCGTCAGACAAGGTGCTAAAATGTCACTCAAACTCAAACTCAAAAATAGTTTATTTCAAATAGGCTTAACGCTAGCACTTTTGAAAGGTCATGTTTTTTTTTTTTTTAAAAAAGCTACACCGCACCGGATCACAACGCGGCCTCAACTGAGAAGATCCGGCAAGAAACTCAGCGGGCTTGTCATTTTATCACTTTTTTTTTTTAAAAAACAGTGTGTCATGTTACAACTAGATCAGAGCGACAATGTGTCTTGCCGTTCAAAAGATCAAATAATACAGAAAAAAAAAGAAAATACGACGAAAGTAGGTACAACAAACTAAAAAGCCAAAGGGCAGTGGCGTGCAGTCCATATAGGCAAAAAGTGTTTGCCTACCCTGTGATTTCAAATATCTCTATTACATGATAACAAAAATAATTTAAGTGCACAATAACATTTTGTTTTGAATTATTTCATTATTATAAATAAACAAATTCGCGCGACATGTTTGAATGAAATAAATCAGCTGAGCGCTCCGCGTCAAAGCGGGCGAGCGCGCAGCAAGTGCAATGAACTATTCCTAAGTACGCGGAAATTTAAAGTTCGCGCGTTCGAGCCGCGAGGCCCGATCAAAAAGGCAAAATCTTTATTTGCACACATTCAAACGAAAATTTACTCACACCTGTAGGCACGCCGACCATGCGAACAGAATAAATGTCACGCACACATGCAAACATGATACTCTAAGATAGGCATAAGATAGGCACTGTCTTTTCGGTGACAGTCGATCCCTGATTGGTCGATCCAATATACTCTTTTAGATGAGTCAACCAATAAGGAGCCCGATGCGTCGAACGAACGCAATACGTTATACTACAAATTATAAAATACCTAGTTTGTTCAAACTTCAATATTTTATAATGACATCCATTTTTTGTTGGTTTTTATTTTCATTTATACGATTGTTTTCGTTCGGTGCAGTATGTTCGAAAAAGTGACTACTCCGTGTATTATTATTTTATTAGTGTTTCCAAATTAAAAAACTTATAGTAAATGGAAGTGGTAACGTGTGTTCGATGTTCTGGCCAAGTGTGTATAGAAAAATTAAAAAATCACGCATTTTCGTCCCTTTCTTACGAAATTAAAAGAAAAATAATTGAAGATGGCCGTTGTATGCCGAATTTGGAATTAATTCAGGTCAAAGGTAAAGTCACGCGAAAATTTAATAATAAAGAATATAAATAAGAATACCTACTCGTAAATATCTATTCATTTTGCAACTGATTGCAGTCACTTTTTTGTTTGTACGCGTACCAATAAGCAATCGGGTCTTTATCAAGGCCACTTCGTGTATCCTTAAATTAATTTGTCTATAAAATCAGTTAATTTTTGGATATTTGAGGTGGCATATTTACAATCATCTTAGTGTGTGTGTACATGTGTGTAACTCGCAGTCTCTCTCATATTGGTAAGATTTTTTACTCTACTACAAGAATAGAAGGGTTATGTTTTTAGAGTGTGTATGTATGTCTGGTACTTCCTACGTACTCATTAGTAGTGGAAGTGAAATAGAATATGTATTTAAAAAAAACAGTAGGTATTAGTTACTCAACAAACAATTAAGTAGGTATGTTTCTTTTGTGTTCACATCATTAAATTAAAGTCAATTTAGTTTTGCCTACCCTGTCATATAACCCAGTGCACGCCACTGCCAAAGGGATAGTAGTCGGACCAGTCCCCCCAAGCAGCACCCGCGCACGAGTTGACTCGAGCAGCAGCCATCACTCCCCTCAACCATATTGGAGGGAAGGGGGTGACCACTGCCGGTGGTCATCTATAGACAGCAGTCGTTATGCCAAGTCGAAAACCCAAGGGCAGCTTGAACCACTTATACGTAAGGTTGGTCACATACCACACGACAAAGAATGAAGCTAGCATCAAATAAGCAATCGGGCTAACCATATATTTCATCAAAGTCCTTAGAAAATCCAATGATAAATCCACGATATAAACTTGTTATAGTCGAGAAAGTAGCATAGTAGTTGAGTGGCCAGGCAACTTTTAAACACCGTTATAAACATCAATTACGTCGTAAATCGCATCGCGATGAAAAATATTATGAACAGAAGAAACCAGTGTTAATCATAACTTAATTTATTATTAGACCGGTATAAGAGATTTACACCGGTATTTAGGCTTAATTAATCTCCTAGAGTTTTTAACGAATAATTTGTATACTAATGGACTCTTTGACAGGACATCTGTGATATCCTTGTCAATATGGCCATTAATTCGAGTTAGCTTTATTTGTTATTTTTTGCCCGAATGCCCCAGGAAGAGGGATATGATTTCGAGAATATGTATGTATGTCTATTTCTTTGGCACGGCCTACAGCTGTAACGGCTTGATGGAATTTGACTTTGACTTATAATATGTGTTTATATTCGTTTCAGTTGTGGAAATAACATAGGCTATATATTTTTTCTAAAAAGTTAATATGACGGGCGTCAGTCACCGTTTTGATTTTTTTTTAGTTTCCTAAGCATCAATATGTGTATCGAATAAAATGTCTTAACGAGACGAGTTCAAATATATATACATGTGTATTATGTATATATAATAAAATATAAGTCCATTTTGTTGGTTCGCAGTCATGCTTTATATGCTTTAATAATTTATACTTTTTTTAATTTAAATGATTTGCTTTGGTAATGTAAATAGACATTGACTTTATCTATGAAGCTAAGATCACTAATTAATATTCGTAGGCTAAATTTATTGAGACCATGGATACCACACCGAAACTAATCCACGCATTCCGTACATTACACATCATTGTATTTATGCCTATCGATCATTCATTCCAACAATGAACATAACCGTAAATCATGCTGGATTATTAAAAATTGCAGAATTCCGCGGTTTTCAAAGACTTGATTTATAATACAAAGACATTGAGTAAGATGTTATTGTTATAACCACAAACACACGTGGAGTGACTAACAAGAATTACATAGAAGACAATCGAAATGTTATAGTGTTCGGTATTATAATAATTGCGCTGCAAGAAACACGAGCTGTAAGTCATAACTATGATAAGGTTAAACCTTAGTGGTTTGAATAAACCAGGCAAGAAAAACACCGGCTTGATTTTTTCATTAATAGATCCAGTTTAATTAGTTTTATATGGATTATGTTTATTTAACTTTATACAAGCCAAAGATATTTGGGTTCTTAATAATAGATCGGCCTTAGCGAACATAACGATTGCCCGAAAATTTCTTGCACGGGTAATAAGTCAGTCAGTCGCGTATACCAAAGAAATTAAGGAAATAACCCTAATTACGTGTAGCGATATTTCTAATCTTATTATAATAAAACTAGTACTTACGCAAATGATCTATAAACCGGTTCAGTCGGGATTATAGTTCATTTGCGTAAGTATATTGTATATTTACCATATTATTTAGTATATAATTTTTGAAACAGAATTTGTATAAAAAATCCGTTCAAAGGCCTCTCTATAGCCTATATTTTTGAATCTCTTTGATAAAATCCAATGCCTTACTGCCTAAGAAGTCTGGGGTCCTACCACTAGCTCTTATGACAGTGTTAACGTAATCTTAATTTTTAGTTTAACGCTCCGTTCCATTCTCTCGCGAATGGTAGTAGACCTCCTGTTATCGATACAATAAGTAGTGAAGGGTATACAAGTCAATGAATTGTTTGTCAATGAATTACTAAGATGTAAAACATTTAGCTCGTCTGACTCTGATGGTACCTAAGTGGTTATTGCATTCCCTGAAGTTAAGAATAATCACAACGCTGGCAATCAGAAGGAATCAAATGTGGCATTACCCTTTTAAACCCAATGTGAATTCCAGGACCCTTAGCCGCAAGCAAAGCGACCCATCATAGATATTAGATGTGATTAATATCCTACATCCCGAGAAACACCAAAATTCTATCTTCTATCTCTAAATACTGTAATTTTCAACTTACCGAGCTTTTGTCACCATCAATCCCATTTTCAACCAAGATGTCTTCAAATAGTATGTCCGCTTCGCAAGGCGAACATAAATTGCTAAGTAATTCACTGAATCTTTCCACTTTGCGCACACACACTGCCCCTAGTAAGCCTCCAACGTCCTCTTTCACTTTTGGCACTACACTATCTTCTATTTTTACATTATCAACATTAATATCTATTGCTTTATCAGCGGCAGGAATACGACTAATGTGACTATATTTGAGCCCATTCTCATCCAGAACTTCATCATTAATCTTAAATTCGATTAATTTCTGGCCTTCAACATCAACAACAAGATCATTAAATAAATCATCGATTTTATCTTTTTCTAAACTATTCGTTATGTCATCGTCGTTTACGATGTCATTAAAAAATTCTTCACTGTCGACGCGCGAAGGCTTTTCACGCTTCTCTTCGTGTTTCTCACTTTTTATTTTCTTCTCGTCCACTACGGATTTATTCATCCTTCTGTCAACGAATTTGTAATCAATTTTTTCAACTTTCTTCTCTTTAGGACTAGTCATTATAAAATTACTTTTGTCTTTTTCTAAAATATTTTTATTAATGGAATGTTTAGATTTCGTCTTAATAGCACCAATTTCTTTTTCAACGCACATCGAGATTGTATTTTTAACGTTTTCTTTTTCGTGGCTCTGTCTTCTGTTAGATCTTACTTTATCTCTTTCTATTAATTTTGAATTTTTGGGCGATTTATTTTTCACCTCTTCAAGTAAAGATTGAGCTGAAGAACTTCTATTAGATTTTCTGGGAGAAGATGAAGAATCAGAAAGGTTTGCAGCGGCGGCTCTTAAGCGTGAAGTTCGAGTAGTTCTAATAGGCACTGAAGTCGAAGCTGTGTTAAGGTTTAGCTCCGAGGAAGACTTGAGATGAGCGGCAGGATCTTCTACAGGAGTTCGATCGGCTGTTCTTTTAGGGCGACTGGAATAAATAAGAAAAATATTTGTTAAAAAATTTAACAGTATAATAACTGAATGCAAATATAAAACACATTATAAAATAAGTTTTTAATCACAATGTTAATACTGACCGTTCAGTTACATTCGATGAGAACAGCGTCGCAGTTCTGGCCGTAAGTTGCTTTCTTCTCTCCTCCTTATATTTCTGTATCCTGGCCGCTCGGGCCTCATCCTGCGACTGGTTCATGTCGCTTTCTTTGTGTTCTCGTCGACGTCACGTACGCCAACACCCTTGAAACTTTCTATAGTCTCGAGTTCTGTTCTTATAATTAATGTAAATCGTGTCTAGCATGGCGGCATTAAGCGCGCTATAGGGCGGAATAGTGGCAGTGATGAATACAGATTAAGGCTGGGCAGGCGTTGTGGCGACCTGGAAGTAAAATAAGTTGAGAATTAAAACACAATTCTGAGAAACGATAAAAACAATGTGACTAATTGCGTACTGATATGGGATGAAATGTACTTTGATCTAGGTCGGGACGGGTTGTGTCATTAGATTACAAACTAATGCAACGAGCGTTAAAATATCTAGAATGTCGTTGATCATTCACAATATTTGACAGCTAATTTAAAGCAGGAGGTATGTTTGATTTTTATTCTCTAGATTCTAGAACAATAACACATTTATAAAAGTCTTCTATCCATCTTCTTTGAAGGATAAAGGATACACAACGGCCAATTATCAAGATCACGCTGCCTGTGTCTGAACACAGGTGCACTCTCTCTTCGATTACTCTCATAGTCCGATTAAAGGAAAATCTACACCGTGAGGAGATCAGAACCAATCAGGGCTGACTTTATACATGTGTCAACCTTATTTTTATATGGACTGCGTCGGCGTTATTAATGTCCTAATGACTATTGAAAAGATTACTCAGTCAGCAAGACCTTTTAGGGCTGATCGAAACATGGATCATCTTTTCAAACAATCTGGTTTATCAGCCGGTTTTGCCTTGAACAGTAAAATACATAGTTTATGCTTCATATAGGATTCAACCCACGGCCTCGTGTATGATAATACTTACTACTATACTATCATAATCGCAAATGAGTAACAAGAGCACAGATGTAAGGTCGCGGACGAATTGCAGAATACAAACAATGATGTTTCGTTTATCGGCCTCAATTCGCGTGAGTGGTCAAAAGGCTTTGTTCTATTGTCGCCTCGCATCACGTAAGGAAATGTTGCTGTAAGTCGATTGTCCATAGACGTACTCTTACCTAAATGCGTCATAGTCTAATCTAAGCGTTACAGAGAAACAGATTTCATAAGAAAACGCGTTGTTAGTATAGATTTAAAAACAAACGAAACCTTCCAAAAAAAAAAAAAACAATCAATTGAGATTTTTCCTAATTTTGTCCTAAAAGAATTACTATAAAATCTCATTTTACCTGGTAGCTTATAGTACGATATTCATTCTTAGTGGAGGTCGCGACATACAATCCTGTAGCAGTATGAAAAAATATTTTACGTAAGAGTCTCCGTGGTAAAACCCTATTAATGATTTTATGTATAGTCCACAATAGTCCACATAAACATTTATAGGGTTTTACTTTTATTAAATCGTCTACTTCTATATATATAAAAATGAATGTCTGTATGTCCTTTATTGAATCGTAAACTATGCATTTGATCATGTCATGATCTTCAGAAAAGTGTTGTGCTTGAGCCCGAAAAGGTTTCTGAGTAAAAAGAGCGCAAGCGGAGCTGCGCGGGTCAGCTAGTACTATATAAAAATCTATAATCATTAACAATCTTCCCAGACGAAAAATTTGGGAACATTTCAAAGTGTCACAGAGCGGGCATGTATGAGTGAATTAAGAGGTTGGAGTAGAATGGATTATTAGTGTACAGTTTTCGCAATTTTTGCCAGATCTATTATTTATTTTAAGTTTAGCTTTTGTGACCCAGTGGACGAAGCCGGTTGCTACCATCGATATAATATATAAACTAGAAAAACATTCACGAACAAAATTACATCTAAAATGTGGTCGCTGAGGTTGCAAACTTATTTGTGCTGGTGGCGGAAACTGGCGTCTGGTGTAGTTTGACAGTTTCATATAGACAATAGCGACACTCCTTTCGGCAAAAATAAATTTGTCAGGTTGTGGCTTGTAAAGAAATAGCGACACAAGGGCGCTATTTCTCGCTACCACTTTTTGAACCGTGACACCAAATCTAGTTTACATATTATATCGATGGTTGCTACAAAAAATAGAGATTGCGTGTTGTCGTGTCGGTCGTCCGTTCCTGAAAAGACTATGAGAGTATAGAAAGATAGAGTGCACCGTAACATATCTTGCGTAATGCATTAATGTTATGTATGTTTGACGGGCCCGTTGGTCTAGTTGGCAGACACCCTGCCTGCTAACCGATGGGTCGTGGGTTCGATTCCCGCCAAGTGTCTGGGTGTTGTTTATCTATTTAAGTATGTATTTACAAAAAAAAAAAGTATATAAGTATTAGTATCAGTTGTCTGGTTTCCATAGTACAGGCTCTGCCTAGTTTGGGATCGGATGACCGTGTGTGGATTGTCCCAAGATATTATTATATTATTATTATGTATCATACAATACCATCAACTCATCAAACCGTGATTCTACCGTTGTCCAATCTGGACAATTATTGCAAATAAGCGGATTATTGGCTCTTTCATAATGTCTGCTTACTGCCAAGTTTAATTGGCTGAGGATATAGCAGTCTCTAATACCTCTTTATCGCTAATTGCCGGTATTGTTGGGTAACGACTATTGGTGCAACGTATAATAAGTAAATAAATCATAACCGTAATGCAAGACATAAAGGTTTATTATTCGATGCTTGTAGAAGTTTATCTGTTATGAGCCTATTCAACTTTCTGCTTTTAATTGGAATACATAATCTCACAAGTAAATAACTCTTATGATTTACTGTGATCAATGCAATTGCTAAAATAATCAGTATAACAATTTTAATAGCTATTATTAAAATAGATTAATTAAATTTTAGAATTAATTAACTTTTTGGTCCTAATTAATTCTCAAAGGACTTCTAAGATCCAGCTAATTAATATATCGATTTCAAACCAGACCTCTGTATATTTAGACCAAAGATTATTACTAATAATGACTTAGGCGAATCCTAATTAACTATCTCATCAAGATTAGGAACTCTAGTATGAAAATGTTCAATTCCATGTTTTGTTCACTTATATATTATTCTGATATATTTTTCTTTCTTTCAATTAAAGTTTCGCATCTTTAAAATAAAGGTCTAGTGCACATTGTACATTGTTTACGCAATAGTACACGACATCACAAGAAATACATTAATAATGCTATTTATAACCAATTGTAATGCAATATTCATTAACAAAGATACGGTTCGATCGTTATCGGTTGTCGCTTCGATCGTAGACACAACTTAATCATTGGGTAACTAACTGTACACTGCATACGGTAGCGACGCCAGTACTTTACAGACGGGCAACACAGATCAACTAAAAGTTGATGATGTGACACAACTCTCTTATCTCGAGTTGACAATATGCGAAGTGGACCATTTGCGTCTAAACCTCTCTACCGGCTCGACGATAAGCTATAAATTATTTTCTCGCATCGCAAAAAAAAGATATACCTACGATTCCATGATGATGAGATACATACTCATTATACATATAAAAAAGGTTGCTAGTTGGTAGTCCACATCGCCGATTACTCGACATCAGTCGGAAAGAAAAGAAAATGTCCTTGCAGCAATAAAATCTGACAAAGCCTTTGTCGGCAATGAATCTCTACTCGTCCATCGCTAGCGTCACTTGCGACAAAATCACTACTGGACATAAAAATATTCTTTTAAAAGGTACATCTACTAGGTTGTACCAGACTGACTGGTTTACCGAAAGCTGGATAACTGGATACATACATACATATATCATCCAAGTAGGTACTACTGCAATGTCAGATGTTCTGTCACAAAATAAAACAGCAGCGTTCAAATGTTACTGTGTTGCGGCTAAAATACTATATCTAAAGAAATTTACTGAGCTTATGAAACTCAATAACAAGTCTCTGGTGAGGATCGGTAGAGCTATGCAACTGTTCGTTGCAGAGAGCTTACTTACGTGTGCGAGTTTTTTTTTGATAATCACCAGTCTGTTTCGTACTGTGTTACATCACTAACGAATGATATCTATTTATCTTAGCTTAATAAATTTCCACTTCATTATTTAAAAAAGAGCGATTAATTTAATTTGTGGTACCATTATTTCCCTCCTCGTTATTGTGTTGTTATGGGAGGTAGGTATTTCTAGGTTGCCGTTACATACATAACATATTTTCACTTCAGATAAATTTTATACGGTGGATAAAGCTGTAAGTAGCTAATGCTATCTCCATTCTTGTGGTGCAATCTTCCGGAGTTTACCATTGACCAACAATTACCCCGTGTGTCCTCAATATCTTAGATTTTTTAACTAAGACTATACTTATCATATTTTTTTTTTACAAAAATTAGCTTTTGTAGACTACAATTATTATTTCTTATAACGTGTCTAACGGTATTGGAGGCTTAATTAGCCATAATTGGTGAAAAGATTTAATGTCAAAACAATTGACGGGTACTTTTTATCGACCGGCCCTTGTCGACCCCATATATTAATGGGCATGTGCCTTCATAACTTTAGCGTGGATGACACTGAGCTGTAAAAATCTTATTATTTCTAAATAACATCGACCGACACTCAAAAACAAACGAGTAACGGATGCTTAAGTTTAACGTCTACAAGTCGTAAAGCTTTTATTGCAACAATAAAATTCAGGACCCCTTTTATTCCCATTTTTAAATTATATCGAAGTGATAACTTATTACTTGTCCGACTGCGCGAGATGACTCATTTTACTGTGTACGTTTTAAGGGAATATGGTGCTAGTATAAATATTTTAAAGGTCAAATTCCTTTGATGGTCCGACAGGTGGAGCCTTTGAAATATACTAAGCAGGCTGCTCGACCTCGCTAGGGGCTTAGAAACGGCGGTGTCTACACGACAAACTGTAATTGGCATTGACATTGTACTTAAGCACTACTTAAGTCACGTATCCTAACGTTTCAGTGTTATGTTGTGTGTTTTACGAGTAGTAAAGAGTTGTTAGAAGCGTTTTATGGTAGCCACGTGCTAGGACTTAGACAAATAAGGGGTCGTCCATTAATCACGTGATGTTTTTTAGCAACTTTTTAACCCCTCCCCCCCTCATGGTGGTATGTGGTGAGGTTTTAAACCCTACCCCCTACCCAAAATCATGTGTATTTTTGTGTACAAACTATATTGAAAATTTTCGGAATATTATCTTTAAATACAGGTACTTATAACTGATTAAATGTTGAAGGGGAAGTCGTTGCCGGCAACGGTGAGTCAAGGCCACGTGCCGCTGTTTGGTTTAGAAATCGTGCATTCAACGAAAAATAAATACGTGATGTCTCATTATACCCCTCCCCCTCCTGGTGATATTTTGTGATTTTTTCGTAAGCCCCCCCCCCCCCCCTTTCGAGCCTCACGTGATTAATGGACGACCCCTAAATTGGTGGAATTCCGATATTATAGGTGCGCGTCTTGTTGGGTATATTTTTATTACTGTTTTATTTTTGGAGGATTTTAAAAAAGTTGTTAAATATTTTTACTCTGTTTATTGTTTTGAAGAAAGACCAAAGCCCTCAAACAAAGAGGAATTTAAAGAATAAAGGTGTTAGGTATGGGAATATATTCTTCGAGTACGGCGGTGTCTACGAGGACGGCAGAGTTGACCCATTACGATTTCGATATTGATATTTTATATCAATGAATCGATATAGAAATACCTATAAAAATATCTATTTATCGAACAAAAATTTATGTATCGATACGTCGATATTTTTTGAACAAGCCTACAACGTGCCCCCCGGAGGCAAGCTTAAAGGCAAGGCACTGAGAAGTATCTGGTTCATTATCCCACCGGACAACTCAACTTCTATAAGCGACGATGCAACAGCCACGGGGTTTTAGTGCGTATGCTTAATCTTTGACTACTGCTTACGACCAGATGAGGATGCGGCCAAATACGATACATTTTAAGAAAAAAAAAACATGCTTCATAATATTAGGTCCTTACATATGAAATTAGCGTTTTGTCGTAATGACCACTTTGATCTGAAATATCTCCTCTTTGGTTAAGAATTCCAAATTCAAATTTATAAATTCGTTTAGCTGGTACATTTGAGTTTTGAAAACAGTCATTCATTTGTTTTTTCCTCATTCTTTTTTCTTTGGCGTCGCTTAATAACGCACAATAGAATACATGAAATATCGGTATATTTACGAGTTGGAGTTCTACTGCTGATGAGGTTGAAGTCACTTTTTGCCTACCCTGTCATATAACCCAGTGCACGCCACTGGTTCTACCGTAGCACCAGTGCTGCAGAAACAGCTCGAAGGATTAATGATGTGTACGGCGCTGGTGTCGCAAAAGAAAGCACGGTACGTTTTTCAACGTTTTCGTTCTAGAAATTTCGACCTTCAGTACCAACCCCATGGACGGCCGGAGACCAAAGTGGAACATGAAGAATTAAAGGCTATCGTGGAAGCGGATCCATAACAGAACACTTCAGAGATAGCTACAGGCTTCGGGGTAAGTGATAAAACTGTATTAATCCACTTGAAGCAAATCGGGAAAGTAAAAAAACTTGAAAGATGGGTAGGTACCTCATGAATTGAGTGAATCGAACTTGCAAACACGCGTCGACTGCTGTGTTACTTTGTTCAGCCGACACAATAATGAAGGGATATTAATTCGAATCATTAATTGTGATGAAAAGTGGATACCGTACGATAATCGGAAGCGCTCATCGCAATGACTGAACCCTGGAGGCCTAGCCAAATCCTGCCCTGAGCGAAAATTGACTCAGAAAAAGTTACTTGTGAGTGTTTGGTGGACTAGCGCCGGTGTCGTTCACTACAGCTTTCTAAAATCTGGCCAAACGATTACGGCAGAAATCTATTGTCAGCAACTGCAAACCATGAAGGAAGAACTAGTTGCTAAACAACCGAGATTGCCGCCACCGCTGCTTCACGACAACGCAAGACCACACACTGCACAACTAACAACCACTAAGTTAGATGAGCTACAATTGGAATGTCTGCGACATCCACCCTACTCCCCGGACCTTGCTCCAACAGATTACCATTTTTTCCGGAATTTGGACAACTTCTTACAAGGAATTTTTTTTAACTCCGATGTGGCAGTCCAAACCGCCTTCAAAGAGTTTATTGATTCTCGCCGAACTACCTATGAGATGGCAAAAGTGCATAGATAATAACGGTGCATACTTTGATGAATTAAATATATTTTACAAAAAAAAATGACTATATATTCCTCCCGTACAAAACGCCAATTTCATATGTAAGGACCTAATATTTAGTGATCAAAGGGCGAAATCAGTCACGAAACCGTGATAGGAATATGTATCACTAAAACACTCCAGAGACTAAATGAATAGAATATTGATCGCACCACGAATGCAGGCAGACTAGCTGAATAAATCTCATCAGATATACGTGTCGAACTAGATTTATTCAGCTCCGGTACACAGGAGCAGGGGAACTTAAAAAGTCTAGCAAGCTTTAGATGTACCCTAGAGTTTTCTAACAAGTATACACTATAAGTAAAACAGAACGAGTCCTAGTAATGCTGTCTAGACCACTTTCAGTCTGCGTTATGGTTCGGTACCTTTCCTAAAGGGATTGAGTCTTTTTAAAATGCTACCATTATGTAGAAAACTAAGTTGTGGAAACAAAAGCGTAATTCCCTGTAAAGAAACATTCTTTTGAGAAGTTGTGATATTTAAATGACTGCTTGCTTCAACTTATTAAATTCTCACTTTGACTTCGATAGCACTTCTTTTCAGAAATTGACCTATTCAGGCGGACTTTCAAATGACTGTTAAGTTCAGTTCATTTCTTTGACAGTACCATAATCGTGCGACATTAACTATCGCACTTACAAACGTCAATTAAAGTTAATGATCGTTAATCCAGTTTTTGAAAGCCGATTATTTCGACAGTCACAGCCAATTAACAATTTATACTCTGATAGCGCGTAGACTTATCAATTATCTCGTACTCAAAAATGGAAAATAAGCTTGATCGGCTCAGAGTAAAATAATTGGATCAAAACAATTATCTCTTCACTTAGTGTAAATTTCAATACAAAATCTAGACAGAATTGATAGGAATGATAACTCATTAACAGAATCCGTCAGGGGAAAGAGTTTCACAGCTGAACAAAGGCATCCTCCTTACAGGAAGGGGTTGACATAATCCCTCGCGCTTGGCAAGCATCTTGGGGATCACAGTAGAGGTAGGAGGTAAACCAATAGAAAGACGCTGCTGCCCGGCTTTTTGTTTTCGTAACCCGAGACATTATATTAAGACTCATGAACCAAGTAATTTGGAGCTTCAAACCCAAAATAACATAATACATGCTTATGCAATCAGCAACCACTATGCTACTACTGAGTACACAATATATCCTATAATCAAGATCATACAGCTGACACAAATACTGCAAGTATTTTAGCATGTAGCTCCCGAACACCTGCCTAATTTAAAAAGAAAACTTTGCCATATATCGTTATTCCATTAGGATGTTTCCGAAAAGTTTGCTTTCCAACGGAAACTTTGACAGCAGCTGTCTCATTCTAAAGTTAAGTCTGTAGTTATGGAGCTAGCCTTAAAGTCTTATAAATATGGCTTCATAACTCGAAACTTCCACAAGGTTTTATAAGTAAACGACTGGAGGAGACATCTGTTCGGCACAAATATCTGATGCTCGAATTCCGTTCACGTCTCGTCTCTTCGAAAATAAGTTACGTCTGAGGAATTCTTATTACAGAACATTGTTTTCTTTTGGAGATGGATCTAAAGACGGTTTTCTAAAATTAAGTTATCTCTTAAATACATAACACGAAAGACTAAAATCCATTTACCTAAAAAAGTCTCCATTATAAACTGTTCAGGTTCGAATAGTTTTTAAACTACCACTAGATAACACATGTACTGAAATAGTAGTGATGTAGTATTGCAGACCTGTAAAAAGCGCAGTAATTTTATATCTTTGTCTCCAAACTCAGATAACATCGAATGGCTTAAGACATTTCTACTTTATCAAGTAGACAATAAGATTCCTTCCGCGAAGTACACCAATCCTCAATGAACCTCATAATTTCATTGAATAACTTATTTTTCTCTGACTCATATTACGTTCACAACATTAGTATTTATAATTGATACTACTTACATGACTTCATCTTAGAGCCAGAATAAATATGCCTCATATTAAGAGAATAATAGAGAAATCACCCGATAATAAACACTAAGATTTCGTTCATCAGCAGCTGTTAGACGTGCACTGCTGAACAAAGGCGTCTCCCTTAGTAGGGTGGGCTTACCATAATCCCTACGCTTGCAGGCGTTTTGGTAAATAGATTTCGTTAGCACACCTTTAATTGGCAATAGCAACGAAACTTGCACATTAGTTAGCAACCCCGATCGTTCACCCTCAGGTTCAGTGGAATCATCTCAAAAACCATTGCGTGTTTGTCTCACAGTCTGATTCACACAACTCCAGCTACACTATTATATACTCGGCTAGTAAATATCAACAGTAGATCCGCATTGCGAACCACACAGCACGACATGAATACACAAGAGAGAGAAAAAAAGTAAGTTAATAGTGCAGAAAATGCGTCTACCAATGCAAATTACATGGGGCATCGAAGAGACAGCGACAAAAACAGTAGTAGTATCATGATAATTTATCTCATTTCATCTAAACACGATTCCATTAAGACTCTAACTATTAACGAAAGAATATTGAAATTTGATGTTCAATAAAATACTATAACTAATTGCGAAGTAGACATTATGCGAAGTGGCGAAAAAGTCGAGTTGACATTATGCGAAGTGGACCATTTGCGTCTAAACCTAATTTAGACTACACAAGTCTTTGAACGATCAAGAACTAGTAAACCAATAATGATAAACAATAATGTAAGTCTAATCGTAAAATAAACAACTTTCATTGTTAGTCATGTCTTTAAAATAATGTTGGTATTTTTCCACTCTAGCACTGATAGAAATAGTAGAATAGGAATATCGAACTGAATTTCATTTAGTTAATTGGTTTCAGCCCTCTTAATGCCGCACCCTTGACCCACCACTGGTTGGTTGGAGAAACATGTCAGATCTTCTCGTGCATGAAATTGTCCGGACTTGTTTGTTTCCTTTCATTTAATTAAATTGAAATTGAATTTTAAACCAACTTTTTTCTTACAAAAACACCACTTTTTACAACTGCCACTTATATTAAATTCTTAAGCAAACATACAACATTATTAAAGGAAACTGTAGTGATTATTCACTAATTTTAGCAATGAGATTTGCAATATCGCAACACGAAATTGGGCATATTTCCTTCCAAATTATTATTGCCAATTTAAAGCGTAGGTGCGCACTTTTTACACAAAAATTTGCTCACTAAGTCTGGTTTATATTTCTAGTAGTTAAATGTCTTTGAATAAATGACAAACAATAAGAATTCATACAACGATGTCATGTGACTGACCAACACGCTCATTAAAAGCAACGTCGTGTATTGGTAATGGAAATCAATGTCCCGCATTGAAATTGACATTTGACTTTAGCAAACCAAGTCGCAATCTCATAAATTTCATGCAAGATAAACACGATATAGAGAAGCGTCACCTGTTATCTGTGTGCCCATTTGAAAGTGAAGCATGACTAAATATAACTAGCATGGCACGTGAAATGATAATGCACAATGTCAATATTTGCAATACTTATAAAGAGAGCGATGGACTCAGTGGACTTTTAATGTACATTTAATTGTATATAACCTGACTTCTTTCTTTATACAAAGATTAACATTACGCAGATGACTGCAAACATCAAACTGATGTGCCATACGTAAGTCTGATATTGGTATTAATAGAAAACTAATATGAATAGTGCCATAATATTGCAGCAATATTTAAAGAGGATGACAACATACAACAACGCAACGTCCTCGGATCGTGTATTTTACAAAATGAGAATGTTAATCATATACCCAAGATAGTATGATCACGTTCGCTTATACTGCGGTTGTTAAGCAAACCGAACCAATGACTCAGACGGACTTGTTTGACTTTTTGCGCGGAGAAAACAGGGCTGTTACTTAGTTCAGAGAGCACAGGACAGACATGCTGAGCACGGTACGACATACAATGTTTAAGCGACACGTGCTTAACATAATGTTGATCGAATATACACGGAAAACATATTGGAAAATTTCGTTTAAAATGTATAAGCTATTTAGAATACTTAGCTCTTTCAAGAGCATTGAGATAGAAATTAGAACAAAAGGATGGTATGTAAATATACAAGGATTTATGTTATTACAAAAGTTGGAAAATAAAGCAGTTTACGAGGAATGGGAATAACGGCTTGGGAATGGTGAACATATTTTTCAAAAGCTTTATAACAATAAAATAGATGTAAACAAGGAAGGATGTTCGTCACTAATTGCTTATGGAATTTATTTCTGGAACGTTGTTCTTCAAAACTTTAGAAAGTAACGGGACTCGATGAGTAAAAAAGCTAAGCTATCCCTGATTTTTAAAATTAAGTATAATGTAATACCGATGATTGTACCACAAGATAGATAGATAGATAATACTTTATTGTTCCACCATTATTAAAAAACACAAAAATACAAGAAAAAAAAACAGTAAAATAGAATGAAACAATGGGCGGCCTTATCACTAAAAGTGATCTCAAGACAAGACAAGACAAGATTTTTGTAAACTAAAATCATCTTTATAACAAGCAAATACACACATTGTTGCGATATTTATATTATATGTGCATTGTTTATGTCTTATTTCTCTGTCTGCACGTAAAGAAAACATCGTTCAAATAGAAATGCAGCTAAGCTCGTTCAATATAGCAGTAATTGAGTTAGCACAAAGCCATTTTCGCAGTTCTAAAACATTTTGCAAGAGTAATGCATTAACTTGGGAGTGAATGTTAGATGTTACTTTTTTGGCGAACACATTAAAAAATTTCAGCCTTGATGTGGCTTAGAGCAGCGAATTGTGAGTCACCAAATATGATATATGCAGAAATGTTATTTAAAGAATTAAATATTTATTTCGTTTCATTATATTGTATTTTGAAGGCCCACTGATTTTTATAATTGCAAGTTTGTAGTCGATCATTCTGTTAGTCAAAGTAGGTATTGATGAACGCTTTGAAATGGTAATTATATAAATATGTACTTATTTCAAACTTGCCGCATAATTATCACGTTACCTTACATCAAAACCTTTACGGCTCAAGAGTTATTACTTTCTTTGAATAAGATTGGGGATTACCTATAGCTTGGCGAATTGACGATATTATATAAGATCCCAACAATTATAGGAATAAAACAGTTATCATCCATTATCAAGATATGGCTACTGATTTAGCTGTAGACTAATTTGCACCTAAGGTATATCTATTCTCCTGTATTAAAATTCTTTAGAAGTTAAAATATGTGCACGTGTTTGTTCGTCTTGACTTATATGACATTTTTATATTACCGTTAGGTATACAGCTACTAATTCCACTCGAGCAAAGCTAAAGGTTACATCTAGTGACGACACACACATTTACCGACTACAGCCTATTTAATATAAATGCTAAACTGGATGTCTGAAGGCACGGGCAGATGGCATACATAACAAAAATATCGGTGCTTCCACTACGTGTGGTAGGTTATATTAAGGCTATAAAGGAGTTACCGGAGAAAAATAGAAGGTACGTCTGCGAAACCTAAACATAATAGCAATATGTGTTTTATATTCATAGCTTTAGGGAGTAAATTTCTATGAAGATATACGAGAAGATTAACAGTACATAAGTATTTCCCTGCCTAAAAGTTCGAGAACCAAAAAAATACATTAATTTATAACTACATATAATCTCCGGAAATCAATTCTTAGTGGAGACTGAATGTAAGAAACCAATTTCGTAGTCATTTTTAACAATAGCCTTTACTTTCATAAATTCATTCGTCCAAATTTCTGATAAACAGATGCCGAAGTTGCTGGAGTTACAATATAATTACTACCCACAACATTTAACGCATTATAATATAAACATTGTATAAACAGCTTAATGTAGAAAATTAATCCATCCTAATTTTAAAGTCACGCAGCTCTGTGAAGCAGAATGTGTTCAAAACAGCGTAATGATTCAACTCAACCCGATCCGTAGGTATTTTTAGATTAGTGCCTTTGACAATTATTTAAAAAAAGTCTATTAGGTAGGTCATATGGTCATATTATCTGTATAAATGTAAACTTTAATTGGTAGGATCATATTTTACACTGAAAATGACGTAATACTTGCCAGGTCTTTTATTCGCAGCTATATTACAAAATTTTGGCAGGGCGTCATTTTTGTACGGATTCGTCATCATTTTGCCATATTGTGAACGGAAATCACTGACACTGACATAAATGTAAAGTCTGCCCACCTACCAGTCCCCGCAGTCTGTTAAGGAACTACTGTCTAAAATTGTGGCACAAGATTGCAGATTGCAAACACAAACTATAGCTCATTTATGATACTTTTAGCGATCAGCGATTTTGCAGCTCCATGGGATTTTGAAGACTCGCTACGTTCGATCGAGTTTTAGCAATTGCGTCCATGCTGCACCGCATTGATGGATGGTGTTTAACTATCATAGTCGCATAATTTTACGGCTGAGGTCGCGGTTTAGAGCTCAGTGGTTGCAAGAAAATTCCGAATAGAGACGAAATCGCCGACGCTATCACTGATGCTATTAGTGTCTCGTGTGTTCTAACCCTAATATAAAATGTTTGCATCTGTCAAATTGGCGATGCACGTAATTTTTTTATTTATCACTAATATGAAAATCGTGTGCTAGATGCACAAACTTATTACTGCATTCTCGCTAGCACGGTTTGCGAGTTAGAACCTCAGCATAATGGAGAATGTCATAAAATCGAATTGTAGTTTTTTTATTGATAGAAAACGTCTTTATTTCTGAAGTTCCTAACTACCTAATATGTGAAGGTACATAAACATTTTATAATACAGGGTATGTAGCCTGTAAAAAAATGCCACGAATAAAGTTCAATTGATGTACTTTTGAAACCATTCTCTCTGGAGTTCCTACTGCTATTATCATTTATATTGTAATATTATTAACTAGAACGTTTTGTCGTGATTATATGTCTATATTAATAAACAAGTCGCCTATCATTTATTATGTTTACTTACATTGGTCATAAGTTTGAAGTTTTTATCTACAGTGACTGCAAGGTCGAGAATAATATCAATCACTCATTGCTTACTTACAATATGTATATTAGGTTTTAATGCATTCATCAAGCCACAATCAAGTTCATTGACACGGCTATTTAAGTAACAACGCGACATCTCAGATTTAGTTGCGTTTATTTTATAGGTAATCCTAAAGGCCGCAGTGCGATATTAAAGTTAGTTTTACGACAATTATATAGGTCTATTAGTTAATGGTTTCGATGAGATGGGCTGAATACTCACTACATACGTGATACGCAGACGTATTTCTGTTTCACCCTTTTTTTTTAGCAAGAGATTCGATACTTACTGTAGTGAACCTTAGAAAAAGCCTTTTCATGAATCCATTTTTTTGCTTAGACGTTTTAATACTTTTTTTGCTATTTATAACATACGAAAGGATATGAATTAGTCAGAACACCATTTCAAAGCGTGCAATATCACACGATGTGATCGTTAAAGCTAATGAACTCGCGCGCAAATATAATGTTACTGCTAATTATGTTAACCAGCGTCTCATCTTTTCTAATGATGTCGCACAACTGATAAAGAATCTTATCATTTTGAAGACCAATCTTACGTTAGTTATAAAAAATACGTAGAAACTCTTTCACTAAGGAAAACACATCCAATGTGAGCAATAATCGTACTTGCAACTTTCTCTCGATTAAGTCGGCTCAGATTGGTAAGTGCGATTGATTTCTTACATAAGGATATTAAAAATTTGATGAACTATAAAAATAACATAATTTATAAAAAATAAATGATGTAAGTAAACGTATTTGAAATACCTTTTTGGAAAGAAACAAACGAAACACTAGCAATCCACTAAAACACAACACAAACAGTTGTTTTAAAATGTTGGCTGAAACGGGTTGGCTACCAGGGCAGCAGACTAACGCAGGAGGTATCGAAGCGCACCTGTTGGCGCGACGCGAGGAGCGTTACTGGCACGACGAAGCGCCCCATTAGTCGCACTCCGAACACGTCATGCGGAAGCCGGTTCTGCTGGACACCGCTGCCTTCGAAGAAAATCGCAATAAAAGATACATTCTGCAGAACGAGAACACGAAAAAAATGCTACTCGAAATTTATTTGAAGACAATGATGCATAAGACGGAAGAAGAGAGGTCATGGAAAAATATCGTTGAGGCTGTAAATGTGTTAATAAATTAACAAAAATAATAATGTGTGATTTTGTATTTAAAAGATAAGGATAAAATCAAACATATTTCCTGAATGAAAATATGTTTGATTTTACAAAAATAATACTAATATCATGGGACGAGCCACACACGGTCATTTGATACCAACTAGACCGAGGCTGTACTATGGTAGATAAATAACACTCGGACACAAGATAAACAATGTTTGTCAAATATGGGAAAAAAACCCATGGCCTATTTAGTAGCGGCCAGCGTCTCTGACCACTAGACCTGGCAAAAATATACATTATACGAAACCAAAATTGTCTTGATTTAAGAACCACATAAGGAGAAAGTGTAGGAGCAACATCTGGCCAATAAAAGTTATATTGATACATACATACAAATCCTATAGATTATCATATCAGACTGGTTTTGGCCGTGTGGGCAGATGAATAACGCACGATGAGAAGGAATAAAAAATATTTAATTTGTAATAGAATATCATCGATCAAATCAATATTATCAATGGAAACAAAACATCAATCAGAGAATATCTACACTTTTGATTTTTGTTCATTAATTTCAAACAAATAATGCATATCTATTATCAATTATTTAACATTAAGCACCTACATTACTGTAGATTAGTGGAGCAAGCTATTAATTTAGTTATGCAACAATTTGAATAAATCCGAATATCACCATGTTAATCTCAGATAATGCAGTAACATCTAATTTTAACATTAATAAAACTAGACCTCCCAGGCTTTCGATCAAGATTCTCGACTAGCTAGCCAGACATAATAAATTTCTCTTTCCATATATTGAAACTGGGAACATTCTGAATGTGAAACTGGCATAGCATCCCTGGAAAGTCGTCTACAATTTGTCGTTTGCCGTCCCTGGAGAATCATCACTTTCTATCAACGACAGGTGCTAAAATTTCCGAGACGAACTACTTACAACTGGGGTACCAGTAACATGGTAATGTTTTCCAATTATTTTATTTGTGAGATAAACACCTCATCAACACTTGTTATTCATTAATCGATTATCAGCTAATTGATAAAGAGTAAATTAGTCAATCAACTTCAAGCCCCGGGAGTAAAATAACAAGACCGATAGACTCGTGTCTGAGATAGTTTTCGTCAATCCACCGGCGCAATTATATTTGTCTTTGAAGCAATAAAGGGCAGTCCACGTATTTTGATACCTTTAAGTATTGACAAGGTATTAGCTAATTTTATATTATTCCTAAGATGATCCAAGTGGCTGATCCTCTACCCCACTTTCGTTAGAACTAACCAACAATTACACAAACAATATTTTTTTCTGAGAATTATAAATGTTACGGCGACCTTATGTGTAATGTAAGTGATACTTTAAAGTTGAAACATTACAGTCTAGATTGTAATCGCAAGAAGCTTATAGCATAGCGTGCCGACTAGACATACACCATAGTTTCAAGTAATTTGTGCTTAAGTAGGAAACTATGAACAGTTCTAATGCCGCACTGTGTATAGTGGAGTAACTGACCGCTTCATCAGCCATGGATCGGGGCCAAACTCTGACATGAATTTCTTATCACGCCAAGAGTGAAAACTAGCATACAGATATAAGATACAACGTACTCCGGCACAGATAATTCACCAGAGATTTGCAAGCATACCAGTAAGCGTTAGTTTTTAGTAGGCATTTAATTTAATAGGAGAAGAACGAGCGCCAATGTTTCTACAGTTATCTGGAATTTCACCAATTTGCGGTTAACGACAGTTATTTAATCAAATATGGATAGTAATAATAATAATCCTGGCCGATAGAACCATAGCTAATCTTTCACAAGATCAGCCATCTACGCGGGAGATGTTATAGTGCACATGTGCTTGCGTAGACACAAGTGCACTCTCCCTTCCTTTAACCTCTCACAATCTTATGGCACAGACAGAAGACCGACACGACCGTGGAGAGGTCAGGCGCAGGACCAACTTTTTACATGCCCATCCGACGCATGGATCATCTTACTTTACAGACAATCTGTTGATCGGCCTGCATTGTCCTAGCCAGAAAGTAATAGATTTGTATTTGTAACTACAAAGTGTTATTTTATCAGAAACTGTGAAACAAACCTCGTAAAATTCACTATAACTTTATAGAGCCTAATCTGAATATGAATGAACTGCATAATTCTTATATACTTACAAATAACAAATGAGCAGCTATGATGCTATTCTAAAATATATCTTGCTAATACTAAAACCGAGGACTTTAATCGTCTCGTGTCAATAGTTCAAAGGCCAGATGGAAAACGAAAACATCACTTCCTTGAGCTATTGACGGTTACTTCCAAACAGACGATGTTTACAACGATATAATTAAGACTCGTACGTCGAATAATCAGCTAATTGGCAATTACTTAGGCAGAAACTTGAGAAAACCTAACGTTGAACGGAAGCAACTATTATGCGGAGCGCATATATTCATGCGGAGTTACCGGTCCAGCGATTATTGCGATCATTGCACCTGCGATCCAACCCTGCAGGCTTGGCACGGCGGCGTGCGCTCTAAACTTTACAGAATAGTATGACTATGACGTCACTGTGACATGGTATTCCACATCCATAAGTCAGTTTTGTATAGAGAAAGACGTTTCGGTCTTGGAAACGGGTTTGCGACCTCCGCCCTGAGATTCCTGGTGCGGATCCTACCGGACAGTCCAGGTCCTCTTATTTGTGCAGGTGCGACAGCCGCGTGGATTTTAGTAGGAAAGAATGCCATACACCGGTTGAATGACACCAAATTTTCATCAAATAAAGAAGTGGAGTTGTTCCAGAAATGTATGGAGCCTGGGTCAACACCATGTATACATAGCTATGCTTTAAAGTAACTGTTTTGTAATGTTCTCTTTTTTAATATTGCTTCAAACCTCAAAGAGAATATAATACTACTGTGGCAACACCACACAATAATAGAATGGATCGGATACGTAACTAAAATGTCATTTTGACAACAACTGACTGATACCTGCAATTGAACTTGTGACTTGTGTATCACTTAGGCCCGTAAGATCAATTGCAGTTTAAACCACAATATAGAGTTTAATCTGCCTTCTTCGATTAATTCGTAAGAACGATAGCAGTTGATCGTCGGTGACGAGTTTAAACTACCGATCAGTTTAAACTTGCTCCAAGCCACGGTTAAACCATCGCGTGTGCTTAAACTGTATTAATTTGACGTATTTGATAGTATTATACTGTTGTAATAATTGTTGTTGGTTGTTTACTACACGTAAGGGTAAATTGAATATGATATTAGTTGGTCCAGGAGGTTTTACTTGGTCCAGGTTCAGACCGCAGTGTCAGATGTTAATCCAACAAACAGCAGTGTGTAAACGTTGCTGTGTTCCGGTGTGACTGTAGCAGGTGGCTCAGAACTAGTATAATGCAAATGTCTATAGGTAGACGTATCGCTTACCATCAGGCGAACCTCTTGGTTGTCTTATCACTAGGTTCAATAAAACAAAATAATAGTTCTACTAATTCGTCTAGTTCGTCTAGATAATAATAGGTGTTATAATATACCATGGCGATCGAAAAACAAACGATCATTGGGATCAATTGGATGATACAGAACTTAAAAATTGGTACCTACTCTGTTATTAAAATATTACATAACTTGAAATAAAATTGATTCATTAATGAAATTCGAAATAATCTACGACTCTATAAAGCTACCTGAGTTCAACTTGAACAAAGACTACGGAAAGACAATGAGACAAATGACCATTTATTACCAAACATGTGTCAAGATGGTTTATTTTTTGCTGTATTCAGTAGAAAAAAATGAATGAGCTGGGTCCTAAATAAACAATGTTGCCATACGAAAAACATTAATCGAAGTTTAGCCAATCCGTCCCCTTTTTTCGTTTGATATTACGACAGTGGTTTAAACGATCGATAAAATTTGATCTTAGATCCGATAATCTGTGATTTAAACTACTTTTGATCTTACGGGCCTTATTCGACGGATACCAATCCAAGTCACAGGCGATAATCAATACAGTAAAGCCCCGGGTCAAGGAAGAAGCAATCAATTAATGTCCGTAAAATTAAATAATCACTAAAAACACCGAAATACATTATGTACTCCACGCGTAAACAATCTATTACGAAACGTCACCTATAGCATTAACTGTCAAGAATTAAACTAACGTCAAACGCAACTGTCATGGCTGCCTTAAAAACAGGGTGGACATACTAAATAACTCCATAAGTAATCATTTATGTACAATTGTACTCTGATTCAAATTAATTTATAAATATTTTTATGAAACTCTCCTATGTTTTTACTATTTTGCCATGTAGTGTATATAGTGGTGGGCCAAAATTGAACACCTCTTTTATATGGTCTGCAGAGACGCTTATCACTTTAGCTTGGTTTAAGACTATCTGGAATATAAACAACACAGAGTTAAAACAGTGTTTATCTGAAATATAATTATGAAATCCCTATAAAAGCTGTCGGGTCTTATAAATATGTCGGCCCTTGAGACCTAGAATATTATCCGTGTTAACTTAATGAGGTTACATAGTTATTAGCTACTCTCAATATGGAAGTAAATAATCACAAACATTTTAATAAAGTTAAATTTAGAGTATGATTTGACTAACAGATGACCCAGTGTTATTGTTACGTTATCAACTGTATCATGTTGTGTGATGACAGCGTTGGAAAACTAAGGTTTTTAATTGTATTGACGTATATTTATTAGGGGATAGGCCCCTTGTGTGGAGTGACGAGACTGTCAGGGTATGTAATGGTCCAGCAAGTAAGCATAACTCTAGTACTGTAAGAGTTATGATCGTTAACGTAAACTTTTACCCTTTCAGTTTTTTGTCACACATTTCAATTATTTTCTATAGTTTCTACTAGCAGCGTTGTGTGAAATATATGGAATTAACATTTTCGTTAGCTGTCTAAACAAAGGGGTACAGACAATGATATTATAAACAGTATATATGCTACTCCCTACTAATGCACGCGAAAAATTGTGACTCATGTATTTAAAATATTGTCTCATATACATATACATGTATAGTTAAGGTATATATCCTTTCCTTGCATTCCGATTTCAAGTTAGATCCCCTTCGTAAGTTCCTCAAAGAAGCGTCGAAACGCTACTTTGAATCCGCGTCCCGTCACGCGAACAGTTTAATCCGCGCCGCCGCCGATTACGCCCCTAGTCCTTCTGACTCGCGCCGCAGACCACGGCACGTACTGCTCGACCCTCCTGACCCCATGACGGTCCTATTGGACCGGGATGCGCCGAACTCTCCCCGACAACCGTATGCTACACTAGCTATCAGACACCGGTCTCGCCGGCGAGGCCGAAGGGTCGTACGTATGCGACCTCAACGACGTGCATCACCCCACTGAGTTTCTTACCGGTTCTTCTCAGTGGGGGCGCGTTGTGAACCGGTGGTAAACTCAGCCCTCTCTTGAGCGACAGCCCAAGCCGAGGCCGTGCCTCCCTGAAGTGCCCTTGAGCTCGTCGCTACTTCTGCCGTTAAGGCTAGAGCGCTTTAAGCGCTCGCCTCCTATTGTCCGGTGAAGCTGTAATGGCCATCTGCGGCCAACAGCGTCTATCATTCCCAAAAAAAAAATCCTTTCCTTATTATTTACTTTTGAGCAGTACGTTGTGCATTTTATAAATACGCATGAAGGCATTTTACTTGATTTTCAAGGGCACACGTCACGTTCGTTACATTTTACCGACGAGTGGCTCACTGCTAGTTCACCTAATTTGGATGAATTTCGTCGTTTCACTTTTCGTGCGCTAAGAGCATATCTATTGTATAAAATATACAGATATTTTTCCGCAAATTTTGTCCAGATGTCATGGCCATCTGCCGCTAAAATTAACCTTTATTCCCAAAAAAAAAATTGCCACAGCTGTGTGTGTAAACATTGTTATATTCCGGTGAAAAGGGTGGCTGAAGTATCAAGGGACTTATTATAGGTGCAAACAGACAGTGGAATACTATTTTATCGTTTACCCACAGGTGTTGTCTTGCTTGTGTAGTCACAAGTTGAATTTAAAAACATGCCGACATCAAGAATCATTAAGAAAGTAATAAATTAAAAACGACATTCGTTCCTAATCCTTGATACTTTCTTTAAAGTACTTTACTAAGTTTAGTGCTCCAATTTCCTTTTACTCACTACTGAAGCATTTGTTCCAGACTGAACAATTGACTGAAACTCATGACGAGAACAATCAACGTAATTTTTGGACGGATATCTAACAATGAAAAGCTTAGAATTTATTCTGTAAACTTCGCCTTCAATCTTTTATAATCCTTCTTCATCCAAAGGAGGACTAACAGATTTCTATTAGTAAGGTCGTTTACTGTAAGTATACATTTGCTGTGTTAGTATTGATTCTTGTTTTGTGTGTATTGTCTTATACTACAATCTTCTTCGTTTCGTGACATAAATATAACAAAGAGTTTATTCAAGTCGTGATGGAAGTATTGGTTAATCATCAATTTCTTCTAGGGTTTATCCAGGGTGCGCCCATGTCAGCTATCCGGCTTAATTGGTTCCCCCTCCCTGATGTTAATAAATTATCATTAAGCTTTTTTTTAATCCGACGAAACAATTGACATTAGACGAGTAGTTGCAATACTAAGGATACTTGAAGAGAATATACACATAGTGACAGGCAAGGACTGTACAAGGAGCACCGAAGATCGAAGTCAGTGGCGTGCAATTGCAGAAGCATATGTCCAGCAATGGACGAATATAGGTTGATGATGAGTAGATGCATTAAAACGGTATCATCGTGTGCAACGCCATCATTTCAATAACGGTATCGTACAGATCCGCTCGACGAACCTCATGTCTCGATAAAGTAGGGACAAAAACATTGATTAGATAAGCGAAAGGCCTTGCTATCTCGACATGCTGGTATTTTAGAATTCCAAATATTTAAGAAGAAATACACGAGAACTACTTTGTTTAAAAAATTTTAGTCTTACGCATTGCTACTTTGCGGCAGAATGTCTGGCACTGCGGTGTTATCTGGATTGTTTCTTGCAAAAGGGGCCTATCGTAGTAAAACGTAATATTATTGTAGTTAATGTAGTAAGTATAATGTTGTGATTGTATCTAACGTCACGATTACTAATTTTAGGAAAAATGTTTACGGCAAATTTTGTGATAGGTTGCACAGATCACTAGGTGTAGGTTCCTTGTGCAAGGAACCGTCCAGATAGGTACCACCGCAGTGTCAGATATTCTGCCGCCAAGCAGCAGTGTGTAAGCATTGCTATGTTCCGGCGTGAAGGGCACCGTAGCTGTTGAAATTACCGGACACAGACTTAATATCTAATGTCTTAAGGGTCGGCAACGCGCTAGTGATTCTTCTGGTGTTGCTAGCGTCTATAGGCTGCGGGGACTGCTTACCATCAGGCGGGCCGCACGCTTGCTTGCCACCTTGGTTGTAAAAAAAAGGTTGCTAGACCATCGATAACAAACATTGCTAAACGTCATTTAAATAAAGCTAAAACAATAAAAGAATTCCTAATTTCAATAGAGATGACGGCTGGGTGTTACCACCGGCTTGAAATCCTGTGATCAATATGATTAAATCTAAATCAAACAATAATAAGGGTGACTTTGCAAGACATTTAGATAATATAAGCTTTCTCTTTTACATAGATCAGACTAACAGAAATAACTAAGAACTTGACGATATACAGCGATAATAATGACATGAGCAAATTCAACACCCCAGTCCTCCTTTGATCATGGGTGCTACAAAGCATTGGAAAGGTCGGGATAAATAAAAGAAAACATTAAGCCGCTAAAACTCTTCCATCGACTTTTACTACCAGGGACAAACAACAGCAGGCTAATTTCTTTAACACAAACGCGGAAAACATTATAAACTGGTTAGCAAGATTAATCACCAATACGACTTATCGCGTCGTATGTGAAATGTTAAGACACGTACCGTGATTAATGCAATTAAGTCCAATTGGCAAGAAATAGTCCACAGTTGAAATGGCTATTTAAAAACAGGTCCGAACAGATATTTAAGTACCAACTAACATAGATTCACACGACTACACGAAGATGCTGGCAGAGGTGTATTGCTACAAGCATGTTTTACCAGCTTTATAGGTCCCATGACCTTTATTTAGGTCTCATGTAGCTAAAGGAATGTATTGCTACTACTGGGTGCATGTTCTTATCACAGGGCTGCAACTGGTGTATTTCCTTAACCAGTGCGGAACAATCACAGCAAGCGTTCGTCGTAGCATTTGTTCCGAGGAATCCTTTAAAGGTACCGGGTCGCCGTAGAGACTGATGCCGAAATACTCGATTAAAATGACAATAAAAAAAAAATATTCAGAGAGTACTTACGTATAATTATTTCTAGAATAATAATTGTGATTGATAATGTAAGTGTTTACTTTTTTACTCTTCTGCCTGTTAGAATATTCATAAATTATTTCAACATATAGGAAGACGTAAGCATCGAGGTCAAATTCATAGGTCAAGTTCAAGGGACTGTTTATTTTTAACTAGCTAGTCAGTTGTATTTATCTCTGAACTCTTTGCCAGTGTGAACAAAAAATAACAATCAATAACTTTGTTATGACTTTGTACTTAAAATAATCGTAGGCAACAATTAATCTCACTGTGCCATGTTGTAAAACTTACAAGTAAGTCCATCGGTTTGTCGTTGTGATTGAGTTCCTACAGTTCCGTGGTGCTGATGAGGATGACAGATAGGGCTAAGAACTCACGGCGCGGTATGCTCCCGCGCCCTCGCGCGGTGGCCGGACCGCAACCACTCAAGTACATTATGTACTATCGCGGACACGAACGGTGTACCAGTTTTTTAGCAGAAGACCGAATTTGTCACAAAATGGAATCTTAATAGTATGTCGCTGTAATGGTAAGGGCAACTAAAATTAGCAGACTTGGGGCCCAGGCAAGATTAATATTTGCCGTCCTGTCTATAGGAACAAGCACAATGGCAATTTGTCATCCTACTTACTTTCGTGGCACCTGTAAGAATCTTTCTTTCTAAGGTTATATCAACCTGTGTGATTTTTACTTGTCTCCCGCTTTGCAAAGGAGGCAAGTGGAATTTATATTTTTCTAACTACATCCTATATATTATACTTATTGCATCCAAGCAGTAGTACCACCATACTGTCAGATAATTGCCACCACAAATCAAATTTTAACACTCAGTCCTGTGATCAGCAGGGCTATTATGTATCTTTAGCCACCCAAGTGACTATCAAGATTCAGTTGTCCACCGAACTTGTGATGACATTGGTATTTATTGGTCACTCAAGTTAGGCAATACCAAATGAATAATTTGACTGTTATTTGATGGTCACTTTGCTATAGTGATAATCACTTCAGTTGTCAAACGAGATATGCAGTAGACCTGCTGGTTGGCACTGTTGCTGGTCAAATTACCACTGTCAAGTGTCTCCATAAATAAAGTTTAGGGTGACAAGCCGCAGTGCAAATCAGCTGTCCATAGGTAGGCATGTAATGTCATGCTACACATCTCATTAATAAGTTGCTTAAAAATTTTTGGTTCTATCTGAATTTTAATTTTTTTAGATTCCTTTTGCTTTAATACCTTTTGGCACCCTCTGTGAAGAGAAGTCCCTTGGGCAAAAGACCCTCCAGATATGTAAAACCACAGTTGCCAGATATTCTGCAGCCAAGCATCAGTTTACCTACATTTTATTGTATTTTATTCAGAGAGTTTACGGCTAAATTCACAAAATAAGTAACATTATAACTTAATACATGCCAGCTACAAGCTTCCACAGACATAGGCTTCTATTCTAAGTCAGGAAAATAAACATAACTAATTAATCTATGACAAAAGATTTGGACCTTTACCAATGATATGCTTGACACTTAAAGTACTAATACTAAATAGATCTATGCATATTGGCTCAACTTGTAGAATTTTGCTGTGTTCTGGTGTTCATACTGCAGCTAGTTAATATACTGGACACAAGGAACTTGATATCTAATGTTTTTAGGATCTGCAACAGACTAGTGTTTCTTCTGGTATAGCTAGCATTCATAGGCTGCGGTGCCTGCTTACTATCAGGGCAGCCACATGCTTGCTAGTTTGGTAGTATAAAAAAAACCCTGCATGCACATATAAGAGTGAAAGGGGAGGATATCTTTATGTAAGTAATATTCAAAAGAGCCAGAATGTGTTTCATTGAATGCTAAATATAGAATGGGGGCCTGTTCAAGCTGAGTGATGAGGGAGATTTATCACTTCCTCACTCAATGAATTGATTATTGACCTTGTTTTTAACACACAGTTATCAATGTATTGTCAGTCGGTACATGTTGTGATCAGTATGTCTGTTCAATGTCACATCTTCACTTACCATCATGTGAGATTGTGGTCAAGCACAAACCTATTGATTATAAAAAAAAAAAAATTACCATTGATAATGATTCACTATCTCAGTCTCTACTGCCACACTCAGAAACATTAGCAGTAACTAATTGACTGACTGACTAAATAAATTACAGTAGCTATAAATCACATATTTAGTTCTTATATGTTTTTTTATTTATTACAAGCTGGTGCTTGATTGCAGATGCACCTGATGGAAAGTGGCTATGCAATCAAAGGGGGTAAAGCACACTAGCTTATTAAAAGACTATTCACCCTATCCTGGAAGACACCCACATAATAATCTAAAATAAAAGGGTGAGAAAACTGACGCATGTAAACTGTTCCAGTCCTTAGCCATCCTTAATTTGAATGTAGAAGCAAAGAATTTAGTCTGGATTGAAGGCACATACTTTTTCTCTAGATCTTTAATAACCAGATTATACCCTGTTAGTATCAGTGATTATCTGTACTCAATAATGAAATATAAGTGTAAAACGGCTACAAGAGTCAAAGTACTCAGATGCAAGAAATTAATAATAATATAAAAATTCCTGAGGATTAATGCTACTTGACTCAAATCAATGCTAAATGATAAATTCTGTATACAGCAGTTCATAGCACACAGGTACTAATCTCATGTATTCATTGAGATGTTTTAAAGATGTTTCATTCAATACATCAGCTAATTATCTACATAGCATAGGTATAAATAAGTAATATTGCTAAATATAATATAGATATCCAAAATTTTCACATGATCATATCTTATTTCTGTCTCAAAATATACAGATAAATAATTTTGTAATATAAGAGGTAAACCCCATAGAAACTTAGGTGCCAATGATATTACAATCATTGTTGGGTACTGTTTATTTTATTAATTTGAAACACAAATCAAGAGGAATTATAACCTGTTTAAACTCATGGGTACAGCATTGTTATATTGACATAATAAATAGTATTGAAATAACAAGAAACCATCGAGAGAAATAGATAGGTACGGTAGTAGACCTCAGACCAAGGAAATAAAAAAACCATAAGGCGGCAAGTGATTGGTACGTAAAACCACAATAGGATAAATTGTAAAAGTTCTAGAACAATGCATGCACTCAAAATTGATTCAGTACTGAATATAAATAAAACCGTTACCTTTTAAAAACGATCGCAATCCGAGACAGGTCAGCAGGAACAAAGTAAGTAGCCGTCCAATGTTGAAAACGTATAAATTACACGTGCAACAACTGCTTTAACATGAGTAAACACTTTATACTACAATTTCGCAATAGCTAAATTCCACAAACTAGGTATAACAATTGTTGTCTTAGATAACAAAGGCCTTTTTGTTAAAAATAATAATCACAACACCACAACAGTTAAACGATTCATGCGAAAAATTTGACACTTTCGTTCGTGCGACATCGACACTTTGACAGATCACCAGACAGTAGCCTTGACAGCAGCATTGCCAGTTGCCACTGCAAATTTTGTAAATTCGCTATTTATCTATGGTGAAATTTTCCATGATTCGGGAGAACAATATTTGATTCCGCATTTGTACCTCACTTAGAGGAGATACCACTGGAGAGAGCATCATGCGCTAACCCCTCTGCCAAATTTTTGTTCATATGTTCAGGTCATTCTTTATTTGTGTGCGTATCTTTTTGAAAGTGTTGCGAGTTTACTATAGTGTGGGTATGCGTGAAATTGTATCTGTGTGTGTTTAATTCGCCTCCCGCACCCCGCAAAAGTGCCACGAAAAATTTGTTCGGGGAATCGACACGATACTAGCTCCATTCTAATTACTCTGAGGTACCTCAAGAATGTATTTGTCTAAACTCAAGGCAATTCTAAGATCTCAGCTGTTCTAGTTTCAGCTCACTAGTTTAGGAGACACTTATTTAATTTCATCCAGGACTTCGGTGAAAATTATCTAATTAATGCGTGCGTGGTTTAGAAGCAGCCGAATTTAGTAGACCATAGTGAAAAATCCTAAATCTATGATATAGACAGATGCGGAAAGCGACTACTACATATGAAATGATAAGCCCAACTCTACAAAATAGAATTGAACCATAGCAAGCAGCCGCAATATCCGCAGTTAAAGTGAATTCCCCTAAATTGGCAACTCTGACACAGACACGATTTATGTCTCAGAGTAATTAGAATGGAGCTAGTATCGCGTCGATTCCCCGAACAAATTTTTCGTGGCACTTTTGCGGGGTGCGGGAGGCGAAGTAAACACACACAGATACAATTTCACGCATACCCACACTATAATAAACTCGCAACATATTCAAAAAGATACGCACATAAATAAAGAATGACCTGAACATATGAACAAAATTTGGCATAGGGGTTAGCGCATCATGATCTCTCCAAGTCTTTGAGTATTAAACCAACCGGAGAGGCCACTGTCAGGCGTTCCCCTCTGTCAAAGTACGAGAGCACCGGTCATACCCGTTATATAAAACTAGTTGACCCGCGTTCCACGCCATTCAACAAATCCCGGTGCGCGCGGAACGACGTAAGCTAAAAATGCCGAATGCCAGCGCGTTTTCGTGTAAAAAAATATAAGACTTATCTAGTGTACCCAAGGATAACGTTACTTTCCATCTGTAAATATTATTTCGTTTATAAATTGTCAAATAATGCACTAAATTTGCAAAAAACTAAAAAATATTATTAATCAATAAGTGTTGCCACTAAATCGTACAAAAGCGTAACGAGCGTAATTTTAAAAGTTGAATGTACTGACATTAGTTTAAGACTTCTATTTCACGTAAATGATTGTTAATACCATTTATTTCTGTAGATGCATAATTAATTAATTAAAGATTACTGTTTGAAATTCAGTATCTTTACTTGAATTTTCTACATATTTTTTTACTAAACACTTTAAAAATTATCGATTCTATGAAACTGTATGTTTATGTTTGGGTGTACTTAATTATTATAAGATATTTACGGTCGTCACTTTTATTCCGAATACTTTCATTTATTTTTAAATACATTGGCCACACCGCAGCAAAGTTAGCGCTGGGACAGCTCATAATCAAATATCGATATCGACTATCAGTATGTTACTCTGACTATTTATTAATCAGATATCCAAAAGAGTTTGTGTAGTGTATCGCATGCCGTGTCACTTTTTAGCCGACTTCAAAAAAGGAGGAGGTTTTCAATTCGACTATACATATATATATTTACATTTACGTATGTTCGCGCATAACTCTGGCAATTATAGACCGATATGAAAATTTTTTTTTTGTACGGATAGGCCGATCCCCTGATCGGGTCCCATTAAAAACGATTGCGATTTACGAATAAGTAGGTAGTTCCTAAAAAAAACAAGAATGTCGCGTCAGAAAAAATTATAATAACGCCTTAAGGATGAGACTCTTCGTTTTTAAGGAAAAAATGGTCATAACTCTGGCAAATGTCTTTCTTTCACACTGAAAGTGCGCTGCCGGCCGCTGCCATCTTGGTGTGAATTGAGCCTAACTTCAAATATGAACCTATTTCGATTATTCTTTCTTTATTCGAGAAAGTTAACTACTATAATGATTCCATGCAAATTTCATTACGTCCTGATAAATTGTTCCTGAAGAAACATGAATGATGTAAAAAATGCAAATAAGTATACTCCGTAGGTGCGCTAACACCAATTTCAATAATATTAAAATTATTTTATGCATTTTAGTGTTATTGAAGTCGGTTCAATCTTTTTATATATTTTATAAAATGATCATAAATTCTTTGGAATACATCTATACTCCTGCTTTTTGTGGTGTATCTATACTGACATCCAATCCTCTAGATTTGTTAGGTCTCAATTTATCCTCCGACCTTAATTTCGGACGATCCATTGAGTCAAAAGTCAAAATCTCTGCTAAAAAACTTGGTATCTTGAATAAGGTGAGGCGGTATTTCACAAAGGAACAGCTGTTTAAGCTGTGGGATGGCTCTGCCAAATATCAACTTGACTCTTTGGATTCGCTAGAGAGACGCGCTCGCAGGATAATTGACGATAATGACCTAACAAATAAAAAACTGCAACAATTGGATTATCGTCACCTAGTTGCATGCTTATCGGTTTTTTACAGATTGTTCCACGGTGAATGCGCTCAAGCACTTTTTGACCTTGTACCACCATCCCCATGGGCGCTGGCAGCAGGGTGCAAGGGGGTGCACTTGCACCCCCCTGTCACGGGAGAATATACATAGAAAAAATACATAAGTACGCTTTTGATTAGCGAAACATACTCAATCAAATACCCGCGTGTTTTGAATTTGACATTACATTTATTTACATCATATACATGTATAATTCTATAGTTTAAGTTAATAGTAAAATGTGTAAATGCAGATGCACCCCCCTGAAAGTAACTCTGGCGGCACTCATGACCATCCCCTTTCTTTTACCGGACTGCCAGGCGGCGGCAGGGTCTCCACCGCTTTAACGTTGACACTCCAACTTGCCGAACTAAGCGTTTCGCTTCTTCTTTCCTCATGCGCACGGTCAAGCTGTGGAATACCCTCCCGGACAACGTTTTCCCTGATAAATATAACTTGTGTGTTTTCAAGTCTAGATTGAACAGGCATCTTATGGGTTAGCGCGGTCCATCCTAGACCACATCTTATCTTCACTTACCATTATGTGAGACTGTGGTCAAGCGCAAGTAAACCTATCGCATCGCTGACGCATCGGCACATGAAAGGAGACACCCGGGCTCTCCAGTGGGATCTGCACCAGCAGCCCGTCAGTACCTTGCCTTTGAGCCCGCCACCGGGGGATGCATTATAGCCCCCTTGGAACCAGACACGGTGTTCAAGGGGATAGGGTCCCCGCCGCCGCACAGTGGACGGAAAAATGAAGTTCCCTTTCATAGGATTATTTAAAAATGAAATATTTTATTTGATACTTTCAAGTATACAGTTTTGTCAAGTACATTAAAACATTGAATAAATGAGTAGTTACCGGTTTTTTTATCGAGTCTATACCATCAAAGAATGACTTTCTATATTTCAAATGTATGAAAATGGAATTAGTTTTCCTCATAACTTTTTTCTGTCTAGGATTGTAAAGCTGAAACTTTTAGGTATTGTTGCCGAGCCTATTAAAAAACCACTTGACATTTGACCTTGAACCCGAACTTCCCCGTTCAAAAGATATGAATCAATTAAAAGTGCATATTTACTCAATGCATAATTAATGCATTTTATTTATATTTATTTATGATACTCTCTTTTTTTTGTGATTTGTTTAGATATTCTTTTTTATTTTAATATTTTTCCTGTATTTAATCATATCCAATATTTTTTTATTTTAATAATCTAACTATTTACACTTTATAGAACACAAGCAAGCATATCGACAATGTTGTTTATACCTGTAATAGGTTCACTTATCAGAATTTATATTAACTGTGAACGTTGTAATGTTACTTAATCATAAGTGTACTGTTGGTATATAAATAAATAAAATAAAATATTTGGACGATGTTTTAACACGCGGTAAGTAATGTACTTCAAAAATAAGTTTTGTTTTATTTTTTTTACCCTTTATTGATCCCTGATAGACAAGACAACAAACCTATATGACTAACGATCTTGACGAAAAGCGTACATATTCATAACGTATGCACAACACAACAAATAATGCGATATGAATGACTGATATTTTATATTTGCAAGAATATAGGTAACTAACACAAGTTCTTAAAATACATGGGTTTCACGTAAATATTTGTACGGCTGAAATGCCGAATATAGTGATCTGGCATTTCAGCCGTAAAATTATTAAAAAAAAAACCGGTAACTACTAATTTATTCAATGTTTTAATGTACTCGACAAAACTGTATACTTGAAACTATCAAATAAAATATTTATTTTTAAAAAATCCTATGAAAGGGAACTTCGTTTTTCCGTCCATAGTGCGCCGTCCTCCTCGGAGTCACTGCCATACTTAATGGATGTCCTAGGGCCCACGCCCCGTACGTCCAGCGACTCCGAAGGTAACGACTACTGTCTACAACAACCGAGACCGAAGCACAGGGAAGCTCAGTTCAAATGTTCAAGAAAATCCAGACGACTGCTATCTATGTATTGGCCTTACTTGACATTGCTTAACCAACGCTAGCTTATGTCAAAAATACAACATATTTAGCAAAATGTTTTTCCCTTTTTGGCCGTTAAAATTTTATTATAGGAATGAGTAAAGATATTTATTTCTTTTTATTGCACAAAGTTGTTTATAGGCAGACTTTTCATAATATAAGAGTAAGAATGCAGCTTAGGTATTTCTTGAAGTTTCAGACTTAACCATACTGACTTATTCTAATTAATCGGATTTTGACGACAACCCAAGGTTCTTTTCCTATGATCCTAAATTTAAAAATACCTTACACCTATTTAACTTTCACCAAAAATATTATCGGACCTCATCGACAATAAAATATCGATAGTGTCATGCACTATCCTCGTTTACTTAAAATTGACGTCATCTCGTGTACAGACAGTGTTGTCACTGTGTGTGAATTTACTTGTATAGATTATGTTAGTGTTTGATAATATTGTCGTGTGCCTGCGTAGCGACGTGGGGAAGAATGCATTGCATTAGTAGTAGATAGTATTTGTGTGAGTTACCTCGTCCCCCGCGCAGAAAGTGACAGACTTTTTCTCATAGCGAATAGTGCGCGTGTCGTCTCCTTTTGGTTTAATACTCAAAGCTCCAAGTGGTATCTCCTATAGGTTTATGTCATAAAGTAAGTACCAAAGGAGAGACGATGACGCGCTAACCCCTCTGCTAAAATTTTTGTCATATGGTCAGGTCGTTTTATAAAAACTAGTTCACGGGCGATTTTTGTTCAGTCCGTATCAGGTCGTCATGCATTATACAGCTCCGTGAAAATGGATGTTTGAGCAATATTTGACTGTTAAAATCGATTAGGTACCATAAATCAGCGAGAGAATGGAGTTTCCTATCATTTGTAACTATTATTTGTTACGAATATGTTAGTATTAAAAAAATAGAAACCAAATATTGTTATCTCTGAATCAAAATTTCGCGCCATGTTTTATCCTAGTTACAGCATAGTGCGAGACAGGATTGAATGTATGAAAAAAATTTAGTTCATTCTAGGCTAATGGAGGAAATTCTAATAATTATGAATGATGTTTATTATAATGAAGTTATTGTTATAAAAATGGATTAATGTATCGAGAGTATCGTGATAAATAACAATAATCTTCTTCTCCTTTTCTTGTACATAAAAATCACGTGTCACGGTGTTTGTGGTCGAAATCCTCCAAAACGGCTTGACTGATTTTTATGAGAGTCTCTTTTTATGTACATATATGTAGTAGGTATGAGGATAGGTCTTAAAGTATATTATATACCGCTAGGTGAAGCAGCGTTAGACAGGGTAATTATACAGATGGGTGACCAGATGGTCAATCACCGGTCAGCATTATACAATGCTCTTTGAACTAAACGTCTCCGTGCTTCGGTTGGAGGGCAGGGAGAGCGTAAAATTTGAGTCCCGGTTTTAACCGACTTTAAAAAAAGAGGTATGTATTCAACGCGTATGTATATAATACTATTAAAATGCAAAATCCATATATAAATCTCGTCTCACGGCATTCGCACTCCTCCAAAACGGCTCGACCAATGTTTTTTTTTTTTATATGTGTACATAACCATATGGTACCAAGGTATAAGAATAAATAGATGGGCGACGTTTGAACTAACCGTATCCGTGTTTCAGAAGGCTACTAAAAAGTTGGTCCTAGTTTTTAACCGACTTCAAAAAAGGAGGTTATGTTCTCGACGCGACTAATGCGGTAATTAGTAAAAAAATCTACGTAATTTTGTTCGGGAATTAGCGCGATTTACCTTATATTTATCGGAAGAATCTACTTGAACTGTTCCTTGCACATGGAACCTACCACCTATTAAACCCTACAGAAACTCCCGCGGATGCACATGAGGACAACTTGGTTTCTCCCGTGGGATTTGCACCCTCAGTGCCTTGCCTTTGAGACTATTATAGCCCCCGGGAACCTGTCACAGTGCTCACAGAGACGGAGTCGAAAACCCGCCGATGCACCGCGCCGACTTCATCGAAATCGGTATCAACGCATACGTTTGTGCAGTATAATGCACAAATTATACATACTGTATACAAATAATACGCAAATTATCGCACACCAGATCATGGGAAATGGAGCAACAATGATTTACGTATCCAAAATCCAGTTAACTATCATGTTCTGAAGAGTGTCAGGGCTGCTCCGCGCCCTGCGCACCAGGGACGCACACCTCTTGCGCATAGTAGCGTAAAAGCAATCTACGTGTGCATCCGCGAACATCCTAGATGCGCTACGGAAGTGAGGCAATCACTCTGAACACATTATTGTATTGGATACGTAGGGTGTCGTAGGATCCTTGCGTGTAATTTCTCCACAGGCTGTAAGTATAAAATGCTGTGCAGTACGCGCGAAACAGTGTAATTTAACAGTCAGTAAGTAGGGTGCAAACCAGTGAGCCAGAATATTTACTCTCACTGTCAATGCCCTCCGCTCTCACTCAATGTCTGCATCATCATTGACCTCGGGATATGGCCTAAATATTTGAAATGATATGATAACATAAGTATATAATGATGTACTTATATAATACTAACTAATTTACAAAATGAATACAATAATCTCCATATTGAATTATTAGATTCTTTAAAACATTCCATTCTTTGAACCCGTTCATTATTTATCGGTCTTTGCACGCACCACATCACTACAATTTACGTCTGTGGACGTGCAATCAAATGTGTAGGAACGATGAATTCTTTATTTGTGTGCGTATCTTTTTGAATGTGATGCGAGTTTATTAAAGTGTGTGTTCATAGAAACATGAAGAGTTTACATTAGACATTTGCAAGAGTGTGGGTGAAATTGTATCTGTGTGTGTTTCCTTCGCCTCCCGTACCCCGCAAAAATGCCACGAAAAATTTGTTAGGGGAATCGACGCGATAATATCTCCTTTGGTACTTACTCTGAGGTTTATGTACCCATCTCAGAGTTAATAGAAATTCATAACTTTAAAGTATTCATAAAAATATTCTCAAATCATGATTCGACTTATTGGCGGCACCGCACCACCGCACCATGGGAAAGTACCTACTAAATTTGAAGCATGAAAACTCATGAAAAGAAAGAAAGCTGACATCTATGATTTCAAAAGACAACTACAATAATAACTTCATCTGTAATTGATGGTGAAGAACCTTTGAGAAAGGAAAATTAAGAACACATATACTAGATATCACGCGATATCAATAGATGGCGTAAAAAGGGAAATATCTTCGTCCATGATTTTATTATTAAGTATATAGATGGCGTATGTGCATTCTGCTTTAATTTTAGGGACCTAATATTTTTTGATAATATTCCATGTATTCTTTACATTATCAATTAGCTAGAGGTGGTTGGATGTATATTCTACATCTTGCTAGAGCCTACTGGCTCTAGTCATATCACATCAGCTGCCGAAACACGTCCACGGCTGAACAAAGTTCCATGTGGTCGCCATAATGCCCACGCTTGGCGAGTCTTAGGGATCGCAGTATAGATGGTAAGTAATCCAATAGAAAGACGCTGCTGCCCTTTTTCTTGTTTTCTCTTAATCGCATCTACATACCCAACAGGGAGAGTAGGCTTACCACAGTAATAAATTAGGTAAGTACTACTTACCTACTATTTAATTGTACTACATACACTCGCTTAATATGGTTTTGACAATAAAACACCATGAAAATAAAACTGAAACATTTTATTTAAATTATAACTCTTTCGTTGATATAAATAACGCTCTCTTTAATTCACCTGGAAGCCTCTACAACACATAGTAAATGTCACATTTTAACAATATTAGAATAAAATCGATAAAATACAGAGAGTAGCTTAAATTAATAGGTAATAGCTTAAAAATAATTAATCGATGTACGCTGTATGTATTTTAAACGTAGTCAGGCTGGAGAAAGCTGGCAATCAGTTTTCACCTAGAAATAGAGTTCAATGTTTTATTTCTATTACATAGATGTTTTAAATAGGAAATGATTAAAAATGTGCGGGGCTTTTATTTTCTCAAAACAAAAAAAAAACGAATAGACGGAGTGCATATTTATTAGTAGTACTTAATGAGTCAAGCCAAAAGTAAGTACCTAGTGTTGCCACAGTATAGTGTACCGTGCACCAAATAATTCTGTATATACGCAAACTTGGTATTTACTCTAAGACGCAAACACGTCAAACTCCACTTTCTTCATAATATTTTAGTTCCTATTTCCACCACCCATACAGCGAAGTTGGTCGATCTGTATTGTATTTTTTGTGGTGTAACATATTTTGTTCCACAAAAATAGCTCTAAGCACAAAAACAACCATCTCGTCTTCTCTTTTTTTTTCGTTTGAGCGTTGTTTATTTCATGATATTAGGTAGGGTTAACGGGCTATCTGTGACTTCTTATATAATACATTAGATATTACAGCTAATATTATACCTAAAACGTAGTAGTAACTACGATTTTAACTTAGTATAGTAATAGATAAATAAAAAACTTAAGCAAAGATACAAAAATCATTTGTTTTTCTGCTTAGGTAGGTGTATCTCACTGGATATCATCGAGTAAACATAACAGAAATCATTAATAAGGCAGACATAGGAAAAAATACCAATCGTAGCGCGCAAAATTTCATCACAAAACTGATTATATGTGTAATAAGTAAGTAGAAACGTGCACACTCTAAGCCGACAAAAATATTTTTGAAGGGAATAGGCAATATTGCAAATCTCATTAAATTCTCAAACGCTGCTAAGCCAAATTTTAATCTCAATGTAATAAGGTCTCATATGGCTAACTTTATTTTCTTTCTCGAAGTCAGTGGTTGGCGGCCGCGATCCTGCCAGATGGTAGGGTAACTGATGCAGTCACGAATGGAAGCGCGCTTGCTTTATAACCCGAAAGACCATATGTTAGAGGTGTCAGCAAAAGGGGCTATGTTCCCTCAAACAGCAGCTAATACATCCTTATTGAGCACTCAACCATCCAAGCCAATTATTTGACCTTCTGTAGGATGAAGACAGGACAGGACTCCGTCTTCGGAGTCGCTGAGCGCTTGGACTGTGGGACCTAGACATCCACCGAGAACGGCAGCGATAACGAGGAGGATAGCGACGTGCTGCTACACTTGTCCCCGTGAGTACCGTGTCGGTCCATGGGGAAACCCCACAGGGTCCCGGGGATCTAATCTAAAAAGGTTTATTTTAGGTTTTTATGTAAGAGCCTATCTCAGCCGCTTAAATTTCGAGCGATTCCTACCGTGCCCTACCGCGCATAATAATAACTAATTATAAAACTTACTTTACATTATTTTTGCTGTGGTAATAATTTTATTGTATTTATTTAATAAATCCAAGCTACAACTAAAACAATTATTCACAAACATTCACATCATGCAAAACATTAAAAATACAAAATCAAGGCCATGCCGACTTTCTTAAATGAAGCTTAAAATATAATATTTTTTGATAAATGATTTTGGCACGTAGATAAACAAAAACTACTCTTAACTATTGATTAGGCAATTACAAGTTTTAAGTATTAAAAATGTAAAATAACATCACAGCTACAGAATCTAAAATATTTATTCTAAAACTTATATGAAATTATTTGTAATACATTCCAAATTAGAATAGGCAAATAATAATTAATAGCAAATCTATCCGTACCTAATTAATTATAAAAAAATAGGCCAGATATACTTAGTAAAATATGTCTCATATGATTTTGCTTGGATTGCGTCCATCATAAAATAGTTTTAAATGTGTCAGCATAATCAAAAAGTACGCACAAACACCTGTGTTTTTTTTTAAATTAGTTAGACAGGTCGACAGTGCCGCTTAGAGATTTTTATAATCACCAAACTTATCAATGAAATCGATTCGATACTTAAATTAAATAATGTCGTTATGTTGTTATGTCTAAGCTATATTATTAGCATAGCGATAATAGTGATCATTGCCAGCAACAAGCCGAGCAGAGTCAGCCAGTCCATATCTGCCAGGTGCTGGGAGAACATCAGGGTGTAGGAACAAGCTAACATCAACGTGCCAGTGTCGTGCCAACTGCGCTTCGACTGCGTGTTATCGCCTGTCGGAACAACAAAACAACACAATGAAAAAAAATACAATATTAGTCATGGCAACTTATAACGTTTTAAGGTCGGGGTATCTATGTGAACACAAAATGGAACGTGGATATAAAAAGCCAGATGCAAAATGGTTATAGTGAAAACCTTACACCATGCACGAGGAGTGACCACATACCTTCATTTTCTTTTTGTGAATTATTATTTTGCCTTTTAGCTCTCCATGGCACTACGTTTGGTTGCAGTGAGTTGCTTTGACTAGGAGCACAATCATCGGTCTGGTCGACTGAGAACCTTCTCAAGTTCTGATTTACACATTTAACGAGTTTGGGTGAACTTAAATCGTTGCGTTTTTCCCCCTCACATTCGTTATTCTCGTCTACAGTTTGCGAATTATCTAATTTAAATATAGTCGCTAATTCTTCTGAAGAATTATATTCCGTTGAGTCGGCTGTATCTTTCTTTATTTCTAAATCATCTTCGTATATAGACAGGTTAACTGAAGCCCTATTAGGTATTTCTTGCATGCTTATATTTTGAGTGACTTGGTTAAGTTTTTCACTGGCTTCAGTCATTCCTGTAATTTTTTCTGCCACCGTATTATTTTTATCAATCCTTGATCCTTTAGAAGTAAATAGTTTCGCGTTTACCTGACTTATACCGGCAATTAAATCAGATATTCCATCTTTTAGCTCTTTAAACGCATTAATTTCGTTTATTTCTTTTATTTTATCATCACTATTTAAAAAAGGATTGAGCGAATTTACTACTGGCAGATTAGGCTTTAATTCAGAACTTCTTTCTAATTCTTTCACGGTATCTACATTAATGGCGTCATCCTTTATAGGTAATGAAACAACATCCGGTATTAACTTATTTTCTGGTGTCACAACTGTAGTTTCTTGAGCCTTTAATTGTTGTTCAGCTTTTACTATATAATTGGAAAGTTTTATGCTCTCATCTTCAAAATTAAGTTCTTTTTCAAAACTGTGTTTGAGTTGGTCTTCAACTTTATGCAACTGGTCTGATATAGCTAGAAGGCTATCTTCAGTTTTCTTGGCTTTAGACTGCTCATCAACATTGTTTAAGGGTTTATTACATATCTGATCGTTATCAAGTTCAGAATGAATATTAACATGCTTTATTTCAGACACAGAATCTTCAAACGATTTGTTTGTTAGACCATTTAAAAACATTTGTCTACTATCAGATAGCCGAGTTTGAACATCTGATTTCTTTTCATTATTATTCCTATTTTTATCAAGTTCAGCTAAAGCTACACCTAATTTGTTACTCGTATCCATAGCTTCTTGAGCAAGCATACTAAGAACCTGCTGAAACTCATCTTTAGAAGAACGTTTAGAAGCTTGAGGGGATCTGTTGGAGGGTGATGAACTTTTGGACTTGTCACAAGATGGAGGCTTAGCAAGATGCTTATCATCACTATGAATGAATGAATCGTCTTTTGCAAAATGATGAGAAGGTGCGTGGGTGTTATTGACAAAGAGACTGACAGTATTGTGTCTTTGTTTTACCTTGTTACGAGGATAGTGATCTTGTTCGTGGTCGTTACTTTCGTAAGTTTCTCGGAGTCGCCTCATCACATCACTGTTACTTTGAGTTTTTTGTAATGTCGCCATTTTACTCATATTTAACGCTTCATCGATTTCCTTTTGAATCATGGTAAATATGTTGGCAGACAGGGATCGTACTGCTCTCTTCTTTTTCAAGCTTGCAGCTGAATCTTTTGTAAAAGGGTTTTCCACATAACCATGATTATTGTTTACGTGGGCATTGTAATCGTCACCATTAAAAAGAGAGTGCCTATCTTTTCTTAAGCTTCGATATGCTAAATCATCAGACACGAGATCCGGGGATCTTCTAGGAATGAACCGTGGACGACCCTTATTTTCAGGCGTGGCGTGAAGATAATCACTTTGTGGGGCTGGGGAGACTGGTCCGATTGGTATACCAAATGGCGGTTGAGGATCAAGAGTTTTTAACCGATTATTAGTTTGTTTTATATTTCTATATACAACGTCATCATAAACTATATCAGGCTCATTCCTTTCTGACTGCCTGTCGTCATCCGACGCATATGGTACATATACTGGCGATGCTAGCATATAACTTATTTGTGCTTGAGCATCTTTATAAGCCGATTTATCTTTAGTCAAAGAGTTCATTCTTCGAAATGCCATATCGTCTTGTAATTTGTCTGGTAACGTAGATCTTCTAGGCACTCTTCTTAGTGGTGTTGCCGGCTGACTCCGTAACTGAACTTCGTCATCATTTCCATTCCAGTCATTGAAATGGTCGTTAAATTTCGGCGTCATTAGCTCACGACGTTCAGCTCTATCCAACAAATCTTCGTCGCCTAGACCTAAACTATTGTAAATTGCTTCTAATTCATTAAGAGCATCATCCAGATTTGTAGATTTGCGTCTCTCGGAACTTTTTTCATCATCGGACGGCATTTGATAAACACTTGGTACGTATGTATCGGATTTATGTCGAACGTGAGTTTTTGATGTTGGTGATGCCACAGTTTTTGGTGGTTCAACTGTAAAAGATCTTTTATATTCTGTCGTTGCTTTCCATATTTTGGCACCATCATTTGTGTCAACAGATGAAGTTTTAAATATTGTTTTGTTCTTATGTTGTACGTCTGGATTTTCCTGTACTCCCTTATTTGATTCTAGGTTCGAAGTAGTTCTGTTCAGCAGTGAATTATTTGAAAACTCACTATTGCTTCTTGAGATCGCGTACATACCTTGTCGCTGCCTCTGTTTTTCAGCATCATCAATTTTTTTCCAAAAATCTGACGCGTGACGAGGCCGGCGATATACACTTTCGGCAATGTTCTTTGATGTCTGAGAGTCACTCATACAATATTGATTCTCTTGACCGTTTTGACCAGTTTTAATACTTATTGGCCTTCGAGATCTAGGAGTTTGATCTGCGTAGTATAAATAACCATGTCTTAAGGGTACCGGTTCAGGTTTAACAACGGCTGAAGGGCCTATTGACTTTCTCCATGGTGGTGAGTTAGCATAAAGGCCGTAATGGTTAGGTTCAGCAGAGACTGATGCGGGTCTACGTGGCTGATCGTTTTTATGATTAAAACTTTGTAAGTATTCATTATTTTGCATCGCAATATGATCCTCAGAGTTTGAGATTGGCCGTCGCAAGCCATTAAAACCGTGACCTAGTTGTCTTTCCTGACTTCTTCTCATAATTTTAGCAAAATCGTTGTTGGGTACACCGTGCATCACAGATTGGTTACTTATTCTATCAGCCACAACAGGGTTATTTTCATAGTACATGGAAATCGGCGTAGCGACCTTCCTTTGCATATCACGTGGAGGCGGAACCGGTGGTGCTTTTTCTTCTCTCTTAACATTCGTAACATTTCCTAAAGGAAATTTGACACACAACACATTATCTGGATTTTCATAATGACTGCTTACACTTCCCTCTCTAGTACTGTTAGCATAAATTGTTTCTCGATTAATGTTACTGGTCGGTAGTGAATAGTTAATTTGTTCATTGTTTACTTTAGCGTTAAAATTAATGGATGATGGGTAGCTTTGGGTCGATGGGAATGATGATATTGATTCAGTTTTCGCAGGATGACGGTTTATGTCATTAGCGCATAGTTGCTCATTTTTAACAGTCTGTGTTTGATCACGTTTGCAAGTTCCATATCCACTACTTTGACTTGTTGGTGTCCTTGTTAATAATTCAACTTCAACCTTAGTATAGCCTTGCTGAAGCAATTCTGCCTCCTTGTTTAATTGGTTTTCTTCATCGCGAGATAGCCTTTTAATGTATCTCTCGTTTCTAGCACTTCTCGATCTTTTATTAAGAGAACTATCGCGTGATCGCATTAAAGAGTCTTCACTTCGGAATCTAATCATAAGTGATGAATTCGATGATTTCAGAGACTCTTCTTCGCTGCTCGATTCTCCTTTCATACTGTTTCGTAATGCTTCGACGCGAGCTTTCAATCTACCCTTTCTGGTTTTTTTCGATGGTGTTTCTTGATATGACCCTCCAGACTTGCTGCAATTATCATCTCTGATACTTAGAGATTCCTTGGACGCACCATATAATTCTTGAGTTTTAGCCCTATAATTGATAAAACCAGCAGATGGGTCTGAGAGTACACCATCGTCAGTGACATCACGTAGGTTAGATTTAGCTAGACTCTGAGCTCGCCTGGAATCCCTGATTACTATGTGATCAAAATTCTTAACCGTAGGGGTCTTTTTCTTCTTTTTGGATTTTGCCTTTGAAGAAGAACGTGTACTAACTCCTTCGTCACTTTCAGATGAAGAGCCACTCTCTTCTTCTTTCTTCTTCCTTCTGAACAGTTTTCCGATGGACCATTTTTTATCCTTTTTCCGTTCTTGGTCCTCTGGTTGGATGGGGCGGTCCACGCGTCGCTGAACGGCAGCATACTCTTCGGTGTAGGGACGATAGCTTGCGGTAGGTGCTGAGATGTCTCGGTGCGGCACCGGGGGTGAGTTTACAGCCTGGAATGAGAAAAATACTTATAAACATCGGGTAAGTTATTCTCAAAAGTGAACTTGTTGAAACCAAAGTCGCTATCCGCTTCAGTTTATTATTTTATAAATTTTACACTAGAAATTAATTTTCCTAAAGGAATATGTGCGTAATAGTATTTAGTATAATGTGCATATTTTTATGAATACGACCAACGACAAAGGCGGGCCGTGTACCTTTAGACTTTACCTAGAACAACATCGATATAATATACATATAAACTAGATTTGGTGTCACGGTTCAAAAAGTGGTAGCGAGAAAGAGCGCCCTTGTGTCGCTATTTCTTTACAAGCCACATCCTGACAAATTTATTTTTGCCGATATGAGTGTCGCTACTGTCTATATGAAACTGTCAAACTACAAGTCATTATCATTATAAAATCGTTAGTTCACGTTTCCGCCACCAGCACATAAGTTTGCAACCTCCGCGACCACATTTTAGATGTCATTTTGTTCGTGAATGTTTATCTAGTTTATATATTATATCGATGTAGAACAATAACGGATGGAACGGACTTAGTAATAACTAAGTCCGTTGTACAAGAAGCCGGCCGGTGTCGGACATTCCCGCGCCAAGCAGCCATGTCTATAGGTACATTGTTGGATCTTGGTGTGAAGGATGACCAGCTCTAGTGTCCTTGGGGCTGGTGATATTAGCGGACTTAAGAGACTTAATAGTTAATGTTTCCGATGACGAGCGGTGCAACTGCCTATAGGCGGGCGAGTCGCTTACCATCAGTAGAACGACTTGCTTGTCTCGTTATATTGTATAGTTAACTTTTTTTTTTGACAAATTCTCGTACTGTTTTCTTTGATCTAGGTAGATATAAGACTAAGGCCCAAGTGCACCGACATGTAAACGTCCGTTATCTATTTTTCATAATTGATTATCTATTTAACTACTTAACAGCCCTTAACGGTGACCGGGGGTGTCAAGCTAGGTTAAGATAATGGACTGTTAAGGGTCCATGGTTATGGTGGTGGTGAAAATAGAATATCGATTCTGAAAAATAGATAACGGACGTTTAAATGTCAGTGTACTTGGGCCTAAACCTGTTGTAATCAAATATATTTAAAGGAACGGCCTTAGCGAGCAACATTTTCATCAAAAACTTGTTACACGTGTATAAGTCAGTAGAAACATGCATTTGCTCTAAGCTGACAAAAGGTATTTTTTAAGGAAATATCCCTACTTTTCGATCGTAAAAAAATTCGCATATTATGATAAAAAAATGCCACTAGGATAAAATTAATGATGAGACTATATTTTAGATTCATGTATATTATATGTTTTACCCCGTGGGGTGTCCGGCCACCAGGGTAGCACCCACCCATCTCCTCCCGTTGGGTGTCCGTAATAGGCGACTACGGGGAAAACAAGAAGACGGGCAGCAGCGTCTTTTTATTGAATACCGCCACCTATATTGCGATCCCCAAGCCGCCTGCCAAGCGTAGGGATTAATGCAGCCTTCCCATCCTTTCTAAGGGGGAGGCCTTTGTTCAGCTGCAGACGTTGCGGCTGCTGCTGCTACTGATGATGATGTTTTGAATATTTGCTGATGAATTTAATTTACGAGGCAGTTGCAAAATGGCCGCTCAATTTGTTTGTAAGTAACTGTTTGCTGTTCACAATACTTTAAAATAACTTAAAACTCGCTGAAATAAAAAAAAATGCAGTAACATACTACTAATACAATTTTAAAATAGAAAATTCTTTAAAAAAAATGTATGCCTCGTCTTGCTGTCTAGAGGTGAAATCACAAGGCCGTTTTTTTTGGCATGTTAACAAAATGTAAAAATGTTATGAACACAATGTTTCAGCATTGTTTATTTCTTTAGATTGGGATACGGACACATTGTTGATTAACAATTATTTTGTTGTTATCTAAAGGTTAGGTCAGCGACTACGTCACATGTTTATTACATACCATAGACGTAGATTGGAAATTAATTCTATACTTACTTTTAATTTACACTTAATTAATTTACGTATACCTACCACTTTGCAAGGGTTTGCCCATACCACCGCAGTGCCAGATAATTCTGTAGCCAAGCAGCAATGTGTAAACATTTACTGTGTTACGGTATGAAGGGCACTGTAGCCCGTTTAATTACAGAGATTTGAACAATTGACCCGTGGATTCCCGGGTTAGAATTGCACCCCCTATTTCATCTCGTTGGGTATCGTAACAGGCGACTAAGCGAGAACAAGAAGACGGGCAGCAGCGTCTTTCTTTTGGGTTTATCGTTCACCTATACTGCCGCAAGACGCCTGCCAAGCGTGGGGATTATGAGGACACCCCCCCCCCCCCCCACACCCCTCGAAGGGGGAGGCCTATGTTCAGCATTCTACGTCTTACGGCTGGTGATGGTAATGATGAAATAGTTGGATTCAATTTATGTTCATTATGATAGTGAGCGATAGTGAGAGTAATTATGAAGGCGCAGAATAACCGTGTGAAGCTCTAAAATAAAACTAGGTGAGTGTTTGCGTTAAATGTCTATTTTGAGCAAGATTTACCAAACATTTGCTGGATTTGGAGATTTGAGGAGAAATCGAGTTCTTTGTATATCGAGTTCTGAATAGAACTAGGTTTGACTTTATCTGTAATATATTATTATTCTTCATTTTGATAATAAATAATAATTAAACACCTTTTTGCCAATGTTTCTTTTTTTATGTTTTATCGACTGAATTTTCACTTCCAGCCACTCATAAAGTAGGTACAGTCCTTTACTTATCGCATGCATTGGGACATAAAGTACTAAAGTATCCCAATGATCGCAAGGAACAATTCACGTAGGTATTAAATTCATCTTATGACATCTCATCGTATCAAACTTCTTAATGACTAGCAGGGCCTGTACCATCACCTTTAATAGCAATATTATTTTAACCTTACTTTCTAGATAGAAAGTGACAGAGCTATAAACTACGTATATTGGCGTCTCTACCTCATGTGGAGTAAGACGATAATAATACTGCTAATAGAGGTGGTGGTAGGTCTACCTGTTCCTACAATTCTCAGGTAATAATATAATATTCTGGGATAATCCACACAAAGTCATCTGATCCCATACTAGGCAGATCCTGGACTATGAAAATTAGACAACTGATACTAATACTTGTATTCTTTTGTAAATACATACTTCAATGGATCACCGAGACACTTGGTGAGAATCGAACCCACGACCTATCGGGTAGCAGCCAGGGTGTCTAACCGGAAGGCCTGTCGATTAGTATTTTTATAGCGTTTTTATCTCAACCGTTATGGATTTATTTGGTTAGGTATTATTACATTATGAATCACTTACAGGTAAGAATGATCTAAAGTAATCATTGTTTGTCCTTTCAGCTACTTCGAGCATAGCCACCATGTTCACAAAATAAACACACTACCTATTTAAAGAACTTTTACAAACATTCACATAACACCCACTTCAGTCCATTTGGCGCGGCAGATACGCTAATGTTCAACACATCTATATAAAATTATAACATACGACTTTATTCTTTTCACTAATTATAAACTTTGGTATTAATTTGAGCAATTTTTATTGTATGCATACTATTATAATAATTATAAAGATAAAACTACAGCTTAATCACACTGTGTTTAATGCATATCTACCAAAATAGTCTCTTGGATTTTAGACAGTACGTTTTGTACATATACTTTCTCACTGGAGATTAGATTCCATAATTATATCATCAAATCACAACAAACAAAGGGAAAATTTGTCTTCTGTCGTGGAAAGCGCGCGTGCGCACCTCACCCGGTGCGCGTGAGACGGCCGAGGCGCGCGCCGACTCGCGATTATTTCAGCCAACTAACGATACTTCGACGTTATCCTATCTTCGCTATAATAACACAGGCGCGCGATGTTCCACAAATCTAGTTATTTATACACCCAGGAACCTTTATTTTCTTTTTTATTAAGATGCAATCCACACACGAGATTAGAGTCTTCAGAAGTTTCTTTCTTTCCACTCATTTTTCTCATAATTTATGTGTAAAGGAAGTTTAGCCTGATATTTGGCCATGTTCTGTGCGTTATCTTTAAAATAATGGCGACGTCAGAAGTTGATAGACGTTAATTAAGGTCAATGAGATTATTTATTAAAAACAAAATACGTCGAGGAACTTTAAACGTGGAAGGTTAGATTTTTTAATTAATTACTCGTGGAATATTTTTTTATATAACTCATAATATTTAAAATAAAACAAAATAGAGTAATATACTAATAATTATCATCGCTCAAAATTTTCAAACTTATGGTTTACGCATGTTTGCAACGTAAGTGCGGTGTCTACTACATTATTACCTCTACAACTACGTATACATAATAGGAGTTTATGAAACTGCTGCATAATAGGGGTTATTAATTTATGAGTGTGTGTTTATAAACCGAGTCGAAGGGGAGGTTTATAATAGGACCTATCACACGAGTGTATTAATTAATACCTAATGATGTACTGGTTTTGAATTCATAATTTGAATAATAAGATATGAGTATGAAGTATAAAGATACGACCTTATTAATGAAAAAGAAAATGTAGGTAAAATTTCAACACAACTTAGTCAACATAAATAATGTGTAATAATTTTCGAGAATAAACGATCTAATTTTAAAATGCAGATGAAATCATCAGTCATCTTGAGCCATCAAACAAAAAGCTGATTCGTATAAACAAACTTATCTTCAACCTAAACAATTGGGCAAATTACGTGAAGAAAGTGCCGACGACTGCCGAAGGGAGCTCCAAATATAACTGGCTGAGTCAAGTGCACGTCGGGATTTTGAAATAGTATTCAATTCAGCACCAACTAATGCGTAGGTTTTATGAGGTATGGCGGTAGGCGAGGTCACTGTTAGCACTTCGTGAACTATTTATAAGAAAAAAAAAACAAACGACACACGCACGATACATAATTCATTATGAAATTACTACAATACAATTCAACGCAGCATATAAAAGAACACGCAATGAAATATGAAAATGAAAAATCTCACACGTAAATGAAAATAGAAGTTAATTTCCGTTGATCATATGAATTTGGTTAAAGTTAGGTTATTAACTAGAGAATATAAGTTAGTTAAGATATTACCATAAGCAAAATATAAAAAAGAAAAATGTTTTAAAGTGCATAAAACTTATAGTATGTATGCATAGATAAGAATAGGCAAACAAAATAGCCAAAATAGAATCTTGTAACTCGATAGATGACTAGACACTTCAATGAATTCAGAAAAGTGTCAGTACAGAAATAAAAAAATATATTAACTACTACATAATAGTAGAGAAGAAGAATAACTAGATTTATTCGGCGATAGCGACACACTCAAAGTAAAAGAAAGTATTATAAAGACACATACAAAAAAGGAAAATGTGGTAACTGTGCGAGATACCTTACGTACCGACATAGATGAATCAAGAAAAAAACTATGAGACCAAAGAGTATTTTGAAACAACAGTTGCATATTTTACTAATGTTTATTACTAAAAATCTAAATTATATGTTCTCTTTTAAAAATTACAATACCACAAATTGATATCTAATGTATAAATATATAGCCAGCATTCACCGACCCATTCTATTTGCATTCACAAAATCTTGTTGCCTTTTTTGCCGGTCTGGCGTTTCGCTAAACGATCCCCAAACCGTAGTCATCTAAGACTAACGGCTCTGAATGCGAAGCTTGTGCCAAAAATACCCAGCGACGAAACTCTACGTCGCTCTTGTTCTTTTTAGTCTGTTATAAAATGCATCACGTCCGAGACAATAGCTTTCGGAATGCGTTCAGCATGCACAGCAATAGTTCTCTAAGTCTTATCTATGTTTCGATTGTTTCATCTAGCATTCTTGCCGAATTACAAGGTAGGTTTACTAGGCGCTAGGTCTCATCTCAGACTCATATATTCTGCCCACTGTTATAATTATTTATTATTGGACTTGAAAGACTTAATCACTAATCTTGGGGGACGAGTGGCGGCCCATTACAGCTGTATCACAATGATCAGGCGTATTGCTTACCATTGGATAAACATCCTATTTATCTTGTTTTAAAACAAGAATTTCTTTAAATGAATTCAAAACCCTATTCTGTCTATCAATAATTTTGAGGCCAACATATACATACTACTTAATTAAGCCTGAAAAATTGTAGGGCTGCACGGATGGTCCGCTTCAGATACACTCCATTAAAAATAGGACAGTCCAGGCCCGATTTATACCGTGCCCGGGATAATTAATAAGCCACAGAAGGCAATCAAATCTAATTAAGGTGCCCTTTAATGTCGATACAGGAATTATATTAACATAGAAAGTAAACAATTTTCCCTTTTTACTGGGGTTCCCGGCAGTGTTCGATCGTTAACAGAGTTTGGATTTTTATAGATTTTATAGCTGAAAACAAAACACGGAGGTTGAAAAAAAACATTTAACATTTTCCGTCTTATTATGAAAGGCAGTTTTAAGATAAACCTAGGTTTAGACTCAGGTTTAAGGAACAATGTCTTGAGTTTAAACCCAGGTTCTTCCATATACTGCTTTTCGTAACAAGTCGGTTTATGTTCAATGCTTGTTATGGTATTGTATATTATAATAAGACTAGTGTCTATGTAACATGAGCTTTTCGCATTTCATACTAGTAATAGTTTACACGATTTTTTTCAAGAAGTAATCAACTAACTTTTAACAAATTAGTTATACTATCGCTTAAGTAGCTGGCAAAATTGCAACTGAAGCCAAGCGATCAGAAATAAACGAGAATAGTTGTTAGGAGTTGCATGATGTAATACTTTGTTTGATCGTCGATTTAATATTTTAGCGAATGCATAAACAGTGTTTTTTTTTTCTTACAAAAGCCGAACCATTGCGACAAATGAGTATCTAGAGTCATAACCAAGACAATAACTAATATTAACACGTTTCGATAATCATAGTTAAGAAATTGGAGGATTTGGAGCCACATATGTATTCACTTTTCGCATTTCTGAAGCAATGAGCTCTAAACTAAAACGTTTATCATCAGCCATTACTAATCCAGTAGCTGGAATAAGTGATTTTGAAGTCACCAAAATATAATACTTAAATGCTAATCCCTCTAATTTCTAAAGTGATCGAACGCAAGAGTGTCTCGTCTAGTTGTACTCTAAATAGTAGATTTTCAAAATAACTATTTTAGAAAAAAAATCTCGATTTTAGTTCATAGGCTGAGGATACGAGGCAGATACATACTCGTAAATACCCCACAATCAAATAGCATCGCAGCTTGAGTGGTCAGAGATGCTTGCTTCTGTTTAGTTATCTTATCACATTTTCACACGATTTCCTGTATACCGCTCACACAAAGGCAACCATTTCAATTCCATTCACATCTGTTATACGTATCCGTTGATTAATGTACTCATATATGGTAATAATACAGTGGTAACCGAATAATGTTTCCCACACAGCTTCCTAATGTCATCATGGTACTGTTCGTCTATCCGTCTCTCAAACGAATCTGTCTCCTTCGTGAATGATGCGAGGGGAATGCAAACGCGACCGCTCTGTGACGGCTGTCACACAAAACTACGCATTTCCGTTAGGGAATCACTTTTATTTATTGCTTTATTTCGTTTTTCCGACGGCCAACACAGATTGTGGCTTAACCAAGATACTCTTTCGTGACTTCTTCTTTTGTTTTTATATTATTTATAAATCCGAGTGCGGTTTTAGAAGTTGACTTGAGTTAAAAGTGTTTGGTGTTTGGAAGCATTAACTGAAGTACTACGATTCAAAGTGCTTTGTAATAACTGTAGTATTTAGTTACTATTTTTAACCGACTTCAAAAAGGAGGAGGTTCTCAATTCGTCTGTATATATATATATTTTTTTTTTATGTATGTTCGCGCATAACTCTGTCAATTATGAACCGATTTGAAAAAATCTTTCTTCCATCCATTCTTCAATCCATTGATTGGGTCCCATAAAAAAATTATTGCGTAATAATAAGTAGTTCCTGAAAAACAAGAATGGTGACTGCGCACTGAGAGCTGCAGGAAAGCCTATATCGATGACTTTATGTCGCTTTTTAAGGACAAAAATGGTCATAACTCTGGCAAATATTTACCAATTTCAATGATTCTTTTTTTAATCGAAAGGAGAAACCACTTTATTAAATCTGTATGAATTTTATTACAACCGGATAAGAACTTCCTGGAGGAACATGAACGATGTGGAGGAATTTATCTGGTAAAAACCATAAAACTGATGTTCTCCATTACATTGCTCTGACAATTATGAACCGATTGCGATGATTCTTTTTTTATTCGAGAGAGTAAACTACTATGATGATTCCATGCAAATTTCATTACGACCGGATAAATAGGTTCTGAGTTTCTGAAGAAACATGAATTATGTAAAACTATGTAGACGATAATGTGATCATAACCTATCTAGATAATTTTACGGTTTTCGATGGTTCAATCTTTATATATGAAAATATCACTAAAAAGTTTAAAATAAAATCTTTTTAAAAAAAAATTGAACCGACTTCAATATCACTGAAAAGTATAAAATAATTTAAATATTATTGAAGTTGGTGCCAAATATACACAGCCGGTAAGCTAACACCAATTTCAATAATATTTAAATAATTTTATACTTTTCAGTGATATTGAAGTCGGTTCAATTTTTTTTTAAAAGATTTTATATAATCAGACTATTTGAATATTATAAAATTACCGCAAGCCAAATGCGATTCGGTAACTGGGCGGGCTGTCACATACCGTTCGTGACTCCCAACAATTAATTAACAGGCATTATACGTTATTTGATGAAATTATAATTCTTATTTTCAGCGAAACGAATGCACCAAGGCTCACTAAATTTAAAATTAATTCGACTAGTGAAAGTAGAAGTAACTCTTTATCATTCGTCTCACGGTTTACGACTTCGCGTTAAATATAGCTCCCCACGGTGTTATCATCTGTATCTGCCCCATTATCGTTTCCCATGACTTTTGTTTTCGATATAGATTAAATCTTTCGCGATGGGGAGAGGTCGGGATGGCATTGTAATTTTGTTGAAGTAATGGGATTAAACGGAAAGATATTTTTATCTCACCGCTCTGGTGTTCGAGCAAGAAAAGGATCAGCCAATATCGTTCCGTGAATTTCTGTGGGCACTAGGCAATTATAGAAAAAGAGTTGGAATAAAAGTGGTTTACGGATTCTACCGCATTTTATTTTTCGTTTACATTTTTGAAGTTAGAAGAGCTTTTAATATCCATAGTAGTCAAAGGCAGGCTGAGGTGTTAAACATTTTTGTGTTATTAAAATAAAATAAAGAATATATTTTTTTTAAACACGTAGGTACCATCGTAGTTCTTTTGTTCCGTTCCGCTTCTTGTGTAAAGGGCACTAGAGACTAGATAAATTATTCTGCTCAAAATACTTGTTGTAATGCAAATCTTAGTGTATAGACATTCCCTTGTTATTATACGATACGACCACTAAGATGGTTTAAAAATGAAATCTTTAGTTGTTTTTCTTTACGGTTTAAAATAAAAATGAAGGGGAGGAAATAAATGTAACTATTTTAATCAATTTATCTTACATGCTTTGTATCTTAAATGGCCTGTACCATATTTGAGTGGTCGACTTTCTTAGTTCACATGTTGATATGACGTCACAGGAAACGATGCAGTTTCCCATGGCTCACAAATAATAACAGATTCATTTGTGGAACATAATGAGATCTTAGTAACTAGTTCAGTTTTGATGACGTCAAAAGCAAATGGGAAATTGAAACTATGAGAAACCATTAATGTGTTATTATACTGTTTCTCATAGATAGTAAACATTCGTCGAAATGTTTCCTACATCACACTAATCACACTATCGTGACAGAAGTAATTAGGTTAGAAATAGGAAATGACGTAGCTTTATAGCTTGCTTTTTCTTTTCCAACAGACATAACATTAAGTTTCTTATATGACTGACGGGTCAGTTGGTGGCTGCAACCGAAAATATCGTGACTCTGATTTAGGGGGAGAGGTCGGTACCTAATTTACTAAACTAAAACTACGAGAAATAAAATATTCTTCTTCAATTTAAGAGCTGTGCTCTTGTCGGTGAAGCAATTTCCAATCCGATCTATTATGTGCCTTTATTTTGACGTCCTGGTATGACACTTCACCCACTTTTTCTACTATCTGCTTCATGAAACTTCGCATTGGTCTTCCTCTTCCCCTTTTCCTTTCTATTGTACCTTCCACTATCGTTTTGAAAAAGGTGAAGTATCGAATCAAGTGGCCAATTACCTTTCCTCTCCTATTCTCAATTGATCTTAAAATTTATCTTTTTTCACCAACCAATTATAAACTAAAATAAAATATTACAAAAGAAATTAACTGATTTCAATAACACTAAAAAGCATAAATTAATTTAAATATTATTGAAGTAGGTGCTAGCGTACCTACTGTGGATATTTAGCAGCAACTACAATGATTTTTAAATAATTTGATGGTAAGTGACACGCCAGCCCATGAAACATTGCACTGTCGTCACCTGAGTTGCAGTTACAGTACCTATCCTTTATACCAAAACAGTAATTTTACTAAAGTGATGAGAATATAATATAAAACAAAATATATTTGGAAATAGGAATTCGATGGTAAAAATACACTGGCAGTGAGGGCTTGTCAAAACCAGTGATGTATCCGGCTTTTAGCCGACACAAGCAAAGTTTTGTTGACCAACGAGAGTGGTATTAAATATATTTGGTTGTCATCTCAATCATAAATTAACATAATTAAAGAAGAAATTGCTTATAGCGATAAGACCGCCATTTGTACATTTTATGTTTTAGTTCAAAGTTTATATTGTAAATATCTTCTTGGTGTACAATAAAGAGTATTCTATTCTATTCTATAATTATAGAAACTATATTAAAAAAACACTGAGTTTTTTAAATAATAATTATAATATTCTGGGACATACCACACACGGTCATCTGATCCCAAACTCTGCAGAGGCTGTACTCTGTTGAGTTTGTACTCTGCCGAGTCTGTACTCTGCCGAGTCTGTACTCTGCGAGTTTGCCGAGTTTGGGGAATTTGCCATCAGTCCGGACTAAACGATTAGAACAGTTTACCTGCGTCGGTTTTCCCGCCCGATTATAATGTGGGTGTCGAATCGAAGATAGTAATCTTCGATTGTGTCGCCACTTTCCATCAGGTGGGTCTGCAGTCAAGCACCGGCTTATGTTAAATAAAAGAAAAGCCAGGGTGATTGGGAGAGATAAAGGAAGAGAGAGTGCATTTGTGTCTACGCAAGCACTTGTGCACCTTAGTATCTCCCGCGTCGATGTTGTCGATATTGTGAAAGATAGGCTGCTATGGTCATACTGGCCAGGAGGAAATTATTATTATTATTATCCGGATATAGCCAGGTTAATCCATCTCAGATCATCCAGAATGTCCTAATATGCTAATGGAATGAACTATCAGGGACGCGGCAAGGCCATAACAGGCTGTCCCTGGGCCCAATTCCGGGAATAGCGGAAATTTTTGTTTACCCATTCCCGCCGCACGGGAGAAATAAAGGTGGAATTATATTTTTGCTACGATGACGCTTCATAATGAATAGTGAAGAGACGTTACAGAACGTTATCGAATAGAAATTATATAAATTCTTAAAAAAAATCGATAAAATCATTATGTGTAGGTGTGTTGTAAAATTACTATTAGGTTTATAGATATGTGTAATATTCGCATAAAATATATATAAAATATATTATAACTGGTGCTTAGGATAGATGCGGTTGGCTCTCCTTTGCGGACTACGAAATAGTTTTTACTAATGAAACTACTTTTACGGAATATTGCGGTTTATTTTAGATTAACTTTTCCATCGTTTCTAATGCTTTGCAGCACCCATGGCCACGGGAGGATTTTAAATACCTACATATTTTGTTGTTTATACAATATTGTAGTGTAATTAACCATCCAGCGTATTTAATTGCCTAAAAATAGAAGTAAATTGACTTAATTATTGTTTGACACATTTTATATTTCTAATTCCGTCAACATTTAATTAGTACACATTTTTCTATTTTTGCGAGTGGCAATTAAGAGTTACCCACTGGGAGCGAAAGACAGAATTACTGAAAGCGTCGTGTATACACTTAACTATAGTTTTACTTATTATAGTATTAAAATGTTTTTATTCAAACATGTTTTCTTTTTAATTAGTAGCAACTAGTGATGCCGAACAATCGATAGTTACACTATCGATAGTAGACTTCTAAAATCAGTTAGGTTATCGATAGGACTATCGATAGTATCGATACTATTGCAAGTTATTAATAGTATTACCACATTGTGTGCTATCGATAGTCTATCGATAGTAGCCTATCAATTGACATGACTAGTATCAGTACATATTTATACCTACAGTCGTTTTACGTGACAGTCATAGTTGTATTTTTTACCGTGTAACCGACTTTAATAAGGTTGGCAAGAAAAACTTATACACGTCCAGTTTACTAGGAATGAAGGGACCCGACGTCCAGGTAGGTACAGTCCGCAGTGTCAGGTCACTGCAGTGAATTCTACAGCCAAGCAGCAGTGTATAAACATTGCTGTGTTCCAGTATGAAGGTGTGAAAATGTCTTTATCATCGTCAGCTGAAAGCCGTTCACGGCTTAACAAAGGTCTCTCCTTTACAAGGGAGGGGTGCTATAATTCTCACGCTTGGCAAGCGTCTTGGGGATTGCAGTATAGATAGATAGATAGATTTTTATTTTCTCTGCCACAAATGAAACTTAGTCTATGAATTAATTTAGGTACATACCAACTTAAAATTAAGAGACAATCACATGTAAAAATAAGAATAAAAAGTACATTTGTGAGAGACTGGTGCCCAAACTAAGCCGAGGCCTGTATTTTGGAACACCAGGACCCCCATAATAAAAATGAGGATAATCTGTGATAACATGGTGATAACAATCATGATTTAAGTAGTATGTATTAAAATATTTTTTTTAGTTACATTTCCAAAGAGAAAATCTAAAAATTATGCACTTAGTATCACAAATGTGGTAAGTATAGTGAAAAATCTTAAATCTATGGGTAAGTTTTAATATGTGCATGCACATGAGTACCTATTTGAGGTTGAGTATACGCGCATGTATAAATACAGGAAAATGAAGGGTATTATATGGGTACAATAAATTTAAAATCATTATATTATGTTAAACTTAAAGTGATTTTCAGTTTCAGAATAGTCAAGTTTTAATAGCCATTTTGTAATATTTTTTTTGCAGACATTTTTGTTTTTATTAAATATGTTCAATTCTTTATTGATAATATTGTATAGTTTAGGTCCTAAATAGATGTGAAATTTTTGGGCAAATCTAGTTCTAGTATAGGTGCTAGGTAATCCAATACAAAGACGCTGCTGCGGGGGTTTTAGTGGGTAAGAATCCCACATACCCCGGTTGAAACTCAAAAGCCCCGGCCGTTTTGAAGTTTTCCCCCGCGCAAACAAAAAAAAGGTTGAATACAAACACCCGAAGTTATTTCAGTGCAATGTAGGACACGGACCGCGTGACCCAGAGCGTTGCCAGCGGGGTGGCGCTTAAGCCACTTGAACTCTTAACGAATGAAAACATTCCATTACTGCGGTCGTAAATCAGGTGGAACCTATTCCATAGCTTATAGCTTGCGCGAGGTAGGAATCGAATTTCCATTCATTGAAATACTCGTTTTTATTATATTGGTTGGAGTGAATAGGATTTGAATAAGCTTGATCATCCTAAATAGTTATTTTCGCTTTCCAACAGCCAAACAGTGTCTTATCTTAAGTAAAAAATAAGTACTCGTTAGCTAATTAAATATTTATTGCACAAATTACATTTTTGAATGAAGTATCCATGCTCATGTCACATAAAAACACCGCTGCCGATCTAACTGTCACTACTAATCTGAGATAGGTATCCATCGATCTATATAGACACGTCAATTAATAAATCAAATTCACAAAATCTATTCTAAGGAATGGCAGGCCTGTTGGTCTAGTGGTTAGACACCCTGTCTGCTAACCAATAGGTCGTGGGTTCGATTCCCGCCAAGTGTCTGGGTGTTGGTTATTTATTTAAGTATGTTACAAAAAATAAAGTATATAAGTATTACTATAAGTTATCTGGTTTCCATAGTACAGGCTGTGCCTAGTTTGGGATCAGATGACCGTGTGTGGATTATCCCAGAATATTTATTTATTTTTATTTATTTGTTAGTGGACTCTGAATCTGAATGTAGTCGTAAGTCTTAAGAGCACCCAGTAATTTCTCCAGATACTACTAAATATAAACTTATTATTCGTCGATAATTTCGCAATTTTATATTAGTACTTACATATATTTTCATTATTAAATTAACTGGAGCCAAAATATAAGGTAAATCGCTTTAATTCCCGATTAAAATATATTTGATAAGGAATTAGAAGTATAAATATAAATATATTTTATTGTTACGTTGGACAAAAAAATATTTTACAATTGGTGGCAAAACGTATCGGTTCAATTAATTTCTATTCAGTTCACATCGATGATTTATGGGCACATCACTGTTTGTAAGATGGATAACCCAGCCTAGAAGTAGCTAATGAATGAATATTATTGGCTTTTTGCCTTGAATGCGTAGGTATCGCACGAGTAAAAGCCTCACCTTTCTAGTAAGTACCTAAGTTAGGAAGAAAGGGCGAAAGAGGAAAAGTAACATCCAAATGTTTATCAATAGATCACATCACTTGTTAACAGAAATTATTAGACTATTCCTCGCTGTTCAACAAGGGAATGCGACCATCCGATCCGCATTTTGGAAATGTGCAAAAAAAATTAGTCTTTTATGTTGTCTTTTATATACCTAAATGTGTAGTATTCGCGTAAATAATTGTTATTAATCATAATTTAGTCTTTTTTTTTTTACTTTTTTTTTTAATAATTAAAAAAAAACAAGCTCGTTTATATAATTCCTTCCCACTTTTTATTCCTTATCTTATCAGCTTGTATTGTTATTTAAGCAGTACGCCAAACCAAACTTTTACTGTTCGCGGCATTTGAAACCATCACAAGCCGTATTAAAGCGCACGGATACATTACAAAATACAATGTTTACATACAAAATACATTAACACATATCGAGCTGAGGTCAATAGGAACTGTCTTCCTACTTCCCGAACCAATAATGTTCCAGAAACTGACCGACTTAGTACGATACCCGTATTCTATATCGCCCACGCCGATCGGCACACTGCGGTATCCGTAACACTCTCGCTGCGAGACATTTTGCTTGGAACATAAACTTTCATGGAACATTTGTGTAGCAAGTCAACACGTTGTATAGTGGCAGTATGCAGTAGCAAAATAATATAGTAGTAAGTATAATAAAAATAATAATGTTAGTAAATCATATCTTATAGAAATTGGTTAATGGAACAAGATACTAAAATGGAAGCGAGAAATAATTTTATGAGCAATGCAGTACTACATAACCTGTGGGGTGTTCGGGCAAGAAATACACAAACCTTGAAATATCTAATGTATGGGAGTTCCGACTCGGAACATTAGATATTTCAAGGTTTGTGTACAGAGTTTAGCTAACCTAATGAAATTATCCAGTCTGACAACCTGACAACACCAGCTAAAGTAGCTCCATCTAGTGCTTATAGTTGAAACTAAATAGCATCTTTTTCTGCAATTTATGACAAATAATAAAAGGATAATAAAAAAAAAAGATTAGTAACAATGCAACTTCCTGAGATTTGGGCCCGAGTCCAACAACTCGTTATCTACCGCCGCAAATTATACTTACGCGATTGAATCGAAAAATAGGTAAGTATACTTACACAATTACAATATGTATACCTCTATGTTTGAATATTACGATATGGTAGCATTATTTTTAGTATTACATATTAGGTTACTGAATCTTTGTACACAAATCCATACAATTGGGTATTCTTTTTTTTTTTTGTGTTAAATGAAATAATCATAATATTATATAAGTTTAATAGTAAAACTATTTTTTGTTTTTTTTTTCGCAATAATTCAAAAGTTATTTCAAAATAAAAAATAGAATTTTTGAATCCAGTACCGGAAACACGCCGACAGCTCCTGAACAAACCCGAGCGGGTGTGACGTCATAATGTAACAGTACAGTGAGTACAGTACAGAGACAATAATATTGAAAATTTATTGCTAAAAACGACTCTGAACAACGCTGAACGACACTGAACATCACTGAACGACACTGAACGACACTGAACGACGACACTGAACGTCACTGAACGTTACTGAACGACACTGAACGACACTGAACGTCACTGAACGACACTGAACGACGACAGTGACGTTCAGTGTCGTTGTTCAGTGACGTTCAGTGTCGTTCAGTGTCGTTCAGTGACGTTCAGTGACGTTCAGTAAAGTTCAGTGTCGTTCAGCGTTGTTCAGAGTCGTTTTTAGCAATAAATTTTCAATATTATTGTCTAGTCAAGTGTAATAGCCATTGACGCTGTACTGTCATTAAATAGCTTTAACATTATGACGTCACGACTATGGTGATTAATCATGGCACGTTTATAGTCACGTGAAATCTCATCAATTTTTAATTGTTTATAATTAATTGTATTTTTTTTTTGTTTTTTGTTTTTAATATCAATATTATTAATAATATTAATAATAAAGTTTTAAAATACGTAATTTTTTTTTTCATATACCTAATTGTTTTCATCTATGGACTTGCAGTGGCCTGCCCCCAATTAATTAATTAATTAATTAATTATTTATTTTTATTAATTTTATTAGTGGCCTTGGGCTAAGAGGCTACGGAAAACAAAAAGACGGGCAGCAGCATCTTTTTAATGGATTACCTATCACCTATACTACGATCCCCAAGACGCCAGCCAAGCGTGTGGATTACGGCAGCCCCTCCCTTCTAAGGAGGAGGCCTTTGTTCAGTAGTGGACGTCTTTCCGCTGATGATGATGATGAATAATAAAACACATACTATGAATACCATAACACATACTAATTGACACTCTTTGAACTACATAACTCAATAATTTATAATAGTTTTAATTGTACATTTAATTTGTTTGTGATGTCAAAAAAAGAGACACGTTACGTATAACGTTAAATAAAATTGTTCTTTTTGCATAAAACTTACCTTAAATGCTTTTTCTATTATTATAGCAATGCTTTGCATCAGAATCATCGATATAATATATATACTAAATTTGGTGTCACGGTTCAAAAAGTGGTAGCGAGAAATAGCGCCCTTGTGTCGCTACTTCTTTACAAGCCACATCCTGACAAATTTATTTTTGCCGATAGGAGTGTCGCTACTGTCTATATGAAACTGTCAAACTACAAGTCATTATCTTTATAAAATCGTTAGTTCACGTTTCCGCCACCAGCACAGATAAGTTTGCAACCTCGCCGACCACATTTTAGATGTCATTTTGTTCGTGAATGTTTATCTAGTCTAATATTATATCGATAATCAGAATGTTGAATATTGTGACGCCACGTGACTTGTGTGTAGGTAGACCAATCTCGCTATCAGTGCTTTATTGCCTCTTACATAACACCATCCTGGTGACGTAGACGTATAAAAATGTTAGAGAAAAGACCACGGATTTTCAGATTCCTACGTAAGCGCCCGGATTACTTTTATTACTCTACGGAATTAATTAACGACAGACATTTATATAGGTTGATGTTTTCTAATTTTAACTTGCAATCAAACTGAAACAGCCATGCCTACAAGCTTTAGTTGTTTGAAGAAATGTATGTGTGTGTGTATGTATGCGTGCGTGCATATAATAATATCTTATGTCTCTCCTATAATTGAGAAAAATCTACACTAACACATCACGATATTTTTTTTTTTATACTACAAAGATGGCAAGCAAACGTACGGCTCGCCTAATGGTAATCAGTCACCGCAACCTATAGACTCTAGCAACACAATAATAATCACTAGCGCGTTGCCGTCCTTTAAGACTTTAAGATATTAAGTCTTTGTGTCCGGTAATTTCACCTGCTGCAGTGCCCTTCACGCCGGGACACAGAAATGCTTACACAATGCTGCTTGGCGGCAGAGGATCAGACACTGCGGTGGTACCTACCTGTACTTTTCCTTGCACAAGGAACCTAGCACCTGGTATCGATCAATAACAATGATATTTAATATCATAGATAGGGTAAAAGTGGGATAGTTGCCTCGATTGTAATTTCTCTAGTTTGCCGGATGAATCACATGTTATTTTATTTATCTTTCGAAAGACTCTACAACTACCACTATCAACTTAGTGGTAGTTGTAGAGTCTTTCGAAAGATGTGTTGCATGTCTCTGTGCGATTGCATGGAAAGGCAAGGTGCAATCAAAGTTTTTGCGGGATAGATGGCCTCTTTTTCAGTGGGGCATCTATCCTATACGTAATTTACATAGATTAGGCAATTATCCCCTATATGGGATAGATGCCCGAAAATTTAGAGGTCCGCAAAAATCGCTAATACTCTGGAAATATCAAAGATGATGGTTTTTCCTTTCATAAGTTTGAAGATAATAAATCAAAGTACCTACCCGTATTACAAATAAAGAATTTTGCTTTTTTCACTGAGAGATATAAAGTAATTTCAAAAAGTGTGGCAACTATCCCACTTTTACCCTATGTCTGTAGAGTAGCGCATGAAAAGTGATACAACGAAACTCAGCCAAATTGGGTGAACGAGCAGTAATTCACGCATCGGTAAAATGTAACGAACGTGACGTGCTCCTTTGAAAATCAAGTAAAATGCTTTCATGCGCATTTAGAAAATGCACAAAGTACTGTACAAAAGTAATAATAAGGTAAGGATATCATACCTTAACTAATAAAAGAAAATATTTTAATTTCATGAGTCACAATGTTTGGCGCGCATTAGTAGTAGGGATATAACATTATATCTATGGTTTATAATATCAATGATCTATAGCCACTAAGTGCAATTCTTATCGCTAAGACTCGATATATATGGCACATTAAGCCAAATTTTCACTCAACCCTGGTTCGCGTGTCTACTCGTAGGCATTGTCGTCTACTCGATGTAATGAAGCGGAATCACGAGATATTTACATAAATTAGCATAATTAAACGCCATGACCAACGAAAAGCGTGAAAATTGCTTACGGAATCGATCAAGTGATTTAGATATGGCAGTTTTTATTATGGCCGCAGTGGTTCTGGTTTTTACTAATTCTCCTTTTTTTTAACCAGTCGGTACCTGATTACTGAGGTTTGTAGCTTCCATGGTGCAGCAGGAAGGCCGCGGGTACAAATCCCGCGGGGAGCTACCAGTATACATAGTTGTTCCTTACTGGTTAGGACAATGCAGGTCTACCACATGAAGAATGTAAGATAATCGACCATGCTGACGGGCGTGCAAAGAAGTCGGCACTGCGCCTTGCCTCCCCCCGGTCGTGTCGGTCTCCCATCGAATCAAAAAGCTCTCTAATAAACGGTAGTTTAAAAAAATGGCTTCACTGTCATCATCGTCAGCCGGAAGACGTCCACTGCTGAACTTAGGCCTCCCACTTAGAATGCCACAATGAACGACCATTGCCTATTTACATCCACCGGTAGCCTGCGACGCGCAAAATCGTCGTCTTTCCACCTACATAATATTTAATGCGAATTGACGTCTGTGAGTGCGGGCAGTAATTAAATTTTAATAGTGAAAGTTTTCTCACTTCACACTGTTACTTAACGCTGTCTCACATTCTAATTACAATTAACTTACAAAATACCTTTATGTAATGATATTCTTACAAAACTAATAACTATTAAGTTGGCTAGCAACTTCGGTACCAACTATGGGCTTTACTAATAAGAATTAAGATCCAAATTGTTGATAAGTTCTAAGTTGTTAAGTACCTATACAAATGCCTCTAATATACATACTCGTAGAAGGCAGACTTCAAGATTCTCTATACATGTATTGATTTTACGTGATTAGAAATACCTAGATTTCGCCCGCGGCGTTGCTAAACATACCGAAAAAAAATATCGCAATCAAAGGAAACAAGCATCTAAATAGAGACATACTAAAATCACGAAATACTTTCAATTATATTTATTTTTATTATACTCAACTCTATACGAAAAAAAAATGGAATTAAGTCAATGTAATAGGTACTTACTGTATACGTCTACATTATTATAGCCTACCAGACTATAGTTCGTCAACCAATATCTAGATGGTAGCACTTTCCGTACCTGCCATATTGTCATCAGAGGTGCCACTCTCTATTTATATTTTACTCTTTGCGTGTGCCTAGATGTATCTAAGTTACTTAACAAGTTATTACATGGTGTTACAGCCGTAACGCATTGTGTCGTGTGTTGTCGTGGGAAAGACCAGCTGATCCATTGTTTTGGATAAACCGCATCTATTGTTATGTGCTATTTGTATTTTGAATACCATGCATAGTTAGGAAACATGATAATGTATACATACATACTATGGTATATAATGTACATGTTGTAAGTGTATGAACGGTGATATGCTGTAAAGGAAATAGCGTCTGAATAATTCTAAAGATATAGTTACCGCTAATTTGAGCTACTATTGGCATAGAGTTGGTGATTATTTTACGGATAGATAGAATCTAATACGTTGCTTAAAAATATGAATCAGTTTATATAACCAATTTTATTTAGTTTGCCATATGTCATTACTTCCCAGAAATTAATCCTTACCAGTGACACAAAAAATAATCCGTATCCAATTAATCCGTACTTACTATGGTGCAATAATGATGATGTGATTTTATTTCTAAAACCAACGTGTTCCTGGTTAGGAACATTGAGTTTTCAAAAATATTATGGTGCAGTTTTAGTGTTCATCAAAATAGGGTTCGAGACTCCTTTAAGTATTTATCGCTATTTCTTTAAGTCTCGGATTTGGCCCTCCGGGGGCCCCCTTGTAAAATTCACCTGTATCCATAAAGATTGCAGGTATATTCATTCACTAGCCGGAAGACGTTCACTGCTGAACGTAGGCCTCCCCCTTCGAACGCCACAATGAACGACAATTGGCTATTTGCATCCACCGGTTAGTATATTAGTTAGAAGTAAATATAAAACTTATTTATAAAGGAATGAATATAAGATTTTCTTTCAAATCAATATCGAATTTTGAACAAAAACAGTGATACTCAAATTTATTTTCGACTCCCCTAAATACTGTGATCACAATAAATGTTATTGTTTATTCTCCTGATAGAGTCACTTTAATACCATGGCAACATGGAAAGCCGCTGGTGTGGGATGCGACATGTGTCGACACACTTGCTGCGTCCCACACCCCGGCAACTTGCAGGGCGGCTGGAGGGGCTGCGGCGGCCGCTAGTGTTGCAAAGCGACGCAAGTATGCAGCTCTAGGTTCGAGCTATATATTTGCGCCCTTTGCGGTGGAGACCATGGGGCCTTGGTCTCATGAGACGCACGCTTTGGTGAAAGAAATTTCATCCAAACTTATCGAAGTCTCAGGAGACCGCCGGGCTGGTAGCTTTTTCTGCCAACGTATAAGCTTGGCCATACAAAGGGGTAATGCCGCCAGTCTTTTAGGTACCCTTCCCTCCCAGTGCGGCGACAACTTCGAGGAAGTTTTTTACCTAGTTTAAGTGTACATGTTTGTAAATAAACTGTAAATATTTGTTTCAATAAATATATTCTGTTTATTCTAAGTATAATATACTAACTGGTAGGGGGTTATTATAATTGTGTTTGATAAAGAAACCCCCACAGTGCAGGCGTGGCCGGCCGCGTCGTCTGCACGCACTGACCCAGGCAGGTAGGTCAATGGGCGGTCACATAATACAACTGCACTATATTTAGATTCCTTTGTTTCTTAATATATATTATTTAGGGCCCATTAGTGAGACACCTTAGCTAGCAGCTATTATGTCGTGGATTCGACTCCCGCTCTATACAAACTTTTATGTGTATGAACAGGTTTGTCTTGTGTCTGGGTATTATTTATTTATTTAAGTACTTATATATGTAAGTATGTATCTATAAAAAGTATGCTACATACATACTTTCTTTGTATCAACCGTTTGATTATCATAGCACTGTCTCTGACTACTTCGGTTTGGAATCAGGTGATCGTATGTAGATTTCCCTATCCCTTCCAGCGAAAGGTGGGGTATATTGTATAGACGGGCCATACATAACCAAGTGTCTCATTTTTTTTTAAATTTCTTATAGTTCTCCACGTAGCGATCTAAGAGATACTGGTAATAATAACGTCAAATGCGATATATTCGATTTCACCACTTACTGAAAATGTATATTAGACTTAGCGTTCCCAAGCCAACATACCTGAAACAAAAAACATTTTATAAGTTAACAGATAAATCTTAATAGGACATTAAGAGGATATATTTGTATTTGTTTTGATCAGTGCTAGATTACCTAGAGAGCTACCAAACTAAATGGAGTCATCCATCGAACACAAAAAGATAGAAAAAAGCAAAACCTTTCGAATAGAATTGCCAAAGAGTAAAGAGTAACTTCTTTGGTGGAGAGTTGGTTTTTAGAAGCCAAAACGTGTGCGTTAATGATAATTGGCATTCATTTTATGCAAATAGTTATTTAACACATTTAGTGCCATGTAAATTGACGAATGTTTCCTTTGGAAACCAATGTTTTAAAGGCTTATTTTGTTTAGGTATACTTGTATGAAATTTTGACTATTTGAATGATTGACTCAATATTTTAAGCTGACGATATTGACAGCGTGGCTGCGTCGGATAACATTTACTTGCCACGAGAGCCGCGGCTGTACTAGCAACAGCAAAATGAAATGAATGTTTGTTCGGATCCGAGTGGGCGGCACCGCTACAAATGGTCCCGGAGCTTACTCTGATCCGTATGCTGTGCAATAAATGTGTTAATGGAAACACAATATGGAACAACATAATATCTATTTATACTTTTATGACACCTTTTTTCCGCAATTTCGTACAACGCTTCGTTATTATAAATATACGTGTGGATCAAGGTTTATCGTTATATAGCATTTATGTTGATATAACGTCACGTCTTTAATATAAACCCAACGCCATCCTACGCGCATTACCAATGCGATTTACCACTGCTGGTTTGCTGGTTACGACTGCATGCAGTCAAAGTAACCAGACTTTGCCTGGTTTGGTCTGAGTGCTATTGGTCCATTTATTTTTAAGTGCAGTATATTCTTGTTTACTAACACTAGTGTTAAGTTTTAAATTGTTACCATGAATCCTTGTTGTCCGAAATGAATGTGAGTTTGAGTTAATCATAAACATATCTCTACAGGGAGTCGCTGTAATGGTGGCTTAGGGATTATCATTTATAATAATATGCTAGGATAATCCACACACGGTCAGCTGATACCAAATTGTAGAGATATCTGGTTGTGGGACGATCGACGCTTTCAAAAGAAAAATCTATAGTTCTAAACGCAACTCAATAAACGCAAATATCGTAAGTTGGTTGGTTGGAAACCTTTGCTCTAGAAACCAGCACAACGCCGCTTACCAGATACCAGTCTACTCAAAGTCTTTTGCCTTGTATTATTAACAGGCTAATGCACTTCCATCCGTGTGGATCTGGTTAAGCAATAGTTTATGTAGAGCAGCCTCCATGGTGCAGCGGAAACCGAAGGCCTCGGCAATGTGTGTGAAATTCCCGCGGTGAGCCACAACATTGTGTAGTTGTTAATAATTATTGGCTAGGACAATGCAGGCCGATCACTGACTGCTTGTAAAATAAGATGATCCATGCGTCGGGTGGACTACAAAATTGGGTCATGCGACTTTTTTTTTTTTTGACGCGGGGGAAATCTTCGAAAGGTCCCCGGGAGCTGTGGGGCTCGACCGGGGTATGTGGGATTCTTACCCACTAAAACCCCCGCGGCTGTCACATCGGCACATGAGAGGGGGGACCCCAGGGCTCTCCGGTGGGATCTCACCAGGGGCCCCTCAGTGCCTTGCCTTTGAGCCCACCGCCGGGGGGCGCATTGTAGCCCCCCGGGAACCACGGTACTCACGGGGACGGGGGCCGCAACCCCGCCGCCGTCCTTCTCGGAGTCGCCGCCATACTCAATGGACTGGGTCATGCGCCTGACCTATCCCCAGTCGTGTCGGCCTTTCGTCCCACCGGTAAGAGTTAAGGAAGAGAGAGAGAGAGAGTGTACTTGTGTCTACGCAAGCATTTGCGCACTATAATATCTCCCGCGTAGATGGCTGATCTTGTGAAAGATTGTATCGGCCAGGAGGAGGATATTAATTAGTTAGAGCAAAAATGATGAGTAGCAGATATCTGAGGTGCTAAGGTAAAAAAATAATTTGGTAACTTTTTGACGCCTTAATTTAACGGCAGCAGATTTTTCTTCAGGGTGGATAGCGGCCTAATTACATTTCTTAAGCAAGAGGGGGCGAATAATCTCATTATGTCATTAGCAATTAACGCGGAACATTTTTACGGAACAACGAAATTGGGGTCACACTTCTATTTTATGTTTTTTCTTGAACAATTACTTCAATGTAGATACGATTTTCGTAAGTTATCATACCAAAAGACACATGAAGTGATGCAGACTAAAGTTTAAAGTCTAGTCAATAAAATAAAGATTAATAATAACATTAAGCCTTTATTAACAACTAGCTGACCCACGCAGCTCCGCCCGCGCTGTGTTTACGTTAACTAAACTTTCATTAATATACATTCGCATAGAATACAAATTTGACCCACTTTGTAATTGCTCTCCGAAGCACGAAGACGTTTAGTTCAAATGGCGTTAAACGGTCACCCATCTATTTATTGACCTTACCTAACGTTGCTTAACCTGATCGATTTCCAAACATTGTCTATGAGTGTTCCCTTACAAATATTTATTATAATTATACTGAAAAGTTGTTAAAATAACCAAGCGTATAACCAAGTACACATTTTGACGTTAGTCCCCTCTCCCAAGGGAACCGTGCCGAATGTCGAGATAAAAAGTATCCTATGTCCTACCTCGGAGTATTAACTCAAATCATGCCAAGTTTCGTTTCATTCCATCCAGTAGTTTTGGCGTGATGTTCAGCCGAGATACAGACAGACAGACAGACAGACAGACAAAAATAAAAATAAAATTATTTTCGGCCTCAATATCGGTTATAGAATGCCCTCCAAATATAATTTTCAAAATATCTTCAATGTACAGAATTGGACCTGTTACAGTTTTATTATAAGTATAGATCTTATCGTCTAATTGTTTATTCATATTTTTTTCCTTATTCCCTAGACGTCGCGGTCGGTAGACTGTTTTGCGTTAGCATAGCATTACAATGATATTTTTTTATAAAAATCTTTTTTAAAATATTATAGTAAATAACTTAGGTAATCACAAGGTATTATAAAGTCCACGAAGTCCCAAACTAAACAACTGACTAACTATAATCCATAATATAACCTAATAGTAGAGTGAGTGAGAACTATCAGGTAGGATCGCGGTCATTAACAGGTTCCAAGGGGATCATAAACAATTGAGTTAAAAACTTTGCCTTATTGAGGCAAATTGTGTAGAGATATAAATAATAATATTCTGGGACTATACTAATACAATTTTTACTGTATAAACGTAAATATAAGTATAGATAACAATCAGACACGAGGTGGGAATAGAACCCACGACCTATTCTGTAGCTTCCAAGATGTCTAACCAACAGGTCCGTCAAAAATCTATACTTATAATAAAACTGTAACAGGTCCAATTCTGTACATTGAAGATATTTTGAAAATTATATTTGGAGGGCATTCTATAACCGATACTGAGGCCGAAAATGTATTTTGTTTAATTTTTGTCTGTCTGTCTGTCTGTCTGTATGTCTGTATCACGGCTGAGCATCACGCCGAAACTACTGAATGGATTCAAATGAAACTTGGCATGATTTGAGATCTTACTACGAGGTAGGACATAGGATACTTTTTTCCCGTAATCTAGCACGGTTCTTTTGGGAGAGGGGATTAAAGTCAAAACGGGTACTTGGTTATACGCTTGGTCCGATTTTATAAATTTTTCTATAAAATATAATAAATATTAGTAAGGGAACACTCATAGAGAGTTGTTATCAAGGTTTTGTAATCGATCGGGTTAAGCAACGTTAGGTAAGGTCATGAAATAGATAGGTGACCGTTTAACGCCATTTGAACTAAACGGGTCCGTGCTTCAGAGAGCAAGTAAAAAGTGGGTCCCAGTTTTTAACCGACTATAAAAAATGAGGTTATGTATTCGATGCGAATGTCTGTTATTCAAAGTTTAGTTAACGTAAAAATAGCGCAGGCGGAGCTGCGTGGGTCAGCTAGTGTATTAATAAAACATTTTTGAAAGACTAAATAAGTTATTATTAGAAATGAACTGCAATTACAGTAAGTGAACCAATAAAAATGGTGTAACAACAATAATAAGAACAATCTAATATATATTACATAATACATATATAGTTTTAATGCACCAACACAAGTAATTAAGGCTAATTTAATGTAATTATCATTAAATCGTCTGCCTCAGAGTTATCAGTATTATTAATTAGAACAACGTCCTTTGTATTAATATGTATTCAAAACAAAGCAAAACCTTTTACCAAGTAGCATGCATTAAACTTTTATGTGTCTAGACCAGCGATGCTCAACTGTTATTGGTCTCGAGGGGTCATGGTAATCCTAATTTCGTTAAAGCATACACGAATAAACATTTCTAAATACAAATGATGCAAGAAAATAATATAAAATGTAATGCACAGAGGCAATTATTGGCAATAATGGACTGCAATTTTTATGAAGATGCCTTACAATTCATGGCGATTACAATGCAACGTGTATAATAATAATATTACTGTGTTTCGGTGTGGATGGTACTGTGGCTAGAGAAATTAGCCTATAGCCTCAAGAGACTTAACGACTAATGTTTCGAGTGACAAGCGGCAGTATAATGCAGCTGTCTATAGGCAGGCTAATCACTTACCATGAGCTACTCGTATTGCTTGTCTCATGAATGAATTATATAAAAAATAAAATATTAAAATTGGTTACTCACTCGGACCTTAATAAAGGTCCGAGAGAGTAACCAACATAAATAACAAATCGATTGACATCTCATTCATCAGACTGTTCAAGTCAACCCTTCTTTTTGCCTTTGCCGTAGTCTGGTGAAAATGATAGTAGGACAGACGTGTCTCAAATTACATGTCTAACTTGCACCGGGAGTAATACTCGTAAGTAATGCCGTCAAAGGGGTCTTAGCAACAAGGTTGACGGCCGCTGGTCTAGCGTTCCCAAGAAGGTGTGACCGTGCATACAGGAAGGAAGGGCTGACATCATAAGCCCATTACTACTACTTTGTACTAATACCGGTCGCCGCCCATACAAGCGATGTGCACTTATTGTTTTTATGGTGACTAATGGTGAAGGCAGCAGAAAGGAAGTACCTAATTTGAGTGCAGGTGGCTTTAGTGATGTTATTTGTGAGTTTTGTTTGTTTTCTTAGAACTTTCTTTAGATTGCAATTTGCGTTGTTGGTAACTTAACGAAACCAACGGTGTGATATTTTTATGACAATTCGAATTGTGTAAGTATATACAGTTATTCCAAACTTAATTAGGCCACATACCCAAACTGCCGTTAAAAAACTGTACTTAATATTAAAGAGAAATTAAACAAACCACTTACTAACAATACTTGACTAGAATATAAAAAGCTGTATCTAAGGGCCATTAGTACGTTCCTATTTTTGTTATATACATACATATTTATATATTTACCGAATAATTACACAAAAAGTGATGATGTTTTATATGCGATTTTATGATGTTTTATTTTAAACACACATGAGGGCCTTGGGAATTTATATTCCCAAGGCCCCTCTGTGACCTTGTTTATCCGCTTTGGACTTGGAGTTTAATACTAATAGTATAAAAAGTCTTTGGATTGTGGTCAAGCAATTGATCATATTGACAAAAAAACACAGCACACAAGCGTTGCAAAACCAAGCTAATGGGGCAGTATTTAACCAGAGATAATCTCGGTGCGCCTATTTACTGAATACTTTCTGTAATGCGCGACAGATAAAGGCGGTCTCCATCGTTATCTTTAAAATGTTACAACGATAAAAAACACTGAAGAAGTTTCAGCCTTTTAGATAAACATGGAACCTTGCATGGAACTTAGTTTCAAAAGTTTTTCCTTAAATTTATTTTTTACAGAAATTATAAATCTCGAGAAAAAGGAAGTAGCATGTTTTTTTTTTAAATTTGTTAATGTTCACTGGCACTTCCTATTTCCTTATGTTATTATTATTTTCTTCACACTTTTCTTCCTTTTCAAAAAAGAAAAATGCATAATTAGTTTAACATGTATTAAATCTATAAATAAATAAAAAAATACCAAGCTGGAGAATTATATCAGTACTGACACAACTATCAAACAAAAAAGAAAAATACAAAAATAAACTATAAAACTCAAAAAATAATATCTATAATTGAAAGAGAAACTGTAAGAAATCACTGTCCCGGAAAAAAAGGCGTACCTAATTAAATTAAAAGTCCAGTAGTTACATTTTTCGCACATATTCAAGACTATCTCAAAGATAAGCTCCTTCATACCAATCCTCTAACATTACTCAATCCATCTCATTATCCAAATGTATCTAATTCATCCGAGCTAACTATAAACAAAACCAAAATAATTGGCCTGGAGTCTTCATCTAAAGTCGTTCATCTAAATTTATGAGAGGAATGGTTTATTTAAGCTAAATTAAGCGTAATGAGAGGTTCATTCCGAAAAAGTTTAGACACATTATTATTTTTTAACCCAGTTTCATAGTAGGGCGTGGGCGGTGTTGACAAAAAGGTGTGTTTAGCCTACGCGTGGAACCGTAACGTTGCTCATACATATTTTTATATTGAACTTAAATATGAAGGTTTATAGTATTTTGTGTGCTGTCAATAACCGATGGACCAGAAAGGTTCTGGATTGGCGACCACGGGGTGGAAGACGCTGCATAGGCAGGTGTGGGGATCCCCACTAGGTGGATCGATGACAAATGATGAAGACATGTGACTCCGAGGTGGATGATGACGCTGTGTAGGCCCAGGGGGTCTAGTACCATCTCTGATAGTTTAAGAGCTCGATCATACAGTCAGTTTTCTGTCGCTAGGGGCACAGTGTGAAATGTTCCATACATTTCACACTAGCTCTTAAAAAGTTGCCATAATCCCCACGCTTAGTAGGTGATCGCAGTATATGTGGTAGGTAATCCAATAGAAAGACGCAGCTACCCGTCTTCTTGTTTTCTCTGTCTTACAGACAGTCAACGGGAAAATCCCATCTTTTCCCGTTGACTGATGGGAGAGTGCTATAGAAAAGATGGGAGAGTGCTATTCTTACGGGCAACGGGTAAGTCGGTTGCATGAAGATATAGGGATGGTCGGTTGTCATTTAGACAGCAGGCGTTAAGTCAAGTCCCCATAAAACGAAAAAGCCGAAGATAGATTAATTATTTTAATGTATCAATTTCATGCATTAAATATCGTAATGCGAAAATTTTAAGCTTTCACTCATATTATAAAAGTTAAAAATCGAAATTGTATTTTTCTTTTAATGGTTCAGAAATTGAATTCTCTGGACCCGAGCCTATTGGAGCGGAAGTATAATATAATGTGGATTTCGAGCACTGAAACGGTATTAAGTTCATTAAATGTTAAAAATTTCAACAGATGTCTAAATTAGACTGTTTCCTTATTAGATCGTTCTAAAATGGATATTTCAGCAGTCGCCAATACTACTAAATTTAGTTTAACATTATTTATTAGTTTAAAAAAAAAATACGTTTTTCTCAGAAACAATACTAAAATTTAAACATACGAACAAAAAAGACAGTTCAATAATAATTGGGAATCCAAAACGAGTCCTTTTTTTCAGAGACAGGTTTATTTTGCGCAGTTTTACGGAAAAAGTAGAAATAAAGGTTTTTGTTTAGAACTATAACATTCTAGTAAGTATAGAAATAAAGGGTGGGTCACGTATTAATGTCCATTCGAACTATAAGGGTTAGGACATCGTAGAAAAGGAGCGGAAAGCTGAATCTAAGTACACACATTTACTTGACTTGTATATACATTTACTTGACATAACATAATTTATGACACTTATATTTTGCCAAAGGACATGGCAAGCGGAAGCGGGTGGTGGAAAACGCTAGCTGCTATTTCCGCTCATCGTCTCTCAATCGCTGAACAATATTATGCCACTAAACGTGGCTAAAACACCCCGTACTTATTATATTCACAAGTAGATAACGTTCACAAAAATAGGTTAGCGACACCAAACTGATTAAAATGTGAATTCTTAATGACCACATAAGCGATGCCAGTAGATTTCAACCTATAAGTCATAGCTCACACGATATTGTTTGCATCAGAGATTTTGCGGATAATTTATGTTGCTTCACGTTTTGGCGATTCGCTTTATTTGAAATCAACATCGCGTCGTGCTTTCATGCTGACATTAGTGACATCGCTATTAGGCGACTCGCTAAAGTTTAATCAGCAGCAAAATTGCCAAGTGTAGTGTGAGATCAGAGCTAAGCCGCTGTATGAAAGCGATTTCCAACACGTGTTACATGATTTCTGTTGCGACAAAACACATGAAATTTCTTAGGACTAGACCGGCCTTTGGTAATGTAAATTTTAAAGTTGCTTTACATTTAAACTGAAATACAGGTACAATCTACGTACCTCAGGCACCAGCGATCCATATGTACATACTACATTATTAATCTATTGTTTTGTTACTTGTTATTTGGTTGTGGTGAGAAATAAATAAATTAGGTAAGTATATACAGGTGGTTTTGCATTTTTTCCATATTTGTAGACCTAACAGTTAAGGATTATGTCAATTGATGAAAAATAGATTAATAATTCAGTGGTTAATAACTAAAAGATAATTAATGATTCATGATTAATGTTCAACCAGAATAAGAGCTCTCGAGCGCTCATAATATGTCCCAAGGTTGGCAACCGCGCGTGCTCTTGTTTACCTACTTTGCGCGAAGATCGGTGCCAGACGGGGCGCTATTATAAAGTGACCGTTGCACACGGGATTTCTTTTCGTATCAAACATAAAAAATATATCATAATTTTAAGTCTATCATTTAGTGATTGATTTATGTTCTTTAAAAGGTATATATCAACCTCCGTAAATATGGCGAGAATGCAGAACCACATTCCGTATATTATAATATTATTTATTAATCTAACTAGATAATCTTGAATCTAGTGGAAGAGGAAACTAGTATTTACCGCCCATCAGCTGCCCGCTCTTAGTGCCCACACCGCTCCCAAAGTGTTCATACCTTAACAGGGTATGGTACACAAACACGTCGCGTCATTCCAACCACGTTGTGTTTTATGCGCCCCGGTAACCCACTTGAACGAGATGTCGGGACTACAATATAAATATTTTAATAACTAAACATTGTACCAGATGTGGGACCGATTCAACAAAGGCCTGTCTTGTCTACAATTCAAATGAATATTTAGTAGATTGTGAATATATGAGCATCTTTTGTTTTAACGGTAAGGCTTATCGCTGACCAATTGCTAAAGCATTTTCGTTGTTGACTATATAAACAAATATATGTGCATCATTGAAATATGTAGCAGTAACAGCTCAGTGGGCGAGCGCTTGCTTTGGAAACAAGGTGCGCAGGTTCGAACCCCGGCTTGCACGTCTGATTTCTTTAATTAATCATGTGCGAATCGTTTTTGTGCGATTGTTACTAGCTTTCGGTAAAAGAAAACATCGTGAGGAAACCTGCATGTCTGAGAAAGCCTAACTATCTTTCGAATGACGTGTGAAGTCCGCCAACCCGCATTTGGCCAGCGTGGTGGAATATGGCCTGAGCTCCTTCATCTTGAAGAAAGGGCCGTGCCCTGCAGTGGGACAAAAGCAAGGGCTAGTATTATTATTATTGAAATATGTAGTGTTTAAAACTGCACATGTTTTCACTATATATTGACTTGATTGCATCTTCACCCTTCTATCATTGGACGACGAGACACACAGCCCATACGCACCCTTATGTGTTAAATGTGCCTTCAGTCCGGACCAAGCGATTTGCTTCTTCATCTATACTTATAATAAAACTGTAACAGGTCCAATTCTGTACATTGAAGATATTTTGAAAATTATATTTGGAGGGCATTCTATAACCGATACTGAGGCCGAAAATGTAATTTTTTTTAATTTTTGTCTCTCTGTCTGTCTGTATCACGGCTGAGCATCACGCCGAAACTACTGAATGGATTCAAATGAAACTTGGCATGATTTGAGATCTTACTACGAGGTAGGACATACTTTTTATCCCGTAATCTAGCACGGTTCTTTTGGGAGAGGGGATTAAAGTCAAAATGGGTACTTGGTTTATACGCTTGGTCCGATTTTATCAATTTTTCTATATAATATAATAAATATTAGTAAGGGAACACTCATAGAGAGTTGTTATCAAGGTTTTGTAATCGATCGGGTTAAGCAACGTTAGGTAAGGTCATTAAATAGATGGGTGACCGTTTAACGCCATTTGAACTAAACGGGTCCGTGCTTCGGAGAGCAAGTAAAAAGTGGGTCCCAGTTTTTAACCGACTATAAAAAAGGAGGTTATGTATTCGATGCGAATGTCTGTTATTAAAAGTTTAGTTAACGTAAACATAGCGCAGGCGGAGCTGCGTGGGTCAGCTAGTTTATAATAAGAACAGCTAAGGACTGGAATAGCTTGCCTGCGACGGTTATCCAGCCCGATTGTAATGTGGATGTCTTTTAACCGACTTCAAAAAAGGAGGAGGATCTCAATTCGTTCATGTAGGTATATATATATATATATATATATATATTAATAAGCTAGTGTGCTCTACCATCCTCGACTGCGTCGCCGCCTTCCATCAGATGGGACTGCAGTCAAGGACTAGCATACAATAAATTAAAATAATTAAATAAATATTGAACAGAACTGGGCGGACCGCGCCTTTACGCATTGTTACTACATAATATTCTAATCCATCTATCTAAAAAGTCTATCTAAAAAGACGCAACAACATATTCTAATAAATCTATATTCGTAAAAAGTATTGCGTTTGAATAGGCATGATGACTGCAACACAATACCAATAAATCTGTGATTTTAAATATTAGAACAGATTGCACTGATTCCAAAAAATGCATCTCATTTTCATAATAATAGAAAGATTTTCGTGATATTTAAGCAAATAAATTACTCAAATACAGCTAATCGCCGTTTTGTAACAAACGCTGATCAGAGTGAATGACGTCAATCCGGTGTAAATAAACAACTGTCAAACTGACATCTCAACTTTTTCTTCATACAATGATTCACTTTTATACAGATGTTTATTTACACCGTAGTGACGTCAGAAAATGGCGCTATGCACCGGCTATCGTTTTGAAACGAAATTCAAAATCTATTTTAAAAATTGAAAATATTGCTATTAATTGTAAATTCAATACAAAAATATGATTATTCGGCAATAGTAGACCCGTAAGTACATTACAGAGTATTTTTTCAAAATTAGTCAATTCCTGGTTGAGCCATCGGATACGCATACTCAGAACTATCTATACGCAAATTAGAAGCAAAAAAAATTACCTATCTCTTTCTAGATAATTAATAATATGTTGACCAACTTTCTTCACGAAATGCACACGAGAACCTAGTTCTCTCACACGGTTCATTTTCTTGTATCCTCAAAATATAGATTCTAAAGCCCGTATTTCGCTGCAGGCGTCGTCGTCAGTAGATCGGTTCACATTGAGCCTTAACATTTCTGAGTACTAACCTAACTCATTACGAAAGTCTGATAGGAGCACAGCTGGTGAACCATAAAGATAATTTTACTGCCTTAATTTGACCCCATAAATCGTGAATTTCATAACCTTATTCCATGTCTCTTTAAGCTAGTAATAACAGGGATTTGGCGATGAAGATTTGCATAAAAATTCGCAGTATAAGTAGGTATACTTGTGGTGCAATTTCTTGCGCAAGGTTTTGGTTTTTATGCGGCTATAATAATAACACATTGTGGTAATACTACAAAATCTGAAGTTTAATAAATTATTGTAATTTGAAACAGTCTATATCAATGATATCATTGGTCTATACCTATTTAATACACATTTCCTAAATATAATCACACATATGGTACAAGAACAGTCGATTATTTAATGCCTAAACTTATGATTAAAATACCTGATAACATTATTGATTCCCTAAATAATTGTAGCAAAGATGTTGTTAAGGTGTTATTATCTGGGTGTACAGGACCAAATTGCTCATTAGATATCTATCTCGACACACATTGGACGAATGACTACATTCAGATACACCCATTGAGGTTTGCGCTGTATAGTTCTGATAATGAAAAAGCATGTAATAGAGTAAATTGAACAATGTAATAAATAATAATAATAATAACATTTCAAAGAGTGTTTTATGAAGGACACTGCAGATGAAGAGAAAATACAAGACTCAAAAGACACAATAATGTCGGATCTACACGTTTGCGGTTTTCCACAAGCATGAACCACTACAAATGCTACGCGACGCTACGGTCGTCGGAGGCCTACGCAAGCCAATTAGATCACAATGTCCACACGCTTCGCCCTTTTGGAAGCTTGCCGAGGCTTGGCTTGGCTTGGCAAGCGTTTGGATGAGTCTTAATAACTGTATCAGATAGTGAACGGGATGCAACACAAATATTCACGCACATTAAAAAAAATATAATCTCCAAAAAATGATTTTTTTAAAGGGTAAAATGAGTCGCGTGAGAGTTAGTTGATTTCGGTAAACGGTCTAATCGTCTGGTTTAGCAATGTCACGGTTAGCCCTTATATTATATGGATGATTGGTTCCCATTAGAACTGAGCATCTCCGTGCTTCTGTGGACACGTATAAATCGGTTCCAGTTGTTGTAATTTAGACAGCAGGCCACTGAGCATACAATTAAATTAAATTGCAAAATACTTATACGCAGTATGTATTCCAGTAATGAAATTTGAACAAGAAATATAACACCAATAAAAGCGGCGCATGTGACACGTACCGGGGCTCTCAAATTGTTCTACACATAAAAATTATTGGTTGAATGTGGAACTAATAATTTAGGGATCCGTAGTAGTTAACTGGAGAGTATAGCTTCAGTGTCTTGTTTCAATTGCTTATCAAGCTTCCTTGGCGCTGCTAGAAGTCATTGCTATTCGATCTAGAGGACGCGGGATCAAATCCCGCGGGAAGAAACAACTTTGTGAGAGTTTTTTTTTAATCTTTTATAAGCTAGTGCTTGACTGCAGTCCCACCTGATGGAAAGCGGCGACGCAATCGAGGATGGCAAAACACGCTAGCTTATTAAAAGCCTATTCACTCTAGTAAAGAGTGTCCTAATAGACTAAAGCTGCTGGATATTTAAAGGTGTATAGTCAAGATCATCTTGGTTCTGCTCTGGTCACCATAGAAAAGTCTTTGCTAGTTGCGGCTTTGTGTGACAAGTCACTTCTCCCCTTCTATTGCAGTTGGTGGGAGTTGTGCCTACTGCTCATCCGAAACACTTCCACTGCTGAACACTGCTGGCCTCCCCCTTAGTATGGAGGGTTTGCCATAATCGCCACGCTTGGCAGGCTTCTTGGGGGTCACAGTATAGGTTGTAGGTAATCCAATAACAAAACGCTGCTGCCCGTCTTCTTATTTTCCCTTAGTCGCCTCCTACGGATACCTAACGGGAGGAGATGGGAGGGTGCTATTCTTATCCGGTCACCCCACGTGCTGCTGCTCATTTCAGAATATTTCGATTGGTTTTTTGAAAAATATAATTGTGATGAGTTTCTTGCTGGACATTTTCAGTTTGAACCGCGTTTTTTGTGATAAGACTCGACTGTCAGCAATATTTTATGAAAATATTATACGGAATCTTTAAAACCAAATTCGTTTACGCACGTCTTGGTAATATGAAAATATTCAAAACACAAATAACGAATATATTAGATACACAGGAATAAAATTTTATGAGACCTATTCGTTCCTGCGACGAATTTTTAGTATTATTAGCTATTTAATTTTATACGCCTTTCTTACTTGGTAAATATATACCTACTAGGTAGGTAAGTACCTATATAAATGGTAGAATAAAAACCTTTACACGTGTATTGTTTTCTAAGATGATGAGATGAGACAGGTCCATTAGGTAGATACTCTTCCAAAGTCCATCAGTTTGTAATATAACTATTTATTTTCCGGTGTAAAAGCTGATAGAACAAATGAATTATGAGGCTTTGGAGATTTTATATTGATGTTTTTGATGCTAACCTTTAGGTAATAAACCTCATATGAGTAAAATCAGACGCGAAAGCATCCATCGAAAACGCTCTAAAAATTCCTTATAAAATAGCTATCTTTTTCAGACTTTCGCTCCCAAAACTCACTCCCCATAGGATTAGCATCATGAGATCGCAAGAAAAAATGTCTTCGTATAATATCCAATACGCACTAAATCATCTTTACATCCCGTTAAGCCGCCTGCGGTCTATATGCCTTCGGAAATCACATGATAAATGGCCTATCGCTTTCTTATAAGCCATAATGTTTCCTAACTTTATGAATTCGACTTACACTGAATATCATTTCCCTACATTTCTCTTTCGGCATTTTTTATTTGAAAAGGCAGATTGAATTACGTTTAGGGTTAAACTGAGCTTGGAGCCTACGTAGGCAATAAAAGGGACCTGGAGGACAATTCTCGCGTATACGAGTTTAACACATGTTCGTAATCAATGAGCTTTTGTCGAGTGAAAATTAAGTTAAGCTATATTAAAATAATTGAGTTCAATAAATGATGATGTCACATGGGATGTCTAATGAGCATACATCTCAACCGTTACCTGCTAGCATAGCGTCGACTGGTGAAGACCGTTATGCGTTGATCCATGGTTGATTTTTTAAAATTAATTATTATACTAACGTTTTCATTGATCGAAGTTTCCTTATGACATAAGAGTCGAATCCAGAAACATTCAAAACTGAGTATTCACCAAAACTATTACGCTTATCATTATCAGTAGCCGACAGACGTCTGCTGTTGAACAAAGTCCTCCCCCTTAGAAGGGAAGGGTTGCCACAATCGCCACGCTAGGCAAGCGTTTTGGGTATCCCAGTATGGTAGGTAATCAATAGAAAGACGCTGCTGCCCGTCTTCTTGTTTTCCCTTAGTCGCCTTTTACGTACACCCAACGGGAGGAGATGGGAGGATGCTATTCATACCCGGATACCCCACGGGTATTGCGCTGACCTATCATCATACTCTAGATAGATCGAGAAGTATATCAATCAGACACAAATAGCTCTCTAATAGTGAGTGTACTTTCTTGAATATCTAAAAGAAATAAGTTAAAGAAGTCGTTCGCTAGTTCCGGGAAGTGTGCGACTAAAAACTCATTATTGCCTCCGAAAACGATCGGTGGTTCCGCGATTCGACTGTATATCACCATATTAAGGCACAATGCCCGCTTGTGAGGGGTAATGTACAAGCTCGTTGTGCGTGGAACGAGCATTGAACAGCGTCCATTTATTTAAATACGATTTGTTTTTATTACAAAATAATGATTGCTTGTAATAGTTTCTGATAGGTTTAGATCTTTTTGTTTTTAACTGTTAGGTATATATAAACTGGTTCAGTAGAAACTTACTGCAATTTTTTTTTGTCAATTGTTTCTAATATCTATTGTGTATGTCCTAAGCCTTATCTTAAAACTTTTACCGTCTTGCAATTAATCTATTCTTACGGATTTTATCGCGATTTATTTTAATTTTCCCGACGTTTCGAATGTTTTGCAGCACCCATGGTCACGGGCGGACTACCTGCTGATCGCGATATAATCCGTAGGAATAGATTAATGGCAATGTCTAGTATTCGCGTAAATAAGGGACTACATTATGTTTTACCGTCGTATTACGAAAAGCAGTTTAACGACAAACCTAGGTTTAAACTTAGGAAATTGTTCCTTAAACCTAAGTCTAAACCTAGGTTCATCGTCAACGTTGTTAGCAGCGTTGATCAGAACATTTAGAAGTGGATTGGCGTCGTTTAGTTTATGCTTAATTTTTTCTTTTAATTTAGTTTCATTGTCATAAATCTGCATTGTAAAACATCAAACATTGTTAGCATAGATTATTAAAATTATCTAGTCTAATATAGACAAAGATAATTATGCATACAAAACACGTTTCATATTCAAATTTCATCAGTCCCAATTTATGTTCAAGTGCTCTAAAATCAATTCGATCATTAAAATCTCATTATGTAGAGATCCGTTGAGAATGTTAAAATCGCAATGATTTGCATACAATGCGCGCGGGCTACAACTAACATATGTGCCAGTGAGTCACGATACAGACGTGTAGTCATTCATTATTCGATACGTGCGAATTCGTAGGCTCATTGTCTCCTAAAGTGCCAGGGTTGCTTGTATCAAAAACTTTATTATTAGGTTCTTACCGAATTTATTAGGCGGCAAAATCGAACATACATTATGGAGATGATGATGTATGTGTGTGTGTATGTGTGTGTGTATGTGTGTGTGTGTGTGCGTATGTTATATACAACGAATTTATGAATTAACACAAAACCTGAAATTAGTTTGTTCAGTATAATTATGTATATAGTCAGGTCAGTAAAAGTACCCCCTGGATGGAAAAGTACCCTCAACAGCTTTATGTTCCCCCTTTAGAAGATCTGCCACCAGGTTTCAAGGAGCCATGCCCTACTTGGAAAAGTTTAAATAGGTTGCGATCCCAGGTTGGTCGATGCAAGTACAACCTAAATGTATGGGGGTACACAAGTAGCACCAATATCAGCTACAAGTGTCGTATAGCCCAACAGACCATGGCGCATCTTTCCGTCTGCCCCGCGTGTCCAACTACCTGCACTCTGCACTGGGGAGGATTTTCTCCAGGCAAACCAAAGAGCGGTGGATGTAGCTTCTTATTGGGCCGATGAAATTTGATGTTATCATGTCGACACAAAAAGAAGAAGAAGGTCAGTATATATTTATCATGCTTAGTCTAAAACAGAGGTTCCCAGACATTTTTTCTTATAGACCACTTTCAAAACTTAGCTGGTTCCGGTGGACTGCAGCTAGTTTCTACCATATTCCCAAAACTCGACAAAAAATGTGAAGATTACATCTAAGTACGGAAATTTGCGTTGCGCCAACGTAGACCCCCGTCAAGTATCCCGTGGATCCCTGGACCACTTTGGGGAACTAAGGGTCTAAAAGTATAGGCAGGCTTTCAATACGGAGGCGGTGAGAGGTTATAAGGAAGCACATACGACACGTACAGGTATTGTACGTATATACAAACTATCAGCTTTTTTTATTAATAAGCTAGAGCCCTTCCATCTAAGGCAGCATTATCCATCACTTACTACAATATACGAGTATAAAGAGAAAAAAAAAGCAGCGGCAGCCTGCCAATATGGAGCGGCTTACGTAATGGAATTACTGTGTACTGGGAATTGTGAGAGATTGCCCCCTATGAGAATAATACAAAGAGATGGTAGAAGTAACTTGACCAATGACTGACCTTTAACTTCATTATAATATAATAATACAGCTAAGAATGTAAAGAGGATGTGGAACAATGCTAAAGAAGCGAAATATGCTCTACTAGATTTATATTATCTCATCAGAAGAAAGTGAATTGAAAATTAATGTAATAAAATACCTGAGAAGTACAATAAATTATCATTTTTAGTTAAAACAATTGAAATCAAAATAAGTTTTAAAAACTAAAACCCGACTACGGGTAAAATCGCAGTCTAAAAAGTAGAAAACAAGAAAATATTTCTTGTCAGATATACTTATATACCAACGCCTTAAGCAATTAATTATCGTCTAGTAAGTAGATAATTTGTGTATTTCAATTTAACGTGTTATAAGTATAATTACTATAGATTGTAGCCGTAGTCGCATGCCACTGATGCCTGATGATCCGTCGTAGCGTTGTCGTATATACATAAGTCGGCGATCTGTCCCCCTAGACAATGTAACATTCTACAAGCGCTATCGCTAATAGAAAGTTTAAAAATGTATGAGAATGACATAAGTCATCGAAAAATCACGTGACAAATTGTTGGGAATTGACACAATTAGCGAATGAAGAAATAGATTAGCTATGAAGCGATAGCATCTTGTCTAGGCCCTCTGGTCAGCTGCTAGTCGTCGAAGTGCATCCTGAAGTTTGTGTTCCCAACGGGACATTATAACATTGGCCATATTCGACATTAGCAAGGTGGCATGCGACTACGGCTACAATCTATAGTAATTATACTTATAACACGTTAAATTGAAATATACAAATTATCTACTTACTAGACGATAATTAATTGCTTAAGGCGTTGGTAGATAAGTATATCTGACAAGAAATATTTTCTTGTTTTCTACTTTTTAGACTGCGATTTTACCCGTAGTCGGGTTTTAATTTTTAAAACTTATTTTTTATTTTATTTATTTTGGGGCTTTATAATTCGTTACATATCACGTAAAATTATTAGAATTAAGTTAGTATCGTTGTAATAATTACTTAGTTTTACTAAATATACACACATCAAAAGTGTCTAGGGATCAAGCATTTTTAAGCGGATTTCTTGAGATTGAGATGTGGCTTTGTAATAAATTTATGATTTTATAAATTTATATGGATCCTTTTTGGTGCATTTCATAATTTGAATCAGGAACTGTGAATCAAATTCGAGTAAAAGATGAAAATCAGCTGTCAATATTTTCCCTATAAAAACATACAACGCATTGAAGACATTATTAGTGCTACTGTTTCCCTACTACTGATTAAAACCAACGTTATTATGGAGCGGCGACGTCATTTAAGCAGGGAAGAAATGCTCAGAGCCGTGGGAATGATAGAAGCTGGTTCCCGGCAACGTACTGTGGCTTTAGCTCTGAATACAAGTCAGAGTGTTATCAGTCGACTTTGGACACGTTACCGAAGCACTGGTACCGTGGCTGAGCGCCATGGAGGACGGTATCGCTGCACCACACGGAGACAAGACCGATATATTCAAATCTTAACTCGAAGAGCTCCAACAATAACTGCCATGATGTTAGCCGTGAGGCTTCATCACTCTTCAGGGAACTTAATTAGCGACCAAACAGTCAGAAACCGCTTGCATGAAGTGAACCTTCATTCCCGAAGACCGCTACGGGTACCACCTATAGCAATGCACAATCGTAGGATTCGATATCAATGGGCTCTTGAACACAGAAATTGGGCAGAAGAACAATGGCGTTTCGTGTGCTTTTCTGATGAGTCTCGTTTTGGTATGAGACCGGATACAAGACGTATACGACACTGGAGAACCCCTGGACGCCAACAGCGATTAAAATCCTGCCAGGAAGTCCATCCTTATAGTGGTGGAACCATCATGGTATGGGCGGGTATTTGGATCGGCGGAAGAACTGAGTTGATTTGGATCAGAGGCAACCTCAACGCTCAAATTTATGCTGAGACGATTGTATCAGACGTCATCGTTCCTCTACAAGTGCAAATCGGTCCCTTATTTCAGTTAATGCATGATAATGCACGACCGCACACCGCAAGAGTTGTAAGACAGACTCTCGCCGCAGCTAACATCAATGTCCTGCCCTGGCCTGCTCAGTCGCCAGACTTGAACCCGATTGAGCATGCATGGGATATGCTACAGAGAAGAGCTCTGCCGAATATGGAGGGTATCCAGTCGCAAGAAGACCTTTTTTTGTTGTTGCAACGAACATGGGCGGCCATTCCACAGCGTGATTTGGATGAACTCATTTTGAGTATGCCAAACCGATGTTCTTGTGTTGTTAGTGTTCGCGGTAGAAACACGGATTATTAATTGTTTAAGTTACCCAATAAAATTTTAAAGAAAACTGTTATTTCAGTCTTTTTTTCGAACTTTTGTGTTAGTGGTTCAAATGTCAAAAATCCCTTTATTAGGAAAATGGCAAATTTCTTTATTAATGCAAAGGTGACTTGGTTTATCGTTACTGTGACAAACGAAAACACTTTATTTGATGAATCCTTAAAGAAAATTTTAATTAATATCAATCAGGAGAAAAGTTATTGCAAAAATATATGTTGATCCCTAGACACTTTTGATGTGTGTATTTTGTAAACACGTAATTGTTTATTTTTTTTAGGCATCTGCGTGTGAAAATTCAAGGCTCTAGTACCAACCGTTCATGAATTATAACGCTTTTTTATAAAACTTAAAACCCCCTATTTGGACCCCTTAGGATGCGAATTTTGAAAATTCCGTTCTTAGTGTGCGTTTACGTGTTGTGAAGAATACACCTCCCAAATTTCAAGTCTCTAGATCCAGCGGTTTAGGCTGTGCGTTGTCTGTCAGTCAGTCAATAAGTCAATCAATCAGGACATCTTCTTTTATATATTTTGATGATGATGATTATTTACTTTACACGATCATGCTTGGGCAATAGAAATATACATGTGTACCTAATTTCAACTTAATCAAAAAATATTTTTGTTTTACTTCAGAAGATTTTGTCCTGTAGATGGCGCCCCATTGAATTTAATGTATTATTATATAGCCTATAACCAGCGGACAATCAAGACGCTTCTAACGACATCCTTCTTGTCTAATTATGTTAAGTAGATTAGAAGATATTCGGGAACAGATGAACATACATACATATATACATACATACATACATACATTCTTGTTAAAATCATAACCCTCCCTCCGTTCCGTAGTCGGAAATAAAAATAAAACAAACGAAGGTCTAAAACAGTATTTTTTAAAGATATTTTTTTTAAACTAAAGTTAAACTTAAATTTAATACAGTCATACTAATTAGTATTAACAGATAGAAGTTTAGATTTTAAACTGTATATAAGCAGGTTAACAAATACATTTTACTGAAAAATAAAATGACACGACATCTTCTTTATAACCATATTGGAAGGAAACATAGAAGGAAAAGGGGGAGAGGAAGACCAAGACGAAGTTTTATACAACAGGTCAGGTAGCCAAAAATTTGGGAAGACTTTCGTATCAATAGGTCAAAATAAAAGCGATTGTAATGGAAATTGCATTTACATTGTAATCGCCGTGATTATGCTTAAATACTGTGGTATCATCCTCGACTATTATTTTGTCGCGGGGGAAACCTTCAAAAAGTCCCCGGTAGCTGTGGGGCTCGACCCGGGTATATGGGATTCTTACCCACTAAAACCCCTGTGGCTGTCGCATCGGCACCAAGGCCCCTCAGTGCCTTGTCTCTGAACCCACCGCCGGGGGGCGCATTGTAGCACCCCGGGAACCTGTCACGGTGCTCACGAAGACGGGGTCGCAACCCCGCCACCGTCCTCCTCGGAGTCGCTGCCGTACTCAATGGACGTCCCAGGGCCCACACCCCGAACGTTCAGTGACTCCGAAGGTGTGTATCAACCTCGTCTAGCCCAACATTACGCTTCCAAAATATTAAAGGTATACCCTATCCAATTCAATATTAAACCTATTGTCTAATTTAAAGCTCTTACGTAGTAGGTAAGTCACTAGCAACTTACAATAGGCACTGATAAGCAACCGCAGCCTGTCAGCGCCGGATCCCAGCTGTCTGCCAAGGGATATCCCTTGTACTTGTAACGGTAAAGGCTCGCCTATATGTATTGTACGAACTACCATTTATGTACACTGCCTTCAAGTATTGTTTGTGAACGAAGCAGTCTGATTGAGGGCTTACATTATCTTTGAACCAAGAAAACGGTAATAATATGCTCCTATCCGAAGGGCATATTTGCGTATTTCAAAAAGATGGTATATCCGAGATAATAATATGGAAAAGACATTGGATGGTGTGAGGATATATCTAGAGAAAGGTATCTTATACAGCTTTCTATTTTTGGTTAGGAAATCCTGATTTGATCAGGATTCATTTAAATTGTTATATGTAGAGTATACATATAAGTGATAACCGGAACTGTTTGAAACAGGAAGCGTCTGTCAATAAACTTTTATGGCAGACGAGCTTCCCCCACCCAGAAGGGTTACCTGACACGTGTCAAATGAATATAATAGATACTTAGCTTTTGTTACGGTGACAGCATTGACGTCACTATTTAATAAAAATATTACTGTTAAGGTTTTGCCGTCAAGTAAGGGTTATAGGAGGGATATTTTTGAGGAATGCGTGCACGATTACTTTGCCAGCGATCGCAGCAAATATTTCTGGTGGTGCCATTCTGTTGTTGTGTTGTGCCCTTACTACGTGTTCTCTCAGAGTCAAACAAAAATATATTGAGCCTACAAAACTATTCAAATAAATACTCTACTCTTAAGTAAGGATTTATTTAATTTAATTTACCATGTTAGAGAGATTTGATCCTTATGATTGACCCTATCGCTTGAGGCCATAATAGCACAGGTGTTATTTTTTTCAGAATTTAGCCAGTTCGATTACCGAGTGTGGCAAGCGAATTTCCGAAAATCTATGAACGCATATGTTTCTTTTTAAAAATAAAAGAATGTTTACTTTGAGTAAAATTTGCTGTTTCTATTTAGACTGGACGTCTTCCGGCTGGTGATGATGATGATGATGATGATGATTTAGAGTAGGTACTTTCCTTCCGGGTGGGGTTACAAGATTCCACACTATATAAGGTAGATAGGAGTATGTGAGGTGAAGTGTGTGATAGAGCTGTATTTAAATAAACAAAAAAAAAAGCATTTCTATTATTTTTTTTTACTAAAACGATACATAAACTTTTATATCAATATAATTTCATTACATCAACTTCTTAGACTATAGAATCGAAGATCGACTTATCAAGATCCTCTTCAAATGTAAATACATTAAAAGCTACCACAATTTTGTAACCTACAACGACAGGTTTCCGATTTCGCCCCTAACTCACACAAATATTATTTTTTAGTGCTCCTATATGTCAGATCACGAGCGTAAAGGACCATAATATAGGATATCAATATGACTTGGAGCGGTGACCGCCTGACCGACGGGATCGGTTGCTCGTCCAATTAAACCAAATCGGTTTTTTATACGGTAGCATCGTCATTTCAGATTGTATTAAGAGATCATCTGTGGCAATGTCATAGGAAAATATGCTTAAGCTTTGTAAATGTAAGTACTTAGAATCATATGGACATGTACATACTGTTTCTTGTGTTTGCCCTGTGGGGTAAGAATAGCTATCATCGCCTCTCGTTGGGTGTCCGACAAGAAGACGGGTAGTAGCGTCTTTCTATTAGATTATCTACCAAGCGTGGGGATCATAGTAACCACTCCCTTCTAAGGGCCTAATCTTAAATACGTCCACTGCTGAACAAAGGCCTCCTTGTACAGCAGTGGAAGTTTTAAACCGGTGATTCTGAGATCACTGTTCTTCAGGCCATTCGATCTCGTGTTCTATGTAAGCTTGCTGTTGCTCCGTTTATTGCCGTGATGACGTCTGCCCAACGCATCAGCGAACCCACCCTCCTACGGGCTACCAACTCTATGCCATACAGCCGCCCCCCCCCCCCACATCTACGAAGAAGGAATGCACTGAAAAGAGTGTCAGAGAAAATTTGTAAAACACCATCGCTTCCAATTCATGACGAGTTCTGCAATCCACCGCCACGTCGCCTGAAATCCAGAAAACCTGCTTATGCTGCTGCCCAAAATCTTTTTGGTTTCAGTGTCACTTAAAGTTGGAAAAATGAGTGGGCAACTACAAGATCTAGCACACAGCTCATTGACCCATCACTACAATTACCCGGGTTCAACCTTCCACGAAACTTGTGGTGGCGTCTGAATAGGTTCAGAACTCGCCATGGACGATGCAACTACATGCTACATAAATGGGGATGGAAAGACTCAGCTATTTGTGAGTGCGGTGAGGAAGTCCACACAATGGAGCACATAGTCCGTCGCTGCTCGTTATACTCATACTCGGGGCCCCCTGACGATCTAATTCATCTTACTCCTGACGCAGTCACCTGGCTAAGAACCTTGGATATTGACATTTAATCTGACATAATATGCTTCAATTTGTATTATTTTTCTATTTTTATTACCTAAGTACCTATTAAATAATAATCAGCATACCTCCTCTGTCACTCCTGTCTTCCAACTCTACGCTATCTGGACCTCTTTTTTTCTGCCTTGGACTTTTTTTCCAACTAGTCATACATGTAGAACTGCTTGGAATAAGCCCTATACTCTAAGCAACAGATAGGTAAGTAAAGGCAATAGGTATAGGGTAAAGTAAAGGCAAGGCTTTGAGGGGCCCCTGGCACAGATCCCACCGGAAAGCTCTGGGGTCTCATGTGTCGTTGCGACAGCCGCGGGGATTTTAGTGGGTAAGAGTCGGTACCCCGGTCGAGCCCCACAGCTCCTCCCAAAAGGTCCCCCTTTTGAAGGATTCCCCCGCGAAATTAAAAGGTTAAGAGTGAATAGCATAGCAGGTATCTTTACTGCTGACTTTTTAACTGACTTCAAAAAAGGAGGAGGTTGTCAATTCGTCTGTATAGTATAAATATATATATATATTTTATACTACAGATTTAGATCTGTAGTATAAAAAGTCAGCAGTAAAGATATATGCTGATTATAGATAAGATAAGAATATTTAATTCAAACAACCAATATTCGTTTTAAAAACATACTTTAATCATTTTTTTCAATTAAGGCCAATACAGTGAATCTAATTCATTCTCGTATACAGCAATGGATTGAAAACTACAAACGTACACCCGGATCAGTCAATTAACCGGACGTAACCGGATTACCGGCACTTGATCGTCCCTTACCCTCGATTTATGGACTTACCTGCGACCCTAATCGAATAAATTAAACAATTACTGCCATCGATATGGCCACTTTTAATTAGGTTTGCATGCTTTATTTTCGTTTATTTAGTAATTTAAAATAATTAAACAAAAAGGTGACCGGGTACCTCCCGGGTGTCCGTAAGAGGCGACTAAGGGAAAACAAGACTGGCAGTAGCGTGCGTTACCTACCACCTATACTGCGATCCCCAAGACGCCTGCCAAGCGTGGGGATTGTCGCAACCCCTCTCTTCTAATAAAATATATATTATCGAAAGTGTTACAAACAAATATTGTAAAGTATAAACGTAAGTTAACTAGCTTTAAGATTTTATTATTATTTTTAAATTAAAGCTGTATAGTCGAAATTATATTGCGTACCTCTCTCAAGTATTTGCAACTGAACACCGATACCAGTGCCACACGGCGGCGCCGTGATTAGGGTTGCCAGGTGGCTGGGAAATCCGGGATTGTCCTGAAAATTTACGTCTTGTCCCATGCCCCGTAATTACACTGTACTTTCTGGGGATTTCCGAATATATAATTCTGTACCAAATGTCATAAATTTTATTATTAATAGAATAGAGGAATAGAATAGAATGAATTTTATTCCACACTTATTATATACGAACAACAAATTTAACTAAATATAGAAGACACGTCGTCTGTGGGAAACGAGGCTCCCACTCATCTTTATGCTTAACTTAGGGTTGAGGAAGAAGCCACAACACAGCGCTGGTTTTCAGGGACAAGCCAAAAGTGACCCCACTAACGTAACCGTAACCAAAAACGTTACGTTGTGTTCGTGGGAGAATTGGTTAATTAATGTGTTATTGTTATATCCGAAGTAAATTATTCTGAGGCGGAAGCCTTCTTGAAGATCATCAGACATAACACAACCAATTTTAATACATTTATTTCAAGGAGCAAGCTTGTCAAGACTAGACGTTTTACAGTTCGATATTCGAACATACATATATCACAATTTTCAAATTAATTTATGAAAATTAATTAATGGGGTGCCTTTGTGCACTTCTTTTTTACTGTCTGAGGAAACTTGCAAAAGGTACCCGGTCTCCTTAGAGGCGGAGGCTGGATTATGTGGAATTTTTACTGATTAAAACCTCCCCAGTGGCTTTATCGACACTATGGAGAGACTGAGCATTCCATTCGGACATCGCCAGAATCTCTCCAACGCCGGACGCTCGCTAGAGAATAACCTGGGGAGCAGTGTAAGCACGCTCCCCCGGTATCCTTGCGGTGCTCGCAACAACGCAGGGCATACAACGCGTCGTCACCCACCTCGGGAACTTTTTTGCACAGTTTATTTCATGAATTTAGTTTTTAATGGGACAATTAATAGGCGACTGAGAGCGATATATACGCGTTCTTTAGTTATTTACGCAAATTGGCACCTAGCACAAAATATTTCTTCACTCCCCAAAGGTAGGCTGTTAGAAAGTATAAGGTGGACATAATGTCTGAGGCATTAAGTCCGCCTTGTACTTTATGTAAGTACATGATGCTCAATACAAAAAACAAATATAACACTGTTTTAGACCAGCCCAATGTTATCCTAAATTAGCCCCGAAAGTTTTCAAAGGAGATTTCTCCACCCATGGTCATGGTCCTCCCGTGACCATGGGTGCTGCAAAGCATACGAAACGTCAGGATAGTAAAATCTAAAATACACCGCGATAAAATCCGTAAAAGTAGTTTAATTTCAAAGGAGATTTCTCCTCCGTCCTGAAATGTTAGGCCTGTATTTGGCCACCCTAGCCGTGATGTTGAGTAAACGTTTGAGCGAAGTACAAAGATTGTGTGTCATATTGCACACTGTGTTTACATTAGGCTGAAACATTGCACCTTATGCAGTTTACATTCCGCGACGATGACCGCCGTGGTTCTTGGAACGATTCAATATAAACGGAATTTAACGATAAGTATACCTACTGCCCCGTGACCCATGGGGTGTCGGGTTTAGAATAGCACCCTCCCATCTCCTCCCGTTGGATATCCGTAAGAGGCCACTAAGGGAAACCAAGAAGACGTACAGCAGCGATTTCTATTGGATGACCTACCTTTAGTGCAATCTCCAAGCCGCCTGCCAAGCGTGGGGATTATGGCAACCGCTCCCTTCGAAGGGGGAGGCGTTTGTTCAGCAGTGGACCTGTTACGGATGCTAATGATGAAAATGAATGATAATACCTACAGCCCCCTTAACTAAGTTGTAATTCTTACAATACGAAACTCTAGAAAATACAAAACAAATGTATGGGAATGACATATCCCTTTGCAAATGTATGGGAATGACATATCCCTTTGCTAAACCACGTGGGGTGTCCGGGTAAAAATAACTCCCACCCATCTGCTCCCGTTGGGTGTCTGTAAAAGGCGACTAAGGGATATGTAGAAGACGGGCAGCAGCGTCTTTTTATTGGATTACCTACCACCTTTACTGCGATCCCCAAGCCGCCTGCCAAGCGTGGGGATTATGGCAGTGGACGACTTTTGGCTGCTGATGATGAAACCACGTGAACAGATACCTATGACGTTTTCTATCTATACATATAAAGTTACTTGTCCTGACTGACTGATTGACTGACTGATTCATCAACGCACAGGCCAAACCGCTGGACCTAGAAAGCTGAAATTTGGACAGTAGGTTCTGCTTTAATATATAAGCATCCACTAAGAAAGGGTTTTTGAAAAATCGACTCCTAAAGGGGTTAAATGGGGTGTTTTCTTTTGTATTAAACTTTTTACTTTATGGTTCGATTGACTTGAAATTTACTGAAAAGATTCTCTAAATAAAATAAATCAATACCTGTTTCGTGAATTTTCAAAAACAACCTTTGGTGGTATGTTAGGTTAGGGGTTGGTAAACTTTGTAAAAAAAAATAGCGGGCGATGCCGCAGCAAATTGCTAGTTCTCTATAGTTTCGCATTGTAGAATGACAAGTTGGCTACAGGTGCAGTAGTTGCTGAAATTTGTCGGGTTTTTGTCGTATGGTTAGTGGTCAACCTACGTTTAGAACTCAGAGTTGAACAAGCTGCCCACAGATATAGATTTACATAGATAACGCAAATGCATGTACTTCGCGTGTCCGAACTCCGACGACACGTCGGGGTTGGTCGCCGCTAACTTACAGTCCGCGCGCGTTTGTTGTTGCAGCCGCTCAGCCGCAAAAACTAACGAAAATTGGCATCGGCGGGGCATAAATTCGGCCGTGACGTTACAGAAGGCACAGTTTAAATATGGAGAAGGTGTTAAAAACTTGATACAAAAGTCGGCACGCTTGGTTTCAATACAAGTCGTAATACTTGCGTTATCTATCTATGTAAATCTATATCTGTGAAGCGGCCCTTTAGGCACCTGACTGCTTAACAACTGCTGTCTAGACGACAATAACATACGACAACAATAATATACATGCCCTCCGAAGCACGGAGGTGCTCAGTTCAAATGCCACTAAACGGTCTAAGGATTGACCTTGCCTGACGTTACCTGACCAACTGATGGTTTACCAATCAGTTATTACAACTGGCTATGAGCACCTCATTTGTATTGACAAATGAGGTGCTCATACGCGTGTCTGTCACGCGGTTGGAACCCTAAGGCGATGTGTAACTAAACGCGATCACGCGATCATCGCGCGAACGAACGACGCGACCATCGCGCGATGAAATCTCAAACATATGGACGTCGAACGAGTGTCCTAACTGGCGGTAACGCGCGACCGCCAGTACATTCGCCGTCATCGCGCGATGGTCGCGTCGTTCGTTCACACGATGATCGCGTGATCGCGTTCTATTAGGACACTCCCTTACAATAAAAAAAACATCATGATCATCACCAGCAGCCAAAGATGTCCACTGCTGAACAAGGGCTTCTCCCTTAAAATGGAGGGGTTGCCATAATCCCCACGTTTGGCAGGCATCTTGACGATCGCAGTATAGGTGGTATGTAATTCAATAGAAAGACGCTGCTGCATGTCTTCTTGTTTTCCCTTAGTCGTCTCTTACGGACAGCCAACGTAATGAGATATTGGGAGGGTGCTATTCATACCCGGACCCTACGGGTACTAATAAAAAAAATACCTTGTTAAAATTGACAAAACAAGAATAAAACAAATATGATGACGATGATAATATTGCTTAGTCAGAGTAGTGAGTAATTGTTTGGGTTAGATCAGTGTTTATGTTTGTAATTTTATTTGTATTTACATTTTTGCATGACTATTCTTTTACAAAACTGTGTAAATGTAGTAGTAGAATAAAGAGTAATAACAATGGCTATTGAAAGGCCTCTCCTAATAGAAACAGACACAAATAGATCATATCACAACTAAATAATAATGTCCTCTTGGCCGATACGACCACAGCGGCCAATCTTTCACAAGATCAGCCAGATGGCTGACGGAGATCCGTGGGAGATATTATAGTGGACAAGTACTAGCGTAGACACAAGTGCAGTCTCTCTTCCTTTACCTCTGACAGTCCGATGGGACAAGAGACCGACACGACCGACAAGAGGTCAGGCGCAAGACCGACCTTATACATGCCAATTCGACGCATGGATTATCTTTTAATGATGTTTATCAGGTGGTAGGTCTACCTGGTAAACATCATGAAAAGAAACACAGTCATTATCAACCCAATGTTTTATTCTAAACTAGCTGACCCACGCAGCTTCGCCTGCGCTATTTTTATGTTAACTAAACTTTTAATAACAGACATTCGCATCGAATAGATAACCTCCTTTTTTATAGTCGGTTAAAAACTGGGACCCACTTTTTTCTTGCTCTCCGAAGCACGGACCCGTTTAGTTCAAATGGCGTTAAACGGTCACCCATCTCCAGTCTATTTAGGGTTTAGATTTAGGGTTTTTGAGATACTTTTTGTAATAAACTGATATGTACCCTCTTTAATATAAATAAAGAAAAAAAAATTTAATGACCTTACCTAAAGTTGCTTAACCCGATCGATTACAAAACCTTGATAAAAATTCTCTATGAGTGTTCCCTTACTAATATTAATTTATATTAATATATATTATCAAATCGGACCAAGCGTATAACCAAGTACCCATTTTGACTTTAATCCCCTCTCCCAAAAGAACCGTGCTAGATTACGGGATAAAAAGTATCCTATGTCCTACCTCGTAGTAAGATCTCAAATCATGCCAGGTTTCATTTGAATCCATTCAGTAGTTTCGGCGTGATGCGCAGTCATGATACAGACTGACAGACAGACAGACAAAAATTAAAAAAAAAATTACATTTTCGGCCTCAGTATCAGTTGTAGAATAATAATATAATTAAATATAATTTTCAAAATATTATCAATGTACAGAATTGGACCTGTTACAGTTTTGTTATAAGTATAGATAGATAATAAACAAAAACTATATAGAATTAACAGTTACCACATCGTGTTGCATTGACCCTTCTAAAATGAGGTCACGGCATCTAAATTCCGTACAACATTATCAAATAGGTCTATAAATAGACGACTTAATCATATTTTTCATCACATGCTCGTTTATAGCTGTCTAAACCATGGGATATTAAGCAATCCTCTCCTGAATTAAAATTGAGAGCAAATACTGGAGGAATGACAAACATGCGTATTCTTATATTAGATACAAATTGAAATGAAACTACTTTTACTGAATAAATCGCGGTTTATTTTAGATTTTTATTTTACCGAACGTTTCGAATGCCTTGCAGTACCCATGGTCACGCACGGGAGGACTGAGGTGTTGAGCGCATAGATAATACAGATTGAACGTTGTAATGTAAAAAATCTGAAATAAACCGCGATATAATCCGTTACAGTAATTTCATATTAACGTGTACTACATATTAACGTGTACTACATATTAGCGTAAAAAAGACATTATTAGGTAAGTACAAATTTTAGTTGAGCGAAATCTACGAGTTTGTATGTTATTTAATACAAAGGTAAGCTCTATCTAGCCAGAACGAATCCTGACAGAATATTGGCAACGTCAGTCCGAATACAACTCCACAAAGTAGTGTCGTTTAAATCATGATCCCGGAAACCCCAATATAGCTTACAATAAGCTATCAATAGAACCATGACAATGGAACTTCGCTTAGGGGAACGTATATTTACTGGGTTATCTCTATCCCTAAAAGTATTGCGAATTTCATATACTTACTACAAAATTGCATTTCTTTTGTGGTTTTTGTTGTCCATTGAACAAGTATTGCGTACCCGAAATCTTCATTCCCTATTGTTGCGTACAAAAAAGCAAGCATATTGCAAATTACTAGGCACATTTTTGAGCCCAGACACTCGGATCTATCTGCGTGGCACATCCTCACCGCAAGTTATCATAAGATGACGGGACGTTGTCCTCAACTGTTTACGTGCCGTTTGCTTTCTAAAAATTATCGCTTGTGAGTAGGCTTTCTTAAATTTTACTCGAATATTCACTGCCCAAATTAATGGACGATATAAAATTACTAGTAAACCATTAAAATTATGTGAAAATCAGAAATAATCCATTTCGGTCTTATTTATATTAACACGTTAATTGTCGTTTAAAACCAATCTTTATCCTTCCGTATCGACTATTGGGTTATTCATGATTTATTAAAATCCTTCTAAATAATCTTTCTACTAGAAAAATTAGTCATGAAGCAAGATCTTCTAGGATTGATTGTCCAGGGGGCGTTGTTATTATTACGTCATTTAAGCATACTCATATGTTATATCTTTCGGGTCAACGTAATTTTACGTTTATGTTTTTTCCTTTCTCGGTATTGTATGTCTCATCGTTCATTACCTTTTCTTGTTTAAGTATGTCAAAATAAATATTTTTCTTCTTCTTCAAAGGGCACTCAGCAATAGCCATATATTTTCTTGGCATTCACTTAAGTTATACTTATTATACGTTTATGGAACTACTTTAAAAAAATCTAGACTAGCAGCAACAGCATACAGTTTTTTTTGGAGTTCTTCATTTGGATTGAATTATAACAATTCAAATCGAACCAAATGAACAATAAAAGACATTTGAGGATAGACAACAAACACCGCCATCTCCACATATTGCTGCATTCCCAGTTACAGATAAATCGGTCATATAAACCAAATTGATATTTGAATCCCACATTGCATACGCGAGGGACGATAAGAGTGAATATCGTAGGCAATGGATAGCTTCTCTGTATGTATTACGCAATGCAGTAATATTTGCTCAAGTTCGTGCAATTTGCAACTGTTCGTGGCCATGACTTTGACCTTATTAGTATCCTTATTGGTTCTAAGTAATTTGTACTGTAGGCAACTGATGGACCAACAGACATTAATATCAAACAGAATGTAATTACAAAAGAACAGAAAACCCGACTGCTGGCAAATAGTAATAATATCCTGGGAGAATTTGCACACGGTCATCTGATCCCAAACCGGGCAGAGCTTGTACTGTTGTAATCAAAGAACTGCCACAAATACATACTAATATCCTTTTTTTTTTGTAAATACATATTTATGTAGACAAATAACAACTGAGTAGTTGAGATGAGAGGGTTAAGAAGTATAATAGGAGTTAAAATGAGTGACAGGATAAGATATAGTGAGATAAGGAAACGTTGTGGTCTGAAAGAAGATGCAGTGACAAAAATTGAGAAAGGTATGCTGAGATGGTTTGGCCATGTCGAGAGAATGAATGAGGAACGATTGACGAAAAAAGTGTATAAGGCGAGTGTGAATGAAAGTGTTGGAAGGGGAAGACCTAGGCGGACGTTTCAAGACCAAATCAGGGACGTCTTGAAAAAAGGCCAGGTCAAGAGTACCCTAAACCGAAGATCATGTATGAAGGGAATAATGAAAGTGGACGAAGCGAAACAAGTATGTAAGGATCGTAGCAAGTGGAAAGAAGTGGTCTCTGTCTACCCCTACGGGAAAGAGGCGTGATTATATGTATGTATGTATGTAATAGCAACTAAACATAAGGTAGGATCGAACCTATGACCACAGAATACATCGTATGGGTACCCATACGATGTATTCTGTGGTGTGTCTAATCAGTAAATCAAAAGGCCCAGACGTAGGCTCTTAGTAGAGAGCTAAATCGTAGTAAATATTAATTTAAAGGCTTGATTACGTCGTCTGATCATCAGAATAACATTTAATAGCTACCTACTCGGTACATGAAAATATTTTTTATCTACCTACTAATCCGACGATAATCGGAGTACCGTGAACTTATTTACGTAATCTTTTATAATGAAGGCGTGACACGTTTTAGAATTGTTTCATTTTATGCGAATCTTATATTTCGGAAGTCATTTAAATGTCTTGTTTTATCTAATTGTATACTATAAAATTTCAACGAATGAGTATAGGATTAGTATGAGGATTCAAAGCTGCAATCTAAGATGTTCTACCTAATTACCTATTTTTTTAAATGTTAGTCTTTTAATCATGTGGACCTATGGGTGGACTCTAGAATGGTAAACAAACTTAATTTTCCGAGTAGGTTGTACGCACAAATCCATCAAAAATGATTGAGTAGACAGCAGAGTTCCATAATAATCTCGCACGTTTTTCTGACACCTCGTAATACAATACCATACCATATGATTATTTTGATATAAGTAACTATGTACAAAGAGCGTGAGTGTATATATTTTTTTCGTAAGCCTCATCAGACGGGCAAGACTTGGTCCAATGGTAATGACTTGACGTCACCTTGAAGTCGAGTAAATGTCAGGTCTTTTTGCCCGAATGCCCCAGGAAGAGGGTTAGGTTTTTTGAGCGTATGTATGTATATGTATGTAAGTTATGCGTGTATGTTTTTCTTTGGCACAGCCTACAGCCTAAACTGCTTAATGGACAGTGACTTATAATATGTCGTCAGATTCGTCTTAGTAGTTGGAGTGACATACGCTATATATTTAAAAAAAATGTCAGCCGCCAGCATTAAGATATAATACCTAAGGTTTAGACGCTTCCAAAACCATCAATATGGGTATCAAATGAAAGGTGCTAACGAGACGAGTTGAAATATGTATAATGTAATTATGTGTATGTGTTTAATATATGTATAATGTAATTTAACCCCATTTTGTTTATTCGCAGTCGGGCTTTTAGTAATTTAAAAATGTATACTTGTTTATGAGGACTAATCCTACAACTCATTCCCACCACTGTGACCTATCAGCCAGGATCAACAGTGGTCACCAGTGAAGTCAAAGATTTGACTCTCGTTGAGTCCCGGGGAAAGTTCTTAGAACCAAAAAAATATCCAGAAAAAATAATAATCTCACTCCTTTGCAAATCGGACGACAAGTAAAAACCATATCACATATGAGCTCAGAAAGATATACATGCCAGGATCAGCAACAGATTAAACCCGGTATACCAGTAACGATCTAATCTAAGCTGATGACAAAATTAAACACAGTGCACACGTGGGAGGTCCAACCACACGCTAAGATTAAACACAAACTTCGAGTATCAATCACTGTTGTAAAGCTTAGAGTACAACACCTATAATATTAATATTATAATTATAATATTTTAGGGCAATCCACACACGGTCATCTGATCCCAAACTAGGCAGAGCCTGTACTATGGAATCCAGACAACTGATACTAATACTTATATACTTTTTTTTGTAATTACATACTTATATAGATAAGAATAAGAAAAATTTAAACACCCAGATACTTGGCGGGAAGCGAACCCACGACCTATTGGTCAGCGGACAGGGTATCTAACCACTATACCAACAGGCCCGTCATATCAATCGTTTATTAAATCAACTGATCATTATCTATACTTATAATAAAACTGTAACAGGTCCAATTCTGTACATTGAAGATGTTTTGAAAATTATATTTGGAGGGCATTCTATAACCGATACTGAGGCCGAAAATGTCTTTTTTTAAATTTTTGTCTGTATGTCTGTCTGTCTGTATCTCGGCTGAGCATCACGCCGAAACTACTGGATGGATTGAAACGAAACTTGGCATGATTTGAGATCTTACTACGGGGTAGGACATAGGATACTTTTTATCCCATAATCTAGCACTGTTCTTTTGGGAGAGAGGATTAAAGTCAAAATGGGTACTTGGTTATACGCTTGGTCCGATTTTATCATTTTTTCTTTATAATTATAATAAATATTTGTAAGGGAACACTCATAGACAGTTGTTAACAATTTTTGGAAATCGATCAGGTTAAGCAACGTTAGCTAAGGTCATTAAATAGATGGGTGACCGTTTAACGCCATTTGAACTAAACGTTTCCGTGCTTTGGAGGGCAAGTACAAAGTGGGTCCAAGTTTTTAACCGACTTTAAATAAGGAGGTTTTGTATTCTATGCGAATGTATATTATTGAAAGTTTTGTAAATACACACATCAAAAGTGTCTAGGGATCAACATATATTTTTGCAATAACTTTTCTCCTGATTGATATTAATTAAAATTTTCTTTAAGGATTCATTAAATAAAGTGTTTTCGTTTGTCACAGTAACGATAAACCAAGTCACCTTTGCATTAATAAAGAAATTTGCCATTTTCCTAATAAAGGAATTTTTGACATTTGAACCACTAACACAAAAGTTCGAAAAAAAGACTGAAATAACAGTTTTCTTTAAAATTTTATTGGGTAACTTAAACAATTAATAATCCGTGTTTCTACCGCGAACACTAACAACACAAGAACATCGGTTTGGCATACTCAAAATGAGTTCATCCCAATCACGCTGTGGAATGGCCGCCCATGTTCGTTGCAACAACAAAAAAAGGTCTTCTTGCGACTGGATACCCTCCATATTCGGCAGAGCTCTTCTCTGTAGCATATCCCATGCATGCTCAATCGGGTTCAAGTCTGGCGACTGAGCAGGCCAGGGCAGGACATTGATGTTAGCTGCGGCGAGAGTCTGTCTTACAACTCTTGCGGTGTGCGGTCGTGCATTATCATGCATTAACTGAAATAAGGGACCGATTTGCACTTGTAGAGGAACGATGACGTCTGATACAATCGTCTCAGCATAAATTTGAGCGTTGAGGTTGCCTCTGATCCAAATCAACTCAGTTCTTCCGCCGATCCAAATACCCGCCCATACCATGATGGTTCCACCACTATAAGGATGGACTTCCTGGCAGGATTTTAATCGCTGTTGGCGTCCAGGGGTTCTCCAGTGTCGTATACGTCTTGTATCCGGTCTCATACCAAAACGAGACTCATCAGAAAAGCACACGAAACGCCATTGTTCTTCTGCCCAATTTCTGTGTTCAAGAGCCCATTGATATCGAATCCTACGATTGTGCATTGCTATAGGTGGTACCCGTAGCGGTCTTCGGGAATGAAGGTTCACTTCATGCAAGCGGTTTCTGACTGTTTGGTCGCTAATTAAGTTCCCTGAAGAGTGATGAAGCCTCACGGCTAACATCATGGCAGTTATTGTTGGAGCTCTTCGAGTTAAGATTTGAATATATCGGTCTTGTCTCCGTGTGGTGCAGCGATACCGTCCTCCATGGCGCTCAGCCACGGTACCAGTGCTTCGGTAACGTGTCCAAAGTCGACTGATAACACTCTGACTTGTATTCAGAGCTAAAGCCACAGTACGTTGCCGGGAACCAGCTTCTATCATTCCCACGGCTCTGAGCATTTCTTCCCTGCTTAAATGATGTCGCCGCTCCATAATAACGTTGGTTTTAATCAGTAGTAGGGAAACAGTAGCACTAATAATGTCTTCAATGCGTTGTATGTTTTTATAGGGAAAATATTGACAGCTGATTTTCATCTTTTACTCGAATTTGATTCACAGTTCCTGATTCAAATTATGAAATGCACCAAAAAGGATCCATATAAATTTATAAAATCATAAATTTATTACAAAGCCACATCTCAATCTCAAGAAATCCGCTTAAAAATGCTTGATCCCTAGACACTTTTGATGTGTGTATATAAGTTAGCTGTGTTTACGCACAGCGCGGGCGGAGCTGCGTGGGTCAGCTAGTATCAAATAAAATTATAGATTCAGTTGTTATATCTTGTAATTATTAGAGATTTTGTAATTATATCAAATATTACTTACCCTTGTTTTTGAGAATACCAGACAATAAATTAAAATATATCAGAAATCCATATAAAACATTCCTTGAAAATATGAACTAACTATGATTAATAGTCAAAATGATAAGCACATAAGTCAACGAAACTCGGAGAAAAATAGTGTGTCATAACCAGAATGACACTATCATATTTAGTAAGAATTGGTACGCCAAGTTCGATGACTACTAATTAACTAGTGTTTTAGGTGGTTTATTTTACAGTGCTAATTAATTATAGTATTTTACATACAGTATAATTTGTGTACCTGAAAGAGATTAAATTGTATATATGTATATAGGTCATAGCTGCTCTATGACCTATATTATATTGATGGGAATGTGGATCCCAGCTTTTTCATATAAAATTGTCATCAGTTTTTACAATGTAAAACACCTATAATATGGTAATATACAAAAAAAAAATATTATACTGTAGTCGCATTCAGTGGTTTTATCATCGCAACACGAAGTTAGGCATAATTTTATCTTTCAAAAATATTTCTTCTTGGCATTGAACGTGCGCAAGTTTCTACTGACTTACACTTGTAATTAGTTTTTGATGAAAATTTTGCTTGCTAGGTAAGTCGTCGTAATATGTTTTTGGTGTACCCTAAATAGTGCCAAAGTAGGAAGTTTTTAGTGTTTTTAATGCAATAATCTTTGATGAATTGACATATAATTCATCTAAGGCAATAATTATAATCGGATTTTTTTAATAACTTAGTGTAGTGACGAGACTGACACGACCTTGCTTGATGGAAAGCGACATGCCTGCTCGTAGACAGCTGTAAACCACTGTCACACAGCTCGTCATCCGAGACATTAGTTATTATTAAGTCTCATGAGCCCGATAATTTCACTAGCTACTGTGCCCTTTACCCCGGAATACAGCAGACAATGATATTATAAACCATAGATAAGTATGTTATACTTTATTATATACGACTGATTTAACTATAATAGTTTCTCATATATAGTTAAGGTATGATATCCTTTCCCTACTTGTCCAAAAGTACAGTACTTTGTGCATTTTCTAAATGCGCATGAAGGTACGACAGAGGGACACGTCACGTTCGTTACGTTTTACCGGCGCGTGACTTAGCTAGTTCACCCAATTTGAGTGAATTTCGTTGTTTCACTTTTCGTGCGCAAATGGCATATCTATTGTATAAAATATCATTGACAGCAGATAAACATAGGTATTTTGACACTGCGGTGATGGCTACTTGGAGAGTCTTTTAAACAAGGTGCCTACTACCTAGTTTAGAAATATACATAATAATTTAATATTTAAGAAAATCGAATAAAATAAGCTTAACTTTTTGTTAAAACAATGCAGCTAATAATCTGTGGTTTAATTATACCATATTGTGTTCTAAGCCTAATGAAACTAAGTACATGGTATGACGATTGATTCAAATAGTAATTCCTAATATGGACTGGCAGAACCTCAAGGGCATAAGACAAATACACAAAAACTTATGGACAAAAACTTATGAATAGTCAGTTCGTTGGTTTTTTGCCCACGCGTGTCATGGACGGATGAACGGCTATAATTATTTTTGAATCGCTTGCCTATTTATGATTTCTGAACAATAAAATTATTTTTTATTATATTTAAAAATTAACAATTTTTTGCATCGATATAATATAATATAAACTAGATAAACATTCACGAACAAAATGACATCTAAAATGTGGTCGCGGAGGTTGCAAACTTATCTGTGCTGGTGGCGGAAACGTGAACTAACGATTTTATAATGATAATTGAAATGAAACTAGCTACTTTTACGGATTATATCGCGGTCTATTTTAGATTTTACTTTCCCTAAAAACTATTTTTATCTATAACTAGCTGACCCACGCAGCTCCGCATGCGCTATTTTTACGTTAACTAAACTTTTAATAACAGACATTCGCATCGAATACATAACCTTCTTTTTTATACTCCGTTAAAAACTGGGACCCACTTTTTACTTGCTCTCCGAAACACGGACCCGTTTAGTTCAAATGGCGTTAAATGGTCCCCCATCTACTTAATGACCTTACCTAACGTTGCTTAACCCGATCGAGTACAAAACCTTGATAACAACTCTCTATGAGTGTTTCCTTACTAATATTTATTATAATTATGAAGAAAAATTTATAAAATCGGACCAAGCGTATAACCAAGTACCCATTTTGACTTTAATCCCCTCTCCAAAAGAACCGTGCTAGATTACGGGATAAAAAGTATCCTATGTCCTACCTCGTAGTAAGATCTCAAATCATGCCTAGTTTCATTTGAATCCATTCAGTAGTTTCGGCGTGATGCGCAGCCGTGATACAGACAGACAGACAGACAAAAATTAAAAAAAATACATTTTCGGCCTCAGTATCGGTTATAGAATGCCCTCCAAATATAATTTTCAAAATATCTTCAATGTACAGAATTGGACCTGTTACAGTTTTATTAAATAAAAAATATTATATATAAAAAAAAGAAACATTAATAAAATTTTATTCCTGAGCTAATTGTACAGAGTGCGCCTGGCGTTCCTCTTTTAGACGTATAGATAGATGTATCATCAGATAGATGTAGCAGCTGAAGACATACACTGCTGAACAAAGGCTTACTAGGGTAGTGTTGCCATAATCCCCACGCTTGGTAGGCTTAGGGATCGCAGTATAGGTGGTAATCCAATAGGAAGACACTGCTGCCCGTCTTCTTGTTGTTAGAAAGATGTATGAATGTGTGATACTTCGGCCACATAGCCCGAAGACAGCCTGACAATCTGGAGAAGCTGCTAGTGACAGGAAAGATAGAGGGGAGAAGCTCTATGATATGAACAGATCAAGTGTCCGAATATCTGGACATTCTTTAAGTACGGTGATCACAGCCTAAGATTGATAACAGTGGAAGACCTCCACGGAGACGGCGGTCGGCAGGAGTCATGATCGTCAGTAATCGAGGCAATGGGACCGAATAAGGAAGAGGTGTACGGCAAGGTACAAGCGTAGGGATTATGGCAACTCCTCCCTTCTAGTGAGGCCTTTGTTCAGCAGTGGCTGATGTCTTCTGAGTGTATAAAATATTAGTAGGTATTGAATTCAATTCTGGCTTTCCTCATGCACAATAGTGACTTTTTACCATGACATAGTGTCTGTTCACAAAGTGCATAATGAAGCCATTTTTTTGTGGAAAAACGTGCCTTTTATTCAAAAGGAATCCTTTTAAGAAACTGTATTATCTATTTTATTGCTTGAAATATTGCTCGTTCATTCCATTAAACAAAAAATTGGCACAACGGCGGGCGCGTCGCTAGGTCGTATATAGAATCGAGGACAGTCTGTGATTATCTTTATTGTAGACAATTTTAGATCTGATGAACACTTTGCAATGGTAAAACCACAGAACAATATATAATTATAATTCCCACCTGATCCATACGTCTACAGCGGCCAATCAATTTACGAGATCAGCCAACTATGCAAGAGATACACCTACTTGCAGATACAGGGAACCCTATCTTTCTTTGTGGGACGGAAGACTGACACCATCGCAGAGGTTAGGCGCAGGACTGACCTTTTACATGCCTATTAGACACAAAAATCAGCTTAGCTTACAGACAATTGGTGATCGCGGTGTATTGTTCTAAAAAATCGGTACAATCTTTTTTATCAAAAATATTTTATTTTATACTTTTTTGTGATATTTTTCATTCATAAAGATTGAACCATCGAAGACGGTAAAATGATCAAGATAGGTTATGATCATATTATTGTCTACATAGTTTTACATAATTCATGTTTCTTCAGAAACAATTTATCCGGTCGTAATGAAATTTGCATGGAATCATCATAGTAGTTTACTCTCTCAAATAAAAAAATAATCATCGAAATCGGTTCATATTTGTCAGAGTAAAGTAATGGAGAACGTCAGTTTAATGGTTTTTACCAGATAAATTCATCCACATCGTTCATGGTCCTCCAGGAAGTTCTTATCCGGTTGTAATAAAATTCTTACAGATTCATAACAGTGGTTCTTTCTTTCGAATAAAAAAAGAAACATCAAAATCGGTATATATTTGCCAGAGTTATGACCATTTTTGTCCTTAAAAAGCAACATAAAGTCATCTTTTAAGCCTTCCTGCAGGTTTCCTGCGCTGTCGCCATTCTTGTTTTTTTTAGCAACTACTTATTCGTAAGCGATAATTTTTTTATGGGTCCCAATCAACGGATTGAAGAATGGATGGAAGATAGATTTTTTCAATTCGATTCATAATTGCCAGAGTTATGCGCGAACATACATAAAAATATATATATATATATATACAGACAAAAAAAAAATATATATATATAAAATATATACAGACGAATTGAGAACCTCCTAAGGTTAAAAAAGGCAAAATAGAATTGATTGATAAATGTTATAATTCAAGTCAATGTATTTAGTTGTTAAAGTTGGTCCATTCGATCACATACGTCTCATAATAACATCAAAATTATAAAACGCTGCCATTTTATGAGGCTGAATTCTAATATGTAGGTTAAGGCCAACATTTAAAACATGAACAGTCGATTATAGTAGTAGTTTCTCTGTGTCAATTATATTAATTTATTCATTGAATATATTTCGGCGTGTTCGGAGTGGACACAGAAATCTATAATTAAATAATATGGAGCTGGGTTATTTCCTGTTTTTCTAATATTATAAGACTGATCCGTTTATGTAGTGCTTCTACCCTGACTGAAAGGTCGAGGGTTCAATTCCCACTAAGGACTTCCACGGCATTTGTATGGTCTTAAAGCCATTACTATACACCTATGTGTACTATAGACATGAACGGTTTTGAAGCAGAATAGCCAATGATCGCTTCGCATGATATCAACACAACGCCAAACGTACTACGTACAACGTTCAATTCGCATAACGTCCACCCGTAAAACGTCAACTTCGCAAAACGTCCACTTCGCAATACGTCAACAGTCAACTTAGCAAAACCTCCACCTTGCATAAAGTCTACTTCTGAATATAACAACTTCATACATTTGATTGTACGATTGATTTCTAGCAAAATCATTTGTAGTCAAACGCCTATTATTTAACCTAGATAGCTGGCGCGGCTTTACGGCATAGGTGTCTTCTATGTGTAGTATAGACATCAATGGTAGCTTCGTATAATGTTAACATAACGCAGAATGTACTTCGCAAAACGCCCACTTCGCATAACGTTCACTTTGCAAAACGTCCACTTCGCAAAACGCCCACTTCGCATAACGTCCACTTCAAAAAACGCCCACTTCGCAAAACCTCCACTTCGCTAAAAGCCCAATTCGCAAAACATCCACCTTGCATAAAGTCTACTTCAGCAAATATTAAAAAAAAAAAAATTAATTTCATACATTGGTCCCCCCATTTTGGTCTACATAAACCTGATGGAAGAAATTATCTAACTAAAGAATGGTGAAAATCGCATCAAAATACAATGTTCTGTTTAGAAGAAAAAAATAAGCAAACAAACATGGATGGCGGATGGCGACTAATACTATTAGTGATAAGCATATAAAATGCATTTTTTATGAAATAGTTGTGAACAAACAATGCCGATGCAACTGCACCTCGGGACAATCGACCATTATGTGATATAACGCATTTATATGCCGACCTCGTAATATTATGATGAAACATGTCGTCCTTACACGTATTATTTTAAAACTATCATATTTTACTACTTATAGTGTTCGGAGCTACGCAACCGAACAGCTAAACAGTTTAATTTCTGCACTTTTAGCCATGGATACTTTTAGCATATTTCTCGCACGACATTATCCTTGGCTGGTTTTAAGGACGTACGCAATCAACCACCAGGCAAGCGACACCAATTATAACCATCCGCCTACCAAACCAACCAGTATAAACCATAGCAAACCAGTCCATAAACCGTTACCATTAAAAAAAAAATGTGCGTGCGTGGAGTCCTTCCGCGCGGAAGAAGTGAAACTTCATTCTCGCTCAGTCGATCGGTCGTTCGGTCGGTCCCTCACTCACTCACTCACTCACTCACTCACTCACACACACACACACACACACACACACACACACACGCACACACACACACACACACACACTCAACTCAACTCAACTCAACTCACCCCACCTCACCCCAACTCACCCAACTCACCCCAACTCACCCCTACTCACCCCAGCTCACCCAACTCACCCCAACTCACCCCAACTCACCCCAACTCACCCCAACTCACCCCAACTCACCCCAACTCACCCCAGCTCACCCAACTCACCCCAACTCACCCCAACTCAACCCAACACACCCAACTCACCCCAACTCACCCAACTCACCCCAACTCATCCAACTCACCCCAACTCACCCCAACTCACCCCAACTCAACCCAACTCAGTGGGTTTCAGTGGGTTTCAGTGGATTTCAGTGGGTTTCAGTGGGTTTCAGTGGGTTTCAGTGGGTTTCAGTGGGTTTCAGTGGGTTTCAGTGGGTTTCAGTGGGTTTGAGTGGGTTAGAGTGGGTTTGAGTGGGTTGAGTTGAGTTGAGTTGAGTTCAGTTAGTGTGTGTGTGTGTGTGTGTGTGTGTGTGGGTGTGTGTGTGTGTGTGTGTGTGTGTGAGTGAGTGAGTGAGTGAGGGACCGACCGACCGACCGACCGATCGACTGAGCGAGAATGAAGTTTCACTTCTTCCGCGCGGAGGGACTCCACGCACGCAAGGAACCACGTAGTAAACGCATTCGCTCCACAAAGCGTAAGTAATAGATAATCAAGGGTACAAATTCAATAAAGGGTCCTTAATGTCCAATTCATGAAAAATTCCAACCAATAAATTACCTAGATTTGTGAGTTTTTTACCCGACTATGGAACGGAGGGGGGTTATGATTTTAACAAGAATGTATGTATTTATGTATGTTCATCGGTTCCCGCATATCTTCTAATCTACTTAACATAATTTGACAATTAGGGTGTCGTTACAAGCGTCTTGATTGTCCGCTGGTTTTTTAGACTGCGATTTTATCCGTAGTCGGGTTTTAGTTTTTAAAACTTATTACTTGTTAAGTAATTTATCTGAGACGCTACAGAGAGGGGCGCCACATTCAAGTTTCTACCCTTGTTCGAAAAAATCGTAGAAACGGGGCTGTTAAGCACTAGTTCATATTGTGTAAAAAAAGTAAGTATACGTAGATATACAATTTATACATGTGTACGAGTTGTTTACTTGCCATGGTACAGGATATGTTCCTTCGGAGTTGCTGGACGTTCAGGGTGTGGGCTCTAGGTCGTCCATTGAGTTCGACGGCGACACTGAGAAGGACGGCGGTGGGGTTACGACCCCGTGAGAATCGTGTCTGGTTCCCGGAGGGCTACAATGCGCCCCCCGGCCGCGGGCTCAAAGGCAAGGCACTGAGGGACTCCTAGTGCAGATCCTCTCATGTGACAGCCGTGGGAGTTTTCGTGGGCAAGACCTTCCTACAGGTCCCGCGGACCTATACATAGAAAGATTTTCCTCGCGAAAGCAAAAAAAAGTACAGAATAGCTCATACTTAGTTTGAGATTCCTGTGTGTAGGTTGTCCCAGGATATAGGATATTAATAATGTTGCTCGTCACGTTTTTCCCTAGTATTTATCTGTCATCGTCCCAATATTAATTCTTCCACGTTCAGCTATTCGGGTTTTATTTAGTTTATTAACTTGTTTCTTTGTGTTATACAGGATGTGAGGGACTACGTACCGAAAATTTTTATATAAGATTTCTCATATTGTCCGTTACAACATTACAGAAACCATTTATATGGAAAATGACAAATGACTTAATTTTTGAGCATGTAATGAATACGTGCGGAATAATATTTATTTTACAAATTACATTGCAAATTTCAATCAAGCCGCCTGCCAAGCGTGGAGATTGTGGCAACCCCTCCCTTCTAAGGGAGAGGCCTTTGTTCAGCAGTGGACTTTTCGGCTGCTGATAATTTCTAATTTTGCACAAATAAGTAATTTATTGTTTTTAAATTGAAATTAGGCTTTATTATTACACCAATAATGATGTTATCCCAATTTTATTAAAAAAAGCGTTTTTTTGGAAATTCATGATAAAGCTCATGAAAAATTTCAACACTAGAATGTTCAGAATCATGTACAGGTATCGGATTTCGATTCTTACGATCTTTGCAAATTATAAGATGCTCACGACCTTTTCAAATCATAAAATTCGACGATTCTTCCCGAAAATAACTTTTGCAATTTGTTCTTACAAGACCAAGTAAAACACGAATAGCAGAACCAAAACAAAGCCAGTTTCGCCAAATAAGCAACAGAGGGATTTAGCTGAACAAAGAGTTGATCAGGGTCGGTCAGTGCGGCCCATTGTCATACGAATCACGTTTGGGTTTAGTCGGTAGAGGCGCGAGAAAATGTGGCTAGAAACGATGCGGGCGCATACGGGCGCCCTGTTTGGTTAACAAAGTACCTAACCAAATAATAACCTATTTGTTATTTAATGCAATTAATTTGTCACCTCTAACTTTAAGACCAACGTAAACGACGCGTCGCGACGCAACATTTAGTATTTTTTAGTGTTCCATACATAAAAGGGACCACTATGGTGTGAATTCGTCTGTGTGTTTGTCACACCTAATATTTCAGGAACCTCTGAAGCTTTCGATTTGAAACTTAGATTAGTTTTAGATTTTACTAACCCAACCTCATCGCCAGTGAAAAAAAATTGAGTTTTCTTTTCAATGGGTGTCGAAATGGGTCCTCATAATTTCAAAGTGACTACTACATCGAGTAGGGTAGGTTTCATATGAAAGGGATTTATTTGCACATTTCAAAACCGATTTGGCTTATAATAAAGAAATACAGAACAAAACATAGACACAAATAAAAATATGAATATGGATAATAACAACCCAATCATCTGATGATATTTATTTTCGGGTAGACGAAATTGCTTTTGAAATTTGATGAAGCGAAAAATCTGATCGTTCTTGTATCGCTGGGCATAGAATTTGTTGAAAGGCAATTACTATAATAATACTGTCTACAGCGTCACGTAGGTAGTTAAACTAAATGTTGGATACTCGTTTTCACCGTATTCGACCAATTTCAAAGGTCCATTGAAAATGGAATTGGGTTCAATAAAAGTAATCTTACGAATTTGATTCCAAGTATATTGCATTGGTTTATCTCCTTTGGCCGCTTAGCAAAAACCGGCCTGATCCTGAAACTATGATAATACATCTAAAGGATATAAAAATGCCTTGCACTACGGAAACAATTGTATTAGAAACTTCTACTTTTCGGCTTATATATAGAGCTCCCACAAGCGTTACGTTAATACCTTTTATAAGTCATTCACTTAATCATAGTCATAATCATTAGCCTAAATTTTATTAGTAGTTGCGTGTATTATGTTTAACGAGGCTTGACGTGCAACTGGCATTTTCCAAATGTCCTGTTGTTTTGTGTAAAGTGTTATGGCAATGCTCACATTTTCTTTGTTATTTTTGCTGTGAACTGCTGCATTCTGTTAGCTTAATTTTTTAATAAGTATGTCTGTTATTCTGTATCCTTTAAAAGTTATTATGATTGTAAAAATATGTAAAATGATTTGCATGAAAAGAGCTTCATTGTTCGCTTGGGACACATTAGACCTGTTTTTTTTTTTCAGAAAAAGACAACAGAAAATTTAATATCGCATCAGCCGCCATTTTGTATTTTTTTTTACTTCCAAAAACATCATTAAGAATATCAAATGAAAGGTTACTTATAATTTATTCCGGTCTTTGGGAAGCTCTGCCTACGATGATGTCTTAAAGCCGTTTAAATCGTCACATTATCTCTTAGGAGGTTTGCCCAGACGTCTTACCTAGGATGTTAAAATCGCTGGAAGATTCCGTCCATACTGTGCGAATAAATTTCCTGTATTGGGGTTAACTGTGATGTTAACCAATGTTTTTTATAGCGACTTAAATATGGGCCGAACGGTATATCAACCCCGAACGGTAGAAACATAGGTACCATACTCAGATATGATGACTATATTTTTTCAGCCCAATTGCTCGTTTTTTTTCAGTAGTTAGAAAGCTTTTTACCGTAAATATAGCGTATTACATATTAACTTCCCATCTAAGTGTAACGTAATTCGCATTCTGAATAATTTATGAGCAAGAACACTTCAAATCCACGTGTCTGTGGCAAATGCTTTTCAATATTCACGAAGGTATGTGGGGTACTGGGTGACCCGTCAGGACATAACTTAACATGTATTAGGGTGCTTGTGAGCTGATCACGTCAGTCTTGAACAAGTTTATAAACTTTGCGTATATTGATAAGACCCCCGGCGTCGTTATCAGACAGAATATTGGTGAATGGACTGTTAAAACTTTTGTCTGGAACTTTTTGGAACTTAGCGTGATTGTCTTATGAAGCTGAGGTGAAGTTCTTATGTACTAAAATATTTCTGACACTGAAACGTGAGTAATGTGGAGAGAAAAGCCCGGAAGTGCAACCCCGTCATCAAATCGGATTAATAATTGACAAAGAGCTGAGGAGAGAAGAACGGAGAGAAAAAGGTGATAGCGCTTCGATAAGCAGTCCTTAGCCTTACGATTAAGGCTAAAGACATCAGGAGTAAGGATATTGTAACCACTTTAGCTCTTAAGTGTCACTGGAACAATATTTCCGTTGAGTTCGATTACTTTTTGACTCACAAATTATTTATGCAACCGAAATAATGATATTTCGGTTATCTTCATTCGCGTAAATATCAGAAATCACTTTTTTTTATCTGTGATACTTAAAAAAATTCAAATTTCGAAGCTGAGGAACGAATATTTTGGTTTTACTTTTTTTCAGAAATACTTAGCCACAGAACACTGTCATTTCATTTAGTAAGTGCTATTGTAAGCGAGCATTCTGGAAATTCTCGAGACAATTTCTCTGTTATATTTTTTTTCTTAGCAGATCCTTGGTCGACAAACGAGTGGTCGTAGTGTCGTTGAGAGCGAAGCCGTGTCTTCTACGGGCTCGGCGCCATCTTGCCACATTTCCGCTAAGTAACCTTAAGCAAATTGACGTAAAACTGCTTGCTGTCTTTTTTGTAAGGAATAATAAAAAAATCCTTTTGAATTATAATTCCGTTACCATATTTCGTGGTACCTAGCTTTCTTTTCACATTACCATACAGATCATAAGTGATGGTCCGAAGTGATGGTGGGATCAGAGTTCTTTTTATTGCGATCCTGCACTATTATTTTCTTTTTGAAAAGAAAGGTATTGATTAGTAGGATATAAACTCTCATGGCGATTTTTTATTAACAATGAGTTAAGAAATAAACGCAAGAACTAAATCTAGTTTGTTCAGTATCAAGAGCAGAGTTGATTCTACTTTCTAATTATTTTATATATTGCTATTTTTTGCCAGCCGTGAAAATGTAGTAAGTACTTACTTTAAAAGCAAATAATACTTTTATGTGCATAAATCTTCTTAATTAATCCTACTAATAAAAGAAAAATAATTAAGTAGAAAATAATAATAATACCTACTTATAATTTAAAAAAAAATTCCAAATCACCGTCGCTTGGCAAGGTGCCATAAAGGCTGGCAGCATTGCCCCGCTGAATGGCAAGACTTATTCGTTATCTGGTCCCCCTATTGATTCTGTCAGCCTATTGGTAAATCTTTATACAAAAGATGCGCACAAGAACCTCGCGGACCTAATGTCTCAACTCCAAAAGGCTCAAACATGTAACCTCTATCCAGGTTACTGTACGCCGCTTGAGACATTCAGCGGTGGACGTCACTACTCTAGCCTTGACCGCGGATTCTGAAAGATGAGGGTGCCAAAGTATTGACGCAAGTTGCATCCCATACCATGAGGCCGTTACATATTTTATTGTATTATATTCTATTGTATAGGCTATAAAATCGGGCCCGGTAACCACCGGAACGCACTTCGACCCAGTTAGATCCATTGTGCATGCCTTAGCCCTTACTTGGTTGCTGATATGTCGAAGAGTTCCCTTAGGTACGCAATGATTGCGCCAGCTTGGGGCTGTACATAATCATCTGGTGTAGGATAGTTCCTAGATAACTCAACCTACGTCGAGACGTAGGCGAAACGCAGACGCACAATATGTGTCGCATTGACTCTTTTTCACCTTCGCAGAATCTGCAAGTATCAACAGTAGTTAGCCTCATTCTGTGGAGGTGCTCATTGGTACCATCTTCCAAAGAAGGGTATAATAATATTATTATCAGTAATTTTCATATGCGTGTATTTTAACTAGTACTCATCTGGGTTAGCTAGTAAATTGGCTTAACCTACTGCCAAATCCAATTACCGGTAATTATCGAATTCACGCGTAATTGTCGAAAATGTTAATTACTACACTAATTGTTCAGTAGATTGTCGTGCCGTAGTGCTTGTTCAGGTATGTTTACATTGCAATAAATATTAGAGGTTTATATTGTACATTGAATATTTGCTATTTTGGAAATTCGCCAGAATTACAGAGAAATTAACATTTCACCAAGGCCTTTGTCAGGGTAAATCTGTTATTGCCATCACCTCGGATGAGTCAAGATTTGACTTATGGTAAAAAAAAAAACCTATGTTATCCCATTGAGTATCGTAAGAGGCGAGTAAGGAAAAATAAGGAAACGGGCAGCAGCATCTTTCTATTGGATTCCCTACAACTAATACTGCGAACCCCAAGACGCCTGCCAAGCGTGTGTATAATGACAACCCTTCCCTTCTATGGGGGAGGCTATTGTTCAACAGTGGTGTCTTTCAGGTGAAAAAGTAAAAAAAAAATGCTCTAACCTTATGATATTTGAATTCTGACAAGTACGAAATACACAGTCTACCATAGATGCCTATGTGCCATTGTACTCTATTTCCTGTGAATAAATTATTATGATTATGATTATGTTTGTTAACATCTAACTCGAAATATGATGGGCCAATAAAGAAATCACCATATTTCAGCGAGTGGTAAATCCTCGTACATATTCTATGTTAGTGTACATTGAATCATAATACTGACACAATCCTGAGGATTATTTTAATGGAATTTTCGCAGCTATCAATCATCTATCATTAGCAATAGAAAATACCTATGAGCGTACATTACGAAGCAATCATCGAGTGGCGGCGCCGCGGCGCGTGCGCATGTGCTATAGTGAAAGCTATTATGGTTTGACACGAATCAGTGTCGACGCCTGGGATCGTGAAGTACTGGATCGGAATTCTATAAGTAATTCAAATAGAATTCAAAAATTCAAAATTATTAGTTTCATATAGGCTTAACGTTAGCACTTTTGAACGGTCAATTTTTAAAAGCTACCACCTAGCAGAGAACTATTTTTTTAATTTGATTATATGTGTCTTCCTGGCCGGTATTAATATGTCTTCCTGGCCGGTATGAACAATCCTTTACAAAATCAGCGGGACTAAAAAGGCCGCATTCGGTGAATTGTATAATATGAGGAATTTATGGTTTAATTTTTAATCGTATGGTAGCATTAACACCAAATATGAGTTTGCTACTAAGAGCTAATAAATGAATTGTGAATAAAATGTGTGAATCTGTTGGGAAGGCAACATACGAATTCATTTTAGATGAAATCCCTAGGGCCGCAGATATGACAGTGTACAAGTGCTTGCGCAAATAGCGCACTCTTTGTTCTTCACTCTCACAATCTCAGACTCCATGTCACCGGGGTAACGTCAGAGAGCAGACAGACCTAGAGTCTAGGCGTATGTGTCTAGGTCCTAGACAGACGACAAACATACATGTCCCAGCATAACTTTTTGTCCTGTATGAGTATGAGAATCGAACCTAAAACCTTTTTTGTAGCAGCCACAGTGTATATCCACTATATCAATTGGTTTTCATAAATAGAACGCGCATTATAAAACTTTAGTGGCGTGCCCGTAATCAGAGCCAATTTCAGCGTTATATTCCAATACCTCTCAAAATTGATGAGCTCGCTACTTAATTAAGATAATACGCAGTAATGAACAGTAAGCCCTTTGTTCGTATCATCGTCACTGGCTTATCGATTGGTTCGTATCATCACTTGTCATTAACATCGATAACTGTATCTCTACATCCATAGATATGATACTCGATACAATTATTGCAAACAATAGCATTCTTTTAATTAGAAACGGGTTTTCCCATACTTAACAATAATTTTATTGTTCTACGGATTATTGCAATTTCAAGTTCGATAATTGGTTTATGCTTTTTATCATCATCGTCTGCCGAAAGGTGTCCACTGCAGAACAAAGGCTTCACCTAAGGCTGGGGGTATTGTTTTTTAGTTATATGTAATTGGGTGTGTTTACTCTTGATTAGTAAGTAAATATATGTAGGTGTAGAGGATATTATTGTTATTAAAAAAATACCGATGCTTGGAAATGCGGTGACTAAAAAGCTACTTTCTGTTTTAAATTAAAAAATATTATTAAAATAAAAAAGATTGACACAATAGAAGCAAGTAGATAAAAAAGCAGGCAATATTGAAAGCAGGATACTTTATAAAAAAATACAGAAATCTATTAAATTCTCTCCATAAGGTATCTCTCGTTATTCATCAAAATATAAAGGGATTTACACTTAAAACCGTAAACAAATCCAATGGATTACATCCAATGAATGTTAATTCACTTGGCACGTTGCGAACGGTACACTATTATAATATAAATTATGAAACCGATTCAGAGTTCGTTCACCCCGAGACCGAGCATGTAGGTACAGCTATTAACAATTGTAGGTGATCACTTCGGCACGATTGTTCGTACTGAGTCGTATTAGAAGAACAAGATCATTGTAATTGGATAGAGAAACAAAATATAGATACGGTTTATTTATTGTGCTCACAATGAAAAGTATTAGCAGTTCACAAATACTGTGACAAAAGCAATGAAGCTAAAATCGACATTAAATTTTGAAATGTAGTCAGATATCGGTGAAGTCTACGATAAATTTGATGCGAACCCTATTGTTTTCAAATCCATCTCGAAGGAGGAAACCACAATTTCTGAAGTGAATACGAGACGCTTAACTCATTATAGGCGTAGATATCGATGATGTCGATAACAAATTGAACGTGGATGCCCACTCTGGTCAAGTTTGATGTGATGTAGATATCAACAATGTCAACAACTAAAGTAGGCACATAAACTTATGTGAAATCTGTTGTTAACGGAACGATAACGTTGAAAACATAAATAATATAGATGAGTACGTTGATGCCGAATTTATCATGGAAACATACAACGACAATATCTGTTAAACAACATAAATATGACGAAGATGTCGAATCACTGTAAGATGCAGACACATTGACAATTAATACAGAAACCATCATGAAAACAGACACTGATGAGTGACGGCGTAACATAATTTATGTAAACGGCGAAATCATTATCGATGCTTACACGGAAGCCGATACATAAAATTATTCTGACATGGTAACGGTTGCTGAAACCATTGCTTTTCCTATTGTTTTCGTGTCTACATGAATATTAAGGGCTATGGAAAAATTTGTCAATCAACAAGTTCTACCGGGACTAACTTCGGGAAGTTTACAGAAAAGAACGGGTATTTTCAAGGTTTTCAGGGTTGAAAATCGCTCACAACATCTCCATCTAGTGCAATATTAGATACATTAGTGTACCCCTCGTATCAAAGTACTTCATCTGTTTCTAGCTATCGAAAGGCCGTGACGAATGAGGTAATACATTCGAGGTTCACAACATTCAAGATCACGATTTATTTCTTGCTACCGAGGCCGTCTGTTGTACGTTTAATTGGACTTACGTAAAAACTCTTATACCTAAGTTACGACCGTTACGCGAAAGTAGTTCTTAAAGACAAGGCTCTCTATATATGCTGTACTAGATTTATTTAACATTGTCCAAGTTTTTTATGCCTTTAGTTAACTTAGTAAAAAGTTTCTTCCAATGTTATTTAATAAGCTTCATTCAATTAACTGAGGCGCTCATAGCCAGTTGTAACCACGTTAGCATCGTCAAGCAAAGTCATTCCTTAGATTTCCGTTTAGTGGCATTTGAACTGAACGTCTCTGTGCTTCGGAGGGCACGTTAAAAGTCGGTCCCGGCTATTGTCACCTATACAGCAGTCATTAAGCTAAGTCAGAGGCCCAAGGGCAGCTTGAAAACTCTGACACCAGGTTGGCCACTAACCATACGATAAAAAAAATAACTCACCCTGTTTAAAGTAGTATACCTACTAGAAAAGAAGCTATCACAAGAAAATTGATACTCGAGGCTATATGAACCATTAAACAGCATTATACATTGTTAAGTGACACGATTTAGTACAAGTAATAAAATAAAGTTTTTGCTAGTGAACTAAATATTCACTACATTTTTTTAACAGATCACATTGACAGACCATTTTTTTTGTATGATTACATAAAGTTTTGGTAGTAAAAATATTTCTCATAATCATACTATTGCCATGAGAACTAGGTACATCAGCAGCAGCTAAAATACGTCCACTGCGGAACAAAGGCCTCCTCCTTAGAAGGGAGGGGTTACCATAATCCCCACGTTTGGCAGGCGGCAAGGGGTTGCCATAATTCCCACGCTTGCCACCCCAGGCAGGCGGCTTGGGGATCGCATCATCGCAGTATAGATGTTAGGTTAATCCAATAGAAAGACGCTGCTGCCCGTCTTCTTGTTTTCCCTTAGTCGCCTCTTACGTACACCCAACCGGAGGAGATGGGAGGATGCTATTCTTACCCGGATACCCCCACGGGTACATCAAGATTGTTTGATGAATTAATTACAATTACAAATTATAGATTACAATCGACGAACCTACAACTGTATTCGAATCAGCTTGTTGGATTAAATACGAGAAATAAAAAAGCAAATTTTACCGCTTTACAAGATCATCTAATACTCACTCTTTGCCGGAAATTAGCAGTATTTCATGAAACATTCTTACCTGAAACAAATAAAACATAATATGAGTATGGATACGACTGCCGCGATAGTCCAGAAATGATTTCTGATATTTACGCGAATACTACACTACACATTGAAATGAAACTAATTTTACGGAATATATCGCGGTTTATTTATGATTTTAATTACCCGACGTTTCGAATACTTTACAGCATTCATGGTCACGGGCGGACTGAGGTGGTAGCTGTCCATACGTCATAGTTGTCTTCGGGTCTTCTAATTATGATTGTTAGTCCGATCTACGCAGAAAGAGCTTACAGTATCTTGAGGTCTTGCAGTGGAATGCTTGTCTTTGGATTTGATTATATTTATGACGGGATCCCAACTCCCAAGCTGGCGGTAGCACCCAGCCATCTTCTCTATTGAAATTTGGATGTTTTTTAATTTCAATAGCCTCACGAATCATCCTTGGCAGGAATCGCTGTTCTTTTACGAGGATTTGTAGTTTGTCAAATCTAATATAATGGCGGGAGCGATCCAGAACATGTTCACAGACTGCAGACTTCGTATAGCGTCGATGTTTAACGTCAGCTATGTGTTCTTTTACACGGGTTTTTACTACTCGCTTTGTTTGCCCGATGTATGAGAGCCCACAATAACAACCTAGCTTGTATACTCTTGCATCTTGTAGAGGTACATGGCACTTGACTGATGGTAAAAACTGACTAATCTTCTTTGGTGAATTAGTTTCATTTCAATGTCCAGAAATAATGTTTATTTATGCAATTTTTTTATAGTTTTTTATTTAATTTTTTTATTACATAGACTCGATGGTAAGACACCTCTGTCCTCTTGCCCATATTCAATTTCATTGCACCGAGGCTCATAATCTTCCTAGGTTTTTTGCATTAGTTATTCACCAGTATAGGTGGCTACCTACAGTATCTTCACACCGAAATAAAGCAAACTTTTCACACAGCTGTTTTGTGTTTACAAAGATTACTTCGAGCTCAAATAACCTACCACTTAGAAATCACAAAACAGGAATGTATATGGAAATGAAACTATTTTTACGGATTATATCGCGGTGTATTTTTGATTTTTATTTTTCCGACGTTTCAATTGCCTTTCATCCCTTCCTGAGACTTTGCTGTGCTGAGATTTTGACGTTCAGCCTCATTACCAGCTGAAAGACGTCCATTGCTAAACATAAGCCTCCCCCTTCGAACGCCTCAATGAACGACTTAACTCAGCCGCGATATAATCTGTAAAAGTTGTTTCATTTCAATGTGTAGTAAATAAGACAACAGAAATATATATTTCAATATAAATTATCTCCGATAAAGTATCATTGCCAATACGATATCAGAGTGGACTGCAAATAACAGACAGTGACGTCATTGCAAAACTTCATTGCAAAATAAGAACGTAAGTGTGTCCAATCAATATCAGCCTTTATGTACAATAATAATGTCCAATATCTACACGATAGAGTGACGTAAAACCACAAAGCGATTTGTGTGTTAAGAGGGGCAATGAACCTTTCATTTCATTATCACAACAAGGTTTGCGTAGGGTTGTCAGATGGAAAAAGATAAATGTTAACGGCTGACGCCGATATAACATTTTTTCGCTGCCTCTGCTGCGGTGACAATATATCAAATACAAATAATAATCAAATACAAATAATTTATTCGATGAACAAAATTGTACAGCTTGCTAGTAAATGAAGTCTCCTTTTAAGCAAATAATGCCTGTATTAGGAGACTCCCCTCTTCCATAACTTACACATAATAGTAATGCATTTTGTTCAAGGTGAGACAATAAAATTTACTAATTTACATAATAACTGAACTTAACATAAATATAGTTGTGTGTGTAAGTGTGTGTGTGTGTGTGTGTGTGTGTGTGTGTGTGTGTGTGTGTGTGTGTGTGTGTGTGCGTGTGTGGGGTGTGTGTTATGAAATATGTTGCAAAAGAGCTTCCGTGTCCGCATAGGTAAGTGATTTTACCCATGTAGTTAAGAGTTTTTTACACAGATATAAAGGTTTAGTGTAGATATAGATTTCTTTATTTATTTTATTATATAGCTCAGAAGATCGTCTATTGTACTGCATGCATGCTACCAAACCTAGTTTTAGTTTTAGGAATTTGAATATATATCTAAACTCTGTCATTCCTATGAGGTTTGTTTCAAGCGAAAATAAACTGCTATAGGTGTTTTGTTTTGCTCAACAGACATCCACCAGAGATTTCTACTCCATGGCTAACAATAAAATAAAATGTTAAAGAAATGTCTGAACACAGGCATGTTAAAGTTTTTTTTAAACTACCAAGGTGGCAAACAAGCATGCGGCCGGCTTGATAGTAAGCAGTCACCGCAGACTATGGACGCTAGCAACACCAGAAGAATTACTAGCGCGTTGCCGACTCTAAACACATTAGATATTCAGTCTCTTGTGTCCGGTAATTTTACCAGCTACAGTGCCCTTCACACCGGAACACAGCAATGTTTACACACTGCTGCTTGGCGGCACTGACACTGCAGTGGTACTTACCTGGACATACCTGGTAAAATTCTCACGACTCATTTCAACCCTATCTTCAGTTTTCACTCATTAACATGTACACAACCGTCGCGTCGCCTGAAGGTGTACTATTGTAAGTAATGCTATATACACACGATGCTAACAACAAGGGCGTTTGAGAGCTTTAGTACCACAGGTGAGTCATACGCTTTATAACTTTAAAGGCGATTGGGGCGTAGTTAAAACGATTTTTTTAAATTATAGGTTTGGTATTTGTACCTTTCTGTTTTTTACCGGGAATATTTTAATTAAAGTTCAATCATTCACTGACAGAGCCGTTCGTGCAGTGGTTAGACATTCTAGCGGCCACCCAAAAGGTTAAGTGTTCGATTCCCATACAAGACAAATACGTATCTGTGTGCATGAATAAGTCAGTTCGTCTTGTGTGTGGACATTCGTTTATGCATGTCTTTAGAAATAAAGTCAGTATTTGTTGTCTGGTTACCATAGCACAGGATCTGCCTAGTTTGTATCAGAATTTTTATTAAGTAGGTAGGTAAGTATATTGAATTAACCCTTCTCTTTCCTTAAACCAAATTTCACGATATTATTTACTAGGTCGACGATAGATCCAATACAGAAGAATCTATCCAGGTATATAGATTCAATGCGAAGAAACTATCCAGGTATATAGATCCAATGCGGAAGAAACCTTCCGCAATGGCTCTCTGGATAGTTTTATCCAGGTAAATACCAAAACTACAGTCAATTACCATTAGTCAAATATTGAGCTCTTTACTATGAAAGCATTCTCTTGAAGACCGCAGATCTAAATGAATTCAGAAGCCAATCTCGTATCACCCATTTTGCTTTTCAACCACATCAAGAACTTGCCACTACGAGTCAAGAGATCTCACAACACCATAAACGTTGAGCAAAAACCGAATGATTCATGGGAAAGTGGCCCGTCTCCCTTTCAACAGAAAACCGGTTTTCCACGCAACGCAGTATTCCCATGGAGACATGTTGTTTTTACTGTTACTCTTTATCGAGGTGACAATTGATATTGAAATGGTAGATATCTTACTATTTGGTAATTTCATAAAAATTAGTAAGATAAGAAATAATTATTATTGTATTTTATAAAACAAAAATATCGGGTCGTATTATTCACAATGATCAGAAATTTCCGGTTTTGAATCGGAGGAAAACATTTCCGGTGATAAACGCTATCTACGAATTCAATAGTTTGATGAAATTAACTCATCATAACTGAACTGACAAAATTTTCGATAACGGGTTCGTAAATTGGATTTGTAGGATATCACCCGAAATGTTTTCATCGAAAACGGAAATTTCCGATGGTTGTTAATAGCTCTACAGTATTCCAAAAATTATCTCCTACAACAAACTTTACTAGAAATATTCGTATGGATTAGACCTAAATGACTTCCTAACTACCTACCTACTATCCCTTTGGCCTTTTAGTTTGTTGTACTTTCGTCGTATTTTTTTCTGTCTTATTTGATCTTTTGAACGGCAAGACACACTGTCGCTCTGATCTAATTGTAACATGAACACTGTTTAAAAAAAAAGTGAAAAAATTGCAAGCCCGCTGAGTTTCTTGCCGGATCTTCTCTGGATCTCAGTTGAGTACGCGTTGTGATCAGGTGTAGCCTTTTTTAAAAAAAAAAACATGACCTGTTTAAAGTGCTAGCGTTAAGCCTACTTGAAATAAACTATTTTTGACCTTGACTTTGACTAACTAGTAATTCTCCGATATGTTAGTTGTCTCACTACCCACTATTTTCTTTAGTAGTACCTACTTCATCATCATCATCACCAGCAGTCGAAACACATCCTGCCCCTTAGAAGGCAGGTTTTGCCATAATCCCCACGCTTGGCAGGCGCCTTTGGGATCGCAGTAGGTATACATAGGTTGTAGGTAATTCAATAGAGACACTGCTATCCATCTTCTTTTTTTCCCTTAGTTAGTCGCTTCTTACGGACACCAAATGGGAGGAGATTTGAGGGCGCTATTCTTATCCGGAGACCCCACAGGTATGGGTAATAATACTAATATATATTTAATGTTTTACTATAGTTATCATCGTTGAGAACACAGGCCTACTTTTTGATTGGACAGGATTTTTGAAATCGATCGGCATCAACCGTCGCAATCTCCCGCCATTTTTGGGAGTTCCCGTGACGTGAATAAAATTATATTAGGGCACCGCACACGATCGAAGCAGTAGTGAGGAGGTGAACTGACATTTTATTAAGTTATTTAGCATTTGACATTTATGTAAAGAGAAAGACGTTAGGTAAAAGACTGCCTTAGTCATGGTAGGAACTATGCTATTAGGCTAATCTGCAAATAAAAGACTACTATGCGTTTCAACTAAGAATGTGGCCGCCATCTTGCCATTTCCAATATATAATTACTAAAAATTAAGGTTTATCAAAAATAGATAGCAAAATAAGACATCACAATAAATAATCAAAACCGGGGCGAAATTTTCATTCTGTGTTTACTCTGCTGCCGGTACAAAAATCGTAAAAAACGAGTGAAATTCCGCAGTCACGGTCATCATGGCGGCCACATTCTTAGTTGTAACGCATAGTACTTGCGTGTAGAGACACTTGAACTCATCTTCGCGCGCGGGGCTATGTGTTCGTTGAGCTTGTACAGATACAGTGACATGTAGCAGGTTATTTTGCTATTAGGACTTTTAGCTTGCACGTCGATTTGTTTTTAGGCCGATTTGATTATGAGTCATTTTGCATTTTGCTGCAGAATTATAGATTTTGCGGTTCATTCGTTTGATGGACATAACGATTAAGGATATCGACCATTTTAGTGATTGCTTGAATGCTGCGTTAAATGGTCTACTGCCATGTTCTGATGTCAAAATCGTTCATTTTAATGACTAAATTGCTGTTTACTGATGCTAATACTGTGGCTCTTAATAGCTTATCACTGTGATATTAGCAGAAAACTGCAGTCCACTTTACTAGGTGGTAGGTTCCTTGTGCAAGGAACCGTCCAGGTAGCGATCACGGCAGCGTCAGATATTCTGCCGCCAAGCAGCAGTGTGTAAACATAGCTGTGTTCCGGTGTGAAGGGCACTGTAGCTGGTAAAATTACTGGACACAAAATACTTAATATCTAATGTCTTAAAGGTCGGCAACGCGTTAGTGATTCTTCTGGTGTTTACGATCAGGCGGGTCTCATGCTTGCTTCCCACCTTGGTTGTATAAAAAAAAGTCCAATGTAAAGAATTGAGCGTAATAAAATTATTAAAATACATATTAATTAAAAAATTGAATTTACTTATTTCAGTATTTTATTAGGCTTGGTACACTGTTGCACCTATTTTTTTATTAGGATTTATTGGCTGGCCTATTTAAATATGTTTGCATTAAGGCTAAAAGAAATGTCTAAAACTATTTTATTTTAATGCGTAGTAAATAAAAATAGTAAAGTCTTCTTAATATAGTAACGACATGTAATGTGTACATACATATGTAAGTGGCAATTTTACCCTGGTAAATAAATAATGCAATAGAGATCCCACAAGTGGGCCTTAACGGAGTGGCTCGAATGCGGTCGCCCTTATTTCCCAAGATATCACGCCTCCGGTTTTACATTAAGACTCTAAATTATTCGAATGCAAATTTCGCAACCCCTTTCCCACTGTAGATAGGTACTCGATCAAATACAAATTGTAGACTTTTTAATTTTATGACACTGAAAGGCCAGCGGTAGCTTTTAAAAAAAAATAACCGTTCTAAAGTCTAGCGTTAAGCTTATTTGAAATAAACCGACAGCAAAAATAACAGCTTTACTATGCAAAACCTACCACGGTTTTGCAAGAGACCATACAGATAGGTGTGTAAACATTGCTGTGTTCCGGTGTAGCTGGTGAAATTACCGGACACAAGAGACTTAATAACTAATGTCTCGGGTGACGAGATGCAGTGAATTACAGCTGTCTATAGGCAGGCGCGTCGCTTACCATCAGGCAGACGTATTGTTTGTCTCATCACCAGGTTGTGACAAAAAAAACGCACAATGGGCGTTTTTTTTGTCACAACCGTGACCGTTTTTTTTTGTCACAACCGTGACCCGTCAGTCGTACCAGAAAATATTGTTTTTATGAAATATGTTTTAAGTATGGGTAATACTTAAAACATATTTCATAAAAACAATATTTTCTCCGCTTGAATAAGCTTACGTAAATGGTTACCTATTAACCTGTCTCCTATTACCACACAAAAGAACAAAAAAGCGTTTGTTTAATAATTAACAACAAAACTCAACGTTAATCACCTCACGTATAGATTCATTAGGAAACTATCCATATTTTACTCGTCTTACGCAACTATCGATGAACAATACTTGTATACGTAGAGAACCGTTTCCTTTTCTCCACAAATCGAATAGCGAAGATCCCTCTCACATATTGACAAGGTCAATACAGATTCAAAGAGCAGCAGTTTTTGAGACCCGCACCGTCCGTGACATTACAGTCAGACACGAGCTCCGACCACGACCCCTTAGGACGAGACCACATTACAAAGGTTGGAGGAAGTATTGCGCAACACGTGTTTGCGCAAAATATTTGCGCAAGCATTTTTTCACAGTAAGAGGTTTTTTTTTTTCTCGAATGGCAAAATAATATGTGTTCGCCGTGCAAATCCTGGAAAGTAAGCCTTGGAAGATCTTGGTGATTGACTAAGCTTTCCATCAACACGTGGATACTATAGTATTCATAATGATATGGAATTAAATAGAACACACTGCTTGATACCTGCCTGGGTGGTCTTATGTATGAGGCGTCTCTCTTCTAGTAAATTAACATAGAAGACCAAAAAAAAGAATACCAATTAAAATTGGTCTTCTTTCTTCTAAAGCACACCTTATCTCAACTACGACTTCATTGTCGCGTACAAATTGCCATTTAATCACGTCAATGTCTTTTTATGAAATCATAACATTTAAAGAAATGATTACACTTTCATTCTAATAAAACAATATAAAATCATTTCCTTTAACCGAATCAACAGGCCGCTATGCCGTAACCACCTCATAAAGAACTTGAAAACTTGGGATCCAAAAGGATTACTTAAAACAATAACAATTTACATTTATAAGAATACAAACAAATAGAAATAAAGTCCGACGTCACGAGGCACATAACCTTGCCTTTGCGCAAATTTGCGGGAATCGGGAAACTTTTACAACGACGTAAAACGTCTTATCTTTTAATCCATCGCTCTCACGAAATTGATCTTTATTATAACAACAACAAAGTTCAAGTTGGATCATGGTATTCATTTGCAAGATACATTATAGCAAAGAGTTGCTTAACTTTAGCCATTCATAAAATCAGGGAAGCATGAATGAGTTAGTAGGCAGGAAGCGCAGATTGTAGGCCACTGCCATATAGAAAACTTTGTATTAGACGGGTGGGCGTAAATCTGCACACACAATTGCGTACAAAAAGTAAGTCATATTCTCAGTCTAAAATAATAAGAAGTAAAGCTATCTAAAGTAAAACCAAATCTACAAAGCGCCTCCCGCCGCCGGTTGACTTAAAGGCAAGGCACTGTGGGCATCAATATAACTGTGGGTTACCTTGTGCAGAAGAAGAACCCAGGTCCCCCTCTCATGTGCCGATTTGACAGCCCTGAGGTTTAGTGGTTAAGAATCCCCATACTCTGGTGGGGGTCAACACGGTTCCGGGTACCTTATGATTGCTTCCCCCGCAAGAACAAACCAAAGATAACACACGATATTAACACTTACAATTCTATGTTAAATAAAATTACTGAATACATCTCAACTATAAATAAATTGTACTCTGTGCATCTGAGTACGAAATCCATAATTTGTACAAAAGCATGACATATATAAAATATCTCCATCCATCCATTTACATAATAAAAACATAATGAATTTACAAAAAAAAAATGCAATGAACTTATGCAAAAAAAAAACTGCATCTGATTATACCGGATCATAAATACCCCACTGATGCTTACGTAACTACGTAAGTAAGCTTAACCCGTAAATGCGAACGTGAAAGCAGCAGCTTGAGTGTCACCAGTGACAAATGTCAGAGATCGACTTGCCGAACATTATCGATGTCAACCTCGAACAATCATTAATAACTTTTGGTCTTGGATTGATTGGATTGATTTTTTTCTTTTGAGATCCGTACTTAAAAGGTAAAAGAGGGTCCTATAAGGTGCGACTTCATCTTTCTGTTTGCCTGTCAGAACGATATATTTCAGCAACCACACTAATGCTATCGATTTGAATATAGTCTTAAATATTCCTTACCTAACCTCGTCGCAAATGAAATAAGTAAGTATAATATGCTGCCAAATATACAAGCAGTGTGTTCTATTTAATTTCATATCATTATGAATACTATAGTATCCACGTGTTGAAGGAAAGCTTAGTCATCACAAAGATCTTCCAAGGCTTACTTTCCAGGATTTGCACGGCGAACACATATTATTTTGCCATTCGAGAAGAAAAAAAAACCTCTTAGTAGCTGTAGTATTCAAATTTGAGGTCAACACGAAATTTTGATATCATTGATATAAATGATAGGGTGCTTAAGGTATGTAATAAATTGATACTAATTAGTTATGAAATTAAGAACACATTTTAATCACTAGTAAAGACTTGGTATAACGACACTGTGAAAGGAAACGTTATTTTTAATAATTCATATTTTGACTACAATAGCAATAGGTATTATTATGCAGAGAAAAAAAATACTAAGCTTGGAACTAAAATAACAAAACTAGTAATATATTTAAGATCAAAATACATCAACCCAATACTCGGCAAATAAGTAGTTCGCAATATATTTCCAGCTAAATTAATGGACAAATAAAACAACCTATTCCTCACCAATTTGACGCTACTTCATTATTAATCAACCGTCTAAGTTAAATTAACTTTTATATAGATAAAACGTTGCTTAAATTATTCAAAACGAAGTGGTAAATAAAAGAGGCGTGACACGCAAAGTCAACGATCATAAATCAAAAAAGTTTCCCCGTTGCTCGCGATAAAATAAATTCTAATTACGGCTGTAGTCTTTTTTGTACCGAAGATGCGTTGAAGTGTTAAATGTATGTAATATCAATTAAAGTAAAAACATAGCCTTATGTAAAACTAGCTGACCCACGCAGCTCCGCCTGCGCTATTTTTACGTGAACTAAACTTTTAATAACAGACATTCCGATCGAATACATAACCTCCTTTTTTATAGTCGGTTAAAAACTGGGACCCACTTTTTACTTGCTCTCCGAAGCACGGATCCGTTTTATTCAAATGGCGTTCACCCATCTTTTTAATGACCTTACCTAATGTTGCTTAACCCGATCGATTACAAAACCTTGATAACAACTCTCTATGAGTGTTCCCTTACTAATATTTATTATATTATAAAGAAAAATTGATAAAATCGGACCAAGCGTATAACCAAGTACCCATTTTGACTTTAATCCCCTCTCCCAAAAGAACCGTGCTAGATTACGGGATAAAAAGTATCCTATGTCCTACCTCGTAGTAAGATCTCAAATCATGCCAAGTTTCATTTGAATCCATTCAGTAGTTTCGGCGTGATGCTCAGCCGTGATACAGACAGACAGACAGACAGACAGACAGACAGACAGACAAAAATTAAAAAAATTACTTTTTCGGCCTCAGTATCGGTTATAGAATGCCCTCCAAATATAATTTTCAAAATATCTTCAATGTACAGAATTGGACCTGTTACAGTTTTATTATAAGTATAGATGTTCATTTAGGGACCGTCGCATAAGCTAAGTACTCTACGAGATTTTTTGTAATTGGTGCCTAGGGGACCTAGTTTTATCTTTTTGCTTCCAAGGTAAGCGTACCACTCACAAAGCATCCTTAATGTTTATTTTTTATGGTTCAGTGCATTGTCCACCATTTCTCTGTGCTTCCTATCATCAGGTGGGGTTAAGTGCACTTGCAAGAAAAAGATTATATGTAAGTACTTATACAATATCTTGTCCCTTTTTAACAGGCTTTAAAAAGGAGTTTCTGTATTGGATGCGTATGAATGTATTATTATCAAAGGTTATTTTTATTGGTTATTTTGCGTAAAAATAATAATATGCCTAAGCTTTTTCTGTTTCAATGTAAAGGTCAGTAGCCAGCAGAAGATGCATGTAAGGTGCCTTCGGGCACTCCCTTCTCTCTACCCTTGCGGGGACTAGAGATTGTGCAAAAACACTCCGAAAATAGAAATTATATGTATATAGTGATTTTACCACAGGCAATGGCGATGGTCATAAAGGTATAAAATGTACGAGAATACAGCCTTTTGAGGCCTTTAAGCATTCATTGCATGCCCGCTCTACATTTGCATAGTATTTTCCCCTTTCAATATTTTTAATGAGTACAAAGAAAATGACCTGGATTATATACTGGATATTCTTTTTTCAATTTTCAAACTAAGCAATTGTTTGTGCATGTTAATTATACATTTTGTTAATATTGCATTGGAATTGAAGTGACTTGACGCGCGATTAGAAAATTATCTTACAAGTTACAATATTTTTACAATAAACAATTAAGATAGGTACCCAGAGCAACACATATATACGTCATCTAACTATAAACTGGCAGAAGCTTTAGTCTACTACGTATTATTATGATGCGTATCAATCAGGTAATCCAATAAAAAGACGCTGCTGCCCGTATTCTTGTTTTTTCTTTGTCGCGATTTACGGACCCCCAACGGGAGGAGATGGGTGGGTGCTATTCTTACCCGGTCATCCCACGCGGGTATATACATACCCAAGAAGAGTACGCGCGGTTTGCCAACCTTGGGACCTATTCTGAGCCCTCGAGAGCTCTTATTTTGGTTTTTTTATTTTTTTTTTATTATACCACCAAGTTGGCAAACAAGCATGCGGCCCGCCTGATGGTAAGTGGTCACCGCAGCCTATGGACGCCAGCAACACCAGTAGGATCACGCGATAGCGCGTTGCCGACCCCGTAAAAAATTGTTGTTGGTTGAACGTTAATCGTGAATCATTAATTATCTTTTAGTTATTAACCACTGAATTAAACTATTTTTAATTTATTAACATAATCCTTAACAGTTAGTTCTACAAATATGGCAAAAATGCAAAACCACATCCTGTATGTAGGTATCAAAAATTCTCTCCTCTTCTTGGATTCTATCAACGTGTTTTGCCTGCTATTCAATGTAGGAGTTAAAAGACACACAAGTAGGGAATAGTCTTCTAGTTGAGTATCCTCCCAAGTCACATTAAAATATTATTATGACGGCCCCCCGCACTCGTGGTTGTATTAAAAAGTTAGCCAAATGTTCGCCATCGCAATTTTTATGATGATCAATATACGAATTTCTTAACACGTCCAGATACCGGTCGAAGCAGACCGGTCCATTTGTGTCCCAATACTTTCGCTGCCAATCATTCTCGTTAGCAATTCAAAAGACCCAAAATTAAAAGCATAAGTTCGGCTTTGAAATGTAAAAACTTTTGCTTTTAAGTGAAAAAATAAATCGTGAAAAACTGAATCAGTAACCTTTGATATCGGAAAACCAAATTTTGGAACTATTCGTGCGAATTCGCAGATTTTCGTGACAAATATTTCGAAGCTATCGTCTTTTTATCTACTGATAAAACGCGTATTTAAGAAGAAACCTTTGAATTGCCTGAAGTTCTAAAGATGACTAATGTAGCTAGCGTGGATTAGTCCTTTTAATTTGGATTTTCTCCTAATCCTATAGAACGATTAACCCTATCAGAATTCCGTTAAAATTGTAATGGTTGAATACGTACACTAATGACAACAAGTAATTAAAATAAAAGTCACTGTGATTTTTGAATTTTTTGATAATTTCAAAACCTTACCCAAATTCACCACCAAAAGAATGTTCGTTTGTTGGCAACTCGTTCGTTTAACCAAGGTCGTGGCAATCTTTATTACCATTCCGAATACAGTTCACCGTAGTAAATTTCTTTACCATACAACACTCGCAAGCAACTTCCACAGGCTTACCTTGCGCCACCCCTGAAAAATTATGATGCCCTATTACAAATTGCTAACCCCTTGAAACTATCCATATAATTTAACCTGTGATTAAATATATTTGATGTCCTTTTGATGCTGCTTTGCGGCAGTAAACACTGCAATCGCAAGTACTTGGACAATTACGGTCTTATACGTAGATATATATATATATGGTCCTAGTGAATAGGTACTTATTAAAATGGTAATATTAAAATGCTGTTAAGAATAACCCTACGTCGTCTGTAACACCGGGTGGCGCCCATCACTAAAGGCTGCGCTCGAGCAACCTCGGACGCTTTTCGTAGAGCTAACTAGATAATATCGACGAAAAACACATTTTGTATCGCGATATCAACCGTCTTTTCCTGTTCTGAATTTTGATTAAAGTTACCGCATCTTAATTATAAACTGTAAATATTTAGTTATTATGTAAATAAAAGTCTTATTCCGCATCTTTATTGTCTGATACCACCTATGGAATAAAGCGCGCGCGTTCAAATCCATTTATTTTAGGTTATGGTATTTATTGAATTGTTTACATAATACCACCGTACACACTGTACAATTCTGTCTAACAATAGAGGAAAAACTAAATTACAGTATTTTTTCAAACAACTACCTCTGCAAAAAGGTATAAAAATAAAAAGGTTCGCGTTGTTTTACAAGATTACTGAAAAGGCTTAGCATTCGTTTGGCCCCTAGTCTTATCAAATATTCAGAAACAGATACGGCTTAATAAGTAGAAAGGTATAGTAATATTTTACATATGTTAGCAACGCGGGAACGTCTGCGTAAGGTACTATATATTTACTGAGTTGACAACCCTGGGGAAAACTTGGGAACGCCGAAAGCCAATGTTCAGAAGTAGTTACTGAGTTGCTTAGCTCACTGTTTTATTTAAACTGCCTACTACTTAACCTGGAAAGGTAAACCGAAATCGTATACTCAGACTAAAAGAATAAAGCCAAGAAATAAGAGCCAAAATTTTATCGGGCTTAAGAGTATCACCGCATTTTCAGATATTCTGTCTGACGGGCCCGTTGGTCTAGTGGTTAGTGACCCTGTCCGCTAACCGATGGGTCGTGGGTTCGATTCCCACCAAGTGTCTGGGTGTTATTTATCTATTTAAGTATGTATTTACAAAAAAAAATGTATATAAGTATTAGTATCAGTTGTCTGGTTTCCATAGTACAGGCTCTGCCTAGTTTGGGATCAGATGACCGTGTGTGGATTGTCCCAAGATATTATTATTATTATTCTAAAGTACGGTCGCCAAGCAGGAAGAATTTGGTACGTTGACCTGTCATTACCTGTCTCTGTTGCTCTCGGGCAAAATACATTGCATCACGCTCGCACAGATGCAATGACCGCGCGGCTGTATCTGTGCAAGCGTGACGTAACAACACATCCCAGCCAGGAGCGACAGAGACAGGTAATGATAGGTCAACGTACCAAATTCTTCCTGCTCTGCGATCGTACTTTAACGCCAAGCAGCGGTGTTCCGGAGAGCAGTAGCTGGCGAAATTACCGTGCTCAAGCAAGACAATTAATTACAAATGACTCGGGTGACGAGCGGTAGTGCACTGTAGTTGTATTATAGGCTGTGTGTTGTAGTTCGAACAAACTGTGCATTATGTACTTTGGGATTGTGATCTCTGGCGCAATGAACGCAATGTTATGTTGAATAGTTTGGAAATAACATCCAGAGTTGTATATTACTCAGACCTTGTGGCGTCTACGCAAAATTTCCGTGCTTTCAAGCGTTTCTGTCATACCTATTATAGGAAACAAGTCTTGTCTACATTATTAGAAATCTAAATATATGTATTATGTAGGTCCCTTCAAATCTAGGAACTTCCGTGGTGTCTTACAGGTGGACTAACTCTAGTTGGTGCACCTGTAAGAATCTTTCGTTCTGAGGTTATATTGACCTGTGTGATTTTTACTTGTCTCCCGCTTTGCAAAGGGGGAAGTGGAATTTATATTTTTGTAACTCCTCCTATTTACTTTTCTAATTAAATTTGTTGCAGATTCCAAGACAATTTAGCGTTTCCCCGGGACTCGCTGAGGGTTAAGCTTCGGTGTCTTCTTACCATCAGGCGAAGATCTTGCTTGTCTTGTTAGTAGATTATATAAAAAACATTGTAGTATCAAATAATGAATGACAGTGCAGGCGCTTTAAATCATTATGCCACTTACAATTTCACCTTTGGTTTAAGCTCTATTTATTAAACGTCTCAATAATAAAAAGGTCGTAACATCATTAAAACTAATTACGCGAGATAACACCAAAATGACCTATGTACCAAAAACCACATTCCTAATTGAAAACGGGTGCATCTTATCAAAATGTTCCACTTTATTTCCAACATAATTAGACCCATCTTTCTTTCTTAATTAAGGAACGGTTTCGTAGTCAGAGAAGGGTCTGATTAGACTGGTCGGTTACGTCAGCCAATGTGAGGGCGAAAAGGTCCATTATTAAATTGTGATTGATTGCTGTGTGGCCGAAATGTTGGACAGGAGGCCACATCGATGGCCGGCGATAAAACACATTAGTTCTATTAGAAAAAAATCGATCGGACATACGAGTCTGTCCAAGGTTACGTGTTATTGATTTCAATAAAGAAAATGACGAAGTTGTAATACAGAACGTTCAGGATATTTTTTTAAGGATCTTAGTAATGAAACCAAAAGCATTTAAGTAGGAATAAACAGCGAATAAAACTATTATATGAGAACTTGTTACCGAGTGGCATAAATCATTCAGTTTTGTCTAGTGCTAGCATACATTGGCACATCCTAAATAACTAAAAATATTTTTTAAGGAACCATATTTAATTTTGTGTAGAGATAACTATTTCAAATTATGAATTAATTAACTCCCCAAAAAAAAATTGAACTTTCAAACGTGCTTGCACTAAGTCTATTTAAAATAGATAATTTCATTTAATTTCAATTTCATTACCTAGCTAGATTTTTGGTGTAGGGATTACTAGTCGATAGACAGTTGAGCCGCGGTAACAGCTCAGTGGGCGAGCGCTTGCCTTGGAAACGAGGTGCGCAGGTTCGAACCCCGTCTCGCACCTCTGATTTCTTTAATGAATCATGTGCGAATCGTCTTTGTGCGATTGTTACTAGCTTTCGGTGAAGGAAAACATCGTGAGGAAACCTGCATGTCTGAGAAAGCCTAACTAGCTTTCGAATGACGTGTGAAGTTCGCCAACGGACTCACCCAGGATAACCTGGCCCAGAAGATCTTTTATATCTTATTATTCAGGTGTTACTGATTGACTAATCCATCCATGACCACGACAATGAATAATATCGATACGACAGGAAGAAAAAGAACAATTTTTTTATCCTTTATACACCTTATGTATCGGGTACAAAAAATCTTTTTAAAAAACAGACAAAAAACAGTAACCGAGATACGACATTCCCTAAGGATGTAACTAGATAAGGAGCTGAGGGCCGAGATCACTAAAACACCACTAAATTAGAAACACAAGCCGTCTGGTAACCGTAATGAGGTTCCTAAGTACGCGCGTACGATGTAAATTGGATCGGTTAGACGTAAAGCCTAGTTTTGTACCTTGCCAGAGTAAATAATTTTAAAATGGTGTTACTACTAAAGTTTCACATATTATATTAGTGAAAAGAAAAAAAAAACTATGATTTTTTTTAATATTTTTGAATAATTAATGTTAGCACCCCAGCCGGTGTGCCTATATAAACGCGGTGCAAGCTGAGTCAAGGACATTCATACAGCGGTCACGGGACAGTCAGCGGTCTACGCTCGTCAGGATAACAGTACGGTTTGAAGAATTAAACTTGTAAGTGATTTATTATTATTCTCGTTACTGTCTAGTTATGGTGATCTTTTAATTTGTGTATTTGACGATATGATATAATATTATGCTAAAGATTTAAATAATCGTCGTGTCTCTTACATCAGAAGTGGGATAAGTAACTCGCTAGCCCACAAACTATAGCTGTTTTTATTTTTCTTATATATAATATACTTTTGTTTTTATGTTAAATGGTTAAAAGTATTTTTATGGTTAGTACATAGAAACTGATTAATTGCAAAATCTACTACCCACATCTAGTAGATATCGAATATCGGCGATTGTTGTTTTTATGAAATGTAAACTGTATCACGTTAACCCACTACTATAGATGTGTTTATCTATCTTTTGATTTAAATTTGATATTTATGACCGTGCCAAGAGTATTTTAAAGTTTAGTACAGAAAGAAAGTGAATAGTTGCAGAAGTGCCTAATGATAGAATCTACTTCCCACATATAACAGATATTGAATATCGGCGATTGTTGTTTTTGTGAAGTGTAAACTGTAACACGTTAAGGCACTACTATATTTGTGTTTGTCTATCCTTTGATATAATTTTGATATTTTTGACCGTGTTAAAAGCATTTTAAAGTTAATACAGAAAGTGAATAATTAAGTGCTTATGAAGGAATCTACTACCCACGTAATTGTTTGTGATACGGAAACTGTGAGTATTCATAACTGCAAATATACGTACCGCATGTTGTAGTGATGTATCCACGTAATTTCTATAATTAATTATTGTTTAAATAATTGAAGTGCTTTAAAATTAACCTGGTAATTTGTCATGATAAAAAGAAAATTATAAAGTTTGCAGGTAGAAAGCAAATTGTGTTGAAAATGTTTACGTTTGAACTAGAAAAAAATGGTTCTTCGTGGTAATATTTATATTATGTGCATTTTCGTCAAATACCTACCTACTAGTTTTACGAAATGGTATAATAACTTGTATAATGACGGCACCTACCTTTACCATTATAAAATACTTTACTGGTTATGTTTAGGGGACGGCCGAACGGTTGATAGCGGTAATAGTTTTCAATTATAACTAAAAGTTATTAATGATAATAAATAAGAATCTCAGTAGAGTTAAATCCTTGTTAATTTTATTAATTAAGAGTTTTTAATATTTTGTGGATATATATATATATTGTTACATTTCATTAAGACAATGTAGTCGTGTATCTGCATTGCAAGTGGGAGCGCAATGGCGGAGAAGGCTATAGTGTCTTGGTGATATATACTGTAACATCCCATCGGGACAATGTAGTGTATGTCTGTATTGCCACAATGTGTAAGCGCAATAGCAGGGATAGCTACAGTGTCTTGGTGACATATAGGTACTACAACATTTCATTAAGACAATGTAGTCGCGTATCTGCATTGCAAGCGCAATGGCGGAGAATGCTATAGTGTCTTGGTGACGTGTGCTGTCATTTAAGACAATGTAGTTGTGTATCTGCATTACAAGTGGGAGCGTAATGGCGGAGAATGCTATAGTGTCTTGGTGACATATACTGTGTCATTTGATTAGGGCATGTAGTCTTGTAGCTACATTGTGACAATGTGAGCACAATGTCTAGAGGAAACTACAGTGTCCTAGTAATGTCTGGATAATGTTGTAATGCAAAATTATGTTTTACAGAAAGTTGATATGCACTGTATCTGGCTCACTCAAGCTCATGGTGCCTGAGGGCAGGCACCTGTGCAGGAGGGCCGTGTTAGCACCCCAGCCGGTGTGCCTATATAAACGCGGTGCAAGCTGAGACAAGGACATTCATACAGCGGTCACGGGACAGTCAGCGGTCTACGCTCGTCAGGATAACAGTACGGTTTGAAGAATTAAACTTGTAAGTGATTTATTATTATTCTCGTTACTGTCTAGTTATGGTGATCTTTTAATTTGTGTATTTGACGATATGATATAATATTATGCTAAAGATTTAAATAATCGTCGTGTCTCTTACATTAATAATAAAATTTGCACTTTAAATTACCAAAATATGTCCAAACAAGGCAAAGATACTTTAAGAACTCAGCCATCCTTACATAGCAAATTAATTATCAACGTATATTTTTCTCTTAGAAAAAAAAAACTTAATCTATGTTTTACCTAATACCTAACAGCTTTTGAAGAAAAAGGTAAGTATAGATGATGTTTTTCGGCTGTTTTGTACTGATTTGTTGACTCTACCTTATAGAGTTAATTCAAATGGATATTTGGAACGGGTGGTTTATAGTTTGGATTTTCAAGTCCGTCTTGCAGTGACTCTGGAAATTCTATAAGTACATTAGTGAAAAAAGAAACCACCCCACACAATCCGTCCGTGGTGAATACCGCTTGATGGACCGATTTAATAATGACCAACATTAAAAATCGTAGTTACGCAAAATTACCGGACAATTCAAAGACTTATAACCGAAATAAGTTGAATAACATTATGTACTAACAATTTAATTGTGATACCATATTTTAATACTTGTCAGGTTGTCAGTCATGCACATCGCTGAGAAACACGTAACGGGTGAATTGCAACTCACGCGCTTGGCCGCACACACGGACTTGACCTTCTCAAGTGCACCTAACTAAATATGTATAATTACTTATGTAAGTCTTGTTTTTTTTTTTAATATCGGTTCTAAACATATTTGCCTCAAGCCAGTGTTCTTTGCGACACAGTGACAGGTCGAAATCTAGTCCAATCAAGTTATCTCAAATGTCTTGAAGCGAAATGCTGTCTATCACGATTTGTTTGATTTTCGAAGGAGGAAAGGCAAGGATTTGAGTTTTTTTATTTTTTTATTATACAACCAAGGTGGCAAGCAAGTGTGCGGCCTGCCTGATGGTAAGCAGCCACCGCAGCCTATAGACGCTAGCAACACCAGAAGAATTACTAGCGCGTTGCCGACCCTTAAACATTAGATATTAAAGTCTTTGTGTCCAGTAATTTCACCAGCTACAGTGCCGTTCACACCAGAACACAGCAATGCTTACACACTGCTGCTTGGCGGCAGAATATCTGACACTGCGGTGGTACCTACCAGGACGGTTCCTTGCACAAGGAACCTACCATCTAGTAACCTTAATTCTTTTTTATTCAAGCTCATGAAAAGGCAAGCAAGACGTTCGCCTAATGGCAAGGAATACGTGTGAAACAGCCGCATTGCATTGCCGTTCGTAACCCGAGACACTTGTTAATAAGTCTCTTGTGTCCGGTAATGTCACCGGCTACTGTGCCCTTCACACCGGAACACAGCAATGTTTACCCACTGCTGCCAGTAAAATAACTGACACTGCGTTGGTACCTTTTTTTTAGCGTAGGGAAATTCTTATGGATACCCACGTAGCAGTGCGGGTTATGTCAGACTCTTACCGACTAAAACCCAACGGTGTCCTCAACCCGCTATGTCGACGGGCCCCGGCAACGTACGTCGTCCGGATCCCGTCAGCGGCCACTCGTCTTTCGGCGAGCCCTTCCTCGTCCGCAGGTGTAAAGCCCACGGACTTGTCTGCGGTTGTAAAGGGCCCTCAGACTCACAACCAGGTACAGTGGTACCTACCTGGACGGACCTACCACTTGGTAAATAAATTAAATAATAATTCTGTGAAATACCGGTCTACACTTCTGTCTAACCAAAAAGCCAAAAAAAAAATACATTTGAAAATTGGTAACCTAGAAAAAAATATCACGACGGTACTAGGACACTACTAGCATGAATTAAATTTTAATGGGATAAAACCATAAAGGCGCTAGGCGTGAAGGAGGCTTTCCTTGGGATATTTTGGACCCCCATTATTCGTCTGTCCCTCCTGTGTAATGGTCCTCGCTATCTTGAACATTTCCTTTTTGAATATTGCATTTTACTCCGCTATCTGCTCTGAATGTTGATTTTGGGATATCATGTTTGTTTCTGTGGAAGTACCTACGCTTATCTTTGTCTTTAGTAAAAATAATAATGGCTTAAGTCTGAACAGCGTACTCTAGTAACGAATAGGTTAAGTACCTAATAAATTGTTAAATGTAATATTTTTCCAAATTTAAATAACGAGTTCTTCGTAGATCATCATCAGCCTAAAGAGACATCCACTGCTGAACAAAGTAATAATAATATATCCCCACGCTTGGGTGGCGTCTTGGATTTTTTTTTAAATTTTTTATTTATTAAGACACCAACAAGATACAAGCTTTACAAAATATGATGCTTATTATAAATAGACTATAGGTAGCCAAGAAAGACCTTAATTACAGGTGCCCATGGAATGTACAATATAAAAGTTGAAAAGCAGACGAGGTAAGAGATGAGATAGTTAACTAACAAAAGCCTATAATAGATGAGAAGGTACCATACCAATAACAATTTAGAATTTAGATTATAAGTGATTCCACCTCCACTCAAGAACCAGTTTACCCTTTGTAATAAGACTAAAACTGTTTAAAAGGAAGTGAAAAAAATTACAAGCCCGCTGAGTTTCTTGCCCGATCTTCTCAGTTCAGGCCGCGTTGAGATCCGGTGGTAGCTTTTAAAAAATGTGAACAGGACCTTCTAAAAAATTTGATCGGTCAAAAGTGTTAGCGTAAAGCGAATTAGATTTTTTTTTAATTTGGATTGAGTTGTCGACATCACCCCGTATGCAAACAATTATTGCTACGATTTTCATCTAGAAGAATAACAGGGTATGATACTGACAACTAAATACTCTTAAGAAATTGACCATCTATATAAAAAAAAACTTCTATAAATAGTGTTCTAAAGTATGTTTACAAGATGACTAAATATTTTACGGTCTTATTCATAAAAAGCTTATCGAAAGTTTTTTAGCACTGATTAGTTAAAGTGCTCGATAAGATTATAAAACGTTCTATAAAGTAGCTAAATATTTTAAGGAAAGGTGAAACAAAGGGTAAATGATAAGTAAAATCTGAAACAGCAAGGATATTTTTTTATATTAGAATCCTTTAACGAGACCTCAGCACTCTACGGAGCTCGGGAGAGGCTTTTAAATAATATTTATCTGATGCAGTGGTCCGATAACTGCCATTAGGGTAGGCTAGGGGTAACGTAAAATATTTGCACCGTAACCGAGTGTGCTTGATATAAAATAAATATATAATAAGTATTTAGGGGCCCAGTAATAAATACCGCTGCGAAAGAAATATTCAATATATTGTTTACATTTTGAACTAAATTCCTTAGCAAATATACTGTATGAATTTGAAGATACACAAAGTAAATTTCATCAGCGACAGTGCCCTTCTCCTTCTGCACTAGGGTCCCCTGAGTGCCTTGACTTTGAGCCCACCGCTGGGGGGCACATTGTAGCCCCCCAGGAACCAGTCACGGTGCTCACGGGGACGGGGGTCGCAACACCGCCACCGTCCTCCTCGGAGTCGCCGACGTACTCAATGGACGTACTAGGGCCCACACCACGAACGTCCAGCGACTCCGAAGGGGCGGCAGAGTACCTAACATTGCGGTGGTAGGAAGGTACCTTGCACAGGGAACCTACAACCTAGCAATCATGTCCAGGTCTACACTTTGATGCTTGACAGCAGTATACATGAAACTGTGATGGATCCTGTCTGGATAGGCCACTTGTAAAAGGGACCTACTAAACTTACGTTAAAACAAACATTCTGTTTTATTTAATAAAATCTACGCACGTAGAAAAAAGGCGAACTTACTATACCGTACAGAATGTTTTACAGATTAGTTGAACTTAGTACGGTGACCCAAATCCTGGCATCCGTTGCAAATGGAAAAAGTTTCCGATACTTGTGCGGCACATCCGAACATCCTTAAAGTATTTTTTTTAATTTTTCTCTATGACACACAGGACAGGGACATATTTTGTAAAAGGAACGTTGTTGATGTTTTTTTTTTCGGTGCCTTCTGATATTAGATTACGGAAGTGACTCTGGATTCATTCTTGGAGGCCTGGCGGCATAGTTTACATTTTTGGTAACAAAGGATGAACCATTTAACATTATCTCTTCTTTAAAAAGGATAACAGAGAACTATTTTTGTTTAAATAATACTCTTTTAAATATATTTTACTGGCATTGATACGGCTATTATATCTTTTGTTCTTGTTAATGGTTACAACAGAAAAAAAAATAGAAAACAGTTAAGTTTTTAGAGTTAGCAACGTGTAAGTTATGTATGTAATTTTTTGTACGTCTGTACATTCAAAATATTTATGTATGTAATTATTTTGTACATACGTCTGCATTTCTCAAACGCTGAAGGGTGAGGCGCCACTATCAAGTTTCTGCCCGGGTTCGAAAAAATTGTAGATCCGGGGCTGTACATTCAATATCATGTTTTTAAAATACTATACATATATATTATTTTTTTAAAGCAGTGCACGTCTACATGCTGATGATGAACGAGCTGGCAATTCTGTTGATGAAGTAACTTGTAAACCTGAATGTTGGTCTCATAAGTGGTTTATCTTGATCCAAATTTCACTATGTTTTTTTTTCAACCTAGTTACGAGACAATCAGGCATTCGCCTGATAGTAGGCAACATGCCTATAGACAGCTACATTGCACTGCCGCCCGTCACATGAGACATTAGTTATTAAGTCTCTTATGCAGCCCCGGATCAAGGGGGGGGGGGGGGACTAGCAAACCGGGGCTCCGGCCCCGGGCGGCAGTTTTAGGTGGCGCAAAAATAATAATATAATATGATTAAAAATAAAAATAAAACTCGCTCCACAAACCGCCTACCATGCACATACCACAAGTGAACTTGTGATGCCGATTTGCGATTTGAGATTTTTTAAAGTAATTTCTCAAACGCTGAAGGGTGAGGCGCCACTATCAAATTTCCGCCCCGGTTCGAAAAAATCGTAGATCCGGGGCTGCTCTTATGCCCGGTACTTTCACCAGCTGCAGTGCTCTTCACACCGGAACACAGCAATGTTTACACACTACTGCTCTGCTGCATGTTGGCAGTAGGTACCTACCTTGCATAAGGGGTACTACCTGGTGTGTTTCCCCTGAAACCCGCAGTAGTTATGTTTAATATTCCACACGTATGTACATATTATTGTATTAATTAATATTATTACCACATTACGTATACAATTCGTTCTTAGCACACGGGAGAATTATATTTGTACCTTAGTATTAATATACAGACACGCACGCAATTATCATCAGCCTGGGAATGATATTGCTCTTATATCGGATATATTCGTCTCTACAAAGCATTTTCAATGAAATAATATATATTAAAAAGAACAGGGTGTTAGTTTATGGATCACGGACACAAAATGCCTAATATATAATGATATATGACATACAAAAGACTTACTGCCGCACCTACAAACGTCAATTAAAGTTAATGATCTCTTTTCATCCATTTTTTGAAATCTGGTTATTTCGATAATCGAAGCCCATTAATACTTAATACTCAGATAGTGAGTAGAGATATCAATTATATCGTGTTCAGGAATCGAAATTAATCATAAATCGACTCGACAGTCGAAATAAATAGATTAAAAAAAGACCTAATTAGAATTAAAGTAAATTGGCGTTTGTGAGTGCGGCAGTTTATGTCTTATGGGTCAGCAACGCGCTTGTTATTCTTATGTTGTTGCTAGCGTATAAAGGCAGTGACTGCTTACCATCAGGCGGGCTGCATTCGTACGAGACAACTAAGGGATAACAAGAAGACGCGCAGGAGCGTCAATCTATTGGATTACTTACTGCCTATAAGGAACAATGACCCCCCCTGCTTCGTTAAAGGGAGTCTTTTAATCAGCAGTGATCGTCTTCTGGCTGATGTTGATCATATATGAAAATTGTAGAATTAGTAAGTAATTATATAAAATAGTTTCTGTTAGTGAACTTAAAACTCGTGTTTATTATAGAACTAGCTGACCCACGCAGCTCCGCCCGCGCTGTGTTTAAATAATATACATTCGCATAGAATACAAAACCTCCTTATTTAAAGTCGGTTAAAAACTTGGACCCACTTTGTACTTGCCCTCCGAGGCACGGAGACGTTTAGTTCAAATGGCGTTAAACGGTCACCCATCTATTTAATGACCTTACCTGACGTTGCTTAACCTGATCGATTTCCAAACATGGTTAATAATTGTCTATGAGTGTTCCCTTACAAATATTTATTATACCTAATTATAATGAAAAATTGTTAAAATCGGAGCAAGCGTATAACCAAGTACACATTTTGACTTTAGTCCCCTCTCCCAAGGGAACCGTGCCCAATGTTGGGATAAAAAGTATCCTATGTCCTACCTCGGAGTATTAACTCAAATCATGCCAAGTTTCGTTTCAATCCATCCAGTAGCTTGGGCGTGATGCTCAGCCGAGATACAGACAGACAGACAGACAGACAATAATAAAAAAAAATACATTTTTGGTTTTAGTATCGGTTATAGAATGTCCTCCAAACATAATTTTACAAATATCTTCAATGTACAGAATTGGACCTGTTACAGTTTTATTATAAGTATAGATATAGATGTATGTACTTACTTACAAAATGTCTATATCATGTACTTCTTTTGTATTTATAATATCATTGGCATTATGAAAGTGAATGTATCTATCTACTTCTTACAGCTACAAGTTCTTTGTTTTATTAATAGAATGTGATTAATGTGACCTACAAAATATTACAATGATAATATGCACCAAGATAATAGTAAGATCTATTTATTAAGTATCTAGAGCAGTGGTGTGGAATCCATACAGGCACTAAGAATTTACCTACCCTATGACTCCTCGAAATGATTATATTGTTACGACCGAGAGATAAAAGTGTTAATTACTCCGTTAATTATTACTTAATTGCAATGATCTCAAAACGCATTGTTAGTCTATAGGTCTACTATCGATTCGTACCGAAAGATCTCGAATTCTCAATAGAAAGTAGGTCCCTCCAATTTGCATGTACTTGTGTAAGTACCTACCGCTCGCTCGCTCACGGGTCACTGCCCCCGCCTATTGTTAGTTCATTCTCGAAGGTCACGCCGCTATTGTATCGGCCCGAAAGTACTAGACTATACAAGTACTTACGACTACATTCGAGAGAGTTCCACCCCTCTGTTAATTTAGGTATATAAGCCGACGCATAGTGGCGTCCGGACAGTTTGTGTTTACAAGCGACAGCGGAAACATCTTAAGGAAGCGATCGAAGATAATTGTACCAGCGACCCTTGCGACGACTTTGGACTATTGTGAAGTACTGTGCGACTCGGACTACTGTGCCTTGTGTGTATACTGCGTGTATAGTGTATACAGTTGAGTGTACGTGGAATAAAATCTTCTTTTACGTTAATCGGCATTTAATTACCCACCCGTACGTAACAATTGGTGTCAGAAGCGGAATGCCGATTCTGCCGCGAGAAGAAGAAGCGCGTACTCCGCGAACAAGGAGACAGGTGGAGATGGATGCTGCACGTCTCCGTAGTCAAGAGGAGGAGGTCCAGCCTGAGAACGCTACCTCGTCTGGTACCGCACCACCGGGGGACTCGACGGAGCTTAACTTGTCAACCCTGCTGGCCGCTATCCAGGGTATGCAGGAGGCTACTCGCCGCGAGATCCAGGCGAACCAAGAGGCTACTCGCCGCGAGATCCAAGAAGCTATTCAGGTAAATCAGGAGGCTACCCGCCGTGACATCCAGGCTACCCAAGAGGCTACCCGCCGCGAGATTCAGGCCAACCAAGAGGCTGTTTTGTGCAAGATTGACGCTGGTATTTCTGTACTCGGCGAGAAAGTCACAAAACTGGAAGTGGACGTCAAAGAGGTTACTCTTAAGACGGAAAACCTGGAAGGCCGCATTGATGAACATGATAGCCGTATTCATGTACTGACTAATAAGGTAACGAAACTAGAGACTCGCCAACCACTAGCCGTGGCTTCATCATCACCATCAGCAGCGAAACTCGACCTTCCGCACTTTGACGGGTCTTCCTCGTGGACAGCCTTCCGCTACCAGTTCGAAACACTGGCCAACGGGAACGGTTGGACTGATGGCCAATCTTTTATGGCCCTGACGCTTGCCCTGCGAGGAGACGCTCTGATGATATTGGAAAACCTGCCACTTGAAGGACGGACGTTGGAGGCTCTTCTAGATGCCTTGGACACACGTTATGGTGAAAAGCATCTGGAACACGTTTATCGAGCACAACTCCGCGAGCGGACTCAGAAGGCTGGGGAAAGCCTCCAACAGTGGGCGCTTGAAGTAGAAAGGCTGGTTCGTCGTGCGTACTCTTCGTCACCGGCGACAGTTGAGGTAACTTTGTTACAAGCATTCGTCGACGGCATACGGGACGCGGAAGTCAGAGCCGCCGTTCGCCTGGGCCATCATTCTTCATTAAAGAGCGCACTGGCCCATGCGCTTGAAGTGGAAGCTGTACGACAGGACAGTCGTGCATATAAAGTCCGCGCAATAGTACCTGATGAAAAGAGGGCTCAGTACGTCCCTACTTGCTATGGCTGTGGAGAAAAGGGGCATATTCGACTAGAATGTCGTAAGAAGAGAAGGAGGGTCACGAGCTCCGGGACCCAAGTGGACCAAGACCTGTCGTTAAACTAAGTGTCGCCAGGACCGCGGGGCGGGTGCTGGCTGGTAACAATAAGGCCCCCACCATCACCATTACTCAAGTTCGCAACGGAAACAGTCTGACCATCGAGGGCACATTAAATGACAAGACATGCAGTTTGACAGTAGACACTGGGGCTTCGCGGACTATAGTCAGACCAGAGCTACTGAAACGCACTGTTATGTGGAAAAGGCGATCGCCACCATGTCGCCTCCAGACAGCAACCGGCCAGCCAGTCTCCGTCCTCGGTGATACAGACGTAGAAATTAATATTGGTGACCGAACATACATCCACTCAGTTCTTATCGCAAATATCACGGATGATTGCATTCTGGGCCTAGACTTCTTGAAGGATCAGCGATGTGTTTTGGATATTGATAAAGGAGTGTTAAGGTTTCCTGATCAAGAAGTTTGTCTGCAAGGATCACACCCATGCAATCTTTATTGTTTAAAGGATTTCATACTGGCTCCAAGATCTGAAAATTTAGTATCAGTGAAATTTCCTAAGAAGATCAAATCAAACAAATGTGTTATAGTCGAAGACTCCGGCAATCATCCACAGACCATCACGGCCAGGACATTACTTATGACAAATGGGATAGCAAAAGTAAGAATTTTAAACTTGAGTAATGAAGAAGTTCGTCTGAGGAAAAATAGCCTGATTGGAAGATGCGAAGAAGTAAAGTACCTGAAACGGTTAGACACTTCCGCAGTTCATCAAAACGTAAGTTCGACCAAAGACGATCACATTCGACAGCTTTTGGAAGATTGTAAGGAAAATTTATCACCATTGGAACTGCAGCAAGCCAAAGAGCTTTTGGTTACATTCAAGGACATTTTTGCAACCGGAAATGACTGTGGTAGAACAGGCCTTGTAAAGCACCAGATTGATACAGGCGATGCCAGGCCTATTAAACAGAGACCTAGACGTATACCGTGGGCAAAAGAAACAGAGGTAGCCGAAATGATTAAAGAAATGGCTGAAAACAAGATCATCGAACCCTCTACAAGCCCATGGTCATCACCTGTGGTGCTAGTAAAGAAGAAGGACGGAAGTACGAGGTTTTGTGTTGACTACCGAATGTTAAATAATGTCACAAAAAAGGACAGCTATCCCCTGCCGAGAATTGATGATACGCTGGACATGCTCAGTGGCATGAAGTGGTTCTCGACCATTGATTTGAAGAGTGGCTACTGGCAGGTGGAATTGAGTCCAGAAGATAAAGAGAAGACGGCATTTAGTACTGGAATTGGGAACGGACTGTGGCATTTCAACGTCATGCCCTTCGGTTTATGTAATGCTCCAGCAACTTTCGAGCGCCTTATGGAGAGGGTAATGGTAGGCCTCCTTGGGGACGTATGCCTGGTTTATCTCGACGACGTGATTGTGATGGGACGCAGCTTCAAGGAGAACCTGAAGAACCTGGAGAAAGTGTTCACCCGGATCCGAGAAGCAAATCTGAAACTGAGTCCAAAGAAGTGTGCTCTATTTCAGAAGGAAGTCAGTTACCTAGGACATGTCATCTCGGCGGATGGAGTAAAAACCGACCCTGAAAAGATAAAAGCTGTTCAGGAATGGCCTATCCCGAAAAATAAGACGGAAGTGCGAGCGTTCCTTGGGCTTTGCACTTACTACAGGCGCTTCATTAAGAATTTTTCGGACGTAGCAAAACCATTACATCAATTAACAGAGGATAAACGCGATTTCATCTGGGACTCGAATTGCGAGAATGCTTTTAGTGAACTTAAGCAACGGCTTTGTGAAGCTCCTATATTGGGTTACCCAAGCAGGGACGGAAGATTTACCGTGGACACGGACGCTAGTAATACGGGAATCGGTGGAGTGTTGTCGCAAACACAAGGGGACCGCCAGGTGGTAATTGCATACTTCAGTAAAGCACTTTCAAAACCAGAGAGAAATTACTGTGTTACCCGCCGTGAATTACTTGCTGTGGTAAAGACTTTACAACACTTTCAGAAATACCTTATAGGAAGACAGTTCACGGTTAGAACCGATCATGCAGCATTAAAGTGGTTGTTACAGTTTAAAAATCCGGAAGGACAGGTAGCAAGGTGGATAGAGCAATTGCAGGAGTTCAACTTTGTAACCGAGCATCGCAGTGGAAAAGGACACAATAACGCAGACGCTCTGTCACGAAAACCGTGCGCTGACGACTGCAAGCACTGTGGTAAAAATGAAGCCCGAGAAGAAGTAAACCTTATAAGAACGCATGGCTTAGACGATGAGTGGACTGGACCCAATATGAGGAAGGCCCAAGAAGAAGATGATGACCTTGGACCTATACTGCGCTGGAAGCAAAGTGGAAACAAACCCCAATGGAAGGATGTGTCTGCTTACAGCGCGACTACTAAAAGTTATTGGGCTCAGTGGGACAGCTTAGTTCTGGAAGGCAATCTGCTATGCAGGAAATGGGAGTCCAACGACGGAAGGGAAGTCACTCTGCAAGTGGTAATACCACGAATCATGGTGGCCCCTCTTCTACGGCACGTCCACGATGGTGTCTCTGGTGGTCATCTTGGAGTCAAGAAAACCCTCGTTAAAGTCAGACAGCGGTTCTACTGGCTACGATGCCGTGAAGATGTCGAAGATTGGTGCCGTAAATGTACTGCTTGTGCCTCGGTAAAAGGCCCGCAAACCAGAAGTAAGGGACAGCTGAAGCTGTATAACGTTGGGGCACCATGGGAGCGCATCGCGATAGATGTAGCTGGGCCGTTTCCACAGACTGACGATGGGAACAAGTACATAATAGTAGTGCAGGATTACTTCAGTAAGTGGCCTGAGGTGTTCGCAACACCCAACCAAGAAGCAATAACGGTAGCCAAGAAACTGGTCCAGGAGGTGATATGTCGATTTGGTGTACCCATGGAAATTCATTCGGACCAAGGACGTAACTTCGAATCTGCCGTATTTCAAGAAATGTTCAAACTTCTTGGGATCCACAAGACCCGTACGACACCAGCACATCCGCAATCAGACGGAATGGTCGAGAGATTTAACAAAACTCTAGAGAATCACTTGGCCAAGGTAGTGGATGATCATCAAAAGGACTGGGATCAGTACATCCCTTTGTTCCTGATGTCCTATCGTTCTGCAGTACATGATAGTACGGGGAACACGCCAGCCAAGGTGAACTTCGGCCGAGAGATGAGACTTCCGGTGGACGCAATAACGGGTACCCCACCTGACAGTCCTAAACCCGTTACGGACTATGTGTGCGATCTTCAAAATCAGTTGGACGAAGTGCACAAGAGAGTGCGGGAGAACAGTCTGAAGACCAGCGAAAGGATGAAGACCCGCTACGATCGAAATGCGAATACCAACGGTTTCGATGAAGGAACGCTAGTGTGGTTTCACAATCCGCTTCGCAGAAAAGGGAAGTCTCCAAAACTTCAACCCCGCTGGGAAGGACCCTTTACTGTTATTACGAGGATCAACGACGTCACCTACCGCATCAAGAAGGGACCCCGAGGCAAACCTAAGATAGTTCACCTGGACAGATTGGCACGTTATCATGGTGATAATGATGCTCGGGACGAGCATAACTAAGACGGGGGTAGTGTTACGACCGAGAGATAAAAGTGTTAATTACTCCGTTAATTATTACTTAATTGCAATGATCTCAAAACGCATTGTTAGTCTATAGGTCTACTATCGATTCGTACCGAAAGATCTCGAATTCTCAATAGAAAGTAGGTCCCTCCAATTTGCATGTACTTGTGTAAGTACCTACCGCTCGCTCGCTCACGGGTCACTGCCCCCGCCTATTGTTAGTTCATTCTCGAAGGTCACGCCGCTATTGTATCGGCCCGAAAGTACTAGACTATACAAGTACTTACGACTACATTCGAGAGAGTTCCACCCCTCTGTTAATTTAGGTATATAAGCCGACGCATAGTGGCGTCCGGACAGTTTGTGTTTACAAGCGACAGCGGAAACATCTTAAGGAAGCGATCGAAGATAATTGTACCAGCGACCCTTGCGACGACTTTGGACTATTGTGAAGTACTGTGCGACTCGGACTACTGTGCCTTGTGTGTATACTGCGTGTATAGTGTATACAGTTGAGTGTACGTGGAATAAAATCTTCTTTTACGTTAATCGGCATTTATTACCCACCCGTACGTAAAAATATAATACAGTAAATATTCGTAATCTTTCCCTCTTGTTGACTATCCTTTCATAAAAGTGTGTGCACGCCACTGATGTAGGGATATGTATATATATAGATAATTATCGAATATAGATCGACTAACTTATCTATACCAGTGGCGGAAGCAAGAACTAACTTCATTAGTATGATAGTGACATATATCTTCACAGTTTTGTATAGACAGTAGCGACATCGCGATCGGCACTGTCGTATATAAAACATGGTTAATATGTACATTTAAAACCAAAATGAATGAGTATTGAAATTGACATTAAAAAAGTTATTATTAATTCAGAAAAATATAAATTTGGCCGATCGGGTAAACAATTTTTGTACAAAAATACAGTAGTCTACTCTACTATCTAAATATACCCTGTTTTTGCTGAACATAATTTTGTTTTCCCTGTTATATGTAGATATACATTTATGTCCTACAATTATTTCACATTTTCCCCTCTATAAACTTAGGAAACTTCGTAAGTGGGGAACGGTATTTTTTGCCATTTTTTGATTATTAGCCAAAACTACGAGACATAAACCAAAATAAAAATCTGTTTTTCTTTAATATAATACCCTACTCGATATACCTAGTAGTCTTACTTTGTAATTTTGATGCCCCATTTCCACCCCTATTAAAAAGAACATAAAAGAAAAAAAAATATTTCATATATTTAAAAAATAAATAAAACTATTCTAAGTTTCAAATCGATAGCACCAGTGGTTCCTGAAAATTCTGGAATATATTATGTGTGACAGACAGACAGACAGACCGCCAGACAGACAGATGAAGTCGCATCATAAGTGTTCCTTTGTACCTTTTAGGTATGGAACCCTAAAAACAATAGAGTTAATTCCATTGTCTATTATCTTCAAACTATGAGTAATTGAATTGCCTCTTATCACCTTAGTCTTTAAGCCACACTTAAGCATACACAGAAATGTCTTACACACTTTTGCGGCATAATATCCACATAATATAAATACTAGTAAAGTACTTCATACTGAAATGAACCTCTATGCACATAGTTCATAACCTATGATTAAGCGAGGTTGTTCCCCCTCAGACCTATCACCTATTTGATAAGCCAGATTAGCTCGTTACATAACGTTACGTAACTAAACTATTAAGATAATGACGCATTGTGGGCGTGCACACGGGCAACTCTGTAACGACAACATTAAGTTTCTAATAACGTATAGTCTGTAATTTAATGCACAGCGTGACATTTTTAGTCATACATTTTTATATCATCTTGAACACCACCTGAGCTGGTAAATTGATTGTACTATCCATATATAGGTCATGAACGCTGACATCATCATCATTATCATCATCAGCAGCCGAAAAAATGCCTCCCCCTTAGAAGGGAGGGGTTGCCATAAACCCTACGCTTGGCAGGCGGTTTGGGGATCACAGTATACATACATACATACATATATTCACGCCTTTTTCCCGTAGGGGTAGGCAGAGCCCATGGGCCGCTTTTCGCCCCCGTGAGAAATGAGACGTGATGGGTGGCGAACCACATCGCCGCCATTTTGGTTAGTTAAATTATTTTATGATTAAACTTTGCGTTCTCACGAATAACGAGGGAAAGGGAAGGATAGGTGGTGTAAAAAGGAAATAGGAAAAGTAGGATATTACCGCCCAGGAGGCAAGGGATGGGACAGTAATAGCTAGGGAAGCCGGGATCACAGTATAGGTGGTAGGTAATCCAATAAAAAGTCGCTGCTGCCCGTCTTCTTGTTTTCCCTTAGTCGCCTTTTACGGACACCCAACGGCAGGAGATGGTGGCTGCTATTCTTACCCAAACACCCCACGGGGGTAGTAGCCCCCTGATAGTAAGCATGTCTATTTATTCTGTGCCTGGGTGTTATTTATCTACTTAAGTACGTATTTACAAACAAGTATTTATATCTGTTGTCCGGTTACCATAGTACAGTCTCTGCTTAGTTTGGGATCAGATCACCGTGTGTGGATTGTCCCAGGATATTGTTTATATTATTTTTATAAGTAAGTATAAGCAACGTTTTTGTGTTTTAATTTACTTTCGTTCAACTAAAAGTGGCCCGTCTGCACAGATCCCAATACCGTTCGGGTGGAGGAAGCCGTCGCGACGGCCTCAATTCGCGGCACTCAACGCGAACTATTAGCATTCGGGTAAGCATTCCCTCCTTGATAGCTTTGTGTTCATTCCGAAGTTATTAACAGATGATACTTAAGATAATACACTAATCATTGGGATGAAGAAGATTCTTGTCTTATGTCAGTAGCAAGTTGTCCGGGAAATACAAATAGGTAAATAAAATATATCCCCGTGGGGTGTCCGGGTAAGAATAGCACCCTCCCATATCCTCCGGTTGGGTGTACGTAAGAGGCGACTAAGGGAAAACAAGAAGACGAGCAGCAGCGTCTTTCTATTGGATTACCTACCACCTATACTGCGATCCCCAAGCCGCCGGCCAAGCGTGGGGATTATGGCAGCCCCTCCCTTCTTAGGGGGAGGCCATTGTTCAACATTGGACGTCTTTCGGCTGCTGATGATGATGATGATGATGATGAAATAAAATATATAAATGATACCAATATTCAAGACTTTATGCAGCAAAATGTTTGTCCTGCGTGGGAATCGACCTACGACCTTTTGGGTAAGTACCAGGGCCGCTATTGACACTGGGTAACCCCATTATCCTTCTCTTTCTATCGCCGTCTCTTCCTCCCACTTTACTAATCTAACCAAAGTTTTTCAGCGACTTTCCCAAGGAAATGTGTGACCTCTTAAAAGTCGCAGAGGTGGGAAAAAGGTAAAATCCACATAGACATATTTGTCACTAGCCCCAATCACCACTCGATGGTACTGTTGTGTCATCATCACTTACCTGTAACAAAAAAGGGATAGTTAAAGTATATAATGTAACTAGCTGACCCACGCAGCTCCGCCTGCGCTATTTTTACGTTAACTAAACTTTTAATAACAGACATTCGCATCGAATACATAACCTCCTTTTTTATAGTCGGTTAAAAACTGGGACCCACTTTTTACTTGCTCTCCGAAGCACGGACCCGATTAATTCAAATGGCGTTAAACGGTCACCCATCTATTTAATGACCTTACCTAACGTTGCTTAACCCGATCGATTACAAAACCTTGATAACAACTCTCTATGAGTGTTCCCTTACTAATATTTATTATATTATAAAGAAAAATTGATAAAATCTGACCAAGCGTATAACCAAGTACCCATTTTGACTTTAATCCCCTCTCCCAAAAGAACCGTGCTAGATTACGGGATAAAAAGTATCCTATGTCCTACCTCGTAGTTAGATCTCAAATCATGCCAAGTTTCATTTGAATCCATTCAGTAGTTTAGGCGTGATGCTCAGCCGTGATACAGACAGACAGACAGACAGACAAAAATTAAAAAAATTACATTTTCGGCCTCAGTATCGGTTATAGAATGCCCTCCAAAAATAATTTTCAAAATATCTTCAATGTACAGAATTGGACCTGTTACAGTTTTATTATAAGTATAGATTAAATTAAGAGGGGTAGGGTACTATAGACGTGATCCTTAACTGCTGGCTTTTTGTTCAGTTCAGAATTACACAACGAGCTATAGACAGTGTTAAGCGCGGAGTTTCTTTGCGCGATAGAATCCGAAATAAAGAAATTTGTCTAAAAACCAAAGTCACCGATAGTTCCCATAATCTAGAAGAGGAAGTACCGCCAACATAGCCAATTACAGCCAAAAAGTCTATATTGACTGTATTGCTACCAATGCAGTTTTTGAGTGATTTGCTGCCACCGTAGTTTCTTTGAACAGGGTCGTTCTGCTATTGTTTTAGTGCGTTTCTCTTCCGTGGCATAACACACACAGCTTGATGTGCCAACCGGAGGTCGCAGGTTCAAATCCTTTACAAAACCGGTGGTGCTTTTTTTAACAGCCTTTTGTTGATTGTTGCTTTATTTACGTTCTGAAGGCAATTCACTTGAGCTTGTAAATTATTCTTGGTGTGTATCAAACTTAGACGACTTGTGACAAAAGTTGGTAATATGTTAAAGTGCTTTGTGTCTTGCCTGACGAGGCACTGCTTAACAGCAGAAGGTAAATGTTAAACGTGAGCCACTGTGATTTTGGATCGGTCATACTCGCCATCGAAAAGTCTTTGCTTGTGGCGGCTTCGTGTGGCGGGACACCCCCTTCCCTCCAATATGGTTGAGGGGAGTGATGGCTGCTGCTCGAGTCAACTCGTGCGCGGGTGCTTCTTGGGGGACTGGTCCGACTACTATCCCTGTGGCATTTTAGTTTGTTGTATTTTCGTCGTATTTTTTATTTTATTTGATCTTTTGAACGGCAGGACACACTGTCGCTGGTGCTGATCAAATTGTAACAAGACAAACTTTGTTTAAAAAAAATATGTGAAAAAATGACAAGCCCGCTGAGTTTCTTGCCGGATCTTCTCAGTTGAGGCCACATTGTGATCCGGTGGTAGCTTTTAAAAAATTGACCGTTCAAAAGTGCTAGCGTGCTAGCCTATTTGAAAAAAAAAAGAATTTTGAATTGTTTTTGAGCCCTTGGTCACAGATTAATAAAGAACCAGGGTATCTGACAAATACTGTAATCGGCCCGTCAAACTTCTATTTCTTCTTCTTTTCGTGACAACAGACACAATCAGACCCTGCCCGCCCAGTAGGTATAATAATATATCTTGGGACAATCCACACACGGTCATCTGATCCCAAACTAGGCAGAGCCTGTACTATGGAAACCAGACAACTGATACTAATACATATATCCTTTTTTTTGTAAATACATACTTATATAGATAAAACACCCAGACACTTGGTGGGAATCGAACCCACGACCTGTTGGATAGCAGACAGGGTCACTAACCACTAGACCAACGGGCCTGTCGTCGTAGTTAAGTAAGTAATGGTGCAGTTCTAACTTCGAAAAAAATAATAATATTTTATGTCCGCCGTTACAAGGTTACGTTGTTAAATTTTGATGAAGTGTCAAATGTGATCTATTAAATTTTACCGACTTTGTAACTTCAAGGTGTCAACATAAACTAATGTCACAGATACGAACGGTTGTTAGGTCCAAGAGTAGGCAATGTTCAACACTGTTGCACTGAGTAATGAAAAAAATCCCGAAAATAACGTTCATGGAGTAGACATTTAACAGTCAAGGTGCACTTCGCACTATCTCGTTATATTATGTTACTCGGTTATTCGTTGACATAATGATATTTTATCTACACTGGTGGTTGATGACAAATTTTTATACCATACTTAGGCCTATTAAAAAAAGTATATTAAGTATTAGTGTCAGCTGTCTGGTTTCCATAGTACAGGCTCTGCCTAGTTTGGGATCAGATGACCGTGTGTGAATTGTCCCAGGATATTATTATTTTCAATTAAAATTACGGTTACACGTTTATTGTCATAATGACAAAAGAAACAGACAGAACAAAGTAACTGACAGATGTCAAATGTGATCTATAAAAATTGGCCTTACAAATTTAAGTTATTGAAATTCAATTACAATGTTTTAGTCAAGCAGCTCTGAAATATCGGTAACTCAGAAATAATTATATTAAAAAACCCGTAAGTTAATATAGTAGGTACCTACAAGATACGAATATAATCGTTTAAGCTAGATCGAAGTCTGTAATCGTGGATAAAAAATCTACCGTCATATACTTATATTACGTCCCATAATCCCATAAATGTAAGGCATTTCAATGTTATGCAACCGAGCACCAGCCAATAAGGTTCGTGTCTTGTGTGGTTGCATACCATCATCAGTTGCGTTCGCATGCGGTCTGCATTGACACATTTCACATAAGGTCTTACTCGGAACGGTTTGATTAAGGATAAACATAAAGTTATGTAGTTGAGTCGATGTGCAACAGGTAGGTAATGTTACTTTAGATTTTGTAACTAGCTTTATCTCATTACTTAGCGTTCATTTCAATACAACCTTCGGAATCGCTGGACGTTTGGGGAGTAGGCCGTAGAAGTCCATCGAGTACGGCGACGACTCAGAGGAGGACGGCGACGGGGTTGCTACCCCGCTGCCGTGAGGGTTTTAGTGGGTAAGAGTCCCACATACCCCAGTTAGCCCCAATAGTACAGGCACTACTGAAACTTGGTAGAGCCTGTACTATAGTCACCAGACAACTGATATAAATACTTATATACTTTTTAAAATACATAAGTACATACTTATCCAAACTTATCGATGTCTCAGGAGACCGTCCGGCTGGTAGCTTTTTCTGCCAACGTATAAGCTAGGCTATACAAAGAAGTAATGCCGCCAGTCTGTTAGGTACCCTTCCCTCTCAGTGAGGCGACAACTTGGAGGAAGTTTTTTACTTAAAGTATACATATTTGTAAATAAACTGTACATATTTAGTTTCATAAGTACTTAAAACTAAATATTTTTGTATTACCCAATGGTAGCTTGTTAGAAAATGCCAAGTCCGCCGCCCTTTAGCTGTGCAAAACTTAAATAAATAAGTACTTATAGAGATAAATATCACCCAGACACAAGACGGGAATCGAACCCACGACCCTTTCATCAGTTTTCAGTGCCGTACACGTGCCCTTGAGTTTGATGTAAAGAAGCTACCACTAAGTGGTTATTGGTATTTTTAAACTAACACTGTATAAAGGCTAATGTTAATGACCCATTAATGATCTGAGTGCAGCAGTTAGTGTCCGATAAAGGAAATGGGTACAATGTACCCCTTCGTAATAACGAGCGATAGAGGTTGTATGTCCTATATAGATAACCTTTTATATGTAGGTATATATTATATGTACCAAGCACTCGGCATCAAGCAGCGTCTGTCGAAAACCGTACAATACCGAATATTCAAGTTCTTCGGTCACGTCTCCAGAAGAAGCGAAGAATCCATAGAGCGCCTTGTCATGCAGGGGAGGGTAGAAGGCACTAGACCACGCGGGCGGTCACCTATGCGATGGACCTACCAAATTAAATCTGCACTGGGCGGTCACTTGCATGAGTGCACCAGGATGACCGCAAACAGAGAAAGATGGCGACAAGTCGTGAGGCGCGTAACATCTGCCCCTAGTAACACTACATAACGGTCACGACGGCTCTGTCAACGTTACGACAGAGAAGAAGAAGATATATGTATGTAATGCTTATGTCATTACAAGAAACTATATCCGATATCACGGACAAATCTCTCAAAATTGAATTGCGGCGAGCAATAGTCAACCCGAGGGGTGCCGGGTTAGAATTGCATCCCCCCATCTCCTCTCGTTGGGTGACGTAAGAGGCGATTAAGCGAGAACAGGAAGACGAGCAGCAGCGTTTTTCTTTTGGATTTATTTTCCACCTATACTGCGATCCCCAAGCCGCCTGCCAAGCGTGGGGATTATGGCAACCCCTGCCTGCTAAGGGCGAGGTCACGGCTGTTAATGATGATAATGAATAGCCAACCCTTTAATTTTCGGGAAGAAAACCTTCAAATGGTACCCAGTCTCCGTAGAGGCGAAGACAGGCATATGTGGGGGTTTAACCCACTAAATCCTCCCAGGTGACCTTCATCTAAATCTGGGAAACTCACCAGTCTCGTCCAGCACGTTACAGGGGAGCAGTATGCATCCCTGCAATAGAATTCACAAGACGCACGTTTGATCAACTCTACATTATGTTTTCATTGCCGTTAAACAAATATTGAATATCCAATCGTATCGCCTACAATTTCAGAGAATTTTCATCACACAACATAATATAATATTATGTAAACAACACATATTTACATACCATACCATAATATTTGCTGAAGCGAACTCGGATAAGTTTATATATTCATCCGTTTAGGCAAGAAGCAAGGCTGTTGCTGATATATATGAATGAGTCGGGAATAAACCAAATATTAATAAGGAAAAACACATACAATTTACCCAGGACCTAAATTTATTTAGGTCCTGGGTTATTTTTGAACATTTTGCCGCGTTATTAATCCATACAATTACTTACATTTCAATATTTGAAATTCGAGTAAAATCAGAGATCATTTTAGAGAAAAACCACTTTATATAACATAACTGCATTCTTCGCGCCTAGAGTGGATTAATTGTTTTTAGTAATGTCAAATGATTACGAATTAGAATTAACTAAAGTCACTTGTTTCCGCTAAAGTGAGTATACCACACCATTATTCACATATATTGAGAACTCTTAAAGTAGGTCAAATTAGTTAACTAGTCTTGTGCCGTGGCCACGTCCGTCACGGCTTCCGGCGCGGTCAGTGCGCGTAGAAGTAGAACCGGTTCTTGAGATAGTGTTATGATATTAAGATCACCTTTCAAATCTTAAATAAACATCTTAATTGCAAAGCAATAAACGTTTGACATAGTGACTCCGTAGCTCGTTTTACAATCCAGAGGTTTTGCGTTCGAATCGCGCAGGGAGCAATAATTCTATGTAGCTGTTGGTACTTGGGTACCGACTGGTTTAGACAACCTAATCACCTTATTATCTGAAAAGAAAGAAAGAAAAAAGCGTCCAAGTGATTAAATATAAACCATATAAGGACCTTTGGGAATTTTTCATACAAAAACGGTCATCATTTTTTATATCAAGCAGTCATTTTTGTTCACAAAATTTTGGCATATTTACTTCAAAAATATTATTTGTCGAGTACGTTTCTACTGATTTATTACGTGTGTATCATGTTTTTGATTAAAATTTTGCCCTCTAAGGCCGGGCTAGTCCTGCGTAGTCTTTGTAGAGAACTTGAAACTCCGCAAACTTTGTGTACCATAATATCAGCCAAAATTGGTTGATCTTGTCAAAAATGGGCTAGTGTGCTCGTATCGTCTTAATAGCCTTAACTTAGTTTATTTGCTTATGGTGGTGGTGTAACCATGCGGTAACATCAAAGTCAAACGCAAACCGACATTTTCTCGCTAGATATACGTTTCGCTTTCACACGAAGCCAAGACAAACGTAATCATACAACTAAAAGGAAACTATAAATAATTATACTTTAGTCATTTCATTTATATAAAAGTGAAATTGCCTAGTAACGCGACACGACAAACCATAATACTTTCCTGAGAGATCTTAAACAGTTTTTGCCGCGACAATTCGTTTCGCGTTTGCACCTATTACTCTTTTTTCACTTTCCAAATTTCACTTTTAAATATAAAATCTAGATAATTTTAGAATACGGTACAACCGAAATATATTTTAAAACCTAATCGCTTCCATAAATATAAAGTCACATGGGCGCAATTAGATTTACCAGAGGGAACCCCGATTAAAATAATCCCATATAAATCCGATATTTTGTCAGGGGTTAAAAACAATTCAATTAGCGATTATTGAAACTAAATATTTACAGTTTATCTATACTTATAATAAAACTGTAACAGGTCCAATTCTGTACATTGAAGATATTTTGAAAATTATTTTTGTAGGGCATTCTATAACCGATACTGAGGCCGAAAATGTATTTTTTTTATTTTTTGTCTGTCTGTCTGTCAGTCAGTCTGTCTGTCTGTCTGTCTGTCTGTCTGTCTGTCTGTATCACGGCTGCGCATCACGCCGAAACTACAGAATGGATTCAAATGAAACTTGGCATGATTTGAGATCTTACTACGAGGTAGGACATAGGATACTTTTTATCCCGTAATCTAGCACGGTTCTTTTGGGAGAGGGGATTAACAAAATGAGTACTTGGTTATACGCTTGGTCCGATTTTGTTAATTTTTCTTTATAATTATAATAAATATTAGAAACGTAACACTCATAGAGAGTTGTTATCAAGGTTTTGTAATCGATCGGGTTAAGCAACGTTAGGTAAGGTCATTAAGTAGATGGGTGACCGTTTAACGCCATTTGAACTAAACGGGTCCGTGCTTCGGAGAGCAAGTAAAAAGTGGGCCCAGTTTTTAACCGACTATAAAAAAGGAGGTTATGTATTCGATGCGAATATCTGTTTATGAAAGTTTAGTTAACGTAAAAATAGCGCAGGCGGAGCTGCGTGGGTCAGCTAGTTTACAAATAAAGTTAAAATTAGGTAAAAAACTTCCTCCACGTTGTCGCCGCACTGGGAGGGAAGGGTACCTAAAAGACTGGCTGCATTACCTCTTTATTCGCGATAAAAATAAAATTGATAATGGACTTGTCTGACATAGATGTCGACTCGAGCACATGTAATACAGATACGTATAGCTAATACTGCTATTTGTATGTACGATCGCGGTCACGTACGCAGTACCAGTTTTCCATCAAAATCATTTGAACAACGTTACGTGCTCTTAACCCGCCCGCACGTATATTGGCAGGCTCGAGCAAGCAATTATCGTCTTAAAAAGTGATCAGTGTGACCGCGACTGTACCTGTCACCGTTCAGGAGGCTACAATTATAGACTTACCGCCACGCCGTACTAGCAGAGTAAAATATATACCATAATTATTTTTTATACGGGAACTTAAAACTCATTAGCAACCAGTTATTCACGGTAGAGTGGTTCCGTGGATCATTTCACTATCGTGCTCGATTTCACTCGGCACCCGTAGCCTGCGCACGCGCCGGCCACCAGCGGTCGAAATTAACGTGAATAATGGCTGTTACCGGCTATTTTGTGGGCGAATATACTTGTTTAGCCAGTTGGCTAACCACTGGAGTATGTTAGGGCATGACCCAAATTAATCTATGTATTCCAAATCGCTTAAAATACCCGTGAAATGACGCAAAGATTGATAAAATAGATACGTACTTACTGCTTTAAATGAACTACTAAGTGTTTACAAATACGTCTACGTCTCAATAACTACATATATAATGCGTCCATACATTATTAACCTGGGGTGGAAGCAAAAAACAACTTTATGCCACGCTTCGCTGTTGGAGATGTTATTATTATTATTTATTAATTACTTTTAACAAATTGGTATCATTACATATTGTCCCACAAACCCGTCATTCGGTTTGACTATGAGGATCTGACGAGTCTCATACAATTCTTAATTAACGTTACATAATAATACTGATACTCTAAATAATGGTACTGTTAACATCTTGATAAGTAACGTCGTAACTTATTTTTAAATAATCCTTTTTCTACCTCCTGCGAAATATCTGTTGGCAAATGATGGCTGCTGCTCGAGTCAACTCGTGCGCGGGTGCTGCTTGGGGGGACTGGTCCGACTACTATCCCTTTGGCATTTTAGTTTGTTGTATTTTCGTCGTATTTTTTATTTTATTTGATATTTTGAACGGCAGGACACACTGTCGCTGGTGCTGATCTAGTTGTGGAGAGACAAACTTTGTTTTAAAAAAAATGTGAAAAAATGACAAGCCCGCTGAGTTTCTTGCCGGATCTTCTCAGTTGAGGCCGCGTTGTGATCCGGTGGTAGCTTTTAAAAAAAAATGACCGTTCAAAAGTGCTAGCGTTAAGCCTATTTGAAATAAAAAAAATTGAATTTTGAATTTTGAAATTGTTTAGCATATAAGGTATACGTTATTTAAGAGTCCTATCTCCGTAAAAGTTATTTATTTTAGGTACAATTTGCCAGCAGCCATCAAGCGCGTGTTATAAGTATTTGTGTATTTATGTTTTAAACTTGCAGGAAGTATATTACAGTTATTGCACTGAGTGACGTTCAGTGGAAACGTACCAAGGAAACTACTAGTAAATCTCTATACTTTACTCGAATAGAACGATAATCGATGGAGCAAACGAGTTCTTGAATGGAGACCGCGAGTTGGCCAACGTAGTGTGGGACATCCTTAAGCGAGATGAAGGGACGGTACGTAGTGTCAGGCAAAAATTGGTCGAGAAAAGCTGAGGATCGAAATGAGTGGCGTGCAATTGGAGAGACCTATGTCCAGCAGTGGACGATGTAACGAATTAGGTTTAGCACTTCAAAATACGTTGGTGTATTATCAAGATTTAATGCAGATAGTAGATATTTCGCAAGGTCTTGCTTACACTGATAAACGTCATAGGCAAATCGTATTTGCACAGGTGTGAACGATCGTCGCACCATTAAAGATAGCTTGCATACACACAGAGACCACATCGCAGAATCAGCAGGGTTACTGTTGCGGTATAAACCATCAGTATAATACACACACGGTACACTTGCATTTATTTTCTTTACTTCGACTACCTAATTTATGTACCTACCCCTGATCGAAATCGGGGATGGCAAAGCATATTATCTTTTTAAATGCCTATTCACTCTATTCTGGAAGCGTTATAGTCGGGCGAGTAAACCAACCGATGCAAGCAAACTATTCCAGTCCCTAGCTGTACGTATTATAAACGAAGAAGCATATTTATTGATTTTAATTATTTATTTTTCATGCACAAAAACAGTACAAAGGCGGACTTAATGCCAGAAGCATTCTTTACCAGTTTACCTTAGGGTGATGCAGAGACAAATCATGTAATCTAATCTAATATCTCTAAGTCCGGACTGAGGGTCTGCCATCCGTTAGAGCAGTATCAGTGTAATATTATTTTCGCGAGAGAATGGAACAGGGCTATATGTTGCGTATATCTGCGTCACTTTCTTACGGAAAAGTAAGATCATTTTAACACTGCCATAAAAGCTAATTTTAGGGCACGTTTACGAAGCCAGGGTGTGTACGCGCCGTATGTCTCGTCGTCCGATGATAGAAAGGGGATGGTGGAATCAAGTTATGGTGGGTTAGTAGAGACCAATTTACAAAGCCTGGAGCACAGGCGCAGAGTTGCGAGCCTCTCGGTATTCAACAGGATGCATTTTGGAGAGTGTGTGCAGGAATTACATGTCTTAATTCCTCAATCCCCCTTCTATCGTCGGACGACGAGACGCAGGGCGCGCACACACCCTTATGTGGTAAACGTTCCTTCAGTCCGAACCGATTTGCTTCGTCATTCATAATAAGGACAGCTAAGGACTGGAACAGTTTGCCTGCGTGGTTTTTCCGCCCGATTATATTGTGGGTGTCTTCAAAGCTAGAGTGAATAGGCTTTTAATAAGCTAGTGTGCTTCACCATCCTAGATTGCATCGCCGCTTTCCATCAGGTGGGACAGCAGTCCAGCACAGGCTTTTATTAAAAAAAGTAATGTAATTCAATTTTATGAAATGGTTTCCGTTGTAAATCTAGATTTGCTGGTAGGTTGCCAATCCACAATGTGTGGCCGAATCATTATACACAAATGGCATAATTGCAACATGCCACACTCGTCTGAGCTGGCGTGCCAGCCGCTATAATTGATAATTATTATGTAGTTACACGATTCGAAAGAGAAATCTCTGTACGGATCGGTGAGAAATAACCACTTTTAAATTACGTATTATGATGACCAATACTGTAAAAGCGAAGATGCGACTGAACTTGCTTGTCTGAATAATTGCTTATTCTGATTAAAAATCAACCAATAAACATTACAGTTAAGAAAGACGATAGTGTATTGGGTTCATATGTTCATAGCTTGTTGTTACACTCAAAATACACGATCGTAAATTAGGCGGGTCCCCAGGACCAGGTTATTTCATGCTATTTCTTTCAAATCCTAGTATTGCACTGTAACGGACAAACACTAAGCAAAAAGTTTCTTAATTAAAAATCTTCAAGTTCACTTCGAAAGCGGTTAGCCAACACAGTGAAAGAAAACAGGACAGTTGGCCATACCAAGAGTGACCGGAACAAATTAATCGTGAGTCAAATCTAGGACTAGCTTTGAACGTTACTGCAGGAGTGACCCAAATGTAAAATGCGATGAGTGAAACACAAAACGCCGTTCGGTGTATGGGTTTATTGCTGTTCAAAAACTTCTCGGAACAAGTCAAACCCATATGCTCAGAAAATTAAATTTGTTCAGCGAAATTCACGATTTTGAGACTCATTTTCCCAGAACGGTATTAATTAAATATGTTTTTTAAGTCTTTCTGGAATTGTATCAAAATGCAGCAAGTGCATCACTTTAATACACGGAATTCGTGACACACATGTTTTGTGACCACACTTTCTAAGCTTTAGCACATACGATACATTTAGCATCAGCAAATTCCTGTGTGGTTTCCGGGTTATAGCACCCTCCCATCTCTTCGCGTAAGGTTTCCGAAAGGGCAAACAAGAAGACGGCAGCAGCGTCTTTCTATTGGATTATTACACCTTCACTGCGTTCCGCAAGACGTGGGGATTATGGCAACCCCTGCCTTCTAAGCGGGATACCTTTGTTCAGCAGTGGACGCTTTCCGGCTGCGGCTGATGATCAGCAAATTAGTCACTTTCGTATTCGAAACTTATACTTAGTACAGGTCTTTTGTGGTCCCATTGAGTACGGCGGTGACTCCAAGGAGGACGGCGGCGGGGTTGCGACCCCCGTCCCCGTGAGCACCGTGACTGGTTCCCGGGGGGCTACAATGCGCCCCCCGGCGGCGGGCTCAAAGGCAAGGCACTGAGGGGCCCCTGGTGCAGATCCCACCGGAGATACCTGGATCCCCTCTCATGTACCGATGCGACAGCCGCGGGGGTTTTAGTGGGTAAGAATAACACATACCCCGGTCGAGCCCCACATACCCCGGTCGAGCCCCACAGCTCCCGGGGATCATTGATTTCCCCCGCGTCAAAAAAAAAAAGGTCTGTTGTGCAAGGTACCGCTCATCATCAATCATGATTGATTTAGTTAGGTACTCCGCAGTGTCAGCATTTTGCCAACAAGCAATAGTGGGTAAACGTTGCTGTGTGTGTGTGGCAGTACATGGCAGCTTTCTATGGGCAGCCGTGTCGTTTACCATCAGTTAATCGTCTAGTGTAGTGTAAATTACCATCCTCAATTGTGTCACCGCTTTCCATCAGGTAGGATAGCAGTCAAGCACGGGCTCATCATCAACATCGGCCGAATAATGTCCACTGCTGAACAAAGGCCTCTCCCTTAGAAGGGAGGGGTTTAATCCCCACGCTTGGCAGGCGTCTTGGGGACCGCAGTATAGGTGGTAGGTAATCCAATAGAAAGACGCTGCAGCCCGTCTTCTTGTTTTCCCTTAGTCACCTCTTACGAACACCCAACGGGAGGAGATGGGTGGGTGCTATTCTTATCCGGACACCCCACGGGTCATCATCATCAGAGGTAAAATATCCACTGCTGAAGAAAGGCCTTCCCCTTATAAGGGAGGGGTTGCCATAATCCTCACGCTTTGCAAGTGCCTTGGGGATCGCAGTATCTTCTTAACCTCTCCTTATTTTCCCTTAGTCGTCTCTTACGACACCAGACGGAAGGAGATGGCCTATATTTTTTAAATAATTTTCATTCAAACAATATAATGTTTGTCCTGGGTGAGAACTGAACCACAAAATACTGAGAGCACAGAAGGCAAGCTCATGTATGTGCCTCGCTTTTCATACCTACGCTCGGCGGTCGCGCTAGGGTAACTCTGGCTTATGCGAAAAAACTATCGTGATAGTGGCACTCGTATCTAGTTTTTTGATTGATTGTTGAGCATAAAACAGGAAGAACGGAAGACGAGTGTTTGAAGCGGACGGCATTCTCACTCGCACTAAACCAAGATATACCGAGATATCGTGTCCGTGAGCGGTGTCTATGTGTGCGTTGCTCGAGCACCCGTTGTATGAAGCTTGCCTTCTGTACTCTCAGTATTTTGTGACTGAACCACGACCTCTTAGGTGGCGGTCTGGGTGTCTAACCACTATACGGCTGCTGCTATATATACGAGATATATGGCTGCTGCTCGAGTCAACACGTGCGCGGGTGCTGCTTGGGGGGACTGGTCCGACTACTATCCCTTTGGCTTTTTAGTTTGTTGTACTTTCGTCGTATTTTATTATTTTTTCTCTCTTATTTGATAATTATTTTGAACGGCAAGACACACTGTCGCTCTGATCTAATTGTAACATGACACACTGTTTAAAAAAAAAAAGTGTAAAAATGACAAGCCCGCTGAGTTTCTTGCCGGATCTTCTCAGTTGAGGCCACACAACGTGGCATTCTTTTTTGAAATAAACTATTTTTGAGTTTGTTTTGAGTTTATACAAATGTGCCCATCATATGTTGAGTGGAAATAAAATTGCATGACAATAACCGATATTAATGAGTTCACGGCGGTGGCATGTGCAAATATAGACTATGACTTCATTGTACAGATGTTAACATAAAGGAAACCATATATAGACTCGCTGACAGACAGCAACAGATTAGTGATCATCACTATTTGTGAACTTTGGCCTAGTTATAGCCCGATAACGATATGTAGACTCTATTATTAGAACTGTCCAATGTCCGGAACCTCCAATGTAGCCACCATGGTGCAGTGGAAAATCGCTTGCTTTGCAAACCGGAGGTTGCGGGTTTGAATCCTGCGGGGGTCAACAACTTTGAGTAGTTTTTTTTTTATACTACCAAGGTGGCAAGCAAGCGTACGGCCCGCCTGATGGTAAGCAGCCACCGTAGCCTATAGACGCTAGCAACACCAGAAGAATCACTAGCGCGTTGCCGACCCTTAAGACATTAGATGTTAAGTCTTGTTGTCTAAGTTGTTCCTTACTGGCTAGGACAATGCAGGCCGATCACCTGTTTGTCTGTAAAGTAATATGATCAATGCGTCGGATTAGCATGTAAAAAGTTGGCGCCTGCGCCTAACCTCTCCCCCAGTCGTATCGGTCTTCCGTCCCATGGGATTAAAGGAAGTGGGAGTGCACTCTTATCTGCGCAAGCGCTTGTGCACTATAACCTAGCGCCCCTAGCGGTAACTATCAAAAACTAGTAAAATGTACGAGAAAAACCTGACAGTTTTATCGAGCTTGTGGACTATCAGAACTCGTACTAGACCCCCAGGAAAATATTCCAAACGATCACTTAAATATTGATTACAAATCAGCCAGTACCTACAACGTATCTTAATATAGCGTATTTTAATAATAATCTTAGGTATCTGGTACCTGGAGAGTAGTGGAGAGTCTTTTGCGCAAGGGGCCTACCAGCTAGTAGGTAATGTTGATAAAGTCTTCATAAACAATGCACCCAATATACTTATCATTAACCTAAATTCCTGTTTGTGCGTGTCAAACCATCGTAAACGGCTTAAGGTTGATTCGACACGACAATTTCATGTTGTAAATTACTACTTAATCAGTATTTTAGTGTTAAATAAATATCATTGACAGTCTACAACCGCACTCAGGATAAAAGCCACTCCAATTCAACGTCACTAAAAAACGAGTGTGCTTTAGACCACACGACTGAAGTAAAACTTCCGAACTGACTTCCGTTCGCCTCACCCGATCACACTTTTCGTAACGCTATCGTCACGCATTCACCAGCTTACTCCCCAAGTCAAGCGTGTGTAAAGAAGATTTACTTAAAAAAACCAGTGTGCTTTAGACCACACGACTGAAGTAAAACTTCCGAACTGACTTCCGTTCGCCTCGCCCGATCACACTTTTCGTAACGCTATCGTAACGCATTCACCAGACTCTCCAAGTCAAGCGTCCGTAAATGAGTTTTACTTCAATAAGAAGCACCGTCTTCTTATGTTACGTCTCTCTATTGGGTTTCCTACCACCTATATCGTACTGCCATCCCCAAGACGCTTGCTAAGCGTGAGGATTATGGCAATCCCTCCCTTCTAGGGGGGCCGGTGTTCAGTAGTGGACGTCTTTCGATGATAATGAAGCAAGAACCATGGCTTTTTAACACAAAAAAAAAGCATTTTGTATACATAGCTATGTTCCGGTGTGAAGGAAGCACACGAGATATAGTAACTAAGGCTAGCCGCACACGGTCAATAATATTTTCAGCACACTGTTTTAAACTTTCATGGCGATTTACAATAATATTTTGACTCACGGGTTTACTGCCAGGTTTTGATAAAATACGCAATGAATACATTCGTGGTAGTCCCGGAGTACGCGATATCGCTGATAAGCTTCAGAAAAGTAGGCTGAGATGGTTTGGAAACGTGAAGAGGAGTCCTCCCAGTTACATCGGAAATGTCGCAATCGATCTTAACATCCCTGGTTCCAAAAGAATAGGAAGACCAAAGCTAAGATGGACTGATTGTATTGCAAAAGATCTGCAGTTCTGCAATGTTTCGGAAAATGACACGTCGGATAGAGCAAAGTGGAAAGCAAAGACGGGAAAAGCAGACACCACCATCAGATGGGATTAATAAGTGCTAAGGAGAGAGAGAGAGAGAGGGGGTTTACTGCCAGGATGATCTATTATAACTTTCCAATATTTCGGCGCTGTTGCAAGAGCGTCATGAGCACGAGATAACTGTGTGTGATATGTGTGCAATGTACGGGCTACCTAACGTTTAAAGGTAGCGATCAGCAATATAATACAACTGTCAATCTCGGGTATCCCTTGCCATCAAACATACAACTAACTCGTAAACGTAAAGGGTAATAAGTTTAATTTAAAAAATCTATTCAATACTTTTCAGTCATCTTGCAAAAATCTTCGCTTTATCTAACATAACACATCCTGCATAAAACCCGGGCGTCTTTTTTTTCTAAATCAAATTATTTATTATGCATGGGTCCTACGGGACCGCTACGCATCCTAATAAATTATGTAATACTGTGAATACAAAGTGATATTTCTGTGATCCTACAACGGTAACCCCTTTGATCTGTTCGATCTAAACCTATAAGTATCTCTAGGTAATATTCAGAAGAATAAATCAAATATTCACAAGCCCCGACACATGAAATCGAATTCGTAATAAAAAGGTGACCAGTATTTTATTAAACATAGAACAAAAATCTAAAATAAAAAGCGGGCTATACGGTGAGCAACCAATATCCAATCTGACATTGTTGATTTTTGAGTACGTGTACACACAGCGTCACAGCCTAGACTGTCTGGACTTTGAACGATTAAGAGCTGGGAATCGAGATCGCCGCATGTCCCGTCCCCCTTCAACAATTCTCTTTGTTGTATGTTGTGTAGATATCGTTATATAGGGTGTTAAACTCGTGTGTACAGTGGTGTACTATCAAATTTGATTTAACCTTCCAAAATCCTTTTTCGATAAACGTTTTTGGAGACTGCGGTAAGATGCCTATTATTTGCAACCGTGTCGCTGGAATCATAGACGGCGGACGACGGACAATTCTCCAAAGTGACTTGCTGAGACACTGGAACCTTACCGTGTAGCATACGTTTAATCCAGGTTTTATAAAAACTGACAGCTTCGGTACCACAAACAGATATAGCCGTAATACTTATTATATAGCATAGTTTTCAAATCCTGACAGATTTAAAAGGTTTTTTGTAATGTTAGCTTATGTGCATAAATAGAAGTATCGGAAAATCGGGAATCAACCCTAAAACAAAATACGTGAATGTAGCAGTTAGTAACACTTGTTTAAATTCACATTGAATTGTTATCACTCGTACAAAACCGTCCGTGACTCGCGTACGAATGAATATTTATAAGTAAAAATGTTTCAATGCGCTTTTATAATTTGTCGTTTTAGTCACCGACTGGGGTATATTTGCATATTCTAAAATAAACATTAACAACGTGTCTACTTTTTCTTTGAAACTAGGTATTAAACATTTGGTAAAATATCAATGATGTCCTCCGAACCAGGACGGCTTATCTCTCATGACTTTAGCTAACATCTCAGGATATTATCCTAGAAGGTTTTGCACACAGGTGCACTATCTCATCGTTAAATATACAATAATAAATAATAATTATGTCCTCCTGGCCGATTCGACCACAGCGGCCAATCTGTCGCAAGATCAGCCATCAACGCGGTAGGTACGCTGCACAAGTGCTTGCGTAGAGGCAATATGTATGCACAGGAATTACATGAGTTGATTTCACCTTCCGTTTCTAAATTCCACCACAGGTACACACACCACAGGTATATATTACTACTCTAAGCAGAGAACTGCACGAAAAACAAAACATTTGAAAATCGAACCAAGCGCGAGGAGCACAAACAACAGTGTTCTAGAAAAGAAAATTAAATACTTAGATGATAACGCGGCAAACCACTATGTTGATATTATCATTAGTTCATTCATCCATGATATTATTGACGGTCTCGTTGGTCTAGTGGTTAGACACCCTGGCCGCTACCGGTTGTGGGTTCGATTCCCACCAAGTGTCTGGGTGTTATTTAACTATTAATTAATATTAGTTATCTGGTTTCCATAGTGCAGGCTCTGCCTAGTTTGGGATCAGATTACCATGTGTGGATTGTCCCAAAATATTGTTATTATTTTAATTCTAGCAATATTTGTATTTTATTACCTCGCAGTAGGTGTGAAAAGTAGTGTATTCACCGCGGGGATAAAGGTGCCTTTGCCTTGGGCGAGCTTAAATCCCTCGCTGTACTCAGGATTCTAGTATTAACTCCCTCGCTACGCTCGGGAGTTGCTAGAATCCTTCGTTATGCTCGCGATTCAATTAAACGCCCGCGACATAAGACACTACTTTATCCCCTTGGTGCATAAACTACTATTATCGCTTCAGTCGGTACAATAGAGCATTGTTCAATTCAAAAACATAAAATAAAACCGCCGTTCTTTCATGTTTACAAATAATCTTCTGAGATGTAATACTGCAAAATACATTTTATGAAACATAAAAAAGTGTAAACGCTTTATTAAGTTTCCGAGAAACTAACAGGAAAATGTACACTCGCACTCAGCTGAGCCTTGACTTGAATGCATCAAGTAAATATCTTTTTATTTATTTTTCATTACTTTCAGAGGTTTAAAAACAACGTATTATAAGCACTGTCAAGCTGTGGGTGACCTCAAATAATATTCGCAGCTGCAGAAATAACCTACAGGTTTCATCGACGAGTCTGTCGACTTCGTAGGATTACGAAGATCACAGAATGACACATGATCACATTTACATGCACACACTCGCACCCACGCACGCATACGCAAATACACATACACACACCCCACACATTTACATGTAAATTTAAATTATAACTATCTATTTTAGTGTATCATATCATATATATATCTATCATTGTTTCTTTTTGCTTTCTTCACATAATGTATATAACCGAATTATTGCTAAGAGCGGTGTCTGTTTTCCTGACACAGGTATTAGGCTTAGGTAAGACACCTAATCTTTGGAGTCACTGGACGTTCGGGGTGTGGGCCCTAGGACGTCCATTGGGCACGGCGGCGACTCCGAGGAGGACGGCGGTGGGATTGCGAACCCCGTCCCCGTGAGCACCGTGACTGGTTCCCGGGGGGCTACAATGCGCACCCCGGCCCACCTGAGTGAGGTAAGAATCCCACATACCCCGGTCGAGCCTCACAGCTCCCGGGGACCTTTTGAAGGTTTCCCCCGCGAAAAAAGAAAAAGGCAAGACACCTAATAGGCAACTTCTATCTATCTATACTTATAATAAAACTGTAACAGGTCCAATTCTGTACATTGAAGATATTTAGAAAATCATGTTTGGAGGGCATTCTATAACCGATACTAAAGCCAAAAATGTATTTTTTTTGTCTGTCTGTCTGTTTGTCTGTCTGTATCTCGGCTGAGCATCACGCCGAAACTACTGGATGGATTGAAACAAAACTTGGCATGATTTGAGTTAATACTCCGAAGTAGGACATAGGATACTTTTTATCCCGACATTCGGCACGGTTCCCTTGGGAGAGGGGACTAAAGTCAAAATGTGTACTTGATTATACGCTTGCTCCGATTTTAACAATTTTTCATTATAATTATAATAAATATTTGTAAGGGAACACTCATAGACAGTTGTTGACAATGTTTGGAAATCGATCAGGTTAAGCAACGTTAGGTAAGGTCATTAAATAGATGGGTGACCGTTTAACGCCATTTGAACTAAACGTCTCCGTGCTTCGGAGGGCAAGTACAAAGTGGGTCCAAGTTTTTAACCGACTTTAAAAAGGAGGTTTTGTATTCTATGCGAATGTAGGTATATTATTGAAAGTTTAGTTAACGTAAACACAGCGCGGGCGGAGCTGCGTGGGTCAGCTAGTCTTTATATATGTTACTGTATTTTATGAAGAATAATATAATTTTTTTTACTTTAATGATGATGCAAGTGCCAGATGATGAGATCATAGTCATTTGGGAGTTACAATGCTAAGACGGACAAACAGACATACCTTTAAATTCATATCACCCCTCATTTTTGCGTCGAGGGTTCAGAACTAAACAGCACCCCAATACCAAAAATTTGGATGACGTCATCACAGAGAACAAACTTGCAAAGTAGTAACAAAAGCGAAATGACTTCGAATCGTTCGCAATTTATCGCTATTGTGTGTTTAACTAAACACATTCACAACTACGTGCCAAGAAAACAGACATCACTCGATCGGTTCTGTAAACGAGAAAAAGTATTAAGTTACCCAAGATTTAAGAACAGACTGGCCTTAGCGAGCAAAATATTCATCACAAAACTTGGTGCACGTGTAATAAGTCAATAGAAACGTGCATACGCTCTAACTAAGTCGACATATAATATTTTTGAAGATACAGTGAAAACTGCATACGGCCCTGGATCAAGAAGAAAGATTTTTATTTTGACAATCACAAACAAGGTAATAACATCTGCCATTCCTTAGGGAGTCACACCCAATACTTACACAACAAAAACATACAGAAGTGAGAAGAAAATAAATTAAATTAATTCATGTAACAGAATATACCGCAGGCTACGTGATGCCAAAATAGGTGCCACAGCGCTGATTTTTAGACTGGTCAAAACTCACGTCTCTGGATATGTGAGATATCTTTGTTATTGATAGTTACGATGAGGGCCCGACACTTTTGCACTGAAATACAGAGGTATTATTCCATTTTGCATTGAAATACAAAGTTTGTACTGGGAATTTTCAAACCTTTGTCACTAAGACTTGATTTCTTAGATTTTTTCGATGTTTATCTCAATTATTGGGACTTTGTAACTCAATAGCCCTTTTAGGTGGGACAAACAGTCTAATCCCTTCCATACTCGCTTTATTTGTAAGTACTATCTAAGAGTTTGTACGATAAACGAATGAATAAAAGTACATAAAATTTCCACTTCTTTAGATGGAAATGGTACATTTTGATCTCTCATAGTGGGACCCCTGTATGAAAAGCTCTATGTGATAAAAAATATAGATCCTTTCAGATCCAACTTATCCAGGTTTCACTGTATTATAATTATGCCTAATTTCGTTTTGCGATATCGCAAATTTCATTATGATGAAATTACTAAATGAGAATACAATTATTATTATATTTTTTGTTTAAATCAAATATAATACATTTATTGAAACAAAATATTTACAGTTTATTTACAAACATGTACACTTAAACTAGGTAAAAACTTCCTCGAAGTTGTCGCCGCACTGGGAGGGAAGGGTACCTAAAAGACTGGCGGCATTACCCCTTTGTATGGCCAAGCTTATACGTTGGCAGAAAAAGCTACCAGCCCGGCGGTCTCCTGAGACTTCGATAAGTTTGGATGCAATTTCTTTCACCAAAGCGTGCGTCTCATGAGACCAAGGCCCCATGGTCTCCACCGCAAAGGGCGCAACTATATACTAGAGCTGCATACTTGCGTCGCTTCGCATCACTAGCGGTCGCCGCAGCCCCTCCAGCCACCCTGCAAATTGCCGGGGTGTGGGACGCAGCAAGTGTGTCGACACCGGCGGCTTTCTATGTTGCCATGGTATTAAAGTGACACCATCAGGCCTCTTGCCGTCATCTCGTGTAATGCCGACTGGTTCCAGTACGGCAGGGACACCGGCAGTGACAATCCCCCTGCGAATAATATCATTAAGGGCGGCATGGCGTGACATACGGCCAGCGCTACGCGAGCAGGACAGCCCGTGGTGACCATATTTATCTACGTACTCCCCACAGCGACAACGAGGAGGAAGGTTGGTCCTGGCACCCACCCGCAAACAAACTGCAAGACTAAGTGTGGTATTGGTCAATAAGGTACCAAAATGAGACGATGGCATATCCTGCAGCCAGTGACCGGACTCCTTCGCAGAGACAGCTAGCAACCGCGCACGATCCAAATCGTTAACGCTGGATGATAAAAGTGAATGCCAAATTGAATTATAAAGTGGTTTATCCCACTGTCTCTGTGAGTGAGTTAAGATTGAAGGGTCGGAACCCAGGCAAGCCAACAGCCAGGCATTTCTGGATTCACTCAAATACGTCACCTCAACAGATCCTAAGGCTGAGACAATAATAGACCTGCTGAGGATTTCCGTACTATATACTGAGGACAAAATGCCGGGAGTGCTAGATCGGAAATTTTGCGGACACCCAGACCGCCTAAACAAATCGGTAAAGTAGCCTGGGTCCATACACGATCCTCTTCAAAAGGACAGCTTAAAATTTTTGTTAAACATCACCGAATTAAATCATCCAAAGTTGATAAATGACTTTTAAATTTAAATAGTTGAGAACAGCGAAGAAAATAAGTGAATATGGGCACAAAGAGGCAAAAACGCATAATGAAGAATGCCAAATGTGAGTTAATTTTGAAGATTCGATCAGAGGAATCATGGAATTTTTTAATTTTTCATCCACGAAACTGGGTATGGCTTCGTCCAGAACGGGGGCACCGAGAAGGTACAGAGATTCCTTAGACAGTACCTTAATATTAGATGCCAAAATACTAAATTTGTTAATAATGAGGTTCTTTCGAGCCTCAGACACTGAGTCTGAAACAAAGATTTCACACTTTGAAACTCGTTATTATGAATTTTGAAGTCATCATAGACCGAATCGGCTGAACCGAAAAGTGCCATCATCCAGATACCAGACATTAAATTTGGAATTTAGAGTACATAATATGATCTGCTGGATTGCCAAAATAAAGATAGCGGGACCAAGAGGGTCACCTTGTTGACATCTAACAGCTGAACAAATAGGATGTTCATTATATAATAATTTGGATAGTTGGCCATAACATTGAAAGACATATGGGTAAATTTCTGGAATGTTGTTTTGTACTTGTGTCAACAAAGCAGCTCTGTCTACAGATTTGAAAGCATTTTTGACATCCACCTTAAGCAAGACCTCACCTCCGTTCTGCAGTAAAAAGGTGCGTGCCGCATGGACGGCTGCCTCACAACCACCCTTTGAGCCAAATCCGAGCTGTATCGGCTGAAAAATTTGGGATACAGTAGGGAGGATGCGACGGCAGCAAACTTTAGAAGCGATACGGCGGATGTTAGAGCCTATCGCTATCATGTATTTTGTAGATTTACTAAAGAATTAGATGGTAGCAGTAAAAGCAGTTAGTAGTCTAGCTAGGGGCGGGTCAGAGGGGTGGCTGCCAGGGACAAAACCCGCAGGTGGCCGCACTTTGCAGACCCACAGTATGTAGGCTGCTGGTACACAGCCACGACTATTTTAATGATTATATTTTTACTGTCGGCTATATTACCTATCTGATATAGTGTAATACAGGCTCGGCACGCATATCAACAGCACGTCCACTCTCGCCCATGGCTCTAGTGCAACCACGTGCAACTGAAATGACGCGGTGCGCACGAGACAATATATTATGAGTGTCCATGTATAGGTGTATAATACATATAGTAGTAGTAAATGTAATAAACATAATAGTCACTACAATATTAATTACACTTTCAAAGATATTGGCTTTTTTTTTCGTCTCGTCAAAAATGATCAGAGATGCTCATGACTCTAGCTACGATGTTGAGCACACCTTTTTTTCATGGTCTTCTGTATGGACCTACTTACCAGTCGATCTGCTCTATGTTAAACTCTCTCTCATTCTCTCTCTCTCTATCGAAGAACAATAACATCTTCATTCACCATCGTAAGATCATAATCGATTCAGCTCGCACAAATGTGAAGCATTAATTGGTTTCCTGTCGCTAAGTATTACCGGGGGCCGTTTGTATACTGTTTACATTACACTACCGACGGCGTTTGCGCTTTTTACAAGCGACGTGTTAATTTTAGACCGGGGCACGGGTGCGCGGGCGCATCCGGGCCGCGCCGTGATCGACCGATTCACGACCATGATCGATACGGTAACTCGAGTAATATATTATTCAATTGCTCGAGTTATTGTTGTTATTTACAACCGACTTGGAAGTGTAGTCGTAAATTCAGTTGCTTATCGCAAGGCTATGTGTGCGTATAGCAAATAGGTACGCTAATAATACTATGGCTGACCTGCGAGCAGGACGACCAAAGTTTAAGATAATGACAAGGACCATGTGCCCTAAATGTTTTGGCAGAAAAAAGGACGAGCTAAACTTAGTTCCTTTGGCGTCACTACTGTGACTAGTGTTGCCAAATATAGTCCTTTAAATTACTAGACATTGCATCAATCTACAAATTTCTGGGACTAATATTGGGCCATGCTAAAACCATACATTTAGGATTTTTCACGAAATACACATACATACATACATAAAATCACGCCTTTTTCCCGTAGGGGTAGGCAGAGCCCAAGGGCCGCTTTTCGCCTCCGTGAGAAACGAAATATCTTTGGCTAAAACTGTAAACTTGTACCATATTAAAAGTAAGGGTCCAAAAAAAAACACTCGAAAATGGCATGGTCTTGCTGCAGTCAGTCTACTCAAATTCCCGCTTTGCCCTAACTATGCTAAAAATATTCTTATTCTTTATTGCACACAATAATATTACACATTATTATAAAATAAAGAAAATTAATGCACAAAGGCGTGCTTAACCCAAACATTGAGTTTTCTGACAGCTAACTTTTGAGTGATGGAGAATATGGAGAAAACTTTTAAATACTGTTGAGGATACAAACAACATACAAAAATACAAAGTAAATAAAATATCATTATATTACAACCAAGGTGGTAAGCAAGCATGCGGCCTGCAGCAACAACGGAAGAGTCATTAGCGTGTTTCCGACCCTTAAGACATTAGATATTGATTGTGTAGAGTAATTTCACCAGCTACAGTGCCCTTCACACCGGTACACAGCAATGTTTACACACTGCTGCTTGACGACAGAATATCTGACACTGCCGTGGTACCTACCTGCATAAGTGAACAGTTTCTAACAGTACAGGACAGCTGTACTGTGTGTGTGGTAGCTCCTATATAGGCCAAACGAAGCGGACTATCGCAGAAAGGGTTAAAGAGCATAATTATCACAGCTGTAAAGACTACTTCAGTCGGATACAAATCACTGGATTGAGTTTCATCGCCCACAAGTCCTTTCCACCGATCGACACTTTTATTCTAGAGTTGTTCGTGAAGCGATTGAAATAAAGAAATATAAAAATTTCAACCGGGAAGGTGGCTTTAGATTATCAGCTGCTTGGAAACCAGTGATCAAAATGACAAAACCTCGCTATTTGCCGGCGGTTAAATATACAGATACTGTGAGTGTAGTGTGTAGTGGGCTTAACGTTACAAGTGAAAGAACGGGGGTAGACGAAGATATTTCTGCCTCGCGCACGGAGCCGTCTCGCTGAACCAGTGCTTGTGACCAATGTGACCACGGCTGGTGCAACCCGGCCGAAACGTCAAGCCAAAATATAAGGTAAATCGCGTTAATTCCCGACAAGAATAAAGTTTGAGTACAGGAAAGGTAACCAACAGAATAAGGACGACAAAATAACTTTCGAATGAGTCTTCTTTACAAAAGATTACTAGCCCATAGTATTTGATAAAAGTAAGTAAAACCAAATAGAATGGTTGTTATCATGTTCAACCATTTATCAATATGTCCTTGGCGACAGTCTTATCGGTATTACCAGAAACTGAATAGCTATAATGCGATAAAGTAGCAGGTAAGTTTACGTAAGCGTTCGTGCATTATCTGTGTCAACAGTTTTTTTTAAATGCACTTAAAGACGTCTTAAAGATGATGTATGGCCAAATATTACATTTAAATTTCTGTGTGTATGTGGTAGATTTTGATATAAACGATCAACGCCATTTTTAAGTAGGGCCAATTTAAAAGATCACATTTGACACTTCATCAAAATTTATCAACGTAACCTTGTAACGGCGGGCATAAAATGTTATCTATTATTTTTTTCGAAATTAGAACTGCACGATTGCTTAACTTTTTAACCGACTTCAAAAAGGAGGAGGTTCTCCATTCGTCTGTATATATATTTTATTTTTTATTTTTTTTATGTATGTTCGCGCATAACTCTGGCAATTATGAACCGATTTGAAAAAATCTTTCTTCCATCCATTCTTCAATCCATTGATTGGGTCCCATAAAAAAATTATTGCATAGTAATAAGTAGTTCCTGAAAAACAAGAATGGTGACTGCGCACTGAGACCTGCAAGAAAGCCTATATAGATGACTTCTTTGTCGTTTTTAAGGACAAAAATGGTCATAACTCTGGCAAATATTTACCAATTTCAATTATTCTTTTTTTATTCGAAAGAAGAAACCACTGTATTGAATCTGTATGAATTTTATTACAACCGGATAAGAACTTCCTGGAGGACCATGAACGATGTAGAGGAATTTATTTGGTAAAAACCATAAAACTGATGTTCTCCATTACATTGCTTTGACAATTATGAACCGATTTCGATGATTCTTTTTTTATTCGAGAGAGTAAACTACTATGATGATTCCATGTAAATTTCATTACGACCGGATATTTTTTTCTGAAGAAACATGAATTATGTAAAACTATGTAGACGATAATGTGATCATAACCTACCTAGATCATTTTACGGTCTTAGATGGTTCAATCTTTATATATGAAAATATCACTAAAAAGTTTAAAATAAAATCTTTTTAAAAAAAAAATTGAACAGACTTCAATATCACTGAAAAGTATAAAATAATTTAAATATTATTGAAGTTGGTGCCAAATATACACAGCCGGTAAGCTAACACCAACTTCAATAATGTTTAAATTATTTTATACTTTTCAGTGATATTGAAGTCGGTTCAATTTTTTTTTTAAAAAGATTTTATAACAATTACGACTACATATTGAAATCAAACTACTTTTACGGATATCGCGGTTTATGTCCTCCCGTGACCATGGGTGCTGCAAAGCATTCGAAACGTCGGGATAGTAAAATCAAAAATAAACCGCGATAATAACCGTAAAAGTAGTTTGATTTCAACGTGTAATATTCGCGTAAGTAAAAGACAACATTATACGACTACATATTTGTTGTTCTAATGACAAAAGAAACAGACAGAACAAAGAAACTGACAGATGTCAAATATGATCTATTTAATTAGCCCTACATTATAATGTTTATTTACTTACACTTTACCCGGTGCGGTGTCCGAGTAAGAAAGCACCCCACCCATCTCCTCCCGTTAGGTATCGTTAGAGGCGAACAAAGTGTAACAAGAAGATGGGCAGCAGCGGCTCTCTGTTGCATTACCTACCACCTATACTACTCTTATGTTCCCTTCTCATAATAGTTCGTTTTACGATAAGTCATTCACAGTAGAAGCTGTTCGTCTGTGGAATGCCTTACCGGTCACTGTTAGACATGCACCATCTCTGCCTATCTTTAAAGATCGTTTGAAAGCATTTTATTTGTCCCTATGAATTTTATATTGATATTAGCCGGCTGCATTTATTTATTTATTATTGTTGGTTATTTATATTTGATTCTATCAAATATAATATTTATGTGTTATACTAATATTTATATATATATCATTTTGCTGTTACGTATTTTATTGTTTATAGTTATGTATTTTTTTTCTCTTTTATAATTGGTTTGTATAAACAGCGGGCCTTGCAGTTCATAGTTCCTCTCCATCCAAAGGTTGCCTGGTAGAGATCACTTTTAGTGATAAGGCCGCCCATTGTTTTATTCTATTTTACTGTTTTTTTTTTTCTTGTATTTTTGTGTTTTTTAATAATGGTGGAACAATAAAGTATTATCTATCTATCTATCTATCTATACTGCGATCCCCAAGACGCCTGCCCAGCGTGGGGATTATGGCAACCCCCCCCCCCCCTCCCTTCTATGGTGGAGGCCTTTGTCCAGCAGCGGGCGGCGTAATTTAGCTGCTGCTGATAATCAGGATTTAATTAATAAATAATTACTATTATTTGCAAAAACAATAGGAATATGAAACAGATCACACATAACAGAAACAAAAAGAAATACAGTAGGTACAGGCGGCCGTATCGCTGACAAGCGATTTCTTAAAGGCAAACTCGAATAGACACAAGTTGTGCAAACATGTACCTACAGGACAAAGGTCAAAAATTATTAACATAAACAATACATAATAACTACTTACTGTAATTTATGACTTACTATTAAGTATTGTTAATTGTCACGAAAATCAAACAGTTTTGATAAGTCAAAAATTGTTTTTTTTTTATGGTGAAATTATGGTTTTAAAATGCAACGTTTCATGTTTTAGTGAATTTAAGACATCGAAATTGGAACAGCCCTTGCTTCCGCACGCATAAACGCCAACTGTTAATTATCTCTAAACCAGATAATTATTGATTATGAGAGTAAAGTAAAAGACAATGCATTTGTGTCTACGCAAGTAGGTACTCGTGCACTATAATATCTCCCACGATGATAGATGACTGATTCTGAAAGATCGGCAGACCAGTCATCATCATCATCGGCCGACACGTCCACTGCTGAACAAAGGCCTCTCCCTTAGCAGGGAGGGCTTGCCATAACCCCCACGCTTGACAGGTTCGGGGATAGGTAATCCTCGCAGTAAAGGTGGTAGGTAATCCAATAAAAAGACGCTGCTGCCCGTCTTCTTCCTTTCCCTTAGTCACCCACACCCAGCGGGTGACTGCTATTCTTATCCGGACACCCCACGGGGACGCCACGTCCAGTAAGACATTATAATAATATTGGGTTATAAGTATTCCTGGTATAATTTTTCCAAACGGGACGAATATAACGATGTTTCATCACAAAATATAATAATTGAAATCACGGAGTCAGTTCACGCGAAATTAACGCGTAGGTGTTTGTAATATGAACGAAATTACGTCAATAAATATAAATTGTCTGGTGATTAGAGTGATTTATACCGAGCAGGGCAGTGACGGGAATCACATAACCCTGTTATGAGTTATAGCTTACGGAGTAAAATGGGCAATATGATTGAAATGGATCCATTGATTGAAATTTTGCAATTAAAATCAGTTATTTACACTTAAACAACTGTTGAGTTAAAATTATGAGAAGCCTATCATGAGAATAGGGAAAAAATAGATGTAGAAGTGCCACATTACACACATAATTAATACCTAATTGTATAAGTGAAATAAAATATATATTTTTTTGTCATAAATGAGTTTTCATAAATGAGTTGTATTTTTTATTATTAAAAAAGAAATATAAATTTTTAAAAAAGATGAATAATAATATGGACAACAATACCACAACAGCAGAAATATAAATAATAAAACCCCCGAAGCAAGACTACGAATTTAAACCAAATAGAATTTTATCAAACGTCCCGATTACACTAGTTTTCAAATAAAAAAACGATTTCTAATTCGTCCAACAACAGCAGCGGGAATATAAATAATAAGCCCCCGGAGCAAGATGACGAATTCAAAATAAAGGACCAATCAGATTTTTATCAAACGTCCCGTTTACACCAACAGCAGATTTCAAATTAAAATCGTAATCCGTTTACTCATTTAAGAGCTATGATGCCACAGACTGGATTCGGTGGACTGACGACGTGCGAGTCACGAGATATTTAAATGTTCTGTGGTGCTAGTCATAGGCAAACGGTGGATGCAAATAACCGATTGTCGTTCATTGTGGCGTTCCAAAAGGGAGGCCTATGTTTATCAGTGATGAAACGACAATAGAAGCTACGCGATGAAAACGACCACTGGGGAAAAGGAGTGTTGGCAGGCCAATAAGACGGTGGGCTGATGACGTCATGCAAATAGTTGGGAAGGAATGGATGGACACAGGCAGGAACAGGGGAGCGTGGATGGTATTGGAGGAGGCTTTCACCCTAAGAGGGATCCATAACTCAGAAGCAAAAGAAAACTAACCATACTAACTACTAAAATACCTACTAACAATCACTAACTTAACTATTTCTACGAGATATGGAATAAATGCCTTTTTTATTATTTTTTTATTTAGCAGTAGACGTCTTCCGGCTGGTGATGATGATCTCACAGATAGAGAGACAAAGAAATCTTCATAACACTGCTATAGGTATTTGCATCAATGGTTAAAACTGACTGTGTTTATACAAACATGAACACCCGTTTTCAAGCCCGCTCGTGGAATGAAAATTTCATTAAACTATTAAAACCTTATCCGTATACATAATTATGTATCCATATGCTTATTATCCTAATATATTCCCCACGAGTTATCCCACTAGAGCCACGAGAAAGTTAATTATGCCAGCACGAGACACAGGTAGCTATTTAAACACTTGAACTCATCTTAACTTTGGATTACCGTCGAGACGCCACGCCAGCGCCCTCCACTTGAATTATAAATGTATTTGCATATTTCATGGGCGCCAAGCTATCCGCATACCATCCTGAAAAGTTTATGGGATTGCCTTATTCGGATGGAAATATTGTTTGGGACAACTCAATAAATTCTAAAATTCTATTTACAAGTTTATAGATCCCCCCTTCCCTGTCCGGGTAAGAATAGTCCCACCCTTCTCCCCCCGTTGGGTGTCCTAGGAGGCGACTGAAAACAAGATGACTTGCACCTATACTGCGATCCCGAAGACGCCTGTTAAGCTTGGGGATTAAGGCAACCACTGCCTTTAAAGGGGGTGGTCTTTGTTGCGCAGTGAACGTCTTTGGCTGATGATGGTGAGGTGAGGCTTGTAGTGAGGTCGTAGCACAACGAACATTTCTTTTTGTTATACCACCATGGTGGCAATCAATCTCATTTCTGCTGATCTTGGCAATGATTGGCCTTAGTGGTCGCATCGTCCAGGAAGACATTATTATTATGACGAGTGAGAAGATCCAGTGGTCGCGGGCACAAATCGTTCAGACAAAATAAAAAAAATATATATAAAGGAGCGCTCGCATTCTAGTAATCGTACCCCGGAGGTTCGACCCATTGTATCGGCGGCTCCCCAATCGTAAATTACGACCCTAACCAACTTCGGGTTAACTAGACGATTTTTAACTAAAACCAGTTAAACTGTTTAGTAAAATTCTTTTCTTAATCGAATTTATATATCAAAGAATCGGTTTTTTTTTGGTACTGATAGACGCTGTTGGCCGCAGATGGCCATTACAGCTTCACCGGACAATCCAGCGGACAATGAAAAGAAACGGTGCTGCACGTTAGGCTGCTAGAGAAATACATATATCAATATTTCGGTTATTTTATTCTTAGGCGATATATATATAGAATATTTTGATACATCGTAAAAATATGTAAATATATCGAAAGCCAATTTTTTTACTATTAATACTATACTCTCTCCAGGATACCCGGTAGATATTTATACATGAATATATGATTACACTTTTAGCTTAATAAAATAGCCTACGAGTATTATGTAAACGAGCAATGCGCCAAGTCAGCTGCGCGCGCGCTTAATGCTTCTCACCCGCGTTTTATCGAGGCCATTTAAATTCATAAAGAACTATGAATGAAACGAATTTGTTTGTTTTATATTACATAAACTATAGTTCAGTTATTCACGGATTATGTAAAAATATGCGATATTCTCATGAGAATTGATACGAAGTTTATAGACTATTCGCAAGCCCAATATTATCTAAACGATGTTCGGGATTCGAATCGTTCCGCTTTTTTTTCGTAATAATCAAATATATTCTTTTTCTTTTTTTATTAAACTTGGTGACGTAATATTAGACGACCGATGTTCCGGATTTTTCCAAGTAAATATGTTTCTTTTTGAAAAAAAAGCCTTGACTTGTTGACAAAAGTCGCCTGATGGTAATCTATGCCTGCCAGACAGCTGCATTGCACTGCTGCTAGTCACTCGAGACATAAGTCATTAAGTCTTTTGAGCCCGGTCTTTCACGAGCTGCAGTACCCAGTAATGTTTACATACCGCTGCTTCGCGGCTGATATCTCACCAGTTTTAAATCAAAATCCTTTGAAGAACATTACGTGCACTTACCCCGCCCGCAAGTATTTCGGGCTGGCGCGTGCAAGTGATTATCGTCCTAAAGGTGGTACACCGTTCGTGACCGCGAGAGTACCTAGTTGAACAGTCCCCTGGAGATCGAATGCCATCAACAAAACTACCAAAGGAAAATTTATTTTGTCTCTTATTTAAATTTAAATCTGTTTCTTTGGATAATTTTTAATCCTGAATTAAAAAAACATTACTACTCTTATGTACGAACCGTCAAATACCACAGATTAAAAAGCCACCACAAAACTGACATTTTAAATAAACCTGGGACCTAACGATTACAGTAACCATTTTTGTGACCACCGAATCGCGATCAAAAATATGTTGAAATTGCTAAATCATTCCGTTAAACTCTTACACGTTACAATTGCTTTGCCAATCGCTACGTAAAAATTAAAAAAAAAGATTTAAAAAAGTACATAATTATCTACAAATCGTATCGCAGACAGGTAATAATTATATTTCGAAACGAGGACAAAAGCTCCCCAGCTATACATACTCATAGGTAGTTACTTTACTTACTTATTATCTCACTTCAACTCAAGGTACGCGGAATTGGTTTTTACATTCAATATCCATCAATCTTCCATCAATACATTCCATTCATCTGTTACGATACAAAAGGCCTTAAAAAACGTTCTAATTTTGATACAAAAAACTACGCCGACGTCACATCTCATGATTATTATTACTTCATCATCAGCCGGAAGACGTCCACTGCTGAACATAGGCCTCCCCCTTAGAACGTCACAATGAACGACAATTGGCTATTTGCATCCACCGGTTACCTGCGACGCGCACAATGTCGTCTGTCCACCTAGTGGGAGGCCTGCCTACGCTGCGTCTTCCGGTTCGTGGTCGCCACTCGAGAACCTTTCTTCCCCAACGGTTATCGGTTCTTCGAGCGATGTGGCCTGCCCATTGCCACTTCAACTTGCAGATTCTGAGAGCTATGTCGGTGACCTGGGTTCTTCGGCGAATCTCCACATTTCGGATTCTGTCGCGCAAAGAAACTCCGAGCATAGCTCTCTCCATGGCTCGTTGTGTGACTCTGAACTTCTCTAAAAGGCCAGCCGTTAGAGACCACGTCTCAGTACCATATGTCATCACTGGCAACACACACTGGTTAAAAACCTTCGTCTTCAGGCACTGCGGTATTTCGGACGAGAAGATATCGCGTAGTTTTCCGAACGCTGCCCATCCGAGTTGGATTCTTCGGGCGACCTCTTTGTCGAAGTTGGACCGACCTATCTGGATAATTTGTCCTAGGTATACGTAGTGGTCAACAACTTCGAGTGTATCGTTCCCAACAACTACCGGTACGGGTGCAACATGGACATTAGACATGATCTTCGTCTTGTCCATGTTCATTTTAAGACCCACCTGTTGGGAAACGCTACTGAGGTCGCTGAGCATCGTATTGAGGTCCTCCAGCGACTCTGCCATAATGACTATATCATCGGAAAAACGAAGGTGAGGGATGTATTCGCCATTGATGTTGATGCCGAATCCGTACCAGTCCAAGAGCTTGAAAACGTCCTCCAATGCATTTGAGAACAGTTTCGGAGAAATAACATATATAGGTATATATTATTACTATTGAATATTATTACTTGCGTTGTATTTATTCAATGATAGGGCTTCGTCGCAAAATGTCCCTTTCGCGAAATGTCCCTTTCGCATAATGTCCCTTTCGCAAAATTTCCCCTTCGCAGAATGTCAATTTCGCAAAATGTCCCTTTTATGTCATTGTATAGATTCTAACGCAAACTGAAATAGTTGTTTACATTGATAGATAAATCCAACCCAAATACCCGGGTTTTTTGGATTGGTATTAGACATTACGAACTGAAATGATAAGTTAATTACCAAAAATATAGTTGATTATTTATATACTGGGTCCCCATAAGCAAGTACGGTCCAGCCATGAGCCCGGGGCTCCAAATAACGGGCTACTTTCGGAGTCACTGAACGCTCGGGCCTACGGCGTCCATTGATTGAGTACAGCGGCGACTCCGAAGAGGACGCTATAATGTGCCCCCCGGCGGCGGGCTCAAAGGCAAGGCACTGAGGTGCTCCTGCAAATCCCACCGGAGAGCCCTGATCTCCCCTCTGATGTGCCAATGCGCCATCCGCGGGACTTTTAGTGGGTAGGAACCCCACTTACCCCCGTTGACCCCCACAGGTTCTGGGGACTTTTGAAGGTTTTCCACAGGGAAAAAGTCAGCCCAGAGCCTTGGGCTTTTAATAACGGGCAACATTCGCTTGGGGTGTGAGCTGTGGGCCCTAGACGAATATACACGGTGGGCTGCTGACCCCCCATTCCCCGTGAGCACTGTGTCAGGTTCCCGGGGGCTATAATGCGTCCCCCAGCATCACGCCTGTTCATACATATTGTTCCACATTTGATCTTGTAAAGAAAAAAGAATCAACAAAATCAGTATATTTGGCGGAATTATGAGTGATACACGACGAATTGAGAACCTCCTTTTTTTGAACTCAGGTAAACACAGTGTATAGGTTAATTCGTGTTTCATTGATAAAGCCGTACCTGTGCAAAACAGAACGATATGCGGCAGCCTTGTGCCTCAATAAACTGTTAATTAAACCATTTATCAAGGCTATTACGCTATAGCATACATAGTTAACACGCAAACTAAACATTCGAGAGGTATTAATTCACTTAATCTTCGATCTTAAGCCAACGCAAATAATAGCGGATATAGAATGAGAAACATGATTCAAAATTCTTAGTAAGAGTTTAATAATTACTAGCGACCCTACCCGCTCCGGCTTCGCACGGTTGCAAAGTAAAGGATATAAAATGGTTATTGTGGGTTATCCTTAAGAGATAAACATATACCATCACAGACTTTTTGGTAGACCATGTCAAGGTGTACAATGCTGTAGTACTGTAGTACATTATTTTGATCTATCTTGTAGAGTTCAGCTAGCGTTTGCAATGTAAGTGCAAAAAATGTGTTTATTTACGACATCGCATTAGAAACCTCTAAAATTATCAGTGTTTCTCTACTATATTATGCATATATTACACCTATAAACCTTCCTCTCGAATTAGTCTATCTATTTAGAAAACCCGCATCAAAATCCATTGCGTAGTTATAAAGATCGAAGCATACATAGGGACAGACAGACAGCGGGAAGCGACTTTGTTTTATACTATGTGGTGATAGTAATAGTAATTAAATGAAATAAGTCTTTTAGGTACCCTTCCCTCCCAGTGCGGCGACAACTTCGAGGAAGTTTTTTACCTAGTTTAAGTGTACATGTTTGTAAATAACCTGTAAATATTTTGTTTCAATAAATCGTTTAATGAAATAATATGTTATACTGATATTGATTGTTTATTTGTAGTTTGGTAAGTGGCCGACCTGTAGTGGCATTCTGTAAAAAAAAAATAACAAACTCAACAGCTGAATCCGCGGTGAGATAAGAAATTCATTCAACGAATTTGATCTTCTTACAGAAAAACCACTCTGGTGTGAGATTGGTTTAAGCTACCGTTATGGATCATTCCCAGTAGTTCCATTGATCTTAGTTCCATGGAAGTATTGGGCCTCTGACTTGGTTTAACGTCAACTGCTGTCTAGATGACGACCACCGGGGCCGACTCTTGATATACCCTCCAACAACAGAGTTGCTCATTTCAAAGCCACTAAACGGTTACCCATCTGATTTGACCTTGCTTGACCAAGTGATCAAGTTGTCATTCTACAATACGAAAGGCTAGAGAATAGGAATAACATATCCCTTCACGTGACTAAACAAACGACGACTTAGATAAGTCATTTCCATTATTATCTAGCGTTACGTATGGTAGAATGACAATTTGGCTAAGGGGGCAGAGCAGTACAGCTGTCTTTGAGCCCCCCTTGTGACAATTACGATATTGAAAGGGGGTCAAATATTATTGATAATAATAATGATCCGAGGGGCTAAAAGTGGTTGAACGTAAAAAGGTTGGGAAACGTAGCTTTAGATAGGCGTCTCGTCATGTATTACGCAATTTGCAATAATTGCACCGGCGCAGTTTATCATGATCATTTGGACTACCGGTGGTCTAGACTGTGTGATGTAAGTTGCTATTATACCTCACTTCTTCTAATGACGTGACGGTACTTACGCTAGAAAATAAAATATACATAACTGCACCTAGATTTTAACGGCGTTAATTGATGATAGTACCACAGTCTATAAACTAATTTATATACTGTGATAGTACTGATGAAGTGGATGTCCCAAGCTTATATTTTGAAAGTAAGCTTGATGGTTGTGAGATTCGTAGTTATATTTCAATACTAGCTGACCCACGCAGCTCCGCCTGCGCTATTTTTACGTTAACTAAACTTTTAATAACAGACATTCGCATCGAATACAAAACCTCCTTTTTTATAGTCGGTTAAAAACTGGGACCCACTTTTTACTTGCTCTCCGAAGCACGGACCCGTTTAGTTCAAATGGCGTTAAACGGTTACCCATCTATTTAATGACCTTACCTAACGTTGCTTAACCCGATCGATTACAAAACCTTGATAACAACTCTCTATGAGTGTTCCCTTACTAATATTTATTATATTATAAAGAAAAATTGATAAAATCGGACCATGCGTATAACCAAGTACCCATTTTGAATTTAATCCCCTCTCCCAAAAGAACCGTGCTAGATTACGGGATAAAAAGTATCCTATGTCCTACCTCGTAGTAAGATCTCAAATCATGCCAAGTTTCAATTGAATCCATTCAGTAGTTTCGGCGTGATGCGCAGCCGTGATACAGACAGACAGACAGACAGACAGACAAAAATTAAAAAAATTACATTTTTGGCCTCAGTATCGGTTATAGAATGACCTCCAAATATAATTTTCAAAATATCTTCAATGTACAGAATTGGACCTGTTACAGTTTTATTATAAGTATAGATATAGATAGATTGAAATTAAAGAAAGACGAGTATCCTGCCTGTTCGTAGACAGTAGTAATTTACAGCTAAGGAATTCCCATTTGGAGGATTAAGGTGACGATAAAAATGTTAAGTATTTGAAAAAAGTAATCGCTTAAATTTGCTGGAATATTAATGCCTAGTTTAAATTGAAAGGAATGCCTTTTAGTGGTCAATATATGTAATGTCACTAAATGCCAGACTAAGGGCTCCCGCACATAAAGGCGAATACGCATCGCATCGCAAATATCTGCGAGAAACAAATGCATTTTCGATACAAATTCATTTGTTTCTCGCAGATATTTGCGATGCGATGCGAATTCGCTGTTATGTGTGGGAGCCTTAATTCCAATACTAATTTGTAAACAATTTTATTATTATGTATTTATTTCAGTGGGTGCTTGCTCCTTTGTACAAGAGACCGGTAGACATGGTAGGTACATTTGCATGTCAGTTAAGTATAGAGTCGTTGGAGTTTTTAAACAATTCTGGACTCAAAAGACTTAATAAATTCAGTGAAAAAAAAAAACGGCAACCGTATAAGATTTTTAACTCAGTCTTAATATTTTTCAAAACATGTTTGTAATCTTATTTTACGGTTATCATATTATATGAACATAGCATTATTACCTTAGATAGCATTATCTGTCATCATATTTATGCAATATTTAAATTTATTTATGCAAGCTAGTGTCCGTGGTGCGAATAGTATTATGCATTAGCGTGCCAAAAACATTAAGGCATTTTGACTTCTTAAAATTAATAGTTTCGAGATGGAACACGGTAAAATTAACACACTTTTTAACCATTGGAAGATGGCAAGAATTTAATTAAAATGCCGAGCAAACTTTGGCAAGGGTTGTACTTAGTGGATTACATTTTGAGAGTAGACCTCAATAGCCTGATGATAGTCCATATACACTTGTAAATAAAAAAGGTTATTAAATTCTGTCTGCTTGTAACATCATCGACTAAGTTAATTGCTGAAATGATCTTGTTGAAAATTGACAAAATAATAGTGTATGTGCATAATACAAACACGTGATCAGAGTCACATACAATGTAAGACTAGTTGCTCATTAGAAAATGAATTTTCTACATCATACGAAGAATCCTTACAGAAGTCATACGGGGTGACACCAAACCACCAGGTGTACGGAAGTATTTTGATAACACCAAAAAACACTTCCTCCATTTGGCAACCGTTACCATTCGCTAATTTCTACAAGTACCCTAGTGTGCATAGATGGTTTAAGTTTGTATATGCAAATGATAACCCACATTTAGCAGACCAAGTCTGTGTTTATTTATAGTGCAGGTTGTTGCCAATGTTTGCGTTAGCGTTTCTTGGAGATTCTTTTCGTAATTTATGCTCAGTCTTATCTTTTAATTTTAAATATGCTCCAGCTTAATAAGCGTGTACACAACGAAGTACTTATCACAGTTATTATTTATAGCTCCTTATTTTATTTAGTGTAACGTGTACGATACGATACGATAACGATACGATGACATTAAAATACGTTTGGGGTCCTGGGCATTGGTGGGATCCAGACCGACTGCGTTAACTTTTAGAGGTTGTTCTTGTTGTAGGGTACAATCTCTTCAGGTATAATTATGATAAACTTTATAAAATGAAGCTGCTTAGCATCTACAGGATTTTTAGTCAAGGATTACAATTTGTCATATTTGAAATAAATAACAATAAGAAGATACTTCTTGTGCTATACTACATTCTACGGTTGTCTGAAAGAGATCGTAGTCCTCGTCCAATGGTCTCTATCAAAACTACTTGTCATCATCATTTTCATCATTTGCAGCCGACAGACGTCCACTGCTGAACAAAGGTCCTTAGAAGGGAGGGGTTGCCATAATCCCCACGCCTGGCATCGCATTTGGGGATCGCAGTATGGATGGCATGTAGCGATATGCCGAGTACGGCTTGACTCGAATCAGACTCGATTCCTGCTTTGGACTCGCCTACTCGAGTATCAATTTATTTTGATTCGAGTACGCCGGACTCGATTCCGGTCTCGATTCTATTATCCTCTCTCGTGGCGGGGCCTGCGCGCGCGCCGATTCCCCGCGTCTAGTGCATTCAAGCATAGAACTCGAGTACTGGGCCGAACCGCGGAATCGAGTCATGATTTGAATACCGTATAAACCGACTCGAGTCGACTCGATCCACCAAAATAGCGACTCGGCACATCACTAATGGCATGGATGGATGGATTTATCTTCCTATAAATCCAAAAGAAAATCGCTGCTGCTCGTCTTCCTGTTCTCGCTTAGTTGCCTCTTACGACACCCAACGAGAGGACATGGGGGATGCAATTCTAACCCGGCACCCCACGTGTGCTACTCTTACTACGTACTATTGAACGTACTATTAAATTCCAGACAAAATACTAATTTTACATCACTCGATTTTTTTGTCGGTCATCGCAATATTTCGGAACATTATAATATTAGTCACACTTTTCTATTACCTTGTATACAGTAAGTACACTTTCACTAATCTCTTATAAAATCTTCAACAAAACTGTACTTATATTTTATTTCACGCAATTTGGTGATGATACAAGAACGTCTACAATTAGATTAGAATAGGTTTTGCCACTTCTATATATGTATATCGAATCGAGTTCAAATTCATTCTGTAGTGTAGAAAAGGTAAACAAAAACAGATTCTAATAATTATACATAGCATCCCCCGTAGGGCAGCTTATGGCGAACTGTTGGAAGCGAACGACACCACGGACCCATGTGCTCCAGAATGTCAGGGCCCCGAAACCGAAGGGGACCCGCAGGAGTCTCAACTCTAGTTCGCCTTAATTGGACATCCAGAGAGAAGCCGTTAGAGCTATATGTTTGAGGGGTGGAAGTGTTAAAGGCATAAAGCCATGACTAACTTCGGTCGGAGAAAGCGCAGCATACCTCTACCATCCCTGAGGTCACTCACAGTCTCACACCAGTAGTGCCTTCTGTCGCTCTGTCATTGAATTTTAATTTTCGATTTGCAATAATATGGGTTGCGTATTGCCTGTTATCTTTTATATAGCACTTTTACCTTGCGCAGTAGGGCTACTGCAACTTTGAGTGAGAATTCCCGCTGAGCTTTGCTTCTTTTAAACAAACCCCTAACAATGTAAATCCCATTCTCCATTTAAACGCCATCTTAACATCCGGTTCTATTTTCAAACGTGGTATTCCGCACGCGAGCACTTCCACGAATCAAATGTTGACATTGCGACGCAGCTCAAGGCCTTCTTGCATTTTTTTTTATTACACACATGTTCAAGGCACTGGCCGGGCGGCCTATTGTTAGATAACGTTTCCGCTTTCCTAGTTATTACCAACGGCTATATTAGATGGTTTAAACTATTATTTTTGTGAGAACTTATAGATTAATTGAGAACGAGATAACGCTATTTCCATAATAGGTACTGTCTAGTGTTATCTTTAATGTTTTTTGTAATTTTACAATTTTTGTGAAACATTGAGGAAAAGATCGAGACGGGCATAAGTACGGCCATCCTAGTGGGTGGGTAGCAATAGCAATTCTAGCTGTAGCATCAAATGTATTATGGAATTACGAGGACAGACCTCTAAATGTAGGTTTACCTGAATACTTAGTTGCAGAAATTTCGCAGGAAGCAAAGAAATTAATGTTTTCAAAGCAAGTTACAAGTACAGAAATTATCTATTTGCAAGTTAACAGTAATATGCGAATAAATTATTAGTAGGTATAACTTTTTGAAGTCTACCCTAATATAAAGGAGGAATTATTTGTATTTTTGTATGTTTGTAACGAATAAACTCAAAAACTATTGGACCGTATCAAAAATTCTTGCATCAATAGAAGGCTACATTAACCCTGAGTAATATAGGCTATATTTATTCCTAGTAAAAAAAGGCCGCTAGTTTGAAACAAATTCAAACAGACTTGACAGACCATCAGTCTTACCAAATAACTGTTTTGTCAGCCTGTGGTTGGTTACTTTATTTAACAAATTTGATATTAATGGATAAAATAAAATATATAATAAATAAATATATAATAAATTTAATAATAAATATTATGTACTTACGGTACAAACACTGCATCTCTCTCTATTAATATATCGTTGGTACAATTGCAAACACCTTATTTTGCCCGAGGCACTTACGAAATTTCATTTCACAAACCGGCTCACGTTGCGATCTCGACAGATCATCTATCGAGTAGACATCGACCAGTCAATTATTATCTAAATTAGATATCTCAATACGAATACCAATATCCGTGTTTTAAAACATAAATATACGTTTCTTATGATCTATGGTATGAAATCGTAAACTATAAAAAAAAAAATTGGTAATTTTTATCAAGGTATTTATTTTCTAAGATTAAAGTAGCTCAACTTGTTACCAATGGTAATGAATAGTATAAAAATATTAAAAATAATTTTCTTCATAAAATAAAAAGTGTTAAATAAACCATATTTAATGTTTAAAAATTTAGGACATTTGCAACAGGTAAATTGATTTAACAACGTTGTAAGTAACGATAGTTAGAAAAACCGCTAATTTTGAACAATAACTACTATATTTTCACCTTTAAATACATTATTAATAGAACATAATCAGTATATTATTTAAACTATTGTGATCTACATATTCACCCGCATCTTAAATAGTTGGTTTAAATAAACAACTCGTGTATCTGGTTTAGTTAAATAAGCACTTACCATCATCATTGAAGTATGCATATTCAGTTTTCAACACCTCCCCTGTTCCATACCAGCACGGGAATCAAACCCGTAACCACCAGCCGCTTACATCATATGCGCCAAAATAAACTCCCGCCGAAATAAAAAAAAACACGTCAATCAACAAACACAAGGTTAAACCACGAACTACACAAATTAAAACAATAGTTGAACGTTTAAAAAAACAACAACAAAAACTGTAAGTCCGTATTCAACTGTCAAGACACCATTCATGGACAAGTGGAGTCTCTATCAAAAACAAAACATGATAAAAGTTTGTAAATACGTAATTTGTGAACGTAAAATTTTCAAACAAACGGCACCTCCAACACGCAACACGACACTGCACTAACTGACGGACGTATAGCGTAGCCAGTCTGGGAACGCTCTACCTGATATCGTTGACGCATTCGAACGCGGCGCGAACCTTCACGTCAGAATGAGATGGGTATATAAACACACGCTGCGCACACCTAATTGCATTTCGTTGCACTTGCATTTTCAATAAGATAGAGTTCCCAAAGTAGTAAAAAGTAGGTCTAGCTACTCTACTGGTGTAGTGAGTAGGTCGGTAGGCATTCCACATTTAGAACTTTGTCATTGTGAGCAAAAAAAGTATTTTCAGACATTACAGCGCAGCAACCGTTAAAAATTTCGCAAACTCACATCAATTATATTATTGCGGTCGATACTTGGACAATCGTCTTAGTAAATACTACCCAGTGTCAGTATATTAAGCTACCAAGTAGCAATGTGTAAAAATTCTGTATAATATTATATTCCGGTGTGAATGGCACCGTAGCTGACGAAAACGGGCTCAAGAGACTTAATAACCAATGTCTCCAGCAACAAGATAGCAACAAGCCGGACAGCCCACTGACCTGGGAACTCACCCAGAGGACCAGATCACAACTAGTTATTAAGTACTAACATAGCGTAAGTTTTAGAATAAGTTTTACTAACATAATGGATATTTGTTGTACGTTTTTTTTAAAATAAATAATAATAATAATAATTGCAGCTGTCTATAGGCAGGCGCTGTTAGTTGTAAAAAAATGACAATATGTAAGAGCCCGTGAGGCCTATGCGTAATAAAGAATATTAAATTTAAATTTATCCATCAGGCGAACGTCTTGCTGGTCTCTAGGTAAAATAAAAAAATGAGAAAGGTATCAAGTGAAAGCATATTGCAGCACTAAGATTTATATAGATACAAATCTTCTTGACTGACACTTAAGAGTGTGTTAACTATCTTCTGATTTATAAGATAACAAATTGACATTCAAAAATTAATCTTTCAGGCATTTGGCATTGTATTTTTAAAAAAAAACGAACGACTCGAACGACGAAAAATACTGAATTTCGAGAAGATGTTCATCTATTTGAGAGCTGCGTGCGATACCACAGGCAGACATAGGGATCAAACATTAAAGAAGAAATAAATAAAAAAACTACCCCTACGCTTTCACGAACACAGTGCGTGGAATTTTATCTGGTCCCCATTATAATATAATATTATGAAGTTCTTTGAATGTAATTCCTAAATTTTTTAATAATTTTATATAATAGTGAAAACTTTTACGTGATGAACTAAATAGTAGACAGAAGACAGATCCAAGATACTAAATAAATGGAAAAATAAATAAATTACTATAATAATAAGGCACAAACAATTAATAAACATATTAAATAAATTAACTATACGTGTAAAGTACATTTTGTGCAAAAGTTAAATAAATAAATAATTTAAAAGATTGCTAAGTTCTTGAAGTATCCCAAATAATTAGAGCGCATGGTATTCCTACTAGACTGCAAACAAAATGAATACAATTTATTCCACACTTCAAACAAAATACAAGGAAATGAAACCACTTAATAAACATGGATTCATTTGCTTAGTTACAGCATTTGTTATTTTGTCTCAGTTTAATGTATTTTTTGGCAAGGTCAGTCAACACAAGGTATTTCTTAAACTTACGCAATAAGATGAGTTTGTTGTGTACTCATAACTACATGTATTTAATAACCAACAACAATTTTTTTAATTCAACCTAATTACGAGACTAGCAGGACGTTCGCCTGGTGGTAAACGACAGGCCTGCCTATAGACAGAAGCAGACCTGTTATGACTTGCAATCTTGACAGATCGGTGTGGAGTATGACGTAGTTTTCAACACCGAAAAGTCAATTCTCCTTACAAAAATGTGAAATACTACGTCATAGTGACGTCATACTCACACTTGTCTGTCAAGATTTGCACATTACACTAAGCCTGCTGCACTGCACTGCCGCTCGTCACAAAAGATACGCCACTTGATACGACACGACACCTTCTTTAAAATATAATGGTAAAATGAAAATAAAGATGGGAAAAGAGGAAGACCAAGTGTAGTGTACTGGTAAATTGAGTAAATTTGTGGGTAGACAAGTTTATCGTCTCAAGCGGGCACACTACGCAGGCACTCAGTGGGGATGCGATAAAGACATAAAAGCCCCTCTAGTGTAGGAGGGGAGTTCAGTCGAGTGTCAACCACTGTGCGGGTCAGACGTGCTGTGTGCGTTAACGAGCCGATATATGTAGTGTAGTGTTAACATTAACAAATATAGTGAACTCTACATGGCGACGAGGTGAAAACCGTGAGTAATTTTATATTTTGATTAATTAATCAAAGTGCAATTTAGATTTAAAAAAAAAAGCAAGTGGCGTTAACGAAATACCTTATTACGTGATAAGTGAATAAAATAATCATAATGAACTTTTTGCAAATTATTGAGTGACAAAATAAGTATTTGATCATATATACAACTAATATCTTTTCACCTTTAGAAAAGTAATATTAAGTGAACAAAATTAAATAAAAAATGAACTATTTTACAAAGAATTGGAAGTGAAAAAATAAGTGTTTGATCATAGACATACAATTAAAATCTTCAAGTTTTGGAAATATAATAAAAATAAACTATTTTTTGCAAAGAATTGGAAGTGGCAAAATAAGTGTTTGATCATAGACATACAATTAAAATCTTCAAGTTTTGGAAATATAATAAAAATAAACTATTTTTTTGCAAAGAATTGGAAGTGGCAAAATAAGTGTTTGATCATAGACATACAATTATAATCTTTTCAAGTTTTGGAATATAATAAAAAATTACAGAAGTGTGAAATCAAATTATTATCTCAATTCTTGTTCACGACTGTTAATGTCTCAGATCCAAACCACAAATATGTCTGCTTTGCAACAACAGATGGCGTACTATGAGTCATACTAAATCACGCTATGGTTTGATGTTTGTTACTTAAACATATTTATAAGTTTTTTTTTAAAGGATACAGATGTGGTTTTATTTAGTACCTAACCCCTCTAGTATTCGTCCCTCTGAAGTTCACCATTAATTAATACCTTTGGGTATTAAACATTTGGTCCTACAGAGCCGGATGAGCTCAGGACAGTTTTTGTACACAAGTACTAGCAGTGGATCGCTGCGATAAATAGTACTACAGGACACGCAACTAACGGAGTTGCGAAGTTTCACCACCAGCAGACAGCAAGTGTTCCCGAGTTTCGCCGTCAGGGAGCGCCACCAGCAGATAGCAGTGTTCCCGATTTGGCCGCCAGGGGGCGCCACACGTCGACAGTGGAGTTGCAGGGTTTGGCCGCCAGGGGGAGCCACCAGCCGAGCAAAATTTGTGCAAGTGTGTGAGTGCAGTGCAAATTGTGAGTACAATCATTTATTACATACAGATACATCTTAAATTCAAGTGAATTTGAACTTTAAAAATACAGAATTCATAACTTAGAAAAATTTGAAGAGAATTTGGACTTAGTTAAAATTTCAAGATTTATTGGACTTGTAAAATTTTGCATGTTAGTTAAGGACTTAGAATAGTTTTGTTAAAACGGGGAACCTACGCCCGATTTTTAAAAAGTTGTAAAACACTTGTAAAATTTTTCGATATTTTTTAGACTTGTAATTTTTATCGCATATTTTTACACTTAGAAATTTTTTGTCTTTATTGGACTTTGTAAAATTTACTTAATATTTTAACTTCTAAATTATTTATTGTTTGGTTCCTTTACCACCATACTGGTACACTTTTAGTTTGTTGTTTTTTGTATTTATGTTGTTTTTTGAACAATTTTAGCATTACTTATACATTTATTATCTTTACATACTAATACATTTTATATCACGAATAATGGAAGGATTAATTAATCTATTAAAAAACCTTCAAAATGTCATTCAAAAGGGTTACACCAATTTCAAAAAGAGTCCAAAGGATAGATTAACTATAGAATACATAGAGACTAGACAAGAATTATTAGAAAAGGATTGGGATACATTTAAACAACAGAATGCTAAACTTTATGAACTTTATAAATCTGAGGATATAGAAAACGAATTAGATGATGCTATTTATGATGAAACTGAAGATACGTACATTAATTATAAATGTTTAATGAAAACTATGCATAACAAACTTTGTGTTGTAGAACAATCTGTACAAAATATTAGTAGCTCATCTAGCAATACAAATAAGCAATCAGGTTCTTTTGTGAAATTGCCGCGGATCTCCATACCAACATTTTCTGGAAAATATGGAGAATGGATCACTTTTCGCGATCTTTTTACTTCATTAGTTCATAAAAATGATTCTTTGGACAATGTGCAAAAAATACACTATTTAAAGAGTCATCTCACTGGAGAAGCCGAGCAATTGATTAGACATACACCAATATCTGAGGCTAACTACAGTGAGTGTTGGGCTCAACTAGAAAATCGCTATAGCTATAAGAAATATTTAGCAAACTGTATTTTGAAAAGGTTGTTTGGTCAAAGACGAATGCATACCGAATCAGCTTCAAGTTTAAAAGAATTGTTAGACACAACTAATGACTGCATAAATGCTCTTAAAAATTTAGAAATAGATGTGAGTACATGGGATGTAATCATAATACATATAGCAACGTTTAAATTGGATTCAGAAACGCGAAAGCAGTGGGAATTAAGTATCAATGGCAGCGACTCTAACGAATTGCCATCCTTTGAACAATTCAAGGAATTTATTGAAAACCGTTTCCGGGCTCTAGAGTGTATCGAACCAAAAAGGGTTTTAGTTCACCAGGTCAACAGTTCACATTCTCAACATCCCAAAGTTATGGTAGCCACGAATTCCTCATCCATGCGATGTGAGTTCACAGAAAGTCACAAACTCTGCTTTTGTAAAAAGTTTGCTAAGCAGCCTATAGATAGCAGAAGAGTTTGTCGCAAAAAACAAAATTTGTTTTAATTGCTTGGGTAGCAATCAAACCGTTTACGAATGTAAAAAAGCTGCCACCTGCAGAATCTGTCAAAGGCATCATCATTCTTTACTTCATCTAAGTGCAGAGTTCCAGAATAAGACCCATGATAGTACAAAGCCGACTACTGATCATACTAGTCCTTCAACTAGTACGAATCAAATAGTTTCGTGCTTATCTACAGACCAAGTACCTAAGTTCAGACAGGTTTTATTAGCAACCGCGCTAATAAACGCCGAGTCGAATACAGGAAAATTTCAAGTAATTAGAGCCTTGCTCGACCAAGGCTCTCAGGCATGTTTTATAACAGAAGCCACAGTCCAATTTCTGGGTCTGAAAAAGATACCAGTTAAAGGAATCATTTCGGGTTTAGGTGATAACAGGTCAACCATAGCAAGATATATGGTACAACTCAAAATTCAGTCATGCATCGACCCTGAGTTTGAACTGGTATTAACTGCTTATGTTTTAAATAAAATTACATCATACTTACCAGAGCGAACGATACACACAAGTAACTTTGATTGGATCGATATACACGGACTTCACGGACGGTTAGGAGATTCACAGTTCAACAAAAGTAATAAAATAGACATATTATTAGGTGCGGACGTCTATAGCTGCATCCTCAAGGAAGGGATGTTGAAGAGTCCTTCTGGAACTTTAATCGCGCAGAACACTACCTTAGGGTGGGTCCTATCGGGTGCAGCTGGTCCTGTAAATTATGAAAGTTCAAATAATATAGGAAGAAAAATAAACGTTATGCATGCACAGATCACAGAAGATGAAAGTCTAAAGAAATTTTGGGAAATCGAAGAATTAGTTACATCAAAGAAAATACTTACAGTAGAAGAACAGAAGTGTGAAGAGTATTATAGTAATACTTACCAGAGACAAGATGATGGTAGATATGTGGTTCGATTACCATTTCGAGTTGAGGATCCTCCTTGTAAAGCTGGCAACTCGCGAAAAATAGCTGAAAACAGATTAAAGTTATTAGAAAAGCGGTTAGAAAAGAATGAAACGTTAAAGGGAAACTACAAGGAGGTAATAAATGAATATTTACAGCTAGGTCATATGAGAAGGGTAACAGGAAACGATAATAACCACCACAAAGGTGCGTGTTGTGTTTAATGCTTCCGAAAAGAATAGCAAGGGAGTATCTTTGAATGACACCCTTACGATTGGACCGACATTACAGGCGGATTTACGACACACAGTTATGAAGTGGAGAGTTCATGCAATTGCATTAGTCGCCGATATAATTAAAATGTATCGACAAATAAGAGTAGCTGACGACGATGTGATGTATCAAAGAATTCTTTGGCGTGATAGTCCAGATCAGGAAATATCAGATTACGAGCTGGTAACGGTTACTTTCGGCACAGCTTCTGCTCCATATCAAGCAGTAAGAACGCTACATCAGATTGCATATGATGAAGGAGAGAAGTATCCATTAGGTGCTTACAATGTCCTTAATAGTTTCTATATGGACGACTTAATGACTGGATGTTCTAGTGTGTCTGAAGGCATGGAAATATATAAACAAATAACAGAATTATTACGAAAGGGCAGATTTTATTTACAAAAGTGGAATAGTAATAATAAGGAAATAATAGAACGGATTAGGTCAGAGGAAAATAATGAAATAAAAGGTCAAATAGTACAAACAAATACGGAAATAAAAGATCAAATAGTACAAACAAATAAAGAAATAAAAGGTCAAATACAAACAAATAAAGACATTAAAGGTCAAATAGTACAATTAAATAAAGATATAAGAGGACAAATAGTACAAACAAATAATAGTATTAAGGAGAAGAACATACAGGACAAGGAAGAAGACAAGGAGATCAAACTAGACGATACAATAAAAATTCTAGGACTTACCTGGAATAGGCAACAGGACATCTTCCAGTACTCGGTGAACTTACCTCTGCCGCTAACTGCACCTGTAACAAAAAGAGCTGTAATTTCTGATATAGCACATTTATTTGACCCATTGGGGTGGTTAGCTCCAAGTGTGGTGATGGCAAAAATCTTTATCCAGAAGTTATCGCTCGCAGGACTTGGTTGGGACGAGGAACTAACCACCGAATTAAAGAATGAGTGGAGTACTTACCGAGAGGAACTTCCGTTTCTTACCAAAATCAGCATACCACGTTGGCTTGGAACAAAATCAACAGATGACTGGGAGCTACATGGATTTTGTGACGCTTCCAAAGCAGCGTATTCAGCCGTGGTTTACTTACGTACAATTGATGATACGGGTGCGGTGCGCCTTTCATTATTGGTGGCAAAGACCAGAGTCGCTCCGATCAAACAAATAAGTATTCCACGATTGGAACTGTCTGCAGCTGTGTTGTTGTCTAAACTGCTGCTGGAAACAAGCGAAGTTTTAAATGTTCCACAGAACAAAATTAGAGCATGGACTGACTCGACAGTGGTACTGGCATGGCTCAACAGCCACCCCAGTAGATGGAAGACGTTTGTAGCTAACCGCACATCAGAAATCATGACTACTATGTCATTATCGCAATGGTTTCATGTGTCAGGTAAGGACAATCCTGCAGACTGCGCTTCCAGGGGACTATTACCTAGTCAGTTTATAGCTAGTTCTCTTTGGTTTTCGGGACCGTTATTTCTGAAAGAAAAGGAAATTGTTTATGAAAGTCCAAGTAATTTACAAATAGATTTAGAACAGTCAGTAAAAACACACACTGCAGTAATGCCAGATGAAACAATATTTGAGAGATTCTCTACATTACCTAGATTAGTAAGAGTTGTAGCATATTGTCGAAGATTTTTAAACAAGGGTAAAAATGAACAAATTTATTTAACAAACAAGGAATTAGAAGAAGCACTAGATTGTTGCATTAAAAAAGTACAAAGAGAGATATTTACAACAGAGCTTACACAACTACAGGATAAAGGTTATATACAATCAAAAACAAGTAAACTTAAAGCATTAAGTCCTTACCTAGACAGTAAAGGCATCATAAGAGTAAGAGGTAGAATTGAAAGATCAGAGTTGGATGAAAAAACAAAGCATCCTATAGTTTTACCTAACTCGTACCTCACCAAACTAATCATAACAGAGGCTCATGACAAAACGTTGCATGGAGGTGCTCAGTTAATGATGACATATTTAAGATCAGCTTATTGGATTCTAGGAGCTAGGAATCTGGTCAAACAGCATGTTCGCAAATGTGTGACATGTGCTAGATATCAAGCCAAGATCAGAACCCAAATGATGGGCTCGCTTCCATCTGCTAGATGTACACCATCTAGACCATTTTTTCATAGCGGAGTGGACTATGCTGGCCCTATAAACATACGAACCACGAAAGGCCGTGGACACCACTCCTACAAGGGCTACATATGCTTATTTGTATGCATGTCCACACGGGCTTTGCACTTGGAAGTTGTAAGCGACATGAGTACCCAAGCCTTTTTAGCCGCTTTCAGAAGATTTGTGTCCAGGCGAGGTCACTGCGCTAAATTATGGAGCGACAATGGCACTACATTCGTAGGTGCCTCTAGAGAGTTAAAACAGTAAGCCGCTATTCAGTCATCAATAGCAGAACACCGGGAAGCTCATGGTACCGAATGGCATTTTATCCCTCCGCATGGACCCAACTTTGGCGGTCTTTGGGAAGCAGGGGTAAAATCCACTAAGTTTCACCTCAAACGGGTCATTGGTGAATCTACACTCACGTATGAGGAGATGACAACGCTTCTTTATCAAGTGGAAGCTTGCTTAAACTCACGCCCTATAAGCGTTATCCAACCTATTGACCCTGGTGAACCACTACCTTTAACACCAGGACATTTCCTAATTGGGGAACCGATTGTACACGTACCAGACCACAATTTTGAGAACTCGAATGTGAATTACTTGACACGTTGGCAATTAGTTCAACGAATGCTTCAGTCGTTTTGGAGACGCTGGTCGCATGAATATTTAACGAACCTCGTGAATCGGTACAAATGGTCTTCTCAAAAGCCTGAGCCAAACGTTGGAGACATTGTTTTAGTCAAAGAAGACGATTTGCCACCGAGTCGATGGTTATTAGGCCGTATATTACAAAAACATCCGGGCAATGATGATCTCACTCGTGTAGTTACATTGCGTACAAAATCATCAACAATCAAAAGGCCAACATCGAAAGTATGCATTTTACCAATTGTAAATCAATGAAATTTGTTGTTGTTTTTATTATTTACTTTTATCAAATAGTTTAAGGTCAACATTTTATGTCAATATTAATCAAGTTATACACTTATTTACACTTTTTTATATCAACTATTTACACTTATTTTTGTATTACCATTGGTTTTTAGTATTGGTTTTACATATTTATATTAGCATTATCATTTCAGTTCACTAGTTCAATAAAATTAATGATTGTAAGTTTTAATACTGAGCTATCTAAAGGATATAATGTCGCCTAAAGACAACTGTTTATTTTATATTGTAAGTTTTGTATATTTTAAGAAAGTACACATTTTATTTTAGAAGGACATTCCGTCACTGATGTCCTTGGTGAGCGGTATGTTCACGACTGTTAATGTCTCAGATCCAAACCACAAATATGTCTGCTTTACAACAACAGATGGCGTACTATGAGTCATACTAAATCACGCTATGGTTTGATGTTTGTTACTTAAACATATTTATAAGTTTTTTTTTTTAATAAAGTGTGAATGGACCAGGGAAGGAATGGGAAGGTGAATGAATTCACTGGACTATAGATCAGGATACAGATGTGGTTTTATTTAGTACCTAACCCCTCTAGTATTCGTCCCTCTGAAGTTCACCATTAATTAATACCTTTGGGTATTAAACAATTCTTAAGTCGTCTCGTATGTCTTAACGAAGGATGGTGACCATTTTGTAATAATATGTTTCTCTCCAAATACAGAGTATTTAGAAATATCTCAGTACTTTGGAAATGCTTGGTTAAAAAAATAAAAATAATAATGTCAAATATACCTGCAAAGTTATTACGTACAGTAGGTGGTTTTAAACAAAAAAATCTTCCATTAAAGATTAGAAAATTTAGAGGTTAGCACCTGTGCTTCTTTATAAAAATACCGTGATACCGAAAATGATGCTGAAAACGGTTTAAAAAAAATATATTAACCACAGATCTTTGTGCCCTTTCTGCAGTTAAAAGAAGCAATTTTATGTGCCTTCCCAGACAGATATCATAGCTAATAATTGACTGACCCAAAGCCGTGTAGATGGTTTTATTAATAAGTCGATGTCCACAATGTTTCTAAAGTTTTTAAGAATGGCGCCTGTCCTCCTGATAAGCACAGCTAAACAACAAATTTAATCTCGAAAATTTATATGTATATATTTGCATATTATAATATCAACGAGTTGGGTTCCAGGGGCAATTATATCTCCCAGGTTAAATTTTCCCACAAGATTTGCTTGAGGTTGTGATTACAACACTTATTTATTATAACATTAACCTAATAAAATGTAATGGCATATAGGAGTGATTAACGGTTATAGATTGAACACAAATTTACTGATCACTATTTAATTGTTATAAGACAAATAATACTTATAAGTAACTAGTCCCAATAAAAGAAATTATTCAGTTATAATGTGTAGGTATAGAAGGTTAGCAAACCTATCCTGATCTGTAATGTAAGGGTTGTTTTAAAATACCTGAGTGCTATTGATTCTAGTATTTAATTTGCAGTACCTGACCTAAATGGTATTACTTACTTATATTAAATTTTGCTAAGGACATTCAATAAATTTTGAAGGGCGGTATCAAATTTCTAATGGGTGTTTGAATACCGTGCATTCATTTGCAATGGTACAAATACCACGCATTAAATTGCGCAGGTACCATACAAAAAGAGGTTCACATTAAATTGTGAACAGGCATTAAATTGCGAATGGTGGTTTAAATACCGTGCATTAAATTGCGAGGGTTTAAATACCGTGCATTAAATTGCGAGGGTTTAAATACCGGGCATTAAATTGCGAATGAGTTCAAAATACCGTACAATAAAGTGTATGGTGGAGGCCAATCGGGAGGTAGCAATGTTAAGTATTACTGATCCTGATCTGATGGTCACCCTGGTAGGGCAGAGGTTGTTGAAGGACTATAGTGTCGGTCACGGCATGGGGCATTCATCGGTATACCAAGCGGAAACCTATGTCATAATCGCCAGCATCAAAGAAATGCAAAGGAGAAATGTCAAAGGCAGTCAGGCAGTACTGAAGGCTCTGAATTCCTTCAGAGTTGCTTCTAAACTGGTCAAAGAACGTGTTACATGCTTCAACAACTTGGGAAGACAACAATGTCGGCCTTATCGAGGTACCTGGACACGAAAGCGTCGAGGGCATTGAGAAGGCAGATAGACTAGCGAAGGCCAGCTCTTAGACATTTGGTTGGCCCCGAACCATTTGTGGGGTTCCATATGGAATATATCACCAAGCATTTTATGCACATGCTAGAGACGAACACATGAAGGAATGGAGGGCAGCGTCAGGCCTATACCACTCCAAAACATTATCTAGCACAAGGGTGGACTGAGGGGTTAAATTATTAAACCTAAACATATCACAAATAAGGCACCTAGTAGGTGCACTCACAGGACATTTTGGTACCAACGAGCATCTACACAGAATGAGGCTGAATTGGTGAACCCGCACTGATCATCGACGCAGCCTTCGAATCGGACAACAGCACAGCTTCGCCATCGCTCTCTCCTGCAACAACCAGTGAGTCATAAACCAGCCAGTATCCCGGCCTCATCGGATGACCAATGCATTGTGGCTGCGGATGCAAGCCTGGTCGACATTCGGCCACAACATGGCACAACACCCCTGCACTACGGCCGGTCCTTGTAAGAAGAGCGCACCCTTCTCACCGGTACGCCTAGCAGCCGTCAGCCATACCCACTGCACACCTCGACTCACTGAAGACGTAGCAGCATCAGCTTCGACTCACTGGAACTGTATCCACTGGTATTGGTACAGCGACTGGAACGCAAGGACGAGCTGGCAAATGAAGACGTTCATCGACTGCCAGTCTTCGGGGAGAGTAATGTGGCTACTCAACATAACCAGATGGCGCCACATGTGGTGCGGCGACGCTTGGAGGAGCGGGCGGCATCACGTGCAGCGCTATAGATGGCTACACCTCCGAATCCTGAACCTCGCAGGCGAAGTTTCTCAAACGTTGAGTCAGCTTGATCAGCTGTGGGGGGCTTCAGCACTGACCGAGCGTCGCACCTCGCTCGGTCGGAGGATTCTCCCTTGGGTACGTCGTTGCATCGGTAAAATTTTAAAGCGGGTTTTATTTTAATGAACCTTCAGTTTCCTTAAACCTCTTTCGGAACTCGTGGTGATACCGTAAGGCGTAAAGTTTGTATGACTAGAAGTTCTAATAATCTGCTCTGTTCATTTTATAAAAGTTTAATATAATATTTTCAGAATAATACTAAGTTTTTCGACAGCAATACTCGCGGAGTAGTTGGGAGGTTTCTTCTTATCGAAGTTAACTACAAGGTCGTGTTGGCTTAGGCAGCTCTGTTCTGATCAGTGGGTAATCTTGATCCGGATGCGTAAGTTAGAACTGATTGGCTGCCGTAAGCAGATTTGAATTTGATCCCAACATTGAATGTTAACGGTCTAAATAGTTCCTAGTTTTGGCTTTATTTGACTAGAGTCTATTCCCTCTGTCAGGACTGACCGAGCAAATAAAGCTATGTGATTATATTCCTCTATAGATCCACACACGGGGAGGCAGTGTCTCGTAGGATGGACGTGCTAGCGATGTCATTGATACGGGTGGCTGACCGACAGCGAAATACGGTGGTCTTATTTGAACTTTTCGGTGGAGGATACAATTGTTATTTTTATCAATATTACCTATTTAATCGACTGAGTCGTATCATAATAATCGCTAATTATCCGGGGAGCAGTGGTAGTGAATCTATTGTAAAGATCCAATGAGACCAACGGATATTACGAGCCTTGTTTTATTGTTGCCGCTGTACTTTCTTATTACTCGGGAATGTTCTCTGGTGATATTTCATGTGGTGCGGTGGTCTTAATAGCTTGTGTTATCAGACCCTATAATAGTTGTGATCAACACTCTTGTGACTTTAGTACCTAGGCCGTTGGAAGGTCAGAATAGGAAGCTGGTCGGATAGGGTTGGCCTTTGAGGGAAAGAATAATATTGGTGTACGCGAGGGTGAACTATTCCCGAGTCGATGGCTGGTCTTGTGGGAGGTTGGCCGCTGTGGCAGGAGGATATTATTTTTGCGTTAAATGCAAGCATCGGTGAGTGAACCAGTTGTCCACAGCTGGTACATTTACAATGTCTGGTGAAATGCTTAAGAGTGCTTCTAGCTTCCTTTGAAGTGCACGCCAACTTGTGGGCCAATATATCCTTCTCGAGTGACCCCGTACTCCCTCTCAATACAAGCCTTATCCTTGAGGTCCCCTGGGATCAGGTGTTTGGTAGAAACTAAATTCAGGGGCACTCCACTAAGCCACACAGGCAGGAGTAACGAACCGTGCTTTTGATACTCGGAGAATATATAATAAAGTAACTACCTTGTTTAATAAAATGTAATAAATGCTTCTATATAAAGAATTTTGGAAAAATATTATTTCAGAAATGCTATTATGAACTAGCTAACTAGGTAATTAAATTACGATGAATGTCTAGTTTTGACATCAATATTCTTATAAAAAAAAAAAAAAGATATATATAAAGGGCAGTGTATAATAAGATCTGTTAATGAACATTATTCATTTTATGATAGTTACATACTTGTTATTTTGAGAAACGTTTATTAATTTACATTTAAATTAAAAATTAAATTTTCCTAAAAAAGGAAGGGATGTAGTGTACTGGTAAATTGAGTAAATTTGTGGGTAGACAAGTTTATCGTCTCAAGCGGGCACACTACGCAGGCACTCAGTGGGGATGCGATAAAGACATAAAAGCCCCTCTAGTGTAGGAGGGGAGTTCAGTCGAGTGTCAACCACTGTGCGGCTCAGACGTGCTGTGTGCGTTAACGAGCCGATATATGTAGTGTAGTGTTAACATTAACAAATATAGTGAACTCTACACCAAGGCGAAGTTTCATGAAGCAGGTTGTAGAAAAAGTGGGCAAAGCAAAGCTCTTAAATTGGAGAGAGAGAGAGAGATCAAATCAAATTAAATCATATTTTATTGGAACTAAAACATATGTTAACATTTACATAAGTACGATAATAGCTACATTAGTTTAAAACTGTGTCGTAGCTATTAACGCCCACCTTACGGACCTGAAGCGTCAGCGTTCCAACCAGATATATATATATAGAGAGAAGCTAGCTTTTCTGAAGCACTAGTGCTTCACTGCTATCGTTGGGCGGGATAACCGAAACAGGCAACATATTCTAGTCCTTATTATAAATGAAGAAGCAAATTGCTTAGTTCGGACTGAAGGCACGATTACCACAATGGGTGCGTGTGCGTCTCGTCGTCCGATGATAGAAGGTGGATGGTAGGATCAAGTCGTGATACAAATGATGTGTTGTCATTTCAAACAGCAGATGTCTATAAAATAAACTGTAGCAGCGGGAGCTCCTGTACAGGTCAAACGAAGTGGACTATCGATGAAAGAGTTAAGGAGCATACCGCAGCAGTAAAGAACCGCCGGATTAGCAAATCTACTACTATTAATATCCAAATGAAGTATGCACTCGATGCAACTCAATCCAGTGATTATAGTATCATACTATAATCACTGAATTGAGTTGCAGCGCCCACAAGTCCATTCCACCGATCGACACTTGTTAGAGTTCGTGAAGTAATTGAAACCCAGAAAAAAAATCGGGAAGTAGAGGGCTTTAGATTATCATCTATATATGGGACCCATAGATTAAACGTTCCAAGTACTAATGGTAAAGACAAATATATTTCTACCTCGTATTCGGAGCCATCTCACCGAACCATTATGCTTGTGACTACGGTTGGAGCAACCCGCCCGAAACGTCTGTATTTTAACTGAGCTGTTCTTACTTAATCATAATTAAACATGGAGCGTTTTCTTTTCCTGTTCTCCGCAGAATTCAGCCAGTTAGCCGAACCAGCGATTTTGAATGAGTTTTGAATAAATGAATGTGTAATGTAAATGAAAATGTATGCTTTACAAGAAGAAATGAGTGTTTTATCTAAGGTATTTTGATTTGATTAGGTAACATTATATGCTACTAAATTTGAAAGTTGTCGTTTTTACGAAGTAAATATAAATTCGTGATCGTACATCGTTTCTTAAGTTAAAAAAGTACCTCTTGCAGTAAGAGGTACTTTTTTTAATTTAAAACGTTAATGCACGCGCAGTTTATGTCAGTGTCAGTAATTTGGACTTATTTCTCCTCTTCCTATTTTCCTTGCCTCTTTTAGAACAAAGTTTGTATATCAGCGCCATTGATGCACGTTCCACATTTGCGCGCAAACTCTTAAAGAACCGCGAAAGAAAAAAATGTGGAGCCAATTTGTGTGTATTGCGGGTTCGCGCCTTGTAACCCGATTTTTGTCAGTTTTCTGGCTCACGATGCGCGAAATAGGCGTGGATGTATAGGCAAGTCCTGGCTCTTGCAGGTTCACGCGCGAATATGGAGTGGCAGAGTAAAAAGTAGATGATATTTTCAAAAATAATAATGGTGTTAACCATGGCAACCATTGGCAAAGATAAAAACCCCTGGTGGCAAATAGCGGCAATCGACGGTGACCGAGGGTGTCGAGCTAGGTTAAGATAATGGACTGTTAAGGGTCCATAACCATGGTTACGGTGGTGGTGAATAGGAAAAAATAGTTAATCCATTCATTGCTGAAATAAACGGACGTCAACTTTCCGGTGCACTCGGGCCAGACAGAGCATTAATGCTTTGACGCGGGGGAAATCTTCTAAAGATCCCCGGGAGCTGTGGGGCTCGACCGGGGTATGTGGGATTCTTACCCACTAAAACCCCCGCGGCTGTCGCATCGGCACATGAGAGGGGGGCACCCCATCGTCACCCCAGGGCTCTCCGGTGGGATCTGCACCAGGGGCCCCTCAGTGCCTAGCCTTTGAGCCCACCGCCGGGGGGCGCATTGTAGCCCCCCGGGAACCTGACACGGTACTCACGGGGACGTAACCCCGCCGCCGTCCTCCTCAGAGTCGCCGCCGTATTCAATTGACGCTCAAAGGGCCCACACCCCAAGCGTCCAGCGACTCCGAAGGCGCCATTTGTACCTAATTTAAGTTATTGTCCAAATTTTGCTTTATGTTTTACTTTGATGTGCAAATAAAGAGTATTCTATTCTAATATAGTGAATACGTATTAAAAAGGTGTGCCATACTGACTCCTGTACTGCAATAGAAATAACCCGGTTCCGTTCCTAGTTACGTAAATATTTTAACAGTTTTCACGGCCGGCTCGCCCCGGTCTCTGCACCAGCCAGCGGCGGAAACACTACAAATTATTTATACTTATATAAACACCCAAACACGAAAATACTCTCATTTACACAGCGAATTGTTATTACTGCGTAGTAATAACAGCTCACCAGTAGCGGTCCGAGAGGGGGGGTCGTAGGGGGCATGCCCCCCCCCCCCCCCAAATCCATATTCGTACACGGCAAAATTGGGTAGCAATTAACCCTAACCTAGTCTAGGTACAAGACCAACGGGACCGTCAAATGTGACCCCCCCCCCCAAAATCGTTGGCTGCGACCGCGCCTGCAGCTCACTGCATTTACAGGAGCGGTCTTGTTATGTTACAGTCAAGTATGGTTTTATGTTCTTTCGTAGAGTCATCATCAATATTATCAACAGTCGAAAGACATCCACTGCTCAACAGCGGGCCCTTAGAAGGGAGGGGATGCCATAATCCCCACGCTTTGGCTGAATGCGCACACACAGCGCAGTGCCATAAAAAAAATCTCCACGCTTGCCAGATCTTGGGGATCGCGGTATAGATAGATATAATCTTTTTTAAACCTATTAATAGTAGTTTATGCACCAAGGGGTAGTGTCTTATGTCGCGGGCGTTTAATTGAATCGCGAGCATAACGAAGGATTCTAGCAACTCCCGAGCGCAGCGAGGGAGTATAGAGTTAACTCCCGAGCGTAGCGAGGGAGTTAATACTAGAATCCTGAGTACAGCGAGGGATTTAAGCTCGCCCAAGACAAAGGCACCTTTATCCCCGAGGTGAATACACTACTTTTCACACCTACTGCGAGGTAATAAAATACAAATATTGCTAGAATTAAAATAATAACAATATTTTGGGCCAATCCACACACGGTAATCTGATCCCAAACTAGGCAGAGCCTGTACTATGGAAACCAGATAACTAATATTAATTAAATAGTTAAATAACACCCAGACACTTGGTGGGAATCGAACCCACGACCTATTGGGTAGCGGCTAGGGTGTCTAACCACTAGACCAGCGAGACCGTCAATAATAACAAGATAGTGATTTGCCGCGTTATCATCTATTTCATTTTATTTTCTAGAATAGAACACTGGGTTGTGCTCGTCGCGCTCAGTTCGATTTTCAAATATTTTGTTTTTCGTGCAGTTCTCTGCTTAGAGTAGTAATATATATCTGTGGTAAAAGTGTTGAGGAATTTTCGTTTGACGTTCGAAATTCAAACACATTATTACCCAAGGGAGTTTAGTACAACATTATTACCCGGCTCGACTATAGGGATATAATGAGGCACTTTATGTCATCTTTATATGACATTATCGAGCAGGTGGTGTGAAAAGTTATTTTACTATTCGTCTAACACCGCAGATAGCATATGTATGCGTATGTATGTATACGAGACGAATTTAGACAGAGATTTGCCTCAGGTTTGATTGACCGTTACTAGATGGCGGTAGTACAGTTTTACATTATGGTATGATTTCGTTCGTTGGAACGCTAGTAGCTAGTCACTGTTGATGATAGTGTAAGTATCACAGATTTGTACGCTGTGTAGAAATAACAGTAAAGAGAATAATAATAACTTACATACCAAATTTTTGTAAATGATGCATGATTGATGCGTCGTTCGTTGTTTGTTCTAGCGAGGGGGCGAGGGGTATAGCGTTATTTTAGTATCACCGTGACCATGCCAGTGGCACTCTCCTTAAGGGGTCGTCCATTAATCACGTGATGTTTTTTAGCAACTTTTTAACCCCTCCCGGTGATATGTGGCGAGGTTTTAAACTACCCCCCCCCCCCCCCCCTATCCAAAATCACGTGTATTTTTTTGTACAAAATTTCAATATAGTTTATATTTAAATTTTCGGAATATTATCTTTAAATACAGGTACTTAACTGATTAAATGTTGAAGGGGAAGTCGTTGCCGGCAACGATGAGTCAAGGCCACGTGCCGCTGTTTGGTTTAGAAATCGTGCATTCAACGAAAAATAAATACACGTGATGTCTCTCATTATACCCCTCTCCCCTCCTGGTGATATTTTGTGATTTTTTTCGGAACCCACCCCCCCCCCCCCCCTTTCAAGCCTCACGTGATTAATGGACAACCCCTAAAACAGCTGACAAAATTTTAATGTATGGAAACTAGCACACCTTCAGGCAAGGGAAGGAACTAAATTTTAAGATTCTATTATAATTTGCCTAGATGGCGTTAAAAATGCAGTTTTCTAGGAATCACGATACAGCAAAAACCATTTAACGTAGAGTCTTGATAGGACCATGCCTATATTAGTATGAAGCTGAAAGTCAGCAATGATGCCTTGCAATGCCCAACTTGCAGCTCTAGTCATATGATAGCTTTTTAACAGTATTTATATGATATCTAGATTTAATGTCATATAAAGCACCGGTACAAAAGATATTGGACATTAAACATGATAACTTCCTACTGGTTTTTTATACATTTTATCCTTTACAGACAGCATTGCTATTAGTTTTTCACTAGGAACTTCATGATCATCACATAAGCTAAGCCAGATCAGTGTTCTTTTATATACTTATCTGTTTGTTATCAGGTAATATGTAAAGCAGTATATTATAATGTCATTGTACAGTGCAACTGTACATTTTTGCTATGTCAGCACTTTACGCCAACGCGTCGCATTCAAGTTAGTTCGTAGCAATCATTCATACCGCGCGGACTCATTCATACTATCATACAAATTATTATCAATAAACTATTACCATCTATCAGCATCATTGTGTATCAATATCAATCAATATCATATCAAGGTGTACGGTCCCAGATCGTACATTAATGGTCCTACGAGCTTCCGTAAAAGCGGGACCAATTCGCGTGTGATACAACATTACCACGTGTTTGTTCCTGCGCACATCAACGCCAGCACCTGTGGACACGTATCTACTTACGTCATCTACAAGTATCATCTTCGTGGATAGTATTTTGTGATTCTTTTTGCGGTAGCGAATCGGTTCGGCTGGCCTCCCACAAGCGGGTCTCCCCAGCTGAATTGAGAAGGCGCACATATCGTAAGAAGGATACAGAACACATAAACTGTTTACACATTAACAGTTAATATCATACAATACAAAGAAAATCATCATGAGCACCATGGAAGATATTTTAGCAAACCAACAACAACTGAAGGACGCTATGGAGCAGCTGTTTAGGAACTTTAAAAAGGATCCAATTGACCGTAAGACTCCTGTGTATATCAAGAAACGTTTGGAAACCCTGGAAACCTACTGGAAGGAGTTCCAAGGAAACCATATCAAATTATGTGAGTTTGATGATCGCGGTTACACGTATTTCTCTGAGAATATTTATCATAAAACCATGACATTTTATCAAGAAGTCAGAGAAACCATCAATACAAGGTCTCTGATAGTGCAAGCAAGTACATTGACCAGTCTCCGGGAAAGCCATCAATCCGCATGTCAGACTCCCAAAATCAAGATACATCAACTGATCAAAATCGGGGAAATAATAACCTTCCCGGTACGTCATCAACCTTCGTCAAATCGGTGTCGCAAGGCAACCCAAGCAAATTAGAAGATATGTTGCGTAAACAGAAAAGTCATTTTAAGGCACTATCTCGCGCTATTGCGAACATTAATTTAGAAAATATTTCTGAAAAGTGGGAGTTTCAAGATGTACTTAAAATCATAGAAACGAGGTGGACTGCTATCGACACTCTTCACTGGGACATAGATAGCGAATTGTACGAGGAAAATGAGGAATATGAATCAGCATACAGCCACTACGAGCAATTATATACAAACATGAAAAAAGAAATCAACAGCAAGATGTGGTCAGCTTCTCATAGAGAAAATTGTACACCGAAAATAGATATACCCATGTTTGCGGGAAATTATCATAAATGGACATCATTCAAGGATTTATTTTCGGAAACAATTCACAACAACAAATCAATTTCAAGTGCACAAAAAATGCAATTTTTAAAGAGCAAGCTAAAGGGAGAAGCTGAAAGGTTGATCCAGCACTTAAGTATCAGTTCAGACAACTATCAGGTGTGTTGGGAAATTTTAAACCACCGGTATAGCAACACTAAATTAATTTTTAGCTCGCATATTAACATCTTATTATCGTTACATGCGATGCAACAACAATCAGACACTCAGATCAAAAATTTATTCGACACCACCAATGAATGCCTTAATGCTATAAAAAACCTCGGTGTCGATATATCAACTTGGGACCCGCTGATTGTGCATTTATTGTCGCAAAAGTTGGACACCCAATCACATAGCGAGTACATCGAATCTTTAACAAACCCACGAGAATTGCCCACCTTAGCTGACTTCTTAAAATTTTTGGAGAACAAATATACGTCATTGGAGTCTTCCCGGCGTAAGCAAGGCGCTGTGAAAGCTTCATCGACATCATCCCAGGAAAAAGAAGTTGTGCATTATCATTCAAACAAGAAGCAATTTTATAACAAAAGTACTCATAAATCGAACAAAAATGAATCAAACACACCGTTTATTCGCAATTCTGCAATGAAAAGTTTCGCAACGAGGACACAAAATTGCCCACTATGCAAAGACAGCCACGGGCTATTTCATTACAAAACATTTTTAAATGCGACACCCGAAGCCAAAAGAAACACAATAAAGAAATTGAACCTTTGCGTTAATTGTCTTTATGATCATAAAGATAAGGCTTGTTTTTCGGAAGCAAAATGCCGTGTCTGTCAGGGACATCACAACACCTTGTTGCACGACACTTTCGAGCAAAAATCAAAGACAAGCATGGACATTTCGATGCCGTCAACATCTTACGAACAACGAAATAATGTAACACATGTGTCCAACCAGAATATCACAGAAGTTCTCCTGGCCACCGCCCTTTTAAAAATCAAAGGGGCAAATGGATCATATTATACAATGAGGGCACTCATAGATCAAGGCTCCCAAGTATCACTCATCTCTGAAAATGCAGCCCAAATACTAGGAACGCCCCGACGAGCATGCAAGGGGGTCATATCTGGTGTCGGCACGAATCAAAACAACTGCAAGGGAGTAATCAGTATCACAGCATCCTCGTTGTATTCGAACTTCACCTTTCAGACTGATGTTTTTATCATGAAAAATTTAATCAATAATTTACCAAATCAAACATTCATGAAACCCTCGTGGCCATATTTACAAGGTATTCAACTGTCTGACCCACATTTTTTTGAAAGTAGCGGCGTAGACGTATTATGTGGGGCCAGCGTATACTCAGAAATCATCATGGCAGGGATTATCAAGGAAAATGAAGCACTCCCAGTGGCTCAGCAAACTCAGCTGGGCTGGATATTGTGTGGAAATGTCAAGACATATCAATGCAACGTGGTGTTAAACAACATCGAAGACATACAAAGATTTTGGACCATCGAAGACGTGGCCGAAAATGAGATCCATATGTCTACTAAGGACTATCAATGCGTTCAGCAATATAATTCCGAAACAATACGAAGAAATGATGGCAGATATGTGGTCAGATTACCACTAAAACCTGAAATCGAGCAATATCTTGGAAAATCAAAGCAAAAAGCAGTATCTCAGTTTTATCAGTTGGAGAAGAGGTTCGCAAGAAACAAAGAAATAGCTAAAAAATATAAATCATTTATCAATGAATACATTGAATTGGGACATATGCGCGCAAGTGAACGCAAGAATGTGCCAGACTGCATTTTACCTCACCATTGTGTATTACGAGCCGATTCAATTACATCATCGTTGCGCGTCGTATTCAATGGATCAGCGAAAACTTCGACAGGCTACAGTTTAAATGACTTAATGTTTAGCGGGCCAAATTTACAACAAGATCTATTAAAATTAATATTGAAATGGAGACAGTACGAGTACGCATTTACCGCTGACATCGAAAAAATGTTTCGGCAAATCATCTGCAATGAAAAAGACCAACAGTATCAAAAAATTGTATGGCGGGACTCACCAGACGACATCCTTCGAGAGTACGAGCTGACAACAGTCACCTACGGTACTAAGGCCGCACCTTTTCTCGCTATGATGACGTTAAAACGTCTGGCGCAAGATGAACGATCAAAATATCCCGCAGCATCAAAAGTTTTAGAAAACGATTTCTATATGGATGATCTTCTGTCCGGACATCACAGCTTAGAAGAGGCCATTCAACTCAAAACAGATCTTATGCAGTTGTTAAACTCTGGAGGTTTCAACTTACGAAAATGGTCTACAAACAAACCCGAGATACTAGACAACAGCACTACCAACAATCAACAGGCATTCGAATTCAGACATCAAGAATCGACCAAAACATTGGGACTGAAATGGTTACCACATCAAGATCAATTTAAATATCAAATCAAGATTGACACATCATTGACACCAACCACCAAAAGGTCATTATTATCAGAAATATCAAAAATCTTTGATCCTCTTGGCTGGTTGTGTCCGGTTTCCACTAAGCTTAAATGTTTATTTCAAACAGTATGGTCGATTAATCTGAAATGGGATGATCGTGTTCCTGAAAGCATCAATGACGAATGGATGAAAATAAAGAAAGATCTAATAAACCTTGATCATATCACCGTGCCAAGATGGCTCAACACGCATCAAAACGAAGAAATAGAGTTACACGGCTTTTGTGACGCGTCATCGAAGGCTTATGCATGCGTCATATATTGCAAGATCAGCAAACAACAACAAAATGAAAATCAAACGCCTGTTATCATAGTAGCCGGAAAATCAAGGCTTGTTCCGGTGCAGAAAAATGTATCATTACCAAGATTGGAGTTGAGCGCCGCACTTCTTCTTGCAAAATTAATGAAAATAGTGCGGACATGCTTATCAAGCAATAACATAAAAGTCTACGGTTGGTCTGACTCGACAGCCGTCCTTGGTTGGCTTCAGGGGGATCCTAACCGCTGGAAACCGTTCGTGGCCAACAGAGTTAAACAAATTGTCGAAATCATGCCCCACGACAACTGGCGCTATGTAAAATCAGCTGAAAATCCGGCTGATTGTGCCAGTCGAGGATTATCAGTCGATAAATTAAAGCAGCATTCGCTGTGGTGGCAAGGGCCAAAATGGCTATCATTTTGTGACAAAAATGAGTATCAAGAACATCAAGCAACTTATACTACAACCGAAGACATTAAAAAATCAGTAAAAATTAATGTCGCAACAATCCAAGAAAACGATGACATCGCTCAAAATATATTATATAAACATAGCAGTTTCAATCGAGCGACTCGCGTATTAGCCTGGATTTTGCGCGCTATATCACTAAGCAAAAATAAACCTAAATACTTAACTATCAACGAACTAAAGAAGGCGAAAAGTATTCTTATCAAACAAGTACAACAATCAGCATTTACAGAAGATATTATCAGTCTTCAAAAACACAATAAAGTGGAAGCGAAGAGCAAGTTACTACCCTTAAACCCTTTCCTCGATTCTGAAGGGTTACTCAGCGTAGGGGGAAGACTCAGAAACGCGAATATCAATCAAAACATGAGACACCCGATCATCGTATCTCAAAACAGTCATCTTTCCAACTTGTTGATTGATCAGGGGCATCAAATGACGTATCACGGTGGAGCTTGCGTAACACTGGCCTGGTTACGACAACAGTACTGGATCCTAGGCGGCAACCGATGTGTGAAGAAACGCCTTCGGAACTGTGTCAAATGCAGACGTCATGATCCAATCCGACAAGATCAATTAATGGGTGACTTACCATCAGCACGCATCAATTCAACACGGTCTTTTTATCATACTGGCGTCGACTTTACGGGGTATGTCGATGTCAAAGCCAATAAAGGACGAGGAGTGAAGACCACAAAGGGCTACATCGCGGTCTTCGTTTGTATGGCTACGAAAGCTGTACACCTCGAATTGGTATCAGATATGAGCTCATCATCATTCTTGGCAGCCCTACGACGTATGGCGGCGCGCCGAGGCACCCCTGCACATATGTATAGCGACAATGGTACCAATTTCGTAGGCGCAAATAGAATTCTAACAGAAGAATTTATCAATCTCAAGAACATCCTTGACAGCAATTTCTTCACCACAATCACAGATATGGAGATCACCTGGCACTTTAATGCCCCCTCGTGGCCGAGTGCTGGAGGCCTGTGGGAAGCCGCCGTCAAGAGTTTAAAATATCACCTCAAGAGAGTTATCGGCGAGCAAAAACTCACTTATGAGGAGTATGCAACACTGTTAGCTGGCTTGGAGGCGTGTCTGAACAGCAGACCACTGTGCCCTCTCAGTGAGGATCCTGAGGATTTGGATTACCTCACACCCGCGCACTTCCTAGCAAGTGGACCAACGCTGACGATTATTGAGACAGAAAGAGACTTACGCACGAGGTGGCAGCTGACGCAGAAAATTTTTGATGACATATGGAAAAGGTGGCGAGCTGAGTACCTCTGTCAACTCTCATCACGCAGCAAGTGGCGCCAACCTCGGCATAATTTAAAAATCAACGATATTGTCATCGTCCACGACATCAATCTCCCGGCGGGAAAATGGGCCCTAGGCAGAGTAACGGACCTCCATCCTGGGAACGACGGTTACGTGCGGGTCGTAACAATACAAACAAAAAACGGAAAAATCAAAAGACCCGTCACAAGATTGTCATTATTGCCCATCAGCGAATATCAAGCAGAAGAACCCAATACCGAAAGAAAATCAGCACCTTAAATTATCAACTAATCAAAAATCACCAAGAAAATGCAATTTCCTGATATCATTTTTAATGTTGTTTATGTTATTATTATCTCCGATAACATGCGAACACACATTTTCTAAATTCAACAAAAGTCAAAGTATATATTTCAATAAGATGGTCAACATGCGTCTACAACGAGAAGAATGGAAACTGATCGTCTATTGTGATATGAACCCATACTGGCGCGGAACGGAATTAGTTAAAAAATACGTCAATCACTTGGAAAACATATGTGCATCGGATCACATATCACAATGCGACGTGGTTACCTTACAGCTACGTCACGCATTGAATGAACTCGAGCATTATAATAATATACTACTTGGTCAGCAAAATGAACATATGTCGCGGCGAAGGCGAGGCTTAATCAATGGTGTAGGCTATGTTGCCCACACTTTATTTGGAATCTTGGACGAAAGTTTCGCCGAAGAATATCAAAGGAATATTGAACTGATCAAAAGCAATCAAAAACATCTCGCCTTGCTATGGGAAAATCAGACGTCTATAGTGGAGGCGGAGTGCAATATCATCAAAAGAGTCGAAGACTCCATGGACAAACAACATAAACTGATTCATCAGCATATGATCAGCCTAGACCGAGCAGTAAACACCTTGAAGGAGCAGATTCAAAAAACAGACAGTAAGAATGATTTCACCTTATCAGCTGTTATCGCCAACAATATTTTAATCAATTTAAAAAACATTCAAGACACTATGGTGGAAACGCTTACGAATATTCACTACGAGAAGTTTAACTTTCATCTACTCACTCCCGAACAATTGAGACGTGAACTTAATATCATCACAGGACAAATATCAAAGGACTTAACTATTCCTATCAACAACGTAGTGACTGATTTAGGACAAATCTTTCATCTACTTAAAGTGAAAGCAAGGACTACCACGGAATATCTCATTTTCGAGGTGAGAATACCTCTAGTGAGCCGAGAGTACTATGAAATATTTAATCTCGTACCAATTCCGCAACAAATTGGCGAAAACATGGTCACCGTAGTACCCGTCGCAAATATTCTGGCTATCAATATGCAAAAGGATTCCTATATACCGATGTCAATCAGCGATCTTCAAGAATGTATTCCATATGGAACTAGTGAACATATTTGTCGACTTCAACAGCCTATTCATCAAATGACATCTGACCAGAGTTTGTGCAAAAACGATCACATTTCCAATCAATGCCAAACAAAAATAGCAAAGTGCAGAGACAAGTGGATGGAATTAAACATAGTTAATTCATACTTATACTTTTGTTGCGATGAATGCACCATACGTATCATATGTACAGATAGTATTAAATCGGAGAAACTCAGCAAGTCTGGAATTATGGCAATAAGCGACGGCTGCGTTGGCAAGGGTGGAACATTTACACTATATGCACATAAATACCTATCCAATTCCATGAAAACAGAACCGAGCGTCGTGAACCTGGGGATTCCACCGATCAATAACGTCATTAATCTCACAATTCCACTTACCAACACAGAAAATGACACTGAGGACTCGAGTCGGCAGCGGACCTTGGAGGAAATCGGAGCTGCAATCAAGAAGATCAAGGCGAGCGAGCCAAACATCTTAGCCGACGGAGTTACGAATCATGATATTCATCACTACGTGGTTATCTACGTGTTAGTGGCAGTCGTCGGACTTGCCGGAATTATGTACCTGTGGCGTCGGATCAGGACGCGCTGCACACCTCTTGTCTACGGGACTGCCCAGGCATCAGAGCAACAGCGAGGGGAGCCTTGTGTACACTACGCAACAACTACAGAAGCTCCAGCCATCCCTTCTAGAACCGGCAATCAGAGCAACAAACAGGGCGGAATGAGCCGGGCGACGTCACCTATCATAAGAAAACATTTTAGTTTTACTTAAGTTTGATATTATTAATCAATCAATTTGTACTTATACTTACTTAATTTTGTATCTCATCATCATTCATCTCATCTGTTCATCTTCTCGTGTCCCGGAGCATGTACAGTGCAACTGTACATTTTTGCTATGTCAGCACTTTACGCCAACGCGTCGCATTCAAGTTAGTTCGTAGCAATCATTCATACCGCGCGGACTCATTCATACTATCATACAAATTATTATCAATAAACTATTACCATCTATCAGCATCATTGTGTATCAATATCAATCAATATCATATCAAGGTGTACGGTCCCAGATCGTACAGTCATATAAAGCACCGGTTCAAAAGATAATGGACATTAAACATGATAACTTTCTACTGGTTTTTTATACATTTAATCGTTTACAGACAGCATTGCTATTAGTTTTTCACTAGGACTTCATGATCATCACATAAGCTAAGCCAGATAAGTGTTCTTTTATATACTTATCTGTATGTTAACAGATAAACATGTCAGTTAGTTGTAATTATCTAGTCTGTCTCCATTGTATAGTACCAATATGTATGGCGGGTTAAGGAGTTTAAAAATTTTCCTAAAGCAATTTTCTAGTGGACTGTAAATATAAATATATAATTATATATTAAAAACGCGGACAAAAGAAACTATACTACATTCGCAGCATACTGGATTGCAAGGACAAGGAAGTTAGCAACTGCAGGGAACACAAAAGGAATAAATCGCAGCTGCTACAAGGAACGGATGGTGCGCCCTACCTTGAACGGCTGTGATGCGATGATGGCGGCGTCCTCTGCTGCTCCACAAATTAGATAGTTGTATCTGCTGCTATTGTCTCTGGCACTTCTTTTGCTTTTAACGAGGGCGGAATTAATTATTATAATGATTTTTAAATAATATCGCGATCACGCCATAAGAAAATATTTAACGGAGGCGGTGACAAATTCACGTCACATTTTTTCTTTTTTCTATATAAGGCGCACTAGGGAAAGGATGAAGGATAAGGAAATCCAGCCTGCTACAAGTGCATTTTGGTAAATAATAAGTTTTCAATAACGAGATCCAACATCCCCCCGGCCTTGAAGGAATCCCTTCAAAAAATATAGACTACTAAAATCTATATTAAATTGACTATATCAGTCTTCAACTAAAATAAATAACAAAAAAACTGGTTAGTTACCACCGCTTACAACCTGTGTGTCGCTAACATAAATTACTAAACTTAAATAATAAATATAATAAAATTATTAGTAAAAATGCTACTGCGTTGGTAACGGGCACAACCGTACTATAGGTCGCTCGTAGGTACCACAATTAGTTTGCACTTCTGCAACACGAACAATTCCATCTTTACCAGGAAATAATCGTGTTATAACCCCCAATGGCCATTGCAGAGGGGGCGCATTATCAACATTAATTATGACAATCGTACCTACAGCTACAGGGTTGGTAAGAGTGTTCCATTTTTCCCGCATTTGTAAGTTATGAAGATATTCAGAACGAAACCTCTTCCAAAAAGACTGGACAATCGAGTCCATCAAAGAAAACCTAGACAGTAAATTAGCTCTCTCATTGGTTACATCCGCTGCTGGTAAGAATGCCAAAGGAGCGGTATGTAAAAAATGTGAAGGAGTAAGAGCTGTGGGTTCTGATGGATCAGAACTTAGGAGATAAAGTGGCCTGCTATTAAGAACACATTCTATCTGATTAAGAATCGTAAGCATCTCCTCATAAGTAAGGATTTGTTTACCTATTACTCGAAAAAGTAAAGCCTTGGCACTTTTTATATTTGCCTCCCAGATCCCTCCAAAATGTGAGGCGGTGGGAGGATTAAAACGCCAAATAATGCGGTTTTTAGTAAGCTCATTTTGAAAAGTTTTATAATAATTATCAGACTTTAAGAAGTCATGCAACTCGTTTAAATACGATTTTGAAGCTATGAAGTTTTTGCCGTAGTCGCTATATAAAAATTGACATGGACCACGTCTTGACAAAAAGCGTTTAAACGCGTCTAAAAATGTGGCAGAGCTTAAATCAGAAGCTAATTCGATGTGAACAGCTTTCGTCACCAGACATATAAAAAGACAAAGATATGCCTTTTGACTGCGAATCCCACGCTTCCTAGCCATTGTAATATACAAAGGGCCAGCATAATCTACCCCTGTATGAGTAAATGCGTTGCATTGTTCTAAACGGCACTCAGGTAAATCAGACATTATAGGGAAAGTTGGCCTTGGGTTCATACGAAAGCAAGTATTGCATTTATGTATGCGTTGTTTTACAATGCGTCTGGCCGACAGAATCCAGAACCTTTGCCTTATTATTGAGAGCAATAATTGAGGCCCAGCATGTAAATAAGTGCGGTGATAATAATCAACTAAAAGATCAATCACATGTCCCTTTCTCGGCAAGAGAGCAGGATGCTTATGAGAATACTTAAGTGAAGAATAACTTAAACGTCCTCCAACTCTTAATAAGTTATCGGAAAATATGAATGGACTAAGCTTACGCAAAGCGGATGAAACAGCTTTCCCAGTTTGTAAATTCTTAATGTCGTTAGAAAAATAAAAATGCTGGATATGTTTTATTAAATATATCTCAGCGGTATTTAAATCATTAGCGGTAATTACATCGTTGCGAGGCAGTTGTTTCAAAAATCTTAAAACATAAACCACACAATGGAGCAGTTTACTCCATGAAGAGCACCTATCACTCAACAATAATATTGGATCTTCCTTTACACTAGCGGTTACACAAGTGACAATTTTTGATTCTAGTGGTGCTACCGAACTTGGAGAGAAAGTTGAAATAGGCCATTCGCTAATAGGTAGAGTGCACCATGAAGGGCCATTGAACCATAGATGATGGTCCTTTAATTGGGAAGGCAAAAGGCCTCTCGACAAAGCATCTGCGGGGTTTTGCACACCCGGAATATAATATAAATTTTCAGGGTCAATATAAGATTGACATTGTGCTATTCTGTTAGCAACAAATGTGTTAAATCTGTGCGGAGATGATTTCACCCAACACAGTGCGACTTCAGAGTCAGAAAAAGCATAAATACTATCAACAGGATATCGTTGCGATAATGTGTCACACACCATACGCAATAACTTCGTCATAAGAACGATACCACACAGTTCCAATCGAGCAACTGTGACAGTTTTAATTGGAGCAACGCGTGATTTTGAGCAAATAAGACGAACGATTGGTTCTCGATCACCTATAGTAACATGAGTATAAATGACGCATCCATACGCCTTCTCACTGGCGTCAGAAAATGCTATCAACGACAATTTACAACCAGGTTCAATTCCCATATGTCGCGGGAAGTCTAATTCAGAAATTAGATGCAACTCACTAATAAAGTGATGCCATAAGCTTAAAATATGTGGGGGAGGTATGTCATCCCATCCCAATTTGAGAAGCCATAGCTCTTTGATTAATAATTTGGAATATAAAATTACGGGACCAACCAAACCTAAGACGTCATAAAGACGGGCAGTAGCCGATAAAATTGCACGATTTGTGCCTACTGGTTGAGGAGGTGAAGTGGAGAAAACAAATTTATCAAAAGCAGGAAGCCAACGTAGACCTAAAATCTTTAAGCCACTGTCACTGTCAAAAGAAATTGACTCAGACTTACGTTGAGACACTGGTATGTGTTCTAGAAATTCTGAAGAATTGCTAGCCCACTTCGCCAACTCAAACCCCCCGGCCTTAAGCATATGGATGAGCTGATAGGCAATATCAGCCGCCAAAGATACAGAAGATGCCGAAGAACATACATCATCCATGTACGTATCCCTTTCCAACACATCCACGGCAAGTGGGTATTTGTGACCCTCATCCTTAGCCAACATTCGCAAAGTTCTCATCGCTAAAAAGGGTGAAGAACATAAACCAAACGTGACTCTATTATATTCGAAAGTATCTAGCGGTTCATCGGAAGAGAACCGGTACAAAATTCTTTGATATCTGCGGTGTGCAGCATGTACTTCAATACATAAGTACATCTGACGTATGTCAGCAAAAAATGCTACACTAAACATACGAACATTAAGAAGAATACGGAATATATCAGCCTGAAGATTACAACCAGTATGTAAGATATCGTTTAAAGAAACCCCAGCATCCGTTTTGGCACTACCATCGAGCACAATACGTAACTTCGTAGTGTCTTTATCTTCGCGGATAACAGGATGGTGCGGTAGATAAAAACCTGGCTGTTTGCACTCCTCCGGTGGAGTACGCGAAATTATACCTTTATCCAGATAGTCACGAATGACATCATTATATCGAGTTCGTAACTCAGGTGTCTTGTCTAGCTTATTTTCCAGAGACAAGTCCTCTTCTTAGCTGTAATATAAGAGTTACCTAATTTATCAGGACTTTCTTTAAAAGGCAACACTACAGAATAACCGCCGGTGCTATTGCGGGTAGTTGTGGAAACAAAAATATTTTCACATTCTTCCTCTTCAGGACTTAAAAAAATATTAGCGGGTAATTCCTCAAGTTCCCAAAATTTTTCTAAAACTTTGTCAAGCGAATCTTGGGTAAATGAACAAAAAATGCGGGATAAGTTGGGTGTCATAACAACAGGCGCATTACCCATTACGATATACCCTAATATAGTTTCAATAGCGGAAGGCATATTGCTATGACACATAATGCGATCAAATAATAAAATTTGACAGTAAATATTTACTCCCAACAATACTTCAATCGCTCCAGGTATGCCATAGGAATCGTCACTGAGTGGAATATTTTTCAGGTAATCTAAGCTTGAAGTATCAACGTAAGAGTCTGGCAAGTGTGTTGTAATATTGTCCACTACTAAAGGTTTGATAGAATACACGGTGGAGTTACCAAAACGCGAGCTAAATTTGATATCAGTTACGCCAAGAATACGCTGTGAACTTCCACCGATACCCTGTACTTCAGTAAACCGGTTTTGTGTCGATACTTGAAGGGATAAACGCTTACAACAAGCAGATGCAATATAATCGCTTTGTGAACCTGGGTCAATCAAACATCTTACAATATGATGCTGATTATTGTTATCAATAATAATTATTTTTGCGGTTCCTAATAAAGTAGTACATAAAGAACGATCAGAATGATCGCGAGAAACATTACACACAGAAGTGTGTATAGCGGTAGGTGCAACATTCACTTGATTGACCTTATTCTTATTAGACATAGAGTCGCTATTTGCAGGTGTTGCGGATATATGATCCGATTGAGATACACCGCGAGTCACATGTAGAGGTGGTGCGGACACACTTCTATTGGAAGTGCAATTATTAAAATTATTTAATTCACCAAAATGTAATAATGAATGGTGTTTAGCGGAACAGTGGGAACAATATTTTTGCGAAGTGCATTTAAAAGTTCTATGTTTGCAACTTAAACAGTTATTACAAAATGAATTATTTTTTACGTAAATAAACCTATCATATGGTGTTTTTGACATAAAGACAGGACACTGATACAGATGCTCATGAGCGCTATTCTTGCACAGGGTACAAGAAACTTTATTCACTTTATTTATAAGGTTAACATCAGTGTTAATAAAAGACTTAGTTGGTTTTGGCGTTGGAACTTTATTACGTGATTTATCGAAATCTGGAACTGAAAATCTTTGCCCAATAGAACGAGACATAATCTTGCTTTGCTCTTTTACAAATTCAATTAGATTAGCGTATGATGGAATTTTTTGCTTACGATACATTGTTTCAAATAATTTGATCGTATTTAAATCCAATTTTTGTAACGCAAGGTGTAAGAATATAAAATCCGATAAATCAGTAATTTTTAGTTGTTTAAGTGCTTCTACAGACGAATTAAAATTATTAATGAAACTTTCAAAAGCTGAAGCACTGTTAATATTCAGCGGTTTAAATTCTAACAACTGGTTTAAATAACTACCAGCCAATACGCGAGGGTCATCATATTTATCAATAAGTGCATTCCAAATTATATTATAATTCTCGGCGGTTGGTGGCAAACCAGCGCACACAGACTTTGCGCTGTCAGTCAACTTGCCAACTAAATAGTAAACACGATCACCATCAGTTAAATCCGCATTGTCATGTATAACACTTTTAAATTGCTGGTAGAATAGTGGCCAATTGCGAGCGTTTCCATTAAATGACATCAACTCAATCGGAGGCAACTTAGGCTTGGATTTCGATGCTGAAGAAAAGTTTTGATTGTGACTTTTATTACTAGCGGCGTCTACTTGTGACATAACTCGCTTTATGTAACAGTACATTTCTTCAAATGAAAGCCATGCCTGATAATCAATTTTATCCTCTGGGTTTATTTGCAATTTAAATGTGTTATATTTATCTGTCGCTTGTTCAAACTCACTACGCAAAGTATCAATATTACTCACATTACACAGGAAAACTTCACGTTGGGATTCATTGGTAGCAGCAGACTTAGATAAATCATATATAGACTGCAGCCTGGCAACTAAAACATCGCGCTTAGAGCGCAGGATAGTCAACTGGACATGATCCTCGTTAGATATTTCAAACTCTTCCTCACTATCTGCCTTCTTACCCTTCCCCATTATTAATATTTAGTTAATTAAAAATGGGTACACAAATAAAATATATTTTATGTCACTGTTAAATCAGTCATAAAACACCGTTGAACTATAACAATGTTCAATCAGTTGGTAAATACAAGAAATTAAAAATTAAGATAAATATGAATTTTCAAAGGCATGTGTGAAGTTGCCTTAATACATCTGAACGCATATATGAAGTAACCTTAATTACTCCGAACGCGTTATAATAAATCCTTTTTGCGAGTATTGAGGGATCGCTCAGGCGTGACCTTAAAACAAAAGCTACACACGCGCACTGCGTTGACAGCTGATGCGGTTGCAATTAATTTTGCACTATAATAAATATATGCGAAATCACTCTCAATAGAAAATATTAATGGGTATAATAGGTAGAATAAGAGTATTCTAATGCGATTATGTAATGGAATGAAACAATTATCAATGCGGGATGCGTAAGAATACGACTTAAAATAATAAATTTGATAATTATTTCAATACCAATTACGTTAAATTATACGTATATAGACATAGTACGTAGGTTGTAAGCGGTGGCTAAGAATAACCATATCATTTGCTTTACTATAATAGTATAAGCACAAATTATATTCGGAAAAATCTAAGATTCATTATCAGGGCCGAAGTGACCAAAAAAATGGCGGGTTAAGGAGTTTAAAAATTTTCCTAAAGCAATTTTCTAGTGGACTGTAAATATAAATATATAATTATATATTAAAAACGCGGACAAAAGAAACTATACTACATTCGCAGCATACTGGATTGCAAGGACAAGGAAGTTAGCAACTGCAGGGAACACAAAAGGAATAAATCGCAGCTGCTACAAGGAACGGATGGTGCGCCCTACCTTGAACGGCTGTGATGCGATGATGGCGGCGTCCTCTGCTGCTCCAGAAATTAGATAGTTGTATCTGCTGCTATTGTCTCTGGCACTTCTTTTGCTTTTAACGAGGGCGGAATTAATTATTATAATGATTTTTAAATAATATCGCGATCACGCCATAAGAAAATATTTAACGGAGGCGGTGACAAATTCACGTCACATTTTTTCTTTTTTCTATATAAGGCGCACTAGGGAAAGGATGAAGGATAAGGAAATCCAGCCTGCTACAAGTGCATTTTGGTAAATAATAAGTTTTCAATAACGAGATCCAACAGTATGTGAAAACAATTTGGTTAGATACACTGGTTCTGCAATGTCAACAAGAACGTCTTATTTTTGTGCTTCTTATGATTTAAAATTAACATCATAATTCTAGCTTTTATTTATTAGAGCAATCTTGTAATATACTTTATCTGGGCATTTCTGGGGCACAGATGGGCATCGTCCTTTGGAACCAACATTATTCAAATAGTCTAGTTGAACAATAAGAACGGATTTTTCAAAAGTCCACGCCTAAGTGGGTCAAATGGACTCCCAAAGTTTGTATGGAAATAAAATAAAAAATATTCACATGGTCACGAAACTTTGTCAGTGTACTGAACAAGAGAAATAAAGAAACACGTGTATTATAACTTTTTGAAAATCAACCCTTAAAGCGGTTTTAGCATAGTTTTTGAGTATGAAACGCGGAAAAAAAAATCATGCTGCATTAATCAAACTTTGCGAATAATAATGCAAAAAATGTTTTTCCACCTACAGCCATAAGACTTAATTTATGTATTGCACACAAAAATCTAAAAAAACCTATTTCCGGCATTTTTCGAATAACAACCCTGTCGCGGGGAAGTGTGCTGGGCGTAAAAAGGGTGTAAATACAAAATAAATGCGAGAGGGGAAACAAAGGATAAGAGAGTCAAGTCACAAAGTCACGATAGTAGTCTTTTCGGAGGCACACACGAATTAACTTATTAAGGTGCGGTAGACACGTCCGATCCACGCAATGGCCAGTCAACAATACGGGGCAAGGGGAGAAAAGGGACAGCACCAGTTAAATATGAATATTTGAGGGTACGGAGAAAACTATCTGGCAGGCCGTTTTATTTTCTACCTACATACTACATTATAAAGCAAACACATTGCCCGCTCTAAACATGGTCTAATGTTTACGTAGAGGGATTGTCAATGGGGAGACGCACCAGTTTGGTAATGGATCGCTTGAGAATGTCAGTAGGAGTCTGGACATCTACTACGCGGACAACACTATCCTTTCCAGGGTACAAACAGGCAATCCGTCCACAACGCCATTCCAAAGGAGGTAGATTATCCTCCTTGATAAGCACTAATTCGCCGACACTAGGAGGGTTCATAGGGGAGGTCCACTTTTGTCTTATCTGAAAGGTATTTAGGTATTCTAAGTGCCAACGGGACCAAAAGTGTTGGGTGATTTGCTGTAGCAACTGGAACTGGGAGAGACGATTCATTTTCACGTCCTTATATGGGTAATCAGGAAGGGCTGTGAGCGGTTGACCTATTAGTAAATGCCCAGGGGTCGCATAACGCGTTAAGCGATATGTGTTAAAGGATAGGCGATAGGCGTAAATTTGTTAAGGTTATGAAAGCGCTCATGTAACGCCGTCACTGTGTGAGTGGGTGAGTGGGTTTCAGTGGGTTTCAATGGGTTTCAGTGAGTTTCAGTGGGTTTCAGTGGGTTTCAGTGGGTTTCAGTGGGTTTCAGTGGGTTTCAGTGGGTTTCAGTGGGTTTCAGTGGGTTTCAGTGGGTTTCAGTGGGTTTCAGTGGGTTTCAGTGGGTTTCAGTGGGTTTCAGTGGGTTTCAGAGGGTTTCAGTGGGTTTCAGTGGGTTTCAGTGTGTTTCAGTGGGTTTCAGTGGGTTTCAGTGGGTTTCAGTGGGTTTAAGTGTGTTTCAGTGGGTTTCAGTGGGTTTCAGTGGGTTTCAGTGGGTTTCAGTGGCTTTCAGTGGCTTTCAGTGGGTTTCAGTGGGGTTGAGTTGAGTTGAGTAAGTGTGTGTGTGTGTGTGAGTGAGTGAATGAGGGACCGACCGACCGACCGATCGACTGAGCGAGAATGAAGTTTCACTTCTTCTGCGCGGAGGGACTCCACGCACGCACATTTTTTTGTCGTATGAAAGAGATCTAAATCAAATTCAGCCATGCATTAGTTAAATATTCTACCGGAGCGCGCAAAATATGAATTTGCGCGATAATATGTGTTCAGTCATGGGATACTCATCCCAACTTACCTGTCCGGTAGTTGTGGTATAGTATACAGGTATGCAACCCCGGCTTCCCTAGCTATTACTGTCCCATCCCTTGCCATCCTGGGCCGTAATATCCTACTTTTCCTATTTCCCACTCTAACTTGCCAATCTTCCTTTTCACACCACCTATCCTTCCCTTTCCCTCCTTATTCGTGAGAACGCAATGGTTAATCATATAAATAATTTAATTAACCAAAATGGCGGCGATGTGGTTCGCCACCCATCACGTCTCGTTTCTCACGGAGGCGAAAAGCGTCCTTTGGGCTCTGCCTACCCATACGGGAAAAAGGCGTGATTTTATGTATGTATGTATTTGTGTTAACTGCAGGAGTAGATAGAGTTATTGGATGACGTTGTATCCTAATAAGGACTCTGAAATTTAAATTAAATAAAATATACGGAATTAATATTACTCTTAGCAATATCTAACAAAACAGAAATATCCGCTACAGATCTGTGAAGTTCGAGAGGAAGCACGTGATGTCTTATGCATCTTTTAGTGTAGCTGTCATCATTTATTCTGCATATTGTAGCCTAGACGGCGAGCAGAGATTAAATAAGACAAACACAAAAAACGGCTACACAAATTTATTAAAAATAAAATTAAAAGAGAGGTAATACAGTACAGAGGGAGTTCGATATTACTATATAGCTTGTTCGCATATAAAAATTAGTTGGACATTCAACTAAAGATCTGTAGGGCACGCAACGGTGATTCCGGCGGTCTTCTGACGATTGTCTTCAATGTGTAGAGGCCAGGAACGACACGGTCGCAGGACCTGGACTAGGCCCGGTCGATCAGCAGTTCGGGCGTTTAACTAAGCGTTAAACCCGACGTCGAAGACAAAAACTTCAACTTCTTGACCTCGTAGGTCGAATTCTTGACCCCGAAGTTCGAATTCTTGACCCCGAAGGTCGAACCCTAGAACGCCACATAAGCGTCCTTTTTTTTTTACGGCAGAAGTAGCGACGAGCTCAAGGGCACCTCAGGGAGGCACGGCCTCGGCTTGGGCTGTCGCTTAAGAGAGGGCTGAGTTTACCACCGGTTCACAACGCGCCCCCACTGAGAAGAACCGGCAAGAAACTCAGTGGGGTGATGCACGTCGTTGCGGTCGCATACGTACGACCCTTCGGCCTCGCCGGCGAGACTGGTGTCTGATAGCTAGTGCAGCATACGGTTGTCGGGGAGGGGTCGGCGCATCCCGGTCCAATAGTACCGTCATGGAGTCAGGAGGGTCGAGCAGTACGTGCCGAGGTCTGCGGCGCGGATTAAACTGTTCGCGTGACGGGACGCGGATTCAAAGTAGCGTTTCGACGCTTCTTTGAGGAACTTACGAAGGGGATCTAATTTGAAATCGGAATGCAGATCTACGTTCCGCATGTACCACGGGGCACCGACGGCGCGACGGAGGAAACGATTCTGGACAACCTGGAGGCTATCGATAAGGGTGCGGGCGGCGTGCGCGAAAACTACACTCGCGTAAGTCATGATAGGGCGAATGCAAGCTTTGTATAATGTCAACTTATTTCTAAGCGACATTTTACTCCGCTTGCAGAGAAGGGGATACAGGCGACCTAATACGAAAGCCGCTCGATTGCGGACGGACCTAATGTGCGGGCCGAAAGTCATGGCGGAGTCCAAGGTGACTCCGAGGTACTTAACCTTCCTAGTCCAGGGGATAGGACGATTGAATAGGGATATTGGGGCTAGTCGTCTGTTGGACCGAAGGCTCCGCCCGGAGAACATATTGGCGGGTCCCCGGGAGAAGACCACCGCGGCACTCTTCTCCGGGTTCACCTCTATGCCCAACGTACGGAACCATTGACCCAGGGCGTCGACTGCGGCTTGAAGAGCACGCGTTAAATAGGACATGTTCCTATGGGAATAATAGAGAGCGGTGTCATCCGCGTAAAGGGCGAGTTGGACTCTGCTCGAACGAGGAATGTCGTTCGTGAACAGGCTGAACAAGAGGGGAGAGAGCACGGAGCCCTGAGGGACTCCGGCCTGTATAGGATGGGGCGAAGAAAACGTACCTTCGACCCGGTATCGAAAGGTACGATTCGAGAGAAAGTCTCGTATGATGAGTACGAGCCTATCGGGGACTCCTAACTGGAAGAGCTTGTATATCAAGCCGTTGTGCCAGACCTTGTCGAAGGCCTTGGCAACATCGAAGAATAGGGCGCCTGTGTAGACGGGCTTGGGCTGGTTGAGCCCGGTCAGGATGTGCTCCGTGAGGCGGTGCACCTGGTGGACGCAAGAGTGTCTAGTTCGAAAGCCAAACTGCTCGTCAATAAGGATATTATTAGAACTGATAAAGTCTTTGAGTCTCGCTAGTAGCAAGCGCTCATAGAGTTTGCCGAGAGATTTTAGGAGACTGATAGGCCGGTAGCTCGCAGGGCTGCTGCGAGGCTTACGCGGCTTAGGGATACCTACTACATCCGCGTCTTTCCATTCGGCAGGGAAGACGCAGTGGGACATGGCTGCGTTGAAGATAGTCACTAAAAGACATATCAGATGGACAGGGAGAACCTTGAGAACGCGATTGGAGATGCCGTCGGAGCCCGGTGCTTTCTTCGGCTTAAGGCCTTTGATTAGGTCTTCCACCTCGGTTTGCGTGACGGGGGAGAGGGATTCGGTGGGAGGGAGTGAGGACCTGCGCTCTACTTCCCTATCCACAAGATCGAGGTGCGCTGGATCGACGGGAGCGGAGCTGGGTGTGCACTGACTCTCTAGAGAGTCAGCGAGAACCTCAGCCTTCTCGTCGTCCTCGAACGCGGGTGGGTCGCCTGAAGGGCGAGTCAAGGGGGGCATGGTAGCTACGGTGTCGGTTTTGAGGGATCTCGCGAGCCGCCAGCAAGCCTGGTTTGACGGCGAGATCTAGAAACCCTCCCCATCGAGCCTCCCTGAGTTCCGCGATGCTGCGCTTCACGTCCCTCTGCAAAGCACGCATGCGGACCCGATTGGCATCGGTGGGGTAGGAGTCGTACGCGCGGATAGCCGCGTTTTTAGCGCGGACTAATTCCTTAATGTCATCGGGCAGCTTGAAGCGCACAGCGTAAAAGTTGTCCGCTTCAACCTGCTGGGAGGACTGGCTGATGGCCGATTTGAGATGATCGGTGAAAGCGCCGATCGCTTGGTCGGTGTCCTGAGGGGACGAGATTTGCGCCGGGAAGCGGGCAAGATTCGGAGAGTCGGCATCGGCTAAACGGGTGTTTAGCTGGTGCCAGTCCAGAACGGTCCTAGTGACCGGCTGGGAAGTGGGCGGGGGACCTAGTTCCATTAGGACCGGTCGGTGGTCAGAGTCTAGCTCATGGAGAACCTCTAAGGAGCGCAACCGGAGGGTCACACCCTTCAGGAGGGCCATGTCTAAGACATCGGGGCGGTGATTGACATTATTGGGATAATGGGTCGGGCGCATAGGGATGCAGTGCAGGGCCCTTCTGTAATAGATGGCAGTGCCACCTCCGCGGGAGGTGGCACTGCCATCAATTTCCCACAAGATTCGCACAAGATGGTAGTTGGCGATATTCGGACTCCTATGAGAGGGTTTCAGGAGGGTCTCCTGCACCAGCAAGACATCAACTTGGTGACTTCGCAGGAAGTCAGCAACCTGATCTCTTTATCGGGAGAGGCCATGCGCATTGAAAAATGCGAGGGAAAGGGAATGGGGTTTTTGTCTACTCTGGTGTAAATCCATTTACGGGCCTACGTTTGAGTTTACGGGGGACAGGGCGTAGTACACGTCCTCGAAATCGGCGATGGCTAATACCCTATCGCTAGCGGTCTGTGCGCACCGAAGGCGGTTCGCGAAAAGGCGTATTCTATCGATGTTAATACCATCGATAGCGCGTCGGACCAATTCAAAGTCCGAGGCGAGGCTGGACGCGTGCGCTGAAGGCGCAGGCGCGGCCGGTTGCTTGGCGGGGGCGCTCGTTGCTTTAGGAGCAGCGGCGGGGCGGACGTAGGGCAGCGTCTTATTCCACGCGTTCGGTGGACGCACTGCGGGCTGGGACGCTGAGAGCGGTCGCGGCGCAGAGGGCGCGGGGACGCGGGGGCCGGAAGCGGCTGCGTAAGAGGCGCTGAGGGCGCCGGGGGCTGAGGCGCTGAAGGCGCGGGTGGGTAGGACTCCAAGGGTGGAGGGGCGGAGGCCCTTGGTGCAGAGGGCACCGAGGGGCGGGGGGGGAGCGCGGAGATTGTTGCGCCTCTCATAGGAGTCCGAATATCGCCAACTACCATCTTGTGCGAAATGACCGTGACACCTCCCGCGGAGGTGGCACTGCCATCTATTACAGAAGGGCCCTGCACTGCATCCCTATCGATCCCCCTGCGCTCACTAATATACAGGCCTCGGTCTGCCGCCTCTCTCTTTCCGGCCATTCGGCTGTCACTATCGCCTCTATCTATCTTCCACCTTATAAGCGGCCCCTCAGGAGTGATATCGAGTCACTCCTTGACCTGGACAACGCAGTCATTCTGGCCGGCGACTTCAACTGCAAGCATGTCAGGTGGAATTGTAACGTCACCACCGGCAACGGCAGGTGCCTCGACGGCTTGGTCGACGTTCTCGACTTTGACGTCATAGCACCTATGCGCCCGACCCATTATCCCAATAATGTCAATCACCGCCCCGATGTCTTAGACATGGCCCTCCTGAAGGGTGTGACCCTCCGGTTGCGCTCCTTAGAGGTTCTCCATGAGCTAGACTCTGACCACCGACCGGTCCTAATGGAACTAGGTCCCCCGCCCACTTCCCAGCCGGTCACTAGGACCGTTCTGGACTGGCACCAGCTAAACACCCGTTTAGCCGATGCCGACTCTCCGAATCTTGCCCGCTTCCCGGCGCAAATCTCGTCCCCTCAGGACACCGACCGAGCGATCGGCGCTTTCACCGATCATCTCAAATCGGCCATCAGCCAGTCCTCCCGGCAGGTTGAAGCGGACAACTTTTACTCCTCCCCCACCTACCCCACCGATGCCAATCGGGTCCGCATGCGTGCTTTGCAGAGGGACGTAAAGCGCAGCATCGCGGAACTCAGGGAGGCTCGATGGGGAGGGTTTCTAGATCTCGCCGTCAAACCAGGCTTACTGGCGGCTCGCGAGATCCCTCAAAACCGACACCGTAGCTACCATGCCCCCCTTGACCCGCCCTTCAGGCGACCCACCCGCGTTCGAGGACGACGAGAAGGCTGAGGTTCTCGCTGACTCTCTAGAGAGTCAGTGCACACCCAGCTCCGCTCCCGTCGATCCAGCGCACCTCGATCTTGTGGATAGGGAAGTAGAGCGCAGGTCCTCACTCCCTCCCACCGAATCCCTCTCCCCCGTCACGCAAACCGAGGTGGAAGACCTAATCAAAGGCCTTAAGCCGAAGAAAGCACCGGGCTCCGACGGCATCTCCAATCGCGTTCTCAAGGTTCTCCCTGTCCATTTGATATGTCTTTTAGTGACTATCTTCAACGCAGCCATGTCCCACTGCGTCTTCCCTGCCGAATAGAAAGACGCGGATGTAGTAGGTATCCCTAAGCCGCGTAAGCCTCGCAGCAGCCCTGCGAGCTACCGGCCTATCAGTCTCCTAAAATCTCTCGGCAAACTCTATGAGCGCTTGCTACTAGCGAGACTCAAAGACTTTATCAGTTCTAATAATATCCTTATTGACGAGCAGTTTGGCTTTTGAACCAGACACTCTTGTGTCCACCAGGTGCACCGCCTCACGGAGCACATCCTGACCGGGCTCAACCAGCCCAAGCCCGTCTACACAGGCGCCCTATTCTTCGATGTTGCCAAGGCCTTCGACAAGGTCTGGCACAACGGCTTGATATACAAGCTCTTCCAGTTAGGAGTCCCCGATAGGCTCGTACTCATCATACGAGACTTTCTCTCGAATCGTACCTTTCGATTCCGGGTCGAAGGTACGTTTTATTCGCCCCATCCTATACAGGCCGGAGTCCCTCAGGGCTCCGTGCTCTCTCCCCTCTTGTTCAGCCTGTTCACGAACGACATTCCTCGTTCGAGCAGAGTCCAACTCGCCCTTTACGCGGATGACACCGCTCTCTATTATTCCCATAGGAACATGTCCTATTTAACGCGTGCTCTTCAAGCCACAGTCGACGCCCTGGGTCAATGGTTCCGTACGTGGCGCATAGAGGTGAACCCGGAGAAGAGTGCCGCGGTGGTCTTCTCCCGGGGATCCGCCAATATGCTCTCCGGGCGGAGCCTTCAGCCCAACAGACGACTAGCCCCAATATCCCTATTCAATCGTCCTATCCCCTGGACTAGGAAGGTTAAGTACCTCGGAGTCACCTTGGACTCCGCCATGACTTTCGGCCCGCACATTAGGTCCGTCCGCAATCGAGCGGCTTTCGTATTAGGTCGCCTGTATCCCCTTCTCTGCAAGCGGAGTAAAATGTCGCTTAGAAATAAGTTGACATTATACAAAGTTTGCATTCGCCCTATCATGACTTACGCGAGTGTTGGAATCGTGAAGAATAGTTTATTCCATATAAGTTATTTTTAGCAGAATCTGTATTTTAAAATATTATTTAATCAGTACTAAATTGTAAAATCAGTGACCCAGTATTATCTGGTAAGTTGTACTTAGTTGTAAGAATGCAGGATAATAACTGTGTATATTCTTTCTTGTTTTAAATAGGCATCTTCTACCTGTTAGGTTTTAGTTTTTTATACCAGGAGAAACTATATTCTCCTGGCCTTTTGTGTATGTGTTACTTTCTTGTAGCGTCGCTCTTTTGCGCCAACTTCCACCAACTGAGGTTGGTCGGGAGAGGGTCGCGGTAAGAGAGCGGCGACTACAGGAACGCATATCTGGCGTTCCAGGGTTTCCTGCCTCCGGCAAGAACTTCCTCTGGTTAGAGGGTTGCCACCTCCGAGTTGAGATCTCGCCGTGCTGATCAAAGTTGATCAGGTTCTCCATTTCCGGGTCTACGGCTACTGCGACCGGGACGATAGTCCGGTTCCTCCCTGTGAGAACTCCAGGCTTCAGCCAGCCAAAGACATCGTCCGAGGGCTCGCCGTTCTCGCGCCCTCCAACTCTTTAGTTGAGTTACCAACCATTTGTAGAATCGAACAAGCTATAAACCAATTATGGGACCAAAGCAATGGATCGGCCTATCCCTACAAGAAAGAATTATTCAAATCGGTTCATGATTGCCAGAGTTATGCGCGAACATACATAAAAAAATATGCAGTCAAATAACACTAAAAAGTATAAAATAATTTAAATATTATTGAAGTTGGTGCAAAATACATATACACAGCAGGTACGCTCACACCAACTTCTATAATATTTCAATTATTTTATACTTATCAGTGTTATTGAAGTCGGGTCAAATTTTTATTTTATTTTATTATTTATTATGATTTTTTTTATACAGACAGACGATTTGAGTACCTCCTCCGTTTTTGAAGTCCGTTAAAAATAGAGATAGATAATGTACTTGTCGTTGCTATTAAAATGTGTCTGTCTGTTCACTGGTACATATCTAAGGTACGTACATACAAACTCTCTAACAGTGACTAGACACTAGCGAGCGTGCCAACGAAAGAATGCATACCGTGATACAACACTATACTAGCGCCACCTAGTGAAAGTCAGGAACCCTGATGCTGAGATTTCGTCTGTCTGTCACACCTATGTATATTATTTGAGTAACGACTGAAGCTCACTGCGACGGACGTATTTGAGAGAGTAAAGTACTATGATGATTCCATGCAAATTTCATTACGACCGGATAAATTGTTTCTGAAGAAACATGAATGATGTAAACAACTATGTATATTATAGTATAGACGATAATGTAATCATCACCTAGATAATTTTACCGTCTTCGATGGTTCAATCTTTAGATGTGAAAATATCAATAAAAAGTATTTAAAAATTTTTTTTTAAAAAATTGAACCGACTTCAATAACACCAAAAAGTATAAAATAATTTAAATATTATTGACGTTGGTGCCAAATATACACAGCAGATACGCTAACAAATGCTAACACCAACTTCAATCATATTTAAATTGTTTTATACTTTTTAGTGTTATTGAAGTCGGTTATTTTTTTTATATCGGGGGCGTCTCATTTCATATAAAGTTATTTGGTATATTTTAATTTCAATAACGTTCACAATAATAATAAACGTGAGATATAAACAACTGTTGATATAATTCCTTTACATTTAACATTTATACACTCTAAAACTAACTTCGTATAACGTTATTTGATATAATGTTTATTTAATAGAAAATCATTTGATCTATCGTTTAAAATATATATTGATATCGTACCATCATTAGGGTTAACATCCTTAACGCACGCAGAGTGCACGGAGCGCCAGTGTGGACGGGTTGTGTGTTCCTTTGTCTTGTTACAATTAGATCAGCACCAGCGACAGTGTGTCCTGCCGTTCAAAAGATGAAATAAAAAAAAATACGACGAAAATACAACAAACTGAAAGGCCGCAGCCGTCACTCCCCTCAACCATATTGAAGGGAACGGGGTGACCCGCCACACGAAGCCGCCACAAGCAAAGACTTTTCGATGGCGAGCATGACCGATCCAAAATCACAGTGGCTCACGTTTAACATTTAACTTCTGCTGTTAAGTTAAGCAGTGCCTCGTCAGGCACGACACAAAGCACTTTAACATATTACAACTTTTATCACAAGTTTGTCTGAGAATAATGTACAAGCTCAAGTGAACGTAAATAAAGCAACACTGCAACAGACTGCAACAGAAAAAAAAAGAATAAAGGACAGTGGCCGGACCAGTCCCCCCAAGCAGCACCCGCGCATGAGTACTCCAAAAACGTGGAAGTAGTGACGTTGCCAGATTTACGAAGCATGAGCGTCATCAATAAAAATCTTTTTTAAAAAAAATTGAACCGACTTCAATATCACTGAAAAGTATAAAATAATTTAAATATTATTGAAGTTGGTGTTAGCGTACCTGCTGTGTATATTTGGCACCAACTTCAATAATATTTAAATTATTTTATACTTTTCAGTGATATTGAAGTCGGTTCAATTTTTTTTAAAAAAGATTTTATTTTAAACTTTTTAGTGATATTTTCATATATAAAGATTGAACCATCGAAAACCGTAAAATGATCTAGGTAGGTTATGATCACATTATCGTCTACATAGTTTTACATAATTCATGTTTCTTCAGAAAAAAATATCCGGTCGTAATGAAATTTGCATGGAAACATCATAGTAGTTTACTCTCTCGAATGAAAAAATAATCATCGAAATCGGTTCATAATTGTCAGAGCAATGTAATGGAGAACATCAGTTTTATGGTTTTTACCAGATAAATTCCTCCACATCGTTCATGGTCCTCCAGGAAGTTCTTATCCGGTTGTAATAAAATTCATACAGATTCAATACAGTGGTTCCTTCTTTCGAACAAAAAAAGAATCATTGAAATTGGTAAATATTTGCCAGAGTTATGACCATTTTTGTCCGACCGAGCGAGTCCGAGCGACTAAAACGTCATCTATATAGGCTTTCTTGCAGGTCTCAGTGCGCAGTTACCATTATTGTTTTTTCAGGAACTACTTATTACTAAGCAATAATTTTTTTATGGGACCCAATTAACGGATTAAAGAATGGATTGAAGAAAGATTTTTTCAAATCGGTTCATAATTGCCAGAGTTATGCGCGAACATACATAGAAAAAAAAAGTAATAATATATACAGACGAATTGAGAACCTCCTCCTTTTTTTGAAGTCGGTTAAAAATGAAAGGCATGTTTGCACGACACGGAATACCGAAGAAACTTGTGACAGATAATGGGTCACAATTTACGTCAGAGGATTTTAAAATATTTAGCAAGCAGTGGGAGTTTGAGCACGTAACGAGTTCTCCGTACTATCCACGATCTAATGGCCTAGCGGAACGCAATGTTCAAACTATCAAAAATATAATAATTAAATCGGAAAGAGATGGAACGGATCCTCTGTTAGCGTTACTCAATTTTAGGAATACGCCTATTTCTGGTGAAGCATACTCCCCATGTCAGCTGTTAATGGGGAGGAGATTAAATACAAGAAGAAATACATTTATTTGACACCATTTGACACACACAATAACAAAATAGGTAAACTTAACAGTAAAGAAAAAAAAAACAGGTTGTGTGAGGTCTAAAAGGATGCTGCCTCAGCATGTTGCTGTGTCAAAAATGAATCTGACACAGCGCTGGTATTCTGGCAACACCTCAAAAGTCAACAAGTGCAAGGCTACCTATATGTGATAAATTATTAGAGTTTATAGAGTGTCTTTAGCTATTCAGCGAGTCCACATGGTCCAATTTTTTACACTTACTAAGTTAATTTTATTATTATTTTATTTATTTTTAATTTTATGAAATTGTTTATTTTATTAAGTTGTGTGCCATTGATTAATAAATTTTAGGATTAATTAATTATTACAGGATATCAGTAATAAACAAGTAGTAGGTATAGTAGTAGTATAAGTTGCGACACCCTAACAGGGTAATGTACTTTTAGATGTAGTATGTAGCTCTAGTCTATACCAATAATACCTACTGTACATTATGCAATATAAAGAATAAATAATAAAATCAATGGTATTTGGAACAAATACAAGATAAACACGCGTTATTTTTAATAATTCTTACTATTATTTTTGTCATGTGGCAGTATCGGTACAGCAGTCACGCTTGACAACTTCAGTAACAGCAGACAAGCTCACAGATTATTTTTATAGCATCATCATCTTTTATGAGGTTATTTTCAGGGCCTCATGACCGACTGTTCATAGGTAGGTATAGCACTTTAGCCCTTGATATCCCGATCTCCCAATGAATTCAATCTTCTTTTCGTGTCGTAGTGTAAAGACTGGTGTCTATCTGTAAGTACTTCCACGGTTGATTGTCCAGAGAACACTCGAAGAACATAGATTATTACGCCATTCGCTGACGCTCTTCTCGCGTACCGCAGAGATTAATCGAATCAATGAGACCTTCACATATCATACTGTTCTTCATCTGTTTTTGCTTTTCCCGTATTTAAAATATGCCAAGAATTCGAGAAAATTACTTCTTGAAATAAATAATACTAGCTGACCCACGCAGTTCCGCATGCGCTATTTTTACGTTAACTAAACTTTTAATAACAGACATTCGCATCGAATACTGTAGAGTTCACTGTATTTGTTAATGTTAACACTAAACTATATCGGCTCGTTAACGCACACACCACGTCTGACCCGCACAGTGGTTAACACTCGACTGAACTCCCCTCCTACACTAGAGGGGCTTTTATGTCTTTCTCACATCCCCACTCAGTGCCTGCGTAGTGTGCCCGCTTGAGACGATAAACTTGTCTACCCACAACTTTACACAATTTACCAGTACACTACATCCCTTCCTTTTTAAAGAAAATTTAATTTTTAATTTAAATGTAAATTAATAATCGTTTCTCAAAATAACAAGTATGTAACTATCATAAAATGAATAATGTTCATTAACTGATCTTATTATACACTGTCCTTTATACATCTCTTTCTTTTTTTTTTTTTTTGATAATTATAAGAATATTAATGTCAAAACTAGACATTCATCGTAATTTAATTACCTAGTTAGAAATTTAAGACTATCTACTTCATAATAGCATTTCTGAAATAATATATTTTTTAAATTCTTTACATAGAAGCATTTATTACATTTTATTAAACTAGGTAAGTAAGTACCTACTTTATTATATATTCTCAGAGTATCTAAAGCACGTTTCGTTACTCCTGCCAGTGTGGCTTAGTGGAGTGCCCCTGAAATGAGTTTCTACCAAACACCAGGTCCCAGGGGACCTTAAGGATAAGGCTTGTATTGAGAAGGAGTGCGGGGTCACTCGGGGAAGGATATATTGGCCCGCAAGTTGGCGTGCTCTTCAAAGGAAGTTAGAAGCACTCTTAAGCATGTCGCCAGACATTCTAAATGTACCGGCTGTGGTCAACTGCACTCATGGTTGACTCACCGATGCTTGCGTTTAAAGCAATAAATAATATCCTCCTGCCACACCGGCCAATCCGGCCAATCTTGTGGGGACAAGACCAGCCATCGACGCGGGAAATAGTTCACCCGCGCGTACACCAATCTTATTCTTTCCCTCACAGCCAACCCTAGCCGACCAGCTTCCTATTCTGACTTTCCAACGGCCTAGGAACTAAAGTCACAAGAGTGTTGATCATAACTATTATATGATTTGATAACACAAGCTAGTAAGACCCTGTGATACGAACCCACAGCACTACATGAAATATCACCAGAGAATATTCCCGAGTAATAAGAAAGTACAGCGGCAACAACAACAAGACTCGTAATATCTGTTGGTCGCATTGGATCTTTACAGTAGATTCACTACCACTGCTCCCCGGATAATTATCGATTATTATGATAGACTCAGTCGATTAAATAGGTAATATTGATAACAATTGTATCCTCCACCGAAAAGTTCAAATAAGACCACGGTATTTCGCTGTCAGTCAGCCACCCGTATCAATGACATCGCTAGCACGTCCATCCTACGAGACACTGCCTCCCCGTGTGTGGATCCATATACTCACATAGCTTTATTTGCTCGGTCAGTCTTGACAGAGTTGATGGACTCTAGTGAAATAAAGCCAAAACTAGGAACTAATTAGACTATTAACATTAAATGTTGAGATCAAATTCAAATCTGCTTACGACAGCCAATCAGTTCTAACTCTAACGCATCCGGATCAAGATTACCTACTGATCAGAACCGAGATGCCTAAGCCAACACGCCCTTGCAGTTAACTTCGATGAGAAGAAACCTCCCAACTACTCCGCGAGTCTTGCTGTCGAAACACTTAGTATTGTTCTGAAAATAACTCGAAAAACATAGTATTATTAAATTAAACTTATATAAAATTAACAGAGCAGATTATTAGAACTTCTAGTCACACAAACTTTTCCCCTTAAAGTATCACCCGAGTTCCGAAAGAGGTTCAAGGAAACTGAAGGTTCATTAAAATTTTAGCGATGCAACGACGTACCAAAGGGAGAATCCTCCGACCGAGCGAGGTGTGATGCTCGGTCAGGGCCGAAGCCCCCTACAGTTGATGTCGGGATGTTGTATATATTCTCCACGTTTGAGAAACTTCACTTGCGAGATTCAGGAATCGGAGGTGTCGTCATGTATCGCGTTGTATGTGATGCTGCTTGCTTTTCATCGCATCGCTGTACCACATGTGGCGCCATCCGGTCATGTCGAGTCGCCACATCACTCTCCCCGAAGACTGGAAGTCGATGAACGTCTTCATTTGCTAGCTCTTCCTTGTGTTCCAGTCGCTGTGCCAATACCAGTGGATGCAGTTCCAGTGAGTCGAAGCTGATGCTGCTACGTCTTCAGTGAGTCGAGGTGTGCAGTGGGTATGGCTGACGGCTGCTAGGCGTACCGGTGAGAGGGATGCGCTCTTCTTAGAAGGACCGGCCATAGTGCAGGGGTGTTGTGCCATGTTGTGGCCGAAGGTCGACCAGGCTTGCATCCGCAGCCGCAATGCGTTGGTCATCCGATGACGCCGGGATACTGGCTGGCTTGTGACTCGCTGGTTGTTGCAGAAGAGAGCGATGGCGAAGCTGTGCTGTTGTCCGATCCGAAGGCTGCGTCGATATTCAATGCGGGGTTACCAGTACAGCCTCATTCTGTGTGATGCTCGTTGGTACCAAAATGTCCTGTGAGTGCACCTACTAGGTGCCTTATTTGTGATCTGTTTAGGTTTAATAATTTAAACCTTCAGTCCCCCCTTGTGCTAGAGAATGTTTTGGAGTGGTTTAGGCCTGACGCTGCCCTCCATTCCTTCATGTGTTCATTTCTAGCATGTGCATATAATGCTTGGTGACCCATTCCATATGGAACCCCACAAATGGTTCGGTTGTCTAAGAGCCGGCCTTCGCTAGTCTATCTGCCTTCTCCTTGCCCTTGACGCCTTCGTGTCCAGGTACCCAGATAAGGCAGACATTGTTGTCTTCCCAAGTTGTTCAAACCTGTAACACGTTCTTTGACCAGTTTAGAAGCAACTCTGAAGGAATTCAGAGCCTTCAGTACTGCCTGACTGTCGCTGAGATTGCAAATGGTTTTACCTTTTACATTTCTCCTTTGCATTTATTTAATGCTGGCAATTATGGCATAGGTTTCCGCTTGGTATACTTATGAATGCCCCATGCCGTGACCGACACTACAGTCCTTAAACAATCTCTGTCCTACCAGGGTAACCATCAGATCAGGATCAGTAATACTTGATATTGCTACCTCCCGATTGGCCTCCACCATACACTTTATTGTACGGTATTTTGAACTCATTTGAGATTTAATGCAAGGTATATAAACACTCATTCGCAATTGAATGCTCGTTCACAATCCAATGTGAACCACTTTTCGTACGATATCTAAACCCACCCCTGCGCAATTTAATGCACGTTTGTTAAACCCTCGCAATTTAATGCACGGTATTGAAACCCTCGCAATTTAATGCACGGTATTGAAACCCTCGCAATTTAATGCACGGTATTTAAACCCTCGCAATTTAATGCACGGTATTTAAACCCTCGCAATTTAATGCACGGTCTTTAAACCCTCGCAATTTAATGCACGGTCTTTAAACCCTCGCAATTTAATGCACGGTATTGAAACCCTCGCAATTTAATGCACGGTATTTAAACCCTCGCAATTTAATGCACGGTATTTAAACCCTCGCAATTTAATGCACGGTATTTAAACCCTCGCAATTTAATGCACGGTCTTTAAACCCTCGCAATTTAATGCACGGTATTTAAACCCTCGCAATTTAATGCACGGTCTTTAAACCCTCGCAATTTAATGCACGGTCTTTAAACCCTCGCAATTTAATGCACGGTATTTAAACCATCATTCGCAATTTAATGCCTGTTCACAATTTAATGTGAACCACTTTTTGTATGGTACCTTCGCAATTTAATGCGTGGTATTTGAACCATCGCAAATGAATGCACGGTATTCAAACACCCATTAGAAATTTGACACCGCCCTACATAATTTATTGAATGTCCTTAGCAAAATTTTAAACAAGTAAGTAATACCATTTAGGTTAGGTACTGCAAATTAAATACTAGAATCAATAGCACTCAGGTACTTTGAAACAACCCTTACATTACAGATCAGGATAAGGTTTGCTAACCTTCTACACCTACACATTATAACTGAATAATTTCTTCTATTGGGACTTACTTATAAGTAGTATTTCTCGTATAACAATTAGAGAGTGATCATTGAATTTATGTTTCATCTATACCCATTAATCATTCATATATGCAATTACATTTTATTAGGTTCACCTCACAACCTTAAGCAAATTTTGTGGGAAAATCTAATCTGGGATATAATAGCCCCAGGGACATTCATTGTTAATATAATATGCAAGTATATAGAAATTTTATTTAGCGTTTACATTTGTGGTTTAGCTGCGCGTATCAGGACAGGTGCCATTTTTATGAACTTTAGAGGCGTTGTGGACATACTTATAATAAAACCAACTACACGCCTTTAGGTCAGTCAATTATTAGCTATTCTATCTGTCTGGGAAAGCGCATCAAAACGCTTCTTTAAACTGCGGAAAGGGCACTACGATCTGTGGTTAATATATTATTATATATAATATTTCCTCTTTTTTTTTTTAAGTCATTTCGGCTTCCTTTTCGGTATCAAGGTATTTTTATAAAGAAGCCCAGGTTCTGACAACTAAAGTTCTGATATTTTACAGAAAAGATTTTGTGTTTAAACCCGCATACTGTACCTACGCACCTTTGCACGTAATTTTTTTTTTTTTTTTACCAAGCTATTCTAAAGTATTAAGATATTTCTAAATCATCTGTCTAAAGCGAAAGATATTATGACAAAATGGTCGCCATCCTTTGACCTCGTTAAGATAGAGGAGACTACTTGAGAATAGAGATAATCATGACTTCACTGTATTTTTTTTTTTTTGTAGGTATGTTCACTTTTACATGTAAAAATATAATTTACAAAAGGTAATTTTTAGACCATGTCAAGATAGAGGCTACTTGAGAATTGAGATAATAATCGTTTGACTTCACACTTCTGCTTTTTTTTATGTTTTTGTTTAATTATGTTCACTTATCACTTGAATATTATTTTTCCAAAAAGTGAAAAGATTTTAATTGTATGTAATTATATGATCAAATACTTATTTTGCCACTCAATTCTACACACACACACACATCACTTGAATATTATTTTTCCAAAAAGTGAATAAACTAATTGTATGTACTTATATGATCAAACACTTATTTTGTCACTTTCAATTATTCAAAAAATAGTTTATTATGATTAAAATTATTAACTTATCACGTAATAAAGTATTTCGTCCACGCCACTTATTTGTTTTTAATTTAAATTGCACTTTTATTTATCAAAAATATATAATTACTCACGGTTTTCACCTCGTCGCCATGTAGAGTTCACTGTATTTGTTAATGTTAACACTAAACTATATCGGCTCGTTAACGCACACACCACGTCTGACCCGCACAGTGGTTAACACTCGACTGAACTCCCCTCCTACACTAGAGGGGCTTTTATGTCTTTCTCACATCCCCACTCAGTGCCTGCGTAGTGTGCCCGCTTGAGACGATAAACTTGTCTACCCACAACTTTACACAATTTACCAGTACACTACAAATACATAACCTCTTTTTTTATAGTCGGTTAAAAACTGGGACCCACGTTTTACTTGCTCTCCGAAGCACGGACCCGTTTAGTTCAAATGGCGTTATACGCTCACCCATCTATTTAATGACCTTACCTAACGTTGCTTAACCCGATCGATTACAAAACCTTGATAACGACTCTCTATGAGTGTTCCCTTACTAATATTTATTATAATTATGAAGAAAAATTGATAAAATCGGACCAAGCGTATAACCGAGTACCCATTTTGACTTTAATCCCCTCTCTCAAAAGAACCGTGCTAAATTATGGGATAAAAAGTATCCTATGTCCTACCTCGTAGTAAGATCTCAAATCATGCCAAGTTTCATTTGAATCCATTCAGTAGTTTCGGCGTGATGCGCAGCCGTGATACAGACAGACAGACAAAAATTAAAAAAAATGCATTTTCGGCCTCAGTATCGGTTATAGAATGCCCTCCAAATATAATTTTCAAAATATCTTCAATGTACAGAATTGGACCTGTTACAGTTTTATTATAAGTACCTATAGATATAGATAGTTATCAGCTGTTTGTTGCCACCATAATATGTGTCAAAATCATTGATTAACTGATCTAAGTAATGTCTCTCGGCCACTTAAAGTTAAGTACGATTAATTACAGCGGTCTACCAAGACTAATTATATTTTTAGGTAAGGCCTAGAAATATCCCTAAAATATTTTTTACCCCTAAGAAAAACCCTATTGATATTTTCCCCCCTAAATCTAGGAGGAAACCCCTCGGTGGCTCAGGACGTGATGTGTACAAACTGAAAGGGGTGCTTGTAAATTTCTGGTATGGCTCCGCTGCTCTAAGAAGTTCTTATCCGGTCGTTGTAATAAAATTCAAACAGAATCATTGTTCATGTTTTCGAATAAAAATAATCATTTATTGTTGCTTAGCATCTTTAGGCATCATGGCATATTATAATTCCAACGTGCCATACATGTTTCTTCGGGAACGACTGGTTTCGTTCGTTATAAAATTTATATAAATATAAAAAAGATACAAAAAAGAATCATCCAAAGCAAATATACGGCGGAACACTGAGAATGAGATATTTTTTAAATGTATGTTACATTTTAAAAAATACATACCCGACAAATTGAGAAGCGCCTCCTTTTTAGAGTCTTTTAATTAATTAATTTATCCGTTAAAATCAATTAAAGGTGTCCGTGCTAGGTTAAATCAACCGTCACTAGATGGCAGTAATATAGTTTTACATTACGGTATGGTTTCGTTCGCTGGCACGCTAGTCATCAGGCACTTTTATTCATTGCGCCACCTATGCTCCACAAATACATTCTATTGTAACAATTAAGAAATTTTTGAAAACGACGTAAGATTGTTGCGTCGTCGTTGGTCTCATAGGTGATACTAATGTTGGTCTATCCATCCATACCATACCATCATCATTTCTACCGTAGTGAAAAATCACTTAAATCAAGTTAAATCTATGATCACTACATACACATAGTATAAATCAAAGTCGCATATCGTTGCCTGTCTGTCCTTCCTTAGTAGCTAAGGTATATAAACCAAAAAAAAAAAAAAATTGAACCGACTTCAATATCACTGAAAAGTATAAAATAATTTAAATATTATTGAAGTTGGTGCCAAATATACCCAGCATGTACGCTAACACCAACTTCTTTAAATTTAAATAATTTTATACTTTTCAGTGATATTGAAGTCGGTTCAATTTTTTTTTTTAAAGATTTCTTTTATACATGTTACAATTAGATCAGAGCGACAGTGTATCTTGCCGTTCAAAAGATCAAATAAGACAGAAAAAAATAATAAAATACGACGAAAGTACAACAAACTAAAAAGCCAAAAAGCTTCTCCACGGGGTGTCCGGTGCGGGGGGCCGCCAGAGGCGCGGTATCGGCGCGCGCAGGTGGCGCCAGTCTAGGTGATATGGGGACATCTTGGAGCGTACTGTATACAAAAAAAAAACAACGGGTTGCACTCCGGGAGTGCCGGCAGAAGTGAAAACATGAATAGGTAATAACGTTGTTCATTTTTGATATTTTGGAATGGTTAGGGAATAATTTTGCATAAATTGCTTTAATTATCAGTATAAAAGTACTATCATTTATGTGGTAAAATACAATATTCATATGCGCTATCGTACACAAACATGAAATTTATATTACATTAAAAATGTAACACTTCAGAACTATTACAATTATTTTACATTATCTACATAGACGGACCGTCTATGTAGTTAATGTAATTTACATTACCGTCTAAGACGGTCGAGCCATCGTCCATCCATCCAGAAGTCACCATCCATGGATGCGCGTGGCACGCTGTAACACAAACACATACGAACATTGGTGCAAGCGCACTGCATCGTCTACGTTTTACGAATTTTCGATCAGGTCTTACGAATTTTCGATCAGGTCATGTGTCCTGACGCAAATTTAACATTTTTCCCCATCACAAAAAAGTGCACAACGCCGCTAATGAAGTTTTCACTTCAATAATCATCCAAATCGGTAAATATTCAACAATGAAAGAATATACATTTAAAAAAATACATATGCGACAAATTGAAAACCGTCTCCTTTTTGGAGCCGGTTAATTAATTAATTTATCCGTTAACATCAATTAAAGGTGCCCGTGCTAGGTTAAATTAACCGTCACTAGATGGCGGTAATATAGTTTTACATTACGGTATGTTTTCGTTCGCTGGCACGCTAGTCCTCAGTCACTGTTAAAAATTATGTAGTAATAAGTTACCGCAAATTTTAATTTTAAATTTTTGAAAACGGTGCGTGATTGTTGCGTCGTTGGTGTATCCATAACCATCATCATCACTACATACTACATACATAGTTAATATCAAAGTCGCTTCCCGCTGTCTGTCTGTCGTTAAGAATGGTTAGATCTTTAAAACTACGCAACGAAATCATCAAAATCTGATGCGGTTTTACTTAATAAATAGAGTGATTCAAGAGGCAGGTATATAATTATAGGTATAATATATGCTTATTATAGTAGCGAAACACTGATAAAGACCTATGTCGTAAATAAACTCATTTTAATTGCGCTTACATTGCAAACGCTGGCTGAACCCTACGAGATAGATCAAAATAATGTACAATAGTATTGTACACCTGAACAAGGTCTACAAATTGTCTGCGATGGTATTTGTTTATCTCTTAGGGATAACCCACAGTAACCAATTTTTATCCTTTACTTTTTATTAAAAATAATTGCTTACTTACGAAGCGATTTTAAGCAATACAGCATTAATCCTTATCCAATTAACTATATATAAACATTTTTTGCCACCCGTGCGAAACCGGGGCAGGCCGCCAGTATTAGATAATCTGATTATCTGACAGAAGGGAAGGGTCTGTTTTTAATTTGTATTGTCTGTGGTTTTTTGCATGTGTGTATAAAATGTAAGCTAGATCGCAGCTCAATAACTACTGAATGCCCCAAGAGGAGGGTTTGTTTTTCGAAAGTGTATATAATGTTTGTTTCTTTCGCACTAAACGGCGTGATGGACAGTGACTTATAATATTTCGTTAGATTCGTCTTAGTTGTATGTGACATAGGCTATACGGGGTGTAAGGGACATCGTACCGAAAACCGATACCAGGGCTCCAGTACATGATTCTGAACATTCTAGTGTTGAAAATTTTCATCGCCTTTTTCATGAATTTCCAAAAAAAAAAAAACACTTTTTTTAAATAAAATTAGTATAATATCATAATTGGTATAATAATAAAGCATAATTTTAATTGAAAAACAATAAATTACTTATTTGTGGAAAATTTATTTAATTATTTATTTATTCTTTATAAGCACTAAAACAGTACATAGGCAATTAATTAATAGGCAATTAACTATTATTATTTTAGAAAATTAGCCATGTAATTTGAGAAAATATTATTTCGCATATATTCATTACATGCTCGAAAATTAATAAGTCAGTCATTTTTCATTTTCCATATAAATAGTTTCTGTAATGTTGTAACGGACATTATTTGACATCTTATAAATTTTTTTTCGGTACGATGTCCCTTACACCCGTTATATTTAAAAAAAAAATATTATTAATTTTTTTAGTACCAAAAACATCAATATGGGTATCAAATTAAGTCTTAACGAGACCAGTTGAAATATATAGGTATTCATATGTACACTTATTATGTGATGTAATTTAGGACCATTTTGTTTGTTCGCAGTCGGGCTTTTGATGCTTTTTATAAATTATACTTGTAAGAAAAAATAATAACCGACTTCGAAGAAAATTATATAAAAACATAGACTTACTAAAAGTAAGTCTAAGATGCTTAGATGTCTAAAAATCATTAACTTACAAAAATATTATTGAAGTCGACGCCGCGCCCTGTGGTGCTGCTGCTACGCTGCATCGATTTCAATATTTTCGTTATTTAATGCTTTTTAGTTCCTTTTCTTTGAAGATATTTTTTTCTTAAAATAGTTTATTTTACTGAACCAAAACATAATGTTGGTAGAGTCATCATAACCGTAATTGCATGCGCCGCCGTAATCGTAAGGTAGCTTAAGTACTTTTTTAATTTAACATATTTATCTAATAACACTTGTTGGCCCATAGTCGGGCACGGGCCTCCCTTCAAGATGAAAGGGCTAAGGCCACCACGCTGGCCAAGTGCGGGTTCACACGTTATTCGAAAGCTAGTTAGGCTTTCTCCGACATGCAGGTTTCCTCAAGATGTTTTCGTTCACCAAAAGCTAGTATTTCTTTAATTTTTTTTGTAGGTGTAGTACCTACTGTTGGCCGCAGCAGGCTATGACAGCTTCACCGGACAAGAGCGAAAGCTAGTAACAATAGCACATAGACGATTCGTACATGATTAAAGAAATCACAGGTGCGAGCCCGGCTTCGAACCTGCGCACCTTGATTTCAAAGCAAGCGCTTGCCCACTGAGCTGTGACTGCTTCAATTTAACAATAATACATTAATAATATTCTGGGATAATCTACACACGGTCATCTGACCCCAAACTAGGCAGAGCTTGGGCAGAGCCTGTACAACTAGACAACTCATATCTAATAATAATTTATTTGTAAACTAGCTGACCCGCGCAGCTCCACCCGCGCTTTTATTACATTTTGCTCCCCTTTTCACCCTCCGCCCTTGATTTATTTCTCTCCATCTCTCTCTCTCTCTATTATCCCCTCAAGCCCATGTGGTTCCAAAAGGAACAATGCGCGTTTTCTTTTAAGACCCAGCCGGGATTGAAGCCTTATAAGAAAAATGTAATTCTATGCTCTTTCTCTCCTCTCTCTTTCCCCCACCCGCATCGGTCCCCGTCACATTCCCCCTCTTCCTCTCCCCGTTGTCCCCTCTCTGAACCCTATCCCCCCCATCTCTCTCTCCCAACTTGCTCCATCTCACCCCCCCCCCTTGCTCCACCTAACTCCTCCGATCCCTCACCCCCTCCACGAATCACTTCTCCCTCTCTGTCCTCTCTTGCACCCTCCTCTCATTCTATATATCCGTCAATCATGGTATCAGCAGCAATAAATATACTTTACGACTTATTCTCAGACCTACCCGATATGCACACAAAATTTCATACACATCCGTTCACCCATCTATTTAATTACCTTGCCTTATGTTGCTTAACCTTTACCTAGCGGCATGAAATATAATTAATGGCCTATTATTAGACCTACCCGATATGCACATAAAATTTCATACAAATCGGTTCACCCATCTATTTAATGACCTTACCTAACGTTGCTTAACCTTAACCTACAGGTATAAAAAGTATCCTATGTCCGTCTCCTGCTCCTAAGCTACTTCCCTACCAATTTTCAGCCAAATCGGTTGAGCCGTTCTTGAGTTATAAATAGTGTAATTAACACGACTTTCTTTTAAATATATAGATTAAAGTTCTATGGTGATTGTATGTTCAATTTCACCGATAGATGGCGCTGTTCATAATGTAAATCACGCTAACATCGTAAATTACTGTCTAATGATATTCGATAATGAAAGTTATAAGTTTTCGCATCTTTTATTGTTGCGACTGTAATAAAACACCTATACACTACCTGGACTTGGGGAGTTTCATTAAAATTTCATGAATAATTTCATGATCTAGTTTGGACTCGCTCGGGATTTACAGATTTTAACTTTTCAAAGATATAATGTCATATTGCTATCAGCAACGTACTTAGAATACGGAAATCTAATGAAAATGTCCTGGGTGTACCGGACCGGCTTACCCCGTACAAAAATTGACCCTTCGCCACTGCCATATCTTATTCAAACTAAATGTCTGCTCAGTCCCTATTGTATATAGCGTAATAATACATATCCTAATGATTAACTGATCAGTCTATAATTACCCTATTCTCATACAAAGTAAATTACGTGGTAATATGTGCAAGTAATGTTTCACTGCTTAGCCCCTATGAAACATAGCGTGATGTTTTATATACCAATTTATACCTTGACTTCTACACAAAACATCAGTGAAAGTCCTATCAAAATCCATCCACGGGTTTTCAAATGATACCTGGACAAACAGAACGACAGACAGACAGACAGACAGACAGACAGACAATAATTCCAAAAAAAATTGTTTTGGCCTCTATGTCGATAGTACATAGAAATTTTGGAAAAATATTCAATGTACAGAAAAAGTGCTCTTTGAGTTTTATTATAGTATAGATACACACATCAAAAGTGTCTAGGGATCAACATATATTTTTGCAATAACTTTTCTCCTGATTGATATTAATTAAAATTTTCTTTAAGGATTCATCAAATAAAGTGTTTTCGTTTGTCACAGTAACGATAAACCAAGTCACCTTTGCATTAATAAAGAAATTTGCCATTTTCCTAATAAAGGGATTTTTGACATTTGAACCACTAACACAAAAGTTCGAAAAAAAGACTGAAATAACAGTTTTCTTTAAAATTTTATTGGGTAACTTAAACAATTAATAATCCGTGTTTCTACCGCGAACACTAACAACACAAGAACATCGGTTTGGCATACTCAAAATGAGTTCATCCAAATCACGCTGTGGAATGGCCGCCCATGTTCGTTGCAACAACAAAAAAAGGTCTTCTTGCGACTGGATACCCTCCATATTCGGCAGAGCTCTTCTCTGTAGCATATCCCATGCATGCTCAATCGGGTTCAAGTCTGGCGACTGAGCAGGCCAGGGCAGGACATTGATGTTAGCTGCGGCGAGAGTCTGTCTTACAACTCTTGCGGTGTGCGGTCGTGCATTATCATGCATTAACTGAAATAAGGGACCGATTTGCACTTGTAGAGGAACGATGACGTCTGATACAATCGTCTCAGCATAAATTTGAGCGTTGAGGTTGCCTCTGATCCAAATCAACTCAGTTCTTCCGCCGATCCAAATACCCGCCCATACCATGATGGTTCCACCACTATAAGGATGGACTTCCTGGCAGGATTTTAATCGCTGTTGGCGTCCAGGGGTTCTCCAGTGTCGTATACGTCTTGTATCCGGTCTCATACCAAAACGAGACTCATCAGAAAAGCACACGAAACGCCATTGTTCTTCTGCCCATTTTTTTGCCCAAAAATGCTTGATCCCTAGACACTTTTGATGTGTGTACATATTCAAATAGATAACACGCAGGCACGTAGTGGGAATCGAACCTACAACCTACGTGCCAGCTGGTGCTATTTTTAGTTAACAGCACGGAACTCAATCTTTTTATTTTAGTTTTATTTATAAACGATATATTTTTTTTAAATACATTCTTTATTTTAACACTTTTTTGTTACTCTCTCCAAATACTTGCAAAACTATCACGCAATTAGAACAGCATTGCTATAGGTAGTAACTTACTAGATATATAAACATTCCTTATATTCTAAACTGCTAAAACGATTTCGATGAAACTTATACACTTCCCGAAAATATACTTAAACTATTACAAAATGAATTAAATGGCATAGGTATGTAGTATCTGAGGAAAAAACGTGGACTAACTTTATAGTCTAAGATCCCGTTATAGAACGACCTTCACCGAGCTGGTTAATGGATAAAACGTATTTTATATTCAATTTAATATGTCAATAAATAAATTGCACATGGGTTGTCTAAAAAAATTCAGTCCAGGATAAAAAAATATTTTTTTTAAGTTTTTCACCGATTTGGTTAATAGACAAATTTCATACCAATCGAAAGTTTATAGCCCATAGAATATGAAAACGTTAGGTTGCCTTATCTTTTCCAGTCACAACTCTCGGGTTGGCAGGTATAAACAGGTAAATCGATACTAGTACTAACTTGCACCGGTCTGGTTAATGAATTAAAATTAAATGAAAATAAAGATTATTTCATTACGAACGGTTTAAGGTTGTCTGCGAAAATTCAGTCCTGAATTCCGGTTGTCGAATTTTAAAAAGCATAGAGTGTATTTATTAAGACAAGTAATAAGTTTTAAAAACTAAAACCCGACTACGGATAAAATCGCAGTCTAATAATGTGATATTATATAGCCTATAACCAGCGAACAATCAAGACGCTTCTAACGACACCCTACTTGTCAAATTATGTTAAGTTGATTAGAAGATACGCGGGAACAGATGAACAGCCATACATACATATATACATACATACATTCTTGTTAAAATCATAACCCTCCCTCCGTTCCGTAGTCGGGTAAATAGAGTACGCGTTAGTCTATGGTCCCTTTAAACAAAGCGTAGGCAGATTTTCCTCTACGAGGCAGGTAAATTGAACTATTTAAAGTTATATTATGAGAGTTATATTGATATGTAAGTGACATGTAGTGATGAGTTTGATCTGTCACAAGCGCAAATGTCGATAAATACAGCTGACGGTATGGTACCTACTGTCGTTTACCTGATATTTATGTCTTTTGATGTTCTTACCCGTGCCTACTAGTTCTTACTTCGTTCTATAGTACTTGTACTGATTTTTGTTCTGTGTTTAAGGACGAATGGTATTAAGGATGGTTGGCTGGGACCTCTCAGTAGCACATATTCACTCGCAGTAATATTTCACTTTTTTAAAATTCGACAACCGGAATTCAGGACTGAATTTTCGCAGACAACCCTATACCACCGTGTTCGTAATGAAATAATCTTTATTTTCATTTAATTTTAATTAATTAACCAGACCGGTGCAAGTTAGTACTAGTATCGATTTACCTGTTTATACCTGCCAACCCGAGAGTTGTGACTGGAAAAGAAAAGGCAACCTAACGTTTTCATATTCTATGGGCTAAACTTTCGATTGGTATGGAATTTGTCTATTAACCAAATCGGTGAAAAGCTTAAAAATAAAATTTTTTGAATGATTAAATAATCTTATCCTGGACTGAATTTTTGTAGACAACCCATGTGCAATATATTTATTGACATACTAGCTGTAGCCCGCGGCTTCGCCCGCGTTGACTTTGTTACTCAAACGTGTTTTGAATGACACTAATGTTGTCTTTTATTATACACATTGAAATCAAACTACTTTTACGGATTTAATCGCGGTTTCTTTTAGATTTTACTATCCCGACGTTTCTAATGCTTTGCAGCACCCATGGTCACAGGAGGACTGAGATGTTGAACGCCCTTATGTCACAATTATGCCAGTGCACTCTCAGGTCTTCTTAGTTATTATTGTTGGTCCGATCTTCGGACGATCGGTTTCAATATTGTTTACACTTTTATTAACCCTGATCAAGGTATCAAGTACGTAGCCTGTATTTCTTTATAAGTAAGCTATCTAGCTCCTATTTCTTAAATGTTTAATACTTTATTTTAAAAAAAAACCATGACTGTAACTGCGCTGTTAACATTAAATAAAATATATACTTTATTTTTAAAAAAACCATGACTGTAACTGCGCTGTTAACATTAAATACAACAAAAACATACTGTACATATTTTGCAATCCCGTTTAAAAACTTATGAGGTTGTTAAGTGGAATCCATTTGGTAATCCCATTCCTATTTACCAATGCCCTTAGCGGATAATTTTCAAAAAATGCTGGAAATTAGTTCATTCACTGAGTTTCGTTACCATAGTTGCATTATAGCATTAAATGGAGATCTTTCTTCACGCAAACTTTAGGGATCTTTCGAAGAATGCCGGAAACGGTTTCTTAGATTCTTGTATGCAATACATAAAATATGTCGTGTGACTGTAGGAATAAAATATTTATTGGACCTCAATTGAACTTTTAGGGGTTAATTTGATAACATGTCATCAAAGCAAAGTGTCATCAGTGCAGCATGAATTTTTTTTCGCGTTTCATGCTCAAAAACCGTGCTAAAACCCCGTCAAGGGTTGATTTTCAATACAAATGTGTTAGACGTGTTTCTCAATTTCTTATGATGCAAAAGATTCATAAAATAATAATAATACCAGCCCTTGTTTATGTCCCACTGCTGGGCACGGGCCTCCCTTCAAGATGAAGGGGCTTAGGCCATAGTCCACCACGCTGGCCAAGTGCGGGTTGGCGGACTTCACACGTCATTCGAAAGCTAGTTAGGCTTTTTTCCTTCACCGAAAGCTAGTAACAATCGCACAAAGACGATTCGCACATGATTAAAGAAATCAGAGGTGCGAGCCGGGGATCGAACCTGCGCACCTCGTTTCCAAGGCAAGCGCTCGCCCACTGAGCTGTTACAGCTAAACAAAAAAAAAAAATCATGTCAAAGAAAAAAAAAAGTACATACAAACTTGATACCTCATTTATCCCACGGGTTGATATACGATAAATGCTGAAAGTTAGTTTATTGTTGTGTTGAGTTTATTCACCAAGTTTCGAGACTGTAGCTGCATTATAGCCTAAATGAAAATCCTTTTGCATCCAAACTTTGAAATTATTAATTGACCTTAGGGGTTGTTTTTCGATGAATGCCGGAATCAGGTTTCTTATGCCCATTTTCACCAACAATCCCCTAAAACTTTCTTACCTAAGAGCTCCTTAAGATAAGTGACCCCTAAATCAGATTCTTACATAAATTAATTTTCACCATGCTAGGTGTCACTTTTATAGGGGTCTCCTAGATAAGTGACGATTCCTTTGTATTTTAAAGTCGACACATCTGGGGCCAATAAAATTAAGGGTCTTTCTTGTTTTTGTTTCTTCATGTTGATTTTTATAGTTAGTTGTAAGTATTAGTTTTGTGCTAAAAAGCGGTTATTATTGGCATCATAGATTTTTATTCACCCATAATAATTGATCTTATCATATTGGAAAAAAAAAATATTTAGTAGGTATTTTATAAATATGACGATCGATATTTTTCTAAACAAAACTATCTCATTTCAATAGATTTTGAGCTTTCTAACAATTCATAGCACTCCGTTTTCAAATTATACTTGTACTTCATCCAAAAAATAACACATAATGGCTGCCACCTAGCGTTAGGGATCAGTTATGGGGTGAACAATCGGGTTCCTAAAAATAAGTGGACTCCTAACGCCTTAGGTGACACCTAAGCGTTGGTGAAACCGATTTTTTGGTATGGGGCTCTTTAAGAGTGACTTTGCGGGTTCCCTTAGTTAGGGGATCGCTGGTGCAAACGGGCATTAGATTCTTATGTGCAATACATAAAATAAATCTTGTGACCGTAGCGTAAAAAAAACATGATTTGGACCCCAATTAAACCCTTTTAGGGGTTAATTAAAAGAATGTTTTTTTACATATGGATTTATTTAATTTGATGAATGCATCAGTGGAGCATGATTTTTTTTCCGCATTCATACTCAAAAATTGTGGTAAAACTCCGTCAAGGGTTGATTTTCAAAACAAATATATTAGACGTTTTTCTCAACTTCTTTTGATGAGTACACTGACAAACTTTCGTATCCATGTGTTCAAAAATATTATGTTGCAAACTTTGATACCCTATTTGACCCACTTAGCGGTTGATTTTCGAAAAATTCTAAAAATTTGTTTGATGTTTTGTTGAGTTTATTTAATGAGTTTTGTGACTGTAGCACCATTATAGCTTAAATGAAAATCCTTCTTCATGCAAACTTTGCAACCCCATAAAACGACCTTAGCAGTTGTTTTCTAAGTATGCCTGAAATAGGTTTCTTAGATTCTTGGGTGCAATGCATATAATAATTTCTGTGATTATAGGATAAAAAACATGTTTTGGACCCAATCGGACCCTTTTTGGGGGTTGATTTTCAAAATAAATTGCTTTAACTTGATTAATTTATTCACAAAGTTTCATCAGTGCAGCAATATTTTCTTTCCATATTTGATACTCAAAAAACAGGCTAAAACACCTTCAAGTGTTGATTTAAAAAAAAATGTGATACACGTGTTTCTCAATTTATTTTTATCAGTACATAGATTTGGGTCCATGCGATAAAATATATAACTGATAACCCATTTGACCCACTTAGGCCCCCAAAAATGCTGAAACTTGGTTTGTTAAATTGTTGTGTTGAGTTTAACTGCCATGTTTCGTTACTCCAGCTGCATTGGAAATCGTTCTACGTGTAAAGTTTCCAACCCCATCATATGACTTTAGGGATTATTTTTCGCTAAATGCCGGGGGTTTCTTAGATTCTTGCGTGCAATGTATATATATTAAGTCTTATGGCTGTAGGTCGAAAAACATCTTTTGGACCCCTATTGGACCCTTTTAAGAGTCGATTTTCAAAACATGATTATTTACACATGAATTGCTTTAGTTTGATAAATGTATTCGCAAAGTTTCATCAATGCAGTATGAATTTTATCCATGCTAAAACCCCTATAAGGGTCGATTTGAAAAAGCTTATGTGCTATACGTGTGTCTTTATTTCTTTTGCTCAGTACACTGACTAAGATTCGCGTCCGTGTGACGAAAAAAAATATTTTTTTCATAGAAACTTTGAGAGCCCATTTGCCTAAGTGGGTACTTAGGGGTTGATTTTACAAAAATATTGAAATTTTGTTTATTGAATTGTTGTTTTGAGTTTATTTACCAAGTTTTGTTACTCTAGCTGCATCATAGCATTAAATAGAAATCCTTATTTGTGCAAACATTCCTAGCCCATTAAATGACCTGGCGTGTTTTTTAAAAAACGCCGGAAATAGGTTTCTTCGATTCTTGTGTGCAATAAATAAGTAAGTGTTGTGACTAAATAATTCAACAAAATCTAAATAATTATTTTTACCCCAATTGGACCCATTTAGGAGTAGTTTCTCAAAAAACAATTAGTTACACATGGGTGGCTTTAGTTTGATAAATGCATTCGCAAAGTTTCATCTATGCAGCAAGATATTTTTTTTCCGCGTTTCATACTCAAAAACCATGCTAACACCTTTACGGGTCGAATTTGAAAAAGTTGTGATACACGTGTTTCTTATTTTCTTTGGCTTAGTACATTGTCAATATTTCATATCCGTGTAATGAAAAAAAAAAATTTTCCATCTAACTTTGGGAACCCATTTGACCCACTTAAGGGTTGATTTTACAAAAATGCTCAAAATTAGTTTGTTTAATTGTTGTGTTGAGTTTATTTACTGAGTTTCGTTACTCTAGCTGCATCATAGCAGGAAATGGAAATCCTTCTTTGTGCAAACTTTCCAACCCCTTGATATGACCTTAGGGTTTGTTTTTCGAAAAATACGGAAATAGGTTTCTTAGATTCTTGTGTACATTATATAAACTAAGTCTTATGACTGTAGGTCGAAAAACATTTTTTGGACCCCAATTGGACCCATTTTGGAGTTGACTCTCAAAACATGATTATTTACACATGGATTGCTATAATTTGATAAATATATTTGCCAAGTTTCATTATTGCAGTAAGTATGGTTTTATTTCACGTTTCATACTCAAAAACCATGTTAAAACCCCTTTAAGGGTCGATTTTTAAAAAGTTGTAAATCCACATGTTTCTTTATTTCTTTTGCTCAGTATTCTAACAAAGTTTCGTTTCCGTGTGATGAAAAATATTTTTATTCCATACAAACTTTGGGAGCCCATTTGACCCACTTATGGGTTGATTATACAAAAATGCTCAAAATTAGTTTTATCGATTGCTGTTTTGAGTTTATTTGCCGATTTTCGTTACTCTAGCTGCATCATAGGATGAAATGGAGGTCCTTCTTTGTGCAAACTTTGAAACCCCAGTAAATGACCTTAGCGGTAGTTTTTCGAAAAATGCCGGAAATAGGTTTCTTAGATTCTTGTGTGCAATATATAAACTAAGTCTTATGACTGTAGGTCGAGAAACATTTTTTGGACCCCAATTGGACCCCTTTAGGAGTTGATTTTCAAAAAATGATTACTTGCACTTGGATTGCTATAATTTGATTAATGTATTCGCAAAGTTTCAGCAATGCAGTATGAATTTTTTTTTCCGCGTTGCGTACTCAATAACGATGCTAAAATCCCTATAAGGGTCGATTTTCAAAAAGTGTGATACACGTGTTTCTTTATTTCTTTTGTCTAGTACACTGACAAAGTTTCAAGTCCGTGTGACGAAAAAAATATTTTTTTCCATACAAACTTTGGGAGCCCATTTGACCCACTTAGGTATGGAATTTCGAAAAATCCGTTCTTATTGTTCACCTAGACTATTTGAATAATGTTGGTTCCAAATTTCAAGGTTGTACGTTATATGGTTTTTGCTGTATCGTGATTCCTAGAAAACACCCTGCTCTTTTATTAATATAGATTAAATCTTATTATATAAAAGAGTAGACAAAAACCCACTCATCACGAAATCTCAGAAACTACAAGTGCTAGGAGTCTCAAACTTTGCATGGGGGTTCCTTTTAAGACGTAGGTGCTCACTAAGACTGGGTTTTGCGAAATTCAACCTCTAAGGGGGTCAAACAGGGGGGCAAAGTTTGTATGGGAGAACGCGATTCCTTGGTCCTATTGACTTGAAATTTTGCACAGACATTCGTTAAGAAAATTAATTGAATTAGTAATTCATATTTTTCATAATTTATCCCTTTACAGGGTAAAAAAGAAGTATTATTACTCAACCGATGGTGGTACAAATATATTACAACAATAAGATACAATAATTCGAAGTATAAAATAAAAGTTCCTTGGCCAAGTGGTTACGGAAGCGTCCTCTAAGTACGGACTGTCCAGGTTCGCTACCTCTGAGCGGTTTTTTTTTTTGTATTATTAACTTTGTTTTTGATTTTTTTATTTATATTAAGATTCGATGTTTTAAATATTTAACGCATATTGACTCCGGCACTTTTTATCTCTAATATATTTCTTATATTTAATGATTTTTTTAAATTTAAAATCATGCATACGTGGTTAGTTTCTCTCTAATGTTATGATTTAGTTATTAGTGGAAACTTAATTTTTGTACAATTGGATCTAAGGTAAAATATCACGCTATATGCATTAGGGACTGAGCAGACATATAACAAGAATATGATCAAGTAATTCGAATAATAGAGAGTAGCCGTGGTCTGGAGGTTACGGAAGCGTCTTCTAAGCACAGCAGGGTCCGGGATCAAATCTCTCTTTGGGATTTTTTTTGTGTACTTTTAATCATTTTATTTTTGATCATTTTGTTATTTTTTTTATTTTTCTCTGAAGGTTTTTTACTGAATTTATTTAGAAGTTTTATCTAAGTAAATAAATTGAATTAGCTTACGTTGACTAAACCTAAAGAGGTACCTACATACTTAACAATCAAGTACGTACTAGACATTCTATATATCATTCGTTCCATATAATATACGGTAAATCTGGGATATAATATGCTTGCCCCCCGGCGGCGGATTTAAAGGCCAGGCACTGAGGGACACCTGGTGCAGATCCCACCGGATAGCCCAGGTCTCCTTCTTATGTACTGATTTAACGGCCGTTGGGGGTTTAGTGTATAAGAAATAAGAATCCTACATAACCCGGTTGACTGCCAATAAGGTCCCGGGGACCTATTGAAGGCTTCCCCCGTGCGTGACCCCTGTAACCGTGAGCACGGTGACAGGTTCCCGGGTGGCTTTATTGTGCCCCCCGGTGGCAGGGTCAAAGGCAAGCCACTGAGGGTATCATGCTGCAGATCCCACCGGATAGCCCAAGAAGGGGTTCTTATGTGTGTGTGTGTGTGTGTGTGAGTGGTTCGGTGTGGTGCGGTGTGGTTCGGTGTGGTGCGGTGCGGTGCGGTGTGGTGCGGTGTGGTGCGGTGTGGTGCGGTGTGGTGCGGTGTGGTGCGGTGTGGTGCGGTGTGGTGCGGTGTGGTGCGGTGTGGTGCGGTGTGGTGCGGTGTGGTGCGGTGTGGTGCGGTGTGGTGCGGTGTGGTGCGGTGTGGTGCGGTGTGGTGCGGTGTGGTGCGGTGTGGTGCGGTGTGGTGCGGTGTGGTGCGGTGTGGTGCGGTGTGGTACGGTGTGGTAGCGGGACTGAGCGGGACTGAGCGCGACTGAGCGGGATTGAGCGGGACTGACCGGGACTGACCGGGACTGAGCGGGACTGACCGCGACTGACCGCGACTGACCGGGACTGACCGGGACTGAGCGGGACAGACCGGGACTGACCGGGACTGACCGGGACTGAGCGGGACTGACTGGGACTGAGCGGGACGGAGCGGGACTGACCGGGACTGAGCGGGACTAAGCGAGACTGACCGGGACTGACCGTTCAGCGCTCCTGGGGAGGGGAATAGAATGAGACAGAGCTAGAATGAAGTTTCACTTCTTCCGCGCGGAGGGACTCCACGCACGCACATATTTTTTTTTTTGAAGTGAAACTTCTTATGCGGCTACCAAAAATGTCATCATTTAACGCGTTAGACATTATGCGTTAGAGGTTAAGCGTTAGATGTTAAACGTTAAGAGTTAAATTTGTTAAGGTTATGAAAGCGCTCATGTGAAGCCGTCACTGAGTGAGTGGGTGACTGGGTGAGTGGGTGATTGAGTGAGTGAGTGAGTGAGCGATAGTGAGCGATAGTGAGCGATAGTGAGTGATAGTGAGTGATAGTGAGTGATAGTGAGTGATAGTGAGTGATAGTGAGTGATAGTGAGTGACAGTGAGTGATAATGAGTGACAGTGAGTGATAATGAGTGATAGTGAGTGATAGTGAGTGATAGTGGGTGATTGTGGGTGATAGTGAGTGATAGTGAGTGATAGTGGGTGATTGTGGGTGATAGTGAGTGATAGTGGGTGATAGTGGGTGATAGTGGGTGATAGTGGGTGATAGTGAGTGATAGTGAGTGATAGTGAGTGATAGTGAGTGATAGTGAGTGATAGTGAGTGATAGTGAGTGATAGTGAATGATAGTGAATGATAGTGAGTGAGTGAGTGAGTGAGTGGCACGGTGTCGTACGGCGTCGGACGGTGTTGTACAGTGTCGTACAGTACAGAGCGAGAGTGAAGTTTCACTTCTTCCGCGCGGAAGGACTCCACGCACGCACTTTTTTTTTTCTCAATTACACCCGTGCGAAGCCGGGGCGGGTCGCTAGTACTTATAATAAAACTGTAACAGGTCCAATTCTGTACATTGAAGATATTTTGAAAATTATATTAGGAGGGCATTCTATAACCGATGCTAAAGCCAAAAATGTAATTTTTTTATTTTTGTCTGTCTGTCTGTCTGTCTGTCTGTATTTCGGCTGAGTATCACGCCGAAACTACTGGATGGATTGAAACGAAACTTGTCATGATTTGAGTTAATACTCCGAGGTAGGACATAGGATACTTTTTATCCCGACATTCGGCACGGTTCCTTTGGGAGAGGGGACTAAAGTCAAAATGTGTAGTTGGTTATACGCTTGCTCCGATTTAACAATTTTTCATTATAATTATAATAAATATTTTTGTAAGGGAACACCCATAGACAGTTAACAATGTTTGGAAATCGATCAGGTTAAGCAACGTTAGGTAAGGTCATTAAATAGATGGGTGACCGTTTAAAGCCATTTGAACTAAACGTCTCCGTGCTTCGAAGGGCAAGTACAAAGTGGGTCCCAGTTTTTAACCGACTATAAAAAAGGAGGTTATGTATTCGATGCGAATGTCTGTTATTAAAAGTTTAGTTAACGTAAAAATAGCGCAGGCGGAGCTGCGTGGGTCAGCTATTGAATATAAAATACGTTTTATCCATTAACCAGCTCGGTGAAGGTCTTTCTATGACGGGATCCTCTACTATTACGAATTTTTTCACAAGGGTTGTCAAAGATCACAACTTAATGAATTGGTTTAATTATCAGTATAAAAGTACTATCATTTATGTGATAAAATACAATATACATAATATCGACGGCTTACTGCAAGAACTCATTAATTGACATTTTCAAAACTTTGAGTTAAGCCACTAAGTAATAAGGTTTCGTTATAGTGTTTGCCCTATATCATCGTACGTATGAATAAGTTAAAGAAAAATAAAACACCATTATATTGCTGAATACTTCTAGTATTAAAATAATAAGAATAATTTGTTGACATTATCATCAAGACTCAATCATATCATAAAGTCCACTCAAAGGTTACAAAATGAAAATTATATAAATAAAGCTCACAATAAATCTAAAGCTACTTAGAATATTATAAATGACAAAAAAACAAATGTACCAAAAGAACAAATATCCGAAATAATTTATGAAGGTAATATAATCAAAGACCCTATTCTAATTGCTAATGTTTTTAATGATTATTTTGTTAATGAAGTTACGAAGCTAAATTCAAATCATTCTTTGAATCTTCCTGATCATTTTCCTAATTCGGTTTTCATGCATCCCACAGTACCTAACGAAATTTATAATATAATTAAAAACCTGAAAAATACAAACAGTACTGGGTACGACGATATCTCTGCTAAAATTCTTAAAGAAGTTGCATTAAAAATATCTACTATTCTTAGTCATATATTTAATTTATGTATCTTACATGGAGTTTTCCCAGACAAATTAAAAAAAACTATAATTAAACCAATATTTAAAAAAAAAGATAAAACTGATATTCACATCTATAGGCCTATTGCTCTTATATCAGTTCTGTCTAAGGTATTTAAAAAATCATTTATGAAAAGCGTTATACATTTTTTGAAGTTAATAATATATTTGCCACTGAACAATCAGGCTTCAGGAAAAATAAAAGTATAAATTTAGCGATTTATAACTTTCTCGATGTTATTATGAAAAGCATTGATAACAATGAAATGGTGTGTGCCTTATATATGGACCTTACAAAAGCCTTTGACTATGTAGATCATTCTATTTTGATAGATAAGCTGAATAGATATGGTGTTAGAGGTAATGCTTTAGAACTCATTAAGTCCTATCTAAGTAATAGAAAACAATCGACTCTTGTAACTAGGCTTTGTCTTAAGGAAAAACAGGAATGTAAATACTACTCAACATTCAGAGATGTAAAGTATGGTGTACCTCAAGGAAGCGTGCTAGGGCCCTTACTATTCATAATGTATGTTAATGATCTCCCAAAAATAAGTAAGCCCAAAGCAATTTTATATGCAGATGACAGTACTTTATTATTCACTGGTAAAGATAAAGTAGTCCTCGAGCGTGATATTAACACAACCTTAGTTACTACTATAGATTGGTTGACTTCATATAATTTAAAAATTAATATTGAAAAAACAAAAATTATGACATTATCCTTATGATCCCTATGATATTATCCTATTTCTAGGATAAATAAATTGGCTAATATTGATATTAATTACTTAGGGTGTAAAATTGAAGAAGTTGACATTTTTAAGTTTTTAGGACTAAATATAGGTTGCAATTTAAATTGGAAATTACATATTGAAAATTTATGCTTGAAATTAAGTCAGTACACTTTTGCTCTTAATAAGCTGTCAAAAACGATTGGCACTTCAAGTATTCTAGTAGCATATCATGGGTACGTTGGATCTTTATTAAGATACGGGATAATTTTTTGGGGCAACTCAACTGAAAAAGAGGCAGCTTTCAAGGCCCAGAAAAAATGTATAAGAGCTATTTGTCACCTTAAGCAGACGTATAGTTGCATGTCATTCTTTAAAAAATTAAAAATTCTTACATTACCCTCGCTATATATTTTTGAAATGGCTATTTTTGTTAGGAAAAATATCAAACTCTTTAACAAATTACGCAGTCGGAGATATAACAATCAAATAGGTTTTCCTCACAATAAGACTGTTTTTTTAAATAAAAGTATATTCTGTATGGCTCCTCGAATATACAATCATTTACCCAAAACGATTCTTGAGTGTATTGATTACAACATGTTTAGAGCGAAACTTAGAATGTTCCTGCTAGATAAGGCATACTATTCTATTAATGATTACTTAACATCTAAACAGTAATTTGATCATTTCGATTATAATGTTAATTTGTTTGTTTGTGTAATCTATTTATATTAATGACATATTGTGACATTTAATATTAAGGTTTTAAAATAGTAATTTATTGTGAATATTTTTAAATATATAATAATATTGACTTATATAATAATAATTTATTTATTAATTATAATAATATTTTAACTTAATTGCATGCCTCAATGGCTGAATATGGTGAATCAAGCATGTTTATTTCAAGACCCTCGGTATCTACCCATATTACTGCAATAATAAACGAATTGAATTGAAAATCAAGTGATTATTTTAAATATTAACTAGTTTTTTTTTTTTAATAAATAAAACTAAACTTAGTGACTTTTTGCCATTGCACCCTTGATCGAGGTTTAAAATAAGTATTTTTTAAAATAGATCTGATAACTAATTTTTAATAGATATAATGTATGATTCAGTATCGAAAGTTGCACATAAAATAATCTTTATCATTAACAAAACATAATATAAATCCTTAAAACAAAAAAAGGACAATATTAAGCTAAAAACCACATTTTTATGTGGTTTTAAGCTAATGTTTTCATTAGCTTAACATTAAATCAGCCAACAATAATAACCCTGAATAATAAATGAATGGAAAGTTCATGAAATTCATGAAGTGTGCTTTGCAAATCGTCATCAGAGTTCTCTTCTTCAGTAACAAATTCATGAACTTCATTAACTGGTAAAATGCCTGTGCTTTAGGTTTCTATGGATTCCATTATTTTTTATATTATGTATCAGAGAAAATAGATATTTATGTACTGTAAGTGATAAACATTGGGTCCAAAGATAAAATGCTGTGTACTTACCACATAACGTCCTTTTTTTACATCTACTTCAGACCACCGATAACATAGGCCTTCATTTGAAGAACAAGTTTTATAGATGTATAGGTACATTCAGTTTGCATTGGTAGTAAAGGAAAGAAACATTATTAGTTGGTAAATACAATACCTACCTTTTGTAAATTCAATGTAATGGAATTAAAGCTTTCATCTTCTCATACCCGATGTTATCTAACTGATTAGCATTTCGACTTTGTTATCTTAAATAAACATAGAACATAAGCTAGCGTTTCCCTGCAGTCACACCTGGTGGAAAGCGGCAATCGAGGATTGTAAAGTACACACTAGCTTATTAAAAGCCTAATCATTGCAGTCTTGAAGTCACCTACATTAAAAACGGGCGGGAAAACCGACGCGGCAAGCCTTTCCAGTCCTTAGCTGTCCTTATTATAAGTGAAGAAGCAAATCGCTTAGTCCGGAGTCCGGACTTAAGGCACGTTCACCATGTGGTGTGTGGTGCAACGTTATATAACGTTGCATACGCGCTGCGCGTCTCGTCATCCGATGATAGAAGGTGGAAAAGTCATGTAATTCCTGCGTTCACACGGAAAAAAAAAATTAGCTGCAGCTACTAAATTTTAGGTGCTATTGCAAATTTTCTTACGAACTATAGGGACAGCGAAGTTTGTAGCAGTCGTTGCAAAGTGTTTTTAGCTACCAGAATTTAGCCAAGGTAGCGAATTATTTTAGTTAAAATTACTACATGTCATAGCTAAGATTAGCGGTAGCGGCGAATATTATTTGCTATATTTAGCTGTGGCTGCTAACAATATTAGCAATATTTAACTGTGGCTACGAATTGTGTTTGTAACTCCACCCAAGGATTTTAGTTGCGACACCAAATACATTTATGAGTGTCAGCTAATATAATTAGTAGTATGATAGGTTTGTTTTAGCAGCATTAGCTAACTTAATTTGTTACTGTATCGTATCACCTTAGCTGCAATTGCCAGTATGTTAGCTGTGGCTACGAATTGTGTTTGTAACCCCACCGAAAGATTTTAGTTGCGACACCAAATACATTTAACAGTGTCAGCTAAAATAATTAGTAGTATGATAGGTTTGTTTTAGCAGCATTAGCTAACTTAATTTGTTACTGTATCGTATAACCTTAGCTGCAATTGACAATGTGTTAGCTGTGGCTACGAATTGTGTTTGTGACTCCACCAAAGGATATTAGTTGCGATACCAAATAAATTTATGAGTGTCAGCTAATATAATTCGTAGTATTGTAGGTTTGTTTTAGCAGTATTAGCTAAGTTAATTTGATACTGTATCGTATCACCTTAGCTGCAATTGCCAATATGTTAGCTGTGGCTACGAATTGTGTTTGTGACTCCACCCAAGGATTTTAGTTGCGACACCAAATACATTTATGAGTGTCAGCTAATATAATTAGTAGTATGATAGGTTTGTTTTAGCAGCATTAGCTAACTTAATTTGTTATTGTATCGTATCATCTTAGCTGTAATTGCCAATGTGTTAGCTGTGGCTACGAATTGTGTTTGTGACTCCACCAAAGGATATTAGTTGCGATACCAAATAAATTTATGAGTGTCAGCTAATATAATTCGTAGTATTGTAGGTTTGTTTTAGCAGTATTAGCTAAGTTAATTTGATACTGTATCGTATCACCTTAGCTGCAATTGCCAATATGTTAGCTGTGGCTACGAATTGTGTTTGTGACTCCACCCAAGGATTTTAGTTGCGACACCAAATAAATTTATGTGTGTCAGCTAATATAATTCGTAGTATGATAGGTTTGTTTTAGCAGTATTAGCTAAGTTAATTTGATACTGTATCGTATCACCTTAGCTGCAATTGACAATGTTTTAGCTGTGGCTACGAATTGTGTTTGTGACTACACATAATGATTTTATTTTAGTTGCGATATCTAATTAATTTATGAGAGGTAGCTAATATAATTCGTAGTAGCATGTAAAGTAATTTTAACAGTACAAGCAAAGTTAATCTGATACTGTATAGTATTAATGCAGCTACAATTCCTACGATGACATGAATATAATATGATAAAAAAATATATCACAAAATATGAATTAACACTATCTCATGTTGCTAGAAGTATGTTTGATACGATAGATTGTCCTTATTAAACTTTATGGCAACAAAACAAATCTTCAGAAGACGAATAATTAGATCATTTACATATGTAATTAAAGCAATTCAACATCTTTAACTATTAAAAAAGAATGTGTAAATGGTTACCGGTTACATAGCTTTAAATATGTTACGGTTATGTTATTCGTTTTCTAATAAATTGTTATGTTGTTGCCATCAAGTGCGTAAATACATTTTTTTGTATTGAAATACTTATAGCAACTCAGGATTATTAGATATTTTGTGATACTTTATTTATCATATTCTATTCATGTCGTCATATCAATTGTATCTACGATGATACGATACAGTATCATATTAACTTTGCCTCGACTGCTAAAATTATTTTCCATGCTACTACGGATTATATTAGCTACCTCACATAAATTTATTAGATATTGCAACTATAATCATTATGTGTAGTCACAAACACAATTCGTAGCCACAGCTAAAACATTGTCAATTGCAGCTAAGGTGATACGATACAGTATCAAATTAACTTAGCTAATACTGCTAAAATACTGTCAGTTCTAGCTAAGGTGAAACGATACAGAATCAAATTAACTTAGCTTTAACAGCTAAAATGACCTTCCATGTTACTGTACATTAGCTTTTTCAAATAAATGTAATACATAACTGAAACGAAATCCTCAGGTGAGCAAACAAACACAACTAACATTTACACTTAAAACACTGTCAAGTGCAGCTACAGTGATACGATAGAGTAATAAATTACCTTAGTTACTAGGTACTGCTTAAACTACCTAACATGCTACGAATTATGATAAATTAATCACCATTCTCAATTGTTACATGAAGTCAATACAAAACAAAATTAAAGAAAGTATCTATTTATTGAAATCACAAAGTTACTCCTAAAACAAACATTAGTTTGGATAATTGAAAAGAAAAGTTATATACATAATATTTTTTACTAACAATTTTATGTAACACTGGTATAAGACAGTAATTCCAACATATCAACTTTTATAAGTACAAGTGTTAACTAACTTGATCATAAAATCACTATCTGATAAAGTGACAATAAGGGCAAAGTCAATTTCAATTTTTTTCAATACTATACTATACTATATATAATCGGAACAACAAAGAAATACTATACTATAATCGGAACATTAAGCTTATACAGGGTTACAGGAAAAGTCGTGCTAGATCCGTTAAGGGCGTGGAGTACCCATCATTTCTGACTTATTTCACTATGAAACACCCCACCCTAAACTTAACCCTTTTCGAGATTTTCGACTATAAATTGTTTTATTGAAAATTGCCGATTTTTAGGCTATTAAATTTTATTTTGTTTATTTTGTGTGTATTATTATTATTGCATTTTTACATGTGTAATAAGATGCTTTAGGACGTCAATCATTAAAATAGTGCACAAGTTAATTGAATAGGCCGTAGTAGACAAGTGAAAGTAAAGAAATTACAAAAATAATTAGCAGTTTTATTTTTCTCTAAGGAATATCTAAAAAAAATATTATGGCAGTTGTTCGGCAGATGTGTTTTAAAATATCTACGTTTCATCAGCTTTCTAACGAGGTATAACTATCTAGGGTTCGTATTAAATTTCGTGGAAAAAAAACTTAGTTTCATAGGCGACAGTGGTGAAGAAAGTTAATACTTAGCCCTAAAAAGTAAAGTAAAACAAAAATAGGTAAGCATGAAATGTTATTTACTAAATCAGGTTTTCACACAACTTTTTCTTACTCTACACTCTCTACAGTTCATGTTCAACATGGCCACCTCTATTTCTAACACATTGTCGCATCCTTCTACGGAGACCAGTCTTCACTACTCCAGTGGTCAACGTTGTCCTCATTTGATTTGCTGCATCAACAATCCTTTCTCTTAATTCTTCCACAGACGAAACTGGATTTGGCTCGCTGTATACAAGACTTTTCATGCGCCCCCATACATGAAAATCCATGGGGGTTAGGTCCGGACTTCTTGCTGGCCATGGCAACGGCCCACCTCGTCCTATCCATTTGTTTGGATAATTTGTGTCCAGCCAGTCTCTGACACTTCTCCTGATATGGGCAGGGCAGCCATCATGTTGGAACCACATGTCCCTTATTAAGTTGAGTGGCAGATCATCCAGCAAGTCATTCAAGTCTCCTCTCAGAAAGTTTTCGTAGTTTTCCCCATTTAGATTGTCCGGGAGAAAGTAAGGTCCGATCAAATGATTGGAGATAATACCCATCCACACGCTAAATCTTCGTTGGGACCCCGTCACTCTTTTCTTATTGGGATTCCTTAGTTCTTTTGGGGCCCAGTAGTGAGCGTTGTGATAATTAGTTATGCCATCTTTATCAAATTTGGATTCATCTGTCAACAAGATATTTCTTAGAAAATCTGGGTCTTCTACGTCAGCATTTAGCATGAATCTGCAAAAGTCCAACCTTCTCGCGGAGTCTCCTTCTTCAATAACGTGTACCGGCGTGTAATGGTAAGGGTATAGGCCAGCAGTATGCACTGTAAACTACACACTCCATTGCGAAAGTCCCACATCCGGCACTCGACGACCGGGATAGCGAGTTATGTATTCGTTGCGAGCTTGCACAGACACACAATCGCAGTATCCATAACAAATAAGCATATCAGCATATTCCTCAGGTGTGTAGGACGTCATCTTCAACACTTCCGTATCACAAGTACAAATCAGAGTCCGGTTAACAAGCACAGTAGTCACAAATCAGAAGAAATAGTCCAGAATCACAGCCAAGTCGAGAAAAAGAGCAAAACGATATCACATCTACTATGTACGAAGCACAAAAGCAGACTGCCAACCAAAACAATATCCTGTGTTGTATTACCAGCCCTTATCAGTCTCTACACATTTTTTCTTTCATTCACACCTGCATAAATCGTCACTTGTCTCGCTCGCACGGTGTGTCCCAACTTGAAGGACAATAGATGCGGGACCGTTAGAACTGCTACCTGAAGCGTCCCAACTACTTTTTTCCACGAAATGTAATACGATCCCTAGATAGTTATACCTCGTTAGAAAGCTGATGAAACGAAGATATTTTAAAACACATCTGTCGAACAACTGCCATAATATTTTTTTTAGATATCCCTTAGAGAAAAATAAACCTACTAATTATTTTTGTAATTTCTTTACTTTCACTTGTCTACTACGGCCTATTCAATTAACTTGTGCACTATTTTAATGATTGACGTCCTAAAGCATCTTATTACACATGTCAAAATGCAATAATAATAATAATAATACACCCAAAATAAACAAAATAATATTTAATAGCCTAAACATCGGCAATTTTCAATAAAAAAATTTAAAGTCGAAAATCTCGAAAAGGGTTAAGTTTAGGGTGGGGTGTTTCATAGTGAAATAAGTCAGAAATTATGGGTACTCCACGCCCTTAACGGATCTAGCACGACTTTTCCCGTAACCCTGTATATTAATTTAAAATATGCAATACTTAACCCCCTATTAGGGTAAATGCACATGATCTGCATTTAAACTGCAAGCTAGTTATACAATTGCAGTTTTGGTGCAGTTGAAATAACTACATCGAAACTGTTGACCGACTATCCCACTGTCCGTATAGTGAGATAAGTCAACTAAACCACATACCCCGACTAAACCACAATTCTGCAGCTAACTTGCAGCATCTACAAATTGAGACTAACAATAATTTATAGCCTATACATTATACTTAATATAAATAACGATTACACATAAGGGTACAAAAACACTTATACACTACTACAGGGAGCATTGGAAAATGTTGGCAATATTTTAACCATTGCTTCTACATAACATTAAAATGATAATAGGTACAACATTTAATGAATCACTACAGATAAATTCTCGTATTTCAGAATGATAGTCATCATATTTTATACGCAAGTCAAGTCCTCACAAAAATCCCTGACATTTATTTTAATTAAACTTTTTTATTCCTAAAAATGATTGTACTATGGATGTAATTCACATGCAGAAGCATAGTCTTAAGTATTGCCGATGATTTCAAATCCATCTTGTATACAACATCGATACACTAGGCATACATGTAATATGTATTTACTAGAACCTTTACAGAATATGGTTATAATATAAATACTGAGTAAAATCATATAATATGGGATTCATAAATCAGTACCACTTACAAAATACATACACAATATTTGCTGGAGTCGTCTCCATGCAGTTGCATTTCAGCATCAGTAGAGAAATTTTTAAAATCGATTTCCAGCTGTGGACAAATAAAAAAAAAATGAATGATATAGATTGGGTAAGTATTATTTGATATAATTACAACATTTCTAATATTTACAAGATATAATAACTGAATCTATAATTTTATTTCATATCAGTTGATATAATAAACGATTGATATAATTTTAAAATAACTATTTTTATTAAGCATAACATACATTGATTACAAAACCATTTGATATCATTTACAAGATATAAAACCTATTTAGCCTAATATAATAAAAATAAAATAATAATAATATCATGTTTTTTTGTAAAGTCGCGAGCCCTGCTTTGCGGGGCTCCTAATTCTGGGTGGTCATAAGACAATAACCACGAAGGTTAAGGCGGGAGCTCCGCTTCTAGCCTAACATATCCGAGTCGGATTGCTCTGAATCGAGGTGTTAACTATGTTGGTACCTATAAATATACATTTTAAACTATAGACCTAATGATTTTCGATTAGATAAACATTATATCCAATAACATTATACGAAATAAGTTTTAGAATATATAAATGTTATATGTAAAGAAATTATAGCAACAGTTGGTATATCTCACGTTTATTAGATCTTGTGAATGTTATTGAAATGAAAATAGACAAAATAAATTTATATGAAATGGGACGCACCCATATAGATTGAGCTTCGTAGAAGTTAGTTAAAACGTTCGTAATAAATTGTTACTTACCAATCTATCGTCCATGTATTTGTGGATTTCCATTAATCCTTTAGACATTGATAATCTTTTTGATGTCGTGCATTCCCAGTTCTCAAGGACAACATTTACCGTTTCTGTATTTTGAAGCCAGCTTCATAATAAATAATAGGCTTATTGTTTCTATGGGCCATAGTTGCCTGCAATAAAGGTTTTATTATTATTTTTCATTTTTGGTTACTCGGGCTTTTACACCCGGACTTTTAAAAAGCTTGCATGGGGACGAATCCAACACATAGGCCTGTTAGGACAAATTAATGAAATGGAACATACCTGCCAGAATCAACTGCTGGAAATAAGATATAAACAGCAGTTGACTCTGGCAGGTGTAGGGACTATTGAAGTATATGGAAAGATTTCTTGATTTCCTTAAGTGGGCATTTGGTGGACTGAACACTGGGCTATTGTAAAAGGCCGGGGTGGGGGAAATTTTCGAAAGATCCCCGGGATCTGTGGGGCTCGATCGGGGTATGTGGGATTCTTACCCACTAAAACCCGCGCGCCGGATCTGCTCCAGGGACCCTCAGTGCCTTGCCTTTGAGCCCGCCGACGGGGGGTGCATTATAGCCCCCCGGGAACCAGTCACGGTGCTCACGGGGACGGGGGTCGCAACCCCGCCGCTGTCCTCCTCGGAGTCGCCGCCGTACTCAATGAACGTTCTAAGGGTTCCACACCCCGGACGTCCAGCGACTCCGAAGAGCTTATGTAAAATGGAAGGTTTAGTATAAGTGGCCGAAAAATTATTTGTGAAATATTAGCACATTTTCATATAATAAGGCATATGTAGGACCGCTATTCTGTTCAATTAATTACAGGCAATTATAATTTATTATATTGTACTAACCTTTGAATGTATCAATGACTGGTTGGTCATAAACCCAGATTTCCAATAATTTTGTAACGTCCTCCCTTGCACAATAACTTCAATAACTTCACCGTCTATCCTAACACCTCAGCTTATCACAGATCATGACTATGATCACGCGTCTGTCAGCATTCGAAAAACTAACTACCAAGCAATGTTGCCAGTGCTGTCAAAAAAATACAGATGAAACTTTTCTATTAAAAATGTAATTTCTATCAAATAATATATTTAACATTTTAACATTAAAATGTAAAAAATAAAGGTTAGTAATGTACATGCGGAAATCGACATCAAGCCAGGACCGGGTGATAGGCTAAGTCATAACTGTTAACAAAAATATATGAAAAAAATCTTTATTAAGAACTAGCTGTACCCGCGGCTTCACACGCAGCCAGTAGGTAGGTAATTTTCGCATTATACTCATAAAATAAAACTCAATATAACACGATCCATCTCCATTGAACTTGATCACCTTCGGCCCGTTTCGATCCGGCCCTTTTATTTTTCGCGGGGAAACCTTCAAAAGGTCCTCGGGATCTGTGGAGGTCAACCAGGGTATGTGGGATTCTTACCCACTAAAGCCCACGAGGTTGTTGCATTGGCACATGAGTGGGGACACCAAAGTTCTCCGGTGGGATCTGCACCAGTGTGATCAGTGCCTTGCATTTTAGCGTTCACGGTGTCAAGGTGCTCACATGGATGGGGGTCACAACACCGCTGCCGTCCTCCTAAGAGTCGCCACCGTACTGGATGGACATCCTAAGTAAGGGCCACACCCCGAACGTCCAGCGACTCTGAAGGAACTCAATCCGACTCCATCCAACCCAGTCTGACCACCCGATTCGACTCGATCGATTTACATAAATTATATCAAAATCATCCTATATATTTTGCGCGTTACCCTTATATTTTGATGCCCCGTCCTGCAGGAACCCTTCAATTTTTCGGGATAAAGAGTCTCTTAGTTAAGCGGTCAGCGGAGCACCACTTACTTTGCAAACCGGAGGTCACGGGTTCCATTCCCGCAGGGAGCAACAACTTTGTGTAGGTAATTGTTTCTTACTGGTTAGGACAATGACGGATCTTTTTGTCTAGAAAGTAAGATGATCCATACGTCGGATAGGTACTGAGGGGCTTGGATGACATTATTATTATTATGATGACAGCTACGATGGCGATTATGTGTAGGTATGCCACATACAAAATAGTACTATTTTGACATTACCTAAATTCATTTTTCCATTTTACTACTAAGTACCCGTACATCCGTAAATCTATTGTTCAAGTAACCCTGATCTTGTTTGTAAGCTGTCTACACGATAAGTGTCAAGCTGCATATCGTGATCTACTTGGTTTTTGTTCTCGCGGGGGACACATGCAATAGGTCCCGGGACCTATGGGGTCAACCGGGGTATGTGGGATTCTTACCCACGGCTGTCGCACGGCACATGAGACGGGAGGCGTGGACGCTCCGGTGGGATCTGCACCAGAAAACTGAGGGTTTTCTGGTCTTGCCTTTAAGCCCGCCGCTGGAGACACTTTATACATCCACCAAGCAAGCTGTCGTACTTGTTAGACATCTAGGGCCACACACCTCAAACTTTCTGAAGGAGCTTTATTCTTATATATTGAAGAATGTTATTGTAAGTGGTCAATAACATCTTATATTTTTTTATTAAGTACTTCTACTATCTTATGTATTTCAAGATCAATGATTCAATGATTTCGATATCTATCACATCAACGTATTTTACAGAGGTTTAGTTTGAGATTTCATGGAACCATTATATTTTTTAACACTATGACTCAAAGTTGATAACTTTGTTGAGATTTCAAAAATAAAAAAGTAAATTCAAAAACTATAACCCAACTAGCGAAAAATCACCCTATGAAAAGTATAAAACCATATTTATTATAATTTTCAATATTTATCGCCTATTAAATAAACAACTAACACGTTATATTATAGCGTTTCATCGAGTCGTAAAGCGAGCTGCAAAGTCTTAGTGAATTGATGTGATTAAGTGAATCGTCACTCTGGCAACACCTGCAAGAACCGTTATTTCATTTGTCCGCGCAAAACGCGAATAAATTTGCTACCATCCCAAATTATTGTATGCTACTGCAGCGAATACTATATTTGCAACAGTCGTTAAAATATTCGGGCTCGTTTTAAAACGTTTCTTTTGTACCTATTAACTCGCTTTCTTGTCTTACGAAGAACATACCTACTTACTAATATTGGACCATAGGAACATTAGGAATGGTGACCATTGGAACTACTGAAATACCCAAAATAACCCCGTCGTGTTTAGGCTAGATGTATTTGTCTTGACAAGTACTAAGCCTGTATCTGCTGTCTGTGTGTTCGCCATAATATGAGCAGCTAGCTTAAACGCCTTTTAAACGCGCTTTTATTAGTTTCACCTGTAATAAGTACGTAGGTATATATGATGGTAATAGAATATTGCCACTCCATTTTCACCCACTTCTACACGTTCAAATCGTTTGGAATTTTGCACATGTGTCAAAGACCCGTGACAATATATTAATATAGTATTATCGAGCTGATCTCATGATAAAGCTCGAATTTGGATAAGGGGGAACCCTTAGATGGCTACTAGTAAACTCATCAAGTTTGGACTCATTTGTTTTGTTTTAAAGAATTCTATTTACTTTGACCACTAATGAGGATCTGATGATGGAACTGGAAGGTGGGTAAAGGAACCCTTGAGTGGGTAGTAATCACATCGTGTTTAGGCTCGCTTGATTCGGTTTTAAGAGTTCCATTGACTTTTCCCAATATGAGGATCTGATGATGGAGCTGGAAGGTAACCCTTGAATGCGTGAAAGTTTGGAGAGCCTAAAGCAATATCTCAATGGACTAAAGCCTAATGCATAATAATCCATCGGACGTACCTACTGTAAGCAGTTGCGCATTATTGAGGAAAGTCTGTCTAATAACCACAGATCTTGGATTCGTATATCAACTCTCAAAATTGACAACGATACATTCGAAACGATATACTTACGATATTATTCCGAATGTATCATACCTACTCTAACAAATATTCGAACTCCTCATCGTTTATCGTACCTATCTATAGAATTTTTGGTCCTCAGTACGATTCATTTGGTCCTTTTTTATTTTATTCATTATTTACAATGAACTAAAGACCACGCGTACAAGTCGTGGGCACTGCTGATGTTATCCCGGTTTTACTCACTGTGGGACATATCAATGTTTAAAACCCATCTCAGAGACCGAGTGAATACAGTCAAATCCATTTGTTCACTATTTTGGCGGATTCCATAAACCAATCTGGTATATCTGGTAATACTCTTAAAGGCCCGTTATCTGAGTTAAACACTAATCTTGTTAGCTGTACTGGCAAATTATTCTATGGTATTGTTACAAATATAATATTTGCAAAAGTCGCAAAAAAATTCGGGCTCGTTTTATAATTCAAACTAAAACGCAAGTATTTAATAGGTAGTAAATGCCTATTACTACATAAGATTGAGTAACCGTAAACAGTGTTTTATTATCTTAGGTATTATATCCATAATAATCGGCAACAAGTAGATATGTATACCTAAATATATAAACCCATCCACGAAATGTATGATCATCAGCAGCCTAAAGTAGTCCACTGCTGAACAAAGGCCCTTAGAAGGGAGGGGTTGCCATAATTCCCTCGCTTGGCAGGCGTCTTGGGGACCGCAGTATAGATGGTAGGTAATCCAATAGAAAGACGTTGCTGCCCGTCTTCTTATTGTCCCTTAGTCACCTCTTACAGAGTCCCAACGGGAGGAGAAGATGGGAGGATGTTGTTCTTAGCCGGACACACCACGGATTAGATGCATGTATGAAGTACATACGTTTAAAATCGAGATATTTATTTTAGTCAACAGAAGTCAAGAAAATTTGTCAAAAAGCATGCCTTGAACACAAGAGTCCCATGTTCAAACAACGCCTTGCACCTCGGAGATTTTCTTATTTCATGTCATCTTAATTTCAATATTGATTATCACTTGTGTTATGGTGCAGTGTACGATGTAAGTACACATCGTGTGGAAACCTGCACATCATTCAAAAATAGACGTGTGTAGTTTGCCAACCCGCACACGGCCAGCTGGTGGGCTATGTCCAGAACCCCCTCCATATAGAGAGGTGTGTCGATATAATGGCTCACCCCTTACACTATGCCTTGATCGCTTGGGTTCGTAATGGAAACCGTCAGTGAAACCGTTAGTTTTGAATTTTTGATATACATTTAACTTTACGAGACTGCATAAAGAACACTGGCCGTTGTGCGTTGTTGTAACTTGCTGTAAAAAAATAGTTGTAAAATTTAGAACAATTAGATAAAGTTCCAAAATGATCTTATAAAACTCACGCAACTCTAGTTTGCTACCCCTGACAAGGTATTATTATGGTTCACTGTTAAGTTAATTTGAAAGTATTAATAAGATATTTCGCTATATAAAGACATATAATTAGCGACCAGAGCTCGAAATATTAGTTGTGGTGTTTAAAATAATGTGGAAGGCTTACTATGATTTAGAAAACAAATTTAGTACTTGTTGCAAAATCATTTGCAGTGATTGCAAAGACCATTTAGCTATATGAAGACATTATAATTAGCAACCAGAGCTCAAAATATTACTTGTGGTGTTTAAAATAATTTGGAAGGGTTACTAAGATTTTGAACAATATTAACAAATTAAACTTAACAGATTCATCTGCAAAAACATTTAGTACTTGTTGCAAAATTATTTGCAGGGATTGCAAAGAACATTTAGCTGTAGGAAGACATTAAAATTAGCCACCACAGCTAAAAATATTAGTCGTGTTGTCTAAAATAATTTGGAAGGGTTACTAAGACTTTGAACAATATTACTAAGAATATCTTAGTAATATTGTTCAAAGTCTTAACAAATGAAACTTAACAGATTTATCTGCAAACAAATTTAGTACTGGTTGCAAAATCATTTGCAGTGATTGCAAAGACTATTACCAGGACCGATACAGACATGTCTTTGCTGCTTAAGGCATCTATCTTTTTGCAATAGTGACGAAGTATTTATCCATAAATGATAATAATGATTTGTAGCCACAGCTAAGGGCAACCCCTAATGTTGTTTTGATGATATAGCGAAAAAAATTTGCGATAGTTGTTAAACAATTTGTAACTCCTGTTAATTTTTTGTAGTTCTTATAGCTAAATGTCGTTATCAATAATAGCTAAGTGGTCTTAGTTGTAATACACAATGCTTTGCTGATGTACCTAAGATATTATACAGAGCAGCAAATGAATTGGCAGCAAAACCAATTTAGCGACCACAGCTAAACCATTTTTTTCCGTGCACTCTCCTAAAGTATCTTGAAGAATACCGAGAGGCTGGCTACACTACGCCTATTTTATAAGCTATGCAGATTGACCTCCATATTAGTGGAGGGGATTAGTGGAGATCTGGATTACCAGATTCTCCAATTAGGCTCTTAGCGCGCCTCTTCACTAAGTGCAAAGCCGCTAGATGGCATTTTGCAGCACCAGCCCATTATATGACTACAGTATTCCACACACGACCGGACTTACGATTTATTAACAGAAGCTGTCCCGGTATGAAGTACCGTCGGATCTTTGCAAGCTTTCTTGCAGCTACTTTGGCCTTTGCACTCAAACTATTCCTTCAGACGATTAAAATCAAATAATTTGGATACGATCAAATTATCTATTATTATCTTATGTGACCCACGGATGCCAATAAAACTAAAAGGCAAGATATATAAAAGTGCGGTGCGGCCAGCTATGATATATGGTGGGGAATGTTGGACCCTGAAGAAGTGTAACGAGCAAAAGTTACATGTCAACGAAATGAAGATGCTGAGATTGGCTGGAGGGGTTACCAAATTAGATAAAGTACGAAATGAACACATCAGAGGTACTTTCAAAGTTGCTCCAATCGCCAACAAAGTAACAGAAAGCCGTCTCAGGTGGTACGGACATGTAATGCGACGAGATGAAGACCACATAGTAAAAGTAGCACTAAAACTGCCAGATCCAAAACGCACAAGAGGACCCCCCTTATCAACCTGGTGGTCAAACGTGGCTAAAGACCTCAAACAAATCAATGTGGATGACACGACAACCCAGGACAGATTGTCCTGGCGCAAACGTACGAGGAGACCCGACCCCAAATGAAATGGGAAATGGGGAGGAGAAAGAAGAAGAATTTGGATACGATCAGTGTTTAGTGAGCACTTTAATTTACACTTATAGTCTTCTGGCTTAGTCTGTGGGTGACCGATATTTCTTTAGTGTATTATATCTATAAGTATCTTATTTTTTTTACCATCTAATAGTAATTTGTCCATACGAATAAACTTAAGCCTTAATATGACTGCGGTTACTTAATTTGATTTTGAATTCATTAAAATCTTTTAATATGAATTATTATGTTATAAAAGTAATTAAGCGCAGTTAATGAACTTTAACCAAGCTTCGTTCTAAAGTGATGTTCGTTAAGCATATTTAAAAAAAAAACATATCATATAAATGAGTGTTGTAAAAGAATAAAATAGGCATTATGACATTACTTGAATTTTTATAATTTTATAATATCATTAATATTATATAATATTGTAATTACTGACTTTATACTATAGCAATAATGTCCAAATCTGAATAGCTAGAAATGAGTGTGTTTTTGCAATATATAGGGGTGTTTTCTCGTGGACCCACTATTTTGTCCCACCAGTGGGTCCACGAGGGAGAACTATTTCTCGTGGACCCACTGCACTCTACGGTTATTAAATGTTCCTCCTGTATAATAAAGATGTATAGCACCTTTTTGCATTTTCAAAATTTATCTATCGCATAGTGAAGTGACAAGTGGCAGACAAAAAATATGCTTCCGCTGGTCGGTGTAAATCTTTCACTACAACTACATTCTTAAACGGCATTACTAAGTTATAAACACCTTATAAACTTCCCATTAACAAGTTAACCATCATTCATGATGAGACCACCTTATGTCCTATGCTACCCTGGTACTTCTGGTATAAATATTGAAGCAGTCACAGTTTGGTAAAACTAGATGTCTCACGAAAGGGGAAGGCCTCTTTGTGTTCTCTGTTGCCCTAGTACTTCTGGTAATAATGTTTAAGAATGCGCATTTTTGCGGTTTTACGCGCTATTTCGTGGACCTTTGAATTTCCGTCTGGAGCTACCACATTCAGCCGGTGTAACTACTTGGAATATTTATCGAGTCTGATGATCGAACTACTAATCGGACTAATTGGAACGGATAAGCCTCTATTGGATAGACGTTGCTTCTTGTTTTCCCTTAGTCTGTTGTCTAGTCTTCCCGGACATCCATACCATTAAACAACTCATACCAGAGCTTATTACTGGATGGCAAAATGCGCGAGGCCTCCTTGTATCTTATGCCGCCCTGGTACTTCTGGTGTAATATTATGTGGTGCCTAAAATGTCCGATAATATAGATTTCATTTAATAAATTATAGTTGATATTTATTTATTCATATGATAATTTCATACTATTATTGAAATCAAACATACTATTATCCCAACCCTTGCTATAACTATTTATAGGATGTTAATAAACAACAGTGGGTCCACGAGAAATAGTTCTCCCTCGTGGACCCACTGGTGGGACAAAATAGTGGGTCCACGAGAAAACACCGATATATAGAGCTCGTCAAGACAAGTTCGAGGCGCTATTAAACTGTACGGGGGCAATTCAACTAACATAAATGTTAACTGAAACGAAACTAAACCATAGCGTTTGACTGTTTTCCTTTTATAAGTGCTAACGATCGACGTTCAGTTTAGATTCAGTTTCAGTCAACGATCAGTTTAAAATTTAAAACAAGTTCTATTCTGTTAGAACACGAACTAAACGCAAACGTAATCGAAGCGAAAACGGCCTACACACGGCACTAAAATCAGTGGCGATATCGGGACAGTGGTGGGGAGGACCCTAAATCGTCCCTCGTGTATAGGCAAATCGTATCCAATTTTTATTGTTTAGAAATCGGGTCTGAAATCGCTTCGGGCGAGCTCCCGATTTAGGGACGATTATCGTCCCGGGAGCGTTGTCGGCACGTGTGTAGCGAAATCGGGACTGATTTCTACGCAGTATGCGCTCGAATGCTGCGACGATACGACGTGCAGGCGCTCCGCTCTGTGCGAAGAATGAACGAATGAATGGGTATAATAAGGTATAATATAATATCCTGGGACAATTCACACACGGTCATCTGATCCCAAATTAGACAGAGCCTGTACTATGGAAACCAGACAACTGATACTAATACATTTATATACTTTTTTTTTTGTAAATACATACTTATATCAAATCAAATCTAAATCAAATCATATTTTATTGGAACTAAAACATATGTTAACATTTACATAAGTACGATAATAGCTACATTAGTTAAAAACTGTGTCGCAACTATTAACGCCCACCTCAAAAGGATAGATAGATAGAACACCCGACCAACAGAAGAAAATATAGATAAAACACCCAGACACTTGGTGGGAATCGAACCCACGCCTGTTGGCACCATAGTCGGTTCTGTACTAACTGGTAGGGTCGTGTGTAGAGTAGTAGCCGATTTCATCCCCACCACCGCTGTCCCGATATCGCCACTGATTTTAGGGCCGTCTGTAGGCCGTTTAAGCGCTCCATCTGTATTCTGTCAAAATTAACGGTTGAACTTACGTTATTGTGCCTAGACTTTTTCTCAACCGAAACTAAACTGTTATTGTTTCAAAGTCTGCCCTTAGATTATTATTCATCTAAGAGTCTGCCATCACGTTTGTTTAACTTTTAATCCAACTTAAAAATTATGTTTTACATGAACGTTATTGAAATTGCCCATACCTCATGGGACCATTGCCCATGACTTATGAAGAGTTAGATAGACGTAGAAATGTTCTCTAAAGACTTCGCAACTGTGCTTTCAACTTAACTGATCGAGAATTTATAAAGAATACAGACTAAATAAAAGCCTGGCAAGATCCCTTATTGCGGAGATCAGCCCGTATATGCCAGCCCAACTTCGTTCAGACAGCATTGATACGGAGACAAAGGTAAGAATATAACGTATTAATTAAATAAAATTTATTTGATATTGCTAACAAATACCTGTAAAACCCAGGCAAAAGCAATCATATAAGCAAAAAGATACAAAATGTATGTGTTTTTAGATCTTGGTGGCACTAGCATTCTATGTGACAGGCTCAAACCAGACACTAGTTGGTCAGAGTCTCATTCAATATCACAACCTTCCGTTTCTCGGGCTATACATCAAGTAACAGAGGTGCTTAATTTACCACACATATTTAAAAAATATGTGAATTTTCCTTCTTGTAAAAAAAACCGTGATGATATATAAAGGAGGTATGTATTATAGATCACATTATTAATTTAAAGTACTTACTGAACTATCAGTTTTTGTCAAAGAAAAATTTAATGCAATATTATTTGCAGGTTCTATAATAAATTTCATGCTATATTGCTTGCAGGTTCTATAATAAATTTGGCATGCCTGGTGTTCTAGGATGTATTGATGGCACACATGTAGCTATAGTTCCACCATCAGAACACGAAGAAAGATTTTATAGCAGGAAAGGTTATCATTCCTTAAGTAAAACCTTAATTGTAAGTTCTTTATTAATATTTTACTGTATATGTACTGAAGATATTATAACAAATATATAGGTATAGTAGGTTATTTGTGTATATAGTTAATTAAAGAAGTTTGTTTCAGATTTCTGATTGTGATGCTAGGATAATGTGCGTTGATTCCTGGATCAACACATGATAGTACTGCATGGAACAACAACCCACTACAAAACGCATTAGACAGAGTACTCAATACCTCTGCAGAAGACTTTTATTTATTTATTTTATTTTATAATTTATATTCAGACATACGTCCATAGTACACAATAATTTTACAATAAGACACAGACATACATATTTACTAGGTACTTTGTAGATTAGTTGCACACATTGTTTTGAACCTTTGATTGCATGTTGTAAATTCTAAATGCTAAAATATTTCCTTCCAGGTGATTCTGGATTTCCATTGAGATGGCTGTTGATGACCCCAATATTAAATTCTACTCCCAACACTCCTGAAGCATTCTATACTGACATGCATATGACAGTGAGGAATGTTGTGGAGAGGTGTATTGGTATTTTAAAAGGACGAATTAGGTACCTATGCAAACTATTATACATTACAGTAAAATTTAAAAAAAAACAATTTATTATTAATTATTTATTGTAAGAATACATACATGATATAATTATATTACAGGTGTCTATTAGTGAATAGAAAGCTGCACTACAAGCTTAGAGTTGCAGCAAAAATGATTAATGCATGTTGTGTCCTGCATAACATAGCGCTTCAAACTAATCAGGAGCCAGATTATACTGAAGAGGATTTAGAAGCATTAGAACAAGAAGAAATTCAAAGAGCAAGGGATGCCAGCATTAATACTGCTCGCCTAGCAACAATGGAACGAAGAAGGACAAGACATAATGATCAATTACAACGAGGGTGTATCTATCAACAGGATTTGGTGTCCCGCTTGTGGAGACAAAGAAATCAAAACTAGTTATTTTTCAAATCAAATCAAATCATCTTTATTTGCTGACTTTATTTCTTTGTGATTTTTTTGTATTAAAATATAGTATAAGAATTTAATAAAAATATTGTAGTATAAAAATGTCAGCTATCTCGTTTGTTTTTAATCCCGACCAAAAACGAGGAGTGTTTTATGTTTGACGCCTATATCTGTAAGAAAATGGTAACCTTCACCAGGGTCTGATGATTATCAGCAAGAAGGTGGTAACAGGATCTCGGCCGCAATAAACGTAGACCCACCAAGTTTGGGCTCCTTGGGTAAGTCTCGGCGAGTCGTTGCTAGAAAACGGTGATCAGGGTCTGATAATGGAGCAAGAAGGTGGTTAAAGGATTTCTGCACCAATAAACCTAGACCCATTGAGTTTGGGCTCCTTGGGTAGGTCTCGACGAGTCGTTGCTAGAAAAATGGTGACCAGGGTCTGATGATGGAGCAGGAAGGTGGTCACAGGATTTCTGCACCAATAAACGTAGACCCACTAAGTTTGGGCTCGTTGGGTAGTTCTCGACGAGTAGTTGCTAGGAAAATGGTGATGAGGGTCTGATGATGGAACATGAAGGTGTTCAGATAATCTCTGCACTAATAAAAGTAGACCCATCGAATTTGGACTCGTTGGGTAGGCTGCTCCATGATCAGACCCTGATCACCATATTTTTAACACCTACTCGTCGAGACCTATCCAACAAGTCCAAATTCGGTGGGTCTGCGTTTATTTGTGCAGAAATCCTGTGACCACCTTCCTGCTCCATCATCAGACCCTGGTCACCATTTTTCTAGCAAATACTCGTCGGGACCTATTCAACGAACCCAAACTCGATGGGTCTACGTTTATTGGGGCCGAGATCCTGTTACCACCTTCTTCTTGATCATCAGACCCTGACGGTTAACATTTTAGTTTATATTGGATTTACATACTCTTATGTTCTAAATTTCAGATCTTTCGGACTAACAGAAGTAATGAAATATATCTATTGTATAATATAAAAATAATATCCCTACCTCGACTCGGAAAAGAGCTGATGGTGTTCAAACGGCTGGACCGATTTTCATGAAGTATAGCTAAAACCATCTCGCTTATACTAGCTTTCAAATAAAAAAAACCGCATTCAAATCTGTCCACTGGTTGGATGCAGCATTTTCAGCTATAAACGTGTATGGAAACCCAGTAATGTTTCGATATGTTTCAATTGTATTTCGGTTATGATTCAGTTTGCGTTTAGTTGGAGTTAAGTCAAGGTTTAGTTTAAGTTTGTTATTTCAACTAGTGGAATAACTTTTTACGTCATTATCGAATGACAACTGCAATCGAACGATTACTAAACCGAAACTAAACTTTAACCGTTGTAAATTAGTTGAATTGCCCCCCTGGATGACTTTTTGCCATTAGTGAGTTCTTGCTGTAAGCCGACGATATGCGCTATCGTACACAAACATGACAATTTATATTACATCAAAAATTTAACACTTCAGAACTATTACAATTATTTTACATTATCTACATAGACGGACCGTCTATGTAGTTAATGTAATTTACATTACCGTCTAAGACGGTCGAGCCATCAGGAGTCACCATCCATGGATGCCTGTGGCACGCTGTAACACAAACACATACGAACATTGGTGCAAGCGCCCTGCGCCGCCTACGTCTTACGAATTTGACGCAAATTTAACATTTTTTCCCCATCAAAAAAAAGTGCACAACGCTGCTAAAGAAGTTTTCACTCCAAATCGGTAAATATTCAGCGGAACAATGACATAATATACATTTAAAAAAATACATACGCGACAAATTGAAAACCGTCTCCTTTTTGGAGTCGGTTAATTAATTAATTTATCCGTTAAAATCAATAAAAGGTGTCCGTGCTAGGTTAAATTAACCGTCACTAGATGTCGGTAATATAATTTTACATTACGGTATGATTTCGTTCGCTGGCACGCTAGTCCTCAGTCACTGTTAAAAATTATGTTGCAAATAGAAGTACCAATAACCATACTTTTAATTTTTGATAACGGTGCAAGATTGTTGCGTCGTTGGTTTATCCTTAACCATCATTATCACTACATACTAGTAATGGGTAACTCGTCAATTTAAAATGAGGATGAGGGAGTACATCATTTTCGTTCGTGAGGTACTCGCGAGGTACACCTCATTTGAGGTGAGGATATCAATTCGTGGCCTCACTCATGCGAGTTACGCGCCACAAACGAGGAAGCGAGGAGGACGCCGGACCGTTGCAGCTGCAGCGTGCTTCTCTATTGCTATTTCTCTCACACACATCATTTTCTTTCGCTCAGTGTTTTAGTCCAAAATAAACAAAAAACATTCAATTATCACTAAATAAATAGATAATAATTTAAGAGAATTAAGATCACGAAATTAATATTGATATTTCAATTCCTGATTTAAATAAAGTTTAAACTACTGAGGTCATCGTCAATCATCCATATATCCTCACAAATTTTTACATTTATAATATTAGTAGGATACGATTATCTAAATACAAACCTAACTCGCAAAATTGTAACTCACGCCTCACCAATCACCACGCTCACACAGATCGTCCTCACTCATTTGTTCGATTTATTCGCTCACTCATTCAGTAATCCTCACTCGCTCGCCTTTCGCTCGCACGACGAGGCGAGGTAAACGCGTGCGGCCTCAAACCTAATACTTATATACTCATTGCCTCAAACCTCAATCTCGCGAGCGTGAACGAGGAATGAAAGATAAAATGAGGTGGTTCATCGTTGAAAAATGAGGAACTCTTTCAATTTGTCCTCACGAGTACCTCGAATGAGGCGACTCATGAGTGAGGAACGCACCACTACTACATACTAGGGATGTGAGATTAATGGAAAAGAATCGATTAAATAAAAATCGATTTTTCTTTATTCAAAATAAATCGATTTGCCAACAATCGATTTTAATAAAAATAAATAATCGATTTCTTCGAAAAAATCGTTTTTTTCTGTATTATTAAAAAGTACATGCTATATGCAAAAAATCTGGATGTTATTCATGTATTTATGCACATATCCATTTTCAAAAACAAGTTTATAAATATTAGTATCCGTTTTATTTATAAACTAGCTGACCCGTGCAACTCCGCCCGCGCTTTTATTACGTTTTGCTCCCCTTTTCTCCCTCCTCCCTAGATTTATCTCTCTCCACATCTCTCTCTCTTATAAAAAAAATCGAATTATATCTCTTTCTCTCCTCTCTCTTTCCCCCTCCCGCTTTGGTTTCCGTCACACTCCCCCTCTTCCTCTTCCTGTTATCCCCTCTCTGGACCCTCTCCCCCTCTCTCTTCTACGAACTTGCTCCTTCTCACTCCCCCCTTACTCCACCTAACTCCCCCGATCCCTCACCCCATCACCCCCTCCTCGAATCCCCTCTCCCTCTTTCTCCTCTCTTGCACTCTCCTCTCGTTCTATATATCCTCGTCAATCATGGTATCAGCGGCATTAAATATACTTTATGACCTATTCTCAGACCTACCCGATATGCACAAAAAATTTCATACAAATCGGTTCACGCATCTATTTAATGACCTTGCCTTATGTAGCTTCACCTTAACCTAGCGGTATGAAATATACTGTAAGACCTATTCTCAGACCTACCCGATATGCACACTTTCATACAAATCGGTTCACCCATCTATTTAATGACCTTACCTAACGTTGCTTAACCTTAACCTACCGGGATAAAAAAAAGTATCCTATATCCGTTTCTTGGTTCTAAGCTACCTCCCCACCAATTTTCAGCCGAATCGGTTAGGCCGTTCCTGAGTTATAAATAGTGTAACTAACACGACTTTCTTTTATTTAGCTAGATTAAAGTTCTATAGTGAAATTGAACATACCAATTTCACCGATAGATGACGCTGTTCATAATTGTAAATCACGCTAACATCGTAAATTACTGTCTAATGATATTCAATAATGAAAGTTCTTAGTGTTTCGCATCTTTTATTATTGCGACTGTGATACAATAGCTATACACTACCTGGACTTGGAGAGTTTCATTAAAATTTCATGAACGACAGATTTTACATATTTTAACTTTTCAAAGATATAATGTCATATTGCTATCAGCAAAGTACTTAGAACAATACAGAAATCTAATGAAAATTTCCTGGGTGTACCGGACCGGCTTACCCCTTACAAAAATTGACCCTTCGCCACTGCCATATCTTATGCAAACTAAATGTCTGATCAGTCCCTATTGTATATAGCGTAATAATACATATCTTAATGATTAACTGACCAGTCTATAATTACCTTATTCACATACAAAGGAAATTACGTGGCAATATGTGCAAGTAATGTTTCACTACTTAGCCCCTATGAAACATAGCGTGATGTTTTATATACCAATTTATACCTAGACTTCTACACATCACATCAGTGAAAGTCCTATCAAAATCCATCCACGGGTTTTCAAATGATACCTGGACAAACAGAACGACAGACAGACAGACAGACAGACAGACAGACAGACAGACAGACAGACAGACAGACAGACAGACAGACAATAATTCCAAAAAAAATTGTTTTGGCCTCTAAGTCGATAGTATAGTATCCCCACATAGAAATTTTGGAAAAATATTCAATGTACAGAAAAAGTGCTCTTTGAGTTTTATTATAGTATAGATTATAGTCTACATACTTTTACATAATTCATGTTTCTTCAGAAACTCAGAAACAATTTATCCGATCGTAATTAAATTTGCATGGAATCATCATAGTAGTTTACTGTCTCGAATAAAAAAAGAATCATCGAAATCGGTTCATATTTATCAGAGAAATGTAAAGGAGAACATCAGTTTTATGGTTTTTACCAGATAAATTCCTCCATATCATTCATGGTCCTCCAGGAAGTTCTTATCCGGTTGTGATAAAATTCATACAGGTTCATTACAGTGGTTTCTTCTTTAGAATAAAAAAAGAATCATTGAAATTAGTAAATGTTTACCAGAGTTATGACCATTTTTAACCGACTTCAAAAAAGGAGGAGGTTCTTAATTCGTCTGTATATATATTTTTTTGCAAGATTTTTTCATCCATCGCATAGATACGAGCTGTTTCTAAAAATCGATTTAAACACGTAATTTCTATAATCGATTTTCCAAAAATCGATTAATATTATTATAAAAATCGACAATAAAAAATCGATTATTAGAAAATAATAATCGATTTAAATAAAAATCGATTATTTTTTAACATCCCTACTACATACATACATTGTATAAAATAAAGTCGCTTCCCGCTGTCTGTCTGTCGTTATGTATGCTTAAATCTTTAAAACTACGCAACGAAATCATCAATATCTGATGCAGTTTTTCTTAATAGAGTGATTCAAGAGGCCGGCATATAATTATATTTCGTACGCTTCATTCTTCAGATATACCTATGTATGTATATGATACAACGTAGTCTTCTATAGTACCGGCGATTCGCACGATAAAATCTACAAAGTAGAAGGGTAGATATGAAATTTACCCGATCCGGCCGCCACCCCGCGTTCATACTTCATTCTTTTATCGTGCGCGGCGACGAGCACGCATATTAGTGTGATTTTTTTTTTTTTTTTTTTTTTTCAAAACTAAGTACATTAATTTATTTTACTAATAAAATGCCTAAACGTAAAATGGAAGATAAAATCAGCTACTACGAACAAAAGATAAGGAAATTACAAGATAAATCAAATACGAGTAAAACTCGTAAACGAGTCATTATTTATTCGTCATCGTCAGATTCCGAGACAATTGAAGGTAGGTGTTTTGATTATATTAAAATAAAAAAATAAGTAGCCAAACGATATGAAGTGTTGAGATATGTTTTGTTTGTGATAAAATATTAAGCATCTCTAAGCAGATCTGGAGGATATCACATTGAGGGTATCACGAAGGTCGAGCATGATGCATAAAAAATAAACCTGGAGGTTAACCCTCACGGTTACACGAAGGTGTACTGTTTAAACAAGGTTTAAACTTGTTTTTTAATGACACTCATTAAATTCTTGTCATGTTACAGACGGACCATACATAGACGAGGCAAATGTTACGACGTGTCCCAACCCGGTTAATGTATCTACAGATGAAACTGTGACCGAAAATGGACTTCCCATATCTCTTACGGAACCAAATCCGCCTAAGATAATGGAGTTAGATCCAGAGCTTTTATTAGCGCTAGGCGACGCAGCAGATGAACAACCACTGTTTGGCGAAAATATACATCAATCTCTGGTACAGCGCTGGGATCCAATTTTAATAAAAGGATTATCTACCGACGCTAAAGAAAAAATATTAAAGGAGTACAATGTACCCGAAAATTGTAAACTCCTTAAGGCCCCTACACTAAACTCTGAGATTGCCGCTGCTCTGTCCGAAATGACACGAAATCGTGATAAAAACATCCTAACGAAGCAGGATCAGTTGGGTAAAGGCATTACAGCAGTGAGTAGAGCTATTACATCTCTTTTGCTTGACGAGGATAAATTAAAAAGTATTAAGATCCTTACGGATGGATGTAGACTATTAACTGATTTGCATTTTATGGAGACCGACATAAGGAAACGGCTGATAACGCCTTGTTTGGAGAAAAATATTATAACAACGATCAGAGATCAAGCTCGGGACGACACTCTCTTCGGAAATACATTGCCGGACAAAATAAAAGCTTCCCAAGTTATCAATAAGCAAGGCCAACAAATAAAGAAAGCCACTTTTCTTCAGAGAACTACGTCTCTACCCACTATTTCGACCTCGACGGCCCCGTCATCGGCCAGGACTCGCTTCCAGGGAAACGCGATGGGCCCTCCTCACTACTCCTCGGGCAACAGGGGGGGGCGCGGAGGGCCAGCGCGAGCACTAGCGTCGAGACCCTACCGCCGAGCCGCCCCGCTGCCGGCGACGGCGCCCTGTCGGGCGACTACCACTTACAACAAGCACCGTGCCCCACGTCACCAGTAGTAAAGGTACATGCTGGTAGGCTCTCCTATTTTTATACTTGCCGGTCAGAAATAACTAATAATACGGTCGTACTTGACTGGATTCGACATGGTTATAAAATACCGTTTGTCGAATCTGTATTTCAAGATATCGTGCCCTTAAATAAATTTAATGCATCTGAAAAGAAGAATATGGCAATTGCCATCGATAATCTGTTGGAGCTAGGCGCCATATCCAAGTGTGAACCACGCGATGATCAATTTATATCTAATATATTTCTAGCACCAAAATCAAATGGCGGTAAACGATTTATTATGAACTTAAAGTTATTAAATAAATTTATATCCCATGAACATTTCAAAATGGAGGATTACAGAACAGCTGTTAGGATTATACCTAACAATGGGTTCATGGCAACTATTGACATTAAAGAAGCCTATCTTCTCGTGCCGGTTTCACCGTCACATAGAAAATACTTAAGATTTCAGTTTGAACGTACAGCTAATGAGATTATTACTTTTGAATTTACCGCCATGTGCTATGGTCTTTCATCAGCGCCGAGGACATTTACAAAAATAATGAGAGAAGTAGTAGGACATCTTAGACACCGTGGTTTTTCTTCTGTGGTATACCTAGATGATATACTCTGTATTGGTCACACTTACGATGAATGTTTATTAAATGTAAATGTAACTATAAAATTGTTAAAATGTCTAGGCTTCGTAATAAATTTTGAGAAAAGCAGTTTAATACCTTCGCAGCATTGCAAGTATTTAGGTTTTACGTACTGTACAGTCGATATGTGCTTAGCTTTACCTAGCGATAAACGTAGAAACATATATAATTTAATAAAAAAAATTATCTCTTTACCTCACTGTTCAATAAATGAGTTTGCTCGGCTGATTGGTGTACTCACAGCGGCATGTCCAGCGGTACGATACGGCTGGGTTTACACAAAACGACTTGAGAGACAAAAGTTCTTAGCACTGCGACAGTATGGATCATACAACGCTAAATTTAAACCTGACGCAGAAATCATTCCTGATTTACTATGGTGGTTAGAGAATATTAAAACTACAATGACCCCCCTTAAACCCGATTCATTTAGTTTGGAGATTTTCACAGACGCTTCTAAGTCTGGCTGGGGCGCGTTTTGTAATAATCAGCGAGTAAACGGCAAGTGGAAAACTAATGAGCTAAATTTTCATATCAATTACTTGGAGCTGTTAGCAGTATACTTTGGCCTAAAATGTTTCGCGAAAGATCATAGTAACTGTTCCATTCTGTTGCGTGTTGACAATACTACTGCTATAAGTTATGTGAATCGCCAAGGGGGTATTCAGTTTCCTCATTTGAACAATTTATCACGATCGATCTGGCAGTGGTGCGAGAAGAGAAATATATGGCTAAAGGCATCGTATATAAATAGTAGAGATAATAAAGAAGCAGATGAAGAATCTCGTAAGATTAATTTAGATATAGAACTGTCATTAAGTCACAAATCCTTTATGAAAATCACTAATTTATTTGGTCAACCAGATATGGACCTGTTCGCTTCCCGCACCAATGCCAAGTGTGAACGTTATGCATCATGGAGGCAAGATCCGGATGCACTTATGGTTGATGCATTTACTTTCTCGTGGAAAGAAATTTATTTTTACGCGTTTCCGCCGTTCCCACTAATTTCGAGATGCTTAGAAAAGGTTATTAGTGACAAAGCTGTTGGTATAATAATTTTTCCATACTGGCCATCTCAGCCTTGGTTTCCATTGCTACAAAGATTGCTTACGTCAGATTTTTTAATTCTGAAGTCGGAATGTAATTTAGAATTGTCTTGTCGTAGGAACCCTCATTTCAAAGGACTTACCCTGGGTGCAGCGACGCTCTCCGGGTCGCGTTCACAAAGCGAGGTATCCCAACTGCTGCACTCGATCTAATGATAGCATCCTTATCTAACAACACATTGAAGCAATATAGTGTGTGCTATAAATTATGGTGGCAATACTGTATATCCAACAGTAAGGATCCTTATTCTTGTTCATTGCCATTAATACTTTGTTTTCTCACAGAGCAATATAATAGAGGCGCGGCTTACGGGTCGGTCAATAGCTTTCGATCAGCATTAAGTATATTATTCGGCAATGATGTGGGCTCACATGAACAGGTGAAAAGACTGTTAAAAGGTGTTTATAAATCAAGACCGATAACTCCTAAATATACATTCACTTGGGATCCCCAAATTGTTTTAACTAACATATCTACTTGGGGCGCCAACAAAGATATGTCTTTGGAGAGAATCTCAAAAAAGTTGGTCACGTTACTTGCATTGTGTACAGCACACAGAGCGCAGACTCTTGCCGCTATTAAAATTAATGCTATTAATATCGGTACAAATGGAGTTAAAATAGCAATATCAGACGTAATCAAAACTTCCGCGGCGGGTCGCACCCAACCCGTTCTGATTCTCCCATATTTTATCGAAAATATCAATATATGTCCAGCAACAGCGCTTAAAGATTATTTAATCATCACCGAAAAACTAAGAAACGCTTCAGAGCAAAGCCTCTTGGTGTCATTCAAGCGGCCGCATCGTGCCATCACAGCGCAGACGGCCAGCCGCTGGATTAAGTCGGCACTGGCGGCATGCGGCGTGGACGTGGCGACGTTCGACGCGCACAGCACGCGCCACGCCGCCACCTCTGCGGCGCACGCGGCGGGCGTCTCACTTGACGTAATCAGAAGGACGGCTGGGTGGACCCGCTCTTCGGATACTTTCTTTAGATTTTACAATCGCCAAACTAATGACGATTCTTGTTTTGCGCAATCTATCCTTCGTGGTAATTTAAATTGATTTGAGCACATTGCATAATACTTACTGTTGTGATTCTTGTATTTAATTAGAACATTCAATAAATCATTCAGAACAAAATAACTTATTTTATTTTGGTCACACTAAATAGGTATAGCAAATTTTTACCTCTAAACATCTACGTTGTATCATATACATACATAGGTATATCTGAAGAATGAAGCGTACGAAATATAATTGATGATTAAACGAACTTACCTGTAAGTGAAGTTCTATCACAATTATGTGAGTACGCTTCATTCGAAGATATAAATTCCCACCCATACCCAAGAGACCCAATACTAAAAATTTGATCGACTCCAAAAAGAATGAAGTATGAACGCGGGGTGGCGGCCGGATCGGGTAAATTTCATATCTACCCTTCTACTTTGTAGATTTTATCGTGCGAATCGCCGGTACAGATATTCTATTTCACGAAGTCCGTTTGACTATGACTGTTGTAAGGTCTGTACGTGCACACTGTTTTAGTGTGCGTAACCTCGGGAGCGCTCAGTCACGATCGCGACGCGGTCAGAGTCACTAGTGTTTTGTTTCCGCGCTAAAAAAATTCAAAGAGTAACGTCAGCATGGCAAGTAAACGCAGAAAAGTTGTCCACAGTGAGGTAACATTTTTTTTAACTATTGTTACTACTTTTTGTGTGCTATTAAGAGTTTATCTATCTAATATTATGAAATTTGTTACTTAAATAGGTATTTCGATTTGGTTTTGTTCTAGGGTCGAAGCATGATAGCTAGCGTTTATCATTTCCTGCGAGAAGAGTATGAATTCACAAAATCAGTTGCGGAACCTAACTGTGATTTGTCTCATTTACGAGATATTACAAGGCGTACAGCTGAGGCTACAGGTGTTTCTATGAAAACTGTTCAACGGATATTAAAAGAAGAGAAGGAATTGCCATCCTGCTCATCAAATTTCACTTCTCCTATGAAGAAGAGAAGAAAGCGGAATAGTAAGATAGAAATAGATAATTTTACAGCCGATGTTGTTCGCAGTACTATACAAAATTTCCATGTCATCCATAAAGAAATTCCAACGTTGGCTAAGTTAAAAACTGTATTAAATGAAAAAATTGGTTTTGATGGTTGTATCGAAACTGTTCGTCAATTGTTACTGAAGTTAGGTTACAAGTGGCGTAAAACAGAGAATAACCGTAAAGTTTTGACGGAGCGTCATGATATACAAATGTGGCGTTTAAAATTTTTGAAGAAGATGTCAGAATATCGCAGTCAAGGTCGCCCAATTGTGTACACCGATGAAAGTTATGTCCTTTCAACACACGTGCGAAACAACACCTGGGCACAAAAGAAAGAGAGTACACCATTCTTAAAAAAAATTAGCACAGGCACTCGCTTTATATTAGTGCATGGGGGTACAAAGGATGGATTTATTGAAAATGCTTCATTGATTTATAAAGCCAACTCAACAGCTGGCGATTACCATTCTAATATGAGCTACGATAATTATGTTAAATGGCTAAACGAAAAACTTTTACCCAATTTATCCCCACGCTCTGTCATTGTCTTAGACAATGCTTCATATCACAACACACGGACTGAAAAACTACCGACGTCGGCTACAAAGAAAGCAGACATGCAGCAATGGCTCAGGGATAAAGGTATAGCATTTGAGCAATCTCTCCTTAAATTGGAATTGTACGATATTATAAAAAAACACAAAGATGAACACATAACGTATAAAATTGATGATTTTATTAAGAGCAAGGGTTTTGATGTAATACGTCTTCCCCCCTATCACCCAGAATTAAATGCTATTGAAAATATTTGGGGTATTGTAAAAAATTATATCGCATCAAAGAATATCGAACAAAACATGACGAACATGGAAAGACTGATCTTTGAAAGCTTGGATAGAGTAACCAGTGAAACATGGCAAAAAACCTGTGCTCATGTTGAAAAAATTGAAAAAGAATACTTAAAATACGTCGACCTGGATATTGAGTTCATAATTAACTTAGGGAACGATTCTGACGAAAGCGAATCAGAAATTGAATTTGATAGTGATTAAGTGCTGATTTTTTTGTTTCTTCTCTGTAATAAATAAAAATATTATTTACTTTCAACTGTTGTTTCTTTTCTCTGCAACTTATCATTCTAATAGCTAAATATTATTTACTTAAATTGTCTATATAATTTATTAAATAAATATATTATGCGTGTCAGATTTTTTTCCTAACGCTACCTACGTTTACACACACTAGCGCGCCTATCACTACACGTCACTACTACAACCAGAGCCAAACGGACTTCGTGAAATAGAATATCTGTACTATAGAAGACTACGTTGTATCATATACATACATAGGTATATCTGAAGAATGAAGCGTACTCACATAATTGTGATAGAACTTCACTTACAGGTAAGTTCGTTTAATCATCAATTATAGGTATAATACATGCATAATATAGTAGCGAAACACTGAAATTTTAGAGGTTTCTAATGTGATATCGTAAATAAACTCATTTTAATTGCGCTTACATTGCAAACGCTGGCTGAACCCAACGAGATAGATCAAAATAATGTACAACAGTATTGTACATCATAACAAAGTCTACAAAGATGTCTGCGACGTTTATCTCTTAGGGATAACCCGCAATAACCAATTTTTATCCTTTACTTTTTATATTGAAATCAAACTACTTTTACGGATTTTACCGCGGTTTATTTTAGATTTTACTATCCAGACGTTTCGAATGCTTTGCAGCACCCATGGTCACGGGAGGACTGAGACGTTGAACGTCCTTAAGTCACAATTATGCCGGTGTACCCTCAGGTCATCTTAGTTATTATTGTTGGTTCAATCTACGCAGTAAGAGCTTACAGTATCTTGAGGCCGTGCAGTGTTTTGCTTGATATTGGATTTAATTATATTTATCATAGCACCCATGATCACGGGGGGACTATGGAAATGGTCCGCCCGTAACCATGGGTGCTGCAAAGCATTCGAAACGTAAACGAAATTAAAATAAATCGCGATATAATCCGTAACAATAAATTAATTACATTGTGTAGTATTCGCGTAAATAAAAGACAACATTACAGGATCCCAAGCCGGTGGTAACACCCAACCATCTTCTCTATTGAAATTAGGATGTTTTTTTGAATTCAATATCCTCACGAATGATCCTAGGTAGGAATCGGTGTTCTTTGGCGAGGATGAGGAGGCTTTACTTTTTATGAAAAATAATGGCTTTAGTATATGGCAATTTAGTATAAATACATTTTTTGCCACCTGTGCGAAGCCGGGGCAGGCCGCAGTATAAGATAATCTGATTATCTGACAGAAGGGAAGGGTCTGTTTTTAATTTGTATTGTCTGTGGTTATTTGCATGTGTGTATAAAATGTAAGTTAGATCGCAGCTCAATAACTACTGAATGCCCCAAGAGGAGCGTTATGTTTTTCGAGTGTGTATATGTTTGTTTCTTTGGCACTAAACGGCGTGAAAGACAGTGACTTATAATATTTCGTTAGATTCGTCTTAGTTGTATGTGACATAGGCTATATATTAAAAAAAAATATTATTTACTTTTTTAGTACCAAAAACATCAATATGGGTATCAAACGGTCTCTGCACCAGCCAGCGGCGGAAACACTACAAATTATTTATATAATAACACCCAAACACGAAAATATTCTCATGTACAGGAGTGGTCTTGTTATGTTACAGTCAAGTATGGTTTGTCAAGTATGGTATGTTCTTTCGTAGAGTCATCATCATCATTATCAGCGGCTGAAAGACGTCCACAACTGAAGAACGAGCCCTTTTAAAGAGAGGGGTTGCCATAATCCCCACTTTTGGCAGGTCTTGGGGATCGTAGTATAGATAAGTAATCTTTTTTAGACCTAATAAAGTTATTTTACTATTCGTCTAACACCGCAGATAGCATACCATATTGCATGTTAAGATAAGGTAGGTTAAGTAGTTAGTATAAACCAGAGCGTGTCTCGCCATCAAACTGTAAAGTTTGGCGAGTTCATTACGTATGTATAACCTATTTTGTATACCTATTATGGAAATAAATTAAAAAAAAAAAACAAAAAACTAAACAACACATACGCGACGAATTTAGAGACGATACCTGTAATTACAGACCAATTTCAGTGTTGCCTTCAATTTCCAAAATATTAGAAAAATTAATTAACATTAGGTTAAAAACTTACTTAAATAAATTCAAAATACTGTCAAAAGCACAATATGGCTTTAGAGAAGGAATGTCCACTGAGGATGCTATTTGTGATCTTACCTCATTTATTGCACAGCGGCTGGATAAACGGAAAAAATGTACCTATTACTGTATTCTTAGATATAAAAAAAGCGTTCGACACCGTCTCCACTTCTATACTCTTGCGCAGGCTTGAAAACATAGCAATAAGAGGTATTCCTTTGTCCCTTTTCCAAGACTACCTCAGAAATAGGAAACAAAAAGTGAAAACTGGAAATTACACCAGTGAAGAAGCCAATATCACCCACGGCGTCCCACAAGGCAGTATTTTGTCCACTACACTTTTCCAAATTTACATTAACAACCTCTGTGATATGCAAATTGACAATGCACACATAGTTTCCTACGCCGATGACAATGCTATAGTTTTCACGGGAGAAACTTGGGCGGAAGTCCACCTCTCTGCAGAGGTTGGGCTGGCTAAAATTGCGGACTGGCTAAATTGTAATCAACTTTCATTAAATACCAGTAAAACTCACTATATATGCTTCTCTATTTACAACAATACCCAACCTGGAAATGAATTCCAAATTAAACTTCATACGTGTGGCAACCCTAGGAATTGTAACCTTCCTTGCAATATAATAAATAAAGTTTCAAAAATAAAGTATCTAGGAGTTATTGCAGATCAACGGCTATCATGGCAGTCCCATTTAGAACTAGTCATGGAAAGAATACGAAAAATAGTAAATAATATATATATATATATATATATATGTTATATGTAAATAGGTAAAATTATTATATGTATTTTTATTAGTGTATATTGTCTCACATATTAACTACCCCACTTTTCGTATTCCATGCAATCTTTTTTCCATCCCAAGGTTGCCTGGAAGAAATTGCGGATAGCGATAAGGCCGCCCTTTGTACAAATTTCTTGAAGTCCTTTTATTTTTATGTGTGTACAATAAAGAGTATAAATAAATAATAATAAATAGTTTGGATTTTTAAAATCCTTAGACATATTACAAATAAAGCCCTTTTAAATCAGATATATGTATCACTAATCCAATCAATAATAATATACTGTATACCTATTTGGGGTGGAGCCACCAAAACTAAGTTCCTGGAACTAGAAAGAGCGCAGCGCTCACTGTTAAAAGTCATGTATTTTAAACCATACAGATTTCCTACTGATTCTTTATACTCCATATGTAACTTACTTACTGTTAGGAAACTGTATGTATTGCTCTGTCTTCTGAGACTACACAAATCCCTACCCTATGACCCTGGCATTTTGAACAAACGGAGAAAATATATTGTTGCCCCTACACCCTCAGTTAATACCGTTTTTGCCAGACGACAGTTTTCAATGATGTCAGCACACTTATATAATCAAGTAAATAAACACCTAAACATCTACCCCTTAACTCTGCATAAATGTAAAAAATCTATAACTAACTGGTTAAAGAATAAAAGTTATGAAGATATCGAACAACTCTTGCAAAAACAATTCAGTTAGAAAATATATATTATCCACACACACATCACACACTCATGCATCACTCTCACACGCCCTAACATTACATATACATAACATCACACACTCATGCATCACTCTCACACACACTATACTTTCTTTCTATATACTCATATATCCCCACATAAACGCTTGAACATATTTTTTTCCACTTTTGTTTTGTTATACTTTTTTCTTTAGTTTGTAGACATTATATAGTTTTATTTTTTGCTGAACAATAATCAGATATAGTACTTGCCTATTATTAAATATGTAATAGAAGAGCGGAGATTTCTAACACAAGTATATCTATGCTTAAAAGAAGTCTTCGGCCATTGTTAACCAATTGTACAACCTTGTTTCTGAATAAAAACATTTTTTTAGAGAGAGAATGGCCTCAGGTTTGATTGACCGTTACTAGATGGCGTTAGTATAGTTTTGCATTACGGTATGATTTCGTTCGTTGGAACGCTAGTGGCTAGTCATTGTTGATGATTGTGTAAGTATCACAGATTTGTACGCTGTGTAAAAAAATAAAAATAAGAACTTACATACCAAATTTTTGTATATGATGCAAGAATGATGCGTCGTTCGTTATAGTTCTGTCTACGGTTGTAGGGTAGGGATGGGTCGATGACGAGTTTTCAGTCGACGCAACGAGACCGTTTTTCGTCCATGATAAACTAGTTAATAAAACAGTCTAATCTAAAGTTTCGTCTAGAGTCTAGTTTATACAGGGTTACAGGAAAAGTCGTGCTAGATCCGTTAAGGGCGTGGAGTACCCATCATTTCTGACTTATTTCACTATGAAACACCCCACCCTAAACTTAACCCTTTTCGAGATATTCGACTTTAAATTTTTTTCTTGAAAATTGCCGATATTTAAGCTATTAAATTTTATTTTGTGTGTATTATTATTATTATTATTGCATTTTTACATGTGTAATAAGATGCTTTAGGACGTCAATCATTAAAATAGTGCACAAGTTAATTGAATAGGCCGTAGTAGACAAGTGAAAGTAAAGAAATTACAAAAATAATTAGCAGGTTTATTTTTCTCTAAGGAATATCTAAAAAAAATATTATGGCAGTTGTTCGGTAGATGTGTTTTAAAATATCTACGTTTCATCAGCTTTCTAACGAGGTATAACTATCTAGGGTTCGTATTAAATTTCGTGGAAAAAAACTTAGTTTCATAGGCGACAGTGGTGAAGAAAGTTAATAAAGTAAGTAAAGTAAACTTAGCCCTAAAAAGTAAAGTAAAACAAGAGGTAAGCATGAAATGTCATTTACTAAATCAGGTTTTCACACAACTTTTTCTTACTCTACACTCTCTGCAGTTCATGTTCAACATGGCCACCTCTATTTCTAACACATTGTCGCATCCTTCTACGGAGACCAGTCTTCACTACTCCAGTGGTCAACGTTGTCCTCATTTGATTTGTTGCATCAACAATCCTTTCTCTTAATTCTTCCACAGACGAAACTGGATTTGGCTCGCTGTATACAAGACTTTTCAAGCGCCCCCATACATGGAAATCCATGGGGGTTAGGTCCGGACTTCTTGCTGGCCATGGCCAGCAAGAAGTTTGCCATGGCAACGGCCCACCTCGTCCTATCCATTTGTTTGGATAATTTGTGTCCAGCCAGTCTCTGACACTTCTCCTGAAATGGGCAGGGCAGCCATCATGTTGGAACCACATATCCCTTATTAAGTTGAGTGGCAGATCATCCAGCAAGTCATTCAAGTCTCCTCTCAGAAAGTTTTCGTAGTTTTCCCCATTTAGATTGTCCGGGAGAAAGTAAGGTCCGATCAAATGATTGGAGATAATGCCCATCCACACATTCACGCTGAATCTTCGTTGGGACCCCGTCACTCTTTTCTTATTGGGATTCCTTAGTTCTTTTGGGGCCCAGTAGTGAGTGTTGTGATAATTAGTTATGCCATCTTTATCAAATTTGGATTCATCTGTCCACAAGATATTTCTTAGAAAATCTGGGTCTTCTACGTCAGCATTTAGCATGAATCTGCAAAAGTCCAACCTTCTCGCGGAGTCTCCTTCTTCAATAACGTGTACCGGCGTGTAATGGTACGGGTATAGGCCAGCAGTATGCACTGTAAACCACACTCTCCATTGTGAAAGTCCCAGATCACGGGCAGCAAAGTAGTTGGATCCGCTCGAAAGCGTTGCACTATCTCATTGTCCTGTTCTTCGTTGTCATCAATTTGTGGTCCTCCCATGTCTGTACTTCGTCTCAAAACAGAGCCAGTTTCTCGAAGTCTTCGATAAACTCTGTGAAAAACGGCCACATCCGGTACTCGACGACCGGGATAGCGAGTTATGTATTCGTTGCGAACTTGCGCAGACACACAATCGCAGTATCCATAACAAATAAGCATATCAGCATATTCCTCAGGTGTGTAGGACGTCATCTTCAACACTTCCGTATCACAAGTACAAATCAGAGTCCGGTTAACAAGCACAGTAGTCACAAATCAGAAGAAATAGTCCAGAATCACAGCCAAGTCGAGAAAAAGAGCAAAACGATATCACATCTACTATGTACGAAGCACAAAAGCAGACTGCCAACCAAAACAATATCCTGTGTTGTATTACCAGCCCTTATCAGTCTCTACACATTTTTTCTTTCATTCACACCTGCATAAATCGTCACTTGTCTCGCTCGCACGGTGTGTCCCAACTTGAAGGACAATAGATGCGGGACCGTTAGAACTGCTACCTGAAGCGTCCCAACTACTTTTTTTCCACGAAATGTAATACGAACCCTAGATAGTTATACCTCGTTAGAAAGCTGATGAAACGAAGATATTTTAAAACACATCTGCCGAACAACTGCCATAATATTTTTTTTAGATATCCCTTAGAGAAAAATAAACCTGCAAATTATTTTTCTAATTTCTTTACTTTCACTTGTCTACTACGGCCTATTCAATTAACTTGTGCACTATTTTAATGATTGACGTCCTAAAGCATCTTATTACACATGTAAAAATGCAATAATAATAATAATAATACACACAGTATGTATCTCTACGTTGCCGACGTGGTGGGGCTTGCGAATTTCAGTGATCATTAGAGCTATGCCGGTAGAGCCACTCATGCCGGACAGGTCTAACGTGAGAAATCTGACTAAAAGAGATACTGCCTAACTTCTGATCCAATCCCAGATCTGAGGTTCTCCTTACCTTACACTCCTATGATCCATGTTCTCATTCCCATCCTATACCTAATCCACTTATCCTTCTGAATTCTCTTCATCCAAGCCAAAGTGGAACAGCATACGCTGAGGGCTGCATGGCTAGGGGAGTGCCTAGTTAAAAGTATGCGAACTCGGGACACCAGGGGACCTCCCGTTTTATGGTACCCTTGCCACAGTGAACGCAGGGCTCTGCTGTGGTTGACATTCTTGTCCCTAGCTTCTCGTGGGAATAAAATGATTACCAGATCCAAAACTAAAATTAACATGGAGTTGAGCAGGCGGACTCCTGACAAAAAATACACTACAGCCGAAGTTCGTCATGATAACAACCCGTCATCCCCTTTATCTTCTACCCATAGCTTATTTGAATCACCCAGCTCATCGCCACATCCCTTTGAAATACAGTCCTCCCCGTTATCATCAATAAATAGTGCATTATCGATGGGTGTTGCTCAGGAGATAAATTCTATCGGAGACCCTGTGCCCACCACATCGAAAACAAAAAGGACTCGTATTAAATGGAATAATGAATTCAATGAAGCAATAATCAAGTCCTATTACCGTATCACTAAAATAGAGACTGTTAGAACTGTTTACAGAAAATCACTTCATGAACAATTCGTTAATAACTTCCCGCATCTAACACATGTATCAGAACAAAGAGTTGCTGATCAAAAGAGACTAATTTTATGCACTAACTTAATTATTAAAGAGAGACTTCAAGAAATAAAACGTGAAATAGCAGTGGAACTACAAACCACACAGTATCTTACACAATCGGATAATGGTACACAGTCTATCACATCACATCTACATAATGTTAGGAGTAGGATGAGGTGGTCAGATGAACTTAACGAAAGCTTAATGAGATGTTACTATGAAGTGACTGAGTTAGAAACGAATATGACTATTTACAGGAAGAGACTACATTCAAAATTCATAGAAATGCATCCAGAACATTCTAATTTATCAGCACAAAGACTTTCAGATCAAACAAGATCTATTATTAATAACAGACTAATAGCACCTTGTAAGTTAGAAGAACTTAAAAAAATTGTCCGGGACAACTCTATTGGTTTACAAAGACAACCACAGCCTCGTATAGAAGAATACAGGCAAATGCACGGTGACGAAAGCGCAAATATTACATCAACAAACATCAGTACAATACAGATCTACCAACTGGCACTGAAGTAATAAACAACCCTCACTCTCACATTGAAACAATCACAACTTCAACGTCAACAGAAGCACTCATCACATCTGAAAATACATTTTTACACAACATACAGGTAGAAGAAAGTTCCGATGAGACCCATGTAATAGAGGATTTATTTAAAGAAGCCCTAGAACACTTCACTGATACTGACCCTGCAAAAAGACCATACATCCCCAAACAAAAAACATCCAGAAAACTAACTAAAATAGTATGTTCTTTAAACACTATTATACTTCCAAAATATATTAATATCGATACTGATTTCAATGCATTACAGACAGCCGTATATTGTGCAGCATGGACAGCAGCTAAATGTAATGGAGCTAAAATCCTAGAATATAGGAACGATGGCTGTAGAATAAAATTTCAGACAAAACCAAGATGGCAGATTAGGTTAGAAAAGAAAGTTGAAGATTTAAGAGCAAATATAGGAAGAATGACACAGTACATCAATGGCAATAGAAGTGAAGGGTGAATTTCCCAAATGACTTATTTTTTTGTCTTCGGTGAAATTAGTATTTCAAAAAAGGAATATTGTTCTGATTTTTTTTTTGTATTCTATAGGTAGTTATTGGGTTGTGGCAAAAATATAATTTGCCTAGGACTATTACAAAGGTAGAAAAAAAATCATAAACCTCTATTTTTTTTCAAATCGGTGCTGTCCCTCTACTTTTTTTACAAACAAAACAGCTTATACACTAATAAAAATAAGTAAGTTAAGTATATAACTTATTCTATTTCATAGAATATTAGTTTTTTTATTAATATGTAACATATTTTATTACATAATTAACGATTATTATTACTGAGAGGCACAAACGTACTTGTCCTGAAAAATGTTCTCATATCGCTGGACAAAAGTAATTTAAACCTAACTTTACATCGACGAGTCCGACAGCGTCTTTACCCCAATTTTATTTCCCTAGTTAGTGTGTGCTAGTGCGCAGTCAGGACGGATGTGTGTCAAATCGCTCCATATTCCCGAAATTAACGTAAGTACGCCATTTCAGTTGCTCGCGGACAATTATTTTATATTATCGGTGGTTGCATTTTTCTAGTGTAATGAGTAGTTTTATTATTGTTGTTTGGTTCTAACAGAGGTATTATGTGAATTAGCTTCATTGACTGTTATTGAATTTATCCTAGATATTATGCATTTTTTCTAATTTCTTAAAAAGTGTGTTATTTCTCACGTCGCTGTTCTCATATCGCTGTAATCGGTGGTCTTTATTACCACCGCTGTGATGATTTACACCGAAATAATAAGAAAAAAATCAATCGGTGTCTTATATCTAATATCGGTGTTTTGATTCATGTTCAACGCACAGTTTAGTCACATCGGTGGATTGCTTTATCATATCGGTAGATCATTTTATCATCTCGATGAGTCGTTTTATCATATCGGTAGTTCCCGTGTCATTTCGTTAAGTATACAAAGAAACAATGGAACATACAAACATACATACAAATACATACATATATTATACCTACATACAAACATTCATACATACATACATACCTACATAGATTGCCAAAATCATTACCACGATACCACTAGGACTACCTAGTAGTGCTCAGTACCATAATATGTCATCACTGGCAACACACACTGGTTAAAACCTTTGTCTTCAGGCACTGCGGAATTTCAGATGAGAAGATGTCACGTAGTTTCCCGAACGCTGTCCACCCGAGTTGGATTCTTCGGGCAACCTCTTTGTCGAAGTTGGACCGACCTAACTGGACAATCTGTCCAAGGTAAACATTGTGGTCAACAACTTCGAGTGTATCGTTCTGTTCGTGAACAGTTTCGGAGAAATGACGTCTCCCTGTCTTACGCCTTCCTGCAATCGGATTGGTTTAGTACTCTCGTCCTGTAGTTGGATCGACATGGTGGCGTTTCTGTACAAACACTTCAACACTTCGATATACCTATAGTCAATGTGGCATCGCTGGAGGGACTGCAATACTGCCCAGGTCTCGATTGAATCGAAGGGTTTTTCGTAGTTGACAAACGCTTGGCTGATTATACTCCTCGGTCTTCTGTATAATCTGGTGGAGCGTATGTATGTGGTCTACGGTGCTAAAGCCTTTTCGAAACCCGGCTTGTTCGGGAGGCTGGAAGTCATCAAACCTACGTTCGAGAGGGTTCGTAATGACTCAAAAACAGTGTAGTGTCGGGTTAATTTAGCTCTGGTGTCAGGACACACACAGGTACAGGCACACGGTGTAATGGGTTCTCTTGTCGAGGTGTATAATTGTCCGTAAAACCTCTCAAGCTCTCTCAATATTTCCGGTTTCGTTGAGATGATACTACCGTCGTCAATCTTCAGCTTGGTCATTTGGCTACACCCAATAGACGAATTCTTTGCGAACACTTTAGAGCCTTGGTTCCGCTCAATTGCGTCCTCAATACATGATGTATTATAGGAACGCAAGTCGTGTCTCATACATTTCGAGATTCGTCTATTGAGTTCACCATATTCTAACATATCAGCTGAAGATTGCAGTCTCATCTCAGTCCGGTTTTCCATTAACTTAATGGTTTTATTGTAGAGTTTTTCAGGTTTCTTGTGGCGTGGGTCTTTAAAGAACTTGGACACCACTGCGTGGACAGTATGCACCAACCCATTATTTATCAGTATCGCATTCGGTTATGCACTGGAAGCGATTGTGCAGTTCGAGTTGAAAGTGTTCTGGATTTGGGCGGATACTGGACGGAGCGTAGACCTCATCAGACGGGACCTCTCGAGCTTGATATTGATACTCAATGTGCCTCTGACAATACGGTGATCGCTACCGGTTTTTACCTTGCTGATCACAGATACCTCATTGAATATGTGCTTTTTGGTCGTCATGATGAAGTCAATCTCATTTTTGGTTGAACCATCGGGGCTTATCCAGGTCCTGTGATGTGTACTGAGAACAAAGATTTAAAAAATATTAAAGTAAGTAATAATTAAAGCTGTGATTATTGTAGTGTGATTGTGATTAATGTTAAATTGTATATAAAGTTCCTAGTCCTATTATTGTTAAACCTAGAAGGCTACAATGTTTTAAGTGTACACACAGCAAAACAATTAGCTGGATCGTCCACAGTAATAAATGTGTATTGTGCAATTTTAACCTTTAAGAGTTTTTTTTTATACTTCATTTTAATAATGGCAATGATAATAAAAATAAACATTATTATTTTAATTCTAAAAAGTACCTATAGCAAATATAATAAAATAGGTACATAATTTCAAAAAATATATTTTAATTGGATTTCTATAAACTCAGTTCTCTTTGGATGTGATCTACTTACATAAGACCCTCAGTTCAGGTCTTCAGTTCTAAGTCACCCTTGTAAAAATATATAGATAGGTACCTACTAACTATTTCCTTTTTGATGTTCAAAGGTGGATAGATTATCATATCGCTGAATATTTACATCATTTCGGTGGATAAAATTATTATATCGGTGTACAGAAAAAATAATCGGTGCCGGTTTGTCATAACGGTGGAAACCAGAATTCAAACTGAATTTTCTCCTTAGTCTTAAATGATACGTTGATGATATTCAATTTGGGGATATTTGATATCCTAAAGATTACATAAAACCTGAAAAATATACAAAAAAAATATAAATGAAAAAGTTCACCGATATGATAAAGAAAATGGCACTTGTTGAAATTTACCCTGAAACATTCGTTAGAAAAGTAAATCAAATAATGAATCAATACAGAACTCATTCAGTACATGAAAACCCTAACACACAACCCTCACATTACTTAGACACACTCAAACAAAAGCTTACTGTAACTGCGTCCAGACTGAATAGATACCGAGTTTGCACTCTCCGAAAATCACAAAACACACAATTCAATAACAATGACAAACATTTTTATCGTGACCTGAAATCCTCTTCCTCAAACACACAGAACACTAATACAATATCGGACTTACCTTCAAAAGATGAACTTCAAAGATTTTGGGTTGGTATATGGGAAGATCCGGTTAATCATAACGATAAAGCCGAATGGATTGCTCAGGAAGAAATAAAACATACAAATACTTCACCCATGGCGTTTGAGGCTGTACCGACTGAAGTTTTTGAAAATGTTATCAGAAATCTTCATAATTGGAAAGCTCCTGGTTCTGATAACATTCATAATTTTTGGTACAAGAAATTTACTTAAATACACCCACATCTTCACAATCATATAAATAGGTTTATCCAGGATCCGCATTTAATCCCTGATTACGTTATGTCGGGGATTACTTACATGATACCAAAAGACACATCAGACTCCACAAACCCAGCAAAGTACAGACCCATTACTTGCTTACAAACAATTTATAAAATAATTAGCTCCTGCATTACAGAATTAATTCTTTTACATATAAGCAATAATAAAGTCTTAGCTGAACAGCAAAAGGGCTGCAGACGATTTAGCCAAGGCTGCAAAGAACAGTTGATAATAGACTCAATTCTACTACAACTAGTTAAAAAATCGAAAGACGAACTGTATACTATGTATATAGACTATAGGAAAGCTTATGATTCAGTACCTCATTCATGGTTACTGAAAGTCCTAGATATATATAAGATTCATCCTGTTCTGATAACATTCCTACAGACGATAATAAAGAAATGGATGACAAGACTTCGCATGAAATCCAATTTGGAGACAATAGAAACAGACCCTATTCAAATAAAACGTGGTATATTTCAAGGAGATTCCCTGAGCCCTCTTTGGTTCTGTTTAGCTTTAAACCCCTTGTCAAATATTCTAAATTACACAAATAATGGTTACCCTTTGAAATGTAAGGCAGATGAATCTGACAGAATAATAACATACCAACTAAATCATTTAATGTACATGGATGACATAAAATTGTTTGCACATTAAACACTTAAAAACTTATTAAAAATAGTGCGTTAAGCATGGTCTACAAATGATATATCTATAAATATATATAAGTAAAATATTAATTTCATTTTCATTAATTTTCATTTTCATTTATGTCCGTACTCCTAATATGTGATAGATAATGATTGCGAACAAAGAACATTCCTAGCGGAAACTACGAATAATAATGACAGATAGAAGATTGACACAAACACACCCATGCGCGCTCACATACGCACACATAAACACACACACACACACACACACACACACCCACCCACAAACACACACACACACACCCACACACACACGCTAAACGAATACTCACTGGCTCATATTGTAGAATTGACCAAATTGTACCTATTTTAGTAGTCCTTTATATTATTTTAGTAGTTATAGTATTTTAGTAGTCCTATTTTAGTATTCAGAAATTCTGCCCAGCACAGAATCGTTCTGACTAAACTTAAATCTACTGTAATCTCTGGTTTTTATTGGTCCTCACGATACAAGCTGTGCTTAGTGTGAGGGCCATAGGTAATTACATAAAGTTAATCGTATCTAAGTACTGCACTATGTAAAACATGAAACATCTTTTTGTTAATATTTCTGTGTACTTATGGTAAATAAAGAATTTATTATTATTATTATTTATTATTCTCAAAGTAATTTATACAAATTAGCTAAACTAACTGAAGATTTTTCTAGCTAGAGACATAAATATGCAGTTTGGAATTGACAAGTGTAAAATTAACTCAGTTAAAGCAGGTCAAATCCAAAAGCTCAGTTACACATTAGATACCGGTCAGCTAATCACTTCATTAGAACAGAATGAAGTATATAAATATTTGGGATATAACCAGTCACATCATATACAGTACAAAAAAATCAAAAGTGAACTCCTGCAACAATTTAGACATAGGCTGAATATTTTACTCCGTTCACAATTATTGAGCTCTGCCGTGTTTCCTCCTGATGCAGTACCAGACGAGGTAGCGTTCTCAGGCTGGACCTCCTCCTCTTGACCACGGCGACGTGCAGCATCCATCTCCACCTGTCGTCTTGTTCGCGGAGTACGCGCTTCTTCTTCACGCGGCAGAATCGGCATCGCACTTCTGACACCAATTGTTACGTGCGGGTGGGTAATCAAATGCCGATTAACGTAAAAGAAGATTTTATTCCACGTTCACTCACTCTGTATACACTTTACACACAGTATACACACAAGGCACAGTAGTCCGAGTCGCACAGTACTTCTTTATCAATATCCAAAGTCTTCGCAAGGGTCGCTGGTACAATTCTCTTCGATCGCTTCCTTAAGATGTTTCCGCTGTCGCTTGTAAACACAAACTGTCCGAACGCCACTATGCGTCGGCTTATATACCTAAATTAACAGAGGGGTGGAAGTCTCTCGAATGAACTCGTATGAACCTACCTATTCTATCGTTTTCGCGAGATACAATAGCGGCGTGACCTTTCGAGAATGAACTAACAATAGGCGGGGGCAGTGAACCGAGCGCGAGCGCGTAGGTAGGTACGTAAGTACCTACTTGCCGAATTGGAGGGAACTACTTTCTATTGAGAATTCGAGATCTTTCGGTACGAATCGATAGTAGACCTATAGACTAACAATGCGTTTTGAGATCATTGCAATTAAGTAATAATTAACGGAGTAATTAACACTTTTATCTCCCGGTCGTAACAATATATTTTTATGAATGCTGAAATAAGTATGTATTTTACAATATAAGTATATTGTTTGTCTTTATGATAATAACCTGGGACGAAGGTCTATTCCACTTTGATCTCCACACATGGTGATCTGATCCCAAACAAGGCAGAGCCTCTACTATGGAAACCAGACAACTTTTACATATACATACTCATATACTTTTACTTGTAAATACATACTTAATAGATAAATAAAAGCCAGACACTTGGTGGAAATCGAACCAATGACTTATTGGGTAGCCAGCCAGGATGTTGAACTGTTAGACCAACACGTCCGCCTAATGTTTTGGTTTTATACTATTTAGAAATATTGCATACTTCTCAAGAATCTCATAGGGGAAGCTCCTTCACCTATACTGACCTTTAATAATTATTATTTGTAATGCATGCTGATTTGACTAATTTTAACATGCGGAAGGATAACTTATTTTCATGATCCGATTTACGATGTTTACAGCAAAAAGAAACTACAATTTTTGTTTAGAATGACTGTTTTACCACTTTTGACAATTTCATTATGAGATTTGCAATACTAAGGTTATTAGTAACTTGTTTTAAATCAACATCAATTTTAAATTATACAGATAATTGTGTATATATTCACACAAAATATTATCGATATCGATTACGTACGTAGTACTTTTTAACAACACTTTTTTTCCTTTACACATAAACAATTCACTCACACATAGGTTATTATTTTTTGGTTTCATTTTATAACGGACTATCTTCTATATATAATATCTTTGATTACAAGAGTTATATTGATATTTATGTGATAAGTAGTAATAGGTTGGATCTTTCACAAGCGCAAATGTCGATAAATACAGCTGACGGTATAGTACCTATTGTCGTGTACCTGATATGTATGTATTTGTCAAATTATTCAAAAATGGTTGATATTTGCAAATGATCTCTCCTACAAACCCTTAACGGATTGCTGTGATATTTACCAGTAACCCTGTATATACAGAATTCTAGATTATATGAATAGAACAATATATATAGAACACAAAAATATTATGAACAAAAGATATATTATACATATACTAGCTGACTCGCGCAGCGCCTCCCAAGCTCTTTTACGTTAACTAATTTTTAATAGCATACATTTGCGTTGAATACATAACCTCCTTTTTTACTTGCCCTCCGAAGCACGGAGACGCTTACTTCAAGTGGCATTAAACGGCCACCCATCTATGTAATGACCTTGCCTAATGTTGCTTAACCTGATCGATTGCCAAACATTGATAACGACTGTCTATGACGGGCTTCTAATTTTTTTATAGTATTAGATACATTTGTGTTGAATACATAACCTACTTTTTTAAAGTCGGTTAAAAACTGGGACCCACTTTTTACTTGCCCTCCGAAGCACGGAGACGCTTACTACAAATGGCATTAAACGGTCACCCATCTATGTAATGACCTTGTCTAACGTCGCTTAACCTGATCAATTGCCAAACATTGATAACAATTGTCTATGACGGGCTTCTCATTGTTTTATAGTATTAGATACATTTGTGTTGAATACATAACCTACTTTTTTAAAGTCGGTTAATAACTGGGACCCACTTTTTATTGCCTTCCGAAGCACGGAGACGCTTACTTCAAATGGCATTAAACGGTCACCCATCTATGTAATGACCTTGCCTAACGTTGCTTAACCTGATCGATTGCCACACAATGATAACAACTGTCTATGAGTGGCTCCTTATTTTTAATAGTATTAGATACATTCGCGTCGAATACATAACCTTCTTTTTTAAAGTCGGTTGAAAACTGGTACCCACTTTTTACTTGCCCTCCGAAGCACTGAGACGCTTACTTCAAATGGCATTAAACGGTCACCCATCTATGTAATGACCTTGCCTAACGTTTCTTAACCTGAACGATTGCCAAACATTGATAACAACTGTCTATGACGGGCTTCTCATTTTTTTATAGTATTAAATACATTTGTGTTAAATACATAACCTCCTTTTTTAAAGTCGGTTAATAACTGAGACTCACTTTTTACTTGCCCTCCGAATCACTGAGACGCTTACTTCAAATGGCATTAAACGGTCACCCATCTATGGAATGACCTTGCCTAACGTTGCTTAACCTGATCGATTGCCACATATTGGATAACAACTGTCTATGAGTTTCTCTTTATTTTTAATAGTACCTATTAAATACATTCGCGTCGAATACATAACCTCCTTTTTTAAAGTCGGTTAAAAACTGGGACCCTCTCCCAAGGGAACCGTGATGAATGACCGTTCCGAATTCACAAACCGACGTCACCCACCGGCGCGGCGGCCCCAATGCATTGGCATAGTTTTCTTAAGTACGACATACACGCGCAGGTATACCTGACAGGTATACCTGTGCAGTTAAACTGTACAGGTATAATTGAGCTCCATAGAGACCATACACGTAACGGTAAACCTGCACAAACTCTCAGTTGAAACCATGGCCCCGACTTTCAGTATATACTATTCTTATCTATGGCCCCGACAGCGGCGCATGACCGCGACGCAGTAGATTAATAGTATGTTTTATTAAAGAAAAGGATATTAAACGACGACACCCTGAACCACTGTTCAGGGTGTCGTCGTTTAATATCCTTGAGTGGTGAAAAGCAAACAGTACTCTTATGTCGACTTATTGAAGGAATTGAAATTTAAACCGAATTATTATTACCACAATTATCTACGATTAATAATAATATTCTGGGACAATCCACACACGGATCACAAATTAGGCTACTATGGAAACCAGATGACTTTTTCTTGTAAATACATACATAAATAGATAAATAACACCTAGACACTTGGCAGGAATCGAACCCACTACCTATTGGGTAGCAGCCGGCGTGACCACTACACCAACAGGCCCCAATAGATGAAAAGACGTTTCTCGATGATTTTTTCTTACGATTTATTCTAATTGCTGCTACTTTTTTATTTTTAAAAGATTAAGAATCATTATTTGTCAGCTATATAATAATATATATAGCTGACAAATAATGATATTTTTAAGTTACAATAATAGAACCATCTATTATTGTAACATAAAAATAGTTGAATATTTATAAGAATACTTGGTACCAACCAAGTATTCTTCCGTTTCCGGCGTACAAATGTTTTATCGTTACAGGGTGACATAATCATGTCAAGGAATAAAATTATTTAAATTTTATCGTGATAATCTTTACATTTAATATGCCAAAAACGATGCTCCGACTTGTACATGTTTATAAATTCTTCCATTACTACATTCCGCTTACGAGACGACATATTGTATTAGAGCGCCGCGCGTCCTTTCCCTCTAACAGTCATTGGATAACTGACGCCTGCGCAGGCGAGCGCCATACACGCTCAGTTTTGCCTGCACAGGTAAACTGCACAGGTATACCTGCGCAGTTAAAAATATAAAAATTCATATTTTTTTTACTCGCCTGTACAGGCGTGGAAACCTGCACAGTTTTGCGGCATACACGCTCAGGTTTATTTACCTGCGCAGTTGAACTGTACAGGTATACCTGTCAGGTATACCTGCGCGTGTATGCCGTACTTTAGTCTTTGCGTACTTAAAAAGTTAATTTATTTCCAAAAAAATATTTACCGATACTAATGTATAGATATTAACTAAACTAAGTACTTCTATTAATTTCAATATTTACAAATGCGCATAAACTCTTAAAAAAAATTAAATGAGTTTAACAATATTGCTCCAACACCGACGTGCAGTCCTCCCTCGACAATGCCGCGAAGCGGACTGAATCAGAGCTCGGAGCAGGCATGCTTGCGCAGATGTACTAAATTTTGGGAAAAATAGATATTTCTCTAGTAAAATACGGAATAAAAATAAATCTTTCAAGTAAAGACATTCGTATTTTCGAGACCTTTTTTCCTGTGTATACGCCAACACCATAGCTTGAGCGGTTTTAGAGAACATTTGCAAATTATGACATAAATAGGTCCTTTTTAGATTTTTTTTTCCTAAAAAGTGGTTATCAAAAATAATTTTTTATTCAAGTAAACGTATTTATCGAAACTTTAACTAACGTTTTATATTTTTTCTATACAGATTAAACTACTACGATTTTTGTGAACATTTAACTTAAAATAACAAGAATTCAGGCATTTCACCGTTATTAGCGCCTTAAGAGAGGGCTGAGTTTACCACCGGTTCACAACGCGCCCCCACTGAGAAGAACCGGCAAGAAACTCAGTGGGGTGATGCACGTCGTTGAGGTCGCATACGTACGACCCTTCGGCCTCGCCGGCGAGACCGGTGTCTGATAGCTAGTGTAGCATACTGATGCTTACGATTCGACCAGTTTATCCAAAGCGGTGCACCATGATGTTGTTTTCGTTTCGACCGGTTTATCGGTGGACTGTAAACTAGTTTATATGTTGACGACTAAAAAAACAGCAAAAAAACAGTTCGTTTATTCAACGCCCAATCCTATTGTAGGGTAAAGAAAAGATGCGCGACTGTTACTAATTCGACGATTCGAATAATCTACACTCTAGATCTACTACTAATATACGCATTCGACTTGAATATTAGTAATATACTAATGTTCATAGTTGAATAATCACTACTAATTAGTAACTACTAACGGCGGGCGTTTGAACTAGATTGTTCGCGAGTCAGAGTCTTGGGGCGAGTTGGGGCGAGTTGGGGTGAGTTGGGATGAGTTGGGGCGAGTTGGGGCGAGTTGAGTTGAGTTGAGTTGAGTTGAGTGTGTGTGTGTGTGTGTGAGTGAGTAAGTGAGTGAGTGGGTGAGTGAGTGAGTGAGTGAGGGACCGACCGAACGACCGATCGACTGAGCGAGAATGAAGTTTCACTTCTTCCGCGCGGAGGGACTCCACGCACGCACATTTTTTTTAAGTAGTTTATTTAACACTTTTTTGTTATATCATAATATTGTAATAAACTCTTGGTTAATATTTCGATTTGAATTTCGGACGTCAAATATAAATTGGTATGAGCACTTACCACAGAGACTCTTTAGGGCAGGTATACCACGTGCACTTGTCTCAATAAACGGTTTTCGTGCAATTGGATAAGAACATGGGCGGGTTGGGCTATGATTATTGTTGTGAAACTGATCATGCTTGAACGTCAAACATATTTTTAGGTAAGGCCTAGAATATTATTTATATAATTCATTTATTGGGGTATTTATTACCCTAAGAGGCCTTGGCGGCTGAGGTCGCGATGTGTACAAAGTGAAAGGGGTACTTGAAAAGGGCCATGCCCATATTAGTATGGAGCTGAAAGTCAGCAATGCCATGCAATGCCCAAATTGCAGCTCTATGTCATATGATAACTTTTTAACAGTATTTATATGATATCTAGATTTAATGTCATCTAAAGCACCAGTTCAAAAGATATTGGACATTAAACATGATAACATCCTACTGGTTTTTTATACATTTTATCGTTTACTGACAGCATTGCTATTACTTTTTCACTAGGAACTTCATGATCATCACATAAGCTAAGCCAGATCAGAGTGCTTTTAGGGCCACAGCCCACTAGCGTTTTCTAGCTGCAGCGACTGGCAATTTTGCGACTGCATCGCGTTTAAGCAACTCATTAGCGACCATTGAGCGACTTCTTCAACTCCTTGCACTCGATCGCTGTTTCGGAGTCGCGCGTTTTAGCAACCGCATCAATGCTGCATCTCGTTTTAGCGACTCGCTGCACGCGATTGCTGTCATCGATGCACAGTGGGCAAAAAATAAGGTTCACTAGTTTAATTTTTTTGAAAAAGGTTATATATTTTATGTAGTTCAAATACATGGTTTTGTTAAAATTACTATAACATCGAATTACTTAGTAATTACAAGTTTTATTTTTAACTAAACAACATTATAACATTAAATGTAAGTACATTCCAAATGTATCAAATTATAATTTGTTTCACCTTTTCTTTGTGTTTGAATTGAAAAGCTGAATCTTTTTGGTTACGGTTATGGTAACAAAACCGCCTGAGTTTCAACCTTGACCCTTTTAAAAATATCACATGCTGCTATTGAGGTATTATAGATGTCATTGTTATTATGTTGATATATACCATACATTATATGGTATAAAATAATACCCAGTAGGTCCTTTATAAAAAAACAAGTTCGCTTTGCATCTAAGTCACCAGGATTTGACTAGTCCTTCTGAATAATGGTAAACTCGAAGAGGAATTTGAAATGCAAATAAATAATCAAGAAGTTGGATGAAATATAAAAAAAAATGATTTTACTGATATTATTCTTCACGCCAAAACAATTTCCAGGTATTATTTAATTTTATAATAATAATCTTTACGATAAACAATCACAATAAGAACAATTTAGACAGAAAAAAACTACATATGCGTAGTTTTTTTGATAAAACAGAGAACTTCATCAGCCTATTAGTGAAACCAAAATAATAATAATAATATACGTTTATATAAGACTCTTTATCCATACAAAAAAAATACACATTGACAAAAAAAGGAAGAAACCAAACAGAATAAATAAATAATAACCAAACTGGACAATCGGGCTGCTAGTTCTTTAGTAATACTGTTTCTACACTGACCAACCCTGGCCATATATGAAGCGATTCAGCTTCTCTGAATGGCATTGAACGTGTTCTGCGTTTCATCTTATTTCCAAACAATCGGCCTGTATTGTCCAAACCAATAATAAATAACTTACTTCGCGATTCATCGCATAGTGTAAAGAAGAGCCCGGGGCTCTTCAGTTTCTAAAGCACGCGGTTTACCTGCGCTTCTGAGTAAGTTTCATAAATAAAAAATGGTCAGTTCATTAAACATTGATTTTTAATAAAAAATTTTTACATTTATTCATTCGAACGACATTTTTTGCATTATTTTTGTACACTTATCAATAAAATACTACTATTAATCTAAAAATTCATGCTGGGGGACATGCTGGCGGACATGCTGGGGGTCATGCTGGGGGACATGCTGGCGAACATGCTGGGGGACATGCTGGCGGACATTCTGGCGAATATGCTGGCGAACATGCTGGCGAACATGCTGGGGGACATGCTGGACATGCTGGCGAACATGCTGGTGAACATGCTGGACATGCTGGTGGACATGCTGGTGGACATACTGGCGAACATGCTGGTGGACATGCGGGACATGCTGGTGGACATGCTGGTGAACATGCTGGGGGACATGCTGGGGACATGCTGACGAACATGCTGGACATGCTGGCGAACATGCTGGTGGACATGCTGGCGAAAATTGCTGGGGGACATGATGGGGGACATGCTGGCAGACATGCTGGCAGACATGCTGGTGGACATGCTGGTGGACATGCTGGTGGACATGCTGGTGGACATGCTGAAGGACATGCTGGCGAACATGCTGGACATGCTGGTGGACATGCTGGGGGACATGCTGGTGAACATGATGGGAGACATGCTGGTGGACATGCTGGTGGACATTCTGGCGAACATGCTGGGCATGCTGGTGGACATGCTGGACATGCTGGTGGACATGCTGGTGGACATTCTGGCGAACATGCTGGGCATGCTGGTGGACATGCTAGACATGCTGGCGGATATGCTGGTGGACATGCTGGGGGACATGCTGGACATGCTGGCGGACATGCTGGCGAAAATGCTGGACATGCTGGTGGACATGCTGGTGGACATGCTGGTGGACATGCTGGTGGACATTCTGGCGAACATGCTGGGCATGCTGGTGGACATGCTAGACATGCTGGCGGATATGCTGGTGGACATGCTGGTGGACATGCTGGACATGCTGGTGGACATGCTGAAGGACATGCTGGCGAACATCCTGGGAGACATGCTGGCGAACATGATGGGGGACATGATGGCGGACATGCTGGCGAACATGCTGGGGGAGATGCTGCGGTACATACTGGGGGACATGCTGGACATGCTGGCGGACATGCTGCGGTACATGCTGGGGGACATGCTGGTGGACATGCTGGTGGACATACTGGCGAACATGCTGGTGGACATGCGGGACATGCTGGTGGACATGCTGGTGAACATGCTGGGGGACATGCTGGGGACATGCTGACGAACATGCTGGACATGCTGGCGAACATGCTGGTGGACATGCTGGCGAAAATTGCTGGGGGACATGATGGGGGACATGCTGGCAGACATGCTGGGGGACATGCTGGCGAACATGCTGGGGGACATGCTGGGGGACATGCTGGTGGACATGCTGGCGAACATGCTGGTGGACATGCTGGACATGCTGGTGGACATGCTGGACATGCTGGTGGACATGCTGGACATGCTGGTGGACATACTGAACATGCTAGCGGACATGCTGGTGGACATGCTGGACATGCTGGTGGACATGCTAGACATGCTGGTGGACATGCTGGTGGACATGCTGGCGAACATGCTGGTGGACATGCTGGACATGCTGGTGGACATGCTGGTGGACATGCTGGTGGACATGCTGGTGGACATGCTGGTGAACATGCTGGTGGACATGCTGGTGGACATGCTGGTGGATATGCTGGCGAACATGCTGGTGGACATGCTGGACATACTGGAGGACATGCTTAAACTGATCACTTTCGCCCGATTACAAGTATCAACACAATAAATAACAAACAACAGTTTTAATGATGTCTAGTAAACTTCGTCCCAAACTTCAACATTCCTGTGCAGCTTGCTTAAGGGAGATTACAGATCATAATTTTATTACTTGTAAAGTCATTGAATGCCTAAAAATACCATAATGATGTCTGTGTCGGTGGAAAAGTCCCGTTCAATGAAGAAAGTCAGCTTGCTTGGAAATGCTCAAAATGCCACTGTGACCAAAAAAAATGGTGGGGATAACTCATTTACTCCAGTCAGGGGACAGGACCAGACTGACATCTCTAATGTTACTGTGCGCGCAAGAAAGTTAACTCCGTCGTCTGATTTGAAAATTCTAACCGCTGAAATTAAATTGCTTCGAGAAGATATGTCCGACATCAAAGCGCAGTTTCTAGTATCTTCGGATTGATTGCTAAATGTCACGAAAGATTAGATGATGTGGTCGCAGGTTTATCAAAAGCGGTCAGCCGCATAAACATACTTGAAAAACAAGAAACCCAAATTCTACATCTTGAAGAAACAGTTCAATTGTTGACTGAGCAGATCGAGATCCAAGCACATTGTTACGTTCGCCTGACGGCTAGGTACAAGAAATAAGAACAACTAATAAAATTACGAGTTGTTTATTGAATCGACAATAAATAAATACTTTAACCCGGCAAGAAATTAAATTAGCACAGAAAAATTACAACTCTATAGTCTCTAAAATTGCACAAGAACCAAACTCTAATGTCTCTAAAATAATGTCAAAACACACGGGTGTGGATTCGTGGCACAGGGAAGTTATCTGGTCTGAACATTAAAATAGTGCAAGGGCTTAACTTATGGCCGTCCGAGTCCTCGACGCTTGGGGGTCTTCGGTAAGTGCCCTCAGCGTCAGCTGACAACCGAGTGTCAACTCGGTTACTTGGAGGGAACCGGTGGCTCAGGTGTTGCAATGCAGCTTGAAGTGTCGCCGCTTTTACAGTCAATCTGTACGGTGACCTCGTATGATGGACCGGTCTCCTGGCCCGTACAGTGAGATTCTAGCGGTGTACGGTGAACGGTGGAGTCCCAACGGTGAACTCCTGGCGGAGAACTCCTAGCGGTGCACTCCAAACGGTGAACCCCCAATCCAAGGGGGTTAAAATCCGATATTTAAAAAAAACTACAATATGGAAACAATTTAAACACTGACTCTGAGAATGTCGTACTTTAGCACAGAACTCTTGCTCACAAGTCACACGCGTGTCACTTCAACAAACAACAATTCAACAAAAAAAATCATCCGATTCTCTCGCCCATTGGCAATTATATACACTACAATAACCTACGGCGCGATCGACGCGATCGAGAATGAAATTCCGAATCTATTCCTTCTATCCGACATCATAACATGTGCGACGGAGATACGAAATGGACAACAATGATGCTTCCGAGCGAGAAGGAGCATAAATAGAAGGAACTAGACGCTAAATGTGTAAGAATTGTAGATATGAGTTCTAGAAAATTGTTCTCGAACTTGACACTGAATAATGCCATATATGGCGCTGTGAGCGCTAATACTAGTTGCGTCGCGCGGCTTCCGTACGATAATAGAATTATGGTATTGCGATTGTTTGTTCGTAAAGTTTTTATTTTACTATTTTAATGATTTTACGTTGTTACAACGTAACAATACCCCCTCTCCCAGAGAAAGGATTTTACGTAGTAAAATCCGCTGCGGTAAGCGCCTAAGAAGAACAGAACCGCCAGTAACTGTCTTCACTTTCATACCTCCACAACCAAATACCTACCATGCGACCTAACATACGACCTGTCATAGTTGTCTGAGGAAATTTATAATCAACAGACTACCATACAACTAGAGTACAAATCTATTAAAAGATTGGACTCAAGAACAGCACTGCGTGACAAAGAGCGTCTAAGGAAAAGGATATTGAAACGTGAAACTATCTGACGAATCGGCACTGTGGAATACACTGGTCTTTGATGAATTTGTTATAGTCACGACCCGCTGTAACAAGAAAATTAGTGAAGGCTTATTTAAAGAGTCACAACCCGCTCTAAACGCGCAAAACGCAAAACAAAAGACAAAACAGACCCAAACCAAAGGTCACAACGCGCCATAAATGCGCAAAAAAAACAAAACAATAAACGAATTAGGCCTATACATGGCTACTAACCCGCTATAACGCGAAAAACGCAAAAAAAAAAACTCCCAACTAAACATCGATATCCGTGTAGGCTTAAATGAATTCAACAAAGACAATGTAGACAGAGACCGAAACGCAATAACAAACAATTAAAATTTGTTAAAAAATTAATCCAAATTCCGAAAAACTATGTAACAATGAAAACAAGAGTCGAACCGATAACGATGATGGCTATAAGAATATACGAACAAACAAAATTAAATTAACTAACCGGCATTGTGAGTAAGTCTAGTTTTTTAGCGAATTTGTTATACTAAAAGAAAGCAGCAGACGAGTAGACCTATGCCAAGAAACTGTCATACTCCGCTAAACGCAAATAAAACAAAACGTGTGTAGACCTATAACGAAGTCATACAACACAAAACAAAACTCCCAAACAAAACATCAAAATTCGTGTAGGTTTATTTTAACCTTGCTAAAGTCAAATACAATTAATTGTTGAATAAAATAAAGATGTAAGTAAAAACAAAACCATGAGTCGAACCCACGAAACAGAAGGAAAATGAATAACAACAATAATTTGTATAACCTAAGTAAATATACAAAGTAACTTTATACGAGGAACAAAAACACTATAAAAGTGTAACCACATACTACCAAAAAGAAAATGAAAAAAAAAATTTACGAAGAAGAGGAGTGAAGCTTAAAATCCTTGATGTGCCAGTTTCCTAAATTATTACCAGACATGTCTTCGGCGGTGTAGACTAACGGGGAGCGCTTAGCTACTATTTTGCACTTCATGAATTTCGGAGCTAGTTTTTTCGCGAAGCGAGCATCCTTATAACTTTGGAAATAGCACCGTTTCCATACTATGTCTCCTACGTTAAAATCTACGGGTTTTCTGCGTAAGTTATAACGACGCGTGCTTTTGACATGGCTGTTATATAGAGATAGTTGAACTTTATCAAATATTTTAGCCAAGCAACCGAGGTTTTCCGCGTATTCATCGCGTGGTGAGAGCACCAGATCACTTGGGTCTACATCTGTAGAATAATGCGACCCGCATGGTACAAGTTCCCTACCGTACACTAGAAACGCCGGTGTGAATTTGGTTACCTCGTTAACGGCACTATTCATCGCAAACTGTATCTTTGGTAAATTTACATCCCAAGTTCTGTGGTCATCTTCTACAAAAGTTGATATGGAGGTGATTAATGTTCTATTATAACGTTCCACGGAGTTTACTTGTGGCGTATATTTAGGCGTGAATTGTACATTTGGAATTTTATAATATTTGTATAGTTTATTGAATTCGCGACTAATAAATTGCACTCCATTGTCCTGCAAAACCACCTGTGGGATGCCATGCACAAGGAAAACACCTTCCTCTAAACATTTGGCGACATTTACTGCCGTAGCTCTCCTAAGAGGAAATAGTAAACAATATTTAGAAAAGCAACAACAAACTACTAATATGTAAGCATTCTGTTTACGGGAAACTGGTAAAGGACCTACAAGATCTATGGAGATCATTTGAAATGGTCTGCTACACTCCTTAGGCCTACCTGATGGACCAAGGGTAGTATGGGTAGGAGATTTATAAGCAGTACACGTATCACAAGCGGTCACAAATTTAGCAGTATCGGCGTACATACCGGGCCAATAATAGCGTAACTTAAGTCTTTGGTAAGTTTTAAAAATTCCCATATGTCCTGCAATGGGGTCGGAATGGTTGTTTTTAAGTATTGTTTCCCGATGTTCTTTAGGAACAACCTCCTTCCATTCGAATTCGGATGTAAGGGGGCTGTTACCCTTCGAGAAACGATACAATTTCCCATTCGTTACCATGTAGTTCGGGAAACTAGTAGGCGAACTTACGCAACCGTTGAGGATGTTAAGATACCAGTCGTCCTTGGTAATGTATGTACTGGCATCTGTGTGAACTTCGAAGGGAAGGTCGAAATTAGGGCAGCATAAGACCGGTGCTGAGACCAAACAAGACTTAAGTGTCGTGAAGGCCGCTTCTGCTTCCGCTGACCATCTGAAGGGAGGAGCACATTTCTTTGTTGATGTGAGAGAATTCAGAGGACCCGCAATGGTACTGAAATTGGGTATGAAACGTCTGTACCAAGACGCGGTTCCTAGGAATCTCTTCACATCTTTTTCCGAGGTTGGTGTTGGGAAATTGAGAATGACTTCCACCTTCAGCGGATCTGTGCGGAGACCCTCAGCGTCTACCACATAGCCTAAATACTTTAAACTATCCCTAAAAAGTTGACATTTTTCGAAGTTGACTGATAAATTGGCTTTTTTAAGTTTTTCCAAAACGCGCAACAGCAGGGACTCGTGATCCTGGAACGATTCGCTCACTATTATGACGTCATCTAAATAACAGAAGACTTTGTGCTCGAACTCCGGTCCAAACAAGGTATCGACTAATCTTTGCTGTGTAGCTGGCGCGTTGGTCAAACCAAAGGCCATTACATTAAAAACGAAAGACCCGGAACGTAAAAACTAGTCTTCTCTCTATCCTTCTCATCCAAAGGAATCTGCCAAAAAGATTTTGACAGATCGATCGAAGACAGGAAGCGAGCGTCCCTAAGGTTGTCTAAGATCTCTGATATATACGGTAGACTATAGGCGTCTTTTTTGGTGACGGAGTTAAGTTTCCTACTGTCTAGGCATACTCGATGTTTACCACCTTTTTTCTCAAATACTATGACAGGGGAAGACCATGGACTCTCGCCTGGCGAAATTATACCGAGTTTCATCATTTCGTCTACCTGCTCCGATACGATTCTTTGTTTTTCCGGCGACAACCTATACGAGCGCTGCCTAATAGGAAGTGCATCTCCTGTATCGATCCTATGGGTAATTAATGATGTTCTACCTAAACCAATACGTTCAAAAGAGATATTTTTAAATTGTTCAATTACGCTATCCGCGATTATTTTTTGTGAAGTCTCTAATGTGTCATAAGAATGAAGACCTAAAGAGGAAGGAGAAGACATTGTAATATTACAAACTTTTGGGTCTGTGTTACTGATAAAATCTAAGTTAGGTAAATATTTAGGACAAATATTATTTTTTTTCCAAAAATCAATGCCAAGAATTAAATACGAATGTATTTCTGGTATTACGTGAACATTTAAAATTTCAACTGTATTTTCGAAAACACCTATAGTTTTAACAAAATATTTCCAATAGAATGATAAGACTGACCGCCTGCAGTCGTGACAGATAATATATCGGCAGTGTTCAAAATGAATCCTGCTTTTAAAAGTGGTAAATGGGAATTATTCCCTAAAATGGTAATAGCAGAACCGGAATCTAAGAGACCTAAATATTTTAAATTAGGATGATTAAAAACTGAGACCGTAACATAAGGACGAGGATCGTTAGGAGGTAATTTATTAAAAATAGTAGCGACTTTGAATGAACGGAAGAATTTTTTTATAGTTGCTAGCCAGTTGGCCCAGTCCTCCTGGTCGAAGTTAGACTGACTGCAACTTTCTCTAACTAGTTTTTTGGATTGGAATTAATTTTATTATTATTATTTTGATTATTAGTCTGAGGGACTTTAGAAGGCGGACTATACCTGTCTTTACATTTAGGGCAATCTGTAACTTTATAACCGCGTTCGCCGCATCTATAGCACTGAAAAGGACTCACGAACGGTTTTTTATTGGAATTGCACATAGGGCAAGTAAAAGTAGTGTGATCCCGAAGGCCATATTTGAAACAAATTTTTTTATTTGAGTTAAGAGAGGCTAACCTATTTGCATTAAGTTTACTTTTATTTTTAATGGAAAGATAATTAAATTCTGGTGCTAATGAACAACCAGGGTTACAAGAAGGTTCTTTAAAGTTAGAATACCTAGCGTTAATTCTCTCATAGTTCCTACAGACTTCTCGCAATTCAGAAATTGTAGTAATATTTGGATTCGTAGCTAAAACTCCCGCGTAACACAGCCTAATATTGTGGAGAATTATCTCTAATTTTTCCGCCTCTGGCACCTGTCCTGAAAGACGCGAAAACATACCATGCATAATTGCTAAATATATTGTGATGCTTTCCTCTTAGCCTTGGCTACGCGAACGGATTTCGTTCATCATTTTATAATCGTAATCAAAAATGTCGAAGTCCGTTCTCAGCAACGCTAACAGTTCGTGCCATGAACCTACGCTATCCCTTACGCTTCTGAGCCAATGCAAGGCATCCCCGGTGAAAATTTCTGGCGCTAAACGCAACATACGTTCGTCCGAAATATTACGTGCTAACTTGAGTTCTTCTAAGCGAGCAATAAAAGCGCGTACGCAGGACTTGCCGTCATATTTAGTTTTTAGGATTTCTGAAAGCGAATTCCTATCGCAAATTACTTCCGTATTTGTGTACGTTATTTCTCTTTTCTCGATCGGACTATTCGGTACATTTGAACTGTCTTGAACAGACGTTATTTCTACTAACGGTTTATTTTTAATTGGGAATTTATTGAACCTAGCCTGGAGATCGTTGTATTGTTCAACAATATCTTCAAAAAGTGTTAATACATTTTCGTCTGTAGGTTTTTCCATTCTTTTTAAACGAAAATAAACATGATTAATTAAAGAACGAGTACGATCTAAAACTGGTTTGTTATCCGGATTAATGTCCAAAGCATCTAAATTAGTTATAATTTTGCTAAAAGTTGCGTTAATTTCTCTAAGGTCTGTTTCAATGTCATAGCAAGAGTCAAAAATCGCGTCCGCAGGATATTCAGAAACAATTTTATTTATTTGCAACCTAAGATCCTCAACCCTTTCTTTAGGTTCTAAACCGCGTATGGCTACTTCATACGTGAGTTCCGGTTTAGTTAAGTGTAAATATTTAATGGTACGGTCCATTTTAAAATGAAATATTTTTTAATGTAATTAACTTTAAAAGAAAATGAAATATTCTAAAACAATATGTAACGAAATGTGACACGATGTGAGCAAAGAAAAAAAAATAGTAATAATATTAAGAATGAAGTAAAATAATGTACGTAACCACTATTATCTTTTCAGAGCACAAAAAGAAATAAAAAAATAAATAAAAAAAAAACAAAACAATAAATGTTTTGCAACAATAAAAAAGAAATTAATGCAACAATTGCACTAAAAAATATTAAAATCTCTGAAAAGAAACGTTAATCACGCACAACACAAAAAAAATATATATAAATGCACAAAAATCAGAATGCACAAAAAAATAGAAAAGAAATTGACACAAAAATATTGCAAAGAGAAAGAAAAAAAAAAACAGTCCACTGTGCAGACTATGCGTGTGTGTGTGTAGGTAATCCGAGATGGTATTTGATTACCCTGTGGAGCCAGAAAACAATAATCGGCTACCCGTTCTACTTTAAAGGAGAACCAGGTCAGTGGTACTCCCCCGTTCAGCCTTCGTCCACGAAAGGCTTACCACTTGGAGCTGAAAAATACCGACACCACAATAATACACAAAACAATAAACTTCCCTGTGCTTTGCCTTTAATATTTGGGCGCCACTGTTACGTTCGCCTGACGGCTAGGTACAAGAAATAAGAACAACTAATAAAATTACGAGTTGTTTATTGAATCAACAATAAATAAATACTTTAACCCGGCAAGAAATTAAATTTGCACAGAAAAATTACAACTCTATAGTCTCTAAAATTGCACAAGAACCAAACTCTAATGTCTCTAAAATAATGTCAAAACACACGGGTGTGGATTCGCGGCACAGGGAAGTTATCTGGTCTGAACATTAAAATAGTGCAAGGGCTTAACTTATGGCCGTCCGAGTCCTCGACGCTTGGGGGTCTTCTGTAAGTGCCCTCAGCTGACACTCGGTTACTTGGAGGGAACCGGTGGCTCAGGTGTTGCAATGCAGCTTGAAGTGTCGCCGCTTGTACAGTCAATCTGTATGGTGACCTCGTATGATGGACCGGTCTCCTGGCCCGTACAGTGAGATTCTAGCGGTGTACGGTGAACGGTGGAGTCCCAACGGTGAACTCCTGGCGGAGAACTCCTAGCGGTGCACTCCAAACGGTGAACCCCCAATCCAAGGGGGTTAAAATCCGATATTTAAAAAAAACTACAATATGGAAACAATTTAAACACTGACTCTGAGAATGTCGTACTTTAGCACAGAACTCTTGCTCACAAATCACACGCGTGTCACTTCAACAAACAACAATTCAACAAAAAAGTCATCCGATTCTCTCGCCCATTGGCAATTATATACACTACAATAACCTACGGCGCGAGCGACGCGATCGAGAATGAAATTCCGAATCTATTCCTTCTATCCGACATCATAACATGTGCGACGGAGATACGAAATGGACAACAATGATGCTTCCGAGCGAGAAGGAGCATAAATAGAAGGAACTAGACGCTAAATACGTAAGAATTGTAGATATGAGTTCTAGAAAATTGTTCTCGAACTTGACACTGAATAATGGCATATATGGCGCTGTGAGCGCTAATACTAGTTGCGTCGCGCGGCTTCCGTACGATAATAGAATTATGGTATTGCGATTGTTTGTTTGTAAAGTTTTTATTTTACTATTTTAATGATTTTACGTTGTTACAACGCGGCAACGTAACAACATATAGTGTGCGTGGTGTAGCGCGCGGTTGCTGCATCCAGCGACCGGAAAGCGACTGAGTTGCCGGTCGCTGCTGCTAGTAGTGTGCGGGGGTTCGCGATCGACCGCGGTATCAAGCTTCCGAAAAGCAACCGAGTTGCCGATCGCGGATGCAAAAAGTATCGTGTCAGCTGTGGCACTTATCTGAATGTTATCAGATAAACATGTCAGTTATTTGGAATTATCTAGTCTGTCTCCATTGTATAGTGTCAATATGTATGTGAAAACAATTTGGTTAGATGCACTGGTACTGCAATGTCAACAGAACGTCTTATTTTTTTTTATCCAGTGCTTCATATAAAAATAATTAATAATAAATAATTAGTAATTTAAAATTAACAACATAATTCTAGTTTTTATTTATTAGAGCAATCTTGTAATATACTTTATCTGGGCATTTCTGGGGCACAAATGGGCAATATTAAGTTTTATATTGTGTAATTAATAAAGTTTTATATCGTCAATATTACGTTAAACAATATTAGTTCTTTTTTTTATAACATTTTCCGGTATAAATAGGTGCTTAAGAATGATATTAATTAAGTAATAACCAATAAAATTAGCGTAAGTAGTGTCACCAAACGCCGTTAACTCTAGTAGCGCTAGTGCTGCGTAAACAAAGTGACATACAAAAATGCAACTTTCCGCCAGAAGTAAATATAAATTCGTGCTTTCCGCCGGCTTCCTGCGCGCGCACGCTGCGGCAACGTCAACTTCAAAACCGTCAAATTTTGATGTTGAAAACCTTAGAATAATAACGCCTAGAACGATAGTTTCATACGAAATAAAATCTTTAAAAAAAAATTGAACCGACTTCAATATCACTGAAAAGTATAAAATAATTTAAATATTATTGAAGTTGGTGCCAAATATACACAGCCGGTAAGCTAACACCAACTACAATAATATTTAAATTATTTTATACTTTTCAGTGATATTGAAGTCGGTTCAATTTTTTTTTAAAGATTTTATTTTAAACTTTTTAGTGATATTTTCATATATAAAGATTGAACCATCGAAAACCGTAAAATTATCAAGGTAGGTTATGATCACATTATCGTCTACAAAGTTTTACATAATTCATGTTTCTTCAGAAAAAAATATCCGGTCGTAATGAAATTTGCATGGAATCATCATAGCAGTTTACTCTCTCGAATAAAAAAAGAATCATCGCAATCGGTTCATAATTGTCAGAGCAATGTAATGGAGAACATCAGTTTTATGGTTTTTACCAGATAAATTCCTCCACATCGTTCATGGTCCTCCAGGAATTTCTTATCCGGTTGTAATAAAATTCATACAGATTTAATACAGTGGTTTCTTCTTTCGAATAAAAAAAGAATCATTGAAATTGGTAAATATTTGCCAGAGTTATGACCATATTTGTCCTTAAAAAGCGACATAAAGTCATCGATATAGGCTTTCCTGCAGCTCTCAGTGCGCAGTCACCATTCTTGTTTTTTCAGGAACTACTTATTACTAAGCAATAATTTTTTTATGGGACCCAATCAATGGATTGAAGAATGGATGGAAGAAAGATTTTTTCAAATCGGACGAATTGAGAACCTCCTCCTTTTTTGAAGTCGGTTAAAAACTGTCTCGTTTGAGGCCATCGATATATAATAAGTAACCAGAGGGCCTAGACAAGATGCAATCGCTTCATAGCGAATCTATTTCTTCATTCGCTAATGGTGTCAATTCCCTACAATATGTCACGTGATTTTTCGATGACTTATGTCATTCTCATACAATTTTAAACTTTCTATTAGCGATAGCGCTTGTAGAATGTTACATTGTCTAAGGGATCAGATATGCAGTCCCCTACTAAATTTCATCCAAAATATGGCAGTGATAGCTTAAATATTCCGTATGAGCGTAAGAGCCCGAGTGACCCGTCCAGGACTGCGCAGGATGTAAACGGTTTTTATAAGCGCAATGGTCATTGTACATTTATTTTTTTGTACAATGCTGTATCAATATTTACGCTACAAAAACAACGATAAATAGCGTTAAAATTATTTCTGCGATGTTCCTACCGTAGCGCATTATACCCGTAGTACCGTTCAAGCCACGCCACGAACGAGACAGGGATAGTGGCGGACAACGCGCGAAAGCTAGAACGGGATAACTGGAGGCACGGGGGGCGACCGAACAAGTTTCAACGTAGGCCGACCAACTTATCTTTGCTGGTGGCACAACGAGAATTGAACTATAATCTTATGAGAACTACCTACGTGTAGTTTGAGTGTTTTGTTTAGATAGTAGCGGCAAACTTAATTTGGTCGGCCGGTAGCTGGGCTGTCGCTTAAGAGAGGGCTGAGTTTACCACCGGTTCACAACGCGCCCCCACTGAGAAGAACCGGCAAGAAACTCAGTGGGGTGATGGACGTCGTTGAGGTCGCATTCTTCGGCCTCGCCGGCGAGACAGGTGTCTGATAGCTAGTGTAGCATACGGTTGTCGGGGAGGGTTCGGCGCATCCCGGTCCAATACGACCGTCATGGGGTCAGGAGGGTCGAGCAGTACGTGCCGTGGCCTGCGGCGCGAGTCTGAAGGACTAGGGGCGTAATCGGCGGCGGCGTGGATTAAACTGTTCGCGTGACGGGACGCGGATTCAAAGTAGCGTTTCGACGCTTCTTTGAGGAACTTACGAAGGGGATCTAATTTGAAATCGGAATGCAGATCTATGTACGTTCCGCTTGTACCATGGGGCACCGACGGCACGTCGGAGGAAACGATTTTGGATAACCTGGAGGCTATCGATACGGGTGCGGGCGGCGTGCGCTTTTCGGGCCGTGACAGCTAATCTTGTTTAGATAGTATATCGATGTTTGAGGCACAATATCATTGATGTAGGCGTAAGCCACACGTATTGACGCTCTGCGACACGCACACAAGTGAAAAAATAATGTTGTTAGCGGAATCAGATTTTCCCCAAAATTATGGAACTTGGAAGTGCTTCTTCTTGGGGTCATTATTTATTTTTAGAATAAAACTAGCTGACCCACGCAGCTCCGCCTGCGCTATTTTTACGTTAACTAAACTTTTAATAACAGACATTCGCATCGAATACATAACCTCCTTTTTTATAGTCGGTTAAAAACTGGGACCCACTTTTTACTTGCTCTCCGAAGCACGGACCCGTTTAGTTCAAATGGCGTTAAACGGTCACCCATCTATTTAATGACCTTACCTAACGTTGCTTAACCCGATCGATTACAAAACCTTGATAACAACTCTCTATGAGTGTTCCCTTAATAATATTAATTATATTATAAAGAAAAATTGATAAAATCGGACCAAGCGTATAACCGAGTACCCATTTTGACTTTAATCCCCTCACCCAAAAGAACCGTGCTAGATTACGGGATAAAAAGTATACTATGTCCTACCTCGTAGTAAGATCTCAAATCATGCCAGTTTCATTTGAATCCATTCAGTAGTATCGGCGTGATGCGCAGCCGTGATACAGACAGACAGACAGACAAAAATTAAAAAAAATGCATTTTCGGCCTCAGTATCGGTTATAGAATGCCCTCCAAATATAATTTTCAAAATATCTTCAATGTACAGAATTGGACCTGTTACAGTTTTATTATAAGTATAGATTACTATTATTGCCGACAGTAAAGAATTACTTTTTAATTTAAAAAATAAACATCTGAAATAACAAATCGTCTATATGAAAAACTCGTGTCAAGGTGTTTGTGGTCGCAGTCCTCCGAAAAGGCTCGACCGATTTTTATAAAAAGAAATTATGTGTACTTGGTAGGTATGATAATAGGTCGTAAAGTATATTTCATTTCGCTAGATTAAGCAACGTTAGACAAGGTCATTACATAGATGGGTGACCGTTTAATGTCATTTGAAAACGTAAGTGTGTGCTGTTCATCAAGTAATTAAATAAATCTTTTCTTACTAAACAAATTTGGGATATCAATTTTCCTTTTATTGGCAACATTTTGATATAATCGCAGGCCTGCTGGAAGAAATTTCTTTAGAAATAAGCTGTGCCTTTGTACCATTCTTTCCTATATTTTCGTGTTTCCTGTAATAGTATTGTGTGTACAAAAATTATAAAATAAATAAATAATAATAATGTCGTCTGTTGAAATTTAAAATTATTGTTTTCACTTTGGCGATTGTTTTACATTAAAATATTAGGTTAAACGTAATACTTGAAGGTGGAATATTATGTTACAATGTTTCTTAAGTGTTTCCGATGTACTGTGACATTCATTTATATCAAAAACCATCATTTCAAAATAAAATATCGAGAGCTACTAGCGCTACGACTCGACTCAAGGCTGTTCTTCGATACTAAGCCATTATGGCTTGGTTTTACTTGCCTCACTGTGCGTGCATGTTCTCGGTTTCTAGGCGTTATTATTCTAAGTTGAAAACAATAATATCATTGGTTTAAATCGTCAAATAAAGTTATCGAACCAATAAATTGCACACATTGGTCGCTTAATTTGAGCCAAGTTTAAACGATAGATTTAAAAATTTTCACTATCTTTGGTTTAAACGGACTTTAAGTGACAATGTGTGGTTCGGAAACGCAATGTGTCAAGTTATCGCACCAATAGAACTAAGTAGGTAATATACTCTTATCTATGCTAACGAATAGATAAACTATCGATAAAAGTAGGTACCTCAGAAACCAGACATTAGAGGTTTCTGTGCTAGGTTAAGTCAATCGTCACTAGATGGCGGTAATATAGTTTTACATCACGGTATGGTTTCGTTCGCTGGCACGCTAGTCATCAGGCACTGATAGGATTTGTAAATATACCACAGATTTGTACGCTGTGTGTGGCAAACTACGCCAACTCCAACTCCAACGCTTTTTATAGTTACCTATTTTTGAAAACGATGTAAAATTGATGCGTCGTTGTCGTTGGTCCATCCTTATCCATATGAGTTAATCTGAATTCTGTCTTAGAGATGCGCAAAACGGTACACTAGGGATGTGAGATTAATGGAAAAGAATCGATGAAATAAAAATCGATTTTTCTTTATTCAAAATTAATCGATTTGCCAAAAAACGATTTTAATAAATAATCGATTTCTGCGAAAAAATCGATTTTTTTTTTGTACTTTTAAAAAGCACATGCTAAATGCAAAAAATCTGAATGTTATTCAGCTATTTACGAACATATCCATTTTCAAAAACAAGTTTATTAATATTAGTATTGGTTTTATTTATAAATTAGATAGGTATTAGCCCGTGATACTAAATCAGGTTTACTCGTAATCGTACTGGCTAAAGTTGAATATAAAAGAAGAAATTGAGGTAAGCGCAGTTTTAGATTAACACGAAGTTTAATAACGTAAATAGAAATTGGATTTATATTTAATCACGTGTTTTGAGCAACTATTCAAATAAAACCGTGATTATTGTTTAACCATTAAACCGCCGTCATGCAACATACCAATAGAAAAATCCATTGCGTGTCACGGTGTCGGGCACTTCTGTTCTGTTAAATTTCTGCTGAAGTTCATTAGATTCTGCTAAAAACTGCTAAAAGTTTCTATTCTGCGACTAAACCCTAAAATGAGGGTTCAATTCTGCTAAAATAGCAGAATTCTGCTAAATCTGGTCACACTGCACTGAAACTACTTTACACGCATACATACCTACAGATGACGCCGTTTTTATTTAACTTATACCTACGTATGAACTTAATTCGATATATTTCACCCAACGCATAGATGGTCATGTTTATAAAATTGAAACTTACTGCAAGATTTTTTCATCCGTCGCATAGATACGAGCTGTTTCTATAAATCGATTTAAACACTAAATTTATATAATCGATTTACTAAAAATCGATTAATACTATTATAAAAATCGTTAATATAAAATCGATTTTTAATATAAAATCGAAATATTTAAAAAAAAAATTGAACCGACTTCAATAACACTAAAAAGTATAAAATAATTTAAATATTAAAGATGTTGGTGTTAGCGTACCTGCTGTGTATTACTTGGCACCAACTTCAATAATATTTAAATTATTTTATACTTTTTAGTGTTATTGAAGTCGGTTCAATTTTTTTAAAAAATATTTTATTTTATACCTTTTAGTGATATTTTCATACATAAAGATTGAACCATCGAAGACGGTAAAATGATCTAGGTAGATTATGACATCACTATGATATCACATTATCGTCTACATACTTTTACATAATTCATGTTTCTTCAGAAACTCAGAAACAATTTATCCGATCGTAATGAAATTTGCATGGAATCATCATAGTAGTTTACTCTCTCGAATAAAAAAAGAATCATCGAAATCGGTTCATATTTATCAGAGAAATGTAAAGGAGAACATCAGTTTTATGGTTTTTACCAGATAAATTCCTCCATATCATTCATGGTCCTCCAGGAAGTTCTTATCCGGTTGTGATAAAATTCATACAGGTTCATTACAGTGGTTTCTTCTTTCGAATAAAAAAAGAATCATTGAAATTGGTAAATATTTACCAGAGTTATGACCATTTTTGTCCTTAAAAAGCACCATAAAGTCATCTATATAGGCTATTGTTACGTTGTAACAACGTAAATCATTAAAATAGTAAAATAAAAAACTTTACGAACAGACAACCGCAATACCATATTTCTGTTATCGTACGGAAGCCGCGCGACGCAACTAGTATTAGCGCTCACAGCGCCATATAAGGCAATGTTCTGTGTCAATATCGGAAACAATTCTAGAAATCATGTTTACAATTCTCACACCTTCAGCGACGAGATTCTTCTATGTATGCTCCTTCTCGCTCGGACTGTTACGTAGACAGTACGTTGGACGTTACTGTTACGTTCGCCTGACGGCTAGGTACAAGAAAATAAGAACAACAAGTAAGATTACAAGTTGTTTATTGAATCGACAATAAAAACATATACGTTAACCCGGCAGGAATTAAATTTCCACTAATAAAATTAAAACTATAAAGTCTCTAAAAAAATCGCACTAGAACCAAACTCTAATGTCTCTAAATAAAGTCAAAACACACGGGTGTGGATTCGCGGCACAGGGAAGTTATCTGGTCGGAATAATAAAAAAGGTGCTGGGGCTTAACTTTTGGCCGTCCGAGTCCTCGACGCTTGGGGGTCTTCGGTAGTGCCTTCAGCCGACACTCTGTTTCTTGAAGGACACCGGTGGCTCGGGTGTTACAGTGCAGCCTGAAGCGTCGCCGCTTGTACAGTCAATCTGTACGATGAACGGTGGAGTCCCAATCGGTGTAACGGGGAACTCCAAGCGGGCACGGCGCAGTCCCAACAGTGAATTCCAAACGGGGAACGGTGAACCCCTAGCGGTGCAATCCTAGCGGTGCAGCCCTAGCGGTGAACCCCCAATCCTGGAACGCGTCGAAACATCTTCTGTAGCGCGAAAGATCCGATGCCCTGGCACTAGTGTGACCAGATATGGGCGTCGGTATCTTTCGCAAAACAATTAAACATCATGCGAAATGGAGTGGTGAAATGCATTTCCGGTTGAAATGTAATTTAAAGAAAATTAAATATTTAAATGAAATATTTTTACCCAACCCAGAATCAAATCCCCAATGTTTTATATGCCGGAATCACCATTCCACAACGCCATGCAGAACAAAGAAAATATTACATATTACATTAACAATTATAATAAAACATATTGAAGGAACAAAGACTTTTAATATTTGTTTCCCCGGTACTTTCCCTTATAATAACCAAAACTAAATATATCTCTCAGCTATGTGATGAACTAATAGAAAAAAGAATAATTTATGTAAGCAACTACATTACAGTTGTTTTTAACACTTAAAGGAAATTAAGACATTCTTATACAACAATGTACTCATACACAGTGGCGGTCCGAGAGGGGGGGTCGTAGGGGTCATGACCCCCCCCAAAATCCCAAAATCGAACACGGCGAATTGACAAACTTAACTTCCTGCTTTAAAACGTCTAAACAATTATGTTAAAAATAGGTTATCATAATAATAATGAAAAATTTGATTGAGAGCAAGCACGTTAGAAGGGAGACTGAAAGGTTTAACTCATCTAAATATTCTTCTCTGGAATTCTTTCTTCTAAATAGACCTCTTTGTTGAAGTTGGACAGACCATCTCTACTCTAGTATGCCTGTGGACCGACCTAACTGGATAGTCTGTCCTTGGACACCTACCTACCTACCTTGTAAATCACCTTGATACCTTGGTAAATCAAGGATATAACAGCAGTCAACAACTTTCAGTGTATCGTTCACATCAACTACCGGTACTAGTGTAATAGAGATATTAGATAGCATGATATTCATCGTCTTGACCATGTTCATTTAAAGACCGACCTGTAGGGAACGCTACTGAGGTCACTGAGCATAGTATTGAGGTCCTGCAAGGTCACTGCCATAATTACTATATCATTGGCATAACGAAGTTCAGTGATGAATTTGCCTATGTATATTGATGACCAATCCGTTCCAGTACTTCCAGCCTAAGTGCTTACAAAAGGCCTCCAATGCGTAGTCGGATCGACATGGTAGCATTGCTATACAAACACCTCAACACTTCGATATGCCTATAATCAGTGGCGTGCACAAACTTTTAGGCATAAAAGCAAATTTCTTAATATAGCATGGATGAATGAATGTAATATAGTTATAATAATTATAATAACCATTGGTTATAATAACCATTTTGAGATGTTGTAGGGTAGGCAAAGTCTTTTGCCTATAATATAGGCTGCACGCCACTGCCTATAATCAATGTGGCATCGCTGAAGGGACTACAATTGAATACAGATCTTTTTCGTAGTCCACAAACACCAGGCATATTTGCCGATTATACTCCACGGCCATGCTATAGCCATTTCGATATCTGACTTGTTCGGAAGGCTGAAAGTCATCAAACTCTGGAAAACAGCTTATACGCGCGGCTTAGGAGTGAGATAGGCCTATAATTCTTCAATAAGGTGCTATCGCCTTTTTTGAAAAAAAAACCTTGAGTTTGACGGAATTAAATAACTTCTATGGGACTATAAGTAGGGGGACAGGCTGATGATATCTCTGATGACCTGGGATATCGGTGTAGTGTCGGAGTCGTTCGGCTCTGGGGTCCTGAGCGATGGGTTTCTGTGTCGAGGTGCAAAACCTCTCAAGCTCTCTAATTATCTCCAGTTTCTATGAGATGACAATACCGTTATGATCTGAAGATCATAACCCAACCTGAAGGTTGGTCATTTGGCTTCGCTCAATAGACGAATTCTTCGCAAAGATCTGAACGCAATTGGTTTTGTTCAATTGCGTTCTCAATACATGCTGTATTATTGAAAGGCTAGTCGTCTCGCAGTAATTTCGAGGTTGATCTATTGACTTCAGCATATTCCGGCTTATAAAATAAAGATCTCAGTCCAGTTTACCATTAATTTATTAGATATTTTTATCGGAGAGCATCTGAGGCTTTTTACCACGTGGAGTCTTTGATGCCACTGCGTGGACAGTGTTCACCAACTCCATAATTGTAACCCCAACTCCATAACTCTTCCGCAGTTTTGCATTCAGCTAGTCACTGGAAGCGAATGTGAAGTTTATGTGAAGTTCAAGTTCGAATACTGGATTTAAGCAGATCCCGGTCAGAGCGTGGACTTCACCAGACGAGACTTCATAAAATTAACATTGATATTCAATATGCCTCTAACAATAACAGTTTTCATCATGCCGATCACTGAGACATCATTGAATAGAAGTATGCGTTTTGGTCGTCATATTAAAGTTGATCTGATTTTTGACTGTCCACTTCCTAGATTGTCGTTCGTCGTCGTCTAGAAGAGAAGAAGTTCAGCGCATAGAGTCCTCCTTCTCCATGAAGTCGACCAGCCGCTGGCTCCTTTGGTTTCGCTGCCTCTACCCATACGACCTCACTCTCAACTCATCGCCATTCTAGGTGTGTGCTGATATGTCCTCATATAACGTTACTACTTCATCGCCAGGGTGATTGAAAATACTATATAGATGAACATGGCATCCGCTCCACAAACGACAATTTTTTTAATCCGATTATTTCGACTCTCAAAGTCATGCTCATGTTCTGATATTGAGTTTGAAAAATATCTATCTCTCTAATAGAATATAAAGTAAAAATTTGTTTCAAAATTTATTTTAAAATCTGGATTAATGATACTTAACTTTAATTGATGTTTGTAAGTGCGGCAGTTAGTCATAAGGTGGGAATCGAACCCAGGACTTATTGGGTAGCGGCCAGGGTGACTACCATCGGTCCATCCAGTATGACCCCCCCCAAAATAGTTGGCTGCGACCGCGCCTGCTCATACAAGACTATAAGTTTAATTTACAATGACAAACTTGTAAACAATTTTAACTCTGGAAAATTCTATTAGACTACTAATTATGAAAAACACAATGATTATTCCTTGCAAATATGAACTGATATTATGGAGTTTAATCTATCTGGACATTCTAAAATAACAATTACTCATTAGAATATAGGTTAAAATTACTGGCATAGACTTCACAATGGAATTAGTTATTGAGACTATATTTCACCTGATTCTTGTGATGGCTAAAACTGATTGGGCTTTAATATTAAGATATAGGAATTTTATAAGGAAAATACCGTGTCAAAACATATATAAGAGTTATTGGAATGAATAGATAAATGAGGTTATAATTGATTGACATTAAAACATCCTGTCACATTCACTACCTAGAAGAAATGAAATTAAGAAATAAAATAGCCATAGCGACGTTAATAATACTATAAAAAGATTGAGATACTACTTGCTAGACTGTAATTGGATTACCTAACATGAAAATTAATTAATTTGGATAATTGTATGAACTTACCAGGGGGTTCCAACCGCCTAAACACAACACTATCACAATTATATTACATTGTTTTATATATTTTTTTTGCAGCACTACACTGAACAAAGAATAAACATGATAATGACCGCTTCCCGGGTCAGCTACTCAATTATATATTCAGACGAACCTACGACGCGTACGCGACGCGATCTAGAATCAAGTTCCAATCCATTCTTTCTATCCGCCAACAAAACAAGTGCGACAGAGATACGAAATGGAAAACACTAATGCTTCCGAGCGAGAAGGAGCATACATAGAAGAATCTCGTCGCTGAAGGTGTGAGAATTGTAAACATGATTTCTAGAATTGTTTCCGATATTGACACAGAACATTGCCTTATATGGCGCTGTGAGCGCTAATACTAGTTGCGTCGCGCGGCTTCCGTACGATAACAGAAATATGGTATTGCGGTTGTCTGTTCGTAAAGTTTTTTATTTTACTATTTTAATGATTTACGTTGTTACAACGTAACACTTTCCTGCAGCTCTCGGTGCGCAGTCACCATTCTTGTTTTTTCAGGAACTACTTATAACTAAGCAATAATTTTTTTATGGGACCCAATTAACGGATTAAAGAATGGATGGAAGAAAGATTTTTTCAAATCGGTTCATAATTGCCAGAGCTATGCGCGAACATACATAGAAAAAAAAAATATATACAGACGAATTGAGAACCTCCTCCTTTTTTGAAGTCGGTTAATAATCGATTTAAATAAAAATCGATTATTTTTTAACATCCCTACGGTTCACCAAAATGAAATGCAACATTACTCATTATTTCCGATAAAGATAAAGTGATATCACTCGGTAACATTATTTTCATCACACTACACAATACTTGACAAGATTTTGCATTCAATGGTGTTTATTACTTCGTAGTTCGTACGAACTATTACTTCGTCCATAATTATTTACATTGTAATGGATTAGAAAGATACCTACTATAATTACTTTATTTTTTTAGTTAGGTATTTAACTTATATAAAAGCTTTGGTGTATTTTTTTGCTTTTTAAAAGGAAGGTCTTTTTTTCTTAGAAAGTTAATTTTCCTAATTATAGGTACTTATTTTTCAATTCGAATAAGTACCTATGTAGGAATAGACAGAATGAATAAACCGTAAATCTAAAGTGATAAGTCTCAAATTCCAAATCGCATCTCTTCGCAAAACTCATCCTAGTTTCTTAGAATTCACTTTACTCAATGGTTGAAGTTTGGGCCACACCAACGGGCCTCCAGGGGTTAAAAGCTAATAGCGGGACAGCGCTATACTAAGGAATGAGATAGACATCAATGCAACGGGCGTCAAGATACGTCGCCGTCGTCGCACCCGCTTCTTTTTAGAACCGAAACGACATTACGACACCGAGCTTGGTCATATCGAAGTACAATGAGTTTACAATGAGTACAATTTTTTTCTTTTTTATAATGAGTGATGCCGTGCGTGATGGTTAGAACTCTCGCGTGATGTGTGATGTTGCATCACCGTTCCGAGTGATATTACTTGTGTGATATTACATCCATCACCTACCCAACTCTCTGTCTGACTAAGGGTGGATCTGTTTTTGAAGTGAAACTTCTTATGCGACTTCCAAAAATGTTATCATATAACGCGTTAAGCGTTAAATGATAGGTGATAGGCGATAGGCGTTAAGTGATAGGTGTTAAACGATAGGCGATAGGCGTAAATTTGTTAAGGTTATGAAAGCGCTCATGTGACGCCGTCACTGAGTGAGTGGGTGAGTGGGTGAGTGGGTGAGTGGGTGAGTGGGTGAGTGGGTGAGTGGGTGAGTGGGTGAGTGGGTGGGTGAGTGGGTGAGTGGGTGAGTGGGTGAGTGGGTGAGTGGATGAGTGGGTGAGTGGGTGGAGTGGGTGAGTTGGGGTTGAGTTGGGGTTGAGTTGGGGCAAGTTGGGGTGAGTTGGGGCGAGTTGGGGCGAGTTTGGGTGAGTTGGGGTGAGTTGGGGTGAGTTGGGGCGAGTTTAGGACGGCTGGGTCTGAGGGTGGCCCTGGAGAAGACCGAGGTTTTGTGTTTTCACGGACCTCGGAGGAGGCCGCCCTCAGGGGCCCGAATAATCGTCGGTGGCACCGCGGTCTCGGTCGGGGCCCGGATGAAGTACCTGGGTCTCGTCCTCGACTCGCGGTGGAAGTTTGTTGACCACTTCGGGGATCTCGCTCCGAGGTTGGTGAGGGTGGCGGCGGCTCTGTCGCGGCTCCTGCCAAATTTGGGAGGCCAGGGCTCGACTTGCCGACGCCTATATTCCGGGGTGGTGAGATCGATGGCCTTGTACGGCGCGCTGTGTGGGCGGACGCCCTGACCGCCCAGACCAAGGCCCTGCTGCGCCGAGCGCAGCGGGTCATGGCGGTTAGGGTGATACGGGGCTACCGCACCGTATCTTATGAGACGGCGACCGTGCTGGCGGGGATCCCACCCTGGGATCTGGAGGCGGAGGTGCTGGCAACGCTGTACCGGCAGAACGCAGAAGCGTGAAGACGGGGCGGCAGTGCACCTCCAGCCGAAGTCCGGCGTTGGAGAGAGGAGGCCCAGGAGTTGGCCCTCCAAAGATGGCAGGAGCGGCTGGCGGAACCAACCGCCGGCCACTGGACCATATCGGCGGTGCGCCCGGTCCTAAAGGAGTGGGTGCACCGAAAATGTGGTACGCCTACCTTCCGCCTGGTGCAGGTACTGTCGGGGCACGGTTGCTTCGGCAGATATCTGCACAAAATAGCCGGAAGGGAGGCGAACCCCGGCTGCCACGAGTGTGGCTGCGCCGAAGATACGGCTCAGCACACACTCGAGGTTTGCCCGGTGTGGGAGGCGGAGCGCACTTCGCTGCGCGCTGTAATCGGAGGCGATCTGTCGCTGCCGGTCGTCGTCAAGGCCATGGCTGGCAGCGAGAGATCTTGAGAGGCGGTGGTCTCCTTCTGGGAACGCGTCATGTCACAGAAGGAGGCGGCGGAGCGGATCAGGGAGAACAATCCTCTCGCTGATCCGCGCCGGCGCAGGAGGCCCGGGCGCAGGAGGCGGGCCAACGCCGACCTCATGCCTCCGTAGAAAGGGCGTGCGGGCAGTAGGAACGGGTGGACTGCTGCCTGCGCAATGATCGCCCTAATGTAGGAAGGCGTGCCGAAGTGTTCCGGCACGCCTCCTAGATGAGGAGTCCGCGGGCTTTATACACCCGTGGACTGGTCTGTGGGCTTTATATACCCACAGACAAAGAGGAAGAGTCCGCCGCAAGGCAGACGGCCGCTGGCGGGAACCGGATGAGTACAACGTACGTTCCCGGGGCCCGCCACACAAGCGGGATGAGAACACCGTGGGGTTTTAGTCGGTAGCTGACACTCTGTCAGTAGTCCGACATAACCCGAACCGCTACCCCCGTGGTGGTGCGGGTATCCGTAATGGCTTTCCCAAGAAAAAAAAAAAAGAGTTGGGCCGAGTTGGGGCGAGATGGGGTGAGTTGGGGCGAGTTGGGGTGAGTTGGGGCGAGTTGGGGTGAGTTGGGGCGAGTTGGGGCGAGTTGGGGCGAGTTGGGGCGAGTTGGGGTGAGTTGGGGCGAGTTGGGGTGAGTTGGGGTGAGTTGGGGCGAGTGGGGGCGAGTTGGGGCGAGTTGAGTTGAGTTGAGTTGAGTGTGTGTGTGTGTGTGTGTGTGTGTGTGTGTGTGTGTGGGTGTGTGTGTGTGTGTGGTGTGAGTGAGTGAGTGAGTGAGGGACCGACCGAACAACCGATCGACTGAGCGAGAATGAAGTTTCACTTCTTCCGCGTGGAGCTCCACGCACGCACATTTTTTTTTCATTTGTATGTTTTTGTGGTTTTTTAACCCCCGACCAAAAACGAGGGGTGTTATAAGTTTGGCTCCTATGTCCGGAAGTCTGTCTGTATGTATGTCTGTCTGTGGCATCGTAGCGGTCCAACCAATGAACGGATTTGAATTCGGTTTTTTATTTGAAAGCTAGTTTAAGCGAGATGGTTCTTAGCTATGTTTCATGAAAATCGGCCCAGCCGTTTGAAGACCATCAGCTCTTTTCCGAGTCGAGGTCGATATTCAAACAGACATTTTTCATTACTTTTAATAGTCCGAAAGATCTGAAATTTAGAACATATGTAAATCCGATGATACTATATAAAATCCTAACCTTCATCAGGGTCTGATGATGATTAGCAAGAAGGTGGTAACAGGATCTCAGCCCCAATTAAAGTAGACCCATCGAGTTTGGGCTCGTTGGATAGGTCTCGACGAGTAGTTGCTAGAGAAATGGTAATCAGGGTCTGATAGTGGAGCAGGAAGGTGGTCACGGGATCTCTGCACCAATAAACGTAGACCTACCGAGTTTGGGCTCGTTAGGTAGGCCTCGACGAGCAGTTGCTAGAAAAATGGTGACCAGGGTCTGATGATGGACCAGGAAGATGGTCACGGGATTTCTGCACCAATAATCGTAGACCCACCGTGTTTGGGCTCGTTGGATAGGTCTCGACGAGCAGTTGCTAGAAAAATGGTGACCAGGGTCTGATGATGGACCAGGAAGATGGTCACCGGATTTCTGCACCAATAATCGTAGACCCGCCGTGTTTGGGCTCGTTGGGTAGGTCTCGACGAGTAGTTACTAGAAAAATGGTGATCAGGGTCTGATGATGGAGCAGGAAGGTAGTTACGGGATCTCTGCACTAATAAACGTAGACCCACCGAATTTGGATTCGTTGGATAGATTGCTGCGAGTAGTAGGTAGAAAAATGTTGATCAGAGTCTGGTGATAGGAGCAAGTAGGAAGGTGGCAACAGGAACTCGGCTACATTAAATGTAGGACCCACCGAATTATAAATCAATGGTTAAATCTTGACTAGTAGACAGATACTGATCAGGGTCTAATAATAACACAGGAAAGTCATTTTAAGTGTTCTTTTAACTGTATCGGGGGATTTTTAAAATTTATACTTGTTGCATGTGTGTATAAAATGTAAATTAGGTTCCGATATTTTTGCCCGAATGCCCCAGGCGGAGGGTTATGAGAGTAAGTACGTAGGTACGTATGTATGTCTGTTTCTTTAGCACGGCCTACAGCCTAAATGGTTTGATGCACAGTGACTTATAATAACGTCGTTAGATTCGTCTTAGTTGTGTGAGTGACATAGGCACACAGACATGGCATAGGTACATATTTGTAAAAAAAAAGTGCCAGTTCAATTAACTATCAATTAAAAAAAATATTCAGGGATAATCTTCACACGGTCAACTGATCCCAAACTTGGCAGAGCTTGGGCAGAGCCTGTGCTATGCCAACCAGGCAACTGATACTAATGCTTTGTAAATATCTATTTGAATAGATAAATGAACTAGGAGGTAGGTTCCTTGTGCAAGGAACCGTCCAGGTAGGTACCACCGCAGTGTCAGATATTCTGCCGCCAAGCAGCAGTGTGTAAGCATTGCTGTGTTCCGGCGTGAAGGGCACTGTAGCTGTTGAAATTACAGGACACAAAGACTTAACAACTAATGTCTTAAGGGTTGGCAACGCGTTAGTGATTCTTCTGGTGTTGCTAGCGTTTACGGTGGCTGCTTACCATCAGGCGGGCAGTACGCTTGCTTGCCGCCTTGGTATTATAAAAATAACAAGAAATAACAGCCAGACACGTGTTGGGAATCAAACCCAAAATCGATGTGCCAGTTGGTGCTAGTTTTAGTTACTACTATAAGTTGAGCAGCGTTTTGGATCTTTTTAGGTACTTACTTAATTTTATTTTAAGTCTGTATTTATTTTTTCTGAAAATAGTTTAACACTTTTTTGTTACTCTCTCCAAATGGTTGCGAAACTATTACGCAATTAGAACAGCTTTGCTATAGGTAGTGACTTACTACTAAGATACATTAACAGTCCATATAACGAAAAAAAAATTATATTCTAAACTGCTAATACGATTTCAATGAACTCTTCCCGAAAATATACTTATCTAATATTACAAAATTATTTTTTTAATAATAATATCCACACACGTTCATCTGATCCCAAACTAGGCAGAGCCTGTACTATGGAAACCAGACAACTGATACTAATACTTATATACATTTTTTTTTTGTAAATACATAAGTACTTAAATAGATGAATAACACCCAGACACCTGGTGGGAATCGAACCCACGACCCATCGGTTAGCGGACAGGGTGTCTAACCACTAGACCAACGGGCCCGTCAAATGTAGGGCGCACACATAACTGCGAATTCGCATCGCATCGCAAATATCTGCGAGTAACAAATGAATTTTTCGATACAAATTCCTGCGATGCGGCGCCGCATCGCATCGCATCGCAGTTATGTGTGGGGGCCCTAAATCGGATATGTAGTCTCTGAGGAAAACCCGTGGACAAAAACCTACATAACATAAATAATTACATACATATACTCCATCCCAAATAAGCTTGGAGGCGATTACAAGTTCGTTTGCGGCTCAATAACTACATAACGCATACATTGTCAACTAGGCGCGTCAGCAAAAACAACTTTGTATTACCAACCTTTTTTTGCTGCCGCGTTAACGGTCAACTATACAGCGGGGGTGTTTTATGACTGCATAATAAAGTTGTAATCGCCTTCAAGCTTATTTGGTTTGGAGTGTACCTACCCTCACGAATTTTAATACATTTGCTTAGATTAGAACCTCCTTTTCTGAAGTCTGTTAAAAATAAATATTTTTTTTATTCTTCGGTTCTCCTACCAATCTCGATCAAATAAATCGCAGTAAGGGTTTGAATTTGCGGGTGCAGCGGTAAATGAAATTGCAGGTAGGTACTTTACACGGCAGTTAAGTCCTATACAAGGTTCAAGGTAGGTAAGCTAACATTTATTATGAGAAAACTTGGAACCCATAATAGGAGATTCATGAAAAATATATTTTAAAAAATGTAGAAATAATGTAATGTACAACGCACACGGAATTTCTGAAATGGATTTTACGTGAGGTTTTGGAGAGCGTTTCTCTTCCAACTTGCCTCGTTCAGCCACAACTTGGAACATAAAAGTGCGCACTCTCCGAGAAGAGATTTGGCACTATGTACAGAGTTATGGTAACTTTGTTGTTTCGTTTTCAACCGATTGTGTCAAAAGGAGCGTTATGTTTTTCCAGTTTGGTATGTATGAAGTATGTCTATTTTATTGGAATGGACTGAAACATTGATGGATTTTCTACTTACTGTCTGCATGCAGGTTTAATGTAACGCCTGTTGTCCCATGTCCATCCATACAATATTTAAACTAAATTTGCTGTTATGTGACACACAGAAATAGCGCCTTTGCATCGCTATATCTTTACAAGCCACAGGCTGACAAAATTATTTTGCCTATAGGAGTGTCGCTACTGTCTATATGAAACTGTCAAAATACACGCTATTATCATATTATAATCGTTAGTTCACGTCACCGCGACCAGCACAGATAAGTCTGCGTCTCCGTCCCCCGTGACCACATTTTAGATGTCATTTTTAACCGACTTCAAAAAAGGAGGAGGTTCTCAATTCGTCTGTATATATATATATATTTTTTTTTTTCTATGTATGTTCGCGCATAACTCTGTCAATTATGAACCGATCTGAAAAAATCTTTCTTCCATCCATTCTTTAATCCGTTAATTGGGTCCCATAAAAAAATTATTGCTTAGTAATAAGTAGTTCCTGAAAAAACAAGAATGGTGACTACGCACTGAGACTTGCAAGAAAGCCTATATAGATGACGTTTTAGTCGCTCGAACTCGCTCGGTCGGACAAAAATAGTCATAACTCTGGCAAATATTTACCAATTTCAATGATTCTTTTTTTATTCGAAAGAAGAAACCACTGTATTGAATCTGTATGAATTTTATTACAACCGGATAAGAACTTCCTGGAGGACCATGAACGATGTGGAGGAATTTATCTGGTAAAAACCATAAAACTGATGTTCTCCATTACATTGCTCTGACAATTATGAACCGATTTCGATGATTCTTTTTTTATTCGAGAGAGTAAACTACTATGATGTTTTCATGCAAATTTCATTACGACTGGATATTTTTTTCTGAAGAAACATGAATTATGTAAAACTATGTAGACGATAATGTGATCATAACCTACCTAGATAATTTTACGGTTTTCGATGGTTCAATCTTTATATATGAAAATATCACTAAAAAGTTTAAAATAAAATCTTTTTAAAAAGAATTGAACCGACTTCAATATCACTGAAAAGTATAAAATAATTTAAATATTATTGAAGTTGGTGCCAAATATACACAGCAGGTACGCTAACACCAACTTCAATAATATTTAAATTATTTTATACTTTTCAGTGATATTGAAGTCGGTTCAATTTTTTTTTAAAAAGATTTTATGTTAGTTTAATTATATATATATTTATATATATAATTCTACTGTACGTGTGTATGTCACTGAACTCCTCCTAAACGGATGGACCGATGTTGATGAAATTGTTTGTGTGTGTTCAAGGGGATTCGAGAATGGTTTAGATTCACACTTGCGCGAGCGGAGCTGCGCCGGTCAGCTAGTATATATACAGGGTGTTACAAAATACCCCGTAAAGAATATACCCCAAAAAAGTAAAAAAATATTATTATTTTCACTGATGTGCAAACCCTATTTCAGTAAAAATAAAGAGTAAAACTACGCAGAATGTACTACATTTCTACCTAATTCGTGGACCGACAAAATTTTTAAAAGACCCAACCTAACGAAACAACCTAAAAACTGGTGGAAATGTCCAAATGTTGGAAAAAAATACTCGAAACAGTTATAGGATATCAATTAGAAGATTTGAAATTGACAACATAATTTTTTTTTCAACGTGACATTTTCTGAAGCCAGTAGTTGACTATAACGACATCCTTGTATTGAGCTAGCACATCTATATAATTATATGAATGAATAATAGAAAACGATTAAAGTATACAATTATTAGGTAAAATAAGTACGTAGGCCTTTCTCTGACATGACAGCTGACTAGGGTTGACAAAATTTTTGGCTTTGATAATTAATTATATTTTTTACGGGGTATTTTGTAACACGTTGTATATATTATATATATTTTTTATGTTTTATATATTATATCGATGCGCGTGTCATACGCATGCAAGTAATTTGTGTTCACACCTTGACTATATCGAGTGATAATGATTCATTACCAGACTATAAGTGCGGCAGTATGTAATTGTATTAAAACATGCATAATGCTATTATCATAGAGTTAAGTATTAGGAATAGAGTACGCGTTTGTCTATGGTCCCATTACACAAAGCGTAGGCAGATTTTCTTCTACGGGGCAGCTGAATTGAACTATTTAAAGTTATATTACAAGAGTTATATTGATATGTAAATGATAATTAGTAATAGGTTTGATCTGTTACGAGCGCAAATGTCGATAAATACAGCTAAGGTATAGTACCTATTGTCGTGTACCTGATATTTATGTATTTTGATGTTCTTACCTGTGCCTACGGTTCTTACTTGCATTTGAGCATTCTATAGTACTTGTACTGATTATTGTTCTGTGGCTATTATCCTATATTCATATTCGAATTTTAAAATGCTTACTACATTACATACACCACACCCCAGAATTATTATTTTCCCCTAGTCTTTCCCATCCCCTTTTTATGTGTCTATAAGGATTATACTAACAAGTGCATTATATTAAAATATATTATGTAGGTATAATAATAGTAATCCATTACACCCCTGGGATAGGGACGCTTTTGGATGGCTGTGAGAACTCATGAACAGAATGAGAGCTTAACTAGCGCCCCTAGCGGAATACATTAGAAACATGAGAAATGCATAAAGAAAGAAAAAATCTATTACTGCGGTAGGTAGCGGACGATAATTGCAATGCTCAATGAATAAACCTTGGATTTATAGGATTTAAAGATTTTGTTTAAAATTAGATATCCATGATACCGCGACAGCCTATGGTTAAACGTTAAAAATATACATAGTACCTAAGTCAATGACATGCCTGTTTCATGACTTAATTTATAGAATATTACTGACATAGATAATACACTATATACTTAGCTATAGATTGGACACTCTCGTTCAACTTTTAATAAACTAATTTTACCCTCGCCAAAAGATGGCGTAACTTCACAGGAATCCAAAATGTGACAACAGATGGCGCTTTTTTTAATAATCATTTCACGTATAGGGAAATGAAACTTTATGTTGAATGAATATTTGTAAGGAACATGTTTAAGGCAAAACAAAGAGATATTTATTGTAAAAAGTTTACTTGGTAACCAATAACTTTATCTAAACATATCTGACGCACAATCGTACTCTTTTATTTACATATATTGTCCAATCCCCTTAACTTGAGTTTCTTGTTTCAGTACAGCTTTGCATTAAATATTTCCAATTCAAGCCATTGTGGTTAATGACAATGATGTAGTCGACCTGAAATAGTTCACGAGTAGTTTAGATGTTATTATTAATAAATACTTATGCCATGTTCTTAATGACTTGTTTTAGCTTTTATAAATGTTTTCGTAAATAAGTACATACCTACCTAAGTAGATAAATAACACCCAGACACAGAACAAACAGAATTCTTCAAAAACATATTTGTAAATAAACTGTAAATATTTAGTTTCAATAAATGTATAAAGCTTTTTATCTTCCATGAAACAAGTCTTTTTAAAAAAATGACTTAACAACCTATGTTGCCATAGTAACCGCCAAAGGCAATTTACAATACCAAAGATATAGTACAATACTATACGGAGCGCGTTCCACTTGGGGCCCACACACAACGATAATCCGTTGAGGCCGGCTGTTACATTATGGAAATTTAATATAAATATTCGAAATATAACAGATTTACTCAAATAAATTGAAGATATACAATAACAATAGTAAACTAAATAAATAAAAATATATAAACTGCATTTTTAACGCCATCTAGGAAAATTATAGTAGAAACTTAAAATTTAGTTCCTTCCCTCGCCTAAAGGTGTGCTAGTTTCCATACATTAAAATTTTGTCACCTGTTTTAAGGAGAGTGCCACTGGCATGATTACTGATAACTCATTTAATACAGAATTTAAATATTACATCTTTTCAAATAATGCGAGATGTCTCGTTGGGCGTTGCGAAGAATATGTCTTGTACCAAAATAAGTCTGTGAGCGCCATCTGTTGACAGCAAAATATCAGTACTTTGTATCTATTGTGTTGATAGCTCTCTGTAAATCTTTATATTTTTTATTTTATGTTTATTACAAAATTTACAAAAGCCACTTTTGGCTAAAATACGGACCCGGAAATAAGTGGACATGTTCCCTACCCTTTTTTTTTTTTTTGACGCGGGGGAAAGCTTCGAAAGATCCCCGGGAGCTGTGGGGCTCGACCGGGGTATGTAGGATACATAACCGCGGGGGTTTTAGTGGGTAAGAATCCTTTCTTACCCACTAAAACCCCCGCGGCTGTCGCATCGGCACATGAGAGGGGGAACCCCAGGGCTCTCCGGTGGGATCTGCACCAGGGGCCCCTCAGTGCCTTGCCTTTGAGCCCGCCGCCGGGGGCGCATTGTAGCCCCCCGGGAACCTGTCACGGTGCTCACGGGGACGGGGGTCGCAACCCCGCCGCCGTCCTCCTCGGAGTCGCCGCCGTACTCAATGGACGCTCAAGGGGCCCACACCCCGAGCGCCCAGCGACTCCGAAGGGCTCCTAACCACCTTTTTTTTTTTTTTTTTGACGCGGGGGAAATCTTCGAAAGATCCCCGGGAGCTGTGGGGCTCGACCGGGGTATGTGGGATTCTTACCCACTAAAACCCCCGCGGCTGTCGCATCGGCACATAAAGAGGGGGCGAACCTGGGGCCTCCGTTGGGATCTGCACCAGGTGCCCCTCAGTGCCTTGCCTTTGAGCCCGCCGCCGGGGGACGCATTGTAGTCCCCCGGGTGCCATCACGGTGCTCACGGGGACGGGGGTCGCAACCCCGCCGCCGTCCTCCTCGGAGTCGCCGCCGTACTCAATGGACGCTCAAGGGGCCCACACCCCGAGCGTCCAGCGACTCCTAACCTAACCTAACAATAATACTCTTTTAAGATGTGATGGCATCGTTTCTATTAACAAATATATTTGAATAGTTAAAATTTGATATGATAAAAAAACGGCACCTATATCAGTATACAATGTGGAAACGGTAAGTGTCAACAGACGATAATTATTTTCGTAAATTATAGTTAAATCAGAAAAACTGAAATTGATAAGTATAGAGAGTAGGTAGGAACACTACATTGAATTGACGGGCCTGTCTAGTGGTTAGACACCCTAGCCGCTACCCATAGGTTGTGGTTTCAATTCCCACCAAGCCTCTGGATGTTATTTATCTATTTAAGTTTGTAATCATAAAAATATCTAAGTAAATAAGTATTAGTACATGTTGTCTGGTTACCATAGTACAAAGCTCTGCCTAGTTTGGGATTAGATGACCGTGTGTGTATTGTATCAGGATATTATTATTGTAATATCCAAAATTTTGAAATACAGTCCTCCTTACATTAAATATTGCTATATAAAGTTTTTGCAATAGTTTTTTTGATTTATGAAAATATCTTCCTATTGACACTTAACATTTCCACCCATTATGAACTAGAGATAGGTATAATACATTATGGTCGAACTAATCTGAGTCTTATTTTCTTGAATTTTTATTTGTGATAAGTGAGGCTATGCGCGCCATCTATTGGTAATCAGTAAAATTACATGGACTTGCTTGGCATCTTAGTATTGCTCAAAGCGACCTTTTGTGGCTCACAGCACAGCTCACGGCAAGTTGTAAATATATAGATGTCATCAGTCGTATTAAATTTAATAAAAATTAAAGGCGTCAATGAAAATATTTTTAGCAAGATAGATCGGTCTTAAGATAAAAATCTTAAAAAGATTCCTAAGACCCTGAGGAATTTAGTTAATAAAATGTGGACAAACACACCACTCCACGGAAAAAAATACCTACTGCATCCAAGCGCCCTTTCTGGGATTATGGTCCTGAATCAATAAAAAGTGCGAAACATTATACAGGTACATACTTACCCCCCCTTTTATACAGAACTAGCAATTTCCTGCGGCTCCGCCCCCAAAGGTTGTTTTTGAAAATTCGCGAAACACGTATTGATTTATTTTATTTAGAGAATCTTTTCAGTAAATTGCAAGTCAATCGAACCATAAAATAAAAAGTTTCATACATAAGAAAACACCCCATTTAACACCTTTAGGAGTCGAATTTTCAAAAACACTTTCTTAGTGGATGCTTACGTCATAAGAAAAACCTACTGGCCCAATGTCAGCTTTCTAGGTCCAGCGGTTTGGCCTGTGCGTTGATGAATCAGTCAGGACAAGTGATTTTATATGTATAGATAGATTGATAACGTTTTTTTTTAACACTGATAAGCTAGTGCTTGACTGCAGTCCCACCTGATGGAAAGCGGCGACGCAATCGAGGAGGGCAAAACACACTAGCTTATTAAAAGCCTATTCACGTCCAACGTCCAGGGTTTTTTACTAAAAAACTGTACTACTTAGAAAGCTAATTTTATTTTCCTGTAAAATACAGATAGACATGTATTAAGTACCCATAATTATTTCAGATTTGTCCCTCTACAAGCTTTGGAGATAAGGGGTTTTTACGATATTTATTTTTGATTATCAGCCAAGAACTACGGGACGTAATCCAAAATAAAAATCTGTTTTGAGTTGTACAAATGAAGCTCTTTCATATGATATCCCACTCGAGATATCCCACTCGATATAGTAGTCTCGCTTTGAAATTTCGATGAAAATAAATAAAATAAATAAACTATTTTATAAAAAATAAAAACCGACTTCAAAGTAAATTATCTAAAAAGCATAAAATAACGAAAATATATTGAAGTCGGTGCTAGCTAATCATGTTAACTAACACTATCACCAGCTGACACCGACTTCAATATATTTTCGTTATTTTATGCTTTTTAGATAATTTACTTTGAAGTCGGTTTTTATTTTTTATAAAATAGTTTATTTAACACTTTTTAGTGACTTATTTTACCAAGATACGTATCAGCACTATCACGCAACTCGAACGCCTACGTTACAGTAACTTACTGAAAACATAAAAAGCTTATATCTCTTAAACTACTAAACCGATTTTGATGAAACTTGTACTCTACCCTAAGTTGAACAATATTCGAACTATTGCAAAAAGAATTTTCGAAATCGGACTTGTAGTTTCTGAGAAATCGGCGGACAAACCTACATACATACATACATACATACATACATACATACATACATACATACATACATACACTCATAAAATTTGGTAAATTTGTTTAGAAGCCCACATAGACTAACATATATTAATATTACGCATTTCTATCAATATTACATACATACGCGTCGAATAGAGAACCTTCTTTTTGAAGCCGGTTAAAAATATGATTTTTTCCATTTGCGGTGAGGTTGGGTAAGCCGCTGCTCCAAGTTTGAAATCGAGAGCGTTAGTGGTTCCTGAAATATATAAGTGTGACAGACAGACCGACAGACGAAGTCTCACCATAAGGGTTCCTTTTTTACCTTTTAGTTATGGAACCCTAAAAATATCTAATCAAGATTTCAATTCTTGGTATTAATATCGATGTAGGTAGGTACCTATTCTTGATATTTTATAATAATGTGTCGACATTTTTGCAACAATCCTTCCAAGAAGTAGGTGCCTACGGAGTAAACTACAGGTATACAGACAAACCAATTAAATTGTCTGTAAGTAGGTATGTAAACAGGCTTATCTGCAAAATATCTCTTACACAGAGTAGGCAATAACAGAAATAATCAAGCAGAATATAAACACAAAAAAAAGGTAATTAAATAACTTTATGTAAACTTATAAAAATGAACACAATGATTTCCCACGTCAAATAAATCATGACCGCGCGAAATGGCGGCAAGAACGCTGGCTACTTTCGATAATTTCTAATTTCATATTCATCATCAGCACTACTTTTGAACGGTCAACTCTTTTTTAACCGACTTCAAAAAAGGAGGAGGTTCTCAATTCGTCTGTATATATATATATATTTTATCTATGTATGTTCGCGCATAACTCTGGCAATTATGCACCGATGTGAAAAAATCTTTCTTTGATCCATTCTTTAATCCGTTAATTGGGTCCCATAAAAAAATTATTGCTTACGAATAAGTAGTTCCTGAAAAAACAAGAATGGTGACTGCGCAGAAAACCTGCAGGAATGACTATAAGATGACTTTATGTCGCTTTATAAGGACAAAAATGGTCATAACTCTGGCAAATATTTACCAATTTCAACGATTATTTTTTTATTCGAAAGAAAAAACCACTGTAATGAATGTGTATGAATTTTATCACTAGGTACCGGTTAAGAACTTCCTCGAGGAACATGAACGATGTGGGGGAATTTATCTGGTAAAAACCATAAAACTGATGTTCTCCATTACATTACTCTGACAAATAAGAACCGATTTCGATGATTCTTTTTTTATTCGAGAGAGTAAACTACTATGATGATTCCATGCAAATCTCATTACGACCGGATATTTTTTTCTGAAGAAACATGAATTATGTAAAACTATGTAGACGATAATGTGATCATAACCGACCTAGATCATTTTACCGTCATCGATGGTTCAATCTTTATGTATGAAAATATCACTAAAAAGTTTAAAAAAAAAATAAAAAAAAATGTAACCGACTTCAATATCACTGAAAAGTATAAAATAATTTAAATATTATTGAAGTTGGTGCCAAATATACACAGCAGGTACCTACGCTAACACCAACTTCTATAATATTTAAATTATTTTATACTTTTCAGTGATATTGAAGTCAGTTCAATTATTTTTTTAAAGATTTTATTTTAGAAAGCTACTTACCACCGTATCACAACGCGGCCTTAACTGAGAAGATCCGACAGTGTGTCCTGCCGTTCAAAAGATCAAATAAGAGAGAAAAAAAATAGGACGAAAGTACAACCATCCCTGTTGCTTTCTCCTCTCTCATCATCATCATCATCAGCCAAAATATGTCCACTGCTGAACAAAAGGCCCTTAGAAGGGAGGGAGTGGTTGAGAGTGGTTGTGATAAACCCTACGCTGGGCAGACGTCTTGGGGATCGCATTATAGGTGGTGGGTAATCCAATAGATAGACGATGCTGCCCGTCTTCTTGTTTTCCTTAGACGCCTTTTACAGACACGCAACGGGTAGAGTGGGAGGGTGCTATTCTTTCCTTCCTGCTTCGCAAAACTGACATCTACTAATCTTTTCCCCGTTCTATCATCGGACGACGAGACGCACTGCGCGTACACTTATGTGGTAAACGTGCCTTCAAGACTAAGCTATTTATTTGCTAAGGACAGCTTAGGACTTGAAAAGTTTGACTGCGTCGGTTTCCCCGCCCGAAAATAATGTGGAATAAGCTTCTAATAAGCTAGTGTGCTTTATCATCCTCGATTGCGTCGCTCGTGTCAAGCAGTAGTTCGATACAGCTGTCTATAGGGAGGCAGGTTGCTTACCATCAGGCGAACGTCTGACTTGTCTCGTCACTAGGTTGACTAAAAAAAATAATTATCATATCAACTAAAATGTATATAAAAAGATGGTTGTCTGGAAGAAAGCGATAAGACCGCCATTTGTACATTTTTTAGATCTATCTAAGATTATATTGAAAATATCTTCTTGGTGAACAAGAATATTCTATTCTATTACATTATATATACGTTTATAATAAATAATAATAAGCTACCTACGAATAATTACCTATATTACTTTTTTAATCAAACATATCACACCTTATGATAAATATCACTGTTATCATACCAGAAATCATACAATGGCCATGATCAAAATGAACAATTACAATCCGGAAATAACGTAATAAAACACTTAGGTAAGAATATTTTATTATCTATTAAGCTATAATTGCATGTAAGTATAAATATCAAAACTATATACTTAATGATATTTTACAAGAATAAATTTTAAAAAGCACAAAAAGTCCTACTACGTAAATGACATACTCATGTGTATATATTATGTGTCATATATGTAGTATACTTATAACATGTATTTAAAATTGTATTAAAACATCTTAACTTTCCATTTAATTTGATGTTTTTTGGAATTAAAAATAGTAAAAAGTTAAATCGCAGCGGTCGTCATGTGGGAAGTATTATTAAATTAGACACCTCTTAATTACAAGAGACTAGTGTTGGCAACGCGCTTAGGATTCTTCTGGTGTTGCTATCGCGTCCATAGGCTGAGGTGACTGCTTACCATCAGGCGGGCCGCATGTTTGCTTACCACCTTCATTATCAATAAAAAAAATTGTTGCCACAGATTTTTTCTATCTTATTCTTCTATTTTCTTTTTCTATAGATATAAGGCTAAGTTTATATAATAATAATAATATCTTGGGACAATCTACACACGGTCATCTGATCCCAAACTAGGCAGAGCCTGTACTATGGAAACCAGACAACTGATACTAATACTTATATACATTTTCTTTTGTAAATACATACTTAAATAGATAAATAACATCCAGACACTTGGTGGGAATCGAACCCACGACCCATCGGTTAGCGGACAGGGTGTCTAACCACTAGACCAACGGGCCGCGCGGTACCGCGCGGTACAAGATCTAAATAAACCGTGCTTATCGTCAACATCAACGCGCGGTACCGCGCGGCAACGCGCGGCGCGCTCCGACCCGCGATCATGTGAATGCTCCAACCGCGCGGCGACGCGCGGTACCGCGCGGCCATATAAACTTAGCCTAAAAATAATTGTCCTGACTGACTGACTCATTCATCAACATACAGGCCAAACCACGGGACCCAGAAAGTTGAAATTTGGACAGTAGTTTCTTCTTATGACGTAACCCTCCACTAAGAAAGGTTATTTGATAATTCTAGTCCTAAAAAGGGTTAAATGGGGTGTTTTCATTTGTATGCAACTTTTTATTGTATGGTTCGATTAAAACTTATTGAAAAGATTCTGTAAATACAATAAATTAATAGATACGTTTTTCGTTTCATTTTTCGCGAATTTTCAAAAACACCCTTTGGCGCTGCGCTAGAGGTTGGTAAACATTATATGAAAAGAAAAAGCGGGCGAAGCCGCAGGGAATTGCTAGTTTAACATAATATTGAATCTCTTTCGTTTACCAGTGATGATAACCTACACTGGACATGATCTTAACCCTATCGGGTTATAATTAACATTTTACTGACTTTGAGTAATGTGAAGAGACTATTGTTTATTCAGTATTAAGACCTTTTGTACCGTATTAAATGTAAATATTATGATACTTACTATCTTATTAATTGTATTTTTATACATTGTTTTTATTACCAGGTTGTTAGCTTTAATGAGGAAAGTCCGACTGGCAGCATTTATTGTAATTTTAAATAAAAGCATAATATTATTAGTAAAAAGATTAGTAAAATACCACCTTAAGTTAAATCGCTATAGACCGATGGACATTGCCATCTTAGTTTAGTTAATAATAAAACAGTAACACCGATTGCATGATAAATTCAAATTCAATTCAAATTTCTTTATTATGAATAGGCCTCACGGGGGCTCTTACATGCTGTCGTTTTTAGGGATCCATGCCTAAAAGGTAAAAAAAAGGTCTAGTGCGAATCGGACTCGCGCACCGAGGGTTCCATACCATCTTTAGTAGTAATTTTACTATTCATGTAACACCTCAGATAGCAAAAAAACCCAAACCGCAAAATTAAGTTTGTTTGTCGAGGTTTTTTTTAGGATTACTGTTACTAAACTACTATTTTTTTATTTTTCCTGTAAAATTTAATCTGTGCCGATACCGAAGATGCTATCGATTTGAAACTTGGCACAGTTTTAAATCTTACTTACACAACCTCATCATCAAACCTCGACAAACAAAACTTAGTTTTGCGGTTTTTTTTTGCTATCTGAGGTGTTAGAAGATGAACGAATGATTTTACTAAAATTACTTTAATACCTACATCCAAAGATGGTATGGAACCCTCGGTGCGCGAGACTGACTCGCACTTGACCGATATTTTCTTTTTACTACCACCGGGTCATAACGCTGCCTCCACTGAAAAGTTCCGCGGCAAGAGACTCACCAGGCTTGTCTTTTTCAATAAGTAAGTATATATAATAAGTATTATTGTTTTATAAGCACCAACAATACGATTACTATGTGGTAGAACGCTTCTAAGTCAGGTAACCCAAGCCCGCGATGGATTCGCGTAGGTATAATATGAAAATTTTACCTTAGAATAAAATTTGTATTAAGTTTCCTAAGACGTCCGAAGTCCTTTTATGAGAGTGCATCGTCTTTTTCTTCGCTTTGCCGCTAGATGTCGCTACCTTACCGTCACGTGACCCCCGACTACAGCGCCACAGTGGCCAAACCTGGAACTAAATGAGATTGCACAGAGCAAGCCGCCAACTTTGTCATTGTTTGGCTCATAAAATGATGCTGGTATATAACACCAGGAAGGCATTGTATGGACTTCGGACGTCTTAGGAAACATAATACAAATTTTATTCTAAGGTAAAATTTTCATATTATGTGTTCCGTTTGACGTCCGAAGTCCTTTTATGAGAGATCTGTTTGTTATCTCCTGGTGGCTTGCATAGTAAAACGCAACAATGTGATAGATTTTGTTATTAGTACAAAAGTATATGAAAAAAAAATATCACCTAAATAAAGCGTAATCTGCCCTAATTATATTTTATAACTCCTTTCTTTTAACATGGTTGTCTAAAAGAAGTGGTTTCAATCGATAAGACTGCCATTCGCATAATTATATGTTAGAATATTTTCTAGGTGTACAATGAAGAGCAATATTCTATAAATCAGCTTGAACAAAAATGTACAACATAAAATAGTTCAATAGACTAGTCAATTGATACAGATTTTTCAAATCAAATCACCAAATTTATCCCCACAAAAGCCCTAATAAAATAAGCTGAGAAAAAAAAATGGATAGTGATTTTTCCGATTTGGTATTATTGGTACTTCTAAAATATATATTCATGAAATAAGAATTAATATTTTCGTACGGTTTCTTAAAGGCGCTAGTTTACGTTAGTCAAAATATCGGTAATAGGGTACTTTTCGTAATAGTTAAGAAATAAATAGGTGATTTAAAGCTAGCCAAGTGTAGCTACTATAACTGCTTCAGACAGAGTTCACTAGACCCAAGCCCCATAGGATCGCGGTAATAGTTGATCTATGAGGTTCCCTTGTTATAAAAATAAATTTATTCAAGAACGGAGGTGTCAATAATGTACAACTTATCTGTTGATCCAAATAGTAACGTTCACACGAAACAGTCTGCTTGAGAATCAAGAATAAGCTTCTTGTTGAGAAACAAACAGGAGATACATGCAAATTCCTGGGAACTAAATATTGGATATAAAGTGATGGTCATGCTTGTCAATGTAAAGAGTCAAGTCATGTTACTCTAGGACCTGAGGCGAACCAGAGAAATTATTAAAACGTCTAATAAATTGGACAAATCTGGATTCATTATCATCACTGTTATTATTAAAAAATTGTATCAGTAATACAATTTTTCTGGCATCTCAGATAAGCAGTTTTTAGAGCTTATGAAATGGCTTTAACAATTAAGTAGTAAGTGAGTACAAATGATTATGCCTTAACTTAATTATTTGAAGCTCTTTCGGCATCAGTTAAAGTTTCACATACTGATGGTATAACAGATTTAAGCACGAAAATAGTTCAATAAGCAAATCTTTAATTTACTTAAAAATGGGTTTGTTAAAATAATGACCGATGGACGGACGATTTTAGATGACGATAGTGCAATTTAATTTGAGTTCACTACTGAGCCCATGTTGCCTATATCGGGATATAATTATTAAGCGTAAACATTTTCCAATATGCTGACAAGAACTGTTTATCGTCTGGTGACCCGCTTTGAGTTAGGGTATCCCAGCCGAAATGAGCCAAGCTTCCAGCTATAGTACTGTAGCTGTCGTAGTATGGGTACTTGAACTAGAGATCGGCTTGTTGCTGAATCCAACAAACCGTTTCAAAGTTCTTTCTACTTTCATTTAACACTTTCACACTCATGGGTACTATTATAATGAACCGCTCTTGTGACTGGTTGAGATGACCACACATGCAGACGCGGACGCAGGAGAATTGGTGGAGAAAGATCCACGCAAGATCGTTACTCCAACAACTGCTGAAAGCGTTGTGAAACTACGCGTGCTAGTTTGACAAGTCCAGCGTAACATACCTCAATAGCACGTAAGCTTTGCTTGACGCGGAGAGGTGTACATCTGGAGTTCTCCTAAAGCTGATCACTCTGTACCGGATCGATTTCGTGAGAGCATCGATCCGGCAGTGAATGAGAGCAGGCCGGTCCACGTATTGTACACACCCGGTAGGTGCAAGGGACAAAGACCTGCGGCTGTTAGTCAAGAGTTGCTTTATTCCAAGAGCAATAGAGATTTCGTGTCGCCCTCGTTCCTACATACGGAACATAGTGTGGTTTTGCTGTTGAACTGTAAGATTACTTTGATTGAAGTTTCGATAGCTTTTGCTGTTTATAAGAACAGCTATCACAGCGTATTTTGTAATTCCCTTTAGGGTGGTACAGACCCGGTAGGTGCAAGGGACAAAGAACTGAGACTGTTAGTCAAGAGTTGCTTTATTCCAAGAGCATTAAAGATTTCGTGTCGCTCTTGTTCCTACATACGGAACATAGTGTGGTTTTGCTGTCGAACTGTAAGATTAATTTGATTGAAGTTTCGATAGCTTTTGCTGTTTATAAGAACAGCTATCACAGCGTATATTGTAATTCCCTTTAGGGTGGTAAAGTACCGACCCGGTAGGTGCAAGGGATAAAGAACTGAGACTGTTAGTCAAGAGTTGCTTTATTCCAAGAGCATTTTATTTCGCATTGAGCATTATTTCGTGCCGCCTCGTTCCTACATATCGACTTCAAGTGCCTTGTCGTTGTTTACTGACGCTGGCCATTGAATGTGTCCGTGATCAGAATACTCGTAATGGACAGAGTCGCTCATGATAAATGGGAGTTTTCTGATCGTAGTCTTCTAGCCACCATTCCAGATCGCTTTGTACCACGTTCTGAGAGAAGCATGGACGGTGCGAAACGGATGCTGTGGGGCTACAGCGTGCGGCAATGCAACCTTCCCCGTTGGGTGATGAAGGTTGCAAAAGTTAGGCACCCTAAGAGGCGTTGCACCTGCTTGAGGGGCCAACTGCCTGCTGTTAAGATACTCAGAAAGTGTTGACGGACTTTTAATATATGAATACTTGACGTGGAGTTGTGTTCCATACTATATCGAGAGCTTTAAACATCTGTTTGGGGTGAAAATTGATTTTTCTGAATCGATTTCCATGTCCAGGCTTTTGAGAAACTATGGCAATGGCAATTTGAAGTTTCCGCATCGCCTTGCACTGGTGGACTAATATAGAGTCGTTCAGATATACGGATTGACAAAGACTCTTGCTGCGAAAGATTTCGGCAGTCCAAATCGACACTGTGGGGAACATTCTCGGTGCTGCTGCTAACCCGAAGGGTAGAACAGTCATCCTTCGTAACCAATGCGTAGGTAGTCTATGACCTTTGGTTATGAGATAATAGGCCTGTCGTTCGTATGACGACGACGTCGCCTGCGACCCGCGTCCTCGGCGCAAATTTATACATATAATTTCGTCCAGAACGCGGGCGTGCTGTTAATAGTGATGATTTTAAATTTGTGTCTTGAATGGTTTGAAAGTCTAAGCCGATGTCTAGATATTCAAGTTGGAGCTTGAAAATGTTTTCAAACGTGCAGTTTGAAAACGAAAACATTTTCAAGCTTCCATTTTTGGTACTAGGGGTGGTCTCTCAGCGAATGGAATGCGGGCAGCAGAAATTAATTTCAGAATAGTTCTGCGAAGAACGCATCCTTATCGCCCCCCCACCCTGTTTCTATTTATCGTAATCAAAATTTTTGTTTTATATTATGTATTGCTTTGCTTTAATGCCTTTGGTTCCGATACCGGGAATTGACCCCAAGCCTCCTGGGAGAGAGCCAGGTCTCTTAGCCACTAGATCATATCGGAAGAATCGAAAGGGCTTCCTATACGAGATCTAGAACATACTGGTGACTGGCCGTACCAAGATTTAAATAGTGGCGTTGGCTAGTAAAATAATCAGTACAGTCTTTGGGATTGCACATAAATTCTGCAGAGCGAATAAGTTTTCCACCATATCTTAACAGGTCTCTTTTAAACTCCTGAGAAGAGCTTTATAAGAGATGTACGAAATACCGAATTGTTATATGTCATACGAAACTTTATTGCAATCGGAATAATAAACCAAAGAAACCTTCAACTTTTTGTAAAAAGATCATTTTAGCTTGGTCTCCGGCTTTATCTACCATCGCGTAAAATTCCGTAAAGCAACGTTCAGGAATTCATTTTATGCACAAAAAAGCAATAGTTATGCACAAAAAGGCATTAGAAAGGGCCGCGAAACTACGTTCTAATTTACTCCACTTGAATAGAGCGGAGGATCCTCTAAATTATTTTTTGAAACGAATGGAAACGGTAACAAATGGTATGATATACGGAATTCCAATCCGGACTGTTAAATTGTTGTATTGTACGCAATAGTTTAACAATCCTGCTCGAGCAGATGCTCGAGGTACAGAAAGTTCCTCAATGGCAACGTTATGGAACCCCCGGTGTCTTCACTGGTAACCACTGCAGATCCCCGCCTAAAGGAGTCACAGTGGCGAGAATGTGTGGTAAGATTAGTCCCAAAAATAATGGGAGCATTTAATTACCACAGTTTAATATCATTTACACCAGGTAGATGTGAAAATGGGTAATATATTATTTACATTTACCGGCGCTGTAGCGGGGATACCATATTCCGAAATATTTTTCGCACAAAATATAATATTAAAAGACTTACCAGATGTCCTGATAGTACCTCTAAACTTCGCCGGAGGAGGGGCTTGACCCCAATGATCTTGATGTTGTGGGTAACCTGGAATCTTCTTGGAGCGCACCGGTTATCACAGAGCCTAAATGCGTTGATTCACGATCACTAAGCAAGTACACTCGTAAAATTAATTCTGTTTCCGCGGTATGAAAATTCCCGGGATTTTTAAACAATTTTACGTAACGGTCTTAATTAAATTTTCGTAAAAATAAATATTGGGTAACTTTCTACTTTTAGTCTCGAAAGCTACAATAAAATAATAATTTAAATATTTTTTCAATAGAAAAACTGTAACGACATGCGTTCGGTTCCGAAAACGACGCAACAATGACAAAGTTGGCGGCTTGCTCTGTGCAATCTCATTTAGTTCCAGGTTTGGCCACTGTGGCGCTGTAGTCGGGGGTCACGTGACGGTAAGGTAGCGACATCTAGCGGCAAAGCGAAGAAAAAGACGATGCACTCTCATAAAAGGACTTCGGACGTCAAACGGAACACATAATAATTTTTTCTATTCTATTTTTTTGTTTATGGACCCGTGGTCCCAATTTCCTGCACTTATATAACATTTATTTATTCAATCCTTAAAATGATCATTACAGGTCTAATGCCCAATGCGATAGTTAGGACCACCATAAAACACTTACATTACTTATTATAACAAAGATTATACAACACAACCTTTGCAAACTCACTCAAAGAGCAGTAAAATATATAAATTTTCTCATGAGCATCATTTATGGTACGAATAGCTCTCGTTAAGGGTGCTTTAGCCAACAGGTTGGTCCGGGCCACTGGTACCGCACCAGCAGTCGCGGCCGCCGCCTCCGCCATACGTATCTATCGGGTGCGCATAAATTTAGCGTTATTAGTACTCCCGTATTGTGAGAGATACCACGCAGCAGCTCCACTAAATATTTTGCCAGCGCAAAATCCCTTCGAACTTCCACATCATTGTACCCTACCATACCCAACACGAATAGTGTTGGATACATTAGGGGGTAAAATGGGTAAACGCCATACAACTTGCAATACAAATGCCTTGTAAACTTATTCTGAACGCGCTCCAACATGGTCTTGTATTTTATTTCATGCGGACCCCATATGAGTTGTACTCCAAAACATATTTTACCAGAGCGCCATATAACGCCCTAACCGTCGCAATGCTGGTGAGCCCCCGTGACTGTCTTAGTATAAATCCCAAGTTTCTGTAAGCTTTTTTGCATGTCTTGATGATATACATATAACACTGCGGTGAATTAGCAGCAATTTCATGCATCAGTAAAATGTAACGAACGTGACGTGTGCTTTTGAAAGTCAAGTAAAATGCCTTCATACGTATTTAGAAAAAGCACTAAGTACTGTACAAAAGTAAATAATAAGAATTTCATACATTAACTATACTTAATTATATTAAATGAAACTGTTTTAATTGCTTGATTCACAATTTTCTGTAGTTATTAAGGAAATAACATATCTATGATTTTAATATAATATCAATGGCTATATTTCATTAACGTATTGTTCTAGATTGCTCTTATTTCGTTTATTCTTTTTCTTCTTTTTGATTTGTAAATTCAGTGGCACTTGGTACTTGCATTAAGTTACATTTAAGTTTATTTATGAAAATTATCATAGTTTATTTAAATTAAAATTAGCAGCTTTTATAATCTTTTGTGGATAATGGTGTTGGGTATACAATAAGTATTTTTTTTAAGTACATAATAAGCTAGGTTTAATTGATTGTATATCTGTTAATTATCCTGAAGACAAATAAATAAATAAAATAAACATATTTTTATATTTTATCCCCCTTGTACATATTTCATTTTTTTAGTCTACGTATGAACTTTAATTTATGTGCAAGTTCGTGTGTACAATAAAATACTAATTCAAATGTAACAAGACATCGTTTTTAATGTATACACGAATTAATTCTCAGTACTCGGAAGCCACAGCCTACGGAAATGTAAGTGTTGAATCGTGACCGGAAGTCCGTCCAACCCATTGCCATTATGATCTAGTTCTACTTATTTCAACTTGTTTTTTTTTAATCAACTTATTGTTGAGATCCGATGGTAAGCGAATCGCGGCTTTGGCCAGCTGCACTGCCGCACTCATAAACGTCAGTTAATGTTAATTCTCGGTAAGACATTGTTTGACTCTGAATATATCATCTCTCGGAGCCGTTTAACCTTAAGGTAAAACCAGGATAGTTGCCTCAGGGGTATAGTTTCCTCGACCCTTCCTTGGCGTATGAATCACATGATATTTTATTTATCTTGCGAGAGACTACAACTACCACTAAGGCCCAAGTGAGCCGAAAAAAAGACGTCCGTTTCTTGTAACAAAGAATCGATTATCAATTTAACTACTTAACAATCCTTAACGATGTCGAGCTAGGTTTTAAGATAATGGACTGTTAAGGGTCCATAACCGGGGTTATGGTGGTGGTGGAAAATACATAATCGATTCTTTGCTGAAATAAACGGACGTTTTACTGTCGGCGCACTTGGGCCTAAGTTGAACGTGTTGCGTGCGAACGTGCGCTTTCATAGAAAGGCAAGGCAATCAAAGTTTTTGCGAGATAAATGTCCTATTTCTCAGCGGGGCATCTATCCTAAACGTAATTTACATGGATTAGGCAATTATCCCCTATATGGGATGGATACCCCAAAATTTAGGGGTCCAAAAATTGCCAATACTCTGGAAATATCAAAGATAATGGTTTTTCCTTTCATAAATTTGAAGATAATAAACCAATCTACCCGTATTAATAAAGAATTTTACTGAGAGATATAAAGTAATTTAAAAAACTGTGGCAACTATCCCACTTTTACCTTATGTTCCTTTATTGATAAAAAGATAATAAAATCTCAATTCAGTAACAGAATATGAAGTATTCATTTTGCGAGTTCGAGTATCGAAATATTTCAATTTTAACAACAGAAGTTTTGAAATAAAACTACTTGTACAGAATATATCGCGGTTTATTTTAGGTTTGATTTTATTTTTTAACTGGATTAGTAATAATTAAAACTACTTAATTGTGCGTGTCATCCGAAACACGTCCATTGCTGATCAAAGGCCTTAGAAGAAAGGGGTCGCCTTAATCCTCACGCTTGGCAGGCGTCTTGGGGGTCGCAGTATAGGTGGTAGGTAATTCAATAGAAAGACGCTGCTGCCCGTCTTCTTGTTTTCCCTTAGTCGTCTCTTACGGACTCCCCACGTGCAGTGCGTGTAGCAGTTCGTTATTAAATCTCATCAGCCCGGGTAGTCATACATGTAGAACTAAATGTAGAACTACTGGGAATAGGCCGGTTGTTTCACCAGCTACAAGCACTCCACACTGTAACATGATGAGAAAATATCTGACACTATGGTGGTACAGACCCCCATGAAATCTTCCACAGTCTACCTAGCACGTATACGTCTATACCAGGGGTTCCTAAACTTTAAAGATAACGGAACACTAACCATATACCTTTTATTTTATGAAACCCTAAATGATTACAAATTAACACTGAAATTTACAGAACAATTTTTTTTAAGAAGTGTGTAATATAATTGAAACACATTATTCAATAATTTTGGCGGAACCCTGATGACTATTCTACGGAACCCCTAGGTTTCGCGGAACCCAGTTTGGGAATCCCTAGTCTATACTAGGACATTCAAAAACTTAACATATCAACATGAACTTTTAGGTATTTATATCTTGATAGATAGATTTATCTATACATAGAAACATTGGATTCTATGTCAGTGTGAGCTAGAAAACCGCCCGATAGTACTACGTTATTCAAACCAGTGTGATCGTTTTTGGTATATTCGGTACCAAATTGGTGGGCTTTACAATTTTGATTTAGTATTTTTTTGGTATAATTTCAAATGTTAGTATATTTTGGTAAAATTTTAACTAAAAGGACATTTTGTAGTGTATTTTTTGGTAAATTTTCTGGTAGCACAAACATTCATTCATACAATTTCACTTGCGTAGTTTTGTCTTTGTCTGATGTTTACCGAAACTGTATGATTTATCTCTTTTGTACAGTTTTTATATTAATATTTTACTTTTAATTCCACAATGCGTAATTCGTTGTTGTATTACTTATTTCTTGCTCGTTCGGGTGGGTAATTAATGGATGGAACATCATAACACTGCGGCTACTCGGTTGACAAAAAACGATCCCGATTGTTAAGAGATGTGTAAGAAAATATATTGAAGTCGGTGCTAGCACAGACTAAGACTAGCACGAGCTGACACCGACTTCAATATATTTTCGTTATTTTATGCTTTTTAGATAATTTACTTTGAAGTCGGTTTTTATTTAAATACACACATCAAAAGTGTCTAGGGATCAAGCATTTTTGGGCAAAAAAATGGGCAGAAGAACAATGGCGTTTCGTGTGCTTTTCTGATGAGTCTCGTTTTGGTATGAGACCGGATACAAGACGTATACGACACTGGAGAACCCCTGGACGCCAACAGCGATTAAAATCCTGCCAGGAAGTCCATCCTTATAGTGGTGGAACCATCATGGTATGGGCGGGTATTTGGATCGGCGGAAGAACTGAGTTGATTTGGATCAGAGGCAACCTCAACGCTCAAATTTATGCTGAGACGATTGTATCAGACGTCATCGTTCCTCTACAAGTGCAAATCGGTCCCTTATTTCAGTTAATGCATGATAATGCACGACCACACACCGCAAGAGTTGTAAGACAGACTCTCGCCGCAGCTAACATCAATGTCCTGCCCTGGCCTGCTCAGTCGCCAGACTTGAACCCGATTGAGCATGCATGGGATATGCTACAGAGAAGAGCTCTGCCGAATATGGAGGGTATCCAGTCGCAAGAAGACCTTTTTTTGTTGTTGCAACGAACATGGGCGGCCATTCCACAGCGTGATTTGGATGAACTCATTTTGAGTATGCCAAACCGATGTTCTTGTGTTGTTAGTGTTCGCGGTAGAAACACGGATTATTAATTGTTTAAGTTACCCAATAAAATTTTAAAGAAAACTGTTATTTCAGTCTTTTTTTCGAACTTTTGTGTTAGTGGTTCAAATGTCAAAAATCCCTTTATTAGGAAAATGGCAAATTTCTTTATTAATGCAAAGGTGACTTGGTTTATCGTTACTGTGACAAACGAAAACACTTTATTTGATGAATCCTTAAAGAAAATTTTAATTAATATCAATCAGGAGAAAAGTTATTGCAAAAATATATGTTGATCCCTAGACACTTTTGATGTGTGTAGTTAAATTAACACTTTCTAGTGACTTTTATTTTACCAAGATAGGTATTAGCACTATTACGCAACTCGAACGTCTACGTTACAGTAACTTACTGAAAACATAAAAAGTTTATATCTTAAACTACTGGACCGATTTTGATGAAACTTGTACTCTACCCTAAGTTGAAAACTATTGTAAAAATAATTTTCAAAATCGGACTTGTAGTTTCTGAGAAATCCGCGGACAAACCTACATACATACATACACTCATAAAATTTGGTATTTTTGTTTAGAAGCCCACATAGACTACCATATATTAATATTACGCATTTTAATTAATATTACATACACACGCGTCGAATATAGAAACTTCTTTTTGAAGCCACTTAAAAAATACCTAATATCTATAATCTAAAAACCATTAAATATCGGAAATATATTGAAGTCGGTGCTAGCGTTATGGCATGTTAACTAAAATCAGCACCGACTGCCACCGACTTCAATGTATTTTGTTATTTAATGCTTTTTATATATTTTTTTAAGAAGTCGGTTTTCATTTTTTCAGAAAATATATTATTTCACACTTTTTAGTGAATTTTATGCTATTAAGATATCAACAGTACGTGCATAAAATCAGTTATTTATATAAACTGTATACAAAAATATACTTCCTTGGCTACCCTTTCCGGAGTAAGGTCGCGAAGTACAAAAAATTACAAGCTAAATGCGATTCACTAATATTCATCATAACTTGCGTTCACGCATAACGCAACTCGAACGGCTACGCTAGAGTAACTTGTTGCAAACACATGGGTGCAGGCAGCAGGGTGCAAGGAGGTGCAGGCAGCAGGGTGCAAGGAGGTGCACTTGCACCCCCCTGGCACCAAGTCAGGAAAGAAAATACATGGATATCTTTTTTATTAAATTACTGTTTGAATATAAACTGAAAGTGACTAGGTTACTGTCCAAAATTTGAATTATATTTATTTATACAATATACTTATGTACATGTATAATTCTATATTTTATATTAGTTAATAGTATAATGTGTAGATGTAGATGCACCCCCCTGAATGTAATCCGGGCGGCATCCATGTGCAAACATTAACAGTCTATATCTCTAAAACTATTAAACTACAGAACCGATTTGGATGAACCTTGTACGGTCGGCCAAGAAAGTGGCTTACCAGTTTTGACAGAACTTTCTATGAAATCAAAATAACACTAAGGTTGAACATTTCTATCAGATGCGACAATTTAAACTAGGAACACAAGTCAGTGTTGGCGTTAACGATAAAGAGAGCATAGTAAGTGGTTGGCCACAGTGAACGCGCGGTGACTTGAGCCTAGCGCGGGCGCGGCGGCGGGCGCGCAGGGTGGCCACAGTGACGCGCGGGCTGTTGTGGCGATAACACTTATTGCAGGTGTCGCAAACCTTTTATGAGGATTCTGTATTTTTTACTGGATAGGCCAATCCTGAGATGAGAGGCGTTGATCATAAGAGATGGTGTGCTGGGTGCGCGCGAAATAACTAAAAACAGTTAAATGAATGGAGATTTTTTTTTTAAATATATTAAGAATTGAAATTGTAGTCAAAACAGTTTATTTTATTTATTAAGGAACATCAACAATATACATATTATACACTTACAATTTCAAATGTCCAAAAAAACCTTTTTTATACATGTATTAAAGTTATTTAATAATAAAAAAATACTTAAAACGAGCGACAAGACCGAAATGGTTTGATACCCCGCCAGCCGCGCGATCGGTCGCTTGTTGACTAGGCCCGCAGTGTGGCCAGAACGAGCGGATAGGAACGTTTGAAAAGTACGCCCGCTAACTCGCTCAAACCGGTCGCGCTAGACTCCCGCGGTCACTTCAGTGTGGCCGCAAGCGGCGGTTTCATATGTTTGATATTTCGCGCCCGCCGCCGCCGCGCTAGGCCTGCAGTGTGGCCGACCACTTACTGTATCAATAATTGCAAGGGAAAATCAATCTTGTTGTTTTATGATGTGCATATGAACTTCAACCGTAGGGTGGTAAACCATATTTTTGGCTGACCGTACCTACTCTTCTCTAAGTTGAAAGATAAGATACTAGAACTATTACAATAAACTATTTAAAAAAACCGACTTCAAAGAAAATGATGTAGTTATCTAAAAAGCATAAAATAACGAAAATATATTGAAGTCGGTGCCAGCTAGTGCTCGTATTAGTTAACATGATGTGCTAACACCTTTGAGTATTAAACCAACGCTAACACCGACTTCGATATATTTTCGTTATTTTATTCTTTTTGGATTATTTACTCTGTAATCGTTTTTTTTTTTAAAGTGTATTTAAAACTTTTTATTGACTTTTATTTTACCAAAATAGGTAACGCACTAATAGCACTATCGAACGTCTACGTTACAGTAACTTACTGAAAACGTAAAAAATTCTGTATCGCTAGAACGATTTTGATGAAACTTGTACTTTTCCCTAAGTTGAAAAATACTCTAACTATTGCAAAAAGAATTTCTGAAAACGGATATGTAGTTTCTGAGAAATCCGCGGACAAACCTACATACATACATACATAATATATACATACATACACACATAATAATATATACATACATAAATACACTCATGAGATTTGGACCATTTGTTTAAAAACCCACATACTAACAAATGTGAATATTACGCATTTTTACATACATACGCGTGAAATACATCATCTTTTTTGCGAAGCCGGTTGAAAAAGACTATGTGAAGTCTCATACCGGACCAGGGGATGACCTCATAGTCTTTTTAATTATGAATGAACTGGTTTGCCTATTTGAATCAGCATTGTTCCAATACAGTCCGTTTATCCAGGAGTTATTAAACATAAGTGACGACTGGGAATAATCGACCAAATACCAGGAGAGCAGTATTATTGTAATATTATTTTCGCGAGAACAGAGCTATAAGCTGCGTAATCCGCGTCACTTCCCTATGGAAAAGTAACACTGCCATAAAATCTTAGCCGCCGATCTTTGTGCCGGGTTAGAATTGCATCCTCCCATCTCCTCTCGTTGGGAGTCGTAAGAGGCGACTAAGCGAGAACAGGAAGACGGGCAGCAGCGTCTTTCTTTTGGATTTATCTTCTACCTATACTGCGATACCCAAGCCGCCTGCCAAGCGTCGGGATTATGGCAACCCCTTCTAAGGGGGAGGCCTTTGTTCAGCAGTGGACGTCTATCGGCTGCTAATGAATGAATAGTAGTTTATGCACCAAGGGGATAAAGTAGTGTCTTATGTCGCGGGCGTTAAATTAAATCGCGAGCATGACGAAGGATTCTAGCAACTCCCGAGCGCAGCGAGGGAGTATAGAGTTAACTCCCGAGCGCAGCGAGGGAGTTAATACTAGAATCCTGAGTACAGCGAGGGATTTAAAGCTCACCCAAGACAAAGACACCTTTATCCCCGAGGTGAATACACTACTTTTCACACCTACTGCGAGGTAATAAAATACAAATATTGCTAGAATTAAAAGAATAATATTATCTTGGGACAATTCACACACAGTCATCTGATCCCAAACTAGACAGAGCCTGTACTATGGAAACCAGACAAGTTCAGACAACTGATATTAATTAAATAGTTAAATATCACCCACACTTGGTAGGAATCGAACCCACGACCCATCGGGTAGCGGCCAGGGTGTCTAACCACTAGACCAAAGAGACTGTCAATAATATCAACATAGTGATTTGCATCGTTAACAACTATTTCTTTTTCTTTTCTAGAACAAGAACATTGGGTTGACGCATCGCGCACGGTTCGATTTTCAAATGTTTTTTTTTCGAGCAGGCTCTGCTTAGATTAGTATTATAGGACCTGTGGTAAAAGTGTTGAGGAATTATCGTTTGACGTTCGAAATTCAAACACATTATTACCCAAGGGAGTTTAGTACAACATTATTGCCCGGCTAGTCTATAGGGATATAATGAGGTACTTTATGTCATCTTTTTATGACACATAATGCAACATTATCGAGCAGGTGGTGTGAAAATGAATAAAAAGTCATGGTAAGGCCCCGGATCTACTTCATCATGAAACATTATTTTAAAGGACTGATGGCCAACTCAACTGGCACCCAAAATGCCTTGTGTTGAAATGTCAAGGCGTCTCGAAGACCTTTTTCATTAAGGCTAGGTATTCCTGCAGAGACCGCGTTTTTGACTTTTTTAAAACCATCTGAGACGTGGAAAATTGAGTTATAAATTCTGAAAAAAAGATATGTATTAATTAAGGACCTTGTTTAGTCAAAGTCGCATTCAGGTACGAGATCTAATAAACTTCACTCGATAAAAAAAAATCACAAAGTTACCCCTTTTTGTAATGTTTTTTCGATATTATGACTAAACTATTGATATTTTACATTAAATTTTTGTACTCAATTAAAGCCACTAAATATTTCTAGACAAATTCGCATAGTTTGAAACGATAAAATGTTTTTTTTTAATTACTATGTTTAAATACCTACTAATTGCTCGAACGCGGCGGCTCGGCAGACTCAAACAGTCGCGCCCAGGGGTGTGCAACTCAAAATATATAAAAAGTGACATCTACAGTATGTGGCCATCCTCAAAGCTTTTAAGTTATCATTACCAAACTAGATGGCACTAGTAAACGTCGATCAAGCAGGCAGCCACTTGTTTCGTAAAAAGTGTTGCATTTTACGCAGAAATAAAATATTGGGTACATGATTTAGTAATAAAATTTAATATCCTTTGGATGTTCTTCAAGCAATTAATCACACAAAATTATTTCTAATTAATAAAAAGTTTATGCAGTAAAGTTTAAAAGTTGAATTAACGTAACAATTATTATTTTTTTGTATTTATAGTTGATGGTATGTCATCTTGTAAAAGTAGAGGGTGACGGAACGGTTGTCGTTAGTTCGAAAATTTTCTTCAAAAGTTTCAAACAGTGCTCCGTGTTTAATTTTTAAATATTTGTTATTATTTGTTTGTTGTTATCTCGCGTGGTACTTATTAACAATAACAATTTTTGGCTGTGTTTGTGTGTGTTTTGAAAGCAATAATAAATTTAATTTAAAAAATGATAGTGTAGAATGGACTCTGAGTGCGCCAGTTAGAAGTAATACTGATTTTTTTCCTGTATCTTATTTAAAATAAAGGTTGATTACTTTAGTATTATTTGTTATTTCCTTTTTACCTCCATCTATTTATGTAGGCCAATTAGACCAAACTTGTTTAAACATTACCTTAAAAGTAAGGTTTTCTATAAATAATTAATCATTTTAATTATTGTTAGAAAACCTTATTTTTGGGAAAATGTTTAAAGAAGTTTGGTCGAATTGGCTATAGATCGCAACAATAAACCAATAATCCTGCCTATATATATGTATACATATATATCAATACAATAAAAGTACCGGCAACATCCACCAGATCGCAGTGACGTCAATATTTATTTGACAGCTCTGTCGAGTTGCGCATCTATTCCTATAGTATTACTATGATCTGTGGTCGCGCCCCAGCGCTTACGGACGACGGACCTGTGTCAGTTTTTTCTGCGACAATTTTGTTCTCTAATCAATTAGTATTAGACGAATTTATATTATTATTGCAAGTTATTCATAATGAGCAATAAACAACGCAAGCGAAAACAGTCACACAAATAAAAATAATGCACTACAAAGATTATGTAATCATGCCTAAAACTTACGGTCGTAGTGCCATAGTATATGAATATCAGTATAACTACTGAAGTTCATTACTCGGACAAATATGAACCGATTTCGATGATTCTTTTTTTATTCAAGTGAGTAAACTACTATGAATCATCATAGTACAAATTTCATTACGACCAGATGAATAGTTTCTGGAGAAACATGAATTATGTAAAACTATGGAGACGATAATGTGACCATAACCTACCTAGATCATTTTACTGTCTTCGATGGTTCAATTTTTATGTATGAAAAGATCACTAAAAAGTATAAAATAGAATATTTAAAAAAAAATGAACCTACTTCAACCGAAAAAGATACGATACGCACGAAGATACGTCACCAAAGCAACACAAATGCTTTAAAAATTATGAAGGTTCTTCAAGTGCCGTGGAAACAGAAATAATTGTAGAAGGATTTAAAGCGTCGATCTCAATGTATGGCATCATCTATGAGCGAATGATAAGAGACGGAGACGGACTTCCGTTGCACTTACGCTGCAATCCTCAAAGCCCTATGAGTCTGAAAATGTAACTGTAGATAAAATTGAATGTCGGAATCATATATTGCGTAACTTTTGCAAAAAACGTACGTGCTAGTACATATTTTGTTTCTGTTGTCAGACACAACAGACACAAAATATGTTCTAGCACACCTTAAAATGCTTACTAATGTCAAAATGTTGACGATGAGGAAATCAATTGTACAATGTATTAAACACCATAAAGCTTCTGAAAGTCCTCGCAATGTAGCAATATCAAGTCTTCACATTGATATTATAAACTGCGTAGCACATGCTTTCGGCGACTATAGAATGTGCCAAGAGTATTATTGTACCAAGGATAAAATCACAACGAAGAGCTCACAAAGATCTAGAATTCAACATTCATATTCAGGATAAACGCGATTGTTTCAAACGTTGCTGCAAAATCACGCAGCTTAGTCGAAGAAGTGTTTTAATAGTATCATTGCCAAGTTTTTTGGTGGAAAACGAACAAATTTTGCTCTGAAAGGAGGTTACCAAGGGAAGTGCTCAGCCGCTGTTGTTTCTTTTAACTGCAAATCCGCACTTTCAGCAATACAAAAAGCTTTTTTAAATAAAAGTGCTAAAGATAGAGTTAAGGTAATTGAAAGAAGGAGGGCACAAAGACGGAAGTTAAAGTTAGACCACCCGTTGAATTATAATTAATTTTACGGATTATATCGCGGTTTATTTATGGGTGGGCGGACTGAGGTGGTAGCTGTCCATACGTCATAGTTGTCTTAGGGTACCTTCAGGTTTTCTAATTATTGTTGTTAGTCCGATCTACGCAGAAAGAGTTTCTTCTGTCATCTCCTGATTCACAATCATATTTGCAACAGGGTCCAAAGACACGAGAAATAAATTATGAAGAATTTTGAGATTATACATAATAATATTTTAAAAATATATAATTTGTTTAATTTGATACCCTTTATTCTATTTCTGTCAAAGTTACTTACAATCACAAAACCAAATAGCCTTGAAATAAAAAACATTGCAAATCTTCTCCGGTGGATAGTTAGTCTATAAAGTTAAGCTTCCATAATAAAAATAATTATGAAAAAAAATATGTTAACATAACAATAATTGGTGTTTATTATATTTTAATAATTATTTTCAAAATTGAAAAAATAAATGGATACCAAAATACATGAATAATAATTCAAAAATTTAAACAGATACATATATAAACTAAACACAAATAGAAAGATTACTTCATCCATTTACGAAACTCTAATTTATCACTAGTAATAAACGAAATTTGATCATAAAAAATGTATATCTAAATTGAAATAAAATTATCCTACTGCTTATTGCTATTCTGTGTCGCTGGCGGGGTGATACGAGTTCACTGCCGCGGCGTACGCGTGAAGTGTTGCGCGCGCAGCCCGGGACAGCGCTAAATGCCTACTTTTACAGGAATACCTGGCCTTAAAACATAAATAAACAAGTACTTACCTTATATTTATAAAAACATATTAATTTATAATCTATTTACGTGACCTAGTTAAAACGGGTTAAAAACCTGAATGAAATATGGAAGTCAGTTAATAATACCAGCCCTTGTTTATATCCCACTGTTGGTCATGGGCCTCTCCTCATGGTGACGGGGCTTAGGCCATAGTCCACCACGCTGGCCAAGTGCGGGTTGTTCGAGCATGAACAAGGAGGTCGAGAAGACGAGCGGCTTCCTTGGCACCGACGGATTCTATATATGTTTTTTTTTTTGTGTTTGAATTTGACAAGGAGAAGATTATTGATTTTAAGTTTGACAAGCATTATAATATTTTTTCTCTCATAAACAATTAGTTTTATTTAAAACAGAATTAGAAAATAACTACGCATACAAATATATGCAGAAATACAAGATATCGAAAATAAGCCCGGCGCAGCGAATCATGATGCGCTAAAGTTGTCGCCATGAGCCATGGGTGCGGCGACATGATGGTGACCCCGACGTGATGGTGATAGAATTTTATTTTTCTTTTCGTCTGATCAGTATTACAGTTCTATGCAAAATTATTTCTCCTTAAGGTGTTAAACTCGTAATGCTAATTGTCTATACAGCGTGTTTTTTCCCATTCGGATACATACATGCTAATTGTCTATACAACGTGTTTTTTTTAGCCTAACTATAAAGGCACTATAGGAAGCTAGAGGCTTTACGATAACGATTTGTCCAACAAATATAATTTTATACATATACATTCCAGATTTATACTAACTAAACATGGCAGAAATTAAAGAATTAATACATTTGCGCGGAACTATTAAAGGGAGACTCACCAAATTTGGGCAATATGTAAAACAACTACAAGATCAAACTCCAGCTATAACAAAAAATCAAGTTGGTGAGTTACAATTTAAGTTATCAAACATTGGAATTCTATACAATAAGTATGACGACATTCAAACGCAAATTGAGCAACTGACCGATGACGTTGACGCAGAGCTTGACGAACGTGAATGCATCGAAAGTAAATTTGCTTCAGCAAACGTTAGTGCGAACGAAATTATAGAAAACGCGTCTTCACAAAAGCTGCATTCGGGTTTGTCCGAACAATCAATGGCTAGCGCAAATGATAACAGTGCTGCGACAACGAATCACGTGAGACTACCAACTATTAACCTTCCAAAGTTTGATGGAGGTTATTTGCAATGGATGGAATTTAGGGACACGTTTCACTCATTAATTCATCAGAACAACCAAATTCCATCCATAAGTAAATTTCATTATTTAAGATCATGTTTGGAGGGTAGTGCCGCTGTTGTAATTAAGTCAATTGAGTGCACGTCAGAAAACTATCAAATCGCTTGGGGCTTATTAAAGGATAGGTATGATAATAAAAAAATACTTATTAACAATCATCTAAAGGCATTATTTCATTTTGATCCCCTAGCTAAAGAGTCATACAAAGCCCTAAGATATTTGGTTGATCATATTTCCAAAAATCTGCGCGCCCTTAAAATGCTTGGGGAACCAACAACACATTGGGATACCCTAATCATTTTTATGATGGCTATGAAACTAGATGGCACCACAAGTCTCAAGTGGGAGGAATACAAGGGTGCATTGTCTCAGTTACCTAGTTTAGACGATTTTTTCACGTTTTTACGTAACCGTGCAGATGTCCTTGAAACTGTGCAATATATGAAACCTGACCATGCAATAAATACAAAAAAACTTCAGTATAAAACACTACATCTTTAATTTCATCCTCTGTCGATGGAGGCACGAATTTACATCAGTGTTCGGTTTGTGAACAGGACCATAGAATTTATGAATGTCCGAAATTTAATTCAATGACCCCAGAAATCAGATTAACTGAAGTCAAAAAAATTAGGTTGTGTCATAACTGCTTGCGACCAGGCCATCATAGGTCCAATTGTAAATTGGGCCCTTGTAGAATCTGCAACAGGAAACATAATAGTTTACTACACTTACAAGCTTATACTAATACTTCGACTGCTAATGCTAATTATAGTAATACAAATTCATTTACTACTAATGTTGATACATTTACTACTAATGATAATACAATTACTTCTAATGCTAATACTAGTAACACTAATACACATACATTTACTACTAATGATAAGACAATTACTACAAATGCTAACTATATAGATAAAATTTCAACTAATGATAAAACAATTACTACTAATGCTAATACAAAATATACTAATAATAATACATTTACTACAAATGCCAATACACATGAATATATATTACAAACTAAGACGACTAACGTTTTACATACTACGAATAATACAAACACAAGCTTATCTGATTGCCTGTCCGTATCCACAGCCAGATCTGGACAAGTCCTATTGAGTACGGCTTTGGTCTATATTGTTGATCCTATTACAAATAATACTCACTTAGTTCGAGCACTGTTGGATAGTGGCAGTCAGCTGTCTTTTATGACTGAACGAATAAAAGATAAACTAGGGTTGACTACTAAAGCTCAGCCAGTTACAATCAGTGGTATAAGCAGTGACAATATACATTCAAAAGAGAGTTGTGACTTATTGATAAGATCACGATTAGGAACTTTCAACACTAATGTGTCTTGCGTAGTTTTACCGCAGATTACAGGGAATCTACCAAGTTCTACAATTGATATATCAAAATTCGAATTGCCACCTAACATTCAACTCGCTGATCCAACCTTTTATTACTCCTCAGAGGTGGATTTACTCCTTGGAGTAGAATTATTTTGGGAAATAATAGATAATGCTAATAAAATAAAATTAGGGCGAAACAAACCTATATTGAAACAAACTAAGTTAGGTTGGATTGTGGCTGGTCCCACGGGCGGGCGGTTTATTAATAAGGTAGAAGCTGACAATATAAATTGTAATTTCAGTCAACAGTTATCACACACTTGCAAGGTTTTGGGAATTAGAAGAGGTATTTTTTCCTAAAAAATTGTTAACCTCGGAGGAACAGTTCTGTGAAACGCATTTTTCACAAAATACGAAACGTCTTAGTGATGGACGGTTTTGCGTTACTGTTCCGTTGAGGGAAGACCCAGAAAAGGTTTTAGGAGATTCGTACGAATCGTCCAGAAATATTTGAAAATTGCAATTGTATATCAGATAAAGATAATCACGATTTTTCTAAACAGTCATCTGTGCTAGGTTTGATTTGGTCTCCAACTAAAGATACCTTACAGTTCTCCACTGAGGTGGAATTACCTCAGTCTATCACAAAACGAACAATACTTTCGACTTCGTCTCAGATTTTTGACCCTCTCGGTCTGCTCTCGCCTACTGTAATTATACCAAAGTTGTTACTCCAGAAGTTATGGTTAGAAAAGACTGACTGGGATTCTCCAGTACCAGATTATATTGAAAAAGAGTGGAGAGACTGTGCCACAAATGTGACATTACTTTCCAAGATAAACATACCAAGACACGTAGTAACAGGAACTCCAATTAAAATAGAAATTCATTGTTTTACAGATGCATCTCAACAAGCATACGCGGCATGCGTATATGTTAGATCAGTAGATACTGTAGGGAACATTTCAGTTAATTTATTATGTGCCAAAACCAAGGTTGCCCCATTGAAGCCGAGCACTATCCCCAGGTTGGAATTATGTGCTGCTCTATTAGGTGCGCGGTTACAGTCAAAGGTTATGCAAAGCTTGTGTATTGAAATAAGCAATAGTGTATTTTGGAGTGATTCAACTGTAGTTTTAGGTTGGATAAAGACTCAGCCCAAAACTTTAAAAACATTTGTGTGTAATAGGGTGCAAGAGATACGTGAATTAACTTCACAAAATGCTTGGAGATATGTACCTACAAATGTCAATCCAGCTGATTTAGGTTCAAGAGGTGTCGCACCTTAACATTTACAAAATACGAAGTTATGGTGGTCTGGACCGCAATTTTTGTATGACAGCGAAGAAAAATGGCCAGCCTATAAGTATTCTGATGTTGTGCTACCCGAAATAAAAGTTAATTTTAGTGTGGAGTTTAAAAGCTTTGTAAATTTTGATCATTATTCTAATTTAAACAAATTACAAAAATTTTTGCGTATGTTGTTAGGTTCATTTATAATACTAAATACAGCAAATGTATGAAGAACAAAGGCATACTTACTCCCCGTGAGCTCCAAAACTCACTCATGATATTAGCAATGTTGTCACAAAGAGAATCATTCACAAAAGAAATTGACTTATTACTATTAGGTAAGCCGTTGCCATCTAAGTCAAACATTTTGTCTCTAAACCCATTCTTAGATGAGAAGGGTTTGTTGAGAGTCGGTGGGCGCATACAAAATGCTTATTGCAAGTACGATATGAAACATTCTATTTTACTTGATTCCAAAAATCACTTCACAAAGCTGTTATTTGCTAGACAACATCTTAGGTTATTGCATTGCGGCCCCAAACAACTATTATGTTCCATTCGAGAACAGTTTTGGCCAGTAAATGGATGCATTATAGCACAGAAAACAGTAAATCAGTGTGTTATCTGTGTCAGGATGAGAGGTAAAACAATTCAGCCTTTAATGGGTGTATTACCGCAACCACGTGTAACACCTGCTTCCCCATTTGAGACTTGTGCTGTAGAATTTTGCAGGGCCATTCACTATTTCTTCAAAAAAGGGACGCGGTGCCAAAACATCAAAATGCTATCTTAGTTTGTTTGTCTGTTTCTCAACTAAGGCACTTCATTTAGAAGTCGTTAGTGAGTTGAGCACAGCAGCATTCATTTTATGTTTAAGAAGGTTCATTTCAAGGCGTGGGATGCCAAAAACTATATATTGCGACAACGGCAGCAACTTTGTGGGAGCTAACAATGAATTACAAAAAATGCTAAGGTCATGTCGTTGGTCAGTCGGTGAAGCCATGAGCGATAAGGGTATAGAATTCCAATTTAGTCCACCATATTCGCCCAATTTTGGTGGTATTTACGAGGCTGATGTTAAATCAGCGAAACACCATTTGAAAAGAATAGTAAGTAACGCGAGTTTAACCTTTGAGGAGATAACCACATTATTTTGTCAAATTGAAGCGATTTTAAATTCGCGTCCTCTGACACCACTGTCAGCTAGTCCGTTAGATTTATCATCACTTACACCGGGTCACTTCTTGATTGGCCGCCCCTTGGCAGCTCTCCCATCACCGACAACACAAAAGCTTGCGCTGAACCGTTACGAACTAATAGAGAAACTTCGACAGACATTTTGGGCTCGATGGTCAGCAGAATATTTATCGGAGTTGCAACAACGTTCCAAATGGAGGACCGGAAAGTGAGCACCTATTGTTGGAGAGTTACTCTTAATCAAAGAAGATTATATCCATCCTTTTAAATGGCAGCTGGGACGGGTGGAGAAGATTTATCCAGGTCCTGATGGCATCTGCAGAGTGGTAGATGTCCGTACCAAGAAGGCTGTGTTAAGAAGAGCAGTCTCATGTCTATGTCCTCTCCCTGGAGAATCTTGAAAAACACAGCTTTTCAAGGGGGTGGAGCATGTTCGAGCATGAACAAGGAGGTCGAGAAGACGAGCGGCTTCCTTGGCACCGACGGATTCTATATATGTTTTTTTTTTTGTGTTTGAATTTGACAAGGAGAAGATTATTGATTTTAAGTTTGACAAGCATTATAATATTTTTTCTCTCATAAACAATTAGTTTTATTTAAAACAGAATTAGAAAATAACTACGCATACAAATATATGCAGAAATACAAGATATCGAAAATAAGCCCGGCGCAGCGAATCATGATGCGCTAAAGTTGTCGCCATGAGCCATGGGTGCGGCGACACGGGTTGGCGGTCTTCACACGTCATTCGAAAGCTAGGTAGGCTTTCTCAGTCATGCAGGTTTCCTCACGATGTTTTCCTTTACTGAAAGCTAGTAACAATCGCACAAAGACGATTCGCACATACGATGATTAATTAAAGAAATCAGAGATGCTAGCCGAGGTTCGAATCTACACACCTTGTTTTCAAGGCAAGCGCTCGATGACTGAGCTGTTACGGCAATAGTCAGTTAAGTTCCATTAAATAGTTTATTTTACTAAAATAAACTAGCTGTCCTGCGAACCTTCGCCCGTGTAATTTTCAAATTTCCTGCTTATAAACTAAACTTATTTCCTCTAAACTGTAAATTGATGATTTTGTTTTTATTGTTCATTTGTTTTGTTTGTATTATCTGTTTATATTAATGAAGTACACTTTTATATTGTGACATTTGATATTAAGGTTTAAGTAATTTATTAGGGTGTTTTAAATGTATAATGTCACAATTTTATATTTAATTTAATTAGATGCCTCAATGGCTGAATATGACGAATAACGTATGTTTATTTCAAAGACCCTCTGTATCTACCCATATTTCTGCAATAATAAACTAATTGAATTGAATTAAGTATGTTTCTTATTTTTTTTCCGTAAGAACCTACTACAGGTATTAGAAAACTTAAAAAAAAGATGGATGAATTTGGTAAACTCGTTCTCAAGTTACGGCGTGACCAAGGCAAAATGGGGATTGATTTATATGTACTTATACAGGATGTGGTTCTACATTCTTGCCATATTTACGGAGATTGATATATACCTTTTAAAGAACATAAATCAATCATTAAATGATAGACGTAAAATTCAGTCACTATAAAATAACCCCGTCTGGCACCGCTCTTCGCGCAAAGTAGGTAAACAAGAGCACGCGTGGAATTGCCAACCTTGGGACCTATACTGAGCGCTCGAGAGCTATTATTCTGGTTGAACGTTAATCATGAATCATTAATTATCTTTTAGTTATTAGCCACTGAATTATTAATCTATTTTAAATCAATTAACATAATACTTAACTGTTAGGTCTACAAATATGGCAAAAATGCAAAACCACATTCTGTATCCTGAATTTTTTTAAGTGGGCGTGAATGGCCAAATCCGAAACTAACAGGAAAAGCGAAAAATACTAAAAGGAGTCACGGCAAATGAGTTTCGTTGACGGTGATGCGATTTGTTACAATTCATTTATAATAAAAACAAAGTTAATTTCCTCATAATTAAAATAACCGCAACATAAAAGTGTTAATTATTCTGTTAATTTTACTTAATTGCGATTATCACAAAATCCATTTATCACAAGCCGGAAGACGTCCACTGCTGAACATAGGCCTCCCACTAGGAATGCCACGATGAACGACAATTGGCTATTTGCATCCATCGGTTACCTGCGACGCGCACAATGTCAGCAGGCGCGGTCACCGTTTGTTGTCCGTGGTACCAAGAGTAGTACCACCAGTGGTACTACGGACAAATTATTTTTAGTACCCCAGTGGTACCACGGACAACTCCGTGGTACCACCACCAGAGATAAATTAATTAGATTTAAATAATATTCCATTACTTTCGTTATTTTGTAATAGTTTACTTGTTACTTGGTAGATATTTGAGTAATAAAACCGACAAATTATTACCGGAAGTACTAGGGTAGCACAAAGTAGCAGGTGCAATCTTGTGTGAGCATATGAATGTGGTTCAGAGCTAATAACATGTTTATATTAGAAGTACCAGGGAAGCATAGGACATAAGAAGAGTCCTCAAGTCCACCTCCATTCCAATGTCCAATGTGATTTTGAAATACGTCCAGGATATACCTACTGAGGATGTGGTACCTGGATGTGGTACCTAGGGAGTAGTAGCTAACATATTTACAGCAGACGTACCAGGGAAGCACAAGATACAAGGATATCTCGCCTCTTGATACATCCGTTACCCTCCCCCCGACCCTCACCTCTTGATTCGCGAAACCAATCAAAACCAGTACGCCAGACATACTCTGGATATCACAAGACGTGGGTACTCCTCCATAAGTCTTATGCTAACCTGGTACTTAGCTCTAAACCACATTCATATGCTCACACAAGATAAGGCACAAGATTATGCACCTGCTATTTTATGCTACCCTAATAGTTATGGTGATAATTTGTCGATTTCATTACTCAATACCACATCTCTAGTATATTCTGGACATAGGTATATAAAAACCACACTTTTGAAATTTCATGTGTAATGTTGTGCAATACAAACAGTCCAACCAAGATACAAAGTAACCGATTATAAAATGAACAAAAACAATGAAATATTACTTAAATCGAATTAACTTATCTCTGGTGGTACCACGGACAACAAACGGCGGCCGCAGCCGTCGATTTGGGGGGGGGGGGGGTTCATATTTGACGGTCCCGTTGATCTTGTACCTAGACAGCCTAGCCGCTACCCAATTTTACCGTGTATGAATATGGATTTTGGGGAGGTCATGACCCCTAAGACCCCCCCCCCCCTCTCGGACCGCCACTGGTCGTCAGTCTGCCTAGTGGTAAGCATGCCTACGCTGTGTCTTCCGGAGGCAATATCTGAAATTGTCCTTTTGACTTTCGACATGACCTATTCTTTGTTTACGTCATCCTATTGTAAACGCCGCCGCGCCGTTTCAAATGTTGGTGTATGGACTCGTGTATGTACTAGAAATAAGTAGCTACTAGAGGGTACGAGAACTTTCTCCTTCGGATATAAGCAAACGTAATGAGACACCGGGCCAACTCAGAAGCTAAAGTGAACAAAACTCAAGAAAACGATCAAAGATACCGATGACCTCAGCAACGATTTTACATAGATAAAAATATTTATTTCAAATAGGCTTAACGCTAGCACTTTAGAATGGTCAATTTTTTTAAAAGATACCACCGGATCACAACTGAGAAGATCCGGCAAGAAACTCAGCGGGCTTGTAATTTTTTCACTTTTTTTAAACAGTGTTTATCTTGTTACAATTGGATCAGCATCAGCAACAGTGTGTACTACCATTCGAAAGATAAAACAAGAGTAATTAAGAGATAATTGAGTTTTCTAACAGCAAACTCCAGAGTGGTAGAGGAAAAGGAGAATAAAATGTGAGAGCAAGTGAAGTGTACTAACTTTCTTAGTTAGTGTCGCGCCCTATGATAATGGAATCTCATATCTAATGGGATTCCTGCCAAGGTTCTTAATAAACTAGTATGTGCGCAACAAAGATTATGTTCCGTATGAGTTATCCATCAGTTATGCTTCGCTTTATAATTAGACTAATAGGCTTTGCCATCCAAGGGCCTGATCTATTCAGAGTTACCCTCCGATCGACTATGGCTCCAGTCAGGGCGCAGCGACTGCGCCCGGGTGCCCCCTTCCCTAGCGGAGTACCTGGTCGGTACAGTTCACTCCGCTATCGTTCAGCCCTGGGTTCCTGGTCGATACAGTTTACCCAGGGCCGTGGCACCGCTGGACATGAGGCTTATGCCCCACGAGGACCTCCACCTTCCCCATAGTCCTGCCCATTCACCAACTTCATAGTCGATCGTTTAACTATGGCTATGCCTTGTGAGTGTGCTCCCGGGCCACTCCCTTGCACGAGCTTGCAATGCTCGGCCTGTCCAATGACATGGACCTTTGACCTAAGGTCATACGCAATCATTGGATTCTCATCAAACCATAATCTTCGCTGTGTCGTGGTTTCGAACCACCGCGTTAGGCCTTATTAGCTAGAATAGTGTAAGCACTTACCAGGGATATGCTCGGTCTCGTCTCGAGTCACTCTCTTCCGTGCTTACCAGCTATCGTCGCTCTCGCGTGCCATGGCGATGTCGCCTGTCTGCCAGCTCGTTCACTAATGAATGTAAAATGTGCCTGCGCTCGCATTTATAGCTTGGCGCGGCGGCGGTACCGTCATTGTCGGTACGAAATATAAATAAATATAAAACTACCTCGCGTTTCGCGACACTAATCGAAAACTACCTCGCGTGTCGCGACACTCCCAACGAAAAAGAAGGGTCTGTTTCGCGGGGGGGCTAGAATACGCCTATTTTGCCTTTTGCTCAAAGGCAAAGCACAGAGGCCCCACCGGAGCCTACGCCCCCCTACTAATGCGTCGATGCGACAGCCACCGAGCCTCCAGCGGCAAGAATCCCACATACCCCGGCTGACTCCACAGGTCCCGGGGACCCTTTGAAGGTTTCCCCTGCGAAAACAAACAAGCAATTAAACAAAAGGTAGAGATGTCCGAGTACATCCATTTGGTATTGGCATGACGGGCTGGCTTCCGCAACTCCACGCAATAGCATGTACTTTGCATGTGGGTGGAAATGGACTTATTCGATCCACTCCCACACCTCGAGAAAAACCAGCGAGTGCCCGACGCCGCCGGCTATCCCTGGAAGAGCACCTGGGCTACCGAAGTACTTGCCCTGTTGGCGGCGACTTCCGGGCACTTCAGAAGCACTCGGGTCACCGCTTCGTCTTCCTACACGCACGCCCCGTATAGAGGACAGTCTGTGACTCCTATAACAAAAAGATTTTTATTAAATGAACCTTTTCTGTCCTGAAATAACCGCTGTGACTACATGCAGTTGCTATTTTGACACTAAGCAGCTGTTTCGCGTAACGGCAATCTGTGGCCGGAAGCGTCCCTCCAGCCTTTCTGTACTCGCCTTGGTTTAAGAGTCGCTACGCTCGTCCCCAGTGCACCGTCCCACCTGGGCACGTAAGTGTGGGGACTGACGCCACAGGTTCAGCTCCCACAGCGTCCACGGAAAACCCTATGGTAAGCTCATCCGTTTCATTATTGCCATGGGCCCCTGTGTCACTTAATCCATTGAATGCTTATGTTGTTGAAGTTGCCCACCTGATTCCACGTTTTGGTGGCATGCGTATACATCCCGAAGTTAACGGTGTTACCTGTAACTGACAAACCGAGCTGCTATCGGAGAGTATGCGGATGTGGAAATCCTTTTACTGCCCGCTTCGTGATAGTTGTGATGCAGCCATGCTGCATGCTGTAATCGGAATTACCAACGTGTGCTTCCTACGGACTTACTTAATCTATCTCCTACACGCCCTGTGAATTTAGCAGATTGACCTTATCTGGACTCCCGTCCAGGGCCTCCCAAAACGAAAAGAAGGTCGTGTGTCATACTGGCGACCAAGAACTGGCAACTTACGGGCTAATACTATCATAGTAGAAAATTATAACGTTATGAGGTACTATCAATAATGTAATCATTGGGCAACATCAACGAAACAAACGTCATTATTATCATCATTGTTAAAATCAAAATTAACCCGGCAACGCTGCCATGCTTCACGTGATGAGAACGTCGCACCTTATCGCAGTAAAATAAATAATTTTACTAAACAACACAGTAAAAAGTTGTTACATGCACTTATAGAATATACTAACTATGCTGAGGTCTACTAATTATATTAGCAGAGCCATTGCGCATCTCTAGCCACCCAGGTGACCATCAAGCTTCAGCTGTCCACCGAACCTTGACGTCAACCGAAAGTGTCAGTATTAGTATTTATTGGTAACTCAAGTTACCGAATGAATCATTCAACAGTCACCCGATAGTCACTTGATATACTATAGTGATCATCACTTTAACCGTCAAACGAGACGGGCAATAGGCACAGGTCACAGTTCTCGACTCTGTGGTGTTGATGTTGATGCTGAACAGCCTTGCAAACGCCGCTACTTTTAAAGTAGATACCATACCACTCGATAAGTTGCTATAAATCACCAGTCGCGCAACGCTTAAATCAATCAAAATCAGAAGACACGGTTGTTTTTTTTTTTTTTTTTTGGATTTCAAAGATTTTTTACCAAAAATATTATACAAGTACCTACATGGCTCCCTGCGAAATACCATGTCTAATTCAAAGTATTAATTACGTTACCATGATACATTAAAGTCTACTCATGAAACACAATCATATAGCATATCCTATATAGTGTTTGTTTTTTCTTAAAACAAACGCCTCTATTTACATCAAAAAATATGCTTGTTTCTAGAAAGAAAATATTTAAATAGAATGTAAATTTTACGAAAAATTTAAACTATGGACATGTTTTGCCACGACTGAGCCTATTTTTTTTATCAGACTTGTCTTTCGTATACCTATTCTTATATACGTAAATACTTAGAATAATCGTTATTATTCTAAGCGTAAATATGTATTTATTTATTATTAATACAATACATATACGCCTCATTGCCACTACGTATACCTAGGACAAACTGTCCAGTTAGGTCGGTCCAACTTTGACAAAGAGGTCGCCCGAAGAATCCAACTCGGATGGGCAGCGTTCGGGAAACTACGCGATATCTTCTCGTCCAAAATACCGCAGTGCCTGAAGACGAAGGTTTTTAACCAGTGTGTGTTGCCAGTGATGACATATGGTACTGAGACGTGGTCTCTAACGGCTGGCCTTTTAGAAAAGTTCAGAGTCACACAACGAGCCATGGAGAGAGCTATGCTCGGAGTTTCTTTGCGCGACAGAATCCGAAATGTGGAGATTCGCCGAAGAACTAAGGTCACCGACATAGCTCTCAGAATCTGCAAGTTGAAGTGGCAATGGGCAGGCCACATCGCTCGAAGAACCGATAACCGTTGGGGAAGAAAGGTTCTCGAGTGGCGACCACGAACCGGAAGACGCAGCGTTGGCAGGCCTCCCACTAGGTGGACAGACGACATTGTGCGCGTCGCAGGTAACCGGTGGATGCAAATAGCCAATTGTCGTTCATTGTGGCGTTCTAAGGGGGAGGCCTATGTTCAGCAGTGGACGTCTTCCGGCTGATGATGATGATGATGATGACGCCTCATTCAATATAGCATAATATACCTTATACTTCAATAATAAGTCCTTTTCCACTAAAATCTGCAGACTTAATTATAGCAACATACTTATGTACTTACTTATGTATAATGCATTGACATTTCTTCATCAAAGTACTTATTCCCTCAATGTACACTTCATTTTATTTTATTGATAATCGGAAAGGTACCTACACAATTTTGTTATTATAATATTGGTCTACCTTATTAATATTATTTATATTAAAGCAGGCTACAAAAATTATATTATTATGTACACAATTTAACTTTATTAAACATTGTTATTATTAACTCAGGAAGTCCTTTTTGTCGAAGTTGTCTTCACGAATGGCTTGACCTAAACATGATCAGTACAACAAGGATTCCACCCTATATACTGCACTGTGCACCATGCTATTATATTATTTTCTGCTCAGCCGCGCATGTCGGGCCAATGATTATAACGAATTAATTAAATAATTAACAAAGTCACAATAACTGACATCACAAAATTTCATTTTTTAATAACTATCCATAGAATAAACTCCACTGCTTATGAGAACTCCAACCAAACTCCCAGGTGATCAATCTAGTCGTTAGTCGGGCTCATGTCCGCAAATGTAGAATATCCTTGACATTCAGATCCTCGATAACACATTTGCAACTGCATTACCGGAACCTTCCACGTATGTTTGCTAAATGTAACATTTTTCAAACGTCTAACAAAAAAATCTCGAGCCCAGGGTAAACCCTTTGAAGGATTGACAACCCTGTTTTCAAGATACGTGCTACCAAACAAACGTTATTAACGCTAACTTCACTCAACGCTAATTCGAATTAACGTTACGAAAAATTATTGATGCTTACGCTGCTTATGACGTAAGCAACAGCAATGCCAAATTCAATAATGATATTAACGCTAACGCTTTCAAAGCCACGCTAAAAAAAAACATTTCAAGCACCGATGGCTATCAGTGCTTGAAACAATGTCTATTCACTATTTCAATAAATAACATTTTCACCCTTAGAGTAAATATAAATTTTCAGCACAAATACACAAACACAAAGACAATGCAGGGTAAATAATGATAATGTAATCGATAAAAATCAGTTTTGTAAGTTTTTTTTTTTTTATAGCTGTTTAAGCTCCCACAGCAAGGCAAAATGCTTACTAACACATACAACAATTAAACATTGGCCGGCTCTCAAGTCGCAGTTCGGATTTAGGTTCCGAAGCGTCAATGTTAACAAGTGTTAACAAATGCTAACCAATGTTTCATTTATATGTTACAATTAGCCATTCGGTTTATAAATGTTTAACAACATAACCCAACACAAAGATATCTTCCCAACATTGCCATCAAATGTTTGCATAGAAAACTTAGATAGAAAATGGTCACTAATGCCTCCAACACGTGCAAAGTGTTATTTATCTCCATAGACTTACAAAAAAAAAGGTTTTAGCACGTCTATGTTTATCTCAAAATAAGGAGAGTATATAAAGGGAGTTCTAAAGTGGAAAGGCCAGAACGAATCCGGCGTCCCAAATTAGAATCCCAGCATCTCCACCATTTTTGTCGCGCCCTATGATAATGGAATCTCATATCTAATGGGATTCCTGCCAAGGTTCTTAATAAACTAGTATGTGCGCAACAAAGATTATGTTCCGTATGAGTTATCCATCAGTTATGCTTCGCTTTATAATTAGACTAATAGGCTTTGCCATCCAAGGGCCTGATCTATTCAGAGTTACCCTCCGATCGACTATGGCTCCAGTCAGGGCGCAGCGACTGCGCCCGGGTGCCCCCTTCCCTAGCGGAGTACCTGGTCGGTACAGTTCACTCCGCTATCGTTCAGCCCTGGGTTCCTGGTCGATACAGTTTACCCAGGGCCGTGGCACCGCTGGACATGAGGCTTATGCCCCACGAGGACCTCCACCTTCCCCATAGTCCTGCCCATTCACCAACTTCATAGTCGATCGTTTAACTATGGCTATGCCTTGTGAGTGTGCTCCCGGGCCACTCCCTTGCACGAGCTTGCAATGCTCGGCCTGTCCAATGACATGGACCTTTGACCTAAGGTCATACGCAATCATTGGATTCTCATCAAACCATAATCTTCGCTGTGTCGTGGTTTCGAACCACCGCGTTAGGCCTTATTAGCTAGAATAGTGTAAGCACTTACCAGGGATATGCTCGGTCTCGTCTCGAGTCACTCTCTTCCGTGCTTACCAGCTATCGTCGCTCTCGCGTGCCATGGCGATGTCGCCTGTCTGCCAGCTCGTTCACTAATGAATGTAAAATGTGCCTGCGCTCGCATTTATAGCTTGGCGCGGCGGCGGTACCGTCATTGTCGGTACGAAATATAAATAAATATAAAACTACCTCGCGTTTCGCGACACTAATCGAAAACTACCTCGCGTGTCGCGACAGTTAGTACACTTCACTTGATAGGTACATGGGTAGAATAAAAGGCCTTGCAATAGCCGAATTTTCTGTCTACCAAATTCAACTACATAGTTATGTAACCACTCCATTTACTTAGAAAATAGTTCGTACACCTGCTGAGGTTAAATGCTTTTTTAAATATTTAAGTATAGTTGATCCTGGCAGATTTTGTACAAACCAATAAATAACTATTTAAGCAAAAGTTCAGAGTAGAAGCTCTACTTGTTGGATCCGTCCCTTTGCAAACCTCTAAAACGGCCTGGTAAAACCTATAAGAATAAAAACAGAATAGTAATATTATGGGACAATCCACGTCCGCCAGGTCATCTGATCTAAATGAATGATGATGATCTAAATGACCTGTCCCAGAAAGAAGGCTACGTTTTTTGTAAAAACATACATAAGTATATAGATAATTATCACTTGAACTTAGTACAAACAGACATGTTCATGCTCACGAATGTTTTTTTTCCTGGGTAGGAGTCGAACCCACTACGTCACCCTATTCGGTATCGCCCAAAGTGGCGCACCATCGTGCCCGTAAATCTTAATACTTTATTCTGATAAAATTCTAGGTCTACTACCAATTTAAAACATTTCATTTTCTAAGAAAATAGAATTGGCTATAGACAATCATCTTTGACTCTGATTGACAGCAACTGGGGGCGAAACGGGAATATTTCAACAACACAGCTAGGTACTTTTTGTAGAGTCCTGGTCACTTTATTTCTCCTTAAATGTGGAAGAGTGTTTCCACCCATTTAATATCCAGCTTGGCTGCAACTGGTTAGCCAAGCTGTAAACATTATTTTGAGTTTTCCAACGCATGTTTAGAAAGTTAAAATAGAAGGTCCCAAAGAGCTGTAGGTACCTATTAAAAACTATGACATCCAAACCTTTCGGATTTTCTACTAATAAGCTTTATAATGATTGTCAGGTTTTAACAGTTAGACAGCTCTTTGTGCAGTTACAGTTTTTAGGAAACATGTTTGTCTTAAATATTACCAAGAAACGTCGCAAGTATGATGTCTGTAAATCCAAAGTTTTAGATGCAGAAAAAAGGTAACAGATTGGTTAACCTCAAAGACTTACAACGATACGGAAAAACTGCTCAAAAGCTCATTTGTTGCTAGTAAAATATGCTATTCTATTCTAAGACAATTACATATAGGTAGGTACCTTGATAAATAAGAAAGAAGTGACTCATGTCATCGTTGAAGTCTTTTATTCGCATTTTAAAAAGTAAAAGTAGAGCGAGAGTTCGTCAACCAATTGTTTTAATAAAGATTCCGTCTAGCGCGTCTGAAGAATGACTAATAGATCAATCGACGTTACCACAAATTGGTTATAATCAAGGACATCAAATCTTACAAATTACTCAGTGCTTCGGTAGTTACTCCTTGATAAGATAACCGCACGCAAATCGCATGCGCAGAATATTTTTCAATGAACCCATTTAGATTTCGACACCCATTGCTGTGAGCCGGCATTCGTTCGTTCGTCGTGTTATTTAGTATCTGTGGGACCCGCGTGCGGCGTGGACGTGTTGCGATTCGCGCGCCATCTACGCTGATCGAAATTCACGCGGCCACAAACTCAATGTGCATTTACTTTATGCTATAATTTATGAGATAAAATGTGCAGAACGCTGTGTTTGTTGGCGTTTGTAACGTTGTATGGGAGTTTCGTCCACTCGTGGGGTAAGTAAATCAGCTGATTTCAGACTTTAAGCACGTGCCGTTTTTTCATAATTATATAACATGTTGGACGGTTACTTCCACACGAGCGGCCGTGAGGGTTAGAATCATTCGTTGATTTTTGTGTCAAACTTTTGCCGAGCTCTGCGGTCAATAAGGGCGCAATTTGCGTGGCGTGGTCGCCATTGCTCGGGGGCTTGGAGTCACGTACGCCACTCGCCGCGATTCGAGTATACCCCACCCGTGTTGAGATGAACCGCAGCGCATCCAAACATTCTCGACAAACACTCATTTTAATTTGGTCGTGTTACATTGCTGAAATTTGGAAAAGTATGATAGCAAATGATTGCGGTAATATTCCTAGCGTATGTAAATAAAACTGTATAGATATTTCATTATGTTCATAACAAAATAAAATAATAATTTATAAAGCGCCTGAAGATTTGTAATAAAACCTGTGACCTGTATAATATGAATATATATCAAACGTTCAGCCACTATGTAAATTCTGTTGGACTAGGTTAGTTTATAGACGTTTTACTACATGGACATTTCATTCAAGATAAACGCTTGACTTGAACCTATTATTTTTTCTTTCCTACCGTCATAGTGACATGATTTAATCAAATTAAAATAATTGTTCATATCGATCAGAACTGGTGCATAATTTATGAAAGATGCACAATTTTTTTTTGAAATTATTATAGTTTAAATTTATATTTTTGGCTGATTGGAGGAATAATAAAGACACGTAGGGCGGGCGGACAAAACTGAGGCGGGTTGTGTACGCTTATATACGGTACACGAACTCTTGCTTTGCAGGAAAACTGATATAATATCAGAATGATAATAAATTATAATAATTATGTTTGCATATTATATACCTACATAACTTCTTAAATTAGTTAATTTGATAAAAACGTGCAATTATAAAAATTATTAGTACCTATTGTTGATCTGTTTTATGGTTTTCGGAATAATTAGGTCTAGGTTTGTTCTTCCTTGTGTTTGTGTCTACAAATATTTACATGTGTATACTTAATATAATGTAATAAATAAAAACATATTTTATTTTTACTTTTCAGTCAAACTATTGTGGTATCATATAGTGTATTTTTATGGTATTTTTGTCATTGATTATTATTAATGACTATGTTTACATTTTTGCTTAAAACTTTGACAGCATTATTCCTTTCTTGGAAATATATTATGGAGTGCATTACAAATAGTGCAATATAAAAATTCGTATTTTTGAAAACTGTTAAAAATACACATTTATTGAATTATTCACTTAAAAATCATATCGTTACTATGTTTTTCTTTATTTCTTAGACTATTCATTTAATTAGAATGCGGGCAATACTTTCTTAGCTGTAGTTAAGGCCATCTGCCTACAGCATTTTCTTAGTTTCAATTACTAGGTAACTAGGGTTATGTTATTTGGATTATCTACGTTAAATCTCAATATTATTAGTATGTGTATCTTATCAGAAGAGCGGGCCAAATAAGAAAAACTTACAACACACTTAAATAAACTTATAAATGTGTATTTAAACATTGTAAAATATAAGTAAAATAAGTACTTACCTAAGTAAGAATTAAATGGATTTTTGAGTTTTGGAAATGAAAAAAATCTAATAAAATAATGTCTCAGGCGTAACGTAATCGTAATTATTAGGCTAGCCAATAATATTGTCAATATTTTACATATTGTATTGGGGTATTTTTCAATACAATTTTTTTTATTGACAATATTATTGAACGTATGCGGCTAGCCCAATAATAATGCTAATTGTAATTTTACACTCTTATTTAATGCATTGGTCAACTTCTTATTATAATAAATTGTAAATCCTTTGTGGAAAGAAAAATCTGAAATAATTATGGGTAAAACATGTCTATTTATATTTTACAGGAAAAATAAAATTATATTTCTAAGCAGTAGGTACAGATTTACAGTTATCCTAAAAAAAAAATCGACAAACAAACTTAGTTTTGCGGTTTGTTTTTTTTCCTATCTGAGATGTTACATGAATAGTAAAATTACTTTAATACGTCCAAAGATGGTATGGAACCCTCGGTGCGCGAGTCCAACTCGCACTTGACCAGTATTTTTTTATTCAACTGATGGAAACATCGACAATATAGTCCCTATAAGTGGTATCGAGGAAACAGCACGTTCACGTCTAATATTTTTCATTTATTTATTTCACAAAAAACTTATAAGTACCTACACTTGCACACTTATAAATTGATGGCGCGATTGCGAGCTTAAGTCCCGGGTCCTGTGGGATCTGCTCCTGGATCCCCTCAATGCCTTGATTTTGAGCCCGCTACTGCACCGGGGGCTTCTTTTTAATTCGCGGTGGGGCACAACCAGGGTATGTGGGATTCTTAGCCACTAAACCCCGGCTGTCGCATCCCCGGGGTCTCCAGTGGGATCTGCACTAGGAGCCCCTCAGTGCCTTGCCTTTAAGACCACCACCGGGGGCACATTGTAGCCCCCCGGGATCCAGTCACGGCGCTCACATGGACTCGCAACCCCGTCGCCATCGCCGTCCTCCTCGGAGTCGTCGCCGTATTCAATGGACGTCGTAGAGGCGCATGCGAGCTAACTGAACCAAAGACTTTTAGATAAAGTTCAAATAAAATTCAATATTTCGATTCAAGTACTTTATACATACCATTCAATATTTCCACAATGTCACGGTTGGTTTTCATGCAACTGGCTGCAACTGAACAATGTAAATAGAATCGTTATCAACAATACTAAATCGTGACAATCAAGACTTGGATTAGAACCTTGCAGCATTTTTCAAGGAGATCAAACTGCATAATGTGTTGCATTACGCCGCGTCGGTGTAAAAAAAGAACTTTTACATTTTTATACTATGCTCATGCTGCGCTTTGCTTTTCCGTTTTTCTTCGTAATTTTTAATTTATTGCACACAAGCAGAAACTTTTCCGCGCATACATATTTCAGTGGCAAGCAGCGATGTAACTTGGAAAAATCTGATACGAGCTAAATAATGAGGACTAATAAATAGTCCATTAGATAGATACACGGGCGGGACAAACACGATCTTGTTGCATACCACGCGTCTCCACAGAACAGGCAAATCGTTTATGGACCAAAGTATACGCTTTTATAACAAACTGCCACAGGATATCCGAGATCTTCCAATAAAGAAATTTAAACCTTTGAGAAAAAGCCGATTGTCAAAAAGGCTTATTATAAAATCTTGGATTACCTGGAGGATAAAGCTGCGTGGGTTTAAACAGCTCAACTCATGCAAGCTTAGAATTTTAAGGCTACTTTTGTATAATTTGTAAAACGGTTTACATTTTTTATATAAAAAAATATGGCAAAAAAAGACAATCCCGCTGAGTTTCTTGCCGGATCTTCTTTGTAGCGGCCACGATCCGCTCCGATCCGGTGATAGTTTGTAAAAATGTTTTTTTGTGTAAGTGCCTCCGTGGGGCCTATACATAATAAAGATATTTTGACTTTGAGATATTACATAGAAACTAATTAGGGTAAAAGTGGGATAGTTGCCACACTTTTTGAAATTACTTTATATCTCTCAGTGAAAAAAGCAAAATTCTTTATTTGTAATACGGGTAGGTACTTACTTTGATTTATTATCTTCAAACGTTTGAAAGGAAAAACCATTATCTTTGATATTTCCAGAGTATTAGCGATTTTTGCGGACCTCTAAATTTTGGGGCATCTATCCCATATAGGGGATAATTGCCTAATCTATGTAAATTACGTATAGGATAGATGCCCCATTGAAAAAGAGGCCATCTATCCCGCAAAAACTTTGATTTCACCTTGCCCTACCATGCAATCGCACAAAGACATGCAACACGGTCAACTTAGTGGTAGTTGTAGAGTATCTCGAAAGATAAATAAAATAAGATGTGATCATCCGCCAAACTAGAGAAATTACAATCGAGGCAACTATACCCCTGGGGCAACTATCCCACGTTTACCCTATCTGATAGAGGAATCAAACTCTTTAAAGTCAGGAACGACCATACATTATTACATAAGTACATATGTGGAATTGTAAACTCTACTGTAGAGTTTACAAATCCAGAATTGTAGAGTCTCTACACATATACCTAAAGCTAATTAGTATTATTATGCTGATTAAAAAGTGTATTGAAATGATACGGAACTTATAAAGTCGTGCGTCAGCTTTCATGAATTACGTTGTGTTTGGATCTCATAATATCATTGCTGTAGCTAATATATAGCCGAGCAGATTTTTACATATTTAAAAAACACTGTTTCATATGAATTTAGTTGTAATATGGTAGTTTTATGGGCCATTTTAAATAATGGACCACTTTTTTAAAATGGCTATTTTAATGGGCCACGTTTGACAGCTGTCAAAGTGATTGTCACAGTGACATTTTAATATCGATTTGAAATAGGAATCAAATGGGAATCAATTTAATATTACAAGTTAGAATATAGATAATATAGAAAAGATAATATATTGATTTACCAATCAAGAAAAGATATATTGATTTACCAACTAACATGTTAATATTCCTTGTTGGGATACTTTCACCAAAATTTTCGGCCGTTAATCGAATTCAATTTGTTTTAAGTTTTTATTAGTAAAATAATATCGAATTGAAAAGGCATAGGTAGGTACGGCTAGGCCACGCATAATCGTTCAGTAAAAAATTGGCACAAGTTCGTATTTGACCAATTATCGTTCTGAAATCGTATAAATTCTATATATACAGATATTACGCCCCGACCGTGTCCCAGTTATACCTTCATTGTTTCGGTCACAATAGGTGACAGAGGCTATAACGTTGGGCAATTAAATATACATTTGTGTGTAAATTAGGTTGACGTAGAACTCTCCAGTTGAAGGAGCTATATGTGGCCCAACAATGATTTTCGCTGGAAAATTTGTTGAATGTTCTAGTTTTATTAATCACCGTATACATTAAGAAGGATCTCTACTCGGACGATAATGGTTTGTGTAGCGGTTAGGCGGTAGACCTTGCCTGCTTACTAAGCGTCGATTTCCAAACGGGACAAACATATATGTGTGTGTGCATAACATGTACATATTTGTCATTTGCCTGTGTAAAATAAATAAAATTGAAGTGTCTGCGATTTTAGCGTTTATCGGTTGTAATGTTTAGTTTTTCAGTTAGTAAGTTCGATATGTAAGTTATTTTGTCTTGTCTACCTTAGAGTAAGGGTCTGTGCCACAAAACAGAAAAAAATACAAATGCTAAGGTCTTGAGACTCACAATGATAATCTCAGAGTTTACTACCTTTATTACCTAGCCTGGTTTTCTTTACAAGACCAAAATCGGAATAGTAAATGTACGAGTGACGGCTGACTGGTGGCCAGACAATAGGCATGATGACTAATTTTGAAAAAATACTCTGTAATGTACTTACGGGTCTACTATTGGCGAAAATAATCATATTTTTGTATTAAATTTACAATTAATAGCAATATTTTCAATTTTTAAAATAGAGTTTGAATTTTGTTCCAAAACAATGGCCGGTGCATGGCGCCATGTTGTGACGTCACTACGGCGGTGTAAATAAACATCTTGTATGAAAGAAAAAGTTGAGATTACAGTTGACAGTTGTTTATTTACACAGGATTGACGTCATTCACTCTGAGCAGCGTTTATTACAAAATGGCGATTAGCTGTATTTAAGTAATTTATTTGCTTAAATATCACGAAAATCTCTCTATTATTATGAAAATGGGATGCATTTTTGGAATCAGTGCAATCTGTTCTAATATTTAAAACCACAGATTTATTGGTATTGTGTTACAGTCATCATGCCTATTGGTAGGGTTGATTATGATGACATATTTTGGTAAACCAATTTCAAATTTGTTTACGCTGTTCTATAGGCGATACATTTCCTTTGAATAAGAGCATCGGGATATGTCCCATTCCCGTGGGAAAATATTTGTTCGAGTTAATCTCAGACAAAAATAAGTTAAATACCTAATGAACGATTCCTCTCCCCGAATTCACGCGAGAGAAGCCTCGGGCAACAGCCAATTATCTATAACGGGTGTAAGGGACATCGTACCGAAAACCGATACCAGGGATCCAGAACACGATTCTGAACATAGGATGTTCAGAATTTTTCATCGGCTTTTTCATGAATTTCCAAAAAAAAAATTCTTTTTTTTTTAAATAATATTAGTATAACATCATTATTGGTATAAAAATAAAGCCTAATTTTAATTTAAAAACAATTAATTAATTATTTGTGTTTTTATATTATTTTTATTTATATATTTATTCTTTATTCACAAAAACAGTGCATAGGCAATTAATTAATAGGCAATTAACTATTATTATTTTAGAAAATTAGCAATGTAATTTGAAAAATAAACATATATTCCGCATATATTCATTACATGCTCGAAAATTAATAAGTTAGTCATTTGTCATTTACCATATAAATGGTTACTGTAATGTTGTAACGTACATTAATTGACGTCTTATAAATTTTTTTTCGGTACGATGTCCCTTACACCCTGTATACAAATATGTAAATACTCTTATAGCAGGACAGTTTAACACGAAAAGTGGCCTGTCTTACAAATTTGTACCATGAGCGCGCTAATTAGAGTGACAATAATATTGTCACGTGATCACTCACCTGTTTGGGTGACGTAATAGCTGCGTGGGCCTGCTAATTAGTGCGCTCGTGGTAAGTACACAGGTCACTTTTTGTGTTAAACTGCCCTGCTTTAAGAGTTCATGGTAAGGCCCCAATGATATTATAAACCATAGATATGGTACCAATGATATTATAAACCATTGATATGGCACCAATGATATTATAAACCATAGATATGGCACCAATGATAATATAAACCATAGATATGGCACCAATGATATTATAAACCGTAGATATGGCACCAATGATATTATAAACCATTGATATGGCACCAATGATATTATAAACCATAGATATGGCACCAATGATATTATAAACCATAGATATGGCATATCACTACTAATGCGCGCCAAAAATTGTGACTCATGTAATTAAAATATTTTCTCATAAGTATATAGTTAAGGTATGATATCCTTCCTATCCTTGATATTATTTACATTTGTACAGTACTTCGTGCATTTTCTAAATACGCATGAAGGCATTTTACTTGATTATCAAAGGCACACGTCACGTTCGTTACATTTTACCGACGTGTGACTTACTGCTAGTTCATCCAATTTGGGTGAATTTCGTTTTTTTTTTCACTTTTTGTGCGCTATTGGCATATCTGGGTATTGTTTATAATATCATTGTAAGACTTATGGTCTAAATTACCATGTTTTCGTCTATTAAATTTAAAATTTATTAATATATCCACAAAGTAATACTTATTTAAGTATACTCATTTTCATTATGCTTCCAAAGTACACCAATTATAATTTTTTTTTTTTCAAAAGTATATACCAATTATAAATACTCCTAATTTAGTTACCACAGGGTCTGCCTAGCTTGGAATTAGATTATCGGTGTTTAGTATATAGATATAAAAACACACTTTTATTATTACATGTATGCATTTGAAGCTAAACGCATTATATCCCTAATAAACAGCGGAAGAGATTGTTTTCTATCAGAAATAATTTGATTAACTTATTTTATCCGACTCAAAGATAAATCGCTCATTTGTCCTGAATTAAATGATTCATTTATTTTTAAGTTATTTTTTATCACTTCTTATCGCAACGTTATCTTGCCTTCAACATTTGGGAGCGTACAACATGCATTTGCCTCTGATAATGATAAAGATGTGTTTATAATAATAAGTAGATAATCTCCAATATCAGTAGGTATAAAAACGGTACACAGTAGGTATATACTTCATACAAATTAACTCGGTATATTTAATACAAAATAAACATTGCAGTTGATATCGTATTTCACCTGTCTATGTCATTATCATTCGATATGCTAATATGATTCTTGCGGGCAAACGTTTTGCTTATTTGTACAGTATTATTACGTGATATTACACATTACCGTGCGGAAATTTATGGTGATATACATACATACATAGTCTTAACTTTATTTCGGAATGGGTCGGCACAGCAAGTATTAACCTTCTTTTTTTATTGACGCGGGGGAAATCTTCCAAAGATCCCCGGGAGCTGTGGGGCTCGACCGGGGTATGTGGGATTCTTACCCACTAAAACCCCCGCGGCTGTCGCATCGGCACATGAGAGGGGACCCTGGTCTCTCCGGTGGGATCTGCACCAGGGGCCTCAGTGCCTTGCCTTTGAGCCCGCCATCGGGGGGCGCATTATAGCACCCCGGGAACCTGACACGGTACTCACGGGGACGGGGGTCGCAAACCCGCCGCCGTCCTCCTCGGAGTCGCCGCCATACTCAATGGAAGTTCAAAGGGCCCACACCCCGAACGTCCAGCGACTCCGAAGAGCAAGTATTAACCTACACCATGTCGGGGCCGGGCCGGGCCGGGCCACGACCGGGGGAGTGCATTACCCCAGCAAGAAAATCGCTCCTGGGGCGAATTGAGACCAACGAATAATCAGAGCATAATCCGCTGTAAATGTTTGCCAAATAAAAAAAATACGCAGAAATATAACCTAGAAAAGAAAAGACCCGGCCCAGCCCCGACATGCACGACGTAATGTGGAGACCCATGAATTGTGCCAAGCACGTTTACTTACTGGGTCGCTAATAGAACTTTCCTGGCTAAAACTCAATCACTGTACTCGGCCCGGGTATCGGTCGAACTTAAAACCTGCTGATTAACAGGACAAGAATACCAACGAAGTCAGTTTGAGTATTTTTTTTATCAATGAATGAAATAACAGGACAGGACATTTTGTATTCATTACTAATGAATTGGCCCCGGTTTCTTAAAGCTTGCATCAACCGCCTTACAATTCATTTGCGTCCTTGGAATAGTGTAGCTTATGATCACTGAAATAAATTCCAGAATTTCTAACTTATAGGGCACTTGAGATGAATGGGGAAGCCCTCCCTGGACGTCTCGAAGGCCTTCAATAGGGTCTGGCACGCTAGCCGCTGAACGAGCAAGCTTCCATCTTACGGCATATCCCTGGTCTGATCGGCTGGATAAACGACTCTCTGAGTGAACGGTCTCTTCGAATTGTTGTCAACGGTTGCTCGTCGGAGCCAGTCGAAAGTGTATTTATATTACGAAAGGTTTTTAGCACGCTAGTTATTTATTATTTTCTTATAATTCTTTGTTGAGTTTCGGTCGGTCTTTTGCACAAGAATTTGCCACCGCAGAGACAAATATTGCCGCGAAACAGCATTGTATAAACATTGCTGTGCTATAACGTCCAATGTAAAGAGCACTGTAGCTGAAAAAAATACAATACTTAATGAACACTACGAAACAAGAAACGGCTTGACCATTATAAATATTTTTTGTTTTGATTTTGGTAGTTTAAAATAATAAGAAAAAAAAATAAGAATGCCTCAAAGTGAGTTGGAGATGGAGATTATACAAAGAAAAGGCGAGCAAGCGCCATAACCACTACCAAAATTACTACAAAAGGCGGTTTTTATTAAAAATTGACCTCAAAGAGGCCTTTATTTTATTTTCTATTTATGAATCTTATTGTAGCCTCCGTAGCGCAGCGGTAAACCGCTTGCTTTGCAAACCGGAGGTCGCGGGTTGAAATCCCGTGGAGAGCAACCACTTTGTGTAGTTGTTCCTTGCTGGCTATGACAATGCAGGCAAGATGATTCATGCGTCGCATGGGCATGTAAAAAGTCAGTCCTGCGCCAGACCTCACCCCAGTCGTGTCGATCTTCCGTCTTAACGAATTGTGAGAGTAAAGGAAAATAGAGTGCACTTGTTTCTACGCAAGCACTTGTGCACTATAATATCTCTCGTGTAGTAGGCTGATTTGATGTAAGATCGGCCGCTGTAGTCCTATCAGCCAGGGGGCATTTATTTATTTATTTTATCATTTATGTACACACAATAACAATAAAAGATAGAAGGAATAAAGGCAAGATACTATTCTTAATACAAAGGCACAGCTGATTTCTAAAGAAAGTTATTCCAGCAGGCATTACATTATTATTATTATAGACATTATTATGAGTCACAATTGTAATATTTCCGCTTGTGTTCCGTTCCTATTACAAAAATATTGCAACCTTTTGTATATTGTCTGCAGTCTCAGGGTTTTTTCTTTTTATACTCTGCCGGGCAGAGTATGTTATTCCATGACACTAAATGTCATGGAAAAATCTTCCAATGCTGTGATTATTTTATAAACGCTAATAAACCTTTATTAACCTGTAGATAACGTGATTAGGAGTTATCCTATTATAGCTGTCTTAACCTGGTATCACACTTTACATCTCTCGAGACAATACAGTAATTTCCTTCGAATAAATATCTTCTTCCTTCCTCAAAATCCAACGCATTCAAGTAGTGAATGCATTGGATTCACTACATCGACATGTTTCCCTAGCAGGATGTTTGTTAGTCTGGTACATTTTCGTAGACAACACATACAACAATCAGCTTTTGAAGTTATTCTCTCCTAATTCACCCATTACTGGTAACATAAGTCTAGTTTCAAACAAACAACATTGATTTGATGATGACAATTACGTTATTTCTTTAACAAGTTCTGGACTAGATTGTTTTTTGAATATTGTATGGTTATTTACAATTAGCTATTTCTTTGATATCCACAAATAAAATTGGCAATATTATTAGAAGCAAAAACGGTTATTTCAAGGAACCTGTAAATTGAAACCAATCTTTCCTCGCTATGTTCTACATTGCATAGGATCTAATTACTAGATTACTTAGTCACAATAACTTTAGTTACTTAAAAAACATTACATAAAGTTACTGATTTTATTAGTTTAGAAAATATTATTCTAACCAAAAAATTACATATTTATACCTTTAATTCTCTGCATAAAGAGTAAACAAAATATGCAAATAATTGTCATTAAACTATTAGAATTTACCAAATGTGTTGTAAGGTTTACACAGACTAAAAACCTTAGGTACGGAATTTGTAGATGTTAACCCATTAAAATGGGTTAACATACAAATTCAGATGCAGATGAATTGATGCAGATTTAAAAATCTGCATCAATTCATTCAAAGACCTATTGATTTCCCACTTGTCTGGTAACAACATTAACTTTTCAGTTTTATTCTCCATGACATGGCTCACATCTTGACACCCTGTCCGCTGCCCGATGTGTGGTGGGTTCGATTCCCACCTTGTCTGGGTGTAGTTTGTCTGTTTGGGTTGATATATTTTGCAGGAAGGAAAGGTATTTAAGGTATAAGTACCTATTGATATCGTTAGTCTGGTTGTCGTGGTGCAGGCTCTGCCTGATTTGGGGACGAATGCCCGCGTGTGGATTGTCCCAAATATGGTATATTATTTGCTATACAGCAAACAAAATAAATGGTATATTATTATAAGTATATGTCTTCTCAAGCCATGCGACGATGTATAAGAGAGATATTATTTAACAACACAATCGATACTTCTATCTGATTACTTACAATACGAGACGAGCCCTGGCTTCAGCAGCTGTCCTTTATTATTAAAACTATTAGAAAATTGGTCGCAAGATGGTCTGCACGATTAGCAGGCTATGACTATGCTATTTGGGATTACATGTTCAATAATGTTAATGTAAAATTTTAAATCATTGTATATTAAATAAGTTTAATTCATCAAATAATATGTATAAAAACATAATTACTTATATCAAATTAATTAATACGTACCTACGTGTTTATGTATTCTGCAAAAAATTGCAAAATATATTTGGCTTTATTATAACTAATAGTTTAAGCAACAAGTTAAGTTAACTTTGTTTTATTCTCTTTAATTGCAACATTGATTTTGTATCTCTAAACATCTACTAGTGATGGAATATCTTGGAGTCAAGGACTGGATAATTGAATGATCAAACGAACTTACCCTAAGTGAAGTTCGATCTTAATTATCCAGTCCTTGACGAGAAGATATAAGGTCCCTCCCTACCCATTAATGACCCTGTTAAATCAATGTTGCAGCTGTATTTCATTTTACTCTAAAGATAATGAGGTGGCTGTCGCTCTGCTGAGGCGGGGTGGATACGAAAGAGATAATAATGTTGTTTTCTCTTTCTAACCTCTGAAACTTGTGCGATATCTCCGGATCGTACCCACGGGGTACTAGTGATGGAATATCTTCTCGTCAAGGACTGGATAATTAAGATCGAACTTCACTTAGGGTAAGTTCGTTTGATCATTCAAATATCAGAAACAATATTCATGATTTAAAAATTCAATGAATAGTTGATTTTTATCGTCTGCAAAGTTTATGTTGAAATCTCCACTCGAAATCATTGCAAACAACATTCAACACATTCGCTCAAGCGCCCTGCGCCGCCTAAATGGTTTACGTTATGGCTATGGGTATGGTATCTTAGAAGAAGTGGAAAAAGCTACCAGTAGGACCCTCATGCGGCGTGATTTGCAACTTTTCTCTGTTTGGCTTACTTTAGAAATGAAACTAAGATAGTAGTCTAGTAGATCAGTATTATACAACTGTTAACATAAGACTTATAGCGGTATCGGTAAATAGGTTGAGATCAAATTAATACGAATTCTTGGGGGCGCGGGTTCAAATCCCAGCCCGTATGAAATCTGCATATACTATTGACGTCCGCGTGCTTTATATCGGATAATTAGATAGTATATCGATGCGGATAATCCAAAGTTTTAGCTATTTTTTTTTATTAAAAGTGCCCGAAGCTGTTTAGAGTTTCAAATCAATTTCAAATGTTGGGGGGCACGTTTTGACGTGGGAGTTACCTATCTATTTCTTAGTAATATACTCTTACCTATGGCCTAAACGAAACAGCAGGCGCAGGCATACATTTTCACCGCACGGTAGAAAGAGAGCGGGATACTTCCTCTTACGCCGCGCTGGCGGTCTACTCTCCCTCCGTCTTACGAATTTTCGATCAGGTCACGTATCCTGACGCGAGTTTAACATTTTTGACCCATCACAAAAAAGTGCACAACGCCGCTAAAGAAGTTTTCACTTCAAAACACAAACCGTAAAACTAAGTTTGTCTGTCAAGGTCAAGGTTTTTTTATACTACTTAGAAAAATCATTTTATTTTTCTGTAAAATATAAACAGATATGTATCACCTATAATTATTTCACATTTTCCCCTCTACAAACTTTGAAGATGTTTAGCATTATATGGAGATCCGTCTTCACGCTAACATTCCAATCCCCTTAAATGACAATAGGTGTTTTTCAAAAAAAAACTTAGATATTTCTTAGATTCTTGTATGCAATACATAAAATAAGTCTTGTGACAGTGGGTTAAACAACATTTTTTGGACTCCATTTGAACCTTTTGAAGGGGTTGATTTTCAAAAGTTTATTTATTTAAAGGTTTAATATAATGATTTTTGATATTTATGAATATTTCAAAAGTAAACACAACATTCTCAAATTTATGTACTGTCATACTTTAGACAAAAAGGCCTATAAGAAATGAATGGATTTGATGAATGTATTCGCAAAGTTTCATCAGTGCAGCATTATATTTTTTTCCGGGTTTCATACTCGAAAACCATGCTAAAACCCCTTGAATAGTCGATTTAAAAAAGAAACCTTTTGATCAGTACACTGTACTGAAAGAGTTTCGTGTCCGTGTGAGTGTGATGAAAAATATATTTTCCATAGAAATTTTGATATCCCATTTGCGATATCCCACTAAGGGGTGGAATTTCGAAAAATCCGTTCTTATTGTTCACCCAGACTATTTGAAAAATGTTGGTTCCAAATTTCAAGATTCTACGATAAATGGTTTTGGCTGTATCGTGATCCTTTTAAAAAACCCTGTTCTTTTGATTAATCATCATCATCAACCACTTGACCCACATAGGGGTTGATTTTGATAAATGCTGACAGTTTGTTCAATTGTTTGGTGAGTTTATTTACTGAGTATGAAATGTCAATCCTTCTTCACGCAAACTTTGCAACCCTATTAAATGACCTCAGGGGTTTTTTGACCGGAAATGGCGGAATTAGGTTTCTACGTCTTGTGACTGTGTTTCTTAATTTTTTTTTTGCTCAGTACAGTGACAGAGTTTCGTGTCCATGTGATGTGGTTTTTCACATAGAAACTTTGAGAGCCCATTTGACCCACATGGGGGTTTATTTTAGGGGTTTCTTCAATCATTGTGTTGAGTTTATTTATCGAGTTTCGTTACTCTAGCTAGCTGCATCATAGCATTAAATATAAATCGTTCTTTGTGCAAGTTTTCCAACCCCATGAATTTATCTTAGGGGTTGTTTCTCGAAAAATGCCTGAAATACGTTTCTTAGATTCTTGTGTGCGATACATAAATTAAGTCTTATGACTGTAGGTCGAAAAACATTTTTTGGACCCCAGTTTAGGAGTTGATTCTCAAAAAATGATTATTTTTAAACATGAATTCCTTTACTTTGATAAATGTATTCGCAGTCATCAATCATCAATGCAGCATGAAATTTTTTTCCGCGTTTCATACTCAAAAATCATGCTAAGACCCCTTTAAGGGTCGATTTGATCGATTTGAAAAGTTGTGATACACGTATTTCCTTTGCTAAGTATAATGACAAACTTTCGTGTCAGTGTGATGTTTTTTTTTACATAATAAACTGTGGGACCCCGTTTGACACCCTTAGGGTTGGAATTTCCAAAAATCGTCATATGTTTAACATCAAAAATGACGGATTTTCATAAAAACTTTCATCCCCTATTTTACCCCCTTGGGGGTGGAATTTCCAAAAATCCTGAAACATATATTTTTTATTTTTAACTTATAGGTCAAGTACTAATTTTCATCAATTTAACTTCATAAATGACGGATTTTCATACAAACTTTCATCCCCTATTTTACCCTCTTAGGGGTGGTATTTTCAAAAATCCTTCCTTAGTGGATGTCTACGTCATAAAAGGTACCTACTGTCAAAATTTCAAGTCTCTAACCCCAGCCGTTTAGGCTGTGCGTTGATATGTCAGTCAGTCAGTTTCTTCTTTTATATATACAGATATACAAATAAATAGCTGTCCGTTACTTTTGCTAAATCTCAGGAATGGCTACTCTGATTTGAATATAGTTTGTTTTGTTTGCTCGAATCCAGGGGAGGATTAAAAGAAAAAAATAGGAAAATAAAAAAAATAAAAAATTGTCTTTGAATTTTTTGAAATACTCCGCGATATAAACCGTAAAAGTCGTTTTATTTCAATGTGTAGTATTCGCGTAAATAAAAGACAAGATTATTTGATCACTTTGCTTGAGAATCGCCTCGATTAATTTCTATAAATGAGGAAGGGACCAAGGAGATAGAAAGCTCTGGCGGGCGCGGGACAAGAGCAAAAGCCAGTGCGAGAGGGAGAGAGAATTTTATTTATTTGACCGGAAATTGGAATTTGGAGCATTGTTTATGTAAAAAAAGCGCGAGTGGTGCCACGCGGCTCTTATACTTAGTGCTAATATTATCGTATATTGGATATATTCACTGGGGAGTAAGATCCGACTGACCGTCCAGATCAATATCGCCAAACAGTAACTTGTACTTAATATTTTTTTTTACTCATGCAAGCGCGAGATGTTTGCCTGATGGTAAGCGACACGCCTCCCTATAAACAACTACGATGCACTGCCACTTATTACCCGATACATTAGTTAGGTATTAAGTCTCTTGAGCCAGGTACCTACCCACTTGAAGTAGTCCCTTTGAAACATAGCTCCTAATGAAAACAAAATATGAGATTTTTTTCTTTTGCAATGATGTTGGAAGAAGAATAGGTATTTAAATATATTCCAAGTTTTGACTCGATAGCATCCTGTAGTTGCTGCCTGTTAATATGCTGCTGTAACAGACAGTCAAGACAGACAGACGAAGTGACACGTCGCACCATTGCGGGGGTTATTTTTCGAGCTTTTTGATACGGACTCAAAGACAGAGAATAACTTTATACTTATACATAACTAAATATTTACAGTTTATTTACAAATATACTTAAAATAAGTAAAAAAAAACTTCCTCTAAGTTGTTGCCGTACTGGGAGTGAAGGGTACCTGGGAGACTGGCGGCGTTACCTCTTTGTATACGTTGGCAGAAAAAGCTACCAGCCCAACAATCCCCTAAGACTTCGATAAGTTTGCATGAAATTTGTTTCACCCACATATAACTGATTTAATATTTTTGTACGGACCCTAAAAACGATTGTAAACATTTCTATCTGCACAGAATCAACAAAGCGTCACGGTTCGTTAAACAATTAAGTGAGAAATTCATGTCATTCATCACGTCATACGTGCTTGTTGTCGAAGCGCTCGGCGGCGGGCGACTCAAGTGCCCTAACGAGGTCGTCTCTATGGCGGCTTGAAGCTTTCTATGAAACTTGCAGGGTATTATGTAGCTGTTGTGTGTTTATAAAGGTCCCCGGGAGCTGTGGGACTCGACCGGGGTATGTGGGATTCTTACCCACTAAAACCCCCGCGGCTGTCGCATCGGCACATGAGAGGGGGTCTCTCCGGTGGGATCTGCACCAGGTCCCAGTGCCGGCTTAGTGCCTTGCGTTTCGAACCCGCCACCGTCTCGAATGTTTTGCAGCACCCATGGTCACGGGCGGACTGAAAAGCATTCGAAAAGTCGAGAAAAATAAAATAAATTGCGGTATAATCCGTAAGAATAGATTTAATTACAATGTCTAGTATTCGAGTAAATAAAAGACAACAAAATATCAATTATTTAAAATAGTTGGAATCCATCTTAATTTTTTTAGGAATTAGTTATTTAATTTTATCTTTTCTTAAATATGATACATATAATCATGCATAATACATGCTATACAAAGACACGGTCATACGTAATACAACGCGTGTAATTCGTCGTTTCACAGTGTAGCGCGCGTGCACCTCTGACCCACCGCAATCGAACACTCGTCAATAAAATTGAAAGATGAAACTGAAATTGCGGCCGTGGCGAGAGTCACGTACACACCCTAGCTAAGTTGGGACAGGAGAAACCGAAATCAGGGAAAAATAAACAAAACGGCCTGTTTACGCATTTACAGGATAGGCATAATGACTTCAACACAATACCAATAAATCTGTGGTTTTAAATATTAGAACAGATTACACTGATACCAAAAATGCATCTCATTTTCATAATAATAGAGAGATTTTCGTGATATTTAAGAAAATAAATTACTTAAATACAGCTAATCGCCATTTTGTAATAAACGCTGGTCAAAGTGAATGACGTCAGTCCGGTGTAAATAAACCACTGTCAAACTGTCATCTCAACTTTTTCTTTCATACAATGATTCACTTTTATACCTACAAACAGATGTTTATTTACACCGTAGTGACGTCACAAAATGGCGCCATGCACCGGCCATCGTTTTGGAAATGAATGAAAATTCAAACTAAATTTTAAAAATTGAAAATATTGCTGTTAATTGTAAATTTAATACAAAAATATGATTATTTTCGGCAATAGTAGACCAGTAATTATAGAGTATTTTTTTCAAAATTAGTCATATGCCTGTTAGCAAATCATTAACGGGCAAAAGTTTGGAGGCAAAAGTATATTTAGGGTTCCATACCTAAAAGGAACCCTTATGGTGAGACTTCGCCTGTCTGTCTGTCCGTCACACCTATATATTTGAGGAACCGCTGACGCTATCGATTTGAAACTTGGAATGGTTTTAGATCTTACTTACCCAACCTCACAGCAAATGAGTGCCAGAATTTCAAAATCAGACTACTATATCGAGTGGGATATCATATGAAAGGATTCAGATTTTTATTTTCTGAAATAATTATGAGTTATAGAGGTCTATCTATATTTTACAGGAAAAATAAAATGATCTTTCTAAGGAGTACAGTTTTTTAGTAATTCTAAAAAGGTCTCGATAAACAAACTTAGTTTTGCGTTTTGTTTTTTTTTGTAACACGACTAGTAAAGTAACTTTAATAGGTCCAAAGCAGGGATGGAACCCATGGTGCGCGAGACCGACTCGCGCTTGACCGGTTTTTATTTTAAACAGTCACAGCATATCCTAAATCTTTCAAAGCTTTCATTAATGTGTCATGTGTGGTCATGTGTCCCAAAAAGCTTAATATAAAATCTTCGATTATCTGGAGAATTAACGCTGCATGGACATGAACGCTGTACATACATACACGTGTAAGCTTAGGTTTTTAAGGAATATTGTAATTTATAATATTGTATATAATTAAGAAGAGAATCCCGCTATATATAATATAAAATACGTTAATGTATTAGGAATGATACTTGACGCGAACAAGCGCCCAATCTATACTATAATAAAACTCAAAGAGCACTTTTTCTGTACATTGAATATTTTTCCAAAATTTCTATGTGGGGACTATACTATCGACATAGAGGCCAAAACAATTTTTTTTTGTAATTATTGTCTGTCTGTCTGTCTGTCTGTCTGTCTGTCTGTCTGTCGTTCTGTTTGTCCAGGCATCATTCGAAAACCCGTGGATGGATTTTGATAGGACTTTCACTGATGTGTTGTGTAGAAGTAGGGGTATAAATTGGTATATAAAACATCACGCTATGTTTCATAGGGGCTAAGCAGTGAAACATTACTTGCACATATTACTACGTAATTTCCTTTGTATGTGAATAGGGTCATTATAGACTGATCAGTTAATCATTAAGATATGTATTATTACGCTATATACAATAGGGACTGAGCAGACATTTAGTTTGCATAAGATATGGCAGTGGCGAAGGGTTAATTTTTGTAAGGGGTAAGCCGGTCCGGTACACCCAGGACATTTTCATTAGATTTCTGTATTGTTCTAAGTACTTTGCTGATAGCAATATGACAATCTTTGAAAAGTTAAAATCTGTAAATCCCGAGCGAGTCTAAACTAGATTAGGAAAGAAATAGGCAAGGGAAAAATACCATTTCATTTCATTTAAAAGCCAGCGGTTAGGTCCGCTGCACCACCAAGGCTATATTGGTATAGGTAGGTATTGAGAAGGGGGGGGGTTCATGAAATTTTAATGAAACTCCCCCCAAGTCCAGGTAGTGTATAGGGATTGTATTACAGTCGCAACAATAAAAGATGCGAAAAACTTAAACTTTCATTATCGAATATCATTACACAGTAATTTACGATGTTAGCGTGATTTACATTATGAACAGCGCCATCTATCGGTGAAATTATACATACAATCACTATAGAACTTTAATATAAATAAAAGAAAGTCGTGTTAGTTACACTATTTATAACTCAAGAACGGCTGAACCGATTTGGCTGAAAATTGGTGGGGAGTTAGCTTAGAACCAGGAAACGGACATAGGATACTTTTTATCTCGGTAAGTTAAGGTTAAGCAACGTTAGGTAAGGTCATTAAATTGATGGGTGAAACGATTAATATAAAATTCTGTGCGCATATCGGGTAGGTCTGAGAATAGGTCGTAAAGTATATTTCATGCCGCTAGGTTAAGGTTAAGCAACATAAGACAAGCTCATTAACTAGATGGGTGAACCGATCAATATGTATGAAATTTTGTGTGCATATCGGGTAGGTCTGAGAATAGGTCATAAAGTATATCTATGCCGCTGATAACATGATTGACGAGGATATATAGAACGAGAGGAGGGTGCAAGATAGGAGAGAGGCTGAGAGGGGATTTGAGGAGGGGGTGATGGGGTGAGGGATCGGGGGAGTTAGGTGGAGCAAGTTGGGAGAAGAGAGAGGGAGAGGGTTCAGAGAAGGGACAACGGGGAGAGGAAGAGGGGGAGTGTGACGAGTACCGAAGTGGGAGGGAAAGAGAGACGAGCAAAATGTAATAAAAGCGCGGGTGGAGCTGCGCGGGTCAGCTAGTATATAATATATTGGGCGCTTGAATATTCGTGGCCCAGCCGTTAGGGGAGGAACATTACTTTTATTAACTTTGTGGGTCTACTCCCTTTTGGTATAAAGGCGTGAATATATGTAAATTAATTTCAATGTCAAGAATGTATACGACGATATGGTAACATTTCAATTAATTAGTAAATCAGTTTTTACGAATGGCTTTAGCCATTCGTAAAAACTATATATATATATATATATATACTAGCTGATCCGCGCAGCTCCGCCCGCGCTTTGTGAATCTAAACCATTCTCGAATCCCCTTCAACACACACCAAAAATTTCATCAACATCGGTCCAGCCGTTTAGGAGGAGTTCAGTGACATACACACGTACAGTAGAATTATATATATAAAGATAGCCAATCCGTGGGGTTTCCGGATAAGAATAGCACCCACCCATCTCCTCCCGTTTTGGGTGTCCGTAAGAGGTGACTAAGGGAAACCAGCGGGCAGCAGCGTCATCCTATTGAATTACCTACCACCTATACTGCGATCCTCAATCCGCCAAGCGTGGGGATTATGGCAATCCCTCCCTTTTAAGGGGGAGGCCTTTGTTTAGCAGTGGGCGTCTTTTGGCTACTGTTACTGATGATATAGCCAATCAATTGCATTACGCTTTTCCTTCAAGGCCGGTCATGTTATGTCCCATGTGATAGGATGGGATAAGGCTACTGCCATATACGGGTTGAAAGATTTTGCCGTCTCTTTATATTAGTCGTTAAAATATAGCGACCGTTGGAGACCATTTTGTGTTTTTTATTATTTCCAAAAACAGCAATATACTACCGACTGTAAGATCTTAACGAGACTAGTTTAAATATATATACAAGTGTACAAGTTTAATGTAAACATAATTAAATTTTTGTCGCTGTGTTCTTTAAAATATACTTGTCGTCTTGGGTAATAACCAAAATAATTTCAATTGAAGATTATACAATAAAACAATTGTTTCTTTTTTTGTTTCTTGTGTATTCCGTCTTAGATATATATCTTAAATGCTGCGCGTTTAGCTACCTTTCATGTGTTCAAATTACAGAAATCTAAATAACAAGAGACGCCAAGAAATAAATATTTTTTGAATACTTTAAAGAATATGCTTTTATAGAAAATGCGACGGTAATTCTCGCCAGTTTCTAATGATAAGTAAGTAGTATTATTAAGTAAGTATTATTATAATCTTACGTTAAACGAGGTGGAGACGTCGATATATTTAGCCTATAACTCAGTCACTTTTTAACGAAAAAAAATTATTTTATATTATTTTATTTAAGACTAGCGGCTCCGCAGCTCCGCCCGCGCTGTGTTTACGTTAACTAAACTTTCAATAATATACATTCGCATAGAATACAAAACCTCCTTTTTTAAAGTCGGTTAAAAACTTGGACCCACTTTGTACTTGCCCTCCGAAGCACGGAGACGTTTAGTTCAAATGGCGTTAATCGGTCACCCATCTATTTAATGACCTTACCTAACTTTGCTTAACCTGATCGATTTCCAAACATTGTTAACAACTGTCTATGAGTGTTCCCTTACAAATGTATATTATAATTATAATGAAAAATTGTTAAAATCGGAGCAAGCGTATAACCAAGTACACATTTTGACTTTAGTCCCCTCTCCCAAGGGAACCGTTCCGAATGTCGGGATAAAAAGTATCCTATGTCCTACCTCGGAGTATGAACTCAAATCATGCCAAGTTTCGTTTCAATCCATCCAGTAGTTTCGGCGTGAGGCTCAGCCGAGATACAGACAGACAGACAGATAGACAAAAATAAAATAAAAATAAATTTTTGGCTTTAGTATCGGTTGCAGAATGCCCTCCAAACATAATTTTCAAAATATCTTCAATGTACAGAATTGGACCTGTTACAGTTTTATTATAAGTATTGATGTATTATTTTTAAGATTACAATAATATAGTGGTGGTCATAGGGCCCTAGAAGTCACAATGTTTCCGTACGCTATTTGTTAGCAAAGCAAAGATTTTGGTCTGAAAAACAAATAAACATTTGATTTACAAAATACAAGAATCAATATGTTTTGCTCAAATGAAAACAACAAAGTTTAACAAAAGATAAGTCTGAAAAATGCTTCGTAATTTTGATAACAATTATCATCAGGGGATGTGTACGTGTCTGAATTTAAATAAGGGTGCATCCATTAATTACTTGAGGCGATTTTGTGATATTTGACGCCCTTGATGATCTCCCCCGCCCCCGCCCCTAATAATAATAATAACAAATACACTTTATTGTACACCAAAAGTTACATGTAAATTGAACAATATGTAATAAAAACTAAAAATAAATACGTAAAAACGTAAATACGTAATTTTACTTGAGATTTTTCAAAATGCGTATTTTTAATATAAAGAATTTAATCTGTGATTCCTTCGCCTAGAATGAGTCGTCTAATAAAAAAAATACTTATTTCTTTTTTGTTTAAGACTATAATTTAAGTTTTTTCTTAATTTAACCCAATTTTTAAGCAATTTTACTCTCGTTTCTTGGAGAAGAATGTTACGTGATATTTACCGAACCCACGAACGCCCCACGTTATTAAAGGATGCCCCCTAAAATGTCAGTACAAAAGATCAACAGTCCGGAGGTCAGAACGCTGCTTTCAATTATTCTTTTTGTTTATAAGTAATGCTATTGGCCCCAGCTGGATATAAAATTAATTTATGTTGCGGCTTGACAGGTTAATTTTTACCATCGCTACCAAAGGACCGTTTTGCTATTTACAATGAACAGCCAGTATTTATAATCTGTTATTGTTGGCATTCGACCCAAATAATCTCGTACGGGACTCGACATTGATTTGACTTCCTAATGAAGTTGAATTCATCTGTCATTGATCTCTTTTTGGTGATAACAGTTCAATGGTAATCTCACCCAAACCCAAGACGAACTAGACATGCTCATGCACACAAATTTTGCATATACGAAATCGAACCCACGACCTTTTGGGTCAGCAACTACCTTCTTCGTCTTACCTTAACACGAACTAGTTCGCCAAAAGAGCTATAATAATCTGGAATATTTTCCACCAATGAGATTTGATCCAAAGCCAGGGTTAAACTTTTAAACTTAAAAGTCAACCCTTGCTTGCCGTTTTGTGAACACGGCACACAGCACTAGGCTCACAGCCTAAACCGCTGGCCCTAGAGACATGAAATTTGTAAGAAAGGAGTTTTCGAAATTGGCTACGAGGGCTCCTAAAACGGGGTTATATTAAAAAAAACGTTATGATTTATAAACGGTTGTCACCAAGTTTTTTTTTTTTTAGGAGTAGTACTGTTGGCCGCAGATGGCCATGACAGCTTCACCGAACAAGGCGGTTGTCACCAGATCCTCGAATTATTACGTTTAAATTCCTTTAAAAAACACTTACTTTCAAGGTTTTTCGAAATTTTCTAAATTTAAGACCCTGTGTTTTTCACAATTTTTCCAAAGAAATTAAAATTTCGAGTGTGGTATCTTTTACAAGGTAATTACTATAGAAAAAAAAACTATTTCCGTGCATGATAATAAAGACGGTATAGGATATTATGAACTAATAATATCGTATTCGTCTTAGCTGTGGCAGTGAAATAGGCCCTATATTTTTTTTCTCAAAAAGTTTAATATGCCTGACGGCAGCATTTGTTTTTACTTCCAAAAACATCAAATATAAAAGGTTCCCGATTAGTGTTTACTTATGTATGTACAAAGGTGGCGCAAAAGTAATCCTCCTATCAGAAAATGCTATAAATTTTGCGATTGGCCCCTAATGTCAGTTCTGTTTTGACATTTGTGTAGTAAACACATTAATACACGTTAATAAACAATGTTACGCTACACTGCTCCAGAACACGGAATATTGGTGATTGATGCATTTCCCGGGCGCCTAATCTCCCGTTTTGGCGATTTGCACTGGCCAGCAAGATCGCCTGATTTGACCGCTGCAGACTTCTTTTTGTGGGGCTTTTTGAAGTCGCGGGTTTATGTCAACAAGCCTCAGACTCTTGCAGCTCTTAAAGACAATATCCGTCAAGAATGTGAGGACCTATCGCCGGAAGTTTTGGCCAAAGTGATGGAAAATGCCATAAAAAGGGCTCAAATGACAATCAACTGTGGCGGCGGCCATTTACATGACATCATATTCTCGACTTGATGTAAAAAAATTTAAAGACCAAATAAAAATAATCCACAAGAAGAATCAAAGTTTTTCATTTTTTTTTTTTAATTACAGCCAAAAAACATCGGAAGGTTATTTTTGCGCCACCTTGTATAATGAAATAAAATACGACTTTGTACCGACGCAGTCGGGCTTTTTGTGCTTTTATAATTTATACTTGCAATACTTGTATTGTAATAATACATCAAACTACTGTACCAGTATTTAAATCAGGCTGCGGTTTCCACTTCCTATGTCATGTCCGGTTGTTTTACTTTTTTTTATACATGGTGTTATTTATTAATACTAATATTATGTACGTTTTGTCCAGTTCCGCATTGTTCTGGACTTAGAAATAGTGTGAACGATTTAAATAGTTTGCGATTTACAAGAAATGCACATTGGCAACTTTAAAGCATTCTTTCCAAAGAAAATCTTAATCTTAAAAATAATACCCATTTTTACGTACTTAATACAATTTATATGGTATAAAATCTCGTCGCGATATACCTTTTACGTTTTTATTGACGGGCCCGTTGGTCTAGTGGTCAAACACCCTGCCTGCTAACCGATGGGTCGTGGGTTCGATTCCCGCCAAGTGTCTGGGTGTTTATCTATTTACGTATTTATTTACAAAAAAAAAAGTACATAAGTATTAGTATCAGTTATCTGGTTTCCGTAGTACAGGCTCTGCCTAGTTTGAGATCGGATGACCGTGTGTGGATTGTCCCAAGATATTATTATTATTACTATTTATTCATTTTATTTCATGTTCTCATAAATTCATAAGATCAACTTGCATATTGATTCTTGTTTATACCTAAGTAAACACTACGTGACATAAAAAGAAATAAACATATGTTTTGAAATGTGCAAGTAAAGCCCTTTCATGTAAACACTTCCCCAATTCACAGTCTCAGTTTGACATTTCATCGCCCCATTTTGTCCACTTAAAAGAAAATAAAAGAAAGAATAAATATTTTCATTTGCGATGAGGTTGGGTAAGCAATATTTGAAACTATTCCAAGTTTTAAATCGTAGCATTAATAGTTACTGCAATATGTCATTGATAGACAGGCGGCCGGGATTTTTTAACTTTTATGTACGTAACCCTTTGATTATATATACGTCTAGATAGCGTGTTCGATGTTCAAACACTTGACAATATCAAGTATACCAAAACATCAAATTGGTATACTTGGTTGTTTAGTATCACTTGAACTCTACCGATGGTTTGTGCTCGCAAAAAAAAAACTTTTTGCCGAATTGTGTAATCAAATCGTGAAAATATTAACTAGGTAAAATTAATAAAGATCCTAACTTAATTTTCCATTCATAAGTCTTAAGATTCTGTGAGGGATTATTATAAAAACTCGATTGTTTTTTACGACAATTTGTACATTGTCCGACTAGACTGGTGTGGCTAGGTAATAATGGGGGAATATATCTTAAGTCTGGGGTAATTTTTCTTTTGACAAAAATGAATTCAATGAAACTTAATACGTACTTAGTGACCAAAAAGTGAAATAAATGAATTAAGTATAATAATTTTAATTAATTTTTTTGATAAATTTATTACTTTTATATAGGTATGTACTTAGAAGTATTTTTTCTTCCTGGTCATGAGGCAAATAAGACGTTCACCTGATGGTAAGGGACACGCCATTTAATTTCAATTCTTTTCAAATCAAATCAAATCTTTTATTTTTATTTTATTTTATTTTATTTTATTTTATTTTATTTTATTTTATTTTATTTTATTTTATTTTATTTTATTTTATTTTATTTTATTTTATTTTATTTTATTTTATTTTATTTTATTTTATTTTATTTTATTTTATTTTATTTTATTTTATTTTATTTTATTTTATTTTATTTTATTTTATTTTATTTTATTTTATTTTATTTTATTTTATTTTATTTTATTTTATTTTATTTTATTTTATTTTATTTTATTTTATTTTATTTTATTTTATTTTATTTTATTTTATTTTATTTTATTTTATTTTATTTTATTTTATTTTATTTTATTTTATTTTATTTTATTTTATTTTATTTTATTTTATTTTATTTTATTTTATTTTATTTTATTTTATTTTATTTTATTTTATTTTATTTTATTTTATTTTATTTTATTTTATTTTATTTTATTTTATTTTATTTTATTTTATTTTATTTTATTTTATTTTATTTTATTTTATTTTATTTTATTTTATTTTATTTTATTTTATTTTATTTTATTTTATTTTATTTTATTTTATTTTATTTTATTTTATTTTATTTTATTTTATTTCGATAACGCTATGGCTATTTATGGGAAAAATATTTATAACTGGAGATCCCCAAACACGCACACAACCACAGATGACGCGAGTGTACAACGAGGCCTGCACGCACACACGAATAATGAGGTTGTTATGCTTATTAACGTAACGTTACAAGACTAATAGGTATCTAGACGTATATATACTAGTCAAAACAAAATAAGGGCCACTGTAATTTTTAAGTATTTTTATGTGTTTGTGAAATTTAGATGTTAGGAAATGATAAAGCTAATTAGATTTATCATTTTTTAATGTAAGAAACTTAAAATTAAATTAAAATTAATAAAAAGAAGTAGACAAAGAATTTTTTTTGTAGAGTTCTCATTTTTAGCCAAAAATTCACTTAGAGAAAAAGTTACAAATTATTCTAAAGATTTGAAAATTGTAACTTTTTTGCACTCTTTCAGTATCGTGTGTGTTCTCCCCTTTTTCGAACACATTCCTGAATCCTGGAAGGCACACTTTCTATCAAGTGTCGGACTGTTTTTTCAGGAATTTGCTCCCAGCTAGATTTGAGCACCTAAATCAGTTGTCTCTCATTATGAACTGGTCTTTCAACGGTCCGGACACTTTTTTTGAGTAGATCCCACATGTGTTCGATTAAGTTGTGGTCTGGACTGAACGCGGGCCACGGTAACACTTGAATATCAGCCTTCTCTAGAGCAGCTCTAGTGCCTCTTGCTGTATGTGCGCGTGCATTGTCGAGCATCTACTTAAACCTCGCACCGATTCTCTGTGCAAATGGCACCACATATGATCTGGTGACCTCATCGATGTATCGCTGAGCTGTTGCAGTGCCTTTGTTGAGGATTGCAAGCTCAATTCTACCGGATAGAATGATGTCTCCCCACACCATTACATTGGGCCCCCCAAATCTGTTACTTTCATGAGAGCAAGCATCTGAAAATCGCTCACTTTCTCGTCTCCATACCCTAACCCGACGATCATCACTTAGAAATGTCACATTAGTCTCATCGGTAAACAACACTGTGCTCCAATCACTCATGTCCCAGTTAAGACGTTGCCTTGCAATTGGTAGTCGGTTTGCACGATGAGCCCTCGTGAAAGGAATCAGCACTACACGTCTCCTGGAGAACTGCTGGTCTTTGTGCAACCGGTTCTTAATGGTTTGGTCACTAACGCGGGTATCTTTGGCTTGGAGCAAACGATTTTGTAAGGAGCAGGCGGTGATAAAACGTTCTCTTCGCGCATTTAAGCGAGCATAATGGTCTTCTTGCGCAGTGGGGGCTCTAACTTTGCCTGATCCTCGTCTTCGGGATAATGTACCCGTCTCTTGAAATCGATTCCAAGTGTTTTGAATCGCTAGTAATGAATAGCCAAGCTGCTGAGCTACAGAACGCTGTGAATGTCCTTCTTGAATTAATGTTACAGCTCTACTTACGGTAGGCACGACTATATGTCGTTGAATTCGCTGCACATTGCTTGCAAAAGTTCAATTGACACGTTGGTTTAGCAACATTTACACTGTTCACGACTAAATCCACTTATTGACTCGTTAACGATTAACTTAAATGAGGGCAAAATCGAGTGGTTACAAAAAAAACTCAATATTTACCCATTTAAACAATTTTATGCAAGTGGTATAATCCAATAGCATTTGTCAGCACTTAAAATTGACGTCTCATTAGTATCGGCCGCTTAAGTATGCATACAAGTTAATAAATTAAGCCAAATAGAAAAAATAAATAGTGGCCCTTATTTTGTTTTGAGTAGTATATAATCAAAGACGTAACCCTAAAATGTGGGTAAACTGTACCTATAGGCTATACCTACATACCAACATCGTAATATACCTACATGACAACCTAGAGTTTTTTTTTCTAATTTTTATGTTTCTTTTTAATTTGCTTATTTGACAATGGAAATGCATTAAAAAGTGACAGATAGTTAGTCACTTAATGTACTATCTACTACTATTCTTGGTGGCTATAAATTTGGTCCCGGTACCCACCGGAACGCACCTCGACCCACTTGGATCCATTATGCATGCCCTAGCCCTTACCTACTCTGTTGCTGGCGTATCGAAGAGCTCCCTCAGGCACGCAACGATCGCGCCAGCTTGGAGCTGTACATAATCATCTGGCATAGTCACATATGTAATGTAAGTGGCGGATAATTGCTTACGTCACAGGTATGTATGCGCCCACGCGAGACGTAGGTACGCGCACGGCCGCGGTTCACACCATTGTTACTGGTTCGTTGGGCGATTTCCAATGAACTCAACACACGGACAAACAACAGATCTTATTATTACCTACTCAGTAATGTCGTCGAGCTATTTCGAGAATTTTATTTTTATCTTATCTTTGGTTATGGAGCGGAGAACATTATCGTATGGTATCGCGGCTTACGGATCGATTTAGTGTCTATTATTGTAAAGTAAAAAGACTGTAATATTTTATATCAACGTCTAATGATGACATTGATTTCGTATACAGGCGTACGTACTTATCAAGCACTTGAATTACTCTTCAAATGAAGGCGCCTAGTTTATCTACGTAGACACTTGAGATTCTTCGATTCTCGAGTTGCGAGGAAATCACTATACGTGAGATTTTCATTCAATAGCTGTGTCTGTGACCCCTCGGAATAGAGTCGGCGAATACGTTATAGTAATTTATCAATTGTAAATAATGAGGAGCTGTCACACTAGTTGTTTAATGTATCATTATCTTGACCTTTAAATTCCGCACTCACAAACACGAATTAGTATTAATAGTCATTAAGCCAGTTCTTGAAATCGTTTTATTTTGACACTCAGTCAATTAATATTTTTTACTCTGCTAATGAACGTTTATAATCTAATATTGAACTTACTCAATAAAGTAACTAATGCATAGGCAGCTCTGAGATACGATGTAATTCATCGATATACTATCTAATATATCGATGATATAATCAGATTAAAAAAATATTTGAATGAGGTAAGTATTGGCATTTCCAAATTATCGGGCCTTCCCAACCCTAATAAAACAAAATATTAGATTTTTTTAAAATCTTGTGACGGGTGTTCGAATTTTAAGTAGATACAATAAAACAGATTGTTCTTAAAAAAATATTAATGATAAAACCCCAGTATCTGGGGCTTTATCATTAATATTTTTTCGCGTCAGCATTGAATCAACATTTGCATATGAAAATTAGCAAGTACCTACCTGCCTATACGTCACGATCTGCGTGTTATTATCAAAACCTGTTTTCTTCGCTCGAACTCATTACATATTACCAAGTAAATAGTGTTGAATTTTATATCACAAAAATTAATGAATTATACATATTAAGTGACTTCTGTAATGGATTAAGTGAGCGAGACCGTATCGAATTAAAATGATACGTTTCATAAAATTCGAAGCATTAAATCGTCTTTATTTATTTGTGCATATTTTACGTAGGTATTACCAACTATTTATACCTACGGGGTGTAAGGGACATCGTACCGAAAACCGATACCTACCAGCGATCCAGTACATGATTCTGAACATTCTAGTGTTGAAATTTTTCATCGGCTTTTTCATGAATTACCAAAAAAAAGTGCCGCTTTTTTTAAATAAAATTAGGATAATATCATTATCAGTATAATAATAAAGCCTAATTTCCATTTAAAAACAATAAATTACTAATTTGTGCAAATTTAGTAATAATCAGCAGCCGAAAAGTCCACTGCTAAACAAATACCTATCCCTTAGAAGGGAAGGGTTGCCATAATCTCCACGTTTGGCAGGCGGCTTGATTGAAATTAGCAATGTAATTTGAAAAATAAATATTATTCAGCACGTATTCATTCCATGCTCAAAAATTAACCAGTTAGTCATTTGTCATTTTCCTTATAAATGGTTTCTGTAATGTTGTAACCTTATAATCTTATATAAAAGTTTTCGGTACTTAGTCCCTTAGTTACACCCTGTATAAATAATTGAATAGCATAACAAACAAATAATTACCATCTCTACTCTATACTAATATTATAAAGTAAGTCAATGATACAGAGGTAAACTTTGTGAGTTTGGATGTTCTGGGTAATCTCCGGGATTACTGATCCGATTTTGAAAATTCTTTCACTGTTAGAAAGGTATATTATTCCTGAGTGCTATAGACTACTTTATAAATATAAAAACTATTTCCAACCGGCTGCGGGAACAGGCTAATTACATAGAAGGCTAAGGGTTACATCCCGAGCCGTAGGCGCAGTGCCGGATTAGCCATATAGCAGGAGTCAGCAAACGCTACGGGCCCCGCGCCCCCGAGTATGGAGGTTTCATACGACGTTTCTCAACACACAGGAAAATACAAAATAATTTACCACACAGCGACAAATACAATAATAGTAGTTTATGCACCAAGGGGATAAAGTAGTGTTACTCCCGAGCGCAGCGATAGTATAGAGTTAACTCCCGAGCATAGCGAGGGAGTTAATACTAGAATCCTGAGTACAGCGAGCGATTTTAGCTCGGCCAAGACATAGACACCTTTATCCCCGAGGAGAATACACTACTTTTCACACCTACTGCGAGGTAATAAAATACAAATAGTGCTAGAATTAAAATAATAATAATATCTTGGGACAATCCACACACGGTCATCTGATTCCAAACTAGGCAGAGCCTGTACTATGGAAACCAGACAACTGATATTAATTAAATAGTTAAATAACACCCAGACACTTGGTGGGAATTGAACCCACGACCCATCGGGTAGCGGCCAGGTTGTCTAACCACTAGACAAACGAGACCGTCAATAATATCAGCATAGTGATTTGCAGAGTTAACGCGTTATCATCTACTTTTTGTTTTGCTACACTGGGTTCTGCTCGTCACGCCCAGTTCGATTTTCAAATGTTTTTTTTTTCGTGCAGGTCTCTGTTTAGAGTAGTATTATACCTGTGGTAAAAGTGTTGAGGAATTTTCGTTTGACGTTCGAAATTCACACATTATTACCCGAGGGAGTTTAGTACAACATTATTACCCGGCTAGTCTATAGGGATATAATGAGGTACTTTATGTCATCTTTATATGACCCATAATGAAACATTATCGAGCAGGTGATGTGAAAAAACAAAATAATATGACAATTATGGAAAATGACGCGCGTTTTTTTTCACGGGCCCAATGTGAAAAAAAAACGCTCGTCATTTTCATTTGTTTTGCAATGAGAGTGAACATACAGCCTACTTCAAAATTATAATTTTAAGTGATAAAATGCAAATATTTCAATATTTTATAACAAATTATTGTGAGCTATGAATAATTTGATAATAATAAATGTTTGTTTGACTTTATTAAGGACGTACACATTTATTTATTTCAAAAATAAGGATGGATTTTTAGTATCACAAAACCACTTTGTTTTTATTACTAAAAAAATAACTGCAGTACCCGGTTAAATAAAGAATGCTCTGTTTACTCGCATATAACTTGCAGTAAGGTACTAATTTAACTTTGTAGGGATAATTCTATTACGCATTAGTGTGTAATGTCATTATACCGCACGTTTTTGTAATAGCTCGGTTTATTTCCCTAAAAGCGATGTTATAAGGCTCACCTTACGAGCAAGTGTGTTTAAAATGTTATTACTTAATATGTACTTAGGTATTTAATTTTATGAAAATACTATTTTGATTATTAATGTGATGGAAGTTTTTAATTACTGAAGTCACATTATAGCCACTAAAGTCACCCAAATGAAATGTGAACTGTATCTTGACCTCGACAGTACCTAATAAATAGTGTTTATAAACAAGTTTGATAATATGTGTAATATAATCTATAGCTGAATAGTTATTTACATTCATCGAAATACTATAAATACACACATCAAAAGTGTCTAGGGATCAAGCATTTTTGGGCAAAAAAATGGGCAGAAGAACAATGGCGTTTCGTGTGCTTTTCTGATGAGTCTCGTTTTGGTATGAGACCGGATACAAGACGTATACGACACTGGAGAACCCCTGGACGCCAACAGCGATTAAAATCCTGCCAGGAAGTCCATCCTTATAGTGGTGGAACCATCATGGTATGGGCGGGTATTTGGATCGGCGGAAGAACTGAGTTGATTTGGATCAGAGGCAACCTCAACGCTCAAATTTATGCTGAGACGATTGTATCAGACGTCATCGTTCCTCTACAAGTGCAAATCGGTCCCTTATTTCAGTTAATGCATGATAATGCACGACCGCACACCGCAAGAGTTGTAAGACAGACTCTCGCCGCAGCTAACATCAATGTCCTGCCCTGGCCTGCTCAGTCACCAGACTTGAACCCGATTGAGCATGCATGGGATATGCTACAGAGAAGAGCTCTGCCGAATATGGAGGGTATCCAGTCGCAAGAAGACCTTTTTTTGTTGTTGCAACGAACATGGGCGGCCATTCCACAGCGTGATTTGGATGAACTCATTTTGAGTATGCCAAACCGATGTTCTTGTGTTGTTAGTGTTCGCGGTAGAAACACGGATTATTAATTGTTTAAGTTACCCAATAAAATTTTAAAGAAAACTGTTATTTCAGTCTTTTTTTCGAACTTTTGTGTTAGTGGTTCAAATGTCAAAAATCCCTTTATTAGGAAAATGGCAAATTTCTTTATTAATGCAAAGGTGACTTGGTTTATCGTTACTGTGACAAACGAAAACACTTTATTTGATGAATCCTTAAAGAAAATTTTAATTAATATCAATCAGGAGAAAAGTTATTGCAAAAATATATGTTGATCCCTAGACACTTTTGATGTGTGTATTATATCGATTGTACAATTATATTGGTTTCACGGAAACGTAAATAGATGTCGCTACGTCCGAATTACATCGCGGTATGGGTTGTAATCGAGGATTACATACATTGCTAAGGTTTTTATGGATTTGTGGTCTCTGCACTGCATACCGAAATATACAGTATAGCTATACGTTGGCTTTTATTGTATATCCCTCACCACCGGACCTAGGATTTTATACATGGTCCTAGAGAGTAGAGATGGGCCAACCCGTAAATATTCGAAACCGAGTTAACCGAGTTGATAATTCACGTAACCCGGTTTCAACCCGGGTTAGTCAAACCGAGTTGGTAAGTCAAGTCGAAACGCGTGCGTTTCGTTAATATCATAAGGAGACGGGTCAAACCGAAACGTTTCGATTTAGCGTCTATGCTGCGTGCGGTTTACTTATTCTTGGTTGACTCGGTAGATGTGGTCGGTATTTATAATTATTATTATTACATTACAATTACGGTCAGGTGATATTTATTGAACGAAAATTTAGAGGTACTATGCTAACTGTTAGTCATATGGATTGTTGAATTAATAATAATAATATCTTGGGACAATCCATACTGTCATCCGATCCTAAACTAGGCAGAGCCTGTACTATGGAAACCGGACAACTGATACTAATACTTATACATTTTTTTTTGTAAATACATACATAAATAGATAAATAACACCCAGCCAGACACTTGGTGGGAATCGAACCCACGACCCATCGGGTAGCACCCAGGGTGTCTAACCACTAGACTAACGGGCCGGTCATTGTTGTCATTTTCATCGGTAAGATGTAGTAGGTACTTATAAAAACAAAGAAACACTAAATATATCAGTCTTTACTTTTACCTACAAAAGAGAAAATGACTATGGTCAAAGCAATAAACAAGTTCATAGATATTCTCCTGTCGCGAAAATTTGGGTTTATTCGGCAATATCCATGCATCCCGTGCGCCACCCTGGCCTCGCTCTGCTGTCACCGCACCGGAACGCCAAAACCGCCGAGGGAGAGCGAGACAGACGAGTCGCGTTTGCTAAGTCAATTTCGGTTCGGTTCGGCCCGGGGCGCGCGGGCACCGGCGAATAGATACCATAGACCGGCGATGTTGCGAGTTGCAAGCTACGGTTTCCGTTCCGTCCGAGTAGCTCGCCAAACCGAGTTAGAGAAACTTCAAACCGAGTCAGATCGAGTTGAGGCCAACCCGGTTTGAACCGGTTTGACAAACCGAGTTAACTCATCGCTACTAGAGAGCCGGATGGGTGTTCGGTAATTTTTGGTCATCGATGGTGATGGATGACCACCTGTTCGTCGGACTGGACTGTGGTCCGGAAGTATCCCTGCAGCAGCGCGCCAAGGGCGTGACAGAAGCAGAGGATCCGCCTGAGGAGGCTGGAGGAGCGACGAGCAGGAGGAGCGGTGGAGGTTCCTGAGTGGAGACGAGCTTTGGAGCAGCAGGCAGCCTATAGGGGGCGCCACTGGAGCAGTTCGTAGCTAAGTGTCAGTGAGTGTGCAGTGAAACTGTAAGTACATTATCAGAAAGCCATATTATTGGAAGTAACTTCAAGTCGGAAGACTTACGTAACAGAGAAAAATTCAAATAATTTAGGACTTGTAATAGTTTTAAGGGCAACTGGCAAAACCAATTTTTAAATATTTGACAAATAGAATTCCAAAATAATTTTGAACTTAGAAAAATTTTCACTGAAACATTTTTTCAAAAAGTTTGTATTTGATAATTGTTTGTAAACATGGAGGCGCTAAACAATATCCAAGAAGATATTACAGCCAATATGTTGAAGTCTAGAACTAATTTTAAAAAATGTCCTAAAGACCGTTTGACTTATTCATATATTGAGACACGTTTAGATAATTTAGAACAGCAGTGGCAGTTATTTTCTAAAACTCATGTAAAGATATTAGGTGAAGTTAAACGGGAAGATTTTCATAACTCTAATTATTATAAAAATGGTGTTTACGATGAAGTTGAAGAATTTTATATTCAATTTAAAACGGATCTTAAGGATATGTTAGCTAGCAAACAACCATCAAGTGGTACTCAAGGTTCGAGCACTACTCAATTAGTGCATAATATTAAGTTACCGGAAATAAAAATTCCTATGTTTTCAGGCAAATATATTGAGTGGCAGACATTTAGAGATTTGTTCACTGGTCTCATACATAATAATAAATCTTTAGATGATGCACAAAAATTGTACTATCTCAAGGGGCAGTTAACTGGAGAGGCTGAACAATTGTTAAGGAATATCGACATAACAGCTGAAAATTATCAACATAGTTGGAAAAAACTAGAAAGTATGTACAATAATAAAAAGTTTTTAGCTAATGGTGTATTAAAAAGATTGTTGAGTCAAAAGGCCTTAACATTTGAGTCAGCATATGAAATAAAACGGCTAATTAGTACAACTTCGGATTGTTTAGATTCTATTAAGAAATTAGGGGTTGATGTGTCATCCTGGGACATACTTATTATACATTTAATTAGTGCAAAATTAGATAGAGAGACCAGGAAAGCTTGGGAACTAAAGGTTTCATCAGATAAAACTGATGATTTGCCAACATATGCAAATTTTACAGACTTCTTAATTGGTCGTTTTAGAGGTTTGGAGAACTTAGATAGTTCGCGGAATGTTGACAGACCACATAAGAGTTCTCATTCATTTCAAGTAATAAAAGACAAAAAAGAGACCACATGTGTTTATTGTTCTACGGTTGGTCATAAAATCACTGCATGTAAACAATTTCGAAATGAATGTAATGACACTCGTCGTAATTTCGCTCAGGTTAATGGGTTGTGTTTTGTTTGTTTGGGTAATAACCACACTGCTAAAATATGTAAGAACACCTGGAAATGCCAAGTTTGCAAAAGACGCCACCATACTTTACTTCACCCTACTGGTGATTCTGGGTCTGTTGGTGAGTGCACTAATGACAGTGCAGGTCATGTAGCATCGTTGCCACCTGGAAACAAAGATAAGGTGACAAGCGAAGGTATACTGAATATCAGTAAGGCCGCCACTCAGGCGGAGGGGTCAAATAGACCAGTTGTGTCGTGTTTTTCGACAGGAAGCTGTAAGGAAACAGTCTTGTTACCCACAGCATTAATTGAAGCGGAGGCCAAAGATGGTTCTTACCGCGTAGTACGCGCTTTATTGGACCAAGGGTCGCAAGGATCTTTTATTACTGAGGCTACAGCTCAGTATCTGGGTTTAAAGAAATCAGCATCCAAACACCTCGTTACAGGAGTAGGAGGTTGTAGGTCGGTTGAATCTAAGTCTACCGTGACTTTAAAGATACAGTCTCGAGTTGATCCAAGTTTTGTGATAATCGTAAAGGCTTACGTTTTAAAGTCCATCACTTCACTTCTTCCGGTAGTGAAAACAACAAAGGTAGAATGGGAAGACTTGAATGATGAAGATCTTGCTGACAAAGAGTATCGAAGACCTAATAAAATAAACATTTTATTAGGAGCGGCAATTTACAGTAAAATCATTTTGGACGGAATTAAAAGAAATTTTGGTGGATCACTCGTAGCGCAGAATACTAAATTTGGATGGATTATCTCTGGGCTTGTAGATGCTGACAACTCATCACATGCTAAGGTGTATGCAGGTATTACTGTAATGCATTCTAATATTCAGATGGATGACCTTCTGAAGCAGTTTTGGGAGATTGAAGCTGAACCTGTCGAAGCGGGAAAAATGCTTACTAAGGAGGAAATAGCATGTGAAAAGCTGTTTACAAGCACCACAACAAGAGGTAAAGATGGGCGATATATTGTGAGACTTCCTTTCCGTGAAGGACATCGCAGTTGTCAGGATGGTGAATCTAGGCTGATAGCTGAAAAAAGATTCAAGAGTTTAGAGTTAAAACTTGCAAGAAACATTAAGTTAAAAGATGATTATACTAAGGTGATACACGAATATTCAGATCTTAATCATATGGTGAAAATACCAGAGGAAGAAAGAAATAAAGGCTTATACTTACCTCACCATGCGGTAATCCGAGAGGATAGAGAAACAACAAAGGTTCGGGTTGTTTTTGACGCGTCTTGCAAGGGGACAAACGGCGTGTCCTTAAATGATAATCTGATGGTGGGTGCAACTTTACAGTTGGAACTTCGTCATATAGTTATACGCTGGAGAAAGCATACGATATGTTTAGTAGCTGACATAGTAAAAATGTATCGCCAAGTGTTAGTGAATAGAGAAGATACAATGTTTCAACGGATTCTTTGGCGAGATAGTCCTGAAAAGGAAATAGAAGAATTTGAATTAGTTACAGTAACATTTGGCACGGCGTCAGCACCGTTTTTAGCAGTACGCGCATTACAACAAGTTGCGTACGATGAATGTGAGGACAATTCAGATATCGCAAATATCATTCTGAAGGATTTTTATATGGATGACTTGATGACGGGTTCTGAAACAGTAGAAGACGGATATAATATTTATACACAGATTAAAAAGGCACTAGCCAAAGGAGGATTCGAGCTACAAAAATGGAAGAGTAATAGCAAGGATCTATTAACAAGAATAAAGGAAAATAATATGGATAAGGATGAGCATATAGAGATAAAAATGGATAATGTAACTAAAATTCTAGGACTTACCTGGAATCCGAGAGCCGATGCTTTCCAATACACTGTAGATCTTCTGCCGTTGACGCAACCTGCAACTAAAAGAAAGATTATTTCGGATGTCTCGCGATTGTTTGATCCTTTGGGATGGCTAGCACCAAGCACTATTCTAGCAAAAATATTAATTCAGAAGTTGTGGTTAGCGGGTATCGATTGGGACCAAGAAGTTCCAAGCAATTTAGCGCAAGAATGGATAACTTACCGCAATAGTTTGAATTCTTTATGTAATATAAAAATCCCTCGATGGATACATACTTCTTCTTCCAGTTCTGATGTGGAACTACATGGATTCTCGGATGCATCCAAAACGGCGTATGCCGCGGTCGTGTATATAAGGGTAGTTGATAAATTAGGTAATGTTCACGTATCCTTGGTTGCTGCGAAAACTAAAGTGTCTCCTATAAAGCAAGTCAGCATTCCACGGCTGGAACTTTGTGGAGCTACACTGTTGACAAAGCTAATCACAGAAGTAGCTGCTGTTATGAATATACCAAAACAAAGTTTGCATGCGTGGACAGACAGCGAGGTAGTGTTAGCATGGCTTAATAGTCACCCATCTCGTTGGAAAACTTTTGTGGCTAACAGAGTGTCGGAGATTTTATATAAATTAGATGCTACAAACTGGTCTCATGTCTCGTCTAAAAATAATCCAGCAGATTATGCATCTCGGGGTGTATTCCCTGCTGAACTTAGTAATACTAAGACATGGTTTGAAGGTCCAGACTTTCTAAGACAAAGGGTTGTAGAATTTAGAAAACCTAAGTATTTTGTGTCTAATTTAGAAGAAATTAAGGTACATACAATTAGATTTGAACTTTCAGTATGGCATAAGTTCTCATCATTGTCGAAACTCGTACGTGTTATTGCTTACTGTCGACGATTTTTAAGACTAAGGAGGCAATGCACTAGAAACCAAATAAAGGATTTATCTCAAGAAGAATTGGCAGTAGCAATGAAAATATGTATAAGGAAATGTCAGGAAGAGGGGTTTTCTGAAGAAATAAATGAATTAAAGATTAAAAGGAAGGATACAAGTGGAAAGCAGCTCAAATCTTTAAATATATTTCTGGATTCTGAGGAAATTATAAGAGTTGGAGGGAGACTTGAAATGTCTCAACTGGATTATAATAGAATACATCCAATTCTTATACCTAAGGAGTCTTTTCTGACTGGGCTTTTGATTGCGGATGCTCATCAAAAGACTATGCATGGAGGACCTCAGTTAATGTTAACTTATTTACGAACACGGTATTGGATTGTTGGAGTTAAGAACTTGGTGAAGAAATGTGTAAGAAGTTGTGTAACTTGTATTAGATACTCATCAAAGATGAGATCTCAATTGATGGGGCAAGTACCATCTCCACGGGTGACAGCCAATAAACCATTTTTATGCAGTGGGGTTGATTATGCCGGTCCTATAAATATAAGGGTCTCGAAGGGTCGCGGCAATAAATCATATAAAGGCTACATTGCACTTTTTATTTGTATGTCAACACGGGCGGTGCATTTGGAAGCAGTAAGCGAGTTGTCCACTGCAGGGTTCTTGGCTGCTTTTAAAAGATTCGTAGCACGACGTGGTAGATGTGCTGAATTATATAGCGATAATGCTACTAATTTTGTGGGTGCTGCTCGCGAATTACTCTGCATCTTTAATGAGGATAAATCTAATTTCAAACCCGAATTGGCAGAGTATCTCGCAGGAAATGGTATTAAATGGCACTTTATTCCGCCACACGCACCGAACTTTGGTGGATTGTGGGAGGCCGGAATAAAGTCGACCAAGTACCATCTTAAGAGAGTCGTGCAAAATTCAATTTTGACATATGAAGAAATGTCAACAGTACTAGCGCAAATTGAGGCGTGCCTTAATTCAAGGCCACTGTCATATATTGAGGACGCCAATGAGCTCACTATATTAACACCTGGGCATTTTCTAGTTGGAGAACCACTAGTTTTAGTACCGGATTGGAACTATGAGAAATCTCATGTTCACACTTTAAGTCGATGGCAACTCCAACAGAGAATGATGCAAGACTTTTGGCGTCGTTGGTCACATGATTATCTTCATCAGTTTTTGCAACGACATAAGTGGACTCATCAGAGCCCGGAACCATCAGTCGGGGATGTGGTATTGATAAAGGAGGATGATATGCCTCCCGGTAAATGGCTGTTAGGTAGCATTGAACAAAAGCATCCAGGTCCTGATGAAATTACGAGAGTAGTCAGTCTTCGTACCGAGCATTCTCTGATAAAGAGACCAGTGTCTAAGATATGTCTACTGCCTGTGACCAAATAATTATTTTAATGTTAGTTTATTGTTTTTCGTTAAGAAACATAACTTTGTTTGATTTATATTTACATAAATTGTAATTGAGTTCTTATAAGTTGGTTCATAAGATAATAATATGTAATGATAGTAAGCGACAATGTTAACCACCAAGGATATATCATTTTTACAAAGTCCGACCCTTCATGGTGGGCGGGTCAAGTTGTTAATTGAAGGACATTATGCAATATGTCCTTGGTGGGCGGTATGTACAATTATATTGGTTTCATCATCATCATCATCATCATCAGCCGGAAGACGTCCACTGCTGAACATAGGCCTCCCCCTTAGAACGCCACAATGAACGACAATTGGCTATTTGCATCCACCGGTTACCTGCGACGCGCACAATGTCGTCTGTCCACCTAGTGGGAGGCCTGCCAACGCTGCGTCTTCCGGTTCGTGGTCGCCACTCGAGAACCTTTCTTCCCCAACGGTTATCGGTTCTTCGAGCGATGTGGCCTGCCCATTGCCACTTCAACTTGCAGATTCTGAGAGCTATGTCGGTGACCTTAGTTCTTCGGCGAATCTCCACATTTCGGATTCTGTCGCGCAAAGAAACTCCGAGCATAGCTCTCTCCATGGCTCGTTGTGTGACTCTGAACTTTTCTATTATATTGGTTTCACGGAAACGTAAATAGATGTCGCTACGTCCGAATTACATCGCGGTATGGGTTGTAATCGAGGATTACATACATTGCTAAGGTTTTTATGGATTTGTGGTCTCTGCACTGCATACCGAAATATACAGTATAGCTATACGTTGGCTTTTATTGTATATCCCTCACCACCGGACCTAGGATTTTATACATCGATGTTTACACTAAATTAAAAATATTGTTGCTGTTTCGTGATGTTGAGATTGCATTAGACTTTTTGAACAATATAATAAATAAAAATTATTTTAATAGGTGGACGTTTGGCGAAGTGGACATTATGTGCAGCGCGGCTGCACAGCACTGCTAAACATAAAAAAAAAACGCGCGGGTGCAGCGCTGCTGTGCGCGTTTTTGCTTTATATAGATTTACATGACAGACGCCGCGCTGCAAATTTGAAGTCACCCTTTGGAGGTCTAAACCTCTGACTTGACTTTGGCTTGAAGAATTCTGACCCCAGGTTGGGCAGTAAGCATACGAAAAGAAAAAAAATAAAGATGCAAGAACATGTGCTTGCGCAAATACATGTGCATTCCTTTACTAAACCGATGGGACAGAAGACCGACACGACCGGGGAGAAGTTAGACGATGGACGGACACGTGCCCATAATGTTATCAAGATACTAAAAAACAGACTTATTTTACGGCTTTAATGAAAGATTTATTTTGATACGCCGATAACATAGAACAATGACGTTTCTTCATGAGTTATGAGAAGAATGCTGGTTTGTTGTGTATTTATGGCTTTGATTACCGAGAACGATCTTTACATTTTATTTTTCAAAAGGCTGCATTAATATAATAACTTGTTTGTTTATTTTATATTGTAATAATTTTGAACTCGAGCCTTACGTTAAACTTATTTGCAGAAGGATGGCAGAAGATTTTGTTGGAAATTATGTTGTCAATCGAAAGAGATGTATGAATGTTTTGTCTGCTTTCAAATATTGCATTGCCTTGTACTGTTATTTTTTTATATCGCTTTATGTTTTCTTTTATATCTACTTTATTTATAGAAATAAAAACACTAATTATCAGTAGTTAGGTCTATACCTAACTACTGATAATTAGTGGTCATTGGCCGTTCTCATTATTATAAATAAATAATAATAATTATCTGCATTAGCCATATCTGTAAATAGCATCAAGCAAATCCATGTCTGTCTGTGCATTTGCTAACTTTATATAATAATAATATCTTGGGACAATCCACACACGGTCATCCGATCTCAAACTAGGCAGAGCATGTACTATGGAAACCAGACAATTGATACTAATACTTATATACTTTTTTTGTAAACACATATATAAATAGATAAATAACACCCAGACACTTGGTGGGAATCGAACCCACGATCCATCGGGTAGCAGCCAGGGTGTCTAACCACTAGACTAACGGCCCCGTCAAGAAATGTAGCGGTGTTGTCAGTGTATTTTTCAACCTAGCAACGAGACCAGAAATACGTTCGCCTGATGGTAAGCGACCTGCCGGCCTATAGACAGCTGCATTGCACTACCGCTCGTCACCCGAGACATTATTGTACTCTCTTGTGTTCGGTAATTTCACCAGCTAAAATACCCTTCACACCAGAACACGGCCATGTTTACGCACTGCTGCTTGCCGGTAGAATATCTTACACTGCGTTGGTACCTACCTGAACGGCATGAGGGACCAACCACCAACAGGGTTGCCAACTTAGGGGTTTTCCCCCCAAATTTAGGGGGAAAAAATGTGGGATGGGATTTTTTTAGGGGTGTTAAATTCTTAGGGGTATTTTTAGGGATTTTTATAACTTCAATTAACTAAGTAATAAACAGTGGGCAAATGTCTCTAGTTGAAGTTTTCGATTATTTATAAATAAAGAAATTGGAAAAATGGGGTTTCTGAATGAAATTATTTATTGATTGTTTAAAATTTATTGTTCGTTTATTGAATATACTAATTATTTTATCATTTTTAATGTATTATTTATTTAAAAATATTTAATTATTTATTTTATAAACAATATTTTTCTTTTAGGGGGAATCTCTAGAAATTGTGGTGGTTTTAGGGGTTTTTGATTGGAGCTTAGGGGGATACATTTTTGAGAGTTGGCAACACTGACCACCAAGTACCACTTAGTAATAAACTGATGTTATTGACGCGATGTCACCTGCAAATAAACATCTATATCTCAATTGAGTTAGAACTAGACGATCTGTTGGGTGTTACGTAAGTCACGACTTACCTCACAAATCGCTGCGACTTTGGTCACGGGACAAGTGCCCCGCAAATGTGCAATGCTGCCAAACTTTTAACGCTGACAAATATTTTGGCACTTGCATCGTTACATAACACCTTCGCAATTGTATCGTAAACCAGTGATTATGCTAAGATAGCAAAAGATAAGGTTGTTTCCTATCGTTACGTTGTTAATTGGAACATATAGAGCTAAAGACCTTGTTACGCTCGGCTTGTCGTGACGTGCTTTCCTCAATGTCGACATGAATAGGTACTATACTGGGGTTAATCGTTCTGTAATTTTAAAGAAAAGATTAATCAGTCAGCAAAAACAAAGGCTAAATCCATGGTGCGCCGGGCGAGGATATTATTATACCGGAGGACTCAGAGTAATTAGAATGGAGCTAGTATCGCGTCGTTTCCCCAAACAAATTTTTCGTGGCACTTTTGCGGGGTGCGGGAGGCGAAGTAAACACACAAAGATACAATTTCACGCATACTCTTGCAAATGTCTAATGCAAACTCTTCATGTTTCTATGAACCTACACTATAATAAACTCGCAACACATTCAAAAAGATACGCACACAAATAAAGAATGACCTGAACATATGTACAATAATTTGGCAGAGGGGTTAGCGCATCATGCTCTCTCCAGTGGTACAATGTTGTATCTCCTCTAAGAAGGATGATTATATCCAAAGAGGTTTCGGTCAGTTGGATTCGAAACTAGGCAAAAGTTCTGCAGCTTCAGACACAGCCATGAAGCGTTGTGCCATTATTTTAATCACAGAGCCAAATGAAACAAACGATCATGTCTCACATCTTTTCTAAATTATATAACAAGTATTGTAAATAATTTAAAACAATTCAACGGAACGTAGCTTCAGCACTGTTTATTTTATAAAGTGAAATTTTCCCAGACTCGTCGTCGTCCGTATTTGTTGCGAAGACGTTTCCTCAAACTATTTATATATAAGATCTAAAAAAAAATAAACTGGGCAAAACCAACTATGGTGACCTGACGAAACTGATCCGTATTTTTGTTTGTTCCAGATATCGCTGTAACAGTAGGAGATCAACTAGAATTCTACAGTAACAAAACAATAACACACAGCGATGGGGTTCAATTTAGAGATCTATCAGCACTAGCTTACGACGCTGTCCACAACATGCTACTCTTCGTCGATAAACAAAGCGACAACGCTTCCATATTCAGCTACCATATTGCAACAAAAAAGTACAACTCTCTGGTTAGAAGAAAAGCCTACGAAAACATTCAAGGGCTCGCGTTTGATCCAGTTAAAGGGATGCTCTTTTGGACAGACACTATTGAAAGGAGCATATTCTGGATTTCAATGAAACCCGGATCCAAAAATGACGTTTACGGAAACCTTTTGATCAAAATGGATGACGAAATACCTAGAGCTATTGCTGTGGACAGTTGTAGAGGGTAAGTTATGGACCTAATCCCACCAATAATTCCCATATTCAACTTAAACGACACAGACACATACCACCCAACGACCTTACAATTAACTTTTGTTAAGCACTAAGATTTTTTTCATATTCCAGATTCATTTACTGGACCAATACTAATATTACAAAATCTACGATAGAACGGGCTAGATTCGACGGCAGTGAGCGAAAAGTTGTGATTAGCAGTGATATCTACATGCCAATCAGTTTAGCTATCGATCAGCAAACTAAGAAGCTATACTGGGCAGACGACAAAGAAGGCATCCATTTCTCAATAGAAAGCTCCGATTTAGATGGCAGCAACAGGGAGAAACTGCTCATGGGCACGTATCATCAACCAAATTCATTGACGATATCAAATGACACCATATACTGGGTAGATTGGGGTTATAAATCTGTTTGGAAGATACCAAAACACCTTAAAGATAGGCCAGAAAACTTTGAGCCCGAAAAACTCACTGACTTCGTTAACGAAATGCCGTTCGGTATTGTCGCTAACTACAAAATTGAGGATCAGGCTCGCGGTGTACCCGAATGTGAAGCTCTGTTAAACCTAACGCAGGACAAAGCAGATTTTAATGATACCTTCAATATCCCGGCTGATGTCGGCTTGTTCTGTGTCCACGGTGTGAAGGTGAACGGGAAGTCGGTCTGCAAATGTACGCCTGGGTACACGGGTGATAGATGTGATATTTCCGTGTGTCAGAACTACTGCTTCCAAGGGGATTGCAGTTTCACAACTGAGCGGCATCCAAAATGCAGGTGAGCTTTGATTATTCTGGTTACTTTCAGTAGAAATTAGGAACTTTGTACCATCGGCAGTATAGTAAACGAGTCTTCATGTTTAGCGTTATATCGCTTACGTGAACTTGCGCAGACACTTGCGCACTATATTATTTTCTTGGTAGTGTAATTGGTTGATCTTGTCAATGATTAGCCATTGTGATTGTGAACGTTGTGGTTTTAACAGCAATATAAAGGTCGTTCAGCAGAGTAATGTCTATTGAACCAAACAATGATTACAATATAGCACGCCATATTCGCAAAGCGGTCGCCTTTTGTTTAATTTATAACTGTTAGTAATATCCTGGGAGACATGCGTCTTGCATCGTAGGTGATATTTTAGAATGGTCAATCTCTCACAAGATCAGCCATCTACGCGGGATATATTATAGTGCACGAGTGCTTCCGTAGACACAAAGGCACTCTGTCTTCCTTTACTCTCACAATCCAATGGGTCGGAAGACTGACACAACTGGGGAGAAGCCAAGAGTACGACCGACTTTTTACATGCCCATCCGACGCATGGATCATCTTACTTTGCACTCTTGGCAGGCGTCTTGGGGATCTCAGTATAGGTGGTAGGTAATCCAATGAAAGGCGCTGCTGCCCATCTTGTTGTTTTCCCTTAGTCACCTCCTACGGCACCCGATTGGACGAGATGGAAGGGTGCTATTCTAACTCAAACACCCCGCGAGTAATACCTACATACATTAGCACTAAATGTGTTAAACTTAATTTAGTTCCTTAGAACAAAGGACCATGCCCATTTGGGCCCCAGAAATGCCCAGATAAAGTATATTACAAGATTGCTCTAATAAATAAAAACTAGAATTATGTTGTTAATTTTAAATCATATGAAGCACTGGATAAAAAATAAAAAAAATAAGACGTTCTGTTGACATTGCAGTACCAGTGTATCTAACCAAATTGTTTTCACATACATATTGACAAAAAAAGACAAGCCCGCTGAGTTTCTTGCCGGATCTTCTCAGTAGCGGCCGCGTTACGATCCGGTGGTAGTTTGTAAAAATGATTTTTGTGTAAGTGCCTCCGTGGGGCCTATACATAATAAAGATATTTTGACTTTGACTTTGACTTATTGACACTATACGATGGAGACAGACTAGATAATTCCAAATAACTGTCATTTTTATCTGATAACATACAGATAGGTATATAAAAGAACACTGATCTGACTTAGCTTATGTGATGATCATGAAGTTCCTAGTGAAAAACTAATAGCAATGCCGTCTGTAAACGATAAAATGTATAAAAAACCAGTAGGAAGTTATCATGTTTAATGTCCAATATCTTTTGAACCGGTGCTTTATATGACATTAAATCTAGTTATCATATAAATACTGTTAAATAGTTATCATATGACATAGAGCTACAATTTGGGCATTGCATGGCATTTCTGACTTTCAGCTCCATACTAATATGGGCATGGTCCTTTGCGGTGAATGCTATGACTAAATTCAATCTTCTTTTAGGTGTAAAGATGGGTATATTGGAGACAGATGTGAGATCAACGTGTGCCACGAATACTGCTTGAATAACGGAGTGTGTTCTTTGAATCAACAAAATGAGCCAGTATGCCAATGTTCTACAGACTACAATGGATCGCGGTGTGAAATACTTATCGTCACTGAGAGTTGCAAGTGAGATAATTTTATATACTTTTAGACTTTCGCGTTCCATTATCAAACATTATTTTAATCGGGAATTACACTTGCTTGCTTGCTTGTTTGCTTGTGTCTGCTTGTGACCACGGCTGGTGCAACCCGGCTGAAACGTCAAGCCAAAATATGTATAAGGTTAAATCCCGTTAATTCCCGATTAAAATAAAGTTTGAGTTAATTTTGCACATTGACTAACAGGTTTTCTGCCTGAGTTATTTATGAGTATTTTTGATATTTCGGCACCATTGCAAGCGCCATAATCAAGAGAAAGGAAGTAACAAAGCCATCAACAAAGCGGATTTAACGCAGTGGACACTAACTAAAAAATGGACTAATGATGATTAACTTGAATTGACGTTTGTAGGTCTGAACCTACAAACGTCAATTCAAGTTAATCATCATTAGTCCATTTTTTTAAATCGGATTATTTCAACACTCAAAGCCCGACAGTCGAAATAAATAGATTTTAAAAAGTGACTTAATTAGAATTAAAGTTAATTGGGGTTTGTGAGTGCAGCAGTAAGGGCCATAAGCACCTCACGTTTTTTAAACGCACGTCAGTCAAAGCGCGTTGACAGCGTGTTTTTCATTCCACCTAACGTAGTTTATTTCCGCTTTCAACGATACAAACGCGCGATTGTATCGATACATAACGGCGCGTTTAAAAAACGTGGGGTGTATAGGCCCTTAAGTTTACTAGGTGGTACGACCCTTTCATAAGGAATCGTCTAGGTATTCTGCCGCTAAGTTGCAATGTGTAAACATTGCTGTGTACCGGTGTGAAGGGCGCTATACCTGGGGGTCTAGTACGAATTCCGATAGTTTACGAGCTCGAACAAAATGTCTTTTCCCGTACATTTTAGTAGTTTTTGGTAGTTACCGCTACCGCTAGGGGCGCTAGTGTGTAATGTATGAAGAAAACTGAAAGTTTGATCGAGCTCGTAACCTATCGGAACTCGTACTAGACCCCGTGGTGAAATTACCGGACACAAGAAACTTAATATCTAATCTCTTTGATGACGAGCGGCAGTGCAATGTAGCTGTCTATATGCAGGCGTGTCGCCTACCATCAAGCGAACGTCTTGTTAGTCTCGTCATCAAGTTGAATAAAAATAATAATATATTCAAGAAAGTGCGCAAAACAGATAAACTTGTTATGTTTTTTTATCTTTGTTAACCTGTCAACCCTCTATCAAGTTAAGTGAGGGTCACCCCAGCACTGCAGGTATTTATATCTGTGTACCTCATACAACGTAACAGTATTTTAATAGGTATTTAAAATAGCTTCATGGTCTTACCGTGATTTGCGTGTAATTTATGCACTTTGATTATCTTTTTTGTGCCATAAAACTGATGGCTGTATTATAATTTATGTAGACATTTATAGATGAAAACTTTGTAATAGACAGTCCTATATTAGACACGCATTATAATTGCATGATAGACAGGTAGATAATTGCATTGCTTTGTAGGTACCAGGCATGCCTGTTTTAGCCAATCAATCAAATCTTCTACTCAAGCTAAAAACTAGGTAAAATGTCACAGTAAAATAGTGTTACTTTTTAAAGAAATTTAGCGATGAGACAAACAGATCCTCGATCGCCTGATGATAAGCGACTTCAGATTATAAGAATTACATATTACCCTCTTGACACCAGGTTGGTTGGTTGGCCAAATGACAAAATACGAGGGTAGTCTCAAAAGTTTACGAACTCAACGTGAAGATAGCAGCACTCACCAATAAAAGCTAGTGAAAGTAGTTCATCTTTTGACAGTTACTTACCAAAAATTCAGTCATTTTGAGTCATGTGAGTCCTTGAGTCGATGTGAGATTTTTGTGAAAATGGAAGGACTCACTCAAACAACGGCTGTCAAATAACAACTACTTACGCAACCAAAATAACTGAAATTTTGGTAACTCTCCAAAGATGCACAACTACTTTCTCTAGATTTTATTGACGAGTGCTGCTATCTTCACTTTGAATTCGGAAACTTTTCAGACCACCCTCGTAAAGCGTTAAAAGAAAACAGAAAGGCAAGGCTGATAATTTAAATTTCTTTTTAGCAGTACAGCTGATGATGGAAATGCGACGGCCAGGGAGACGCGGTACCCGGAACAGTTCAGCCCTTCGGAAGACGATGTTATAGAGACTTGCGACGGCGGTTGGGACTCCGTCAGGGACCCCATCATCATGGTGTTGGGCACCATGGTTGGGCTACTCTGTCTGGCGTGTGCAGTACTTATCACTAAGATACTGCATCTAAAGAGAAGGCCGAGGTATGTATTATATAGATAGTGTGAAAACTTTCTATCGCTGATTAAAATAAGCGTTTTGCGTACAGTGAAAGACTGCAATACTTAAAGTAGGGCCAATTTAATAGATCAAACTCAAACTCAAAAATCTTTATTTCAAATAGGCTTAACGCTAACACTTTTGAATTGTCATTTTTTAAAAGCTACCACCGGATCACAACGCGGCCTCAACTGAGAAGATCCGGCAAGAAACTCAGCGGGCTTGTCATTTTTTCACTTTTTTTTAAACATTGTTTTGTTACAAATGAATCGACATTAGCGATATTGTGTCTTGCCGTTCGAAACATAAAGCAAGGGAGAAAAGAAGAAAACAATAAATTACGAAAAAAATTTCAACAAACTAAAAGGCCAAAGGGATAGTAGTCGGACCAGTCCCCCCAAGCAGCACCCGCGCACGAGTTGACTCGAGCAGCAGCCATCACTCCCCTCAACCATATCAGAGGTAAGGGGGTGATCCGCCATCACATTTGACACTTCATCAAAATTTAACATCGTAGCTTTGTAACGGCAGGCTAAAATATTATTATTATTTTCGAAGTTAGTACTGTACAATTGCTTAACTTTTTAACCGACTTCAAAAAAGGAGGAGGTTCTCAATTCGTCTGTATATATATATTTTTTTTCAATTACGATACCTAATGATACGGGCATGGCATTGTTTTTGTCCCAATCTTAGGCACGGGCCTACTCTCAAGATGAAGGGGCTTAGGCCATAGTCCACCACGCTGGCCAAGAGCGGGTTGGTGGACTTGTTACCTCATTCGAAAGCTAGTTAGGCTTTCTCAGAAATGCAGGTTTCCTCACGATGTTTTCCTTCACCGAAAGCTAGTAACAATCGCACAAAGACGTCATCATCATCAATCATCTCCTAATAAATTAAATTTAATTACAGAATTAAGAAACGCATAATTGTTAACAAGAACGTAACTCCGATGACGGCGCGTCCAGACCAATGTGAGATCACCATTGAGAACTGTTGCAATATGAACATTTGCGAAACTGTAAGTACATCATTAACATTCTTTATCATATACTAGGTATATTGAGTTAGTGGGTCCTGCACCTGACCTCTCCCCGGTCGTGTCAGTCTTCCGTCTCATCGGATTGTAAGACTACCTAAAGGAAGTAGAGTGCCCTTGTGTCTACGGAAGCACTTGTGAACTATATATACCCACGTATACGGCTGATCTTGTGAAAGATTGGCCGCAGTGGTCGTATCGTATATTATTAGAGTTATATATATAGGAAATTGTCTGCAAAGTAATATGTCCCATGCGTCGGATGGGCATGTGAAAAGTCGGATCTGCGCCTGTACTATCTGCTAGATCGGTCGGCCTCAGTCAGGTCAGGAGGAAAAAAACATTGATATAAAGTTAATAATTCATGTCGTTAAGATTATTTTATTGCTTTCTCGACTTAAAGCGGTAGGTAGAGATTTCCAATATATTGTATTTTCTCCAGCTGTAGGTACTTACATGCTGGTATTTGCACCCAAACACCGAGTATGTTGAATATGTAACACTATCTACTTATCTGAGCCTCAGAATTGTCTTTGCCTAGATGGCCTGTAGTAAATGGATCATCGTAGACGCACCGTAGGAAGGCCTCCCACTAGGTGGACAGACGACATTGTGCGCGTCGCAGGTAACCGGTGGATGCAAATCGCCAATTGTCGTTCATTGCGGCGTTCCAAGGGTGAGGCCTATGTTCAGCAGTGGACGTCTTCCGGTTGGTGATGATGAAATGGATCATCCTTATTTTAATCGTTACCTACATTATTTTGTTCTATCAAATAACCTCAGATCATGTTTACCTTTTCAAAAACGTGTCTATAAAATGCTACATAATATGTCGTATCTTTTAATCATTTATTATCGTAAATTCTGTCTCATATTAAAATATAAATTAACACCTGTTCAAAAAAAAAAAATAATTGCCTTTACTCCCATTATTATGCTGAAGATCCGATGTTGATCATATTATATACAACATTGGCAATGATGAGATCACGTTCTTTATAATTCCAACCCACTGATCAAACAAGCACCAGTTTGTAAACAATGCTGTGTTCCAGTGTTAAGAATGTAGCAGGAGGAATTGCTTGCCTCAAAAGACTTATTAACTAACACTTAAAGTGCATAAAAGCAATACAATTCTATTGTTCATGGATTTGCTTACAACTAGCAGCTTGATTCACAATAAATTGTTAACTTTGCTTAACAATAAATCCTAGGACCAAAATACATTTAATTTATTATCAATTCGGTGTCGAGACAGGCATTTCCGTGAGAGAATGAAATAGTGCTATTGATTGCGTATATCCGCGTCTCTTTCCCTCATTAAAGTAAGATTACTTTAACACTGGTAGGCCCCCACACTAGTCGGATAGTAGCGATACAGTACTGCATTGCACTCCCCGCTCGACACCCTAGACTCTAGGGTGTCGAGCGGGTATTAAGCTAGTGCCTAGTTTAGTTACTAAGTCCTTTAACCCCGCTAATTTCACCAGCTAAAATGCTCTTTACACCGGAGCACAGCAGTGTATACACTTGTTGCTTGCCGGCACGATCCCTCCCTTGCTTAAAAGATATAAAGGATCTATCATAGTACTTAAATGTTTTAAAGTATGAATTACTTATTTTAGGTTATTAAATCTGAATTTTAATGAAACAAAGAAAAACAATTTAGTAGCGTCTTAGTAGTTAGGAATAGGTACGAGTATATACACAATCGATGCAAATTACAAGCTATTGAAAGTATACAGTTGTTTTTCATACTGGCCTACATACATTTATATAGTAAGATTATATAAATATGTTAAGTTAACAACATCGCAACTTACAATGAAATTCCCTATAGTAATATGTACATAACGATCGGAGATTTAGTAACTTAACTAAGCTAGATAACTAAAAGCTAGAAAGAACTAATTAATAAAAATGTGGCCACAAAACGAGACAGACTTAAGGTTGTACAAACACAATGTTATAATAATTTCATAGCTAAAACTGAGGAAAAGATTGCCATTAATAGCAAGTATTTTGGTCTTATGTAAAGTCAAAAATACATGGCAATAATGACTTACCAGACACTATGTTTATTGGTGACCAAAGTTCTTCCGATGGAAAAGAAATTTGTGATATGTTTAATGCACATTTTAATTCAGTATTTGAAACTAGTGATAACGATAGCTATGCTGTATCTGGTTCTAATTACTTGACTAGTGTGAACTCTGTTGAATTCGATGTATCTAAAATAGAAGCATACCTAAAAAAAATTGATATTAATAAGGGAGCTGGGCCGGACGGTATTCCTCCAGTATTTTTGTACAACTGTCGCAAATATATCTCGAAACCATTGTGTATAATGTTTAATCTTTCCCTGAGAACAGGTAGTATGCCAAAAATTTGGAAACGTTCGTATATTACACCAATTTTCAAATCTGGTAATAGCCGTGATATTGTTAATTATCGATCAATCTCCAAACTTAGTACCATTCCAAAGTTGCTGGAAAAAATCGTCAACGAATCAATTTTTCCCATTATTAGGCCTATATTAATTACTCAACAACACGGGTTTGTAACTAAGAGGTCGACAGAAAGCAATCTTTGTGAGTATCTTGACTTTCTGTATAGAGCTCTAGATACTGGCAACCAGGTAGACGCAGTGTATACCGATTATTCAAAAGCATTCGACAAAATATCACATTCCATCCTAATTTGTAAACTATCGCATATCGGTATACACGGTGATCTCCTACGTTGGCTGATCTCATATTTGCGTGATCGTAGTCAAGCTGTTACAACTAAGGGTTTCTGTTCGTCTTTCCTACCAGTAACTTCAGGGGTTCCGCAGGGCTCTCATCTTGGTCCTCTCATGTTTTATATTTTTATTAATGATATTTTATCACTCTAATATACTGTTATTTGCAGATGATATGAATTTTTTTAAAGTCATTAAAGATGAACGTGACTGTATATTACTGCAACAGGATTTGGATAGATTTAATTTGTACCTACTGTAAAAAAAATCGTCTACATTTGAATATTGATAAGTGTAATGTTATAACTTTCAGCAGGAAAAATAGTCCTTTACTTTTTGGTTATAAAATAAATAATAAACCAATTTCCAGAGTAACTGAATTGCGTGACCTGGGTGTACAACTTGATAGTAAGTTACTGTTTAAATCTCACATATATAAGATTACCGATAAGGCGTATAAGATGCTTGGTTTTGTTTTACGCACCACCAAAGATTTTAATAAGCCGTCTACCTCGATACTTCTATACAATTCTTTGGTTCGGTCAATTTTGGAATATTGTTCAACGATATGGAATCCTCAATATAAGGTTTATATTAATTTGATAGAACGAATCCATAAGAAATTTGTAAAGAACATGTGTTATAGAACGTTAGGAAACGTCACAGTAATGTCTCAATTAAAATATACACTTCAAGGTCGTCGAATGGTTAGAGATCAAATGCTCTTGTATAAAATTATTCATAATTCTGTTGACTCGATGTTATTGCTCAGAAAAATTAATTTTAAGTGTCAAAGACCCAGTGCAAGGAATAAATTACTTTTCCAGAATCGTTGTTTAAGAACAAAGTACTGTACAATAATTTTATTTTGCGCGTATGTAAATGCTATAATGATATATTTTCCAATATTGATATTTTTACTTTAACTCCCAAACAATTTAAAAGGCGGATTCTGGAAGTATCTTCTATTTCTTCTACATCTTGAACAATCATTTTCTAAATAGGTTATGATTTTCACTTGCTCCACTACCTTTTCTAAGTGCTTGGTGTTATGTAGTGGTAGTTTTGTAAGTGTAAGTTATCTGTGGAAACTTTATTGGTTTATGTATTACCTACCATATTTAATTGTCTAAAAGTACAATGGATTGTACGTTTCCCTTGAAAAAAAAAAAAAAAAAAAAAAAACTTTGCCCTGCGAAGTACTTTTAGCCTATTTACAATCCAATGCAATCCGTGCGAAGATGATTTTAAAGAGTAGGTAAGAGCAAAAATATTTTTTATAACATCCTAGTTAACGTTGTCTAAGAATAGTTACTGCACAGTATTTACTACTTTACTAGCTAGTGCAAGGGACCATCGAGCTAGGTAGGTTACCGCAGTGTCAGATATTTTTCCACCAAGTAGCAATGTGTTGACACTGATCTGTGTTTCAGTGTGAAGGACAGTTTAGCTTTTTATTATTAGCGGGTTGAAGGGACTCAATAGGTAACTTCATCATCATCATCATCATCATCACCAGCCGGAAGACGTCCACTGCTGAACATAGGCCTCCCCCTTAGACCGCTACAATGAACGACAATTTGCTATTTGCATCCACCGGTTGCCTGCGACGCGAACAATGTCGTCGGTCCACCTAGTGGGAGGCCTGCCTACGCTGCGTCTTCCGGTTCGTGGTCGCCACTCGAGAACCTTTCTTCCCCAATGGTTATCGGTTCTTCGAATGGTGGCCTGCCCACTGCCACTTCAACTTGCATATTCTACGAGCTATGTCGGTGGCCTTGGTTCTTCGGCGAATCTCCTCATTCCGGATTCTGTCGCGCAAAGAAACTCCGAGCATAGATCTCTCCATAGCTCGTTGTGTGACTCTGAGCTAATAGGTAACTTATGTCTTAGGTAACTTATGTCTTAGGTAACTTATGTGATGAACGGTAGTGCAATTTTGTCCATAAGCAGGCGTGACGATTACCCGCGAAGGGTCTGCTTGTTTCGTTACTAATTTAATGGAAACTATAAATATTGGATGATAACGATTGCGATTTTTATACAGGTTAACGATAATATTTTCGAAACTCTTCACCAGTGAGCTTGGGTCTTTGAGCTGTCTACTAAGGTTCACATTTTGATCTTACAGCTTATGGCCTGCATGAATTGGGTCCACGCTTACTAACTTAATAGTTCAAGTTCTAATTACTATTAATACTGTCACAATTTAGTTATTTTGTAATTGAGCATATCGTTCATCGATAGATATTAATATATCGATGATATCGCCAAATGGGTTCCTTGATCATATCCATAAAATAACAGGGGCATAGCTTCTCTGAAAAAAACGTTAATAGTATCGTATAGGTATATATATCTATCAGTTAGAAAGTTAATAATTCTATAAAGAATTAGCTTAGGTACTCTTAAAATAAAGAAACCGTTTAGCTACGTAATATAATGTATGTTTCTTTTGTAACGTATCACGTGAACAAAATACAACTATATACATAATATTTGTTTTTTACTTATACCGAATAAATACAACAATGGATGTCGGTATACCTAATGAATGCTGATTATTTAGGTAAATTTAACAAAAACTAATTAACAATCCAAAACAATGTAAGGTGAAAGAGATAACACGATTAATTAACGTAGAAAATAAATTATCTTTGCGAAGTTTAACACAGGTTGAGGTAACGTAGACAGAAAAAACAATGTTGTTATTTAAATAAATAATTAATAAAAATGTTTATTTGTTACAGCCATGCTTCGAACCAAGATCGACGATTCGGCCATCTCTGCTAGAGTCAAAGCCTGGCAAGGAAGAGAAGAAAAACTTAATAGCGCATATGGAATACCCAGATGATCCATATTAAACGGCCGTTTTTCGGATGCTGTGTGACAATACATTGGCGATATAACTAAGGCACAATATAAGTAAGGAAGACTTTAGAGGTGAACTAAATCTTACTTATCCCACGATTGGCTCCCTCAAGCATTCATCTTGGGTCCTACTTGTTACATAAAAACAGATCTATTTAAAGTATAAAACATCAGCTACGGTTAGTGATAACTTCCACAAGGTCCAAAAATGGATAAAAATTATACTTACTACTTATTATACTTTTGAAATTATAATTTCCTGTCTTTACCTTGTATAATATGAAGGTGTTTTGTGACGTATTTGAATAGCACCTAACATAACAAAACTTGTGGGAACTTGACTATTATAATACAATATTCTTGATCATTTGTTTCTTCCTGACATTCTATTCTTACTCTATCTATAATGTGGACGTATTAATGTACATTTTGTTGATTTTAAGTCTTAGGTTACTCAAAATTGTATAATCATAATTCCAAATAAAACCTCACCCTGTGAGTAGAATCGAGAAGCATCTCCTTATATAATATTGTGCCAAAGGTTTACATATTGTGATATTCGAATAAGAATTGCTAATAAGACACTTATAAACGATTACATTAATCTTTATATGGGGTCGAAGGGCTGTGTATGGTTGCTAAAATCTGAGTGCATGGAAACTAGATTTTAGGTGTTTTAATTTATTCGTATTTCAGTGGGATCGGGCATATCGTAAATACGTAAACCTTAGAGACCGCGATGCTAAAATTATCATGCTTTAAATTTCATTTCATATTCACGAAGGTGCCTTTTCTAAATATAGTAGTTGAAGTGCGATTAATCGGATATGCTCTTCTTTTTCACTGTTCATGCCAAAATGTGATCGAATCATGTTAATTTTAGCTGCGTGGCCGTTCATTTGTTGCATAAGACATTTTAGGGCGTTTTAGTTTTTTGTTGCTGTTTTCATCTGTAGGTATGTACTTGCACAGGTACTTGTTTTTATCATTTTTAGTTGGGTATTGGTGTTTCTTGTTGTAATGAATAGTATACACAATCTTATATTATAAATGAACGGATGATTATCGGATGAAATGAGGATTTCTATTTATCGTTATTTTCAGTAATTGTAAAGTATAATGATTTTTATGGATTGACTAGTAGTGTTCCTTAGTTATGGGAGAAAATACTCATCTTCACAACATGCACCCATAAAAAGCTGACAGTAGTATCCAATTTTATTTATTTTTTTACTACACTATGTAACTACGTAATAGTAGGTACATGTATGAAGCAAATTATATGATGCCTGCTATTGCTTTTTCCGTGTTTTTTAGCCTTCATTCGGTCACTTTTTTTAACGAATTAACGATAAATAGAATTAGGTTGAAATATGTAGCATTTATAAAAATTTAAACGTGTATAATTGTATACCAAAAGTTTATTTGTTATTAGTTACTTAAATTTGGAAATAATTAACGCAATCTTTATTATTTGTTTTGACATTTGAATTTTCAAAAATAGAATGTTCTTGTAACCGTTCCGCTTTTTGTGTTCATTTTTTTTTTCTTAATATTAAGCTTAAAACAATGTGTTCTTGCATGTTTCAGAGTATCGACAAGACTTGTTAACTATTTATACTTACTTAATGATACATATGTAAATGAGCGGGCGAATTGTTCTTTTACCGACAAAGCCATTTCGTTTTAAACAAATATACTAGCGATATACTTGTAAAAAACAGCCTCAATATGAAGTATGTATAATACCTAAAGAGGCAACGGAAGTCGTACAAAATTAAATGAATAAAATTACTTATAAGTACAGGATGTTAAAAAACCCCGGTCCGATCCGTGAGGGTATTATTCTGTGGATCAATACAATTTTGTATATACTTATATGTAACTCATTTGTCGAATATCTCATTATCTTTTCCTAACTTGCACCAGAACTACAAGATTGGATTCATATTGATGTTACAAATTGGGAAAAAAATATATATATTTATCAACTTACTTACTATAATTGTATGATAGGTAAGTACACCGAATAATTCCCTCACTGATTGGATAGGGGGTTTTTACCACTCTGTATAGCGAGCTCTAAATTTGACACTAGATCTCTCATCTACTTATTTATTTTTAAAGTACTTACGTATATTACAAAATAAAAAAAAACGCATTAGCAGACTTATTACCTCAATGCATAGTTACTTACAGTTCAGCTTTCGTTACAAAGGTGTTTAGGCAATGATATAATTATACTTCTAATATTTTGTGCTTAGGTGATAATATTATGGTATTTATTATACCATTGTTATTGTCTTCATAACACTGCCAACACATTTTATAAACTTACACGTGGACTTAATTAAATTACTGATGGTAGAAACCAAATAACAATTTCAGTGAAATACAAAAGGTTATTTAATAATTTAATATTTAATTATAATATATTTAGAGAAGTAGACTTATTATGTGGACTATCAAATAACTTTGCACGTTGTTATTTCGCGTAAAGACCGACCAACTTATGTGTGTTGGTGGCCAAAACAAGAACTAACATGATCAGTACTAAAATGACGTATGGTTTGACAGTCTTGCATATCCAGTGGCGACACCACCATTTCACAGATAAATTGGTCGCAGTTTAGTAGTTTTTTTTAATTTCCTCAGATGTACGCAAGCCTCAGATCGTTTTAAACGATAAAACTGGAGTTAAGCTATTATCATAAGAATTGTACGTTCCTATAGGTAATTCTAAGAAAAATATTTATCGAAGTACCTCAATATAGAAATACATCAATATAAAATCATAAACTTTCGGCGAATGATTGGATACAGAATATTGGCATTCGAGTTGTATGAGGCTAAATACTTAAAAAATCGCAGACGAATCAACCTTAATTTCATTTTGTATTGAACTTTGGGGCACTCGACGCCTACTTAAAATGAGTCAGTTTGGTCGTTTAGTTATTTATTTTGGTGACTGTACTTATGAATTTGACTTTAGAATCTCAAGTTACATAAAATTTGTCTTGTATCAAACAATATACCTACCTTATCTTCTCAAATAAAAATTTATGAGGAGAAATGTCTATTTATAAAAAAAAGTGGCTGTTTTACTTAGAAAAAAAAGTAAATGGCTGTTTTACTTAGAAACCCGGGATATTAACTTCAATTTAGGTGTCATAGTGTCATATTATCTATCTCTTAGAATAATAACGCCTAGAAGGATAGTTTCATACGAAAAAACTGTCTCGTTTGAGGCACAATAGCATAGATGTAGGCGTAAGTCACGCGTATTGACGCTCTGCGACACGCACACAAGTGAGCAAATAATGTTGTTAATGGAATCAGATTTTCCCTAAAATTACGGAAATTGAAATTGCTTCTTCCTGAGGTCATTATATAAATTTTAGAATAAACCACTATTATTGCTGTCAGTAAGGAAATACTTTTTAATTTAAAAGAAAAAATCTGAAATAACAAATCTACTATTTATAAATCTCGTGTCACAGTGTTTGTGGTCGCACTCCTCCGAATCAGCTCGAGCGATATTTATGATTTTTAATGTATATACTTGGTAGGTATGAGAATAGGTCGGAAAGTATATTTCATATCGCTAGGTTAAGCAACGTTAGACAAGGTCATTACCTGGATGGGTGACCGTTTAATGTCATTTGAAAACGTAGTTGTGCGGATCATCAAGTAATTAAATAAATCTTTTCTTACTAAACAAATTTGGGGTGGCAATTTTCCTTTTATTGGCAACATTTTGATATAATGTCGTCTGTTGAAATTTAAAATTATTGTTATCACTTTGGCGATTGTTTTATGTTAAAATATTAAGTTAAACGTAATACTGCAGGTGAAATGTTATGTTACAATGTTTCTTAAGTTTTTCCGATGTACTGTGATTTCCATTTATTCCACAAACCGTCATTTTAAAATAAAATATCGGGAGCTACCAGCGCTACGACTCGACTATAAGCACTGACGCGGGATGTTCGATACCAAGCCATTCTGGCTTGGTTTTACTTGCCTCACTGTGCGTGTATGTTCTCGGTTTCTAGGCGTTATTATTCTAAGATCTATCTCATTTACATTCATAAGAGGGAGTGAGATACGACAACCTATGAAGAGTTTATTTCAAGGGGTTCTGCGCATTAAAAGTCCAGGTTAATCTTTTTTTTTAAATCTGGATAGGACCTTTGCCAGGTGGTCTTCGGTCTACCGAATACAGGTATAAAAACACGATTTTGATCAGTGTCTATAGGTTAGGTATATTATACACTGTATGATTGATACCTACCCATAGAACAACCATTGTTTTTACTTTGGGTTTTGCAGAACGGATTTTTCCTTTTCATTGCCTATATTGTTGGTACTTAGTTAAGTAGATAGACAATTTAGTTAGATTATATGTAGTTCCCTAGTTTAGTCGTGGATTGATAATATCCACATGAGAAATGTGATATTATTGAGTCTTTGTATAAGCGTATGTTAGTGATTATTTTATAGTTATGAAATAAATGAGCTTTGCATAACGAATGTTGTTTGATTTAAATAAATTCCACAACAGAACCTTAAGGGCCTGTTGCACCACCAGCTAGCTATGAAGTGGCGATGTAATTTGTATCGCTAACAACATAAAAGAGTGATTACACTACACGTTATTCAGGGCTCTGTGGGCTTGGGAGCCGCTTATTACACAAGCCGGTCGATTTGGCCCTAAAGGTGCAAATTCGTAACGGACTGCACAAAGCAGCAGCAAACGTGTCACTGCCCCTAGAACCCCTCTATAGACCCTAAAATAACGTTTAGGGCTCTAGTGAGGTTCCTAGAAACTACAACTGCAACACTTACACTGTCCGGTAGTAGGAGTTAGGTAGGAGCTCTCGGTAGACCGGGTCACTTCGATCGCCCTAATTAGGGATACTAACTCGCTAACTGTTATAACACCACCCTCATAAAAGATAAGGCACAAAATTATGCACCTGCTATTTTATGCTAACCTAGTACTTCCGGTAATAATTGGTCGATTTTATTACTCAAATTTCTACCAAGTACCAAGTAAACTATTACAAAATAAAGAAAATAATGGAATATTATTTAAATCTAATTAATTTATCTCTGGTGGTACCACGGAGTTGTCCGTAGTACCCCAGTGGTACCACGGACAAAAATAACGCTTAAATCAGGTCCCTAAACCTAGGATAGAAGGATAAATAGTGATCTAGAGGAGGTAGTGGCTGGAAATAATATGATTAGGTACCATGGAATCAACAAGAAAAAAGATAGCAACGCTTGGAGTAAAATGGAGGCCTTTAACTATCGAGAGTATCTTACCGTATTAATAATAATAATATCTTGGGAGAATCCACACACGGTCATCTGATCCCAAACTAGGCAGAGCCTGTACTATGGAAATCAGACAACTGATACTAATACTTATATACTTACTTACATTTTTTTTTGTAAAAACAAACTTAATTAGATAAATAACACCCAGACACTTGGTGGGAATCGAACCCATGACCCATCGGGTAGCAGCCAGGGTGTCTAACCACTAGACCAACGGGCCCGTCAATTGAAAAACGTAATATTGAAAAACAAAGCCAGATTAAACTTTTTTGTAATTCAGCAATAGGGATATGTTAGGCGCGAAATACACACAAACGGCATAAGGCGCGGCGCAGGCGTGGAATGGAACGGATACGGCACGGACGCGATTGAAATTATATAGAAGAGGCGAAGCGACGTCACGATGCGTCATTATACAGACTGATTTCGTTGCGATAGCCTAGATATTATAAAACAATAGAAAAATTACATGAATATCCTGATCGTTTTCGCACAGTGTATAAAATGTCACAAGAATGTTTCCATATTATATTGTCAAAAGTCTTCAGAAACAGCATACACATTGGAGAGAATCAGTCTGTGCTGAAGAAAGACTCTTGATATATTACTATTGGCTGATATATTTTATATATTACTATTGGTAAAGATTCGTAATTGTTCGACAATTTCGCAGAACTGTATTACTTATTATATTCTATATCATCACGCATTTTTGTTGCTGATAAATAGTAATCGTCCCATATAGCAAGCGACGTGCTCCTTGTGTGTCGCTTCAGTTGTGACTGCCATAGATAAGAGTATATTACTTAGGTCACCTAAGTAATGCGCCCCCCTGGCTAGCAGTCACCTAAGGGTGACTGCTAGCAGGGGGGTGCAACTCCCATACATTGGTGGTTATTAAAATGTAAATAGAAGCTACTGCTGTTGTGTTACGGTGTCCGAAAACATAGTTTTATCTAAGCGCCGATAGAAGGAGCTAGTGTGTAATTATAACTCACAAGTAAAGTATAACAGTGGATGCGTTTATATCCAGAGTACATTTGCAGACAATTACGTTTTTTTTCATATTTAAATTTAAATTATGATTTGTTAATGGAATATTAGTATTTCTATTTTCTAAGGAATTTTGAAAACCGTGGCTATGTTTCACCGTTTAATATAAATATTTATTGGCAATACAGCGCCATCTAGTAGACCTGTGTCGATCGATCATTTGTCGTGACCCGGGTCGATCACGACCCATTCGCATGGTGATCGGGTTATAAAGATTCAATCATATCGATCATTTGGGTCGCAGTTCGTCATGACGAACGAATGCTGAACCCAGCTGATTGGATCTCTTCATACAAAATTCAATCACTCGATCATCGATTGGTCCCGGCTCTGCGATCCGCGCGCGACTTCGCGCGACCCATACTAGAGTGAGAAAGTAACACATTTCTAGCGCGCCATCCCGTATTTGGGTCGCCGTTATAGGTCCCGGCTCTGCGATCCGCGCGCGACTTCGCGCGACCCATACTAGAGTGAGAAAGTAACACATTTCTAGTGCGCCATCCCGTATTTAGGTCGCCGTTAGAAGTTCGGTAGTTTGGGTCATTTTGTAAGCGTACTAGAGTGTAATCTAAATAATACCGCATAGAGTTCAATCCTCTTTAAGATTACGAGTACCCAAATGATTGAATCTTTTAATGCTTCAAGACTCGATCGCTCGCGTTTGGGTAGGGATCGAATCAAAGTGATTCTATCAATCGTGATCGACTCAGGTCTACCATCTAGCGAGCTAAACGTATAACTCGCTAAGCAACGCCATCTAGCAAACAGACCTTCTATTTTAAAAATGAAAACTTGAGTTGCGCATCTATCTCAGTCATCGATATACTATACTAACTAGATTAGCTGTCACGAACAAAATGACATCCAAAATGTGGTTGCGGTTACATATACTTACACAACTATACACGTAGCTAGAAATTGTAGAAAATAGTTTTAAATAATTCGGAACGTCGGACTAATAGAAGCCTTCACATGTAGTAATAAAGTCTAATTCTGTATGCAGTAATGTTGGCACATAAAACCTTTACATCGTAGACAAAGAAAAATCAATAAAATCGCCAAAAAAAAGTAGTTGATTTGACTTAAACAAAAATGTACTCATTTAAAAGAAAATCTTAACCGCTATAAAATAAGGTTCAAAACAGGTGTGTTTCCATTGCGTGTGTACTGACTTACAAACTTATCCGTGCTGGTGGCAAAAATGAGAACTAACTTTTTTATTATGGTAATGACGTGTAGTTTAACAGTTTCGTATAGACAGTGGCGACACGCCTATCGGCAACATTAATTTTGTCAGTCTCGGCATGGCAGTTGCGAACTACTAGCGGAGAAAATACCAAATAAATAATTTTTATTTCGTATTATAATGATATCTTACTTATATGTATTTATTAAAAGTGAACGCATCGTAGTATAAAATAGATAGAATAATTGTATATGAACGCATCAAATATTAGTGACTGAATACGTCACGGGATATTGTCGCTACTGTCTACGTGAACTATCACTCTGTATTGTAAGTGTGAAAAATAGATCTATGTGCCGCACACACAAAATTAATGCACTCTAATACGCAATAAAGAATTACGTCGTCCATCTTGTGCCTATCATTCAACGCTTCAATAAAACCCTATAAAACTGATAATCCAAACAAACTTTCAATAGGTTATGGGCCCAGAAAACGCTCATGGCCTGCTGATTGTTTTGGATTGTTTGTTTTTAGGGGTGCTCCGCGGTCAAGCGGCGAGGCGAATACGGCGAGGGCGAGCAACTTCGTCGGCGGCTGGGCGGCTGGTAAAGGTCGAGCCAAGAGGCAAGAGGACATCGTGAGACCGGTAAAGGTTTCTTATTTATAGTATTGTGGTAAAGCAATACGCCATGGATTACTTCGGGACCATGGCAACAGCCGGGTCGAGCGGCCAGCAAAATTTGACAGGTCTGGAAAATTGGACCACATGGTCATTTAAAATGAAAGTTATTTTGCGTGCGGCAGATCTTCTCGGTATTGTAGAAGGTACAATCCTGCCCCCTCCGGCCGAGAAGGCGGAAGAGCATCAAAAATGGGTAGATAAAGATTCAAAAGCACAAAGCTTATTAGTTACAAGAATTTCTGAGGATGTGATAACACAAATTGTAAGCTGCCAGACTTCAAAAGAGATATGGGATAAATTACATGTAATATATGAACAACGGGGAGAGCTATCAGTGCATATCCTCCAACAAAAATTCTTCAGTATGAAATTCGAGGAGAGAGAAACAATATCTCAGTTCTTAGGACGGTTTGAGAGTCTACTATGTAAATTAAAAAATGTAAATGCAGAAATAAGTCAAAGCATGGCTATAACTAAAATAACATCATCGCTACCGGCACAGTATCAACATTTTGTGTCTGCCTGGGAGTCGGTGCCAGCGGAAAATCGTAAAATGGAAGAATTAACAGCGAGATTACTAATAGAAGAACAGCGTGCTACCGCAAAGCAAGCAGAGGAAGAGGCTACGGCTTTAGCGTCCCGTTCTGCAAGAAAATGTTTCCAATGTGGCAAATTAGGACACATGAAACGAGATTGTAAGTTTAAAATAAAAGGTAACTGTATCTACTGTAAAAAGGATAATCATAAGTCTGTTGATTGTTGGTTTAAAAACGGTAAAAATAAAGATAAAAAGATCGTAAACAAAAATAAGTTTAATGCTCAAAGCAATGCATTTCCTGTGTCTGTGCTGTCATCAGCGTTGTATAGTCAACTAGTAGGTAACTATTGGATCATGGATAGTGGAGCCTCAGAACACATGTGTCATGACATTAATATGTTTACAAGGTATACAAAATTAAAATGCCCTAGGCCTATTGTAATCGGTGACGGTAAAGTCATACAAGCAATAGGTACTGGTACTATTTTCTTAGAAGCGTATAACGGTAAAGAGTGGATTAATACAACATTAAATAATGTATTACATGTCCCTGATATAAAAATAAATTTATTTTCAGCTAGTTCAGCAGTAGATAGAGGTTATATTCTGACAATAAATAATAATTGTTGTTATTGACTTGTTGAGTGACCGTCAATATGGTTTTCGACACGGCCGTTCGACGGGTGACCTTCTTGTGTACCTCACTCACCGATGGGCTCTTGCAGTAGAGAGTCAAGGCGAGGCCTTGGCCGTCGGCCTGGATGTGGCTAAGGCGTTTGATAGGGTCTGGCACCGTGGCCTTCTATCGAAGTTACCATCTTACGGACTTCCCGAGGGTTTGTGCAAATGGATTGCCAGCTTTTTGTCCAACAGATGCATTAGAGCCGTAGTCGATGGCAGTTGCTCTGATAGCATGGAGATTAACGCTGGCGTCCCACAAGGATCCGTGCTGTCTCCGACGCTGTTCCTTTTGCATATTAATGATATGCTATCCATCGATGGCATTCATTGCTATGCAGATGACAGTACCGTTGATACCAATTACTCGGGCCGTGCCAATATCCCTCGTTCTGTTGTGGAGGAAAGCCGTGGACGCCTTGTGTCTGAAATCGAGAGTACTCTCGACAAGATCTCTAATTGGGGACGACTTAATTTAGTCCAGTTTAACCCTACTAAGACACAAGCCTGTGCGTTCACCACTAAGAAAACCCCGTTCGCTGTAATACCTCAATTCCAGAACACAGCCCTTAGCATGTCAAAGAGCATCGGGATCTTAGGTGTCAATATATCCTTTGATGTGCAGTTCCGTGAGCACCTTGAGGACAAGGTCAAGCTGGCGTCTAGAAAGCTAGGTGTGCTTAATAGGGCGAAGAAGTACTTCACCTCGCGCAATAGGTTGTTACTTTATAAATCGCAAGTTCGGCCGCATTTGGAGTACTGCTGTCACCTATGGGCGGGAGCGCCTGAATACCAACTTGGACCACTTGACTCGGTGCAGAGACGAGCCATCAGGATTGTCGACGATCCTGAACTCTCAAACGGTCTAGAATCACTACGGGTGAGAAGAGATTTTGCTTCCCTGTGTGTTTTCTACCGATTGTATAACGGTCAGTGCTCTGAAGAATTGTTTGACATCATGCCCACGGCCACTTTTTACCATCGCACCTCTCGCCATCGGCAGGGAGTTCATCCTCACATCTTAAAAACAATGTCATCCCGCACTTTGCGGTTTCAAAGAAGTTTTCTTCCCCGCACTTTGAAGTTGTGGAATGAATTGCCTGCCGAGGTTTTCCCGAATAATTACAGCATGGGTTTTTTTAAAAAGGGAGTTAACAAATTTTTACGGGGTCGGCAACGCGCTTGTGATCCTACTGGTGTTGCTAGCGTCCATAGGCTGCGGTAACTGCTTCCCATCAGGCGGGCCGCATGCCTGTTTGCCACCTTGGTGGTATAAAAAAAAAAAAAAAAAAAATCAGGAAAAGTAGTAATAACAATTTATGTGCAGTAGCATATCGTGAAAATAACTTGTTTATTATGAAGTTTAGGTATAATAAAGTGGAAAATGCTTGTGTTGGTAAGTCACATGACAGTCTATCTGAATGGCATGAAAAAATGTGTCATCAGGACATACAACAAGTACAGGATATCTTACAAAAATGTAACAAGGAATTCACCGTAAGTATACAAGAAGAAGTAACATGTGAGCCATGTCTTCTTGGTAAGTTGCATAAACAACCATTTCAACAAAGTGTAAACAGAGCGGAATGGCCTGGTCAGATTTTACATATGGATTTATGTGGTACTATGGAAGTTACATCTTTAGGTGGTTCTAGGTATTATTTATTAATAAAAGACGATTACACAAAGTATAAAACAGTTTACTTTCTGAAAAATAAGTCTGAAACACTTGGTAAGATAAAAAGTTTCTTGAATTATGTTACTAAAAACTTAAAATATAAAGTAGAAATTATACGGTCAGACTGTGGGTTAGAGTTCACAAATAAAGAGTTAAAATCATTCTTAGATCACCTAGGTATTATTCACCAAACTAGTGTTCCTTACACACCCCAACAAAATGGGTGCATAGAACGTGAAATGCGTACAGTAACTGAAGCTGCAAGAACCATATTATTAGCAAGTGGTTTGCATAAGTCCTTGTGGGCTGAAGCGGTGAACACAGCAGTGTTTGTTATTAATAGAACTGGTAAAAGTAGGATTAAAAATGTCACTCCTTATGAGCTCTGGTATAATAAGGGCGTATACAATATAAATAATCTGAAAGTTTTTGGGTCGAAAGTGGGAGTACATATCCCAGACCAAAAGCGTAAAAAATGGGATTGTAAAGATGAAATAGGATATTTTGTAGGCTATAGTGAAACAACAAAAGGTTTTAGAGTCTATTTTCCTGAGAAAAATGATGTCTTAATTAAAAGAGAAGTAACATTTATCAAAGGTAGTACGGGTAATAATAATATAGGTAATAGGCATCAGGAACAAAATATAACAATTCCAAATATGATCACAAGTATAGAAAAGGAAGAAATAAGCAATGAAAAGCAAGAACAAGAAGAAATAAGAGAAGAATATCACAGTTTTAATGAAGAAGAAGATGATGAGAGAGTACAGTCACCAGATCTTGAAGAGAATGTAGAAACACCCATAGAAGATTTACAGAGTTCAGAAGAAGAAGGAAACTCATATGAAGAAGAGTCAGAAAAAGAAAGTTCTGTTGATAAAGCAAATGAAACCATGGAAAGACCTCAGGAAGTAACACAGTCAAGAAGAGAAAGAAAGAAGCCAATGTGGCTAGCGGACTATGATACAAATTTTCTATTGGTTGAGACAGAACCAGTTACTCTAGAAGAGGCACTAAATTCTGAACAAAGTGAAGAGTGGAAGAACGCTATGAAGGTTGAGCTAGATACTTTGAAAGAAAATAATACATGGACAGAAGTAAACAATGTTCCAGAAGGAAATAAAGTAATTTCTAGTAAGTGGGTTTTTAAAATCAAACAAATAGGAAGTGAAAAAGTATATAAAGCTAGGTTGGTAGCTAGAGGGTTTGAACAGTCGGATTGTGATTTAGAAGTATATTCCCCAGTAGCTAAATTGCCAACGTTTAGAGTTTTTATAGCAGTTGCAAATAAATTACAACTTCCAGTTCACCAGATGGATGTTGTAGGTGCTTTCTTACACGGTGATATAGATGAAACGGTATACATGAAATTACCAAGCGGTGAAACATGTAAACTTAACAAATCATTATACGGTCTGAAAAAGTCTCCAAAGTATTGGAATAGGAAGTTTGATGATTTTATGACAAAAGAAAATTTCAGTAAATCTGTAAGTGATCCTTGTCTATATTTTAGAAAGGTAAATGGTTGCAAATTATTTGTTTTGTTATTCGTCGATGACATAATAATGTTTTGTTCAGAAAATAAATTGTTAGAAGATTTTAAAAGAGAGTTGGGTAAAAACTTTAAAATGAAAGATTTAGGTTTAGCACAAACTTACTTAGTATTGATATTGAACAAAAGAAAGGGTCGACGGTAATCAGTCAAAAAACATACCTAAATAAATTGTTAGAACATTATAACATGTCACATTGCAAACCAGTATCTACTCCGATAGACCAAAATTATAAGTTTGATGTGTTGAAAAGAGAAAAGTCGGAAAGTCCAGAAATAGAGAGAAAGTGTAGACTACCTATAAGTTGGTAGTTTAATGTATGCAGTATGTGGTACACGACCAGATTTATGTGTATCAGTTTGTTTTCTTAGTAGATATCAACACTGTGCTAGTGTTATGTCGTACAAGGCATTAAAACGTGTTCTAAGGTACATAAAGGGTACATTAAATTTCGCATTGGTGTACAGCAGCACCGGCACAGGACTGCAAGGTTTTGTGGATGCAGATTGGGCAGGCGATACCCAAGATAGGAAATCCACAACGGGTTATCTATTTAAAATATTTGATTGTACTGTATTATGGTGTTGTAAAAAACAATTGTGTGTATCATTATCTTCTACAGAATCAGAATATATTGCACTAAGTTTGGCTATTACAGAAGCATGTTGGTTAAAAAACTTATTATGTGATTTTGATGTTGATAATAAGGTTACAATATATGAAGATAATCAGTCTGTAATAAAATTAGTGTATAATAATGAAAATAATAAAAGATTAAAGCATGTTGATACTAGGTATCACTATATTATTGACAAAGTCAAAAATAAATATGTTACAGTGCAGTATATTCCAACTGAAAATAACGTAGCTGATATTTTAACTAAGCCCTTAGGCAAAACTTTGTTTGAGAAATTTGTTAAAATACTATTTTGTTAGTACTGATAAAGTTTAAAGTTAACATTAAGGAAATATTGAAATAGTTTTAAAATGTAAGCATTAAGTTTTGTGGTAAAGGGAAAAGTATAAAATTTAAGTATAAAAAAAAGTATAAAATTTAAGTTTGTATAATTTCAGGTAGTTAAAGGTAAAGAAATAAAACAGCAATGTAATTGAGTAGATAGTTTAATAGTAGTGGGAAAATATTTGTTGAGGGGGGGTATTAAAAGTGAACGCATCGTAGTATAAAATAGATAGAATAATTGTATATGAACGCAACAAATAGTAGTGACTGAATACGTCACGGGATATTGTCGCTACTGTCTACGTGAACTATCACTCTGTATTGTAAGTGTGAAAAATAGATCTATGTGCCGCACACACAAAATTAATGCACTCTAATACGCAATAAAGAATTACGTCGTCCATCTTGTGCCTATCATTCAACGCTTCAATAAAACCCTATAAAACTGATAATCCAAACAAACTTTCAATAGTATTATTTAAACTAGTAGTAATAAGAACACGAAACGAAAAAAAAAATCTCCATCTGCAATTTTAGTATTACGATAAGTATTTGGACAGTTTATAAACGCGCAATAAGGAATTTCGATACGTCCTTACGTCCTGTTGTCGGCTCGTACTAATTTGAAATAGAGCGACAGCCGTCTCCGTAGCTCTATTTTCGTGACCACTTTTCGGGACAGCTAATCTATAGGCCGACCGTTTAACTCGCGCATCGCCTGCGCGGCAAGAAAGGAGCGAGGGGAGATGTTAGCGGATGGGTGAAAGGGGTGCGCGGAGCAGAGAGCTTACGTCAAATGCGGCAGTGCGCTGCATAGAGAAAAGTAATATGGTGCGCTGGCTGTGCTCGCAGCGCGCGGTTGGTGTTTTTGTTACGGACGCTTGAAGATAAACGCACAAGGTATACGACTGCCAAGATAAATCTCAAGATGAATCGCTCTTCCAGTTCGTTGATGAAGAGATGGACCGATTTATTATTAATTTGCAAGATTCTGACTCCTCAAGCTACACAGACAGTGATGATGATTCAAGCGATATGAATATTAGTGACGAATAGTCTTATAATTTTTTTATCTGTGGTTAAATATTTCTTAAACGGAGTTAATTATTGTTTTATGATTTTGTACCTATGAAGTTATCAATCAATACATATAAAATTACTTGTCCTGACTGACTGACTGACTGACTGACTGATTCATCAACGCACAGGCCAAACCGCTGGACCTAGAAAGCTGAAATTTGGACAGTAGGTTCTTCTTATGACGTAAGCATCCACTAAGAAAGGATTTTTGAAAATTCGACTCCTAAAGGGGTTAAATGGGGTGTTTTCTTTTGTATGAAACTTTTTATTGTATGGTTCGATTGACTTGAAATTTACTGGAAAGATTCTTTGAATAAAATAAAGAAATACGTGTTTCGGGATTTTTTAAAAACAACCATTGGGGGTGCGCTAGGGGTTGGTAAACTTTGTATGGGAAATAATTATTACTTGGTTCAATTGATTTAAAAGTTGGTGAAAATACCCTCAAAATAAAATGATTGAACAGGTATTTTTTATTTTTCAAAAAATCTACCCCTAATGAGGGATAAGAGGGAAAAATTTATAATCTATATTATTAAAAGAACAGGCTTTTTTTTTCTAGAAATCACCGTACATTCTAAACCATTTTAAGTAGAATCATGAAATTTGAAGGTGAACAATAAGAACGAACTCGACATTTCACACTTAATTAGGTCAAATGGGCTCCCAAAGTGTGTATGGTTAAAAAAAGAATCATCACACAGACACGAAACTTTGTCAGTATACTGAGCAAAAGAAATAAAGAAACACGTATTTCATTACTTTAAAAAAAACGACCGTTAAAGGGGTGCATTCGCATGGTGTTTGAGCATGAAATGCGCATAAAAAATTCATGCTGTATTGATGAAACTTTGCGAATACATTTATCACCGCAAATGCAAATCCATGTGCCAATAATATTGTTTTGATTATCAACTCCTAAGAGGTTCTAATTGGGGTCCAAAAAATGTTTTTTGAACTACAGCCAATACTTAATTTATGTATTGCATACCTATTCCGGCAAAAACAACCCCTAAGTTAATTTCATGGATTTGAAGAGTTTGCACAAATAAGGTTTTCCATTTAATGCTATAATGCAGGTAGAGTAAACACCAACTCGGTAAATAAACTCAACACAACAATTGAAGAAACTAATTTTTAGATTTTTTTCTAAACCTTGATCCAACTCGAACCAGTTCTATGCAGTTTGATAATCCGGCTTGATTCATCTCGATCCAGTTTGTTTCACCTTGACCCACTTTGACCCACCCAGACTTAACTATTTCGATCCACCTCGGTTCATCTCGATCTACATCGATCCACCTCGATTTACCTCACTTTAGCTCGATCCAACTTGATCCTGCTTGATCCAGTTTGATCCAGCTCAAACCAGTTTTATTCAGCTCAATCCCGTAAAACCCGGTTCAATTGAGTTTGATGATCCAGCTTGGCTCAACTCAATCCACTTTATTCCAACTTGACCCACTTCAAACCACCTTAACTTATCTTGATCCACCTCGATCTATCTCGATCCATATCAATCAATCTTGATCCAACTCGAACCAGTTCAATGCAGTATGATAGTCCGACTTGACTCATCTCGATTCACTTTGTTCCACCTTAACTCACATCGACCCACCCAGATTTAACCATATCGAGCCACCTCGGTGCATCTCGATTCACATCAATCCACCTCGATTTTCCTCGCTTTAGTTCGATCCAACTTGATCCAGTTTGATCCAGCTCAAACCAGTTTTATTCAGTTGGTTGGTTTATTCAGTTGGTCGTGATTGGCTTAACTCAATCCACTTTATTCCATCTTAACCCACTTCAAACCACCTTGGCATATCGATCCACCTCTGTCTATCTTGATCCACATCGATCCACTTCGATTTACCTCGATTCATGATCATAATTGATCCTGCATGATCCAGTGTAATCTAGCTCAAACCAGTTTTTATTCAATTCAATCCGTTATTACTCGGTTCAATCAAGTTTGATGCAGTTTGATAATCCGGCTTGACTCATCTCGAACCAGTTTATTTCACTTTGAGCTACTTCGACCCACCTTGACTTATCTCGGTCTACCTCGGCCCATCTTGATCCACATTGATCCACCTGGATTTACCGAGGTAAATGATCCAGCTCGCTTTAGTACGATGATCCAGCTCAACCCAGCATAGGCAGCAGGCAAAAGAATATTCAAAATCGGATGAGTAATTCCGAAGATTACCCTTAGATTACACATACTTACAAACACACAAACATACAAAAATACAAATTTAAACCCTTTACAGTATTAGTATAGTAGTGTTAGTAGTGTTAGATACATAAAGTTAGATAGTATAGAAGTAGGGGGAAGTAGGGAGTAGGATTTCTTATCAATTGTAAAACAAAGTCACGGTACTATTTTCAACAATTACGAAATTCCATTCTTACTTTCATTCCCTATTTCAACCCCATCAATCTTTTTGTTCGGGATAAAAAGTAGCCTATGTCCTTTCTTAAGGTCTTATCTGTCTCTGTACCAAATTTAATCGAAATCGGTTCAGTGGATTAGGCGTTAAAGCGTAGCAGACAGACAGAGTTACAAAAATACAGGCTATGTCATCAAGTATGTATATTTGATGAAATGACACATAATAGGTCCAGGTTTAATAAAAGTGTAAACAATATTTTTAAAAACCTTCATCCTTAATTAAAAACGCGTTTTACTTACAAAACCAACGCGGGCGAAGCCGCGGGCTACAGCTAGTTATAAAATATTTGTAAAACTTAAAAATAAATACTTAAAAAAAAGATACTTATTATTTTATTCTTTACCAACAATGTCTATCTCGAGATAAATCTTTGGATTATTGACTCCGTGTGTAGCGTTACCCGCCCCCGCTCCCCTCCCACCGCGCAGGCGACACGCGAGTTAAACGGTCGGCCTATAGTTAGTATAGTATATCGATGATCTCAGTATATTAGCACAGATATTAGATATGGATATTGATACTGTGATATTAGTATCATCTATGCTGCTAGCGGCGCGGCGCAGGCATGCCTGTGCCACGCCACTTGAGTGTAATTCACAATACGTCTCCTTAGTACATTTTGTATGCAGAAGTTTTGAAGCGGCATCGTGCCTACGCCGCGCCGAACTACTCGCCGTTTGTGTGTATTTCGCGCCTTAAATAGGTAGCGGACGGACGGGCGATGATTAATAAAAACAATTATCGGTTGAAACAATGCATTTATTTCGTGTACTTCGAACTATTTATCACATTCATTGAACTAATATTTGGCTAAATTGAACCAGTATTGCGTTAATAAACTAACAGACTTACATCTTACAACAGTATGCAGGTAACTACTTGTCTGTATATTTCAACAATAATAAAATAATAATCTTTAATTAACATAGAATTAGTTAGAGATCTGCTAGATCCTACCTACATCCCATCCAAGGTAACTTGATCGTAATGACTGGTAAAGAGTACGCTATTGCTAGAGCGAGATAGTGCTCCTGTCTGTAGAGCAATATCTCTTTCTAATAATAGTGAACTTTTATAAAACAAAAATCTAGAATTAAAATTAAAATTCACATAAAACTTATAACATCTACTGATAAGTAGGTACAATAAAATTAACTACTATTATTAAATTATTTATTCTATATACAAAAGTCCATTTTAAGTCAGATCTCTTATGTATTGTTGTAATTATAACAGTAGGTATAGTTCGATTCAAACTTAAAGGCGGCTCTGTGAAGTTCGTACATTGCGTCTTCGCGCATGTACAGTCAAGTTGACAATCGACAACCTCGGCATTACCCCGCTGATACCTTAAATTGGTTACTGCGCAGCGACTTGAGCCTAACTTCACGGTCGCGTTTAAGTTTGCATCGCACTGTACATCATCAAGCTTCTAATGCCGAGTATACACCAAGCGGACGAAAAGTCCGCTAAAGTCCACTACTACACGAGCAATTGGTTAGGTTACGGTTAGGTCTTCGGATTCGCTGGATGCTCGGGGTGTGGGCCCTTTCAGTACGGCGGCGACTCCGAGGAGGACGGCGGCGACTCCGAGGAGGACGGCGGCGGGGTTGCGACCCCCGTCCCCGTGAGCACCGTGACTGGTTCCCGGGGGGCTACAATGCGCCCCCCGCGGCGGGCTCAAAGGCAAGGCACTGAGGGGCCCCTGGTGCAGATCCCACCGGAGAGCCCTGGGGTCCCCCCTCTCATGTGCCGATGCGACAACCGCGGGGGTTTTAGTGGGTAAGAATCCCACATACCCCGGTCGAGCCCCACAGCTCCCGGGGATCTTTGGAAGATTTCCCCCGCGTCAAAAAAAATAAGGTAACGTTTTCGAAACTGTCAAAGGAACACGTCCAATAAGACCAATATTTGTTAAGACTCTACCAGACAGTTGTAATATACCGGTCGGTAATATAGAACAAGAAGACGTGCAAAAAATTGACAAATTTTATTACCTTAGTTCCGTTCTACACGAATACGGTAGTGTAGACTATGATATTCAAGCCCGTATAGGCGCTGCTTGGGTAAACTGGCGGGTGATTTCTGACAGATATAAAAGGGCAATATATAAGGGCAAGAGCGATCCTGCTTTATGGTAGCAAGTGATGGCCAGCCTTAGCAATCACTGCAATGCAAGAGTTGCTGCGACGGATGGATAGCGTTACGCGGTTGGACCACGTACGCAAATCGCATCCGTCCACATCAGGAACAGTCTTGGTGTCCGTGACGCGGCGGTTAAATTCCAAGTGTCGCCTGACATGGTATAGCCATGTTATCCGGCCGAAGGAGTATGTTGGTTAGAAGATGCTTGTAGCAAGACCTAGAGGTCGCCCTAAGAATCGCTGGCTAGATATGATAACAAAATTACATTAGAGACAACAAACTCACAACCGAAGACGTTAAAGGTCGGGCAAGGTGGAGGAATAATAGTTGGAAGGCGGACCCTGGCAACAGCCGGGATTAATCACGCCAGGCAGAAGAAGAATATAGAAGAACTTAATTTGTTTAAAGCAAAACACATGTTATATTACCTGTCATGGTATAGGGTCTGTGTGGTTAGCACAACACAAATATATTTATAAGTTATTTAAAAACTAAAGCCTTAAAAGTGCCGCATTCAACCAATGGAACTGTTTGATATATAGAAGAATATACGACGGACACGGACAGAATTGGGACTTGGGACTCTTAGTCCACTCACACTAAACAATGCCCTACATCCTAGAAGTCAGATATATAAAATCTACTGATACAGAATAACCATAATCTAAATATATATGCTTATTTAATACTTATAAGTATATATATTAATGTTCACAGCTCTGATTATGGATAAATATATCATGCAACAAGATATTAGGTATGCAATATTGTATTATTTATTCTTATTGCGTGGCCTCATCCTAAAACACAATATAAAAACGTTTATTAAGTAACAGTGAATCAACGTTTGAGCTTTTTTGCTCAATATAACCTAATGCTGGGCCATAATTTCACCTGTCAAAGTAAAAGAACTTTCATTGATTCTTTTATTTAAATAAACTATTTAAAAAAAAATAAAAACCGACGTTGGTGTTAGCGTACCTGCTGTGTATGTTCTGCACCAACTTTTAAAATAGTTTATTTAACACTTTTTAGTGACTTATTTTACCAAGATAGGTATCAGCACTATCACGCAACTCGAACGTCTACATTACAGTAACTTACTGAAAACATAAAAAGTTTATATCTCTTAAACTACTGGACCGATTTTGATTAAATTTGTACTCTACCCTAAGCTGAAAGATACTCTAACTATAGCAAAAAGAATTTTCGAAATCGGACTTGTAGTTTCTGAGAAATCCGTGGACAAACCTACATACATACATACATACATACCCACATACACTCGTGAAATTTGGTAAATTCGTTTAGAAGCCCACATAGACTAACATATATGAATATTACGCATTTTTATTAATATTACATACATACGCGTCGAATAGAGAACCTCCTTTTTTGAAGTCGGTTAAAAACAATTCTAGGTGTTTAAAAGAATCCCCATTCAAAACACCGGACTTTAAGTCACAATGCAATGGATATTAATATCACAATCGCAGTAATATTTCTGCATTCATTTAGTTAATAATTTAAATAAACATTTAATATTGCATGCGTTAAAAATAAAACTTGTTCCTATAAGGAATGTTGCTAGTTAACACTATTTTTTACTACTAAGGGGGTGTCCATTAATCACGTGAGGACTCGATAGGGGGGGGAGGGGATCCGAAAAAATCACGAAATATCACCAGGAGGGGGGAGGGGTATAATGAGAAGTCACGTGTATTTATTTTTCGTTGAATGCACGATTTCTAAACCAAACAGCGGGACGTGACCTTGACTTACCGTACACGTGATTTTGGGGAAAGGGGGGGGGGTAGTTTAAAACCTCACCACATATCACCAGAAGGGGGGTAGGGGATAAAAAGTTGCTAAAAAACATCACGTGAATAATGGACAACTCCTAACTAAAAGAATGTATGCAGGGTGTCTCGGAAAGGCGGTCATATTATTATTGGTTCCAAGTCATACAAAAAAGTAAAACTTGGAGATTTCATACATAAACAAAAAACTTTTTGTAAAGAAAAGTTTTAACCACGCCCACGCGCTAGACGCGCGTGTATGAAATTAAATAGTTTTCGAGCTCGGTATGCGATTTCTAAAACGATTTCTAGAACACCCAATACATATATAACTAAAGCTAAAAAAAACTCTAATAGATCACATATCGATACGACCCTGCCGTTAATATACATCTCTAACATTTAATGTTAATTTATTACGATACGATACATTAATTTTAATAGCGAAGAATATATTAAAGCTATATTGTCTATATCTTTTGTGTAGATATTAAATTCCATCTATTAAGCGTCGTGTTGTTTTACTTTGAAACGTCATCTGAAACCAAAAGACGTTATTTTAACTATTGTTACAATCAGGGGCGTATTTACCCTAGGGCCAAGGGGGCCATGGCCCGGGGCGCCAGGCTGCGAGGGGCGGCGGAAGCCGCACCTCGCTTATCTGAAGAGTTTTAAAAAATCTACATAATTAACAAAAACTAAAACTCATTTGGTTGGACTAGTGAGGAATTCGGAATATTTCACTTTCAATGTTGTTGCACGTGTCCTTTTTGGTACATATCCAGCGTTAGACGAAAGGGAGCGGGGCAACGTAGGCCGCGGCGATGGTCACCATTTATTGACCAAGTTTTGACCCCCCCCCGCCGCCGCCAGCGCCGCCCCTGTGTTGCAATTCGTACCTACTTCACTTGTTTTGTTTCGAGACCGGTCCCTAAGAATACGCGAGAAAAGCAGTTACGATTTAAAAAAATGAAGGAACTAACTTCATTTAATGTCACAAAAAAATTAAATCCTTTGCATAATATGATAAGTCTACACTTTCACTGCGTGATATTTTTAAAACGATTATTCCCAGTCGTCACCACTGGCTACGTCCCCCCCACTGGCGACAAACGGGAAAATAATTCCCATTTGTCGCCAGTGGTGACGAATGGGAAAATGAAATCCCAGTTGTCACCAGTGGTGACAATCGGATAAAGGAAATCATCATCATCATAATCACCATACGGAAGACGTCCACTGCTAAAAGTCATATATTTTAATGTATCTATATTCAGTTGAATATTCCGTTTGTTGTCGGTGGTACCACCAGCTGGTGGTAGCACCAAGCCATCTTCAGCTTGGGATCCCGTGATAAATATAATCAAATCCAAAGACAAGCATTCCACTGCAAGACCTCAAGATACTGTAAGCTCTTTCTGCGTAGATCGGACTATCAATAATAATTAGAAGACCTGACGGCACCCTAAGACAACTAGGACGTATGGACAGCTACCACCTCAGTCCGCCCGTGACCATGAATGCTGTAAATTTTTCGAAACGTCGGGTAATTAAAATCAAAAATAAACCGCGATATAATCCGTAAAATAAGTTTCATTTCAATGTGTAGTATTCGCGTAAATATCAGAAATCATTAGTACTAGGGTAAGTAGCAAAAAACAGGAGTTGCATATTTTGTGTCTTGTCTTGTGTGAGAGTTATGGACGTGGTTTAGAGCTAACATGTTTATAGTAGAAGTACCAGGGAAGCATAGGACATAAGGAAGAGACCTCAAGTCCACCTCCAATCCAATGTCCAATGAGATTTTTAACTACGTTCGTTCGGGATATACCTACTGAGGATGTGATAGGTACCTATTGAGTAAAATACTCTCTATATTTTGTGATAGTAGCTAACATATTTATAGCAGAAGTATCAGGGAAGCACAAGATACAAAGATATCTCGCCTCCTGATACATCCGTTACCGTCCGTGGTACCCCCAGGCCCCAGGGGCCCTCACCTCTTGATTCGAGACACCAATCAAAACCAGTAAGCCAGACATACCTAATCTGGATTTCGCAAGACGTGAGGACTCCTGCTTATTTCATATGCTTCCCTGGTATTTCTACTATAAACATGTCAGCTAAACCACATTCAGCTCATAAAAGACAAGGCACAAGACATGCACCCCTTGTTTTATGTTACCATAGTAATTTCGGCAATATTTTGTCGATTTCATTACTCATAGAAAGTAAGTAGGGTAAACTAACCAAATATTGACACCTTAAGGAGTAGCTGTACTAAACCATTTAAAAAAGGCATTTTCTTTTAATTTAAGCAACGCCATGGGAATCGATATCACTTAAATAAGGTTAAGAGAATGTTTTAAGGTTATTTTTATTACAAATCAAAGCAATTCATTTTTATGCAAATCAAATAGTATTTAAGAAATTTTTGTTATTTTTAAACTGTAGGAATTGCCACTTATCATAAATTAGGTTGGAACATAAGTGCATTATAATAGAAATAACACTTCACTATTACTTATTGTGAAACATGTTCATAGTCTGATGCCTGGGTATAGCCATATTGGCTTAGAGGATCATTGAAAATAACTTCCATATTTTGGATATCAAGCCTATTAAGACTATTTTCTGGTCTGATATCTAGTTCAATGTCTGGGCTGAGGTTCTGTGATTCTGGCTTTGGCATTTCTTCGCTTTTTTCACTGCAGAAATAACAATTTTTTTTTAAGATATTTTAAGATACTAGCAATTCTCTGCGGCTACGCCCGCTATTCGATTTTTTCCACCCCATTTAATCCCTACAGGAGTGGAATTTTCAAAAACCCTTTCTTAGTGGATGCTTACATCATAAGAAGAATCTACCGCCGAAATTTCAGGTTTCTAGGTCTAGCGGTTTGGCCTGTGCGTTTAATCAGTCAGTCAGGACAAGTAATTTTAAGATAAATTAATTTAATTCAAAAAGGAACATAAATTAATTTATGACCTTTTTGAATTACAATAGAAATCAAGCATATTTTACCGCGATGGCAAACTTTATAATAAAACCTATTTTTGGCATGAGTGTCAATAAAATGGTTAATGACTTATTTTCGATACCTAATATTGGCACAGATAAAAAAAGTATTAAAATCGTCAGATAAAGCAAAAAAAAAATTGGCTGATTAATTCTTATGTTCTCCTAAATCAAATCAAATAACATTTGTTGCTAAAATTCAAAACATCAACTATATAAACAAAGAATAAAATGGGTCTTACCTTAGCAAGAAGTCAGGATTTTGAATTTTTTTACATCCACGTACAGACTTGTCACAAAAGTATTTATTCCGACGCCTTATTGAAAAAATATCTATTTCTGTGATGCCAGTACTCTAACGTATAAATATACTGATAATTACATGTTTAGAAAAAAATGTATTGGGGATTGGTGACCTTAATATAGATAAAAAATGGTAAGGTGCCAATAAATTGGTACGGTGTCAATATTTGGTTAGTTTACCCTACTAAAGAAAGAAAGTAAGTACATTTATTTGACACAAGCAATAACAAATTTGGTAAAAATTAACAGAAAGGAAAAAAAATACAGAAGTTGTGTGGGGTCAAAAAATATGCTGCCTCAGCATGCTGCTATGCCAAAAATAAATCTGACGCATCTGATTGATGATCGTGATGATGTTTTTTTTTTGTATTTCAGTGACGACAATTGGGAATTAAAAGTCCCAACTGTCGCCACTGGTAACTACTGGGAATTTAATGATTCATTCGTCACCACTGGCGACAAATGGGAATTATTTTCCCGTTTGTCACCAGTGGGCACGTAGCAGCATAAGTGCTCGCCTCCTATTGTCCGGTGATCTGTAATGGCCATCTGCGGCCAACAACGTCTACCAAAAATAAAGGGCGGCAAATTCTAATGGCCCGGGGCGCCAAATCTTTAAATACGCCCCTGGTTACAATATAGCGTGAAGGTTTTGCGTGATTAAGAAACGTCTAATGCGTTATTATTTGTCTTTGTTATTATTATTATAAATTTAAAATCGTCAATTGAGTGCAAACTCTATCTATTCTACTCTGTGGTGTTGTCCCGGTAACCACAGGAACGCACTTCGACCCAGTTGGCTCGCTGCGGGTATTATTCAGTATCGCAATACATCATCATCAGCCAAACAACGTCCACTGCTGAACAAAGGCCTCTCCCTTAGAAGGGAGGGGATGTCATAATCCCCACGCTTGGCTTGGCGTCTTGGGGATCACAGTATAGGTAATCCAATAGAAACGCTGCTGGTAGTCTTCTTGTTTTCCGTTAGTCGCTTCTTACGGGCTCACAATGGGAGGAAATGGGTGGGTGTTATTTTACCTCCACGGGGAACCGCGGTGTTATTTTCCCCCCAAAGGTACGGCACGCAACGGATTTTAGTTTGCTTTGCCGCCGGCTTCGGAAATTGACGGCGCGGATAATGGACGCAGCGCTATGTAAAATCATAGAAAGCAAACTAAAATCCGTTGCGTGCCGTGCGTGCGCTGCGTCCGGCGCTGGTCAATGGACGCGTGCCTCAAGAGGAACCGCGGTGTTATTTTCCCCCACGGGGAACCGCAATACAGTCATATGTTTATAACTAATTTATTTTTATTTAAAAAATTGCGCGACATCTGCGGGCAGAGCCGGTAGTACATCCGTGCCCCAGTTACCTGTGGCGGCTGGGTGCAGCAGCGCGGCCAGCTCGCGCACGCGGTCGCGGTGCGCGTGCATGTAGGCGCGCGCCTCCCACAGCATGGTGACGAGCGGCTCGTCGGCGCGCTCGTCCATGGCCACGTCGCGCGACATCTGCGGGCAGAGCCGGTAGTACATCCGTGCCCCAGTTACCTGTGGCGGCTGGGTGCAGCAGCGCGGCCAGCTCGCGCACGCGGTCGCGGTGCGCGTGCATGTAGGCGCGCGCCTCCCACAGCATGGTGACGAGCGGCTCGTCGGCGCGCTCGTCCATGGCCACGTCGCGCGACATCTGCGGGCAGAGCCGGTAGTACATCCGTGCCCCAGTTACCTGTGGCGGCTGGGTGCAGCAGCGCGGCCAGCTCGCGCACGCGGTCGCGGTGCGCGTGCATGTAGGCGCGCGCCTCCCACAGCATGGTGACGAGCGGCTCGTCGGCGCGCTCGTCCATGGCCACGTCGCGCGACATCTGCGGGCAGAGCCGGTAGTACATCCGTGCCCCAGTTACCTGTGGCGGCTGGGTGCAGCAGCGCGGCCAGCTCGCGCACGCGGTCGCGGTGCGCGTGCATGTAGGCGCGCGCCTCCCACAGCATGGTGACGAGCGGCTCGTCGGCGCGCTCGTCCATGGCCACGTCGCGTGACATCTGCGGGCAGAACCGGTAGTACGGCACGCCCAGCGCGGAGCACCACGCGCGCGCTCGCTCTACCACGCGCCCGTCCGACTGCGTCGCCTGCGACAACAACGACGGTCTTTCTTACCTGGCTGCAGTGGCGGTCCGAGGGGAGTCGTAGGGGTCATGAAGCCAGCGACCAAGCTCCCCACCCACCCCAGAAATCTCATCAAAATCTTAACTTTTTGCTAACGTCTAAACAGTTTTATGCAAAATAATTTTGAAAAATTTGGTTGAGATCCACCGTGTTAGAAGAAACCGAAAGATTTAGCTTGTCTAAATATTCTTTAATAATCAGCCGAAAGTGACTGCTGAAAAAAGGCCGCTCCCTTAGAAGGGAGGTGTTGCCATAATCCCCACGCTTGGCAGGCGTCTTGGGGATCACAAAGTCAAAGTCAAAAATAGTTTATTTCAAGTAGGCTTCAAAAGTGCTAGCGTTACTAGCACTTTTGAAAGGACATGTATTTTTTAAAATAAAGCTACCACCGGATCACAACGCGGCCTCAACTGAGAAGATCCGGCAAGAAACTCAGCGGGCTTGTCATTTTATCACTTCTTTTAAACACAGTTTTGTTACAAATGGATCGACACTAGCGATAGTATATCCTCAGTCACAGTATTGATGGTAGGTAATCCAATAGAAAGACGCTGCTGCCCGTCTTTTTGTTTTCCCTTAGTCGCCTCTTACGGACACCCAACGGAAGGAGATGGGGTGCTATTCTTACCCGGACACCTCAAGGGCACAGAGCATGGCGACTGCAGCGCAACAGCTGCGCGACTGAAGCGCAACAGCTGCGCGACTGTAGCGCAACAGCTACGCAACAGCTGCGAAACAACAGCGCAACAGCTGCGCGACTGCAGCACAACAGCAGCGCAACAGCAGCGCGACTGCAGCGCAACAGCAGCGCAACAGCTGCGCGACTGCAGCGCAACAGCAGCGCAACAGCTGCGCGACTGAAGCGCAACAGCTGCGCGACTGTAGCGCAACAGCTGCGCGACTTTAGCGCAAAAGCTACGCAACAGCTGCGCGACTTTAGCGCAACAGCTACGCAACAGCTGCGCGACTGCAGCGCAACAGCTTCGCGACTTTAGCGCAACAGCTGCGCAACAGCTGCGCGACTGCAGCGCAACAGCTACGCAACAGCTGCGCGACTTTAGCGCAACAGCTACGCAACAGCTGCGCGACTTCAGCGCAACAGCTACGCAACAGCTGCGCGACTTTAGCGCAACAGCTACGCAACAGCTGCGCGACTTTAGCGCAACAGCTACGCAACAGCTGCGGGACTGCAGCGCAACAGCAGCGCAACAGCTGCGCGAATGCAGCGCAACAGCTATGCAACAGCTTCGCGACTTTAGCGCAACAGCTGCGCGACTGCAGCGCAACAGCTACGCAACAGCTGCGCGACTGCAGCGCAACAGCAGCGCAACAGCTGCGCGAATGCAGCGCAACAGCTATGCAACAGCTTCGCGACTTTAGCGCAACAGCTGCGCGACTGCAGCGCAACAGCTACGCAACAGCTGCGCGACTGCAGCGTAACAGCTGCGCGACTGCAACTATAGACCTCCCCATTTAGCACGCCATATTGAACGACGGCGATGTGGTTCGCCACCCATCACGTCTCGTTTCGAAGGCGAAAAGCGGCCCTTGGGCTCTGCCTACCCCTACGGGAAAAAGGCATGATTTTATGTATGTATGTATTGAACGACAGTTGGCTATTTGCATCCACCGGTTACCTGCGACGCGCACAATGTCGTGTGTCCACCTATTGAGGTTTACGTTCGGTTCGTGGTTGCGATTCGAGAACATTTCTTACCCATCGGTTATCGGTTCTTCGAGCGATGTCGCCTGCCCATTGCCACTTCAACTTGCAGATTCTGAAAGCTATGTCAGTGACCTTGGTACTCCGGCGAATCTCCTCACTTCGGAATCAGTCGCGCAAACAAACTCCATTTACTTAACTATTAACAAGTAAATAATACAAACCTGGTCGACGAGCAAGCTTCCAATAGCACTGAGGCCCCAAGCGAGCCGGGCAGTATCCCAGAAACTCTCTGGTTTAAAAACGTCTATGTCTTTTAACTTGGTCACCGGTATCAAACCTACAAAAAATTTAAAAAAGAACGAATTATAAAATTACAAACAGCAACACAGTTGATCATTAAAAAACAGAACAGCCGTTTTAACCAAGTATTCGTTCTACAATACGCAGTGGCATGCAATCAATAGAGACAAAAATACAGCCTACCTGAATGATGAAAAAAAACAAATAATCAAAGGAATTTGCTTTTTTGTCTACCCTGTCACAAAAGTGTGTTCACGTGACTTATCGACGAGATATGTCATTCCCATACATTTGATTTCGACTTTCTAGCGTTCTGTATATAGAATGACAATTTGGCTAAGGGGGCTGACAGAAAATCGCACTATTCGAAAGGGATAATAATATGCCATAAAATTAGATTTACTTCAATAAAAGGTTTCAGGTTTTTTATGCTGGTTTCATGCTGGGGTAATCGAGAAAAGAGTACGCACTAGATTTGAACGAGTTTTTGAGTCTATAAATACTAACTGGAAATACAGACCTGTTCCGCAAGACACGACCACTTTCAAGTTAGTCTTCTTCGCAGCCTCGAGCTGTCCGGTCGCCCGTAATGCTAGCTTCAGCTCCGTCAGTTCAGTCAGTACATCCAGTGTTGGGTTGTTGCCCATTAAGCCACCGTCCAAATATCTATAAATCAAAACGAAATATCCACGTATCCTAAGAAGTAACAGTTGCAGGCGAAGGCCAAGTATTTGTCCGGAGGGAAATTTTGTTCCGGGTTGAACAATTTCTGATAGAACGCTAACGTCTGCTGGACCCTTGGCATATATGTAACTCTACTAGAATTTATCCGAAGTTAAACAAGGAATGAGCAGCAGTTTCTTGCTTGCTATGTATGCTTGTTTGTGGCTTTTTTGGCATTGTGTAAACGAACTGTGAACTTTCGAAAGCAAGTATCGCCCTATTTGCGAATCTCACCTAAGCAATGTTTAGACAAGTCGAGACACGTATACGCATATCATTCTAGGATAGGAATACTTGCCTGTAGTCTCAATAATTTACAAGGACCGAATCTCGCCTTTAAAACTCGAATCGAACGGTATTAGACTGTATTAAAAATATGTTTTTTTTTTTTTTGTAGGAGTATATTGTTGGCCATGACAGCTTCACCGGTCAAGACAAAATAAAAATGGTACGAGCTGATGTAATCCTAAAACGTTATTACATTTAATAGTAGTTTATGCACCAAGGGGATAAAGTAGTGTCTTATGTCGCGGGCGTTAAATTGAATCACGAGCATAACGAAGGATTCTAGCAACTCCCGAGCGCAGCGAGGGAGTATAGAGTTAAATCCCGAGCGTAGCGAGGGAGTTAATACTAGAATCCTGAGTACAGCGAGAGATTTAAGCTCGCCCAAGACAAAGACACCTTTATCCCCGAGGAGAATACACTACTTTTCACACCTACTGCGAGGTAATAAAATACAAATATTGCTAGAATTAAAATAACAATAATATCGTGGGACAATCCACACACGGTCATCTGATTCCAAACTAAGTAGAGCCTGTACTATGGAAACCAGACCACTGATATTAATTTAGCTGAGGGGACAGATAGTTAAATAACACCCAGACACTTGGAAGAATTGAACCCACTACCCATCGGGTAGCGGCCAGGGTGTCTAACCACTAGACCAACGAGACTCAATAATGTCAGCATAGTGATTTGCAGAGGTAACACGATAACATTGTTTTTTCTGGAACATTGGGTTTTACTCGTCGCGCCCGGTTCGATTTTCAAATGGTTAGAGTAGTATTATACCTGCGGTAAAAGTGTTGAGGAATTTTCGTTTGACGTTCGAAATTCAAATCACATTATTACCCAAGGGAGTTTAGTACAACATTATTACCCGGCTAGACTATAGGGATATAATGTGGTACTTTATGTCATCTTTATATGACACATAATGCTACATTATCGAGCAGGTGGTGTGAAAAAAGTATTTCGTAATTAAACCTGAAAAAGCAAATGATAATTCATGAATAGGGGTAAAGGTAAAGGTCGTGGCGGGTAGCTAATGTCTTCACAAACCTGCCCGAAGCCCTAAAGTAAGAGGGCGCAGCGCCCGTAGCCCTCGCAGCCTGCCACACCAGCTGCTCGGAAGGCGGCGGCGGAGGCGGTAATGAGACCACCGACACTTGGTCCCCGGCTTCTGCGTGCGGACCTGAGACATTAAATATAACACTTTGAGACTTTATATACGTACACTGTGAATAGATTTCTAATAAGCTAGCCTGTTAACTCGTGGGGTGTCCGGGTAAGAATAGAAAACAAGAATACGGGCAGCAGCGTCTCTCTATTGGATTACCTACAAGCTATACTGCGATCCCTAAGACGCCTGCCAAGCGTGAGGATTATGACAACCCCTCCCTCCTAAGGGGGAGGCGTTTCTTCAGCAATGGACTTCTTTTGGATGATGATGATGATGACCTAAAAGGAAAAAAGGTACCCAAGGAAGGAACTTATGGTGAGACTTCGTCTGTCTGTCGCACCTATATATTTTAGGAAGGAGAGGTTGCTGAGGAAGCTAGCTCGTTTTACCATTTAAAATGACAACGCGGCTTACCGTCAGGTGGAATTGGGGCAAGCACCAGTTAATGTTAAGTAAATCAACATAGAAACATTTTCTATCATTGTTATAACTCGACAAATTTCTATCATTGTTATAACTCGACAAATTTCTATCGAACTACTTATATTGTACTCTTCGTAACGCAGCGGAAAATAGCTTGCTTTGAAAACCGGAGGTATCTAATAATTACTTGTAAGGACAATGTTTTCTATCCTTTTATTTCGTTTTAACGTTTGGAACGTTTGGCGCAAAGTAGCCAGCCTCTCGGTATTATACAGGATGCATTTTGGAGTGTGCACAGGAACTGCATGACTTGATTCCACCATCCCCCTTCTATCATCGGACGTCGAGACGCACTGCGCATACACACCCTTATGTGGTGAAAGTGCCTTCAGTCCGGACTAAACGATTTGCCTCTTCGTTTATATTGAGGACAAATAAGGATTGGAACAGTTTGCCTGCGTCGGTTTTCCCGCCCGATTATAATGTGGGTGTCTTCAAGGCTAGAGTGAATAGGCTTTTAATAAGCTAGTGCGCTTTACCATCTTCGATTGCGTCGCCACTTTCCATCAGGTGGGTCTGCAGTCAAGCACAAGCTTATGTTAAATAAATAAAAAATAAAAAAAATTACGGTCAAACACACTGTCACCGATGTTATTATTTTAATAAAAAAACTGTTTAAAAAAAAATTTCTGAATGTACAATCAACATCATCATCATCAGCCGGAAGACGTCCACTGCTGAACACAGGCCTCCCCCTTCGAACGCCACAATGAACGACAATTGGATATTTGCATTCACCGATTACCTGCAAAGCGCACAACGAGGGCTACCTACACCGAGACTTCCGTTTCGTGGTCGCCACTCGAGAACTTTTCTTCCCTATCGGTTATCGGTTCTTCGAGCAATACGAGCTAGTATACAATAAGAAGTTAAACAAAATGAAAAGCCTTTCACTCACTGGTAGTTCCGTTGTGTTCGTCTAGTATCTCCTGAGCAGACTTGTAGTTTCTGAATATGTGAAGGTCGACCGGTTTCCTATCAGCCAGCACAGCCAGGATCATGAGCTTCGGATACTTGATGTCTGCCATCACCGTCTCTGTACCTGGAATGAAACTACTTGAATTAACGCAAAATCAAGTAAACTGTCTTATCAAGTAAACTATCTTCTCGGTGGTAGGATGTCTGCTATTCCAAATGTGAAGGCAATTATTATCACCATCAGTCGAAAGACGGCCACTTCTGAATAGAGGCTTACCCCTTAAAAGAAGGGTTGGACATAATCCCCATGTCTTAGAGATCGCAGTATAAGTAGACTGCTGCCCGTCTTCTTGTTTCCCTTAGTCGTCTACGACACGCAACAGGAGGAGATGGACATTGTCGCTGATGGAATATTGATCTCAGGAGACTTAAGAACTAATGTATGACGAGCAACCATTCGTAATCAATTGTCGTCTCGTTAAGACCTTTCACTTAATACCCACATCGATGTTTTAGGAAGAAGAAAAAAACAAAAGGGCCGCTAACGGCCATCATATTTTTTTTAAATATATGGTCTATATAACTCCCACAACTAAGACGATGCCAACGACTTATTATAACTAGCAGTTTATCAAGTTTAGGCTGTAGGCCACAGAACAATAATCAGTACAAGTACTATAGAATGCTCAAATGCAAGTAAGAACCGTAGGCACAGGTAAGAACATCAAAATACATCAATATCACGTACACGACAATAGGTACAATAACGTTAGCTGTATTTATCGACATTTGCGGTTGTAACAGAGCAAACCTATTACTGCTTATCACTTACATATGAATATAACTCTTGTAATATAACTTTAAACAGTTCAAAAAACCGGCCTCGTAGAGGAAAATCTGCCTACGCTTTGTTTAATGGGACCATAGACAAACGCGTACTCTATTCTTAATACTTAACTCTATGCTGTAGGCCATGACAAAGAGATAGACCTACATACATACACATATACATACTTACGAAAAACATAACCCTCTTCCTGGAGCATTTGGGCAAATAGACAATTTAAAAAAAAACAATAGAAAAACCTTGCTTAAATAATATCAATACCTACCTAAACATTCCTTCAGTAAAGTCTCCAATGGTTCAGAAGGGTATGGCCTCATTCCAACGAATGCGAATTCTTTCATCTTGAAATACAGTCTCTGGCATTCTCTCAAGGTCTTCCCACTGGCGAGGCCTAGGGCCAAGATTCCACCCGTGCTGGTCCCAGCCACCCAGTCGAAGCAATGGATGATGGGTTTGCCGATTTCCTCCTCCAAACTCAAGAGTACCTGGACTAGGATGAGGCCCCGGATACCACCACCATCAAGACATAGGAGTCTGGAAATTATACAGAGTGGTAAAATAATTCTGTCCGATCCCATTCACACACGGTCCAAAATTAGGCAGAGCCTGTACACAGAATACATAATAGTACTACGTAACTATGGTAACCAGATAACTGATACAAATACTAATATAAATAATTTGTCTCCTAAATACAGGTTATATATTTGTAACCAAGCTAGGAAAATAGGCAGAATCCCAATGAAAATGTAGTACCTAACTAAGTTTGTTTTTACATTATATAATATGCACTGTACGTTATTGTACCTACCTAAGATGCATTTTCATTTTTTTAATGTACTTCTTCCATTTTATATGCTTAATCATAAATCATAAATAATACCCAGACAGACACAGGACAACCAGACAGGTTCACGACATAAATGTTTGCCATGTGTGGGAATTGAATCCACAATCTATCTGGTAGCGGTCTGGGTGTCCTACTGTGGCGACTCAACACAACCAGATGGCGCCACATGTATTTCAACGACGCTATGAGACGCGCGTAGTTTCACATACAACGCTATAGACGGCACCACCGATTTCTGAATCGTGCAAGCGAAGTTTCTCCAACTCGGAGAATATATACAACATCCCGACAACATCTGTCGGGGGCTTCGGCCCTGACCGAGCATCACACCTCGCTCGGTCGGAGGCCTATAGCACCGCCGCCGTATCATCGCTAAACTACCATTAGACTAACAGGCCCGTTAAACATACAGCATCAAATAAGGCTACGAATTATTTTTCTTATATAAATTCCAATAATAAATGTACCTAACATTTCCAAATAACTCGTCAAGATAAATAGTTAAGAAAATAAGTTATCACGACTAAACAATGTTAATGTGACTATCTATCTATACTACAGATGACATCATAATAATGACTCATTACGGGATAAAATAATGAGATGTTTAATCAGTAATAATAACACATCACAGAGACCCAATGCAATATTAAATTGCTTAAAAAATCTACCGGCTTTATCCACAAATAACTTACCTTCCTTCTTTTTGACTGGAGTCTAAGCAAGCTGCTCGCTCCATAGCTGCTACGGACAGCATTTGGTTGACGAGGTCCCGAGTGGCCGCCCTCGCTACGGGCGCGGGGGGTACTCCGTTATAATCCCCCCGGGCTGAACAACCAGGCCCACAACCGCCAACCTCACTTTCACATCTGAGAACACATGTGAGAACACATCATGATGAGTTGGTGTGCTAACAACTGGAAAATCATTGTTTGTCCCTTTTGCTCCCAGCACAGCGATAGGTACTTTTCCACTTTTCCCTTGTTAATACGAGTAAGTAAGAGTAAGAGAAAGGAGACAGAGTTGTTTGTTCTGCCTGTTTCTTTTGTCAATATTACAATAAACATGTAATAGTAATTGAAAAAAAATTAAGCAATTGTGCAGCTCTAACTTCGAAAGAATTAATAATATTTAATGCCGGTTCGTTACAATTTTAAACCGCTAAAATTTAGACCGTTAAATTTACCGTAACGTAACCTACGTCGTTAAATTTTAATGAATTGTCAAATGTGATCTATTAAATGTCCGAAATGCAGCGTAATAGATCCCGGCTTACAGGATTATTAGTGGTGGGAATGAGTGCTGTGATTAGTCCCATAATAAGCTTATTGTGCAACCCTAGCTTGTCCCGGGATCTCGGTCAAGAATAAGCTTAATTTAAAGAACTTCAAAAAAAATCTTTCGTACGTCACAATCAGAACCAGGCGTGCAAAACCATTTCTTACCTTTTAGCACCAACAGCGTGCAGAAAGTACAATATCCTATCGTAATTGCCGCTTGACAGGTCCGTTGGCACAATATGCCTTGCAGTGTTCCCCATATTGTTCCTCGCCTCCAAATCCGCCCCGAACACGATCAACGCCTGCACTATCGCTGTATTTGTCTGTTTGACGGCCAAATGGAGAGGCGTGTTGCCTTCGTTATCGCCTATGGATTGTTCCGCACCTCTAGAGAGCAAAGCTATGGCGCATTCTAGTCTGCCTCGAAGGACCATAATATGTAAGGCGGTTCTACCGTCGAAGTTTAATGCGTTTATGTCGCAGTTCATATCGACTAGTGCGGCGATGACTTCGCGTGATATGGCCCAGTGTAAAGGTGTGCCTCCCCGCTTCATGTCTTGTTGGTAGAGTTTCGGTTGGTTGTCGTGTAGAAGGTCGCCGACCACGCCTGATATTGTTCGGAAATAAATCAGGAATATAATAGTCAATAAGATTTTTTTATTATTATAACATTTGCCTAATGCATCACGCAGATATTAGTTAATGGTATTAAGCCCAGTAATGTTATTATAGAGCGTCCAACCGTTTATTTTCTTTTTGACAGCACCAATAGAACGTAACTGCGTCATGTTACGCAAAAGTTCACTTAAAGTGAAGTTCACTAACTTTTAAAGGTGAACTTTTGCGTAACATGACGCAGTTACGTTCTATTGGTGCTGTCAAAAAGAAAATAAACGGTTGGACGCTCTATAGCAACAGTGACTTTCACATCGGAAAGGTACACACCAGTTACAAGCGGCAAATAGCGGCGTCCATGGCGTGGTTTACCTACTATCAAGCAAACATTCTCTACGTCTCCTAGTTGCGATTAAAAACGAACATCTAAAAGTACAACATTTTTTACAAGTGTACCTAGTCGTAAATTACTTGGCACAAAAAAACTTACACGTCAAACAATATTTCCGTAGCACACAATAATTACCTGGCAACGAGCTAGTAGATCTCTTAGCCGCCGACAAATTGACATCAGCGCCAGCAAGCATGAGAGCTCGCACGCAGTCCGGCGCGTCGGCCAAGCAAGCTGTGTGGAGGGGAGTGTACCCTTGCTTGTTGTACAAGTTCAATGTGGACCGGTTCTTGCTGGCTAGAGCCTGTTGTATCAACAAGGATATGTTGATACGATACAGATCACGTCACATAGAAAGTACGAACGTAGTAGGTACGTAGAACGTTGAAAATGGAAGCGGTGTGAAGGGCACTGAAGCTGGTGAAATTACTGAACACATGAGATTTAATAACTAATGTCTCGGGTGACGAGCGGCAGTGCAATGCAGCTGTCTATAGACAGGTGTGTCGCTTACCATCAGGCAAACATCTTGCTTGTCTCGTCTCTAGTTTGATTAAATAAAAAAATGTGTAATAATAGTGCCCTCTTGACGGCGCAACAGCGGATTTTACACAAGATCTTAAAAAATCTTCAAACATTTTAGAGTTGTTATTTCACAATTTATTACACAAAAGAAGAAAGATTTTTATTTTGACAGTCACAAACAAGGTAGTAACATCTGCCATTTCTTAGGAAGTAACACACAAAACACACTGTTGTACACAATTCAGAAATCAAATGTATTTTATTCTATCAGGCGACTAGCAGGAGATATTTTAGCGCACCTGCACTCGCGCAGACATAGGTGCAATCTCTCTTCTGTTACTCTCTCAACCTGATAAGACACGACTTTATTTTTTTTGACGCAGGGGAAATCTTCAAAGATCCCCGGGAGCTGTGGGGCTCGACCGGGGTATGTGGGATTCTTACCCACTAAAACCCCCGTGGCTGTCGCATCGGCACATGAGAGGGTCCAGGTCTCTCCGGTTGGATCTGCACTAGGGGCCCCTCAGTGCCTTGCCTTTGAGCCCACCGCCGGGGGGCGCATTGTAGCCCCCCGGGAACCTGACACGGTGCTCACGGGGACGGGGGTCGCATCCCTGCTGCCATCCTCCTCGGAATCGCCGCCGTACTCAATGGACGGATAAGACACGACTAGGGAGAGTTCAGCCGCAGAACCGTGTATATCTGGAGCATTAAGAGATCCATGCTCCAGCGGACTTTTCGGAAAATCAGTAGATGACTGTTATTGTAATTGATGAATCACTATGCAAAAAAAAAACGTTTTTTGACTTGGTAAATAACATATGCATGCCTTTTTTTAACATTTCTCGTCGACTCTTCATTAATAGACCAAAGTTCACAGCTATGACGTAGAGGCGTAGATAAGTATGTTTAGGTCAAACTGATAATTTCTAGACACATCCGTAATTTATGATATCGTCTGTTTTTGTAGAGTATAAAGGTTGATTATCATCATCAGCAGCCGAAAACACGTCCACTACTAAACAAAGGCTTCTCCCTTAAAAGGGAGGGATTGCCATAATCACCACGCTTGGCAGGCGTCTTTAGGATCGTAGTATAGGTGACAGATAAATTCAAAAGAAAGACGCTGCTTCCCGTTTTTCTGTTCGCTCTTAGTCGCCTCTCACGACACTCAAGGAGAAGAGATGGGGGGGGGATGCAATTCTAACCCGGCAACCCGCGGGGGAGAGTATAAAGGTTAAATCAATTTAAATGTGGAATTGTTTCTTTAAAAGATATATCAATTTGAAAGTCGAGCAAATACTTATGTTGATGTTTTCCGCACTGTACTGTACTAACTTGTCCTTGGTACAGTCTTAGCGGCTCGTCAAAAAATTAGGTATTCTAATGTGAACTTTAAATTACACCACACATAACACAATTTAGCTTAAAGTACAATACACCATAATATAAATTAAAAATGAAATATATACCGTATTTACTGCCATTGTAAGTCTATTTAAAAAAAACTGCAACTTACGATAAAATTACACAATTTACGAATCGTAGCTTATAAATTAAAAATCCATAAACGCCTATTAAGCCTCAAATTTAACACGTGAAAATATTCTGTATTTTAGTATCTATATTTCGTATTGTACTTACGTTAATGATTTCTTTATTACTAGCGGCTGCGTAATGAAATACTGTATTCCCATCCACATCTATAGTATCCAGAGAGCAATTCAACGAAACCAAACTCTGCACCATACGGACATTGGCCGATTTGACTGCGACCTAAAGAAAAATCAGGACATTTTTTATGACTGCAATGTTAGCAAATAGATACCACAGAAAGCGAAACTTTCGAGTCTGAAGAGTCTGCGAGAGTGTTGACTCCATCATTCATAGCATGACGATTGGGTAAAAAATATTAATATTAGTTAGTCCATAAGTTAGATTATCAAAAAATATTGGACACATACATTTTATTTAACAAATCAAAACAAAATCACAAAGATAAAGAGCGTCAAAGTTCGGGAGTTTGTAGGCGTGACGTCACGTGGAATTTCCACTAGATCTTCGTCAGTATTTGTTTAATTGATAAAAGAAAAAAAATAATGATTCATTTATTACAAACACAAAAGCTTTTTACATTGCAGAAATACGTGTCCAATACTTTTTTCATCCTCTCCTCTGGTGTCAAACGGGATTTCCCGTAACCGGCCCTGACCGAAAGACCTATCTCGCTCGACCGACGGATATAAAACCCCCAGGTAAGCATTAGATACCTGTGCCCAAGCCGAGGCCGTGCCTCCCTGAGGTGCCCTTGAGCTCGTCGCTACTTCTGCCGTAAAGGCTAGAGCGCTTCAAGCGCTCGCCTCCTATTGTCCGGTGAAGCTGTAATGGCCATCTGCGGCCAACAGCGTCTATCATTCCCAAAAAAAAAAAAAAAAAAATAGATACCTGTATGTTTGGATATGTATTGCACAGCCCCTAGTCAGTTGAGACATAGCTGTTAAGTCTCTTGAGCACATTAATAGTATACCTGCAGTGTAGTAGATAATAATAAGATCACTTTTAGCCTAATTTTGCAATTCATGTTCCTACTTCTCAATTTCTTGTGGTCAATTATTAATTGTAAAACCTGCGGTGTATGCGCACAGACGGGCTCTCGCTGACGGGTGTCACGGAAGATCAGCGTCGTTGCGCCAGTTAGGAGCAACGACACATGCTGAGTGGATAATCCTTTCAATGGCATTCTGATTAGTAGTTTAACTGCCGCACTCACAGACATCAATTAACTTTAATCGCAATGAATTCATTTTTTTGTAATCTATTTATTTCGACTCTCCGAGTTTTTTATGATTATCTTTTAGTATTAATTACGAGATTATTGATATATCTACTCACTATCCACCTATTAAGTATTATTTGGCTTCGAAAGTCGAAATTAACTATAAAAGGCGTTTGTATAAATCGTTGTTGAATAAATGTTTTTCTTTCTTTCTTTGTTACTTTCAGTTGGACCACAGCAACATCTAAGGGTCTGTGTGTTAATGGATATTTTTTATGATTACCATAAGCGGAGTGGCCCCAGTCACGTGATCAACGTCATCTATATGTTTCTGCACCTCTGGGTGGTTGAATAACTCGCTGAGACCAAAGTGTGCGACCACATGGGCTATTGTCCAAGTTTGGTGCTCTGACAATGTGTCGCAGAGTTTTTGTAGTATAGTCACTGTGCACTGCAATATTGAAAGATATTTTAGAAAATGTAACTATGCACGCATTATGTTGACTTCAGTCTGGACTAAGTATTCTAAAACTAAACACTGGAATAGTCTAAGCCATCTCATTTCCCTTCTTAAGTGTTTTCCTATTTGATTATAACATGGCTTTCAATTCTAGATTGCATCGCCACTTCCCATCAGGTGGGGTAGTAGTCAGGCACTAGCTCATATTGAGTAATAAAGGTATAGATATTCAGATTATTACAAGACATTTTTCACAGTAATCTCAATCTGTCTAAAGCCGCGATACCGCGGCCCGACTATCGACAGGCCGCGCCAAACCAATGCTGATTGTTCCCACTGCAGGCTTCATCTGTCGCGACGATTCCCAGGCCTATCAGCCTATTATATTACACTGTTAAAACATCTCCTACCCAGTGCTATCTAACTTCCCATAAATAAACATTTGAAGCACTAGAACTCTAGTTCATTTTATACTCACTTCTCTAGTTATCTTGATAAATATTGGAACTCTGCCTTTATAAACAGTGAACTTTTCCTCTGCTCTTTCTAAAGTATTTGATCTGAATAGACTGAAAACAATAAATAAATTAATGCAAGCAATAAGTAAGGGGTGCTATACATTTAAGCAAGCTGAAATAAATTGGTACACCCCGGTGGCAAAATTGAATATTTATGTAGATGACTGTTCTGAAACAGCCAGGCCAGCTTATGCCAATTGGTCTTCAGCTACTAAAGGCCTAACTATGATGTCCTTGTGCTTTTAGTAGAGGAGGTGATGAAGATCGTCCTTCACCCCATCTGATAACCAGTTGAGACATATTCTTTATAAAATTTAAATTTGATTTATAAATGCTCTTAAGATAGTTTGCCAATCAGTGTTCAGGCTATTTTAAGCATGGCAATAATATCCCATGAAGAGCTTTTTACAGGCAAACCTATATGATTATTTTCATATTTCTTTCAATACCAATTTTTATTGGTTAATAGATCAAGATCAGTGCAGTTACCTCTACTGTCTTGCCTGTTCATACTTGCTCAGTGCCACAGACAGACATATGCATCAAACTTAGAACACCCCTTGGGTTGGTCAGGAGTTATAAATAGAATGGTACATACACAGCAGACCATCAAATGATGACAAATGCAGCCAAAACAATCATAATATTACAATACAGAGAAACAATTGGCAGTTAAAAAAATCAATGAGTCAGAATCAATATTAGTTGGCATACCTGTACATCTGATGTAAGCTCTCTGTAAATGGTTTATGTAGGACCACTTCATAATACTTGTCTTTGGCGTTCTTGCCATTAGGCGGTGCTTTCGGGCCGTATAGCAAAATTGAGTCTTCTCTGTAATGTATCGGCCTTGAAATATAGTTGTCTGATCGCACCTCTATCACTTTCGTCGGTGGCTCTTCAGAGCCAAATAAACCACTAAAAACTAACAAAAACAATACAATATTCATTACAAATCTAATCCATACATTAAGTTATTAAACTCTAAACTTACTTGAATTTAACATCACGGCAGCTGCCTTGAACTTCCTTAAAAGTCAAATTTTATTTATTTTTTATTTTACTTTACTTCAGAGAGCGCACTAAATTATTTTCTACACCTTTTTGCTTGGCTCACAGTGTTCTAAAAATCTTCACTCTCGGGATAATCAGAGAATAGTTATTTCTTATTGAAATGAAACACTGGAAACAAGCGGTAGGTGAGTGGTAATAGAAAATCTGAGGAAAAAAATTGAAAATGTTGGAAAATTACGATCTGACAAGATCACACCACAGACTTGTAAGAGATTCACACTGAATTCTGAATGACATTGACAGTATTGACACAAACAAGTCACTTTTCACAACGATCACGCTCACGACCGCAGTTTTCCCCGTTCCACTTGCTTGTGGAGCGTTACGGTCGTAAACTCAGTGGAATGGATTATAGAGCGTTTTGAGCGTGGAGGTAATTGTTTCAATCGATTTATATTGAAAAAGAATATAATTATTATAAATTATAATAATAATATTCTGGGATAATTTCACACATGGTCATCTGATCCCAAACTAGGCAGAGCCTGTACTATGGAAACCAGATAACTGATACTAATACTTCTATACTTTTTTTTGTAAATACATATTAAATAGGTAAATAACACCCAGACGCTCGGTGGAAAATCGAACTCACAACCTATCGGGAAGCAGTCAGGGTATCTAACCACTAGACCAACAGGGCCGTCAAAATTTTTCAAATTTTGTTAATTGAATTTTTTTATATATAATATTAGTGGTGTATTTAATTAATTTACGTTCAAATGTAATTAAATGTCTTTTGCTGCAGAAACATTCATTTCTACTAAAATATCTCTTTCCGCATAAAATAACGTAAGTTTCACGGGTGCCATCTTTGATACTTTGAGTTTTGCAACTGCCACCAATTTTCTCAACGACCACGACGACCCACCTTTTGAGATGGGTCGTCGTGAGCTTCGCGTGAGCGTAAGTCTCATGACGCTCACGCGAAGCGACGTCATCGTCATGAGTGACGTTTTCGCCGCGACCACAACGACCGTGGTCGCTAAGTGGAACGACTAAAGGTGCGTTTTGATCATAGATTTAAGATTTTTTTCACTACGTTCAAAAAGATGAACATAGCGTGGGAAGGAGAAGTTCTAATCAAATACAAACTGCACGAGTGCAACAGAGGCAGAGATAAAATTCTTTTTTTTTATTCCGCATCACTTTTGACATTAGCCACTGCAACGCTGCCTCGCGGTCTGTTTACTGTCAAAGTAAATCATAATAATTTAGCACGATCTCAAATTTATAATATAAAATATTATTATTCCATTATGGTGGCTTGTGCAATAAGTGCATGTGATGTTACAGATCGTAATACAACGAATAAGTAAACATTTCACAGGTAATTGATTACTATTCCTGACTGCATTTTTGCTTGCTATATTTTTATGGTTTTGGTTGAAAATTTGGTTGAAAATCCTAATAATATCGTAGAATACATGTTTTTCTCCAAACTGATCATAATTTATTACTTTTATACAAAGAATAGCGGAATATTTTGTGTAAAATGTAAAACGATTTGTTTACAATAGGGCTTGAAAAATTCCTGACGTCATGAGTATCGATATCGATATTAAAGCAAATAGTTTTTATTAGTGGCACAAATATAAATTCTACGTCTTTTTGTTTTAGTTTCAAGGAGTTTATATTATAATATATATACGGTCTAAAAATATTTTGCAGTCTCTATATTCTTTATGTAAATTGATATGATAATAATAATAATTCAAATGTATTCTTTCAGATTATCAAAATAATTCTTTGATAAGCCAAAAATAGATGCGGATTAAAGACTAGGATGGATGGAATCCCTACAATATTCCAGTGTCTGTGATAAAGATTTTGATTTCTGTCTGCGATATACATTTGAGGCAAAATGTTTTATACAAAGTGTGTCACAACATCAACGTTGCCTAATAAGAGGCTGTACCTTATTTAATTTACTTGTACTTATGTATGACACTGAAAAAAATATAAGTCAGTACCAGTTCCTTTAGGAAACGATAACACTATATAAATTATGTTTGTTAGCAGTTCCAATTGAAAAACAGATGATCTTGTTCTTACATAAATAAAGTTATTTTACCGCTATCGATACCCTGTGAACCTATTATTATGATTAAACTTTACTTACTTTAATTTACCCATACGCCACCAGGTATTTATGTCAAGTCGTTAGTCAGAAAATAAAATCAGAACCTAGAAACACAGATTTACCTTATATTTTGGCTTGACGTTTCGGCCGGGTTGCACCAGCCGTGGTCACAAGCAGACTGGTTCAGCGAGACGGCTCCCGATAATAATAAAGTTTAACAATGGAACGCGAAAGTCTAAAAGTATATAGAAACACAGAACCTCCTACACTGCGTTTTCCGGTTAGTGGTGTCTACTCCAAAACCACTGTTTCCCAATGACCATCGGTTTTACAGCAAATATGAGCAGCCACTCCAGTCTGGTAATTCGTTAAGCTACGTCGGCAAATTTGATTCTCTGGTGATAACTTAAAGAAGAAGAAGAGAAATTTAAAGAAATAGATATTCTAACGGTTGTATCACAATATATTTATGAAAATTTGTTGTATGTAAAGAAAAACATAAGTGCTTTTGCACAGAATAGTGACCATCATAATGTAAACACCCGGAACAAACACAATCTAGCTGTACACTCAAAAAATAAAAACCCAGACACTTGGTGGAAATCGAACCAATGACCTATTGGGTAGCCAGCCAGGATGTTGAACTGTTAGACCAACAAGTCCGCCTAATGTTTTGGTTTTATACTATTTAGAAATATTGCATACTTATCAAGAATCTCATAGGGGAAGCTCCTTCACCTATACTGAACTTTAATAATTATTATTTATACTGCATGCTTATTGTCAAGATCCGATTTACGATGTTTACAGCAAAAATAAACTACAATTTTTGTTTAGAATGACTGTTTTACCACTTTTGACAATTTCATTATGAGATTTGCAATACTAAAGGTTATTAGTAACTTGTTTTAAATCAACATCAATTTTAAATTATACCGATAATTGTGTATATATTCACACAAAATATCATCGATATCGATTACGTACGTTGTACTTTAACAACACTTTTTTTCCTTTACACATAAACAATTCACTCACACATAGGATTTTCTTTTTTGGTTTCATTTTTTATCGGACTATGTTTATCTTCTATATATAATATCTTTGGTTTTGATAGTTGTGGGCATCGATATACTATACTATAGATTTGCTGTCACGACCCGAAAAGTGGTCACGAAAATAAGAGCTACCGAGACGGCTATCGCTCTATTTCAAATTAGTACGAGCCGACAACAGCTAGCGTAAGACGTGTCAAAATGTCTTATTGCGCGTTGAAAAACTGTCCAAATACTCGTCGCAACACTAAAATTACAGGTGGAATATTTTTTTTTCGGTTAGTAATCTTATTACTACTAGTTTAAATACAAAATATAAGTAAGATATCACTAAAATCCGAAATAACAATTATTTATTTGACATTTTCTCCGCTAGTAGTTCGCCATATGCCAAGCCACAGGCTGACAAAATTATTTTTGCTGATAGAGAGTGTCACTACCGTCTATGCAAAACTGTCAAACTACACGTAACTACCACAATAAAAAAGTTAGTTCTCATTTACGCCACCAGCATACATAAGTTGGTAAATCAGTACACGAGCGTTACGTAGTTCTCGAACAAAGAATGCATGGAGTTTCATTGTGCAATTTTTTTCACAACTGCGTAAAATAGAAAAAGTGATGATGAGATGTGTGTAAGTTTGTATTATTATACTATTAGAAACCCTAAATAAGATTATTTAAAAAAAGAGAATCTGTCTAGAAACCATTGTCACTGGACCACCTTAGTAAAATAAAAACTGAACATACCACTGAAGAATTATTACCACACTCCTGCAGCAGGAATACATTGTAATCACCATGACGCAGCAACTTCACTGAGACTTCCGCACTGTACGAGATCTGAGAAACGAATGACTGCGGTACCGCTAGAGCAGTGACTTACATACGCATTCGCTGAGCGCGTTCAGCTATCCTACCCACAATTTATTTTATATAGGTTTTGGAGTCTAACAATACCATCATTTGAAAACACGTTGGTCTAATGGTTAACCATCCTGGCCTCTATCCAATAGGTTGTGGGTCAGATTGCCACTTTTACTCTGGGTGTCATTTATTTAGATAAGTATGTATTTTCAAAAAAGTATATACGTATTTATATTAGGTGTCTGGTTACCATAGTACAGACTGGACAGTTTTGGATTACACGGCAGTGTGTCCTCAAATATTATTATTACTTTACAACAAGAACGTGGTTGCTCCGTGTATTAATATTATGTGTATCACTATACTTTTTAAAAGAACGGTTTTTTTAACATTAACTAAATTAGTAGTTTAATATGATGAATGAGAAATAGTCTCAATGATACACAATATTTTTTTTTATTTGATGTTTTTTTATTGTTTCATTTTTTGTAGATTCCCTAGTAATCCATTTCGATGTGCTGAATGGGTTTCAATAGTCGCTAAAGAAAGAGGAGATGAATTGTATAAACCTCACGCATTTTCGTCAATTTGCTCATTACATTTTGATGAATCAAATATTAAAATTAAAAATTATGGGCAAAAGAAAAATTATGGTTCCACAAACTAGTGGATTTACGAGATATGAATGGCTTATTTTATTGTGCAAATGATGTATTTGACATTTGCATGAACACTGAACGCGTTATACGCAACTGTGTTCGTTTAAGTGGTGGTAAAAATATACACAAGAAATATGACAAAATATTTATATCTGTTGCAGTTTTAAAATTATATATTAATAAAGATGTTTTTGTCGGAGAAAATGAGCATAACCATAACATTGATTTACTGGGATTAGTTGTAGAAAAATTCATCGATGTAAGACTGCATTATGTTTGTAAAAAAGAAACCGCTCAGACAAAAAATGATTCAAAAAGACAGATTTATAATAAATTAAATTTGTTTAAAGGTAATTAACATTTATTTTTTCAGACAACTGATACTAATACTTATATATTTTTTTTTTGTAAATCCATACTTAAATAGATAAATAACACCCAGACACTTGGTGGGAATCGAACCCACGACCCATCGGTTAGCAACCAGGGTGTCTAACCACTAGACCAACGGACCCGTCAATTAAATATAATTTTAAACTATAATGTCAAATACATTGTCACTAAACTTGATTAATTATTAATGTTCAGTGTAGATAAATTAGACTTATATAAAATAAAAACTTGAAAGCGTTAAATATGCCATGTTTAGTACCGACTTCAATACTATTGTCATTATTTAACGCTTTTTGTAACATTTGTAACGCTTTTTGTAAAATTGTACCTAACGAAACCTAATTAATTTAGGTCTATGCATAATAAAGAATTTTGAATTTATATGTATGTCTTATTTCATCCAGTCGTTCTCTTGACCAACATGCGTATCAAATGAAGCGTCTTCGCTTCATTTGATACGCATGTTAATCCGTTGGCGGTCGACGCGTCATAGCGCTTATGCGATCGGAATCATCGGCCGTTGAGAGCTTAATGTTGTAACAAAGAAATGCAGATATACTACTAGAAAGACATAACAATCATTCTGGAGAAGTTGGGTACAAAGTAATGCTTTCTTTTATGGCTAGCATAACATTATACGTAACTTACCATATATTTATATTACGGTTATTCTGGAAAAAATAAACGTAAGCAACTCCATACCTTTCCTTAGCTTACTGTACGTCTAAGCGTTCAAAAACAATGGAACTCAATGGAAGCACACAACTCTCAGCTCCAAAACTGTGTAAGTGCCGAATTGTCTGCAATTATTATTGAACCTTATTTTATAGTACGTAAGTTATCTTTTTATATGAACATATTATTGTTTTGCGTGTACGTGTATAGTTGTGTAAGTATATGTAACCGCGACCACATTTTCGATGTCATTTTGTTCGTGACAGCTAATCTAGTTAGTATAGTATATCGATGGTTGTGGGCCCCAAGTGGAACGCGGCCCATGCATGACAGCCATGGAAGTAGAAGCTATGGTCTATGGAATCTGTCTATCGCGATTCGCGTCTATCTATTGTGCAATTCGCAAGGTCTATCGAGCACGGATTTATATTTACTTCGTAAAAACTGGATAGATCACTTAAATATAATAATATCACTAATTTAAACTTTATGCTACATTCTTAAGGTTTGTTTTTCATTGACACAAGTCGAAGTAGAAAAACGAGCCGAGTGAGATAGCACAAAAGTAGACGTGTATCCTTGTCTGCCCCCTTGTCAAGTAAGTTACCAACGCAAAATATGATTCTTTTTAGTAGTGTTAGGTAGATTACTTAAAAGTTGATTACATTTGCTTATAAGTTTTTCGTGTAATAAAACATCGAAATAAATAAATAAATAAATAATATCTTGGGACAATCCACACACGGTCATCCGATCCCAAACTAGGCAGAGCCTGTACTATGAAACCAGACAACTGATACTAATACTTATATACTTTTTTTTTGTAAATACATAAATATATAAACAACACCCAGACACTTGGCGGGAATCGAACCCACGACCCATCGGTTAGCAGGCAGGGTGTCTGACCACTAGACCAACGGGCCCGTCAAATATAATACATCTAGGACGATGAAATGTAATATTATAAATTAGCACACGAACAACATGCAATACTTTTATTAACAATAATATTAGTAACAATTTATCATTAAGAAGGTAGCAGCACTGAGCTGTTACGTGATTGTCGACATTGTCGTAGTAAGTAATCTGGTGACGCGGTGTACTGTTAGAGTAGGGTGACCATTGTAATGTATGGCGTCGCGGTCGTCTCGGATGATGGTTTCCATACAAACGTTGGTTAACTCAACCTGAATTTTGGAATGAAATACAGATATCCGGAAGAAAACGGTAGCTAGGTATTACGACAAATTCAAATAATTTATTGTCTTAATTGTGGTAAGTATGTACAGCAGATCTTATATGTAATATTGAAATAAGTAAAATAAGACTCTAAATTTAAATAAATTTATTGCAACAAATTCTCAAAATTAATAATTGCTTAATACATAGTAATTTCATGACTTGCGACTAAATTCCATCCAATTATACAATACAAATAATAATTATAATTAGTATTATGTCACCAAAATTACGATTTGAACGCAAATATCGTCTCATGCGCCTCGCAACATTCAGATTGACGGAGGTCACGCAGGGGCACCGACCGATGTGGCACCGCCCGTTGTGACCCGATCCGCCGCCAAAAGACCTTAGAAGTGAGAAATAGAATCCTTCCACATAGTAATGCGTAGACAGAGATACACTACTACTTTTAGACCTCTCATTCGGCTCGTGATCTTTAGTAGACTGTGCTGTCCAGTTATAATACAGGTTCGTGCTATCGAGCACTTAGAGGAAGAAAACATAACAGCATACTTACTGCATAACCCAAAAATCTTCTTAACTTGACATTGGCATAATGTTCAAAACAATTGCCATAAAAAAATAAAAAAAACCCAAAAATCTATAGAATAGAAATTTGTAAGATTATAAATCTATGGTTAGATTAGAACCTACTTGAACCTAGTCTTGGAGGCTCTTGGAGGAGTAAGGGAAAACCTAGTGTGGCACTTTCTGGCTGGGCCACGGTGACTGATCGTAATTCTGATTGAACAGGGATTTAGTCGCTAATTAGTCGAAATTAGTCGTAAAATTTGAGAATTAGTCGGTCCGTGGTTTAAAAGTTATAGGGGTACCCCGGTGGCCCTGCCAGGGAGGACTCTTTCTGGCTGGGCCACCGCTAGATCTCGACAACCAAAGCACCCCACGAAAATCTAACGACGCTCAGATTTAGTCGTTAATTAGTCGAAATTAGTCGTAAAGTATTGGAATTAGTCGGTCAGTGGTTTAAAAGTTATAGGGGTACCCCGGTGGCCCTGCCAGAGAGGACTCTTTCTGGCAGGGCCACCACTATATCTCGACAATCAAAGCACCTTGCGGAAATCTGCCGGCACGTAGATTTAGTCGTTAATTAGTCGAAATTAGTCGCAAAGTTACAGAATTAGTCGGCAAGTAAATAAAAAGATATTGATGAATACTTTTTCTCCATACATTGGGTACAGGCGAGTAGAAAATACTTTTGTATAACCTACTAAGTATTTGATGAAATTAAATATACTTCCTCTGGCGCCTCCGTGGCGCAGTAAGAAACCGCTTGCTTTGCAAAGAGGAGGTCGCGGGTTCAAACCCCGTGGGGGGCGGGGCAACAAATTTGTGTAGTTGGTCCTTACCGACTTGGATAATGCAATCCGATCACCTGATTGTAAGGTAAGTTGATCCCGGGGTCGGATGGGCATGTAAAAAGTTGGTCCTGAGCTTGACCTCACCCTTGTCGCGCCGGTCTTCAGTCCCTTCAGATTGTGAGGTAAAAGAAAGAGACTGCACTTGTGTCTATGCAAGCACTTGTGAAATATTATATTTCCTGCGTACATGGCTGATCTTGTTAAAGATTGGTCGTTGTGGAAGTGTCGGCCAGGAGGACATTATTATTATTTTAAAGAGGTCTCCGTGGTCCGGTGCAGCGGGAAACCACTTGCTTTGCAAAGCGGAGGTCACAGATTACAATCCCGCGGCAAGCAACTACTTTGTGTAGTTGTCCCTTACTAACTAGGACAATGCTGGCCCATCACCGGATTGTCTGGAGTTTCTTTTTATTTGGGACAATACACACCCGGTTATCTGATCCCAAACTAGGCAGAGCCGGTACTATGGAAACCAGATAACTAATACTAATACTTAATCGATTCCCACCAAGTGTCTGGGTGTTTTATCTATAAATATATAAGTAAGTATTTACAAAAAAATATAAGCATTAGAATCAGTTGTCTGGTTTCCATGATACAGGTTCTGTCTAGTTTAGGATCAGATGCCCGTGTGTAGATTGTCCCAGAATACTATCGTTATATTATTACTATCATTACCTACTTATATACTTTTCTGTAAATAAATACTTAAATAGATAAATGGCACCCAAACACAGGGTGGGAATCGAACCCACGACCTATTAGGCAGCGTCCAGGATGTCTAACCACTAGACGAACAGATCCTTCAACTTAAATGATTCATCTGATGGACATGTAAAAAGCCCCACTTGGTTATGTGAGTAAAGGACTCTTCCTTTACTCACATAACCAAGTGACAAGTGAATTAGACAGAAATAGGTACATCTCTATGTACTTCTGTCTACGAAAGCTCTTGTGCAATATAATGTTTCTCGCGTAGATGGTTAATATTTTGCAGCTGTGGTCGTATTGGCCAGGAGAACTTTATTTTTTTAAGGTAAATAAGTAAGTATTAAAGTACTACGCATACTTTACCGCATAACCAGTAAGTAAAAAACCTGTCAAGTGTGAGTCGGAGTCGTGCACTGTTCCGTACCACGTTGACATTATAAAAGTTACTTTGTTATTCTTCCAACACCCCCAGATATGAAAATATCAAAACCGCACAACTGTTTGTATTTTTTCTAAAGTAAGTGTTTAGAATTAAGATTACATTCCCTTTACTCCTTGACATTAAAAAAATGGCATTAATTTTTTTAAGGAAATATATGTATTTACAGTGATTAACGTAATGACAGTATCATTTTATTTGCTATCTTATATTACTGATACACAATTGCACGCGACTGTACGTTTAAAGAAGATGGCGGCGAATAGTCTAGGAGTGGGAATAAATTAACTAACGGCAAAATTTTTATCACTTTCGCTTGACTCTAAAATACAATAATGTCAAGTTCAACGGTCTATTTATAGCCGGTTTGTATTTATTTGACAGTGACGCTTTAAAATTGTAGTCACCAGGATATTAAAATTACTTTTTCGTGTTTATGCATTCTTTCGAAAAGTAATCCACTCTGGCTCTTAGACTACTCCTAATAAAAAACAATGCCTTATATCTTTTTAACCAAGATACGACCAAATCTGTAATTTCACGACTAATTAACGACTAAATCTACGTGCTGGCAGATTTCCGCAAGGTGCTTTGATTGTCGAGATATAGTGGTGGCCCTGCCAGAAAGAGTCCTCTCTGGCAGGGCCACCGGGGTACCCCTATAACTTTTAAACCACTGACCGACTAATTCCAATACTTTACGACTAATTTCGACTAATTAACGACTAAATCTGAGCGTCGTTAGATTTTCGTGGGGTGCTTTGGTTGTCGAGATCTAGCGGTGGCCCAGCCAGAAAGAGTCCTCCCTGGCAGGGCCACCGGGGTACCCCTATAACTTTTAAACCACGGACCGACTAATTCTCAAATTTTACGACTAATTTCGACTAATTAGCGACTAAATCCCTGTTCAATCAGAATTACGATCAGTCACCGTGGCCCAGCCAGAAAGTGCCACACGAAAACCTAGTTCTATAGACTTTTCGCTTGAAGCGCACGCCCGTAGTATCACCTTATTAGTCTGTGCGCACGCCGTAGGATGACAGAGAGATGAATATATTGCTTGCTTGCACCTTGGAGTTGGAGGCTTGCACAATACAATATCTCAGGTCTATACTGTCCATATTTGCTTTGCTCCATTTGGCAAAATCATTTTTAGGTAAGTATTCTAATAATAGTTTAGCCCGTAATACATTTGGAGTTCGTTGCTATTAAACTACAAAGTTTTTCTTTCATAACGTTTATTTAATTTTATAAATCATAAAATGGAATGCACATATCATTAACTAAATATATTCTATAATACGACTATAATAACCTTGAACTAAGGATAAGTATATTAATATTTTGTAAACATATAACTAAAGTAACTAAGGTTTGATTGACTAGATAAAATTCGATACAAATAAATTCATTTACTTCTCAAAATTAAACATGTAGGGAAATGATAAAATAACAGAAATTGATTTATCGCAGTTAAGCTGGGGTAGCCTGTTAGCTTCAACTTATAAAAAATACAGATTCTAATTACATATCACATTTTTTCCCCTAATTTGTACCAGAAATACAAGATAGGATTCATATCGCTGGTACAAATTAATGAGTTTCATACACATAATTGTATTGATACACCAAATAATACCCTCAAGCAATGATATTATAAGCAATAGATATGTTCCCTATTAAACAATCGAGAATTACAAACACAGCATTCAAAATAATACAAAATCACACTAATGCATCTATTCTTTACAATTTTATTGTATATTTATAGTATTTTGATGCGATTATTCAATAAAATTAAAACCAAGTGACACTGTCATTGCTGTTCAAGTTGTGTTATTTAGCTCACCTTTTTCTCGCCACTTTCGGGTCGTCTATAACCTATCTACATACTATCATTGCCCTCAGGGATCAGACAGGAGTTTCTTGCACTCTGTATGCAATGTAAAAATAGTATAAGTAAATACAACTAAATCTTTGGAAACAAATAACTCATATAGGCTTTACACGAAATGAATACAACTTACACACTAGGGTATTTCTAATAAAGATCTATAACACAATACTAAAAAAAGTAACATTTCGCAGCGACGACATCTCAACCGCGACATTTTAAATACGATAGTTATTAGCACAGCACAATATAAAATGTACTAATTTAAATGGTTACAAAACATTGTAAGCTATAATGAGCATATTTCTGTAAATACTTTATCTTTTTTTTCTCTGTTTTCAGTTGGAATGAGAAAGTGACAGGAGCATTTTTCATAAAATTTGGAATTGTATATTGGCCGGCGCTCACTTACATGTTAGCACTAGAAAGGATTCATAAGATAGTGACTTTCTAGCTTAAGGATTTAATCGCGCATTTTTTTTTTATCTGTACCCTTAGTTAGAGTTTAAATAGTTACCGAAAACATTCAATCTGTATCTCCATACATTTTACACCTGTGCCTCTCTAGCAAGAACTATCAAATGCTAGTCAAATGTATGAAAGAAAATCAAATTATTAATGATTTCATATATGATTCAAACTTTTACTAACAGTACTGACTGCATCCTTAGGTACATGGATTTTTAATGGACCATAAACCAAATATTAACAGGCAGATTATGGTTCTCTAAAATGTGCCCTTCTGAAATCATATTGCTACCTTAAGCAGCGTGGCTTTGGTTGGTGTTTGATCCAGGTAGGTTATCAGGGTTAGCCAATGGATCTAGCTCAGCAAATAATTTAAACCATGCTGCTTTGTCCTCTCTCTTGGCTATGGTTGCGCCTGGTTTTGCTGCGTTTTGTTGAGAAGGCTTTGGCGTGAGGTTATTTTCGGTAGCTGGTGGAAGTGGGTCTTGCAATATGTCTGATGTTAAGTTCTGGAAATAAAATTGCAATATTAATGAATTAAATTATGTGGAAGTAACAATAATTTGAATAACAACACCAACATTTTGTACTGTACTTCATGTTATGTCTATTACTTTAAAACAAAACAACTGCTAGTTTCAATTTGCTAAATCACCCCATGGATAGGTCCATTTAGTAAAAAATAGTACCTACTTTCTTTAAAATTAAGGTACCTATTAATATTTTTTGGACTGTGACTAGGTGAGGCGACGACATTCGCAGAGCGGTTGGCAGACATTGGACGGGGAGAGCTGAAGATCGGGCTCAGTGGTGTGTGGTAAGGCCTATGTCCAGCAATGCACTGATGTGGGCTGATGATGAATATTTTTTTCCAACTCAATCTAAAATCCGATGGTGCTCATAGAGTAATCATAATGCTACATTATCGGGCGAAGTTGCTGTTCAAATTATCGTCCTATTAAATGCATGTGGTGCTCAGGCGATAACTCGTCGGAATTTAAACTAAGAAAATAAAAAAAAAAGAAAGTCTATGTTGCAACTGCAAGGGCGAAGTGTAGCCAGTCGGTCAAAGTTTGTCGCGATAAAATCCTTTAATGCGTGTCAATTTACCGACAACACCGCGATAGGCATTCGTGTTCGTCCGAATACATCACGCTATAACGAACTGTTTAGCCAGACTTGTCGCGACTACGCGAACCGTCGCCGAATCCCGATAATGTGGCCGTTGACTAAGAATGAGAGAAAGGAGAGTCGCTACTGCAAGCACCAAAAGTGACGCTGCATAGACTAGAAACCACTAACCATCCCTCCTTCCCCAAGAGATCCCCTTGCTAGTAAATACACAATAGTATTTTTATGAGTGTGACTTTAGGAACACTACTCATTTGAGTATGACTTTAGTTAGGAACATTTTAATTTGGATGTGAAGATCTTCGCAATCAATTTGCGTGTCGTAAATTTACTACGTATTGTTTGTTGTTAATTTAAAATCGCAAGTATGGCTACAAACTAATCCAGCCTGTGTATTTTACCTGTAGCAATTGTGAAGGCATAAAGGATCCAAAATTTGCTGGTGCATCCCCGCAGTCCAAACGTAATCCAGCTAATTCAGAAAGGCCACTTGCATTCTCAGGATTAGGTTCAGGTTCTAGACAACTTGTATCAATCAGGTTAACAGATGTGGATGCATCATCTTTGTTGACTTTGGACGGTTGATTTTCATTGTCAACATTAGATTGATTATTTGTTTCGTCATTTTTATTTGGTTTCTCATCTTTGAATTCATCCTGCGGAGTAGAAAAAGAATTTTCTTGTTCTCAAAAATGAATAAATACAGAAATATTAGCAAAAATACACATCAACAAAAATCTGTAATAATTTGCTTATATCTGGTTTCCCATCTAATTATTAACTGAATGACTTAAAGGTTAGAGTGACTAAGTTTCCATTAAGCTAGTGCCTCTATCATCCAGCAGTTCGCTTACCATCAGGTGGGATTCAAGCACTAATTTAGTCAGAAATGAGAATGTGAAATATCCATTCATTTATGGATATTTTAGGTGAGAATATAAAAAAGCATGGAACCTAACCCCTGGTAGATATTTTGATAAATTGCTTTTTCACCTAATACCAGCCCTTGTTTTGGTCCCACTGTTGGGCACAAGCCTCCTCTCAAGATGAAGTGGCTTAGGCCACAGTCCACCACGCTGGCCAAGTGCGCGTTGACTTCACACTTTCGAAAGCTAGTTAGGCTTTCTCAGATATGCAGGTTTCCTCACAATGTTTTCTTTCAGCGAAAGCTAGTAACAATCGCACAAAGACAACGTTTTTTCGCCTAGCCTGTCGCAAAATTGTGTGCATGCCACTGCTATTAAGCTACCTCCACCTTACTTACAGACAATTGCAGACAAATAATGCCGATGTTAATTAGTGATCTTATCTCATAACATTACCAATGATCTTTGAGGATATTTTTATGAGGACTGTTCAGACCACCCCTTTGCTTCATCCATCCACAACATCACCACTTACAAATGGAATTATGCACTAGTTTCTTTTTATACACCTTAGTAGACTAGCAAGGCATTCATATGATGGTAAGCACCTCACCCACCTATATACAGAATAACAGCAATGTTTATGCATTGCTACTTAGCAGCAGAAAATCTGACACTTCAGGCCTAGCATGACTTAGTCTTGCCAGATCTGTATGGAAAATAATGTAGTTTTGAACACCAAAATGTCATTCTTTACACTATGTCACTATGACATCATACTCACATTTATCTGTCAAGATTTGCACCATCATGCTAAGCCTGCAGCAGTGATACCTAACTGGATGGATAAGGGCCCTAACACCTAGATTATACAGTATGTATCACAACAAAATTCAAACTGTAAAACTGGATGATGGGGATAAGAAGATATAAGAAGAGACACCTTTTTATCACTATTCAAGCTAATTACTTTATATGTTTTTTCATTATAGGATATTATTAAGTACTATTAGTTATGACATTTCTTCAGATTTAGTAAGCCAATCTCTATGGTTATGTAAATTACTTAATATCCACAGGGAAATCACAAAAACTGCCATTAAAATCTACTAGTAATAATAACTTGTATTGAAATTAAAAATAAAGTGGATAGCATGAATGGTGATAAACAGTGTGCCAGTATATTATACTCCTACTAACCATCAACCAGGTTCACAGTTTTAATCTCATTGTCATACATATTACTCTCAATCTCATACATACTGTATATTTACTATACCTTAATTTAATAATTATTTATTTATTTATTATTACATTGTTCACATACTCTATTACACGCATTTTATTATCAAAACTACACAGCACAAACCTCAATGGGTTTATCTGCATGTAGTCATTCGTCCAATGTGTGTTGAGCTATCTCAATGAGCAATTTGGTTTTTTACACCCAGATAATTACACTAAAGCTTGCGCTTATATTTAATAATATAGTATTAAATACAAATATATTGTTACCTGAAAGAATAACATCTGATCCTTGTCTTGGACAACTTCTTGTTTAAGTTCCACTCCATCACCCAGATTTTGTGACAGTTCTTTCAATATACAAAACTCATACTGCGGTGTAGCATTCATTGTTTCGGCAGTAGCTAACAATGTTTGGGCTACCTTTGAGGCAAATGTATGGAATGAACTCTGGTAGTTGGATAAAACATGTGAAAACATGTTGCATCTCGCTGCAGCTAGTAGATCAATCTGTAATTGTAAGTAAAAGTAATAAATCTACTTGCTTACATATACATATTTGTATTCCCCTTATTAATCCATTAATATTAATTCAAGATGCAAAAATGTGGGGTGGTATAAGATTATAATATCTTGGGACAATCCACACACAGTCATCTGATCCCAAACTAGGCAAAGCCTGTACTATGGAAACAAGACAACTGATACTAATACTTATATACATTTTTTTTTGTAAATACATACTTAAATAGATAACACCCAGACACTTGGTGGGAATCGAACCCACAACCCATCGGTTAGGGGACAGGGTGTCTAACCACTAGACATCCCTTAATATATGTCTGACTTAAATATATTTTCATTAATGCTTTTTGCATTTTCTTTGAAGTCAGTTTTTAAGCACTCTGTATACAGTAAACTTAAACTTACATTTAATAATAATATTCTAGGACAATCTACACACGGTCATCTCATCCCAAACTAGGCAGAGCCTGTACTATCAAAACCAGACTACTGATACTAATACATACTTTTTTTTATAAATACATATTATACACACAGACACTTGGTGGGAATCAAATCCACAACCTATTCAGGGTGCCTAACCACTGGACCAATAGGCCTGTCATCTGCTATACAACAAAATAAAATTAATCCCAAAACCTAACAATAACAATGGAACCTCCTCACCTTTTGCAACACATCAAGTGTCAATTTATCAAATATTTTTTTGCTCTCACGTACTTGGCGCTGCGCCTTACGGAAGTTATCAAGGCCGCGTCCCGTGTCAGGGTCTAGCTGTGCGCTGGTGGATTTCATCCAACTGAGCGCAGCGCGGTACTCGATTCGAGCTTTTTCCATCGCAGACACCGTCGCTCGCATATCGCTAACTGCGCGACCTCTAAACGTCTCCACTTCATGATAAAGCCTCAAGAGCGGCCCCCTCACTGATAATCGCTGCTGACCGGAGTACGATATCGCTTTGCCGGCCGACACCATGTGTTTACCGGACGCATCGGCACCCTTTCCGGCATCTCGTAAGAACTTCCCTAGAGAGTTCTCCTCTTGGGCTAAGATACACAGCCTTTCTTGATATTGATCTAAAACGCGCTGTAAGTGCAAGCAGCTGTCTGATATTGATCGAAACAATTCCAATTTTGCGTCAAGCTCCGCATCTGAAGAAACAATACACTCGTCTTCTTTGGTTCCCAATTTTTTTAAAACAGTCTTTTTTGTCACCCAGTATTGATGTTGCATCATATTTTAAGATATCTAATTTGTCCACGGTAAAATATTAACAATTTATGTATTGGAAAAAAACATAAATGTAAACTATTGTGAATTGAAATTTGAAATGTGAATCTTTTTGACAGACTGTGTGACATGACAGTGTGCCTGACTTGACATTATTTGACAATTTGACATTTTGCGAAGTAAACAATTTGATTTGTGCTCTTTTTGGAAACAATAGCCTACTCCCTCCCTCAGAGTAATTAGAAACTCAGAGTAATTAGAATGGAACTAGTATCGCGTCGATTCGCCGAACAAATCGTGGCACTTTTGCGGGGTGCGGGAGGCGAAGTAAACACACACAGATACAATTTCACGCATACCCACATAATAAACTCGCAACACATTCAAAAAGATACGCACACAAAAAAAGAATGACCTGAACATATGAACAAAATTTGGCAGAGGGGTTAGCGCATCATGATCTCTCCAGTGGTATTTTCTCTAAGATTATACGTCTGTGGTTGAATGTAATTTTTTTGTGTGATACCTATGTGATCTGTGTATAAATTTTCTAATTTTGTCTATGCTATGATAGAAGAACAAGAAATATTTACAACCGGAATGTGGAATGGCTGCCGTGTTTCGCGCTTGCGAATATATTGTGATAGCAAATTCACTTGATACGTGAATACTAAGATGTATAGTTTTTCTAGGTGAGAGTGACTATTAACCCAAACTGTAAGAGTAATTACCATGTACTGTGCTTCTGACAATAGAACTATAGCCGGAGTGTCATCGTCCCAATCTTCCAAGAATGTCAAAGATGGTAAGTTTGTGATTGTCAGACCGCATTTAAAATATTATTAATAACTTTATGTATTTACTGCTATCAATTGTGATATTCTTCGTATATATTACCATTATCTACTCGTATGCAGAGCATGCTAGCATAGAATCTTTGATCTTGCGTTGACTTAAAAAAAGTTTTCAGAACAAGTTTAGAACAGAATTATAAGTACAGTTCAGATCAGAATTATGAGTAAATTACAATATATTGTGAACTGTTATCTATTAAAAATAACTTATAGCATTAATATAATCACACTACATCGGGTATGACATGTTGGAGTAAGTAGGTCCTACTTAAATGCTATGTCTATTTTCAAAATGTATCTTACGCGATACACATCTTGGCTATTTGGGCCAAAGTGATGTTATAATTATACCAGTGTAGATTTAATTGGAATGCACAACCATACCATATCCATTCATAATTCATCAGCTCTTTCAAATATTTTAGAATTCATTTATACTTCATGAATTTTACAATTGTTAGATTCACTTATTTTATTATTATAAAATATATGTAACCAGAAAACTTCTTGGCCTGATAGTCGACCACTGTCTATACCATACTTATCCACTAAATTACCATTTACCCTTCTACTACTACACTTACAATTATGTAAAACAACTTTAAATAAAAACAATGTTTACCATATGTGCATAAATATATTTAATAAATTACCAAAAACTAGGAGCTTCTTGCACTTGTGTTATTTAAAGTGCAATTGCTAAAATGGTTAGTCAACAATTGTTTTTATTCAATAAATGAGTTTATATTCCCTTCCCTCCAATATGGTTGAGGGGAGTGATGGCTGCTGCTCGAGTCAACTCGTGCGCGGGTGCTGCTTGGGGGGACTGGTCCGACTACTATCCCTTTGGCATTTTAGTTTTTAGTTTGTTGTATTTTCGTCGTATTTTTTATTTTTGTTTAATATTTTGAACGGCAGGACACACTGTCGCTGGTGCTGATTTAATTGTAAAAAAGACAAACTTTGTTTAAAAAAAAATGTGAAAAAATGGCAAGCCCGCTGAGTTTCTTGCCGGATCTTCTCAGTTGAGGCTGCGTTGTGATCCGGTGGTAGCTTTTAAAAAATTGACCGTTCAAAAGTGCTAGCGTTAAGACAATTTGAAATAAAAATTTTGAATCTTTGAATCTTATAAAACACAAAAACACATAGAACATATGTAGCATATTGTACCAATGTAAAATAATTTTAATTCATCTTTATACTCTACCTGGTTTTACCTGGACATGTTTACATGCCTTTGCAAGGCGGAATATGTAACAGCACTGTTTATTTACTGTAGAACTACTGCCTACCTACATGTATTCTACACAATATAAATGATTCTTACTTTTATGTCGTACATAGACCAATTGCAGCGATGCTAATAATAAACAAAATAAGTAGCCCGCAGGGCAAGCTTGTGGCGAGCTGTTGGTGCGTAATGACACCACGGATCCGAGTGCTCCAGAGAGTCGGTCAGGGCCCCTACCTCGGCGTGTCTTCGTCGGCCAAGTGGAAACTGAAGGGGGCCCGCAGGACTCTCAGCTCTGGCTTGCCTTAATTGGCCATCCAGAGAGATGCTGTTAGAGCTATATGCTCCAGGGGTGGAAGTGTTAAAGGGCATAACACCACGAGTAACTTCGGAGAAAGCGCAGCACACCTCTTGACACCCCCTGAGTCACTCACACCGGTGTTGCTCTCTGTCGTCATTGGACGATCATTTGGGGAGCCCATCTAGTGGGTGGCAAGCCACCTTGCCACAAAATAATTATAAATGTAATTATGGCAAGTGACCCCGGCCTTTGCAATAGCCCAGTCGCCAGTCCACTAAATGCTCAACCCCATAAGCCTAGAATTCTTTTCACATGCTTGCAATAGTCCCTCCCTACCACCTACCGAGGTCAACTGCTGTAAGTTCATCATTGTGGCAGTTGACCCCGGGAGGTGTTTTACACACCATTTACTTCTTCTAAAACGGGCCTCTACGTGTTGGATCTGCCCCCACGCAAGACTAAAAGAGACCGGGCAAAGCCCGTAAGTAAATAAAACAAAATAATTAAATAAATTCAATAAATAAATAAATTTAATAAACAAAGCTTTTATAATATTTTGTCCTTGTGACTAAAGAACAGCCAGTATCATAAAAATCTTCAAGTACACAAATAGACTAATTACCATCCTGTGACATGAGTATTATAAACAAGTTTTATACTAACACAGACCTAACTATAATATTGTATAATAATGTATGGTATTAGGACATATTATATCACAGAAATATATATAGCTAAGTGTCCAGTTGCTCGAACATTAGTCTAGAAATTATATCCTAGCTATACCTACCTAGCTATATTAATATACTAGTGGCCCATCCTGGTGTCTCGCATGGGTAGACATTTCCTTTTACTAGTAATAAATATAGCCTATGTTACTCAGGAATAATCAGTGGCGTGCACAGAAGGTAGGCAAAGAAACGTATTCAGCTTGTTTAACCTATTATATGTATCTTAGTATACCATTTTAAATATCCATTAGCTAGCAGATTCTATAGACATATTAATTTGCATTTCAAAACTGTAATAAGATTATTCAGAGGGTCCATACACACAAAAAGAGTTTGCCTACCCTACGATACCTCTAAATAATCTTAATTTAAAAATATTTTGTACTGACATGGTATTAACGTGATGTTTTTAAATGTAAATGGATATGTCTGTAATGTTAGTTCATTTATGGATATTTGTGGTTGCACACTAACAAATAGCTTAGAGCACAGATAACATGTAGATAATTTAGGCTACTTTCTGTGCACGCTACTGGGAATAATGTAGTATTCTAATGGTGAAAGAATTCACCAATAGTTTTTGAGTTTATTCATTACAAACATCCTATAAAATCTTTTTTTTTTTAAATTGAACCGACTTCAATATCACTGAAAAGTATAAAATAATTTCAATATTATTGAAGTTGGTGTTAGCTTACCGGCTGTGTATATTTGGCACCAACTTCAATAATATTTAAATTATTTTATACTTTTCAGTGATATTGAAGTCGGTTCAATGTTTTTTTAAAAGATTTTATTTTAAACTTTTTAGTGATATTTTCATATATAAAGATTGAACCATCGAAAACCGTAAAATTATCTAGGTAGGTTATGATCACATTATCGTCTACATAGTTTTACATAATTCATGTTTCTTCAGAAAAAAATATCCGGTCGTAATGAAACATGCATAGAATCATCATAGTAGTTTACTCTCTCGAATAAAAAAAAGAATCATCGAAATCGGTTCATAATTGTCAGAGCAATGTAATGGAGAACATCAGTTTTATGGTATTTACCAGATAAATTCCTCCACATCGTTCATGGTTCTCCAGGAAGTTCTTATCCGGTTGTGATAAAATTCATACAGATTCAATACAGTGGTTTCTTCTTTCGAATAAAAAAAGAATCATTGAAATTGGTAAATATTTGCCAGAGTTATGACCATTTTTGTCCTTAAAAAGCGACATAAAGTCATCTATATAGGCTTTCCTGCAGCTCTCAGTGCGCAGTCACCATTCTTGTTTTTTCAGGAACTACTTATTACTAAGCAATAATTTTTTTATGGGACCCAATCAATGGATTGAAGAATGGATGGAAGAAAGATTTTTTCAAATCGGTTCATAATTGCCAGAGTTATGCGCAAACATACATAAAAAATAAAAAAAAGTATATACAGACGAATTGAGAGCCTCCTCCTTTTTTGAAGTCGGTTAAAAATACAATTCTTTCATTTTTATAATAATAGTGTAGATAGTATAGCTAGGTCTGTGGCGGGCTTAATAACATCAACAGATCCTTTAGGAAACCTAAATTAAACTGGATTGAAAGTGCTAAATTGTTTAAATCACATGATATTTACTTTTATCATAATTCTGTTAGCAGCTTAGAAAACTACTCAGCTTGCATTATTGTTGAGTAGGTATATAATTTATTAGCAAGTTTGCTAACCTGAGTTTAAGGTGTAAATTGGTAATAACTATATTGATACATTTAAAAAGTGTCCATGGGTGAAGGAGTTTCAAACTCAAGGGATATATGATAGCAATATGAATGAAACCCAAATAAGCTTTCACTCGCACTCTACTCTTACATGTGAAAAAGAGGAGTTGTAATTTAGAACACTACTTTAATTCGCATGTGTAAGAGCTTTGTGACACTATCCGATACGATATTAGCACGACGTCGATTCGATCGGAAAAAATGAATAAGCTAGCATTACAGGATCAGTCAGATTAACTCGGCCTCGCACAGGATGTTTAATGTTAAATATGGTCCTAAACACAGGTCGGTCTAATATCTCCTATAGATTAACAAACACCACTGTATAAGTTTCCCAATCTAAGTAAAGGTTATAACTGGCTGGCCTAAAATGATATTCTTATTTCGCTCTCAAACGCTTGTTGATCGCAATCACAAGGTACAAAGACTATCTGTCTAATACTACCATAACACCAGTGCTGCGTATGCGAGGAGAGGGCCTAATGTACATGCATTGTTTGTTTAAATAGTTATTTCTATCTTATTAACTTTTATCTTTCCTTCTATTTTCTTAACTTAAGTAGTTTTTTTTTTGGGTAACATCAATCGATTTAAAATTTGTTTTATGTGCCCCAATTTTGTAGAAAAGCAATGCCGCTTGGGTGACTTCATTTTAGGTTTAATCTAATTTGTTCCTTTCACATATAAAATCATCAATGTATCGTTTGTATAAATAATAATATCTATTTATTCATAAAGCTATAGTTAGATTTATCTATTTGCCTTTCAAATTGTCCGCCCTACAATCGGACCCGTCGATACATTACATGCATTTTACTTGTCACGATTTGTTTGGATCGCCATCCGATAACGATAGGTATCGTATTGAATAATATGGAACGGTTTGCGTTTGTCACAATACCATCGGGTCAAGGCTAGTGAGGTTTTATTCGCATATGGCGTGTCTGTTTCCGATATATCGATTACTAGATATCGTGTTCAGACCAACTTTTTGGCAACAATTTGCATGATAATTTTGTGAATTAAGATAAAAAAACCTTATTCTGATCTCAGATCGGAAGTGTTTTACATTAATATGAGTATAGAAGACACAACACAAGAGATTTGACATTTGATTAGTATTTTTTATTTTATTTGATCCGGTCGTAATTTAACAAATATTACGTGTTTGTGATTTTGATATTAGCAGAGTTTACAGAATTTTCTTGACATTACTAGATTCATGATTATTTTTATGATTACGATTCTATTCAAAATTCGTGATTTGAGAACTTCAGCGTTTGATTATAATAAGCGAGTATCGAACGTGATTGAATAACGAGATTCGAATTATCTCCTGTTTAATATATTCTAACATAAAAAACCACATAGTTTCTACCTTAACCTAAATAATACCTTAATCCTAATATCTTATCAACAAGTATAAATTATAAAGTACTAGCGGCCCGGTACGTGCTTCGCTACGTATAAAGTGAAATATAAAAAAAAAAAATTGGAACATCAAATTCATTAAAACAAACAAAAAAAAAAATTTATTAATTGCTACCTATTTTAAAACTTAATCCAACACATTTGGATAAACAATATTTTTTCTATTTCGTGCATTACGTTCACGCTGCGATGCATTAGCTTGTGCGCGTTCATCTGCAGTCTATGATCGTCTTAGTAATGCCACATCATTTGTATTACGCGTTCTGCGACCTATATTTGCTCGTCTTGCTCGTGCATTTTCCCTTCAATTAAAAAAATAATAAATCAGTTTATAAACAAATTGCTACATTAATAGTGGTACACAACATGATTTTTCAAATAAAGACACACACATGCATACATGTTATTCACTTCAACAGTTCAAAACTTACCGTTTGTGTAAATGCTATTGACAATTTAATTCAAATAAAGCTTGTAAACGATATGAAACACTGATGGCTCCCTAAAAAACTGAGAAAAGTACACGCACACATTATATACACACATCAAAAGTGTCTAGGGATCAAGCATTTTTAAGCGGATTTCTTGAGATTGAGATGTGGCTTTGTAATAAATTTATGATTTTATAAATTTATATGGATCCTTTTTGGTGCATTTCATAATTTGAATCAGGAACTGTGAATCAAATTCGAGTAAAAGATGAAAATCAGCTGTCAATATTTTCCCTATAAAAACATACAACTCATTGAAGACATTATTAGTGCTACTGTTTCCCTACTACTGATTAAAACCAACGTTATTATGGAGCGGCGACGTCATTTAAGCAGGGAAGAAATGCTCAGAGCCGTGGGAATGATAGAAGCTGGTTCCCGGCAACGTACTGTGGCTTTAGCTCTGAATACAAGTCAGAGTGTTATCAGTCGACTTTGGACACGTTACCGAAGCACTGGTACCGTGGCTGAGCGCCATGGAGGACGGTATCGCTGCACCACACGGAGACAAGACCGATATATTCAAATCTTAACTCGAAGAGCTCCAACAATAACTGCCATGATGTTAGCCGTGAGGCTTCATCACTCTTCAGGGAACTTAATTAGCGACCAAACAGTCAGAAACCGCTTGCATGAAGTGAACCTTCATTCCCGAAGACCGCTACGGGTACCACCTATAGCAATGCACAATCGTAGGATTCGATATCAATGGGCTCTTGAACACAGAAATTGGGGAGAAGAACAATGGCGTTTCGTGTGCTTTTCTGATGAGTCTCGTTTTGGTATGAGACCGGATACAAGACGTATACGACACTGGAGAACCCCTGGACGCCAACAGCGATTAAAATCCTGCCAGGAAGTCCATCCTTATAGTGGTGGAACCATCATGGTATGGGCGGGTATTTGGATCGGCGGAAGAACTGAGTTGATTTGGATCAGAGGCAACCTCAACGCTCAAATTTATGCTGAGACGATTGTATCAGACGTCATCGTTCCTCTACAAGTGCAAATCGGTCCCTTATTTCAGTTAATGCATGATAATGCACGACCGCACACCGCAAGAGTTGTAAGACAGACTCTCGCCGCAGCTAACATCAATGTCCTGCCCTGGCCTGCTCAGTCGCCAGACTTGAACCCGATTGAGCATGCATGGGATATGCTACAGAGAAGAGCTCTGCCGAATATGGAGGGTATCCAGTCGCAAGAAGACCTTTTTTTGTTGTTGCAACGAACATGGGCGGCCATTCCACAGCGTGATTTGGATGAACTCATTTTGAGTATGCCAAACCGATGTTCTTGTGTTGTTAGTGTTCGCGGTAGAAACACGGATTATTAATTGTTTAAGTTACCCAATAAAATTTTAAAGAAAACTGTTATTTCAGTCTTTTTTTCGAACTTTTGTGTTAGTGGTTCAAATGTCAAAAATCCCTTTATTAGGAAAATGGCAAATTTCTTTATTAATGCAAAGGTGACTTGGTTTATCGTTACTGTGACAAACGAAAACACTTTATTTGATGAATCCTTAAAGAAAATTTTAATTAATATCAATCAGGAGAAAAGTTATTGCAAAAATATATGTTGATCCCTAGACACTTTTGATGTGTGTACATATTACATTTGAACAAAAAATATAAACGCAAAGCAATAATTATCGTTGACAATTTGTTTTATTTGAAGCACGTCCAAAATGAAATGACCGCATGAATGACATAACAAAATGCTTTTACTGTCCTAAACACATCAACACACAGACACTGGTCTCGCCGGCGAGGTCGAAGGGTCGTACGCATGCGACCTGGACATGCTGAGTTTCTTGCCGGTTCTTCTCAGCGGGGGCGCGTTGTGAACCGGTGGTAAACTCATTCTCTGTAAGCGGCAGCCCAAGCCGAGGCCGTGCCTCCCTGAGGTGCCCTTGAGCTAGTCGCTACCCAAACCCTTCTGGCTGGAGCGCTCAAAGTGCTCGCCCTCTTGTCCGGTGAAGCTGTAATGGCCATCTGCGGCCAACAGTACTACTCCTACAAAAAAAAAAAGCAATTTGCAATTTTCACATAAACCATCTACTAAATAGTCCGAACAAAGCCTAAACATTTGGTTTGGATAGGTGACCCGTTCTTGAGTTATAAAATTACAACGAAAAGTGGCATTGATTTTTATAGATATAGATAAAAAGCCTGACTGCGAACAAACAAATTTGACATAAATAACATTATACAAACATAATACATGTAAAAATGTATATATATATTTGAACTCGTCTCATTACGACCTTTCATTTGATACCCATATTGATGATTTCGAAAGTAAAAAAATAATACGAAAAGACGTCAATTTTTTTGAAAAAATATGTAGCCTTATGTTACTGCCGCAACTGAGACGATTTTTTTAATTAAAATAAAAAAAAATATTAGAAGTCAAAATCTATCAAGCCGCTTAGGCTGGGCCATGTCAAAGAAATAGTCATACATTGTAAGTATGTATGACTATTTCTACATACATACTCTCGAAAAACATAGCTCTCGTCCTGGGGCATTCGGGTAAAAAGGAACTAATGTTTATTATGAGTAGGGACCGGATTTATATGTATTTAAAATTCCAAAATATGTACATATAATATGGACTAAAAAAACGAAAATATGGACTAAAAAGCGAAAATATGGTAAAATATGGAGTTAAAAATAACCATGTTTCAGGTATATGGCAGTTCTTTTCAGTATTTGTATTGTTGCAGTACACGGACCTCATGTTTTGTAACCCCCAATGCAAAAAAGGCATGTTTAAGTTTGTACGCTTAAGTCTCTCTGTCTGTCTGTGGCATCGTAGCTTCCTAACGAATGGGTGGATGAAAATTCAAGGTCGTTCTGTTTGGTCAAAATAAGGCTTGGTACTGGCTGAATAATCTTTCAACATCGCAGTATGTCCCTGGCCTCCTGTTGTAGCCTCAGTGGCGCAGTGGAACCGCTTGCTGTGCAAACCGGAGGTCGCGGGTTCGAATGTGACGGACTGCTATAAGGTGAATACGGGGAAAGTAGTTGGTGCATAGGCGCAGAATTTAGCTTACTGTAACGACCCGTGACTGGTTGTGACACGTTTACAGAATAATAAATATTTTGCTCATTCGCAAATTGTTCCTACCCCGTATGAACATTTTTTTTTGTGATTTACCTACGCTTATCGTAAGTACTTTGCTGCGTATTTTCTACCCATTTTACAGAAATATATTCAATTTTGTAAAAATATGGAAAATAAAAATTGCCTTTTCTCATTCCAAATGTCATGATTCGTGAAGAAAACAACATATTGAGCAAAAACTATTGGAATTAAAAATATGTATTACATATAAATCCGGTCCCTAATTATATAATATCAAAATTCTCCATACGATGTCCAGGTCACATTTTCATTTCACCGTTTTCTCGACACCTGCCGTATTGTGAACGAGAGAACCCGACCCATACACTTGTCGACCTTGCATTGTAGAATCAGGACAGCACAAAGCATTCTAGATTTTGCATTGAGAAATTCGCTATTTCAAAAGTCAAACTAGTGATAAATCTAAGCAGTCAACCAGTCTCGGATTGTCTAGCCAGACAATTTCTTCACTCTGTTCACGTAGACAATGAACCTGTATTATCTTGACGGTTTCTTTTTCCTCTAACTCAATAAAAAAACCAGCTGTTATATTATTTATTTTTATTGAATACAATGTAGTTAATTTGGCTCTGGAATAAATTGTTAATAGTCCCGTATAGTGACTGTTATAGCTAAGAATATGTCCATTAGCCTGGGTTTTATGATATCAATGACTTACAGACATAGAATTCATACTCATAGCGTCATCTAGATACCAGAAATACGCATTTATACAATGATTCGGGTCGTTAAACGCAAAATTTATATCCTTCGTGAGTTTAATATTCCAAGTAGCTTTGCGAATGAAATAAGACGACATTTAGTTACTAACGCAAACACTGCGTTTGTCCCAGTTCGAAATAACATTTGCCAGGTTGGCGGCCTGTAATGTTCACTCTCTAAATGTCAAAGGTCGATCTCCGACGTCGATAACACACGGAAAGAGTTCTGATTCATTCCTTATTGCACATACACTGGTAGATTTAAAAAAAACTAGACTGGTCCACTTTTGAGATAAGCTTATTGTAATCTCCCATTTTGTTTGCTGATTCTAAGGACTCTGAAAGAGACTGACTTTAACGGAAGACCTGTGTATGATCTCCATCTGTATTTAATTTTATTGAGTACAATAAAATTGTATACCTCGTCCAGAACTGATGTCCTCAGTTGCCAGGACTGGGGGCATCAGTTTTGCTTCTTTTGCTGCCAATGCCTTTCCTCTATTGTTAATAAGCTAATGCACTTTACAAAACTATCAAAAAACTAGAACACAATCTTCGGTGTATAGTTACAAACTGATACTTTCAGCTCTTTTAATGGACTTAAAGGTTGAAAGTTTTCAAAGCCGTTCTGAGTAATGCAAGATGGAAATATTATTGACTGTCAATACTTGTTATTGATTTATCGTGTATTTAGAATTTAACATCCATTTAAGCTATAATAAAGTTCTTTGTGGCCTAAAAGGCCATAAAATGTTCTAATAGGGTGACCTATTATCATACTCATTTCATTGTCTGAGATGAGAATGAGATGACAGTGATGTTTTTCTATTTAGATTAATAATCTTGATCTCATAAACCATTTTCACGTGATTTTTATGATAATATTGTGTGTTAATGGCTGTCAGTATGGACACATTACTACATTTGTTAAGTAAAATAACTCGTGACATTTGACGTCATTACCTTTGTATATTTTCCATATTTTTCCACGCATTTCCATGCTTAGGAAAAAACCGCTAAACACTACTATTAATCTAAATTATAATGGAATTCGAGCTTGTTGATAATGTTAACAATAGCGGTACGTTAGGCGGTCTAGAGGGCAGAGACGCGAAAAGCTTCTAAGTTAGAGGTTGTATAATTTTGAATGGCAACATCAAATAGATCTAATACCACAAGCATTGGTTAATCGGCCATATCAATCCTATTACAACATTAATTCTCTTATAATAATTTCTGCTTTGGGACCAATTTGCATTTATAACCCCCGAAGATATTAAATTAATGGTTAAACCATCGGTCCCTTGACCTTTACGATTTTCCATGAAACATTCACGTCGATGCGGCAATTTCGTTCGACGAGCGTGCCGTGCATACGGCTACGGATGTATTGATGCGTCAGCCATAGAGAGAGGTGTATGAAAGGCCGGGGTGCTCTAGGCGGCGCGTTTGCTGACACAGTTCTGGGCGCCGGCGCGGCGGGTACAGGCACTGCAGCCCAGCCAGACGACACGCGGTCGCCCTGACGAGCACTCCCGCCCTACCTAGCTCTCGGCCCACGTACGCTCGCGAACCGAACTTCTTTCAAATTCCGAACATTACTGTTGCGATAATCAACAACCTCCATTGTTTTGTAGTGACAATAACGGCGTGCGTCACCCGGTCTTCGTGAAGGCAGTGATTGTAAACATTCAGCGTTGATGTGACGAAAATTGTAGTTGATATCGTAGGACCTAAGAATCGTTTGTAGAACTTACAACTCTAGTTTGAAGGACGTGTTTTGTGTAATTTTTTCACAGTGGTTGACACTGATTTTAACTTTATAAACAATAGATTTTGGTGTAGTTGAATAAAGCCGCCAAGCTGTATTCCTTCGAAAGTTTCAAGGTCTACGAGTACGATGAAGATAGAACGTACAACGGTCACGAGGATGGGTTCGGTACATCCAAAAGAAGTGAGTAGCGTATGCCTTTATGGGCCATAAACTCATTTTATGTTTAAATTGTTTACGATACAGGTATGATGCCTTTGATGTATCGTTAAAATTCGTCTGGAAAAATATACCGGTTAAGTGCACCGGTATATCAAGATAATATTATTATTAGTACTTGGATAGTTAATCAGAAAGTGTATCTTATACCTATCGTATAATTTTCATTGAACATTCTATTTTAGATCACCTATATTAATAAATAATTAAAGGGACATTATACTACTGTAATGTAAGAAAAATCTAATAATGTTGTCTTTTACTTACGCGAATATTACACATTGAAATTAAACTACTTTTACGGATTTTATCGCGGTTTATTTATTGATTTTACTATCCCGACGTTTCGAATGCTTTGCAGCACCCATGGTCACGGGAGGACTGAGATGTTGAACGTCCTTATGACACAGTTATGCCGGTGTACCCTCAGGTCTTCTTAGTTATTATTATTGGTCCGATCTACGCAGTAAGAGCGTACAGTATCTTGAGGCTGTGCAGTGTTTTGATTGATATTGGATTTAATTATATTTATCACAGGATCCCAAGCCGGTGGTAACACCCAACCATCTTCTCTATTGAAATTAGGATGTTTTTTGATTTCAATAGCCTCACGAATCATCCTAGGCAGGAATCGGTGTTGGATTGTGGTTTATCAAATCTAATATAATGGTGGGTGCGATCCTGAACGTGTTCACATAATGCAGACTTCGTACAGCGTCGGTGTTTCACATCAGCTATGTGTTCTTTAACGCGAGTTTTTATTGCACGCTTTGTTTGCCCAATGTAGGAGAGCCCACAGTCACAATCGAGTTTATAAACTCCTGCATCTTGTAGAGGTATATGGCACTTGACAGGTGGTAAAAACTGACTAATCTTCCTTAGTGGCTTAAAATAAGTTTTGATCGAAGCTCGCTTTAAGATGTAGCCAATCTTGTCTGTAACCCCTCTAACATATGGTAGAACAGCAGGCTGACGCTCGACAGTGGCTGGTTTGACACGTTCACTATGATGGCGGCGCGGGACTCGGAGCTTGTTGTCATGCAGTACTTGCTTGACATGTTGCAGCTCAGCGCTCAGATGGTCATCATCACAGATTCCGCGTGCTCTCTGAAACAAAGATTTTCCGACAGTAGCTAACTGTGTTGGGTGATGATGAGACTCACCATTCAAGTACCTATCTGTATGGGTTGGTTTTCTGTACACAGTATGGCCCAAGGTGTTATCAGGATTACGTATTACTAATACATCTAAGAAAGCTAGTGAGTTATTTGATTCCAACTCCATTGTGAATTGAATTTTTGGATTGATGGAGTTAAGATGATTTAGGAATACAGTTATTTTATCAGATGGTAGTATTGTGAAAGTGTCATCTACATACCGCTTGTAGAATCTCGGAGGTTCAACTCGAACAGGTGAAGTTCGGAGGGCTGTCTCCTCGAAGTCTTCCATAAAAATGTCAGCAACTACTGGAGATACAGGCGAGCCCATTGCTACTCCATCTACTTGCTTATAGAATTGCTCCTTCCACAATAGATAGCCCGATGTAAGGCAATGTCCTAATAGTTCTGCATACTCCTTTGGCATGTTCTTCTCAGCTAGCCTCTTTTTTACAATTTCAATGCAGTCCACCACAGGTAGGCATGTAAATAGGGATTGGACATCAAAACTGACCATAGTTTCATTGTCAGTAAGACACAGATGTTTAATTTCACTGACAAAATGGTATGAATCCCTGGTGTGTGCTTGTGTGTGCCCTCTTAGTGATGAAAGCACCCCTGCTACGTGCTGAGCCAATCTGTAAGTTGGTGTGTCGATCTGGCTCACAATCGGACGTAGCGGAGCATTGGGTTTATGTACTTTGGGCAACCCATACAACTTTGGCGGTTTTGCACAAGAAGGTATCAGTGATTTGACATCAAGATTCAATCTCTCGGAGTTTTTCTTTACAATTTCACTCGTTGATTTGAGAATATTATTAGTTGGGTCTGTTTTGACCTTTTTGTATGTACTTACATCCGACAAAAGTTGTTGTATTTTGAGATTGTAATCTTCCGTGTCTAAGATGACGGTGGCATTGCCTTTGTCTGCGCGTAGTACGGTGATGTCAGTTCTGGCACGTAGGTTTTTTAAAGCGAAATATTGGTTTTTGGGGAGATTCGGCATGGGCAAAGAACTTCGACGCAACAGGGATGGGACGTCCTGACGTATCGCCTCCGAATCCTCCTTCCTTAAGTTATTTTTAACCAGAACGTCCTCTACACTTGATATTATCATTTCATAAGGTATTCTTCTAGGCGCAATTGAAAAATTTTGGCCATTTTTAAGTACTTGTATGGTCGGGACATCTAATGTTTAAATTAATTGAAGAAGAAGAAATATCTAAATTAATTACATATTAAAATGTGAAAATATAAAAAACGTGAAGTATCGGGCTAGTCGCGGCTTCGCTCTATCTTTTGTCTAATGTAAAAGAGTTGTATAATGTTTTATGAATAATGCATACTATACATACCTTAACAAATTCTCTTAATGACTGAAAATTGAAAATCGCATCTAAATCCATTAGGTAGTTTTGAAATATTTAGCAAGCAAACAGGTGCGAGTTATTATACAGCTATGTTATACAGTTATACAGCAGGACTTATTTAATGTTATTTTAACCCTGACCAAAAATCAGGGTGTTTATAAGTGAAATGCCTATGTCTGTCTGTGGCATTGTAGCGCTCGTAACTAGTGGAGTGGACGCATTTGAATGCGATTTTTTTTATTTATCTGTCGTGCATACCGCCTATGAAAAAGATTTTAGTAAATTTTTAAGTTTTCAAATGTTCACGATCTATGAAATTTGCCCGGACGAACACATCATATCATATCGGAACTATTAGTTAGTCGTTGTACCGATATTAGGAATAAAATCGACATTGATCATCGAAAATGGAACGGACGGTGACACTGAAATAACTACCGAATATTTATTTACCTAACGACGTGTAGGAGGCGTCGCAAAGTCGCCAGAAGCAGAGGTCGTCTCATGAAAGTATAATGTTACTGTGAAACGTTGGTATCGACACGGTGACAATAGCATACAATGGTCCCATTATTCTCCTACATAAATTCATTTATGGGTGGTTGAATATGCGGTAAGTGCAGGGGCAATCTGATGTTCTTATAATGTTTGTTCGTTTACAAAAAGGTAGCGTACGACGAGAATGCACGTTTAAAATTGAAGGAACACAGTGAAGTACCTTACAGAAGGACTTCTATCGCACCTTTTTACCTTTTGCAGGCGTTCATAGCTAGTTATTATTATCACAGTTAGGTAATAGATCAGTCCCTAAATGGGTGACCATTTTGTGGCATTAGAACTAAGCGTCTCCGTGCTTCGAAGGGCAAGTCGTAAGGGTAAAAAGTCGGTCCCGGTTATTGTCACGTAGACAGCTGTAGCCTTTTTTTTTTTTTTGACGCGGGGGAAAGCTTCGAAAGTCCCCGGGAGTTGTGGGGCTCGACCGGGGTATGTGGGATTCTTACCCAATAAAACCCCCGCGGCTGTCGCATCGGCACATGAGAGGGGGGACCCCAGGGCTCTCCGGTGGGATCTGCACCAGGCGCCCCTCAGTGCCTTGCCTTTGAGCCCGCCGCCGGGGGGCGCATTGTAGCCCCCCGGGAACCTGACACGGTACTCACGGGGACGGGGGTCGCAACCCCGCCGCCGTCCTCCTCGGAGTCGCCGCCGTACTCAATGGACGCTCAAAGGGCCCACACCCCGAGCGTCCAGCGACTCCGAAGGAGACAGCTGTAGCTAACCAAAGTCGGGCAAACGGCAGCTTGAACCCCTCTTGATTCCAGGTTGGCCACTAACCGTACGATTAAATGAAAATACGTTACAATATAATAATAATAATATCTTGGGACAATCCACACACGGTCATCTGATCCCAAACTAGGCAGAGCCTGTACTATAATAATAATATATTTAATAATAATAATATATAATAATAATAATATATTTATTTATTCACAAAAAGGTGACATGGCAACACATATACAAAATTTCATGTAAAACCATTCTAAATTAATTAAATCCCAAAGAGTACGGTGTTATTTTGAACTCTGGTACCCAAATTAAGATTTAACTTGTGTTATGGGTACCAGCGCTCTCACAACGTTACATGCAAGGATAAAGTCGATAGCCACAGAGGATGGACGGTGAAGAACACTGCTCACCTTGAGTGAATACAAATATTTACTAAAAGCCTGTGATATGTGTGTTTGTGTGTGTTTGTGTGTGTATGTGTATGTTTGAGTGTGTGTGGGAGAGATAGAGAGAAAGAGAGTTTGTGTATGAACTAAGTGCATAATAATATTGATATAAAATTGTATAAAATGAATTTAAATGTCACTAATAACTGTACTACAATATTGATACTTTTACTATGGAAACCAGACAACTGATACTAATACTTAGGTATATACATATTTTTTTTTGTAAATACATACTTAAATAGATAAATAACACCCAGACACTTGGTGGGAATCGAACCCACGATCCATCGGTTAGCGGACAGGGTGTCTAACCACTAGACCAACGGGCCCGTCAACTGTGTTCTTGAGGTGAGTGAGGTTGTTACTGCTTTATGAAGCATTTCAGTACTTGCGGATATTGCACAATCGTTCGTCCCTTCGCTGCCGATACGGCGACACCTCTGACACTAGCCTCCGTGGCGTAGCGGGGAACCGCTTGCTTTGCAAACCGGAGAACTCTGCGTCGAATCCCGTGGAGTCAGCGATCTGTAATTGTTTGCTTGTTGAGCTTTGTGTAATTATTTCCTTACTGACTACTCTCCCCGGTCGTGTCTGTCTTCCGACCGATCTGGTTGTTATAGCAAAGGAAGTTAGAGCGCACTTATATCTACGCAAGCACTTGTACGTGCACTATAATAAATGAGCCCCCCGCGTAGATAGCTAATCATGAATAAGATTGGCCGCTGTTGTCGTTCATGCCAGGAGGACCAAAAAGGAGAGAAGGAGTATAAAAACCACTTGTGTCAAACAAGCAAGCATTCTGGCCGCCTGATTTAACTGCGGAGCCTATGGCCGCTGAAATCACGTAGACGTTCCGGATTGCTTGTAACTCCAGAGGACTCGTTGGTGTACAAGTAGAAACGACGAAGTGTGAGAAGAGAAGCGATGTTACCGCACTCCATTTAGAACATTGCCGAAAGTAGAGAGGCTTCAACATCACAGAACAACGAGTCCTAATAAGTACTGGCAAATGACTGGCAACGTACCTATAATATCCCCTGCGTAGTGGTTGGATGATGTTCTCAGAGATTAGACGATCATCATCAGGCGGAAGACGTCCACTGATGAATATAGGCGCTTGGTAAGCGTCTTGGACATCGCAGTATGCATGTAGTTGGATATTACACAAAAGACGCTGCTGCCAGACTTTTGGTTTTCCCTTAGTCACTTTCTACGGCACCTAACGGAAAGAGATGGGAGTGTGCTATTCTTACCCGGACAACCCACGGAAAACGACGATTGGACGATCAAGAGCACACTATTACACTCGATTTAAAATAGCCTTCTGATCTAATCGGTAGTCTGAATTTTACGAGCACTTCGTAGTTCCCTCAATAATTCTCCAATGCTATTTTACGATCTGTGTTTATAGCGGCTATGATCAAATTTATTTTACTCTCACGCTGGTTATGAACTGAAGGTGTGTCTAATACAGGGCAACAAATGCGCGCAGTAACAAGTAATAATGTTTGCGTTTTAATGGGTTACGGGCCGTGGAACATATCACACCCGCATTCCTGAGTAGTTGAATTGTTAGGTAACGACTTCTAGTTTTAATATCTAGATAACTATTTGTTATAAGAATGACCGTTGAAATAATAGATTTAGAATTTTTGTTGAAACACTGAAATACAGGAAACCGTAGATTCAGTTACACTCACGCATACACACAACACACATATCACACACACCCATACATACACGCACACACAGGTATTATTCAAGTTAAATTATTCATATTGCATCCTGGATTGCCTTCATGCCTAAAGGTAGCTTATATTCACAAGATAGGACTACCATACGTTGACACACATTGGGTTTCTGTAAGAGAAGCACAATGTTTAGCAGTTAATAATCTATTCCATGGTAATAAACAAAATTATTATTATCATAAAAAAATATTTTGTTAGTATAGACAAAATGTGACCTTAATGTTGTAGCCTCGAACTTTTGGTTGCTTTCGCTTCACAGTGAAATCAACATCAAAGCACACGATGATCAATATCTAGTAACATGAGATTTCATGATCTGTACGAAGTAATAAAATATCGTCAATTTTAGTCTTCATTTGTCTCAATTCTGGACTATTTTGAAGTGTAAAACTGCAGTTTCTGCCAGCTACCTTCGAGATATTCTTCCCTAGTTTTCTCCTGGGGACTCCATTCTACAAGTGTCTTGAATTATAGGTCTGATTTTTATTTGGTATGGTTGCCATTTCAACTATGCTACTCTCTAGCCAGTATCAGTGATTACTTTGCTTCCAGAGCAATTTTCTGGATGTCCCTAAGAGATAAGAGAGAGAAGAGTCACTCATGACAGTATTTATTACTGTTTTCACTACAACACTGTAGAAAACCGTATTGACAACTCTTTGAGTAAGAAATCCCAAAAACTCAATCCAAAAACGTCAAGTTATGCCATGAATAATTCTGTTCATTCTATAACTTTGTTATGTATCTACAACAGTTCTTTTTTAATTTCATTAGCAGAAAATGCGAGCGTCTATAATTGACAAGTTTATCTACCACGTACTGTAATACTTTTTTTCTTTTCTTTTGTACTTATTTAATGTTTTCCTAATTGGCTAATCATCATCATCATCATCATCATCAGCCGGAAGACGTCCACTGCTGAACATAGGCCTCCCCCTTAGAACGCCACAATGAACGACAATTGGCTATTTGCATCCACCGGTTACCTGCGACGCGCACAATGTCGTCTGTCCACCTAGTGGGAGGCCTGCCAACGCTGCGTCTTCCGGTTCGTGGTCGCCACTCGAGAACCTTTCTTCCCCAACGGTTATCGGTTCTTCGAGCGATGTGGCCTGCCCATTGCCACTTCAACTTGCAGATTCTGAGAGCTATGTCGGTGACCTTAGTTCTTCGGCGAATCTCCACATTTCGGATTCTGTCGCGCAAAGAAACTCCGAGCATAGCTCTCTCCATGGCACGTTGTGTGACTCTGAACTTTTCTAAAAGGCCAGCCGTTAGAGACCACGTCTCAGTACCATATTATGTCATCACTGGCAACACACACTGGTTAAAAACCTTCGTCTTCAGGCACTGCGGTATTTTGGTTTTTTAATTGGCTAATATTAGCATTTAATCTACGTCTAGTTCCATTATGACCTCGCTGTCGATCCATGATAAAGATAATTGTCTATAATAGCGAGAGTGGCGTGATAAAAGCGTTTATTTAAGGTATTAATTGATAGGTGTCATAGTACTATTCATATAACAATAAGTTTATATCGTAATGATGTAGTTCTTGTGGATTGTGCTTAGATTAAAACGAATACAAAAACAATCTGCAACTTTGCTTTGCAGCCATTGGTTTGGAATAATTTCCGGATTCACGTTGGGGACCTTCCAGAACTGAAGTTGACGCTCGTAATTTATTTACGGTACTTAATTGGATATGTTTACTGTAAATATATATTATAGACAATTTTTAATAGTTTGAGCCATACTGCGGTTCTCCTGGTGAACTCTTCTGTCTATGCTGTGCATTCATTTAATGTCAATAGTTAATTCTTTACTGCACTGAGGTTTTACCTGGTTGATTTGTTAAGTAAATATTTATCTAATACCAGTCATTAGTATTATAAATTATTATGTGCGATAGCAACTAAATTATCTGATGTTATGATTAATGGTTTTATAATCCTTTTTAACATTACATTGCATTAATTTTAACATTCAAGTATTTTGAACTCAGGCGACTGATGGATGATTATATAAAATTGAAATACGTCGTTATTTTCGTATTATCGTAATTTATAATTATACCTTTATCTCGAATTATAAATTCCTTTAAGGCTTTAAATTTTATCGGCACCGTGATTAATAGAGGTCGTCGTAAAGTGAAATGAGGTAACGTATCGGTACTGCGAAACATTTTGGTACCTTTCTCGCATCACAGTCTGCGGAGCACAACATAAACTAAGTTGTATAAGTAACAAGTCAAGTAAGCAGTGGAGTAAACGAGCCAGTACCTCCACATACACAGTCGTCGAGAGATAAGAGTAGGTGAACTGGTGAACGGGCGTTGGCTTGTCTGTCTCGACTCGACCAGTAGGCATCGTCACTCCGCGACGACAGCACGGCGCGTGCGCATCCCGCTTTATTTAGTTACAAAGAAAATCTAGGCCGCTCATGTGATGGTTTACCATTTCTCTCGCATACCATGGAAAAAGTGCGATCAGTGTCCAGCAATTTCTAATTTTGTTACTGTACAATCTTGTGATACGTCCGTGACGTTAACACTATGATTGCAAAAAATCTGAAGTGCTAAAAACTTAATTCGCCACTTATCTATGTGGGCTACGTGATAAGGTGTCAATTGTGTTACCGTATTTTTCGGCGCTTGTTTGTTTTCATACAAATCCGTCGCTAGCCGGCGGGCGTTTCAGTGATTTTAAAAAAGTTAGTTTTGGTGAATGAGTCAGCTAACAGGCGTCGGGATTGTTAACTTCGTCAACGTGCTGCCCACGATTTCCGAAGGTAACCACTTTAGTTATTCCACCCGTTAATTATGTAACGAACTCACAATGAACTGAAATTAACTTATGCACTGCATGTTGTCGATCATCATCTTTGTTATTCCGACCATAATTCATAACACTCATTGTAGGTCCTTTGTTTTATAACTTATCCAGCTTTAGAGACGTGTATTGTAATACAATCCCTGTAGTATTTACTTTCATGCAGGTGTTTAGCCTCCCTTACAGCGAACACGCTGCACTTATGGTGATTCAAACCCCTGATGCGTATTTTATCTAATTACACGTATTACGTGTCAAACTTTGCTTATGCATCGCGTAGATATGGGTATTCACGTAACGTGTTATGCAAGAATAATAGTATTACTAATGTAATTGTTTTTACTATCGATCTTATGATTGTATTCGTTGTTCTAAGCGTATCGGATTTTATTGTTCAAAGATATTGAAAATATTGAAAGGTCTGTAGTTTTTGTAAATGGTTCTAAGAATAATTGTCAATAACAGTGCTATCTGTTTTCTAAAGGTCGATTTGAATAGCGTTTTTACTTGCCTTCAAAGTGAACGTTATTGTCAGAACATGCTATGTTTAGACAGCATCTATTATAAACTTTAAATATATTAGCAACTAGTCATACTTCTGTGTCATAGTGCTTGCTTAGATTCTAGAAATTATACTTTCTTTCTTCGCTTATCATTGGACTCCAGTAAAGAAACGCTTAATTACTAGAAACCATCTCAATGCTAGAAACTTTATTTACAATCAGGTATTCTAATGTATTACTCAACAAACATAAATGTTTTACGATTTAAATTTCAATTCGGTTAATCGCGTTATAAAATCAGACTAACATGACGGTACACCAGGAAATAAGGAACTGGTTCTAGGACGGCAGTTGCAGGACATGAGTCAGAGCCTAAAAAGCTCTCGGCCTTGGTGGCATCCGCCTTATCCGGCAGTCTCAGGCGCAGGTGCGATCGACCGGCGTCTCAGGTCGACGACCGGTAGGGCAGATGATAATTCGCTTCTGCTGTAAATTCAATCAGAATCATAATGAGAAGAGAAAAACAAAACATTCCTGCTAAAGATCGATCCAAACAGCAACATAATTTGGTACTAACAGCAACATAATAACGCTCAAATTCTGCGTACTGACTGCACAGTTAAAATTTAATAAATTTTAAATGACCAATGTAGTAGCTAAGTGTTTATGTGAAGATCCCAATAATCAGTTCGATGTAAAGTCTCGTGCGCCGTTCCGAGCGGTTGCCACTTGCTTTGAGTTACCGGCACAACTAGTTTTTGTCGCCGCTGCTCCAACCGTTAAGAAGGTGCACAGTTGCTTCCGACACACATGTGCTGTTGTTGATTTTTTAAGTATTATCATTTTGGTACGCTGTTTGGATTTTTATTATTTCTTTTTCTAAGTTCTTCTATAACTTTGCTTCAACAGCGAAAAGGCGTTGCTAACATTCTTGTAAAACTTTGAAGAGCAATCTCGGAGTTGATAAAAGATTTTCTTATAACCAAGTTTTTATTTTTAAGATTTGTTGCAGTACTATATTTTATGTTGCTCGAAGAAACCGCCTAGGTTTTATTGTTAGCCGCGCTGAGCAGGGCTTTGTGCAGGCATTACAAATTGTAAAATGAACTTCACATTGAAATAATCCTGCATCTCGGAAAAAGTAATCAATTTAGACGACTAATTTGAATTCTAAATAATCTCTGTATTCCATGTAATCCTTTATTTAGAGGCATTTAACAGTTCGGTTATTTTTTATATTTTTGAAGCTGTATTTAATTATCTTAATTTTTATCTTTTTGGGTCAAACGTAAGGCACTATCAGCATCCGAGCTTCTTGTTGGCGTTATTGAAAGCATGTCAGAAAATAAATAAATAGGTTGTAACCTTGGTTATTCCATATTGTATGTCGTGATACCATGACTTACATTTCGTCCGTGACTGGCATTTATGCCACACCAGGAAGACGCTCGTGGTGTTTATGGACAATTTTCAAGACGTCAAAAAAGACTTGCACTGGCGTATGCTTCATCTAACAGTTAGTTTTACATTCGCTGCAGTATTTTGTTGCGATGAAGTTCCTTGTTGCTTTTATTTCGCTAGTAACTGTAGTGTGTTCGTAGTTGTAATATCTTGGATCAGAAGTCGTGTTCCGTTTATAGATTTATTTTATTATATACCAAAATTTCGTTTCTCCTTTAATAAAGTTTAAAAGTATTCACAACATTTTAACTTTATATTGCAACGGCCTTCCAGAGTAGCTATAACTCTATGATTTATTCGTAACCTTTCCCATATAAATGTTAACAAAGTACTTACATTATACAACACTGCGGACCACGTAACGACATAATATGGAAAGTACTATTGAAATGTCCGAACAGTATTCCATTGCGAACGGCTCTGGGCTATTTCGGACTTTTGTAACTTGGGTTTCACGTGGTTTATGTAAAGTAGGGTCGATTCTTGGATGTCTGCCTGGCTTTGTTTTATTTCGTTTCCTCGAGATCAAAAAGGGAAAGTAACCTCGATTTATTCAAGATATTCTTTGTGTTTCTTGGTTATTTCTTATGTGTCCCAGTGTCTACATATACCGTGTTGTTATAATATTAGATCACATTAGATATCAAATCAATTAAAGCTATACAATCATGCAAGCAATTCCGGTCTGTTATTTATGATTCTGCGTATTATAAGTACTTAAGTCTTATAATACAGAAGGCCAGGCGGTTTTTGAAACGGTCGGGTAGGCACGCACCACTGGCTGGGTCTTGCCTCGTCGCGCCCACTAACACGATACTGATATGGAAACTATTATAAACCACTTGCATTAATACACTATATATTTGCACTAGTCACGAATCCGCTTGTTTGAAAGCACGTTGCATTTTAAATAGCGCACGGTCGGATAGATGATATAATAATAATATAACTTTATTTCAGACACAGAGATCCATAATACAAACAAACAAAACAAAAAGAAAATTTTACATATAAGTACTTGTACTCACGTACATAATTATGTCAGAAAAAATAATATAGATTCTTCATTAAACCAACACACTATATTGTGATCTGACCAGCTCATAAGTAACGCATTTCTCTATATTATCATAGCGATTGTATTCGTAATTCAGTTTTTTTTAGTTATAGATATAAAGCCATTGCTTTATATAACTAAAAAAAAACACACAGTACACAGACAGACATAAACAGTACATTTACTGTACTCAAAGTTTTAATCGTAAACAAGTTAAATGTAGGTCCTCTATCTCTTTATGACATTTTTAGGTTAAGCAAATTATTTGCAATGTTCTTGGTAACTATAACAACTTCACTATAAGATAAGGTGTAATTAACAAAGATCTACTCTCTTATCGCTTTGATTTTTATAGAACCATTCACCTTGGTAACAGCTACTAAAGAACAGTAAAATTTAGCTCGCGCGTGATAATTAATGATCTTGAGAAACGCAGTTGTGGAGTTTGTACGACGTTTCGCTTTCTTAATTTTCGTTGAGATATTTTCTTCGACTTTCATTACTTCACTTTTGAATGTAATATATCGTTGGATTCTCTTACAAGAACCGTATATTCAATGTTGTTTTTAAAACTGTAAATATCCTCTTGTTATGATTATGGCAGTGTTTTATTTGACATACATGAGTGTTTTTAAAAGCAGCCTAAAAATACTCCACACGTGGTGTTATTTTTGGAATACGAGCATTCTTTTGTGAACAAGTATCGTATTTTTGGGCGCTTCTATAATAACTGTTTGGCGAGGTAAAACTTCACGCAGCCAAAATTCTTAAAATGTTTTTGCTGTAGATATTTATTGATTATCAGAATTTATTAAATCAAGTCACTAATTTAATGATCATATCCTAAATAAATAGTAAGTAGACGATCTGGGGCAACAGCAAACTGTTACTCCACTTCAATGTCTACAATTTGATATAAGTAAGTGCCTGGTGTCTGGTGCGACTTGGACAACAATCGGTACCAGAGCACGAGCGGCACATCGGCTTAAATCCCCATTTACATTACAATGGTTCGCATTGTGCGCAGGGTCACAGGTTCGAGGTCGCGGGTCATGAGCAATCGGCTCTGCTTCAATGGACACCATTGTTACAATTTTTTTCTGTTATCTATATTAATGTGTCTTTACTTTAATATCCATATATTTTTACTTTTTTAAGCTTTAAGTGTTAGGCACTCGTTTGCTTGTAGATTTTGTTGATAATCGGTGACCCATTTTGATTTGAGAAATACAGAGTACTAAACAGAATATATTTTTAAATAATTGTGGCGTTAGTCAGTACTATAGTAACTGTTTGTGACAATAATTCACAGGTCGTTGACCACTTAAAACCTGCAATGCCATCAGAAATTAAAATCCTAGCTAATTTATATTCTGTCGTAGTATTGTGTGACGTCTGACTGTCGGGGACCGAGATCGTTCCTGTGGACTTTTTTATCTTGCTATGGTCTTCATAAGCAAGAATGGGCCGTTCTGTTTTATCGTCCATCCATTGTGAGCTTGTCGCATTGCCCCTAATGGGGTGCTATGTAGATTTGTGAACGACAATTGTTTCTACGTTGTTGCTTATTGCCCTTCCCTTTTGTTGGTACGTTTTGGACTTGACATTTTGTATAAATTATTTTATATTATTTCTGGACAAATCAGTTGCGTGAAAATGGTTTGTTTCATATTTCTTGGGGAAATAACCGGAGGAATGTTAACTGCCGTTCGTGAATACATTTTGTGAAGTCGGCTAAATAAAAGTTTGTATGACTTTAGAATATGTATTACTTTTTTTACGTAATAAGCTTAATAATGCTTGACTGTAATTCTGTATGAGCGGATATTCCTGTTATCCCCTTATTTATAATTTTTTTGTTATTAGTAGTATTTAATGTATTAGAAACATTATTGATGATAATACTTACATCAGTTTTTAAAGCAACCACGAGCTATCTAAATGATTTACTCAATTAACAAAAAATCGTACTTTGTAAATACAACATGCATATCAAAGCCACATACGTGAATAAATACGTGGTTTAAGTCAGCGTGAGTGAACTGATTTATATCTCAATGACTACAAACTGTTGTCATTACATTTTGTTTAATATTGTCCTTACATTAATTCTTGCTCTTCTGAATTCTTCTTCTGAATTAACATGTTAGTATTTTGAGGTGCAATTCGTTTCGAAATAAGTGTTTTGTGATAACACCTGTAAGAAACCAATGTTATGTTAATGTAAGAAGCTGATGGATATACTCGTTTACCGGACGATTGATCACGCCACGTGCAGACATGGCGAGCTATGATTCCTCATCAATTTCATTGTTATCTACACCGCCTGTGAGACCGAATGAAGGAGAAGTCCTTTAAAATTCGGAAATCTCTTTCTATATGCAAACGTGAACCGCAGGTACTTACAGACCTTTTACATCTTCGCCAGTTGTTTTTTTTTTCACACTGGTTATTCCGTGCACATCTGCTGTATTTTTTATGTTTCCTCTGTTAATACTCCAAGGATATTTTAAACTTATAATCTGGTTTCGAATAAAAAATATCATAGTTTAGACCTTTTAGACTGGTGAAATTACTGGACACAAAGACTTAATATCTAATGTCTTAAGGGTCGGCAACGCGCTAGTGATTCTTCTGGTGTTGCTAGCGTCTATAGGCTACGGTGGCTGCTTACCATCAGGTGGGCCGTACGCTTGCTTGCCACCTTGGTAGTATAAAAAAAAAAAAAAAAAAAAAAAAAAATTCCCGAGGTTATAAAGTCTATAACAAAAGTGATTTTTATTTGAATGCAAGTCTGGGAGAATTTAATGATGTGAGTTAAGTAAATTAGCATTTCAAAACAATTACTTTGTTTTCTGTTGTTTTGTATTTGCGTATATTCATTGTATTTATATTGTGATAATAGTAATGTTTTCTCACATAATGTCTTACAATACCAAATCGGCCACGGTCAGGATGCATGATCGTGTCTTCAAGAACACTATGAACTTGAAATAGCTGGATGATACTAGTTTGAATGTTATTCTTTCATACGACGTCGACTATTTCTATAACATCAGTACAATCGTAGACCGATTGATGAGTCGAACCAATCATTTAAAACACGCACTTAATTCGAGACCTTGCCGCTGCTACAACTGATCTAAAACCGATAGAAAAAAAATTTGATTTCATCAATATCCCGTTACACACTACATAGTGAGTAATGTTTGAAAAATTAACCACAACTAGGTAATTGAAAGGAATCATCATCGAGTTTATTGATGATGACTCATAGATCATTACATTATTGCAAGTTCCATGTGTATGAATCATTTGTACTGACCTGGAAGACTCAGAATCTCGAGCGATTTGACCCTCATTCATAACCTATACGCGTCTAATTAGTTCTTCTTAGTTCTATTTCATTAAATCGTTCGATGTGAAGCGCGAACAAATGCTATGAGGATTTATCAACACCAGTAGGATAATTTCAATTCCGCAGGCGAGGCTCATAACATTCACGTGAATAATGGTACACAGATCCCATCAGCTGTACTAATGGCACCTATCGCGTAAAGGTTATGCCTTTCATTCATCACCTGATCACCAGTAGTCGCCAGGATTTAAGATCTTTAAGAGCGTTTTTCCAAACCGGTAGATTATCTCAACCTAACAAACAACTTTTCTTGTTGACTAAGTAACTAGAACTGACTGACTAATTAAATACAAATAGATTAGAGAGAGCCCAAACATCTTTAATATCAAGAATGATTGTCTTTTTGAAAAGTTAAATCGTAGACTGCCTTTGCCCCAAAATGCTTCATTATTGCCAATAGATGAAATATAAAATACATTACATGACAAAAAGGAATGAACGTGAGTCGTAAAGTATTTTGTTTGGAGAACGGCATTGGGAACCGGAGATGTCCGAAACAGTGTTTGATCTGAAGCCAAGAGTTTACAGTAACAAGCGCTACACACAGCACTAAGTTTATTATAGACTCCGTCTCCTAGGAAATTATTTACAACACACAAAAGTTAAAGCATAAAATTAATATCACCCATGATAATGACAAAATGTTGATGGAATTCTAAACGAGCTTGTTAAAGTACTATAGTTAAAGTTCTGATAACGCTACTTAAATATGTTTTAGCGTTTTTATTTTCGTGATTACTGTCCGATCCCCATATTCAGTAAATTGTTCAATTACAATTATTATATTCGCTAAGCAATACCATGAGCCCAACTTTGCCAGGGATTAGGTTTTGTAGTCTAAAGGAATCAACATCTCCATTCCTTAAAAATTTGAGTAGTTAATCTTGGGAAGCACCTTCAATTTCAAGAAGAACGCACCCAAATATTTTCAACTTTGAGTAGCGTTGTAATATTGCAGTGAGTAAGGTATGAGTAGTCTGTAAAAGACGTCGGTGTACTGGTAGTTAAAGTACCTATCCATCCCTACAGATATCAGTCTTGCTTACAGATTCCGTATTAAAAATATTGATGTTCATCGCGCTTCGTAGTTATACTATTTTCGTTCTTAATATTTTCAATGAAATATAGGGAAACAAAGTCTCCATTTATTCCCGGGCTGAACAAACAGTCGTTTATACATTTAACCAGCCCGGGAATTCCTTGAATTTAATTACATAATTTGCAGACTTAATATCCTTAATTACAGTAAACGGGGAAACGAAGTGTTTAAATACGCCGATAACATTATCTACTGTAATTATGTACGGCTTAACAAGCTTAACCAGCAAATGGAACAAAATCGGGTTTTCACTAAAATAAATATCAAACAAGGGAAATTATTAAATATTGTATGTTTCAATTTGTATTATTAGATAATAGTACCATATGAATTCTATATTGTACGTATTCTTGGTATATTGTAAACGTAAATGATGACCAAAGGTATACCTACCTTTAATTCCTTTTATATAAATACTTGAACCATTATTTAAATACTTTGAGCCAATTTAATTTAGGGAAACTTGTATTAGTATAATTTGTGTGTTCTAGTGAGAACTCTGTTTTAGCATGGTCTTACACTCTTTTTGCCTGAATGCCCTAGGACGACGGACGGTTATGTTTTTCGAGAGTATGTATGTATGGTATGTATGTATGGTATGTATGTCTATTTCATTGGCACGGCCTACAGCCTAATCGGCTTGATGGACAGTAACTTAAAATATGTTGTTAGATGCGTCTGAGATTGGGGTAGTGACATATGACATTGGCTATATAATTTACAAATAAATTACTAGTTTAAAAAACTAAAAATACACGCTTTTATACTACTGCACTAAAAAGCAATAAATAAATTATCGAAACCGTTATTTCTTTCTTTCTACCCCGTGCTTGTAATTTATGGTTTATATTTATGTGTAAAGGCGTGGGGCGCCTTTTCTCTGTAAATGATTGCCATGTGAATACAAATACTTAGCGTTCTTGAAATTGACAGAAATGTTATGCTGTTATTCAGAAAAGGCGCCCCACGCTTTTATACATAAATATAATCCATAAATTACAAGCAAGGGGTAGAAAGAAAGAAAGAACGGTTTCGATAATTTATTTATTGCTTTTTAGTGCAGTAGTTCTTATAAAAGCGTGTATTTTTAGTTTTTTAAACTAGTAATTTATTTTATACTTTTTAGTCTTAGAAATATTCGCCTAAACTACGGATAAAATTAGCCCAAGTATTGATTTGTTCGTAGCTTGTATCGTGGGCAGGTTGTGGCAAAACATGTTTTTACTAAACTAGGTATTACGCGTAGGTATCTGATTGAGTTTAAGAAAGCACTGCGTATTTACCCTTTAAACAGTAGAAAGTACGCTAAAAGTCAATAGCTTCACAAGTAGCATTCAAGGGTTCCGTTACCAACCTTCCGGGTCCATCAACAGGTCCACGTTATTAGGCAAAGTGAATATAAAACTCCTTTATACAAATCAAATGAGCCCACACTCGATGTGTTTACTAGTAGCCAATCCAGGGTTCCGTCACCCACCTTCCTGTTCCATCATCAGGTCCTGAATAATGGTTAATGTAAAAATAACTCTTTAAAACAGATCAATAGAGCCCAAACTCGATGTGTTTACTAGTAGCCAATCCAGGGTTCCGTCACCCACTTTTTCCAGTTCCACCATCAGGCCCTCATTAATAATCAAAATGAAAAGAACTCTTTAAAACAAATCAAATGAACCCAAACTCGTTTAGTTTACTAGTAGCCGTCCAAGGGTTCTCTTATCCACCTTCGAGCCCCAGCATCAGATCAGCTCGATAATACCATATTATTGTATTGTCACCGGTCCTTGATACATGTGCAAAATTTCAAATGTTTTGGACGTGTAAAAGTGGGTCAAAATTGCATCGCAAGATACCATTACCATCATACATACATAGTTACATACATACATACAGGTCAAGCTAATAAAAGCGTGTTAAAAAAAATGTATTCATATAGTCATTTTGTATTTTTTTTACTTTCACAAAACCACCCATATTGATGTATGGGTATCAAATTAAAGGTGTCAATGAGACGAGTGAAATAGATATACATGTGTATACGTTAAATGTATGTATAATATAATTTAAGACCATTTTGTTTATTCGCAATCGGGCTTTTTGTGTTCTTATAATTTATACTTGTTATTAGGCACTTTACTTGAAATATTTATTTAGCTATCGTGACATTTTCACAGACTGTTTTATTTTCTATCGAACATTAAACAGTTTAGTTTCACTTAATTAGTTTCTTCTTCGTTTTAAAAGATTTTATAAATTCTGTGAAAATTTACTACTGATAGGTACACAAATCATTGTCAAATGTATTATTTATCGCAGTAGACTTGCAAAACTTACTTTGTAGTAGAGATTACCTAAGTTAGGCAATATGTATGTTTGTATTTTATGATGTAATATATCAATAAACTGCAGTTTATTGCATCTGAGCTGTTAGCTTTTCGCCTGCAGCCATCTTTGTTTTCTAGTCAACGAAATTTATGATGTATGTGTAACTAATAATTAAAACGCGAAATCTCAGACTTGATTCTGCACTGTAAATTATTACTTATCATTACGGAAAGTCTACGTACATTGTGAGTGCTAATTAGCTCCTGATCCCCTTGATGGTAGGTATCTTTTTTTTTTAACCTAATCTAAACATTGGTAAATCCCTTATGCATGAGACCGTTCAGAGGTACCACTCTAGTGATAGATATTCAGGTGTAAAGCAATAGTGTATACTGTGCTCTAGTGTGAAAGGCACTAGCTGGAGAAACGTGGCTCAAGAGACATAACTAATGTCTCGTGTGACAGGCGGTAATGCAGTCTTCAGTACCAATGAATGTAAACATTTTTTTTGTTATTTCACGTTGGTTTGTTTGTTGCAATCGTGTGCAGTAGGCGGAATGGCACGCGGCCGAGTGCGCCGGCGCAGCCTGCGACGCTCGCGACAAGGTCGACGGACGACTTTCGCACGTTCCAATCGCGCCGGTATACCCCCACACGCTGGGCTTGCCACACTATTCGACTCCAGTTCACTTCACGGTCTTACCGAAGTAGGTTATTTGATTATATCTAGACTGGGCCACAGTCTGGTGTGACATGGTTAGGTGTTAGTGACATTATAATGTTATTTTTGGATGCATGAGCGTTATAACTAAGTCATCACTCTTGTTATAGGTATCTAGATTTAATGCCAAGATATATCTCACACACACGTCAATCTGGCAGATTCGGAAATGAATTGTTTGTTATCACATTGACTAAAGTGACACTTTTAATGTATCCGCGATTAGTGACATTTCAAATTATATGAACTGGTTAGCCCACTACTGCTTTTGTTATTGACTACAGAGAAAATAATTATTACGCTATTGGTGGACTCATCGTACCGTAAATCTACTCAGAATTAAGCTTAGAAGATTAGACTTGAAGAATGGAAATATTGGTGAAGAATGGAAATCTATTATTGAATTGAATCTTCAGGCCTGTTTGTAATCCAAAGATTACAGATTTCTGTGGGAATTATTGTAATCAGTAAACTTGTGAAAGTATTCAAATATTGATTAGTTTATCAACCAGCACACTACCAAATATTCGAGATATCAGATACATAGGTGCATTCAGTAAGTAAATATTTATGATTTTCGTTGACAAATACCCGATGAAATAATGGACCTTGTCCATGTAATTTCGTAACAGTGTGAATAAAACTTCACGGTCTGTGTGTAGGTGATGTGTTAGCGCCCACGCATCTGCCCCACTCTACTAAAATATGTAGGTATAATATTATCTTTTATCACTCGTACTTAAATGACTAAGTGCTTGCTCATAGATTTATTTAGAAAAAAACTAACGTGTGTCGGTTGTCTGTGGAAATTGATCGACACATATTTGCAAATTAGTTCAACGAATTTGATCACACCGCGGTTTCGGCTTTCGAGTTTGTTAAATGTTCTTACAGAGTAACCACTCTGATTACGGTTTTCATAATTACTGGACTCGAGAGATTACTAAAGTCTCATGTGTCGAACGGTGTAGTTTAATTCCTATGGCCACTATGGCGCTGTCGTCAACGTTGGCATAACATTACATTATTTTATTGTTCTTCCTTTACACACTTCAGTGTTACGTTATAAGCTTGTTCTCGGAAATAGCGTTTATCTGTATCGGCTATTTTGATATTCTGTCGCATAGTAATGCGGGCGCTGATGACAAGGCGTGGGCGACAGGAACGAGTTCATTGGACACTCCCGGCATGCGGAACTGCTACTGTTACAGTATTTCTTAAAATACGAAACATTGCATACTACGGAAGATGTCATAACTTTGAACAGAAATTGCTAATAAATACTATTCACAGTTGATGCGCTGTCACACTCGCGTGAGACAAGAGCGCGGCCCCAGTTTCCGAGAAATTTTAATGCAGCGAAACTGACTTAACGACTGTTCTGCGTAAACATAACTTGTATTTCCTATCGCTCAAAGGCGTTGTTTAGAAGCTTCCTGCAAATACATTGATGTGTGCGATTCTGTGTCTCGAATACATTCGAAAATAAAGCTATCAATGGATTGTCGGTTATTCGATGCAAACACGTTTTATGTGTACTGCATGTGGTGAGCTTATCGGATCGTATTCCTCCTCAGCGAGGATGTTCCGGCAAGCTGCAGTGTAAGTACACCGCGTTTGATTTATTACTCGTAAAATCGTTCATAAACGACTTTTACCGAAACGTTATATGAGCTTATAACGTAATTAATTATGGATAATAGACTCCCAATTGGCAGCTGAAATGTTCACGTTAAGTGAAATCCGATATGAGCTGAGATTATCTTTGTACAGCGTGCAACTGAAAATATTTGAAGGCGTGCGTTATCAGTTTTTGAAATATCGATATTTTGTTTTGCATTTAAGCTAATTTGCATCGGTAGTTGTGTAATTTGATTGTTCGATGGGTTCGATACTTTTCGTTTTTTTTACGATTACACGTCGTGAGTAGTGATAATGGCTGTATCATAGATATACGTGTATTATTGTGGTGTGATACATAGTACTGACGGTTCCCGGATTAGATAGCGCTGACAGTGTGAATGTTTGCTCATGGTCATGTTTACGCAGGCCGTAGTGTAGGGCTGTTGACTGACGCCGGGCGGCGCCGAATTTTACCCCATTTGTCATACAAAATTGAACCTTATCGTCTGATATCACGATCATAAATCAACACGGCGTATTAATCTAGCACCGTTACCAAAATCAACACAGTTTGTCGTGTTGGTTGGACAGGTAAAACTTATTATGTCCCATATGTACAAACAGAACCATAATTTTAGTTATCTTAGTGCCTCGTCAGGTGATTCGTTGTCTCTGGAGCAGTTACATCGTGATTTACAAGCTTTGTAAAGTTTTCGCCATAAAGACAACGGATTATTCCTATAAATTACAGATGTAAGTGAAACTATAAAATTTCCATTTTGCGGGAGTTAGTAAAATTGAACTTTACTATTGAATTACTTACCCAGTGGGAACCAGCAATTTCAATTCTAGGTTAGTGCCGATAGCGCAAAGTGGACTATTTCATAAAGCTCTCTGATTGCAAACCGCGGTTCTGACTTGCAGTGGGACTCGAGCCAAATCTGTACCAAACCAGACATAATTCTTTAGAAAATGTATGTTTTATTTTCTGTGATAGCTCGCTTGTATGTAAACTTTATGATATGAGTAATGACGAAAGATGTACGATAGTGGGTATAGAACCTTCGCTAGACGTCACTAATAATTTTTCAGTTTTTCTACAACATTAACCGCTTTTAATAATTCGTAATTTTTTCTATCATATTACAATCCATTTTTTGTAATTTGAGCCGTTATAATGAAATTGTTGGCTGTAAATGGCAATATATCTATGCGGTCGCAAATATCAAACCGTTGCACTGTTTGTTTACATCTTTCTTTTGTGACCGTGTAGAGCTAACTAAACTATTCTACTACTAAATATGGTAGAACAAATTTCAGTAAATAAACTACCTCTAAGAGGTTAAAATGTTAAATTAGCATTTTCAGATGAAACCTGTATTATGTACATTACATTCTCATTCTCCCCATTTTTACCTGCTGTGCACAGACTTGGTCATTAACAAAACGTCAAATGTCCGGACTTGTAGTGTATCAACGAGCTATGGAGTGCAGTATATTGGGAGTAAAGGTTACCGGCCGAGTTTTTGATATGGGCCACGCAGCTGTAGAACTGAATTGAAACTGGGCTGGACATATCTACCGCATGCCGGGTACATCAAGGGCCAAAATGACCACGCTATGGGTGCCACGCACTGGGACACTACATCGTAGGCCCAGACCGACATGGCGGGATGAGCTAGACTGTTATAGGAAGGACTGGGCACAAATTACTATGGATCGGGAAAAGTGGTAAAGGGAAATGGAGGCCTTTTGTTGTACAGTGGGACTAACGGCAAAATTATCGAGAATATTTATTCTCTCGAAGACTCAAGAATATTTAGATTTTTTTTTTTAGAGCGTGTCTCGCCATCATACTGTAAAGTTTGGCGAGCTCATTACGTATGTCTAACCTATTTTGTATACCTATTATGAAAAAAAAAAAAAATACTTAATAACACTTAATAAACTTAATTGTAAGATGAAAATATTTCCAGTTCAATTATTTTGTTGACATCGTACAGATCAATGCACGAAGCGTGTCGGTCGTGAGGACGACCGTGTGGCGCCTGGCTTCCACTCTTGGCATCCTATCAATGAGTGGCCGATAAACGAGGTTGCAAAAGAAAACTTCGTTTAGTGACAACAGTTTTTAGAGTTCCATACCAAAAAATTAAATAAAACCATTGCGGTGTGACTTTGTCTGTCTGTCATACCATTATATTTCAGCAACTGCTTATGTCATCTAATAGAATAGTTTTAAATATTACTTGCATTAAAAAATATATGTTATATTCTATAGTCTGAAGTGGAGGGCGTGTTTTATTAACCTCATTTAAATATAACGTGGTTTATGACTTAATTAAAACTGAAAAACCGTCCCCCTATCACTGAAGTTTATAGCGGGAAACATCTCAAACAATTTTTTTAATATTACATACAATCTTTCACAAACAAAGTTAGTTATATGGCTCGGTTTTTTGTTAACCTGACTAAAATTAATAATAAACTAACTTTTATATGTCCAAAGGTGTTAACGGAACCCTCGATGCTCGAATCCGACTCTCACTTGACTGATTTTTTAAAGTAACTGCCGTAGTGAAAATGAGTGTGATAACGTCGATGTTGGGGGCGTTGACCTCGGTGATTTTGTTTGCTAATGTCTCTACGATTAGTTAAGCACTTTCAAATGAAATCGTCGTTAGTTTTTAACATAGTTATTTGTACTACTCCAGTGGCTTTTGTAAGAAAATGAGACATGATGAAAGGTCAAGGAGGTATATTTTTAACTGATTTCAAAAAGGATTTAGGTTACACAACATATCATCACGTAGGTATTATGTATTTTTGTTCCAGATAAATGGATTGGAATGGGTTGTGCAGTGCGGCGCGTTGCTTCGCTGATTAATCAATTTTAATGTTATCCTTATTACGAAAAATTGTTATGTGGTCTCTAACCACTTATGTTATCGGGAGTTAGAAACGACATAATAATTCGTTTGTATTGTAGAGTAATCTGTGTTCATGTTTAGTTAAAGTTCGGTTACTATAGAACATTAAACCGACGCCTAATGAAATTTTTATTCAATGAATACGATCAATTCTCGTTATAATTACTTACGAATAACCTACTAATTAATGGACTTTGTATTCGAATGATTGTGGAGGATTTGATTCGTTGAATTGATTAATCATTATTCATTACTATCATGTGCCAATGCATTCACTCATTACATTTTGTCAAGGTAAGGGATTGCGTCAATAGGATTATGACGACGCGACGTTAGTATAGAATAGATAGATAGATAGATAATTCTTTATTGTTCCACCATCATTAAAAAACACAAAAATACAAGAAAAAAAAAAAAACACAGTAAAATAGAATGAAACAATGGGCCACAGAACCACAATAATAATATAGAATCCACGTAACGTTTAATGATTTAGTTTTTTTTAATAATCTTTGTAGCTTGCATCGGACCTGCTGTAAAGTAAATAAGTAAAAATTGACAGATAATGTTTTAGTAGTCCTATTTGGGATCGTTTTCACCGGATTTGTGTGTTGTGAAAAATGTACTTATAAAGCCGCGTCCGCTGCGCCATGTATTGAACAAAACATTGTTTAGTGAACTTTGAACATCGAACATTTCTCGTCCGCTGTGACGTGTTCAGTAAACAATGTTTTTTGAACGTCTCGATCCGGATTTTTATTTTATTTTCATTTGAGGTACCTACCATCCCAAATCACGGGTCCTTCACGAATCAACGGAATTAATAACAATATAGTATCTGGATTCACTCCATAATCAAACCAAAACAATGCACACTTGCGAAAAAAAAATATAATATTCCGGGCGAAACGTCTTCCTCCGTCAAAATCGAACATAAAATGAACGATCACCCCTCCCCGCCCCTCCCGCAGGCGAACGCGGGGGATGTTTTCCACAAGCTCTGGCAAAATGTTTCATAGGTTTTGTTCGACAAAACACTCAAGCCACGCCCCTTATCTAATGTTTTCGAACAATGTTCAGTCAAAACATGGCGCAGCGGACGCGGCTTAAGACTAAATATATTTTTTTACAGTTTTCCTATTCGTCATGAAAGATAAACTATTTAAATGATTCTTTCTATACCGGGCTTTGTAAAACTATTATTATGTGAATAATGCCAATATAGTTAGGTACCGATATGTTTGTCTATAAATAAAATAATGTTATAGTTTTCCTATTGTGTCATAACGGGGAAAATATTTGTTACTACAAAAACAGTATTACGTCAATTTGTTTATATCCTCTTCAACGAACTGCATTAATGAAACATTAGTTACCGTAATGGGGAATTCCAGTAAAGCGTTAAGTAAATACATCCTCATTTTTGGGAAGTCGGGAAAAAAAGCGGTCACAAAAACTACACCATTGCGATTTCTATGAGACAATACGAGCTGTATACCAGCACAGTATCATTAATATTTTCGTATATTATTTCCGACTTGTAAAAAGTACGTTAGATATAACTGTACATCTTAATTAAGATGTACAATTTTCATGAAGTCAGCACGTACACGCGATCATGAAAGCAAGGCTAAGGCATATTACTGGGGACGTGAAAATTACCCATATATGTAGATTTTGTACTGCTTATACTACTATATAATTATGTACTTCTATTTCTAACCTCTGTGGCGAAACGGGAAATTGCTTGCATAACAAACCCTGGAATTCGCGTGGTCTAATCCTGCGGGACCCACAGCTTTGTATAGTTTCTAACTGATTATGACGATATGCTGATCACCTGAATCTGAAACTGAGTTGTCAAACAGTCACATGGTCTAACAGACTGTGATAACTTGTCATCTTCTATTCTATACATATTATAAAACAAAGTCGCTCCCGTTGTCTGTCTGTCCCTATGTATGCTTAGATCTTTAAAACTACGCAACGGATTTTGATGCGGTTTTTCTTAATAGATAGTGTTTCTTAAGGAAGGTTTATATCTATAATACATGCATAATATAGTAGAGAAACACTAATAATTTTAGAGGTTTCTAATGTGATGTCGTAAATAAGCACATTTTTTTTTGCGCTTACATTGCGAACGCTGGCTGAACCCTACGAGATAGATCAAAATAATGTACTACAGTATTGTACACCTTAACAAGGTCTAAAAAAAAGTCTCCGATGGTTATGTTTATCTCTTAGGGATAACCCACAATAAACATTTTTTATCATTTACTTTTTATGAGACATAATTAACTATTAATAAATTGTTGTTATAGCATGAATTTGTCCCTTCTTCAATATAACGTACACTTCACTAATATTTACACCAATGAAAAAATAGCTGTGGACGTTGTTCATACCGCTTGGTTAAGCAACATAAGACAAGGTCATTACATAGATGGGTGAACCGTTTTGGATGAAATTTTGTGTGCATATCGGGTAGGTCTGAGAATAGGTCGTAAAGTATATTTCATGCCGCTAGGTTAAGCAACGTTATGGAAGGTCATTACATAGATGGGTGACGGCGGCGACTCCAAGGATGGTGAGGGGGTTGCGAGCCCCGTCCCCGTGATCATGGTGCCAGGTGTAAGGGGGCTATAATGTGCACTGAGGGGTATTTGGTGCAGATCCCACTGGAGGGCCCAGGTCCCCCCTCTTATGTGGCGATGCGAAAACTACAGGGTTTTAAGTGGGTAAGTATCCCAGATACCATGATTGACGAGGATATATAGAACGAGAGGAGGGTGCAAGAGAGGAAAGAGAGGGAGAGGGGTTTCATGGAGGAGGTGATGGGGTGAGGGATAGGGGGATTAAGATGGAGCAAGGGGGAGTGAGGGGGAGCAAGGTGTGAGAAGAGAGAGGGGAGGGGGTTCAGAGAGGGGACACCGGGGAGAGCAAGAGGGGGAGTGTGGCGAGGACCAAAGCGGGGGGAAAGCGAGAGGAGAGACAGAACATAGAATTAGATTTTTCTTATAAGAGAGAGATGGAGAGATAAATAAATCAAGGGAAGAGGGAGAAAAGGGGAGCAAAATGTAATAAAAGCGCGGGCGGAGCTGCGCGGGTCCGCTAGTTTGAAATAATCTCAGATTTATGTCACTTCTAGTATGTGTGTACATATTACCTCAATGGTCTTAGGGTGACTTCAATGCTTTGTAAATCCATATAAATAAGGCGCGACAGCAGCGCGGTTGCAGCGCTGCGGCTGAACTGGCTGCTGCGCGCGTTTTTGGTTTATACGACGTTACAAAGCCATTAGCGATAAGACCGCCATTTGTATCTAATAATAATAATATCCTGGGACAATTTCATATCTAATTTTAGTTATTTTCTAAGTTTTATATGTTTTACTTTGGTGTGTAAATGAAGAGTATTCTTTCTATTCTACAAAGCAGAGCGGAAGCAAAAAAATTAAGTCACCCTAGCTGAATATGCAACTCAGAAAGAGTCAATCAGAGCTTCGACAGCATATCATGTCAGGTCCTAGTGTAAACCAACCTTTAGACTTGTCTTTAATCTATTAATATTTTCCATTCCATATTCTTAATTTGTAGTCGAGCGTTAGCGTGCGTGACTTGAATCTACAAATCATAATCATGCGATGTATATGGGTAAGTATGTACATATAATTGTGTTTATCTGTACGCGTTATACATGAAGCGTAACCAATGTGTCCGTTCTTTGTATCATTAAATAATGGTTATGGTTGGCATTGGCAATGTTCTATTAGTCGGCAGCTGCGTCTGAGGGACCGTATCACAATGTGTTATGGAGCCCATTTTTCATGCTTTTTTGCAAATCTATAGATTTTATGTAGAGTCAACACCAGAAAGTCAAAATATTAAAGCAAGGAGAATTTTTTTTTATTTCTCTGCTTTTAGTACCCGATAAATTAAAAAAATATTATTTACTGAAAACTAATAAAAATATTTTTTTATATCTTTATACACATAATGATTTATGATATTTACGCGAATACTACACATTGAAATGAAACTAATTTTACGTATTATATCGCGGTTTATTTATGATTTTAATTACCCGACGTTTCGAATACTTTACAGCATTCATGGTCACGGGCGGACTGAGGTGGTAGCTGTCCATGTGTCATAGTTGTCTTAGGGTACCCTTAGGTCTTCTAATTATTATTGTTAGTCCGATCTACGCAGAAAGAGCTTACAGTATCTTGAGATATAATCCGTAAAATTAGTTTTATTTCAATTTATTGTACACACATAAATAAAAATCTATTTATGTGTGTAAAATAAAAAGTTACATAAGTAAATAGTTAAAAGTAGCAAAAGTAGCCCAAAAGTACGTTATAAGTTTAATGTTCTAGAACTAGAACTTAAAGGAAACTCGTAAATACCTTAGAAACCGCGAAAACTCAATTTTAAAAATTTCCATTTTAATATTATATCTCAACTAATTCGCCGTTTTGGGAAAAGTTTATTATATCGAAATAAATATCTATTCATCCTCACCTATATGTATCAAGCCTTACAATTTTCTGACATATGCAAGTCGCTAGCGTGACTCCGGGTTATAATATAAGTTATAACTTATATAATTAACAAATGGGGCGAAAGGCAATCCTTCAGCTGTCCAACACAGCGCCTTTTCACAAAGTTCTGACAATAAACCGCAGGAATACAACGCCAATCGAAGGTGCCGGTATTTGGCTCTAATATTCTGTAAGGTGCATGGATGTTGCGTCCGTAGTTGGGACGGCTCGGAAATTAAATATAGCCCAAAGAGCTACCTTTGAGATAATATTTCATACAAATACATCAACATCACATAACATGTCAGTCATCACTTTTTACAACTGCCTAAAATATAAAAAATATTTATGAAACTAATATACGGGGTGTAAGGGACATCGTACCGAAAATCGATACCAAAATGGTTTCGGTAGGTACGTAGTCCCTTACACCCTGAATAGTCTCAATCATTCAGTCATTTTGTTGCTTGAGATTTGCTGTTGCGAAACACGAAATTAGGCATATTTACTTTAGAAATAATATTTTTCGTATGCGTAAGTTTCTACTGATTTATTACACACATGTAACAAGTTTTTGATGAAAAATTTACTGACATAGTCGGTCTGATGGTCTATTCCTAATTAGTTAAATGCCTTTGAGACATTTCAATTTAAAGCAAGTGTTTCTGTTGTGCCCACCTGTAGGCTTAGCACGATCTACAAATCTTGACAGAAAAGTGTGACTATGACGTCACGATGACGTAGTATTTCACACTTTTGTATAGAGAACTGACGTTTCGGTGTTGATAACTACGTCATACTCCACACCAATCTGTCAAGATTGCAAGTCGTGCTAAGCCTGCTGACTGTCGTAAGAGACCTTTACCTTTACTTTTGTAAAATTAAACATTTGTTTTTTCTTTTGTTTACAGGCGTGACAATGAGAGAGAAAAGGGGCGGCGCTATGAGTAAAATGCAAAAGTTAAGAAAGCGCCTCTCCCTTAGCTTCGGTAGATTATGTGAGTATTTACATTAGTGTATACATTTTCTTTATATATAGCGAGTGCTTTTATAATTTGTACTTGTCTTATTTGCAACTTTGGTAAGCAATATTTAAAACCTTTCCTTTCAAATCTATAGCATTAGTAGTTGCTGAAATAACAAGTAAGTACAAATTATAAAAGTACAACCGACTGCGAACAAACAAAATGGGCTTAAATTACATTATACATAAATAAAACCTATACACATGTGTATACTTTTCAACTGGTCTCGTTTGATACCCATATTTAACTTTTTGGAAGTAAAAAAAAAATCAAAATGACGGCTGACGGCCGCTATATTAATTTTTTTTTTGTAAATATATATAGCCAATGTCATTCCCATAACTAAGACGAATCTAACGACATATTATAAGTCACAGTCCATCAAGCCGTTTGGGCTGCAGACCGTGCCAAAGTAATAGGCATACATGCATACAAACTTACATACATACATTCATCTTACCTTCGCTCGAAAAACATAGCTCTCTGCCTAGGGCATTCGGGCAAAAAGCTGTCTCAAACAGATGATTTACCTTTTAGGTACGGAACATAAAAATACGTCAGTCCTTTACTGTGATTTATTGGAATCGCTGTTAAAATATTCGTCCAGTCTTCACTGTATTAGCTTCCAATGTTAACAATGCGTGTAAATAGTTCTTAAATGTCGCTAAATCACACAAAGCGGACAATGGCTTTCAAAGCGCCAATAGAGCGTTAGAACTCGAGTGCTAATTGCCCTTAATGCTACCATATTACCACGTATTTGTATTGGTTTACTTCAATAAACGTCCACGTAAGACGTCATCCATCAGCTGTTACTCTCAAAGAACATTTCCTAGCTCTCGCGATATCGTATTTATTAACAACTAGCTGACCCGCCGCAGCTTCGCCCGCGCTTTTTTAGTTTTACCAAAATAAAGTACTTAGCACTCAGGGATAACATCTTTATAACAGGAAAATATTTTTTTAAATCGGATCTGATGTACCTGAGACTACCCCGAACATCCAAACGGATAAACTTTACGTCTCTATAATATTAGTACCTATAGATATCAGAACGAATACGGTTATTGTAACTACTGATTAGGAAAAGAAATCTATCTGTTTATTTTATAGTGATATACAGTTAAGAAAATTAAGAGACTACTTTAACTTCAAAAATTACGTTAGTATCTGTCCAGATTGCCTCAATATTGGATTAGTTCAAAAAATATAGGACGTTAATTGCGTTTTAACGGTGAGCTTAATATGAAATTATAATGTGCCACAGTTCATTAAATAGAATCTTTTGGCCAGCAATAGTTCAAAATCCGTTGTAGCAATAGTTATTATAATATGTAGTTTATTGTTTTTTTTTATATATATTTTTTTTAATCCACTTAATTTATTTATATAATTGCACCTGCCCTTAAGAATGCTCTGTCCTGTACCCCAAGGTTGACTGGAAGAGATCGCTTTAGCGATAAGTCCGCCTTGTTGTTCACTGTTTTTAATTGTTTTAATTTCAAATGTATCTTTCTTTTGTGTGCAATAAAGAGTATTCGTATTGTATTGTAATAGTTCGTGACGTATTTCAGTAATATTATTTATTTCTAATCTTACTTAGTTATTCACACAGTAAGGACGGTTGTTGATAGTTATTTTGGTACGGATAAAAATAACCTCCACAATTATGATTAAAGGTCATTGTCTGTTGCCATTAATTGTAGTAATGATAATTGTAACGCAAATAATGTTATTTTTATCGGAATATGACGCACGTTGTAAATTCTGTGATGAATGCTATATATCGGACGTTATCAATTTTTGTTCCTATCAAACTACATAACAGATTAAAAGATAAGCTATGTATATATACATCTAGTTGTATGTGTATATATACATCTAGTTGTATGTGTATCACTACATAGTATAAAACAAAGTCGCTGTCTGTCTGTCCCTATGTAGGCTTAGATATTTAAAACTACGCAACGGATTTTGATGCGGTTTTTCTGAATAGATAATGATTCAAGAGGAAGGTTTATATGTATAATACATGCATAATATAGTAGAGAAACAGTGATAAATTTAAGAGGTTTCCAATGTGAAGTCGTAAATAAACACATTTTTTTTCCTACATTGCTAACGCTGGCTGAACCCTACGAGATAGATCAAAATAATGTACAACAGTATTGTACACCTTAACAAGGTCTACAAAAAAGTCCGCGATGGTATATGTTTATCTCTTAGGAATAACCTACAATAACCATTTTTTATCCTTTACTTTTTATGAGAAATAATGGTTTATTTACGAAGCTATTATAAGCAACACAGTATTAATACATTATTTACCACCCGTGCGAAGCCGGGGCGGGCCGCTAGTATACAAATACATAAAATTAACTAATTTTATGTTATTAGATTATCATGATGCAGGTTAAAACTGAAAAGTAAAGTAAATTTTAAATAACGTACTATATCGCATAACAACGACTCACAGTAGAGTCAGGTACACTCTAACACAGAATTGCGTAGGCGATTTACTTAGATGCTACATGCAATCTAGTCTGATGCGAATAAACATCTAACGCCCACGGACTACACAAACATGCTTCATATCGGGAGGTAATTCGATTTGATCGTTCGTTACATACGTAAATGTAATGTAACTATAAATATTTAAGTCTGGATATAAGTGATTGGTGTTTTAAATCGAGCGTCGAAATTTATTTCCCCAACTAGTTTGCACCTAATCTAATGCCTGGTTGGGGAATGGTGAGCTAATCTCATGGTTGAGATAATCAATAATTTTAAAGAGTTGAAGCAGTCTACTGATGGTACAGTAGGCTACATCAGTAGCCTTTGAGAGTAGCTGTGTTTCTGCTATACGTAAAGTTGAAAGTACTGTATTGGGTAACCCTGTGGTGTCGGAATAAAGTCAGCTGACTGACTTCGTCCTTTCTGCTGCCAGCGCAGAAATACCTCTGGAATATTGGTTGCAGGACAGTGACACAGCCGCACGTTTGCCTGAAAGTAAACCGACACGCCATCTCTTGGACAGGTAAATTGCACTTCCGGTCATCACCTAAGTGAGACATAAATTATTAAGACTGTCGAACCTTCTACTTTCTCCACTCATAGTGTACTTCTCACCGAACACAGCGAGGCATACACAGTGCTGTGCAAACTGCTGTGATGGGATATATATTCATTACGGTAGTACGGTATCTTCAGATCAGCAATTAAAACAGTGACACCCACCATGTATCACAATTAGTAATTATTTTGTGAAAATTCCACACGAGGCGAGCTCGTGTGACGCGTCTCAAGCTAAGTACGCGTTAGTTACATCGATACCCTTCGCACTGAAGCCTTGTTATGAAACGCTGCGCTGATATTTATAGAGTTCCACTTGTGTTGCGTGCGGTTTATTGCACCTTCTAGACCCGTGTGTCGAGTTACCGGGGCTCACCTCTATGCTATTTTATTTATAAACTTGCGGTTCGAGGGAATCACGTTGTCATTTTAGAGGAATATGAACAAGAGGAACAAGTTCATAGTCTTCCTTTTCTACCAAAGGAAGACTGTGAACTTGTGAAAGAAATTATGTGTCGCTTAGTAGGAATCTGTAACTCTTACCGCCGAATTCAGAAATGTCAGTTTATTTAATCGTGTCCTCCTCAAATGCTAATGAACCATGATTGCCCGTTCCAGTGTTTGACAACCAATCAAATGGCCAATTAGCTTTGAGGTGTGTGAAGCCTGTCTTGTATTTTAAATGTGGTCATGTTTTCTTGATGATGACTCTCGTGAGACTTCAAAATGTTCAATGATTACTTAACATTTTATACTTACTTATATTTAACTCCAATTTTGATGCAAATCTAGGCAAATTTGTTACAGGCCAGACAGTAAAGAGTTTGTTAAAGAAACATTCCTATAAATCTGATTTATATGGCCATGATGCAAAAAAGTGAGCTTTGTATGTAGAACAAGTGACACCGGTCGTCGCTCTAGACATGACGTCACTAGACGGTCCGCCATTATAACCCACCCTTATTTCTCGTAAGTCTGACATGTAGATCGATTTCGCTGAGGGAGGAATAAAGCTTAATTATTTAGTTAGTCTCCTGGAAAGAGAAACATCGTTGACCTTAAATTAAAATTACATATAAACAACTTGTTTGTTTATCTGTTATAGTATGGATAAATCTCGTACCCGTTTAAAGTACTTATAACATTTGCCCTTCTCACATTTTAATTCAGTGTCATCTAAGAGTACACCTAATCACTTTGTTCGTCCGTACTTTGTTTTTTTACTAAACATAACTTCCCTAGAGCCTTCACACAATCGATGGAGTCGTTTTCCTCAAAGGGCCGTTAACCTCCAGGAGATTTAAACATCACGGAAAGTCTCTATCTAAGAAAACCATTAAAGGAATTCGTTCTGATGTGTACACACTTGCGTAGAATCGCTTTGTGCGTGTTTATATTATTGGTAAGGTAATCATATCTTGGGAAGCGTATTCTCTTGCTTTTTACATGTATGATCGTACGGTAGCTTTACCACGTCTTTTAATTTAACACGTCTTTAATACGTCTTAAATGTTCAGCAGAATAATGTCATTATTATGATAATTCGAAAAGTAACAATTTTGTTTCTTAGCTTCTGTGTCATTCTTTTGAAAGTGAAATTTCTTAGGATATATGCCATAAAAATATAAAGTATATCAATCACTTGTGTCAGTCAATTGTGTTAATTATAGCGGCATATTTAAAATTACATAATTGATACAGCTGTTGTAATATATGAAATGAGGTTATGTGCTACAATCGTCATTCCATTTTATTGAGCTGATTTTCTTATGTGATCTAGAATACTTTCTTTGTATCCAAATGGATATATTTGAGACTTTCTCCTACAGCTTTTATTTTTAACACAGATCCCACTATTTTGACATCTAAATCAGTATGAAGCTGATCATTTAAAAACAGGAGTTTCAATATAGTCTCATCGTCGTTACGGCTTTCTTTGGTCAAATACCTTTTCTGTTCAACATCACTAGTTTATTAATTAAACATTACCAGAATTAGATAATTAAATATAGAATCGTTTCGTTTCTGAAAATATATATAAGTGGGTCGTTCGGCACTTAGGAAGCGGTTAATTATGGGCCTAGTGAATCAGACGTACATTAATTACCTCATTTGGCAGTTGCTCAACTGCTGATAATTATGTTACATGTTATGGAATCCAAATCTGTATATTCTTCGATACTGTCTGAGTTACGTTTGGTTTATTTTGGAAGATATGTGTCGGTAATTTTGTGTAGGTATCTATAATACCTACATACTACGTACCTAGTGTAATATTAATATTATATTGTGTAGTATTTTCATAAACACCATATCTCAGTATTTTACTTCTTTCTACCACATATATGCAGACGATCTTCAAATTTATTCCCAGGCCTCACTTACTAATTTGGATATAGCTATAGAAGCTGTAAATCTTGATCTGTGTCGTATTGCTAATTGGAGCAAATCTTATGGACTAAAAGTTAACCCAGTTAAAACACAAGTCATTATTATAGGTAGCTCTCGTATGATCTCTAAGGTGAATTACCAGACACTTCCGCAAATTAATTTTGGCGGTATTGCTGTTCCTTATAGTGATTCCGTCAAGAATCTTGGTGTTATAATGGACCGGTGTTTTAATTGGGGCCCACAGTTGGATGCCATTAGTTGTAGAATGTTTGCTTCGGCAGCCTCTTTAAAAAGGCTTCGTAAATTTCTACCCACTGCCACTAAAGTTGCGCTTGCACAACCACTTCTTCTCCCTATACTAGATTATGCTGACGTTTGTTATCTGGACGTGACAGAGGATCAATTGAATAAGCTAGAGCGATTGCAAAATTTGTCCATCTATACTATATTATAAAGAGGTAGGCCTTTTTTGCGTGACTGACTCAACACCGCAGAGCCGAAACTACCAAAGTTAGGACTACAAAATTTCGACAGGAGGTTCATTTTATGGTTTAACAAATCAATAAGAAAGGATTTTTGGAAATTCGAACTCTAAATGTGTGAAATAGGGGTTGAAAGTTTGTATGGGAAGGGTGTAAAAACATTGTCTATAACTTGAAACTTGTCTTTAACTTTGCACTTAGACTTTTTAACGAAAATAATAAAACACGTATATCAGCATTTTTCATAATTCGTCAGCTAAGGGTGTAATATGAACTAAAAGATGTACGCCTTTTTCGCGTGACTGACTTATCAACGCAGAGCGAAACTACCGAAGCTAAGACTACAAAATTTGAACAGGAGGTTCATTTTCTATAATATATTGTTTAACCCGTCCACCCCTTCTTATCTTAGGGAACGTTTCGATGATTTGTCGAATTCTGGCACTTATAGTCTTAGGTCCTCGGAAAACCCTTGTCTTACGATGCCCTTACATAGCAGTTCTTTCTATGACAAATCCTTCACGGTGCAGGCGGTTCGCCTGTGGAATTCCTTGCCCGTTTCTATAAGGCGTGCTTCGTCACTGCCAATTTTCAAGGATCTGGTAAAGAAGTTTTATTTGGCGGAATAAGTTAATCGGTATTTGTGTAATTTTCTTGTTATATTAGTACGTACCGATTTATGTATGTTTGTAATTGTATTATTTGATGTATGTTTATATATTATACTCATATGAATATATATGTATTATGATATTATTATAGTTTACAACATATGTGTTTTTGTGTGTCTTTGTGTTCATGTTATCTATTCATGTCTTGTGCGCGCACCCTCTGCTCTTTGTAACTTCTTTATTTTCCTCTCCATCCAAAGGTTGCCTGGAAGAGATCGCTTTTAGCGATAAGGCCGCCCATTGCATGTTTTATTAATTTGTGTCTTATTTTTTTGGTATCTGTTTGTTTGTGCGCAATAAAGAATTGTCTATCTATCTATCTAGTGTGTAAATACACACTTGCTTTTATTTTTATTGGTTTGGGTTTTATTAAAATATCAATTCTATGCAAATTCCCGTACTATCTTTTTCTGTTCACAAAGCATATGTCTACGATTTTTGTTTGCTGTTATCAGAATTAAACCTTTGTGCACTATTCATTGCGGTTGTGTTGTATTATCTGTCCTTCTTTCTACGGTTCCCTAGAGATCGTTAAGTTTGTATTCATCATATTTTTTATAATGTTCCAGTTTATAAATATCAACAGTTCTTATTAGTTATGTGTTAGCAAATTAATTCGGATTAGGCAATATTCTGATAACTTATGTCTTGATGTTGGTTTGTCTTCAACACGCTTGGCAGGATCGGGCGGTTTAAAACAAATTCTACGTTCAGATGTGGATGAAACGTTTACAAAAAACGTCCTTGCGCCATAGGTAATAATGCTATTTATCCAAATGTATGTTCTAAAACGCGTTTCGGTTTGGTCTGATTCAGCTCCAATGAGACCGTGACGATCGAACATACTGGTTATTCACCCACCATTATCGCCTCTTAATTTGTTGTTTGATTTCGATTTGCGTGTTTCATATTCAGGTTGCATAATTCTTATCGCAATTAAGATCGAAGATCTACAGATTACTATGAATGCCGTCGGTCTAGCCCTGCCCTTATCAGTCATATACTGGTTGAAGGCTTGTTGTGACGTTTAGCAGGAAGTCTACTATTCGTTAACCATTTAGGTACGACTTTGTTTGGTGTAGGTATGTGATCTGTGTGTGATAATTTGTATCCTATATAATGCGTAACTGCATTGTTTTAACATTAGTAAATGATTTTATTTTGAAATTGTTGTATTTGACGTCAGGAGATGAAGTTAGATTAACAATTACAGATCATGAAACTGCATAAAGCAAAATACGGAAACAATTAACCGTTATTTGCTCTTATTTTTTCTGGTATTTATATAAAGAAGCTTTGCTTAGCTTGAGGTAGTCCGATTGGTGTTGTTCGCTTAGTTTTATAAATAAAACAGTTCCTGTACAGTCCTCCCATAATCCAAGCCAATGGGCAATTATGGTTTTTTTTTAAATTGCAATAACATCATAAATTATCTTGGTGGTGCTTTTTATTTATTGCAATAGCTTCAATAGTTATCTTAATGGTGCTCTTTTCTGAGGATTGATCTTAGTTAAAGTACGTTAACTGTATTTTGTTAGTGTGTGTTTTTTCGTTTGAAACGCGTATATTGATAATGATAACACACTCAGTTTTCATTGCATTTGTTTAGATTGCTGGCTGGATATTAAACTTTTGCTTGATAGAAGCAGTACCATGTACTGTAATCATTTATCACGTCTAGTTTTAGTACTGAGAAATACTCCAGTAAACTGCGTGCACGTACAATACAATATACCGTACGACACGAACTACACACATTTGTTGCATAATATAAGGCTCGTTCGTGTCACGACTACCACACAGTCCAATGGTTACAATACACACTAGTGTAGATATAAAAATAGTATAAATATGATCGGGGTAGGATGTGAAATTCTCTTTTTATTCATTTCTCTTAGACAAATAATATTAATGCATTGTTTAAAATATATTAGTTGATCAAAAAAGTGTTGATTGTGCATGGTGCGCTGGATGAACATAACAATGATGATATTAATATTGTAGTGTTAAAATTATTTTTCACTGTTCCTTATCACGTAAATTCTTACGAATTATGAATTTTATTTAAAAAATAAATTGTACGCGCAGAAGCCGTTCAATGCTTGTATCTGCTTGTCGTAAAATACATATATTCCACGATAACAGTTTTATGACTGTGAATATGTTGAAAACAATTCGGTAAACAATTTTTATGTCACTGTTACTTTTGGAATGACATACAACTTGAATATCGATTAATTATACGCGTGAACTCTTCAAGAACTTCCGAATAATAATGGCCCGAGGCGCTGAGTGTCTTCACTCACAGCAGATTAAAATCACATACAAGTTTGCAGAGGGCAATTTTCACCTTTCGTGATTTAGTTACAATAAATTATACTTGAGTGCAGAAATTATGCTGAAGGGCATAAAAGTCCTAACAGCGTCTGTTTTGGAAGAAAGATACTATCTTTTTAGTTATACGCTAAATATGAATATACGTACATGTACAAACTTGTTGTGGTTCCTCAACAACTTTTTGTAACTTCCAAAACGACTTGTCTGAATCCTCAGTACATACATAAAAAATAACCGACCGATGATGAAGCAGCGAGAACTATGTGGATACTAGGTATGAGTCGCACAATGCGTAATGCATATCCCGCAAGAATGGCAGAAGAGGGTATAAACTAAACCTCTTAAATCCGTGTAGACGCTAAAGTTTCATATTCAACTGGAAAACGTTTTACTCGTGTTCAAACTTTAAAGGAATAAAAAATGTTTACGATAAACTGAAAACCGAACCTCTGAACAGTCTGACGATAAATTAAATTTAATGACTTCAACAGCAGAACAATACGAAACTCAATATAGTAAGTTATCCTGTGAAAATACAATGTTTTAAAAAAGAACAATACGGACTTGTAACATAATAGAAACGTAGAGTGGGAGCGACCTTCGGGTCGTGAATCATAAAATGAGACTACTAGAATCCATTTTGTCCCATAAATGGACAGCTGACGACGACGCTGTCGGCTCGTTGCCGCTTCCTAATGTGGCGGAATGCTTATTACGTTATCATTACCGTATTACTTACACATACATAGCTATGTTAATGGTACAAAAGTTTCCAAATATTACACTTCAGTATGACATATTTTTTATCGTTTTCGTTAACTATCCGAACGCGTACTAGACGCCGCAGCATTATCAAAAACCTCATTTAGATTTCGATAGTCATTCCTTTCCGACCTCACTGCTACCGTTAGCAGTGAATTTGCCAAAAAGTAACACCGGAGTTCCGAATAGCTGATATCCGGCGCACGTCACGGGGGTTCAACATCTCTATTATGTGCTTGATTGATAGCTGACTTCCGCGCGGCCCATTGATAATAGTTATTCGCCCTACTTGCCCTACGTGCCGGCTCCAGTCTCCGGACACAACCGCTGGCCGCCACTTTATCTTATATTATTAGGATTTCGACTTCATACGTATGTGCAGATTGCATTCTATTCCACAATTCGTAATTATTTCAGTAAAGGTCTAATACGTTGCACGATGACACATTACCAGTTTAATGGTATAGATAACTTACCCTAAATTAATGCTCCGCTGTTACACTCACTGTAATTTAAAGGGAAACGTTTTCACCATGGCATAATGTACTTCGCTTATTATATCATGTATGCGGGTATGTTGAGTCACTCGACCGCACAGGAACGTTGTATTGTGTTCCCAGCATCACAACCGCGATGCCTGGACGAACGGCCTTTTGTCGACCCGCCCCATTGTCTTCAGCCTATTCAAATACTTTTGTAAGGGCGTCGACTACATTTTTTTACTATTTCATGATGCTTCAGCTACACTTGTTAGTTTTCGACTACTGTGCGTTTCGACACATCCAATCCGGTGCAATTGCTATGTTGTATGCCTAATGTTACATTATTAGTGATACTTGCCCACTTGAGAGTGTTTTCGTCTTTATTGCTTCAATTGTCTGTTGCTCAACTGGTGATTACGTAAGCACCTTATAATGCCTTGTGTAGGGTTCAATGCTCTGACATAAATTTTGATGCCCATGCCATTGATGTTTCATTGCAGTCTACTTTGTTTTGTAATTTCTGTGCTACCTAGTTTAAATTATCGAGTATTGAACTTGAATTCTTCAGTTCGACATAATGTAGTTCCGCTGAAGAAACGTATCGAACTATAATTGTGTCTTTACATATCTACAAAGTAATATGTTAACTGGTTACATACTCTGCAGAATTTATCTCGTTATTCGCTTGCACGATAACAAAGCGCAATTGCTAAGTGATTGCCGTCGGATGGTGGAATTTATTGCATCCATAACTTACTTAGTTTACTGTTGAATTATTGTTATTTGATTTATTTCTTCTATAATTTTCCATAAATTGTCTATTTGCAATAATCGTAACAATTTCCGTCTATCCCACATTATTGGGTTCAATGTACGTCTCTTATTGTTTGATTCGTGCCCTATTAGCTTGGCAAATCGTCAAGATTGCAGCTAATTAACATTAAATCATAGTGTCACAAGTACAATAGGTTTTATATAGATGTATGAGGCAGTTACATGCCACTTTCAGTGTGTTTAATATCTACAGTTTGTATCGTTCTTGGCTTTACTCTGTCTGAAGCTGTTTAAATTTTGTGAGTCACGTTCCTCTGCTTTGGTTATAGTGGCAGCCTGTTTGTCCAATGTGCCCCTTCCCATCATCTGGCCGATTGTTGGCCTGAATTGTTAACGCCCGGGTTAATGACTGTCCCTGACTCCGTGCTCGACTCTTTCTCGGCACATTTTATTAGTTCTTGACATTCATTGTTGACACATGACGATACCGGCCTTTGTCAGATTAATTCTTGATTTATTATGAACATGTCATTTTCTAGCTGCCGCACCCATAGCCATTACATGTATCATTATTGTCACATTGTACTTCAATATAAAATCTATACTAAGGGATGAGATAATAAATAAGTCATTAGGAATCTGAGTGTAGCAGTTAAGAGTACTTAAGTCATTTTACAAGTGTATTTATGTCACGAGTTTAAAGCTCTGTTACTTCTTTGTAACAAGATACCGATTTTACAATAGATATTCCAAGATTCTGTTCACCGCTAGATATCAGTATCAGAGGGACTAGTTTCCGAGGTAATGGAGCGTGTATTCAATGTTATATTGAACGATACAAAGATAACATCGATACGCCACACCTGACCCATGACGCCATGGACTGAGATCGCAATTACATAGGATCAAATTAAATAATAATAATAAAATTTATTTCACAAGAATTTACACATTTGCGCACTTATAAATAAACAGTTTTGTAGGTGTATCTTAATTAAATAAAAATTACCAAAAGGCACCCGAACTAGGAGATTCCTGTATCTCAGGTACCACCAATAACCCACCCTCAAGGTAGATACACTAAGTACTATAAAGTTGTATGTATACTCGAATTCAAGTATTCCGTCGTAAAAAGTAAATAAACATGGCGGTATTGCAACCATCGACAATATTAGGGAGGTGACGCCTCATGAACGAGTGAATCTGACCACATCATAGATGTATGATAAATCCCTTAGAGGAGATACCACTGGAGAGAGCATGATGCGCTAACCCCTCTGCCAAATTTTGTTCATATGTGTTGCGAGTTTATTATAGTGTGGATATGCGTGAAATTGTATCTGTGTGTGTTTACTTCGCCTCCCGCACCCCGCAAAAGTGCCACGAAAAATTTGTTCGGGGAATCGACGCGATACTGGCTCTATTCTAATTACTCTGAGGATAAATCCATTACAGTATCGATATTTATGTCAGCAACGGTAGGATTAAAAAGAATACATTATTACTGTGAATTATTTTTATTGATAATTTCACCTTTATTTAAACAAATAACAACTCGAAACCCTTTAATTCAAAATAATTAACAAATGCGTCAGTATTAAAATGTTAATTTAATAATCTTTTCGAGTACGTGAAATTCATACTCTTTAAAAGTCTATAAGGTGGTTTGAGAGAATGAAGGAAGATCTTCATCACTGTTAACTTCCACCAATACTTTTTTTACAGTCGGAATTTCGTTGCTAAAGTAAAATTGGCGAACTTTTCTTCTAATGGCGCTAATTGTAAAATCGTCCAAGGTTTTTAGTGAAGAACAGTGATTTCCTTTCTTTTTGTGTTGAGCTGAAACTACATTTCCTGTTATTTTGTATTCATGTACAATTCTCTCCACAGTTCTTTTAGAAATGCCCATTACTTCCGCAGTAGCCTGCGAAACCTCCGACTTATACGGATATGTGGGCATAGCTTTCGCTACAAATTTATTAATATCGATTGCAATATTTTTTTCGTTGGAAGTTAACTGTGTAGGTCTTGCCCTTTTTTTCATGGGACTACTCAAAATTGTCGGGGAGTTACGTCTCTTCCTTTTTGACGATGTAGGTTCAGATGGCCCAGGACGAGGTTCGCTCATCTTCAAGCACTAAAAACACATTTAGTGATTACTTATAATTCTTGTAATAAAGTCACCCATTTTATTTTGTTCTCACGGGAAAAAAGTTTAAAGTTACCTGGTACCTGTGGGGACGTGGGGTGATAGGGGTCGCAACCCCGCCGGAGTCATTACCATACTCTATGGGCGTCTTAGGGCCCACACCCTGAACGTGCAGAGACTCCGAAGATTATCACCAATTGAGCTCAACCCACTGGATGGTTCAACAGAGTGAAATCTATATACATTTTGTCAAGCCATCCAGTGTGTGGAGCGAACTGATTTATATTGGGTTTTAACCCACTCGTGAGTTCCACTCGGGTAATTACCCATTTATATTTTGGACTCAAACGAAATAAATGGATTTATTGACTTGTTGTAATTACTAATAAAAAGTATTGACATAATTTATAAATTAAATATTCAAGCTTATAAAATAATGCTCATTGAAACAAATGAGTGCACGACAGTGCAAATGTATAATAGCTTTGGAGACTTAATCGACAACACTTAGTAAAACTACATGTAAAAAAAACGGATGGAAAAAAGAACCTGTAGTGCATGTATGTGAATTGAATTTTTTTAAATGATGTTGTATATTTCTATTGATAAATGTATTTTTTTTACTTTATCATAATTTTTTTTTTCAATTTACTTAAATTACTTTAAACTAAAATAATCTTATAAAATCTTACCTTATATACACACAAACACTTCAATTGAAATCTAATCGAGAGTATCAAAATCCTTAGATCGTAGCAATAAGTCGTCAGTCCAATCGAAAACACGGTCCAAATCACAAAGCAAACACAAAACCAAAAATCGAAAGCAAAGTCGTTAAAGAAAAGACACCAGAGAGCATTCAGTACGTACGACATCGATACGAAGCGACGAATGAATGACTATGAATTACACAATGAGGGTGTTCAAAAATGACGTGCACCAGGTGGCAGCACTAAGGCGTAAGTCCCGGAACCTGTCAAACCGCATACAGTTTCATATTCGGCACTCAATTTAAATTAATATTTATTTAAATAAATAATTAAATACGTAATATAAAATATTATCTTACAATCAACATAATATAATCCGTGTAGACGTGGGCAGAGTAGCGATTTACTTTGAAATAGGGACGGCGGACCTACTGTTTATGTTGAATCTACCTCAGTTTAGTCTGAGTTTAATATAATACTTTTTATTTTATAAAATGATTGGTTGTGGATCAATTTCAAATCATTCAATATCGAGATTTAGATCTTTAAATATTGAACATCACTAATTTCCATAGACAAAGTGTGTGTTCTATATATTGACATATTTTATCTGTGGCATTCTCATGTCAAAAATATTTTATTTATTCGTATATCTTAAGATTTTAATTATATTTTCAGTAGTTTAACTATTTTTCTGAATCAGTTGGATGTTTTACGTGTGTGTGGTGATAAATGGAAAGTTTTCATCTTGTATTGGTGAAGAAATTTAGGTTTGTTTTGAAGTACCCGGTTTGATTACAAAAAATGACTTTATATCTGGTTTTGGGTATACGTACGATAGCAAGTATATCAGAAAAGGAGACTTTATACAATGCAAAATAATATATCAACTTAAAGAAAAATAAAACGAAAATATATGTTTTCTTGTGTGTAGGTATTTCAATTTTAACTACTACATCAGGATATCAAAGAAAGTACTGCGTTTGCAGGTGTTCTAATAGCATCAATCAAACTAGTAGTTACAATAGGTCAAGTTTATTAATAACGCTCCGTATTTTGTCCACGAGCCGTAGCTTGACCTTTCGTTAAATCGATATCTCCGGTCCCTGTTTATTATTTGCATCTATAGGTGCATTAGTAGTTAATTGTGAACAACACGGTGCAAATATACATAGAATATCTCGACCGGCCCGTTGGTCTAGTGGTTGGACACTGGCTGCTATCCAGAAGTCCGTGGCTTCGATTCCTACCTTGTGTCTGGGTGTTATTTATCTATTATAAGTATATACAAAAAAAACTGTAAGTATGTACATATATCAGTGTCTGGTTACCATAGTACAGGCTCGTTTGTGGATTATCCCAGGATATTATTATTATTCATATCTGGCTTAAGTTATAGATGCGTATTTTAACGTAAATGAATCAATCTAAAACTTTGCGGTACGTTTTAGTCTATAATTTTCTCTCAAGTGCGTACAAAAATATAATCATGGTAATCATAATACAATCTCTTAGAAACTTGTACAATAAACCAAACGCACACTTCTGCTAGATAAGCTCTATTAGTCCTTCTCTATAGAGTACCGGCCGGCGAGACTTTTGTGTAGAGTTTAACCTTTTTGGGTTCGATATCGGTCGCTCTCCCGTCCTTCTCGGAAAATAGGTCGGCTGCATTACGTAATGGATTTTAGTATTGCCTCAAGCTACTTGAGGGATGCCGCAGGGCTGTGTACTTGGACTCAAGCTTTATTTACGAGGTGCACTTAAATTGTAAAGGTTAGCATAAACAGAGTCGGTATGCTTTTTGCTACAGTTCTCAAGGTTGGTATTGTGTACCGTTTTATGAAACCAACATTTTGTCAGCTTGCTAACTTCTGATTGAACTCTGAAATATTAATTTACTAATTCAATACTATAAACAGCGCGCAAGTAATAATAAATCATCACGCAGTCACGCCTCAACAATGGTGGATTACATATTAATATAGTTAATAGTTATATCTATTGTTTGGTTGGGTTTAAGCTCTACCTCCTAATTTACTGTTTTATCATCTGAACATTTTCTTTGTTGTATTATTGTTGTTTGATGACATTTATCCGTTGAATAGCTCCTAATCTTATTGAGTATACGCGACTGTAGAAGGGTTCTTTAGGGCTTCTTCCCAATTGCGCTGGGAGTATATTTTGCAAGCGGAAAATAGGATGGTACGAAGTTTTGGTTGTATGGTTCAGTTTGCTTTTGTCAAGATTAAGAGCGTACTTGAAAGAATAATATTCTCTAATAATGTTGTTTTGCGAGATTTTCGAGTAGAAGGAACTAGAATATAATGGAAAAATTCAAGATCGTCACACAGCTAAGAACATGTAATATGTTGCATTCCTGGAAGGGTACTTACTATATCTCACTATGCATTAGAAGGATATGGAAATGCACTGCTCTGTAGAATTGAAAGGCTTCAAATATTAGTTATGCAAATTGATCACTGATTAAAATGTACAATTTTAAATTAGACATTTAAAACGATCTATTTAAGTAGCAAGCAGCGCTTCACTTTCCCGTAACAAATGTCTCAAACCAACGGAATGTTGAATGCAAATCAGTGAGAAAAACTATCGGTAGCTATTAAACTTTCCAATTGCATAAACAAGTATAAATTATGGAAGAACATAAAACTGGGAACACGTGCATTATTCATTTGGATATTTTGAAATCATCTCAAATTCCTTTTATCTAAGACTGATATTATTAAACTACACACGACACTTTATATATACCTATATCAAAATCCATTAAGTCGTTTAGGCTACAGAGTGCATAACTTTTCGAGTGTATCTAACACGCGTCTTCGTCGGTCGGTCGTTTCCTTATGTTATTATGTTAAATTGCTGACGTTAATCATTATTACATTAACGCTCAACAAACATCTACTATAACTTTCCAAATTCTAAACAGTTCGATTGTCATACCTAATGTCACATTTTGAACAACGGTGAACCACTCACCGTTGTTGAAACTGTGACACACTAGATAAAAGCAAGGCAAACAAGCTCTAGATTTTGCTGTGACCTATATCTTCTCCGCCCGGGAAAATACCGCGCTGAAAGTCGCTCACCGCCTTTTCGCGCTCAATTGTGACGCCTCAAACCATTAAACGCCTGAGCTAATTTTGTTAGCACTTCCCGCAGCTATGACCCGTGAAAAACTGCGCAAAGCCGTTTAGGGATTACTAGACGATTTATGGATTTTTAGCTTAGTGATATCACCCTTTTTTGTATAGACTAAACAATAAGTGTGGTTTCCATATTTCTAGATGGTTTTGTTATCCCATAACTTCGTATTTAATATGATTGATTTCGCAAGTCGCTGAGTTTCTTGCCTGATTTTCTCAGTAGCGGCTGCACTATAAAAAAGGGTCTATGCAAATTGAAGATATTTTTGACTTTGATTTTGAAATACACACTATGGAAGTTTTCACTACGCAAATGAATTAAAGACATCCGTAGACCGTACCGTAGACTCGTAAAGTCAGGCAATTGGCGTATCGCAGGTAAATCAGCAAGTTTCCGATATAAATGGAATCTATCCAATCAAGAAACTCCAATAAGCGGGCACCGCTGAAAGTAAAGGTAACCACAAGTCTGGCCTTTCGGACCCTCATCAAATTTGACACGACATTGAAGGTCCCTGTGAAATACCCCCGATAGTAATGGAGCTGGTGTTTACGTAGGATTTAAAAATCTGTAAGAGGACAGAGATTTTTTTTCAAATTCTTAAATGGAATAATTAGAATGTTTTCAAAACTAAACCATTTTTGTTTTAATTTCACAGTCAGTTGCATTTTATATCAGGGCCATATCATCGTTAGTCATCGAAAGTCATAGATTATAATATAGCTCTTATGAATACCGAACTCTTAAAATGTAATAAGAACCGAAATTAAGTCAAATGAAACTAACTTTATGGATTATATCGCGGTTTATTTTTTAACCGGCTTCAAAAAGAAGGTTCTCTATTCGACGCGTATGTATGTAATATTGATAAAAATACGTAATATTAATATATGTTAGTCTATGTGGGCTTCTAAACAAATTTACCAAATTTTATGAGTGTATGTATGTATGTAGGTTTGTCCGCGGATTTCTCAGAAACTACAAGTCCGATTACGAAAATTCTTTTTGCAATAGTTAGGGTATTTTTCAACTTAGGGTAGAGTACAAGTTTCATCAAAATCGGTCCAGTAGTTTAAGAGATATAAACTTTTTATGTTTTCAGTATGTTACTGTAACGTAGACCTTCGAGTTGCGTGATAGTGCTGGTACCTATCATGGTAAAATAAGTCACTAAAAAGTGTTAAATAAACTATTTAAAAAAAATAAAAACCGACTTCAAAGTAAATTATCTAAAAAGCATAAAATAACGAAAATATATTGAAGTCGGTGTCAGCTGGTGATAGTGTTAGTTAACATGATTAGCTAGCACCGACTTCAATATATTTTCGTTATTTTATGCTTTTTAGATAATTTACTTTGCAGTCGGTTTTTTTTTTAATAGTTTATGATTTTACTATCCCGACGTTTCGAACACTTTACAGCATTCATGGTCACGGGCTGAGTTAGTTTCATTTCAATGTGTAATATTCGCGTTAAGGCGGTAACAACGGTAAAATTGCAAAAATAGCCTTAGTTTAAAGAGTTCGATGGATCAATCCGCTATTGCATTGGCTATGAAAATTATATGTACTTATACCTCAGATCTTCAGCAAATAGTTTTATTGATTAGATATTGGATTAAATAAAATGTTTTCAAGCAATATGTATTTAAAAAATGTACTACGTTGGATATGAATTGTGTTAGCGTTCAATATCCGTTCATCGGATAGACGTCAAACTTGGACTATAAAAAGCATAATACTATTACCTATTCTACAATTTGTATTGATTACATTTCTTAATTTCATTCATGTTTTACAAGTAATTATAGAAAAACCACGTACGCGATGCATTTCCCCTTGCAGCACCCCCGCGATCGCCATTCATCAGTCTTTCGTGGACTGTTATGGAGGGTCGACGTGCTCGATTTTTTTTTGACAAGACGTATTTAATTTAAATGATATTGAACATATTTTTAATTAAGATATGTTACATATGGTATAATTATAACATTGTAAATCATTTCAAATGAAATCTATACTTCTATATTTAATTAAAGATATTTTTATAGTAATACCATATTTTTAGTTCATCATAGAGTATGCGAAAGTATCGTTGCCGAATAATATGCCTAACTTTTAAAGCGTATCAGAGTCATATATGATCTTACTAATTGAAATCGTATTTAATACTGTGTAGGTCGACAAAATGACGTACATTATGATATCCTTTTACATTATGATTTTTTTTGTCAAAACATCATGTTGGTTTTTGCAACTTAGTAACGAGTCGAGTACCTGGGTGGTTGGCTTGGTGGTGAGCGACACGCTTACCTACGGACAGTTGCATTGGACAGTCGCTCGTCTTTTGAGACATCTGGATGGTTAAGTTGGAAGGGTACTCGTGTGCTATCTAGGTGGCGCCACTTTAATCTTAGATTTCTTCCGCTATGTAACATAAGTAGAAGGTCACTATAGCTGGCAAAAAAACTATCGGACCAAAAGGCTATAATTATAGTTTTGGATGACAGGGACAGGAAGAGACTTTTCTATGGGTGGGTGCTTCGATTACTATCAGGTAATACCTTGTTACTTAACTAAGTTGCGTAACAATAAACTGATGGTGTTGTTGGCCGGCACGAGAAAAAATACCACCGCGTTAAAATGTTAGTTACTCTAAAACCAGATTGCTTATTAGAATCAATGTAAATTAAATATCTATTTAAATTTTACATTACCTATGCACCTACCAATATTACCCTCTGCATCATCCAAAGGTAGACTGGCAGAGAATGCCTAAGGCATTAAATCCGCCTTGTACATATTTAAGTGTGCTAAAGAATAAATAAAATAAAATGTCAAATGCTCCGCGTAGTTCAAACCTCGCGATGGGTACAGAACTCAAGATGAAGTTACGTTACGTACTCTCGCGGTCACGAACGGTCTATCACCTTTAGGACGATAATCCCTTGCACGTGCCGGCCCAAAATACACGCGGGCGGGGTAAGCGCCCGGAACGTCGTTCAAACTATTTTGATTGAAAACTGAAAGTTACACTAAAAAAGACTATTACTGAATTCGTGCGTTCAAACAAACAGTGCTACGGATTCCTTTGACAACCACGTATATTGAATAACAACACAGGTCCGTTGATTTTGTAGTTTGCTACCCTGGCCGCTAACCTTAAGGTCTTGGGGTCGATTCCCACACAGGACAAACATTCATGTGCATGAACATAATCTGTTTGTCTTGGGTCTGTTTGGGTCGTTTTTACCTGTACTTAATTATGGAAAAAGTTAAGTATCTTATCATAGTTTCAGTTCGATGGCCATTACGGAGTCGATCACGGAACCCATCTACATCGTCATCAGCAGCCGAAACGTCCACTGTTGAAAAAAGGCCCTCTCTCCCTTAGAGGGGAAGGGTTGCCATAATCCCCACGCCTGGCAGGCGGTTGGGGATCGCAGATAGGTGGTAGATAATCCAATAAAAAGACGTTGCTGCTCGTCTTCTTGTTTTTCCTTAGTCTCCTTTTACGGACACCCAACGGGAGGAGATGGATGGGTGCTATTATTCTTATCACGGAACTAATTGAAATAATTTATGATTTTTGTGTCTGCACGACTTGGGTCGACGTTGGGTATCTGGTCTTGAGTAAGGTTGGAAGCTAGCAAGCTTCCAAGATTCGGGTACTTGTGCCGCTCTTAAAGATAATATACGCATTAGAATAGGAAACATTACAGTTACACGCTTCTTTAATAATACCGCTAGCATCTCATCAGGGCCACATTGCAGCATCTTAAGTCACTCTCTTTGTCATACTCGAACATCGCAATCAATCATCAATTTGGTTTCAGTTCATTTATCCAGGAATCAAAAAGCTCAACTATCAGATGGATGTTTATTGGTTAGAGAATTTGGAACTAATTTAGGAAATATGTTAAAAAGGTCCCTTTAAAAAAAACTATATTTTGAAGGCTCTGTTAAACGCTTTCGTTTTGACGTGCAGAACAAAAACCTTAGAACTTTATGCATATTTTCATTTCAAGTACGCTTACAGTAGTCACGACAAGACGCTGCGCAGTAGCTATTTTTATGTTTACGTATTCAGAACTCAAACTGTACTTGCGCAATGGTCAACCCTAACTTCAGACACACAAAAATCCGCTGTGACTGTAAGTTATAAGTAGTACGAATGTATATGGATTCCGAATGGCAGGCACAATGTATTCAGCTGGGTCGAAGTGCGTTCCGGTTGTAACCGGACCTAATAACCACCAACAATAGAATAGAAATATGTATAAGTCTCACTAGTCAGGCATTGGCCATTCTATAATAGACGGTCTGAACCCTTGATATGAAGTTTGGTATTCCAAATATTTCATATTTGAAATGCAATAATCCGTATCCTGATGCAACACGTCAACTACGTTACTACTGTAAGTGGTTGGGTTGTCAGATTGCAATTAGGTGGCACGCCAAGGTATAAATCAAGATATAAAACAGTGGGTTACCGTTATTAAACTGCATCATTTCATTCTATAACGGAATAGGCAAAATTAACAAAACTCCATTCGACACATCTGCATATTTGTAGTCTATGATTTTTCAAATATAATATTCATATTTGCTGGTAGCGCCCTCTACGATGACAACTCTCGGCCGGAGCGGCCAGATTCTCAAGGTCATTGGCGCATGTTACCCCCTTAATATCAGAAATCATTACGAAATCAAGTGTCTTCACTTTTGACAGGATGACGTGTGTCTAACCCTACTCACATTTTGCAATTCACTGAACCTCCCCCTGCGGATGAATATTGATGCTTATACTTTGAAGAAATGGCGCGCTTGATATTTTTTAGAATTTTTTGTACCGTTCAAATCGTTAAACCAAAACAGTAAACATGACTAATTTCATTTCTAAATTAAGTCTAGCTAGTGTCCTGGTATTAGTATCTGTATATGTATCTGAGATGTAGTTTTTAAAACTATTTTATTCCACTGCTAGGCAAAAGTTGCCTTTATTCCTCTACTAGCTGACCCACGCAGCTCCGCCTGCGCTATTTTTACGTTAACTAAACTTTTAATAACAGAAATTCGCATCGAATACATAACCTCCTTTTTTGTAGTCGGTTAAATACTGGGACCCACTTTTTACTTGCTCTCCGAAGCACGGACCTGTTTAGTTCAAATGGCGTTAAACGGTCACCCATCTATTTAATGACCTTACCTAACGTTGCTTAACCCGATCGATTACAAAACCTTGATAACAACTCTCTATGAGTGTTTCCTAACTAACATTTATTATATTATAAAGAAAAATTGATAAAATCGGACCAAGCGTATAACCAAGTACCCGTTTTGACTTTAATCCCCTCTCCCAAAAGAACCGTGCTAGATTACGGGATAAAAAGTATCCTATGTCCTACCTCGTAGTAAGATCTCAAATCATGCCAAGTTTCATTTGAATCCATTCAGTAGTTTCGGCGTGATGCTCAGCCGTGATACAGACAGACAGACAGACAGACAGACAGACAGACAAAAATTAAACAAAATACATTTTCGGTCTCAGTATCGGTTATAGAATGCCCTCCAAATATAATTTTCAAAATATCTTCAATGTACAGAATTGGACCTGTTACAGTTTTATTATAAGTATAGATTAGGTCACAGTCTTTCGTGAGATCTCATACCCATTCTATCGGAAGACTATCTGAGATGTAGTTTTTAAAACTATTTTATCCCACTGCTAGGCAAAAGTCTCCTTTATTCCTCTCTTAGGTCACAGTCTTTCGTGAGATCCCATACCCATTCTATCTGAAAGACTAACTCACTCACTCACTGTTATAACATTAAACTTCAAATTAGCTAAAATATGATGTACATTTTTGTGGAAACCTGTCTCGGATTCTTCAATAAACTAGGATTTCAGTAAAAGAGGGATACTGAAATTCATGCCGGTCGCTCATAGCGATCTTCCATATTTTATATTTAGGATTTCCACTTGATGTTCGTCTAGAAGTTGACAACAAAAGAATACGGGGGTACATTTTTACGACATTCAGTGCTATTTTTATATAAAAGCTGCCGCGATGATTTATGAAGTTTCAATATGCATTTATATAGTCGCAGAGTGCACACACAAGGCCGTTTCTTGGTCGTGCTATTCATTTCCGTAACAAGACTCCGCCATATCATCGATATTAATTACAATATTGTCATCATACCGACACCAGCTTTGCGAATGATTACTACAAGCAAGAAGGTTAACCACTTCTTGCTTGTCTTTATAAATTTCGTTACCTTTGGCTTTATCCGTATTTATTACAGGCAATAGCAGTTTAAGAAAGATTAAGCAAATATTCCTACAACCTGAGTAATGATTACAAACTTGGTTTATTTAGCACTCTCAAACATACTGGTTCGTTGCGATAGGTATCCTTTGTTTCACGCGACAATAAAACAACTAAGTTATGTGTTATGACCTCAAGTGGAATAGCCCGGTATAGTCGTGATCGTGGTATTATGTTTTATGACTCATGTTCGCTTAAGTTGCATCGTTATACATCTAAAACTTGGGTCTAATTTTAACGTTGAAACAGAGTTGTACTTTTACAAAAGAAAGCAGAACATTACTGTGCGTATGCGTTGGCATTTCTCTTATTCCACCGAGCAATAATGCGGATTCTGAATTGTCGTTTTGCCGTCGGAGCTCGAGCCGAGAGCGAATCAACGGTTTATTACGGCCATGACTGCCAGTTAATGCGAGATAGCTGTATTCATGAGAACGATAATACCGCAACGAGAAAAGACGGACCGAACGCGACCCTTGTAATTCAAAGTGTCCTAAATTGGTAGAAGAGCGGCATTAATTTCCTACGGCAAAATTCCCCTTTCGAAAATTCAATCGCATTTGACAAATCACAGCCACCCTCCGTTGTAATGGAGATTGATCACAGATACAGTTTTAGCACTGGCAACAGAGGTGAAAATAAGGAAATGGCTCACCTATCTAATGGTATAGAGATATCAGAAGGAATCTTTTCGCCGCTACGGGAACATGTGCACTGCATTTATTGCTCTCAACAATGCCATATATAAGAGAGAGTTTATCGCAGCCGCGCGTGCTGTTTGGCGACTCACATCTAATCCCACGATAATACAACCCGGAAAAAACCAATAACCATTGTTTTGTTAGTATATTTGCACTTGCGATGTTTGCACGAATTATCGTCCGTGCGAACACGGGCTGTTACTATTTCAACAACGTAATCCGACTCTCGCGAGTTATTTCGCGGGGAACTTTCCGGTCCGACCGATCTCCCTGAAGATTATAAGACTAACCAATGAACGGTATGAATATGAAAATAATACGTTTTCTGGTTAAATGTTTTAAGTGAAGTTGCACAAGAGAAATGTAGCCGCGTCTCAATTAAAACAGACCGCATCGGGCACCCGTTGTCGTCTTACTTTGTGCATATGTAAAATAGTGCTTTAGAAATTCTCTCTCCCACAAACCAGCTGCATGTAAATTGTGAACGTTTAGAGGCAAATTTTAAGCATCATTGTTCCCATATTGTGTTTACCATCTCAAAGTGAAGTCACGCTGAAATTACGCGATCAAGATGTTTGGGTGTTACTTAAACTCATTTTATTATATTAACTGGTCAAGAAAGTATGTCAGTCTCTGAAAGCCAGATGGTTGCTTCTCGTTTTGGGTATGTGGGAATGCGCGACAATCTGGAGAATGTATAATTAATCCGCACGCAGCGTACATTTAATTTACTAATTTGTAAAGCAAATTCTGTGAGAATATGTGCAGGTAATCCCACGTGCTACGTGCTAAGTGTATGCTGTTCTGAATGTAATATAAAGTATTTTCATAGATAACTAATCGTGACATCTTATTTCAATTTTAAAGATAATTAATACCTCCTTATAGTATGAAACGAAGTCGTTATCCGCTACTTTCTTTTCCTCCTTAAGTAATGGAATTTGATACAGTTTTTGCCATTACTCAAATAATTTCCCAATTGATTAATTGCACATTTTCATACCAACAAAAGTGACTGCGGATAGAATAAAACTCTATTAATACAGCAGTGTATCGCAGTGTAGCATTGAGATACACTGCACTACAACTGCAACAACTACAGCCCAAAAAAAATCCACACATCCAAATCCCAAGCTAAAGTTTAAATAGGTACTATAATAACTAAGCCATCGTTTCTAGGTAGGTTTATAAGGCTCTGAACTTTAAAACTTCCGATAGTGCAGTTACTTAAACTTCCGTACTAATTAATTCTTGGGCAGCAGTTGTCACTTCGTAGCCTGTCTATAGAACACGGTCTCTCGTTACTTCCTAACTTGTTATATGCAAATTAGTTGCTAATTCAATTTCAGGATCCATAATCACATTGAGGAAGACAATTTGTAAAGCAAGCTCTAAGCTTGCATATTTTTCTTTATAAACCTATTTTAGTTATTGTATTTTTCTGTCCGTCCTCCCTGGTTCGCAAAAAGCAGACTACTTAAATTTGGGTCTCTGGGGCCAGTTTGTCTGTTTGTGGCACCGTAGCTCCCAAATGAATGAACCAATTAAAATACGATTTTTTAAAGCCAGTTTATTTTAGATGAACCATGTCATGATAGACCATTTGTATACTGTACAGTGTTTGAAACCTCGGCAAATTAAAATTAAAAATAAACCGCTATCCATAAAATTATTTCCATTTCAAAGTATACATGAACTTTCGTTCTAAGCTTTTTTTTAGGTCAACAATGTCCTATGTACCTACCCTTTTTCTTGGATCCCTATTTAGGTACGTGTAATGTAATGACTAGCGCAATGCAGACAAACCGACCGTTTTCTCATTACCGCCTATTTCCAAGAGATTCTTTCTGGCAAAGACTGCTTGTTAAAGACCACTTGTTCTTTAATCATGTCCTACTTCACCACTACCCTTAGAGTAAGAACACCACATAATGATTTGTTGTTACGGTTGTTGTTAAATTCACAATGCCATCAAACTCATCTGTAGTGTGGTTTAAATTGGTTTCCCCGAAGTTACTCTCAATTGGAAGCCTATTGTCGTTTGTCAAGCCGTAATGATCTTGGTTTTGCTTCGAGATAAGGCAGTACACAACCTATTATTATGTTAACATAATTAATTTTACGTATTTTATAGTGGCACAATGTTCGGGAGTTGACAAATAATGAGCTTCCATTTAAAGTGGTGTTAATTAGGTTTTAGTACATCTAATTTCGATGCCTTATAATATGTATTTTATTTCGGTATGTTTACCAGCATCGTAACAACTAATAGGTACTTTCAGTGACTGAGATAAAACTTTTACTTATGTTGAAATGAAGCTAATTTTACGGATTATATCGCGGTTTATTCTTGATTTTAATTACCAGACGTTTCGAATACTTTACAGCATTCATGGTCACGGGCGGACTGAGGTGGTAGCTGTCCAAATGTCATAGTTGTCTTAGGGTACCCTCAGGTCTTCTAATTATTATTGTTAGTCCGATCTACGCAGAAAGAGCTTACAGTGTCTTGAGGTCTTGCAGTGGAATGCTTGTCTTTGGATTTGACTATGTTTATCACGGGATCCCAAGCTGGTGGTAGCACCCAGCCATCTTCTCTATTGAAATTTGGATGCTTTTTAATTTCAATAGCCTCTCGAATCATCCTTGAATCATCTTTTACTTATGGTTCAATTCTAAAGTTTAATTAATTCATTCTATCATTTGCTATAGTATTTTTGTTTGTATATGTATACAGTTAAAAGATGATCCTCGAAGACGTGGTCGGTAAAGCAGCAACACTTATATATTTATAGTGGGAATTGGGTGGAACTCATTCATCATCAGCCGAAAGACAGGGAAAGAAGGACGGGGTTGCCATAACTTCCACGCTTGGCAGGCGTGTTGGGGATCGCAGTATTGATGCTGATCCAATAGAAAGACGCTGCTACCCGTCTTCTTGTTTACGACATCCAACGAGAGGAGATGGATGGGTGCTATTCTTACCCGGATTCACCTCGATGGAGCTCATTAGCCCATTAATAAGTCCTAGTCTAGTCAAAATATTCTTGAAGATATTCGAAAATTGAATACGTTGCCGATTCCAAAGCTTACCAGACGATCGAAGTATTTATGTCTTTATTTATACTCTTACTACTACTCTCTCTACTTTGATAACTCTTTCTACTTTGTCTTTATTTATTTATTTTATTTATACTTTGGCTGGCCACCGGCCACTGACCAGCCATCACTAATGTGTTCATACATTTACTGCTCCGATTTTTATCTTGTAAAGAAAAACAGGGTATAGATCGCGATAACACGAAATACGGGGACACGACCCTTACAGAAACCTTCTCTGCCTGACTAATGTCCTCTATCTATTCTCTCGCACGATCTCTGTGACGTGTCAAGAACTTCATACTTTAGTTCCAAGTACGTGAGGTTTTTCGTTTATTTACCACCTTCGGTTTGCCTGCCGTGCGGTTGCTCGCATACAACGGAATGTATAAAGCGGCATATTTTCATGTACAACATTAATGCGGTTAACCACAAAACGCTCGAAGAGCTACGAAAACTTCACTTCCTGGATCCGATCGCATCCTTCCCACAATCCGCTTAGGGCTTGCCCGCTTCTTTAACCGCACCCGGACGGATAACCGCAACGACAAACACTGCATAGTGCTTTTAAACACTTAAGTCAGTTCCCCAGCCAAGGATCAAGAAATTTTAAGTCATCAGGAGTAATAGTATGTTTTCTTCTTTCCAGCAACAAAAGACGAATCTGATGGTGACAGTGGCGAGTGCCGAGGACGTCAACAGAACGGCGGGGGCCGAGGCAAGCTGTCGTACAATGGCTACTCCGAGGAGTGCCTCGACCGGCTGGAGCCTAATGGGAACATACCGCATGACAAAGACTCCCACTATGGTGAGTGCCTTATTATTACCCATATTTGTAGCCTCCGTGGTGCAGTGGAAAACCGCTTGCTTTGCAAACCAGAGGTCGCGGGTTTGAATCCCGTGGGGGGGGGGGGGGGGGCAACTATGTAAAAAGACTGTCTTGAGCCTAGCATCTCCCCCTGTCTTGTCGGTCTTTAGTCCCGTCGGATTGTGGGAGGTATAAAGGTCTTCCTTTATACCTCCCACCGAAACCGAAGAACAAGGACCGAAAGAGAGAGTGCACTTGTGTCTACGCACTACAACCTAATGTGTGATTGAATGCCAGGCAGTATTCAGCGGTTTCAGCTATTCTACCGCGAAGCATAGTGCGTAAACATTGCTGGCATTGAGGGCGATCTTGACGACCCACAACTTTTTTATATTTCTGTGTCTAACAGTATCAATATAACAAACTGAAAGAAGAGAAAAAGGAAGATGACGAGGGAAGGGAGGCCTTTGCTCTGCAGTGGAACAGTAGCGGCTAAATTATTATTATTATCACAGAAAACATAGCTTCATTTGAATGTATGGGAGTTGTAATTTCTTTTCGCATAGAAAACAAAAAAATCTTTCTTGAAGTCGAGTTGAGATAAGAACAAATTCATGAGTTTCCTGATTAATTTGCTTTTAAGCTTGAACACACACAGATAAGAGCTGTAGGTGTAAATAAACGCGCCACGGAAGCAAATTGCCAAACACAATAAATAACTAACCATTGGTTACTACGATTAACTCATTTGTAACTTTCCTAATGTTCCGAGGGAATTGAAGATTTTAACAGATTTAGCTTTGTTTAACTGCGAACGAAGTAGTTCCGGATCTAGAGATATTTTGATTATTAGCTACTAATACAAACTTAATTTTATGTTTGAAAGGAAATTGTAAGCCCGAATAATATCTGCGGCATGCATCGATTGATGTTTGTTTTGACGTTTATCTTTGTTGTTACGTGGTATTTGGCAACAACTAATTAATGTTCTCAACGATTAAAGATTTAGATTTTGTCGAACAGCAATAAAAATAAATAGCGTGACGCCATCATACAACGCCCCAGTTGTAAATAAAAATAATACTAAGAAAATAAGCTTATTAAGTTTTTTTAACAATAATATTATAAATGATAATAATAAATAATTTATAGGGCAATAATTGTGCAAAGTGCCCATATAATTGTTTCTGCCCATGGCCTAATGGCCAAGAGCCTCGATAAACACCTCCAGAGGCTCGCGTTAGACGACTGGATCAATGGTCTGGTACAAAAGGCTGCACCTACTCCTGGAGACGGTACGCATTATGAGGAACGCCTTCATCTCTCTGAAACCCTTGATTGGCTAGGACCCTGTTCCAACAGCCGGTTGGTAGGTAGCGCTTTTTTTTCATATTTCTAAATGTATTTTTTATATAAATGTGAATATTAATATGTTTAATATAGAGGAATAATCACATTCCTTCCCAAAACCTTGATGCGGTAATAGTTCTACGTAATAACAGACGTCGGTTTGCGTCAATTATGCAAATCGTCCGCAACCGTTAAACTAAACGTTGTTCGTGTATTGTTGCTAAATAAAAATCCGTTGGTTCGTTCCACATTTGAACGAGATTATTGCACCGAGATCATTGAGTGAGTAACTTCACTACGTAACCGAATGTACCGCATTCAGGACGCGTCAGTCGTTTCGATGAATCAGCAAACAGTAAACACGTGTTTGCACATTTGTACCATTCATTGGCATAATGACACGGTCTCGCATTGTCTACAGTTTTTGAGTAACCTACAGACGACTATTTGACGTAATGAAATCAATCTTACTGACCCAGTAGTGGCCAGTGGTTTTTTTAAGTTAGTGACGAGACGAGCAGGATGCTTACGTGGTGGTAAACGATGTTATCTGCGACTCCAGTTATTTCTTCAGTAAAACGCCCTTTATACCAAAACACACATGTGTGTGTACTGTCGCGGTCACAAGCGGTGGACCTTTAGGACGACAATGGCTTGCACGTGCCGAAAAAAAATCGTGCAGGTGGGGTAAGCGCACTTAACGTCGTCGTTCAAACAATTTTCATTTCAAACTGATACACCGTTCGAATCCGCGACAGTACCTTGTGTGGCATACCGGCAAAATATCTGCCACTCCGATGGTACCTTTTTTTCCCCTAACTGGATAATGAAAAGCAAGTCTGATGACACGCTAAACTTAGGCAGCTGCACTGGCGCTGGTCACCTGAGAGGACTTATACTAAGCCTCTTGAGTCTCTTTTTACCAGATCCAAAACTCTTCACACCGGAATACATATCGCTGCTCGGCAGCAGAAAATCTAAAACATGGTGGTACATCTACCTAAATGGTCCCTTGTACAAGTCACACCATCTAGGAAACCTACCTGGATGGGCCCTGGCTTCTGGGACCTTATACTCTAGAAAAGTTATGGTACAGTCAAGCCTAGTTTCGATACGACACGAGATGTACTGATCACTTCAGCCGAATAAATGTATCCGCATAGGACACACTTGGTGTAGTCACAGCCTATACGCACAAACTCTATATTTTGTGCTATATTAGTGTGGACCGCGCTTAACGCTGGTTTGAGCATGTGTTGTTACTTGTAATTATGCGCAAATTATAGCCCAACGTGCCTTTGCATAAAACTGTGATTACAGTCTCGTGAAGGTTGCTGCTATTTAGGCCTGTAAATAGAAGCTAACGAGGGAATTTTATAACTGTAAAATAAAGTGCCTTGACAAAATCTAGGTATTGATACGGCCAGGGGCCCTACCATCACTGTTAGCAGTATTATTTTCATCTTACTTGACATGAGGGTAGAGACGTCAATATACGTAGTTTATAGCTCTATCACTTTCTATCGAGAAAGTAAGGGGAAAATTATATTGCTATTAGAGGTTATGGTACAGGCCCTGGTCATACGGCCCATCTTATTTGTAACTATTAACTTCACTATATTGGCAACCTAAAGTACACCATTCACGGTCGTGCGCGGCGGACGTGAGTTTTATCATACATACTTACTTTTATTCAATAAAAGTAAGTATGTATCATAAAATATATTCTTCGCCGAGTTTGTATGAAGCAATATTTTTAAATGCAGTAACAGCTCAGTGGTCGAGCGCTTGCCTTGGTAAAAATGGTGCGCAGGTTCGAACTCCGGCTCGCACCTATGATTGATTTATTTAATTAATCATGTTCGAATCGTCTTTGTGCGATTGTTACTAGCTTTCGGTGAATGAAAACATCGTTACGAAACCGGCATGTCTGAGAAAGCCTAACGAACTAGCTTTCGGATGACGTGTGAAGTCCACCCACCCGCACTTGTCCAGCGTGGTGGACTATGGCCTAAGCCCCTTGCCACTCATCTTGAGGGACAAAAACAAAAGGCTGTTAAAAAAATATTTATCACTCGGGAGAAAGTGCGATTTCTAACTCGTGTGCATTAAGGGCCGAGGCTATACGAGGCTAATTTTTCCCTCAATGAACAATGTACTATTCTTGTACATATTTATGTTTGAAATGAACTTTTGTCGTAGTTGTTGGCTGTGTTAACTATTGAGAAGACAATAGACAAAAAGAAATTCATATTATATACGTGTAAGTATTACATGGAAAACATTAAGTGGCTCACAGAATTCATTGTTTGTTATCTTTACGGGCGATGACGTTTCTGCCATTTCCACGCCCTTTTCTTTAGACGGCAAACAATAGAGAAATCAGATCAGAATATCCTATCTTTTTAGAAAAAAACTCATTTCACGCTCATTCATGCAGTACAAGATATTGTGTTCCATAGCAATAAATTCATAAAAGGTTTGCGTTGGGTTGAACGGAAAGGTCTTATTATCTCGTTGCGCCTTTATAAATTTAAGTTATTTTTTAATAAAGTGTGTATTATATTAATAAAGTAAACTCTCATAATGCAGGTTAATGTAAAATTATGCAAATGAGTAGGGCAAATAAAAGAATACAAAAACTGGAGCAACCTGCCTGGGTTAATTCTCCGACTTAGTATGAGGAGTTACGAAAAAACAAAATTTGAACCTGCTTGGAAGTAAGATTAAACTATATTGTTGTACTTTTTTTTCTTAACGTGGACGACGTTGTCGTTGAGGAGGCGCTAAGAAAATTTGCGAGATTTGCAGAGAGTGTCGACACGCTGCTGCTGTCAAATTAAAAGTCACCCTTAGATGCATTTAAGAATGATTAATCTGAAGTGGTTCATGGCAGGGATATTTCACATATCCCTGCCATGAACCAGGCTTATTCCCAAGCGCTCCACGATTTCGTTCCCGATAGCTCCATGGCAAAAATTAAAATTAAATATAATTTATAAAATGTTCCCATGGGCTCCAAAAGCGTATACTTGTTTTTATTTATAAAATAATCTTTTTCCATACATACGTTCCCAAGGATTTTAATTCAATGTATTAAATAAATAAAATACCTACCATTTCCTTCCCAAGGGCTCCAAAACCAATCGTGTATGGTTAGCAAAATTAAAACACAAAATTATATTTGCTTTATGGGGAGAGGTTTGTACAGTAGTGGGACAGTACAGGTAAGAAGAAGAAACTAGTGCTTGACTGCGATCCCAACTGATAGTAAATGGTGATGCAGCCGGCATCAACACAAGGAAAATGACTTTATGTCAGAGGTACCGCTATACTGGTACACGTTCGTCCCAGTCACCAGGTCACTAGTAGAATGTCTGCTCGTAGAGCGAGCGCACTGATCGCAGCAGTTGTGATCGCTATAAGCTGGGCAGCCGTCGGCTGTGTTATGATCGTTCTTGTCTTTTGCTGGTTTGACTTTTTTTCTTTTCGGGTTGGTCTCTCAGCCAGCAGTTCACTAGTAGAGTGACTGCTCATTTATAAAACAACCGTACTGGTCACAACACAACAGTACAACTCCATATGGTGTACCATCTGCTGAGGGATAATCGTTTTTATCTTTTTCTGATTTGCCTTTTTTCTTTTTGCCTTTGCCGCTATTAGCCGGTACAGCGATATCTCTGACACAGACTCTTTTCCCTGTTGCATCACCCTTACCATCATTACACGATCATTTATTTTTACAGCAGATAGCGTTCTTCGCTTTGTATATTTTGCTGTCTAATCCCTTATGCTTTCCGACCCTATGTTTAGTTATAATGATTGAGTATATAAACAGGATTATTTTAAATGTGTATAGTATCCAAATAAATCGTTCATATGATGAGTGGCAGACGGCACGCGTGGCATCGTCCAGCGTTTGACAAGTGTAAATAAACTCGCTCGTAGTAAATAAACCGTATTTGGTTGAAACAGCTCTCGCACCATGCGGATGGTAATTGACTGCTGGAGGACTGATCCTGCTTCTGGTTTATGTATCTACTGTAATCTTTATATACTTAGTATAAATTAAGATGCTATCGTCTGTTTGCTTGTTTGCTTACTTACCTACATATGTATTTTAAACTCGTCGATCTATTATTTCTACTAGATCGTGATATTTCGAAAAGCAATCGTGAAAATTTGTGCAGAAAGTCGAGCATGTTCTTATTTTAAGTTTTAATTGTCTGCAAATGTTTTGAATCTTATTTTATAATGTTTAAATTGTATTTAAACAAGTTAAAATTTAATTGTTTATGCAATCGCTACCATGTTTTGGGAGTTCACTTAGTTCATTATCTAAAGTATTCAATTTTGATGCGATTTTCAGTCATTAAGAAAATTTATTTCCAAAATTGTATGTATTTAATACATAAAACATTTTAGGTTTGAATATTAAAAGCCACGTGAAGCTACGCCGGGTCACTGTATCATGCAAGTAAGACGAATCCAGCTTACAGTTGTAATTCCTGCAGAATACATTATTATTGTTAATGTCTCGGTTTGCTTAGACGAGAAATAATATTCATATGCAACCTTCTTGACTGTTCCTAATAGTTCTTGAAATGTAAATATTAGTTAAATGAAATATTACAAAACTGTGTTTACTTTATTACTCGTATGCAAACTGATCATCACAGTTTGAATTTCTATGTAAGCGATTTTAGATCGAGATGACAGGCCGCCAGTAGACGGTAAAAACTACAAACTATTTTTATAAACTCCCAACATCCCTTTTTACAGTAGTGGTTATATCAAATAATAATTTAGTAATATTGTGGGGCAGTAGCGAAAATAAAGGGGTTGATTATCTTCATCACTGCTAGGCACTATGAATCCATTTATCACAACCGCAAGTTTACCATTTCAATTTAAACCAATTTTGTAAATGCTAAGCTTCAGTGACTCCTGTCACGAATATGACTAGACTTATATCGTCTCTGAGTATCACTGTAAACATGTACATTAGTCTGCCGAAGAGCTTGACAAATACACCAAATATTTTCGCGGCACGAGAGCAAATATATTCAGCATATCCTCCACACACAGAATGCTTACATAATTCTCCATCGCCGTCGCAACACACCAGAAAACCCCGAACTTTATGCAAATAAGGCATACAATATCTATTTTAAGTCCCATAACTTTGTACATCGTCTGAGACTTGGTAAGTTTAAATAGTACTTACTTATTACCTCAATGATGTCCATCCAGTCCGAATGCTTATAGGGTCTAGATTTCTTGGTCTTCACGTTTTTAGAAATTGCTGTCTGAATATTGATTTAAATTATTACGTATTTTTTAAATGTGTAAACTTGACTGTGTTATGATTTGAAGGACACTAGCTGGTGAAATATTGTCTACGACTATCGAACGCCAGCCAGGCCCTCTAGACAATGTAACATTCTACAAGAGTTAACGAGAATAGAAAGTATAAAAATGTATGAGAATGACATAAGACATCGCAAAATCACGTGACAAATTATAAGGAATTGACAACGTTAGCGAATGAAGAAATAGAATCGTTATGAAGCGATTGCATCTTGTCTAGGCCCTCAGTTCATGCATGGATGGGAATATCACTTAACATCAAGAAAAGGTCTGCATGGTATATGATTGCGATATTGGATCCAGGTCGCACTATAAGGTGCCAAAGCAACTATATCTATAATGGCTCCCTTTGAGAAGCTGTCAAAAATATTTTTTGAATAATGTTTTTACTAATTGTTTTCACAACCAGTGGTCGACATAGCTTTTTGGCCACTGTGGTTATGACGGATACATAGTACCTTTTGGTGGATACAATAAATTCAAAATTTTTATTTCATATTGGCTTAACGCTAGCACTTTTGAACGGTCAATTTTTTAAAAGCTACCACCGGATCACAACGCGGACTCAACTGAGAAGATCCGGCAAGAAACTCAGCGGGCTTGTCATTTTTTCACATTTTTTTTTTAAACAAAGTTTGTCTTGTTACAATTAGATCAGCACCAGCGCCAGTGTGTCCTGCCGTTCAAAAGGTCAAATAAAATAAAAAATACGACGAAAATACAACAAACTAAAATGCCAAAGGGATAGTAGTCGGACCAGTCCCAGGCAGCACCCGCGCACAAGTTGACTCGAGCAGCAGCCATCACTCCCCTCAACCATATTGGAGGGAAGGGGGTGATCCGCCACAAGCAAAGACTTCGATGGCGACCATGACCGATCCAAAATCACAGTGGCTCACGTTTAACATTTACCTTCTGCTGTTAAGCAGTGCCTCGTCAGGCAAGACACAAAGCACTTTAACATATTACCAACTTTTATCACACAATAATAAAGGTAATCAGCCCTCCAATGTTACTGTTGGTCAAAGGGTATTGGGTAAGGGCCTGACTTATTGATATTTACGAATCTTGCATAGTTCTGATCCCAGCATACATATAAAATTACTTGTCCTAACTGACTGACTGATTCATCAACGCACAGGCCAAACCGTTGGACTTAGAAAGCTGAAATTTGGACGGTAGGTTGTTCTTATGATTTAAGCATCCACTTAGGAAGGGTTCTTGAAAATTCAGCTCCTAAAGGGGTTAAATGGGTGGAAAAATAATAGCGGGCGTAGCCGCAGGGCAGCAATTGCTAGTACACAATAAACCAAAAACCGCAGAATCGTCAAAGAGATGTGAATTTGTATAAACCCAATGATGATACATTTCCACATAACAACTAAATAGTGGGAGAAACGTGATTAAAACACGTACAAAATGTACAAATATTTTATGCTGTCGCAGCTCACGTATTCTGTTAGTATATTTTGTATGAAGGTGCATATATTGCAACAATATCGGCGAGTGTATCTGATGACATCACTGTCAATAATATAAACACAGTTGTGTTCAGTACGGTTAACCGAGTTTATGAATTAATTTATTCGGATATGTGTCATTCCATTGCGGAATTCTTTCGGTACGGACGTGCTGTTTGCTTATTTTAAATTCACCGAAATTGTTTCAATTTATTTCAGTGTAGTGTTTAATTATTATTAATCCGCATGGAAAGGATCGGTCATTATAATACCTGAATTATTACTGTAACAAAGGTGAGTTTTATATATTTAGATCCGGGTTTCTGACGCATAACTTTATTTTATTTAGGTTGTTAATTGTTTGCCACGATTGGTGTAAAAAGTTAAGGTGGGTGCCCGTGATCGCCAGATGAGCATAATGCCTTCTTTCCATCGATATAATCTTCTTTCTACCAATTTTTGTTCCTGCCTGTTCCTGCCTTGCCTGATGGTAAGCGACAGGCTGGCCTATAGACAGCTACATTGCACTGCCGCTCGTCGTCCGGTAATTTCCCCATCTACAGTGCCCTTTACTCACCGCTTTTTGGCGGCAGAATATCTTGACACTGTGGTGGTATCTACCTGGACGGTACCTTGCACACCTACCTACCACCTATAAAACAACCTAGTAGATTTAGAACAAAACCACCAAGCGAGGGCTGGTTGGATGATGAAATGGAAGTAACTGAAGTTTTTTCTTGGCGCATAATTTTGCTAAAATCCCGTAGCAGTCCTTGGCTTTGACGTTGTGAATATAGTTTTAGTGATTTGCTATTGTAAGTTTTATTCTAACCACATTTAAGATGTGAATCAAATGGCTTTCCCGTGACTGACCCTCAGACCGCCCACCACTTTGCAATGCAAACAACTTATTGTTTCCCAAAACTGTGGGGGAAATTCTATAAAACATCGCAATGAATGTATAAACACATGATATAGGCCTGTGTTTGCTTCCAAACAGCTGTTTTACGTCGTACGATATATCTTGCGATATTGTTTGGTTGTTTGCTTAGACGATTATGTGATTTGTTTACGAAGGTATTTATGTAGTTTTTGTAAAAAAAAATGTTTGTCATCAAATTGTGTGAATTGGTTTATGTTAAGCAAGTACTTGCTCGTATTTTCTTCGCGACAGTTAGATAGATAGATAATGTTTTATTGGTTCGCCAATACTTATAAATACACAAAACAATAGGAAATTACAGTCGAGGTAGATGTCACTATGGGGGGCCTTATCAGTGATCTCTACCAGGCAACCTTTGGATAGAGAGAATCTATGAACTTTATCTGTTGACAGCATGACAGAGCGAAGCAAATCATTTTTTCACCGACTTTATAAGACAGGTTAATTTTCTCGAGTGTGTGTATGTATGTACTTCTATTTTTGGCACGCTCTGCAGGCTAAGTGGCTTGATAACTTTATTAAAGTATGAGGTGACGATAGATTAGTCTTAATAGCGAAAGTGACATAGACAACCTTAACCTATAAGTTATTGAGTGAAAACTTTAAGTGTGTGACAAGGTAACATGCACAGTCCTCCCGGTGGATTTGAGGATATATGTGATGGTTTCGATCGAGATATAAAGTCAGTATTTTATGACACTAAAATATTGCTCCCTGAGGACACTTTGAGAAACTGAAATATCTTTAACGCATGTATTCTCCTCATCCTCATATACACTCACACACATATGTAATATTTTTTTTTTCTTATCTTTTTCTCTAACAAAAATGTACTTAATTAACTTACCCATGTTAGTTATTTTCTAAATGTATCACAATTTCTAAGAGGGGCGGGGGGGTGGGTATACTAGGTACTCAACTTAACCCATTCCTAATTAACGCAATCAACATAGTGTTGCCCTACTTAACGTGACTCTGATGAGTACGAATTATTAATAGGGCTAACAATTATATTTCGATGATTGATGGGCACACTACCAAAGGGCTTTGTGGAAATGTGTTTACGAATTAATAATACACACGTAACTAGAGGTGGTACATGCATATTTATCAGGCTTAAAATTAAATATTTGGAGACAGTTAATGTATATATTATAGTAATAATATAATAGTCTTGTTTTTCTAACCGCAGAAATTACCTACGCAGTTGAAGGAAGCGTTATTTTATCTGCGATTTTATGGAAAGTGAAGTCGGTATTTCTTCAGACGGACTGCTTCATTTTCGAGCAGACTATTCCATTGGGCCTTACCTCTATCAAAGTAACTGACCAATTTCTATACTTACTATTATTTACCAACCTGGGAATTACACCCAAGGTCCGCACGATCACAGTATTAAAGAATCATTACGACTCTCAAAGTCTCTCTAAGCATATAATATACTAATAATAAACACTTATTATTGCGTATTCGCTGTCTGCAAAGTAAAATTACAAACACAAAAGATAAATGCCGTGTATAATAAATCATTTTTAATTAATGCACGTTACGATCTAAAAATGTCGGCCTTTCACGTCGGATGACGTTTGAAAAACATTCATTCTCGTGGAGGCCAGACGAGTAATTACCAATATTGTGTTATATGGATCGCGTTAAACTGGTGCGGAATGTCGTTCCCACAATGCAGAAAGTTTTCTAATTGGGTCACAAACAACGCGAGGAACATACATTGAATTAACCGACATATGTAGGAAACGTCCCAAACTTTATACAGACAAGTTGACACAAAAATATAATATGTTGAATATCATCAACTACATACATCGATATATTATACCAACTAGATTTGCTGTCACGACCCGAAAAGTGGTCACGAAAATAAGAGCTACGGAGACGGCTGTCGCTCAATTGTCTGCAATTATTATTGAACCTTATTTTATAGTATGTAAGTTATCTTTTTATATGAACATATTATTGTTTTGCGTGTACGTGTATAGTTGTAACCGCGACCACATTTTCGATGTAATTTTGTTCGTGACAGCAAATCTAGTTGGTATAGTATATCGATGACTACATAGTTAAAGAGTCAGACATAAAAATATGGACCATACCATCTTCCGGGTAAGAATAGCGTCCACACATCTCGTTGGGTATCGTAAAAGGCTACTAAGGGAAAACAAGAAGTCGGGCCGCAGCGTCTTTCTAATGGATTATATATCACCTATACTGCGATTCACAAGACGTCTGCCAAGCGTGGGATTATGGACAAAGACGGGAGAGCCCTTTGTTCAGCAGTGGACGCCTTGAGCTGCTGATGACGATGGCAAAAAAAAAAATCGCAACCAAAGCGGCCTGTGGCGGTTTAATCCGCTCTTTTAAACCTATATATATATATATTATTTAGGTATTATGCAAATAAACCTTTCGGTAAACACTCACACATCCATTCCTTTGGTAGTTTATGAGGAGTTAGTAAGCCAACAAACAGTAGTAGCTAAATTGTTTTTAACCGACTTCAAAAAAGGAGGAGGTTCTCAATTCGTCTGTATATATATATTTTTTTTCTATGTATGTTCGCGTATAACTCTGACAAATATGAACCGATTTCGATGATTCTTTTTTTATTCGAGAGAGTAAACTACTATGATGATTCCATGCAAATTTCATTACGACCGGATATTTTTTTCTGAAGAAACATGAATTATGTAAAACTATGTAGATGATAATGTGATCATAACCTACCTAGATCAGTTTACCGTCTTCGATGGTTCAATCTTTATGTATGAAAATATCACTAAAAAGTTTAAAATAAAATCTTTTAAAAAAAAATTGAACCGACTTCAATATCACTGAAAAGTATAAAATAATTTAAATATTATTGAAGTTGGTGCCAAATATCAGAGATGCGATTTATTTGAAATACTTCTATTTAAAATGCAAATACAAAATGCAAAATACCTATTTTGTATTTTGCATTTAAATGCCTTTTAGTAAAAAACATTTTGTATTTTATTTGAAATACCTTTCGAGATGTATTTAGCATTTTTAATATTCATTTCAAAATACAAAATACTTTGTGGTTAAGTTTAGCCAACATTACCAGTCAAACAAAATGAAATGAAGGAATTATTAGCGAATTTGACCGATAGAGGCGCCTGCTAGCCATGCTGCGCGCCCTTTTTTAACCCCCAACCAAAAATGAGGGGAGTCATAAGTTTGACACCTATGTCTGGAAGTCTGTCTAGTGTCTGTCTGTGGCATCGTAGCGGTCCAACCAGTGAACGGATTTGAATGCGGTTTTATTTTATTTGAAAGCTAGTTTAAGCGAGATGGCTCTTAGCTATGTTTCATGAAAATCGGTCCAGCCATTTGCCATCAGCTCTTTTCCGAGTCGAGATAGAGATATTTTGTATACAATAGACATTTTTTATTACTTCTATTAGTCCGAAAGATCTGAAATTTAGATCTTTCGATTCCGATGATAATTTTTAAAATGGTAGGCTTCACCAGGGTCTGATGATAATCAGCAAGAAGGTGGTAACATGATCTCGGCCCCAATACACGTAGACCCATCGAGTTTGGGCTCGTTAGGTAGGTCTCGACGAGCAGTTGCCAGAGAAATGGTGATCAAGGTCTGATGATGGAGCAGGAAGGTGGTCACAGGATCTCTACACCAATAAACGTAGACCCACCGAGTTTGGGCTCGTTAGGTAGGTCTCGACGAGCAGTTGCTAGAAAAATGGCGATCAGGGTCTGGATGATGGAGCAGGAAGGTGGTCACGGAATCTCTGCACATTTTTTATACTACCAAGGTGGCAAGCAAGCATACGGCCCGCCTGATGGTAAGCAGTCACCGCAGCCTATAGACACTAGCAAAACCAGAAGAATCACTAGCGCGTTGCCGACCCTTAACACATTAGTTTTTGTGTCCGGTAATTTCACCAGCTACAGTGCCCTTCACGCCGGAACACAGCAAAAACAATAAACGTTGACCCACCGAATTTGGATTCGTTGGATAGGTTGCTGCGAGTAGTAGGTAGAAAAATGTTGATCAGAGTCTGGTGATGGGAGCAAGCAGGAAGGTGGTAACAGGAACTCGGCTCCTTTAAATGTAGGACCCACCGAATTATAAGCCTATGTTTAAATCTTGACGAGTAATTAGGCAGATACTGATCAGGGTTTGATAATAGCACAGGAAAATCATTTTAAGAGTTTGTTTACCTATGCCGGAGGATATTTTTTTTAACCGACTTCAAAAAAGGAGGAGGTTCTCAATTCGTCTGTATATATATATATTTTTTTTTCTATGTTATGTTCGCGCATAACTCTGGCAATTATGAACCGTTTTGAAAAAATGTTTCTTCCATCCATTCTTTAATCCGTTAATTGGGTCCCATAAAAAAATTATTGCTTAGTAATAAGTAGTTCCTGAAAAAACAAGAATGGTGACTGCGCACTGAGAGCTGCAAGAAAGCCTATATACACACATCAAAAGTGTCTAGGGATCAACATATATTTTTGCAATAACTTTTCTCCTGATTGATATTAATTAAAATTTTCTTTAAGGATTCATCAAATAAAGTGTTTTCGTTTGTCACAGTAACGATAAACCAAGTCACCTTTGCATTAATAAAGAAATTTGCCATTTTCCTAATAAAGGGATTTTTGACATTTGAACCACTAACACAAAAGTTCGAAAAAAAGACTGAAATAACAGTTTTCTTTAAAATTTTATTGGGTAACTTAAACAATTAATAATCCGTGTTTCTACCGCGAACACTAACAACACAAGAACATCGGTTTGGCATACTCAAAATGAGTTCATCCAAATCACGCTGTGGAATGGCCGCCCATGTTCGTTGCAACAACAAAAAAAGGTCTTCTTGCGACTGGATACCCTCCATATTCGGCAGAGCTCTTCTCTGTAGCATATCCCATGCATGCTCAATCGGGTTCAAGTCTGGCGACTGAGCAGGCCAGGGCAGGACATTGATGTTAGCTGCGGCGAGAGTCTGTCTTACAACTCTTGCGGTGTGCGGTCGTGCATTATCATGCATTAACTGAAATAAGGGACCGATTTGCACTTGTAGAGGAACGATGACGTCTGATACAATCGTCTCAGCATAAATTTGAGCGTTGAGGTTGCCTCTGATCCAAATCAACTCAGTTCTTCCGCCGATCCAAATACCCGCCCATACCATGATGGTTCCACCACTATAAGGATGGACTTCCTGGCAGGATTTTAATCGCTGTTGGCGTCCAGGGGTTCTCCAGTGTCGTATACGTCTTGTATCCGGTCTCATACCAAAACGAGACTCATCAGAAAAGCACACGAAACGCCATTGTTCTTCTGCCCAATTTCTGTGTTCAAGAGCCCATTGATATCGAATCCTACGATTGTGCATTGCTATAGGTGGTACCCGTAGCGGTCTTCGGGAATGAAGGTTCACTTCATGCAAGCGGTTTCTGACTGTTTGGTCGCTAATTAAGTTCCCTGAAGAGTGATGAAGCCTCACGGCTAACATCATGGCAGTTATTGTTGGAGCTCTTCGAGTTAAGATTTGAATATATCGGTCTTGTCTCCGTGTGGTGCAGCGATACCGTCCTCCATGGCGCTCAGCCACGGTACCAGTGCTTCGGTAACGTGTCCAAAGTCGACTGATAACACTCTGACTTGTATTCAGAGCTAAAGCCACAGTACGTTGCCGGGAACCAGCTTCTATCATTCTCACGGCTCTGAGCATTTCTTCCCTGCTTAAATGACGTCGCCGCTCCATAATAACGTTGGTTTTAATCAGTAGTAGGGAAACAGTAGCACTAATAATGTCTTCAATGCGTTGTATGTTTTTATAGGGAAAATATTGACAGCTGATTTTCATCTTTTACTCGAATTTGATTCACAGTTCCTGATTCAAATTATGAAATGCACCAAAAAGGATCCATATAAATTTATAAAATCATAAATTTATTACAAAGCCACATCTCAATCTCAAGAAATCCGCTTAAAAATGCTTGATCCCTAGACACTTTTGATGTGTGTAGATGACGTTTTAGTCGCTCGGACTCGCTCGGTCGGACAAAAATAGTCATAACTCTGGCAAATATTTACCAATTTCAATGATTCTTTTTTTATTCGAAAGAAGAAACCACTGTATTGAATCTGTATGAATTTTATTACAACCGGATAAGAACTTCCTGGAGGACCATGAACGATGTGGAGGAATTTATCTGGTAAAAGCCATAAAACTGATGTTCTCCATTACATTGCTCTGACAATTATGAACCGATTTCGATGATTCTTTTTTTATTCGAGAGAGTAAACTACTATGATGTTTCCATGCAAATTTCATTACGACCGGATTTTTTTTTCTGAAGAAACATGTATTATGTAAAACTATGTAGACGATAATGTGATCATAACCTACCTAGATAATTTTACTGTTTTCGATGGTTCAATCTTTATATATGAAAATATCACTAAAAAGTTTCAAATAAAATCTTTTTAAAAAAAATTGAAGCGACTTCAATATCACTGAAAAGTATAAAATAATTTAAATATTATTGAAGTTGGTGCCAAATATACACAGCAGGTACGCTAACACCAACTTCAATAATATTTAAATTATTTTATACTTTTCAGTGATATTGAAGTCGGTTCAATTTTTTTTTAAAAAGATTTTTTTAACTTATACTTGTTTCTTCTTTGGTCAGAGTGCGCGCCATAGGTCTGACTAGTATCAATGTCAAACGAAAACGACGAACGTTTTCGTTAGTCTAGTTTATTTTTACATTTTTTTAGGTGAGTATTATTATTATTAATAACATAACAGAATTTATTGATACGCGTACTGATAAATATGACCAAAATGTCATGGTGCCATGTTATGAGACGTTTTTGTTCGGCTCGGCATTGTGTCTATTTCTCATGATAAATACCTAAAATAAATAAAAATACCTATCTGAGATTTGGTCAAAAGGTATTTTATTTTGAAAAAGTATTTTGAAAATACCTATTTTGCATTTAGCATTTGAAATACAAAACGCAAAACTATTTGGTATTTTGCATTTGAAATACTAAATCTGAAAAGTATTTTGCATTTTGTATTTAAATGCTTTTTTAAAACTATTTTGTACATCTCTGCCAAATATACACAGCAGGTACGCTAACACCAACTTCTATAATATTTAAATTATTTTATACTTTTCAGTGATATTGGAGTCAGTTCAATTTTTTTTTAAAGATTTTATATATAGATACGAGTAACTAAATTGTTTTATAAACTATTTAAAATGTGTGTTTAGTATACAGTTTACTTAAAATATATTAATTTTATCACAGTAACCTACAGCAGACTTTCATCATGTATTTTTTTAGGTAAATTGACACAAGTCCAAAATAAGGCTTACATTAATTAACCTAATTTCTCCCTCTTCTGTTTCGTCCAAAATACCTGTCACAACGTTAAAAGACAACTGTCCGTTTTAATTAGCGGGAGTAACCTCGTACCATGGACTGAAATTATACGTATATTTACGGCTGTATTCTTTTTTCATTTCGGGATCGGATGAATGCACAATACTATATTATTATTTTACTTAAATATGTATTTAGCATGGTAAGGTTTAGGTTTGGAATTCAGTTTGGAAGACATGGGAAGGGTTGGGTTTGGAATTCTGTTTGGGTTTTAAACTTCTCGTAGATGTGTTTGTTGATGATAAAATCGAATAGAATCATCTTATCATTTTTCTTTCTCATGTGTATTGTAAGGAATTTAAGAAATAGGTGTTTTTAAAAATAGTTAGATATGTAGTATGTATTTGAATTTTTGAAGGGAACAGATACGTTAAGCGTTAGCGATGTGATGGTAAAATGTAACGACGTAAGCCCACGAGCATAAATAGAAGGTATAATGGTGATATCGCTATTTTACAACCAGGAACCTTCGAAGAAAATTACTCTGGAATAAATAAACGACTGTAGGCATTTTGTTTACTGCGTCAAAAGCGTTTCCTTATTCGTGACTCTTGTTGAGGTACATGTACTGGTCTTAAATATGTTTCCTTTCGCGGCTAATACACATTTCACCTTAAGGTTTAATAAAATAGGTCGTGGTATTAAATATAATGTAGTACTTATAGGTTGTATTGCAGTTCAATTTTTTTTTAAATAAGCATAGTTTGGTGTGTATCTTGGATTTTTCTGGGTGTTAGACAATTTTATTCAGGAGGCAATATCTGATAGGTATTAAACCCGTTGCGTGGTTGCTGCTATTCTGCAGTTATTTGTTGGTCTCATTGGTTTAGTAATTAGACGCCCTGGCTTCTCCAGGACAAAAAATTGTGTGCATACGTATGTCTGTTTGTCTTTTATCTCGGTGTTGGTTATCCATATAATGTACTTCTCATAGCACAGGCTTTGCCTAGTTTTAAAGCAGATGCCCATGTGTGGGTTTTTCCAGAATATTATTACTTGCTAGACTCATGAAATTGCACCCATTCTCGTGTAAATTCTGTGCCTAAAGAGTAGAGCTGAAGCCTGGTTCAGCTATACTCTAAATAAAATCAAGCAAGTCAAAATAAAATCTGAGAATAGTTTAGAATGACTATTCCTTAACTAACAAGATAGGAATATCATGCTCATTAGTTTCGAGTCACTCCTAATTTAGAAAAACAACTTGATTAATGACAGATGGTGACAGATCAGTTTCGGACTCTTCGGCTACCTACCTGCGTATGTCTACCGTCTGCCCGTGTTTCATTACCTTTCACGGTTAATGAAAGCAACAAATCTAATTCGAGCTAAAGACGAAGGTAATGTACGTGTCGTGTTCTCATTTTTACAATTATTCTTTATAAGTCCTCAATTCTTCGTTGTTCAGGTCTATATTTTTAACGTTAATTCCCTTATTTCTGACTTCTAACTGACCATGTTAGATTAAACGCCATGCTTAATTGGGATCTTTGTTCGCATAAGGTGCATAATTTGTAGTCTATTTTGGAGAAAGATCTTTTTCACTTAATTTCTATTTGGTCGTATTTTTATTTGTGTGAAATAGTAACAGAATATTTAACCGTCTGTCCATAACCTTTTTGCTCTAGGTTTTATTTTTCTGTTTGATCTTATTTTTTTAAATGTATCGTTGTTTACCAAACATCTTGCTCGTATGCTTACATTCAGTTACATGGCAGTGCCTGTCGTCACCTGAGACATTAGTTTTTAAATCTCTAAAATCTCTAAAGCCAAGTAGTTTCTTTCAGCGACAGTGCTTCACGCTGAAATACAGCAATGTTTACACACTGCTGGTTTCATCATCTATTGAAATCTCTTAATCAGTCTTGGGCCCAAGATCACCAGCCAAAAACCCTTTATTTCAGCAAACACCGGATTATCTATTTTTTCATGTTCACCACCACCATAACCCCCAAACAGTCCATTATATTAACTAACTCGACACCCTCGGTCACCATCGATCAAGTATGAAAAATCTTAAAGGTATGAATGAGAAAGTCTTGCACCTCATTTTTATTTGTCTCTGTATCCTATCCAGTGCTGAATTCATTAGCTGACGCAATTTTCCTTTTGAATGGTAAAAGTTATTAGTCTGGGGCTTTTTTATTCTTATTCTTGTACTTTCAGCCTTTTAAATTTTTTTCCTTTAGAAATTAACTTTAATAAAGTTTCAAATAAAATTAGAAAAAGTTGACACAAGAAGGTTGCTTGTCTATTCTCATCCGGTCTAATCAGACCAGACCTTTGAAGTAGATAACGGATGACAATATCCAGAAAATTATAACCGTGACAGAAACAATAAGCGGAAAATATTGCCAACCGAAAAATATGTTGAAATGGATGAAAAAATGATTACAATTTCTTTTACACAACTGACTTGTATTTACAGTTACAATTAGGTCACTGACCGTTGTTTTCAGCTGATGCCTAACCGCGATTCAACCTGATGGTTGATATACCCATCGATATTAACACACGAAAAAGGAAGTGGTATTTTTGTGTGTTTATCAAACTAGAGGTATCGCCATGTCTGTAGCATAAGAGACAAAAGTTAACCTCTAAGCTACCAACACTACAACTCATAATAGAACACTGGAAAAAATTATATTTTACCCATCACATAAAGCTATCTAAAAAAATTTGCCAATGAAGAAAAAATCCTTACGCAAGTATAATTTGACTTATTACAGTGTTAACTTAAGAACGCTTTAATTACTTTCTTTCATTTATCTTCGCTCCCTCGATTCGAATTGGTCCCAACATTTGAATTTAATTAATAGACGCTGGCAATAGGGGGATCCTGGAAAATTATGTTTTGTGTCTGTCTGTAACGGGAGGGTCACTCCGCGTCTGCGACCCCGTGCCCCACTTTTTAACATGTTTATCCGAAATTTCTCACGGAGTATTACCTGATTGTATGATGTTGGATAGTAGGAGTAAAAGAGGTTCAGTGAGATTGTTATCGGGCACATAAACGTGCTGAGTTTAGGCAAGTAAGCTCCGCAATTGTCTCATTGCCTTTGAAGTAGATAAAATGTATGATTTCATTATGTACCTAACTGCTGTGGTGTATTACCACTGGACCGATATAAGCACTGCTAAGGGTTAAGTGGTAGTGGAGAGATTGCCTAATTTGCGTGCTCTCATAAAGATGGAGATGCTAATTTCAATTGCCCCTAAACGGTCAGTTAACTATTGACTTACCGTACCTGACGTTGCTTAACTAATTGACCGTTAGTCAAACAGTGATCGCAACTGGCCCATTGCTATATTTAGTTATCTTTTGTCATTTAAATGTCGCGTTCTCGGGTAAACTCAGCTAAACTGCGCCGTATATATGTAATCGACATTATCATTTTCTCCCTCCAGTTTACACTATCGTGATTGTCTCGGTAATCGATTTCATCTTTCGTAACGATCTCTGTCTGCGAATGATTTATTCGTTTCGCGTTCACATCGCGTCGTCGTTCGCACCCGATGCGATGCGCGGCGTCTTTGTGACGCTGAGATGCGATGCGATTATCGATAAAATCTCGATACCGGTACACGAAGCCCGCGTGAAAAATGCCTCCCTTTCAAAAATAACGTTGAATGAAGGCGCTTTTTATATTTTCGTGAATTAATTTTCTCACTAAGTGCTTGCGGGGAAAATTCTGTTGGGGTTTTCATTATGTCGATTGACGAGCTTTCAATAGAAATGTTTGTATTTCAGAGTGGAGTTGATAATTGTATCGTGCGGCACATCGGTTCGATTTCCCGGTTGTACATAGGCGTTGATAAGGAAATAATGCTTTCAATTGTCGACTTTTTAGTTGTGCGTTGTATATTTGAAATTCGAGAGTGTTGTCCAATTTGTAAGGGGAATATTCGGAATGCTGATAGATTTTAGGAAAACTATTATATAAGATATTCATTGGAATACTTTAGTATAAAGAAACACGTTCGTAACGGTACAGATAAGTGGAACAAATAATCCAATAGGTACTGGGAATTGTAATTCTTGTTCATATACGCGTTCTGATGGCTAGATTCTAACAGCAAATAAAAGCATTTTTCCGATTGTTTCATACGAGTTTCACGCACGATGGGTTCCCTTGTTTCACGTAGCTTCGCTTTGACTTACCGAGCGATTTGTTTCCGTTCCGCAAGATTCTTTTTTTATTATCAATCTTTCCAAATAAACGCGGTCCGATTCGTTTATTTACCACTTTGCGCAACAAAGCGGAATATATACTACATAAAGTCACGCTCTTTGGTTCAGCTGACCAGTCTGTAATTGCAGAGCGTCTAGTGACTAAATCAATTCTGTGACGCGTGTGCCAACTATATTTCGCGATAGTTGATTTAAAATCTTTGAAGCATCTCGCGTCATTCAGAAGAAAGAAATTTCATCAGAATTCCGTTATGTACGGTATTACTACTACTAAATGTAAAAAAAAAACCTGTTTTGTTTGATAGATTTTCTACATAGGTACATTATTATTTTATTTTTGAAAGAGGTATTAAACTTACCTGCCGTGACTCTTCGATCTACATAAATATACCTATGCATATTAGATATCTTATAATGTACACCACAAAACAAAAACATTAAACATACAAAATTAGATATTAGAACGATGGCGGCACAGTGGCACTGGTAGGGTAAGTTATATAAAAAACTGGCACGGTGTATTCTCTTTGGATAGCCAAGGAAATACGTCCTCTGCACGGAAAGAGATGGGGGGATGGTATAAAACTGGCACGGTGTTTTCTCTTTGGATAGCCAAGGAAATACGTCCTCTGCACGGAAAGAGATGGGGGGATGGTATTCTTAGCACCCCACAGCAAAAAAAATCAGCAAAAGTAACCAGCTCGATAATATCCTGTGCATTCGATTTTTAATTAAGTATTGCTTTTTTGTGTTTAGAATGGAGCGGAGGCGGCGGTAACGGCGAGTACCGCGTCCGGAGACAGCTGTCCGTGTCTTCAGACTCGAAACTCCTAGACGAAGGTGCGAGAGAAGAGGCACGGGTGGTGATGAGGCCAAAGCGGCCGCCCAGGCCTAAATCAGAGGCCTTCCTGGGACCACACGACCACTCTAATCGACGCACCAAGCGGTTTAGTGCCTTTGGGGTGCGTAGACTTTGATACTACTTGCTTTTTTTTTAGTTGATTTTCTGTTCTTGTTTTTTCATCGCTTTTTTATTAGTGTTCTAGTTATGTTTGCCGACTTCTTTTCGTCTTCGATTCGATATAAATACTATTTAGTGTTAATGTTAGGTCCAAATTCTCTATGACAATTTTAAGCTTCTACGAAACCACGTTTATATTGACGTCTATAATTACCGACTTTTATCATAATACACTTTAAATATTGCTTTGGCGCCATTTTCATTTTTTTTTTTTTTTCCAAAAGATCACTAAGGAAATCATTTAAAAGGACGAATTGAAAAACCTACCTACCTGTAGGTATAGGTAATATGTATTACCTATAATATCTTTTATGTATTTTTTTCCTCGCAGTATTTTTTTTGTCTTTTTTATAGGATTCTTTCCAAGGGATAACAATAACAACAAGGCAATAACATCTCGCTAGTTTAGGTACTTTTGATAATATGGATTCTTTTTATTTTACAAACGTATTTTCGTTTAGAGGTCGTTCTGTGCGTTTTACTTATATCTACATACAATAGGTACTTAACTACCGCGTTAATTAAAACAAATATTATGATTAGATTTGTTACATGCGTAATATGTATTATTTATGCGTATGACGCATTGGAAACCAGTACGTTAAGGGTACAAATGATAAATAATTTATCGGTTTATTATCATTGTATTTATAACGATTGACGATTGATGCACTTGCATTTACGTCAGTGTGATGTTACGCTTATTTACACATCTTGCTGTTATGTACTTAATGATTGTGTACATATATAATATTTTATAATAATAAATCTATATTATGACAAATCAAGGTTCCGTTAGCGTATTTGTTACCTATAAATCATATAGTCTGTACATATTATAAATATCTTACGTATAATCATAGTAAGAAAATGTGTACAGCATAATGTTGTAATGTTGTCTTTTAATTACTCGAATACCCATTGAAATGAAAATACTTAATTGGATTAAATTGCGGCTTATTTTAGATTTTTACTTTTCTGATGTTTCAAATTATTTACAGCACCCATGACTAAGAGAAGAGGTGTAGAACGTCCTTATCCCACAATTATCCCAGTGAACACTCAGTTCTTCTTTCTATTGTTGGTCGATCCGCGCAAAGGTGGTTGGATGTTGCAAAGCATTCGAATTATATGACTTGATCACCATCCCCCTTCTATCATCGGAAGACGAGACGCACGGCAGGCTCACTCACCCTTACGTGGTAAACGTACCTTCAGTCAAGACTAAGGGATTTGCTAGAAAGAACGAATAGGCTTTTAATAAGCTAGCGTGCTTTACCATCCCCGATTGCGTCACCGCTTTCGAGCAGGTGGGACTGCAGTCTTGAACTGGCTTATATTATTTAAAAAAAACTCTGCCGTAGGTATTAAAATAAGCCGCGCTGACTTAATCCCGAGAAAGCCACTACTTTTGCTTGAGCGCAACTGAAAATTTGTTCAGCAACGATCAACTTAAGTTATTTAAGTTCAAATAAGATAGTTCATACACCACACCTCGTTCCTCAAAGAAGCGTCGAAACGCTACTTTGAATCCGCGTCCCGTCACGCGAACAGTTTAATCCGCGCCGCCGCCGATTACGCCCCTAGTCCTTCTGACTCGCGCCGCAGACCACGGCACGTACTGCTCGACCCTCCTGACCCCATGACGGTCCTATTGGACCGGGATGCGCCGACCCCTCCCCGACAACCGTATGCTACACTAGCTATCAGACACCGGTCTCGCCGGCGAGGCCGAAGGGTCGTACGTATGCGACCTCAACGACGTGCATCACCCCACTGAGTTTCTTGCCGGTTCTTCTCAGTGGGGGCGCGTTGTGAACCGGTGGTAAACTCAGCCCTCTCTTAAGCGACAGCCCAAGCCGAGGCCGTGCCTCCCTGAGGTGCCCTTGAGCTCGTCGCTACTTCTGCCGTAAAGGCTAGAGCGCTTCAAGCGCTCGCCTCCTATTGTCCGGTGAAGCTGTAATGGCCATCTGCGGCCAACAGCGTCTATCATTCACAAAAAAAAAACACCACACCTCGATATTATCGTATCGTTGCCTATTTCGCACAAGTCCAGGCGAACTCGCATAAATATAAAAGAATAATGATAAATGGCAGCCGGTGGTATTCCGCAACGCTTTTAGTTTACAAATAGGCCGCTGTAAGGACCTAGCTGACGTTGATAGATCGTGCGATTAGATTGCCAAGTAATTCCGGGGGATACGACAGTAATTTGTGATACTTTACGGAAAGAATATGTGCTTTATCGTCCAGAGAAAAACAGTAGAACAATATTTTTGTATTAATGTAATCGAGAGAAATATTATTATGTTAGGTAAGTACCTATTTATTTTTCTTGTTTATTAAGATATAACTAGTAGAATGGTCAAGTGGCTGCTGTGTTGTGAGGTTCTAGCTACGATTTCCTGGGTTCTCAGATTTGGTTTAAGTGTCAACTACAACACTTAAACCAAATCTGAGAACCCAGGAAGGAGGTTATTTTACCTGGTACGTATATAAATTATCAGAGCCGTTTTCAGTAGGATTCGCTAAAGGAGAAAGTGATGATGTTTAAATTTACTTTTATTGTGGCTACTGAACATGGACCAGGCTCCTTTCTGCTAAACGGAGCACGAGGCCAGTGTCGCAAAACAACAGTCCAATCTCTGGAATTATGCCTTAAACAATATTAAGATTCTCACAAGTTAAAAGTTACGTTTTTTATCTGTAATCAAGTTATTATAAGTAATACCGTACTTGTAGTTTGTTTCAGTAGGTACCCTTCGAACTTTAGAACAATATAACGTTTAAACTCTTTCAGTGTCTAAGTTCCGAACCCAAACAAACTTGAATATCTACGGTTAATGTAATCATTTTGTTTGTGCTGCGTTCACTTAATCCTCGAATCTAAACCGACACCATCGCACAGTGTTTCATGGGACCAAAAAAAATTCCCTCTGCTGTTTATAGCTTTAATCGATCAAGGTATGCATTTAAAATGCACGAGTAAAACACCCAGGTGTCAAATTCAAATACTTTTTTTTATAAATATTATTGAACTTTACATGACCTTTAACTTATAAAAAATAAAATTAATTCTGAAAACGTAACTATCCAAGTTGGTTATTTCAAAAAAATATAGCCTGATAAAACATCCTTAGGTGCATGTTTTTCTATTTTTATTTTCGGAAAATCACTTCTGGATATTTAGTTATTAATTATTTTCAGATTTTCGTTATTATTTTTTTTCTCCTTAGAAACTCAAAAGTGGGACTTGTGACTAGCACAGAAAGATAGCTCTTCATAAGGCCTACCAATAATAAAAAAAACATGTTCCACTTCCGCGGCCTTTGGGAGAAATTGAATTTTTAAAAATTTTGCTAGGGTTGTCATACTGTTTGACCTTAATTAATTTTGTTTTGAACAATAGTTTTTTACATTAATATGTTAAATTAAATTGCTTGCTTGGCAGGCCGTTTTTTGTGATAGGTTCCTACATAAGCTGGGGGATTACCTCCACGTGGTGAAGGCGGGAACAGTTTTCACTGCCTAAAACTCCACAAATATACATAATAACTTAACCTGCGTACTTCCATACGCATAAATGCCTTCGGGCTTATGTTGTTCTAGCTATCTATTACGTATTTTTAATTGGTGGCACGATAGCTTACCCGGTAACGCAGAATTTATTTGTTATCATGGAGTTGAATAAGTCCCGTGATACTTCTTTGCCTCAGCAGGGGCTTACCCTTTTTGCTGGAGGTTTTTCATCCAAGCCCCAACTGGAGACCTTAATGGAAAGGGGACTGGAGAGCGCCACCCTCATGTTGGTACACGATTGAGAAATGATGATGAGGACTGCACCACCACCAGTACTTGTCAAACGCCTGAAATATCGTGATTACATATTTTTTGAATGCTTTTCTTTGTCATCTTGACTATAATTTCAGGCGTACTACACGATAACTATGTCAGTGACTTTTTTTTATTACTTAAACGGAAGTACTTACCCCTATTTAATTCTTTTTTAAGAAATTGAGTGACCTTTTGCGACAACCCTATACTGTATAATTTGACCTTATAACAGAATGGTCTATATCTTCCAAAGGCCGCGGAAGTGGAACATGGTATTTTTATTATCGATAGGACTTTTTAAGAGCTATCTTCCTGTGCTAGTCACAAGTCCCACTTTTCCGTTTTTAGGAAGAAAAAAAATAATTACGAAAATATGAAAAGAATTAATAACTCAAAATCCAGAAGGGTTCTTCCAAAAATAAAAAAGGGAAAACATGCGTCCAATGACGTTTTATTAGACAATATTTATTTAAAATAAATATCTTCGATAGTTACGTTTTCAGAATTCAATTTAATTTTTATAAGTTAACGCTCACGTAATTTTCTATATTTTTTATAAAAAAAAGTATTTGAATTTGACACCTGGGTGTTTTACTCATGCATTTTAAATGCATACCTTGATCGATTAAAGCAATAAACAGGAGAGGGAAATTTTTTTGGTCCCATGAAACACTGTGCATCGCCTGCATTCAGTTGCGTAAAGCCGCTTTCATACGAATTTCGTACAACGGATTATTGTCGCCGATTGATTTATTTGGGAGTTGGAGCTGTAGAAATTTTTGTGGCTAACCAATTTCGAATATTTGTGTTTGCTTACCTTACAATACCTAATTGCGAAAAGTGCCTGTTGCTTTTTCCTTCTCTGCTTTTCCATAAGTTTATTAAGAAATCGGTTATAAGCGGAGGCTTAGTTGTAGACATTTTATCTGAGAAATATACATGGCTTTTTGTGGGGAACCAGAAAACACCGCGTGTAAAAACTAGTACTTTTTTGGATCATCAATAAAGTTTTTATTGACGTGTTTTCAACGTATACATTAGAGGAGGAGTGAGTTTAGGAGGAGGCAAGTTAAGTATCTACATTACTTTAAATATCCGTGTACAGCCTTTTTGTATCAAAGATGTGGATTTGGGGGCGGAAGGATTATTGATATAATCCCACGACCCCTTCGCTAGGACCGTGCTTGACGGCAGTCCTAGCGATCACTCAATTGATAATGGATTATAAGTGTTAAATTTTACTATACATAGAGGGAGAACGACGGCATAAATATATTGGACGAAACGACACGACAATTTACGTTGATCGATCACAGCATAGAACAATCGTGTAATACACTATATTCATATAACTATTATTGAATTTAACTCAATTGAATCATTGTAGAGCGTCACCAGACTGCGTAGCGGCGAACATGCTGTGTAACACCGTATGACATTTTTCATTTCACTTAATATAAGTAACATAGCAGTAAATTGTGATCAATGCTCAAACGCCTTCAATGTTTTCTGCCGCACTAATAACGGTCAGTTATCGTTAATTCTAATTAGATTATTTTATTAATCGTAATTATTTCGACTCTTGGAGCCGTTTATGTTTATTGAGCCATGATTGAGTACGTCGTAATCTATATCTCTACACACTATTAGAGTATAAATTATTAATTGACTGTGAGTGTCGAAATAATCCTATCTCAAGAACTGGATTATAAATTGACGTTCGTAAGTGTGCCTTCCCGCATGATTTGCAAAACTGTTCTGCGAAGCAAGCTGTTTTCTGTTGCGCCACCGAGGCTACAGTAAACTGTAATTTAGTCGCTAAAACGATTGATATGCGTAATAGTCGTATCACACAAATATTGGCGGGTCGCCTAAACGCGAGTCAGTTTGGAATTAATCGCTGAAATAAAAGATAAAGCGATAAAAGCGAACGAGAACTATATACATCAGTCGAATGCAGCGAGTCGACAAAACACGACGTAATATCGATACAGCCGCGACACCCGCTGATCTAAGTCGATGTCTAAATATCATTTATATAAACTTATTTATACTTTTAGACTTCCGCGTTCCATTATCAAACTTTATTTTAATCGAGAATTTACGCTTGAGTCTACACGTCTGGTGCAACCCGGCCGAAACGTCAAGCCAAAATATAAGGTAAATCGCGTAAATTCCCGATTAAAATAAAGTTTGATAAACTCATTTGTTCTAAACTACCACCGAACGCCGATGCTAATAGCATCGTGTGCTTATGGGATTAAAGGAGAAAAAGCAAAACGCTGTAACATCAGCAGAGGATACTTCACAATATAAATTACCTAATCGTTATATACAGCTTCCAGACGAGTGGTACGGAGGAGTAATAAAATTCTTGAAGTTTACCGTAGTGTGTACACATAACTTTCTTTTATTGAGCATAAGGCTTCACGGATAGCACCAACGCACTTTCTATGGCAGTTGCCATAAATCGGCCCTGAAATATTATGTGTATTTTAAAACACACTCGTGTTTTATTTTTTCGAAATATATATATTTTTTTAGTGAATAATATATTGTTTTATATACATATAATATATTGAAAATAGTCATCGGTGAATATGATTACAATATATGGACTGAAATATACATATTTTATTTCCATAACCTAATAATATCTTTTATAGAATAGGTAATATTTAGTAATCTAAATATTACCTATTCTATAGTATTATCATATAATTATGAGCAAGAAAAAAAACAGTTGTTTTTAAGACGGTCGCAGACACACTTGTACAGATGACAAAGAACTTCATTTTAAAGGCAAGCCGATCAAGAGAAATAGTATTAATACTGTAGCTTTGTCCTGCAAATATGTCCATATAAGAAAAAGTATGTAATTCAATACACCTAAGTAATTGGTTTAAGAGTAAAGTTACAAATTTCGTGTTAAAATAATTTAACATTAAAATTGAAAAGCCCAGCATAATTTATTTTGCAAGCTTTACGTTCACCGTTTTGTCATCCGTTGTCATAAATTACAGGATAATCCAGTTGCGATACATTACAACGTCGTACAAGTGATGCCAATGAGTACAGCACACCATAATTTAATAATTAAACGGGACTGTCAGTGGTACGTTAACCGTGGTGTGTCCGGATAAGAATAGCAACTTCCCATCTCCCGCTAGGTGTCCGTAAGAGGTGACTAAGGGAGAACAGAAAAGACGGGCAGCGATTTTCTATTGGATTACCTACCACCTATACTGCAATCCCCCAAGACGCCTTGTCAAGGGGGACGTCTTTCGGCTGATGATGATGATGACGTTATCAATGCTCGATGAGAAGTCGTTCTACTAGGCTCAGGAATCATCGTTCGTATTTTATGCTACCGAAACAGCGATACTTCTGACACAGGGTCCTTTTACTTGTGTCTTGCGTGCTACGTCCCACGTCTACTGCTTACCCTTCTCGCAAGAACTAGCTTATACAATAGTAAAAACGTTGAAACATATTTTTTTTATTCACTACGTAGTTTTTTAAGTAAGGTAAAGGCGGTTGGTAGAATATTGAACGCTTGAAATAAGGATGTACTTATTTACATTTAAGCCATTGGTGACACAGCTGTATTCTATTTAAACATCGTTTAAAAGCCATACATAAGATACATTAAATAAAGATTGACAAAAAGTGGGCTCTGTTAATTAATTTAAAAAAAATCCTGGGACATTGGGGTCGTCCATTAATCACGTGATGTTTTTTAGCAACTTTTTAACCCTCCCTCCTCCTGGTGATATGTGGTGAGGTTTTAACTACGACCCCCCCCCCAACCAAAATCACGTGTATTTTTTTGTACAAAGTATATTGAAATTTTCGGAATATTATCTTTAAATACAGGTAACTGATTAAATGTTGAAGGGGAAGTCGTGGCCGACAACGGTGAGTCAAGGCCACGTGCCGCTGTTTGGTTTAGAAATCGTGCATTCAATGAAAAATAAATACACGCGATGTCTCAATATACCCCTCCCCCCTGGTGATATTCCGTGATTTTTTTTGAACCCCTCCCCCCCCCCCTTTCGAGCCTCACGTGATTAATGGACGACCCCATTCCAAACCGCAATCTAAATCCAAACTAGGCAAAGATTGTAAGGCAATCAGACAACTGATACACTTACATAATATAATAATGTACCTACTGTCTTCTCAGCACGAACAGCATCGCCACGGGGGAATCTAAAATTTGATTTGATTTAAATTTACATCGGTTCCAAAGTAAACTTTTGTAATTGCTATTGCATTAATAATTTGTGTTACGTCTTACCGTTGATTTGGTTGGCGCACGTAAAGCGGTTATATTACTGTCAGAACAACTTAATAATCTCGAATATTAAGAAGTTAAACATCATCATCATCAGCAGGACATTTTTATTAAGTAGATATGATTCGAAAAATTATACGGGCGTCGGAATATTTAAACATTCCGATCACCGCAAACATCATAGCGTGTCATATGCAACGGCGCGAAGTGTACGCATAAAACTGTTCAGATTGATAAACGACCGTTTTGTTTTTGTCAACAGGGTGACTCTCCGTTCGGTAAATCCGAAGCTTACATAAAGCTCGAACAGCTCGGTGAGGGTTCCTACGCGACAGTGTATAAAGGATATAGCAAGTAAGTGATTTTCATTTAATAAATCAATTTTTATATCTGTATCAACTACTTTGGTATAGTACAGAACTAGACCGTACGCGGCAAAAACCGGAACTATTACGACCTTCGAATAACATAGTGACTAATAAAAATTATACATAATTGGTAAAACGATTCATTACGTTCTTCCAAAAAAGGATTTCATCAAACAAATCTACATTCAACAAAGGCACCTCGAAATAGAGAACGCTATTAATTATTCCGCGGTGAAATTAAGTAATCAGCGTTATAAATATTTATGCATCTCTTAATGAATATAAATATTCAAACATTCAAGAATAGTAAGTAGATCTCAGTTGGATGGAGAAACTGGGTCACATTTGTACAAAATTTTAGCATTTCTTTTCTGTAAACTCAAAGATGTACAACTCTGTTTTGTATGTTTGTCATTATAGCTGACTACATGTTTTATATTTTCTTATAGACTTTGCAGCGCAATGGACATCCGTTTACTTTGCAAAGTAGAGGTCTCTATTAGAAATCTTGCTCGACTTTGTATACTTGTTTCTTAACTATTTAGCACAATACAAACTACCCTAACCTGATTATGTTATAACTAAATTGATCCATACGTCGCTTGTAAAGCTTTGGGCTTGTGTCTGATCTTCCCTTGGTCGTGTCGGTCTTTCGTCCCATCGGATTCCAAAAGTAAACGCAGATATAATGCGTTGTTATATGTCTGTGAAAGCACTATTGGGGTAATATAACCTGCCTAGTTAGTTATGCTTAAACCTAGAAGCCCAGTAATTCGGAACATAGCTGTTTAAGATTTTTCTCATGAAAGGTTAAACCTTTTATACACCTAGACTATAATGCAGATAATAATATACAGTAAAATGATTTTGTTAAAAATATCTACAGTATTGAAAACTTCTTTAATCATCGGCTGAAAAGTTACTTTGGACTTTGATCAATCAATTGCTTTCACAGTTTCGCCTGACTTGGCTTATTAAATTGCTTTGTGATATTGGATTATTTCTATCTTCCATTTTCGCTTTGTCTTCATACGCTATCTTATTGGAACAATTCATCTTTCCTCGACGATGTATTATCCTATCTCCGAGCGATGAACTCCTATTTTGTCGTAACAATGCCTCTTGCGGCGCAGTTTTCTTTGCTCCTGCATTTCTACTTCGTCGGCCTTTGACATCACTTATGTAAAGCAGCGTGCGTTTAGACCGCTTTGTATCGACTACATTGTGTATTCTAAATTTCAAACTAGTATCTGAAAGCCAAGTCTTTTACACACTGTTTTAAAATAAAATACCTGAAATCTTTTTACATGTCTTACCGGGTAAAAGTCTCGTTAATGTTGATTTGTTTTTACACCCACATAATAAAATATAAGGTACATAATATCATTTGGCTATTATATGTAAAGTTTACAAATGAATATACTAAACCTCAGAGCAGTGGTACCCCGCTGCGAGGTCAGGTCGAGTGGGTTAAGTCAAACGGAACTTCAGTGTTCATTGCTCGTGAATATTGAATGAGGTGGTTCGCTTCACCTAGTTGAGCGGTAATAAGCGTGTTCAACTGGCCAAATTATCGTATTCATGGCGAAGTTTCCTTATTGTGGCCAGTATAATTATTTTACACGTACGATAACATACGGTGTCTAAAGCGAATACCTCGCCGAACTAGTTAAGGTATGTTCGAGATTGATTAGCCATAGTCTGGGGCGTGCCAGAAGTTTGTTACCGTTGAAAGCGAAGTTGGACGATCAGGCTTTAATAGGCTTTTGTGTAGACATCCAGGCTTGCAATTAATGAAACGGAGTAAACTTTTGAAAACTGCCAAATGGATAGCGATTGTTAAGTAGCGTATTATAAATTTCGGGATCGAATTCTGCCGTAAAACCACCCGGTTTCTCGTCGTAGTCGGTTTTGTACGTAATATAAATGATTATGTATACTCATTTATATACTCATTTTTTGGTAACCATAGAACATGTATTATGCCTGTTTCCTATATCAATAAAACGAGCCGATTTAGTAACGAACAGTGACATTTTCTACCAGACGATAGTTAAAACTGTTCTTGGACGTAAAGTTTTGTTCACCGAGTGACGCCTTGTTAGTAGTCACTTGATTACGTGACAAACGACACGGTTCGTTGAATATAGGGACCCGTCGTTAGTCTGATATACAACGATCAGTGAGTTTAACTCTTTAGAAGTTTATTTTATTTGTTAAAAATGCAATGTTCTCCACAGGAAACTTGTCAGACAATGATGTCATAGTTATGGGTGCTGAAGACATTGGCAAATTGACTAGAATATAAATAAGGACACAGTTCCCTATTCTTGTACGCTAGACACAGTGACATAATTTTCGTATCCGGCCATAAACCTAGACTGCTTACCTCACGTCTGCCTTTAAGCCGCGGTTAAGCAACTTTGTCCTAGGTCGACTATAAATATTGGAGACGTGATCAATCTATTGAAAATACGTGTGTTAGAAAATAAATGTTGAGTTAGTGAAGTGGTTTATTTTGTAAGAGGTATTGCTTGACATTTAACATTAAAAAAGAATTGGGGGCTAATAAACAAAACATGTTTTTCAACTTAACGGAACACAAAAGATCTTATCGCTTCTGGTTCATATTCGCCATTAGATTAAGGTCATTGATGTGTTCTCAGTGAAGATGAAAGTTTTGCTTTTACTCCTTCATTTAGCTATTTCGTCATCCTGCATTACCCCATGTCTTGAGATCCTACGTTCTCGTTATGCGGTTTGCGTCATTCTGAGATCTTGGCATTATTATATGCCCCTTTGTAGCCTGCAGGCCTGCCACGACTCACAGTCTTGACAGATCGTGTGGAGATGACGTAGTTTTCAACATCGAAACGTTTATCTCTATACAAAAATATACAATTTTACGTTATAGTGACGTGCTAAGTCTGCATTTCCCTAAATCTATATCGCAATACCAATCAATAACAATTGTCATAAAAATTTTAAAAGCTTGTTTTATGAATTCGAGAGCATCCGGCGCACTGCCGGCGTATAGGTAACTTATTTTGCCAAACATTATCGTTCGGTGATACAGGTTTGTTGCACCAGCCATATTACAATGTTTTGACAAAAAAAAAACACTAAAATACTATACACTAATAAAATAACTCTGCTTTTCCCTTGTACAAGAGATTGTCCCGGTACGTGGGTACCACCGCTACGAATCCAGTAATTTTACATCCTTATGTCGGAACAAAGCACGTTACTCAGGACATTATATTGTTATACATTGCTGCTTTTCGGTATAATATTACAAACTGTTTTTATTTGGGACCAACCCCACCACTGTGACTCCTGTAAGCCAGGATCTGCGGTGATCACCAGTGAAGTCACTGAGGTTTGTCCCTGGTAACGCTAAATTGTAATCAGACAAGTAACCAGGAGGATAAAGACAATTTCCACTTCCAGAAAAGTCCTACTTACCTCCTCAACAAAGCGGGCATCGATATACTATACTAACTAGATTAGCTGTCACAACCCAAAAAGTGGTCACAAAAATAAGAGCTACGGAGACGGCTGTCGCTCTATTTCAAATTAGTACGAGCCGACAACAGGACGTAAGGACGTATCGAAATTCCTTATTGCGCGTTTATAAACTGTCCAAATACTTATCGTAATACTAAAATTGCAGATGGAGAATTTTTTTTTCGTTTCGTGTTCTTATTACTTCTAGTTTAAATAATAAATATAAGTAAGATATCATTATAATACAAAATAAAAATTATTTATTTGATATTTTCTCCGCTAGTAGTTCGCAACTGCCATGCCGAGACTGACATAATTAATGTTGCCGATAGGCGTGTCGCCACTGTCTATACGAAACTGTCAAACTACACGTCATTACCATAATAAAAAAGTTAGTTCTCATTTTTGCCACCAGCACGGATAAGTTTGTAAGTCAGTACACACACAATGGAAACACACCTGTTTTGAACCTTATTTTATAGTGGTTAAGATTTTCTTTTAAATGAGTACATTTTTGTTTAAGTCAAAACAACTACTTTTTTTTGATGATATTATTGATTTTTCTTTGTCTCCGATGTAAAGGTTTTATGTGCCAACATTACTGCATACAGAATTAGACTTTATTACTACATGTGAAGGCTTCTATTAGTCCGACGTTCCGAATGATTTAAAACTATTTTCTACAATTTCTAGCTACGTGTATAGTTGTGTAAGTATATGTAACCGCGACCACATTTTCGTTGTCATTTTGTTCGTGACAGCTAATCTAGTTAGTATAGTATATCGATGAAAGCGGGTGACAAACAATACATTTTAAGCCTGTTCAACCGCAGAAAGGAAGACTCAATATTCGTCATCATCATTAGCCGAAACACGTCCACTGCTGAACTAAAGGCTTATAAGGGAGGGGTTGCCATTGTCGGCGCTTCTACATAATTCAAGAACCACCGAAGGGGCTGCGAGGGCGGCGGGGGACGTCCGCGGTCCTTGCCACCAATACACAACGCCTACGAACTCACGAACAAAGCGCCGTCAAATACTTACAATACGTTTGTTAGATATTTATTGAATACTAGCTGACCCACGCAGCTCCGCCTGCGATATTTTTACGTTAACTAAACTGTTAATAACAGACATTCGCATCGAATACATAACCTCCTTTTTTATAGTCGGTTAAAAACTGGGACCCACTTTTTACTTGCTCTCTGAAGCACGGACCCGTTTAGTTCAAATGGCATTAAACGGTCACCCATCTATTTAATGACCTTACCTAACGTTGCTTAACCCGATCGATTACAAAACCTTGATAACAACTCTCTATGAGTGTTCCCTTACTAATATTTATTATATTATAAAGAAAAATTGATAAAATCGGACCAAGCGTATAACCAAGTACCCATTTTGACTCTAATCCCCTCTCCCAAAAGAACCGTGCTAGATTACGGGATAAAAAGTATCCTATGTCCTACCTCGTAGTAAGATCTCAAATCATGCCAAGTTTCATTTGAATCCATTCAGTAGTTTCGTGATACAGACAGACAAACAGACAAAAATTAAAATAATTACATTTTCGGCCTCAGTATCAGTTACAGAATGCCCTCCAAATATAATTTTCAAAATATCTTAAATGTACAGAATTGGACCTGTTACAGTTTTATTATAAGTATAGAAGATTAATTGTAAATTTTACTGAATAAACCCTTTGAAGTGAAGAAGTCTACATTTTCTTGTATGTTCCATCGAACAGCCCTAATCCCCACGCTTGGCAGGCAGCTTGGGAATCGCAGTATAGGTGATAGGTAATCCAATATAATGACGCTGCTGCCCGTCTTCTTGTTTTCCCTTAGTCGCCTCTTACGGACACCTCAGGGACAATACTCAATATTACTAACTTGTAAAATTTCCTTGCAACCAGTTTAACGCAACAAGTGGTAGCGCTAAAAGAGATCAGACTGCAAGAGGAGGAGGGCGCGCCTTTCACGGCGATCCGGGAGGCCTCGCTGCTGAAGGAACTGAAGCACGCCAACATTGTCACTCTGCACGACATCGTGCACACGCGGGAGACGCTCACATTCGTGTTCGAGTTTGTGGTAAATATTTAAATCATAGAGTATATATATTCAGAATAGAGTACGCGTTTGTCTGTGGTCCCCTTAAACAAAGTGTAGGCAGATTTTCCTCTAAGAGGCACGTGTATTGAACTATTTAAAGTTATATTATAAGAGTTATGATCTGTCACAAGCGCAAATGTCGATAAATACAGCTGACGGTATAGTACCTATTGTCGTGTACCTGATATTTATGTATTTTGATGTTCTTCTTAATCGTGGCTACATGTTCTTACTTGAATTAAGCATTCTATAGTACTTGTACTGATTCATATTCTAAGATTTAAATAATACAACTGTTAACTATTAACAACCGTCGGATATGTCCGTTTTAGAATCCGATGATATCCTATAAACATCATCATAATCATCATCAATAGCCAAAAGACGTTCACTGCTGAACACCCTTAGAAGGGAGAGGTTGCCATAATTGGCAGGCGTCTTGGGGATCGCAGTATAGGTGGTAGGTAACCCAATAGAAAGACGCTGCTGCCCGTTTTCTATTCACCCGGGAGGGGCGGGGGGCTATTCTTACCCGTACACCCCACGGGTATCCTATAAAAGCTGTACATAAATCCAATAGTTTCTATGGAATTAAGTCCACATTCCAAATAGACTTGTCAAAACTTCTCAGTGACGGAATCGTGAATAGCGTTTACAGGATATTACTTGAAACTTGTTTTCATTGGATTCCAAATTCGAAATTTTCGATAGTTGTGTATAGTCCTACTGATCTGATCTGTAAGTTTTGTATGAACATAATTTTGCTATCACGTTTTCACCATACCGTGATACTCTTTGTAGCGGCAAAGGCCGGGTTACGTGGAATATGAACCTTCACCGTGTTAATGTCGACGTCGATACTCATGGTATCTACTCAATGCGACACCGAGGCGGATGACAGTGACCCCCACACTGTGAATCCGCAACCCACACGAGCCTTCATTAGGCAGGGGATACCTCCTCACAATTATGTAGTTTTACTTCGTTTTAATTATATTGAATAATCTCATCACCATCATCATTTTTTTTTTGAAATCAATAAATAACATTTCATTTGTTAGTATAAATTAATTTTGTGTCACTTGTAATCGCAGATTGTTTAGTAGGTAACGTATCTATTACTTATAAGGTACTTATTTATTGGTAGTAAATATTGAATTTGTCTCCCAGGACACGGACCTATCACAGTATATGGAGAGGCACCCGGGCGGGCTGAACCATCACAACGTGAGGCTGTACATGTTCCAACTACTCCGTGGCCTGGCGTACTGCCATCGGAGAAGAGTTTTACACAGGTGAGTTGAATTTTATCCAGATGCGGACCGCCCCGGCTAGTGGTTCGTTAACAAATCCCTAAATCCCACAGCAAGAACGTATCACTTTCCCACCTTTTTAACCAACTCCTCCTCGCGTCGATACCTCAAAGCTGAGGGTCGTGACCTGTTGTTACGGATGCAGATAATAGTTAGCTTCGGACGACGGTTTTCCACTTATCACAATCCGAGGCATCATGGAACGCTACGTGCAATGGGGTTTCGAGAGTGGCGCGAATCTGGTCAGACCAACGTGTCGGGGAACGTCCCCGTGGCCTTCGATCTTACCTGTAACAATTAACTTTTTTAACCTGTCAGGATTTTTACGAGCTATGTGACCGAAGTACTCAAGGGTTCGTCTCAGACAGTCTTGATCTTTAGTTCTATGAACCGACACGTTGGTTCTTTTTGCAGTCCAGGGAATCCGGAGCATTTTTAACCAACTAAGGAATGAATTTTTATTTATTATTTATGATGTTCATTATTGTTTTCACTACAAAATTTATGAGCAGCGAAATGCGTCCACTGCTGAAGAAAAACCTTAGAACGGAGGGTTTGCCATATAGTCCTCACGCTTGGCAGGCGCCTTGGGGATCGCTGTATAGGTGGTAGGTAATCCAATAGAAAGATCCTACTGCCCGTCTTCTTGTTTTGCCTTAGTCGCCTCTTACGACACTCAAGGTGAGGACATGGGAGTGAGGTATTCTTACCCCGACACCACAGGAGCACCTACAAAATTGGGCATTAGTTCACTAAATTAGGTCTTTCATATCAATTATAATCTCTAGTTCTTTAAATCGATTTCATACCATAAATTAACTGCCGAACCTACAAACGTCATTAAAAGTTAATGTTGATTAATTCATTTTTTGAAATCGGATTATTTCGACACTCGAAGCCAATTAATAATTAATACGCTGATAGTGAGTAGATATAACAAATATCTTGTGTTCATTAATCGAAATTAATCATAAACCACTGCGACAATCGAAATAAATAGATTTTAAAAAGTGACTTAATTAGAATTAAAGTTAATTGGGGTTTGTGAGTGCGGCAGTTAATATGGCAAGCTAATAAAGATACGTTTGTAATTTAATGCAGAATAAATAAATCTTGGGAAGTTCTGCATATTATAGGCCGACCGTTTAACTCGCGTATCGCCTGCGCGGTAAGAAGGGAGCGAGGGGAGATGTTAGCGGATGGGTGAAAGGGGTGCGCGGAGCAGAGAGCTTACGTCAAGTGCGGCAGTGCGCTGGCTGTGCTCGCAGCGCGCGGTTGGTGTTTTTGTTACGGACGCTTGAAGATAAACGCACAAGGTATACGACTGCCAAGATAAATCTCAAGATGAATCGCTCTTCCAGTTTTGCGAACAAAATTAACAAGCAAGCTAAACAAATAGCATAATAAATAACTGGAACAGTTATTTGCCGAATTCTCTGTAGAAAAATGGGTTAACTGCGATAAACATGTACAAACTATTGAAGATGAATATTGTCTGCACGATCGCATCGTTGATGAAGAGATGGACCGATTTATTATTAATTTGCAAGATTCTGACTCCTCAAGCTACACAGACAGTGATGATGATTCAAGCGATATGAATATTAGTGACGAATAGTCCTATAAAATTTTTATCTGTGGTTAAATATTTCTTAAAAACGGAGTTAATTATTGTTTTATGATTTTGTACCTATGAAGCTATTATAAAATATTTGTAAAACTTAAAAATAAATACTTAAAAAAAAGATACTTATTATTTTATTCTTTACCAACAATGTCTATCTCGAGATAAATCTTTGAATTATTGACTCCGTGTGTAGCGTTACCCGCCCCCGCTCCCTTCTTACCGCGCAGGCGATACGCGAGTTAAACGGTCGGCCTATAATACGTGTTTTCTTTTTTATAAAATGTCAAATTAAAAAATTGTAACAAATAAATATTGATTGAAATGAAACTAATTTTACGGATTATATCGCGGTTTATTTTTGATTTTAATTTCCCGACGTTTCGAATACTTTACAGCATTCATGGTCACGGGCGGACTGAGGTGGTAGCTGTCCATATGTCATAGTTGTCTTAGGGTACCCTCAGGTCTTCTAATTATTATTGTTAGTCCGATCTACGCAGAAAGAGCTTACAGTATCTTGAGGTCTTGCAGTGGAATGCTTGTCTTTGGATTTGACTATGTTTATCACGGGATCCCAAGCTGGTGGTAGCACCCAGCCATCTTCTCTATTGAAATTTGGATGCTTTTTAATTTCAATGAAGCTCGCTTTAAGATATAGCCAATCTTGTCTGTTGTTAAGCAGGTCCTGCATGATAACAAGCTCCGAGTTCCGCGCCGCCGTCACTGTGAACGTGTCAAGCCATCCACAGTCGAACGTATGCCTGCTGTATTGCCATATGTTAGAGGGGTAACAGACAAGATTGGCTATATCTTAAAGCGAGCTTCAATTAAAACATTTTTCAAGCCACCAAAGAAGATTAGTCAGTTTTTACCATCAGTCAAGTGCCATATACCTCTACAAGATGCAGGAGTATACAAACTGGATTGTGACTGTGGGCAAACAAAAAGATCGGTAAAAACCCGTGTAAAAGAACATATAGCTGACGTTAAACATCGACGCTATACGAAGTCTGCAGTCTGTGAACATGTTCAGGATCGCACCCGCCATTATATTAGATTTGACAAACCACAAATCCTCGCAAAAGAACAGCGCTACCTACCAAGGATGATTCGTGAGGCTATTGAAATTAAAAAGCATCCAAATTTCAATAGAGAAGATTGCTGGGTGCTACCACCAGCTTGGGATCCCGTGATAAACATAGTCAAATCCAAAGACAAGCATTCCACTGCAAGACCTCAAGATACTGTAAGCTCTTTCTGCGTAGATCGGACTAACAATAATAATTAGAAGACCTGAGGGTACCCTAAGACAACTATGACATATGGACAGCTACCACCTCAGTCCGCCCGTGACCATGAATGCTGTAAAGTATTCGAAACGTCGGGAAATTAAAATCAAAAATAAACCGCGATATAATCCGTAAAATTAGTTTCATTTCAATGTGTAATATTCGCGTAAGTATCAGAAATCATTAAATAAATATTGCATACTTAACGCGTTTTATATACGTCCTACGTTTAATCATGAAACTTTTCGGCAATGAACAGAAAGATGATCATAAACATAGCAAAAAAAAGTTTACGTTACATTAATGAACATTACCTTCTACATTATTTAGTCTAGTCTAGATTTATTAAAATCTCTGTAGCTTAGATCTCTCCGCGCTATTTTAATATAACCTAGCGTCTGCCGGATAAAGTAAACATCGCGCATGCGTTGCCAGTGGATTTTATTATGCAGTATTATACTGTTAAACAAATATTGGAGCTTTTTACTCTAAGTATATAAAATAATATCAGCCGTGGATAGAAGTACACTAGCTCATTCACTGTCGTTTGATGCCGCACACACTTGACACACTGTCCTATTCTGTAGGTTTACTGTCCTGATATATCTATCTATACTATAATAAAACTCAAAGAGCACTTTTTCTGTACATTGAATATTTTTCCAAAATTTCTATGTGGGGATACTATACTATCGACATAGAGGCCAAAACAATTTTTTTTGAAATTATTGTCTGTCTGTCTGTCTGTCTGTCTGTCTGTCTGTCTGTCGTTCTGTTTGTCCAGGCATCATTCGAAAACCCGTGGATGGATTTTGATAGGACTTTCACTGATGTGTTGTGTAGAAGTCAAGGTATAAATTGGTATATAAAACATCACGCTATGTTTCATAGGGGCTAAGCAGTGAAACATTACTTGCACATATTACCACGTAATTTCCTTTGTATGAGAATAGGGTAATTATATACTGATCAGTTAATCATTAAGATATGTATTATTACGCTGTATACAATAGGGACTGAGCAGACATTTAGTTTGAATAAGATATGGCAGTGGCGAAGGGTCAATTTTTGTAAGGGGTAAGCCGGTCCGGTACACCCAGGACATTTTCATTAGATTTCCGTATTGTTCTAAGTACGTTGCTGATAGCAATATGACATTATATCTTTGAAAAGTTAAAATCTGTAAATCCCGAGCGAGTCCAAACTAGATCATGAAATTATTCATGAAATTTTAATGAAACTCCCCAAGTCCAGGTAGTGTATAGGTATAGTATTACAGTCGCAACAATAAAAGATGCGAAAAGCTTAGAACTTTCATTATCGAATATCATTAGACAGTAATTTACGATGTTAGCGTGATTTACATTATGAACAGCGCCATCTATCGGTGAAATTGAACATACAATCACCATAGAACTTTAATCTATATAATTTAAAAGAAAGTCGTGTTAATTACACTATTTATAAGTCAAGAACGGCTCAACCGATTTGGCTGAAAATTGGTAGGGAAGTAGCTTAGGAGCAGGAGACGGACATAGGATACTTTTTATACCTGTAGGTTAAGGTTAAGCAACGTTAGGTAATGTCATTAAATAGATGGGTAAACCGATTTCTATGAAATTTTATGTGCTTATCGGGTAGGTCTAATAATAGGCCATTAATTATATTTCATGCCGGTAGGTAAAGGTTAAGCAACACATAAGGCAAGGTAATTAAATAGATGGGTGAACGGATGTGTATGAAATTTTGTGTGCATATCGGGTAGGTCTGAGAATAAGTCGTAAAGTATATTTCATGCTGCTGATACCATGATTGACGGATATATAGAATGAGAGGAGGGTGCAAGAGAGGACAGAGAGGGAGAAGGGATTCGAGGAGGGGGTGAGGGATCGGAGGAGTTAGGTGGAGCAAGGGGGGGGGTGAGATGGAGCAAGTTGGGAGAGAGAGATGGGGGGGATACGGTTCAGAGAGGGGACTGTGACGGGGACCGATGCGGGTGGGGGAAAGAGAGAGGAGAGAAAGAGCATAGAATTACATTTTTCGTAAAAGGCTTCAATCCCGGCTGGGTCCTAAAAGAAAACGCGCATTGTTCCTTTTGGAACCACATGGGCTTGAGGGGATAATAGAGAGAGAGAGAGAGAGATGGAGAGAAATAAATCAAGGGAGGAGGGTGAAAAGGGGAGCAAAATGTAATAAAATCGCGGATGGAGCTGCGCGGGTCAGCTAGTATTTAAATAAAACGTAAATTAATTAATTACGCGTTTATTATCACGAACAAAGCTGTAGTGCACAATAGTCCCGACAGAGAGAGCGAGTGAGGGAGCAGGCAGAACTTAGGGATACCACATGTCCAATCAAGATTAGTGATACGACGTTGATGAGATTTTTGAGCCGGTCATAAGTTGTGTGCCACCTTGGTGGTATAAAAAATAAAAAAAACTTTTCAATGTCGGATCACTCCAATCGGACAATGACTGGAGGGAGACAACCGCCATTATTTTTCTTATTGTAGGTGAAAATACCTTCCTATTTTTATTTTGACTGAATGGTCCCCAGAAACCCAGAGTCCTCTCGTTGGGTGTCGTAAGAAGCGACTAAGCGAGAACAGGAAGACGGGCAAGCAGCGTCTTTCTTTTGGAATTATCTTCCACCTATACTGCGATCCCCAAGCCGCCTGCCAAAGCGTGGGGATTATGGCAACCCCTCCCTTCTAAGGGGGAGGCCTTTGATCAGCAGTGGACTTCTATCGGCTGCTAATGTATGTAAGAATACTCTTAATACATTTGCATGCGATGTCACAATTAAACGGACTTAGGCTTCAAACTTACCACTCCTTTATCGATCTGAGCTATTTTTAAGTGATGACCTTTGCGCCGGGGACTAATAATACTGTTTTTATTTTTGCCCTTTTAGTTTGTTGAAATTTTTGTATTCGTAATTTATTGTTTTCTTCTTTTCTACCTTGCTTTATGTTTCGAACGGCAAGACACAATATCGCTAATGTCGATTCATTTGTAACAAAACAATGTTTAAAAAAAAGTGAAAAAATGACAAGCCCGCTGAGTTTCTTGCCGGATCTTCTCAGTTGAGGCCGCGTTGTGATCCGGTGGTAGCTTTTAAAAAATTACCATTCAAAAGTGCTAGCGTTAAGCCTATTTGAAATAAAGATTTTTGAGTTTGAGTTTATTGTCACGCAGGGACGTGAAACCTCAGAACTTATTAATAAGCTTACAAGGCGAGCTGAAGCTGGCTGACTTCGGGCTGGCGCGAGCCAAGTCCGTGCCGAGCCACACGTACTCACACGAAGTAGTCACACTATGGTACAGGCCACCAGGTAAATATAATATAAAATATGTTTATTTCACGAGGAGTCTATAAAGGGTGTAATAAATAATTGCCGTACAGTAGGGCCAAATTAATAGATCACATTTGACACTTCATCAAAATTTAACAACGTACCTTGTAATTGCGGGCATAATTTATTTTTTTTCGATGTTAGAACTGCACAATTCCTTAACTTTCTTTAATTACGATTACATGTTTTTTTGTAATAATGACCAAAAAAACAGACAGAAGACAGAACAAAGAAACTAATAGATGTCAAATGTGTTCTATTAAATTGGCCCTACATTAATAGAATGTTAATGCCAATACAGACATAATTTTAGTTCAAATACTGCTGCTGATTTGACACACTGGGTACCGGTTACGTGCTCATGTGAATGTAGCCAGTGCCTCATAATTGGTCAATCTGGCTTACTTTATTTTTATTTTATTTTTTATTTTACTACTTGTACCTTCAGCATGGTGTGGCGAATGTCTCTGAAGCATACCGTAAAATACTACACGGATAGAAACACTTGTGTATATGCTGCATTCCTTGACCTCTCTTCCTCTTCTTCTAGTTTGACCATCAGACTAATCGGGTCAAATGAAAAATTGGCAAAGCCTTCACATCAATTATTTATTTATTTCACATCAATATATCTGTACTTTTCGTCTTTTGTCCCAGCAGGGGATATGTTTTTCGAGAGTATATGTACAGTACGCGACAGGTCGACATGGCAATAGGGGTATGAGTTGAGACGCGGAGAAGGGGACACCTCGTATTTTTTTTTTTTTGGGAATGATAGACGCTGTTGGCCGCAGATGGCCATTACAGCTTCACCGGACAATAGGAGGCGAGCGCTTGAAGCGCTCTACCCTTTACGGCAGAAGTAGCGACGAGCACAAGGCCGTGCCTCCCTGAGGTGTCAGGGAGGCACGGCCTCGGCTTGGGCTGTTGCTTAAGAGAGGGCTGAGTTTACCACCGGTTCACAACGCGCCCCCACTGAGAAGAACCGGCAAGAAACTCAGTGGGGGGACACCCCGTATACCCGGACATCGCCCGCGCCGTCTTACGCGAACGAAATGCGGGGGAACCTCCCTGATTGCCATGTCGACAGCAAAAGCGTCCCTCTTAGAAGGGCGGAGTTGCCATAATCCCCACGCTTAGCAGGCGTCTTAGGGATCGCATTATAGATAGTAGGTAATCCAAGCCTGCTGCCCATTTTTTTGGTTTCCCTTAGTCGCCCAACGGAAGGAGATGGGAGGGTGCTATTCTTACGCATCCGATCCTTCATCTTCATTAGAAAAAAAAATTCCAGTCAGCTAAAAAATGATAAAATACCAAAAAAATGTTTTTACGTCAAAAACTAGTCCAATACATTTCCTTTCTTTTTCGTGTCCTTCAGGTGCATAGGCGCGATATGATAATGTGTAATGGGGTATATCTTAGGCATTTAATTTAAAGCTAAGTATTAAGTACGGGTATTACCCTGTGTGCAGACGTTCTACTGGGCAGCACAGAGTATTCGACGTCGCTGGACATGTGGGGCGTGGGTTGCATATTCGTGGAGATGCTGTGCGGAGTACCAACCTTCCCCGGCGTGAGGGACACGCACGACCAACTCGAAAAGATATTCAAGGTAAGATATACTAGGTGGTAGGTTCCTTCGTCCGTTGAGTAAAGCGGCGACTCCGAGGAAGACGGCGGCGGGGTTGCGACCCCGGTCCTCGACGGCACTAGTATCAGGTTCTCGGGGGGCAAGATAATAAATGGACCGCATAAAATATAGTCATCTCGTTTTCTTTCACTGTTTATGTTGTGCAGTAGCTGTAAAATTATAAATTGTCACGTCATAGAGAATACATTGTCATAAATTATAAAATTGTTAATTGGCGTTGGGGAGTAAATAGGCATAGTGGGTTGTGTGTGTGTGTGTGTGTGTGTGTGTGTGTGTGTGTGTGTGTGTGTGTGTTTTGGGTATGGGTGTGTGTGTGTGTGGGTGTGTGTGTGTGTGTTTTGGGTATGTGGGTGTGTGTGTGTGTGTAGACGGACCCGTTGGTCTAGCGGTTGAATGCACTAGCCCCTACCCAATAGGTCGTGGGTTCGATTCCCACCTAGGGTCTGGGCGTTATTTATCTATTTCAGTATGTATTTACAAAAAAAAGTATTAGTACCTATCAGTTGTCTGGTTACATATAGTACAGGCTCTGTCTAGTTTAGGATCAGATGACCGTGTGTGAATAGTCTCTGGATACTATTATTGTATTGTCACGAGAGGTGTAAATTGTCAAAGTAAAGATGTGCGACTGTTACTAATCCGACGATTCGAATCATCCACACTTGAGTATTAGTAATATACTAATGTTCATAATCGAATAACTACTAATAATCAGTAATTACTAACGGCGTTTCAATTAGATTGCTCGCGGCAGTTTTTGTAATGAAATATGAATGAATTATTCGCTATTCCGGTCTCGGCGCAAATTATTAGTCAGAGAATGTGTGTTGAATCACATCATTCAATTCACTGAATAATCAAATATCAAGTATTAGTTACAAACTTCGTAAATCATTCGAATAATTCGACTGGAATCATTTATAGTCGCGCATCTTTATGTCAAAGATTTAGCTTGTTATATGGGTGTAACTTGTCCGTACAGGTGGTAGGCACGCCATCAGAAGACAGCTGGTCGGGCGTAAGCCGTCTGCCAGGTCTCCGGGCACACGTGGCCCGATCGGGGTCGAGTCCCGCGCGGGCGCTGGGGGCAGCGTTCCCCCGGCTGCGGGACGCGGGGAGGGACGCCGAGAGACTGGCGGCGGCGTTACTACAACCCGACCCCACCAGGAGGCTGCCCGCGTTGAGGGCGCTCCACCATGCGTACTTCGCGTCGCTGCCGTCTCGCCTCAGGGACCTGCCCGATGGTGAGTCGACTTACCCTATGAACATTGATATGCCTATAATTTAGCAGTGGCGTACGGGCGAAACGACTTTGTCTACCCTAAGACTTCTCTAAATGTCATTTTGTCTACCCTGTCATAAAATTTTGTTCACAGCACTGTAATTTAGCCTCCGTGGCGCAGTGGAAGAAGGCTTGTTCTGCAAGCCGGAGGTCACGGGTTCGAATCCCGCGGGGAGCAACAACTTTGTGTAGTTATTCTTTACTGGCTAGGACTATGCAGGCCGGTAGGTCCAGCAGGGCTATTGCTTATCTTTAGCCATCCAAGTGACTATCAAGCTTCAGTTATCCACTGAACCTTGATGTCAACTGAAAGTGTGCTAGTATTGGTGTTTATTGGTCACTCAAGTAAGACTATATTGACAGGTATTTGATGGTCACTTGCTATAGTGATCATCACTTTAGTTGTCAAACGAGATACTGACACCAGGATGGCCTCTATTCAAACAACAAACCAATAATCGATCTATTTATTTCGACTAAATAAGTCGGTGTCAGTTATTCTACCACAAAGATGCTATGCGAAGGGCACTGTGACTGTTGAAATGACTAGACTCTAGAGACTAAACAAACAATATCTTTGCTAACGAGTGCTTATCGTCAGGCTAACGTCTCGCTCACGGGTCATTACGTTAATAAAGTAGTTTTTCATACCAATTACTTAATTAAATTCCAGTCCATTAGAAGTGAGTGGACAAAGCCATAATTGACGTGTTATTGTTGCAGAGGTGTCGATATTCACGGTCGAGGGGGTCAGTCTGCACCCCGAGACGCGGCACGCGACCATCAAGTGAGATAACCAACTCCCGCCTTTTAGTTGAATCCGTTACGTTGTCGGCCCAAAAACACCGTCGACAGTTCATTTGAATTAAAAAAAAAAAAGTTCACAATCAGCGATGCGAAGCTCCAAAAATCACCTCGAAAAGAAAAAGAAACGTCCGTACAGATCGACCAACTTATCTGTATGGGTGGCGAAAATAGGAACTAAAATAGTCTCGTCTAGTTTGACGTATTTGCATAGACAGTGGCGACACTGACAGCTCACAGATAAGTTGGGTATACTATAAAAAAGCTCCAAGCGTGAGACGGACGTGAGCTAATTTTGAAATTAGAACGTTATTTTATGGTACTGTGAATCTGGGTGCTTCGCCTCGATTGGTCAGAAACTTGGCGACTGTATTCACCTTTTTTTGTAATATTGGTTTGTTCGTTCGCTTTACACTTCGCTTGTTAAGCTTCCGACGGAATATCCATCCATATTCAATTATTCTATGGTGACAAGGTAAACTGTTAAGTGTATGAATATATAAATATATATATAACAGAGCAGCGTGCCATGTATATCTTTAATCGAGAAACGTGTTATTTTAAAAGGATTTTTATGCTGGAAATATATGCTCATAATTTGGTAAAATTTTTGAAGATGTTTATTTATATTTCATTAGAGGGATACAATTTGTCGATGATAACACCCTTGATGCAGTACTGTTAAACGGTCCATAACTCCCATATGAGGTGACGATTGAGTTGGTATTATATACATGGTGATGTGTGATGGCAGTAATATTAGTTGTCTCGTAGGACAACTAAGATTATTGTCAAATCTAGATAAATAATTATTCTCAGTTATCCTGTATTGGAAAGTAACTTTAAAATTACGAACTTGGTTTTCTAAACCGTAAACACGACAAGCAGTCTATATTTTTTTGTGTGCTACGCATTGTAGCATGTAAATTACATGGACAGTTCCCAGTTGGAAAATGCAGCTATAATAAATTTCGTATATTTTGGACTGTTTGCCGTAAAACAAACTGTCTTACCTCATAATAGTGGAGTTATGGAATTATGTAACGTCTGGTTAATGTTTAAAGTGCTTTTAAATCTTAAAGGACCGTTGGGATCACTCACCAGTAATGGTAAGCCATCTATTATGTGAATGAATCATAGCTGACACATAACATAAATGACACTTAGGAAATCTGCGTCACACCAGCAACAAAATAGTCTTTTAAGATTTAAACACGCCTTAAATACTGATAGACGTTCCAATCCGGCCGTCACCTGAACGAATATTGACCGTTTATATGAATCTTATGCACACATTCCTTCCACAGTGCTCAAATAGTTACGATAGTGGTGAGGAGTGGTTACATATGACTTTAGTCTGTTCATATGTTTCATTATGCTGTGTAGAGTTTGGCTTACGTAAAAAGCGCGCGGAGGCAGGAGAATGGGGGTATAGTGTAAATCGCTTAATGCGCAGGTTTTTATTTATCCCTAGCGCTCTTTTTATGTAACGCAAGCTATTCACATCGGGATCGCTCGGCGGCTATCTAAAAAACTTCTACACTAAATTTGTTATACATCGTTATTTTTAGTATAGTGTAAATCTCAAAATAGTTAGCGTAGTGCCACTGGGAGAACCGATTGGTATAGTATTTTTAAAGTAAAATTTATAAAAATTAAAAAAGGGTGGGGCACAATATACGTCAATTTGGTTATTACTGCAAGTTTTAACAAGGTGAAACCGCTCATGATACATCAATTAATCAAAAATAAACTACAAATATACTAAAAGCCTAATTCCTTTTTTTTTTATTGCAAATTTTTAATTTATTTCCAAAATGTATAAGTACTCAGTTATTGGCGATTGATGACCTATCATGTTGTATGATCAAGTGTCCGTGTTGCCCACCAATTTGAGACAAAGAAACAGACTAATTTATGATATTTTAATACTCCTGTATTAAAAAATAGGTGCTCTAGTCATCGCGTTCTTAAGACCTCTATACCTATTTTGGGATATAGGGAAACCTATATTAAAAATAACGCTGTATTCTAGGGCGATATTATCTTGAAGGCTTTTCGCTGTAGCCATAAATCTAGCAATGCGCACCGCTGTCTATAAATTAGCACACGCCTGAGGATTTCGTCGCTGCTGACCCGATAGCACATAGAGTAATTATACTAGAACCAGCAAGAGAGCTTGCTAAGGCAGGTATTCCATTTGTCAATTTTTTTTGTCCAATGTACAATGATCAAATAAATTTGATGACCAAATAATAGCAACACCGATATTTGATCAAAAATTATGACATTTCAATCAAATAAAATTTTTGATAAATGCTGATGAATGAATGTCTTTATGATACTTGATTATTTTTGTATTGTTTTTTTTTCCTTTTTAATATTATTCGAATGATAATAGCAGCACAGAAGGTCGCTCCACGTTCCTCCATTTTCCCAAATGCGCAAATTACAAAGATATTGGACGACTGGAATGGTCATCCGTCAGAGTTTGATCAAATATTGGACATATAAATTTAACAACTGGAATATCAAGCTTAGAACATTCGAAAAATCAAATTGTCAACTTGGCCAAGCCAGAGCCAAGGATTGGTTTAATCCTTTCAGCTCGCGGTTTGTGCATTAATTAATCTTGCTAGATTATATGAAGATTTATAACTGGTTCTAATAACTACTCAAGTGCCGATAGTGTGGTCCTAAAATACATTAATTTCTTAGTACACGGCTTTAGCTCCTCGTGAATGACGCCTTCGTATTGTGAAACAGAGCGTTACTAGTGATACTATGTGAATTGAACGCAAATAAATTCTATTACCAAAATTATTTAAATATCTTCACAGATCTCGTATTGTATAAACAAGTGTGGGACCGTCCTACTGTTAAATAGGGTAGTTGACATGTTTTAAAAGGTTTTAGCTTGTATAAATTCCTTATTGCTAGAAAGCAACGCGCACCTCATTACAGTTTATCAACACGAAAAACGTATTTTTTATTTCTTCCAATAATCTGAGACGTTTACCACGAAATAAAAACCTATACTGCGTTAACTTTATCGAAATTATTGGGCAATGAACTTTCTTAGCTATAAGCAAATAAAATAGTCAACTACCCTACTATAATGTATTAAGTAATTCGACTAATTATAAAATCTATAAAATAAATAAATCTAATTCATGTTCCGCAGACGGTGGTTAGATTAGATGGACTTTAGTATCCGTCTGGATAAAGACTAGTGAATTTAACCAGCTTAGTGAAATTTTAGTGGTCCCGTGTAAGATTAGGAGAGCAGTGTATTAAGGTAGTGTCCCGGCGCACTGGCAACTTGAACACTTGTGTTAGGTATTAAACGCGGTATCCTCAGTTTTCAAAATCGCCTACAAACTGTAGATTCTACGTCGGGCGATCGAGTGCAAAGTTCCGTTTGCATGTACAGTTCGATGCAATTAAATAGATAGATTAAATCTTCCTATTTTAGATTTAGAAATAAAGAAAAACTATTACGAGTACGAGACCTTTTGCAGCGAGTAGAAACTTTTATTAACAAAGATTAAGCATAGGTATTCATAAATAATGATAATATATCTGTCAATAATAACGTCTCTTCAGGCATTTATGACCGAATTTAGAAACATCTGCCAACGTGTTACTATGTGACAGTTCTATTTAAGGTCATTTGGTTTCCTTTTAAAAAATGAATTTTATAAATGACCATGAAGGTAAAAGCAAAAATTCAAAAGTAAGTGATGAATGAAAAAAAAAACACATTAGAGAGAATGTTTAATCACTTTAGAATTGGACCGCAATATGAAAGGTACCGCAGCGAGACACTGCCAGAATCCAAGAAAAGTTATATGTTAAGTAATAAAGTAAGTTCAAGTTGTCAGTGCGCGTGGTGCAAACAAAACTAGTGAGCGTAGAACAACTTAGTTTAGCCCTGATGAGTTTGCTAGTTATTGGCGAACTATCAACGGTTGGTGTTATTGGCGAACTATTAACGTTTGGCATGTAATATTTAACTGCTTATTTACATGATTAATTTTTGATCTACATTTTAGCAATACGGGAAAAAACAAGATTTCTAATGAAATTGACAGCTAAGTTTAAGATTTAAATTGTTTTGTCAAGAAATTAGCAATATCCCTATACTAGAATTGGTCACAGAAATGAGCTAATTTAACAATCTTGAAATATGTAATCTTACATGTCATATTCAACCATTCCGCCTGTATAATAAAGGAAGATTATCAAAACATGTGTTAAACCGATTAGTTGTTGTGAGAATTGGGTCATTCCCTTACATTTTCCGATTCCAAAAATAATTTAAAAGTTACTTATTATACACAATACATTGGCTTCATCCAAACTCCTGTGTGTAAAATAAAATAAATTAAAATGATAAGATTATGCGATCCTAATTTGAATTTGGTAATCGAGAGAGTAAGACGTTGGAATACTTAGTTATGTCAAAATATGAGTAAGAACTGTGGACCAATCGATAATTATTATTACACTTACTTATACTTTTTGCACACACTCATAAGCTCGTTCTTACTACAATAAGAGCCACACATGTGTTGTAGAATTGGAATGAAAACGACATAAAAACACAGCATATTACGTTTTGTAAGAATTGAATATACGCACACGACAGACAGACGCGTTCTATTTACATGTTCATAAATTATTATGAATACGTAAAACGAATCGTAAAGTTCAACGTGACATAGCAACGAAATTGAAAACGAAATTCCACTGTGGTTTTACAAAAATAGCATTAGCGCTCAAAATTATATAAATAACAAATTATCCCAATATATTAACACCTCCGAAAGTATCTATAGATAATTCTGAACATTTTTCGCCAATAACTAGCATATATAGAGCTTTGGAACACACCAAGTGCGGGGAAGGGAAGCTTGATATAAAAATTATAAATACGACCCTGCACAAATCAAGGTCTTTGTACTAATTCTAGGTCACAAATCTCAAGTTCCCTCCCCGGCATCGACGAGTGACATAACTCGGAACACCAATATAGTACGTAAATTGTATAGTATGCGCGGCAATATTTTCAATGTATATGAATTAGAATATGATGGGGTTGCGGACTTGAACTTGTAACGTTTGAGTAGTGTTAACGAGTCATAATTTTATATGCACAGGCGTTAAAAATAGTAATCTATTTTTGTCATATGTGACATTTTTGTCATGGGAGACTGGTTAGCATATTTCATTCGTCTATAAGTGATAATGTCTATGTCACAATAAAATTAGAGAAAACCTAATAAGCAGAATGTTAATAATCGTGTTAAAAGGTTATAAATAAAATTCTTGACCGTCATAACTATAATCATCATCATAAGTCATCTTGATACTTTAATTTTCTATATTTTATTATATACATAGTGAAGATAATTACTGATTGAGTCATTTTAAATATCATTCTCTTAGTAAAACAAACTTCTAAAACATCGAATTAATCCATAATTTTAGATTTCGGATTAAGATCAAAATTCATTTCTATCGTAGCGCGTAGATACGAGCTAGCTCTCCTATGACGTATTTCTTTTCATAAAAGCGATTGTGTGGTGTATATTTGTAATATTTCACGTTGCTAGGGTTCTCAAGGCCGCAGCCCCTGTAATTGAGTAATGCAAAGTAAATATTTCACCCGTTGAGTGAGGCACCGCGCCTGTAACATACTGTATGTAAATGGTATGAGATACATGGAGCATTTATATGAGAGTAGTGGAAATTATATAATTGTAATGCATTTGTAAGGTACGGTGTGCCGATAAACTAATTGTAAATAGATAATAATAATCAATTGTTATGGTTTCTTAGTTACGACAGTCCTTTACGAGATGCCATTGCTGTTTTTGTATGAGTTCCGAAGTATATGAGATTTATTTTTAATTATAACTACACACACATAGGTTAATTCAAATAACTTCATTATATTTTTATGTATCACGAAGTTGTCCGCTACTGTATTAATTATGTTTTTTTTTTTATTTAATTCTTTTTTATGTTAATGTGTAAACAATGTGCTTTTACTCGTTTAAAAGAATGTAAATACGATATATGAACTGATAATAATAAACTTTTTATTTCTTAATGAACGCCGTGTTTTCGTTTCCCACCCCCTACTTTGGAGCTGAACATCATTAATAACGAGCCTAATGAGAAAAAATTGGCTGTTCTAATTCAATTTAATAATAAGGAAAGTATCAAAAAAATCTTCGGCATAAAAGAATCGTCCCTAATGAATGTTTTATTTAACCGACGAGTTATATTCATTATGCTGATTTCATAATCAGAAGTGGGATAGAATAGCCAAGGCTATGAATATAACACGAAAAGAGGACCGAATGATAATAACGGCAGGGTCGCAGTGTCGTATTATCCGAAGAAAGCGTAGAGTGGCGGAGCGCCTCACTGGCGCGCCGCCAGCCCCTTCCCGTGAAATGCGCCTATTGAGGCTCGTGTCACGCCTGAATGAACCTATAGTTATTTCCACACATACTATTATTAATTTATTATTTACTGCACGTAAGTGTGATGGCCTTTTGTTCAACAGTGTGACACATATCCACTGTTGAACAAAAGGAAGGGGTTGCCATAATCCCCAGGCATGGCAGGCGGCTTTGTAAGGTGGTAGGTAATCCAATAGAAATACGCTGCTTCCCATCTTTTTGTGTTCACTTAATCGCCTCTTACGGACACCCGATGGGAAAAGAGAGAGTGCTATTCTTACCCGGACACGTGGGGTTTGATAATTATACAACATGTAAAGGTAATAATGCCAATCTTGCATTTTCTTTTCTTATAATTAATTATTCCTGAAGATATTGAAACCAGAAGACGGGTAGCAAAGTTTTCTGTGTGATATCCAACTACACCGACTACACGTATACTGCGATCCCCAAGACGCCTGCCAAGCGCGTGGGATTATTGCCCACCTCCAAGGGGGAGAACTATGTTCGGAAGTGGACGCATTCCGGCCGATGGTGGAGGAAGATATAACTACACTCATTTTTTTTACGCATAGTCGCTCGTTCGAGGTCAATAACCTTGTGGTGGTTTAGAGCCCCTGTTGACAAACTATGCAGAGCCTGAACTTTGACATTGGCATGTCGACCTGGATCATTTGTGATAGCAAAGTCTTAGGTACTACAGTAGATAATAACTTATAAGGTTCTAATGAGCTGTTAGTACTGAGAATTTGCTAATAACCGTTGGGATTACACACTCGGCGAATGGATAGGTAAGTACTTAGGTAAGTATTTGTATTAATCACTGCCGGGCGAGGCACAGTTTGTGAGATATTCCGCCCTAATTATCACCCCACCCTGTAACAGGCGATAAAGGGTAGGAAAATATTACACCAAAATGTGATTTACTTTCATCTCGATTTTTCTACCGACTGAAATATGGCGACTAGAGGTTATTTATTGTTTTCTTCTTAGTTTGAATGAACAAGCAACAAGAATAATGGAAGGAGACCAAAAAAGCAAACAACACAAAGTAGGTAAGTAAATTAAATTAGAATAGGTTTACGTAAATTTTTAAATTACTTTTTTTTTTTAAATTTATTATCATAATAAGAAACAACATACAAAAACATAAATAAAATAGCAACACTTAAGCCTCTTGGGCTTGTGTGTGTTACTTCACAAGTTCAACAATTCGTCATCAGCATCGGATCTTTGTTAAATATTACTTAGGCAAGCACGTTGTGGTGGCACACATTCTTTTTCGTATTTTGGCTTTGAAAGTTGTTTGAAGTTGTTGATTTATGATTTCTGATATTTATGCGAATACTACACATTGAAATGAAACTAATTTTACGGATTATCCAAAACAAGCTTGTCTTTGGATTATATCGAAACGTCGGGTAATTAAAACCAAAAATAAACCGCGATATAATCCGTAAAATTAGTTTCATTTCAATGTACTTACTTAGTTATTTGATTTATAATTTATTTTATTAAAAGTTGATTAAATCAACTGACAACTACTTGGCTTATGTTTTATTTAATGCAGCCCAGTGTAAACGGGTAATTCTTCGAAATGGAGGGACTTTTAAAGATAGGAAAGGGCTATATTATGAAAAAAAAGCATTTCAGGAAAGGGAAAGAAAGAAAGAAAAACATTTATTCAGCGACACCTAAATCTAACTTATCTATTACACTTTTTATTTTAAACAATGCCGCTGAAGGGTTATCCACTCAGCATGTGCCGTTGCTCCTATTTGGAACAACGACGCTGATCTTCTGTGGACACCCGTTGGCGAGAGCGCATCTGAGCGCAACAGCATACACCGCACATAAAATACTTAAGTTTAACAAAGAAAAGAAGAAAAAAAAGAAACAATCACAAGCAAACCAGGAGACATACAAGAACATGGAAGTAAACAATTATTTAAAAGTGACGGTTTTAGTCTATATAAAATTAAAAATAAACTTAGTGGTGAAGTAAATCCCGTGTAAACTATAGGACTATTGAAACCAAGGAACATTCTGAACCTGAAAGGTAATAATAATAATATTCTGGAACAATTCCACACACGCTCATCCGTCACTGGCATCGATTTATTATCACTGGTCCCAAACTAGGCAGAGCCTGTAGGTACCCTGTACTATGGAAACCAGATAATTGATACTAAGTAAGTAAGTGCATAAATAAGTACTTACATTTTTTTTTTGTAAATACAAACATAAATAGATAAATAACATCCGTACACTTGGTGGTAGTAGTAGGTAAACTAATCTTAATGTAGCCATGACCGATGATTGATTAAAGTTACAATAAATAACTTACTAGGTGGTAAGTAGGTTCGTTGTACAAGGAACCGTCCAGGTAGGTACCACCGCAGTGTCAGATATTCTGCCGCCAAGCAGCAGTGTGTAAGCATTGCTGTGTTCCAGTGTGAAACACCGCCAGATTAAGCCAGCGCGGGGCCCGTAGCAAATCATATATTGATGCCTCCTGCAAGGCTCTGGATTTGTATTAGATATTAATGTGACCGTGCGGGGCCCCCGAGGCGCGGAGCATGTAGCTTTTGCTGACTCCTGCTATATGTCTAATCCGGCACTGGCGTGAAGGACAAGCTGGTGAAATTACCGGACACAAAGACTTAATATCTAATGTCTTAAGGGTGAGCAACGTGCTAGTGATTCTTCTGGTGTTGCTAGCGTCTATAGGCTGCGGTGACTGCTTACCATCAGGCGGGCCGTATGCTTGCTTGCCACCTAGGTAGTAGGTTTTTTTTTTGTGAACTGTACTCATTTATTTAATAAAATAATATTTAAACATATGCATCCACTAGATTTCCACGCGAAATCCATCAACAAAACCAAATCGTAGTCTTTAAATTGTTCATTTAAATCCGCTCCTAAAATCACATTACGAGAACCTATCTAGATATCTAAAACTTTGAACATACTTCTGTTCTCATAGAGGCACAATCGTAGTTGGCTCTTTGGAGCCCTCGTTATGTGTTCTAGACAGCTGTTGAGGGAAATAGTACTTCAAGTTGGCGACACGACACTCGCGCCAGAAAGGGAGCGTTTAGATTTATTTCAGGGGTTAATTGTTGTATTTACTTCAATTGGATGTGAAAAATGGGTGTTTCTTGTTACTCAACTATTCGAAAGTGTTTTTAAGGGTAGGTACTTACATATATATATTGATCTAAGTACTTCTTTAGGTCTACGATTGGCTCTCTCTACGGGGCTAACGGCTTGAAAGATATTTTTACAATGGAAATGTCCTAAGCATTGAGGTATTATGTAGTAATGGTTTTAAGGTATAGGTATGTACGAAAAAAGTTGTATTTAAGTTATTGTATGTAGTTATCCGGTTACGATAGTATAAGCTCTGCCTAGTTTGAAAATAACCGTGTGAGGATTGTCCCAAGATATTACCATCATACATACACATATGCACACATATGTGTATTCGGATATGGGGGGGGGGGGGGGATGTTGCTGGGCTTAAAAACGTCTGCGAACATATTTTGATTTTTTATACGTCGTATATTAAGGATTCATGTTTAAATCTTTAAAGCACGTTTTCATCTTCGCATACTCATTTACGCGTTATTAGAAAGGGGAAAAATTCTGCACAGATAGATAAAAACTAGTCCATTTAGAACTAACTGCTCAGACTCTAATGCCAATTGCTGGCATTTCCCTATACTAAGTGGCCATTTATGAACCACATGGGCCCGTTCCCACTATAATCATAATGTAATAGGACATAAACTAATAAAGTGCTGTAACTTGGAACATATAGTGAAGGAGAGCGTCCGTATATTGGCTCGGTACACGCACATATCGAATAAGGACAGTGTCCCACCAAGCGCGACTGGCCGAGTAAAGATTGACGAGCGAGTTTTACTGTTTTTGTGTCCGCGCTCCTAGCCTCGGCTCGGCATCGTGGAATATTTTATGTTAAAAAATCGGTATATAAAAAACTAATGTTACGGATTTGGTCGCAGTTTACTTTTAACTTCGTAAAATTAGTTTTAGTTCAATGTGTAATATTCGTATAGACCCAATATAGAAGCGTATCTGGATCGAGAATCCAGATAATATACCAAGGGGTATACGGTAAATGTTGATCAGACGCGACTTCACGCGAGCACTTTGTTGATCCGAAAACGCATGTTGATCCGGCGTCTTTTGTTGATCCAATATGCATTTCTGGTAACTAATGTGGCTCCGACCGGATCAACATCTACACTCACGGGACTTCTTACTATCGTTCACCTAAGTTGATCCGATATACAAATCCACCTTGCGATGGTTACGGAAAATGTTGATCCGATTTAAATGAGCCAATCAGCACAGCAAACGATCGGATTGGCTGAAAGCAGCTGCGACGTTGCCGTTCCGTATCCTTCACCATGCAAACTACAGATTAAACCGATAACTCAACAACTCGACAACACCACGACTTGTAGCGGATTTCTGGTGTTCATACTAATTTGTCATATCAGTATGACTACGAGTACATAAATAACATCCTCGTATCATGGTCGCACTCACTTTTCAGAACCTCTTGTAGGAAAAACGAATGCCAGCCCATATGCAAATAAATATGAACTAGAAATACTAAATATAATAATAATACCAGCCCTTGTTTATGTCCCACTGCTGGGCACGGGCCTCCCTTCAAGATGAAGGGGCTTAGGCCATAGTCCACTACGCTGGCCAAGTGCGGGTTGGCGGACTTCACACGTCATTCGAAAGCTAGTTAGACTTTCTCAGACATGCAGGTTTCCTCACGATGTTTTCCTTTACCGAAAGCTAGTAACAATCGCACAAAGACGATTCGCACATGATTCATCAAATAAATCAGAGGTGCGAGCCGGTGTTCGAACCTGCGCACCTTGCTTCCAAGGCAAGCGCTCACCCGCTGAGCTGTTACAGCTTACAGCTGTTTAAGTAGAAATAACTACACAGAAATGTAGTCGAGCTCGTGGCTAAGTTGCGGTTGCTAATAGGTGTTAGCGCAAATGCGCGCGAATTCGTGCGTCATGATTTTTTCTCAGTAGGAAGGTTTTCTCTCTCGTAATGCACATAGCATTACGTTGGTGAGATAAGGTTGAATTTGCTACGATACCACCACCACCTCCACTGCTTCCGCCTCCACCTCCACCATGCACCGCCGCCGATGTGGAGGCAACGGCAGTGATGGTAGATGCACTGGAGCGCAGTGCAGTGGGGACCGCGTGAGGGCAAGTGGGGCTCACGTTAAGGACAGGTGATTACAGTGGGGGATAGTGTGGCTAGTAAGTGAGAATCAATACTGAACATAAAGATGTTACTACGAGGTTATTAATTTTACCGAATATCCGCTTGACTACTTAATGCTACTAGGGACAATCTGAATAGAACTTATGTTTTGCGATTTTTATAACTGATTTTTTTTATGCATTTTTAGAAAAATTATAGAACAATAGTTGTTAAATTCAACCCCACCATTTAGTCAAAATGAATAACCTTTTACCTGATCCAATACCACTTGTTATCAATAAGTAAGTATATTACTTATTATGAACTAAACACAGGTTTATTCATTTAGCGCGCTTCAACACGAAGGTGGGCACACGGAATGGCGATGAGTTGAAAGTGGGGTCATATGGGTATAGGCAGCGGAACCAAAGGGGCCACCGGCTGGACGACATCATGGAGAAGGAGGGACTCTGCAAGAAGTGACCATCCAGGAAGTGGACGTGGATAAGCCCCGATGGTTCAACCAAAAATGAAATCGACTTCAAGCAAGAAGTATATATTCGATGATGTCTCCGTGATCGGCAGGGTGAAAACCGAGAGTGATCACCGTATTGTTAGAGGCACATTGAGCTCGAAAGGTCTCGTTTGATGAAGTCCACGCTCCGTCCAGGATCCGGCCAAACCCAGAACCCCGAAGACTCAACTCGAACTGCATAATCGCTTCCAGTGCCTCGCCGAATGCGAAACTGCGGACGAGATAAACAATGGGTTGGTGCAAACTGTCCACGCAGTGGGGTCCAAGTTCTTTAAGACCCCATGCCGTAATAAGCCTTACAAGCTCTCCAATCAAACCATCAAGTTAATGGAAACCCGGACTGAGATGAGACTGCAATCTTCAGCTGATATGTCGGAATATGCTGAACTCAATAGACGAATCTCGAAATCCATCCATCTATGTTCCTGTAATGCAGCATGTATTAAGGACGCAATTAAGCAGAACCAAGGCTCTAAAGTGTTTGCAATGAATTCGTCTATTGGGCGAAGCCAATTGACCAAGCTGAAGATCGACGACGGCAGTGTCATCTCGTCGAAACCGGAGATATTGAGAGAGCTCGAGAGGTTTTACGGACAGTTAGACAACTCAACACGAAAATCCATTGCCCGAAAAGCTCAAGACACCAGAGCCCAACTAGCCCGCCACTACACTAAGGACATCCCAGAAATCAGCTTGTACTAGATTAGAATGGCTCTCAAACAGCTTAAAAACAACAAGGCGCTGGGTGAAGACGGAATCACAACAGAACTTCTGAGAGCGGGTGGAAAACCGATACTTTTAGTCCTCCAGAAGTTATTCAATTCCGTCTTACTCGAGGGTACTACGCCAGAAGCATGGCACAGGAGTTTGGTAGTGCTTTTCTTCAAGAAAGGTGACAACACCTTATTGACGAATTATAGACCTATCTCACTCCTGAGCCATGTGTACAAGCTGTTTTCGAGTCAATACGAACCGTCTAGAGCGCAGGTTTGATGACTTCCAGCCTCCCGAACAAGTCGGGTTCCGAAAAGGCTTTAGTACCGTAGACCACATTCATACGCTACGCCAGATTATACAGAAGACCGAGGTGTATAATCGGCAGTGGCGTGCACTGAAAGCAGGCAAAAATATCTGCGAGTTATTTATGCTTTATGCCATTTGTTCGTGTTCCAGCACAAATATCCTTAAATTAACCAATATTACCAACACATCCATTTACATAAAAAAAAATTACGTTAATTCATGTCCAAACTAAGATTTTTTAAAATTGAGACTGTTTAGAGAAATCCTAGGGTAGGCAAAGTATTTTTGTCAGTATGGAGCCGCTGAATAAACTTATTATTGTTCTCAAATACAAATTAATATGTCTATAGTATTTGCTTGCTTATAGATATTTGAAATGGTATAATAACATACTTAGAATAGGTGACACAAGCCAAATACATTTTTTTGCCTACCCTCTGTGCACGCCACTGATAATCGGCCATTATGTCTAGCGTTTGTGGACTACGAGAAAGCCTTCAATTCAATCGAGACCTGGGCAGTATTGCTGTCCCTCCAGCGGTGCCACATTGACTATAGGTACATCGAAGTGATGAAGTGTTTGTACAGCAACGCCACCATGTCGATCCGACTACAGAACGAGAGCACGAAACCAATCCCATTACAGCGAGGTGTGATACAGGGAGACGTTATTTCTCCGAAACTGTTCAATTGGAGAACGTTTTCAAGCTCTTGGACTGGAACGGATTCATCATCAACATCAATGGGAAGTACATCACTCACCTTCGTTTTGCCGATGATATAGTCACTATGGCAGAGTCGCTGGAGGACCTCAATACGATGCTCAGCGACCTCAGTAGTTTCCCAACAGGTGGGTCTTAAAATGAACATGGACAAGACGAAGATCATGTCTAATGTGTAGTTGGTAGGAACGATACACTCGAAGTTTTTGACCATTACGTATAGCTTGGACAAACTATCCAGTTAGGTCGGTCCAACTACGACAAAGAGGTCACCCGAAGAATCCAACTAGGATGGGCAGCGTTCGGGAAACTACGCGATATCTTCTCATCCGATATACCGTAGTGCCTGAAGACGAAGGTTTTTAACCAATGTGTGTTGCCAATGATGACATATGGTACTGAGATGTGGTCTCTAACGGCTGGCCTTTTAGAGAAGTTCCGAATCACACAACGAGCCATGGAGAGAGCTATGCTCGGAGATTCTTTGCGTGACAGAATCCAAAATGTGGAGATTCGCCGAAGAACTAAGGTCACCGACATAGCTCTCAGAATCTGCAAGTTGAAGTGGCAATGGGCAGACCACGTCGCTCGAAGAACCGATAACCGTGGGGGAAGAAAGGTTCTCGAGTGGCGACCACGAACCGGAAGACGCAGCGTAGGCAGGACTCCCACTAAGTGGACAGACGACATTGTGCGCGTCGCAGGTAAACGGTGGATGCAAATAGCCAATGGTCGTTCGTTGTGGCGTTCTAAGAGGAAGGCCTATGTTCAGCAGTGGACGTTTTCCGGCTGATGATGATGATGATGATCATGATGATTAATTTATTTGCCGTTTTATGCAAGTATTAAACATAAGCAAGCAGTATGTACGAAGTACCAATACAAAAAAAAACCCGCGCAAACGTCTTTCCGCAATAAAATCTGTCAAACAGGTGAGTGAAGGTAATTCCCAAAGTTTGGTCTTCAAAGGCAGCAGCTAACGCATCTTTTTTACCTTATTACTCTAACGAAGTTGTCTATTGGGTTCTCTTTCACACGCAGAACGCGACGTTGCCGCTTTGTGTTCGAGTACCTATCCGTCAATTTTGGCTCCGGATCAACTTACTCTAAGTAAATGTCGTATATAAGTTAAATATACTCTGGATCAAAGAAATCATATTCGGTATGATTTTTTCGACCGTTAATGGATAACAAATTGCGGTCGAATCACTGACTAGTATGTTGAAATCCTGTCAGTGTAGATCCACCGCCGTCACACGTGCATCAAGGACGGATCAAAGTATATCAGTTTGCGCGACGCAGAGCTGAGTATACACGTAAAATAGGTGGATCAACAAATGTTGTAACTTCTCACTGGATCAGCATTTACCGTGAATATATATATATATATTATCAAATATAACATTATATGTACTTATTTAATTTTATTTCATATTATATGTGTATGTTTGTTATTGTTACAGCTCTGGACTAGCGTCGAAATATCGAGACGTCTTTTGTTTTATAAAATTCCCACGTTTTTAGTTTTAAGACAATAGCCTATTGTGCATGTTTACTATCAGTTCCATGAACCCGGGTATTGTTTCTATTACTCTTTATTGTTTAATTGTTCCTTTTATTAGGGTATTTAGAACTTTAAGCCCATTGTTGAAATATTGTTATTGGTTCCACGAACGCTACTATCACCCCAAGTTTTACAACTTTGTTTACAACAGGCGAACCTTCCAGAAAGGCATAGTCCCATATAAAATACGCCGCCGAGCCGACCATGAGTTAGTGTGTTCTACGCTGCGATACCGGAAGAATCCCAACGCGATATAGTGTGCGAGACGCTGCGATATCGGAAAGATCTCAACGCGATACAGTGAAGTGATAACCGTGAACGACTAAAGCTTGTGATAACGGACTCCGAGTGATATAATCTGCGATTCAGTGAAATGACAACGGCGAACGACTAAAGCTTGTGATATCTGCGATTTGGACTGTTAACTTGCTGTACTTTTAAGTGTGTGTGGAAATAAAAGATCTTCACAAAGCAAACGGCATTTTAAAGAACCCTGCGACGTAACATTATTGTATTATGTATAATGTTTATAACATAATTTACTTTGTATTTTTGTATGTAGTAATTTGTTGTACACTTGTTTGTATCCTCAGCAGTATTTACAAGTTTTCTCCAAATTCTCCATCACTCAAAGGTTAGCTGACAGAAAACTCAATGTTAAGGTTAAGCACGCCTTTGTGCATTAATTTTCTTTATTTTATAATAATGTGTAATATTATTGGGTGCATTAAAGAATAAGAATAATATGCTTTCTTGACACTCGGACACACTCTTGACACTTTAGATTTAGATTTGCCCCAAATTATAAACCAATGAATAATTATTACTAGGGCTAGGGCTGTGTGTGACAGTAAGCAAACACCTATTTTATCACAGTTATCTGAGATGCGCAGAAAGAGTTTCATGGAATGACATAGGTACTATAAATTTGTTTTAGACTAGCGGACTGGACAATCATTCCTATATAATTCATAAAGAAACATAACTTATGCAGTTAGAAGACATACTAACATATTGTACATGCGAGTATTTTAGTCGCCTCGTGAGCGATAAAAAAAATATCGCATCTCGTTGACTAGCTGGCGGTATAACAAGTCATTTTGGAAAGGTTGGACGCAATATAGAATTATATTTTGTACTTTATGCGTCTTGACCCTTTTGAGATACGTATACAATATTCATATTGATATCACATGCCTGGCTATAGTTTCAGACAGATTAAAAAAGTAGATGGACATACCTACTGCCCTTTCAATATTACTAGGTTTACCCTGTTTTTCTTTACCCTACTAATTGTCTTTGGCAGGCCATCGATCAGCCATAACGCCTGCGTTCATAATTTGCTGTTCAATTATTGATCTTGTAAAGAAAAACAGCGCTTGGCAGGCTTCTTGGAGATTGCAGTATAGGTAATCCAATAGAAAGACGCTGCTGCCCTTCTTGTTTTCCCTTAGCCGCCTCATAAGACACACAACGGTAGGAGATGAGTGGGTGCTGCTGTTCTTAATCGGACACCCCACGGACCATCTTTAGATAGGTATATTTCATCATTATCATCACCATCCGGAAGACGTCCACTGCTGAACAAAGGCCCACAATGAACCTCCTTAGGCCGCCACAATGAACGACAATTTGCTATTTGCATCCACCGGTTGCCTGCGACGCGTCGTCGGTCCACCAAGTGGGAGGCCTGCCTACGCTGCGTCTTCCGGTTCGTGGTCGCCACTCGAGAACCTTTCTTCCCCAACGGTTATCGGTTCTTCGAGCGATGTGGCCTGCCCACTGCCACTTCAACTTGCATATTCTACAAGCTATGATTGAGTGATTTTGGATCGGTCATGCTCGCCATCGAAAAGTATTTGCTTGTGGCGGCTTCGTGTGGCGGGTCACCCCCTTCCCTCCAATATGGTTGAGGGGAGTGATGACTGCTGCGAGCAGGCAACTCGTGCGCGGGTGCTGCTTGGGGGACTGGTCCGACTACTATCCCTTTGGCATTTTAGTTTGTTGTATTTTCGTCGTATTTTTTATTTTATTTGATATTTTGAACGGCAGGACACACTGTCGCTGGTGCTGATCTAATTGTAACAAGACAAACTTTGTTTAAAAAAAAATGTGAAAAAATTACAAGCCCGCTGAGTTTCTTGCCGGATCTTCTCAGTTGAGGCCGCGTTGTCATCCGGTGGTAGCTTTTAAAAAATTGACCGTTCAAAAGTGCTAGCGTTAAGCCTATTTGAAATAAAATATTGAATTTTGATTTTTTTTTTAATTCCATATCGGTGACCCTGGTTCTTCGGCGAATCTCCTCATTCCGGATTCTGTCGCGCAAAGAAACTCCGAGCATAGCTCTCTCCATAGCATAGGTATATTTAGATAGGTATAATTCAACCATTACATATCGGGAAGTTGTAGAAATCATTCTTTATTCGGGGCCTAATGTTCGCGAGTTACGAATTAACGGTAAACCCACTTTTCTGCGGATTGCTGATTAATTATTTACGAGTAGTTTCAGGGAAATTGTGCGCGTTGAAACTCTCAAAGGACGCGTCACGCAATCCTTCGGAGGGCGTAATACAGGTAGTAAGATACTACGAAGCTCACATATGGATACATAATGGATGTAGAAAGTACGCGTACGATTATATTTTTAGTACCTTCCTTCGCAATTTTTCGTGAGTTTAGTAAAAAAAGATAACCAAGGACCTGCTATTTCCTATGGAGTCACTAGACGTTTGGAGTGTGGGCCTAGGAGAAATGGAGGACGGTGGCAGAACTGCGTCCCCGTCCCCGTGAGCACCGTGTCTGGTTCCCAGGCGCCTAAAATGCGCCCCCCGGCGGCGGGCTCAAAAGCAAGGCAGGCACTGAGAGATACCTGGTGCACATCCCACCGGGGAGCCCAGGTTTCCCCTCTCATGTGCCGATGCGACAATCGCAGGAGGTTTTATGGTTAAGAATCCCACATGCCCCAGCTAACCCCCAAAGGTACGCCGCGTCTCCCTCGCGAGAAAAAAAGGACTGCTATTTAGGGCTATTAATTTTGGAGACTATTGTAAACGTAAATGCAGTCAAAGGTTAAATTCCACCAATCAAATTCAGGCCTGTTGGTCTAGCCACTAGGTTAGTCACGCTGGCCAATCCCAGAGTGTTAGTATATAGAATTATTTTATTAAAACTGGTGCTGTCGTGGCAACCTGTCAGTATGGACTATGGACAGGCAGCGGCGCGTCACTCGATTGGTGGAATTTCAAATTGGATAAAATTTAAATTGTGGTTTCCAAGTTTATTAACCTTAGGATGCGTTTTCACTGAAACGGAGCTGGGCGGAGCGGAGCTGAGCGGACCGTGAATTGGACAATCACAGTGCTCGAAATCTCTGCTCCGCTTCAAGGGAAATAGCGTTAGTGGGGCGGAGCGGACTTTCAAATAAAATATTTAAACATACGGCCCCGGAGCCCGGGACTGCTCCGCTTCAATGGAAACACCCGCCACTTTACACTGCTCTTCTCCGCTCCGCTAAGGCTAGCTCCGCTTCAGTGGAAACGCACCCTTACTGTACGCTACGTGCAACTAATTATCAGATGTCATAACATGGTCACCACCACTAGCTGTTATATAACATTGTCTTGAAATGATTCACTTACCTACAGTTCGTTTGTTATTTTATCATCATCATCATCATCACCAGCGGGAAGACATCCACTGCTGAACATAGGCCTCCGCCTTGGAACGCCACAATGAACGTTGTTAATTGACTATTTGAATCCATCTATCTACTGCGATCTACGCGGGAGATATGAGATATAATGGTGCACAAGCGCTTGCGTAGACACAAGTGCACTCTCTCTTCCTTTATACCTCTCACAATCCGATGGGACGGGAGACCGACACGACCGATGGAGAGGTAAGGCCCAGGAGCGACTCTTTACATGCCCATCCGACGCATGGATCATCTTACTTTACAGACAATCGGGTAATCCGCCTTCATTGTCCTAGCCAATAAGGAACAACTGCACAAATTTGTTGCCCCCCGCGGTATTCGAACCCGCAACCTCCGGTTTTCAAAGCAATCGGTTCCCCACTGCGCCACGGAGGCTAAAATATGTAAACACTATATAAAACTACAATGGCCCAGATACCGTTTTTAAAGTCAATATTAATTTCTAAGACGGTTCTAATGCAACTTTTCTCACGGTCGACTGTCTCATTTAACTTTTATCACTTCGACGGTGCGTTCCCTGTGAGTCAGTAGGTCTATCCCTAGGGAAAGGTCAGTGCTGCGTTCATTGTAACGGGGGCACAATAATTTTGGACTTTGGATCGCAAAGAGGTATCGCTCGTTTCATATCGATTTGAGTTTCTATCGATTGTCTTCCGTAGGGGTTTCCGTTGAGTTTCCGTTTGGTCTACCTATATGTACGTACCAGCGAGCAGGTTTGAATGTTTTTAGTGAAGATCAGGAAAAATATAGTTTAGGCTGTGGAATATTAAAGTGCATGCTGGCAAACAACTCCTTTTTGATTTTGGGTATGAAAAGTAACCGTAGGCAGACAAGTGTCGTTTTTTTTTCAAAATTGCGGGGCTTATGAGTGGTTATTAACCGTCTTCAAAGAAGGAGGAGGTTCTCAATTCGTCTGTATATATATTTTTTTTATGTATGTTCGTGCATAACTCTGGCAATTATGAACCGATTTGAAAAAATCTTTATTCCATCCATTCTTCAATCCATTGATTGGGTCCCATAAAAAAAATATTGCTTAGTAATAAGTAGTTCCTGAAAAAACAAGAATGGTGACTGCGCAGGAAAGCTGCAGGAAAGCCTATATAGATGACTTCATGTCGCTTTTTAAGGACAAAAATGTTCATAACTCTGGCAAATTTTTACCAATTTCAATTATTCTTTTTTTATTCGAAAGAAGAAACCACTGTAATGAATCTGTATGAAATTTATCACAACCGGATAAGAACTTCCTGGAGGACCATGAACGATGAGGAGGAATTTATCCGGTAAAAACCATAAAACTGATGTTCTCCATTACATTGCTCTGACAATTATGAACCGATTTCGAGGATTCTTTTTTTATTCGAGAGAGAGTAAACTACTATGATGATTCCATGCAAATTTCATTACGACCGGATGAATCGTTTCTGAGTTTCTGAAGAAACATGAATTATGTAAAACTATGTAGACGATAATGTGATCATAACCTACCTAGATCATTTTACGGTTTTTTTTCGTTTCTTCGATGGTTCAATCTTTTTATATGAAAATATCACTAAAAAGTTTAAAATAATATCTTTTAAAAAAAAATTGAACCGACTTCAATATCACTGAAAAGTATAAAATAATTTTAATATTATTGAAGTTGGTGCCAAATATACACAGCCGGTAAGCTAACACCAACTTCAATAATATTTAAATTATTTTATACTTTTCAGTGATATTGAAGTCGGTTCAATTTTTTTTTAAAAAGATTTTATTCAACAATAGCCTCGCCTGATAATAAGCAGTCACCGCAGCCTATGGATGTTAGCAACACTAGAAGAATCACTAGCGCGTTGCCGACTCTAAATGCATTAGATAAAGTCTCTTGTGTTCGGTAATTTCACCAGCTACAGTGCCCTTCACACCGAAACACAGCAATGCTATTACATTGCTGCTTGGCGGCCGAAAATCAGACACTAAGGTGTTACCCTACCTTAGTGTCTGATACCTTAGTGTGTGTTGGTGTCTTAGTGATGATAGTGTGGTAGTGTGTGTGTTAGTGCGTACTAGGTTGTTGGTTCCTTGCGCAATAAATATTTCTGAATTCTTTTATTTTATTTTTATTTCTATTTTTATTTCTTTAGGACAACAAACAATTGCTTAATAAAGCTTAAATACAAAAATACAGATACAAACATTTAAAGTAATTACACAACCAACACCATTGTCCACAGAATAAACTAAATAACAGCACAAAAATTATGTAGGTTCATATACTACAAAGATTACAAAATACATAAATTAACAGAGTTTTAAACAATCACGACGTAGCAAAGCAATCTAATTGAGGGATTCTAGCTTTTCAAGTACACCTTTTTTGAATTGATTAAGTGTCAAAAAAAGTATATCAAGTTCAGTGAAGTTATCGTTGTAAGATTTCATTAATCTACGTAAAGGTGCCCGTTCACCTGCGTTCGTTCTATAATGTTTAGGAGCAAATAAGCAGTGATTGTAATTATCATGAATACGCTGCGACCGGCTTGGTATTCGAATGTAAATTTGATTAGTCAGCTCATTACAATCGAAAACATTATTGCATACTTTATATAGAAAAATTTGGTCATGAAACAGTCTTCTTAGGTGTAAGGGTGTCATTGAAAATTTATTTAAAAGAGTGCTATATGAAGTGATGCTACACTCAATTCTGTGCGACTCTTGATGTAAAGAAGTAGAAAGTATGAAAGAAGTACGGCACTGTCATCATTTTTTTAGAACCACGCGAGCAAAGCCATGGGTAAAAATATAAAGTAGGTAGCCGTCTATAAAATATACAATTTATCTTCTCTAACAATATGCAGACATTGAGTGCACCTTATGCATACAATGCAGATAGTAATAACTTTGTAATTAGGAAACTACGCGAGCACTTCGCTTTTTGGCCGCCAACTCTAGGTAAGTTGGCTGATTAAAATTTTATTACAAAACGTTCCGGCGTCTGAAGTTTCAGTGGATTGCCTTATAATTGGGTTTGGCTTCAATTTGCACGCGCCGTATTACGTAATTACTGCATTGTTAATACAAGCCTCGTTTCCCATTATGCCTCGAGCAGACACGATCTGTTTGAAATAATGTATAACACAGATTGTGGCAGGGATCACCATTTAATTTTACTGGAGGCAAGTAAATTAAGTTTAGCATGGAATTTCGAAGTGGATATAATATTTTTTTTTTTTGGGAATGATAGACGCTGTTGGCCGCAGATGGCCATTACAGCTTCACCGGACATTAGGAGGCGAGCGCTTAAAGCGCTCTAGCCTTTACGGCAGAAGTAGCGACGAGCTCAAGGGCACCTCAGGGAGGCACGGCCTCGGCTTGGGCTGTCGCTTAAGACAGGGCTGAGTTTACCACCGGTTCACAACGCGCCCCCACTGAGAAGAACCGGCAAGAACCTGCACCTCCTGTGTGTTCATTTTAAAATAACAATAAAGTAACAAAATGTATTGTACAATTTTATTCTTAGTATTACAAACCGAACTACTAAATAGTACTAATTATAGTGTTGCTACTAAATAGTATCAGTAGTTCGGTGCTATATTTCAACCGAACTACTGCTACTGAAAAGTTGCACTAGTCCGGTCAACCGGACTAACAACCGGAATGTTGCTACTAACGAGTATCAGTAGTCCGGTGATATACATATTTCAACCGAATTACTGCTACTGAAAAGTTGCACTAGTTCGGTCAACCGGACTAACAACCGGAATGTTGCTACTAACGAGTGTCAGTAGTCCGGTGATATACATATTTCAACCGAATTACTGCTACTGAAAAGTTGCACTAGTCCGGTCAACCGGACTAACAACCGGAATGTTGCTACTAACGAGTATCAGTAGTCCGGTGATATACATATTTCAACCGAATTACTGCTACTGAAAAGTTGCACTAGTTCGGTCAACCGGACTAACCACCGGAATGTTGCTACTAACGAGTATCAGTAGTCCGGTGATATACATATTTCAACCGAATTACTGCTACTGAAAAGTTGCACTAGTCCGGTCAACCGGACTAACAACCGGAATGTTGCTACTAACGAGTATCAGTAGTCCGGTGATATACATATTTCAACCGAATTACTGCTACTGAAAAGTTGCACTAGTTCGGTCAACCGGACTAACAACCGGACTGTTGCTACTAACGAGTATCAGTAGTCCGGTGATATACATATTTCAACCGAATTACTGCTACTGAAAAGTTGCACTAGTCCGGTCAACCGGACTAACAACCGGACTGTTGCTACTAACGAGTATCAGTAGTCCGGTGATATACATATTTCAACCGAACTACTGCTACTGAAAAGTTGCACTAGTTCGGTCAACCGGACTAACAACCGGTCTACTGCGACTAGAGGTTCTAATGTAGTATAAATATAGATTGGTATGAAATGATATGAAACAATTATTGTGACTTTTACTTAGATTCATCGTCGCTGTCACTCGAGCTATCGCCGACATTTATAATTAATTGTTGATTCATATTATCTATCGCCACGTGTTTATCCCAATCTGCCATTATAGTTTCTTGTGTTTTTTGAATTACTTTTTGCCAGTTTTCTGCAGTTACTTCCACACATGCATTTTTTAATAAATCAAGCATTTTGTTTGCCGTGAATGGGGGTTTTGTGTTATTTCGAGCGGCGTGTCCTTTTACTTGAGCCCATATTAATTCAATGGCATTGTATTGACAATTATAGGGTGGAAGTCTAAGAACCCAATGACCATGTTCTGCAGCTATTTCGTCGATCACATATCGTTTTGGGAAGTGTTTTTTTGTTCGTAATATATTTAGTAATTGTACTTTTAGTAAGGAGTTATCAACATTTTCGCCATGTCGTTGAAGCCAGTCAATGATTACTTGTTTTTTGTCGGCCTGGGTCGGCAATTTATCAATTTGGCGTGAGTGATAGGATGCGTTATCCATAATAATGACTGACGGTTCTTCCAATGATTGCACCATTTCCTTAAACTGGGGTTGCCATCCCCAAATTCAATAAACTAGGATTTGAAGTTGGAAAAACCAGGACAATTCATTTTAAAAACAGGACGCAACAATAGAGTTGCAAGTTAAATTAATATGTAGTGAAAATAGGTGAAATGAAACTTACTGCCGCACTCACAAACGTCAATTAACTTTAATTCTAATTAAATCACTTTAGTATTTTGATTATCGTGGTGAAGGCATAAATTCCAAGATATTAGACATTGAAACGGTTCCCGATGAAACTACTGAAACTTTGGTGAGTTTAGTAAATGATCAGCTCCAACGATATAATATAACAGCAAAAGGTATAGCATTCTCAGGAGATAATTGCAATACGAACTTTGGTGGTAGAGAAAAATCCGGAACAATTTGTTTTTTAAACTGAAGCAAAAATTAGGCAAAGACAATATAGGTATTGGTTGTCCTGCTCATGTACTCAATAATGCTGTTCATCATGGATGTGACATTCTGCCCTCCTCGCGTCGATACTTCAATGCTGAGGGTCGTGACCTATTGTTGCCATGCCCATGGCGCGCGAATTTTTAAATTTAAAAACCCAGGACGCTGTTTAAAAACTATTCAGGACATCCCAGGACACTACAAAAACTAGGACATGTCCTGGGAAAACAGGACGGTTGGCAACTCTACCATAAACCAACTTTCGTAAACCTCAGAATTCATTTCTTCGTGGTACTCAACTGTTTTTTTTTTATTTAAAGGCTAACAAAGCATCTGGCATGAATCCTTTCATAGACCCTGCATGAGGCTGCATGGCAAATGATTAGGCGTTCTCCTTTTCCCATCGGCACTGAGCTAGTGGAAGCAGCGGTGTCATCAGTCCAGTTCTTAGACACTGTGTGGTTCGCATTCAGCCAAGTTTCGTCAGTGAAAATAACATTTGACCAATTTGCAATTTTTTTGGCTTCGCTCAAAAATTCGCAACGAGCGAAAGCTACGTCGCGACGCTCCATCAATATTTTGCGTTTGTCCGATTTTTTATAAGTAAATCCAATTTCTTTCAAGACCTTTGCCAATGACGATTTTTGGCCTCGGAACAAATCACATTCATGCAAAGAAGCAACAAGTTTTTTAAGTGTTGGAACTTCTTTACGTAAGTAATAGTTATATATATGACGGCGTATAGCGTCTGCGTCAAAGTTGTCAACCGATGTCACACGACGTGGTTGGCGTTTTTTCTTCGGCGTACGAAGCTTATTCTCCTGCATGCCGCTTGTTCCGTAGGCTTCGGTACCTAGTAATTTTTGTAACCGTAGGTGCACTAATACCTAACGCGGCCGCAACGCGCTCTCGCACTTGCGACAATGGTAAAAGTGGGCCGCCATTTTGACACTCTGCTTCAAAGTAATTACGAAGCTTGATCACCATTTCTCTCGTCTGTCCTTTCAGCACTGATCCTTTCGGCATTTTATAGTTCGAATATAAAACAATACAAAACTCAGCAAACTATGACTAGCACGGGCGTCTTGTTGCGAGTGACAGATGACAGTGACAAACACAAAATACCTTAAAAAAATACTACTGCTTACCCATAGACAAAAAATGGGGTAAGTAATAGAACGTTTTAAAAACCCCGCTCTAATATTTAGGAAGATTATTATTACGTGTCAATGTAACAAAAGTGATAATAGAATGACGTTCTACTACTTACTAGCGCCATTCCTACGACTGTTCTCTTTCCGCACAGACTGGATAGAAAAATGAATCGATATCGTGTCCACTATAATCACTTGATCACAACACTATAACTGTCAAATTAGATCTGTCAAATAGTAAATAAACGGTTGGATCTATTAAAGTTTATCTCTGGTGGTACCACCGGAGTTGTCCGTAGTACCCCAGTGGTACCACGGACAAAAAAAATTGTCCGTGGTACCACTGGTGATACTACTGGTGGTACCACGGACAACAAACGCTATTGGCGACCAAGCTTTCTGTTTCAATACTTTAAGAAGTAAATTATAGTATTTCCTGACTGGTCGAAATAATATAATAATAATAATATTCTACGACAATCTACACACGGTCATCTGATCCCAAACTAGGCAGAGCCTGTACTATGGAAACTAGACAACTGATGTTTTACTTTTTTTTTGTTAATACATACTTAAATAGATAAATCACCCAGACACTATGTGGGAATCAAACCCACGACCTGTTGGGTAGCGGCCAGGGTGTCTAACCTCTAGACTCAACCATCAGATCCGCTAAATGGGCTTATTCTGTATTCTAGGCTAAACTCGGTCTATTTTCGATGATACAATGTTATTTCAATTCTTATATAAACAGAACAATTTTAAAATCAGTTTTATTTAATTTTATTCATTCAATTGCACGGCCTTTGTAAAGCAGAAAATAAAAATTGTTTCCACTCCAAAACACAATTTGGATTGACCTTTCCGGACCAAATAAATATATTTTCTGTAAAAGCACGCTCCGAAGCCCTTTGAAAAACGAGAAATATATTTTTCCTCTGTTGCCAAATTTGTTTTTGATAAGTGTATAGAAAAGGCATGAATGGGAGCTCTTATTTGGGGATGTATACACAAAACACATGCAAAAAGTACCTCTATTGAAATTGAAACGAGAAAATTCGCGAACGATATTGATGTTATTGTAATTTGTAGTAGAACGTACTTACATAAATATTCCCACATAAGTATATTTCATGAGATATTGTTTTGTGTAAACAGTAAGAGCTCAGTAGGCGAGCGCTTGCCTTGGAAACAAGGTGCAAGTTCGAAGCCCGGCTCGCACCTCTGATTTCTTTAATTAATCATGGGCGAATCGTCTTTGTGCAATTGTTACTAGCTTTCGGTGAAGGAAAACATCGTGAGGAAACCTACATGTCTGAGAAAGCCTAGCTTTCGTATGACGTGTGAAGTGCGCCAACCCGCACATGGCCAGCGTGGTGGACTATGGCCTAAGCCCCTTCATTTTGAGGCCCGTGCCCAACTGTGGCTGGTATACATTATTATTTTGTGTGAAAACGTTTTTGGATACAAAAAAAAGTGGCTAATTGAATCACTGATATAATACCAGCCCTTGTTGCCCACTGCTGGGCACGGGCCTCCCCTCAAGATGAGGGGGCTTAGGCCATAGTCCACCACGCTGGCCAAGTGCGGGTTGGCAATTGAATCACTGATAGCCGATCACAAAATAACTGTAGGTTAACTGATTATTTTTGGTTAAAGTTAAGTTTTCCTTCAAGGGAAAGGTGAAAGATACATGTTTATAGTGTGCAAAAAGAAAAAAAATATATAGATAATTACAGGTGGCTATTACTGCAGTGTTAGATCATCATCACTATAAGCAGCCAAAAGACTTCCACTGCTGAACAAAATGGGGAGGCCTCTTAGAAGGGAGGGTTTGCCATAATTCCGCTTGGCAGGCGTCTTGAAGATCGCAGTATAGGTGGTAGGTAATCCAATGGAAAGACGCTGCAGCCCGTCTTCTTGTTTTCCCTAAGTCGCCTCTTATGGACACCCAGCGCACAAAATACTGAGAGTACAGAAGGCAAGCTTCATACAACGGGTGCTCGAGCAACGCACACATAGACAGCGCTCAAGGATTCTTGGTTAATCTTGGTTCAGTGCGAGCGCGTTTGCCATCCGCTTCAAACACTCGTCTTCCGTTCTTCCTGTTTTATTCTCAACAATCAATCAAAAAACTAGATACGAGTGCCACTATCACGATAGTTTTTAGGGTTCCATACCTAAAAGGTAAAAAAGGAACCCTTATGGTCTGACTCCGTCTGTCTGTCTGTCTGTCACAAACCTATATATTTCAGGAACCACTGATGCTATCAATTTGAAACTTGGAATAGTTTTAGATTTTAATTACCCAACCCCATCGCAAATGAAAAAAATATTTTTTTTCTTTTACTTTTTTTATAATGGGGGTCGAAATGGGTCATCAAAATTTCAAAGTGAGACTACTATATTGAGTGGGGTATCATATGAAAGGGCTTCATTTGCACATCTTAAAACAGATTTTTATTTTGGTTTATGTCACGCGGTTTTTGGCTGATAATCAAAAATGTCAAAAAAAATACCGTTCCCCCCCCCCTTATCTCCGAAGTTTGTGGAGGGAAAAATCTGAAATAATTATGGGTAATACATGTCTGTCTATATTTTACAGGAAAAATAAAATGATCTTTCTAAATAGTACAGTTTTTTAGTAATCCTAAAAAAACCTCGACAAACAAACTTAGTTTTGCGGTTTGGTTTTTTTGCTATCTGAGGTGTTGGACGAATAGTAAAATAACTTTAATACGTCCAAAAATTATATGAAATCCTCGGTGCGGGAGTCCGACTAGCGCTTCACTGGTTTTTAAAGTATAATACACTTTACGAAGTCCTCGCACTTTAACTTCATTAACACACAAACAATCAATAACAACCGAACTAAGAGATACTACGATCAACAACCAATTGGGATAAAATCACTATGCCAACAAGATATATACGGACAACAATAAAATTTAACTTTTATAACCTTTCGCGCATACTACAAACTTTGCTACTAACAAAATCGTAAATATTACGTAAAATCCTATATTCTGTGAACATATGGTATTTTTATTTTTATTACACCTCGCCGAAAGACAGGCAAAGGTACTCCTACCATACAGCCTTGTTTATTTTTGCCACAGTTACATCGCAATTCGCCAACGAGTCGAGGTATGGATATTTAGTGTACAATAGACATTTTTCAATACTTCTATTAGTCTGAATGATCTGAAATTTAGAACATGTGTAAATCCGATGATACTAAATAAAATGGTAACCTTCACTAGGGTCTCCAGGAAGAAGGTGGTAACAGGATCTCGGCCCAAATAAACGTAGACCCATCGAGTTTAGACTCGTTGGATAGGTCTCGACGAGTAGTTACTAGAAAAATGGTGATCAGTCTGATGATGGAGCAGGAAGGTGGTCACGGGATCTCTGCACTAATAAACGTAGACCCACCGAATTTGGATTCGTTGGACAGGTTGCTGCGAGCAGTAGGTAGAAAAACTTTGATCAGAGTATGGTGATAGGAGCAAGCAGGAAGGTGGCAACAGGAATTCGGCTCCATTAAATGTAGGACCCACCGAATTATGAATCTATGGTTAAATCTTGACGAGTAGTTGGACAGATACTGTTCAGGGTCTGATAATAGCACAGGAAAGTCATTTTAAGAGTTCGTTTACCTATTAAATTTATAGTTGTAGAACAGTTACTAAAGTACAAATAAAAGTAAAGCATACCGTAATAATTCTGTTCTATAATGAAAGTCAAATTACAAGAACCATCTTCCAAACACTTTTATGGTTGCCTAGCAACCTTAACAAATATTTATTTTGAAAAACATGCCATGGTTATTTTTTTTTAATAGGGGCTGAAATGTGGTCTCAAAATATCAAAGTGAGGCTAATATATGGAAGGGCTTTATTTGCACATTTTAAAGGTGATTTTTATTTTGGTTTTTGGTAAGTAACTAAGTATGTAGTCATTGGATTTTTTTATACTACCAAGGTGGCAAGCAAGCGTACGGCCCGCCTGATGGTATGCTTACCATCAAAAGAAAGAAAAAAGGCTGCTGCCTATAGACGCTAGTAGAACCAGAAGAATCACTAGCGCGTTGCCGACCCTTAAGACATTAGATGTTAAGTCTTTGTGTCCGGTAATTTCACCAGCTTAAAAACAAAAATGTCAAAAAAATTAAATAAAAAATATCGTTCTCCCCTACTTATCTCCGAAGTTAGTGGAGGAAAAAATCTGAAATAATTATGGGTAATACATGTGTATAGATATTTTACAGGAAAAATAAAACAATCTTTCTAAAGCTCTCTAAGCTTTTTAGTAATCCTAAAAAACCTCGACAAACAAACTTATTTTTGCGGTTTGGTTCTTTTTTTGGAAATCTAACAAAATTCAGCAGATGCGCAGATTCTATATATTTTAATTAGTAATAACAAGTTAGGATAGATACGTCTCTTGATTTTTCATAATGACAGAATGTACTGACAAGACCTTTTAAATATAAATACATCTTACGCTTTGCTCAATAAAAGGTTCGAACATGTAAAGTTATAATAAAATTATCAAATCTTAATACTTTTGCTATCTGAGGTGTTAGATTAATTGTAAAATAACTTTAATACGTCCAAGGATGGTATGGAACCCTCGGTGCGCGAGTCCGACTCGCACTTGACCGGTTTTTTCACATAAGCCAGAGTTAATAAACCTAGCGTGACCGCCGAGCGTAGGTATGAAAAGCGAGGTACATACATGAGCTTGCCTTCTGTACTCTCAGTATTTTGTGCACAGCGGGAGGTGATAGGAGAGAGCTATCCTTACCTGGATATCGCACGGGGAAGTCCCAGTGTTAGATAAGAACACTCAATGTTTTGTAGGTAATTTTAAATATCCTTCCATGAAAAACTCAATACTCAAATCAAAGCTAGGAATACATATTTGTATTCCTAGCTTTGATTTTAGTATCAAGTTATGTACATTGTTAAAATAACATACCAGATGAGCAAATAAGTAGGAACATAGACTGTGAAATCAGAGTAAGCTCAGTGCAGGCCAGATATTACGGATCCTTTATGGAACTATCCAAGCGTGGAAATCAGTTTGAAGATATAATTTGGCGCCGACGGCGGCTCGCGTATACGTCATAATCCAATTTGTCTGGTGAATCGATCAACGCCAGGAAATATTCACTTCCTAGACGCCGCTGCCTGCCTATTTACGAATCCCTATTAAAATGTCTTAGTTTATTTGCGGAAGCACAACAAGCCAAGGGCACGTCTCTACTTATTATATTTGCTGTCGGAAAGTCTCTACTATATATAATAAAGCTTGTTCGTCGAATGGCTTATAAAAGTATATTCTTTATGTTATCGATGTAGTCGTGGTATTGGTAAGATTGTGGTTTAACTAAACAGGGGTTGGTATAAATCGAAAATACGGATAACCGCTATAAAGGCGGTACAACATGGGTTCAACACTATTATTCCGCTGTCTCCGATACCCACTCTGGGAATCGAACTCAAGATGCACGCTGCAAGTGCAATAACAGCAACTTGACAACATGTATGATTGCTAATACATATTCGTAACTAGATCAGTTAGCAACCTTATTTAGCGACTTCAGAAATGTTCCATTGACGAAGTCTGAACTAAATTAGGTAATTTACTTTGCTAATATAACTGAAAGTATGGTCCGACTACTATCCCTTTGGCATTTAGTTTGTTGTAATTTCGTCGTATTTTTTTTCTATTCTCTCTTGTATTATCTTTCGAACGGCAGGACACACTATCGTTGATACAAACACTGTTTAAAAAAAAAGTAAAAAAAAGGCAAGCCCGCTGAGTTTATTGCCGGATCTTCTCAGTTGAGGCCGCGTTGTGATCCGGTGGTAGCTTTTAAAAAAATACTATTCAAAACTGCTAGCGTTATTATTATATTAGCCTATTTGAAACATCGAGACGCTTATAGCCAGTTGTAACCACTGTTCGGTAAACGATCAGTTGGGTAAGCAATGTTAGCCAAGGTCAGTCCTTAGTCAGTCAGTCCAAAGTCGGTCCCGGCTGTTGTCATCTAGACAGCAGTCGTTAAGCTAAGTCAGAGGCCTAAGGGCAGCTTGAAAACTCTGACACCAGGTTGGCCACAAACCCTCCAACAAAAAAAAAATTGAAACATATATTGAAACTAAATATTTTCAGTTTATTTACACGTATGTATATCTACTTAAACTAGGCTCCTCCAAGCCTATTTGAAATAAATATTTTTTAATTTGAATTTGAAGTACTATTTTTTGTTTATATATTTAGAAACACCCTGTGGTTGTTTGGGTAAGAATGGCAACTACTACCCATCTCCTCCCGTTGAGCGTCGTAAGGGACGACTCAGGGAAAACTGCTCTATTGGATCACCTACCATCTGCGATCTCCAAGATACCAGCCAGGCATGGGGGTCTTGGGAACCCCACCCTTCTCTGTAAAAAATAATTTATTGAAACTCCTTAAATATTTACAGTTTATTTACAAATATGTATAAGCACTTAAACTAGGTAAAAAACTTCCTCCAAGCTGTCGCCGCACTGGGAGGGCATCCGCCGCATCTTCATCTGTAGAATTCAGTCTTCAAGTACCCACACAACTATCAGTGAGCAGCCTTCGGAGTGTAAACAAGAAAAAAATCAATTCCCAATAGTCCAAGTCTGGATTAATTCCGGATATCCATCGTCGGCCGGTGGCATGGAGAGACGGTGAGTGGCGTGCATGGCTCCGCCGCGGCCTGCTAATCATACTAAGTGCTCCTAAACGCCACGCCAATGCGTGATCAATGCTTTGGTGTGGCCACGAGAACTAACAGGACCAGTGGCGTAGCTTGCCTTAGGGTGGCCCTGTATCATAATTTGGTGGTAGTCCCAAAATGAAAGGTAATTTTCACGAAAGAAACAGAAACGCCCGCATTGAAACCAGATGAAAACCAGCGTCAAGCGTTTATGGCTGATCTGGGTACCTGTTTAGTCCTGCCGTGTGACACATTATTCGTAATAAGCCTTTATTTATAAATGCACTTATGTATTTCACTACTTACTCTGTTTCTCTCTTTCTATTGCTTGTACTTGTATGTGTTTCATTGTGCTAACTAAATAAATATACTTCTTGAAATCAAACTACTTTTACGGATTTTATCGCGGTTTATTTATTTCGCGGTTTTTTTTGTTCGCGGTTTTATGTGTAATATTCGCGTAAGTAAAAGACAACATTAAATATACTTCTAATATACTTCCTCTTCTTCATTGAAATATAATAATTATATGTTTAGCAGTAGTTTCCTCGTGACTTCGTTCGCGCATAGGTGGTTAATATAGAAAAACCAGCCGCATTTCAAAGCATGGGACTACCGGTGAGTATCTCCTGACAGATAATTGCGACCCTCAAAAGACTTTGTCTGACTTAGGAATCAAATTCGGAACCTGCAGCTTGAGCTTTTGCTGCATTCGCACCCGCATCATTATTATTACCAGTCGGAATTCAAGCTACAGTGCCCTATGAACCGGAACCATCTTTATATTATATCGGAACACTGCAAGGTTTTCTCACTTCTGCTTGGCGGCAAAACCTCTGACACTGCGGTGGTACCTACCTGGACGGTCTCTTGCACCTACAACCTAGTAAAATGATTACTACAGTGTTATCCCATTAAGTTCTAGATGCATTTAATTTTGCACAGAAGTTCGGTTGTTGAGCATTATGGAATTATTTTTCTAACGGGTAGTATCAAGTAAGTATTTTTTAGAATAGAATTTTTATATTCAAAACACGATTGGTAAAATATTACTACAGATAGACTTCAGCTTTGGAACTTTTTAGACAGTCTTGTAGAATTTAATTATTTTTGTTTTCTCATAGCGATATATTTTGGTTTATCGCTTATTTTGGGGACATACAACAAATAAATACCGGCTATTAATAATATTGAGTTGGTGTTAACGTACTGCGCTAATTTTTCACGTACACATACAATTCTAAAATTGGAATTATATTTGGTGACTATTTAATTAACAAATGTAATAAAGGGGATATTTTTAAAGCAGGATAATTCTTGCACAATATTTTTTAGCCATAGCCATAAATAACCATCATGTTGATGGTGTTTACTAAGTATTTCCTTACTTCTGTATAATTATATCCATTAGCGGTATTCACGTAAGTAAAAGAAAAGATGTCAAATTATATTAACTCTTCATGTGTCGACAACTCAGAGTGGTATCTCCTCTAAGGTCGACAAGTACCTACTATTAGATACTACATACTAGGTACCTACTTCCTATTTAAAAAATATTGTTATCTATGCAACGTAATCAAATCATGTTGTCTAACCGCCGCACTCACAAACCCCAATTAACTTTAATTCTAATTAAGTCACTTTTTAAAATCTATTTATTTAGACTGTCGGAGCCATTTATGATTAATTTCGATTTTTGAATACGAGATAACTGTTATCTCTACTCACTATCTGCGTATCAAGTATTAATTGGCTTCGAGTGACGAAATAATCCGATTTCAAAAAATGGATTAATCATCAATAACTTTAATTGACATTTGTAGGTTCGGCAGTAAGTGCTAAGTTGGAGTGTTGGAAACTTTGTGTACTTACCTACAAATTAATAGCTATTCAGGGTGTCCCAGATATCAAGTCGGTAATGACGCATTGTGTAACCCACAAGCAATCAATTTGTGATAGAAAATAATGAAAAAAGTCAACAGTTTTAGTGCAGTGAGCTTAAAATGTTGTTCGTTTTAACCGTAAATGGATTAATTTCTTACTAAACAAGGCAGGCACGCAATCTCTATGGGAGTAGGCACGATGACACAGAGTGCTTAGAAACAGTTTTAAGACGATATAAATACATTTTGTATGTAATACGAAATATATTTTTTTGCCGGATTTGACATTTTTTTCGGGGTCTTTACTATCAATACTATAACATACCTTCTGGCTTGATATACCCTTTCCGGGACAACCCAGTATAGAAAAAAAAACAAGAAAAGTACAATAATACAGCAAATGTAATGGGTGGCCTATCATTAGTAGTGATCTTTTCCAGGCAACCATTGGATGGAGAGGAACTGTAATACTAGCTTAGAGCTTAAAACCAGCTTATATTTAATATTTGACGTAAAATCAGTTATAACGAACGTTATTGTTATAAGCACAAAATATTTCCTAGAATTGGTACAAAGCGAGTCCCTCGAAGCATTCGGGCTCCTAAATGTAAAATAAAATTGCTCGTTGAAATGGTGGAATGTGAAGTTTACTGATTTTCTACTTAAAGTGCCTTCAAAAGGAGTAAATATTGATGTAAACAGGATATCGAACATTAGATTTCTAGATGAAAGAGACGGGAGTTTACAACGGAAAATTGAATTTACGGAGACAAATAACTCGATGTTTGCAAGCACTTTCTTATAATTAATTAATTTTCATTATTAGCCCGAGATTTTGTTTGAGAAAAAAATATTTGTCCTTATACGTAGTAGTAGTTCAGTTATATAGTATATATAACTTTTTTTTATTAGATTAGGTACTCCAAATAGCAGGCATAAAAGTCTACTCTAAAGAATTGTAAAATTATATCGATTTAGTATTCTAAGATTTATAATAGAAATATGTAAAGATACAAAAAACATAAAGATAATGGTCTAATTTAAATAAAGTTAATTTTTCAGGCTTTATTATGGTACGATAAAAACAAATTAGGGGTACTTAGTTATATTAAAATGTGTAATATTCATGCAAACATCGGAAATTAAGAAAGGGACAAAACTACGGTAGCTATAACAACAGAAATATTTTAATATCCTTTCTAAATGATGATAACATCGAAAATTTAATTCAATTAATATCTAATTCACCAAATTTTTATAGACCCGTATTTTTTTACACGAAATGAAATGAAATGTTGAAGATGAAATATTAATTTACGGACAGAGATAGTCATTTTTATGAAGGTACTGCGTAAATAAGTAATTTCTCCCGTGACGGTGGGAAATTGTGACCCCGTTACGACCTAGCTTCCCCAAATGATCTGTATGTTTTATATACACTTATTATATTTCTTTATGTGTGAATTTATAAAATATTTTTTGCACTGGGTTCTTGCAATATTTTCCTTCATCACTTATTTCCAATCCAATCCAATTTTGCTTTATGGCTCCATCGTTAACCGATGATCACTTATTTCTAGGCGTCTGATTAATAATATGTCATCATGATATATATACTTTTATGTCATCATGATCATAATCAGCCGAAAGACGCACCACTGCTGGACAAAGCCCTCCTTAGAATAGAAGCTCCGTTGCCATAATCACCACGCTTGGCAGGTGTCTTGGGGATCGCAATATAGAGCATTTCTAAAAAAAGGGTTTTAACAATATCCTGGGACAGGACCTTAAAATGTCGTACGTGACCATTGTACTCTCGCGGTCACTCACCGTTAGGACGACAATCGCTTGTACGAGCCGGCCCGAAATACGTGCGGGCGGGGTAAGCGCACGTAATATTGTTCAAACGATTTTGATTGAACAATAATACACTGTTCGTATCCGCGATAGTTCAGATCACCTCAACGTATGAAACTGAGCCGGGCAGCTACGCTAATATTTAGTGATTTAAAGTAATGTATTCTACGTAGTAAGTGTCACCATGATATTGGTATTCGTTGACAATTTTAATTTATAACCGAACTTTCCTAATATCCCACTTCTTGTGTATTCGATGGTAGCACATGTATGGAATATAAATATAGTTCGTTCGCGTCGAATATCGGTCGGGTCGCAGGTGGGGCGTCTCCATCGATGAGTTTCCTGACACCGTGATAGCTCTATACAAGAATGAGATTGCAATAACGTGCCCTCATTTGACTTCATGACGTACTGGAATTTAAACGCTTGTCTAAAGACTAACTAAAGTTAGGTTGCCTATTATGGTATTTTTAGTTATGTTGCCCATTTTGTTGTTTTACATATATAAGCAACTTAGAGGAAGAAAACAATAGAGGGCTGGACACTTTCTTTCTCATTCACGCAAGAAAAGAATGCGTTTATGTAGGTTACGTGTGATAGAAAGAAACAGTGTATATGATTTTTTGTCCCTCAGCATGTGTTCGATTTTTCCGCGCCCTGGGTGCGAAACAAATTTGACGTTTCCTCCCACTTTGCTCCGTGACAATTTTATCGTGGATTTAATATTATATAAATAACTTAAAATTCAATAAAAAACTAACTGTGACATTACTGTGTGTTGTGGAAATCCTATAAGAATCGTGCAGTGCAGTATTATAGGCTGTAAAAGTGACAGTGAACGTAAAATTAGTGGAGTATCGTTTCACAGGTAAACGTGAATTATTATGGCCAATTTAGAGATTATATTTAGAAACTAATACATGTAAACGACTTATTTAGATCTTATTGCTCTAAATTAGTTACTATTTTACTTGAAAGTTACGTGTATGATCGATAAATTCTTGTTTTTCATCCATAACCTAAAATTTTCAGTTTATTGATCGCCATTATCAGTGTTGCCAGTGTATAAAAGAGAGACTACCATAAATAAGTGGTAAATTATTATTAAGTGCATCATACACTATCCCACATGCTGGGTGCATCGAAGAATTTCTCAGATTTCCCGAATTAATTTTTATGATTTCCTGAAAATATGGATATTTGTATACTGTGGATAGCAGCAACAAAAAGAATTAATTAGGTTGCTAAAAGTTATTCCCGAATGCTTAAATATTCAGAAATAACGTAAGTGCTCAAGTAATTCGTCCAAGGCTGCGCAGGACGTATTCATTCGTTATTTATAGGCACAATGGTCATTGTACATTTAATCGTGCTTTTACTATATGCATGTTGTTTAAATATATGTATGTATGTTGTAGGTTACAATTTATTGGTAAATTTGTCTGAATTATAAATAAATAGTACCGACGTTGAATAGTTTGTTTCATTTTCCCCCCTATTATGTACCTATCTCGTTTGACAACTAAAGTGATGATCAATAAAGCAAAGTGACTATTAAATAACTATCAAATGATTCATTTGGTATTGCCTAACTTGAATCACCAATAAATACCAAACACACTTTCAGTAGACATCAAAGTTTGGTGGACAACTGAAGCTTGATAGTCACTTTGCTTTATTGATCATCACTTTTTTTTTTTTAGGAATAGTACTGTTTCACCGGACAAGAGGGCGAGCGCTTAAAGCGCTCCAGCCAGAAAGGTTTGGGTAGCGACTAGCACAAGGGCACCTCAGGGAGGCACGGCCTCGGCTTGGGCTGCCGCTTAGAGAAAATGAGTTTACCACCGGTTCACAACGCGCCCCCGCTGAGAAGAACCGGCAAGAAACTCAGCGAGGGGATGCATGTCGAGGTCGCATACGTACGGATCCCTTCGGCCTCGCCGGCGAGACCGGTGTTTGTGTGTTGATGTGTTTACGACTCTTGACATCGTTGTCGGTGTTGTGTCATGGTCCAGGAGGACGGACATCGGGTCGGGTGGGTTGAGCAGTACATGCCGCGGACGGCGGCGATGTACGGCTGTTCGACGATCTGAGGGACCTGGCCGCTGCCCAATAGGACACGGATTCGATTCCGAAGGATTCCGAACAATTGTCTGGGTGTTATTTATCTATTTAAATATGTATAAATACATACAAATACAGTTTACAAGTATTTGTAATCATTTATCTGGTTACCTTACTAAAGGATCTGCGTAGATTGAGATCAGTTGGTCATTGGTCAAGCGTAGATTGTCCCAAGATACTAGTACTATAGATTTGTATATTGGAGAAATTTACTAAAACTTACCCGGTAAATGGCCATAGTATGTATTATATTAAGTTATAAGAAAGCCAATTTTTGCCTACCTCTCTGGGAAATAGCATATTATTGTTTTTATCTCTTAACTTTTTTGTATAAGGCTAATAATTATCTACAGCTCTTAGCCACTTTAATCACCACGTGATATCACCCAGGTGAACAATGTGGAATAGACCTTAGCTACAGCATATATGATATTAAGTGTACATTCACTTTGTAGCCTCCGTCGTGGGTTCGAATCCTGCGAAGGGCAACAAATTTGAGTAGTTGTTCCTTACTGGCTAGGACAATGCAGGCCGATGACCTGATTGTCTGTAAAGTAAGATGATCCATGTGTCGGGATTTGCGATAGGACGTATGCCCGACTCCTGTCCGTCAAATTAAAACACCGAGCTTTGGTAATAAACACTTATAATCAAATTGAGAGAGAACAACTTATAATACAGTGGAGTAATCGTAATAATTAAAACATGTCTCTGTCATAGATACTAGCGCGCTGTCATCTTTTTGACAACCCCTTTGGCGTTCCGAAACCGTGATCCGAGATACGCCACACATGCGTCGGATGGGCATGTAAAAAGTCGGTCCTGCGCTTAACTTCTCCCCAGTCGTGTCGGTCTTCCGTCCCATCGGATTATGAGAGGTACCTATTATATAAAGGAAGAGAGAGTGCACTTGTGTCTACGCAAGCACTTGTGCACTATAATATCTCTTGCGTACATGGCTGATCTTGTGAAAGATTGGCCGCTGTGGTCGTTTCGGCTAGGAGGACATTATTATAACAATCACTTTCGTACTTTTTGCAGACTGTCATATATTAAGACGATATAATGTAAGAAAAGTAAATGTTGTGTCAAAAAAGTGGTTTTTGGTTAGAAAAGAAAATATAATTTACAACAACCTCCGTATTTGCTTTACACAAAGGGTAAAATTTCCCTTACGTGGCAACTCTAAATTTAGTATGTACTTATTTTTCTGTCCTTATCGGCGGCACGCTTGGTATATGTCTGTATTATATTCTGTCTACGATAAGCAAGGACGAAATGGAAACTCAGAAGTGGGATTCGGAATTGTTCATATATAAAAAGCAGAGTGGAGTTTTTAAAATCTTTAGAGTTGTGCTGTGAAAGGTTGTAGTATCTTGTGGTTTTGACCATAATCTTACCTGTAAAATATGACTATAGGATGCAATTTAATTTTCCTTCTGATTATCTGAAGGCGTTATTTGCATATACAATCTAAGAGATGGTGAAGAGCGACCTTCACCCATCTGATAACCAGGTAATACATATTGTTATCAAATGTTATTGGTTTATAAACACGACTATAATAGCTTGTCAATCGAAAAGCGTTCAGATCAGCAGGACTATTGAGTATATTTAGCCACCCAAGTAACTATCAAGCTTCAGTTGTCTACCGAACTTTGACGTCAACTTAAAGTGTGTTAACATAGATGTTTATTGGTCACTTAAGTTAGGGAATACCGAATGAACCATTTGACAGTTATTTGCAGTTATCATCACTTTAGTTGTCAAACGAGACACGTAATAGGGGAGCAGATGGGTGAAGGTCGATGTTCACCGTCTCCTCTACAAATAGAGGCCAAATGAAAACACATCTTATAACACTCCGCAATCAACAAATTGGCCTATATGAAAAAATCTACGAGTATGAGTAATCACCAATAGAATATATTATATTGTCTTCTTAAAATATACAATAGAATCTTTATCAATCTTCTCCAAATTTCAATAAAATTCGCCTAGACAGCAAACGTCGACTTTCAATCACAATCGCCATGAATTCAATTGGAGCTAAACGGATTTTTGCGATTTGCATGGAATATCGCTAACACAGCCGCGCCGTCTCCGGGGCATATCCTGGATGCACTCAATATTTCATATTCTCCCAGGCAGTGCTCCGGGAAGACGGCTGTGTGCATGAAATTCCATTTTGCATCATTATTTTGGAGTGGGTCGCCGTATTTCGTAGGACGATCTATATTTATGATGAGGTATTTGGGAAAGCAATTTCGTTCATATTTTAAATTATGGGCTATAAAATGTTTTTGAGTTATCTCTAAGCTTTAAAACATGTAAGGGTAGGTAATTTCTGTGCAGGTATTTCGTTGTTGATCGTTGGGCTACAACTGCATACCAAATGACTTTGAGGTGTGTGATTCGAGACGGGTGATTTTTTGCAGCCCGTTGAATATATTATACCTACTTAAACATTAATGGACAAAACTGTGCAAGCAGTTTTGAAACTACTCTGAAATACTAAAAAAAATAATAAAAGACGAGGCAAAAATGGAATTTTTATGTTGGGAAAAACTGCGCTTCGTGACGCGAACGTGGCATAAATCAAATATATTTTTTTTTGAAAATTTTTTTTATTCTGTTTGTGTTGTGTAGTGACTGGATACGTAGGATATTTGACTGATGGTAAGCGACACGCCAAAGTTGCCACTCATCATCTAAGTCGGTTTGTAAGTCACATGATCACAGTGATGATTTGTCACATTCCAAGCCAAACTTATATAGTAAATTTAATCGAAGTACCAATAAGATAACGAAATGCTCGGATAGTGTTAGTTCATTATGAGTGTCACATATTGTCATATGATCATCATCATCAGCAGTCTAAAGACGTCCACTGCTGAACAAAGGCCTCCCCCTTAGAAGGGAGGGGTTGCCATAATCGCCACGCTTGGCAGGTGGCTTGGGGATCGCAGTATAGGTGGAAGATAAATCCAAAAGAAAGATGCTGCTGCCCGTCTTCCCGTTCTCGCTTAGTCGCCTCTTACGACACCCAACGAGAGGAGATGGGGGGATGTAATTCTAACCCGGCACCCCAATTTAATTATTAAACACCACGTTAATTATTAAACGTTTAATTTACGCTCGTGTAAATGGGGCAATCGCATATAATTTAGAAAAAAAGCCAGGACCCGATTCAAAATATTTAGTAATGTTGTTAATACCCTATTCAGATCCATTTTCACTCTGTGGCCTCATATTTTAAACCAAATTCTGGCTAAACATATCCACGGGCGGATAAGGGATGAGTAACGACAGTAATCAAAAATATAGGGGGTTGTAATGCTCGAAAGGGTGGAAAAAGTGCAGTAAATCGTTTTTATTGCATTTTATTACAATTCCCTTGTACACCCTCGCGTCGAATTAATGGCGCGAAGGAATTTACATATGAACACTGTCGCGTCATACGAATTTTAATATTATTTTTAATAGGAAATCCGGTGATGATTTTTTTTTCTTTTGTTATTTTCGAAAACGTAAAATCCTAAACAGCTAATAATACTCTACATGTATTTCTAACCCCCAACAAAAAAGGGGAGTTATAAGTTTGACGCCTAACTCTGTCCGTCTGTCTGTACTTATGTGGCATTGTAGCTCGCCAAGGAGTGGCCGGATTTGATCGCAGTGTTTATTTATTAGACAGCTAGTTTAAGCGAGATGGTTCTTAGCTACGTTTCCCGAAAATCGGTTCAGCCGTTTGAAGACCAGCTCTTTTTCAAATCTATGTAGGAATTACTCACTATTTCGTGGTTTTCTTCGTATTTTTTAGGACAAATAGGCCCGTGCTTGACTGCAGTCCCAACTGATGGAAGCCAAAGACTCAATCGAGGATGGTAAAGCACACTAGCATATATAAAAGTCTATTCACTCTAGTCTTGACGAGACTTGTATTGCGTAAGCAAGCACAAGGTAAAATGCGTGAATTTTCACAGCATACTTTTTCTAAATATTTATAGGGTAAATGTGGGATAGATAGTTGCCCTAGGGGTATAGTTGCCTCGATTGTAATTTCTCTAGTTTGGCGGATGATCACATGTTATTTTATTTATCTTTCGAGATACTGTAGAGTCTACAGTCTCTCGAAAGATAAATAAAATAACACCTACCTATAGTTAATCTATGTACATAACTTAGAATTCTCGTGTTTTCATGTAAAACATAACAATATCTAATTATTATTCTTTCCTGAACAAACCAAAATGTAGGAAGCGAAGCTAATGTACATATTTTCTCCAAACCAAAAGTTTAATTAATTTCGGACGTGACCACGATATTCAATAAGGATCGAACAGTTGTTTTGGTAACAGTCATTAAAATTGTACTCCTAGTTATAATCAAATTGGAGAACTATTGAACTTTTCTCTTCATAATGGGAAAAGTTGTGGGAAAATAGATAGTAGTAGGAAATACTAGGTTGAGGATACCAGAGAGTGAACGGTCTCGAGTGTGACCAAATTATAATAATAATAATAATATCTTGGGACAATCCACACACGGTCATCTGATCCCAAACTAGGCAGAGCCTGTACTATGGAAACCAGACAACTGATACTAATACTTATTTACTTTTTTTTTTGTAAATACGTACTTAAATAGATAAACAATACCCAGACACTTGGCGGGAATCGAACCCACGACCCATAGGTTAGCAGGCAGGGTGTCTGACCACTAGACCAACGGGCCCGTCCAATTGTTTCTTCGTTCTTCGGAGGGCACGTAAACAGTCGGTGCCGATTGTTTGTATCTAGACAGCAGTCGTTAAGCCAAGTTAGAGGCTCAATGACAGCTTGAATTTTGCCACCAGGGGGCCTACCATCGCCGCTATTAGCAGTATTGTTATGATGTTACTAGACACGAGATAGAGATGTTAATATACGTAGTTTATAGCTCTGTCACTTTCTATTTGACGGGCCCGTTGGTCTAGTGGTCAGACACCCTGCCTGCTAACCGATGGGTCGTGGGTTCGATTCCCGCCAAGTGTCTGGGTGTTGTTTATCTATTTAAGTATGTATTTACAAAAAAAAAAAGTATATAAGTATTAGTATCAGTTGTCTGGTTTCCATAGTACAGGCTCTGCCTAGTTTGGGATCGGATAACCGTGTGTGGATTGTCCCAAGATATTATTATTATTATTTATTGAGAAAGTAAATGACAATAATAATTCTATTATAGCTAATTTTCAAACGCTTCAATTCGAGTGTGGATGGTGTATCAGTTGGATCGTTTCACACATTTGGTAGTTTACTAATTTTATACGACCACTGAACACGAATCCATAAGTCTGGTCAGTGGCAAGCCTCTGACCTGTCATTCAACCCCTCATTTGATTGGAAATAACGCTCCTCATGGTAGATTAATAGATTTTAATAGGCAACACTAATGTATACAGTAATACCCCGTTTTACGCGACCCCACACAGCGCGAATTCGTTTCGCGATTCTTAAATTTCGCGCTAATTTACCCCACTGTACGCGGTTGCATTGATTGGTATACCGCGTTTCGTGTGGGTAGAGTGATTGCTTGCGCTAACCAGTAACAACGCGAATCTTAGTATAAAAGTTAAATTGCTATTATGGTCAGTTGCCTTAACAGTTTAAATAATAGTATTCTTTTGATTTATTGCCTAATTTTGTAAATGATACTGTTTCTTTGTCAATAAGTTGCGCAAAACTATACATATTACGAATTAGAATGGCGCCGATGCGTATGAGTTTCAGTTTAGAGACGAAGATGAAAATTCTGTTTATTTTTTGCAATAAAAACCCTTTAATTATATATTTGGCGTGTTATTTCGTCATACCCCGTTATACGCGAATTTCGCTTAATGCGATTTTGTCCGGAACATATCCCTCGCGTAAAGCGGGGTATACACCCCGCACACCAAACACACCATTCGAAACCGAACCGACACGTGATCGACAAATAACTGAGATGCCATTATGGTTTCAGCAGAATACAGAATTTGTCACAATCGTAATGAAGTCTCAATAGTGTGTCGCTGGAATGGCAATTGTAATTCATTTTATTATGATTAGTAGATTAGATTGGGGCCCAGGTTAATCTTCATCAGACGACAAAGAAACAAGTAAAATAGTGCAGAGGAGACATGCGAAGACCAGCCTTGCTATTCTCTAAGCAACACATCCTCGAGTTCGAAGCTGCGGGCAGAAACGAGATGTGTTTTCGTATTCACTTAACTTTTCTTAGGCAGTACTAGAGCCACGAGAATTTATGGTTCTCGGTGGAACTACTTAAGGTCGACTAGTTTAACTGTAAGGTCGACGTTGAGCCGGAATGTGATAGTGCATATGGATTTTAACAGCGTTAAGCTCGAAGTCGTATTCAAATTTTTTTTTTTTGACGCGTGGGAAATCTTCCAAAGATCCCCGGGAGCTGTGGGGCTCGACCGGGGTATGTGGGATTCTTACCCACTAAAACCCCCGCGGCTGTCGCATCGGCACATGAGAGGGGGGACCCCAGGGCTCTCCGGTGGGATCTGCACCAGGGGCCCCTCAGTGCCTTGCCTTTGAGCCCGCCGCCGGGGGGCGCATTGTAGCCCCCCGGGAACCTGTCACGGTGCTCACGGGGACGGGGGTCGCAACCCCGCCGCCGTCCTCCTCGGAGTCGCCGCCGTACTCAATGGACGCTCAAAGGGCCCACACCCTGAACGTCCAGCGACTCCGAAGGAAGTCAAGGCTGGCTCGTCGACGAGCTCACCGTTGAGCACAGCCACGATAGTTTACGTTACAGAATAGCTACTAGTAGGGACTTTGAGCATTAATTAGGAATCACGCTTATACGAACCTGTCTAGATTCAAATTTGATCGAAATCATCGTTATTAACAGCCGAAAGACCTCCACTGAAGAAAGGCCACCCCCTTAGAAAGAAGGGTTTGCCATAATTCCCACGCTTGGCAGGCGGCATGGGGACCGCAGTATAGGTGGAAGATAAATCTAAAAGAAAGACGCTGCTGCCTGTTTTCCCATTCTCGCTTAGTCGCCCAACGAGAGGAGATGGGGGGTACATACATAGAGGATAAAATCTATTCAAGTACAATATAGCACTCTAATAACATCATCATCATCATCATCATCAGCCGGAAGACGTCCACTGCTGAACATAGGCCTCCCCCTTAGAACGCCACAATGAACGACAATTGGCTATTTGCATCCACCGGTTACCTGCGACGCGCACAATGTCGTCTGTCCACCTAGTGGGAGGCCTGCCAACGCTGCGTCTTCCGGTTCGTGGTCGCCACTCGAGAACCTTTCTTCCCCAACGGTTATCGGTTCTTCGAGCGATGTGGCCTGCCCATTGCCACTTCAACTTGCAGATTCTGAGAGCTATGTCGGTGACCTTAGTTCTTCGGCGAATCTCCACATTTCGGATTCTGTCGCGCAAAGAAACTCCGAGCATAGCTCTCTCCATGGCTCGTTGTGTGACTCTGAACTTTTCTAAAAGGCCAGCCGTTAGAGACCACGTCTCAGTACCATATGTCATCACTGGCAACACACACTGGTTAAAAACCTTCGTCTTCAGGCACTGCGGTATTTTGGACGAGAAGATATCGCGTAGTTTCCCGAACGCTGCCCATCCGAGTTGGATTCTTCGGGCGACCTCTTTGTCAAAGTTGGACCGACCTAACTGGACAGTTTGTCCTAGGTATACGTAGTGGTCAACAACTTCGAGTGTATCGTTCCCAACAACTACCGGTACGGGTGCAACATGGACATTAGACATGATCTTCGTCTTGTCCATGTTCATTTTAAGACCCACCTGTTGGGAAACGCTACTGAGGTCGCTGAGCATCGTATTGAGGTCCTCCAGCGACTCTGCCATAATGACTATATCGTCGGCAAAACGAAGGTGAGTGATGTATTCGCCATTGATGTTGATGCCGAATCCGTACCAGTCCAAGAGCTTGAAAACTCTAATAACAGATAGATAATATTAGTTCCCAATATCTAATATTTGCCAGTATGAACATCAGCCGATTTCGCCAGTTCGTGGACACAGCCTTTCAGTAACATGTCATCAATATTCCAAAAGAGTAGTCCCCGACAAACTGTATGCGGACATTTTATTAAGTTTCCCTACATCGTTTACGTATACAAACAACCAATATAACCACAGAAGAAACATACACTATTCTATGTATTAGTATACTGCTCAAAACTCTCGCTTTGCCGAGTGCTTTTTTCTGTCTGTGGCTTAGATTTAGTGGTCGTGCATATGGTAGGGGGCCCTCCTTTCTTTTTTTTCGGAACCTATTGTTACTGTGACTATTATCGTTACTTATATGATGTTTTTCATTGATATTAACGGGCTTTTATATTTATGAAGTAATCGTGTGTAGTTTTAGGCACGGAGAAGATTTTTTTGTATCCGCTATCAATGTATAGTTGAGTTGCCTCCGTGGCGAGGCGGAAAATCGCTTGCTTTGCAAACCGGAGGTTGCAGGTTTCAATCCTGCGGGGAGCAATAACTTTGAGTGGTTGGCAGGCAGATCACCTGATGGACTGGTATGTAAGATAATCCATCGGATGGCCATAGAAAAAGTCGGTCCTGCGCCTGACACCTCCCCCGTTGTGTCGGTCTTCCGTCCGATCAGATTGTGACAATAAGGAAGAAAGAGAGCACTTGTGTCTACGCAAACACTTGTGATCTCTGTGGTCGTATCGGCTATTACATTTACATTAAAACTTATAAGTTTTTTTATTTACATCGCAGGAAAGCTGTATAGTTGTAGGTAAGGGGTTCAAATTCTTCTGACAAGACAATCTTTCTGTACTTGTTACTGTATACTGGGGGGGCATATAAAAAGTCGCTCCTGCGCTTGATCCCGTCTCATCGTGGATCGGTCTTCATTCTCATCGGACTACGAGATTCAAGGAATAAAAGTGCGCTTGTCTGCACAAAAACTTGAGCTCTATAAATTGAGGATATAATATTTATTAAAAAAAGGAAGACTAATTGTGCTCATACAGAAACGGTATACATAAAAGGTAATATTTATTTGATCACTGTAGGTGCTTAAGGTATGAAGCATAGTTGAGTTATACGAGTTGGGTTTCTCAACCAAAAAACATTTGCCGTGAAGATATCTTAAGTAAGTACCTACATAAGTCTATAACAACGCTGCATGCTCATGGTGTAAAACTCATCAAATACCTTTCCAATACAATAGAACCACATGCAGAACTTAAAAAATCTTACAGCTCTATTTAAAATTTTCCTACAAATATTTAATTTCTTTTACCAAATACAGACAGAAAATAAATTGGTAGGTCTTTGGTAGCGTAGGTCTGGTTTGGTAGGTCTAAGATGTCACCCGCAGGGAGGTTGGAAAATCCTTTGACTTGCCTTTGACCACTTAGATTGAAATATTTCAGGCGAAAGCCCTTTAAATTTCCTAACCATATATAAATTCGATTTCTTGAATTCAAAAGCGAAAGAAACTGAAGATGTTTTATCTTGTATATATTTTTATTACTTTTTATTTAAGCGTGTCACAAAAATAGGAGATTAGAAATTAACTAGACTCATATATTAGGTACAGTAATCTCCTTTACGATTGTAATTGAAGAATACAGCTGGGCTGGGCATTTGGGAAATTACGTGGAGTATTTTCATCGCTTGTCCCGCAGAGTCTTACCTGTTTATGATATACGGTAGAACTAGTGCACGTATTTAAAGTTTGTAGGCTTATTCCAAGTAGTTCTAAATTTTGCTCTACATATATGACTACTGACTGACTAACTTGGAAAAAATAATACTTGGACTACATTAAGGAAAGGACTGAGCACAGAGTTTCACTTCATTATCAAATCCGAAACGAGATGATCAGACAGAGAACCAAGGTAATTGACTTAAGATTAGTAAATTGAATTGGCCGTGTGCTTGCCATAACTGCTGTAAAATGAGAAGCCGATAAAGCAAATGGGAGACCCGCGAATTGACAAACGTAGCGTTGGACGTCCTCAACAATGCTTATGAGCCAGAAATCTGATGAGCCATTTTAGATCTTAAAAACCAAGCGTATAAACAGCCATACTCAACCTTTTTTTCCCCCGGGCCACATAGTCGCTTCTACTTTACCCTGCGGGCCGCATAGTTACTTCTGCTTTACCCTGCGGGCCGCATAGTTACTTCTGCTTTACCCTGCGGGCCGCATAGTTACTTCTGCTTTACCCTGCGGGCCGCATAGTTACTTCTGCTTTACCCTGCGGGCCGCATAGTTACTTCTGCTTTACCCTGCGGGCCGCATAGTTACTTCTGCTTTACCCTGCGGGCCACATAGTTACTTCTGCTTTACCCTGCGGGCCGCATAGTTACTTCTGCTTTACCCTGCGGGCCGCATAGTTACTTCTGCTTTACCCTGCGGGCCGCATAGTTACTTCTGCTTTACCCTGCGGGCCGCATAGTTACTTCTGCTTTACCCTGCGGGCCGCATAGTTACTTCTGCTTTACCCTGCGGGCCGCATAGTTACTTCTGCTTTACCCTGCGGGCCGCATAGTTACTTCTGCTTTACCCTGCGGGCCGCATAGTTACTTCTGCTTTACCCTGCGGGCCGCATAGTTACTTCTGCTTTACCCTGCGGGCCGCATAGTTACTTCTGCTTTACCCTGCGGGCCGCATAGTTACTTCTGCTTTACCCTGCGGGCCGCATAGTTACTTCTGCTTTACCCTGCGGGCCGCATAGTTACTTCTGCTTTACCCTGCGGGCCGCATAGTTACTTCTGCTTTACCCTGCGGGCCGCATAGTTACTTCTGCTTTACCCTGCGGGCCGCATAGTTCCTTCTGCTTTACCCTGCGGGCCGCATAGTTACTTCTGCTTTACCCTGCGGGCCGCATAGTTACTTCTGCTTTACCCTGCGGGCCGCATAGTTACTTCTGATTTACCCTGCGGGCCACAATCTAGCCTAAATTGTATGTTTAATTATAACTACCCTAAGTATATTAAATTACAATAAATCGCATATTTAAAATATAGTATATAAAAATTCAGGGGTTTTCCACTATCATTTGTGAGAGTAAACGGAAGTAGGTAATCTTGGGGTTGGCATTGCTAATTGATTGTTACTTTTGTTGATGGAGACTTTTATTGCACTCAGGAACCAAAGCAATCGTACATATATTGTTTGTAAATGAACCGTTTAAGAACTCCTGGGGATGCACTGCTGCTGCTGCTGTTGTTATACTTATGTGTTAATTATAATTATTATCTAGTTAATTATAATTATTAACTACTGCTATCAGTGAGGGGATCTTAATTCATGACGAAGAAGGACAAGAAATTCCTATTAGCATAATGATTTCTATTCGAAAATACTGAAAGCTTATGTCCGTCTGCTATTTAATTTTCCATTTAGTTCGACTGGGGAATCGAACCCAGAATATCGCTATTTGTAGCATAATTCATCATTCTGCGTTTGCGGTTATTCTGTTTGATAAAGTTTTATTTCATGTCAAAGATTTTCGGTAATGTTCAGATTTTTTAAACTTGCACATTATAGCTGAAATAATATTATTGTGATTAGGTAACAGTTGTTACTATAATCGCTGAAGGGTAGTCTGGTAGAAGTTCAGTTCAGGTTGGAGGCTTCAGACAACACCATAAGTGAACTGCGAGCCGAAATAGTGTCATTACGTGGCACTGTTTCGGAAAGTAGGTCACACGAGGCATCGAATGTGAACACACGACGCGGGGCGCAAAACGCATCCATTGGCAGTTTTATTGCTTCGCCGGCTGTTACTAAGGCGCGCGATGCACCACGCCTCGCCGCCCGCCAGAGCCGTCCAGTGTGTGCACGTCAACTCTTCAACGTGCCTACGCCGCCGCCGCCGCTACTGCCGCGCCATCAATGAAGCGGCTGACAACACAGGGGCAGAAGCAGAGTTCACACGAGCCTATTCGTGGGCCTGCGCCAACCGGTCCGAGGAGGGACCAGTGCGACGAGGAAGGCTTCGTCTAGGTGCAGAGAAGACCTTCGGAGTCACTGGACGCTCGGGGTGTGGGCTCTTTGAGCGTCCATTGAGTACGGCGGCGACTCCGAGGAGGACGGCGGCGGGGTTGCGACCCCCGTCCCCGTGAGCACCGTGACAGGTTCCCGAGGGGCTACAATGCGCCCCCCGGCGGCGGGCTCAAAGGCAAGGCACTGAGGTGCCCCTGGTGCAGATTCCACCGGAGAGCCCTGGGGTTCCCCCTCTCATGTGCCGATGGGACAGCCGCGGGGGTTTTAGTGGGTAAGAATCCCACATACCCCGGTCAAGCCCCACAGCTCCCGGGGATCTTTGGAAGATTTCCCCCGCGTCAAAAAAAAAAAAAGCTGCAGAGGAGAATGAGGATGCCATCCAACCGCAATAAGTGCGGCATCGCACCGACGATATTCTACGGTATATACGGTCTATTTATACGGTATTCTTTTACGATAAAACTTATTACCGCAATACTCACAGATTACCAAAACCTCTAAATCCGGCCTTAAGGCTGCCTGTCCACCGGAGCGGAGCGAGGCTCCGGTGGACAGGCAGCCTAAAACCTAGCAGCAGTACATAAATTCAGACCTGAAATGTACCACCGCGCACTCGTTTCGTAAAAAAATAAATAAAGTGCAGTTCAAGCCGGAATCCCGGGCTCGGCCAACATTTGCGGAGCACTCCAACACTAATTCCGGGAATGACTCACTCAGCGCGGGATTGACCTTTGAACCAGTTATCTAGACAGCATGGTTAAATTCGTTTTACTTTTTGTAGAGACTTCCAATTCCGTTAGAATAATAATAATATCTTGGTACAATCCACACACGGTCATCTGATCCCAAACTAGGCAGAGCCTGTACTATGGAAACCAGACAACTGATACTAATACTTATATACATTTTTTTTTGTAAATACATACTGAAATAGATAAATAACACCCAGACTCTTGGTGGGAATCGAACCCACGACCCTTCGGTCAAGAATGCTTAAGAAAAGACAATTGAGAACAATACACTATAAAGTGATGCACTAAAAACTGATTGGTATAGATATACCAACTGCTGACTGTAAGACCACATACTTACTTCGCCACTTTTGATTCAAAAGTGGGTGAGTAAGTGCTCTATAACGGGCCTGTTGGTATAGTGGTTAGACAATCTGGCCGCTACCCAGGTCGTGAGTTCGATTCCTATCTAGTGTCTGGGACTAAATATTTACAGTTTATTTACAAATATACTAACCAAGTTAAAAATCTTCCTCCAAGTTGTCGCCGCACTGGGAGGGAAGGGTACCTAAATGATTGGCGGCATTACCTCTTTGTATGGCCAAGATTATACGTTCGCAGAGCTACAAGCCCGACGGTCTCCTGAGACTTACGGTACATATGCTGAGATGGTTTGGTCATGTCGAGAGAATAAATGAGGAACGATTGACGAAAAAAGTGTATAAGGCGAGTGTGAATGAGTGTTGGAAGGAGTAGACCTAGGCGGACGTTTCAAGACCAAATCAGGGACGTCTTGAAAAAAGGCCAGGTCAAGAGTACCCTAAACCGAAGAGCATGTATGATAAAAATAATGAAAGTGGACGAAGCGAAACAAGTATGTAAGGATCGTAGCAAGTGGAAAGAAGTGGTCTCTAACTACCCCTACGGGAAAGAGTATGTGTGTATGTCACCAGAAAAGTGCAGACTTATTGAGTGGTAGCATTGTGACTTACAAACAAACATACATACAAACATTATAACAACAAAACAATTACCAATTACAGTTGCAGCGAGCTGTGTTCTGGGTTCACAATACCAATTACGTCCAATCAATTACCGCTAAGTAACACCTATGCACCTTACACACAGAATGAGAAGTAATATATGTATAACGTGAAGCATCGTATTATAGATGTTTTGACCTATTGAAAAATAGTTACTAGGTTTTACTAGGTGGTAGGTTCCTTGGGCAAGGAACTGTCCAGGTAGGACCACCACAGTGTCAGATATTCTGCCGCCAAGCAGCAGTGTGTAAGCATTGCTGTGTTCCGGCGTGAAGGGCACTGTAGCTGGTTAAATTACCGGACACAAAGACTTAATATCTAATGTCTTAAGGGTCGGCAACGCGCTAGTGATTCTTCTGTTGCTAGCGTCTATAGGCTGCGGTGACTGCTTACCATCAGGCGGGCCGCACGCTTGCATGCCACCTTGGTAGTATAAAAAAAAGTTATAAGATATCGATTCAATATAATTATGTAAGTAGGTAAACTATATTTCTGCCAATAGCAATCGCAATTATTGAAAATTAATATTTTCGTGCTTTGCAATTTGTGCCCGACTGTCCTAGAAGTACACAAAAATTCGTTCACATATGCTACAAGACATATGTATATATGCAATTGAAGTAAGTTTTATTGGTAGAAGTGGCAACATTTTGAAGGCGAACACGATATGCAAACATATTTAAAGCGATACAAAATTAGGTTTAATTAAACTATGATAATAAGTAGAAATCTATACTTATAATAAAACTGTAACAGGTCCAATTCTGTACATTGAAGATATTTTGAAAATTATATTCTATAACCGATACTGAGGCCGAAAATATATATTTTTTAAATTTTTGTCTGTCTGTCTGTCTGTATCACGGCTGCGCATCACGCCGAAACTACTGAATGGATTCAAATGAAACTTGGCATGATTTGAGATCTTACTACGAGGTAGGACATATGATACTTTTTATCCCGTAATCTAGCACGGTTATTTTAGGAGAGGGTATTAAAGTCAAAATGGGTAGTTGGTTATACGCTTGGTCCGATTTTATCAATTTTTCTTTATAATATAATAAATATTAGTAAGGGAACACTCATAGAGAGTTGTTATCAAGGTTTTGTAATCGATCGGGTTAAGCAACGTTAGGTAAGGTCATTAAATAGATGGGTGACCGTTTAACGCCATTTGAACTAAACGGGTCCGTGCTTCGGAGAGCAAGTAAAAAGTGGGTCCCAGTTTTTAACCGACTATAAAAAAAGAGGTTATGTATTCGATGCGAATGTCGGTTATTAAAAGTTTAGTTAACGTAAAAATAGCGCAAGCGGAGCTGCGTGGGTCAGCTAGTTAGATATATAAGTACTTTTGTTGCCCATAAACTCGTATAATGTAAATGCCTATTACTTGGGCACGGCCGTTCTGACAGTAGGTAGGTACTACTCTAAAAAAGGATCCGGTGTCGTTAGTATGGTGCCTAATAGAGAACGAAACATCGAAAAGGGATCCATTAACATTAAACAATTGATGGGAGTTGAATTAAACAATATTATTCTAGATATACATTTATATGCATTTGTATTACGAGACGTAAATACAGTAAAATAGGTTTTATTTACGACTTGAGGCGATACGTCTTTTGAATGTGCCCCAGAGGAATGGAAGGGTTCACTGTCGAAGTAAACCGCCTTTATTTTTTAAACTTTATTACGTTCTATCATGAAAAACGAACACACTACAGTTTTGTGGCTTAAATTTCTAAAGAACATACGAGTTGTTTTGAACTTAGTGGATTTTATTTAGTGTTGTTGGATGGTTGTTGGTCTTGCTATAGTGATTCGATTACAAACAATTGACCCATTAGTAAAATACTTCGTACTTCGTTATGTGAAACGTATGTAAGTGATTTGGTTGTTACCTACTCTCGCGCAGGTATTTAATTTAAATAATTTTAAGTTTTGCGTCTTATTATGTTCTCATGTAGGTGAATTTTGTAATTCTTTATGAGAATAAACTTTCTTAAACCTTAGTATGTAGTACTACACTAACCTACTACAATCGGCGTCTTCAATTCAAATAAACTTCATCGAACGAGAGGAACAAGTATGTATAGAATAATTATTATATTATCAAATCAAATACATTTTCTTGCTAGTTATATTATGTGCAAAATATATGCACAAAATTAACAACAGAGTATTCTTTGGGGATACTTATTTTATGAGTTACATAATATAAAACATTTTATTAGTAAAATACTTTCGTAATAATATCGGAAACTTTACGAGCTCCGCTAAAACAATAAAATAATAAAAATTATAGTGGTACTGACACACCGAAGTCGTAACTTTAGCACTGTAAAACTATTTCAAAGAGATATACGAGGGCTGAATCTGTGAACTTCTGACAACGCGATCCGAGGGCACAATAAAACAAAGGCGGGCACCCGTGTCCACGCGCCCCTGGGACCTCCGGCTTCGCATTCATCCCTTAATTCCAACCCGTCTCCCTTGCGTGTAGTGTTTCGATATAATTTGTCTCGACTAGACCGTAACCTGTGGTGCTATAAGAATGATTGTTTACTTCTTTTTGGTTTAGTTTCGATATTCGATGTAAGATTCCAGTATGGTTGAAATGTTATATTTTGTTTTCGTAAGATTCTATTAAATGAAATCCAGATAATATAAACGCTACGCTAAGATAACACGCCTTAGAGAGGTCTATATCTCGTGGACTGATGTAGGCTGAGAAGATATAATCATACACCATATTATTATAGGAGACAAATTCCCGATTACAATAAAGTTTCATAATGGAACGCGAAAGTCGAAAAGTATTTGTCAATATAAGCGAATTGAAAAATAATATATCCCTTTTATTATTAGAAAAGCTTGCTATCCCATAACTATTGACTAACAAAGAGTAATAAATTACACAGAGAGTAACAATGTAAGCAATCTCTTTGTTTTTAACCTAAATTACCTTTTCATATTGAGCATTGAGTTCTTGCTATTAATGTTTCATCAATCACCTGTTCTTGCCAAAACTCGACACAAAAGCTTCGATATCCCATTTCTGTTTTATAGGGTCGAACATTACCAAAACCCCATTAACCCCGTTCGTTTGAAAAACATTTTTGTGGCCACCCGACAGAGTTGTTACCGATAAATAAGTTTATTATTACAACTGAACAGTAAAATTGTATCAGTACCAAATTCAAAATTAATATCAAACTCGAATTGTGTGGGTCCGCCCACAAGTCCTTTCCACCGATCGACACTTTTATTCAAGAGTGGTTCGTGAAGCGATTGAAATTAAGAAATATATTTTTTTTTACCGGGAAGATGGCTTTAGATTATCAGCTGCTTGGGAACCAGTGATTAAAACGACAAAACCTCGCTATTTGCCGTCGGTTAAATATACAGATACTGTGAGTGTAGTGTGTAGTGGGCTTAACGTTACAAGTGAAAGAACGGGGGTAGACGAAGATATTTCTACCTCGCGCACGGAGCCGTCTCGCTGAACAAGTCTGCTTGTGATCACGGCTTTTTTTTTTTGACGCGGGGGAAATCTTTCTGAGATCCCCGGGAGCTATGGGGCTCGACCAAAGTATGTGGGATTCTTACCCACTAAAACCCCCGTGGCTGTCGCTTCGGCACATGAGAGGGGACCCAGGTCTCTCCGGTGGGATCTGCACCAGGGGCCCCTCAGTGCCTTGCCTTTGAGCCCGCCACCGGGGGGCGCATTGTAGCCCCCCGGGAACCAGTCACGGTGCTCACGGGGACGGGGGTCGCAACCCCGCCGCCGTCCTTCTCGGAGTGACCGCCGTACTCAATGGACGTCCTTGGGCCCACACCCCGAACGTCTAGCGACTCCGAAGTTGAGACCACGGCTTGTGCAACCCGGCGGAAACGTCAAGCCAAAGTATAAGGTAAATCGCGTTAATTCCCGATTAAAATAAAGTTTGTGTGCATCCGAATTTACGTGGGGAAAACAAGGGGAGGGGCAGCAGCTTCTTTCCTGGATTACCTACCTGTACTACTATCCACAAGACACCTACCATGCGTGGGGATTATGGCCACCCCGTACCCTCTAAGGAGGTGGCCTTTTGGTCATAAGTGGATGTGTTTCGGCTGATGATGATAATTATAACACGAGATAGAGATGAGGAAGGGGATCACAGTATAGGTGATAGGTAATCTAAGAGAAAGATACTGTTATCAGTCTTCTTGTTTTTCCCTTATTCGGCAACGGGAGGAGATAGGAGGGTGCTATTCTTACCTGGATACCCCACGGGTAGGTTCTTGTGTCATAATAAGACAATTATAATATTGCTACTTGAGGTGGCAGTATGACTCTTGGATATTGAGACAATCCACACACGGCCATCTGATGCGAAACTAGGTAGAGCCTGTACTATGGAAACCAGACAACTGATATTAACACTTATATACTTCTTTTTGTAAATATAACTTAAATAGATAAATAACACCCAGACACTTGGTGGGAATCGAACCCACGACCGAACGGGTAGCAGCCAGGGTGTCTAGTTTTAGATTATTAACACTAGTTTGGGTCTAGTTTTAGCGCCTTTTAAAACTGTAATAGCATTTACGCAGCTATGTTTATGTTAGCAGTTAAGTATAACCGCTGTCAATATTTTATTTTAATTATACCTGTAACTTTAGCACGAAGCAGTCGTTTCTTTTAAGTCTCCCAAATATTCCACTTTTGAAGCTGAAATCACAAGCCTAAACATGGCCCTGTCGCCGGATTGTTGATAAAAAGAAGAACCAGTTGATTCGATAACACTTCAAGAGTGCAAAAACCGAAGAAAAAGGCTCACTGCATAAGGTCGTTGAAAGGTCATTTCAATCAGACAGTTTTTTCATGTGCTAATTAGTATAATTCAATTATAATTTAGGCATTTACTAGTACTTGAATATATTTAAAGCGATTTGTGAATATTATATGTGAATTAATACTTATTTTAATTGTTGTAGCCGCACAGGTCAAAGTCCATCTTTGTTAACAGTTTTCTTTGTTTAAAATTAGTTTTTGATTTAGATACCTACTAATTGTCTAAACAGTTTTAAAGTCTTTTTATTGTATACATTCCAGAGTTACTGTACACCACCTTCCACAATGTCAGACGAAAAGCTTATCAGACAACGCGCTAGTTATAAGGGACAATTAACAGTGTTCTCAAACTATATTAGTTCCTTCAAGGAGAGAAAGGCTTCTTCTTTGACCCCTTCCGAGGTAAACGAATTGCTGCTTCGCATCAAAAGGATGGATAACGTTTTTGAAAGGTATGACGAGGTGCAATTATTAATTGAGTGTGACACAGATGATATAAACATTCAGTTGTCTGAACGCAATGATTTTCAAACTTTATACTTTAAACTCGTTGCCCAAGCAAAGAATCTGATTGATCAATATCAAAAATCATCAGATATAAACGATGATGCCGGGTCTACCAAATCAAAAAGTCATCATAGTTTTGTTAAGTTGCCAACTATCCAATTATGTAAATTTAGTGGATCCTATCACAATTGGCTTGAGTTTCGTGACACGTTCACAAGCCTAATTCACCTAAATGACGACATAGATAATATTAATAAATTCCACTACCTAAGGGCTTCGCTGGAAGGTTCTGCTGCACTAATTATACAATCAATTGAGTTTTCATCTGATAATTATTCCGTTGCATGGCAACTGCTGTGTGATCGGTATGAAAACAAAAGACTTTTAATCCAAAATCATGTTTCTGCACTGTTTAACATAGATGTAATTACTAAGGAATCGTCTGCTAATTTGAAAAACCTTATAGACCAGACGAATAAAAACATACGTGCCTTAAAATCATTAGGGGAACCCACAGAGCACTGGGACACCCTTCTTATTCACATCACTACACATAAGCTTGATAGCAAAACATTTCGTGAATGGGAAGAGTACAAAGGTCAACTAGGTACCGATAAGAAAATAACCTTTGATAATTTTCTAACGTTTATAAAGAATCGAGCTGATTTACTTGAGACCATTGAAATGTCCACTAACACTGGCACGAAAGCATCGTCTTCTGTTGTTAAATCTCACTCTAAAATAAAAACTTTGCTTTCAGTTTCGGACAATGTAAACAGTGACAAAATCAACTCGAATTCTAAGCGTTGTCCTAAGTGCAATGGAGATCATAAGTTGGTTGGATGTCCCGAGTTTCTTGCACTCACAAATGAATCGCGTTTGAAGTTATTGCCTGAATTAAAGGTATGTTTTAACTGTTTAAACACCGGTCACTACGCCAATCGATGTAATAAATCGGGTTGTAAATTGTGTCACCGTAAGCATAATCATTTAATTCACGTAAACACAGGCAGTAACATCAAACCGGTTCCCACTAACACTTCACGGAATGCGAATGATACCACAAATGATTCTAGTGCGCATACACCGCAATTGACAGCACCGTCACAGCCACCTGCAACGAGCGCTGGCTTATCTCTGTCGGCGAGCGTCAATATGCAGTCGCATCCTCATAGCGAAAATAATGTTTTGTTATTGACAGCATTAGTTACAGTTATAGATAGGTATCAACGCAAACACATAGCCCGTGCATTATTAGATAGTGGTAGCACTTCATGCCTAATGAGTCAAGACTTGTATGAGAAACTAGGATTACCAGCTAGTAATGTAAACAAAACTGTGTTAGGTATTAATAATTTCAAATCTCAGATAAGTAAATTTTGCCGTTTAGAAATAAAGTCGCTTGATGATAGTTATTCAACGAATATTCAATGTTTTGTTTTGCCTTCAATCACAAGTAATATACCTTGTAAGCAAGTTGATTTGTCCAAATTAAACTTACCATCAGACATCTCATTAGGAGACCCTCTGTTCCATACCCCTGGATCAATTCAAATTTTGCTTGGTTTAGACGTGTATTGGGATATTTTAGGAACGCAGAGACTTATTCTAGGAGACGGCAAACCGGTACTCTGTGACTCGAGACTAGGGTGGCTCGTGTCAGGTCCCAATAGTGGTGGCTATGTACCATCGTCTCAACTATCGTGTAATTTTACGAATATTACCACGACTTATGTTTCGGATGAGATGGATAATAATAATATTCAAAAGCAACTTAGTAAGTTTTGGCAACTCGAAGAAGTAAGTTCAAGCTCTCAGTATTCTCCAGAAGAAAGGTCATGTGAGGAACATTTTGTTAAAAATACCATTCGTCTGGAAGATGGGCGCTTCTGTGTCAGGATTCCTCTCAAGCATTCTCCTGATTTATTGGGAGATTCTTTGCCACGAGCAAAGCAGTGCTTTTTCTCACTAGAACACAGACTTAACGCTAAGCCTCAACTGTATGCAATGTACCGAGATTTCATGTCGGAATATGAGTCATTAGAGCATATGACACGATGTCCTAGTATTGATTCGATACCAAATGCATATTTTATACCTCATCACGGAATTCTTCGTGACAGCACCACAAGTAGGATGAGAGTTGTATTCAATGCCAGTAGTCCCACTACCACAGGCGTTTCATTTAATCAACTGCAGATGGTTGGACCTGTGGTGCAAGATGACTTGCTGTCAATTTTGTTGCGGTTTAGGCAGCATAAATATGTAATCGTAGCTGACATCGAAAAGATGTATAGGCAGATAGCTGTACATCCAGATGATCGCCATTTGCAACAAATTATCTGGCGTAATAAATCATCACATCCTCTCCAAGCCTACCAGCTAAACAGACTGGCTTACGGAACTGCAAGTGCTCCCTACCTTGCAACGAGGTGTTTAAAGTATCTTGGAGTGGAAAGCACAGATAATATGGTTTCAGATGCGATTATACACGACTTTTATGTCGACGACTTATTGTCTGGAGGAGACGACTTAAACGAGGTCATTGATTTACGTCATAAAATAACTTCTACACTTGCTTCGGCTCAAATGCATTTGCGCAAGTGGAAGTCTAATGATCCTCAATTGCTTCCTAAATCTGACTCCTCTCAAACGTCACTAAACTTAAACATAGGATCACTAGAGCCTAGTAAAACATTAGGTCTTGGCTGGTTGCCGCAATCTGATTATCTTTGTTTTCCAATGGGTAAATCTGTCGCCAATGGAAATACAAAGCGCGATATTCTTTCTACGATCGCACAGATCTTTGACCCACTAGGTTTACTGGCTCCGTGTGTTATACACACATCAAAAGTGTCTAGGGATCAAGCATTTTTGGGCAAAAAAATGGGCAGAAGAACAATGGCGTTTCGTGTGCTTTTCTGATGAGTCTCGTTTTGGTATGAGACCGGATACAAGACGTATACGACACTGGAGAACCCCTGGACGCCAACAGCGATTAAAATCCTGCCAGGAAGTCCATCCTTATAGTGGTGGAACCATCATGGTATGGGCGGGTATTTGGATCGGCGGAAGAACTGAGTTGATTTGGATCAGAGGCAACCTCAACGCTCAAATTTATGCTGAGACGATTGTATCAGACGTCATCGTTCCTCTACAAGTGCAAATCGGTCCCTTATTTCAGTTAATGCATGATAATGCACGACCGCACACCGCAAGAGTTGTAAGACAGACTCTCGCCGCAGCTAACATCAATGTCCTGCCCTGGCCTGCTCAGTCGCCAGACTTGAACCCGATTGAGCATGCATGGGATATGCTACAGAGAAGAGCTCTGCCGAATATGGAGGGTATCCAGTCGCAAGAAGACCTTTTTTTGTTGTTGCAACGAACATGGGCGGCCATTCCACAGCGTGATTTGGATGAACTCATTTTGAGTATGCCAAACCGATGTTCTTGTGTTGTTAGTGTTCGCGGTAGAAACACGGATTATTAATTGTTTAAGTTACCCAATAAAATTTTAAAGAAAACTGTTATTTCAGTCTTTTTTTCGAACTTTTGTGTTAGTGGTTCAAATGTCAAAAATCCCTTTATTAGGAAAATGGCAAATTTCTTTATTAATGCAAAGGTGACTTGGTTTATCGTTACTGTGACAAACGAAAACACTTTATTTGATGAATCCTTAAAGAAAATTTTAATTAATATCAATCAGGAGAAAAGTTATTGCAAAAATATATGTTGATCCCTAGACACTTTTGATGTGTGTAGTTATGAAAATATTACTCCAAAAGCTATGGTTGCTGCAGTTGTCCTGGGATGATGAGCTACCACAGGATATTAAAAAGTTGTGGGCTGATATTATCATTAATCTGCCATTATTAAAAGATGTTACTGTTCCACGTCGCGTCATTTGTAACTCACCTAAATTAATAGAAATCCATTGTTTTGCGGATGCGTCCGAACGTGCTTACGGTGCTTGCGTGTATTTACGCAGTGTCGATGATAACGGTGAAGTCTCAGTTCATTTATTGTTAGCCAAGAGTCGAGTTTGCCCTCTCAAACCTATGACGATCCCAAGATTGGAACTCTGTGGGGCGTTAATGGCATCTCGTCTTCACGCAAAAGTAATTGCATCTTTACGATTAGTGGTAACGCGTAGTGTCTTTTGGACAGATTCCACAATTGTTTTGGGATGGATAAAAATGTTACCAAGTAAATTGCAGCCCTTTGTCCGCAATAGAGTGGCAGACATTTTAGAAAAGACAGGCAACTGTCAGTGGAGACATGTACCGACTGATGATAACCCTGCGGATTATATTTCGCGTGGAGTTGACATTAAATCTATTGCTAATTTAGATACATGGTGGTGCGGTCCAAACTTTCTTAGAAAGGATATGTCATGCTGGCCTTCTAAGAATATCGATGTGGGTAATGATTCACTACCGGAATTAAAGCCCAATATATCATTACATGGCATTGTTATTGATAATCCATTAAGTGGACTTATAAACTTTGACAGATTCTCTAATTTTCTGAGGCTAAACCGAGCTGTCGCTTATGTGCTTAGATTTATTAACGGTTGTAGGAAGCAGGTAGTTTCTGGCCATCTTCGTAGTGAAGAATTACAAGCAGCGTTAAATGTAATCATAAGACAGTCTCAATGTGAATCATTTCCTGAGTACAATATGCTATTACACAATCAGGACTTGCCCAAGAAAAGTCAATTATTAAAATTTAATGTTTTTCTACTTAGATGACAATAAAATTATGCGCGTAGGAGGTCGTCTATCAAATTCAAATTTTTCTTACGCTAAAAAACATCCTATTCTCATACAGTCCACTCACAGGTTTACTAAATTGTTATTTAAATACGAACACAATCGGTTAATGCACGCTGGACCACAGTTATTATTAGCTTCTATCAGAGAGACGTACTGGCCTATAAGAGGACGTAATTTGGCTAGGCAGTGCTATCGACAATGTGTTTTATGCTGTCGAATGAAAGGACAGATTGTTAGTCCGATAATGGGCAACTTGCCGCAGCAGCGCCCTCTATCGGGGCTTCTCTTTGATAACGTTTCTTTAGATTACGCAGGCCCTCTTTTATCGGCATCACGCCAAGGTCGTGGATGTAAATTAGTAAAGGTCTATGTCGCCATTTTTGTGTGTTGTTCTACAAAAGCCATTCACTTGGAGTTGGTCGGCGACTTAACAAGTAATACCTTTCTGTTGGCTTTGCGCAGATTTATTGCACGAAGAGGAAAATGTTCAAACATCTATTCTGATAACGGTTCCTCGTTCGTTGGTGCTTATAACGAGCTATCCAAATTTATTAAAGCTAACTGCAATTCGTTTTCCGAGGAAATGGCTAATGAGGGAGTCAATTTCCACTTCATACCTGCATATTCGCCGCATTTCGCTGGTTTGGCAGAAGCTGGTGTAAAGTCAACCAAACATCATTTAGTTAGGGTGTTAGGTAACTGTCATTTGACCTATGAACAGCTTTACACGACCCTGGTGCAGATTGAAGCTATTTTGAACTCCAGACCATTGACGCCGCTCTCATCGGACCCGAACGACTTGACGCCTTTAACACCAGGCCATTTTATAATTGGACGACCATTGACATCGCTGCCGTCACCAAACTATGAAGCTCATTCCACGCATTCTTTGACTCGCTATCAACGCATTGAGCAATTGCGCCAACATTTTTGGACACGTTGGAGCAAAGAATACGTCTCAGAACTGCAGATTCGCATGAAATGGCGTTCCAGCAAAGGTGATCTCAAGCTAAACTCATTTTGTACTCCTTAAAGAGGACAACATGCCGCCTTTAAAATGGAAGATGGGAAGGATTATAGCAGTCTATCCAGGCAAGGACGGTGTCGTGCGAGTCGCGGACGTCAAGACGTCTACAGGACTACTTCGAAGGTCTTTTAGTAAAATTTGTCCTCTACCAGAAGCTGAAGATTTTTGTTGAAAGACAGCCTTTCAACGTGTGGGGGCATGTCTAGTTTTAGATTATTAACACTAGTTTGTGTCTAGTTTTAGCGCCTTTTAAAACTGTAATAGCATTTACGCAGCTATGTTTATGTTAGCAGTTAAGTATAACCGCTGTCAATATTTTATTTTAATTATACCTGTAACTTTAGCACGAAGCAGTCGTTTCTTTTAAGTCTCCCAAATATTCCACTTTTGAAGCTGAAATCACAAGCCTAAACACAGGGTATCTAACCACTAGACCAACGGGCAACGTCGTCGGGTCATCGGACCTACATAATATGTACGTACAAATATGTACTTATATATTATACTAGCAGTACCCGCGGCTTTGCCCGCAGCCAGTATTTTTGATGAGCTCAAGCAATGTTAACGTCATTGCCAAGCATGTAAGTGGTACACCGGAAGGCGCTCGTTTAAACCTCACCCTGGGGTGAGCCAAGGCCTTGACTTGATTCAACTTAAGCCATTCCTTTTTTTAACGTGGAGAAATCCCAAGGGTTGCCCATACCATCACGGGAGTGGCAGTTTGGGTTCAGTATGACTCCTACTGACTCAAACTCTTCGTGTCCAAATTCCGCTATGTTGATGGGCACCGAAAACGTATCTATCTGTATACAATTTCGAGTCCCACCAGCGGCTGGCCAGCCCATCATCTTCCGTGGGTGTAAGTAAACCCACGGACCTGCCTGTCGCTATAAAAGGCCCACAGAATCTCATCAGGTGGCATGCCGGAATACTTTAGAACGGTGCACAGGCAGCAGTTCCTCGTTCCTGCTGTCTGCACATTCTCGATACGGGGACATAAGGTTGGCGTTGGTCCGCCTTCTGCCCTTCAGAGTCGGGGGACGTTCAGGGTGTGGGCCCCAGGACGTCCATTGAGTACGGCGGCGACTCCGAGGCGGTAGGCGGCGGGGTTGCGTCCCTGGTCCTCGTGAGCACCGTGACAGGTTCCCGGGGGCTACAATGCGACCCCGGCGGCGGGCTGGTGCAAGGCAATTCACTGAGGGGTTACCCTGGAGCAGACCACACCGGAGAGCCCTGGGGTCCCCTCTCATGTGCCGATGCGACAGCAGCGGGGGTTTTAGTGGGTAAGAATCCCATATACCCTGGTCGAGCCCTACAACTCCCGCAACCCTTTTGAAAGTTTACCCGCGTCAAAAAATAAAATGGTCCGCCTTCTGCGCCCGGGAGTCTTGCTGCGTTGCGAATCTCGGAGATCACTCCCCTTTATCCGCTCTGTTACATGAAGCTCGAGCTGCCCTTTTTCCTTCAAAACCTCAATCCTTTAAAGGTACCTGAGATACTGTGGGGGATCAATCGATGAGATTTGTACCAGGTGCCCCTCAGTACCTTGCCTTTGAGCTTGCTACCGGGGAGCGCATTATAGCCCCCCGGGTACCTGTCAAAGTGTTCACGGGGACGGGATTCGCAACCTCGCCGCCGTCCTCCGAGTCACCGCCGCCGTACTCAATGAACGTCTAAGGTCCACATCCCAAACATCCAGCGACTCCTAAGAGTAACTGGAGCCATTCGACCCAGTTTGACCGACATGTATCGGTGTCGCCTTCAGTGTCTGTCCCTGCAACTTTTTGATTTGAGAACCATACGCTTACAGAAAAATTGGCATGTTCGTAGCCAGTTATTATCACTGTTCGCAAACGATCGGTTGGTTAAGAAACGCCATTCCTTAGATGGGTAACCGTTAAGGTATCATTTGAACAGAACATTTTCGTGGTTCGGAGGGTACGTAAAAAGTCAGTCCAAGTCGACAGCAAGATAGCAGTCGATAAGCCAGGTCAGATGCCTAAGGGTAGCTTAAACTTTTAATTAAACTTTGAGCTTGACTCGTGTTTGTCATGTGAAAGGTGAATTAATAAATTGGGATGCTGACCTCATAAAACACTACAGACTTTTGAAATTTCCTAACGTTCTTGTATATTACGTTAGCGAAACGTATAATTCATGCTTTTGGGCTCCCCTCTCTTTTTTTATGAGTTTGCCAGTAAGCAAACAACTCTACCATATCGCCAATATTTTCATGGTCAGTGAAGTTAATAAGTAACGTATCTATGTTTGTAGATAAAAACCCACTCCTAACTTTCTCGACCACTTCTCTTCTTCAACTTTCACTAAGGTTAGCCATCCGAACGACGATACATGGATTCATCATATAACTTGTCCACGGTAAAGAGTCTAATACTGTGCACATCAGATGACTAGTGCCTATGTCTATACTATAGACATTGGCAGTAGGTATATAATCTGCAACGTATTCTGTTTAGACTGAGTAAAACGCAGAGGGCCTTAGACCATTTGAACTGGACACGTCATTGTCACGTTCTTGTAACAGACAGAACCCCAGTTGCGTCGACTGACTCGCGTATGGCGATAATAATGAACAAATAGCTTGATATTACTTATATTAAAGTCTGACCAGGGCTATTGTAAACATGTTCGTTAAATATTATCAACTAAATCTGTTGAACAGTATGTGCTCAAATCTTCAACACAAAATAATTTCGCAGCAAATTGTAGTAGAAAAAGTACATATTTCGACACTGCTCATTCCCCGTAACAAATAGCGAGATAATTTATATCGTATAATTTTTCTAGGTTATTAATAAATATTTTTGCCAAATAGCAACTAAATCTGATCAGCGGTTTTGACGTCAAGTCGTCACAAAGTCACTGTCCAAAATTATTCTCTTTACTTCGATAGATGGCGCTGTATAATTATTACATCGCGGTAGGGTTTTTTATTTAAAAAAAGTTAAATACTTTACAAAAGTAAAGTATTTAACTTTTTTTAAATAAACATTATTACTTTCTTCGCCCACTTCGGGTCGACAGTGATTTCAATGGTTTTATTTCTTTCTCAATAAATGATTAAATTTAATTACATACAATAGTGCAGTGCGACATCTGGTGCCGACACCCGTGACAAAAAAGGACTTGTAAAAACCGTGAGTAAAGTGAACAATCAGTGAAAAATACATAAGCAGTGTTAAAATAACTAAAAATAAAAGACTTAAAACATCGTGGTAAAATAATCAGAACATTTGCGTTAATGGACACAGAATATTTACGTATGAGTAATCTAACATTCTAAAGTAAACTTGGACATTATTTCCGGAAGAGATAGATGATATTTAGTAATAATTTATAAATTCATTTGCACGAACATATTTTCTGTACCGTCTACCCACTACATAAAAACCAAATAAATAATAAAGTTATTTACGAAATAAAGTGTATTAGATTAATACTTTTACAAACACATATCTTCACGCTATTACGTCGAAGGAGTCTGCAGAGGTAGAACATTTAAAAATGGAGTCGAGGTGTTTAAAACAAGAAGATCATTTAGAACATCTACAAAAGGCGTTCCGTAATTACAAAAAGTCACCAAAGGAAAGAATTTCAACAACATTTATCGAAGCGAGACTTGAAAGTTTAGAAAAATTATATACGATTTTCTTCGACCAACACTCAGAAATAGTGGCGAAAGTGACAACTGAAGATAAATTAAAATTACCATATTTTGCGAATGAAATGTTTGATCAATTTGAAGATATTTATTTAGAATATAAAGTTAAAATGAAAGACGATTTACAGCAGATTCTCTCAATAAGAAAAGAACCATCAAAAGGTAGCTCATCGTCTACTCAACCGACCACATCAACTTGTGAAGTGAGGCTACCTCAAATCAACTTGCCTGCATTTTCTGGTGGTTATGATGATTGGCAAACGTTTCACGACATGTTCTTGTCTCTCATTCATGAAAATGGAAGTTTGAGTGCTGTGCAAAAGTTACACTATTTAAAGAGCAGTCTGTCGGGAGAACCTGCGAATCTTCTTAAAAATTTATCGACTACCGAAATGAATTATACTGAAGCGTGGAAATTATTAACTAAGCGATACAAAAATTTAAGATACAATACCAACGAGATAATGAAAAAGTTGTTTGTTCAAAAATATGTAACAACAGACTCGGCGACTGGGCTAAAACAACTCTTAGATACGACCACCGCCTGTCTGAAATCCCTAACTAATTTAGGCATAAAGACTGAAAACTGGGATGTAATCATAAATTATTTAGTTGTATCGAAACTGGATCAGGAATCACGCAAACAGTGGGAGGTACTTGTAAGCCAATCTGAAACTGACGTTTTACCAACTTGGCCAGATCTAACCAAGTTTTTAGAAACACGCTTTAGGACTCTAGAAATGATTAGTCCATCTAAACAAATAGTCAAACCAAAATCATTTCATTCCACTCTTGAGAAAGGAGCTAATTCGCGTATTAACGCCTGCACTATGTGTTCCGGACCACACATGTTATATCAATGCAAACAGTTTGGAAATCAGTCTCCAGAAGAACGAAGCGAATTTGTGCAATCAAAGAGACTGTGTTTTAATTGTTTGGCACATAATCATTCAGTCAAGTTATGCCGACAATCAACCTGCTGTCGACGATGTGGTAGACGACATCACTCCTTGTTGCACCTTGAGCGAAAACCTGAATCAACTCCAAATGAGTCGAAGGAGCATACTGAGCAAAATATAAATCAAAGAGAAATTAAGATATCATCTCATTTTGCACAAGAGATACAAAGCGAAGTATTATTAGCTACTGCTGTAGTAAAGATCAAATCAAACACGGGCCATTATCAAGTAGTACGCGCATTAATCGATCAAGGCTCCGAGGCGTCATTTGTGAACGAAGCCACCGTTCAAGCCTTGGGCCTCAAACGCACATCAGTAAATGGCCTTGTATCTGGAGTAGGCGATGGAATGACCCGTACACAAAGTATGGTGTCGTTTTCATTACAATCACGTCATAATTCATTCTCTATCCCAGTTAACGCCTATGTTTTGAGCACATTGACATCATTTCTACCAAATAATACAACTATAATCACGGATTGGCCAGAAATTGAGAACTTATCACTGGCCGACCCTAAATATGGAGTACGTAATAAAGTTGAGATTATCCTGGGCGTTGACGTTCTTAGCGAGATCCTATTAGACGGTCTTATGAAACACCCATCTAAGTGTGGCCCTATTGCACAAAATACGCAATTGGGTTGGATATTATCAGGTAGAGTTCAAAAGACTAATGAATCAAACCCTAGAATTATCAATCTTCATCTTCAAGTGAAGGAAGATCAACTTTTGAGCAAATTCTGGGAGATAGAGAGACAACCAGAGAGTATTGAGAAGAAAATGACTAAAGTTGAGAGAGAATGCGAAGAGTTTTTTGAGAGAACAACAACTAGAGATGAGGAAGGTCGGTATGTGGTGAGACTGCCGTTCAAGGATCAGTATCCAGAGTGTTTTAAAGGTGACACGAAACATATTGCTTTACGGAGATTTATATTATTAGAAAAGAAACTAAGAAGGAACCCTGATTTGTATGACAATTATAAAAAAGTTATCATTGACTACATTCAACAAGGTCACATGATAAAGGTGTCTGAGTCAAGTAACAGTTACCGATCAAGTTATCTCCCTCATCATGCCGTTGTGAGAGAAGATAAGGAGACGACAAAGGTGCGATGTGTCTTTGACGCATCTTGTAAAGGTAGCAACAACGTTTCTTTAAATGATTGCTTTAATATAGGTCCTAAACTCCAACAGGACCTAAGACATATCTTAATGAGGTGGAGACTTCATCAGTTCTGTATTGTGGCTGATATCGTACAAATGTACAGACAAATTCGTGTGCATGATGAGGACACAGACTGTCAGAAAATTTTATGGAGATTTGATATAAGCAATCCAATAGAGTGTTATAAATTGACTAGACTTACCTTTGGAACTTCTTGCGCTCCATATTTAGCAGTCAAATGTTTACAGCAACTTGCTATAGATGAACAGTCCAAGTATCCAATGGCAGCCAAAATAACACTATCTGATTTTTATATGGACGATTTACTGGCGGGTGAAGAGTCCGAAGAGCAAGTCATTGAGATTTATGAAGAATTAAATGAATTAATGAATGCAGGTGGCTTTCAGCTACAAAAATGGTGTACAAACAGCAAAAAATTATTAAATCACATTAAGGAAGATAAACAGAGGTCAGATCAATCACTACTTTTTAAAGAAGACAATATGGTTAAAGTACTAGGTATTTCTTGGAACAAGAATACAGATAATTTTGAGTACGTGCATCAGTTACCTTTATTAGACTTGCCCATCACAAAAAGAAAAGTTTTATCGGATATAGCGAGACTGTATGATCCATTAGGATGGATTGCACCTGTGATCATTATGGCTAAAATATACATGCAAAAGTTATGGAAGTCTGGCTTGTCTTGGGATGATAATCTCACACCAGACTTAGTTAAGGAATAGTTGGAGTTTCGAAATGATCTGGCAAATGTTAAGGGCATAAAAATCCCAAGATGGTTACAAGTTAGACGTGACGATTATGTCGAGCTTCATGTATTCGCGGATGCTTCTCAAGCTGCATACGCTGCGGTTGTTTACATCAAAATTAGAGACAAAGCAGGATGTATCAGCGTGCATTTGATCACAGCTCGGACGAAGGTTGCGCCAGTGGAAAAAGAAGTATCAATCCCTCGGTTGGAGCTGTGTGCAGCCCTTCTCGCAACTCAATTGATTTCAGAAGTAGCACAAATTTTAAATATTTCTAAGGAATTACTGCACGCCTGGTCGGACTCTACAGTAGTTCTGGCTTGGCTGCGTGGCGAGCCAAGCCGTTGGACAACGTTCGTCAGCAATAGGGTCTCTGAAATACTAACTATGTTAGAACGAGATCAATGGAATCATGTCAATACAAAGTGCAATCCGGCTGATTGCGCTTCCAGAGGCATTCCATCAAAGGAGCTAAAACTACATGATTTATGGTGGTATGGACCTAGATGGCTAAAGGAAACTGACAAGTACGAATCACTTGAGTTGATTGATTTCATAACTAATGAGGAACAAACACCTGTTAAGATTATGGTTGCCATAGTTGAAAACAAAGAAGAATTCGAGTGGACGAGGTTCTCTAGCTTACAGAGACTATTGCGTGTGTTATCTTACTGTAGAAGAGTTTTGTTATGGAAAATACCGAAAGATGTGAGGGAGTTGCCAGAAAATATTACCTTTAAAGAGATGGATAATGTATTGGAAATCTGTGTAAGAAAAACTCAGGAAGTTCACTTCAAGGACGACATTAAACAATTAAAATCCAACGGATCTGTACCAAAATCTAGCAAACTGCATACTCTTTGCCCCATTTTCGATAAAAACGGGGTTTTAAGAGTCGGAGGACGCATTGAACAGTCTCAAGAAAGTTTCGACAAGAAACATTCTATGATATTGCCTGGTGCAAGTCATCTCACTAATTTAATAATTTTAGATGCTCACATGAAAACGTTACACGGAGGGCCGCTCGTAATGCTTAACTATTTAAGGTCAAAGTTTTGGATACTGAAGGCTAGAGAACACGTCAAGAAATGCTACAGAAATTGTATTATATGCCTTAGATATTCACGACAAAATAGAAATCCATTTATGGGTCAACTCCCATCAGTGAGATTGAAGCCAGAGAGAGCATTTAAATCTACAGGAGTAGATTTTACTGGTTACATAAAAATTCGATTCGGACCAGGAAGAGGCTCAAGATCATATAAGGGTTATATTTGTATTTTTATTTGTATGGTAACCCGTGCAATACATTTAGAAGCTGTATCTAACTTAACTACCGAAGGCTTTATAGCAGCCTTTCGAAGATTTGTGTCCAGGAGGGGGCATTGCAAAGATTTATTTAGTGATAATGGCACTAATTTTGTTGGTGCTGATAAAGAGTTGAGAGAGATGTATAATAGGGCTGTCTCTAATTTCCCTAAAGAGCTTAGTGCATTACTGGCTAACGAAGGTACAACCTGGCACTTTATACCCCCTCAAGCACCGAATTTTGGAGGCCTTTGGGAGGCGGCCGTCAGATCTACTAAAGCTCACTTAAAAAGAGTTATAGGTGATAGTACTCTAACATATGAAGAACTAGCTACAACACTAACGCAGATAGAGGCATGTCTTAACTCGCGTCCTATATCGCAATTAAGTGACAATCCAGAGGATCCGTTGCCGCTCACTCCTGGGCATTTCCTTGTGGGAGAACCATTAATTCTGATTCCGGATGAAGATTACTCCAATAAACATATCTCAGGTCTACAGCGATTGAAGTTAATCCAAAAGATGGTAAATGATTTTTGGAGGAAATGGTCAGATGAATATTTGGTATTGCTAAATCAGAGATTTAAGTGGACTACAAGGAAGAATGAACCAGAGATAGGAGAAGTTGTAATTATCCGAGACCAAAACATACCACCAGCCAAATGGCTTCTTGGGACCATAGTTGAGAAACACACAGGCAAGGATAACATCACTCGTGTTGTTACAGTCAAAACCAAGAATGGTCTCCTCAAGCGAGCTTGTAATAAACTATGTTTTTTGCCGAAGACTGAGATAGTTGACGATAATGTTTGAAATTTTGTATACTTACTTTGGTTTTAATTAATGAACTTTAAAATAACCTACCGCGTTGATTCCATTATTAGAGAAACTGCACTTAGTCATGGTGGGCGGCCATCAATTTATTGTTTTATATTTTATTTTGTTATTATGATTTTTATTATTGTTAAAAGAACTAGTTCTTGGTGGCCGGAATGTCCAAAATTATTCTCTTTACTTCGATAGATGGCGCTGTATAATTATTACATCGCGGTAGGGTTTTGTTTTGTAAAGTATTTAACTTTTTTTAAATAAACATTATTACTTTCTTCGCCCACTTCGGGTCGACAGTGATTTCAATGGTTTTATTTCTTTCTCAATAAATGATTAAATTTAATTACATACAATAGTGCAGTGCGACAGTCACAGACATACAGACAGACAAAAATTCTAAAAATCATATATGATCGGAATCAGTATCGTTCCTAGAACACGTAGCAATTAAAATTTTCAAAAAATATTCAATGTACAGTTTTTACTTTTCTACGATTTTATTATATGTATAGATAACTTATATATTATACTAGCTGACCCGTGCAGCTCCCGCCTGCGCGTTTATTGCCTACATTAAAAATGCTCCGATGTCCAAATTTTCTCGCCTTCTCATTCTTCTTTTCGTAAAAAGAGGGGGCTCTTTTTCCCATTTGTTTCCCTATTTTTTCTCCTCCTTTAATTTATTTCTCTCTCCTCACTCTCTGCCCCCTCCTACCTTCCCGTCACATGCCGCTCTGGTCTTCGCCCGAATTCTGCCCTTTTATAAACCACTCCACCCTATCTCCCAACCCCTCTGCCGCACTAAATTCTAGATCATTATCCTAGATAAGCGATCAGCGGGCACTCTCCGAATCTTGCCCGCTTCCCGGCGCAAATCTCGTCCCCTCAGGACACCGACCAAGCGATCGGCGCTTTCACCGATCATCTCAAATCGGCCATCAGCCAGTCCTCCCGGCAGGTTGAAGCGGACAACTTTTACGCTGTGCGCTTCAAGCTGCCCGATGACATTAAGGAATTAGTCCGCGCTAAAAACGCGGCTATTCGCGCGTACGACTTCTACCCCACCGATGCCAATCGGGTCCGCATGCGTGCTTTGCAGAGGGACGTGAAGCGCAGCATCGCGGAACTCAGGGAGGCTCGATGGGGAGGGTTTCTAGAGGAGGTCTCGCCGTCAAACCAGGCTTACTGGCGACTCGCGAGATCCCTCAAAACCGACACCGTAGCTACCATGCCCCCCTTGACCCGCCCTTCAGGCGACCCACCCGCGTTCGAGGACGACGAGAAGGCTGAGATTCTCGCTGACTCTCTAGAGAGTCAGTGCACACCCAGCTCCGCTCCCGTCGATCCGGCGCACCTCGATCTTATGGATAGGGAAGTAGAGCGCAGGTCCTCACTCCCTCCCACCGAATCCCTCTCCCCGGTCACACAAACCGGGGTGGAAGACCTGATCAAAGGCCTTAAGCCGAAGAAAGCACCGGGCTCCGACGGCATCTCCAATCGCGTTCTCAAGGTTCTCCCTGTCCATCTGATATGTCTTTTAGTGACTATCTTCAACGCAGCCATGTCCCACTGCGTCTTTCCTGCCGAATGGAAAGACGCGGATGTAGTAGGTATCCCTAAGCCGGGTAAGCGTCGCAACAGCCCTGCGAGCTACCGGCCTATCAGTCTCCTAAAATCTCTCGGCAAACTCTATGAGCGCTTGCTACTAGCGAGACTCAAAGACTTTGTCACTTCCAATAATATCCTCATCGACGAGCAGTTTGGCTTTCGAACCAGACACTCTTGCGTCCACCAGGTGCACTGCCTCACGGAGCACATCCTGACCGGGCTCAACCAGCCCATGCCCGTCTACACAGGCGCCCTATTATTCGATGTTGCCAAGGTCTTCGACAATGGTCTGGTACAACGGCTTGATATACAAGCTCTTCCAGTTAGGAGTCCCCGATAGGCTCGTAAGGTAAAACACCCAGTGTCCGACAACGCTCCATTGTCCGACATTTAAAAAGTTTATTAAAAAAAATAAGAGCAGTTTCTCCTTTCTGAATGGATTTCAAGAATAAACAATAAACGCGGATTATCTAGTTGTCATTACAAATGACATTTCACACATTCGGCCATTTTTAAGAAAATGGCATGGTATAAGTTTCGTGCGCAAGTGATCCTCCATCGTAAGTCTAGTTTTACTAGTAAAATCGTTAAGGAGGTGAGTAAGATTTATTGCTCATAACTTTTAATTGTTTTGCTGTATCGAAAATGTTATTTATTTATAAAATTAAGACATAAATTGACTAGTTTTTAATAATTGTTTGACAAGGGTGTGGTTATAATAAAATAAGAAAACACGCCTGTCGGTCATTGGAGTTTTTTTCTTCTCTTGTTCCAAATTTCGACACATGTCGGAACTTTTTTGTTTATTATTTTTTGCACTTTATTTTATTACTTGGCTATGTTTCTTCAGCACTCTTAAAATATAGTTCTTTCATTTAAAACATCAAACTGCATCCAGTGATCGACAGTTGTGTCGATGATTGGATATTCCATGTGTTCCAATAACCGACATATTTTGCAAAAATGGCGCCTAAAAAGATACACGCATTTTCAAATGACACAGGCGATAGAAGCAGTCAGTCTGCTCGACTTCAAAATGCTATTGGGTGGAAAGCACGTCATTTGAGCACCGTAATGCGTTGGTACGCAGAGTTTGATCGAGGCCGCCTCTCCCTGATAAAATTCGTGAAGGTCGACTCTCAACTGCGGTCACTGAGAAAATATGGCTACTGTCATGACATTTACGGGGCCGGAAGAGACCGTCATAGCTTATAACCAGCACGTGAAAAAAATGCCCTTAGACCAATCCAGACCAATCAGGTCCTTATGTTTTCAAAAATAGTTTGTCCCAATGAAATGTGTTTCAAATGTACACGGACACCAGAGTTAAACTAACCCGGCACTACTCTAAGGACATCCCATACATCAGCCTGTACTAGATTGGAATGGCTCTCAAACAGCTTAAAACAAAAAGGTGCCGGGTGAAGACGGAATCACAACAGAACTTCTGAGAGCGGATGGAAAACCGGTACTTTTAGTCCTCCAGAAGTTATTCAATTCCGTCTTACTCGAAGGTACTACGCCAGAAGCATGGCACAGGAGTGTGGTAGTGCTTCTCTTCAAAAAGGTGATAACACCTTATCGAAAAATTATAGACATATCTCACTCCTGAGCCATATGTACAAGCTGTTTTCGAAACGAAGGAATAGCATGAACGCAGGTGTAATGATTTTCAGCCTACCGAACAAACCGGGTTTCGAAATAGCTTTAGCACCGTATACCACATTCATACGCTCCGTCAGATGATACAGAAGACTAAGGAGTATAATCGGTCATTATGTCTAGCGTTTGTGGGCTACGAAAAACCTTCGATTTAATCGAGTCCTGGGCAGTATTGCTGTCCCTCCAGCGATGCCATATTCACTATAGGTATCGAAGTGTTGCAACGACCACCATGCCGATCCGACTCCAGGACGAGAGTAAAAATCAAACCGATTGAAGAGAGTTGTGAGACAGGGAGACGTTATTTCTCCGAAACTGTTCACGAACGCATTGGAGGACGTTTTCAAGCTCTTGGACTGGTACGGATTCGGCATCAACGTCAATGGCGAATACATCACTCGCCTTCGCTTTGCCGATAATATAGTAATTACGGCAGAATCACTGAAGGACCTCAATACGATGCTCAGCGACATCAGTAGCGTTAACCCAACCGGTGAGTTTTTAAAATGAACATGGACAAGGCGAAGAATATGTCTAATGTCCATGTTGCATTCATACCGATAGTCGTTGGCAACGATACACACGAAGTTGTTGATCACTATGTCTACCTTGGATACATTTAGTGGGTTCAATTTCGACAAAGAGGTCGCTCGAAGCATCCAACTTGGCCTTTGGGAAACTTGGTGACATCTTCTCATCTGAAATTCCGCATTGCCTGAAGACAAAGTTCATTCACCAATGTATGTTGCTAGTGATGACAATATGGTAATGAGACGTGGTCCTTAACAGCTGGCCTTTTAGAGAAGCTCAGTCACACAACGAGCTATGGAGAGAGCTATGCTCAGAGTTTCTTTGCGTGACAGAATCCGTAATGAGGACATTCGACAAAGAACCAAGGTCACCGACATAGCTCTCAGAATCTGCTAGTTGAAGTGGCAATGGGTAGGCAACATCGCTCGAAGAACCGACATCCAATGGGGAAAAAAGGTTCTCAAGTAGCGACCACGAACCGGAAGACACAGCGTTGGTAGGCCTCCTACTAGGTGGGCAGACGAGATTTATTTATCTTTATTATAATACCCAGTTGTCGTTTAAATGGCGTTCGAAGGGTGTGGCCTATAGTCAGTGGTGGACGTCTTCCGGCTAGTGATGATGATGAATACCAATTAATTAAAAACAGTTCTACAATTTATGTTAAATATTTGATTAGTTAAAATAATTCATACGTGACAAAGAATAGTGGAAGTACGTAACGGGATAAGATCATTTACGATTTTTTAATAAAAAAATATTGTTATAATAGCATTAAAAAGTCATTACCCACTTAACTTTAGACTAGTTTAAGCATGCCACACACATGTACATGTCCCTGTTTGTTTATTATAATTAAAATAATTAATGTACTTAATAAGACTTTTTTGGGCATGGTGTTAAGTTCGGTCGATATTTGGGTGACGATAAATAGAACATGTCGATTACTAGATCACGATTATTGGATCATGTCGATTACTGGGTGTCGATATTTAGAATTTCCTTGTCGATAACTAGGCCAAAAAGAGCCTAAATCTAATTTGATTTATTGATCTACTTATTGGTATTACACTCGTTTTTACTTTAAGATAATATAGAATGAACCCTAAACTTATACCTAGTGCATGAAAGTATCGTATAATATCATCAATAAACTAGATATTTAAAAAAATGTTCACTTGCGATCCTTAAAGTGTCGATGATTGGGGGTTTTACCTCATCATACGAGACTTTCTCTCGAATCGTACCTTTCGATACCGGGTCGAAGGTACGTTTTCTTCGCCCCATCCCATACAGGCCGGAGTCCCTCAGGGCTCCGTGCTCTCTCCCCTCTTGTTCAGCCTGTTCACGAACGACATTCCTCGTTCGAGCAGAGTCCAACTCGCCCTTTACGCGGATGACACCGCTCTCTATTATTCCCATAGGAACATGCCCTATTTAACGCGTGCTCTTTAAGCCGCAGTCGACGCCCTGGGTCAATGGTTCCGTACGTGGCGCATAGAGGTGAACCCGGAGAAGAGTGCCGCGGTGGTCTTCTCCCGGCGACCCGCCAATATGTTCTCCGCGCGGAGCCTTCGGCCCAACAGACGACTAGCCCCAATATCCCTATTCAATCGCCCTATCCCCTGGACTAGGAAGGTTAAATACCTCGGAGTCACCTTGGACTCCGCCATGACTTTCGGCCCGCACATTAGGTCCGTCCTCCAATCCAGCGGCTTTCGTATTAGGTCGCCTGTATCCCCTTCTCTGCAAGCGGAGTAAAATGTCACTTAGAAATAAGTTGACATTATACAAAGCCTGCATTCGCCCTATCATGACTTACGCGAGTGTAGTTTTCGCGCATGCCGCCCGCACCCATATCGATAGCCTCCAGGTTATCCAGAATCGTTTCCTCCGACGTGCCGTCGGTGCCCCGTGGTACATGCGGAACGTAGATCTGCATTCCGATTTCAAATTAGATCCCCTTCGTAAGTTCCTCAAAGAAGCGTCGAAACGCTACTTTGAATCCGCGTCCCGTCACGCGAACAGTTTAATCCGCGCCGCCGCCGATTACGCCGCTAGTCCTTCTGACTCGCGCCGCAGACCACGGCACGTACTGCTCGACCCTCCTGACCCCATGACAGTCCTATTGGACCGGGATGCGCCGACCCCTCCCCGACAACCGTATGCTACACTAGCTATCAGACACCGGTCTCGCCGGCGAGACCGAAGGGTCGTACGTATGCGACCGCAACGACGTGCATCACCCCACTGAGTTTCTTGCCGGTTCTTCTCAGTGGGGGCGCGTTGTGAACCGTTGGTAAACTCAGCCCTCTCTTAAGCGACAGCCCAAGCCGAGGCCGTGCCTCCCTGAGGTGCCCCTGAGCTCGTCGCTACTTCTGCCGTAAAGGCTAGAGCGCTTCAAGCGCTCGCCTCCTATTGTCCGGTGAAGCTGTAATGGCCATCTGCGGCCAACAGCGTGCGGGACACCGCTTACTTTGCAAAACGGAGGTCACAGGTTCTGTGACGACGACGATGATGGGCGGCATGTCGAAAAACCTTACCTTATGCAAACTAAATGTCTGTTCAGTCCCAATTTTATATAGCGTAATAATATATATATATTATTAATTAACTGGTCATTTTATAGGTAATCGCCCTATTCACATACAACGCAAAACCTGTGGTAATATGTGCAAGTAATGTAACTTACATCCTTATGGATCCGTAAATTATTTAAATTTACGGATCCAGAAGGATGTAAGTACCGTAATAAGATTTTTGATATTTATACGTAATACATTAACCGGAACCATATCGTACATCGCCATCTACTGAGCGGAATTGTAGGCACTGACTAAAATCAGTTTGGTTGCAAAAGATAACATAAATAATCTTAAGTAAAGTTTATATATAGATTGTGTAGAGAATAAAATATGTTAAATTTTATATTTTTAAGTGGTCATTAACTTCTTTTGTTTGTATACTTACCAACCTATCTTTTGACATTCACATCAACTTAGTATCTACACAGGTTTGAGATTTCATAGAATCATTATATTTTTTAACACTATGACGCCATCAATACATTGAAACCACCACCTTGTGTAAAATAGTAAAAGCAAAAAATCTAAATAATATCTAAATTGTTTAAAAATAACTACTTATTTAAAAAAAAATTGCTAAAAAATATAAAATTATAAAAGAATCACGCGTCGGACTCGAACTCGGGACCTACTGCGCTGGCAAGACGTTTCCGTAACCACTCGACCACGAATCACATACGATACATTGCGAAATACCATATCTTATGCAAACTAAATGTCTGCTCAGTCCCTATTGTATATAGCGTAATAATACATATCTTAATGATTAACTGATCAGTCTATAATTACCCTATTCACATACAAAGGAAATTACCTGGTAATACGTGCAAGTAATGTTTCACTGCTTAGCCCCTATGAAACATAGCGTGATGTTTTATATACCAACTTATACCCTGACTTCTACACAACACATCAGTGAAAGTCCTATCAAAATCCATCCACGGGTTTTCAAATGATACCTGGACGAACAGAACGACAGACAGACAGACAATACCTAATTCCAAAAAAAATTGTTTTGGCCTCTATGTCGATAGTATAGTATCCCCACATAGAAATATTGGAAAAATATTCAATGCACAGAACAAGTGCTCTTTGAGTTTTATTATAGTATAGAAGATAGAAGATAAGTACATATTTGCTCAAACACATCTTAAAATACTTTTTTGTAAACAAAGAAAGTTTCCTTCTACCTAATTATCTGTAATTGGAACTAAATCAATCACCAGGCAGTCAGAAGCATAGCAAAACAGTAATTTTTAATATAATTAATCAAGAAAGTTTTCTAAAAATAAAAAAATCTCTAGGCTTTTTGTAGAGCTACAGCGAACTTCAATTCTACAACGTGGGTGCGTGGGTATTGAAATGCGGAGAGACTATTTAATTGAAATTTTATAATTTTACATAAAATAATACTATGCCAAGTTACTAAAATTGCGAGTTATCATTGACTATTCAATATTATTCTATATATTGAAATCCAACTACTTATGCGGATTATATCGTGGTTTAATTTAGATTAACATCTTAATATCGATAGAGAAGATGGTTGGGTGTTATCACCGGCTTGGGATCCTGTGATAAATAATAATTAAATCCAATACCAAGCATAACATTGCACGGCCTCAAGATACTATAAGATCTTACTACGTAGATCGGACCAACAATAATAACTAATAAAGAGACCTACGGGCACATCGGTATAATTGTGACATAAGGACCAAGATCTCAATTAATTATGTTAATTATAATATATACCTACTGTTAATTATAATTTCTGAGTAAAACACTGAAGTACCTGGCACGTCTTTATTCCACCACGCGCACAGATTGAATGACTAGAATTATTTTTTTTGGACTGATAGACGCTGTTCGCCGCAGATGGCCATTACAGCTTCACCGGACAATAGGAGGCGAGCGCTTATAGCACTCTAGCCTTAACGGCAGAAGGAGCGACGAGCTCAAGGGCACCTCAAGGAGGAACGGCCTCGGCTTGGGCTGTCGCTTAAGAGAGGGCTGAATTTACCACCGGTTATATAGAAACTCATGGGGTGATGCACGTCGTTGAGGTCGCATGCGTACGACCCTTCGGCCTCGCCGGCGAGACCGTTGTCTGATAGCTAGAGTAGCACACGGTTGTCGGGGAGGGTTCGGCGCATCCCGGTCCAATAGGACCGTCATGGGATCAGGAGGGTCGAGCAGTACGTGCCGTGGTCAGCGGCGCGAGTCAGAAGGACTAGGGGCGTAATCGGCGGCGGCGCGGATAAACTGTTCGCGTGACGGGACGCGGATTCAAAGTAGCGTTTCGACGCTTCTTTTAGGAACTTGCGGAATGACTAGAATACAATGAGGTTCCACCTTAGGTAAATACTACTATACATTTTCCCCACCACATTGAATGTCATCCAGATTGTTATTTTTATAATACATCTCAAACTATTTTGAGTTGCATACCCTCACCAAGTTCACAATTTTAAAACTACCTGCCATAGAACTTTAAATCTGTGATCTTAAAAATAGAGTTTTACAATCACACAAACACAACCTATGGGCGAACGTGTCACTTACCATTAAACCAAGCTCTTCGTTTATTCAGTCGTCACCAAATTATAATGAAACAAGAAATACTTAAAATTCACATCTTTTGCAATATAATATTGCAAAAGATGTGAATTTTATTTCTTGTTAGTTACTTTAATATAACAATTTACAATTACACAGTAATAATAAGTAAGTACATATTTATTTTCTTTTATATTCATACAGTACAGTAAAGCAAATTTATCAAAGCTTTGCGTGCCCTTTCTGTCTGAAGGGCCACTTTTAAAGTCGAAGTACGCACACTCCACGCACTAAATACTTTTTACCTTTGCTCATTGAAATAAAATACAGAAACTGTTTACAGTTTTTTAACTGACTTCAAAAAAGAAGGTTAGATAACCTCCTATGAGCGATGTTTTTTGTAGATATGAACTTTTAGCGATGCGTCGGCGGTGCGAAAGGGAGGATCCTCCGACCGAGCGAGGTGTGATGCTCGGTCAGGGCAGAAGCCCCCGACAGTTATTGTCGGGATGTTGTATGTATTGCAAGCTAACATTGAAACTTCACTTGCGAGATTCAGGATCCAGTGGTGGCGCTATCTATCGTGTTGTATGTGGTACCACTTGCTTCATCGCATCGGTATACCACATGCGGCGTCATCTTGTGTCGATTCGCCACAAACTAATTTCTTTACCAATATGATAAAAGCAGAATAAACATGTTGATCAAGAAACAATAAAGAATAGATTTTTTACTACAGACATTACATTAAAACCACCATACATTTGATCGTACTTTGCCTACTTTCACATATGTATGGACAACTTTTTTCCTAACACAATATTCTTATCGCAGCATGCCTACTTTTAATATGGGTAGTACATTATACAACGTGTTACAAAATACCCCGTAAAAAATATAATTAATTATCAAAGCCAAAAATTTTGTCAACCCTGTAAGCTGTCATGTCAGGGAAACAGATTATTTAACAGAAAGGCCTATTTTACCTAATAATTGTATACTTTAATCGTTTTTTTATTATTCATTCATATAATATTATATAGATGTGCTATCTCAATACAAGGATGTCGTTATACTCAAGTACTGGCAGAAAATGTCACGTTGAAAAAAAAAATTATCTTGTCAATTTCAAATCTTCTAATCGATATCCTACAACTGCTTCGAGTTATTTTTTTCCAACATTTGGACATTTCCACCAGTTTTTAGGTTGTTTCGTTAGGTTAGGTCTTTTAAATTTTTTGTCATTCCGCGAATTAGGTAGAAATGTAGTACATTCTGCGTAGTTTTACTCTTTATTTTTACTGAAATAGTGTTTACACATCAGTGAAAATAATAATACTTTTTTACTTTTTTGGGGTATATTTTTTACGGGGTATTTTGTAACACCCTGTATATGTATGTTGCCTACAAATTGTACAGTCACCACAAAATTTGTTATATTATGGATCTCTGTCTGTTTAGTAAACTTTGGAAAAACAACTTTAGGACACCTGTATTAAACTTTTACAGACATATAAACAGATGGGCCAAAATTATTACGCAATGAATGCCGAAGGATGGACGTTGTCGCCGGGAAAGACCTAAGAAACGTTGACGTGATGAGATGCATTCACGAGGGATTGACCTGATGTGGATAGGACGTAGTTGGCCATAGGGCGAGATCTAGGCCCAGTGGCCGGGCAACATAGGCAAATTTTTTTTTTTATATTTAACCGACTTCAATAGCACTGAAAAATATAAAATAATTTAAATACTATTGAAGTTGGTGCCAAATATACTTAGCAGGTACGCTAACACCAACTTCTATAATATTTAAATAGTTATAGTCCAACATTTATTGAAACAAAATATTTACAGTTTTTTTACAAACAAAAAACTTCCTCGAAGTTGTCGCCGCACAGGGAGGGAAGGGTACCTAAAAGGCTGGCGGCATTACCCCTTTGTATGGCCAAGCTTATACGTTGGCAGAAAAAGCTACCAGCCCGGCGATCTCCTGAGACTTCGATAAGTTTGGATGAAATTATTATTATTTCTATTTAAATTATTTTGGATTACTTCAGTTTTAAAAATCCGTACATGTCTGCCCATAAAATCGGAAATAATTTTATCGACGCTTCCGTTGGCGAATGAAATGTCACGATGGCGTAGGTCTATTAATTTTTCGTGTTATTAAATTACTCGTAGAACCAAACATTTTACAACTTCCGATGCTACTTAAAGCAACCAACTCCAAATTAAATTTGTCACAATAATGTTAATTAATGTTATAAACCAATACAATAAAAAAAAAATGAGAAAAATATAATCTATTTGTTACATACATGGTTGTATACATGGAATAACCATGGCGGCATGTTTTGCATGAGCGTAACTGTACTAAAATAGGCAATACACGATCGATAGATTTGAATTTCTAAAAAGTTGGCGAATTGCGATATAACTGTGGCAAACATTAAAAAATAGGCATGGGGCGATCTAATGTATAGTGGTTTTAAAAAGTTGGCATTGTGCTACCGATTACATTAAAATACTAAAAAGTTACCAAAGTGCGAGAGTAGGCAGCGCGCGACGAAACCTATACTTTGGAATAGACCGGTCTATCCCTTAGGGAGCAAAATTTTAATCAATAACTTGTTGCACATGTAATAAATCACTAAAAATGTCAATATTTTATATAATAGTTACGTTACTTAGAAGCAATCGACGGTTAAAAGTGGCACAGAATTAATTTATAGTAACGAATAAAATGTGATTTAATGATTTCAAATTTTATTTTGTGTATTTGAATAATGTAGTATTTGCGATTCTTTTGATGCGATTATTCAATAAAATTCAAACGAAATGACACATTCAATCCGTGGGTGGTGTGCTACTGATTCAAGTTGTGTTAATGAGCCACCCTTTCTCCGCCGCTGTCAGATCGCCTATAACCTATGTACTGTACCTACTTCTTTTTACTTATAATATCATGGAAAAAAGTGTACGTTAGAGCGTACGGCCGGCTCTATCTAAACAGATAAAAAAAATTTGAAGGATATATGCCTAATTTCGTTCAGCGACATTGCAAATCTCAAATCTCGATGAAATTACTGAATTTACATTAGTATTTTGTATATTTGCTATGGAGAGAGCTATGCTCGGAGTTTCGCCGAAGAACCAAGGTCACCGACATAGCTCGTAGAATATGGAAGTTGAAGTGGCAGTGGGCAGGCCACATCGCTCGAAGAACCGACAACCGTTGGGGAAGAAAGGTTCTCGAGTGGCGACCACGAACCGGAAGCGCAGCGTAGGAAGGCCTCCCACTAGGTGGACCTTGTTGACCTTGTTCGCGTCGCAGGCAACTGGTGGATGCAAATGGCAAATTGTCGTTCATTGTGGCGGTCTAAGGGAGGCCTTTGTCCAGCAGTGGACGTTTTCTGGCTGATAATGATGATGATATTTACTGTAGAATTGAATAGATGGCAGTCTTAGACTATAGTTTTTAGTTTTTGTATGAAAAAATCTTATAGGCCGGTCTATGTATTTAACCTATTTGTTTTTATATATGTTTTTTACTTACTATTATTTTATAATCGTAAAAGAAAAGTACCTGACGGGCCCGTTGGTCTAGTGGTTAGTGACCCTGTCCGCTAACCGATGGGTCGTGGGTTCGATTCCCACCAAGTGTCTGGGTGTTATTTATATAATTAAGTATTTACAAAAAAAATGTATATAAGTAAGTATCAGTTGTCTGGTTTCCATAGTACAGGCTCTGCCTAGTTTGGGATTAGATGACCGTGTGTGGATTGTCCCAAGATATTATTATTATTTTTATTTTAAACTTTAGTTTATCTCGGTTGCAAATGAACCGGTATACCTGATGGCACGGGCCTAAGCCAAGTGTTCATCAGGGGGTGGGACGTGTGTAGTTGATTGAGGAATTGGGTTAGGCTTCTCCTGTTCAGTTTGCAAAAATTTGCGAACCAAACGGCATGTGTTCAGAATGACGGCTTTTGGAGTAATAGGTAAATATTTGGAGGTAGGTTAAGGGTTTTGAGAGACTGGTGTAACTGTTTTGGTATGACCCCGGTTGTAGAAATGACTATTGGGACTATGGTTACTTTTTGTATTATTATTACCTAATCAGTGCAGGCATCGATATACTGTTTAAATGGTATATCAATGGATGCAGGAATAAAAGTACCACCACAGAACAAAAATCAGTACAAGTACTATAGAATGCTTAAATGCAAGTAAGAACCGTAGGCACAGGTAAGAACATACAAATACATAAATATCAGGTACACGACAATAGGTACTATACTGTCAGCTGTATTTATCGACATTTGCGCTTGTGACAGATCAAACCTATTACTACTTATCACTTACACATCAATATGACTCTTGTAATATAACTATAAATACACACATCAAAAGTGTCTAGGGATCAACATATATTTTTGCAATAACTTTTCTCCTGATTGATATTAATTAAAATTTTCTTTAAGGATTCATCAAATAAAGTGTTTTCGTTTGTCACAGTAACGATAAACCAAGTCACCTTTGCATTAATAAAGAAATTTGCCATTTTCCTAATAAAGGGATTTTTGACATTTGAACCACTAACACAAAAGTTCGAAAAAAAGACTGAAATAACAGTTTTCTTTAAAATTTTATTGGGTAACTTAAACAATTAATAATCCGTGTTTCTACCGCGAACACTAACAACACAAGAACATCGGTTTGGCATACTCAAAATGAGTTCATCCAAATCACGCTGTGGAATGGCCGCCCATGTTCGTTGCAACAACAAAAAAAGGTCTTCTTGCGACTGGATACCCTCCATATTCGGCAGAGCTCTTCTCTGTAGCATATCCCATGCATGCTCAATCGGGTTCAAGTCTGGCGACTGAGCAGGCCAGGGCAGGACATTGATGTTAGCTGCGGCGAGAGTCTGTCTTACAACTCTTGCGGTGTGCGGTCGTGCATTATCATGCATTAACTGAAATAAGGGACCGATTTGCACTTGTAGAGGAACGATGACGTCTGATACAATCGTCTCAGCATAAATTTGAGCGTTGAGGTTGCCTCTGATCCAAATCAACTCAGTTCTTCCGCCGATCCAAATACCCGCCCATACCATGATGGTTCCACCACTATAAGGATGGACTTCCTGTCAGGATTTTAATCGCTGTTGGCGTCCAGGGGTTCTCCAGTGTCGTATACGTCTTGTATCCGGTCTCATACCAAAACGAGACTCATCAGAAAAGCACACGAAACGACATTGTTCTTCTGCCCAATTTCTGTGTTCAAGAGCCCATTGATATCGAATCCTACGATTGTGCATTGCTATAGGTGGTACCCGTAGCGGTCTTCGGGAATGAAGGTTCACTTCATGCAAGCGGTTTCTGACTGTTTGGTCGCTAATTAAGTTCCCTGAAGAGTGATGAAGCCTCACGGCTAACATCATGGCAGTTATTGTTGGAGCTCTTCGAGTTAAGATTTGAATATATCGGTCTTGTCTCCGTGTGGTGCAGCGATACCGTCCTCCATGGCGCTCAGCCACGGTACCAGTGCTTCGGTAACGTGTCCAAAGTCGACTGATAACACTCTGACTTGTATTCAGAGCTAAAGCCACAGTACGTTGCCGGGAACCAGCTTCTATCATTCCCACGGCTCTGAGCATTTCTTCCCTGCTTAAATGACGTCGCCGCTCCATAATAACGTTGGTTTTAATCAGTAGTAGGGAAACAGTAGCACTAATAATGTCTTCAATGCGTTGTATGTTTTTATAGGGAAAATATTGACAGCTGATTTTCATCTTTTACTCGAATTTGATTCACAGTTCCTGATTCAAATTATGAAATGCACCAAAAAGGATCCATATAAATTTATAAAATCATAAATTTATTACAAAGCCACATCTCAATCTCAAGAAATCCGCTTAAAAATGCTTGATCCCTAGACACTTTTGATGTGTGTAGTTCAATTCACCTGCCTCGTAGAGGAAAATCTGCCTACGCTTTGTTTAATGGGACCATAGACAAACGGGTAGGTACTCTATAGAGATCCTTCCTCTAAGAGTACCACTGTTATTTTATTACAGAGCAAGAGAGACAGAAAATCCACAGAAAATAAAGTATAAAGATAGTATACTCAAAATTAACTTACTCCGCACAGGGAATCTAAATTGAAATATACAAAAAGAGGAACGCAATAACGTTTATATTATCTGAAGAAGACAGATTCATCGCGACACTTCAAAGATTTATTTGCTTATTGAATTCTTTTGATGTTACAAATTTATCAATGGGTCCTTGTTTCAAAATGTAAGGTTTTTTATTACGAAATACAATAATTAAATGTTTTGACATCGTTTATGTCAAGTAGGCAATTTTAATATTCATGTATTTAGTTATATAAGTACTTACTTATACGGCCGTGACGTATAATACACAAAAGATTTAACAGTTTGTCTCAGTAGTTTGATATACAGGCTCTGCCTAGTTTGGGATCAGATGACCGTGTGTTGATTGTCCCAGGATATTATGTATTGTTATTTTATTAATAAACATTGTATACCTATATTTTTGTTATGAGCATGTTAACTTAGAATACAGTCTTTGATTCTATATACGTCTAGATGGAGCATTCCTATTCGATATTCGAACACAAGTCAGCGAAAACTCTACCGAAACATACAATCAGTAGAGTTGGTTGTTTAGTTCTTTAGTACATATATAGTGTATAATCTATGGTTGTTTAGTGTCGCTTGAATTGTACCGACGGATTGTACTCGCAAAAAAATCATTATGCCGAATTGTGTCATCAAATCGTGAAAAAATTAACTAAGAAAAATTTATAAGGATCCTAAATTAATTTTCCATCGATAAGTCTTAAGATTAAGTCTAGTTTTTATAATAATGCTTCACAGATGAAGGATTATTATAAAAACTAGATTGTTTTATTTTATGATAATTTGGTCGGCTATACATACAGACATTCATTGTCACATCTCAAAACAGAATTTTATTTTGGTTTATGTCACGTACTTAGTTTTTAGATGATAATGAAAAATGTCAACAAAAAATACCGTTTCCCCTTTATCTCCGAAGTAAGTGGAGACGAAAATCTGAAATAATTATGGGTGATATTATATTTCTATCTTTTTACAGGAAAAATAAAATGATCTTTACAGGTACAGTTTTTTAGTATTCTTATAAAACCTCGACAAACAAACTTAGTTTTGCGGTATGTTTTTTTTTGCTTCTGAGTACGAATAGTAAAATTAATTTTATTACATCCAAAGATTGTATGAAACCCACGGTGCACGAGTCCGACTCGCAGTTGACCTAGTTGGTTGGTTTTTGTATAATTTTTTTTCCAAAAATTTAAGGCGCGTGTACAAAAAGTTCCGAAGAGGCCATCATCATTATCATCAAACAAAATAAAACTTTAAAGAAAAAAAAACTTTATTATCTACAAATATGCGACGCGATTAAATCGGATAAAATTTAATAGTAGGTATGTACCTACTTCTACTACAAGAAACTAGGCTTAGAATAGGCACCAGTGAATATTGGCACTTCCAAGAAACGATCAGCGATCATGAACAAGAATTGTCTGTTCGCGATGAACTGTACTGGCAGCATCCTCCATTGAAACAGCGCCGCCATCACTGTGGTGGCTTTCGTCCCGTCTTCCGTCACTTCAACATTCACCTTCTGTATAAAATCCGACATGGATATCATGTAATCCGTGATACCGGGGAAACTGTCGACGTTCGGATTGAACATACTCTTCAAGCCCATATCAATGAGAAACTCCTTCATATTGAAGATATCCGTAGACAGTTTGAACTTAGGGATTTCTACGTCCACAGTTTGAGCGCCATGCGCCCTGAATAAGTAGTATACTGATGTCAGAGTGATCTGATCCAAATGGTCGATCATGGTTGCAAAAGAGACGTTCGGGTTTGGCAGGGATTAGCATTGAATACCTGCTGCCATCATCACCGTAAGGCAGCTCCAATACATTAGCTTGAATCTGATATAAATAAGTCACATTGAAAAAACCGCTCACGTACATGAGCGGAACGTCGCCCACCTTTTCACCTTTATCGTTGTAGAACGCACTGCTCTTAGTGTTCTCGTAAGGGAATGCGACTTTCCACCTACCTTTGAAGTATAAAGCGTCTATCAGAACCATCAAAGCCCCGTCCAGGTCGTTCGGCGTTACGATCTCGTCTATGGCTTCGTTGGTGGCTACGCTTATAAATTTGTTTATAATACTGGATGTGACCGTTGTGTCGAAGAATGATACCATTCTAGCGTCGCATAATCCTAGCGATCGTACTTCGTCGATGAAGCTCTCTTTAACGTTTAGTGTGTCGTCGAAGAAAATCGTCGAGCTTCGTTCGAGCATCGCTGCTGTCGAATTCGCCGGCCGTTGTGAAATCTGCTTCGCCAGATCGAAGTATAGGTTGTTGAAGCATTTGTGCGGATGCAATCTGAGCACTTCCTGTATCTCTGTATAAGTGGAGTCGACGGCTCCTAAAGACACGGTGGATAGCAGGGTCCACGGTGACAGTGCAGATTACATGAGCTTCATTCAATTATCCGTATCCAAGCTGAGCCTCTTCGATAACTTCAACGTGAACTCGTAGACCGCTCTCTTGAAGAACGGTGTGGTAGTTTTATAATTGCATTGCGCGGATATTAAAGGCACGAGTATTGCGAAAGGGAATAAATATTTAAGTGGTGACATGTTGCTCCGGTTTCAAGAATCCGCTAAATAATGAGCGGAGTGGTCGTTGTGGCGTTGTTATCAACGTGACCCGGTGATAGCGCAGGGTTGGAGTTCGGCACAAATTCGGTAATTACTCACTGTCTGGAAATCCCAATTATTTAATTGCATATATTGTTATCTCAAGGGTTAGCACCTATTTAAAAATGCATAGCACTGCTTGTAATGCATGTAATTAGCTATTAAGGTCCTACATTTTTTAGGGTTCCATACCTAAAGGTAGAAAGGGTACCCTTATGGTGAGACTTCGTCTGTCTGTCACAGCTATATATTCACCAATAGCGATAGCGTCAGAAACCACTGACGCTATCGATTTGAAACTTAGAAAAGTTTTAGATCTTACTTACCCAACCTCATCGCAAATGAAAAAAACATACTTATATATTTTTTTATTTTTTTTTAAGGGGGTTCCAAATGGGTCATCAAAATTTCAAAGTGAGACTATATATATATCGAGTGGGGTATCATAATAATATATTCGTAAAAGGGCTTATTTGCACATCTCAAAACAGAATTTTATTTGATGTATATCACATAGTTTTTGGCTGATAATCAAAAATGTCTAAAGAAATCCCGGTCCCCCTTTTTCTCCGAAATTTGTGGAGGATAAAATCTGAAATAAGTTCTTCAGTAAATATATCTAAGAAAGGTTCTCGAGTGGCGACCACGAACTGAACGCAGCGCAGGCAGGCCTCCCACTAGGTGGATCGAAGACTTTGTGCGTGTTGCAGGCAACCGGTAGATGCAAATAGCTTAATCGTTCGTTGTGGCGGACAAAGCGAGTCTTTTGTTCAGCAGTGGACGTCTTCGTCTTCGTGGAACTGTAACTGTGAAACTGTAGTCTTATTCAGTCATTTTCTCATAGAAATTAGGCATATATTCTTCAAAAATATTAAATGTGTAACAAGTTTTTGATGACAATTTTGCTCAAGAAGGCCGGTCTAGCCCTAAACAGTTGAATGCTTTTGCTCGGAAACGACATCACATACGTCTTATCGTCCGGTAAGAGACCACCTCTTAACATTGTTACTTTGTATTCCTCATTTCCAAACCGATGTGTTGCCAGTCAGCGTCAGAGAATTCTTGCAGTTTGTAAATATTGTTCCCATGTGCAGGACACTGTTATAGGAGAAATTACAGGGCTCAGCAGACTTAATAAGGAATATCCAAGTATTGCTTAGCTTCAAGTGAACGTCTAACTCATTTGTCGCGTCACTAAGTTCGTTGTAAATACTCCATTTGTTTTCTGGCTTCTATTAAACCCTCAATTTCGAGGCAATTAAAGATTAATTCACTGTCTAGCGTCCGACCCAACTTTAAATAATAATGGCTTGAGTTGTAAACATAAAATACTGAGAGAACTATAGACAAGGATAAAATTAAATATTAAACATAACCTAGTAACTTGCTATAATACATACCACTGGAACTACTTAATTGTACGTAAGAGTAGTGGTTAGTGTATTCATCATCACCAGCCGGAAGACGTCCACTGCTGTACGTAGGCCTCCCTTCCAACGCCACAATGACCGACAATTGGCTATTTGCATCCACCGGTTACCTGCGACGCGCACAATGTCGCCTGTCTACCTAGTGGGAAGCCTACCTACGCTGCGTCTTCCAGTTCGTGGAACTCGAGAACCTTTCTTCCCCAACGGTTATCGGTTCGCCGAGCGATGTGGCCTGCCCATTGCCACTTCAACTTGAAGAGCTATGTCGGTGACCTTGGTTCTTCGGCGAATCTCCTCATTCCGGATTCTGTCGCGCAAAGTAAATCCGAGCATAGCTCTCTCCATAGCTCGTTGTGTGACTATGAGTTTATCCAAAAGGCCAACAGTAAGGGACCACGTCTCAGTACCATATGTCATCACTGGCAACACACACTGGTTAAAAACCATCGTCTTTAGGCACTGCGGTATTTCGGACGAGAAGATTTCGCGTAGTTTCCCGAACGCTGCCCATTCGAGTTGGATTTTTCGGGCGACCTCTTGGTCGAAGTTGGACCGACCTAACTGGATAGTTTGTCCTAGGTATACGTAGCGGTCAACAACTTTGAGTGTATCGTTCCCAATAACTACCGGTACGGGTGCAACAAGGACATTAGACATGATTTTGTTCTTGTCCATGTTCATTTTATGACCCACCTGTGTATTATATCTACCTATATGTTAAGCTACATATACTTAATATTTTATAACGATTTTCAGCAGCATTCAAAGAATTTATTCTGGTTGCGACCGGGTGAAGCCGCGGTGAGTTACTGGTTGATATACATATCACAAAGTACAAATTATGTAGGTACGTCTTATCATCCCCTGTTGTTCCGTAAGCTTAATAAAATCTTTTTAAAAAAAAATGGGACCGACTTCAATATCACTGAAAAGTATAAAATAATTTAAATATTATAGAAGTTGGTTTTAGAATACCTGCTGTGTATATTTGGCACTAACTTCAATAATATTTAAATTATTTTATACTTTTCAGTGATATTGAAGTCGGTTCCATTTTTTTTTTAAACTTTTTAGTGATATTTTCATAAATAAAGATTGAACCATCGAAGATGGTAAAATTATCTAGGTAGGTTATGATCACATTATCGTTTACATAGTTTTACATAATTCATGTTTCTTCAGATAAAAATATCCGGTCGTAATGAAATTTGCATTTTTTTTTACACATGGTCATCTGATCCCAAACTAGGCAGAGCCTGTACTATGGAAACCAGACAACTGATACTAATACATATATACTTTTTTTTTGTAAATTCATACTTATATAGATAAAACACTTGGTGGGAATCGAACCCACGACCAGTTGGGTAGCAGACAGGGTCACTAACCACTAGACCAAGGGGCCCGTCGAATTTGTCAGAGTAATGTAATGGAGAACATCAGTTTTATGGTTTTTACTAGATAAATTCCCCCACACATTCATGATCCTCCAGTAAGTTCTTAGCCGGTTGTAATAAAATTCATACAGATTCATTACAGTGGTTTTTCCTTTCGAATAAAAAAATAATCATTGAAATTGGTAAATATTTGCCAGAGTTATGATCATTTGTGTCCGTAAAAAGCGTCATAAAGTCATCTATATAGGCATTCCTGCAGTTTTCCTGCGCAGTCACCATTCTTGTTTTTTCAGGAACTACTTATTCGTAAGCAATATTTTTTTTATGGGACCCAATTAACGGATTAAAAAATGGATGGAAGAAAGATTTTTTCAAATCGGTTCATAATTGTCAGAGTTATGCGCGAACATACATAGAAAAAAAAATATATATAAAGACGAATTGAGAACCTCCTCCTTTTTTGAAGTCGTTTAAAAAAGGTAACAAAGATATAACTTCGACGAGGTTATTTATTTATTTTATTTTATAATTTATGTACACACGTGATTTTAAAGGAAACAAGAAATATAGGAAAGAATACTTAGTAAAAACGCACAGCTCGTTTCTGAAAAAAATTCTAATAAAATCACGTCGAATGATGTGGCAGTATGGCACCCGCGACGACTACTCGGATTTGCGGGAAGCCCTCGAGACGGGGGAGAATAGACTGACACCTGTCTCTGTTAGTTGTCTTAAACTGATGGTTTGGGAGTGAAACTTGGCAGCCATTTTACTAATTGATGCGTGTATATGGGATAGTTATTATATCACTCCTTTTGATCAGTAGCCGAAAGACGTTCACTGCTAAATAAAGACCCCCTCATAAATGGTAGAGGTGGTGGTGAGGAAATATACTTCGTTAAATCGAAACCAATAAAAAAAAATTACATGATATAATATCGATACCTATTTTTTGGTCATTCTGATTCCCTACGGCCTACAGCCCAAACCTAGGCTGAAACAGCTTGATAGATTTCAACTTATTATACTTATATCGTTACGTTCATCTCAGAGAGACGAAAAAAAAAACAAATAGACAAAAATATAAAAAATAAATATTAATAAACTTTATTGAAACAAAATATTTACAGTTTATTTACAAATAAATAATAAATAAATAAATAAACTAAATCGTCTATTCACTTCATCGCTAAATTTATTAATAAATATTAATAAATTTAGCGATGAAGTGAATCGATATTTAGATGATAAGAAACAAATTTTAGTTATTTTTGTAGACTTCAGTAAAGCTTTCGCAACTTTACAATATGATAACCACTCTATTTGAAAAACTGGATCAAAGCGGTATACGTGGGCCTTTATTGGAATTATTAAAAAATATCATGATACATCATTCATCATCACCATTAGCAGCCGATAGACGTCCTGCTGCTGAATAAAGGCCTTCCCCTTAGAAGGGAGGGGTTGCCTTAATCCCCTCGCTTGGCAGGCGGCTTGGGGATCGCAGTATAGGTGGAAGATAAATCCAAAAGAAAGACGCTGCTGCTCGTCTTCCTGTTCTCGCTTAGTCGCCTCTTACGACACCCAACGAGAGGAGATGGGGGGATGCAATTCTAACCCGGCACCGCAAGGGTGACAACAGATAATAATAATAATATCCCGGGACAATTCACACACGGTCATCTGATCCCAAACTAGGCAGAGCCTGTACTATGGAAACCAGACAACTGATACTAATACATATATACTTTTTTTTTGTAAATACTTACTTATATAGATAAAACACCCAGACACTTGGCGGGAATCGAACCCACGACCTGTTGGGTAGCAGACAGGGTCACTAACCACCAGACCAACGGGCCAGTCAAACACACTGTAGTTAAAATAGGTGAGTTCGTAAGTGGAGACTAAGGGAAAACAAGAAGACGGGCAGCAACGTCCTTCTATTGGATCACCTACCACCTATACTGCGATCCGCAAGACGTGCCAAGCGTGGCTATTATAGCAACCCCTGCCTTCTAAGGCCTCCCCTTTGTCCATCAGTGGACGTATTTTGGTTGCTACCGATGTTGATAAGTGTATTTGTATCAGTTGTCTGGTTGTCATCAGGCTTTACCAAGTTTGGGAGCAGATGGCCGTGTGTGGACTGTTCCTGTCTTTCTTTGGCCTCGCCTTTTCCCGTTACGCGGGGTCAGCTTTCCCAATGTGACGCCATTTATTTCGGTCTTGTGCCTCATCTTCTTTGAGTGCCATCTCCCTCATGTCCTTTTGGATCTTCGTCAACCATGTCGTTAGCGGTCTACCTCTTGCCCTCTTCTTCGTAGCCATGGAAAGACACTTTTTCACTACGTGGTCATCCGTTCGTCGTAGTATATGACCGTACCATGTACCGTGTGTGGATTGTTCCGGGATTTGTTTTGTTTTGTTGTTTGACGGGCCCGTTGGTCTAGTGGTTAGACACCCTATCCGCTAACTGATGGGTCGTGGGTTCGATTCCCACCAAGTGTCTGGGTGTTAATTATCTATTTAAGTATGTATTAGTAAAAAATGTATATATGTATTAGTATCAGTTGTCTAGTTTCCATAGTATAGGCTCTGCCTAGTTTGGGATCAGATGACCGTATGTGGATTGTCCCAAGATATTATTATTATTTGATATTTTATTCACTGAACAATAAGCGGTGAACAATAAAGGGATTTACCAGATGGAATCCCGTTGTTTATATTGATATTGTTTTTGAACATACAAAGCGTTATAATGTCCCGGTGCGTGTTAGAAGAACGTAAATAGGGCTTAAGTGGATATTGCCCGCTTAATTAAGTTTCCCTAAATTTACTGTTGGGTCAATGAGTCTGTCCCATGGCATTATAGATAGGTATTTTCAAAACAAAATATATTTGGTAAAAAAAGTTGCAAAAGTAATTTTTAAATTCCATACAAATATATTTTGTACGCAAACTGACAGACCGTTAATAAATCATTATCTCGTTCACTTACAGCCTGACTCACAAACTTCAATCACAGTTAATACTCATTTATCCAGTTTTTGAATCAGTGTTGTCTCTCGAAGCCGATTAAGATTATGTTTTTTTAATGAGCACAAGATAATCGCTATATCTACTCATAAACAGAGATTGAAGACTTTGGTCTTTAAGCATTGCGGTATCGGCGACGAGAAAACTCGACGAAGTTATCCGAATGCTGCCCAGCCTACCTGTATTCTTCTTTTGACTTCCTTATCAAAGTTGTTTTACCCTAGTTGTAGCGTCTGCCCTAGGGATGTATATTCCTAATATTAGCAATAAGACCGCCATTTGTACCTAATTTAAGTTATTTTCTAAGTTTACTATATGTTTTACTTTGGTGTGCAAATAAAGAGTACCTATTCTATTCTATTCTCCTGAACAACTTTGAGAGTCAATGGACCATTGACCTCCATTGACGGCAACTGGTCTCGGAATAACAACCCATTTTCTTCACGCCCTGATCCTTGACATCTGCGTGCTGCAAGATCTATGGAGATGCTTCAGACGACACACAAAACTTGCCTGGTTACAGCCACGTAATCTAGCATGATCCAGTTTTACACATGTACCTACCTTTTTTATTATCTACTAGATAAAAAATGGAAGGCGCTGGTCGATTGGCGCCGTCTGCCTTCATTTCTATCTGAACGCACCCTAACGTTTCGAACTCAATGAACACGCAACTTCAAGAAATAAAGTGATAAAGTTAACGATTCGTTAAAAGTACAAATGATGCTTTTGCCTCGTAAAACTAAGTTAAACTCGTCTATTGTTATTCAGTTTGTAACGATGTTTGTCATGTTGTATGAGAAGTATTAAAAAGTTGGTCTGGAAGTGACGTCATTTGCTTGTTTACAAATACCTTGTCGCCACAGAATTATCGTTTCTTTTCAGAAAATAATATATTTTTGTGTCAGCAGCTGAAAAATAAAATCTTTAAAAAAAATATGCTAGGTTTAAAGACGTTTAATAATATCTCAAAGAAACACTTACAAGATATAAGATATCACAATTACAATAATTCTAAAAATATTACTAATCAAACAATCAATTTTACAAAGAATATTACTTATTAATTATATTCGACTACATTTGACAAACATTTTTATTGTATACAATCTATTACAATTTCATTTTAAACTGCCTAAAACAAGTACAGTCTTTAATATAATCTGGTAAATTATTATATAACTGAGCTCCTTCGAATACTATACTTCTTTTACCGGTATTAGTTCTGGGTTAACAAAGTAAGTTTTTCCTCCGCATGCTGTATTTAGACTCCTTTCTGACAAATCAGAGATTTGAGTGTATAGTTTTATTCAATACTTTCCAGATCAAAATACAGGTATTGTATGTATAAAATTGATTTATGTTAAATAATTTAGTGTTTTTGTAGACTGTGTCAGTTGGTGTTAAGTAATCAATATTAAATAGTACTTTAATTGCTTTGTTCTGAGCTCTTTGTAATCTCATTATATTTGTTCTCGCAGCACTTCCCCACACCTCAATTAGGTACACCAAATGTGATTTGACTAGAGAATTATAAATAAGAGACTTTATTTTACTTGGAACACAACCAGCCATTTTACGAAGGGCCCCAGTTAATGAAATTATTTTGTTACGTAGTTTTTCAAGATGAGATTTATAAGTTAATTTGGCATCTAATATTAGTCCCAGATATTTTTCTTCATGAGTTTGATGAACAACTTCATTATTTATTGTGAGTTTTATAGGACCCGGAATTTTCTTATTTTTTGCAGCAAAGAGCATGAAAGATGTTTTTATATAATTTATACTCAATAAATTCGATTGACACCAAAAGCTGAAGATGTCCAGATCATTTTGAGCCTGTGCAATTAATTCATCTACATTATGATCAAAGTAGAAAAGACAGCTATCGTCGGCATATAATGTTAGCTGTCCCGTCATACCCACCTTAGATATATTATTAATATATATCAGGTACAATAATGAACCTAAAACTGAGCCTTGAGGCACTCCACAGCTTAATATTTGCTGACTGCTGCAGACATTATTTATCTTTACCACCTATGCTCTATCAGTAACATAAGATTCCATCATCTTGTGTGCCAAACCTGTTATTCCCAAGTCTCTTAATTTTAAAAGTAGTATTGTGTGGCTTACGGTGTCCAACGCCTTTTGAAGATCTATAAAAATACCTAGGGGTATTTATTTAATGTCTATACTTGTTTTTATTTTAGTGATAAGATCAATTGAAGCTGCTAAAGTACTTGACTCAGGACGAAACCCAAACTGATGCTCTATTAGATACTTTATTTTAGTTAAGTGCTGGTAAATTCTAGAATATAGTACCTTTTCGAATATTTTTGCTAGGACCGGTAGAACGGAAATAGGTCTATAATTACCGGGATCGGTTTTTTGACCAGATTTATATATAGGACAAACTTTAGCTATCTTTAGACTCTCTGGGAAGTATCCAACATTAAGACATTTATTAATGCAGTTGACAAGATCCTCTATTATTATATGTTTTACGCATTTAAGGGTTTCGGTTACACCATCAATACCGGTACTAGTGTTCGAGTCTAAGTTGTCAATAATATCAGAAACTTCTTTTCTTGCACATAGCTCAAAACAAGACAATTTCTGACTTGGCCTCTCTTTATCAAATGTAAGTGTATACTCAGTATTATTTAGATATTTTGTGGGAATTATTCCAGCAAGTTTTGAGCCAATCGATGAGAAAAAAATATTAAAATGTTCACAGATGTCCCTTTCATTACTTAATTCTATCGAGTCAACAACAAGTTTCGAAGGAGCACATTTAATATTTTTTACTTTATTTACAGCTAAACTATTGATTAATTGCCATAATTTCTTAGGGTTTGCAGAACAATTTTGAATAATTCTATGATAATATTTTTTCTTTGTATCCTTAATCAATACATGCACTTTATTTCTTTCCTCTACAAATTTCTTCCTGAAGTTCTCATTTTTAGAATCTTCTTTTACTTGTTGCCTTTCATTTATTCGATAATATATTTTTATTAATCCAATCATCACGAGGAAGGTTCTGAATTTTAGTTTTTATTGTTTTGTTATTTTCAACTTGGTGCTTTATGAACGATTGTAGAACATCAAAATTGTGATCTTCATTCGTGAAATCATCTGCTTCTATACTCTTAAGTAGACTTTCAAAATTTACTCCTTCATATTGCGAACATGACTTAGTTTTAGGTATCTGTTTACTGAATTCAAAATAAATCTGTTTATGATCAGATAACACTGAGTCGATAAGCTTAAGGGAACATTGCTCTTCCGCAAGATCAGTGCAGACGTGATCTATTATCGCCTTTGAGGTTAATGTTTCTTTTGTGCAGAATTCAATATTAATTTTGTTTATGATAGTGCAGCCAGCCTCTTACATACAGCCGCAACATAGCCAAGTAATTTATAGTGTCACTTGTTGTTTTCAATAGGTCTATATTAAAATCACCAAAAACTAGCACACGTTTTCTTTTTTCTAGTTGTTCTGAATAACGTTCTAAAAAAGTGTGTAAATTCTGTTTGTCAGGCTTGTAAATAGCACCTACATGTAGCGCGAATTTATTCAAATATATCCATAAATAATTTATTCCATTATCATAAACATCCTCTGTAACTTCATATTTTAAATTACTTTGCACAAAAATTGAGACCCCTATAACCTATCTTATCTTTTTTATGATTGCAAATGTGTACATAATTTGGTATCTGGTACAAATCAGCCTCTGTTTCATTTTGGATCCATGTTTCAGTGAGTATGTGAATAAATGTATTACATGCCTTTAGTACACACTTTAACTCATAAAATTTACCTTGAGTCCGTATACTGCGTATATAGAGGAATTTTAAACAATGTGCATTTGTAGTAGACAAGTTTTCATGTTTTGATACTTTGTTACAGCAGTTAGATTTTTCTGGAATTAAAATATCTGAATGTTCAACAAGGGGAAATTCTTCGGTTATTGATTGAGTTTGAAAAAATTAACCGACTTCAATATCACTGAAAAGTATAAAATAATTTAAATATTATTGAAGTTGGTGTTAGCTTACCTGCTGTGTATATATGGCACCAACTTCAATAATATTTAAATTATTTTATACTTTTCAGTGATATTGAAGTCGGTTAATTTTTTTTTTAAGATTTTATTTTAAACTTTTTAGTGATATTTTTATACATAAAGATTGGACCATCGAATACGGTAAAATGATCTAGGTAGATTATGATCACATTATCGTCTACATAGTTTTACATAATTCATGTTTCTTCAGAATATCCGGTCGTAATGAAATTTGCATGGAATCATCATAGTGGTTTACTCTCTCGAATAAAAAAAGAATCATCGAAATCGGTTCATATTTGTCTGAGTAATGTAATGGAGAACATCAGTACCAGATAAATTCCTCCACATCGTTCATGGTCCTCCAGGAAGTTATTATCCGGTTGTGATAAAATTCATACAGATTCATCACAATGGTTTCTTCTTTCGAATAAAAAAATAATCATTGAAATTGGTAAATATTTGCCAGAGTTATGACCATTTTTGTCCTTAAAAAGCGACATAAAGTCATGTTATAGGCTTTCCTGCAGCTTACCTGCGATAATTTTTTTATGGGACCCCATCAATGGTTTGAAGAATGGATGGAAGAAAGATTTATTCAAATCGGTTCATAATTGCCAGAGATATGCGCGAACATACATAAAAAAACAGACGAATTGAGAACCTCCTCCTTTTTAGAAGTCGGTTAAAAAATAGTAGAACCCTGATAAAGTGATTTAATATTATATTTATAGTTTAAAGCTTGCCTGGAAGAGATCGCTTTTAGCGATAAGGCCGCCAATTGTTGCATGTCTTATTAAATTGTACCTTTTCTTTTAGTATCTGTTTTTTTTGTGCGGAATAAAAAATTGTCTATCTAAATAAACTTTTAACAGACCAAATCTCGCCCGATTAGACTCGGATCTATAAAAATCTTTTCAGCCTTACAAAACTGAGGTGCATTAAACAAGAACGTTGGCCCACATATTTTGCCACCCTGACGTACACACGTAGCAATTTCCTATTGCAGTATGTCTGAAAATGTGGTACCGTCTTATCTAATAGACGATCACGGGGTTGCTTTATAAAATCTTTAGTTCAGTCTAGTCTTAAAGTTCAGTTTGCCTTGCATATGCTTGCTTGTTGTTCTTTCAAGTATGTTGTGTGTTACTGTCTAAGAAATGTGTACTACCTTGTTCTCTGTGATTGTCACAATAAAAATCCTTCTTCTTCTTCTTCATATAATTAGCTTGAATTTTACTTGGTAGGTATCTGTACACCTTTTTTTTTTTTGATGCTGGGGAAATCTTCGAAAGATCCCCGGGAGCTGTGGGGCTCGACCGGGGTATGTGGGATTCTAACCCACTAAAACCCCCGCGGCCGTCGCATCGGCACATGAGAGGGGGGACCCCAGGGCTCTCCGGTAGGATCTGCACCAGGGGCCCCTCAGTGCCTTGCCTTTGAGCCCGCCGCCGGGGGGCGCATTGTAGCCCCCCGGGAACCAGTCACGGTGCTCACGGGGACGGGGATCGCAACCCCGCCGCCGTCCTCCTCGGAGTCGCCGCCGTACTCAATGGACGCTCAAAGGGCCCACACCCCGAGCGTCCAGCGACTCCGAAGAGGTATCTGTACACCTGTGGCGTGGCCCTGCAAAGTCGCGAGCAACGCGAGGGTGCCGCGGGACATACAATTTCTGCGCTGACCCACCGATATTCACGTTATGTTGCTTGGAAACTCACTGCATCTAAATCATTTGAGATCTTAAATTCTACGATGATTGGATCCCGTAATTGATGGCCTACGGGCCCGTTGGTCTAGTGGTTAAACATCTTTTGGAGTTGTCAGACGTTGGGGGGGGGGGGGTCCATTGAGTACGGTGGCGACTCCGAGGTGAACGTAGGCGTGGTAGCGACCCCTATCCCGTGAGCACCGTGTCTGGTTCTTATGACTATAATACCGCCGATACAAGAACCGCGGGGGTTTCAGTGGGTAAGAATCCCACACAACCCGGTTGACCCCCACAGAAAAAAAGTGGTTAAACACCCTAATCGCTGCCGAATAGGTTGTGGGTTCAACTCTCAACTTGCGTCTGAGGGTTACGTCTGTTTAAGTATGTATTTACCCGTTACATACCATTAATGGTTACCCGCCGGTTTAGAATTGCATCAGTGGCGTAGCTTGCCTTAGATGAGTATCAAAATTTGTTGGGGAGCCCAAATGATGGTTCGGCCTAAGTAATTATGTGGGATCATGGATTTTATGAATTGTTGCTTACACATGTTCGGGGCCCCTGTAGCTCGGGGGCCCCTGTATCTCGGGGGCCCCTGTAGCTCGGGGGCCCCTGTAGCTCGGGGGCCCCGTATCATTGATACGGCTGATACGGCGGTAGCTACCCTCTTCTATAAAAGACAATATTACGCATAACAATATTAAAGCAAAATTGAAATCTTATTTTCTTGATCAATCGATACCGCACATATGCTCTTACGTAGTTCCGTTGCTTGCTCTCTTTCTTTTGTTATTTTTTACTTAACACTTGCAATATTATTATATAGATTTTATCATAATTTAAGTACTTAATTATATTCATATTTAATGACGTATTAACGTGCACTACTAAGCTTGGTGTAGATTTTTTCTTGGCATAACTGACAAACCTTAATTTAGTGCCAATTATGTTTTACCTATGGAAACTGTTGTTTGTATTTTGATAAATAAATAAATAAAAAAAAAAGCTACGCCCCTGAATTGCATCCCCCCATCTCCTTTCATTGAGTTTCGTAAGAGGCGACTAAACGATAACGGGAAGACGTGCAGCAGCGTATTTCTTCTGGATTTATCTTCCAGCTACACTGCGTTTATGGCAACCCCTCCCTTCTAAGGGGGAGGCATTTGTTCAGCAGTGGACGTCTATCGGCTGCTAATGATGATGATGAAGTATGTTACCCACAGTGCTCTGATAAGATGATCAGATGACAGGTGGATTGTCCCAGAATATTGTTATTATAGAATATGTATACTTACTATATTAACCAGAAAATTGTTTTATAAAAAACTAGCTGACCCGCACAGCTCCGCCCGCGCCATTTACAAAATGATCCGCCATTTATTGAATTCATCTGTTCCAAAAAATGTGATAAACGAATAACCGCCCTACCGATTTTGTGCAAACTTCACATAAACCATCTATTACCTAATTAGTCCGAACAAATCCTAAAACATTTGGCTTGGATAGGTGAGCCCGTTCTTGAGTTATAAACTTACAATGAAAAGTGGCATTGATTTTTATAGATTTAGATGTACGAGTATACTTACTTTAAAAACCAGAAAATTGGCAATTAAAATAAAAATAAAATAAGGCAAACATCGCTGCTTATTTCAGTTAGGCTTCATCACTGCCACATTATATTTTCTTGTAATCTTTTTAATACCGAATAGGAACACACCACATACTCTTCACCTTAGAGAGTAAGTGTCAAAACAGAAATATGATGACGATGCTTATCTCGAGGGGTTCGCGGGAACGGTTTACGTGCCGAATATACTCCGGAACAGACTTAAAATGAATTTAAACTCTATTCCCGTACACTGAGGTATGTTTTCCCTCAGTTAGTGCATCCAATAAAGATGATATCGTGGCCAGAATTAGGTCGAAGTAGCACAGGTGTGTGCATCTTTTGACATCGTGATAAATGGTCATATCTCGGATTTACGGCCGAACACACGACCGCAATTATTTATATTGATGTTATGATGAGGCTGTAATAAATAAAAAGTGATGTAGAGCTCAGGGAATTGTATAAAGAACATATCGTAAAACGTAACCCTCCTTCTGGGACAGTCGGGCAAAAATATGATATGATTGGGCATGTCACAACAGTGCATTATGGTTATATACATGTAATAACGTAATAGAAAAAAAACAAGAGTTTTTTTTTTTACTTATACTAGTGACTAGTGAGCGACACGCCTGCCTATAAACAACTGCATTGCACTGCAGCTTGTGACCAGTAACTTCACTAGCTACAGTGACCTTCACAGCGAAACACAATGATTACACACAACACTGAAAAAAAACATCGTTAAGTTTATGCAATCGAACTTTAGTTTACACTAGCAATTCCCTGCGGCTACGCCCGCAATTTTTCTTTCCACCCCATTTAACCCCTTTAGGAGTGGAATTTTCAAAAACCCCTTTCTTAGTGGATGCTTACGTCGTAAGAAGAACCTACTGTCCAAATTTCAGCTTCCTAGGTCCAGCGGTTTGGCCTGTGCGTTGATGAATCAGTCAGTTAGTCAGTCAGGACAAGTAATTTTATATGTATTGATGTAGCCTAAAGAAAGTGACCATACGAGTATAACTATAATAATAATAATAAAATGTATTTATTTCAAAATAATAGTATATTATGGTAGGTACATAAGTATATGATACAGACAATATCAATTAAAGAGCACTACTGGTACTTAAAATAGGATACCCTGAGCTATAAGTACCAGTTTCCTTCCATCATGATACAGATAATATTACAAAATATAATGCAGTACTACCATATACTATCATTTAAACACATAATCATATTACTTAGTTGATACAATATACTTCACAATAATTACGCAATCTAATGACTAAAGTAATACATAACAAAATAAGCAAATGAGGAGCATGGTCTTTAGCGGTAGAATGTTCTGACACTGCGATGGTACCTACCTGGATGCTAGCACAAAGGACCTGGTTGGTCCTAGTAAACAAGCTTTTTCAAGCTTTGTAGTTCTAAAGTGATGAACTCTGTATACACCCGTGGCACCTGGGTGGTGTCCGGGTAAGAATAGCACCCACCCATCTCCTCCCGTTGGGTGTCCGTAAGAGACGGCTGAGGGAAAAAAGATGACGGGCAACAGAGTCTTTCTATTAGATAACCTACCACCTATACTGCGATCCCCAAGGCGCCTGCCAAGCGTGAGGGTTATGGCAACCCCTCTCTTCTAATCTCTGGACCTTAAATCTGAACTGAATCTTTCGGCTGCTAATGATGATGACGATAATTTGATTACAGACTTTGTGCACTGGAATTCTGAAGTTTGTATAAAATAATCTAGTTGTGATGACTCTTTTAGTACTTGATACCTTAACGTCGGATATTCTGAAAGGTAGCCGTTTTTATACTAAAAAAAAACCGGTTAAATGCGAGTCGTATTCGCTCACCGTGGGTTCTATACTATCTGAGGACCGATTAATGTTATTTTACTATTCATGTAACAAACACCTCAGATAGCAAAAAAATATAACCGCAAAACTAAGTTTGTTTGTAGAGGTTTTTTTAGGTTTACTAAAAAACTGTACTATTTAGAAAGATCATTTAATTTTTCCTGTAAAATATAGACCGACATGTATTACCCATATTTATATTTTTCCCTCCACGAACTTCGGAGATAAGGATAAGGAGAGGTGGTACGTTATTTTTTATTGATATTTTTTATTATCAGCCAAAAACTAAAGCCTACTAAACTAAGTAACATAAGCCAAAATAAAAATCTGTTTTGAGATGTGCAAATAGAGCCCTTTCATATGATGATACCCCACTCGATATAGTAGTATAACTTTGAAATTTTAATGACCCATTTTGACCCCCATTATAAAAAAAAGTAAAAAAAAAAAAATATTTCTTTCATTTGCGATGAGGTTGGGTAAGTAAGATCTGAAACTATTCCAAGTTTCAAATCGATAGCATCAGTGGCTCCTGAAATATATAGGTGTGTGACAGACAGACAGACAGACGAAGTCAGGCCATGAGAGTTCCTTTTTGGAACCCTAATTAACTATGTGTTTAAATACGTACTAAACCAAGAATTAAATATTGAATCCTAACAACGGTACTAGTTTTCAGAACTCAAACGAAACTAAATCAAACTCTCATTCCCGTATGTATACATGAAACTATTGTTTGTCCGTCATACAACTTTTATTAGTGTTACAATATTATTCTAGCCTAAATTACTGAACCGAAAATCTGTGTGATCGTATAACTGTTGGTTCAGCCCGGTTTAGGTATTAATTTATTAGTTTAGGTATAAAAAGGTATTGGGTTATTTGTGAAGGGAGGTTACTATATTGGACATGCGGGGAGTCATTGAGGCAATATTTATTTATTTTATTTTCTGTTTATTTTATTAGGAAAACAACCAGTGCTTAACTTACAATAAATAACAAAGTGAGTAACAATATGGGTAGATTAAACACCTTTAGGTACATGTTTCCACATATAAATAGCTAAGGGCTTGTTCGTTGAGTGTGCTTGAATAAACTGTTATTGTTAAAATACAATGGTAACCTAAATTGGAGTAAGAATATACTTAATCAAATAAATTGTTATCTATATTTATTATACCTAGGACCAGTTGTTGAACCATTGCTTAGCCAGGTAAGATTTAAATATATGCGCTTTTATGTTGAAAATATCTAGTTCTGGATATTTGCTTAGTAGATTAAACTCTTTCGCCGATCTATTAAAAAACGAGTTCTTTCGATAGTTGCTGGAAGAATGCTGAGCAGATAAATATATGTATTAGGTAGTTACGTTCTAGAGAAGACATTACAGCTAGATTGTTTTTGGAATTAGCTCGCACCACAAACTTATCACATTTTTAGGGTTCTATACCTAAAAGGTAAAAAGGAACCCTTATGGCGAGACTTCGTCTATCTGTCACATACATACATGTCAGGAACCACTGACGCTATCGGTTTGAAACTTGGAATAATTTTAGATCTTACTTACCCTACCTCGTCGCAAAGTGAAATCACTTTAATATGTCCAAAGAAGGTGCGGAACCCTTGGTGCGCGAGTCTGACTCGCACTTGAGCGGTTTTTTCTTGCTGTCGGGCAACCTACGTGGAGGAAATGTACACAATCTCCATAGGGGCGGAAGCTGGGTTATGTTGGGATTTTTATGCACTAACTGGTTCGCTACAGCGCACAGTGCGAAATTTTCTTAATCTAGCTGGACAAAAGTCAAATTTTACACTAGCCTACGCAGCTAAAATAGTTATTTATATTCAAAGAAGACAACCCATTATACGTGGTACTGAGGTTTATTTTCGGAGAACTTGCTCCACACAATAGAACAAGGGTCACAACAGATGGCTACCTTGGTTCCTTTAACCAAACGTTTAATGCAATCGCGTCATTCGGCTGAGTTTGGTCGTTGAATAATCTGTGTGTCTGTGCACTACTAGTGATTGTGTGTTGTTATTACTTTTTTGGGAGTTTTAAGGTAAGTTTCCATATGTTTTTTTCTTAATATGTTTTAAAACTTAATCACGAGCACCACATGAACAGAGAGAGTTTATTTTATAATAAAAATACTACTAAGTCCATTTGTACTTGAGTTTTAGTGCATTATACCGGATTATACAGATCCCTTATTATATATATTCGAAAGAACTAGTTGTTAGCTACAGGAATAACGTTCATTTGTGTGCGCATATTTGCGACACTCATACAACTTCTCTTCATTTTCAGAATGCCTTCGCAAATTTTGCAACAAACGTTTTTCGACATTTGGTTTACTAACGCAAAATAAATAAGATTGGATGCTTTGTTACATCATATATTACAAGAACTTGGTAAACCATCTCTTTCAGATGACTTTTTAAGAAGTTTGAAAGTGAATATTAGAAGTTTTTGTCAAAAAATTGAAGAAAAATGGTCGATGTCGGGAAGATATCGAGATCGTTTCCTAAACACAAATTCTGCATGGTTATAATCAATTTGCCTTTACCTGATAATACCACTGAAGTGCTCGAAGGTGTAACACTACCAGGAACGAGTTAGAGTTCGTTCGGAAGACCGCAAAAAAACTCCGATAGTTCGAGTAACAGAACAAAAAGACGGTGAATTCAATATCTTCTTGTAACATCGAGTCTGAAGGAGATATCGATGGCAACCGAGAGCTCCTGACACTGAACACGAAGGAATTCAGTCAGAACAGATTCAGAATCTGGTTTCCATAGCGAATTTGAAGAATCTCTTTTTTCTGACTGAATTCCTTCATGTTCAGTGTCAGGAATTAAAATTTGTATTATATTCTTTGGAATAATCTCCCTTATTAATAGTTCTTTGATTTTTTTATTAATTTGTGTTCGTTCGAATAATATTGTTTTTTTTTTCTTTGTGCATTGTGATTTTTGTGTTGTATGATTGTATGTAATGTTGCAATATATGTCTAAAACATTGAAAATGTCTTTAAATGTCAATCAACACATTATATTTCGTAGTAAACTTGTACTGTTTGGGTCCAAGACTTTTGTCCACCTAGATTACGAAAATTACGGACTGTGCAGCGTCCCGGATACCTATAGATTTTTTTAATTCAATATATCCCGCTTCTCCCGAGCCTCCACTCCGCCGGAATCGTTACGCGTCAGCATGTCGTCAACTCCTCAACGTGCTTACGCCGCTGCTATCGCTGCGCCACCTAAGCGATCAATACCACATGTGGAGAAGATGAGTTCTCCTGAAATCATTCATCGAACTTCAACGGGTCTACAAAAGGACCAGGGTAATGAGGAGGGTTTCGTGAAGGTGATAAGGAAGAAGAAGAAACCCGTCAACCGCAACAAGTGCGGCGTCGCCCCGACAGGACCGAACCATTTGCTGCGTCCGGCTGAACCCACGACGCTACTCTACGTGTCCAGACTTCATTATTCTACGAAGGCAGAGGAGATCGTAAAATATATGCGAGTGAAGACCAAATTCGTGCTGAGGGTCGAACGGTTGGTGTCCAGCCGTAGGGTGAATTTTAATTCCTTTGTGGTGAGAATACCGACCGCCCATCTATCTATCTTCACGAAGGAGGAATTTTGGCCGCAGGGTGTCGTGTTTCGCCGCTTTCTGAAGCGGCGAAACACGACACCGCGACTACATGACACCGTGCGCGACACAACGACTCTCCGTCTCAGAGTGATTAGAATGGAGCTAGTATCGCTAATATGTTAAAGTGCTTTGTGTCTTGCCTGACGAGGCACTGCTTAACAGCAGAAGGTAAATGTTAAACGTGAGCCACTGTGATTTTGGATCGGTCATGCTCGCCATCGAAAAGTCTTTGCTTGTGGCGGCTTCGTGTGGCGGGTCACCCATTCCCTCCAATATGGTTGAGGGGAGTGATGGTTGCTGCTCGAGTCAACTCGTGCGCGGGTGCTGCTTGCATAGATAAGAATAGTATAGCTGCTTGGGGGGACTGGTCCGACTACTATCCCTTCGGCATTTTAGTTTGTTGTGTTTTCGTCGTATTTTTTATTTTATTTGATATTTTCAACGGTAGGATACACTGTCGCTGGTGCTGATCTAATTGTAAAAAGACAAACTTTGTTTAAAAAAAAATGTGAAAAAATGACAAGCCCGCTGAGTTTCTTGCCGGATCTTCTCAGTTGAGGCCGCGTTGTGATCCGGTGGTAGTTTTTAAAAAAATGACCATTCAAAAGTGCTAGCGTTAAGCCTATTTGAAATAAAATTTTTGAATTTTGAATTTCGCGTCGATTCCCCGAACAAATTTTTCGTGGCACTTTTGCGGGGTGCGGGAGGCGAAGTAAACTCACACAGATACAATTTCACGCATACCCACACTATAATAAACTCGCAACACATTCAAAAAGATACGCACATAAATAAAGAATGACCTGAACCTATGAACAAAAATTTGGCAGAGGGGTCAGCGCATCATGCTCTCTCCAGTGGTATCTCCTCTAAGCTCTCCGTGTCACTAATTAGTAATAATATAATATGTATGTTAGTCTTTAAGGTATTTGTTTCTATGGGCCATAGTTGCCTGCAATAATTAATAAATAAATATAAGCTAGTGCTTGACTGCAATCAAACCTGATAGAAATCGAGGATGGTAAAGCACACTAGCTTAAAGCCTACTCACTCTTGCCTTGAAGACACCCACATTATAATCGGATGGGAAAGCCGACGCAGGCAAACTAGCAGACTCTTGGCTGTATGCGTTATAATAATACCTAAACACTTTACTAAAACAAATGCTTAGGTACAGGCTACGACGTAGCCTGCTACGGTGTAGGGTACTACGCCGTAGCACATGCCAAGTTCTACTCCGAAGCACTATCATAGAAAAAGCTAATCACTTTTACACATATTTAAATTACAAATATGTATTTTTACATATATATGTATAAGGGGTGTAAGGGACATCGTACCGAAAACCAATACCAGTGATCCAGTACATGATTCTGAACATCCTCGTGTTAAAATTTTTCATCGGCTATTTCATGAATTTCCAAAAAAACACATTTTCTTCAATAAAATTAGTATAACATCATTATTGGTATAATAATAAAGCCTAATTTTAATTTAAAACAATATATTAATTATTTGTGGATTTTTTTTATTTAGTTATTCTTTATGCACAAAACAGTGCGTAGGCAATTAATTAATAGGCAATTACTACTATTATTTTAGAAAATTAGCAATGTAATTTGAAAAATAAATATTATTCCGCATAAAAATAAAAATAAAAACAAAAAATAAAAAACAACAAAAAAACTCTCGAAAATTAACAAGTTAGTCATTTGTCATTTACAATATAAATGGTTACTGTAATATTGTAACGGGCATTATTTGACGTCCTTTAAAATTTTTTTTGGTACGTGGTCCCTTACACCCTGTATAGTTTATAACATACTCGTATGTGTTTTTATGTGTATTTGTGTTAATGTTACCTATTCATGTCTAGTGCGCGCACCCTCTGCTCTTTGTAACTTCTTTATTTTCCTCTCCATCCAAAGGTTGCCTGAAAGAGATCGCTTTTAGCGATAAGGCCACCCATTGTTGAGTGTCTTATTAATTTGTATCTTATTCTTCTAGTGTCTTATTAATATGTATCTTATTCTTCTAGTGTCTTATTAATATGTATCTTATTCTTCTAGTGTCTTATTAATATGTATCTTTGTTTGTTTGTGCGCAATAAAGAATTGTCTGTATATCTATCTATCTTTTTTCTTTATCTACTGGACAATTGATAACTGGATAATATGTTTATGAAAGTGTATCTTAGCACATGACAAAACGAGGAAAATAAATTCATTCAAATTGTATTATGCCAAAAAAATTGAGTTCCTGCTATGAAATATATTCAGATTCATGAATTGATTTACGCGAAATTTCTTACAGGATCCATGCGAGAAAATTGTGTTACCGACTTGTAATCATCTCGTAATGATGTTCTCGGCGTACATCCATACATATCTAATACGTATTATGTATATACATATATCCAATAGTACAGTTGTGTACTTTCATAGCATTTTAAAAAATGTATATTCTTTCTGCTACATACATCTTAACAAAATCAAAATCGTAGCAATAAATGTATGAATACTACCAGTGGCCAGCCAAAGAAAATTGGCAGAGTTGAATATAATAATAATAATAATACGTCATGTGTCAACTTACCGAACGTAAATCTTTTTCAATATATATTAAATTTTCACCATATTTTTTGCAATATTTATCTTTGGAGTGTTTTTAAATAGACGGAAAGACCCAATATTTATACTGAATATATAATAACAACCTATTTTAGAAAAAACTTACACTTTGGATGAAATAAAATTTGAGAAGAAAAGCAATGACAGTTACACAATTTTTCGACGTCAAAATATCAAAAACTATTTTTTAAAAAATAATAACCGACTTCAAAGTAGATTATCTAAAAAGCATAAAATAACGAAAATATTATTGAAGTTGGTGTTAGCGTACCTGCTGTGTATATTCTGCACCAACTTCAATAATATTTTCGTTATTTTATGCTTTTTAGATAATCTACTTTGAAGTCGGTTATTATTTTTTAAAAAATAGTTTATTTAACACTTTTTAGTGACTTATTTTACCAAGATAGGTATCAGCACTATCACGCAACTCGAACGTCTACATTACAGTAACTTACTGAAAACATAAAAAGTTTATATCTCTTAAACTACTGGACCGATTTTGATGAAATTTGTACTCTACCCTAAGTTGAAAGATATTCTAACTATTGCAAAAAGAATTTTCGAAATCGGACTTGTAGTTTCTGAGAAATCCGCGGACAAACCTACATACATACATACATACATACATACATACATACATACATACATACACTCGTGAAATTTGGTAAACTCGTTTAGAAGCCCACATAGACTAACATATATGAATATTACGCATTTTTATTAATATTACATACATACGCGTCGAATACAGAACCTCCTTTTTGGAAGTCGGTTAAAAATTAGAAGGAAATTTAGAATAAACTATACATAATGTATATTTGGAAGAGAAGAAAAACATGTTGACAAGACACAAGGCACGCCTAAGACCCCCGGATTCGTCGCCTCGCTCCGCCTCGCAACCACCAGCCCCCAGCACAGGTGGTCCGCCGGCTGCAGTAGCGTCGAGCGAGAGCGACGAATACTTCTCTCCGCCGTCATCGCCTCCACCTGTATGTCGGCGGAGAGGCCGGTCACCGCGGGATTTGGGACTTTTGGGGCAACCGGCTCCGAACAGGGTCCTCGTTCCCGGTGGTGTAGTGCGGCGCATGAAATGGACGTTATCCATAAATGAGAACGTCATGCGCGCCTACTACGAGGCAACAGAGGGGGGAACTAACCTCACTGCGTATCGCGACCGGATGCTGTCTCTGTTTCAGATGCTTGAGCCAGCTGTCAACGTTTCGGCGCAACGACTGTCCGATCAGGTGCGGGCCATCCAACGTGGTCACATGTTGGATGACGCTGTGCTTGATCGGCTACGCTCGGAGGTGCAAGGTAGCCGTGTCGTCCCCTGTATACCGTCGTCGCAAGCTGTGGCCCCAGCGGTTAACACCGCGCCCGCGCCACGGCTCGCAGCTACTAGCGGCGATGATAGGGATGACATGTCTACCAACATAAGTACCAACGTAAGTACCCAGTTGAGGAGTACTTTGGAAGATGTTGTTCGTGAGTATCGGACCATGCCGCAAGGTCTTAGACCTCGCTTGCCCCGTTTGCCTATGCACAAGCGAAATAGAGCGCTTGTGTGTGCCTTAGATTCACTACTGTCAAGTTATTTTGACAGTAGTGAAGACCTCGCTGATGCCCACTCTCTCCTGTACTGCGCGGCCATGACGGCATGTCGCGTAGCTCGCGTCAAGTTTCCTAATAGTGACGCAGCTACGCGACCGAGACCTGCTGTACCGGCTTGGCAGTGCAGGATAGAGCGACGCATTGGCGAGGCTAGGGTACTCATTGGCAAGCTCACCTGCTTCAGGGAGGGTAATACGCGCCCTAGAGTGATGCGCTTTGTGAGGCGCGCATTCTCGGGGACCGGCATCGATCCCCGGGAATACTTTTCGTGTGTCACAGAGCGCATCGACTTTCTGAAGCAGAAAGTTTGTGCATGGGCGAATCGGATACGCAGGTATAGGGCACGTGTGGATCGATACTCTCAGAACAACATGTTCCAAAGGGATCAAAGGTGGGTGTATAGATCCTGGGAGCGACCTAGCCAGATAGGAGGTGAGGTGCAGCGGCCGGATGATGACGCCATGATAAGGTTCTGGCGCAACATCTGGTCGGTGCCCGTCACTCACTCCGAGGGTGATTGGATCAGGGATGTCGAACAAGTTTGTGAGCCTATACCAGAAATGGGGGCCATTACCATCAGGCCCCAAGACGTAGCCGATGCAGTCCGTCCGTTGCCTAATTGGAAGGCACCAGGACCAGACGGACTGCATAATTTCTGGCTGAAATGGTTACGCAGCTCTCATGCTTGTTTGGCATCTCTGTTTCAATCGGCCGTGGAGTCTGGGTCGCTACCGGAATTTTTGACTACAGGAATAACCCACCTGCTCCATAAGACCAATAGTACCGCGGACCCAAAGAACTATAGGCCGATCACGTGTCTGCCTACAGTTTATAAAACTCTTACATCCATTCTGAGAGCAAAAATCTACAGACATGTTGAGGGCAACTCGATAATGTCTGCGTCTCAGAATGGATGTAGGAGTGGGGCCCGTGGTACTAAGGAGCTACTCCTCATTGATATGGTCATCTGCCAGCAGGCTCGCCGGAACCGGAAGGATCTGTCGACATGCTGGATAGATTATAAGAAGGCCTATGACTCTGTGCCCCATACATGGCTTGTGAGGGTGCTGGAGTTGTATAAAGTCAATACAACTCTACGCACCTTCCTGGCGTCGTGTATGAGGCAGTGGAGAACGGTCCTTCTCTATCCAGGATCTCGACAGACCCTTGGTGACGGTGAGCCAATAAAGATAGAACGGGGTATCTTTCAGGGTGATAGTCTGAGTCCCTTGTGGTTTTGTCTGGCCCTGAACCCTTTAAGCACTCTCTTAAAGAGTTCAGGGTTAGGCTATCGGTTGCGGAGAGGTGGTCAGGTCATATCTCACCTGCTTTACATGGATGACTTGAAATTGTTTGCCCCCACTGGGGTCCAACTGATGGGCCTGCTGAAGGTCACAGAAACCTTCAGTAGTTCTATCAGGATGGAGTTTGGTGTGGACAAATGTGCAGTTATGCATGTAAAGCGGGGGAGATTGGTTGAGTCTAGGAGCATACAGCTCTCAGACTCTACCGATCTGAGGACACTCTCTGCAACCGAAACCTACAAATACTTGGGTATGTCACAGGCGTTGGGTATCAATGAGACTGACATGAAACAGTCGTTGCGGGAACGCTTCCTGGGCCGCCTGAGAAAAGTGCTTAAAAGTCTTTTGTCGGGCGGAAACAGGGTGCGTGCCTACAACGGTTGGGTCATGCCAGTCTTAATGTACTCCTTTGGCATACTCAAGTGGACTCAGACTGAACTAGACACCCTGGATAGAACAGTTCGTACACTGTTAACCGCATATCGTATGCATCATCCTCGCTCTTCAGTGATGAGGTTGTATATCCCACGGAAATGTGGTGGCCGAGGCTTTTTAAATGCCAAGACCCTACACAACCGTGAGATATATAACCTCAGGGAATATTTCCTCCACTGCGGCGGAGAGATGCATACGGATGTGGTTGCTGTGGACAGTGGACTGACCCCTCTATCCTTAGCCAAAGGGAACTGGCGCAGACCTGTGGTGCTGACCACTGGCGATCGCGAGGCGGTGTGGCAAAGTAAGGAGCTACACGGAAGGTTCTACCGGGCTCTTCATGGGCCCGATGTAGACTTCTCAGCCTCCGTGGCCTGGCTACGGTGACCTCTTTGGGGAAACCGAAGGTTCTGTCTGTGCAATTATGGACGAAGTTGTGATGACGAACAACTACCGGAAATATATCCTGAGGGATGGCACCATCGACATTTGTCGGGCATGTCATCGCCCTGGTGAATCCCTCAGGCATATTATTTCCGGTTGTTCGCGTCTCGCAAATGGTGAATACTTGCACAGACACAACCAAGTGGCCAGGATAATCCACCAGCAACTTGCTTTGAAATACCGCCTTGTGACGTCAGAGGTACCGTACTACAGGTATGTACCAGAACCAGTTCTGGAGGATGGCCATATCACCTTATACTGGGACCGATCTATCATCACAGACAGGACTATTGTCGCCAATAGACCTGATATTGTGCTGATAGATCGCACCGAGCGTCGTGCAATGATTGTAGACGTCACTGTCCCCCATGACGAGAACCTCGTGAAAGCGGAGAAAGATAAAGAATGCAAATATCTTGATCTCGCGCACGAGGTTGTCGACCTGTGGGACATTGATAAGGCAATCATTGTACCTATAGTCGTATCCGCCCATGGCCTAATGGCCAAGAGCCTCGATAAACACCTCAAGAGGCTCACGTTAGACGGCTGGATCAAGGGCCAGATGCAGAAGGCAGTGCTCCTGGAGACGGCACGCATTGTGAGGAAGTTCCTCTCTCTGGAGCCTTAACCACCGTCTGCTAGGACCCTGATCCCGCAGCCGGTTGGAAGCGGTTTTTTATATTTTTAAATGTACTTGTTTTTATATTTATATTTAAAAATGTAAAAAAATCAGTTAAAAATGAATAAATGGAATAATAATAATATCCTGGGACAATTCACACACAGTCATCTGATCCCAAACTAGGCAGAGCCTGTACTATGGAAACCAGATTACTGATACTAATACATATATACTTTTTTTTTTGTAAATACATACTTATATAGATAAAACACCCAGACACCTTACCAATCGTATTTGGCTGGCCATCAGTGAGCCATCACTTCTGAATTCATACGTTTACTGCTATGATTTTAATCTTGTACAGAAAAACAGGGTATATACAGGGTGTAAGGGACTACGTACCGAAAACTTTTTTATAAGATTTCTCATATTGTCCGTTACAACATTACAGAAACCATTTATATGGAAAATGACAAATGACTAACTTGTTAATTTTTGAGCATGTAATGAATATATGCGAAATCTATACTTATAATAAAACTGTTACAGGTCCAATTCTGTACATTGAAGATATTTTGAAAATTATATTTGGAGGGCATTCTATAACCGATACTGAAGCCGAAAATGTATTTTTTTTAATTTTTGTCTGTCTGTCTGTCTGTATCACGACTGCGCATCACGCCGAAACTACTGAATGGATTCAAATGAAACAGTAGGTCTTACTACGAGGTAGGACATAGGATACTTTTTATCCCGTAATCTAGCACGGTTATTTTGGGAGAGGGGATTGAAGTCAAAATGGGTACTTGGTTATACGCTTGGTCCGATTTTATCTATTTTTCTTTATAATATAATAAATATTAGTAAGGGAACACTCATAGAGAGTTGTTATCAAGGCTTTGTAATCGATCGGGTTAAGCAACGTTAGGCAAGGTCATTACACAGATGGGTGACCGTTTAACGCCATTTGAACTAAACGGGTTCGAGCAAGAGCAAGCGGGTCCCAGTTTTTAACCGACTATAAAAAAGGAGGTTATGTATTCGATGCGAATGTCTGTTATTAAAAGTTTAGTTAACGTAAAAATAGCGTAGGCGGAGCTGCGTGGGTCAGCTAGTATAATGTATTTTTCAAATTACATTGCTATTTTTCTAAAATAAAAATATTTAATTGTCTATTAATTAATTGCCCATTAATTAATTGCCTATGTACTGTTTTTGTGCATAAAGAATAAATAAATAAATATATTTTCCACAAGTAATTAATTTATTGTTTTTAAATTAAAATTAGGCTTTATTATTATACCAATAATGATGTTATGCTAAAATTATTTAAAAAAGTGTTTTTTTTTTTTTCATTCATGTCATGAAAAAGCCGATGAAAAATTTCAACACTAGGATGTTCAGAATCATGTACTGAATCCCTGGTATCGGTTTTCGGTACGATGTCCCTTACATCCTTTATATACCGATAGTGAGTCATTTTCTCATAACTTATAAGAGTGACAAAATAATGATCTCCGAGTTCGTCCTTTTCAGTGAATGCTGATAGATCGTACTAGGTGGCAGGTCCCTTATGTAAGGGACCGTCCAGATAGACAACACCGCTTGTCAGATATTCTGCCACCAAGCAGCAGTCTATAAACATCGCTGTGTTCCGGTGTGAAGGGCACTGTAGCTGGTGAAATTACCGGACACTTACAAGATAATTAATAACTAATGTCTCGTGTGACGAGCGGCAGTGCAATGCAGCTGTCTATAGACAGGCGGGTCGCTTACCATCAGGTAATTATGGGCGGTCGACGGTAAATCCGTCGACGAAACGAGACCGTTTATCGTCAATGATCGGTTATAAAACAGTCTAAAGTATAGACGTTTATACTCCTCGAAAAGTTTAGTAGTCGGATAGTAGTCTACGTTCACAGACTACAGAATAGCAGACATTAAAAAAAAATTAAAACTGTTTATTTTATGTTTTATTCATTATATTTACAAAAACTCACCGCTTAAGCTACTAAGAAAAGATTATGTGTTTGAGTGATTCATTACACGCTCGATACATCCTACTTTACCACAATTCAAGAGTACTTACATTACGTTATGTTACTTAACCAGAGGCTGGAAGGTTTGGAAGTATATATTGTTGAAGTATATATTGTTATATTAATCTACTGATATACTTTTTTTTTTTGACGCGGAGGAAATCTTCAAAAGATCCCCGGGAGCTGTGGGGCTCGACCGGGTATGTGGGATTCTTACCCACTAAAACCCCCGTGGCTGTCGCATCGGCACTCTCGGGTGGGATCTGCACTCAGTGCCTTGCCTGTAGGCCCGCCGCCGGGAGGCGCATTGTAGCCCCCCGGGAACCAGTCACGGTGCTCACGGGGACGGGGGTCGCATCCCCGCCGTACGCCGGAGTCGCCGCCGTACTCAATGGACGTCCTAAGGGCCCACACCTCGAACGTCCAGCGACTCCGAAGAGTCTAATAATATACTAGTTTATCGGTGGACTGTAAGTTGGTTTGTTCGTCGAAGCCAAAAAAACAGTCTATAAAAAAAATAAAAACAGTTCGTTCATTCAACGCCCAATCCTACCATCAGGCGAACGTCTTGTCCAGTGACTAGGTTGCATAAAATCGTGGTGGTAAAAGCTATATTCGCCGCGAGGTGCCGGGTTAGAATTGCATCCCTCCATCTCCTCTCGTTGGGTGTCGCAAGAGGCGACTAAGCGAGAACGGGAAGACGGGCAGCAGCGTCTTTCTTTTGAATTTATCTGTTACCTATACTGTGATACCCAAGACGCCTGCCACGCGTGGGGATTATGGCAACCCCTCCCTTTTAAGGGAGAGACCTTTGTTCAGTAGTGGACGTGTTATCGGCTTCTGCTGATGAAAAGCTATATTCACGCTGCTAGTTGACAATGCGAATGCGGTTGAGGGGAGTGATGGCTGCTGCTCGAGTCAACTCGTGCGCGGGTGCTGCTTGGGGGGACTGGTCCGACTACTATCTCTTTGGCTTTTAGTTTGTTGTACTTTCGTCGTAGTTTCATTTCTTCCTTATTTGATCTTTTAAACGGCAAGACACACTGTCGCTAATGCTGATCTAAGTGTAACAAGACAAACATTGATAAAAAAAAAGTGAAAAAATGATAAGCCCGCTGAGTTTCTTGTCGGATCTGTGACTCGGTGGTATCGTTATTTTTAAAAATTGACCTTTCAAAAGTGCTAACGTTAAGCCTATTTGAAATAAATTATTTTTGACTTTTGACTTTAATGAAGTATTGCAACTACACAGACATTATAAATACAATCGAGTTCCTTATTCTATAGTGTACGTGACTTTCTTTAACGAGGCTAGTTGACCCTTGGGCGGCGCTTCCCTGTCTCAAGAGGCTTGCATTAGTTTTCAAATAAATAAGAATTATTTTAAATTGAAAAGCTGTACTGAAAATTCCATAGATTTTGAATTTTTCACTACGTTCAAGGAAAATTCAATATTCTTTTGCACCATATAAGCAAGAGTAACTACGATTCCATTCAAGGGTAAGTGGCGATACAAACATATTGAAAAAGCACTAACTTAGCAAATACATAAAGAAAAGAACTCAGCATATCTCAGTCTCAGAGGTATGGCTGAGCAAGCTGCAGAAGAAACAAACTATATTATTTCAGTACTGAACGGTGGGACTATTAGCTAGTTGCCTAAATAAAGCTAGCTAAATTCTCCATTAACTCCAATTTGACAATGGTTAGGAACCTATTAGCAAATAGTTACATTATATTGATAAATACGTCCCATTGTATAGCAGCCAGGCAACCTCTCAAAACCAACACGCCCATCAAAGTTCAGTAATATCTTGTTTTATTTGACACAGGACAATGGCTCACCAAGCCACCAGAGCATGCAAAACCCGTTAAATGTAATTACGCACTAAACACATACCTGCGTCTCATCACGAATTGAGCCAGACGGCTTTCAACGCTTCAACTGCATTGCGAAAATACTCGTATAGCGAGAAATAAATAAAGGCGGGGTATCGGCGACCGCAAGCAATCCCGTGATTGCAAACGTGCCTGCAAGCACTTGGGGACGGTTCACCTGGGGTGGGCGCCGCGCCACTGGGGCGGGATCACCTTGGCATATGAATTACGTATCCGCTTGTAGGCCCGCCGGTAAACCCTCGAACGCACGCACGACTAGAGGTCGACAAAATTTTATAGTCCAAAGTGCCCCGTCGACTACAGGTCGACAAGTCGCTGTCCCTTTCTATTGGTTGGGTTTTGATGATATTTTCTGTCTTTTTTTGCTCAAAGTCTATTTGTATAAGTCTATCTCGCTTCTCTATAAAATTATCTACCAAATTAAGCCAATAGCGAGTGCCAGAGCGATAGAAAAATAAAAAGATAAAAATGTTTTAAGTTAGTCGATGCCGTGAAATCGTGCGTGCGTCACGTATCGCACGCGCGTGGCGCTAGTGTCGCCGCCGTTGTGATTTTGTTTTCGATAATTTTAATACTTTTAGTGGGTGTATTTACGTGGTGTTTTGTTATTTATAAGTTAAGTTATCTAATAATACATAGAAATAAAGGTTTCAGCATAAAACACAAAAAAATAAAGTGAAAAAAATTCGTGAAAAAAAAAGTGATTGTGAAGTGATTTGACGGTGTGAATGTGAACTAATGTGAAGTGTTGGATTAATATTTATATTTCTAATTAATGGTAAGTGCTATCGCTATAGTTTTAATTTTAATAGGAAGACTATTAGTCTACTTATGTTGTATTAACTTTCATTGTAGGCCTAAATGCGTGTATTTGTGCATTTGTGACACGTAAAGTTTACCTCAGTTTACGTCAGTTTTCGCCAGATTTTTAAAGGGCTGTAAATAAATTATTTTGTATGGACAGGTGTATGGTTTTATCTTTAAACATAATCTATATAATTTAAACATTGTAATTAAAAATAACAAACCATATGTCATCGCTTTAATTTTTGAGATAAGATCGTCTAAACACAAGTGGGGGCAAAACATATACAAAAACGCGCTATCTCTGTGTTCAGCGTGTCATAATTCAACACCGTAGTCGAATACTTATAAATTAAACACTTAAATAAACAGCTTCATTCATCCTAAACAAAAAACCATAACACTTGTGACTGTTACGATAACATCTAGCCCTCGATGAATGTTTATGTTAAATCGAGCCATTGCGGCGCACGCGCCGCCATTTATAAATAATGACGGGGCGTTAGAGGGTGACCCCTGGAGCAAAAAAGACAAAAAATCTGTCGACCACTAGTCGACGGTTCGCTTTAAGCGGGTATTGCAAAAAGAATATTTAAATACGCGGTAAAAGTTAAACAAATTAAAACGAAATTATTATTTTTTTATTTTACCTTCGCCTGATAGTAGGTAAGCGACACGCGATGGTGTACAGTTGCATCAAACTGCCGCTTGTCACACAAGAAATTAGATATTTTGTGTTCGTTGTTAATTTCACCAGCGACAGTGCCCTCGAACACCTGAAACACAGCAATGTTTACACGCTGCTGCTTGGCGGCAGAATAAATAAATAAATAATAATAATATCTTGGGACAATCCACACACTGTCATCTGATCCCAAACTAGGCAGAGCCTGTACTATGGAAACCAGACAACTGATATTAATACATATATACATTTTTTTTTGTAGATACATACTTAAATAGATAAATAACACCCAGACACTTGGTGGGAATCGAACCCACGACCCATCGGTTAGCGGACAGGGTGTCTAACCACTAGACCAACGGGCCCGTTCAAATACCTGACACCTTGGTGGACCTAGACTGTATCTTGCACAAGGGACCATTTTTTTACGCGGGGGAAACCAGAAATTTCCCGGGAGCTGCAGGACTCAACCGGGGTATCGGGCTATGAGGGATTCTTACCTAAAAAAACCCCCGCGGCTGTCGCATCGGCACACGAGAGGACTCGTGGTCTCTCCGGTGGGATCTGCCCCAGGGGACCCTCAGTGCCTTGCCTTTGAACCCGCCGTCGGTGCGCATTGTAGCCCGCCGGGAAACAGTCACAGTGCTCATGGGGACGGGGGTCGCAACCCCGCCGCCGTCCTCCTCGGAATCGCCGCCGTACTCAATGGACGTCCTAGGGCCTACACCCCGAACGTCCAGCGACTCCGCAGGGCTGCTCAAGGTAGGTACCTGCCACCTAGTAAACTAACAACTATGCTTTTTAACCGGCTTCAAAAAGAAGGTTCTCTATTCGACGCGTATGTATGTAATATTGATAGAAATGCGTAATATTAATATATGTTAGTCTATGTGGGCTTCTAAACCAATTTACCAAATTTTATGAGTGTATGTATGTATGTAGGTTTGTCCACGGATTTCTCAGAAACTACAAGTCCGATTTTGAAATTTCTTTTTGCAATAGTTAGAGTATTTTTCAACTTAGGGTAGAGTTCAAGTTTCATCAAAATCGGTCTAGTAGTTTAAGAGATATAAACTTTTTATGTTTTCAGTAAGTTACTGTAACGTAGACGTTCGAGTTGCGTGATAGTGCTGATACCTATTTTGGTAAAATAAGTCACTAAAAAGTGTTAAATAAACTATTTAAAAAAAAAAATACTGACTTCAAAGTAAATTATCTAAAAAGCATAAAATAACGAAAATATATTGAAGTCGGTGTCAGCTGGTGCTAGTGTTAGTTAACATGATGTGCTAGCACCGACTTCAATATATTTTCGTTATTTTATGCTTTTTAGATAATTTACTTTGAAGTCTATATTTATTTTTTAAAAAATAGTTGATTTTGTCGTATGGTGGCGAACCTGGTGTTAGAGTTTTCAAGTTGCCCTTAGGCCTCTGACTTAGCTTAACGACTGCTGTCTAGATGACAATAGCCGGGACCGACTTGTAACGTGCCCTCCGAAGCACGGAGACGCTCAGTTCAAATGCCACTAAACGGTCACCCATCTAAGGACTGACCTTGCCTGACGTTGCTTACCCACCTAATCGTTTACCGAACAGTGGTTACAACTGGCTATGAGCCTCTCTACTAAGCTGTATAGCGTTAACGTTATTTCAGCGCTCCCAAATATTTTACTAAAGACATTAAAAGCCCATTAATTAGTTTCTAAAATTATAAAAACACAATGGACGTGAGAGCGACCCTTTTACATTATTCCTACGAAAAGGTCTCATAGTACAGACCGCAAGTTCAGTAGAACAATGATTCATTAGATTATTTTACTGTACTTGTTAACACTTTATGGTAGAAATAGATTTAAGTCCACTTTAATGTCCGAAAACTGGCGTAAACTTGTTCCATTTGGAACACTAGTGGTCCATTTCTACTTGAAACTTGGAATAGTATACTCAACATCACATACGTTGTTCTGACGCGAAAGTACTGAAATTAATGGGTTTTGTTCGGCGTCGGCACTGTAGTGCTAATTACCTGCCTCCTCTGTAATGGGTTGCCAACGTCATCTGTTTCTAGTCGGGTATATCGAAATATGTACTAAGAGGCACAATTAACCGTCCACCTGTTTGAAGCTGCATAGTTTGTGTACGATAGTGTGCATTTAATTTATTTATTTTTTCATAAATTAAACATCACACCTGACTTCTGCTTCGTTTATTTTTGTAGAGTTATATATCATATAGATATACTACTAATTGGGTAGGTTATTAATTACAATAACGGATATATTACAAAAGATTTTTAAGAAATAGATATTTAATTAAATGGTCGATTAATTGTGCCACTGAGTGTACAATATCATCATCAGCCAAAAGTTGTTGTTAGAAGGGAGGGGTTGCCATAACCCCCACGTTTGGCAGGCTTCTTGGGGTTCGCAGTATAGGTGGTAGGTTCTCCAATCCAATAGAGAGACTTGAGAATTTGTAAGCGAGTCTTTAATTGTAGGTACACATGCCTTAGGTTAGTAAGAATATAGTACTTCTATTACTATTAGGTAAGTACTTCGAAGTATTTGCATTGTAAATATTTTATTCCATGGTTGATTCAGCTATAATGTCAATGAGTACTCAACAATATTAAGCACCCTTTGTCTGGGTTGCATCCGGTTTCACCACTACTAAGGTCGTCCGTTCTATTATTATTTGAAGTACCTAAGTGAGAGTACCTAGTTGGTATTAGAGCTTTTTATATTCAAGTTAGAGACGTGACAATCAAGACGTTTTATGGTAACATTAGTTATTAAGTATCTTGTATTTGTTTGTTTGCACTGAAACACAGCAATACACACTACTGCTTGGCGGCAGAATATCTGACTCTGCGGTGGTATCTATGATCGGTCCCTTGCACATGGACACCAAAATAATCTGTATGACAGGCTTTTATAAAAAAACCCGCTAAATCTATCTATATTTATAATAAAACTGTAACAGGTCCAATTCTGTACATTGAAGATATTTTAAAAATTATATTTGGAGGGCATTCTATAACCGATACTGAGGCCGAAAATGTATTTTTTTGAATTCTTGTCTGTCTGTCTGTCTGTCTGTCTGTCTGTATCACGGCTGAGCATCACGCCGAAACTACTTAATGGATTCAAATGAAACTTGGCATGATTTGAGATCTTACTACGAGGTAGGACATAGGATACTTTTTATCCCGGAATCTAGCACGGTTCTTTTGGGAGAGGGGATTAAAGTCTAAACGGGTACTTGGTTATACGCTTGGTCCTATTTTATCAATTTTTCTTTATAATATAATAAATATTAGTAAGGGAACACTCATAGAGAGTTGTTACCAAGGTTTTGTAATCGATCGGGTTAAGCAACGTTAGGTAAGGTCATTAAATAGATGGGTGACCGTTTAACGTCATTTGAACTAAACGGGTCCGTGCTTCGGAGAGCAAGTAAAAAGTGGGTCCCAGTTTTTAACCGACTTTAAAAAAGGAGGTTATGTATTCGATGTGAATGTCTGTTATTAAAAGTTTAGTTAACGTAAAAATAGCGCAGGCGGAGCTGCGTGGGTCAGCTAGTACTTATAATAAAACTGTAACCGGTCCAATTCTGTACATTGAAGATATTTTGAAAATTATGTTTGGAGGGCATTCTATAACCGATACGGAGGCCGAAAATGTAATTTTTTTAATTTTTGTCTGTCTGTCTGTCTGTATCACGGCTGCGCATCACGCCGAAACTACTGAATGGATTCAAATGAAACTTGGCATGATTTGAGATCTTACTACGAGGTAGGACATAGGATACTTTTTATCCCGTAATCTAGCACGGTTCTTTTGGGAGAGGGGATTAAAGTCAAAATGGGTACTTGGTTATACGCTTGGTCCGATTTTATCAATTTTTCTTTATAATATAAACAATATTAGTAAGGGAACACTCATAGAGAGTTAACAAGGTTTTGTAATCGATCGGGTTAAGCAATGTTAGGTAAGGTCAGTAAATAGATGGGTGACCGTTTAACGCCATTTGAACTAAACGGGTCCGTGCTTCGGAGAGCAAGTAAAAAGTGGGTCCCAGTTTTTAACCGATTATAAAAAAGGAGGTTATGTATTCGATGCGAATGTCTGTTATTAAAAGTTTAGTTAACTTAAAAATAGCGCATGCGGAGCTGCGTGGGTCAGCTAGTATAACAATAAAAGTACCAATTAGTAAACTATTCGTTAGCAATAATCTATGATTTTAACTGCCTTTTGTAGAAATAATAAAGGTGATAACAATTGGGGTGTCCGGGCAAAAATAGCACCGTCCCAATTGGGTGTTCGTAAGAGGCGACTAAGACAAAAACAAGAGGGCGGGCAGATGCATCTTTCTAGAATTACCTACCACCTAAACTGCGATGCTCAAAATACCTACCAAGCATGGGGATTATAGAATAGACTATTCGTTATTGCGCACAAACAAACAGATACTAGAAGAAAAAGATACAAATTAATAAGACATGTAACAATGGAAGCCTTATCGCCAAAAGCGATCTCTTCCAGGCAACCTTACGATTATAGCAACCCCTCCTTCTAAAGGAGAGGCCTTTGTTCAGATTGTGTGGACGTCATGGGATGATGATGATGAATAAAATATTACAAACAAGAGCTCGTAACTTAGCATCGAGTTTCCATGTTACAAATCGTTACAACTGACACTAAAAAGTGGGGATAAAACGCTCGAATGAAACGTGACGGCGAGAATTTTACATTTTAAATTCTTTTTAATAAATAATGCCAATGCAAAGTGGTGGACAGACGAGTGTTTTCCCGTGGCTTGGCTTGGCTTCGTGTCTAAATAGACGATGCTATTTTAAGTGATGAAATAATCTCGCAGTCTTTAGCAAGTTGACAAGATTATTATCAAAGTCGGTGTTAAGCATCGCATGGTAACACAAGTGCTTGTGTCTGGCACCGAGTTCTGTAATAATAATAATGTTTTAGGCGTTTTTTTAAGTCGATTACCAAAAAAAAGCGTGGGATAGTTTTCCAAACAAAAGAAGCCCCGAAGATTCCACGTTGGCACAGAGCTCTAACAGTGGTAAGATATTCACACAAGTATCTTATCTTTAAAGATTTTAAAAATAATAGTTCTATTTTAAAAACTTAAGAACATAATGAACACAAAGTGGATTGAAATGAAACTAATTTTACGGATTATATCTCGGTTCATCGGACTAACAATAATAATTAGAAGACCTGAGGGTACCCTAAGACAACTATGACATATGGACAGCTACCACCTCAGTCCGCCCGTGACCATGAATGCTGTAAAGTATTCGAAACGTCGGGAAATTAAAATCAATAATAAACCGCGATATAATCCGTAAAATTAGTTTCACTTCAATGTGTAATATTCGCGTAAATATCAGAAATCATTACAAAGAGGATTCTCATCAGAACAGAGTGTATTTTAAGAAACAACGTCAGCTAGTCTATTCTTAAGTTCATTTGCAGACCTAATCCTATTGCCTCTATGGGCGGCGTCCAGAGGACGTCCAAATTGTATTATCAATCTCCATGTTCCGAGCTCAGCGGATTAGCTAGTTAAGAGCCCTTTTAGAGGCTTGCTATCAAGTAATTAAGAATTCTGTTATACGGCGGAGGGCTTAAAGGCGTGTAGACTTTTATGACAGGGTAGGCCAAAACCAAAACAAAATTAGTGCGAGTTTTTTAATGCTCTTTGATTTTCGTTATTGTGCCGCATCAAATATCCGTGAACGAATCGTTATTACAATAATAATTAATTAGCAGTCGAAAGCCGTCTACTGCTGAACAAAGGCCTCCCCCTACGAAGGGAGGGGTTGCCATTATCCCCACGCTTTGGAGGCGTCTTGGGGATCGCAGTATAGGTGGTAGGTAATCCAATAGAAAGTCGCTGCTGCCCGTCTTCTTGTTTCCCCTTAGTCGCCTCTGTGGTTACCCAACGAAAGGAGATGGGAGGGTGTTATTCTTACTCGGGCACCCTACGGGTGGGCAGGCAACAACGGTATAAATTATTTGATATTTTTGCCCACTAAATTATTAGGTGTATACAGCAAAGGTAAATAACCTATATATAATAATAATAATATTCTGGGACAATCCACACACGGTCATCTGATCCCAAACTAGGCAGAGCCTGTACTATGGAAACCTAAAAGCTGACACTAATACTTATATACTTTTTTTTTTGTAAATACATACTTATATAAATAAAACACCCTGACACTTGGTGGGAATCGAACCCACGACCTAATTGTCAGTGGGCAGGGTGTCTAACCACTAGACCAACAGGCCCGCCAAATATATATCTATCTATAGTATAGTATCTATACACTACCTACCTATATATTTAACATCTGACATCGATATGACCTCTACATATTTTACGTGTCTTTGCTTTAAGTGCATTGGCCTTTCAGTATTTTCTCTCTGCGATGTAGCCTCGGTAGGCTCTAGAGACGTAGCTGGAAACTCGTATAATTAAACTTGTTCTATTGCTTTTTGTGCATACGAGCGCAACAAGTATTGTGTCGTGCTAAGGGAATATAAACTTTCATAGAGATTATCTATTTAAATAAAAATGAATAGCCGAAATGTATGTATGTACCTGCACGTAAAACTTCCAAACGACTGCACTAAATTGGATAATTCTTTTTTAGTGGTAAAATTAATAATTAATTGGCAGAAAATTAAAAGAATTAGACAGGTGCAGCTGCGCGGGATAGCTAGTAAATAATACAAAACAATAATATCCTGGGACAATCCATATTATGGTCTTTTGATCCCGAAACTAAGAGCCTGTAACCAGACAACTGATACAGATACTTTCATACTTTTTTTGTAAGTGGTAAGTATTTACTAAAAAATGTGGTGCGTTTGATGCACTAATTATATGCAAATAGGATATACTTTGTTTAATTATACGAATTACGGGCTCGTGTCAATTACTAAACGTTTTTACGACTACTTTCTGCTATCTCGTTTTTCTAAATCTTTGTATTTAAATGAATGCAACCCGTGACTCATTTACATGATGCCATTTTCTAGTACATACAAGAGCAATAATTGAATGCAATAAATGAAGCGCAATAATTGACCTTCAAGAATTGTAAGTAACTGTTTACACGCGGATACTAGTTAAAAATTTGAATGTAATTATTGAATGCAAACTCTTGCCCAGTAGAGCAAGAATGTGACATGTTGTTCAGACGATACAAGGCAATTATTGCCTCAATATTATTGTATGCAACAGGCAAGAAACTTGCTTCGTGTAAATGGGCGATTATATTACTTTCAGTCTTATTTCAAAAAGCAGTTTACAGAAGGCTTGTAACGAAATATATTTTGACGGGAGGCGTCGGCGTCGCGTCGTACCGCTGTCAAAACTCATCGACCCGCTTAATACGCTACAAATCGTTTTATTTGGAGAGACTGATGATAAACAATATTTTACTTAATTCAGATAGAAAATTTATAAATCAATGAATTAGGTAGTAAAAAATACTTAGTTACAAAAAGTTATAAAAACCGGTGGCATCATAAAGTTAAATTTAATAGTGTGCAAAAAGTATAGTATAAGTAAGTATGTATTTGCATCAGTGCCCTACCACCACCTCTATTAGCAGTATTATTATCTTACTTGACATGAGGTAAAGACGTCGATATACGTAGTTTAAAGCACCGTAACTTTCTATCGAGAAAGTAAGGTGAAAATAATATTGCTATTAGATTTGATCAGATGTGTTGGTACAGGCCCTGTTGTCTGGTTACGAAAGCACGGGCTGTACTATGGAATCCAGACAACTATAGGCCGACCGTTTAACTCGCGTATCGCCTGCGCGGTAAGAAGGGAGCGAGGGGAGATGTTAGCGGATGGGTGAAAGGGGTGCGCGGCAGGGCTGCCAGATTAGGCGATTTATCGCCATTTAGGCTACCTTGGGGGGTCAAATGGCGACCAAAAAATCCAATCGGCTACCAGTAGCCATTTAGGCTACCTAACAAAAAAGGAACGGGCGCTTTAGGCTACTTCAGGATTACCTCAAAATTAACTAATTTCTTGTTAATTGCATACTTCGATGAAACGTAACATGCACATCCAACGTTCTTTCGTTACTGAGAAATCCTCAGGTTCTTTCGATGCTACTTGCTTTATCCTATACAGTGTTGGCATATTTGAATTTGACTTGCAAAAATTAATCTTACGAAGGTACCGTCATCTTTGTTTGTTTTTAATTGTTTGATCTGGGCGAGTTCCCTGTCAGTCGTATCTGAGCATTCGAACTGTGTGTTGACAAGTCTCAGACGTACAACCTTCCTTGCATTTAGAATCAATAATAAAATATTGAACAGTTAATTAATATCTAAATTCCCTCGTTTCATTTCGGCCCATAACCCTAATAATCCAATAGGTTATGGGCCCAGTGTACGTGTTTTGATTACTGCGTAATTTAAAAATTTTAGTAGTCTATTGTGAGGGTTGTTCGAGAGTTTTAGAGTCAACGGTGTAAAGACAACAATCCCAATCGACCTCAGTAATCGACAGATGTGTTTACTGATTTGGAGTGACTACGGAACAATGAAAGCTAAGTACCTTGTTTATTATAAAGTGTTCTATTCTCTGTTAGCCTCCGTGGCGCAGCGGGAAACCGCTTGCTTTGCAGGTCTCAGATTTGGATCCCACGGGGACCAACAATTTGTGTTAATGGTTAATTACTGGCTAGAATTGTGCAGACCGATTATTTGTCTGAACAAGTAGAATAATTCATGCGTCGGATGGGTATGTGAAGGGTCTGTCTTGCGCCTGACCTCTCCTTGATCGTGTCTGTGTTCGGTCTCATCGGATTGTGGGAGTGAATAAGTAGAGGAGTGTGCTTGTGCCTGCGCGGGGCATTTGAGCACTTGTGCAGGGTATAGTGTTCCCCACGTAGATGGTTGATCGTTTAAAGGATTGGCCGTGTATCTTGTCTACCGGGTTGACATTGTGATTATTACAGATTATTGATTTCTGATTTGTTACTATATTTTGATCTGTATTTTCTCATTAGATTCCCTATTGAGGAATTTGAGTAAATATTGATCAGTATTCAATTTTATTTTGCAATACCTACCTCCTTTCCGAAAAAAAAAATACATCTGTTATTTTGGTGGAGGGTATCTCTGAGAAATGATTACCCTAACTTAGCAGAAATAAAGTTAAAAATTATCAAAACTAACGAATACTTCCCTATAAATATTTTTTTTTATATTTATAGTGGCTATAGGTGAGGTGTACATCTACCTAAGATTTAACATTTTAACAGGAAAGTGAAATCGGTTCAAGTTCACCTTTATTAATATCAATTTAAATTTATTTCAGTGAGAAAATTCTACAATGCTAAGTACTTCACCACTTTTTATAATGTTGCAAGAAAAAGGTACAATGCAAATTTGGGCTACATTTTCGACAAACGAGGGACTAGTTATAATGAATGGAAGGTAAACTAAACTGACTGTCAGTCAGTCACACGTAAGTCAGTAAATTTATTATTATTTATAGAATTTGTTTATGTAACTCGTGTTGAATGGAAGACGAGGTAATCTTCCAAATGTTGCCATCTTAGACTAATCTAAGGTTGCCATATTGATAATAATAAAAGTAATACAATGTTAGACATATGAAACTGGTACAGTTAAAACTGACTCTGTTGTGTGTATGAATCGATTGCGGTTCAAAAAAAAAACTGAGAATAAAAATAATATTAGTTTGTAATTGTTGTGCATATGGAACTCTGTGAACCTAGTACTCCTTCAACTATTGATTATACTAATTATTTTGTACTTGATCAATACTAAATGTGTTACCTAACTATTTATTTACAAGTTGGATTCACAACCTTCAATTAATATTATGTTGAGCGTATGTATATTGCGATAACGGTAGAGAATCGAATCTATCGAAATTAAAAAAAATACTAGTTCAAAAGGGATTAAGTAGTTATTACGCGAGTTCTGACAATTTGCAATTGAACGGTGTTTCTGAGCGAGTAGTTGGAACCATTAAAAAAAAAAATCTAGTTTAGGATGTGGTTGATTGGAAAACGTTTTCTGGTCATCAGGTTTAGTTTGTTTGACTAATTTGTCACCAACTAAAACTTTGAAATCCTTACAAGCAGCGTTTGAAATGTAGTATAACAAATAGTCCCGAATAAAATAGTTTTGGCTCGACGGTTTATGTGTAAAAATAAAGGTAGTAAAACTAAACATGATCCGAAATCATGGAATCATATACTTGTGTCTGAACCAAGCTGTTATGAAGTTTGGAATACTATTAATGCGAATAATTTTATTAGTAAAAAAAATATTGCTGACGAGACTCCCTGTAATAGGCTTTACTAAAACATGAAGAGAATATTTGAAATTCTCGTACTAAAACTGATATGATAGGTTATCTAAATCGGTATCAACAAAGTTTCGAAAATCTGATCTTTTTAAATCAGATAAATTTTAATCTAATAATTAGCGTCATAGTACGTGACATACTTGTGAGGTATAAACCAAACGGGTATAAAGTTTGGAATTCGGAATGCGAAAAGTTTGTTGTAGTCAGAGGTTATTGTGGACGAGACTGACTTTGTGAAGTCCAGGCCTGCTGTTGTGCCTGAAGGGAATATTGAAAATTCTCATGACAAAACTGATATGTCGAAGTCAGTGTCAATAAAGTCTCGGTTTGAAGGGAATATTGGAAATTCTCATGACAAAACTGATATGCTGATGTCAGCTGAAGTCAGTGTCAATAAAGTCTAGGGCTGAAGGGAATATTATAAATTCTCATGACAAAACTGATATGTTGAAGTCAGTGTCAATAATGTCTAGGCTTGAAGGGAATATTAGAAATTCTCATGACGAAACTGATATGCTGAAGTCAGTGTCAATATAGTCTCTAGAACTCTGACTGTCCGAAATCAGATGTGTATAAATCTGTTGAGCAAGTATGTCCTAGTAAAATTCGCAAAGTTAACAATAATATTGTAGAATCTAAAAGCAAACAGAGTGAATATACATTCTGATATTTAGTTTTCGCCATGAAACACAGATGGTAATTTTATTTAACTTAAAAGGAGTGAGGGGGGCACAGGATGTTCCTATATTTGTAGCAAAATGTATAGTGAATTGTAATACATAAATGTCTTGCATAAGTATTATTATAAATATTATATTGTTTTGTGTGCATTTATATTGTTTTTCATATAATGCAGATAATGATTGTTTCATGTTTGTTCAATCAAATTCTTTTCTGTCAAATACCTAATTCATTGAATAAAGAAAAAAGGTGAGTTCAGTCGAACTCTGTGGAAAGCGCACGGGTGAATTAAATTTTCTCTCGCTAATAAAAACATAGACTTTTTATACCAAGGTCAGAGCACAAAATGATTAGACTGTAAATGGATTTATAATAAAAAAAAAGGTCTGAAATATTTAACAGACTCAAATAAAACACTTTAACCTGTTACAAAAGTTGCTAGTATTCAGTTATTTGTTTTGTTAATTCTATGATATAAACGGTTATAGTTTATAATCGTATAACATGGAAAGATAAAATTCAATTTGAAAATTGAGTAGAACCTGTACGGTCTTAAGCAGGTTACTAAGTTAAAACCTGTACGGCCTTCAGCAGGTAATTAAATGTTCGTTTAAACTGTTGGAAGAAGCACTTGTAAAATAGAGTGTTGCAAAGTTCAGCAGCGGCTGAATGTTTTAGTTGTTTGAGAAAGCACTTAAATAAAAAATGTGTTTCAAAATCCATCAGTCAATCGGTGTATTTATATTTTTTTTTATAACTGTCCAGTACTTACATTTAAAATATTTGAGGTGTTTTAAGTCTATTATTTAGTAATTCAATGCGCTAATAATTCAACAATGAATAATTACAAAAAAGGTATTTGATCACTAAATCTGTAATGAAGAATGGTGATAATGCGTGCAGCATATAATGTAGATATTAATATATTTTGATAAAGTATCGTGCAGGTGTTGTGGTGGCGTGCTGTCTAGGGTAAAAGGGCCCGCTCACGTGACACCATGTTCCACGGCACTTCTATCGATACTATTGTACGATTTAATTGAGTAATGTAGATTTGTGTATTTAAATGTCTTAAACACATGAAATTAACCGTAAATAAAACCAACGTCTGGCCTACATACGGTAAAGGTTCTTACTATGGTAAAGGTTCTTACGATTGTAAACCTGTACTTGAATGCCTCTTGCATTAAATATGCCCTATGTCAAATAGTTATAATTTGTCCAATGTGTGTTAATGTATATTGTGTGTTGTATTCATTTTAATTTAAACACATCTCATTGAAAAGGATACTGAAGTATCTAAGTCCTAATGGTTTTGAAATTATGCTGGATCACAATAAAACAATAAAATTAAAGTTCCGAATTTAATATTGTAAACGAGATGAAAACGTATTGTAAATATCATTTATAAAAAGAAAGCTTTTGCGAGAAATGTAAAGGTGTTATTGATAATGATATAATTATGTTTTGTAAATGTGATATGCTTATATTTTTTTTGTTTAATGGTCTGATTAGGTTTTACTGGGTTTTCCTAATCCATGCAACAAATGTTGGACCATAATGTATTTCCCCAGAGCAATGCAAGGAAGTCTTATATGTTCTGATTACCTAAAACATACTGAATATGTTTGTATAATTGATGATTAATTTTTGAGGGGGCGTGTTGGCATATTTGAATTTGACTTGCAAAAATTAATCTTACGAAGGTACCGTCATCTTTGTTTGTTTTTAATTGTTTGATCTGGGCGAGTTCCCTGTCAGTCGTATCTGAGCATTCGTACTGTGTGTTGACAAGTCTCAGACGTACAACCTTCCTTGCATTTAGAATCAATAATAAAATATTGAACAGTTAATTAATATCTAAATTCCCTCGTTTCATTTCGGCCCATAACCCTAATAATCCAATATACAGTTGACAGGCCTGTTGGACTAGTGGTTAGACAGCCTGGCGTCGTGGGTTTGATTCCCACCAAGTGTCTGGGTATTTTATGTACTTAAATAAGTATGTAGGATTTACAAAAAAAAAGTAAGTATATAAGTATTATAATAAGTTTTCTGTTCTCTTTTACTTACGCGAATATTACACATTGAAATGAAACCGCGATAAAATCCGTAAAAGTAGTTTAATTTCAATAAGTTTTCTGGTTTCCATAGTACAGGTTCTGCCTTGTTTGAGATTAGATGACTGTGTGTAGATTGTCCTGAACAAAACCTATCCCTGCATAGAACTGCCGCAATGAGACGTCACGAGTCGGGCCTGCATTCAAAAACCTCGGAAACGTTTCGATCCCAAAAATATCTACTACCGAGTGAGTGAACTTGCACCTAGCGGCCAACCCGATCAAAACTAGCGAGGTGCAAAGTTCCCGAAAAGCTCGTAAAAGCGACTTTGTGTCAATTTAAGTTACTCATTCAAACTCTCTGTATGAAAAGACGGTTACATGCTTTTTTTAGCGTGTTCTCTTTTTCGACTTAATATACTTAGCTCAAAATGTTAAGCGAATTAGGCTATTTGTCAAGAAAAAATATATTAGGCGATTTAGGCTACTCGGTAGGCAAAATTAGGCGAATTGAGTTAACAGATATCTGGCAACCCTGGTGCGCGGAGCAGAGAGCTTACGTCAAGTGCGGCAGTGCGCTGGCTGTGCTCTTTTATTATATATTATTTTACTCTTTGCTGTGCTCGCAGCGCGCGGTTGGTGTTTTTGTTACGGACGCTTGAAGATAAACGCACAAGGTATACGACTGCCAAGATAAATCTCAAGATGAATCGCTCTTCCAGTTTTGCGAACAAAATTAACAAGCAAGCTAAACAAATAGCATACAATGTGTATTCCTTTTTTAAAGCCTTTTTAAAGCGATATTAATATTAGTGACGAATAGTCCTATAAAAAAATTATCTGTGGTTAAATATTTCTTAAACGGAGTTAATTATTGTTTTATGATTTTGTACCTATGAAGCTAATATAAAATATTTGTAAAACTTAAAAATAAATACATAAAAAAAGATACTTATTATTTTATTCTTTACCAACAATGTCTATCTCGAGATAAATCTTTGGATTATTGACTCCGTGTGTAGCGTTACCCGCCCCCGCTCCCTTCTTACCGCGCAGGCGATACGCGAGTTAAACGGTCGGCCTATAATACTTATATACTTTCTTTTATGTAAATACTAACCTAATAGATAAATAACACCCAAACATTTGATGGAAATCGAACCCACAACCTATTGTGTAGCGGCTAGGGTGTCTTACCGCTAGACCAGCAGGCTCGCCAGGCCCCCCTTACTGTCTATATTCAATCTACATAGAATATGTACATATTTTCATGTCATAATAAGTGTTGCCAGATCGTCCCCTGGAGGGCCGATTCTCGGCCTTTTCCAAAGTATGTCGGCCTTTGGCTGCCGCCGGCCCTTCATCGGCCTTTAGGCCTCCGACAGCCAATCCATCGAAATCATTGGTTCCGTTGATTGACCAATTCCTATTCTAAAAGCATAGCACTTTATATAAAAATAAATAGTCTTAAGTCATACGTTCTAAACATTAAAGATTAAAAATTAAAGGTGAAGGATGGGCTCTTGTAAAACAGAAAAACTAAAATTTTCGATGATATTTTATTTATTTACATCTCTTTTTTCCCGTTTTCTAGGACTGTTTCTGATGTAGAGAGCTCCCCCTTCCCCCTAAAAACAAGGGGGGAACTTTTCCTTTTAAGGGGGGGGGGGGTAGTACACCTCAACACCGCCTTTTTTTTTCTTCAAAATCTTCTAAAGATCCCCGGGAGCTGTGGGTCTCGACCGGGGTATGTGGGATTCTTACCCACTAAAACCCCCGCGGCTGTCGCATCGGCACATGAGAGGGGAGACCCCAGGGCTCTCCGGTCGGATCTGCACCAGGGGCCCCTCAGTGCCTTGCCTTTGAGCCCGCCGCCGGGGGGAGCATTGTAGCCCCCCGGGAACCTGTCACGGTGCTCACGGGGACGGGGGTCGCAACCCCGCCGCCGTCCTCCTCGGAGTCGCCGCCGTACTCAATGGACACTCAAAGGACCCACACCCCGAGCGTCCAGCGACTCCGAAGAACCTCAACACCGCCTCCCCCAACCCCTTCCCGCCCCTCACCTTGACGAACGTCAATGAAAATTCGTACTTCGTTTTGCGTATATATTGCGTACTCATTACTGTATGTAGTTGATTTTTGTGATACATTAGTGAGCATTATCATCGTCGTATTTTATTTTCATCTCTTATTTGATCTTTTGAACGGCACACTATCGCTCATGTTGATCTAATTGTAACAAGACAAACACTGTTTAAAAAAAAGTGACAAAATGACAAGCCCGCTGAGTTTCATGCTGGATCTTCTCAGTTGAGTTGCTCCGGTTCCGGCTTTTAAAAAAAGTTGACCGTTCAAAAGTGTTATGCGTTAAGCCTATTTCAAATAAATAATTCTGAATTTGTGAGCGCAGTGCAAAAGCTTGTTCAAAATTGAAATTGGATGAAATAGCTCGATTATTTAATAAGGCTAGCTGTACTTACACTCGGAAATTAATGGATTCGAATAGATTATTAAGTGCACATTAAGCTGTTTCTCACATTACGACCGACCGTCCGGTTAATCACAATTAAAAAACCAAATTTAATTTCTATCCATACTGCGGTTGAAATTGCGACTACCTGGATTGCGGGAACCGCATTCCATATAAGCTTGCATTACGTTCATTTTCTAACCTCCGATGCAGAAAGGAGTGCTTGAATTTGATGCTTATGTCTGCGTCTGTCTATGAGGGATCTAGATAATTCTTGGTTGTTTGTTTGTTAAAAATCTATTAAGACATTTAATAGAATAAGCATTTTTAAGCATACATAGGGTCAGCAAATAAAGATGATTTGATTTGATTTAGAAATTGGCTTTCTTGTCACTTGGATATTTATGTTCCATTTTTGCTCTTGGTTAACCAGACGGCAAAGCAACTGCATATTGTAATCGCGGAATGCTCAATAGGCTAGGTTAACTAAATTCTCGTAGACAGCATATAACCTATCTACTAATTTTTCTATCATTCTATTTGATTTTCAACTCCGTGGCGCGGCGGCTCGTAACTCCGTGAGTGACAGGTGGTGGTAGAGCGCGACTAGCCGGTTTGAACCGATTATTCCCAGTCATCACCACTGGCTACGTCCCCACTGGTGACAAACGGGAAAATTATTCCCATTTTTCGCCACTGGTAACAACTGGGAATTTAATTATTCATTCGTCACCACTGGCGACAAATGGGAATAATTTTCCCGTTCCAGTGGGGACGTAGCCAGTGGTGACGACTGGGAAATTATTTCCACGTAATTATTATTATTGGGGAATTATTCATTTATTTTATACGGATTACCGTTTGAACCCATAACCTATTGAGTAGCAAACGGCCAGTGTGTCTGACCACTAGATCAACGGGCCTGTCAAAAAGACATAGCGATTTGGTTCAGCCAATAGAACTCATATATATAAATGCGTGTCTATATACATATATATATTTTTAAGAGTCTTTGTTTTTTCCTACTGCTGGGCACAGTCTCCTCTCAAGAGGAAGGGGCTTAGCCCATAGTCTATCACGCTGGCGTGGTGGACTATGGGCTAAGCCCCTTCACACGTCATTGGAAAGCTAGTTAGGCTTTCTCAGACATGTAGGTTACCTCACGATGTTTTCCTTAACCGACAGCTAGTAACAATCGCACGATTCGCACATGATTAATTAAAGAAATCAGGGGTGCGAGTGGGGTTAAAACCTGCGCACCTTGTTTTCAAAGCGAGCGCTCGCCCACTGAGCTATCAATGCCGTACACATGTAGTATGTGTCTCTATGTAGACAAACACAGTCGGTTACAGAAGGAACAGGGTAGGTACATAGTGCAGCGACGATCCTGCCTTGTTTTATTCATGCGACATCTGTAGTCGAGACAATGCGACCGTTGTCGGTTCGAGCTCGTCTCTAAGTGTAAATTGTGGGACCACCCTGGGGCATAAATAGTACGTGCCCTCTAATTTTGCAACAAAGATATCAAATGTTTTAATAATATAACAATACACACACGTTCTGAATCTGATTTCATATTTGACAAAGCCTGGTAACCAGACAACTAATACAAGTACCTACTAGGTATACATCATCATAATAATCAGAAGCCAAAAGACGTCCACTGCTGAACAAAGGCCTTAGAAGGGAAAGGTTGCTATGATCCCCATGCTTGACAGGCGTTTTGTGGATCGCAGTTGGTATGGATAGGTGTTAGGTAATCGAAGTAGGCAGGAAAGACAGTCTTCTCTTTTTCCTTAATCGCCTCCTACGGATACCCAACGGGAGGAGATAGGATGGTGGTACTCTTACCCGGACACCACTCAGGACATATTTTTTGTAAATTATACATAATGTTAGGCAGAAAGTAGAGAAACACTGAATTATTGAAATTAAACTACTTTTACGGATTTTATCGCGGTTTATTTATTTATTTTATTTATTTGAGCACAAAACAGAATACAATCAAACTATTAATTATGTTCATATTGTTTTATGCTGTTATGTGTTATTGATTTTACTATACCGACGTTTCGAATGCTTTGCAGCACCCATGGTCACGGGAGGACTGAGATGTTGAACGTCCTTATGTCACAATTATGCCGGTGTACCCACAGGTGTTCTTAGTTATTATTGTTGGTCCGATCTACGCAGTAAGAGCTTACAGCATCTTGAGGCCGTACAGTGTTTTGATTGATATTGGATTTAATTATATTTATCACAGGATCCCAAGCCGGTGGTAACACCCAACCATCATCTCTATTGAAATTAGGATGTTTTTTGATTTCAATAGCCTCACGAATCATCCTAGGCAGGAATCGGTGTTCTTTTGCGAGGATTTGTGGTTTATCAAATCTAATATAATGGTGGGTGCGATCGTGAACGTGTTCACATACTGCAGACTTCGTACAGCGTCGGTGTTTCACATCAGCTATGTGTTTTTAAGCTTTAACGCGAGTTTTTATTGCACGCTTTGTTTGCCCAATGTAGGAGAGCCCACAGTCACAATCGAGTTTATAAACTCCTGCGTCTTGTAGAGGTATATGGCACTTGACAGGTGGTAAAAACTGACTAATCTTCCTTGGTGGCTTAAAATAAAGGAGGAAAGGAGCAAAGGAGTATGCAGAACTATTAGGACATTGCCTTACATCAGGCTATCTATTGTGGAAGGAGCGATTTATAATAATAATAATACCAGCCCTTGTTAATGTCCTACTGCTGGGCACGGGACTCCCCTCAAGATGAGGTGGCTTAGGCCATAGTCCACCACGCTGGCCAAGTGCGGGTTGGCGGACTTCACACGTCATTCGAGAGCTAGTTAGGCTTTCTCAGACATGCAGGTTTCCTCACGATGCTTTCCTTTACCGAAAGCTAGTAACAATCGCACAAAGACGATTCGCACATGATTCATTGAAGAAATCAGAGGTGTGAGCCGGGGTTCGAACCTGCTCACCTTGTTTCCAAGGCAACCGCTCGCCCACTGAGCTGTTACCGCATTCAAAATTATTAATACTAATAAATAATTAAATAATTAGATTAATTAATTATTTTATTATTTATTAGGGCAAACACATATGGCGCGGCGCGAAAACAAGAAGTATCACTTTATAGCGTGTTTAGTGCAGGGAAACGTCAATCGGTAATAGGGTTAGTCTAGTGAGGTGCCCCGACAATATTGATATTGTTGATATCAATTTTATTGTTTAACAATTAAGTACTTAAAAATACTAAGTACTTATACAAAATATAAGTAAAATTAAAGTGTGGGCTTATATCGTCATCTCACTTATTTTATCATAGTAAGATTTGCAATTACATGAGGCATACTTATCTATTTCCTTCGACAAATATTTTTTGCCGGCTCAACGCGTATGTATGTATGTTTCTGCTGATTACACATGTTCTTAACACATTCTGTGATGTTTATTCATAAGTAGAAAAATAACTACGAAAATCGCAACAGTCCGCAAATTCTGGACAATTTACAACATTAGCAAAGGAATAACGAGATCCCCGAGTCCCTTCCACTCGGATAATACACCAACTGTTCAACTCTTGACAAAATTAATTGCTTCCTATTGTATCAAAAAGTTTGCTTGACGGAATCGTAATGTTAATTTTGTTCAAACTTCGCCTAGTAACAACAGACGATTTTTGTATGTAATATGATTTTAAAAATGATAAAGGTGTGCAATAACAATTTAAATGTCTAGATTATTAAATAGTATTATTAAAATTGGCTGACGGCAACATTTCTATTGATACCTAAATTACATTATTATACTTATATCTACTGTAACTTATTTATCGTGACTATCCGTAATCCGTAGGCAAAAGTGTTTATTTATACAACTAAAGTATTGAAATTTATCAAATACAAGAGTATCTGCACCAACGAGATAATTATTTACTTTAAATTGTGAAAATTATTAAATTTTACATTAAGCGACAGTGGAAACATCTCAAGTAAGCGATCGAAGAGAATAGAACTGGCGACCTTTGCGACGACTTTGGACTACTGTGACGTACTGTGGGACTCGGGCTACTGTGCCTTGTGTGTATAGTGTATACAGTGTGAATGTACGTGGAATAAAATCTTCTTTATACGTTATCGCCATTTTAATACCCACCCGCACTTTACAATACATTTATTGCTATGATTTTGATCTTTAAAAAAAACAGTACCCAACATCCATGGAGCCGTTCTTGCATGACATATATATACATAAGACATTAAAATTTCTTTAATCTTAATGACCCGAAAATTACTGATTTTAGATAAAGCCACGGGTAGCTAGCTAATTTACAGTTGTTCTAATCTATACTTATAATAAAACTGTAACAGGTCCAATTCTGTACATTGAAGATATTTTGAAAATTATTTTTGGAGGGCATTCTATAACCGATACTGAGGCCGAAAATTTAATTTTTTTAATTTTTGTCTGTCTGTCTGTCTGTATCACGGCTGAGCATCACGCCTAAACTACTGAATGGATTCAAATGAAACTTGGCAAGATTTGAGATCTTACTACGAGGTAGGACATAGGATACTTTTTATCCCGTAATCTAGCACGGTTCTTTTGGGAGAGGGGATTAAAGTCAAAATGGGTAGGTACTTGGTTATACGCTTGGACAGATTGTATCAATTTTTCTTTATAATATAATAAATATTAGTAAGGGAACACTCATAGAGAGTTGTTATCAAGGTTTTGTAATCGATCGGGTTAAGCAACGTTAGGTAAGGTCATTAAATAGATGGGTGACCGTTTAACGCCATTTGAACTAAACGGGTCCTTGCTTCGGAGAGCAAGTAAAAAGTGGGTCCCAGTTCTTAACCGACTATAAAAAAGGAGGTTATGTATTCGATGCGAATGTCTGTTATTAAAAGTTTAGTTAACGTAAAAATAGCGCAGGCGGAGCTGCGTGGGTCAGCTAGTTTTCAATAAATAGTGACTCAGTTATCAATTTTGCACACGGTCATATTAATTATACGCTTAATGCACCCTGAATAATGCCTATATCCTATTAGAATAATTAAATCATGTTACGTTAATTAATGTACGTATAATTATTATGTTATTTCCTCTTAGTGTCGCCGCACACGGGCCACCGGCCACAACCACAAAACGCAGCCACCGACCTATTTCCTGTTTTCATACATTTTGCCTGGACTCGCCGCACACTGTAAACGCCGGTGGTCGCCACATGCCACAAATCGCCACTGCTCGCCTCTAGTGGTCGGCTCGGCCATAAAACGCCGACACAAGCCCCTCGCGCGATTCCCCACCCCTCTCTCCCTTCATTTCACTGCAAGCACGAGTTTAAAAAAGTAGCGGCCACCGACCATAGTGGAACATGGACCACAAGTGGCTGTCGCGCGCGTCAGTTTCTTTTGTAGCCACTTCTAGCTTCAAGTGGCGGCGATTGTGGATGTGGCCGGTGGCCCGTGTGCGGCGACACTTATGTACATGCATCATAATGTAGTACCTACCTAATTGAAATATTAATTTAAGGAAACCAAGGATGTCTCAGAATTCATCCAAAGGGTGATCCACTTCTCTGATCTACAGGCCGCATTTAAATCGCGTCGTGCTTTTTTTGCAATTGGTTAACGAGACGAGTATTGTGTCTACCTGATGGTAAGCAACACACTTGCCCATGATTGCACTGCCGTCTCGTCACCTGAGACATAGTTATTAAGTCCCTCGAGGTACAATGCTATTTACACCATAACTTGGCGACTTTTGCAGCAATATATAACACTGCGGTATCTTGGACAGGAGATCTACCACCAGGTAAAGTAATTATTATGATCTCAACCTCTGACCTCTTATTTATGATAGAAGAGAGAAGGTTAACCTTGCCCAGAGATGAGACATTACAGATTTTATATTTTTAGATCCTCTTGAGTGGACTTTACTTTTATCTGGGAAAGAGACGCAGATATCAAATAGCAGCAGATGCACAAAGACTTACAGCCGCACTCACAAACGCCAATTAACTTTAATTCAAATTAAGTCACTTTTTAACATCTATTTATTTCGTCTTTCGTAGCCATTTATGATTAAATTCGATTATTGAATACGAGATAATTGATATCTATACTCACTATCTGCGTATTAAGTATAAATGGGCTTCAAGTGCCAAAATAATCCGATTTCTAAAAATGGATTAATGATCATTAACTTTAATTGAGGTTTGTAGGTTCGGCAGTTAATATCTAATGTCTTAGGGGTCGGCAATGCGCTAGTGATTCATCTGGTGTTGCTAGTGTCTATAGGATGCGGTGACTGCTTACCATCAGGCGGGCCGCACGCTTGCTTGCCACCTTGGAAGTATAAAAAAATATATACGTAGTTGCATTCTTTTCTGTCGCGAAAATATGATTAAAATAATATTAAGGGACGCAGATAACAAATTTTTGAATATTTATAGACAGTCTCAATTAGCAATTCAGTATAACATAGAACTCCACTTATTAAGCAAAATATTTGATTAATATATCAAACCTAAGTGGCGAATATATGTTGCAAGTACCTATAATAAGTCATAGAAACGTGTACCTACGACGAATAATAATTTTGATGTAAATATGCCTAATTTCTAACACAAATTCAATGATTGAGTCAAAAGTTTATGTTTATATAAAAATAATTATTAATTCATCATTAGCAGATAGACGTCCACTGCTGAACATACATAGGCATCCCCCTTAGAAGAGAGGGGTTGCCATAATCCCCACGCCTGGCAGGCGGCTTGGGTATAAAAATAATATTTACATGTATTTAATTTAAAAAAAAAATATATATATACAGGGTGTCCCAAAACTCAACGATAACCTGGTACCGGGCGAGAGGCCAAGGTATACCAGTTATGAAAAAAATAAGAAAAAAAATCTATGTCACTTAGTCAAGCGATGATAGACATTTTTCGAAAAAGTTAAAAATTTGACACCCTTGGTCGCATTTTTAGGTACTGTGATCGCAATTTTCACAATTTTACAGTGATTTTTTTAATAATTTTATCTCAAATAACAGTGCTATTAATCGTAACCACAAATGAAAGTAATAATCATTGTTAACTAAGTAAAATAAATTAAATTTTGACGAGTTATGGTTTATAAAATTTATGTCAGTCAACTTTGACACTCTACGTTGGAAAAAAAATGTACTACACTACCTATGGCAAGTTTTTTTAAAAGATGGCCCATTTAGTCTAGATTTCAAAATAGTACAACACTTGCCACTTTTCTTGCCAATAAAACTGCTATTTCGTATGCTATGCGTAGGGATCCCTCGTTTAAAAAAAATACCTGATATTCTTTTGTTTGAAAAGTTCTAAGTCTCCATTGTTTGTAATGAACAAAAGTGATAAAAAGAAATGGATAGTAGTTATGGTTTTTGTCAAAACGAGGCGTCACTATCCGTCTCACTCACAACGACTCATCAGTCGTTCATAATAAAATTTAAACAATAACAATTAGTACGCATCGTTTCTTCGTTTACTGCGCATCTCTCGTAATCGTGTTACTTTCGTACTATCGACTTTGGCTTGTGTTACCCTGGACTTGATACTCTATCCGTACTTGACGACTCTGGCTTTGTTTTTGGACTTTGTGCTGTGCAAACTGTGTGTGAACAACATGCCGCATTTGTACACACCACAAGAATATGCAAATATGCATCTTATCTACGGTGAGTGCCGTTGTCATGCATCTGCTGCAGCTCGACTGTATCGGGAGAGGTACCCGAATGTGGAGCGGCACCCAGATTATCGTGTCTTCCAAAATGTGCACGCATCATACTCGGAAGGACGATTACCTAGTGCTCGTTCATCTGGTGGGTGACCTCAAGGAAACTACGACGTTGAAGTTTTGAATGAAGTTGAAAATGACCCCAGTACCTGAGGTACTGGGGTCATTTTCAACGTGCGATTGAAAATGCAACGGGTGTGGCGAAGAGTACCGCACATCGAATTTTAAAACGATACGATTTTCATCCTTACCATGTACAACGTGTGCAGAGCTTGTTAACACGTGATCACGCACCCAGAGTTGATTTCTGCAGAACAATGTTAGCGAAAATTCGTGAAGATCCGGATTTTCTAAATAAAGTTTTGTGGACTGACGAATCGACGTTTAAAAGAGATGGTTATTTAAACTTACATAACCTTCATGGTTGGCATACGGAAAACCCGCATTTGATGCGTGAGGATCGATCCCAGTACTAATTTAAAGTTTTTAAAGTCAACATGTGGACAGGAATATTAAATGGTCAAATAATTGGACCATTTGAGTTGACTGAAAATTTAGATGGCGCCACCTACTTGCATTTTCTTCAAAATGATTTGCCGACATTACTAGAAGATGTACCACTCAACATCTACAGAGAAATGTGGTATCAACAAGATGGTTGCCCAGCACATTATGCCCGGCCTGTAAGAGAATATTTAAACGAATTATATCCCGGTAAATGGATCGGACGCCTTGGACCAATTTTATGGCCCCCTCGTTCCCCAGACCTGAATCCAGTAGTTTTTTAGTGGGGATGCATAAAAGAAAAGGTCTACTCAAAACCAATTCAAAATGTAACAGAATTGCGCCAAAAAATTGATACAGCATCAGAAGAAATCAATGCGAGGAGATTTGCAAGACTGGTGAACAGGTCATTTCTGAGGCGATGCAGAGCTTGTATTCGTGCTGGAGGGAAACAATTTGAGCATCTGCTTTAGTTTTAGGAGGATAATAAAGTGTTACGATAATTTACCGTTTTATTTTGATTAAATTTTCCATGAGTTCCTTTCGCAAAAAAATACGAAACAGCAGTTTTATTGGCAAGAAAAGTGGCAAGTGTTGTACTATTTTGAAATCTAGACTAAATGTGCCATCTTTTAAAAAAACTTGCCATATGTAGTGTAGTACATTATTTTTTCCAACGTAGAGTGTCAAAGTAGACTAACATAAATTGTATAAACCATAACTCGTCAAAATTTAATTTATTTTACTTAGTTAACAATGATAACATTATTAAAAAAATCACTGTAAAATTGTGAAAATTGCGAACACAGTACCTAAAAATGCGACCAAGGGTGTCAATTTTTTTACTTTTTCGAAAAATGTCTATCATCGCTTGACTAAGTGACATAGATTTTTTTTCTTTTTTTTTTCATAACTGGTATACCTTGGCCTCTCGCCCGGTACCAGGTTATCGTTGAGTTTTGGGACACCCTGTATATACAGACGAATTGAGAACCTCCTCCTTTTTTGAAGTTGGTTAAAAATTGTTAACTGTTTTTTTTCGAAAGCCGTTCTATGGCCTACTTTTCAACTCTTTGGTTACGTGTCAATTTATATCCGCTTGATCCGCACCACAATGCACTTTCATATTCCGAGCTCACGAATAATATTATTCCGCAAGTAACCTCGGCTTAAATAAAGCGATCGGACATTCCAATAATCAATCCAGATTCCAATCCTATAATCCATCGACATCGCCAAAATACAGGCAGCGTACAATGCAGCTGTCTTGTCTTGATACTAGAACGAAATTAATTATTTAATTATACCAGTAAAAAAAGCTTGGTTCCGAAAATTCAAATTGTCAACTTGCACTATTGTAAGATGGCTTTTTTTGGCCTTTTCGCGGCTTTCATAAGCTATGAAAGTATTAATGAAAGTGATAATTTCGCAATATTAATAAAAACTATTATGTTTATAATTATTTATGACTATTATTAGACATTTATTTATTGAAGGAATGAGACACACAAATACACGAGGACAGTTTATTCTCTGACGAGAGTTGTACAATGAATGACCTATTTTTCACATCAACAGCCACTTTTATACTTTACACCAAAACAGGGATGCAAACACCTAAAATATAACATTGGCGACTACCCTCATATTTTCATAACACTTAAATGAACAAGTACAATAATGCAGGATTTAAACACTATTAATCTCACTGTTAAATGTTATCAGAAAACATTACAAATCGTTGGCATCATCTTCCAACCATAGCAACACCTATTTGACACAATGGCGATATGAACTCTGCATTTGTTTACATGTTTATTTTGTCATTCTAACACTATGTTCATTACACGCTTTCATTGATGAGAATGACGGAGAAAGAAAACACAGTAAAATATAAAGATTTATATTCAAAAGCCATTAGCGGTACAAGTTATCCTTGAGTTGGAATCTAACTTTCCTTTACTTTACCAAAAACCACAAACTCCCATAGTAATTAATCAAGTATCAAAGTTGTATTGACCACGTATAAGGCTTTGTACGGTCATATCTATGGAGCCGGACGCAAATGAAATGACCAACCGAATCACTGAATCAATACTGGACGGGGTCACATCTTCCATCACAACTGCCACCCTTCAGAATTAAATACTGGATTATCATTTCAATAGCCTTGGCGGCGCAGCGGGAAATCGTTTGCTTTGCAAACCGAATGGCTTCAATCGCGCGGGGTAGCAACAATTTGATGTAGTAGTACTGTTCTGATTGTCTGGAAAATATGATGATCTATGCGTCGGATGAGCATGTAAAAAAGTCTGTCATGAATATGACCTGTCGTTGTCGTGTCGCGTCTTCCGAGCCACATGTAAAGGAATAGAGAGAATGCACTTGTGTCTACGCAAACACTTTTGCACTATAATAAATCTTCCACGTAGATGGTTGATTGTAAAAGGTTTGCCGCTGTGGTCGTATCGGCTAGGAGAACATTATTATTTACTTTTAACTTTTTATGATGGTTTAGAGAAGTTCAATCCTACTCAGATTTATTTGTATTTTTTTATAATATCAACTACTACTTGGTCGTAATCCTACACCATAAGTAGTGAAATAACAGTTAATGGAAGCGAACTATAAAAAAGGATCATGTGTCAGAGGTATCGCTTTGCCAGCTGTAAAAAAGTTGATGATGGTCTAACTACAAAAAAACTAGCAAAAAAATCATTAAAAACCTAACCCACTGCAGAAACACGACGCACGACGTATTTATTTGCCTGCAAACATAGACGGATTTATTACAGTTTTTTTAAGTGTGACTCTCCTATAATACACAGTGATCTGTAATACGTAGAGCTAAGGACTGGAACAGTTTGCCTGCGTCGGTGTTCCCGCACCGTTATGGGTAATGTGGGTGTTTTCAAGGCTCTTAAAAAGCTAGTGTGCTACTATCATCGATTGCATCGCCCCTTTCCATCCCGTGGAATTGCAGTTAAGCACCAAATTATATTGCATAAAAAGGAAGTACTTGTTATAAAAACATAAAAAAATATTTAATGGCAGCCTTCACAATACTCTAGCGCTGGGATGAAGGGTACACGATTACAATAAAAAATGCACGATGAAAACATGCCGAATGACGTCAGTGCAAACTGGAACCGGAAGTAAAGTAAGGCTGCCACATAAAGTAACCATCTACGAATTAGGATTGTTCTGCAATTTAAAAAAAAAATGTATCATTTTATAAATGTAAATTTGAACCAGTTTTATGTACGTCCATGATTTTATGATAAGGTAATAATAATTCATTTTCTGAAATTCCCCAAGGAAAAAACTACACTTTTTATATCAATATGGATTTCTTCGAATATTCTTTGGCCGGTCCGTATAATGTAATGACTCAAAACAACGATTCTATTCCAACGAGAAAAAACAAATAATGTGTACATAAAACATAAATATAGAATTGAAGAACTAATAAATTAAAACTAATGTTAAATTCTGTACCTATCATAATGTCCACTCACTTGCTCATATTGTTATAGTCTATTATGATTAACTCTGAGGGTCGCCCGCGATACAGATTCGCCGGGGTCCATTGACATTCATATCTTTATGTGAATATATCTATATCTTCTATACTTATAATAAAACTGTAACAGGTCCAATTCTGTACATTGAAGATATTTTGAAAATTATATTTGGAGGGCATTCTGTAACCGATACTGAGGCCGAAAATGTAATTTTTTTTAATTTTTGTCTGTCTGTCTGTCTGTCTGTCTGTATCACGGCTGAGCATCACGCCGAAACTACTGAATGGATTCAAATGAAACTTGGCATGATTTGAGATCTTACTACGAGGTAGGAAATAGGATACTTTTTATCCCGTAATCTAGCACGGTTCTTTTGGGAGAGGGGATTAAAGTCAAAACGGGTACTTGGTTATACGCTTGGTCCGATTTTATAAATTTTTCTTTATAATATAATAAATATTAGTAAGGGAACACTCATAGAGAGTTGTTATCAAGGTTTTGTAATCGATCTGGTTAAGCAACGTTAGGTAAGGTCATTAAATAGATGGGTGACCGCTTAACGCCATTTGAACTAAACGGGTCCGTGCTTCGGAGAGCAAGTAAAAAGTGGGTCCCAGTTTCTAACCGACTATAAAAAATGAGGTTATGTATTCGATGCGAATGTCTGTTATTCAAAGTTTAGTTAACGTAAAAATAGCGTAGGCGGAGCTGCGTGGGTCAGCTAGTTTTTGGATAAATTAATTGAAATAAATTGAAAAAATATATGGCTGTATGGCTGGGTGCTACCACCAACTTGGGATGCCGTAATAAATATAATTAAATCCAAAGACAAGCATTCCACTGCAAGACCTCAAGAGGAAGCTCTATCTTTGTATCGGACTAACAATAATAATTAAAAGATCTGGGGTGCCCTGAAACAACTGTGACGTATCGTATGGACAGCTACCACATCGGTCCGCCCATGGCCATGAATTCTGTAAAGTGTTCGAAGCGTCCGGATAGTAAAATCTAAAATAAGCTGCGATATAATCCGTAAAAATACAGAACCTCCTCTTTGGAGGAAAATCTAGCTATGCTTATATTCCTTTAGATCCTTTCGCAATAGCAACCCTATTGAAATATTTTCTATAATGTAATTTGTTGGCAGTGAGCGCGAACCGCTAATATTAATTTTAAATGCGCTGAGAAAACTCGTTAGGACTCTGACAGTTTAGTATTATTCACGGAAATTAAATATCAATTAAGGGTATTTATAATTTATTTATATATCACCTTTCGTGAGTAAAGATAAGGTGAGGAAAGTACCTACCCTTCGGAGTCGCTGGACGTTCGGGGTGTGGGCCCTTAGAACGTCCATTGAGTACGGCGGCGACTCCGAGGAGGGCAGGGTTGCGACCCCCGTCCCCGTGAGCACCGTGACTGGTTCCCGGGGGGCTACAATGCGCCCCCCCCCCGGCGGGCTCAAAGGCAAGGCACTGAGGGGCCCTGGTGCAGATCCCACCGAAGAGACCCACGTGCCGATGCGACAGCCGCAGGGGTTTTAGTGTGTAAGAATCCCACATACCCCGGTCGAGGCCCACAGCTCCAGCTTTCGAAGATTTCCCCCGCGTCAAAAAATAAAAAAAAAGGTGAGGAAAGTACGTAAAACACATTGAAAGTATTATGTACTTACGTACTAGGTACATATCATCATCAGCCGGAAGACGTCCACTGCTGAACATAGGCCTCCCCCTTGGAACGCCACAATGAACGGCAATTGGCGACTTGCATCGTACCTCACTACTAATATACCTCAATGGTAAAACATAAGAAAATCTCTCTTCTCTTTTATTATTCGCGTTAACATGAATACCGTAGAGCTTTCACGTTGTAATGGAAGTATTCCAGGGTGTACATATTGTAAGGCAGAAATAAGAGAAACACTGAATTAATCAGGATAATTATTTATTAACACAATACAAATGGCGCGAAAATAAGAAGTGTCACTAGCGTGTCTAGTGCGGGGACACGTCAATCTGTAATTGGGCTAGTGAGGTGCCCCAACCATATTGATATTGTTGATTTCGATTTTTAACCGACTTCAAAAAAAGGAGGAGGTTCTCAATTCAGCTGTATATATATATTTTTTTCTATGTATGTTCGCGCATAACCCTGGCAATTATGAACCGATTTGCAAAAATCTTTCTTCCATCCATTCTTTAATCCGTTAGTTGAGTCCCATAAAAAAATATTGCTTCCGAATAAGTAGTTCCTGAAAAAACAATAATGGTGACTGCGCAGGATACTTGCAGGAAAGCCTATATAGATGACTTTTTGGTCGCTTTTTAAGGACAAAAATAGTCATAACTCTGGCAAATATTTACCAATTTCAATGATTCTTTTTTTATTCGAAAGAAGAAACCACTGTAATGAATCTGTATGAAATTTATCACAACCGGATAAGAACTTCCTGGAAGACCATGAACGATGAGGAGGAATTTATCTGGTAAAAACCATAAAACTGATGTTCGACATTACATTGCTCTGACAATTATGAACCGATTTCGATGATTCTTTTTTATTCGAGAGAGTAAACTACTATGTTGATTCCATGCAAATTTCATTACGACCGAATATTTTTTTCCGAAGAAACATGAATTATGTAAAACTATGTAGACGATAATGTGATCATAACCTACCTAGATCATTTTACGGTCTTCGATGGTTCAATCTTTATATATGAAAATATCACAAAAAAGTTTAAACTAATGCAGCATGGGTTTCGACCAAAATGCTCCACGGTAACAAATCTATTGACATTTACCACAGAGTTGTCGGCGGAGCTTGACAAGGGTCATGAGGATGACGCAATCTATACCGATTTTTCCAGTGCGTTCGATAAAGTCAGTCACAGAATCCTATTGAAGAAACTTGAACACTTCGGTATTGGTGGGTCACTATTGCACTGGTTCGAATCATACTTGGCAAAAAGACTCCAAACAGTGGTATTAAGCGGCCATGAATCTCAACCCTATACAGCCATATCCGGCGTACCACAAGGGTCTCATCTCGGTCCCGTACTATTCTCCATCTTTATTAACGATATTGCCACACATGTCCGTCATTGCAAATTATTACTATTTGCAGATGATATGAAGATTTACCACACTGTTCACTCGCTTAATGACGTAAAACTTATTCAAGAGGATTTGTCGGGACTGGAATTATGGTGTAATATTAACCATATGACGCTAAATATTTCCAAATGCTTCCACATGAGGTTTTCCAGAAAAAAACAGCCTATCGAATCGGCGTATACCATTGCCAATATCCCAGTACAAAAAGTCGATGAAATTAAAGACTTGGGTGTTACAATAGACCGTAAACTTCGGTTTACCGCACACATCGATCATGTAGTGAGTAAAGCTGCTAAAATGCTTGGCTTCTTGAAGAGAAACACCAAGGAATTTAAGAATGCAAGGATCAGAATAACGCTTTTTAATTCGCTAGTCCGTAGTCACTTGGAGTATGGATCTAGTGTATGGAGCCCATTCTATAGTGTCCACTCGCAAAGAGTGGAAAAAATCCAACGCTCCTTTACTAAATATATGGCATTTATATCGCCTGGAATCTCACATCGCGTCGACTACAAAACTAGACTTTCTTTTTTCAACCTTAAAACTTTACGCTCGCGGCGCATTCTAGGCGATGTTTGCTTTCTTCATAAGCTTCTCAACAACAGGATCAATTGTAGTGATCTTCTTGAACTTGTAACGCTGAGTGTGCCCCCTAGGTTGCCACGTTATCCTATATCCAAAAGCTTCTGTATAAAACCGGTCAAGTCCAACCTCGGTTTGAACTCACCAATCAGAAGAATGTGTAACGAGTACAATTGTCTTAACGCTAAACCATCATCAAATTTAGACGTTTTTCACGATGTGCTACCGACCTTCAAAAAGAAAGTGCTGAAACTACTTCGTATATGAAACGACTAGATAGTCATTATGTCCTAATGCACTGATACAATTTTTTTTTTTGTGGTTTGTTTAGATATTCTTTTTTATTTTAATATTTTTCCTGTATTTAATCATTTCCAATATTTTTTTAAAAATAAAAAATAAAATAATTTTTAGTTAAAGATTATTAAAAAATAATCTTTAACTATTTATACTTTTATAGAACACAAGCAAGCATATTATCGATAATGTTGTTTATACCTGTAATAGGTTCACTTATCAGAAATTATATTAAGGGGGTAACATGCGCCAATGACCTTGAGAATCTGACCGCTCCGGCCGAGAGTTGTCATCGTAGAGGGCGCTACCAGCAAATATGAATATTACATTTGAAAAATTATAGACTAAAATATGCAGATATGTCAAATGAAGTTTTGTTAATTTTGCCTATTCCGTTATAGAATGAAATTTCAATAAAATTATATCTATTGCAAATATACTTCTGAATATCACTTTTGAATGTTTTGTTGATTATGAATACGTAAAATAAATGACTGATGAATTATTTAAATGCATGATAAAAACCGATTTTAACTCAAAGCTTTTTGTCATTTCACGTGACACGAAAAGAACAAGACTGATGCAGTTTAAGAACGGTAACCCAATATTTAATATCTTGATTTATACCTTGGCGTGCCACCTAATTACAATCTGATAACAACAACTTACAGTGGTAACGTAGTTGACGTGTTGCGTCAGGATATGGATTATTGCATTTCATATTCCATACTTCATATCAAAGGTTCAGTTCGTCTATTATAGAATGGCCAATACCTGACTAGTAAGACTTATACATACTTCTATTCTATTATTGGTGGTTATTAGTTAGGTCCGGTTACAACCGGAACGCACTTCGACCCAGCTGAATACATTGTGCCTGCCATTCGGAATCCATATGAATTCGTACTACTTATAACTTACAGTAGTCATAGCGGATTTTTGTGTGTCTGAAGTTAGGGTTGGCGAACCATTGCGCAAGTACAGTTGTGAGTACTGAATACATAAACATAGCTACTGCGCAGCGTCTTGCAGCCAACTTCAGACACACAAAGATCCGCCGTGACTACTGTAAGCGTACTTGAAATGAAACTATGCACAAAGTTCTAAGGTTTCTGTTCTGCACGTCAAAACAAAAGCGTTTAACAGAGCCTTCAAAATATAGTTTTTTTTTTCTTAAAAAGTAGTTTTTTTTCTAGAAAAAGGGACCTTTTTAACATATTTCCTGAATTAGTTCCAAATTCTCTAACCAATAAACATCCATCTGCTAGTTAAGCTTTTTGATCCCTGGAAAAATGAACTGAAACCAAATTGATGATTGATTGAGATGTTCGAGTTTGATAAAGAGAGTGACTTAAGATGCTGCAATGCATGCCAGTGGCCCTGATGAGACACTAGCCGTATTATTAAAGAAGCGTGTAACTGTAGTGTTTCCTATTCTAATGCGTATATTCTCTTTAAGAGCGGCACAAGTACCCGAATCTTGGAAGCTTGCTAGCATCCAACCTTACTCAAGACCAGATACCCAACGTCGACCCAAGTCGTGCAAACCCAAAAATCATAAATTATTATTATTGCGACAATTAGTTCCGTGATAAGAATTATAGCACCCATCCATCTCCTCCCATTGGGTGTCCGTAAAAGGTGACTAAGGAAAAACAAGAAGACGAGCAGCAGTGTCTTTTTATTGGTTTACCTACCACCTATACGGTGATTCCCAACCGCCTACCAGGCGTGGGGATTATGGCAACCCCTCCCCTTCAAGGGAGAGAGGACCTTTGTTGAACAGTAGACGTTTCGGCTGCTGATGATGATGTTGATGAGTTCCGCGATCGACTCCATAATGGTCATCGAACTGAAACTATGATAAGATACTTAACTTTTTACATCATTAAGTACAGGTCGAAATGACCCAGACTCAAGACAAACAGATTATGTTCATGCACATGAATGTTTTTCCTGTGTGGGAATCGACCCCAAGACCTTAACGGCAGCGGCCAGGGTAGCAAACTACAAAATCAGCTGACCTGTGTTGTTATTCAATATACGTGGCTGCCAAAGGAATCCGTAGCACTGTTTGATTGAACGCACGAATTCAGTAATAGTCTTTTTTAGTGTAACGTCATATTATGAACGTAACGTAACTTCATCTTGAGTTCTGTACCTCTTGCGGGGTTTGAACTACGCGGAGCATTTGACATTGATTGTAATAAACAATCTGGTTTTAGACTAACTAATATATTATTATTAATATGTTAGTTACTCTAAAACCATATACGGTGGTATTTTTTCTCGTGTCTGCCAACAACACCATCAGTTTATTGTTACGCAACTTAGTTAAATAAAAAGGTATTACCTGATAGTAATCGAAGCACCCACCCATAGAAAAGTCTCTTCCTGTCCCTGTCATCCAAAACTAGTTTATAGCCTTCTGGTACAATAGTTTTTTTGCCAGCTACAGTGACCTTCTACTTATGTTACACAGCGGAAGAAATCTAAGATTAAAGTGGCGCCACCTAGATAGCACACAAGTACCCTTCCAACTTAACCATCCAGATGTCTCAAAAGACGAGCAACTGTCCAATGCAACTGTCCGTAGGTAAGCGTGTTGCTCACCACCAAGCCAACCCATGTACTCGACTCGTTGCTAAGTTGCAAAAACCAACATGATAGTAATAATAACACCGTTAATGTTTTGACAAAAAAAATCATAATGTAAAGGATAAAGGATATCATAATGTATGTCATTTTGTTGACCTACACAGTATAAAATACGATTTAAATTAGTAAGATCATATGACTCTGATACGCTTTAAAAGTTAGGCATAATACTCAGCAACAATACTTTCGCATACTCTATGATGAACCAAAAATATGGTATTACCATAAAAATATATTTAATTAAATATACATGTATAGATTTCATTTGAAATGATTTATAATGTTATAATTATACCATTTGTAACATATCTTAATTAAAAATATGTTCAAAATCATTTAAATTAATTACGTCTTGTCAAAAAAAATTCGAGCACGTCCACCCGCCGTAACAGTCCACGAAGGACTGATAGAAGGCGATCGCGGGGGCGCTGCAAGGGGAAATGCATAGCGTACGTGGTTTTTCTATAATTTCTTGTAAAACATGAATGAAATTAAGAAATGTAATCAATACAAATTGTAGAATAGATTATGTGCTTTTTAATAGTCCAAGTTTGACGTCTATCCGATGAACGGATGTTGAACGCTAACGCAATTCATATCCAACATAGTACATTTTTTAAATACATATTGCTTGAAAACGTTATACTTAATCCAATATCTAATCAATAAAACTATTTGCTGAAGATCTGAGGTATAAGTACATATAATTTTCATAGCTAATGCAATAGCGGATTGATCCATCGAACTCTTTAAACTAAGGCTATTTTTGCAATTTTACCGTTGTTACCCCCTTAACTGTGAACGTTGTAATGTTACTTAATCATAAGTGTACTGTTGGTATATAAATAAATAAATAAAATCTAAAAATTTTTAAAAAAAAAAATTGAACCGACTTCAATATCACTGAAAAGTATAAAATAATTTAAATATTATTGAAGTTGGTGTTAGCTTACCGGCTGTGTAGCCGGTAAGCTAACACCAACTTCAATAATATTTAAATTATTTTATACTTTTCAGTGATATTGAAGTCGGTTCAATTTTTTTTAAAAAGATTTTATCCTGTCTAACAATATACGGTATTTTTTTTCCATTCAATGAGCTTCCGCGTATCCTTGAAAAATCCCTGAGAGAACCTGTTCTAATGCTCCTCAGAACCATCAAGCAAGCAATTACGCGTCATGATTAGCAGATACTAAGCCACAAAGCAGTTACTAAACATGTATTCTGTATAGGGGATCATCATCAGCAGCAGCAGCCAAAAAACGTTCACTACTTGACAAAGACACACTCCCTCCCCCCCTTAGAATCCCCACGTTTGGCAAGCGTCTTGGGGAGACACAGTATAGGTGGTAACTCCAATAGAAAAACGCTGCTGCTCGTCTTCTTGTTTTCCATTAGTCGTATCTTACGGACGCCCAACGGGAGGAGATGGGAGGGTGCTATTCTAACCCCGACACCCCACAGTGGCCCCCAAGGTAACGAAATCCATATAACTACAGATGCATAGCTAACTATCAATCATCCATCGTCATCAATAGGACTTTACATTCAGTTCAGTAATAAATAGTCCATAACAAAATGTTATTTAATTAGTTAATGTCAAGAAAATCTTTAAAAAAGCCACCTTAACTCCAACAAGGGAAAGAAAATCTTTAAAAAAGCCACCTTAACTCCAACAAGGGGAAGAAAATCTTTAAAAAAGCCACCTTAACTCCAACAAGGGAAAAAAATCTTTAAAAAAGCCACCCTAACTAAAAAAAAATCTTTAAAAAAGCCACCTGAACTGCAACAAGGGAAAGCTCGAGTTATGTGGGATTTATCATAATCAATAACAGCTGGAAGACGTCCACTGCTGAACATAGGTCTTTTGGAACGCCACAATGAATGACAAACGAGTTATGGAGGATTTCTACACACTATAAACCCTCTGATGGTACATACCCCATATTAATATAAATATAGAATCATAAGCACCATTTCAAATTGGACCCTTTTTGTGTGAATATAAAAGCTGGTATTAAACAAACCGTAGATGCTTTAAACTATTCATTTGCAACGCGAGCTACGGAGCTAAGTGCTTTATTTTAATGGCTGCGTTCTAGGTTGAAACATTTGATTTTTATACAATTGATGCACTTTTATAGCCTTGTATATATATATATTATGTATTTAGATAAACAGTTTCATTTATTTCTGAGCTAACTAAGTACCTTCTATAACTATGTAGAACGAGAAAAATAAAATATAGCATTAGAAATGGATTTGCCTACTCAAATATTCTCTTGTAGAAAGTATGAGATACAGAATTATTTAAAGCTTAGATACTGCAAATATTACAGATATGAAAAAAAAGAATTATAATTCTGGGCCAATCCACAGATGGCCAACCAAACACAAACAATGCAGGACCTGATTATCTTAAGTAGGTACAGTCATGTCAGACAGATAATTCAAACACATATTTGTGTTAAGTTTTTGTCTTAGGTATATAAGACAAAAACTGCTTAACACAAAAATAACAAAAATCTGATTTGAAATGAGTAAATCCCCACTTGGCCTGTGTTGGAAAGAAAAGAAAAAAAAATGATGAAATAAATAAATATATCTTTCATCTAAGATGAGGTTGAGTAACAAATATTTATTTTATCGAAGCTTTTTTGATTATGTTAACTAAATAGACATTGCCAATCTATTGTCCTTTTTCCTAATATAAAGAAATTACTTTTAATAATTTCCTTAGAAACTTTATAATAGCCGAATCTTAATATAAAACCATAATTATTCCATATTAAAATCGAGCTACAACGGTGAATTACAATGGCAGCGAGGCTAATAAGGATATAATTTTTATTAAACCTAATTATCTTCCGTTCCGTCCGAGGTGCAGCGCCCTCTGCCAGCGTCGAATAATTTAAATTAACCCGCTTTTGGGTTTCAAAGCGTTTCCCTTTCCGGTTGGGTTTATGCTGGCCGCAAGCATGTTGGATTTATATTCTAGCAGTTTTTTAATTGTGGGTTCAAACGTCGAAGTGTTTTAAGATTTGACTGGTTTAATAAAATCCGTGGCAAATTTTTTATTGTTCAATATTTCATAACTTTTTTTAAAATATGGTTTTAATTTAACACAGTTACATGTGATAAAGTAAAAACTATTGGTCTATTACAACTGACTATATATCGCACTCTCTTTCAGGTAAGAGACCATAGATTTAGTTTATTTTTGTCTGTATTATAATTATGGACTGTATTAAAGTAAGTATGTAAATCCTGGGACTACTCTGGTTCTGGACTTTAGGGTGTGCGGGAGTGGCGAGTTATCGGACTTAAACTTTCTGTTAGTTCACACAAGTCTGGCACTAACTACGAGGCCAGTAGCTAATACTATCAGTTGCTGCTATCCCATTAAGAATACTAGCGACATGCAAACCACATCTGAATCCATTGTGTACTTTTGAGTAATTAAAGACCCCTTTTACACGATGCCAGTTTCTTGCCTGTTCTATACAATAATATTGAAGTAATAAATGCTTTGCATCGTCTGAACAACATGTCGCATTCTTGCTCTACTGGGCAAGATTTGCATTCAATAATTACATAATTTTTTTTTAAATAGTATCCGCGTGTAATCCGTTACAATTCTTGAAGGTCAACTATTGCGATAAATTTATTGTGTTCAATTATTGTTAGTATGGAAAAAAGAAATTGGCGTCATGTAAATCAGTCTTACTTTTGACTGCTAGCGTCGAGAAAATCATTCCTTTATTATATTCGGTCTTAGATGAAATCCAAATATTACATACTTTTCGATGCTCTTTCGGTGTCATCGAACTGAAAACATAAGCTATTACCAATTTCTACGCTGGCGATTAAACACATACATTACAGCAACAACATTTGAACAACAACAACATGACGAACATTTTTTAGCAAAGAGAGCTGTGGACAGAACTCAAAAAAAACACAAAAGTAGTTTATTTCAAATAGGCTTAACGCTAGCACCGACCTACCGACATAGCTCTCAGAATCTGCAAGTTGAAGTGGCAATGGGCAGGCCACATCGCTCGATGAACCGATAACCGTTGGGGAAGAAAGGTTCTCGACTGGCGACCACGAACCGGAAGACGCAGCGTAGGTAGGCCTCCCAATAGGTGGACAGACGACATTGTGCGCGTCGCAGGTAACCGGTGGATGCAAGTCGCCAATTGTCGTTCATTGTGGCGTTCCAAGGGGGAGGCCTATGTTCAGCAGTGGACGTCTTCCGGCTGGTGATGATGACGATAGCGCTAGCACTTTTGAAAGGTCATGTATTTCTTCAGAGCCAATAGAATTCGACTAGAATCCTAGAACACAGTAATCTAAATAAAAAATTATAATGAGTAAACGTATTTATTTCAGAACCAGCGGGCTTTCACAAACCTAGTGTACCTTACTATTTATAACATTATGTATGACCAGCGAAAACATTCTAAATCCAATTACCTAAATAAGTACTCAGACGTATAACACAATAACAAAATAAATTAAGATTCTAAATTCAGTAATACACAAAACAAAAAACTTTTACTATATGCGAAGACGCTTGAAATGACAAATTGAAAAAGTTCTGTAGCTCTTACTGCAGTGAGTTTTTAACGCGTATTTAAGTGAATTTACGTACTCTATTATACTTTTTTCTTATTAACTTACACATGCATAACTTACTTATACTTATAATTTACTTTAGTAGGTATTTCTCTGTATTAGTAAGAACTAACCCGTAGTATTAAACCTCTTTGAACTTTCCTACTCTGAGTTGACACTTGTCAGACAGGGACAAAAAATGCCCCATTTTTTAATACCTCTGCTAATCCTAGCGTTTATTGGCAGCTAGATGGCAGGCGGCGCGTGTGACCTAGATCTATAGGAGTGCTTAACTTAGTGGAAAAGTGCAGGGGTCGCCTCTAAGATCGGCTTACAGAAAGTACTCGTGTGATTTGTAAAGCCTTGAAATACGAACGAGTTTGTAATTTGAATTTTCACCTACATGACCTATTTACGAATTGTATCTAGTCTATAGTGAAAAATAAAGTCGTTAACCGCGTCTGTCAGTGCCTATAGTGAAGAACAAAGTCGCGTCAGTCTGTTTGTGCACTTATCCTAAACTACACAACAGATTTTCATGCGGTTTTCATCACGATTTAGAGAATGCTTTCAAAAGGTATATATGAAGAAGGCATAATAATTATAATTATTATAAGTACATATTACCTTTCCTTAATAGCTAAGCATTGCCAAGGCTAGTTATATACAAAAAAATACATCATTACAAAATCCGCTGTAAAAAATATCGTCGTGTATTTTGATAAAAGTTTTGCTCACGACATCACCCCGCAGCACCATACGGGCTGACTGGTATAACTTGGGACATACCCAGAAAAAACCCTAACTAAGTAATCACAATAATGTGCATGTGTAAGGTGGGTGCCTTCCATCGTCATACGGGTTATACAAAGGTAGAGATAGCAGACCGAGCGTTGTAAACAAATAAATACACAGTTACGCTGCCTGTCCACCGGAGCGGAGAAACGGTGAAATATTAACCAATAAGATTGCACAAAAAAGAGGAGCGTAGATTTTGTGCAATCTTATTGGTTAATATTTCACCGTTTCTCCGCTCCGGTGGACAGGCAGCCTACAGCTCAGCTCCGCTATATCCAGCTCCGCTTTACTGGAAACGCACTCTAATATGTCCGGTGTTCAATCAGTCAGCCCGTATAACAATCATTATCAGCAGGCAAAAGACGTTCACCGCTGGACAAAAGCTTTCACCTTAAAGACGTTCACTGCTGGACAAAAGCCTTCCCCTTAAAATTGACACGCTTGGCAAGCGTCTTGGGAATCGCTGTATAGGTGGTAGCTCCAATAGAAAGACGCTGTTCTTCTTGTTCTCCTTTAGCCTCCTCTTACGGACACCCAACGGGAAGACATGGGAGGGTGCTATTCTTACCCGGACACCCCCCGGGTGATACAGATATACACTTGTCCAAAAATGACATTAAACCTTAATAAAACTCCCTGTCCTGCCATTGTGCTCGCACCGGGTTCAATGTCCAGCGGTCCTATAACGAGCCTTTTATGTTGTGTTCATCCCCTATTCCCGCCATTATGTATATAGAGAACCGGTAACACGTGCAAATTGGTGGACACGTGCAAGTGTGTGGCGGGTCACCCCCTTCCCTCCAATATGGTTGAGGGAAGTGATGGCTGCTGCGAGCAGTCAACTCGTGCGCGGGTGCTGCTTGGGGGACTGGTCCGACTACTATCCCTTTGGCTTTTTAGTTTATTGTACTTTGTATTTTTTTTTCTGTGTTATTTGATATTTTGAACGGCAAGACACACTGTAAAAAAAAGTGATAAAATGACAAGTGTGCAGGACGGGCGGACCCGAATGCACGAGCCACTGACGTCCTGTGTGTCTGTAGCTATCGCTGGTACGGTATGAACCCGCCGAAGAGTGTTGACGCTGTTGGTTACAATGTAGGTTGGTTACAAGGTGTCCGTGAAATAAGAACTCCCAATTTGATAGCAAGCTTGATAGTGGCTACGACGGTGGCGCTCTTCGTACTGAATATTCTTTTCTTCTATTTATATCTTGCTTTTAGTTCCCGCGTCGACCGCTTGCTTGTTCACCGACAGTGGCGCCGAATGCGCATTTACTATCCTTGCAGGGAACTTTACCGTAACGAGAGCCCCACCGAGGCAGCCACTAACGTTTTATTTTTATTATAAAAACTGTACATTTTCGCTTATTCTACTTAGACTATTCTAGACACATACATGATACCTATACCGTTAGAAAGTGCGTGTAAGCAGCTTTCTAACGGTGTACATAGGGTTTATCTATCTATTTCTGTTAGGGAACTACAGGCCGATAAATACTGTAATAGGGGCGCGACGACCATGCTTTGGCCGCTTGTCACTTCGCCTGCGCCCTGCCCGTAGCATCCACATGCCCACAAATAGTACCGATAGGTAGCCTGCGATGTGTACTATCTGTATATCTATGATCTAGACCACCTAGGGGCCTAGGTCATAGCGAAAACCCTAGAAAACATGATATGCGATAGAACAACTGCCTATAACTATGGAAATATGTACATCAGTGCTGTTTAGGCACTTAGACCCACCAAGGCGGACCCAGATCTAGGTCCTGAGTTGGTTCCTAGATTTGGGACCTAGCTGCAAATAGCTATTTGCCGTTCATATATGTGCTTAGCACATCTAGGGCATGTGGGTACTTCTATTATACTATTACCCTACGCTAATTACAAATAGCAAGTACTATGAGACCTAGGCTAGGCTATCTATAACTGATTCAGCTCACCCCTCCTCGGGATAGTGAGCTTATACACAAAACTATATTATAATTTATTAGGTAATTAAATCTAGGCTCTTAACTATCGCAGAGTTATAAAACTTAACTATATATTACTATAAAACACAACACTCTGTAACACAAACACTATTTTGTCCTTTCTTCCTATTGTAGTCGTCCTGAACATCTCTCCCGCCGTGCTGCAGCGCGACGGGCCGGAGCGATGCTGCATCCTCTTCCGGTGAAGGGCGACGCTTCCGGCGCTCTCGACGCTTCTATTTCGGTAGTGGCACGATCTTCTTCGTGGGGCGTTTTAAGATGCCCCCCGCAGTGCGCACCTCCACAGTGCGGACTTCTCCGTCGGCTCCGGGGTAGATTGCCTCGACCCTCCCGCGCGGCCAAGTGTTGCGCGGCAGCTGTCCGTCGGCGATCAGGACGGGATCGCCCACCTGGAGACTGGGACCCCTCCCGTGGGGCTCCCGCCGGTACTGTAGCTCGGGCAGGTACTCGCGCACCCAGCGTCGCCAGAACATGTCGGCGAGCGCTTGCGAGCGTCGCCATTGCTTCTTGCTGTCTAGGTCGCTCTCGTCGAACGTCCCGGGTGTCGGCAGCCGCGCCGACCCCCCGAGCAGCAGGTGATTGGGCGTGATGGCTTCGTCGTCCCCGGTGTCCACTGATACGTGCGTCAGTGGTCTGCTGTTGACTGTGTATTCGGCCTCGCAGAGCAGCGTGGCCAGAACCTCTTCTTGCGGGTGCTTCTCCTGTAGTACTGTGCTCAGTGTGGTCTTGACACAGCGAACGAGACGCTCCCAGGCGCCTCCCATGAAGGGCGCTGAGGGCGTTATGAAGCGCCACGCCATCCCACGACGGCCGGCTTCCTCGGCGAGTGCGTCGCGCAGCTCCCTGTCCGCGCCGTGCATGTTGGTGCCATTGTCGGAATAGATCTCCGCGGGGCACCCGCGGCGTGCCGCGAACCTTCGTAGCGCGAGCACGGCGGAGTCCGCGCTGAGGCTGGCCGCGACTTCGAGGTGTACGGCCCGTGTGGTGAGGCAGGTGAAGAGGGCCACGTATCTCTTCTGGTGTTGACGACCGACGGTGACGGAGAACGGTCCGAAGTAGTCCAGACCGGTGAATGTGAACGGTCTCTGGTGATGCGCCAGTCGTGTCTTCGGGTGGTCGCCGGTGGACGGTACTGGAGGTTGTGCTCGTCGTATGCGACATCTCAAGCAACGGTTCACGATGCTTTTCGTGACGGGCCGAAGTCGCACTATCCAATAGTGCTGGCGCACCTCGTTTACGATCATTTCTGTTCCACTGTGGTGTAGATCGCGGTGCGTCCAGTCGATGTAGAGCTGCGTGATGTAGTGATCGCCGTCTAGCACGGGCGGTCTTTTCGTCTCTTCTGTTACATCTTCAGCAGCGGCGATGCGACTTCTGAGCGTGATGATGCCGTCGTTGCGGAGTTCTATCGGCAGCGATCTCAGGCGACTGTCGATGGCGATACTGTTGCCCTTCCGGAGGTCATTGATTTCCCGTCCGAAGGACTCTTCTTGTACTACGCGGATCAGTAGTACTTCTGCTTCCCTTAGGAATTCGGCCGGTAACGTGACGAATCTTCGAGTGGTGACTGCCTTCTGTGGAGGTCTGCAGGTCTTCTGAGTCCTCTTCTGTCGTCTCCAGTCGGGATCTTGTTCCGGATTCTTTCTGGTCCTTTTGTAGCACGTTTTCGCTGTGGTTTTTCGACACAGTGCTATAAATTGAAGCGCTCTTGCCGTGGCCCGCAGTAATCGTTCCCACTTCGAAAATCTGTGCGGATCGGGAACGACTTCTCTGTGTTTCGGTGCGCTGCGAGCTTCTGTTACTGTCAGAGTCTTCTCTTCTCCCGTTGGTTCGTTGATGCTTGGTCTCTCGTTCGGCCATTGTGACGGATCTTCATACAAAAACGTCGGGCCCCGGTACCATTCGTGTCCAGCGTTGAAGTTCGGCGGCACGTCGCGGGTAGCGACGTCGGCGACGTTCATTTTGGACGGCACCCAGCGCCAGTCCGTCACCCTGCTGTGCTCTTCTATGGCGGCCACGCGATGAGCGACGAACGGTTTGTACGACCGCGCGCCGCTTCGAAGCCACGTGAGAACGGTCTTGCTGTCGGTCCAGTATGTTACCGACTCTGGTTTCGCCCGGTGTTCTTGCACGACGGCAGCAGCCAGTCTACTTCCCATTACGGCGGCTTGCAACTCAAGACGTGGGATTGACGTGGTCTTGAGCGGCGCCACCCTCGCCTTGGCGATGACCAGGCTGATGTGCGGTGTTCCGTCGAGCGAAGTCGTCCTCCAGTAGACGGCAGCAGCGTAGGCGGCTTCACTGGCATCGGTGAATACGTGTACTTGGAGAGATTCTGCGTCTGTGTATCCGGGATAGCTTCTCGGCAGACTGACGGTCTTGAGATTCTTGAGGTGCTCGACCCATTCCTTCCATTGATGCGCCAGGTCTTCGTCTAACTGTTGATCCCATCCGATTCCTCTTCTCCAGGCTTCTTGCAGTATTTGTTTGGCCCGTATTGTGACCGGTGAGGCGAGGCCGAGGGGATCGTATAGCGACATCACGATCTTGAGGGCTTCTCTCTTGGTCGGCGCGACTCTGTGCAGTATGTCTTCTGGTAGACGTGCTAGCTTTAGATTGAAGCTCAGTTCATCCTTTTCCGGCTTCCAGATCAGTCCCAGAATTTTCTCTTCTGTTGATTTGCAGCCTATACTGACTGTGTTGACTGCGTCCCGTTCTGGTTCCAGCGTCTTCTTGACGTCTTCTGAATTGGAGACCCATTTTCGTAACTCGAAGTGTGCTTCTCGGTGTATGTCACGTACTGTTTTCGCTATTCGCACAGCGTCCTCTTCTGTACGAAAACTGTCGAGATAGTCGTCCATGTAGTGATTATGGACGATTGCTTCAACCGCCTCCGGATGCTTGCTGGCATGTTTCTGTGCATTCCAGTTCTTGGCGAAGATGGCGGTGCACGGTGAGCTTGCTGCGCCGAAAATTATCGACGTCATCCTATATTCTTGCGGGGCTCCCTCCCGCCGGTGTCCTCTCCACAGGTACCTGAGCGCGTCTCTGTCTTCTGGTCTCACTTTGACTTGCATGAACATTTCAGCTATGTCCGCCGAGACTGCGACGGGGTGTCGGCGGAATCTCATCATCACTCCTGGCAGTGATTGCAGCAAGTCCGGTCCGGTGAGCAGGTAATCGTTGAGAGACATTCCTGTTGATCTTGCGGCGGCGTCGTGTACGATCCGCAGCTTCTCAGGCTTCATCGGGTTGTGGACGTCGAAGTGGGGCAGGTACCAGGTTCTTCCGGGTACGCTGTTCTTCGGTGCTATCTCTGCGTATCCCTTTTGTACGAGCGAATCCATGTATTCGCCGTACCTATTCTTCAGGTCGGGATTGCGATCCAATTTCTTCTCCGTGGAGACAAGCCTCTTCATAGCGGTGCCGTAACTGTCTGGCATCGTTATGTCTTCTTTCTTCCATAGCAGCGCAGTCTGTACGTGTCCGTCCTCCAACTGGTGTGTGTGCTTATTGAGCGTGTCTTCGGCCCTCTTCTCGGGGTCGTTCGCCGGCCGACGAGGGTTGACGATGAGAGATTCTATGGCGAAAAATTCCCTCATTTGCTCTTCTACGCTGTCTTCGCTGGCAGTCAATCTGTTCACGAAGTGGACGCGCTGACCTAATGCTCTGGTGTGCGCGCCGTGTAGCACCCATCCCAGCGGAGTGAGCGAAGCTACCGGCTGATGTCGCGGGCCTCTTCGCACGTTGCTGGCGAGAAGCAGGTGCCAGTTGTCTTGCCCGATGAGTATTCGTGGCACCGCTCCCTCGTAGGCGAGCTTCTCGCGCAGATCTTCTAAGTGTTCGCAGCCCGTGACGTCGTTCCGGTCCACGGTTTGCGGCGACAGGTGCAGTCCTGGTACGGTGCGCGCGTGTAGGTTAACGCGCTGTCCTTGCGGCCCCGTGAGCGAGACCGCAACGCGACGAGACTCTGGCGTGTCGATGATAATGTCCCCGATGGCTTCCATCTTGAGCGGGTCCAGACGTCCTTCGGCTCCCACTTGCTTGGCGATCTCTTCGTCGATGAGAGACACCGTAGACCCGTCGTCCAGCAGGGCGTACGTCGAGGTCTCTCCCGCCGGTCCGATGACTCGTACCGGAACTATCTTCAGATAGGCTTGAGGCTTCTGCGACATCCATGCGTTGGCGACTGTCTCCCTGGCTTCCTCCGCATTCCTCTCTTCGGTGGACGCTACCAACGCCGCCTTTTCGTGATGGAGAAGGCGGTGGTGCGTCCTCTTGCATCCCTTGATCTCGCACCTTCTGATCTTGCAGTGATGCTTCGCGTATCTTGGCTTCAGACAGCGAAAGCATAGGCTGTGCTTCTTCGCGAGATCCCACCTTCCATCTGAATCGGCTTCCTTGAACTTGGCACAATCTGTAATGGCGTGCCCCTCCTTGTTGCAGACCCTGCACCGCGGCGTCTGCTTCTCTGTTGCGGTGTGCGCTCTGTGCGTCGGCGTCGTCCGTAGACTGGCCCGTGGTTCGGTGATCAGCTCCGGCGGTGCGAAGGCGCTGCAGTAGCGGGCTTGCTCGGTGACGAAGTCGCTGTATCTTGCTAAGTCCGGAACTGAATTATACTTCTCGGTGAACATCTTGTACCACTGGACGCGCAGAGAGTTCGGTAGCTTCTCGGTGAGACACCGCAGTAGCTCGGCGTTGATGAGATAATATTCTTTCTTCAACGCGCGAAGTGTGACCACGCTGCTTCTGACCCTGCTTGCAAAGGTGCAGATGTCCTTCGGCGATTCCGTGCAGCGCGGCAAAGTTCGGAGTTTTTCTGTTTCCGCTTGAGCGATGGAGTCCGGACGGCCAAACTGTAGTTCCAATTCCTTCATAATGTCGTCCGGCTTCGCGTGCCCGATGAGTTCCGAGCTAACTGTTTCCAAGGCTCTTCCCTTGAGACTTCTTCTTAGTCTTGCTGTATTTTCAACGTCGTTGAAGTAGCTGCGAGTGGTGTCATATATGGCGCGAAACGATAACCACTCGGTGTGTGCTCCACTGAAGATTGGCAGGTCCATGATGACCTTCGATGCGGCGGCAACCGGCGTGACTGCGTACGTCTCGAACGGTTTGCTTCGGTCGGCGAGCGCGGCGATAGCGGACGTTAGTTCGCTGATGAACGGACGGAGTGCGTCGCCTTCCTTCGGGATCTTCACTGGATCAGCACACTTCTGTTCTTCTGTATCCGGAACCCCAGTCTTCTGTGCGGCGTCGGGATCCGGTCGATGCTCGTGAAGTCTTCTGTCTTGAGCCGGCGCGATGTCCTCCGGGCAGAGCGGCAGTGTCTGAACGGGCTGCGCGGCGTCGGCGTCGGCATCCCTCCCGGTGGTCTCGTCCTCTTCTGGGCGTGGCTGTGACTCTGGTTCCGGTGCTTCTTCCAGCCAGGAACGTACGAATTCTGTCTTGGAGTGACCGTCGTCATCGTAGTCGTCCTCCGATGAGTCCTCTTCAGCCTTCTGTAGCGCTAGCTCGGCTAATTCCAACTTGAGTTTCAGTATTTCTTCACGGGCTTTCAGTATCCTCTTCTGGGATCGATGAGTCCTGTGGGACTTCGGTGGGCCGGTCGGCCTCTTCGATTCTTCGGTCCGGGTTTCTTCTTCCCGGCTAACGGTCGCTGCGTCCGGTCGGTGTGCTTCGTCGGCGGGGCGCAGCGTCGCATCTGAATGTTTTCCTGTATGTTTCCCCTTCCTCTGGCTCGGCGGCTCTGGTCTCTCTGGAACAGTCCTCGGGGCCGGCGGAGGGGACCGCCGCGGGGTCGCGGGCCGCGGCGGGTCGGTGCTGACGGTCGACGGGGAACGCGGCGGCAGCTCGTGGCGAACGGACGGTTCTTCTCTGGGGGTGGGGGCCCCCCCCACCTCAATCATCCACGCCTCGGGAGCCCGTCCTCTTGAACGCGTTATGGGCATCTTGTAAGCCTTCAGTCCAAATTTTCAGTTCTTCAGTTCTTCAGCCGGTTCTTCTATTATCCGGCTCGACGCGACCAGCGAATGCTGGTTGGTACTCTTCAGCCGGTTCTTCAACTATCCGGCTCGATGCGACCAGCGAATGTGCAGGACGGGCGGACCCGAATGCACGAGCCACTGACGTCCTGTGTGTCTGTAGCTATCGCTGGTACGGTATGAACCCGCCGAAGAGTGTTGACGCTGTTGGTTACAATGTAGGTTGGTTACAAGGTGTCCGTGAAATAAGAACTCCCAATTTGATAGCAAGCTTGATAGTGGCTACGACGGTGGCGCTCTTCGTACTGAATATTCTTTTCTTCTATTTATATCTTGCTTTTAGTTCCCGCGTCGACCGCTTGCTTGTTCACCGACAGTGGCGCCGAATGCGCATTTACTATCCTTGCAGGGAACTTTACCGTAACGAGAGCCCCACCGAGGCAGCCACTAACGTTTTATTTTTATTATAAAAACTGTACATTTTCGCTTATTCTACTTAGACTATTCTAGACACATACATGATACCTATACCGTTAGAAAGTGCGTGTAAGCAGCTTTCTAACGGTGTACATAGGGTTTATCTATCTATTTCTGTTAGGGAACTACAGGCCGATAAATACTGTAATAGGGGCGCGACGACCATGCTTTGGCCGCTTGTCACTTCGCCTGCGCCCTGCCCGTAGCATCCACATGCCCACAAATAGTACCGATAGGTAGCCTGCGATGTGTACTATCTGTATATCTATGATCTAGACCACCTAGGGGCCTAGGTCATAGCGAAAACCCTAGAAAACATGATATGCGATAGAACAACTGCCTATAACTATGGAAATATGTACATCAGTGCTGTTTAGGCACTTAGACCCACCAAGGCGGACCCAGATCTAGGTCCTGAGTTGGTTCCTAGATTTGGGACCTAGCTGCAAATAGCTATTTGCCGTTCATATATGTGCTTAGCACATCTAGGGCATGTGGGTACTTCTATTATACTATTACCCTACGCTAATTACAAATAGCAAGTACTATGAGACCTAGGCTAGGCTATCTATAACTGATTCAGCTCACCCCTCCTCGGGATAGTGAGCTTATACACAAAACTATATTATAATTTATTAGGTAATTAAATCTAGGCTCTTAACTATCGCAGAGTTATAAAACTTAACTATATATTACTATAAAACACAACACTCTGTAACACAAACACTATTTTGTCCTTTCTTCCTATTGTAGTCGTCCTGAACAACAAGCCCGCTGAGTTTCTTGCCGGATCTTCTCAGTTGAGGCCGCGTTGTGATCCGGTGGTAGCTTGTTTTAAAAAAAAAAGAACATGACCTATTTGAAATAAACTATATTTGAGTTTGAGTTTGAAATAAAAAAGCTGCACAGTGAATTGGTTTTAATATTGATTACATGTATACCACGATCGCGGGGTAATAGGTTGTTGACCGTTTTCAGACCGCGATTATAGGTTAGTAAGTTAGGTCAGTGACCCTTGTCATTCTATTGTAGGTGTTTTATGAACGAGACTTGCTGCTCAAAGTTTGAACACACTGCGTATATGTTGATAGATTTTCGTAGTCTGGAAGTACTGCCGCACTTACAACTGAACAATAGAGTTTATGATCATTAATACAGTTCATAAAATTGGATTATTTCGACGTTAGCTTACAATTAATACTTTATGGTGTGTGATAGGAGGAGGTCTTTAGTCAGCAGATGGCGTTGAGTAAAGATAACATAAGCATAGACGGCTTCGAGAGTCGAAATGATTAATTAAACTAACTAGTTCAACTTCATTAAACTTAAAAACAAAATGTGCGTGCGTGGAGTCCCTCCGCGCGGAAGAAGTGAAACTTCATTCTCGCTCTGTCTCATTCTATTCCCCCTCCCCAGGAGCGCTGAACGTAAGTCGCTTAAGAAGTTTCACTTCATTGACTCGGACTGACTGACTGACTGACTGACTCGGACTGACTGGATCCGAGTCAGTCCGAGTCAGTCCCGGTCAGTCCCGGTCAGTCCCGCTCAGTCCCGGTCAGTCCCGCTCAGTACCAGTCAGTCCCGCTCAGTCCCGCTCAGTCCCGGTCTGTCCCGCTCAGTCCCGGTCAGTCCCGCTCAGTCCCGGTCAGTCCCGGTCAGTCCCGCTCAGTCCCGCTCAGTCCCAGTCAGTCCCGCTCAGTCCCGGTCTGTGCCGCTCAGTCCCGGTCAGTCCCGGTCAGTCCCGCTCAGTCCCGCTCCGTCCCGGTTAGTCCCGCTCAGTCACGGTCAGTCCCGCTCAGTCCCGGTCTGTGCCGCTCAGTCCCGGTCTGTCCCGCTCAGTCCCGGTCAGTCCCGGTCAGTCCCTGTCAGTCCTGCTCAGTCCCGGTCAGTCCCGCTCAGTCCCGCTCAGTCCCGCTCAGTCCCGGTCAGTCCCGCTCAGTCCTGGTCTTTCCCGCTCAGTCCCGGTCAGTCCCGCTCAGTCCTGCTCAGTCCCGGTCAGTCCCGGTCTGTCCCGCTCAGTCCCGGTCAGTCCCGCTCAGTCCCGGTCAGTCCCGCTCAGTCCCGCTCATAAACAAAACCCAAAAACGAATTTAAGTTCAAATTTATTTTATTTTCTCATCATCACAATTAGGTACAACACGATACATAGAGACTGGTGTCTGCTGTTGGTCGAGCCTGTATTACAGATCACCAGGCATTCCCTCCGTAAGACAACTTATAACTATCACCTAAACTGTGAACGTTAAATAATTTCTTTACAAATAAACAAACTTATAATAGATCCAGCCGTTTATTTTCTTTTTGACAGCACCAATAGAACGTAACTGCGTCATGTTACGCAAAAGTTCACTTTTAAAAGTTCACTTAAAGTAACATGACGCAGTTACGTTCTATTGGTGCTGTCAAAAAGAAAATAAACGGTTGGATCTATTACAACACAGGAAAACCTTAAAAGAAAGTAATTGAGTGAATAGTAGTTAATAGTTTCCACCGTGGGCTAATTATCTCCGAGGAAAAGTGCGCAACAAACAAAACCGTTGCATTATTAAAGAAGGTTTCAAGAAGCGCAGAGCTGCCTCCGACCGGGGCGGCAGTATGTGAGGCAGTGTGCTACGATTTTACCGCGTAGCTTAAAATATATTTTATCTAACCCTATATCGTAATGTTTGTTGCCGACGTTCTGGCTGTTTATATATTTACTTTTTTTATATGAATTTTCTATATTTAAATTGTTGATTTTTATACTTTTGTTTTTTATGAATGTCAGTGTCTTAAGTCTTCAAATAATAAACTCGTGGAACTTAAATGTGTTTGCTTCCACTACAATGTTCATATTATGAACTCCGAATATCTGAAACTGTGTTGGTACCTACCTTCAGGGCTATTGCGTATCTTTAGCCACCCAAGTGACTATCAAGCTTCAGTTATCCATTGAACTTTGATGTCAACTGAAAGTGTGCTAGTATTGGTATTTATTGGTCACTCATGTAAGACTATATTGACAGGTATTTGATGGTCACTTGCTAGAGTGATCGAGATACGTAATAAAGGGCTGGACGGTTCCTTGCATAAGGAAACTACCACCTAGTAAAAAGTAGTTAAAATATTATAGACTTCTGTAAGGCGGCAGTGCAATGCTGTCTAAACTGTCTAAACGCAGGCGAACGTGAACGCCTGTGGTCAGGTCACCTAGCCTGGCCTAAGAAAATAAAAATGATCTTGTCCTGTTTTTTTTTCTGTCTTATTTGATCTTTTGAACGGCAAGACACACTGTCGCTCTGTTCTAATTGTAATATGACACACTGTTTAAAAAAAGTGAAAAAAAGACAAGCTCGCTGAGTTTCTTGCCGGATCTTCTCAGTTGAGGCCGCTTTGTGGTCCAGTGGTAGCTTTTTAAAATAAACACATGACCTTTTCAAAAGTGCTAGCGTTAAGCCTATTTGAAATAAACTATTTTTGACTTTTGACTTTGACTGATTTGCGGTATTTTTATCTACGCAAAAAGCAACGATCAGCAGGATATTTCTTATATTTCTTAGGAGGGAGGGACTTGTAAACGTTTGTTTTCAAAGTGTGTAACAACGAAGTACGAAAGAAGGAAAGAAAAAGCTTATAAGTACAGAAAATCAGCTGCCGGAATACTGCTGATCAAAAGTCTCCCACTCGAGGGCGGGAGGTGGCCGGATTTGCCTCAATCCCCACGCTTGGCAGGCGTCTTGGGGATCACAGTATACGTAGAGATGGGTAGTGAACATAAGATGCTACTGTCAGACTTCTAGTTTTAACTTAGTCGTCCTACGACACCCTCAAAAAGGAAGAGTTTTAGAGGCAGATCAACGAAGTCTATTCCACCACGGAAGGTGTTAATATCTTAAGGATACATCCATACTAATATTGTCAAAACAAAATGTAGCCAAAAAAACTGATGATGTCTTATACTTTCCGTATCTTCTCGTTGCAACCCTAATCTTCAGTTCCCTACCCGAACACGTATCGGCCTGCACGTAACTATATAAACCTACCTAGGTACCCCGAACATACTCCAATGGCCGACGGCAAAAATCAATTCGCATTTTCTTTTTTTTTGTGTGAGCACCATAATTATAGCTCCGTGCGATAATATCTTTAATCTTTTTTGTATTCTTTGTTCAAGCCATTGTTTGGCTTCTGATTATTCTGCTAGTATTTTTTCTCTATGAAACAGTGCATGGCAGATTTTTTTTTAATTTACTTAGTGACGGGCAACACCTTCGCCTGATGGTAAGCGTCGCGCCTGCCTATAAACTCCACTACACTTATGTCACTTAAACCAGGTAATTTTAGTAACTATTGACCCCTTATTACCCGTGGGGAGCCGGGTTAGAATTGAATCCCCCATTTCCTCTCAATGGGTGCCGTAAGAGGCGACTAAGCGAGAACAGGAAGACGGGCAGCAGCGTCTTTCTTTTGGATTTATCTTCCACCTATACTGCGATCTCCAAGCCGCCTGCCAAGAGTGGGGATTATGGCAACCCCTCCCTTCTAAGGGGGAGGCCTTTGTTCAGCAGTGGACATCTATCGGCTGCTAATGATGATGATTGACCCCTCCATATCAGCTTGGCGTCAGAATATCTAAAGCTTGGATAACGAGCGGCATTATAATTCAACTGTTATGAGCCAGCGTGTGGCACTTACCTTCAGAAAAACTGCATCAATAAATGATAGTTGCTTAAGAAAAAATCATAATACGGCACATGTATACAAAAATTAAACTGTTTATCATTCTGTTGAAGATAGAAAAACTAAAAGCATTGCACTATAAAGGGAAACTCGTTTGAAATGCGATTACGTTGCGCTTTGACAGTGCGATGTTAACGTTTTGCAAACTGCTTGCCGTTGACAAGTGCACCTAAAACCTAGGTGCACTGGGGATGCGGTGCCTTTGATTATTAACCGTCCCATTCATACGCCCGAGCAGCTAGGGGATGCCGGGTGTGACATTCAATAGTTTCTCTGTTTTACACTGTACGTATATTAGCTTTTTATGTTTAACTAGGTATTGTGATAAAAAACTAAAAGTTATAAAAGCAAAAATGGACTGTTGTTTCAATAAAAGTACGTAAATTAAGCACTTTCCTTGTCATCATTTAAAGAAATCGCAAATTATTTAAGTCCATATGTTTTAATTGTGTGTACAAATAAAGAGTATTCTACTATAGTCTATTCTTTATACATATATTTGTAGATCTCTATTCGTCCCGTAGAGTCCTGTCATTTGTTATTATTATTTGATACATATTTACATTAGGTACTGTATTTAGAAATTATAAAGATATCTGTGTTGGATACTATTACCTCAAAGATTTGATAATGATAAATTAAATAAAATTGATTAAATATTGGGCTACAATAGGTTGCACAAAGTTTATAATCACAATAAATTGGTTTATAACAGAGGTTCTTAGTATAATCGCTGTTTATAACAAAAGTTACAAAGTCCAACATAAATCCACCGTCGTTATAACGCCGCGCGCCACACCGTTGCAATAACGACTACCAATATTTGTAACGAGCTCTAACGGATAAAGTTGGTTAATGTGTTCAACTTCACAAATGGTTGTTCCACACCCAGTTTTTCTCGGATTAAAAGTTTGTGCAATCTTGATTCAGTTATTTTCTACTTTCAACGATTTAATAATGTTACAACGGAGTTGATTATAAAACGTAGTCGTTACTGTTACTTCATAGGAGTGAGGGACTTGTAAACGTTTGTTTTCAAAGTGTGTAACAACGAAGTACGAAAGAAAGGAAGAAAAAGCTTACAAGTACAGAAAATCAGCTGCCGGAATACTGCTGAACAGAAGTCACCCACTAGAGGGCGGGAGGGGGGCGGATTTGCCCCAATCCCCACGCTTGGCAGGCGTCTTGGGGATTACAGTATACGTAGAGATGGGTAGTAAACATAAGATGCTACTAGCAGACGTTTTAACTTAGTCGCCTCCTACGACACCCTCAAAATAGAAGAGTTTTACAGGCGGTATTCCACCACGGAAGCTGCTAATATGTTAAGGGGCCTATTTGATTTCTCAAACTTGTTTCTTCTCCTTAAGTTCTTAGTCGCCACAAGGTCTATGTAATATACGACTCCTGATGTCACGACCAAACTGTCTAACGGCTACGCTCATGTAGCCAGGGACTGCACTCCCAAAGTATATGATGGACAGATTTTTCGTACTCATCATTTACCGTAGAACGCTGACAGAGAGGCGAGCGAGGGCAGTGGTCATCAGCTAGTATATTTATAATGCTACCATTTGAATTGAAGTATTTCTATCCACTTTGAACTTGCAATCATTCAATGTCACGTCTATCATTTCACGACACTACAAGCCTTTAAACAAGGGTTAAGTGCTCAAGCACCTTTTAGATAACATCAATCGACCTCGCAGCAGCCTTCGTGACTGAACTGTGGAATGTACTAGTTGCCCCTGTGACGTCACAATAGCATACCAAGGGCACTTACTAACGACCTTCGGATGTGATCGGAATAGCTTGCTGTACTCTGAGAAATAATGACAATTTCATTTTTTTTAGTATGCATGCGACCCGCCTGATATGTTTAGAACCACCAGAAAAAGCACTGGGAGCTGGGACAATAATTCAATAAATATCACATACTATAATCAGGATAGTGGGCGAGCCGCCCTAGAAACAAGATGCTCAGATTCGAACCCCGGCTAGCACCTATGATTTCTTTAATTAATCATGTAAATCATCATTAGTGCGATTGTCACTAGCTTTCGGCAAAGGAAAATATCGTGAGGAAACCTGCATGTCTGAGAGAGCCTAACTAGCTTTCGAATGAAGTGTGAAGTCCGCCAACTGGTACCTACTTGGCCAGCCTTGTCGACTATGGCCTAAGCCCCTTCCTCCCGTGGTAAAGCCCGTGCCATGCAAACAGTGAAACAATAAAAACTATAAAAAAAAATTAACCGACTTCAATATCACTGAAAAGTATAAAATAATTTAAATATTATTGAAGTTGGTGTTAGCTTACCGGCTGTGTATATTTGGCACCAACTTCAATAATATTTAAATTATTTTATACTTTTCAGTGATATTGAAGTCAGTTCAATTTTTTTTTTAAGTTTTTATTTTAAACTTTTTAGTGATCATATTATAAAGATTGAACCATCGAAGACCGTAAAATGATCTAGGTAGGTTATGATCACATTATCGTCTACATAGTTTTACATAATTCATGTTTCTTCAGAAAAAAATATCCGGTCGTAATGAAATTTGCATGGAATCATTATAGTAGTTTACTCTCTCGAATATAAAAAGAATCATCGAAATCGGTTCATAATTGTCAGAGCAATGTAATGGAGAACATCAGTTTTATGGTTATTACCAGATAAATTCCTCCACATCGTTCATGGTCCTCCAGGAATTTCTTATCTGGTTGTGATAAAATTCATACAGATTCATAACAGTGGTTTCTTCATTCGAATAAAAAAAGAATTATTGAAATTGGTAAATATTTGCCAGAGTTATGACCATTTTTGTCCTTAAAAAGCGACATCTATATAGGCTTTCCTTTTCCTGCAGCTTTCCTGCGCAGTCACCATTCTTGTTTTTTCAGGAACTACTTATTACTAAGCAATATTTTTTTTATGGGACCCAATCAATGGATTGAAGAATGGATGAAAGAAAGATTTTTTCAAATCGGTTTATAATTGCCAGAGTTATGCGCGAACATACATAAAAAAATATATACAGACGAATTGAGAACCTCCTCCTTTTTTGAAGTCGGTTGAAAGAAGGGCTGTTGAAAAAAATACGAACGGAAAAACGAACAGGAAGACGCAGCGTAGGTAGGCCTCCCACTAGGTGGACAGACGACATTGTGCGCGTCTTCAGGTAACCGGTGGATGCAAATAGCCATTGTCGTTCATTGTGGCGTTCGAAGGGGGAGGCCTATGTTCAGCAGTGGACGTCTTCCGGCTGGTGATGATGATGATGTATAAATGAATAGACTGATTTGAATGCGTTTTTTTTTTGGTTTATTCCTGAGCTGCATATTTGCAACGCTTTGTATCACGAGCAGCCGCCCGCAGGCCCTATAGCTACAGATTTATAAGACATACAAAGCTTATCATGATTATTTCACAAATTGGAAAAGACATAGTATGTCTTTTCTTCGTGATGTACGATGCAAATTAAGAAGAAGAAGAAGAAACATTTATTAGCTCACTAACATTTACAAGATGTACATTAAAATTTTTACAATATTAATAACCGTGGCTAAAATGTCGCGAGCTCAGCATTACGTCACGGGGCAAGCACAATTGCATACCCTCTCGCTACCCGCTGGTACTCGTATTCTGCTGCAACCTGGGCATGAAACCCGCACTATACGGCGGCACAATACCACACAATGTACTATTAGGTATACGCTTAAATAAATGTATGTACAGACAAAATAAATGGAAGGTTATAAAACAAAACAGCAAAAGCAAAACGAGACCATATCGCGAATGAAATTCTCACAACAAAATATCTATATTAAACCACAGTACCGTTATTCGAAGCTTATAATGAGAGCGGCACTTCCGGTTTCCCGTCATATTTGTTCCTATTGGTCTACTTCACTGTGATTTGATCGGACGTGACGTCATATTGCCAGGCGGGTGGGGGGAGCTGTTGTAAAACACGCTCACTCCATTCGTGTTCATTGGCGTCTTGTTCCCGTCACGGACACCCGTCCGAGGCTACAATATACAACTGTTTGTGGAATTTAAATCAAATTCTATATCTAAATAATTCCAAAAGTATACAATGTTGAACAACAATATTTGCTACAAATAGTTGAAGCCGAACAAAATGCACGTAAGTACAAAACATTTTAACGGTGTTTGCCGTTCGTTTTGTTTGTGTGTTCCTAATGAAATATTTTATACTATTGATAATGAAATGTTTTATACTATTAAATTATGTGTGGTTTGAATATAGTGCAAGTAAATTGGGCTATGTTGGTCATAAATTTGTAAATAATCAATTTTCATTTAGCCCACTGACAGTAATTTGTATATTTGAAAACTTTAAAAATTATAATTTAATACTTGTGCTGAATTGATATTTTTATTAATGTTTAATGTGGGTAAGCTTTATGTGCGAGTTTTCTAAGTGGATAAAAAGTAACGGACACATAAACATGTAATATTACAAATTGTAATCTACCTGCAGTTTAAAACATTTGCAGAACTATTATTGTAGCCAAGTCCTACGATAATATAGTACATCTACCTGCAGTTTTAAGCATTTGCAGAATTATTTTGTAGGCGAGTTCTACGATAATAATACATCTCTTACAGTTAGTTCTAAGCTTTTTTTCAGAATGGATGGTCAATTTACAATAATACAATCGGAACAGTGAAACAGTGACATTAGTTGTACTTGAAGAAAAGGCGCTCAGGCGTTATCAATGTGGTGTGATAATTGGATAAATTCAGTAAACAAGTGAGTTTTGTTAATATATTACTTTTGATTGTGCGGTATCTGTAAGTTCACGTGTGCTGACAAGTAGAACTATACTCATAGGGTAACCTAGGATTGGGAATTAAAAGCCTAGATACAGTACAAATGGACTATTTAAGTCTTATAATTGTGGCCGCCACCTCAATTTTACAGACAAACCATTTGCGAACATATTTTTAACAAAAAAAAAAAAAAAAAAGAAATGCTGCTAAAATAGTTTACAGGCAATGATATTATATACAATATCATTGTATCATTGCTTGCATGACAATATTTCGTAGTCTTCTTGTGTGGGCTATGTAGGTTAATTACTATTATAGTCTGTGAGCAGAAAGGTGGAAATATAACTGTTTCAAAGTTAATTGAAATACAATTACGGTTTTCTTTAAAATCTCTTAAAACCTTTTCAATAAGTTTGTGCGACGCAATATTGAGTATTGAGAAACGTAGAGATGCTATCATATTAACAAATCTGTTTGTCTTGGAGAAATCCAGTGCATGCGTACGCAACGCAGTAACTTTTAGTGTCTAATACACAAAATTCACGTATATATATGGCAAGCCTCGTAAGGTTACAATCAATATAAAGTACTATCTCATGGCACAAGTTGCCATCCATCGTTGCAGGATGGGAGCACAAATCATAAACCTCCCATCTCGGCGGCAGTACATGTACAGTTGCTCGTCGTAAGGCAAGCTCCTGGTTTCCAGATTTAATTCTGATAATCTTGTCAAAGCCTAAAAGTTGTTGGCTGAAGTCTACTTCACCAGAATAGAGTACCATCGCGTGGTACGAGGTCTAATTTCTATTCTCCTTTGCATAACGTTTGCAAATATTATCGCCCACCCTCGCAGGATGGGTACACAAATAATTAACCTGTCGCAGGATGGTATGTATCATCTCATGTATGTTGATCATGACCACGCACCTGATTCAGAATCAATTTTGACGATCTTGTCAGTCTGACCGTTGTTGGCCGACTACTACTTCACCATCAGCATTAAGTACCATCACGTGGCATATTTTCTAGATTCCATTTTAAATTGCATGGAGTTGCACAAACCACCACCCTCGCAGGGTGGTGCAGGGGCATATATGTATATATATATATATATAAATAATAAACCTCCATCCCGTGATGGTACATATGTATATAAGTAGTTATTTATTTATTTTATTTCTTAATTGCTCATAAAAAGAGCATGTATCCGGTTTTTAAAATAAATTTTGATTTGTCAATTTGGAAGTGGTTGGCTGAAGTCTATTTCACCATCAGTATATTGTCCTTCGCAAGGACTGCACATTTTATTACTCGCCCTCGCAGGGTGGATACACAAAGATTTAACCTCCCTCGCAGGGACAGTAACATGTATAGCTCGTGGAGAGAGCACGTACAGTGTATCCGGTTTTTAGAATCAATTTTGATTTGTCAATTTGGAAGTGGTTGGCTGAAGTCTATTTCACCATTAGTATATTGTCCTTCGCAAGGACTGCACATTTTATTACTCACCCTCGCAGGGTGGATACACAAAGATTTAACCTCCCTCGCAGGGACAGTAACATGTATAGCTCGTGGAGAGAGCACGTACCTAATTTTCAAAATCAATTTTGGCATTCTTGTCAGTCTGAAAGTTATTTTCTGAAGTCCATTTCATTATAATAATTTGACTGGCCCGTCGTTCTCATAGACACCCTAACTCCTACTCAGTGGTCGTGGGTTCGATTCCCACCAAGTTTCTGTTACTATTTATCGATATAAGTAGGAAGTGCATTCGTATCAGTTGTATGGTTGCCGTTGTGCAGGCTGTATCTGGTTTGGGATCGGATGGCCGTGTGTGGGTTGTCCCAGGATATTATTATTATAAGCATAGTGACATTGACAGGGTATTTATAGCAATTACGTACCTCCGCAGGGTACCCCAATAAGTAACAGTTCCCTGCAGTCTTCCAGTCTTATTAATAACCTTTTTCTGAGGAGTTTGTTCTGACTATCACGCACTCTCGCGGGGAGAGAATACAGAAATTTACCTTTCAGAAGAAGGTTGCAGTTGCTATACAAAATTGCACGTACGTGATTCTATGAATCAATTATTTATAAATATATAAATTTCATAACCCTGGCTTGCAGTCACGTCTTGGATCCTAATCATGGTCCATTAATTTTACTGTCTTAAAATATCAGGAGCGTAAACTGCTAATAGTTTATCAAAGTTTTGGATACAACATTTTAAGAAAGTTCTTCAAACAATGATTGGATATGATGTAGGGACAACATGTCCTTTATTTGAAGACCACCATTACTTTTTCTATACTATATCCCATTTCAAAGTTAAAAGGTATGTAATCTTATAATTGGGACTTCTGGGGATCCATAATGATGGAATCATTCACGAGTTTCTATAACAATACCAAACTCAATTCTGTGGGTGTAACTGGGTGTAAGTAACCAAGTTATGCCAAAATGCATCGCCTGCATTATTAGCTAAAAGTAATGCAGTCCTCATTCACAATTGCGGAGAACAGGCGTATAATTGTACGAACTGTAATTGTTCTAATGAGAATAAAGATTCTTTAACCCCATAATTTAACTTCCGATCAATGTCGGGAGTAAGAAAATATAAAGAAAGCAGTTGCATTGCAACCAAAAGTAATATTAGCAATCCTGCTTACTATCTCTTGTAATTTCGCATTTATTACAAAGTGACAACACAAATTTCCTTTACAAGAGGTAAGGGAAACTAGTATGCAGACAGGGGGTGGGACCAACCATTCACAGATGCTTATGAATATTATATTTTTCAATTAGTTCTTTAGTACAAATCAAATTTCATTGATAATATTTTATACAATATCCTTGTAGAGACAGATAGTAGGATATATGGAGTACATAATATGTCCATAAATATTTAAGGTACTTTGGAGCAGAACGACTACAAATCATCCTCCATGTATGATTATTCGTGTATTCGGTGAACGTATACTTACTCGTATTGGCTCTGAAGTATTCTGGTATAGATTAAATATATATTTAATCGTATTGGCCCTGAATTATTTCGGAGAGCAGACTCTGTTCTTGAACGAGTTTTGAGTCATCTATTCATATGACACAACTTTTAAAGAGTTATAGTTTTCGCATACAGACAATATACTTTCGTTCTGAAACTTAAAAATGTGAGTTTTGGTGATCCAGACTTGACCTTTCAAATCGAACCAAATATTACATTAAAAATTCACGAAGTAGTTTGGAATTATCATGAGCTGGTCTTGATTTTCTAAACTAAATTAAAATAACTGGAAATATTGCCACATTTTTTGCTAATTTATAGCGGATTCGAGCATTAATCATTGTTGTTTGGTATTATTATTGCCTAACTCTGACAATGTACAATACTGATCAGTCCAGTTATTTGCTTGTCAATTCTTAGCAACATGTTCTTAAATCGATTTTACTTATTAATCCTTTACTCATCTATTTAGGATATGATTTAGTGAGCAATTTTCAAAGTGGCTTACTTCACATGTAGAACACATACATGCATATATAGCAATGTATATACGATTTAACATTTATAAAAAGACCCTGACTAATGACTAGAGTAATGCCTTAATAGAGTTTAGATAAAAATCCCATATAATTTATCTATTACAACACAAAGTGAAGTCTACTCTTCACACTGTTGCTTGCTGGATGCTAAAGATTATCACACTGCATAATAATTAGAGGTAAACATTGTAACATCACCTAGTACTCTATAAGCATAGTGTCGTTAATCGGAAGGCCACGTACTGCAAAGTATACAACATCGCAGTACCTGGTGTTGAGTGTTTAAAAACAAATTGTATATGTATTCAGTTATCTTATCTTTATTGATGGGTCAAAAAGACTAAAATCACGAACATAATTTAGCTTATTTAATTACCTATCATGCGTCACAGGCGTAGTGGTTTTTAATAATAGCTAGCACATTGAAATTGGAGATTTTTAATACATTTTACACTGCATTATAAAGACGAAGTCAAATACACATCAAAAAAAAAAAAAAAAGTATTTTTGTACTGGATTGTTTAACAAAACACAATGAATAATTGGCATAATATTGATTTTAATGGTTGATACAGTTCTATTCTCCTCTTCTCTTTTTCTGCTACTCGTTTCTTAAAGAAATAATTAGCATATACAAATATCTATATATATATAAGAATGCAATCTATTGATTTTTTATTTAAAATTCATACTTGGATATTTAAAATACATCCGTAAATCACATTGGCGTCATTAATCTACTGATATTACCAGGCGATAACAAACACGTCTCATTATAAGCTTCGAATAACGGTACTGTGGTTTAATAGCAGCGTTTTCCCTGAAAGAAAACGCATATTAAACTACTTACCTTATTCGAAGCTTACTTTTTAAACCTGCCTGGTATTTCTTCGACACAATGAACACGAATGGAGTGAGCGTGTTTTACAACAGCTCCCCCCACCCGCCTGGCAATATGACGTCACGTCCGATCAAATCACAGTGAAGTAGACCAATAGGAACAAATATGACGGGAAACCGGAAGTGCCGCTCTCATTATAAGCTTCGAATAAGGTAAGTAGTTTAATATGCGTTTTCTTTCAGGGAAAACGCTGCTACTATAATAAAACTCAAAGAGCACTTTTTCTGTACATTGAATATTTTTCCAAAATTTCTATGTGGGGATACTATACTATCGACATAGAGGCCAAAACAATTTTTTTTGGAATTATTGTCTGTCTGTCTGTCTGTCTGTCTGTCTGTCTGTCTGTCGTTCTGTTTGTCCAGGTATCATTTGAAAACCCGTGGATGGATTTTGATAGGACTTTCACTGATGTGTTGTGTAGAAGTCAAGGTATAAATTGGTATATAAAACATCACGCTATGTTTCATAGGGGCTAAGCAGTGAAACATTACTTACACATATTATCACGTAATTTCCTTTATATGTGGATAGGGTAATTATAGACTGATCAGTTAATCATTAAGATATGTATTATTACGCTATATACAATAGGGACTGAGCAGACATTTAGTTTGCATAAGATATGGCAGTGGCGAAGGGTCAATTTTTGTAAGGGGTAAGCCGGTTCGGTACACCCAGGACATTTACATTAGATTTCTGTATTGTTCTAAGTACTTTGCTGATAGCAATATCACATTATATCTTTGAAAGGTTAAAATCTGTAAATCCAAACTAGATTAGGGGGGGGGGGTTCATGAAATTTATAATACGTTATTAATAATTTGATAAGACAGTATTTTACGATGTTAGCGTGATTTACATTATGAACAGCGCCATCTATCGGTGAAATTGAACATACAATCACTAAACAACTAATCTATTTTAATAAAAGAAAGTCGTGTTAGTTACACTATTTATAACTCAAGAACGACCTAACCGATTCGGCTGAAAAGGTAAGGAGGTAGCTTAGAACCAGGAAACGGACATGGGATACTTTTTATCCCGGTAGGTTAAGGTTAAGCAACGTTAGGTAAGGTCATTAAATAGATGGGTGAACCGATTTGTATGAATGTGTGCATATCGGGTAGAATAGGTCATACAGTATATTTCATACCGCTAGGTTAAGGTTAAGCAACATAAGGCAAGGTCATTAAATAGATGGGTGAACTGATTTGTATGAAATTTTGTGTGCATATCGGGTAGGTCTGAGAATAGGCCGTAAAGTATATTTCATGCCATTAGGTTAAGGTTAAGCAACATAAGGAAAGATCATTAAATAGATGGGTGAACCGATATGTATGAAATTTTGTGTGCATATCGGGAAGGTCTGAGAATAGGTCATAAAGTATATTTAATGCCGCTGATACCATGATTGACTAGGATATATAGAACGAGAGGAGGGTGCAAGAGAGGAGAGAGGGAGAGGGGATTCGAGGAGGGGGTGATGGGGTTGAGTGAGGGGGAGTGAGAAGGAGCAAGTTCGTAGAAGAGAGAGGGGGGGGAGAGTTCAGAGAGGGGACAACAGGGAGAGGAAGAGGGGGTGTGTGACGGAAACCGAAGCGGGAGGGGGAAAGAGAGAGGAGAGAAAGAGCATATAATTCGATTTTTTTTATAAGAGAGAGAGATATGGCGAGAAATAAATCTAGGGAGGACGGAGAAAAGGGGAGCAAAATGTAATAAAAGCGCGGGCGGAGCTGCACGGGTCAGCTAGTGTACATATAAATCTGTACGTACAGGTATACATATATGTATGAGTACCTATTATAAATATATCGGTATAGCAAACATTATAATATTTTAATTATTATTATAATGATGGCTGCTCCCATAATGATTACATGCCGTAATTACTTAACCTGCTGAATATTCAACGAGCGCTATGCACCGCAGCGCAGCGTGCGTGACCGCGCATAGCGGGCAATGTAAACCCCAGTATTTATTACAACATCTGAGCTGCTGTGAACTCTGTCAACCATTTTATAGACGCAATCCAATCTCACCTTGCGTACTTTTCTACACGAGGTTCTATGTTGGCTGTAAAAAATCACAAAGCCAGTCAGAATTAAGCTAAGAGTTAAGATAAGAAATAATAATGATTTCTGATATTTACGCGAATATTACACATTGAAATGAAACTAACCCTACCCCTAACTCTACCTGAGGGTACCCTTCGACAACTATGACATATGGACAGCTACCACCTCAGCGTGACCATGAATGCTGTAAAGTATTCGAAACGTCGGGAAATAGTAGTAGTTTATGCACAAAGGGGATAAAGCAGTGTCTTATGTCACGGGCGTGAAATTGAATCGCGAGCAAAACGAAGGTTTCTAGCAACTCCCGAGCGTAGCGAGGGAGTATAGAGTTAACTCCCGAGCAAAGCGAGGGAGTTAATACTAGAATCCTGAGTACAGCGAGAGATTCAAGCTCGCCCAAGACAAAGACACCTTTATCCCCGAGGAGAATAATATACTACTTTTCACACCTACTGCGAGGTAATGAAATACAAATACTAGGAAGAGATTGCTTAGGTTATCTGGAAGAGATTGCTTTTTAGCGATAAGGCCACCTTTTTACATCATCAACGTATTGTTCAATTTACATGTATTTTTTGGTGTAAAATCTCAATGGTACCTACAATGACGTGTATTTATTATTATTATTAAATACCTACTTACTGCTAGAAATAAAATAAAATCAACACACCGATTACCAGCGTTCGCGCCCACACCTACTGCGAGGCGAGACAGTAAAATGCAAAACTGCTAGAATTAAAATAATATCAACAGCGTTAGCGCCTTGTTTTTATAATTTTTTTCTTTCCTATATTCTAGAACAAGGTTCGGCTCCAATTCGGCTTCTGGCGCTCGGTTCGATTTTCAAATGTAATTTTTCGTGCAAGTCTCTGCTTAAAGATAGTGGTATACCTACTGTAAAGAGTATCCGAAAAATGGAAAATGACAGTAATTTAATGAAGAATTGGCTTAAGCCTAGCTACAAATTGATTTATTACGAGATTACTTATGACGAGGCTGTATGAGCTAGAACCTTTTGCCTCCCCAATTAGGGAGAACTAAAGGACAAAAAAAAAACAAATCACATTATTACCCAAGGGAGTTTCATCATCATCATCACCAGCCGGAAGACGTCCACTGCTGAACATAGGCCTCCCCCTTCGAACGCCACAATGACCGACAATTGGCTATTTGCATCCACCGGTTACCTGCGACGCGCACAATGTCGTCTGTCCACCTAGTGGGAGGCCTACCTACGCTGCGTCTTCCGGTTCGTGGTCGCCACTCGAGAACCTTTCTTCCCCAGCGGTTATCGGTTCGCCGAGCGATGTGGCCTGCCCATTGCCACTTCAACTTGCAGATTTTAAGAGCTATGTCGGTGACCTTGGTTCTTCGGCGAATCTCCTCATTTCGGATTCTGTCGCGCAAAGAAACTCCGAGCATAGCTCTCTCCATAGCTCGTTGTGTGACTCTGAGCTTATCCAAAAGGCCAACAGTTAGGGACCACGTCTCAGTACCATATGTCATCACTGGCAACACACACTGGTTAAAAACCTTCGTCTTTAGGCACTGCGGTATTTTGGACGAGAAGATTTCGCGTAGTTTCCCGAACGCTGCCCATCCGAGTTGGATTCTTCGGGCAACCTCTTTGTCGAAGTTGGACCGACCTACCTGGATAGTTTGTCCTAGGTATACATAGTGGTCAACAACTTCGAGTGTATCGTTCCCAACAATTACCGGTACGGGTGCAACATGGACATTAGACATGATCTTCGTCTTGTCCATGTTCATTTTAAGACCCACCTGTTGGGAAACGCTACTGAGGTCGCTGAGCATCGTATTGAGGTCCTCCAGCGACTCTGCCATAATGACTATATCATCGGCAAAACGAAGTTGAGTGATGTATTCGCCATTGATATTGATGCCGAATCCGTTCCAGTCCAAGAGCTTGAAAACGTCCTCCAATGCGTTTGTGAACAGTTTCGGAGAAATAACGTCTCCCTGTCTCACACCACGCTGCAATGGGATTGGTTTCGTGCTCTCGTCCTGTAGTCGGATCGACATGGTGGCGTTGCTGTACAAACACTTCAACACTTCGATGTACCTATAGTCAATGTGGCACCGCTGGAGAGATTGCAATACTGCCCAGGTCTCGATTGAATCAAAGGCTTTCTCGTAGTCCACAAACGCTAGACATAATGGCCGATTATACTCCTCGGTCTTCTGTATAATCTGGCGGAGCGTATGTATGTGGTCTACGGTGCTAAAGCCTTTTCGGAACCCGGCTTGTAAGGGAGTTTAGTACAACATTATTGCCCGGCTTGACTATAGGGATATAATGACCTACTTTATGTCAAGTTTATATGACACATAATGTAACATTATCGAGCAGGTGGTGTGAAAAAATCAATAATAAACAGCGATATAATTCGTAAAATTAGTTTCATTTCAATAAGAAATAATGTTCTGAACACGTAGCAATTTATCTTTCTCGACCCTTTACTTAAGTTTACCACTGATAGCAGTGCTTAATTATAATTAAAGAAATTACTTTCATAGATGTTTGACAGACCGGTACTGAGGACCAAAACACGATTTTTTAATAGTAACGTACATTTTCTATTGTGAAGAAAAACAAAAGCATCATCCTTAATTTATTATTAAAGCAGACCTAAATTTATTATTAATAACCTGGCAACATTTGTTTTTGTGATACCAACCACAAACGTATCAAAGGGTCGTTTAATCTCGCAGAATCCCAATTTCTTATTTATAAGTAGGTTTAGGCGCATCGTATCCTGTTCAAATATCACTTTGCTATAAACATACATAACCATTAATTTTTATTAGCCTCAAAATTTTAGCAGCAAACTTTGCTGAGAAACGTATAGAAAATAAAAATTGGAAGATAGCGGAAGCAGAAATATTGAGGCGGATCTAGCGAGGCGGGCGCCTGTCTGAAATATTAGGATTACCTCGACGCTACGTAGTAGCCAAGATATTAACTGTAAAGATCTACGTACATGCATGTAGGTTTCTATATGTGGTTATAGACCTACCTATTAGTGCTTGTAAGCCTCTCTGAAGATTCGATTAAATTGTTTTCCTGTCATTTTTCTTTTCTCTGTCGATCGATGTTTGTAAGTTTCTCTCTAAATATTAGACTTGTGTAGAAAAACTTTTCGAATTTCAAATCTTTGAGTAGCAAATCACCCTTATTCTGATGCTATGTTCAATATTATGTTACATGCCCACAATAGATTCTGGGATCGAACATGTACGCACATAGATGGAAAATGTCGAGCCTTGAATCCATTCGTCATGGCATCCCACGACGTTGCTTCAGCGCAAATATGGTTTTTACAAAATAATTATTAGAATAAGAAGAAACATTTATTTGAAACGCACAAACTTCTTGTCAACGAATTTAACGAATACATAAACAAATATGAAAAAAAAAAAACATACGAAGACGAAAATGACACCATCTCAGCATGAGAGGGCAGAATGCACGCAGTGCTGATTTGTCAGTTGGCAACCCAGTTTCCAGTGACTCACTGTAAGAATACATAGGTACATAAAAAATTATAAATATATTATCCTATAGGAATAAATATAATAAATTAAATATAGCCGTATAACATCTACATAACCGGCGACGTATTCAAAAGCGTATTGTATATGGCTTGTGGCGTGCGTAAATCCATCTTCAAATTGTCAAATGAGGCGTTGACGTGCCGTCGCGAGCAAGCCTCTTGTCTCCTTGTCGCCGACAACACCTACTTGATTACTGAAAGTTGTCGCGACACTTGCCTATTAATTATGTCGGCATTACATCAGCGTTACACGATATATACAAAAGCGTATGTGATATATACGTACACTTAAGTTAATATAGTATTAGAGCGTACCACAGTATCCGATCCATTGTCGGTTTTGGACGTAGATCCGATATCGATAGCTCATAGGCCAACTGCCTATTACGAGTATCACTGTTCAGAAACGGTCTGTTTAAGGGTCGTATTCCACTCGTAAAATTTCTTTATCTAATATTTGATCAAATTTCTTTGACGAATGCCCATTCCACACGTCCAATATCTTCGTCCAAGATTTCTTTGTAATTTGCGTGGCAAATGGAGGAACGTGGGGTGACCTTATGTGCTGCTATTATCATTCGATTAATGGAAAGGAAAAAACAATACTGGACACAAAAGTCTTAACATATAACAACGCGCTAGTGATTCTTCTAACATTACAGTCTTAACAACTAACAATGTGCTGGTGATTCTTCTGACGTTGCTAGCGGCTATAATCTGCGGTGACTGCTTACCATCAGCTGGGCCACATGCTTGCTTGTCACTTCGGTAGTTAGTAAACTAAGTACTAAGAAGTAAAAAAATATTTTTTATTAGTTGTCCAGGTGTGAATTGTTCCAGAATACTTTTTATTTTATACTTTTTATATTATTACCTACTGTTAATTATAATTCTGAGTAAAACACTGGAGTACTTGGTACGTCTTTATTCCAACACGCGCACAGATAGAATGCTTCGAATACAATGAGGTTCCACCTTAAATTCTACTAGACATTTCCCCCCACCACATTGAATGTCATTACAACAACCAATTCATAACATTACAAATACTACCTTCCAGATTGTTATTTTTAAAATACATCTCAAACTATTTTGAGTTGTATACCCTCAACAAGTTCACAATTAAATAAAATCTTTTTAAAAAAAAATTGAACCGACTTCAATATCACTGAAAAGTATAAAATAATTTAAATATTATTGAAGTTGGTGTTAGCTTACCGGCTGTGTATATTTGGCACCAACTTCAATAATATTTAAATTATTTTATACTTTTCAGTGATATTGAAGTCGGTTCAATTTTCTTTTAAAAAGATTTTATTTTAAACTTTTTAGTGATATTTTTATATATAAAGATTGAACCATCGAAAACCGTAAAATTATCTAGGTAGGTTATGATCACATTATCGTCTACATAGTTTTACATAATTCATGTTTCTTCAGAAAAAAATATCCGGTCGTAATGAAATTTGCATGGAATCATCATAGCAGTTTACTCTCTCGAATAAAAAAAGAATCATCGCAATCGGTTCATAATTGTTAGAGCAATGTAATGGAGAACATCAGTTTTATGGTTTTAACCAGATAAATTCCTCCACATCGTTCATGGTCCTCCAGGAAGTTCTTATCCGGTTGTAATAAAATTCATACAGATTTAATACAGTGGTTTCTTCTGTCGAATAAAAAAAGAATCATTGAAATTGGTAAATATTTGCCAGAGTTATGACCATTTTTGTCCTTAAAAAGCGACATAACGTCATCGATATAGGCTTACCTGCAGCTCTCAGTGCGCAGTCACCATTCTTGTTTTTCCAGGAACTACTTATTACTACGCAATATTTTTTTTATGGGACCCAATCAATGGATTGAAGAATGGATGGAAGAAAGATTTTTTCAAATCGGTTCATAATTGACAGAGTTATGCGCGAACATACATAAAAAATATATATATATATATATATACAGACGAATTGAGAACCTCCTCCTTTTTTGAAGTCGGTTAAAAACTACCTGCCACAGAACTTCAAATCTATGATCTTAAAAATAGAGTTTTACAATCACACTAACACTACCTAGACTGTCCAAAAGGGACCTTACCCCCGGTAATAATGTTACTATCGGAGTTGATAAAATTAAACTCGACATTCATAACATGTACTACCTACTTGTCTTTGACGGCTTCAAACAAGTACTAGAGTACAAGTTGAGCGAACTAATTCATATAAATGACGTGGCGTAACTCGACAAGCTTCAATTAAACAAATATGAGTGCTGAAACAAATTTTAATTAATGTAATGTTCATGCCGTTCTATCCCACACACACCACACACAAGCCTCCGCTTGCCTGCCCGCGTCCTCGCAAAGGGTGTAAATTGTCTAAACAACACAAAATATTAGTAGGTACAGTGAGACATTTCCGGTTGATGCTTTAGGGCGATAAACGCTTGCACGAGCTAGACTTATTTGAAAACTGGTTGAGCGTTCGTGACCACGACCGTAAATAAAATACATAGAGCTTTGAGTAATTAAAGGTAGTTCATATATTGCAGTTTTATCCTCAACTAGCTGACCCACGCAGCTCCGCCCGCGCTGTGTTTACGTTAGCTAAACTTTCAATAATATACATTCGCATAGAATACAAAAGCTCCTTTTTTAAAGTCGGTTAAAAAATTAGACCCAATTTGTACTTACCCTCCGAAGCACGGAGACGTTTAGTTCAAATGGCTTTAAACGGTCACCCGTCTATTTAATGACCTTACCTAACGTTGCTTAACCCGATCGATTACAAAACCTTGATAACAACTCTCTATGAGAGTAACCTTACTAATATTTATTATATTATAAAGAAAAATTTATAAAATCGGACCAAGCGTATAACCAAGTACCCATTTTGACTTTAATCCCCTCTTTCAAAAGAACCGTGCTAGATTACGGGATAAAAAGTATCCTATGTCGTACCTCATAGTAAGATCTCAAATCATGCCCAGTTTCATTTTAATCCATTCAGTAGTTTCGGCGTGATGCTCAGCCGAGATACAGACAGACATACAGACAGACAAAAATAAAAAAAAATACATTTTTGGCTTTAGTATCGGTCATAGAATGCCCTCCAAACATAATTTTCAAAATATCTTGAATGTACAGAATTCAACCTGTTACAGTTTTATTATAAGTTTAGATATACGGGGTGTAAGGGACATCGTACCGAAAACCGATACATGATCCAGTACATGATTCTGAACATTCTAGTGTTGAAATTTTTCATCGGCTTTTTCATGAATTTCCAATAAAATGCCTTTTTTATAAAATTAGTATAATATCATTATTGGTATAATAATAAAGCTTAATTTCAATTTAAAAACAATAAATTACTTATTTGTGCATAATTACACACATCAAAAGTGTCTAGGGATCAAGCATTTTTGGGCAAAAAAATGGGCAGAAGAACAATGGCGTTTCGTGTGCTTTTCTGATGAGTCTCGTTTTGGTATGAGACCGGATACAAGACGTATTAGACACTGGAGAACCCCTGGACGCCAACAGCGATTAAAATCCTGCCAGGAAGTCCATCCTTATAGTGGTGGAACCATCATGGTATGGGCGGGTATTTGGATCGGCGGAAGAACTGAGTTGATTTGGATCAGAGGCAACCTCAACGCTCAAATTTATGCTGAGACGATTGTATCAGACGTCATCGTTCCTCTACAAGTGCAAATCGGTCCCTTATTTCAGTTAATGCATGATAATGCACGACCGCACACCGCAAGAGTTGTAAGACAGACTCTCGCCGCAGCTAACATCAATGTCCTGCCCTGGCCTGCTCAGTCGCCAGACTTGAACCCGATTGAGCATGCATGGGATATGCTACAGAGAAGAGCTCTGCCGAATATGGAGGGTATCCAGTCGCAAGAAGACCTTTTTTTGTTGTTGCAACGAACATGGGCGGCCATTCCACAGCGTGATTTGGATGAACTCATTTTGAGTATGCCAAACCGATGTTCTTGTGTTGTTAGTGTTCGCGGTAGAAACACGGATTATTAATTGTTTAAGTTACCCAATAAAATTTTAAAGAAAACTGTTATTTCAGTCTTTTTTTCGAACTTTTGTGTTAGTGGTTCAAATGTCAAAAATCCCTTTATTAGGAAAATGGCAAATTTCTTTATTAATGCAAAGGTGACTTGGTTTATCGTTACTGTGACAAACGAAAACACTTTATTTGATGAATCCTTAAAGAAAATTTTAATTAATATCAATCAGGAGAAAAGTTATTGCAAAAATATATGTTGATCCCTAGACACTTTTGATGTGTGTAGCAATGTAATTTGAAAAATAGATATTCATTACATGCTCGAAAACTAACAAGTTAGTCATTTGATACGCTAAGAACACTGTTCTAACGCGCCTACATAGAAGTTATAATGAATTGTTTGCTCTGGTTGATATTTTCCATTTATCAAAACCGATGTTTAAATCACAAGTACTTAGTAAATTGAATGAACCTTCAGCTGCTTTTCGTACATAATATTTATATTGTAACACATATCTTAAATATCTCTTAAAGATTTCATAGTATGAAGATAGCTAAAGTAACTATTGTCTTCATTGTTTTCCTTGATCTTCGTTTTACGCTGTATCGATGCACCTACTTACCTTTTATTATATAGCTAACACATGTAACACAGAGCAAAACCACATTATTAATATATGTGAACCTATTACTATTCCATTAATTGTCGTGGACCTCAATTTTGGCTTAGTGTACCGTTAAAGACACCTAAAATTGTTTTTATAAAAAAGCTGTAGAGTTTCCTAAATAAATTAAAACAAAAAAAAAAAAAAAAAATTGTAATTTTCCATATAAATGGTTTCTTTAACGTTGTAACGGAGAACATCCCCGTTAGTGGCGGGTTTCCGTCCCATCAGATTGTGAAAGTTAAGGAAGAGATATTGCACTTGGATTACTACGAGCACTTCTTCACTATAGTGCAGAATAGTGCACTATAGTGTATAATGCCTCCCGTCTGTTGTATGCCTGAAATAAAGGCTAATAACAATAATTTCTTGGGACCAACCTGGGACACACCCAAACTAGACAGAAACAACTGTTACTGAACTGTTATAAATTCTATACAGTATATCAAGGAACACATTTCACACGTCACGCTGTGGACAGGCGACAGTTAAATTGAACAGCAGGCTCTCACAGGAATGTTTACACACTAACGCTTCGACACAGAATATCTGACAGTAGAGTTATGGTCCCCGGAATCTGTGGTTGACCCCAACCAGGATATGTGGGATTCTTAAGTACTAAAATTTCCACAGCTGCCACATCGGTATACGAGAGGGGCACAGTTTGGCTCTCCAGTGAGATCTGCGCCAGAAAGCCCTTAGTGCCTTAGCCTACTGCTGGGGGATGCTTTGTAGTCCGGGGACGGGGGTAGTAGCCCCGCCGCCGTCCTCCTCGACGGCACCGCCATATTTGCTGCGTGTGGCTGGCGGGTGATACGTCAGTAAAGAAACCCGTAACTCGTGGGCGGTTTATCAAGAATGCTGATATGCGTTGGGTGTCCGAATTTTTATTTATTTATTTATTTTATTTATTCAATATAACACCATTACAGAATATCCAAATCGATGTTATACTTATAATATTATTATTTTGATTACTTTCAAATACTTTTATGACAAAATATAGCTGATGTAAGTGTCGCCGCACACGGGCCACCAGCCACAACCACAAAACGCCACTGCTCCCTCTAGTGCCGCCGCGTGCTTGCAGACGCGGACCACAAGTGGCTGTCGCGCGCGTCAGCTTCTTTTGTAGGCGCTTCTAGCTTCAAGTGGCGGCGATTGTGGATGTGGCCCGTGTGCACAACAAACTACTTTCAGGTTTCGCATAAGTATACTAAATACAATGATGTATAGTAAGTAGGTACTATTGCGGACACGAACGGTGTACCCGTTTTCAATCAAAATAGTTTGAACAACGTTACGTGTACGCACGTTTTTTGGGCCGGCTCGAGCAAGCAATTGTCGTCCTAAAGGTACCACCACTAATACTAATACAGGCTCTGCCTAGTTTGGCAACAGATGGCCGAGTGAGAATTGCTGCAGAGTATTATTAGATTACCTAATGCACCTAAGGGGTCGTCCATTAATCACGTGAGGCTCGAAAGGGGGGGGAGGGGTTCCGAAAAATGTACGAAATATCACCAGGAGGGGGGAGGGGTATAATGAGACATCACGTGTATTTATTTTTCGTTGAATGCACGATTTCTAAACCAAACAGCGGCACGTGGCCTTGACTCATCGTTGCCGGCAACGACTTCCCCTTCAACATGTAATCAGTTAAGTGTGTGTATTTAAAGATAATATTCCGAAAATTTCAATATAAACTATATTGAAATTTTGTACAAAAAAATACACGTGATTTTGGATGGGGGGGGGGTAGTTTAAAAACCTCACCACATATCACCAGGAGGGGGGAGGGTATAGAGAAAAGTTGTTAAAAAACATCACGTGATTAATGGACGACCCCTAAACAGGATGAGCGAATCAAATAAACGGAAATTAGGCGACCAGGCGCGCTTCTTACGCGACGGTCTCAGTTGGAGGGTAATGTTGTGTATAACCTACCAACATACATGTATTTATTTGACCCGGCATAGGCTAATCGGCTATAAAGTGTCGATACATTCATCTTAATTGCGGAAGGGACAAGGTTACATGAATCTAGACTATAATGACATTTAGACTATAATGTGCTTACTGTGTAACTCATAAATATGTTCATATTTTTTGTGAGAAGAAATAAACGATATATTATTATTATTATCTTAAAAAAATCTAATTATGGGGGCCATATGGGGGCCGATAGTCACCATTCTTAGGGTTTCATACCTAAAAGGTAAAAAAGGAACCCTTATGGTGAGACTTCGTATGTCTGTCTGTCTGGCACACCTATATATTTCAGGAACCACTGACGCTATTGATTTGAAACTTGGAATAGTTTTAAATCTTACTTACCCAACGTCATCACAAATGGAAAACATATGTTTGTTATTTTTTTAATGGGTGTTGAAATGGGTAATCAAAATGTCAAAGTAAGACTACTACATCGAGTGGATACCCCACACGATGTAGTAGCATATAAAAGGGCTTCATTTTCACATCTCAAAACAGAATTTTATTTTGGCTTGTGTCATGCTTACGGTAGCTTTTAAAAAATAATTACCGTCCAAAAGTGCGTTAACCATGAAGCTAGTAGGTCAACAATGGAGCCCAAACTCCAAATACTTGATTGAGGCATACGCTATCCCTTTCATTGAGGTCCGATGTGTGGTCCATGTTATAATTGAAATTACCCGAGAAATGGATACCCTATTATAGAAATGCTTTACTTACACATCAAAAGAATGTTTTCCACCCGAAAACTTAAAATACGATGACAATCATGTCTAATAAAAAAATTATTGGTACTGTTCTGCGAGTTCGATTAGAATAATGCTCTATTGTGTTTTCGCCAATTATACTCAAATGCAATTTTAATTACCGATTTTAAGGGTTCGTATTTTGTGGCAACACTGTCGCTTATTGTCAGCATGAAACTGTCTGTCATATAAATCGATCAAACATTTAAATACCATAATTTCACGATAAAGTGAATTAAAATCATAAAAATGGTGATAAAATGTGCAGTACTTGGTTGCAAAAATATGTTGTATCCAGTATTTAATACCGAATATCACTCGTAAGTGCGATTTTGTTCAATAATTACCTACCGATGATCCCTGTGCATTATGCACCATATTTTCGATCAGTTCTTCTTTCGATAGGCACATAACACGTTTTCAGTTCGTTTGTTAGTATTGGGTTTAAGTTTATATTAATTTGTACTTGAATTATTTAATTTTAAAATATTTCACATTATTTTAATAGAGTAACCATGGTAAAGATTTTTTGAAGACTTTCCGTTTTGGGGATTTTTTACCGCCACTTTATGATCAAAAAATAAACGATGTATTTAGTTCAAAGGATTGATATTGAAAACATATTGTATGTTCATTAATTTTACAAGTGTGTAGGTATGTAGGTTAAGTTTAGGTACAGTTAGTTTTGTAACTTATTAGATACATATTATTAAAATCATATTTATTCTTGTCGCCTCCTAGTCCTGTCGCGTCTAGTAGCCTCCGTGGCGCAGTGGGAAACCGCTTGCTTGCATACCGGGGGTCGCAGGTTCGAATCCTGCGGGGAGCAACAACTATGTGTAGTTGTTCCTCACTGGCTAGGATAATGCAGGCCGGTCATTGTCTGTAAAGTAAGATGATCCATGCGTCGGATAGGCATGTAAAGTACACTTGTGCACTTGTGTCTACGCAAGCATTTGTGCACTGGATGATGGCTGATCTTGCGAAAGATTAGCCGCTGTGGTTGGATTGGCCGTATCGGCGAGAGTACCTATATCATTCCATAAATATACATACTGTTTTATTTACCCCTGGTCAATATTAATACATTTTTTATTTTCTTGTAGATTTCCTAAAAATATTGAGTGAAGGAATGTACCTATGACTATGACTATCCATTGTCCCATTGGAAAATAAATTTGATGAAGCTGCAATGATCTGCTGTTGGTCCAATGGAAAACTAAATTTACCGCGAATGCTTTTTCTATCGTCTAATGTGTTGGTTAAAAGGTGTTTTAGTTGTTTGCATATAATGCTAATTGCTATTCAGTATCTTGTGATTAATCGGAGATCGTTAAACGTACTGAATAAATGATTTTATAGCACAATATTTTTTTTAATCATAACTTCATATGCTTTTATTTTCACAACCATTAGCTTATTATTTATCCCTTGATTTTCTGTAAAGTAAGATGCTCCATGCGTAAGATGGGCATGTAAAATGTTGATCCTGCACCTGGTCTCTCCCCGGTCGTGTCGGTTTTTCATCCCATCGTATTTTGAGAGGTAAACGGAAGAGAGAGAGAGAGAGAGTGCAGTTGTGTCTACGCAAGCACTTGCGCACTATAATATATTTTGCGTAGACTGAGATCTTTCAAAATACCCACTGTGGTCATATCGGCCAGAAGGAGGTCCTTATTTATTTATCATCTGTTGCCCTATCAATCACAGTTTGTTCTTCTTGTACACAGTTCTTCCGTATTTGGGCTGCTCCAACCCATAATCAGACTGATTAAGCAACTAGACATATTTAATCGGTTTAAACTTAAAGCATAATAATAATATAATAATAATATAATAATATCCTGGGAGAATTCACACACGGTCATCTGATCCCAAACTAGGCAGAGCCTGTACTATGGAAACCAGACAACTGATATTAATACTTATATACTTTTTTTTTTGTAAATACGTACTTATATAGATAAAACACCCAGACACTTGGTAAACAAGCCAAGTAAGTCGTATTATGCGACGAAGTTAAAAAGATGTCCTGATTTTTCATGAAACATTAAGGTTGCCCTCTTAGAAAGAGAGATCCGACCTCAATGAAAGGGATAGCGTTGACCTCAGGCATGTATTTGGGAGTGTTTCCTCCACTTTGACCCTAATAGCTTCATGGCGTTAACCCTATTTGAAATAAATGAATTTGAATTTGTCACGTACTTTTTGGCTTATAATCAAAAATGTCAAAAAATAGTCCGACTCGTACTTGACCGTGTGACAATGTGACATAACGGAAGAGATGGCACTGTAGAGATGACGCTACTTTAGACGCTCACAACCGGTATATTTAATTACAACTAATATTATAGAGAGGAAAGATTAACTCTAGATTTATAATTGCTATCTTTCATCTCTAGACTATAATATTAGGTCGATTATAAAAATATGTATGTACCTACAGCCTTTATTGAAACATATTTACATTTTATTTACAAATATGTATTCTTAAACTGGGTAAAAAACATCCTCCTAGTTGTGGCCGCACTGGGAGGGAAGGGACCTAGAAGACTGGCGGCATTACGTCTTTGTATGGTCAAGCTTATACGTTGGCAGAAAAAGCTACTAGCCCGACGGTCTCCTGAGACCTCGATAAGTTTGGATGAAATTTCTTTCACCAAACCGTGCGTCTCATGAGACTAAGGCCTATGGTCTCCACCGCAAAGGGCGCAAATACATATGTATATAGCCGGAACCTAGAGCTGCATACTTGCACCGCTTTGCATCATTAGCGGTCGCCGCAGCCCCTCGAGCCGTCCTGCAAATTGCCGGGAAACATGTATGTATATATAATCTATACATATAATAAAATCGTAGAAAAGTAAAAACTGTACATGGAATATTTTTTGAAAAATGTAATAGGAACGATACTGATGCCGAAAATATATTTTTTTGAATTTTTGTCTGTCTGTGTCTGTGACTTTGTGCCGACTTGGCGTCAAAACCGCTGAACAGATTTAGTTGCTATTTGGCAAAAATATTAATTGAAGACCTAGAAAAATTATAGGATATAAATTATCTCGCTATTTGTTACGGGGAATGAGCAGTGATGTAATATGTACTTTTACATCTACAATTTGCCGCGAAACTCTTATGTTTTGAAGATTGGTACCAATACTGTTCATCAGATTAAGCTGATATTTGACGAACATGTTTGATAAACACCTTATCAGTCTTTAGTATAACAAATATCAAGCTATTTGTTACTGGGAATGAGCAATACTGTTATAAGTACTTTTCCTCTACAATTTGCCGCGAAATTATAAAAAGACTAGACAAATGTTACAATATACCAGACTTTTTATGGAACTCCGAAATTAAAATCATTACGCTATATTAACTTAAGGAACTAAGCAGAAAACATGTACTGAGTATAGTACGTACAGGATGCGGGATACGGGATACGGGAATAAGAACGGGAAATTTAGCATAGCTTCTAACAGTCGATACAGCCTAACGGTTTAATGGTCTTCCGGTGTGATTATGTTTTAGGGTTCGGTCCCGGACAAACTCAGTTTCTTTTTCGTGATTTTAAACATTTTTATTTCGCTTTTGGTAGTAAGTACTATTACAAAATAATAAGTAACCAACTAAGTATATTTTGCATACTGTTAAATTAAAAACGTATGATTGAAATTTTTAATAAATTAAATTTAAAGTTTTATTTTTAATAGCTGCATCTCGATATAAAGAAAGTAAGTAACTAAATATGGAAATTGTTAGTTATACGCGGTTGTGAACACTAAACTGAAGATTTCTGATACTTACGCGAATATTACACATTTAAATGAAACTAATTTAAACTGAACTACTACAACTAACTAACTGAACTAATAACAACTAACTGAACTAATTTAAACTAAACTGAAGCTTGCGCCTCTAACATTACCTCACAAGGAAGGGCGCGTTCTGAGCTTCCTTGAAAACAGTGGCAAGCTTGAAGCTCAACTCACTGATGATTGAAAGCGGCACAAAGATTGGTCAATCACCAAGATCTTTTAGACTTATGGTCCAGGCTACGCCCGTTGCAATATATAATTTTGCCATTTGAAAAGGCTCTTTCCGCGCACTTCAGTTCTTAGTACGCCACATCAACTTGAGCACCATCGTGCTGCTGCACAGCATGAATATACGCCATATGCGAGTCGGTGATCTATTACAAGAACGTGACATTAACGTGTAAAGTGCAAATAGACCAAGGCCGTCTGCGTTGGACACAGTCTATGCAAAGTACATTGCAGATTATCTCCACTGGCTATGTCTATACTGTTATACAACGCAAATACATATGTATTAACTTCGCTAAACACTGAATATATTGGCGGTATGGCAGAGATTTATCATCAGCAGCCGAAGGACGTCCACGGCTGAACAACAGCCCGTTATAACACCTCAGGATAAATAGTCTAGATAAAAGCAAACTGCCCTTAGGCCTCTGACTTGGCTTATCAACTGCTGTCTAGATGACAACAATCGGGAACGGCTTTTTACATACCCTCCAAACCACGGAAACGCTAAGTATAAATGGCACTGAACGGTCACCCATCTAAGGACTCCCAACGTGTCTTAACCATTTAATCGTTTAGCGAACAGAGATTAGAACTGGCTTCGAAGATGTCAATTTTACTGTAAGCGTAAGGTTCTCGAATCAACAAGTCGCAGGGAGAGATACTGAAGGCTGCATGTCAAGTTATATCGAGTTGGCTTGGGCGGCTCGAGCTTCTATTCCGAGTCGCTGGACGTTCGGGGTGTGGGCCCTAGGTAGTCCGTTGAGCAAGGCGGCGATTCCGAGGAGGACGGCAGCCGGGTTAGGACCCCCGTCCCCGTGTGCACCGTGACAGGTTCCCCGTGGGCTACAATGCCCCCCTGGTGGCGGGCTCAAACGCAATACACTGAGAGGCCCCTGGTGCAGATCCCACTGGAGAGCCCTGGGGTCCAGTCTCATGTGCCGATGCGACAGCCTGGGTGGTTTTAGTGGGTAAGAATCCCACATACCCCAATCGAGTCCACAGCTCCCGCGAAAAAAAAACAGGTATAATGCGCTCCGCCGGCAGCGAGCTCAAAGGTATACTGCGGTGCACCTGGTACAGATCTCACCCGAGAACCCAGGTTCCCCTCTCATGTGCCGATGCGACAGTTAGGGTAGACCGGTATGGTTTTAATGTAACGAACTTGGTGTGTGCCTTTGAAAATCAAGTAAAGTGCCTTCATGCGTATTTAGAAAATGCACAAAGTACCAGTGGCGAAGGGTCCATATAACTCGATTCCTACCGGCTTCCCTTTGAAAACAGGCGTTTGTTACGACGATCTAACAAGACATTTATTTACTAACATAACGTTAAAAACATAGGTACTTAATACACCATCAAATAAAATTAATCTAAAAATCGCCGTCGAATTTATTAATAGCAAAAAGTTGCACTTTGCATTCACTTCAACCGCGCGCAAGTCGCGGCGCGGCAAGCCGCTCTCAGGATCAGGAATTCCATGCGCAACTACCATGTAAAATCAGTACCGAAAACGTCCCCGCGCAGACGCGACACTCGCTGATTATAGGATCGACGGCAAGCCGATGTACGCCGGCCGGGTTATGATTGGGAGGAGTTTTGTTATGGATAGAAAAATGACATGTATACCGCAAGAAATAGAGTGTAGTATTGCGTACGCGTACTTCGATCGTATGATCGATCTTTCGTCTTCGTTGATATTTATTTTGTATCGCATATACGGTACATGACAATTTAATTCTACTGAGTATAATTAGAATCTAATAGATTCTATAGTTGTTTAAAGTTTTGTTTATTGTGTAGTATAAAATGTATTAAAGTTCTATAGTGTTCTATTGTGTGTCCACTTTCACCGATAGATGGCGCTGTTCATAACGTAAATCACGCTAACATCGTAAATTACTGTTTAATGATATTCGTTAATGAAACGTACAATGCCTTCACATCTTTTATTGTTGCAACTGCAATATTATTACAAGTATATTATGTATACATCATCATCATCATCATCAGCCGGAAGACGTCCACTGCTGAACATAGGCCTCCCCCTTAGAACGCCACAATGAACGACAATTGGCTATTTGCATCCACCGGTTACCTGCGACGCGCACAATGTCGTCTGTCCACCTAGTGGGAGGCCTGCCAACGCTGCGTCTTCCGGTTCATGGTCGCCACTCGAGAACCTTTCTTTCCCAGCGGTTATCGGTTCTTCGAGCGATGTGGCCTGCCCATTGCCACTTCAACTTGCAGATTCTGAGAGCTATGTCGGTGACCTTAGTTCTTCGGCGGATCTCCACATTTCGGATTCTGTCGCGCAAAGAAACTCCGAGCATAGCTCTCTCCATGGCTCGTTGTGTGACTCTGAACTTTTCTAAAAGGTGTATACATATTACATACATATTACATACTACCTGGACTTGAGAGTTTCATTTCATGAACCTCTGTCTGAGCCCTGACCTTGAAGCGTTTTTTTTTGGGATAGCTGTTCATTGTGTGTAGTGTGCATTGTACCTACATGTTATTGCGTTAGGTCATTTCATAGATGAGTCATTTTAGGTCATTTATCGATGAGATTTAACGAAGTAAAAATTTAGCATATTCGCATCGATATAATATATGAACAAATATTATATCGATGCATATTCGTATTCTTAATTTCTAATTACCTACCTATACAAATGTAGCCTTGGTGCTGAACCTAATCGCTGGCTTTTAAATTAAATAAAATGGTATTTTTCCCTTGCCTACCTATTTCTTTCCTAAACTAGTTTAGAATCGCTCGGGATTTACAGATTTTAACTATTCAAAGATATAATATCATGTTACTATCAGCAAAGTAGAACATTACAGAAATCTAATGAAAATGTCCTGGCTGTACCGGACCGGCTTACCCCGTACAAAAATTGACCCTTCGCCACTGCAAAGTACTGTACAAAAGTAAATAATAAGGAAAGGATATACCTTAACCTTATCTTACCTTAACTATATATGAGAAATTATTTTAATAACTTGAGTCAGAATTTTTGGCACGCATTAGTAGGTATATAACATAAACTTGGTTTATAATATCACTGGGCTTGTAAGTATCTTTTAAACCCTGGTTGATCCTCCACAATATACACCCCTGTATACCTCAAACCTTCAAAAGGTCCCCACCTTTTGAAGGTTTGAGGTTTTAAAGGAAAAAGGGTCGCTAAAGTTTAATGTCACAGAATGTGGTGGCAGAGCAGATCAAGGAGAGGGATCCCTTCGGTGATCCGCAATGCAGGAGGAGGCCTGGGCACAGATGAGGGGCCAACGCCGACCTTATCTCGCCCGAGCGAGGACGTGCAAACTGTAGGGACAGGGAACCGCTGCCGCTGCCGCTGCCGGCACGCCATCTGATGAGATTCTGCGGGCCTTTTACATCGGCAGGCAGGTCTACGAGGGTGGGCTCGCTGGCCGCTGTCGGGACTCGGAATAGTAAACGGGGCCGTTCCCAGGGCCCGCCAACACAGCGGTATGTGAACACCGAAGATCTCGATCCAGTAGGAGTCGTACATAACCCACATTGCCACTCCCGTGGTGGTGTGGGTAATCATGGGGATTTTCCTACGTGAAAAAGTGCTTGACAAACATTGCTTGATTGAGGCTAACATTGCTGAAGTTCATGAAAATTACTGGCTGCGTGCAAAGCCGCGGGTACTGCTAGTTAAAATATTAATATTGTACAAAATACCTATCCATTTTTGTACTTTTATAAAACTACCAAATATGGATTTTCTTGTTAGTTCCGGGCTAAATGCCCAGGATATATCATACGTACGTATATAACATACGGCCTTTTACCTTTTCATCTAAAATCAACCTTATCTAATACTATACATTCCCATAAAATAGTTTGTATAACCACAACACTTGGTCAAAGGATCCCAAAAACTTGCGGGCGCCGGTCGGTCGCCGCCACGGATCGATACACTAAGGTGGTTTTTGTTTACCTACACATTTGTGAGGGACAACCCTGAAGGCTAAATGTTGGTGTGACGTAGGCAATTGTTGGCAAAGCGCCTTACTTGGAGAACTGCCAACTTTAGCCAACGCAAATGAGTGACATCTTTTATCAAACCTGTAAGAAATGAATGCAAATGTTCTCTCAGCATCTTATCTTGAAAAAGGGGTTTCTGACGTCTAGTACCTACTACATATTCAGAGTTATTAGGAACTAAGCCAATAGCCGGCCTGTACCCGTGGGGTATCCGGGTAAGAAAAAATACCCATCGTCAGTGTCGTCGTACGATGCAACTAAAGGAAAACAAGAAGAACAACGTCTTTCTAATGGATCTATCACTTATACTGCGACCCCCAAGACACCTGCCAGGCGTGGTGATTATGGCAATACCTCCCTTCTAAGAAAGGCTGCCCAGCAGTGGACATATTTCAGCTGATGATGATGATGCCAATTTCTCTGAATATAGTACTAGAGTAGTAGGTAATATAGTACCCATTGAGTACGGCAGCGACTCCAAGGAGGAAAGTGACGGAATCGCGACCCTCGTTCCCGTGTAGCACCGTCTCAGGTACTCAAGGTTCAAAGTTGGCCTTCGTTGGACTGTAGATTGGACTGGTGGCAAGTTGGTAAAGGATTAATGAAAAAGGCACTCTTCGTACACTCACTAAATTAATTTGGACCACCGGAGGACCCAGGTCCTCCTTCTCAGGTCCCGATGCGATTGCCTTCGGCTTCGGCGGTTTTAATGGGTAAGACTTCCACAACCCCGATTGATCCCCGGAAACTTTTGAAGGTAATTTCACAAGATGGCAAATGGTGACGCAGTCGTGAATGGTCAAGAGTATTAGCTTACTAAAACCAAAATAATCGAAACTGAAAGAAAAGAAAAGAAAAATAAATTTATTCAACGACATAATAAAAATCTCAAAATAAACGAAAGTATAAAAATAACTAAGTACATTATCTTATGACGATGAAATGGTGCACACTCAGCTTAGTTTACATTAAGCTGAAATGGAAACAAATGGCTATAACAGCAGCCCCACTGGAAAAGAGGGCGAGTGCTTATAGCGCTCAACCTGCAGGGTGCTCAACATAAGGGCACCTCTGGCTTTACTACCGAATCTCAACATTGAGAAGATCCGGCAAGAAACGCAGTAGGGTGATTCCCGTTTAGTCGCATGCATACGACCCTTGGGCCTCGACAGCGAGACCAGTGTCTATTTGAATATGGTATAATACATTAATAATACAGCCATTACCAGCCCTTGTTTTTGTCCCACTGTTGGGCACGGGCCTCCCCTCAACATGAAGGGGCTTAGGCCACCACGCTGGCCAAGTGCGGGTTGGCGGACTTCACAAGTCTTTCGAAAGCTAGTTAGGCTTTCTCGGACATGCAGGTTTCCTCACGATGTTTTCCTTCACCGAAAGCTAGCAACAATCGCACAAAGACTATTCGCTCATGATTAATTAAAGTAATCAGAAGTGCGAGCCGGGGTCCAAACTTGTTTCCAAGGCAATCGCTCGCCCACTAAGCTGTTGCTATGTAGCGGGCTCCACCACGAGGATGCCCACATCGCTGCACTATGTTAGTCCGCTGTTTAACATGACTCAAAGACCCACACAATTTATGCACAACGAAAACGCGAGGCAATAAACCGAGACAACAGATGGTCGCATGAATAATACAGAGAGTCAGTCGCTGAATATTTGAAGCATGGACCGCGCTGCCCGCTCCAGAGCATTTCACTAACTACCAAAAAACCGAGTATGTAGGCGGAGCATTTTAATCTTCAATTCGTTTTACTATTGAAAGAGAATTTCGAATCCTCCGGAATGGCACCTTGAAGGTTGAGAAGGGTTATCCACCACGTGATTACGGCTCAGTAGCTCAGACTTTTCAAATAAATTCTAAAACATTTTCTAAATTTTATCACGATATTTGCCATTCCCAGACTCCGACAAAATGGTGAATCATTTAATTTTGAATTAAGATTGTAATCACATTCGTACTGTCAGCATGAAGATAGAGAATCTAGCTGAATATAATTATTAAAGTTAGGCTTAAATATTATGTAATTACTGATTATGTAGGTACTTTTCAATGGATGTATCATGCGGTGGGTAGAGGGAGGGTGGTTATAAAGTCATACTATAGGTATTATACGTTTTTAATTATTACTTGCATGTATCGTATCAAATAAAATTCACTTAATAATATTTTTTCTTAATAATTCAAATTAATGAAAATGAACATTTTTTGATAAGATAAAATAATGTTGAAACGTCCAACGTAGCTCAGACGTGACATTTAGGGCGCGGTAAAAGGACACTTTGCAAAATTAATGGAATATATTTTATGGTTTTAAAATCCACTTTCGCGATACCGCCTCAGCACTATTTACAGGTTCACATGTGACTGACGTTACTTTGTGAATTGCGGTGACTAGTTCAACATACTTTTATTTTCGTATCAATATAACCTTTGAAATCAAACTATTTTTACAGATTTTATGCTGCCTCATCATCATCATCATCAGCCGGAAGACGTCCAATGCTGAACATAGGCCTCCCCCTTAGAACGCCACAATGAACGACAATTGGCTACTTTCATCCACCGGTTACCTGCGACGCGCACAATGTCGTCTGTCCACCTAGTAGGAGGCCTGCCTACGCTGCTGCGTCTTCCGGTTCGTGGTCGCCACTCGAGAACCTTTCTTCCCCAACGGTTATCGGTTCTTCGAGCGTTGTTATGCTGCCTAGGACTATAATACCTAGGATTCGTGAGGCTATTGAAATAAAAAAACATGGATGGATGGTTGGGTGTTACCACCAGCTAGGGATCCTGTGACAAATATATTTGAATCCAAAAGCAAGCAAAACACTGCATGGATACTGTACTCTTACTGCGTAGAACGGACCAACAATAAAAAGACCTGAGGGTACACTGGCATAATTGTGACATCGGACGTTCAACATCTCAGTCCTCCCGTGACCATGGGTACTGCAAAGCATTTGAATCGTCGGGATAGTAAAATCTAAAATTAGCCGCGATAAAATCCGTAAAAGTAGTTTGGTTTCAATGTGTAGGTAGTATTCACTTAAATAAAAGACAACATTATGTCACTATAACCTTTAATTTTTTTTCGTTCAGTTAGTGGCAAATCTGGTGTCAGTGTTCTTCTAGCTGCCCTTAGGTCTTTATCTTGGCTTACTGACTACTACAACAGGGACTGACTTTTTTACATACTCTCTAAAGCACATTAATGCTCAGTTTAAGTTCCACTAAACGGTCACCCATGTGTGAAATGACCTCGCTGTCGCCTGACGTTGCTTAATCCACTGACCATAGAAGCGCCTCAATTGATGTCGCAATGGAAAGATTGATCAACCAGCAAACCTTTATGTGCCGATTGTCTAGGATGCGCCAGGGACATATTACTACTCCATCGAATGTGGCCATTTCCCCGCATGCATTAAACTATAAGCATACAAACTTGCGCTTAACAAGCGACTATTGTCTTGTTGCTCACGACTTGAACGATGTGCCTATACACTAAATGTAACTGTACATACATTAACTACATAGAGTAATAAATTGCCTGTATTTCAGAAGTTAATAGCTGAAAGTCGTCGGTTGTGTTTTTTTTGTCTTATGGTTAGTGACCAATCTGGTGTCAGAGTTTTTAAGCTGCCCTTAGGCCTCTGACTTAGCTCAACGACTGCTGTCTAGAACAGCCGGGACCGGCTCTTGCCATGCCCTTCGAAGCACGGAGACGCTCAGTTCAAATGCCACTAAACGGTCACCCATCTTAGGACTGATCTGCCTTGACTTTGCTTACCCAACTGATCATTTACCGAACAATGGTTACAACTGGCTATGAGCGCCTCGGCGTCTAGGGCATGCACACAAAATTGATTCCTCTTGATTGCAACGCGTTTTGTTAAGTGGCGAATGCGAAAAGAGATGTTGGAAGGCCATTACTTGGCTTTAAGGGTTATATCAAGCGTGACATGGTAGCTTTTAACATAGATCATCGTTACTGGGAAAGGCTCGCTGGGAATCGGGCTGAATGGCACAGTAGAGGGATAGAGAGTCGCAAGTTTTGCAATGAAGCTTGGTTGGACATAAACGTCAACAAGAGGACTACACCCTGTATTGGCTTGTTTAGTCACCAAAAGCGGTGTCTCACATACTTTACGCCATGAATCGTCTGTAATAGACGCAAAGGCCTTAGACTACTACTATAGTAGTGCACGAATAATTTTTTTTTCTGGCCATGAACTGCCAATGGATATCGGCGGTGACGCAGCTGCGCTGACCGTGGGTCATCATCTCGGCCCGTAGCGACTGTTATACCTACAACGCGCGTCTACGTCGGTTGGTCAAAACGCAGCCTTAGAGAACCAGACGGGGATACGAGAAAAAATTGACCCTAAGCCATTATATTCCACAACGATATAAAGGATTCTTATAGTACAGAAATCTAATTCGTGTATTCTTCATACTTACGGTCGTGGTTACCAACGCTGGACCACTTTTCAAACAACATCGCTTAAACGTCGTTACCTGCGCTTACCGGTGCAGGGGTGGTCACGTATTTTGGGTCGGCTCGTGCAAGCGATTATGGTCCTAAATATGATCAAACAAAAACGTCTCTAACCGTACATAATATAATAGCAAAGAATCTGTAATTGGTAAAGTCAATATTCTCTATTGTGATTAACTACATACACAATAAGCTATCCATTTAGGTATATCTGATATCAGGATTACTTAAAATAAAAAATAAGTTTAAAAAACTAAAACCCGACTACGGATAAATTCGCAGTCTAAAAAGTAGAAAACAAGAAAATATTTCTTGTCAGATATACTTATCTACCATAAGGCCGACCGTTTAACTCGCGATTCGCCTGCGCGGTAAGAAGGGAGCGGGGGCGGGTAACGCTACACACGGGGTCAATAATCCAAAGATGTATCTCGAGATAGACATTGTTGGTAAAGAATAAAATAATAAGTATCTTTTTTTTAAGTATTTATTTTTAAGTTTTACAATAGCTTCATAGGTACAAAATCATAAAACAATAATTAACTCCGTTTAAGAAATATTTAACCACAGATAAAAAAATTATAGGACTATTCGTCACTAATATTCATATCGATTCATGATCTTGTTTTCTGGCTTTAAAAAAGGAATATACATTGTATGCTATTTGTTTAGCTTGCTTGTTAATTTTGTTCGCAAAACTGGAAGAGCGATTCATCTTGAGATTTATCTTGGCAGTCGTATACCTTGTGCGTTTATCTTCAAGCGTCCGTAACAAAAACACCAACCGCGCGCTGCGAGCACAGCCAGCGCACTGACTGCCGCATTTGACGTCAGGGTTGCCAGATATCTGCTAACTCAATTCGCCTAATATTGCCTACCGAGTAGCCTAAATCGCCTAATATATTTTTTCTTGACAATTAGCCTAATTCGCCTAAAATTTTGAGTTAAGTATGTATAGTTAGCCAAAAATAGAGAACACGTTAAAAAAATATGTAACCGTCTCTGTCATACAGCGAGTTGGAATGAGTAACTTAAATTGTCACAAGCTCGCTTTTCGAGAACTTTGCACCTCGCTAGTTTAGAACATGTTCGCCGCAAGGGGTAGTAGATATTTTCGGGATCGGAAAATTTTCGAGGTTTGTGAATACAGACCCTAGATTCGTGACGTCTCATTGCGGCAGTTCTAGGCAAGGATAGGTATTTTTAAGGACAATCCACACACGGTCATCTAATCACAAACTAGGCTTAGCCTGTACTACGGAAACCAGACAACTGATTATAATACTTATATACTTTTTTTGTGAATACATACTTACTTATATTATACGTATACATAAAATACCCAGACTGGCTAGCGGCCAGGCTGTCTAACCACTAGACCAACAGGCCTGTCAGTTGCATAGAAGATAGCAAGTAGCATGGAAGGAACCTGAGGATTCCTCCGACTTCTTTCCTCAGTGACGAAAGAACGTTGGATGTGCATAAAATATTACGTTTCGTCGAAGTATACGATGAACAAGAAATTATTTAATTTTGAGGTAATCCTGAAGTAGCCTAAAGCGCCCGTTCCTTTTTTTCTAGGTAGCCTAAATGGCTACTGGTAGCCGATTGGATTTTTTGGTCGCCATTTGACCCCCCAAGGTAGCCTAAATGGCGATAAATCGCCTGATCTGGCAGCCCTGTTTGACGTAAGCTCTCTGCTCCGCGCACCCCTTTCACCCATCCGCTAACATCCTTCCTCGCTCCCTTCTACCCCCTCAGGCGATTCGCGAGTTAAACGGTCGGCCTAATTATCGTCTAGCAAGTAGATAATTTGTATATTTCAATTTAACGTATTATAAGAATAATTACTATAGATTGTAGCCGTAGTCGCATGCCACTGATGCCTGATGGTCCGTCGTGGCGTTGTCGTTTATACATAAGTCGGCGATCTGTCCCCTTAGACAATGTAACATTCTACAAGCGCTATCGCTAATAGAAAGTTTAAAATTGTATGAGAATGACATAAGTCATCGAAAAATCACGTGACATATTGTAGGGAATTGACACCATTAGCGAATGAAGAAATAGATTCGCTATGAAGCGATTGCATCTTGTCTAGGTCCTCTGGTCAGCTGCTAGTCGTCGAAGTGCATCCTGAATTTTGTGTTCCCAACGCGACAATATAACATTGGTCATATTATAGGTGGCATGCGACTACGGCTACAATCTATAGTAATTATTCTTATAATACGTTAAATGGAAATATACAAATTATCTACTTACTAGACGATAATTAATTGCTTAAGGCGTTGGTAGATAAGTACACACATCAAAAGTGTCTAGGGATCAACATATATTTTTGCAATAACTTTTCTCCTGATTGATATTAATTAAAATTTTCTTTAAGGATTCATCAAATAAAGTGTTTTCGTTTGTCACAGTAACGACAAACCAAGTCACCTTTGCATTAATAAAGAAATTTGCCATTTTCCTAATAAAGGGATTTTTGACATTTGAACCACTAACACAAAAGTTCGAAAAAAAGACTGAAATAACAGTTTTCTTTAAAATTTTATTGGGTAACTTAAACAATTAATAATCCGTGTTTCTACCGCGAACACTAACAACACAAGAACATCGGTTTGGCATACTCAAAATGAGTTCATCCAAATCACGCTGTGGAATGGCCGCCCATGTTCGTTGCAACAACAAAAAAAGGTCTTCTTGCGACTGGATACCCTCCATATTCGGCAGAGCTCTTCTCTGTAGCATATCCCATGCATGCTCAATCGGGTTCAAGTCTGGCGACTGAGCAGGCCAGGGCAGGACATTGATGTTAGCTGCGGCGAGAGTCTGTCTTACAACTCTTGCGGTGTGCGGTCGTGCATTATCATGCATTAACTAAAATAAGGGACCGATTTGCACTTGTAGAGGAACGATGACGTCTGATACAATCGTCTCAGCATAAATTTGAGCGTTGAGGTTGCCTCTGATCCAAATCAACTCAGTTCTTCCGCCGATCCAAATACCCGCCCATACCATGATGATTCCACCACTATAAGGATGGACTTCCTGGCAGGATTTTAATCGCTGTTGGCGTCCAGGGGTTCTCCAGTGTCGTATACGTCTTGTATCCGGTCTCATACCAAAACGAGACTCATCAGAAAAGCACACGAAACGCCATTGTTCTTCTGCCCAATTTCTGTGTTCAAGAGCCCATTGATATCGAATCCTACGATTGTGCATTGCTATAGGTGGTACCCGTAGCGGTCTTCGGGAATGAAGGTTCACTTCATGCAAGCGGTTTCTGACTGTTTGGTCGCTAATTAAGTTCCCTGAAGAGTGATGAAGCCTCACGGCTAACATCATGGCAGTTATTGTTGGAGCTCTTCGAGTTAAGATTTGAATATATCGGTCTTGTCTCCGTGTGGTGCAGCGATACCGTCCTCCATGGCGCTCAGCCACGGTACCAGTGCTTCGGTAACGTGTCCAAAGTCGACTGATAACACTCTGACTTGTATTCAGAGCTAAAGCCACAGTACGTTGCCGGGAACCAGCTTCTATCATTCCCACGGCTCTGAGCATTTCTTCCCTGCTTAAATGACGTCGCCGCTCCATAATAACGTTGGTTTTAATCAGTAGTAGGGAAACAGTAGCACTAATAATGTCTTCAATGCGTTGTATGTTTTTATAGGGAAAATATTGACAGCTGATTTTCATCTTTTACTCGAATTTGATTCACAGTTCCTGATTCAAATTATGAAATGCACCAAAAAGGATCCATATAAATTTATAAAATCATAAATTTATTACAAAGCCACATCTCAATCTCAAGAAATCCGCTTAAAAATGCTTGATCCCTAGACACTTTTGATGTGTGTATATCTGACAAGAAATATTTTCTTGTTTTCTACTTTTTAGACTGCGATTTTATCCGTAGTCGGGTTTTAGTTTTTTAAACTTATTTTTTATTTTATTTTGGGGCTTTATAATTCGTTAGAAATCACGTAGAATTATTAGAATTAAGTTAGTATCGCTATAATAATTACTAATTATTCGTTATTTATTAAGGGGGAGGCCTTTGTTCAGCAGTGGACGTCTTCCGGCTGGTGATGATGACTAAATATATTTCGTAAACACGTAATTGTTTTTTTTTCGGCATCTGCGTGTGAAAATTCAAGGCTCTAGTACCAATCGTTCATGAATTATAACGCTTTTATTTAATACAACCCCCTATTTGGACCCCTTAGGATACGAATTTTGAAAATTCGGTTCTTAGTGTGCGTTTACGTATTGTGAAGAATACACCTCCCTAATTTCAAGTCTCTAGAGCCAGCAGTTTAGGCTGTGCGTTGTCTGTCAGTCAGTCAATCAGTCAGGACATCTCCTTTTATATATATATTGATGATTAAAATAACTTTAATACGTGCAAAGAAGGTATGGAACCCTCGATGCGCGAGTCAGACTCGCACTAGACTGGTTTTTTTTTGGTTTGATTCAGTACCTAGCTCCGAACCAAAGTATCTTACCTACTAAAACGCCCAGTACTCAATGGACATCTAGGGCCCACAACCCAAACGTCCAACCGACAACTCCGAAGATTGCCCGTTATTTGTCCGGGCTTATGGCTGAGGAGCGAGGCGGCACCTTTTTTTTTTAGACGGCATATTGGCGCGGGTGCGCACGGTGCAGGATACGTGCGTTTTCGAACACTCTCGACAGCCACTTATTGAACTGAAACCTTGCGTGCACTTAGAAGCGACACTCGAGCTAACGCAGCAGTTAGCAAAATAGTTTAACTAAACAATATAATCTTTTACCATCACTTTTAAAATCATATCAAATTCAAATTTTAAACATCGATGTCGTATTTTAGTTTTAAAACCCATAGAAAAAGAAGAAGAAGAAACATTTATTAGCTCACTGACTTAATTACAAAGAAGGACTTAGTTACTAACAATTTTATAATATACTAGCTGACCCACGCAGCTCCGCCTGCGCTATTTTTACGTTAACTAAACTTTTAATAACAGACATTCGCACCGAATACATAACCTCCTTTTTTATAGTCGGTTAAAAACTGGGACCCACTTTTTACTTGCTCTCCGAAGCACGGACCCGTTTAGTTCAAATGGCGTTAAACGGTCACCCATCTATTTATTGACCTTACCTAACGTTGCTTAACCCGATCGATTACAAAACCTTGATAACAACTCTCTATTAGTGTTCCCTTACTAATATTTATTATATTATAAAGAAAAATTGATAAAATCTGACCAAGCGTATAACCAAGTACCCATTTTGACTTTAATCCCCTCTCTCAAAAGAACCGTGCTAGATTACGGGATAAAAAGTATCCTATGTCCTACCTCGTAGTAAGATCTCAAATCATGCCAAGTTTCATTTGAATCCATTCAGTAGTTTAGGCGTGATGCTCAGCCGTGATACAGACAGACAGACAGACAAAAATTAAAAAAAAAATACATTTTCGGCCTCAGTATGGGTTATAGAATGCCCTCCAAAAATAATTTTCAAAATATCTTCAATGTACAGAATTGGACCTGTTACAGTTTTATTATAAGTATAGATTAATAGTCGTAGCTAAAAGGTCGCAAGCTCAGCATTATGTCAGGGGGCAAACACAATATATAACTCATACTATGATGTAACTCATACCTACCGCTTATGTCATAAAAACACGGTTTTCAATTACCTTTTAAAAGACACCACACGCGAGATTTTTAAAAATTTCGAGAAATGCAAAAACACGTAATTATTCATTTCCTTTGAGGAGTCTGCGTGTAAAAATTTAAGGCTCTAGTACCAACCGTTCACGAATTATAACGCTTTTTTATAAAACATAAAACCCCCTATTTGGACCCCTTAGGATACTAATTTTGAAAATTCCGTTTTTAGTGTGCGTTTTCGTATCCCAAATTTCAAGTCTCTAGGCTAGCGGTTTGGGCTGTGCGTTGGCTGTCAATCAGTCAGTCAGTCAGGACGTATCCTTTTATATATATTGATTAAAATAACTTTAATACGCACAAAGAAGGTATGGAGAACCCTCGATGCGTGAGTCAGACTCGCAATTGACCGGTTTTTTTTTTGTTTGATTCGGTACCTAGCTCCGAACCGGAGTATCTTATTACCTACTAAAACGCCCCGTACTCAATGGACATCTAGGGCCCACAATCCAAACGTCCAACCGACAACTCCGAAGGTTGCCCGTTATTTATCCGGGATTATGGCTGAGGAGCGAGGCGGCAGCTTTTTTTTTTTTTAGGTGGCAGATTGACGCGGGTACGCGCGTTTGCGAACACTCTCGGCAGCCTCTTCTTGAATTGAAATCAATAACATTAATACGCGCAAAGAAGGTATGGAACCCTCGATTCGCGAGTCAGACTCGCACTTGACCGGTTTTTTTTTTGTTTGATTCGGTACCTAGCTCCGAAGCGGAGTATCTTACGTACTAAAACGCCCCGTACTCAATGGACATCTAGGGCTCACAACCCAAACGTCCAACCGACAACTCCGAAGGTTGCCCGTCATTTGTCCGGGCGTATGGCTGAGGAGCGTGGCGGCAACTTGTTTTTTTTTAGGTGTCAGCATGACGCGGGAGCACGCATTTGCGGACACTCTCGGCAGCCTCTTATTGAATTGTAACCTTGCGTGTACTTAGAAGCCACACTTGAGCTAACGCAGCAGTTAGCAAAATAGTTTAACTAAACAATATGATTTTTCAAATCACTTTTGAAATCATATCAGATTCAAATTTTAAACATCGATGTCGTATTTTATAAAACCCATGATATAACTCATGCCTACTGCTTATATAATAAAAGAAACGGTTTCCAATTACCTTTTAAAAGACACCTCACGCGAGATTTTTAACTTAGGGGTCCTATTTTGACCTTAAAACCCTCATAATTTCTTGAACCTGACTTCGTCCTAATCTTATCTATCATATTGTATCGGAAAACAGTGAAATGTGTTAAGAAATTGTAAAATATTTATTTTACACAAAAATTTAGGTCCTGTGACTTCTACTTAGAAAATTTCGAGAAATGCAAAAACACGTCATTGTTTATTTGCTTTGAGGCATCTGTGTGTGAAAATTCAAGGCTCTAGTAGATACCAACCGTTCGTGAATTATAACGCTTTTTTATAAAACTTAAAACCCCCTATTTGGACCCCTTAGGATGCGAATTTTGAAACTTCCGTTCTTAGTGTGCGTTTACATATTATGAAAAATACATCTCCCTAATTTCAAGTCTCTAAAGCCAACAGTTTAGGCTGTGCGTTGTCTGTCAGTCAGTAAATAAGTCAATCAATCAGGACATCTCCTTTTATATATATTGATGATGATGATTATTTACTTTACACGATCATGCTTGGGCAACAGAAATACACATGTGTACCTAATTTCAACTTAATCAAAAAATATTTTTGTTTTACTTCAGAAGTTTTTGTCCTGTAGATGGCGCCACATTGAATTTAATGTAATATTATATAGCCTATAACCAGCGGACAATCAAGGCGCTTCTAACGACACCCTTCTTGTCTAATTATGTTAAGTAGATTAGAAGATATTCGGGACAGATGAACATACATACATACATACATTCTTGTTAAAATCATAACCCTCCCTCCGTTCCGTACTATTGTTTTCACTGCAATCGCTTTAATCAACTTTTTCTTTTATAGAATACTTTCAGATACTTCTAAGTACTGAAATGATAAGAGAATATAGCTTAAACTGTCTGAGCCGAGGCGTAATCTTGACACTTGGAGTCTAAAAATAACTGGTTTTTTATACAGAAACATTTTAACGGTGTTAATGGTGTTAGACATTTCTTTCTGAAGTAATTTCGAGATGGGCTTTTTATGTCAGCTCCAGTGAGCCAGATAAAAACCTACATTTATAGATAATGAAATATGAATCAAGATGACTTGGTTACGTCAAAAACCTGGTTATTCATCTGAAGATTCGGTCAAAGGATTCATTTTAGTAAACCAAATTCCGGTGGAAATTTTATTAAGCTTAATCTCGTTTCCATTGCTTTTATATCAAAATATTAAAGCAATTACAACTAAATTGCCATCTAATTAACGACCATATTCATGAAGCGATAGAAATCCAACATTTTACCGTTATACGCAGCATAATTAAGGATCAAACGAACTTACCCTTACGTGAAGTTCGATCATAATTATGTGAACAGTTCGGTCCTTAGCAACTTATAATGTTTACTTATTGTAGTTATGCGTCCTTACTACTAGCCTTGCACGGAATGATTTAAAGTTTTTTTTTTTTTTTTCTTTTTTTTTCGGGTACTTTAATATTTTGTCACCTCACCGCCTCATATAAGACGGCCCACCCGCAGTGTGTCTTCATTATGTTTAGAGTAGGAAAAACGTTTCACATTTTATCCTTGGGTCGGGTGATGTGTAAAAGGGAGGGGAGTATATAAGTTGCTAAGGACCGAACTGTTCACATAATTATGATCGAACTTCACGTAAGGGTAAGTTCGTTTGATCCTTAATTATGTTTCACAGTTCGGTCCTTAGCAACTTATAATGTTTACTTAAGTGATCAAACGAACTTACCTTAAGTGAAGTTCGATCCTAATTATCCAGTCCTTGACGAAAGATTACTTGTAGTCCTTGTACATATACGTTCCGGTCTAGTCGCACAAGTTTAGAGAGGTTTTATAGAGAAAACAATATTATTGTCAACCTCTCAACCACCCCGCTCCAGCAGAACGGCAGACACCTCATTATCTTTAGAGTAAAATGAAATACAGCTGCAACATTGATTCAACAGGGACATTTAGGGTAGGGAGGGACCTTAAATCTTTCGTCAAGGACTGGATAATTAGGATCGAACTTCACTTAAGGTAAGTTCGTTTGATCACTTAATTATCCCGTCCTTGACTTCAAGATTACTTGTAGATGTTTAGAGATAAAAAATCAATGTTGCACTTAATGAGATTCCAGGATGAGATAAAGTTTTCTTAATTTGATGATTAAGCTATTAGTTATAATAAAACCAAAGTAGAAATTGCAAAATGCATACATACATTTAAATTAATTACTATAGTTATGTTTATATATTTAATGATTTCTGATATTTATATTTATATATTTCTTTAAATGTATTTATTTTAATTATTTATCTATTCAATAGTTTAAACTTTTACCTTAACATTGTTGAACAATTAATTCCGACATTGTTACCCAAGTAGCAATTGAGGTCCATTATAGAAACTTAGAGACTGCTTACTAATTGTGCAGACCATCCTGAAAACAGTTTTATAATGGTTTTAATAATAAAGCCTTTCTGGACAGCCGCTGAAGTCATGACTTCATTTCTCGTATCTACTGTAAGTAGTAAAGATAGAAGCATCAATTGTGCTGTTTAATAATATCAGTTTTTTTATATGTTCATCGTCCCATGGTTTGAGAAGATGTTGATAAATTTATTATATAAATTAATAATATACTTGAAATAATATTTTGAGACAATCCAAATACGGTAGAGCTTGCGTCATGGCAACCAGACAACCGATACTAATAAGTACTTATTAGTAGTGAAGGTATATAACTATATACCTTTCCTCCTTGTAAATATAAACTAAAAAGATAAACAACACCCAGACACAAGCTAGGAATCGAACCCTCGATACATAGGACAGTGGCTAGAGTGACAAGATATCATGGAGGATATAACTGAAAAGTTAGTGTTGGTGCCAGACAAATATCAGGTCTTCGAATGAATTGATGCATATTTAAAATGGTTTGACATCTACTTACAAATTCCTAAGGTTTTAAGTCTGTAACTGGCCTTACGTTTGATATATTCTAATAGTTTAGCTTTTGTTTATTCTACAGGCAGAGAGTTAACGGTATAGCTATGTACTTTTAAGTTTTGAATAATATTTTCTAAACTAATAAAATCAGCTACTGTAAGTAATGTTTTATAAGTAACCAAAGATATTATGGTTGTATGTAATATAGTAATTAGATTCTATGCAATGTCATAGCGAGGAAATATTGGTTTCAGTTTACAGATTCCTTGAAAGAAACATTTAAAACTTTTAATAATATTGCCTATTTTGTTTATGTATATCAAAGAAATAGCTAATTTGTTACTCTTCAAATAAGTATAGAATTTATAAAAACTACTTATTAACGAACTTATCAGAGATGAGACGTTAATATCATTATAAAATCAATGTTCTTTGCTTGAAATTAGACTTATTTTACAAGTTCTCTGTGAAACAAGAGAGAATAACTTCTGCAAAAGCTGATCGTTGTATGAGTTGTCTTCGAAAACATACCAGAACAACAAATATGCTGCTAGAGGAAGATGGCAGTGTAGTGAATGCTTTGGAAATAATTTCTATATAAGTAAATATTTTCAGGATTTAAAGATGGTGTACCACGGTTAAGACGACTATAATAGGAAAACTCCTAATCAAGTTATTAGGGTTTATCCTAATCAGGTTAATAAAGGCTTATTAACGTTTCCAAAATATAAGATGGAAAGATTTTCCTAGGCATTTAATTTCATCCGGGCAGAGTATAGAAAGCAAAAAGCCTGAGACTGCAGATATAAATATACGGGAACCGAACACAAGCGTAGATATTAATTACATTTGAGGCTCATAATAAAAATTATGTCTATAATAGTAGGTAATAATAGAACTTTTAAAGGCAGAACTTTCTGAAATAAGCTGTGCCTTTGTAGTAAAGAATAGTATCTTGCCTATATTTCTTCTTTCCTTTATTGTTACTGTGTGTACATAAATTATAAAACAATAATATAAATGCCCTTCTTTTTGATACGACCACAGCGGCCGATCTTTCACAAAATCAGCCTTCTACGCGAGAGATATTATAGTGAACAAGTGCTTGCGTAGACACAAGTGCACTCTATCTTCGTTTACACTCACAATTCGTTAAGATGAAAAATTGGCACGACTGGGGAGAGGCCAGGCGCAGGACTGACCTTTTACAAGCCCATCCGACGCATGGATCATCTTACTTTACAGACAATCAGATGACCGGCCTGCATTGTCCAACCCAGCAATGAACAAGTATATAAAGTGATTACTCTCCACGGGATTTCACGGATTTGAACCCGCGACCTCCGGTTTGCAAAACAAGTGGTTTACCGCTGCGCCACGGAGGCTATAATGAGACTCATAAAATAAGATATAAGATAAAGGCCTCTTAGAGGTCAACTTTTATTATATGACAGCCCTTTGTAATAATTTTGGTAATGGTGATTACGATTCCCAGGCTTTTTTTTTTTTTTTTTATAAAATCTCCATCTCCAACTAACTTTGAGGATCATGAATATGGCCTATATTCGATATATAATAAATGCCTCATTTCGATCGTTATCGCTAAAAAATACTCTTGGAAAAAAATTTACATTTGTATTTTTGTGCCCTTACCTTAGTTTTTTTTTTTTTTTTTGTTTTTTTTTTTTTTTATATGAGGGTACTCTATGTTATTCAAAATATTTTTTCTTTTAATATTATTCTTTTAATGTTGTTAAACATATATTATTATAATTGTTTACACCCGATCTCTTGTTCTGTGTCTTTCTTTATCCTATTACTATTATATCGGCCTGCATTATATAATAAACTTATACTTGAACTAATGAGTTTGTTAATATGTGCACCTCACTTCCAAATATTAGCCTATCCTAATACTAGCTAGGGTAATAAACTGCTTATTCTGTGTTAATAAGAAAAGGCAGTGGTATTAGGTATACACACGATAGTCACAATTTTTCTTGTCTCCAGAGACTAAATCAATGGATTACCATTCGTTTTAACACACTCAATGTGGACCAATGCTCACCAGTTTTTCAAACCAATTGCTACGCTTCAACTTTAAGGTTTGAGTGCAGAGGAGTATGCCACTCGTTAGAAAGGCGTCCGTGAAAATCTGAAGAATATATTCATCTAAAAAAATCTAAAAGTTCACACATTTCACACAGTTAGAACATACATTTAAGCAGGAGCTAGTATCTAACTTGCTCAAGCGACATAGTACAACGTACATTGTCACAATGTAGTGTACCTACATAGTGTAATGGGACTTGCCGAAATAAGTCTAAAAAGGTGCAGACTCATTTTTTTTTTTTTAGTATTATTATTATTTTAATTGTTTTTATTTTGTATTTGAGTTTAACTGTTGCGGGAAAAAACAAGCAAAATTATGGAGCCCAGAATAAAACTTACTTTACGACAAGTTTTCGAAATAAACATTTATATTAATAATAATTAGTGATTAGAGAGATAGATTGAGTTGCATAACGGTGCTGTGACTCGTGGTGGACACGGTCGGCAATCAGTCAAGCGGTGAAGATGGCAGTCCTCGACGCCGCACTGGCGGCGGTTAGAGTGCTCACTAAAAACCTCACTGGTTTCAGTCCACGGACTATGTCAGTGTAGTTCTGGCCATCATGCTGGTGCTAGGATTCAACTTAGGTCTTCGGAGCCTTTCCCGTTTAAACTTACAGTAAGTATGAAATCTGGGCAAGTATTAACTTAACTTACTACTGGTTTTTAATCATATATCTTACCTCTGTTTTTTTTTTTTTTTTTTGTATAGTTGCCTAGATATTCTCCATAAAATCTAACAAAAAAGAAAGAAATCTGTTACACTATCTTTAAAGGGATCTGTCAAGGGTTGATCGATCAGTTGAATGATAACCGACCTACTGGTATCAGTTTCGGCATAGTGAGAATAAGCCAAGAGTTGACCCCTTCGTTTAGAGTACGGATATTATTATTATTATTATTATTTTATGATGTATAGGCTTGTCCACCTTCCCTGAAGCCAAAAGAGTTTTACTGACTAATAGACTTACAACTATCAATTAGCATGGTGCCAATCTCCAGGTTCAGAGTAGCTATTACAAATTGAGGAATAAAGATTCATAAAACCAAGTGAATCAACTTCGTTAGAGATTCCTTCCGCCTCACGAACAAAAATCTCATCTGATCAGGGACTATTATGTGACATTTGTTACCGTGCTTTGTTGCCTCCGCACCTTCGAGCACAAATCCCGATTCAGCGCGAAGCTTACATTTGACCAATGAATACCATTAGGTATCTTTGCATAGTCTTTTTTTTTTTTTAATTATAATTGAGGGTACAACACCAGCGAATATTTATTCGCTTTTATCTAAAATAGACATACTTACTTACTTGTAGTAAATAATGCGGGTAGTTAGGACACGAAGAAAAAATGCATTATCTGAAGAATACAACAGATAAGCTGCACGATTTGCGATGAATCCAATTGTCATATTTAGGACATTGTGATAATTAGGCAAAATAATATCCGAAGAATACAACGGATAATAAAAATTAGTGCTTCCCAATGAATGCAAAGGGTACACAAACTCAGCTCGAGCGTAGAAATCTTCGCAGGTACAGGAGGTACAGCAGTGCAGCAGCAGCAGGCAGGCAGGATGATATTTAGACACAATCATGGATGAATTCATCCATGGGCACAATAATATCCGAAGAATTCAACGGATAATAAACATTAGTGATTCCCAATGAATTCAAAGGGTACACTTTAGCTCGAGAGTATAAATCTTCGTTAACAGCGACACGAACAATGTTCCACTATTAGTTTTATGACTTCCTTTACTTTTCTTATTTATTTTAGTTTTTTTTTCATGATTTCAAAGATCTTTTGCATTTGAACTCGTGCGAACGCCGTGAGCGCACGGACAAGAATGAGGTGTCTGCCGTTCTGCTGGAGCGGGGTGGTTGAGAGGTTGACAATAATATTGTTTTCTCTATAAAACCTCTCTAAACTTGTGCGACTAGACCGGAACGTATATGTACAAGGACTACAAGTAATCTTGAAGTCAAGGACGGGATAATTATTGTAGGATGTTTAGAGTCTAGTTCTATAAAATGTGAATATTGGGGGAATAGGTAATACAAGTTATGCCCTAAAAATCCAAATTCATTTATCTCTGTAATCTCTGTAAAAGCATCACATAATATTAGGCACTAGATTTTCCTTTTTGTTTTAAATATCAAAAGAGAGAGTCTAACTCCTTACGACTTTTATAACACTAATAATACAATATTACACTTAGCCAACAGTAAAATCCATACGTAGTACTTATTAAGTCCGTAATAAAGAAGTTTTTTATTTTTTAGTTTTTTTTATTCAATATAAGCTAGTGTTTGACCACAGTCTCACCCGGTGGAAAGCGGTGACGCAGTCGAGGATGGTAGATTATCTTCAATGACCTATCGTAATATTAATACTGCAGAGGAACCGCAAGCAAAATTATACATTAGGGTTAAGCACCTAAGAATAGATAAGTCGTATCGAGAAAAATCTCTCCTCAAAACCTGTCAACAGTGGCAATAAATCATTGTCTTGTAAAAACGCGCAAATGCACTTTATAAAACATATTTCAAAGGAAATATGCATAACCTCACCATTAGACAATGACTGAAATTGAAGTCTATTTTCGTAATTATTTTGTATAATCAATAACCGAAAATATATATATATGTATAAAATATATAGGTATATATCAATAATGTAAGTAAATATCAGTTTGTGAACGTAAATGTTCCTAAAGGCCACACAGGCCACATAGAATAGTTAGAAAAACCTTAAATTAATTATTTAATTAACACGGTGCACAACAGAAAACATTACTGAACATATCACCTTGACAATAGGTACACAATAATTTGTAATTCATGAACAAACTTGTATTTCATTCATAACAGTAAAAGTTATCTTTATGATTAATTAATTGCACTTTGAAAGTTATTATTATTTTTTTTTTTTTGTAGGTTGTTGCACATTTTATAAGTTGAGGGTAGATGAGGAGATATACCCTCCAAATGTTATTTATTGTGTCACCTACCCTCATATGTCTATCAGCTGTCAGCTGATTGTAATGTCAATGACCGTTACTTTATCTCTTAAAAAGGATATTACAACAGTCATACATCGAACTTAAAGTTCTTTATTTCATACTAACTATACCGCCCGTACAGGAGGCGCTAATAACTTAAAGAAGATTGTAAGCAGATCATGGTCGTGATCGCTATTTATTTAGTACATTTAGGTGCTATAAAGGTAGGTAGGTATATACACAACAGTCAGTCTTTAATTAATGCAGTCATTACCGTACGTAATTTTAAATGTATCTAGTCATTGTTCTCGATTACTGTTACAAAAAGGATTTAAGTTCTTTATTATAATCTTTTTTTTTTTTGCAGTAGTTTTAAAAATATAGGGAAAACACTTAGTCTCCATATTACAAACATGGAAAATACAAATATCTAAATAATTGTTTGGTGTTCATATAAATATATGAAGCAAATAATTATGTATAGCGTTTAGAACAGACTTATCAAAGAAAAACCTTAGACCTTCGGTTTGGTTTATTAATCACGGTTAAAATCAGAGGTAAGATACTCATATCTGGACCTTATACAAACAAATACGCCAAGGTATGTTTTTACATTTTGTATAGACAAATAACGCTGAGGACATTTAAACACAGACAAATCTGTTTTGCATGTGAATCGAACCCGCAACCAGGGCATAAAAAAAAAACAATGAAAATTACCCAACAGTTTTTTTTTTGATAATTTTTTATTATTATTATTACCAAGGGATGGTAATAGTAAGTACTAGTAAACACGACTAATATATTTGAGTTCAAGAATAGTTCCTATCACCAAAAATTTAGTAACAACTAAAATTAATAGGTAGTAAAAAATACTGATATGGTCGTTGTCAATCTCAAAAATCTTAAGAAGCAAAATACATTGAATAGAGGGCGTAAACTAGATAGTTTTGTGTTTATTGTAGACAAAGCATATAAGTTACTCAAGACAGCTTGTTTGTGGTTTATTACACATTAAAAGGCACATCAAACGTATAAGAGGAATATTCACAACGCTGGTAGATAAAATATATCAGGAAAGATCCAAATGAAATATCCAACAAAAAATTACAAGAATATAATCGTATGGATTCTGAATAATAACATCAAAGATCAGCCAGGAAGTTTTTTTTTTTATTTTTTAACTGTGTGGATTATATAAATATACTAGCGACCCGCCCCGGCTTCGCACGGGTGTAATTGAGAAAAAAAAGAAGTGAATAATTTAAAGTTACTATCTTTGATTATAGAATTTCTTCATAAATAATGTTTGTAGCTGACTTTTCGTAACGCAATATGAACAAATTTTGTTTAGAAATGACGCGTGAAAGGGCTACGTATAGCTGTCTGTCCATGGGCAAAGTACTCAACGCTTAGGTTTAAGCCTGCAACGTTGAATCTCTGAGCTTGTGATTTATTATTGTATTTATAATTTTATTAGAAACTGCAGACGTGTACCGGTGCACAATTTGGGTGGATTAAGGACAGGAACAGACACCATTTCTTTAAAACCAATTTATGGAAGCAATACGGGCTTCCTTGTTCGGTTTCATCGTTGAGACGTAAACGGGGGTCAACCGGGGATTTCTTACCCACTAAAACCCCCACGGCTATCACGTCTGCACATTAGAGGGCGGACCTGTGCTATCTGTCGGGATCTGTACCAGCTGATACCACTCAGTGCATCGATATACTATCGATGACTCAGTGCCTTGACTTTGAACCCGCCGCTGGAGAGGCACATTATAGTTCCCCGGGAACCTGTCACGGTGCTCACAGTTACAGGGGTCACGGGGGAAGCCTTTAATGGGATTTACGGGACCCTGCTGGTGGTCAACCGGGTATATAGGATTCTTATACACTAAACCCCCAACGGCCGTTAAATCAGTACATAAGAAGGAGACCTGGGCTATCCGGTGGGATCTGCACCAAGATCCCACAGACTTAGTCACTTGCCTTTGAGCCCACCACCGGGGGGCACAATAAAGCCACCTGGGAAACTATCATCGTGCTCAAAGATAGGGGGATCGCGGGGGAAACCTCCAATAGGCCCCCAGGATCCTGCGGGCAATCGACTGCGGTATGTGTCCCCACGGCTGTCCACACAAAAGAGGGGGGCTGCACCGTGTACCTCTCAGTGCAAGGCAAGGGCCTTTGAAACCGCTCCCGGGGGCGCATTATAGCCACCCGGGTCACCGTTGTCACGATAAGGGGGTGGCGGGGGGGGGGGGGAACATCCAATATGTCTCCGGGATCCCGTGGGGAAGTCAACCTGGGTATTTGGAATTGTTAAGTATGTACCTCTTTAGGTTTAGTCAACGTAAGCTAATTAAATTTATTTACTTAGATAAAACTTCTAAATAAATTCAGTTAATATATAAACCTTCAGTGAAAAATAAAAATAAAAAAATTGATCAAAAATAAAAAGTTTAAAAGTACACAAAAATAATCCCAAAGAGAGATTTGAACCCGGACCCTGCTGTGCTTAGAAGACACTTCCCTCCAGACTTACTTGATCATATTCTTGTTATATGTCTGCTCAGTCCCTAATACATATAGCGTGATATTTTGCTTTAAGTATTAAAGTTATCCGTGTACAGTACCTAATTTACGTACTAAGCAAATCTAAGTGAGAATATTTGTACCGCCATCGGTTGAGTAATAATACTGCTTTTTAACCCTGTTAAGGGATAATTTAAAAAAAAAATCCCCTCAGTGGCTTTCCTTTGAGCCCGCCACCGGGGGGCACAATAAAAAAAATTACCTGTCACCGTGCTCAGTTTCGGGGATCACGGTAGACCTCCAATAGGCTCCCAGGATCCTGCGGGCGGTCGACCGCGGTGTGTAGGATTCTTACCCTCTAAACCCCCCACGGCTGTCCGCACAAAATATGGGGCTGCACCGGGTACCCCTCAGGGCAAGGCAAGGGCCTTTGAAGCCGCTGCCGGGGGCGCATTATAGCCCCCCGGGAATCTGTCATCGTTGTCACAGTTAAAGGGGTGGCGGGGGACACGTTTAACATGTCCCCGGGATCCTGTGGGGGATTCTTACCCACTAAAACTCCCGTGGCTGTCACATCGGCACATGAGAGGGGTTCTTCGGTGGTATCTGCATGAGCTGTCCCTCAGTGCATTGCCTTTGAGTCCGCCGCTGTGGGGCGGGTATATTATATCCCGGGTATTTACCTACCTTATAATATATGGAATTAATGAAATTCTCTAGTACTTGATTGTGAACTATGTAGGTATCTCTTTAGGTTTAGCTAAAAGCTATGTAAGTTTATTTACTTAGATAAAACTTAAAACCTTCAATGAAAAATTATCTAACCAAGATGGTGAAAACCACTGCGTGATTTAGGAGGTGCTATCGGATATAGACAGACTCGGATAGCGACTTTGTTTCACACTATGTAAAGATACTTTGACGTCGATCGATCGGTAACAACACCAGCCAACCTGTAGAAAAACCCCTGACTGACAGACAGACAATAATTCCAATAAAGTTTTGGCTTTTATATCATACGTACAATACATGCATAATTATTTTATTCCTACCCAAACAGACATTTTGGAAATATATTTTCATTATTTTATTTTATTATATTTGGGAAACTAACAAATGATACCACTATCTTATTATATAAAAGAGTAAGCAAAAACCCACTCATCACGAAATCTCAGAAACTACAAGTGCTAGAAGTCTCAAATTTTGCATGGGGGTTCCTTTTAGTACAAAGGTGCACACTAAGACTGGATTTTGCGAAATTCAACCTCTAAGGGGGTCAAACAGGGGGGCAAAGTTTGTATGGGAGAACGCGATTCCTTGGTCCTATTGACTTGAAATTTTGCACAGACATTCGTTAAGAAAATTAATTCAATTAGTATTTCATATTTTTTATAATTTATCCCTTTACAGGGTAAAAAAGAAGTATTATTACTCAACCGATGGCGGTACAAATATATTACAACAATAAGATACGATAATTTGAGACACAAAATAAAAGTTCCTTGGCCAAGTGGTTACAGAAGCGTCCTCTAAGTACGGACTGTCCGGGTTCGCTACCCCTGATCGGATTTTTTTTTTGTATTATTAAACTTTGTTTTTGATTTTTTTATTTATATTAAGATTCGATGTTTTAAATATTTAACTCATATTGACTCCGGCACTTTTTATCTCTAATATATTTCTTATATTTAATGATTTTTTTAAATTTAAAATCATGCATACGTAGGTAGTTAACTTCTCTCTAATGTTATGATTTAGTTATTAGTGGAAACTGAATTGATTTATAAGTACTATTGGATCTTATATTTAGTAATAAGTGGTATCATTTGTTTGTTTCCCAAATATAACAAAATAAAATTAAAATAATGAAAATATATTTTCAAAATGTCTGTTAGGGGAGGAATACAATATACCTATTGTACGTATGATATAAAAAAAGCCAAAACTTTATTGGAATTATTGTCTGTCTGTCAGTCAGGGTTTTTTCTATAGGTTGGCTGGTGTTGGGGACCAACGACGTATCTTTACATAGTGTGAAACAAAGTCGCTATCCGAGTCTGTCTATATCCGATAGCACCTCCTAAACCACGCAGCGATATTCACCATCGGTTAGATAATTTTTCATAGAAGGTTTTAAGTTTTATCTAAGTAAATAAACTTACATAGCTTACATTGACTAAACCTAAAGAGATACATAGGTAACAATCAAGTACTAGAGAATTTCATTAATTCCATATATTATAAAGTAGGTAAATATCCGGGATATAATATACCCGCCCCCCGGCGGACTCAAAGGCAATGCACTGAGGGACAGCTGATGCAGATCCCACCGGAGAACCCCCTCTCATGTGCCGATGTGACAGCCACGAGAGTTTTAGTGGGTAAGAATCCCCCACAGGATCCCAGGGACATATTAAACGTGCCCCCACCACCCCTTTAACTGTGACAACGGTGACAGATTCCCGGGGGGCGTTAATGCGCCCCTGGCAGCGGCTTCAAAGGCCCTTGCCTTGCACTGAGGGGTACCCGGTCTGATCAAGAGTGAGCTGGATTTGCGCACCGAGGGTTAGTTTCCTATTCATCTAACACCTCAGGTAGCAAAAAGACCAAACCGCACAACTAAGTTTGTTTGTCAAAGATTTTTAACCGTTTAAAAAAAAATATGCACAAGTAGCGCATTTTCAAACAAGTTATATTTTGCAAAAAAAAAACATTAACACTTATTATTACACCAGTAATCTTTTTAGAATGTCAATAATAATAAAAAATGCCCAACCAATATATTTTTAGTGTTCCCAAGGTTTGTGTTCATACACACTATATACGGATCTAACTATCCCCTCCCACATCCTCTCATACAACTAAAAACTTAAAGTCCAGACTCTGTTAAGCATTGTGTACTTAAATAACAATACAACACAGCAGCCTGTAATGTTTTGTCTCTAATTTATTGATCCACGCTCATAAATGTAATATAGAATATGTTTGGCCAAGTCCCTGAACAATTTTCGCGAGGACAACTGCTTACAATGTTAGCATATTTTTTTCCCCAATAAAAATACTGACTTCCAGCAAAATACCGATAATGATCTTCAAAAACGACGTTAAAAAAGAGTGAAAAAGTATTAAAATACTGAATCTGGTCACATTGTCTCATTCCATATAATATAAGGTAAATCTGGGATATAATATGCTTGCCCCCCGGCGGCGGACTCAGAGGCCAGGCACTCAGGGACACCTGGTGCAGATCCCACCCGAGAACCCAGGTTTCCCTCTCATGTGCCGATATGACAGCCACGAGAGTTTTAGTGGGTAAGAATCCCAAATACCCAGTTTGACTTCCCCACGGGATCCCGGGGACATATTGGATGTTTCCCCCGCTACTCCCTTAACTGTGACAACGGTGACAGATTCCCGGAGGGCTATAATGCGCCCCCGGCTGCGGCTTCAAAGGCCCTTGCCTTGCACTGAGGGATACACGGTGCATACTCTTTTGTGTGGACAGCCGTGGGGGACACATACTATATACATACATACAGTTCCTACTCCTCCTACATAACCCGGTTGACCGCCAACAGGGTCCCGGTGACCTATTGAAGGCTTCCCCCTGTAACCGTGAGCACGGTGACAAGTTCCCAGGTGGCTTTATTGTGCTCCCCGTTGGCGGGGTCAAAGGCAAGCCACTGTATCATGATGCAGATCCCACCGGATAGCCCAAGAAGGGGTTCTTATGTGCTGATTGCACTGCCGTTGACCACCAACAGGGTCCCGTAAATCCCATTAAAGGCTTCCCCGTGCCCCTGTAACCGTGAGCACCATGACAGGTTCTCAGGGAGCTATAATATGCCTTTCCGGTGGCGGGTTCAAAGTCAAGGCACTGTGTGTTATCAGCTGGTGCAGATCCCGACAGATAGCCCAGGTCCGCCCTCTAATGTGCCGACGTGATAGCCGCGGGGGTTTTAGTGGGTAAGAATTCCCCGACTGACCCCCGTTTACGTCTTAACGATAAAACCGAACAAGGAAGCCCGTATTGCTTCCATAAATTGGTTTTAAAGAAATTGTGTCCTGTTCCTGTCCTTAATCCACCCAAATTGTGCACCGGTACACGTCTGCAGTTTATAATAAAATTATAAATACAATTAACAAATCACAAGCTCAGAGATTCAACGTTGCAGGCTTAAACCTGCGTTACGAAAAGTCAGCTACAAACATTATTTAACAAGAAATTCTATAACCAAAGGCAGTAACTTTAAATTATTCACTTCTTTTTTTTCTCAATTACACCCGTGCGAAGCCGGGGCGGGTCGCTAGTTACTAATATAAGATACCAGTGGCGTGCACAAAGGGTAGGCAAAAAAATGTATTCGGCTTGTTTAACCTATTTTAAGTATGTTATTATACCATTTCAAATACCCATATGCAAGCAAATACTATAGACATATTAATTTGCATTTGAGAACATTAATACGTTTATTCAGCGGCTCCATACTGACAAAAATACTTTGCCTACCCTAGGATTTCTCTAAGCAGTCTTAATTTTAAAAAATCTTACGTTTGGACATGAATTAACGTATTTTTTTTAATGTAAATGGATATGTTGGTAGTATTGATTAATTTAAGGATATTTGTGCTGGAGCACAAACAAATAGCATAAAACGTAAACAACTCGCAGATATTTTTGCATGCTTTCAGTGCACGCCACTGTAAGATACAATAGTACAAAAATCCATTAAGTTTCCACTAATAACTAAATCATGACATTAGAGAGAAGCTAACCACGTATGCATGATTTTAAATTAAAATAAAAGCATTAATTATAAAAAATATATTAGAGATAAAAAGTGCTGGAGTTGATATGAGTTAAATATTTAAAACATCGAATCTTAACGTAAATAAAACAATCAAAAACAAAGTTTAAAAATACAAAAAGAAAATCCGCACACGGGTAGCGAACCCGGACAGTCCGTGTTTAGAGGACGCTTCCGTAACCACTTGGCCAAGGACGTTTTGTTTAAAGTTTCGAAATATCTTATCATATTTGTACCGCCATCGGTTGAGTAATAATACTCCTTTTTTTACCCTGTTAAGGGATAAATTTAAAAAAAAACATGAAATACAAATTCAATTAATTTTCTTAACGAATGTCTGTGCAAAATTTCAAGTCAATAGGACCAAGGAATCGCGTTCTCCCATACAAACTTTGCCCCCCTGTTTGACCCCCTTAGAGGTTGAATTTCGAAAAAACCCGTCTTAGTGAGCACCTACGTCTTAAAAGGAACCCCCATGCAAAGTTTGAGACTCCTAGCACTTGTAGTTTCTGAGATTTCGTGATGAGTGGGTTTTTGTCTACTCTTTTATATAATAAGATAATTGTATTATGACACAGTGATAAGCTCGAACAGTTCACATTTTTTTTTTTGTTTTTTTTTTTTTTTTAAACACGCTGTTTATAGGTTTATATATATATATGCCTTAGTTAAAAAAAATATCACGTAAAAATGATCGTGTTAAGATAATACAATAAGACTAACTGTGTTTGGACAGGGTTTTTGAAACACCCTGTATATACTTTTACTTCATTATTATTATTTATTTTTGGAAAAATCGAACTTTATGAATTTACTTCACAGATTTAATGTAGTATTCAATATTTTATGACCATTAAATTTAGAAACTAGAATTATGTATGACAAAAAATTCGTCCTCAATTTTGTCATAAGTATTCAAATATTGCAACTATATTGTTCATAAAGTTAAACCATAAATATAGTCATCAAGGTCATACATTTAGCTAAATGAACGACGAATTAATAATATGACGATTGTTTTGTTCTCTAGATCAGATTTATCAATAGTTATTTTCAACTAAGTATTTATAATAAGTGTAGGAGGCGGCCGGCGGCCGGCGGCGCGGCGTACTGTCCCATAAGTTCAGAGGCTACTTACTGCAGCTCCACGGTGGTGCTCACGGATGCTCCGGCTGTAGGCCGGCCAGGATCTCGTCGAGCCTGTGGTAAAGCCCGCCACGGCCAGTCCGCCTCGGATCTCCTAGATACCACTTTGCAGTACGAACTACGAAGTTTTGAAGTCTTATTAATTCTACTGTGAAAAAATATTAGTATTGTTATTATAACTTCTTAATTATTTACTCATGTCTTCCAGTGGCGCACGACGTAGGTATTCCGATAATTAGGAGTACCTACAGATCGAATTATATCTGACGATATTGTACGAATCCCAGGCAACTGGTGGATGGTAGTAGCAAATTACAGTTAATTGTGACGTTCCAAGATGGACGTCTTCGTATATTCAACAGTGGATTTTGTCTGGCTGATGATAATGATCGGATTATATGTTCCCAGATGTGTTGGCGGCATGCATTTCATAATAGTGTTTGCAACAATTACCCGCAATAAGGAATGCGTATCGTGTTTATCTGTACATATGTACATTGTAAGGGGGAGGCCTATATTCAGCAGTGGACGTCTTCCGGCTGGTGATGATGATGATGATGATGTACATAGTTTGTACAAATGAGACGACACGGTGTGGAAACACGCACCGTAAAGAAACATGTCATACTGACATACCAGCAGCAAGACCTATACTCACATGAACATTGTGTATTGCACAATGACTGTAAAGTTGTTCATTATCTTACGACAGAGACGACCCAGATTGTATTGGAAGCTCGCATCGTATGAACACAGCGCAAGCAACAGCTACCCGATGTTGGGTGTGTGCATCGCATGAACCGTAAATACTCACATATATACTCACATCTGCAGAGCTGACGTATCGCACTATAACGGTGAACGTGTTCATTATCTATGACAGAGACGACCCCGATTGTATTGGAAGCTCGCATCGTATGAACACAGCGAAAACAACAACTACAGGAGTGTGCATCGCTCTTGTGTAACGCACTATACGGTTAACGTGTTCAACACTACGACAGAGACGACCCCGGTTGTATTGGAAGCTCGCATCGTCTGAACACAGCGAAAACGTCAAACCCGCTGGTGGGGCGACAACTACCCGCTGGTGGGGTATCGCTGTTAACCGTAAATGTGTTCTTTATGTACGTGTGAGACGACCCTGTATGGAAGCTCGATTCGTACGAACACAATTTAAATAGTGCACGACGATCCATTTCCCGAAGACGAAGAGTCGTCCGACGTCACCACCGCGGCGGCACCTCTTCGTTGTCCAATAGTGCACGACGATCCATTTCCCGAAGACGAAGAGTCGTCCGACGTCACCACCGCGGCGGCACCTCTCCGTTGTCCCGACGTCGCGGCGTCGCCTCTTAGTTGTCCGGTTCTTGACTTTCACTTTTTCTTTAATACTAATTTAATTATTTTTATTTAATACTAAATACACTTGGAGCTTTGGATTGGAGACGTGCGAAGGCTTGAGCACGGAAACAAACATTGAAGACACACTGCGGGTGGGCCGTCTTATATGAGGCGGTGAGGTGACAAAATATTAAAGTACCCGAAAAAAAAAGAAAAAAAAAAAACTTTAAATCATTCCGTGCAAGGCTAGTAGTAAGGACGCATAACTACAATAAGTAAACATTATAAGTTGCTAAGGACCGAACTGTGAAACATAATTGGAGCCACTATCAACCCCGATCACATATCTGAAACTACATATCATAAAACCAAGTATAACGCAGTAATGGGGGGTTTACACGGAACGATTTTAGCCGTGCGGCAAGTTAGCAGTCGCATCACTTTTAAAAATCGTATCGCCTCCCTATTTACACAGATCGACAAAAATCACATGCGACTTGTTTATTTCCGAAGAAAATGTTGAGCGGAGTGGCATCGAAGTGGTTCGTAGTCTACCTATTTAATTGTTTGAGACACAAAGAGAGGATAAACAGAAGGAGACGTAAATTTTGGGTACGTGGATAGTGGAGGATGACCTCATGCGGCGGAATATCTTCTGCAACTGACCATTTTACACGGTCGATTATAGTCACCCGCCGCACGCGGCTTGCCGCCGCATGGCAAAACTTTGGGGCTTACGATTTTAGTCATTTGCGGCCTAGTCGAATTGTTTAGACGGCCCGTGTAAACCCCACATAAGATATGGAACTCCCGGCGGTCGATCTAGAATCAAAACCCATAAATCCATTGGGATTATATCGGAAAAGTATCTAAGAGTTCCGAGCATCGCTCACCATAAAGTATGATTTATTAGCATACTTATATTTTGTTTGGCAATATATTATCTGACTGATTGAGGTTTGGACTGTAAGACGTTTATATGTTTCTTGGATTTGGGTTATCCTTTTATTTATTTTTAGTATGATTTTTATGTAGTCTCTGGACTACTGGTGTTGGTACTTGTGTATGTTAAGTACCTATAAATGTATGCACTGATATGAGCACAAAAAAAAAATAAAACATATTAGTACATACTTACATTTATATTTGAACACATTTTTAATAATAATAACTTCCGCTATTCCATCCATTTGATTGATACAATGCATTAATATTTTTATCTCTATACTCTACCCCACAGCAATACCTGTATGTAGCCTCCGTGGCGCAGTGGGAAACCGCTTGCTTTGTAAACCGGAGGTCGCGGGTTCGAATCCTGCGGGGGCCAACAAATTTGAGTAGTTGTTCCTTACTGGCTAGGACAATGCATGCCGATCACCTGATTGTCTGTAAAGTAAGATGATCCATGCGTCGGATGGGCATGTAAAAAGTCGGTCCTGCGCCTAACCTCTCCCCGGTCGTGTCGGTCTTCCGTCCCATCGGATTATGAGAGGTATTATATAAAGGAAGAGAGAGTGCACTTGTGTATACGCAAGCGCTTGTGCACTATAATATCTCCCGCGTACATGGCTGATCTTGTGAAAGATTGGCCGCTGTGGTCGTTTCGGCCAGGAGGGACCTGTATGTATCAATTTATATATAGGTACCCACTATAGTTCACGTGCATTTTATCAACGTGCCTATGTAAATAAAAAAACACATTCAATATTGACTAACGTCTCGCCGCTTGGTCGGTGAAGACCGGACGAAGCACTTAATTAAAACTACTTTATTGGTTTTCTGCACACCGCAGTAATGTGATTTATTATGGTATTCTGTTACCAACATAAAACAAATAAAAATTAAAAAATGTATCTGCAAAAAACCGTAAGAGTTAATCGACTTCAAAAAAGGAGGAGGCTCTCAATTCGTCTGAGTATTTTTTTTTATGTATGTTCGCGCATAACTGGCAATTATGAACCGATTTGAAAAAATCTTTCTTGTACGGGTAGGCCGATCCACTGATTGGGTCACATAAAAAAAATATATTGCTTACAAATAAGTAAGTAGATTCTGAAAAAACAAAAATGGCACCTCAAAAAAATCTTCACGAATGCCTAAAAAAAGACATTTTTGTCGCAACAAATATTTAGTGACTGAATACGTCACGGAGATATTGTCGCTACTGTCTACGCGTACTGTCACTCTGTATTGTGAAATAGATTTGTGCCGCACACTACAATAGAACGTCGCCAATGTAAGTGTAAACTCCCCGTCTGATGATAGAAGGACGATCAATGGTGCGATCTGTGTAAGCTTTGCCTTTCAAAACAGTAGTTCTAACGAACTTAGTATTGCCAGTCCGCCCTCTACCACCTCTACCAACAGTGGTCTCCAAGTACTCGTTACATAAGAAAATATTGCTCGCTCGTTTATCTTAATAGATCGTTAGAAGCATCTGCCGAAGATTCACGGTGCCGTCTAAGTTACGTTCATTAAAAAAAAAACTTGATTTGACGTGGATTTAATTAATGATATTTTGGGTTAAATTATTAGCTAAGTTTGAGCGAAATATTTGCACAAAACAGTGCCCTTGTATAAGGGTAATTAGGTTAGATTAAAGGCCCACTAGATGATAGGTACCTTCTGCAAGAGACCAGGTACGTATTCTGCTACCAAGTAGTCGCCAAGCGAAAAGGACGAGTATGTAAAATAAATCAATGCATTGCCGGGTACCGTGTAGAGGACATAGCATATCATGAAATTCCTGACTGGCTCAAACGACTCAAGACTTATGGCTCAAACGACTCAAGATTTATGGCTCAAATGACTCAAGATTTATGGCTCAAACTGCCCCGGTGTTGCTTACCATCCAAAGAATATCCTCCTTTTGGCATAACTATAATCATCATCATCAGCAGCCGAAACACGTCCACGGCTGAACAAAAGGCCTCCCCCTTAGTAGGGAGGGGTTGCCATTATCCCCACGCTTTGCAAGCGGCTTGGGGATCGCAGTATAGGTGGAAGATAAATCCAAAAGAAAGACGCTGCTGCCCGTCTTCCTGTTCTCGTCTTACCACACCCAACGAGAGGAGATGGGGGGATCCAATTCTTACCCGGCACCCCACGGGGAATATAACCTCTATAACTATAAGTTGAAAAAATAGATATCTAAAATTTAATTACAGCTATGTACTGAGATCCTAAATTACTAATTCTATTCCGAACTACGAGTATATAGTAGTTGACTGACTACGACGTAGTCTTACGTAGTAGTCTACATAAGTTAAGGGTAATCCCTTGGAAGACCTTTATTGGAGCCGAGCGCGCGGTGGATTACTTGTGATTAAAGATTAGTTCTAGATTTACGCAACACCTATTATTGTTCTTATCTAAAGTTTATTTATTTATTTATTATCTATTTGGTTCTTCAACAATGAGTACACTATAAAATGGTAACAATACATTTCAACTTACTTCTAAGTACCTCATTACTTATAGAACAGCACTGCATGCACTAAAAATAAATGCGCGAAAAATTTAACTCAAACCTACGAACATAGTGAGGTAAAACCCCCAATTATCGACACTTTAAGGATCGCATGAACATTTTTTAAAATATCTAGTTTATTTATGATATTACACGATACTTTCATGCACTAGACTAAAAACGAGTGTGATACTAATAAGTAGATCAATAAATCAAATTAGATTTAGGCTCTTTTTGGCCTAGTTATCGACAAGGAAATTCCATTGACACCCAGTAATCGACATGATCCAATAATCGTGATCTAGTAATCGGCATGTTCTATTTATCGTCATCCAAATATCGACCTACTCCTAACTCTCTTCATTACGGATTGTGTCACGCAAAGAAACTCCGAGCATAGCTCTCTCCATAACTCGTTGTGTGATTTTAAGCTTCTCTAAAAGGCAAGCTGTAAAGGAACACGTCTCGTAACCATATCATCACGGGCAACACACACTGGTTAAAGAACGTTGCTTTCAGGCACTGCGGAATTTCAGATGAGAAGATGTCACCAAGTTTCCCAAACGCTGCTCATCCGAGTTAGATTCTTCGGGCGACCTCTTTGTCAAAGTTATGCTGTACTCGTATATAGGTATATAGCGGCTGAATAGCGGTCAACAACTTCGTGTGTATCGTTGCCAACAACTACCGTTACGGATGCAACATAGACATTAGATTAGACATGATCTTCGTCTTGTCCATGTTCATTTTAAGAGCCACCTGTTGCATTAACGCTACTGAGATCGCTGAGCATTGTATTGAGATCCTCCAGCGGTTCAGCCATTGACGTTGATGCCGAAACCGAACCAGTCCAAGAACTTGAAAACGTCCTCCAATGCGTTCGTGAACAGTTTTAGAGAAATAACGTCTCCTTGTCTCACGCCTCTCTGCAATCGGATTGATTTTGTAGTCTCGTCCTGTAGTCGGATCGATATGGTGGCGTTGCTGTAAAAACACTTCAACGCAATGAGGGACCGGATTACCACCCATGTCTCGATTGAATCGAAGGCTTTTTCGTAGACCACAAACGCTAGACATAATGGCCGACTATACTTCTCACGCCCGGTTTCCGAAAGGATGATCAACGCAAAAATCAACTAACAAGATGTCAAATCTCCTGTCAAGCGTATTTTGGGTTGCAGAAAGCATGATCAACTATTTTAATTTGAACATCCTGTCAGTTGACACGGCTGTTAAATTATGCTTCAGAAAGTTCATGTCAAATTAAAATGATCATAGATTAGTAAATTTTTCTCTAATTAACGTTTCAGAAACCCGAATTGATTTGAACATGCTGTCAAGTTAACAGTCATTTTAGTTGAATATCCATTTGAATAGCCTTTCAGAAACCGGGCGTCAGTCTTCTATATAATCTGACGGAGCGTATGAATGTGGTCTACGGTACTAAAGCCTTTTCGGAATCCAGCTTGTTCGGGAGGCTGAAAATCATCACACCTGCGTTCAAGAAGGTTCGTATTGACTTTCAAAAACAGCTTATGCACATGGTTCGGGAGTGAGATAGGTATGTGTATAATTATTTAATAATGTGTTATCACCTTTTTTGAAGAAAAGCACTACCACACCGTGCCCTGTACCGTGCTTCTGTTCTGGCGTAGTAGCTTCGAGTAAGTCGGAATTAAATAACTTCTGGAGGAGTAACAGTATCGGTTTTCCGTTCGCCCCCAGATGTTCTGTTGTGATTCCGTATTCACTCGGAGCTTTGTCGTTCTTAAGCTGTTTGAGAGCCATTCCAATCTCGTATTGACTGATGTGTGGGATGTTCTCAGTGTAGTGTCGGGTTAGTTTAACTCTGGTGTCCTTATATTTTAAACACTTTTTCATTCAGTCAAATGTCACGTAACGTATGGTTTAAAGTAGAGTGAGTCGTCACGTTACGATATAAGTGTGAGCATAGGTGTAGAGGTCAGGTAGAGCAAAACCCGGAGACCACTACGACGACAGGTAGGTACCTATGGGGAAAGTAGCGATTAAAGGAATGAGAACACAGGACTTACAATAACACTATAATATATTTACAGTTTTCTAATAGGTAGGTACACAGTTCGTTTGACGGAGTCGGGAACGCGGACACTTATTAACGTAAAGATCACATAACTTGCTTGCACGTAAAGGTTCCTGGGCGCAGGAAATCCTGCCCTAGCGCCCGCAGAAGCGAGGCGGCGTGCCTAGATGGCACATCCGCAGCCAGGCCGTTAGACGCCGGCAGGTTTAGCACCGGCCACGAAAGTCAGCCAGCAGGCCGGCAGATGTAATGGGGTGCGGGCGTCAGCACGCCACAACAGCAGCACCCGTAGCCTCGTGGCCTCTGGCGTAGACAGTCACAGACTGACTGCATCAATCGGCTGTGCCAATTAAAAAGACGTGTATGTTTTTAGGTGCCATTCTTGAAAACAATGTCGGTTATTGGAACACGTGGAATATCCAATCATCGACACAATAGTTGATCACTGGAAGCAGTTTGACGATTTAAATGAAAGAACTTAAGAAACATAGCTACGTAATAAAATAAAGTGCAAAAAATTATAAAACAAAACGTTTCGACATTTGTTGAAGTTTGGAACAGGCGAAGAAAAACACTCAAATTACCGACAGGCGTATTTTCATATTTTATTATAACCTCATTCACATTTATTAATAACTAGTCAATTTATGTCCTAATTTTATAAATAAAGAACATTTTCGATACAGCAAAAAAATTTTATGTTATGAACAATAAATCTTACTCACCTCCTTAATGATTTTACTAGTAAAACTAGATGTAGGATGGAGGATCGCTTGCGGTCGAAACTTATACCAAACAATTTTCTTCAACATGGCCGAATGTGTAAAACGTCATTTGCAATGACAACTTGATGATCCGGGTTTATTGTTTATCCTTGAAAGCCATTCAGAAAGGAGAAACTACTCTTATTTTTTTTAGTAAACTTTTTAAATGTCGGACAATGGGGCTGTGTCGGACACTGGGTGTTTTACCTTAGGTACTTACGTAAAAGAAAATTAAACTAAATTAACGTAAAATTAACATAAAACAGAAATATAACAAAAGTGAAGAATAAGAAAATGTAATAACAAGAAAAGCAAATTAAAAGGTAGTGACTAACAACAGCAAGTACAGTTTTTTTTAGAAAAAATATATAGAGCAAGCATAAAGATTATAGCTATTGGCATTATGGTCAAAGTTAAATTAGACATACATACAAGGTGTAATTAATTTTCTAGTAAAAATAACGTTGTTTGTGTTTTGCCAGTGTGAAAGGCATTGCAGCTGGTTAATAGTTACCAGTCCTAAAAGACAATATCTTGGGTAACAAAGCGGCAGTACAGTGCATTCTTGCTTGTCTCGTCACTAAAAAAGCGGGCCCTTACCGTCGACTTAAGACTCTGATGCACAAGCCACCGTCATTCTACCTGAAGTGCTGTTTATTGGGCCATACAATAAAACATTCAATGGCAACCAGAGTGAAACGAACTATGCTGACAGTAAGAGGGACGAAGCCTTAGACCGAGAGTGCACCGAGTGTTCCTTCTCCTCTTCCTAGAATACCGGCAACTTTACACACCACACCACAACGCTACTCAAAGTTGGGCTTTAAAAGTTCTGTAAAATACCAAACCAAACGGAATATTCCAGATTTTTTTAAAAGCTTTTTTTCACACTCAAACTCATAAATCTTTATTTCAAATAGGCTTAACGCTAGCACTTTTGAATCGTCATTTTTTAAAAGCTACCACCGGATCACAACGCGACCTCAACTGAGAAGATCCGGCAAGAAACTCAGCGGGCTTATCATTTTTTCACTTTTTTTTAAACATTGTTTTGTTACAAATGAATCGACATTAGCGATAGTGTGTCCTGCCGTTCGAAACATAAAGCAAGGGAGAAAAGAAGAAAACAATAAATTACGACAAAAATTACAACAAACTAAAAGACCAAAGGGATAGTAGTCGGACCAGTCCCCCCAAGCAGCACCCGCGCACGAGTTGACTCGAGCAGCAGCCATCACTCCCCTCAACCATATTAGAGGGAAGGGGGTGACCCGCCACACGAAGCCGCCACTTTTGGAGTTCTAAACCACTATGTTCTACCTCATAAAGTCTAAAATGACGAGTAGCAGTGCAGACCTACTGTTCATTAGCAAGCGCGGCATTTACCATCAGGGAAAGTCTTGTTCGCAGTATCTTTAAAAAAAACATGCAGGTGTTACTTTATTCATGGGCCTGTTGGTCTAGTGGTTAGACACCCTGACCGTTACCGGTCAGGGTGTCTAACCACTAGACCAATTATAGGTCGGGGACCTTGTGTCGGGGTGATATTTATCTATATAAGTATGTATACTTATACAAAAAGTATATAAGTGTTTATATCTGTTGTCTGGTTACCATAGTGCAGGCTCTGCTTAGTTTAGGATCAGATGACCGTGTGTGGATTGTCCCAGGAAACAAAATGGAGAAATTAGAACGATGTTTTTTTTGTTCTCCCTTTTATTATTGGTACTTGTAATTGATAGCTCTCCTAAGGAATGTAATTGATTTATCTGTCCCAAATTAAATTTATTTTCGAGTGTAAAATTCATCGCATCGCTATTCTTACTACGTAATCACGAGCGTAGCCCGGGGGTGACCTGGTAACGATCCACCCATTTCCTCTCGTTGGGTGCCGAAACAAGAAGACGGATAGCAGCGTCTTTTAATTGGATTGCTTACCACGTTATGGCAACCGCAGACCACCCCACCCCCCATTTTAGGTGGTGGCCTCTGCCAGGCATAAAGATTATGGCAACCACCCCGCAGCCTCTAGACCAGCCATACTCAACCTGCAGCCAGTGGGTCGCATGCGGCCCGCTAGCCTTTTCTATGCGGCCCAAAGTCTATTGTATTTTTAGATTATCAGTAGTATTTTATTGATACGTGTACAAAAGTAATGCAAAAAATGTCGTTCGAATAAGGAACGAATAAATGTTAATTTCACTCGCTTACTCTCATAAAATAGCGTGCACACAGAATTTAAGTACAAAAATGTCTTATATTATTGAAAAATCCCTTAATTTTTCAATAAATGAAATATGCGATTTATTGTAATTTAATATACTTGGGGTAATTATATTTAAACATTTTAGGCTAGATTATTGCGGCCCGCAGGCTAAAGTAGAAGTGACTATGCGGCCCGCAGGGTAAAGCAGAAGCAACTATGTGGCCCAGGGATAAAAAAGGTTGAGTATGGCTGCTCTAGACGCTACCAACATCAGAAGGATAAGCGCGCTGTGTCTGGTAATTTCACCAGCTACAGTGCCCTTCACACCAGAATATCTGACACTGCGATGGTACCTACCCAGACAGTTCCTTGTACAAGGAATCTACCACCTGGTAAGTCACATCTTCTTTTGAGGGCAGGATCTGCGTATTGTCATACAATACAAGCATAATAACTAGGTGGTACAATGTTCCCTGAAAACTGTTGAAGTTTGCCAACAAAACAAAACTTAAACAAAATTGCAGTCGGACTGTTCAAAAGTTAGTAATGCTGAGTCGACTCGGTTATACAATCGCAATGCCATCGCTGTACAAAACAAATCCAAAGTACCTAAGTGATCTGTGGATTAAGTGGTCGATTAATTTCACCACTGTGATATCACAGGGGATTATTTTTTAGAATTAATTCCTATAAGGATTTTATAGCATGCAAGAAAGAAACAAAAAATACAAATACCCTTATAACGCAGTGTCTTCTTTTAAAAATAGTAAATAAGGGAATATAATTATGTCCGGGTAAGAATAGCACCCTCCCATCTCCTCCTGTTGGGTGTCTGTAAAAGGCAACTAACCGAAAACAAGAAGTTTTTTTTTTTGAGAATGAGAGACGCTGTTGGCCGCAGATGGCCATTACAGCTTCACCGCACAATAGGAGGCGAGCGCTTAAAGCACTCTAGCCTTAACGGTAGAAGTAGCGACGAGCTCAAGGGCACCTCAGGGAGGCACGGCCTCGGCTTGGGCTGTCGCTTAAGAGAGGGCTGAGTTTACCACCGGTGCACAACGCGTCCCCACTGAGAAGAACCGGCAAGAAACTCAGTGGGGTGATGCACGTCGTTGAGGTCGCATGCGTACGACCCTTCGGCCTCGCCGGCGAGACCGGTGTCTGATCGAAAACAAGAAGCCTGACAGCAGCGTCTTTCTTACACCTACTACTTACTTCCCCAAGACGCCTGCCAAGCGTAGGGATTTTGGTAACCCCTCCCTTTTAAGGTGGAGCAGTGGACGTCTTTTGGCTGCTAAATGATGATGATGAATTATGGGAATATTATTCCCATTATTAATGCTTCGATCACAGTTACTTTTTGAATAATCCGTAAAAATAAATGTACCTGCATGTACGCCAGACTATTGCAATCATCCAAAGCGCCCTACCAATCATTCAATTCCAATCAATTTTCAATCACTTTACAGCTATTCAGATAGTGTTGCCAGGTCAAATCAATATTTTAAGTGTTATGTAAACGTATGTGTTTATTGTTAGAAATAAGAAGTCGATAGCACCATAACAATCTAAAACAATTAAAAAATAATGCAAAATAAAATAATTTTCCCAACCAGTCAATAAGACTGGGTGTAGCGCATGTTACAAACGTCTTTGTATAATTATGAAGAAGTTAATAACACAACTGAGGGCCTAGACAAGTTACCATTCTACAATACGAAACGCTAGAGAATATAAAACAAACTTATGGAAATTACACATATCTTCGCTAAGTCACTTGGACGTTGTCTAGGCCCTCTGTGACAATAAAATTGTCTGATCTATCATTGTGTATATTTTACATGTGAGTTTTCTATCAAGTTTAGATAATTCTATCCGTTGTAATAATAGTATATCGCGGTTTATTTTAGGTTTTACTTTCCCGACGTTTCAAATGCTTTGCAGCAACCATGGTCACAGACGGATGGCCGGGTTGATGAGCCCGCCCGTGACCATGGGTGAACAAAAATAAACCACGATATATTCCGTAAGAGTAAATTAATTAGGTGCAATGTGTAGTATTATTAATTCAATCCGATAAAAGTGGTTAAGTTCTTAAAAGACAAGTAGGTAAATAAAAAACGGATTATCAAATTAATACAAATATATAATTCATATGAATAAATACAGTTATTCGCAAACCTCTGTTACCGAGGGGTGTAGAGCTGGCAACACTTTTAACGTCACCCCTCTATAATGCGTTCCGATGCTTTTTTCTCTTGCCTTTCCGCACTTCGCTGCATTTCAACATCCAAGTATAATTGCCGTTCGGGGTATTCACTATTTTTCTTTTTATTAAAAAGTCTACCTTATATCCTTGGATTAAAAATCTACTTTATTTATATTATGCCTGCCCCTGAAGGAGTGCGCAGAACAATCAGTCTATAACCGTTTGGTAGTAACCACCACGTTATTACCTACTTATCTTAAGCCTTTTTGTTATTATGATTCAAATTGGGTTACGTTTCAACCGCGTTGTACTATCGCGGACACAAACGGTGTACCTGTTTTCAATCAAAATCGTTTGAACGACATTACGTGCGCTTACCCCGTCCGCACATATTTTGGGCCGGCTCGTGCAAGCAATTTTCGTCCTAAAGGTGGTACACCGCATGTGACCGCTAGAGTACCTTGTATACCATGTTTTTCTTTACAAGATCGAAATTGAAACAATAACTAGCCGGAAGACGTCCACTGGTGATTATAGGCCTCCCCCTTCGAACGCCAAAATGAACGACAATTGGCTATTTGCATCCAACGGTTACCTGCGACGCGCACCACCACCTGTCTACCTTGGGGAGGGCCTACCTACGCTGCGTCTTCCGGTTCGTGGTCGCCACTCGTGAACCTTTCTTCCCCATCGGTTATCGGTTCTGCAAGCGATGTGGCCTGCCCATTGCCACCTCAATTTGGAGATTTTGAATAATAATAATGTTCTAGGACAATTTGCACACGGTCATCCGATACTTAATTAGGCAGAGCCTCTACTATGGAAACCAGAAAACTGATACTAATATCTGCTTATATACTTTTTTTTTTGTAAATACATAGGTAAGTACTTAGATAGATAACACACCTGGACACTTGGTGGGAATCAAAGCGACGACCTTCTGGGTACCGTGGCCTGGGCCTCTAAACACTAGATCGACAGGCCCGTCGAAATGTCGTCGCCTGTATTAATGTTGGCTGACCAGTGGCCAGCCAAAGGTAGTGTTCAATATGTCATTTTTAACACGCTTTTATTAGCTTGACCTGTATGTATGTATGTATGTAACTATGTATGTATGATGGTAATGGAATCTTGCGATGCAATTTTGACCCACTTCTACACGTCCAAATCATTTGAAATTTTGCACATGTATCAAGGACCAGTGACAATACAATAATATGGCATCATCGAGCTGATCTGATGCTGGGGCTTGAAGGTGGATAAGAGAACCCTTGGATGGCTACTAGTAAACTAATTGAGATTGGGTTCATTTGCTTTGTTTTAAAGAGTTCTTTTCACTTTGACTATTAATGAGGACCTGATGGTGCTGGAGAAGGTGGGTGACGGAACCCTGGATTGGCTACTAGTAAACACATCGAGTTTGGGCTCATTTGATTTGTTTTAAAGAGTTCTTCTCACTTTGACCATTAATGAGGACCTGATGATGGAACAGGAAGGTGGGTAACGGAACCCTGGAATGGCTACTAATAAATACATCGTGTTTAGGTTCATTTGATTTGTTTTAAAGAGTTCTTTTCACATTAACCATTATTCAGGACCTGATGATGGAATAGGAAGGTGGGTGACGGAACCCTGGATTGGCTACTAGTAAACACATCAAGTGTGGTCTCATTTGATTTTTTTAAAGAGTTCTTTTCACTTTGACCATTAATGAGAACCTAATCAATACTTGGGCTAATTTTATCCGTAGTTTAGGCGAAAATTTCTAAGACTAAAAAGTATAAAATAAATTACTAGTTTAAAAAACTAAAAATACACGCTTTTATAAGGACTACTGCACTAAAAAGCAATAAATAAATTATCGAAACCGTCCTTTTTTTCTTTCTACCCCGTGCATTTAATTTATGGATTCAAGGACGCTAAGTATTTGTATTCAAATGACAATCATTTGTAATCATTTGCAGAGAAAAGGCGCCCCACGCCTTTACACATAAATATAATCCATAAATTACAAGCACGGGGTAGAAAGAAAGAAAGGACGGTTTCAATAATTTATTTATTGCTTTTTAGTGCAGTAGTCTTATAAAAGCGTGTATTTTTAGTTTTTTTAAACTAGTAATTTATTAAACACACAGTTGATACGCTTACACCAACTTTAATAATATTTATCTTATTTTATACTTTTTAGTGCGCTGTGCTAGGTCGTTTGAAGTCGGTTTGATTTTTTAAATATTTTTTACTTACTTAAAGTAAATGCAGTAATAATAAAGTAGGTTATTTCATCTCTATGCAAGGTGCATATGGTTGAGTTATCGTACGAACAAGGGCTGCACGCTTAATTAACTTACAGAGTGACTGATGGTGGAACCATACATCACTCTCACTGATATTGGCCGACACGGTCCAATTTATACGATACGGATACAAAGATATAAATGGTAGAAATACTTCCTACAACAGTGGGGTGCCCGGGTAAGAATAGCACCCTCCCATCACCTCCCGTGGTAGGTGCCCGTAAGAGGCAACTAAGGGTAAACAAGACGACGGGCAGCAGCGTCTTTCTATAGGATTCATTATCATCATTAGCAGCCGAAATAGGTCCACTGCCCACCCCCTTAGAAGGGAGGGGTTGCCATAATCCCCACGCTTAGCAGGCGTCTTGGGGATCGCAGTAGGTATAGATGGTAGGTCATCCAATAGAAAGACTTAGAGAAGTAGAAGAAGACGGGCGGCAGCATGGCAGGGGTTGTCCCGCTAATGGGGACCTTAAGAAGAAGAGAAGGGGGAGAAGGGGCCTTTGTTCAGCAGTGGACGTTTTACATTACTCGGACCTTGTGGCGACTAAGGAATATTTCGGTGCTTTCAAGTGTTTCTGCCATACCGTATATGGTTTCCAACTAGTATGAACATTGAAGTCCTGTTACATCAGTGGTGCCGTCCCTTGCAGGTGGACTAAGTATAGTTGGTGTGTATACTTTCTTTTTGAAGTTGTATTGATCTACAAAGAATGAAATTAGTATCTCTCACCCATCTTATATTTTTTTCTAATTAAATTTGTTGCAGGTTCCAAGACAATTTAACGTTTCCCCGGGACTTTTGATTGTGGATAGTGGTGTAGACACCGTGGTTGTTTCAACCTCGGTGGCTGTAGATCCTTGACATGAATGAATAATAGGATTAGTTTCAATAACAATCGAAACGAACTTCTATAGGCCTTCACTGCCTCCGCTGGTAAAGCCTGATGGAACTCTAGCTCATACGGCAGGAGAGAAAGCAGGTTTATTTGCATCTCTCTTTGCCCATAATTCGCGTTTAGACACTGGCAGTGCTATTCCACCACAACTGCCTCATTGCGGTTCGTCAATAGCGGAAGTCCGCATTACAAATAAGGAGGTAATGAGAGCACTGTGTCAAAAAGGGCAGTCGTGCCTATCCAGCCAACTATCGGCCGATTTCAATAACCTCCATACTCTGTAAGACTATGGGGCGTATATTGAACTCGCGCCTCTTGGCATATGATGATGATGATAATGATCTCCTCAACGACCGACAGTACGGATTTCGCCGAAATCGGTTGACGGAGGACCTTCTAGTGTATGTCACTCACTTATGGGGCGAGGCCCTCGAGAAAAATGGGGAAGCGTTCGCTGTTTCCCTAGAAGTCTCGAAGGCCTTCGAAAGGGTTTGGCACGCTAGCCTTTTGAACAAGCTGCCAGCGTACGGCATATCCCATGGTCTGATCGGCTGGATAAAGGACTTCCTGAGTGAAAAGTCTCTCCGAGTGGTTGTTGACAGTTGCACATCGGAGCCGTTGACGACTAATGCCGGAGTTCCTCAGGGGTCCGTTCTCTCCGCAACTCTCTTCCTACTGCATATTAACGATCTGCTGATTCCCGGTATCTATGGGTATGCAGATGACAGCACTATTGTGGAGAGATATATGCCGAGTGCTCGGGTCAGTAAGGATGTTATCCAGTCTGAAAGAGTAGCCATGGTGGAGCGCGCGAGTCTCACACTCCAGGCAGTCTCCGAATGGGGTGATGCCAATCTTGTGAGATGTCAAGCGTGCCTATTCACCGCGAAAAGGAGTCCGTTCAGGCGTTCACCTTGGCTCCTACTTTTCAGAATGTATCCTCGGTATTCCACGGACCGCCTTCAGTTGTTGGGAGTTGAAATTTCCTCAAACCTCAACTTTGGGCGGTTCATTGAGTCCAAAGCCAAGGTAGCTGCAAGGAAGCTGAGAGTCCTTTCTAAGGTCCGCCGGTACTTCACACCGGAGCAGCTTTTGATGCTATATAAAGCACAAGTCCGGTCGTGTGTGGAGTACTGTAGTCACATATGGGCTGGTGCTGCAAAATGTCATCTTGCAGCTTTGGACTCAGTGGAGAGGCGTGCTAAGAGGCTCATACCTGCAGGCCTGCGTCACCAATGGGTGACGCAGGGTTAGTAGCGGCCAATTTACAAAGCCTAGAGCACAGACGCAGAGTAGCCAGCCTCTCGGTATTCTACAGGATGCATTTTGGAGAGTGTGCGCAGGAATTGCATGAATTGATTCCACCATCTCCCTTTCATCATCGGACGACGAGACGCACGGCACGTACACACCCTTATATGGTGAAAGTGCCTTCAGTCCGGACTAAGTGGTTTGCTTCATTTATAATAAGGACAGCTAAGGACTGGAACAGTTTGCCTGCGTCGGTTTTCCCGCCCGATTATAATGTGGGTCTCTTCAAGACTAGAGTGAATAGGCTTTTAATAGGCTAGTGTGTTTTGCCATCCTCGATTGCGTCGCTGCATTCCATCAGGTGGGACTGCAGTCAAACACTAGCATATAAATAGTAAAAAAAAACAAGTATAAATTATAAAAGTGTGTATTTATAATGAAAAATATTCTATTAGGTTTAACTTATTATTACCTGATATTTCAGTCCAACTTCCAAGTGAGTGTACTAAGTTGGGTGTAACTTAGTACACTCTACTTAGAAATGTAATTCTGACAATAGCAAAAGTTTTGTTACAGCAAAGCAACAAAGTTAATAACGAAAAGCGATAAAGATCATATAACACTTGCTGTTGCCATGTTCCCAATTAGATTAATCTTAGTTCTGCAAGAATCAATTAAGAAGAAAAACAAACAATTCTAACGGGAGGATATAATCTTATTAATAACCTAAACAGAATTTCAGAATATTGGATTACGAAGTTCTAAGTACGCAGCACTTAATCAATAAAGACATCAGGGACATGTGATATCGCTTGGAAGCAAAGTTTGTGTTCTAGCCAACGTTTTGTCATTTCACGAAAAGTCACCACTATCGTATATTTTAACGACGTTACATGTCCTTACCTCAGCTACACGTATTTTGAGCCAGCTCGTGCAGTGAAAAGGTGATCAACCGGAAATGTCTCTCACTGTACCGTGTATACGTCTATTACTTAATGATTTTAATTAACAAATGAACTATGAAACGATATATTATTATTAGTTCAGAGGTCGCTTGTAGGTTCAAGGGAACCGTCCGCTCTATGTACCACCACAGGGTCAGATGTTTAGTAAAGGGTAACGTAAAGGGTAAGGTAAAGGGAACTGTACGTGTAGCGGTAACAGCTCAGTGGGCGAGCGCTTGCCTTGGAAACAAGGTGCGCAGGTTCGAACCGCGGCTCGCACCGCTGATTTCTTCAATGAATCATGTGCGAATCGTCTTTGTGCGATTGTTACTAGCTTTCGGTGAAGGAAAACATCGTGAGGAAACCTGCATGTCTGAGAAAGTCTAACTAGCTCTCGAATGACGTGTGAAGTCCGCCAACCCGCACTTGGCCAGCGTGGTGGACTATGGCCTAAGCCCCCTCATCTTGAGGGGAGGCCCGTGCCCAGCAGTGGGACATAAACAAGGGCTGGTATTATTTAAAGGGAACTGTAGTTGAATGAAACCATCGGGCTCAACCTTAGAGGAGATACCACTGGAGAGATCATGATGCGCTAACCCCTCTGCCAAATTTTGTTCATATGTTCAGGTCATTCTTTATTTGTGTGCGTATCTTTTTGAATGTGTTGCGAGTTTATTATAGTGTGGGTATGCGTGAAATTGTATCTGTGTGTGTTTACTTCGCCTCCCGCAACCCGCAAAAGTGCCACGAAAAATTTGTTCGGTGAATCGACGCGATACTAGCTCCATTCTATTTACTCTGAGGGCTCAACAGATTTAATTTAACCAATTTTAACTAGCTAATCTCACGATTGACGAGCGCCAGTGCAGTTCAATAATAATTGTCTAAAGGCCAGCGTGTCTATTTGTATCAAGCGAACGGCTTGCTTGTTTCGTCGCTGGGTTCACTAAAAAAATGTGCAATAGTCCATCAAAATTGTTTAAGGAAAAACGAAGGCCTTTTCAAACTTTTTGTCAAAGTTCTTCCAAAATCCAATGATACAAAAAGTATGAGGGTGTCGGAACGTTCACTGAACGTTACACTAATGCTTTTCGACCCTATAAATCGTTTACTTCTCGGCTAAAGCCGAAACAATACGTTTAATCTGTGGCATCGCAAACTCCCGGGAGAGGCGTAGTTACGTTACAATGAAACTGTATCGATCAATGGGATGCCAACCCCCATATCGCGACGCCAAATCACATAAGTACCCATTTTAGGAACATAATAATAATCTAGAAGTCCACCGCAGTCCACCTGATGGAAAGTGTTATGTTAAAAATGTTTCAAATGTTGTAAATCGGTTTAACATAATAAAATCTTTTCATTAACATAATAAAATTCAATATCACTGAAAAGTATAAAATAATTTAAATATTATTGAAGTTGGTGCCAAATATACACAGCCGATAAGCTAACATCAACTTCAAATAATATTTTTATACTTTTCAGTGATATTGAAGATTTTATTTTAATCTTTTTAGTGATATTTTCATATATAAAGATTGAACCATATAAGACCGTAAAATGATCTAGGTAGGTTATGATCACATTATCGTCTAAATAGTTTTACATAATTCATGTTTCTTCAGAAAAAAATATCCGGTCATATTGAAATTTGCATGGAATCATCATACTAGTTTATTCTCTCGAATAAAAAAAAGAATCATCGAAATCGGTTCGTAATTGTCAGAGCAATGTAAAGGTGAACATCAGTTTTATGGTTTTTACCAGATAAATTCCTCCACATCGTTCATGGTCCTCCATGAAGTTCTTATCCGGTTGTGATAAAATTCATACAGATTCATGGCAGTGGTTTCTTCTTTCGAATAAAAAAAGAATCATTGAAATTGGTAAATATTTGCCAGAGTTATGACCATTTTTGTCCTTAAAAAGCGACATAAAGTCATCTTATACGCAGTCATCATTCTTGTTTTTTCAGGATCTACTTTCTTGTAAGCAATAATTTTTTTTATGGGACCCAATTAACGGATTAAAGAATGGATGGAAGAAAGATTTTTCATATCGGTTCATAATTGCCAGAGTTATGCACGAACATACATAGAAATAAAATATATAAAGACGAATTGAGAACCTCCTCCTTTTTTGAAGACGGTTATAAATATTAATGATTAACTATAATTGATGAAGTTTCTGAGTGCGGCAAGAAATCCTGACCTTACATTATGTATTAAATATGCGTAAAATATACAACCAATAAATAAATCTATCACATAAGCTCATTATTGCTATTGCCATTATTATCTATCAAGCAAACATAAAATTAATTATTATACAACGCTACGATATCCACGCATCAGTAAACATTGTGCTACTGTGATTAATTCGCGCTAGATGAAGTTTTGATCGAAGTTACCTAATACTTAACAACATCTTCGACGCTTAACTTTGCGGTCACCGTCGCCGCGTTGCAGTTGGTTAGACAGACAACGTTGTTCCCATCAACCATTTTCGTACTAATGATGAATTAGAACAGTCAAAAACCAAAATGTTAATATATTAAAAAGGGGGTGGGAGGCCTTTATTTAACAGTGGACGTCTTGGAAGGCGTCCAGAAGCTGGAGCTGATGGTGATGATAAGTATCTTAAAAAAAAAAGTAAGTAGATACTTCTTTTTTTTTACAATTAGGTACATCATCATCAGCCCACATCAGTCTACTGCTATGGTAGGCTTATGTCGGCCTCCCCCAAGGCACGCCACCGAGCCCGATCTTCGGCTCTCCTCATCAAATGTCTGCCAACCGCTCTGCGAATATCGTCGCTCCACTTAGTCGCAGGATGTCACACAGCCTGTTGGTCTAGTGGTTAAGACACCCTGGCCTCCGACCAATAGGTCGTGGGTTCGATTCCCGCCAAGTGTCTGGGTGTTAATATAATATGTATGTATATATTTACAAAAAAAGTATATACTTAAGTATTAGTATCAGTTGTCTGGTTTCCATAGTACAGGCTCTGCCTAGTTTGGGATCAGATGACCGTGTGTGGATTGTCCAAGAATATTATTATTATTCCCGATTAATGCCTGATTAGCACAGCGTAAAGGGGCCTTGCAGCATCTTCAGACTCTTGTTAAAAGAATTCCCAAGTATTCCCGGACATTTTGTTAACAATAAAAGCTCTTATTTATTACACTGAACACACTATATAGCGTCATAAAGAATAAAGAACGTTCATTAGTGCTGTGCCGACGTACCTACGTAATATTAAACTTGTACCGAACAGAGCCTGCGGACACAATTTGCGCCGATAATGTGAGAAATCAGCACTGTACCGAGGCTTTATTGATGTCCGCCAATCGTAATGATTGAGTACGGAAATTGTTTAATACTCCGTCAGCTGTGGGATATATACAGGGCGGTGATTATGTATGTATATGTAATAACATGGTAGTGTGTATGTCCATATAATATTGATTTTAGATATTACGATAATGCACATGAAACCATCAGCTATTGTTACCAGCGAACGTAGTAGGTACTTATATTAGTAGGCACTTACGCGGATTTACAAATATGTCGCCTATAGCCTTTTTTATAGTCCCTAGGACTTTTTTCCCCTTGCCTTTGAGCAATGCGCCCCCGGGAAACCAGACACGGTGCTCACGGGGAGAGGGGTCGCATCCCCGCCACCGTCATCCTCGGTGTCTCCGCCGAATACAATGGACGTTCTAGGGTCCACACTCAGAACGTCCAGGGACTCCGAAGCGCCTATAAGCCTATGATATAATGTCCGTAGGCCACATGGTTAAACAACTTGGTCACTCTCTATCCAGGTCGTGGTCCAGGACTCGTGGATTCAGGCCGGCTAGTCCCGGCCATGCGGTACCACCGCGGCTAGGGCGGTACCTGTAGCATGCCATCGATCGTGCTTTGCCACCGCTGGTCCGAAACTAAGTCACTGACCGCAGCGCCGCGGCATCTATCACCGAGAATCGAGAATCAAATACGGTAAAATAGGAAATTTAACGAAGTTGGTAGTACCTTTTTGTGGGATGCCCATTTCACTCGTTCAATCCGCTCGTAGGTAAATCCGCCACAGTCTCTTAGTAGCCTGTGCAGCAAGCTGAACATTTTTATTCCCGCGGAGAAACCTTCAAAAGGTCCCCAGGACCTTGTAGAAGGTCAACAGGGAGTATGTGGGATTCTTATCCACTACTCCACCTTTCCATCATATCATGCATCTACCATAGCATGCCCGCCGCTGCCCTCGGAGTCACCGCCCTACTCGATAGACGGCTGGGGTCCACGCCCTAAACCTCCAGTAACTCCGAAGGTAGGCGGGTAGATATTCAACCACGAGAACGAGAAGTAACATAGATCTACATAAATTTTGATCTGCTCGTATGATTCCCGAGAAGAAATTTGATTAAAATTTAAGTCAACCTCCAGGAAGCTTTGCTTGAGTCAGCCTATACCTATATGTATACAAAGTATTTCATAAAGCCGTCCATTTTAGATAGCTCATCATAATATCTTCAATTAATCAGCATTCGGCAACAGTCTTCGGCCGCCACGCCGCGAGGCACGCCGCCATGACAGTGACGTATCTAAGCGATGATCGCTTGTATTTGTCATGTTCCAGTGATGGCGAGCCTAAGGAAATGGCTATAACTTACTACAACCTTTAGGTACAACAAACAACTCGCTCCCCTCTTCAGCGAATTGAGGCTGAGTAATTTGGGAGGTGTAGCTCAAATAACGGTGGCCTGTGTTTTAAGTTTGAATTACTTTGTTCGTCCATGGTTTGAATTAATGACTTATCTTGATCCAAACTGCTGATCTTTAGATTTCGGATCAATTCGCTTTCATTTCATTTTTGCCCGAATGGCCCAGAAGGAGGGTATGTTTTTCGAAAGAGTATGTTTATATGTAAGTATGTAGTATGTCTTATTCTTTGGCACGGCCTATAGCCTAAACCTAAACGGCTTGATGGACAGTGACTTATAATATGTCGTTAGATTCATCTTAGTCGTGGGAGTGACTAGGCTAGGCATATGTATTCCAAAAAAAAATTAAAATGGATGCCGTCAGCAGCCATTTTGTATTTCTTTACTTCCAAAAATATCAATATGGGTATCAAATTAAGAGTCGTTTAAGTACTTTTTATATATGTGTAATGTCGTTTAAGTCCATTTTGGTTCTTCATAGTCGGGCTTTTTGTGCTTTTACAATGTATACCTACGTATTTACTTACTTACTTATTGGTTGGTCTAGTGGTTAGACATCGTGGCCGCGGGTTCAATTCCCACCAAGTGTCTGGGTATTTTCTCTATATATGTATGTATGTATGTATTTACAACAACAAAAAAACTAAGTATTAGTATTAGTTTCTGGTCTCTGGTGTCCATAGTAGCTCTGCCTAGTTTGAGATCAGATGACCGTGTGTGGATTGTCCCGGAATATTATTAATATTATTTATTTGTTACTTGTTTAAATGACTGCCTACTACACCTATGCTATCAATGACCGTGCTAAGAACATATCGACACGTCAGAATTCTGTGCCTATACTGACGGGCGTCAGAAATCTAAGGTGGAGGTAGGTAGCCTTTATTTTTTTTTGACGCGGCGGAAATCTTCGAAAGATCCCCGGGAGCTGTGGGGCTCGACCGGGGTATGTGGGATTTTTACCCACTAAAACCCCCGCGGCCGTCGCATCGGCACATGAGAGGGGGGACCCCAGGGCTCTCCGGTGGGATCTGCACCAGGGGCCCCTCAGTGCCTTGCCTTTGAGCCCGCCGCCGGGAGGCGCATTGTAGCCCCCCGGGAATCAGTCACGGTGCTCACGGGGACGGGGGTCGCAACCCCACCGCCGTCCTCCTCGGAGGAGGTAGGTAGCCTAGCCTAGCTTTATCAATTTTCAAAACAGGAGCTACCGACCTACTAGAACAAAATAAAAAGCTTCCTACAATCGCATAAGATCGATGTATAGGCCAATAGTTGAAAAACTGGTTTATTCAAAGGAATTTTCATTACTCTGGTGCGGCCTGTCACCAAGAAATTGGTATCAACGCTGCCAGCAAGAAGCTTTTAGGCATGGCTGCCAGTCACAAAACAGTAGCTGCCAGATGATATTTGAATTTTCAAACGTTTTTAAATTATCTCTTTGGTTCTAATACTGTTACTTATGTGCCATAATTCTATTATCCTGAAAATACAATCCGGGGGCACAATAAAATAGTAGACGCCCCCGGGACTATCGGCTACACATTTACCCCTAACTTAAACCCGTGCGTCCCTTGAGTGCAGTGTTTCAATATAATTTGCCTCACTTGAATTGTAACGTTCTCGGAACACTATTTGCAAACTAAAATTGGTTAAAGACACGCAGAGGTTTTGCGTAAGTACCTTCCAAAAAAAATATAGGTTCCTACAGTTTACATTAATTATAGCGTAATATCCAATGATGTGATATCTTAAAAAAATACACACTACCACTTTCATATGCATACAGGCACATTATGCCGACGGAACCCAAATATTTAAAAAATCTACGATTGGATATTACATTGATATTGACCCATTAAAACCGGCCCGTGGGGTGTCCGGGTAAGGATAGCACCCACCCATCTCTTCGGTTCCCCAATTTGTCGTTTTTTTCGCCGCACTAAGGGGCGCGCAGAGTGCACGGAGCGCCAGTGTGGACGGGCTGTGTGAACGCGCGCGAACCATGGAAGAAAAGAGACTGACCCATGTTCGTCGCGCGCATGCCGGAAACAGATGCGAGCACGTACATGCTCGGTTCGTGCGCGCCCTGCGTCCACACTTGTGAAATGCTCCTTTCATGTTACATTGCATGCTACATTACGCAAATCTGTACGCGGCATAATGTAGCGGGTGACGAGCGGCAGTTCGATGTAGCTGTCTATAGGCAGGCGCATCGCTTACCACCAGGCGAACGTCGGGTGTCTTGTCTGATCAATAACTACGTCAATAATTACGAACAAGGTGACATCCAAGTTATGGTAGTAGAGGCACGGTAGAGCAGTTGCATATAAAGCATTTAAATATAAATCTTAAACACTACAAGATAAGGTACAAATAATTTGCAGATTATTTGAAATAAGAATTCAAAACGCTCGTAGGTATTATGTATTCTTATTTTTAATGACCGTTTTTAGTCACCTCACTTAAAAGCTAGTCCAATAATAAATCGATGGAATAAGGTTATTAAATAAAAACAAAAGAGTCCTTTCGAAATATCTTCATTAACATAGAAAACATAACTTGTCATAAATAATATATTACATACATTACAGAAATCGCAACGACAATGATTAGATAAGCGAAAACTATGTTGTATTGATACAATAAGTACAATAACACATCAGACTGCATGAAAAAGACTGCAATATATCGTTACCATAGAGCACGCTCGATTAAGTTATTATGATATATATAATATATAATCTTTAAAACATTAACTGAACTAAGAATTTATTTTTTACGTTTTCAGATATTTATCATCACTGAATCAATTCTATATGGTATTAAAAAATAACAGTGGATATTTAGTATCAACTAAAAACTTCTTTAGGTAAAAGTTTTAGTTCGAATATACCCCACGGAAACGGCGGAACAAAAAAATACTTATAAGAGGTGTAATATGTAGTTATTTTATATGAATTGTTTTATTTACTATAAAATCGGTCATACAACACACATTTCGTCCTTCTGTGACCGTGCCGACATGCCGTGGGTGCTGTAAAGCATTCAGATGTCCGGCAATAAAAAAACTGCGATACACGACATATCTTTTTATTACTTGAGCCGCGGCCACGAGGCGCGTTTAAGCGGCTAGTGAATCATCTAATATAGCAGAATTTTCATTTAAAACGTAAATAAGATTCACTTAGTAAGAGCATCCTCTATGGCACCAAACATTAAAACTCAGTAGATATCATTTTAATTGTTACATTCGAATACTAACACTAAGAAACCAATTCTACCTTTGATTTTGCTTATGTCATTTTCTCGAAGGCTTAAAGAAGAGAGATTAATGTTGTGACTGTATCAGAATTTTACTAAATAATATAAAAAAAAATGTTTACAAAACAATCCAAAGTTTGTTTTCTTTCCTATTCCCAAATTTTTCTTTAATTTTCGTATTGTAAAGAATCGTATATATAACCAAGAGACTCATTATTTTTACCAATAGCTGCTGCATATTATATGTATAAATACATTTTACTGTGACGCAACCAAATTAAAAAGTAACGTACTAATTTTGAAATAATAACATTGTATCAAAATCATGACTGTGAATATAAAAATATATATACAACACGCAAATAACAAGAGTAGCGTGGTCTATACTTATACATATACTTAAATTGGCATATCTTTATAATTTCTGTTGTACTGATCAAAATAGGCTGGGAAGTCAGAAACGCATAAATATTAGTTATATTCATTCATCCACTATATCCCAAATTAAATATTGTTATTAGGTACTAATCCATCAATATCAGATGTGACTTGAATCTCAATTTATAATATTATTGAATGAATAATGAACGTCATAATAAAAGTATTAGTTATTTTGTTAAATTCTTCTGATGCATTCGGGTCATCAAACTGTAATCTGGACTCTAGGTACGACTAAATAGATAAGAAATCTATTTCACACATACGAACCGGTAAATGTAAAGGTATATTTAATAACAATGAGAGAAAGTATAATAATAATATAATAGATAATCAAATGATATATTCTGTATCCAGCCCAAGCTACTTTTCTCCAACTCATTGGGCTCAGTCAAGTTCATTGAAATAATACAGACATTTTTTACTTCTGAAAATTATTTGCAATCTTTTCCCCAGCCCTATCTAAGGGTAAAATATATATTTAAGGTATTGGAAGATATTACATTCGCACAGTATTGGCATCTAGTACATTACTTTCTTAAAATATATACTTATACAGCCCTGAAGATTTTTTTTATATGGTAATAAATATTTCATTTGTTATTGGGCAAATCAAATTTCAAAATGAAATAACAATATATGTAGTTCACGGTGTTCACTAGCGCGTGTGTATTTTGCTCTGGATTTACTGAATTTGATTCGGACTATGTTAGATTTTTATAAAATAAAAATAATAAAGTATATAATGATACTTTCACTCACTCATTTAATTCTACATGTATACAGAATGGTAAAATTCCCTGTGGGCCCCCAAAAGAGACGTATTCGTATAGAAGAAAAGGGGATGTCAATTTTTTTTTTTGAAAACGTAATGCTATATTCTCTAAGAGTGACATCTAAGACGCAAATTATCTTCCTCCATCACTACTCAGCAGAGCTGATAAATCGGAGGCCTTTAAGACATTCTTAAAGACAGATTTGTTGATTTTTATTTAAATTGATGGTGTAAAATATTAATTATTAGTATGTATTTATGTTTACTATATTAAGTACATACATCTGTATGTATTACTTCCTCCCAAAATCTGATTTGTACAATGACGAATTATATTTACATGCTCAGTCACATTCATCGCGTTATCAAAAGCTACCCTACATACTCGTACAGTGTACTTTGAGACTCATATTTTAATATTAATTATACAATTCACGATAATCAATTTTCTCACAATAAATAGAACAACATTTTTTTAAATTTACATTTAAATTAGTTGAGTAAGTATTTCTCAACATTTTTAGCCCCAATTTCATTAAAAAATAAACACGTAATTTACATGATCAATGATTTTTTTTTTTAGTTTATTTACTTCAAAAATTTCCGCACGAATAACGCAGTATAATTACTCTAACTTTTATTTATTTTATTTAGGAAATAACTTGAGAAACAGCGAGAATAAATCGATTTATTTAACGTATTTTAAAAATATTATGTACTTTACATACAGGAAGCAGATTTAATCACCGGAAATCCTTTAATGTGGCGGATTATTTGTCACATTAAAGGTGCGCGTCCATTGGCACGCGCCAGATGCACCGCACGCACGGCACGCAACGGATTTTAGTTTGCTTTCTATGATTTTACGTAGCGCTGCGTCCATTATCCGCGCCGGCATTTTCCGATGCGGGCCGTCAAAATCATAGAAAGCAAACTAAAATCCGTTGCGTGCCGTGCGTGCGGTGCGTCCGGCGCGGGCCAATGGACGCGCACCTGAAAACGTATTAAATAGTTTCTGGAGTTATTAATACCTCCAAAGCCAAAACCGTCATTATTAATTAGTATGCGGCAAGAGGAACGCGCGGGAGATCTATTGGCGTCACACCTGCCACTAGATCATATGATAGACGAGGTAGGTCGTCGACCGCCGTCATTTCGTCAGATTTTAGGTTGACTAAGACTTCCCTAATCTCTAATTAATATAAAACAAAGCTGTTATCCGCGTCTCTCAGTCTTTCTGTTCGTTAACCGCGGCCGTTTGAAGAATTTCTTACGGTATGTTTATAATATGTCTAATACATGAATGTTTAGAACATAAAAAAGTTCGAACGTAATTTCGGCTACAGCAAGGTGCTAACATTAAATAAATACATTTTTATACTGTTGTCTTTTACTTACGCGAATATCACACATTGAAATCAAACTACTTTTACGGTTTTTACCGCAATAAAATCCGTAAAAGTAGTTTGATTTAAATAAATTTTTGATTAACAAGGGATTATTTACTTAGATTAGAGTAGACCTAGTCACCCTGCTGAAGTTAGAAAGCGAATAAATCAACAACTCGTATATATGTACTAGAATGTTGGTCTGCCAGTGTCGTTACTACGATATACAAATTTCCCAATCGCCTTACAATTCAGTTTACATCATAACATGATTTTTATGCGCTTATAAAAACGGTCATTTATCAAATAACTATTATAACACTAATTGTAGTTGCACTACGATTCGCTAATTCACAAAAATAAACTTTCCGCACAGCTCAGCACCTCAATCGTCGGAAACACTTATCGATTTCTTTGGATGATATACTCGTCGAAATTGTATAATGGTGAATTGAAATATGAATGAATGATACAAGTCAACAGGTTAAATTAATAATAAATAAATTCCTTAACACTCCTCGTCGAGATAACAAATAGACTTATACGCAATAGAGGGCGTGAAACATAAGCCGGTGTGGGTTTTCTCAACCTTTAGTAAAGGAAATTAGCTAGAAGCTTAGTATAAAATATTTACATAATGTTGCGGAACTCAGCTGTAGAATTCACGTTGAGAAACCCTAATACCGATTGCCACGTATCCATACTGCACCAGAAGTAAAACTTCTTAACCTTTCTCTTTTGTGATTTGTATAACCTTACTGGATTTATACCAGACGACTGAATGCACGGTAATTTCCTACACATATGTTGCAAACTTCCAACCAGTTCGGACCAATCCTCTTCGACGCAAATCAAAGGGGCTGGAATGGACTTGCAGCGATCTTTTCATCCGATTATAATGTGGATATTATTAAGAGTAGGCAAGCTTTCAAAATTTTAATAAGCTGATGCACTTTACCAACCTTAACTATAACACTGATTACTATCAAGTGTGATTGAAATCGAGCAACTATTATTAAGTTAAAAAAAATCATCTCGCTGAGAATGATTTCTTATAAGTTAATAGCTTCTCTGCCGATCATCGTTATGATACACAAAATACCTGAATATCTTAGCTCGCCGGCAACGTGGAATTTGTCTTTCCAACTCTTCCTATCTACCTTTTTAATTAAATTTGTTGCAGGTTCCAAGACAATTTAGCGTCCCCCGGGACTCGCAGAGGGTCAAACCTTGGTGTCTTCAGTGGTAGCCACTGTAGATCCTGACTTACAGGAATATCAGTGGTGGGAATGAGTGGTAGGATTAGTCCCATAGCCGACAACATATGGTCTCCATGGAAGGAAAAGTGGCACACATCAGACCAAAAAAATCTTTCGAATGCCGCATATTTTGAGTTGATTTTTATTAAGCCCTACATATAAACAGCAAAGCAAAACCCGCCCCCTATTGCGCACATCGTCGTAAATCATGAAACTTACAATATTTACAATTAAATACTTAAAAGCTAAGCGTACATTAGTTAATATCATAAACGTTATGACTGGATAACTCACTGGTGTCGTGGCCGACTGATCACAAGCTTCACTATAACTAGAGTCACTTTCTTCGCGAGCGTTTGCGTTTGTGGCTCCTGTGATATTATGTGAAGTCATTGAACTGTGCCAGAGCTGTCTTTACCCTGCAAAAAAAAAGTATAAAATTCTAATTGAGATTGGGATAAAAGTACATATAGGCCGACCGTTTAACTCGCGCATCGCCTGCGCGGCAAGAAGGGAGCGAGGGGAGATGTTAGCGGATGGGTGAAAGGGGTGCGCGGAGCAGAGAGCTTACGTCAAGTGCGGCAGTGCGCTGGCTGTGCTCGCAGCGCGCGGTTGGTGTTTTTGTTACGGACGCTTGAAGATAAACGCACAAGGTATACGACTGCCAAGATAAATCTCAAGATGAATCGCTCTTCCAGTTCGTTGATGAAGAGATGGACCGATTTATTATTAATTTGCAAGATTCTGACTCCTCAAGCTACACAGACAGTGATGATGATTCAAGCGATATGAATATTAGTGACGAATAGTCCTATAAAATTTTTATCTGTGGTTAAATATTTCTTAAACGGAGTTAATTATTGTTTTATGATTTTGTACCTATGAAGCTATTATAAAATATTTGTAAAACTTAAAAATAAATACTTGAAAAAAAGATACTTATTATTTTATTCTTTACCAACAATGTCTATCTCGAGATAATTCTTTGGATTATTGACTCCGTGTGTAGCGTTACCCGCCCCCGCTCCCCTCCCACCGCGCAGGCGACACGCGAGTTAAACGGTCGGCCTATAGACTAAGCGATTTTCTTCTTCATTTATAATAAGGACAGCTAAGAACTTGGTTTTCCCGGTTTTTCCGTTATAATGTAGATATCTTCAAGGCTAGAGTGAATGGGCTTTTAATAAGCTAGTGTGCTTTACCATCCTCGACTGCGTCGCCGCTTTCCATCAGGTGATACTGCAGTCAAGAACTAGCTTATATTGAATAAAAAAATTAAGCGTCATAGCCAGTAGCAATCACTACGGTACTACTTCAGTTAACAGGTATACATTTAAAAAAAACCATTGAAGTAGTTTTAGTTTTCATCAAAATCAGGCCCGTGACTCCTTTGAGCACTTTTCACTATTCCTTATAGACTCGGATTTGTCCATCGAAGCCCATTTGAAAAATTCATTCGAATTCGATGTCGAAGTTGTTCGAAATCAGGCAGAGTCGATCGAAGTCAGTAGAAGTATATCCGAGTTGATCGGTGTCGATCGAAGTCGGTCGAGCTCGATAGGACTCGGTCGAAGTCGGTCGAAGTCTGTGTAGACTAACTTGTCGTGCAGGTGCGCGGCGTCGTGTCTCGCTCGCAGCAGCTTCAGCGCCCGCAGCACGCCCAGCTCGGCGAGGCGCGCCTGGCGGGCGGCCGCCCCGGCCTCGCCCCGCCACACGAGGTTGCCCGCCACAAACAACGCCGCCTCCTGCAGCTTGCTCTCTGGGTGCGCCTGCGGAGGACGTACGAGTATATGATGCGAGCGACACATCACTGGGTGGGACCAGCCGAATGGGGAACATGCACTAATTTCATTATTTAATGTATAATTAAGATTTCGGATTTATTTAGATACCAAAAACAGAAAAAAAAACAGAAAAGTTAGTACATTGCCAAAATAATTATATATACTGCAAATCGAAAGTTGACTTCATATTTGCTCGGAAACGCTCACAGACTTGATGAGACGGATTGAGACGTCACTCCGTAATAAGACTGTACAAGTTGTCATGCCACAGAGAAAATATTCTTCAAAGAACTGACGAATGGTGACTTCACGCAGTGTTCGAAGTTCATCATCATCATCAGCCGGAAGACGTCCACTGCTGAACATAGGCCTACCCCTTAGAACGCCACAATGAACGACTATTTGCATCCATCGGTTACCTGCGACGCGCACAATGTGGTCTGTCCACCTAGTGGGAGGCCTGCCAACGCTGGGCCTTCCGGTTCGTGGTCGCCACTCCAGAACCTTTCTTCCCCAACGGTTATCGGTTCTTCGAGCGATGTGGCCTGCCCATTGCAACTTCAACTTGCAGATTCTGAGAGCTATGTCGGTGACCTTGGGTCTTCGGCGAATCTCCACATTTCGGATTTTGTCGCGCAAAGAAACTCCGAGCTATCTCTCCATGGCTCGTTGTGAGACTCTGAACTTCTCTAAAAGGCCAGCCGTTAGAGACCACGTCTCAGTACCATATGTCATCACTGACAACACACACACACTGGTTAAAAACCTTCGTCTTCAGGCACTGCGGTATTTCGGACGAGAAGATATCGCGTAGTTTCTGCACGCTGCCCATCCGAGTTGGGTTCTTCGGGCGATCTCTTTGTCGAAGTTGGACCGACCTACCTGGATAGTTTGTCCTAGGTATACGTAGTGGTCAACAACTTCGAGTGTATCGTTCCCAACAACAACCGGTACGGGTGCAACATGGACATTAGACATGATCTTCGTCTTGTCCATGTTCATTTTAAGACCCACCTGTTGGGAAACGCTACTGAGGTCGCTAAGCATCGTATTGAGGTCCTCCAGCGACTCTGCCATAATGACTATATCATCGGCAAAACGAAGGTGACTGATGTATTCGCCATTGATGTTGATGCCGAATCCGTACCAATCCAAGAGCTTGAAAACGTCCTCCAATGCGTTTGAGAACAGTTTCGGAGAAATAACGTCTCCCTGTCTCACACCTCGCTGCAATGGGATTGGTTTCGTGCTCTCGTCCTGTAGTCGGATCGACATGGTGGCGTACAAACACTTCAACACTTCGATGCACCTATAGTCAATGTGGCACCGCTGGAGGGACTGCAATACCGCCCAGGTCTCGATTGAATCGAAGGCTTTTTCGTAGTCCACAAACGCTAGACATAATGGCCGATTATACTCCTCGGTCTTCTGTATAATCTGGCGAGCGTATGTATGTGGTCTACGGTGCTAAAGCCTTTTCGGAACCCGGCTTGTTCGGGAGGCTGGAATTCATCAAACCTGCGTTCGAGACGGTTCGTAATGACTCTCGAAAACAGCTTGTATACATGGCTCAGGAGTGATCTATACTTATAATAAAACTGTAACAGGTCCAATTCTGTACATAGAAGATATTTTGAAAATTATTTTTGGAGGGCATTCTATAACCGATACTGAGGCCGAAAATGTAATTTTTTTAATTTTTGTCTGTCTGTCTGTCTGTCTGTCTGTCTGTATCACGGCTGAGCATCACGCCTAAACTACTGAATGGATTCAAATGAAACTTGGCATGATTTGAGATCTTACTACGAGGTAGGACATAGGATACTTTTTATCCCGTAATCTAGCACGGTTCTTTTGGGAGAGGGGATTAAAGTCAAAATGGGTACTTGGTTATACGCTTGGTCAGATTTTATCAATTTTTCTTTATAATATAATAAATATTAGTAAGGGAACACTCATAGAGAGTTGTTATCAAGGTTTTGTAATCGATCGGGTTAAGCAACGTTAGGTAAGGTCATTAAATAGATGGGTGACCGTTTAACGCCATTTGAACTAAACGGGTCCTTGCTTCGGAGAGCAAGTAAAAAGTGGGTCCCAGTTTTTAACCGACTATAAAAAAGGAGGTTATGTATTCGATGCGAATGTCTGTTATTAAAAGTTTAGTTAACGTAAAAATAGCGCAGACGTGGGTCAGCTAGTTCTTCAATAAAGTGTTATCACCTTTTTGGAAGAAAAGAACCAACACACTCTTGTGCCATGCTTCTGGCGTAGTACCCTCGAGTAAGACGGAATTAAATAACTTCTGGAGGACTAAAAGTACCGTTTTCCACCCGCTCTCAGAAGTTCTGTTGTGATTCCGTCTTCACCCAGCGCCTTGTTGTTCTTAAGCTGTTTGAGAGCCATTCTAATCTCGTACAGGCTGATGTCTGGGATGTCTTCAGTGTAATGTCAGGTTAGTTTGGCTCTGGTGTCCTGAGCTGTTCTGGCAATGGGTTCCTGTGTTGGGGTGTATAACTGACCGTAAAACCTCTCGAGCTCTCTAATATCTCCGGTTTCGATGAGACGACACTGCCGTCGTCGATCTTCAGCTTGGTCACTTGGCTTCGCCCAACAGACGAATTCTTTGCAAACACTTTAGAGCCTTGGTTCCGCTCAATTAGTATTAGTGTTTGTAAAACAGTTTATAACTATCCATTTACTTTAATTTGGCTTTATTTGCCTGTAAAACTTAATTTAGAATTTTTACTTAGAATTGCAACACATAAAAAACTGGCATGGCGGAAAAGTGTCATTGTCATGTGTCATTTTTATTAAAAGTATATTTATTACAGTTCTCTTTGTATTTCGTTTCTGTTTTCTCATACTTCATTTTATCAATGATAATCAATTCACTACATACAATACACGCACACAACCAACTGTGACAAGCTATCAGACACCGGTCTCGCCGGCGAGGCCCAAGGGTCGTACGTATGCGACCTCAACGACGTGCATCACCCCACTGAGTTACTTGCCGGTTCTTCTCAGTGGGGGCGCGTTGTGAACCGGTGGTAAACTCAGCCCTCTCTTAAGCGACAGCCCAAGCCGAGGCCGTGCCTCCCTGAGGTGCCCTTGAGCTCGTCGCTACTTCTGCCGTTAAGGCTAGAGCGCTTTAAGCGCTCGCCTCCTATTGTCCGGTGAAGCTGTAATGGCAATATGCAGCCAACAGCGTCTATCATTCCCAAAAAAGAAAAAAAACCAACTGTGACAAGTGTGACAGCAGCAGTAGCTATTGACAGCTGGCTGGCTGACAGTGTATATCGGCATCAGTGAGACGCAATCTTAGGACGCCATGTTGAATCTATATCTATACATATTATAAAACAAAGTCGTTACCGCTGTCTGTCTGTCCCTATGTATGCTTAGATCTTTAAAGAAGAAAAGAAAGAGAGAAAGAGAGCATAGAATTAGATTTTTCTTATAAGAGAGAGATAGAGCGAGAAATAAATCAAGAGAGGATGGAGAAAAGGGGAGTAAAATCTAATTAAAGCGCGGACGGAGCTGCGCGGGTCAGCTAGTATAGATATAAAATAAATGATAAGTATAATTAAAATTACAACATTAATGTAACACAAACACACAGCTGGGAGATTTATTTGCTAGATTAGCGTGATGTTATTATAAGAGGGATTTCTCGATGTACCGGCGAAATAAATATCAAAGGTCATTGCTTCACTCGATATATTTAGTGGTAACAACCTGTATTTGCGTATAAGTTAAAATGTAATCTTTTCTTTTGTACCTCATAGCGTAGTGGAATGGTCATCGTCCGGCATATAAACAGTTGGGGGTTTGATTTTGGGTTGGGTAATTATATTTCATTTAAATATTGGATTTTCTTCGAATTATATTTCAACCGGGGACCTACAAATGTCGCCACTCCATTTCGTGTAATTTTTAATTGCTTCGCGAAAGATGCCGACGCCCACTCCTGGTCTCACCTAGTGCCTGGGTATCGGATCTTTCACGCTACAAGTGTAATTTCGATGCGTTCCTGGAAACTGGGGATCCACCGTACGGATTGCGAATTACGGGCTGCACGTCCACCGTACGGATTGCGAATTACAGTCTGCACGTCCACCATACGGATTGCGAATTACGGACTGCACGTCCACCGTACGGATTGCGAATTACGGGCTGCAGGTCCACCGTACGGATTGCGAATTACGGGCTGCACGTCCACCGTACGGATTGCGATTTACGGCCTGCACGTCCACCGTACGGATTGCGAATTACAGTCTGCACGTCCACCGTATGGATTGCGAATTACGGGCTGCACGTCCACCGTACGGATTGCGATTTACGGCCTGCATGTCCACCGTACGGATTGCGAATTACAGTCTGCACGTCCACCGTACGGATTGCGAATTACGGGCTGCACGTCCACCGTACGGATTGCGAATTACGGGCTGCAGGTCCACCGTACGGATTGCGAATTACGGGCTGCACGTCCGCCGTACGGATTGCGATTTACGGCCTGCACGTCCACCGTACGGATTGCGAATTACGGACTGCACGTCCAAGTGCGGCAACACTTCTGCCCGTCGACTCCAGGTGACCTCTGCGACTGAGGGCCATCCATAGTAACACAGGGAGCCACCGGTCACCTCCAAGTTCCCTGCTAAGTTAGTGGAAGCTACCTAACCGAAGACCCCCACGCGTCACGGGATCGACCAGGCCAAAGTTAAGTTCCCAGTGCACATAGTTTTTTTAAAGACCAGATAGCTTCCCTGTGCCGCGAATCCACACCCTGGGTGTAGTCATAACTAGAGACTTTAGTGATCATTGTAAATTATTTAATCCAATTTAATATTTTTTTTTCTTTTTATTATTTTAACATTTACAATAAACATTTTGTAACCTTAGTAGTTGTGTTTTTATTTGTACCCGCCGTCAGGCGGTCGTAACAACAGATTTAATTATTGATGGGGAAGATGAACTCAAGATGACTGCAGAACCAAATTGGAGAAGAGTTGCTCAAGCCAGGCAACAATGGAAATTGTTTGCCAAGAGGCACACCGAAATCAGAGATATTTTGTAATACATAGTAAGTATGTAGTTCTGTAAATTTAATTTCGGAAATAAAAGGCTTATTATTATTATAACAAATACACGTGGCGATAGATATTATCAGTTTTACCGATAGATCTTCCGTGTATACTCAGATATTGATTTAAAAGTAATCAATCCAATAATTACAAACTAAAAGCATAAAATGGCGGCGACTTATTTCAAATCTGCCGACGCCATCGATATACTATACCAACTAGATTAGCTGTCACGAACAAAATGACATCGAAAATGTGGTCGCGGTTACATATACTTACACTATACACGTAGCTAGAAATTGTAGAAAATAGTTTTAAATAATTCGGAACGTCGGACTAATAGAAGCCTTCACATGTAGTAATAAAGTCTAATTCTGTATGCAGTAATGTTGGCACATAAAACCTTTACATCGGAGACAAAGAAAAATCAATAAAACCGCCAAAGCTATACGAAAAAAAGTAGTTGTTTTGACTTAAACAAAAATGTACTCATTTAAAAGAAAATCATAACCACTATAAAATAAGGTTCAAAACAGGTGTGTTTCCATTGTGTGTGTACTGACTTACAAACTTATCCGTGCTGGTGGCAAAAATGAGAACTAACTTTTTTATTATGGTAATGACGTGTAGTTTAACAGTTTCGTATAGACAGTGGCGACACGCCTATCGGCAACATTAATTGTGTCAGTCTCTAGCGGAGAAAATATCAAATAAATAATTTTTATTTCGTATTATAATGATATCTTACTTATATTTATTATTTAAACTAGTAGTAATAAGAACACGAAACGAAAAAAAAAATTCTCCATCTGCAATTTTAGTATTAAGTTAAGTATTATATTATTTGGACAGTTTATAAACGCGCAATAAGGAATTTCGATACATCCTGTTGTCGGCTCGTACTAATTTGAAATAGATCGACAGCCGTCTCCGTAGCTCTATTTTCGTGACCACTTTTCGGGTCGTGACAGCTAATCTAGTTGGTATAGTATATCGATGGCCGACGCTGACGCTGTAATCGCGGATCGTTAGATATAAGATAAGTAATCTTACTTACCAAATAGTCAACGAGCTTCCTGAGCACGTCTTCATTGGCCATAATAAGGTCCTTCGCCTTCTCCCCGTCGCCGATGTTGCCCAGTATGCATAACGCCTGCTCTTTCACGTCCGCGGGATACGAGCCCTCTAGCACCACTATCACTGCCTGACAACACAGTTTAATACCTCAAAAACTACGAAGTTATAGTACAGCTCAGTGGGCGAGCGCTTGCCTTGGAAACAAGGTGTCCAGGTTCAAGCCCCGGCTCGCACCTCTGCTTTCTTTCATTAATCATGTGCGAATCGTCTTTGTGCGATTGTTACTAGCTTACGGTGAAGGAAAACATCGTGAGGAAACCTGCATATCTAAGAAAGCCTAGCTAGCTTTCAAATGACGTGTGAAGTCCGCCAACCCGCATTTGGCCAGCGTGGCGGACTATGGCCTAAGCCCTTTCATCTTGAGGGGAGGCCCGTGCCCAACATTGGGACATAAACAAGGGCTGGCATTATTATATTACACTAATTTACTAGGAGGCAGGTCCCTTGTAGGAACCATCCAGGTATGTAGATAGGTACATACCACCGCAGTGTCAGATATTCTGCCGTGCCGGCAGTGTGTAAACATTGCTGTGTTCCGGTATGAAGGGTATTGTGGCTGGAGTAATTATCAAGCTCAAGAGACTTAATAAGTTAATATCTCGAGTGATTACCGACAATACATAGACATAGGCAAGTTTGTTATTTACCTTCAGTCGAAAGACTTACTGGTCTCATCACCTGTTTGAATAGACAGACGAGATCATTTTACAAACGTATTTTTACTGCAAAACTGTGTCAAAACAAAAACAGTTAATTTACAACCATTTATACAGAAGATGAATAAACCCCTCCCACTAAAATCATTGAGGGATTAATATTGAAATACACCCTAACATTCAATGTATAGAAATAGTTACTTAAAGAAATGACACTTCCGATTCACTCTTTAAAACTAAAGTGACCTAAATGTTGTCTTTTATTTACGCGAATACTACACATTGTAATTAATTTACTCTTACGGATTATATCAAGGTTTATTTTATGTTTAACTTTCCCGACGTTTCTCATGTTTTGCAGCACCCATGGTCACGGGCGGACCAACCTAAAATAAACCGCGATATATTCCGTAAAACTAAATAAATTAAAATGTAGTGACCTAATTCAAAAAAGGTTGAAATACTTGAGAAATATAATTACATTTTAGTAGGTCGTGCGAGTAATGAAGTGACCGAAATTTTGGCGGTCCCTTTTTAACTTGTTTACATTTTCTTACCAGTGTTGGAGAGTTTGTAGAGCACGCTTTTTAAGGTCAGTTTATAGCAAAATCAGAAATGACCTAAATTTTGAGTTGGGTCACTATAGTTCTAAGCGTTAAAAGGACATATCCAAAAGCATTCTATATTATAATCCTCGGCACGTAAGTTGGCAAGATTTTGGCGTAGTGGGGGAAAGTTCGCGCAAGTGCACTTACTTGCAACAAAATATGGTCAATATAATATATTGCAATTTTATTGCCATATTTTTAGTCATGTCATAATAATAAGGAAAATACAGGAATGATTGAAATATAATGAGATGTAATAAATGAAATTCATAAAGTTAAACTTACTTAAGAAATGTATTTTAAAATAAAATATTGTGATAAAGTAATTACTGATTTAATGCTTGGCGGCCAGCAGGTTGCAGGATGAAAAGTCGAAATCTACTTAGAGTGATAAATAACATTTTCAAAAACTTTTAAGAAATATATAACAAAAACAAACTGAACTATTTTAGTGCACGCAAGTTTACTCGGGAGCGAACGGGACGTAGACGAGTTGCGGGGAGCAAGGCTCGACCGGCTAACCAATAGCGCGCCCGGAACGATGTTACCTTGTTCCCCGCGTCCCACTTGATAACCAAAGAGACCTAAAAAAATGATTTCTGCACATCTAACGATTCTTGCCAAGTTACGTGCCGATGGCTGTAGCACAGTACATACCTGCATGACTTGTGACGAATATTCGCTCATAATAGCGTCTATGTGATGCCTCGTAGACAGCAGGTTACGAAGAAGGCCGAGAGTCTTCATGATGACGCGCGTGTCGCTGTCGCCGAGCAATCGGAACATTTGTTCCGTGCCCAAACACCAGAGGATGCGCTGTTTCACTTTTTGTTCCGCCTGGGAAGATTTTAATCCTGGTTTATGGTTAGAATATTCTTTTTACAAATACATCTGTAGCCAATATTTGTAAGTTGGAATCTTTTAGTTTTACTTCTTTGTTAGACTTGATCTTTAATTTGTTATTTGTAGTAGATAAATTTGCACATAAGCATTTCAATGTTTTTAAGTTCATTTAATAATAAAACTTAATCAATATAACATAAAGTTCAAAATAATGTAATGAGAATTCGATTCATTTTGTGGACGATTTTCGAGTCATCAAACTTAATCTATTATTACAATTACTACAATTTTTTTTTGTGGTATGCTTAGTGGCTAACCTGGTGTCAGAGTTTTTAAGCTGCCCTTAGGGCTCCCACACATATCTGCGAACTCGCATCGCATCGCAAATATCTGCGAGAAGCGAATGAATTTTTGTATTGAAAATTCATTTGCTTCTCGCAGATATTTGCGATGCGATGCGAGTTCGCAGTTATGTGTGGGAGCCCTTAGGCCTCTGACTTAGCTTAACGACTGCTGTCTAGATGACAATAGCCGGGACCAACTTTTAACGTGCCCTCCGAAGCACGGAGACGCTCAGTCCAAATGCCACTAAACGGTCACCCATCTAGGGACTGACCTTGGCTGCCGTTGCTTACCCAACTGATCGTTTACCGAACAGTGGTTACAACTGGCTATGAGCGTCTCAATTACTACAAATAATAGGATACATATGACTAAAGCTCCCATTAACAACTGTTTGATGTCATAATATATAAATTTACCTGAAAAGCCATGTTCATTAGTGCCCAAATCCCGTTTAATCTTAACGCAGCCTCTGGCCTCTTCGTCAAGCTGCATAGCATTTCCACAGCACCTGTCATAATTTGCATTATAAAACCAAGTGGTGTATTTTGCATAGTTCTACTAATATTTGTGTATATGTAGTTCTATTAATATCTACGGCAAGCTATGATAGCCAAAGTTCCATTCTCCTCTTCAAAACAGCCCCGGACTTTTTTGAAGTCTGTATTTCACCACTCTAGTTTCGTGGAAATAATCAGGTTTTTCGGAGCAACGAGGACAAAGAAACTTTGGCGCTACGAAAGCGTGCCACAGCTATAATGGATTTAAATTTGCTTAGTCTGACTGATAAATCACAAAAGTAAAGCTTTTGCAAAAAATAAATTCCAGGATATTGCTACATTCCCATAAGATGTTTTCTTTTATCATTATGGAAAGATAATTTTAAATAATTAATTAAAAATCAAATTAGCCTGGCCGAGGTTCGATTCATGTCTCACGACATTCAACGTCGACCATTCCCAACCCGGCTTAATATTGTAATCTTTATTTACATTTATTTAAACAAATATAGATTCTTTATAAGATTTTTAACATACCCTGATCCAACATTGGTTCCTTGGCTGGTGAAAACTCTAGCAATAGATTGCAAAGCGTGGACGAACCGACTGTCAGTAGTTCAGTGCCGGGAGAGTCTGTCAGTAGAGTCATGAGAGGCTTCCATACGGCGTGGTCCTGTATACAAAATAATCACTTCAAGAGAATGGTGCCAATGAACTATTGGACGATTGACTCGTCTGTTGTTTGTTTGCAAATTTGGTTTCTAAGCATTGTTTATATCTATACGCCTTTGATTATATATACGTCTAGATACCTAATAGTCTTGTAACGTTACGTTAATAAGCATAACAACCTCATTATTCGTGTGTGCGTGCAGGCCTCGTTGTACACTCGCGTCATCTGTGGTTGTGTGCGTGTTTGGGGATCTCCAGTTATAAATATTTTTCCCATAAATAGAGACAGCGTTGTGGATTGATATGCACTGTGTAAATGTGTAATTCCTTTTTTTTTAAATATAATGTATAGCTGTTTGATGTCCAAATAAAAAAAAAAAAAATAAAAAAAAAAAAAAATAAAAAAAAAAATAAAAATAAAAAAAAATAAAATAAAAAAAAATAAAATAAAATAAAATAAAATAAAATAAAATAAAATAAAATAAAATAAAATAAAATAAAATAAAATAAAATAAAATAAAATAAAATAAAATAAAATAAAATAAAATAAAATAAAATAAAATAAAATAAAATAAAATAAAATAAAATAAAATAAAATAAAATAAAATAAAATAAAATGACAAAAAAATAATAAAATAAAATGACAAAAAAATAATAAAATAAAATAAAAAAAATAATAAAAAAAGATAATAAAAAATAATAATAAAAAAATAATAATAAAAAAAAAATAAAAAAATATAAAAAAAAATACAAAAAAAAAAAAAAAAAATTAAAATATCAATAAATTTAAAAAATATATATATATATATATATAAAATAATAATAAAATAAAAAAAAATAAAAAAAATTGATTTGATTTGAATTGAATTGAAAAGAATTGAATTGAAATTAAATTAAATTTAATGGCGTGTCCCTTACCATCAGGTGAACGTCTTATTTGCCTCATGACCAGGAAGAAAAAATACTTCTAAGTACTTACCTACTATATAAAAGTAATTAATTAATGAAAAAAATAAATTTAAATTATTATAATTGATTTATTTCATGTTTTCACTAACTACGTATTAAGTTTCATTGAATTCATTTTTGTCAAAAGACTAACTTTACCCCAGACTTAAGATATATTCCCCCATTATTACCTAGCCACACCAGTCTAGTCGAACAATGTACAAATTGTCGTAAAAAACAATCGAGTTTTTATAATAATCCCTCACAGAATCTTAAGACTTATGAATGGAAAATTAAGTTAGGATCTTTATTAATTTTACTTAGTTAATATTTTCACGATTCGATTACACAATTCGGCAAAAAGTTTTTTTTTTGCGAGCACAAACCATCGGTAGAGTTCAAGTGATACTAAACAACCAAGTATACCAATTTCATGTTTTGGTATACTTGATATTGTCAAGTGTTTGAACATCGAACACGCTATCTAGACGTATATATAATCAAAGCTATACGCATAAAATAAAAAAAATGGAGAAGGCCCTAGGACATTAAGAATAGTTGTTGTCAATACTTGGAACCAGAATCGAATACTGAATGCACTCATTATATTTGTGTGATGTTTTAGCTATCAGATAGTAGAAAATATCACCTGAAATGTGGTGCGCAGCTGTTGAACGGATCTGGATAGCGAATGTAAGCATCGAACTGCCGCTAGTCGTACCTGAACAAGAACAAACCATACGGAACTTCGAGAAAGTTAAAATCTAACGTATCAGTAGTTTTGGTTTGGTTACCATGGTTATGAGTATTTGTTTGTTGTCGTGTTTTTTATGTTTTCAATTTTTTTTACTGGTTGATACAGCCTAGCATCAATTCAAGAATGGACGCATCGTCATATTGAGGGTGACGCATGAGACAATATAATATAAATATTGCAAGAAAAAAATAAGCCCTCTCTGCCTACCGAGCAAAGTATCTGTCGGTATATTTAGTGTCCACCAACAACACTTAAGAAGCGAAGGTTCCAGTTTAAACACCTCCCTACCTAAAATGATAATGTTACCCTACTCATTTACTTATAACGGTTAACCGCAATCCTACCTGAAGGTAAGTGCGAGATTTAAACCAAATAGCTTATTAACAACACAAGGAACCCTGGCTCATAGGTATCACTGTGCGAGTAAACACTGCGCATCCTAAACTTCGACTGTAGAGAACTAGAGACTAACTTTCCCTGTCACAGTCAACTAGGTTCCAAAGAATGAAGCGCTACCGTCCGGGTCAGATTTACAATAGCCGCCGTAGGAAGTTCTTGAATAGACTTTGGAAGCAGGTCAGCCGCTGCAGACAATCTCGTCCGCTGAAGCTTCAGTGATGGCGACCAATAATATTTTTTTTATAATAATATTTTTTGGAACAATCACACACACAGTCATCCGATCCCAAACTAGGCAGAGCCTGTACTATGGAAACCAGACAACTGATACTAATACTTATATACTTTATTTTTTTGTAAATACATACTTAAATAGATAAACAACACCCAGACACTTGGCGGGAATCGAACCCACGACCCATGGGTTAGCAGGCAGGGTGTCTGACCACTAGACCAACGGGCCCGTCATGCCAATGTATACATACATTATGTAGATGCTAAGCAAACAATCGCCTGTTTACTTTCTTGCCCTGCGTGCACTCGCCTGCACTCTAGAAGACCTTTGGAATGCTACAGCGCGCTTCACACCTCACTCGGTCTCCTCCATTTACCTCGCCGTCGGTTTACTAAACTGGTGACCCTGGCGTGATCATCGAAATCCCTAAACGTCATTATTTGGCTACCAAGCTGTGATTCTTCAAAGCTTACACTCGACTTACTGATGGCTCCGGGTTGTTCATTCCACTGACGACAGGGACCATCAATCCGTGGGTTTCTATGATCCTTTTCCTGATGTCTTCGTCGTTCGCACCGAGGGAAGCGAAGCATTTGAAGGCCCCCTGTTTCGCAGCTGCCGACGGGCAGTTGACAATCTCCGAGAGGGAGGTCATTAGGTGATTCGATATAGCCGCTAGCCTTTGTAGGGATGTGTCTACCTGTGAATATGAACAAAAAATTATCATTATTTTTCATAAGAACAATAGAGTTCAGAGTACAGTTCGCTTATATGAGATACTAATTAAAAAAAAGATACATTGTTTTGTCGAGTGTCGTGACAAGGCATACATAAAAAAGAAGTTCTGTACGTAAAATACACATAAAAAGGCAAGCACTAATATGTAACATAACAACATCAAAACTAAGTATTTTTAGCATAAAGTATTCATTTCTAAAAGTGGGTATTTTTGCATCAGCCGTGGTCACAAGCAGACTGATTCAGCGAGATCCCTTCGTGTGTGAGGTAGAAATATCTTCGTCTAGGATAAAACCGGCAGTTTGGGCGATTCCGTTAACTGGCAATACCGGTATGTCCCACCCCGGACAAAAATATCTCTGTGTGAACAACATGTCTGCTTGTCTTGTATCTCAGAGTTATAGAGTATAACAGTGTATATAAAAATGTATCGCTATTTCCCTTGGTCACGCTATAAGTTATGAAGGAGTTAACAGATTTCATAATTATTATTTTTTAAGTTTTCAATACTTTTAAAAGGTTCTTACGTAAAAAAATAATTAAGAAAGTGACGCAAAAAAAATTAGGAAATTACGCGTGCAGCTAGTTTATCTATACAGTGTGTTACGAAATAACACAAAACCTGAAACTAATTTGTTCAGTATCGAGCAGATAGATGAACGATTGAACAGAATAGATTACACTATTTTTACTAACTTACTACCTACAGCCTCAGAGAAAGTACCAAAGGAGTTAGTATCGCGTCGATTCCCCGAACAAATTTTTCGTGGCACTTGTGCGGGGTACGGGAGGCGAAGTAAACACACACAGATACACTTTCACGCATACCCACACTATAATAAACTCGCAACACATTCAAAAATACACGCACACAAATAAAGAATGACCTGACCATATGACCAAAAATTTGGCAGAGGGGGTTAGCGCATCATGCTCTCTCCAGTGGTATCTCCTCTAAGCCTACAGCAGCTGTCTATAGGCAGGCATATCGCTTAAAATTAATGTCCAGCTTGTCTTGTCACTAAGTTGCATATAAAAACATACCTCTGCTAAGTACGCCAAAGTTTCTGCGGCTGTCGCTCTGATGTCTTCCGGCATTTCCTTAGTACACAACCTCGCGAGACAGGGGAGGGCACCAAACACAACCCTGCAATGATAATAATGTCCTCATAGCCGATACGATCGCAGCGGCCAATCCTTCGCAAGTTCAGCCATCTACGCGGGACATATTAGCACAAGTGCTTGCATAGAAACAAGTGCACTCACACTTCCATTACTCTAACGACTCATCAAGCGAACTTTCTACTTGTTTAACACACTTAGGGTGCGTTTCCACTGAAGCGGAGCTGGGAGGAGAGGAGCTGAGCGGACCGTAAATTGGCCAATCACTGTGCTTTAAATCTGCGCTCCAATTCAATGGAAACAGTGTTATCGGATCTGAGCGGGGCGGAGCGGACTTTCAAATAAAATATATGAACACGCGGCGCCGAGCTGGACATAGCGGAGCTCAGCTCCGCACCGCTCTACTCCGCCCCACTTCAATGGAAATACTCGCCACTTTCCACTGCTCTTCTCCGCTCCGCTCCACCCAGGTCCGTTTCAGTGGAAACGCACCCTTACACTCACAAACATCAATCACATAATATCTAGCTATTTTTTTAATCCAATTATTTCTGGAGCCGTTTTTTTTTTTTTTTTAGTCATTTATTCATAATAAAAGAAATGGTTACAAAAAGTTGGTACAAAAATTAACAGCGAGAAAAATCATGGTGATTTATGTATCGCTGCTTCACTCGCTAGAATGTTTAAATTAACAGATAATTAAAGCGATAAGAAATAATTAACTTAGCTTTATTACGTAGTACCCACAGACAACCACACACGGATAGCAGCTGGCAATAACCTGTTTATGCTCATGTTCCAATATTAATGTCTGCTCACTTACAGAGTTAAGTGTCAAAATAATCAAATTTCAACAACTGTACCAGTGATAAGGCTAATTTACATTTGAAAATGCTATAAGCAACAAGTTGTCACCTGTTATCGTCCGCCGGCAGCGCCCCCGCTCGATGCATGAACGTGAGACATCTCGCTGCACCCATCGCTACCGGCAAAGGCTTGTCCCGCGACACAAGTGTGGTCAATAACTCCGGTATTGTTTTCTCCCCATGCCTGGTAAAAATACTTGGTATTGGTATAACGGGCTGGTTTCCGCAACTCTACGACAAAACGCGTATTTTGCGTACGTAAAAATACTTTATTACTATGGACTACTATGGATATCCCAAATCCTATATTTGGGAGGGTTTGGGCTATAACACTGCGACCTACGGCTATTTCCAAAACCAGAGGCAAAAAAAGAATAGACATTCTTCTTTGAAAACCATTTATTAATTCTGTTCTCAAACGCAGTTACAGTACTAATAAAGGAAAATAATTCAAACATTGAAACTTCAAACAGTTTTTGAAACTTTTTCTTTTAACAGAAGAAAGGAGGAAACCAAAAATCTGTAACAAAATTACTTTACATAGGCCAAGGATTTGACCCCATAGCCAAGTTGTCATTCTATAATACGCAACGCTAGAGAATTGGAAACGAATGTATGGAATTGGCATATCTCTTCGCTAAGTCACTTGAAGTTTTCGTACAACGTGTTACAAAATACCCCGTAAAAAATATAATTAATTATCAAAGCCAAAAATTTTGTCAACCCTAGTAAGGTTTTAAATTTTTTGTCGTTACGCGAATTAGGTAGAAATGTAGGTACATTCTGCATAGTTTACTTTATAATTTTACTGAAATAGGGTTTGCAGATCAGTGAAAATAATAACCCCACTGAGTTTCTTGCCGGTTCTTCTCAGTGGGGGCGCGTTGTGAACCGGTGGTAAACTCAGCCCTCTCTTAAGCGACAGCCCAAGCCGAGGCCGTGCCTCCCTGAGGTGCCCTTGTGCTCGTCGCTACTTCTGCCGTTAATGCTAGAGCGCTTTAAGCGCTCGCCTCCTATTGTCCGGTGAAGCTGTAATGGCCATCTGCGGCCAACAGCGTCTACCTTTCCCAAAAAAAAAAAAGTGAAAATAATAATATTTTTTTGGTAATTTTTTACGGGGTATTTTGTAACACGTTGTAGAATTTCAAGTTGTCTATGGCCCGAGTAATATGTCACGTTATTATATAAAAAATATTTTTACCTCGTATTTAGTGCGACCTGTGATACATTAGCGTTCTCAAAGCACATAGCAGCCAGCAGGTCCAAGGCGGGCAGTGTGGGTGACGCTTGCGGCACCGTGAGTGCGGGAGCGGAGGTCAACAACCCCGCCACTGCTCCACAGGCACCCGCCGCGCACAAGGCCTCTTGCTCCACAGAACTACAGCACCACAGTGATAGGATCCGTACGACGCACGCTCGCGCGACTGGAGAACCGTCGCGAGCTATTTCTATGCGAAAGATTTTTTAAGAATTTTTACTATTTAAACATTTAACAACCATGGTCATGGGAGGACCATGATATGTAATGAGGAAAGGCAAGTATAGCATTTTTTTTAAATAGACATTATTAAAATAGGGCCAATCTAGATCACATTTTACACTTCTATCAAAATTTAACAACATAATCTGGTAATGGGGTCTTAAAATATTAAATTTTTGTAGAACTGCACAATTGCTTAACTTTTTTCAATTACGATTACTTATTTATTGTATTAATAACAAAAGAAACAGACAGAATAAAGAAACTGAAATTTGGTGCTAAAATAAACACAGTAGGCCAGAATCGACTGACTTAGCACCAACTTCAATTATATTTAAGTTATTTTTTACTTATCAGTGTGGTATCTGTTGAAGACCGTTAATGTTTTTATAAAAAAAATATTGTTCTTTAATACAACTCAGTTGGCGAGTGCTTGCCTGCTTGGAAACAAGGTGCACAGGTTTGAACCCCGGCTCACACCTCTGATTTATTTAATTAATCATGTGCCAATCCTCTTTGTGCGATTGTTACTAGCTTTCTGTGAAGGAAAACATTGTGAGGAAATCTGCATGACCTAGAAAGCCGAAATAGCTTTCGAAAATGTGTGAAGTCCACCAACCCGCACTTGGCCAGAGTGGTGGACTACAGCCTAAGCCCCTTTATCTGGAGATGAGGCCCGTGCCCAGCAGTAGGACATAAACCAGGGCTGGTATTATTATTACTAATAATAATACATAAAGAACTTACGTGTCAACCTTGAAAGTAGTCTCATGTCAGCTGGTAATGCAGATATTGGTGCTGGTGGGTGCATGAACACACTTCTCAGGGCACAAAGTGCAGCCTCCACCAACTTTGTGCCGACAGGCGCTGTCTTCAGAAGCTCCACGAGAGCTGTTGCGGTGCCTTGCTCAATTAGTGAACTCACATTTTCCTTTGTGCCCTTTGCTAGTGATCCTAATTAATGAAATACAAATTAGACAATTATAGGTGGCTAATGCATGGATTTTACGACGGGCCTGTTGGTCTAGTGGTCAGACACCCTGCCTGCTAACCAATGGGTCGTGGGTTTGATTCCCGCCAAGTGTCTGGGTGTTGTTTATCTATTTAAGTATGTATTTACAAAAAAAAAAGTATATAAGTATTAGTATCAGTTGTCTGGTTTCCATAGTACAGGCTCTGCCTAGTTTGGGATCGGATGACCGTGTGTGGATTGTCCCAAGATATTATTATTATTTTGCATAACAATTATGCATTATAAATTAAATTAGTCAAATTTAATACCAGATGACCAAATCACAATCATTGAGATATAATAAATAAAAATCTGGCTACTCAGACCTAAAGTAACCAATGGGTAGGTAATGAGAAATTTTTCACAATTTTCTATTTTCTTGTAATCAATTAATCATCATTTATTCATCCAACAAACTACAAAAATCAAAATATCACAGTATACTTATTCAGTGTTGTAATGAAAAAACAATTAAAAAAATATTAAACAAAAATGAGACTGTTTTAATAGCTAATTAAAATTGTCATTAACTTGCTAAACAATAAATATTAAGTGATTAACAAAATTCAATGCACAAAGTTGCAACAGTATGTAAACACCACCTTCAAGCAGTGTTGTCTTAACAGAGAATAATGTCCCGGTGTTTAATGAAGAGCTACCAGGTAAGGCACTCATGGCGGCTGCACAGTGGCAACTCTTACAGATGGTCCTTTTTCCCTAAGTTATCAATAATTAATAGTAGCATGTCTGGAAGAGATCGCCATGAGCGATAAGACCACCCATTGTACTATTAATAACTATTGCACTGCTATTTAAGTTATGTAAAAACAGTTTACAATAAAAAAAAATTAGTTTCTGGTCCACACCTGTATCGCACTTACCATAAGATGGATTTTCAGTCAAGCACTAGCTCATATTTAGTAAAAACTGCATAATAATAAACTTTACAATTCAGTTTTTTTAGATTTGTACTAATCAAACAGTTTTAAGTGCATGTTTTAGTTTTACTAACAGTGAAAGTAGTCTTACAATTAACTCAAATGAAATATGAAGTAACAAGCCACACATATACAAATAATATCTCAAAAATTTATCAATAAGGTTACTTTACCGATTGTTATAGTCGCTTCTAGCCTTATGTTGGGGTCAAGGGTATCATCAGACATCAGTTGTAGGAGTCGCGGCACCACGCCTTGCTGTATCACGGAGCTCTTCTGTCTGTTGCTCCCAATCACTGAGTTCTTCAGTGTCACCAAAGCTTCCATCACTTTAGCCGTATCCGTCGAATACAATTCGTCAATATAAGAACGTGAACTTTCGATATCCTATCGGCAAATACTATAGGTTAGGAACATAATCCTTAAAATGACATCTGAATCAAAATTTTAGATTCTGATTATTTACTCACCATGAATACTGTTAACTGTTGCATGATTTTATTTAGGATTTACGCAGTATTGTATGTAAAAATAACGTCCAAAATTTCTTCAGTCAGAGGCCGAATACGATGTCAACCACACACTGACTTACTGTCAAACAAACTGTCAACTCACGTTCTGTCATTCTGGCTGGCTGCGTTCCACTTGGGGTCCACAACGATCAAAACGCTCCTTTAGTAGTTCCACTTAGCGACCGCGGTCGTTATGGTCGCGGCGAAAACTTCACTCATGACGTCATGACTTACGCTCACGTGAAGCTCACGACGCTCCATCTCAAAAGGTGGGTCGTGGTGGTCGTTGAGAAAATTGGCATTTTCATAACTCAAAGTATCAAAGATGGCACCCATGAAACTTACGTTATTTCATGCGGAAAGAGATATTTTAGTAGAAATGAATGTTTCTGCAGCAAAAGACCTTTTAATTACATTTGAACGTAAACACCACTAATATTAAGTATAAAAACTTAAATTGACAAAATTTGAAATTTTTGACGGGCCTGTTGGTCTAGTGGTTAGACCCTGAATGCTACCCGATAGATTATTTATCTATATAGATTATTTATCCATTTAAGTATGTACTTACAAAAAAAAGTGTATAAGTATTAGTATCAGTTCTCTGGTTTCCATAGTACAGCATCTGCCTGGTTTGGGATCAGATGACCAGAGGATTATTATTATAATTTATAATAATTATATATTTTTAAGCTGTAACAGCTCAGTGGGCGAGCGCTTGCCTTGGAAACAAGGTGCGCAGGTTCGAACCCCGGCTCGCACCTCTGATTTCTTCAATGAATCATGTGCGAATCGTCTTTGTGCGATTGTTACTAGCTTTCGGTGAAGGAAAACATCGTGATGAAACCTGCATGTCTGAGAAAGCCTAACTAGCTCTCGAATGACGTGTGAAGTCCGCCAACCCGCACTTGGCCAGCGTGGTGGACTATGGCCTAAGCCCCCTCATCTTGAGGGGAGGCCCGTGCCCAGCAGTGGGACATAAACAAGGGCTGGTATTATTATTATTATTATTATCTATTTTTTTAGATTGAAACAATAATTATTTAGGTTTATTTTCAAGGTTTACAAATTATAACCTAACCTCTTAAATCTTTTGCTTTCTTTTTATTAACTCGCCATTTGTAATATTTACCTCCACGCTCAAAACGCTCTATAATCCATTCCACTTGAGTTTACGCGACCGTAACGCTCACAAGCAAGTGGAACGGGAAAAACTGAGGTCGTGCTGCGTGATCGTTGTGGACCCCAAGTGGAACGCGCTCTCTATCATCCCACCCTGCCTGTCACTCCTGTCAGTGTCGTCAAAAGACGCAAAGCAGAGGCTGAGTGAGGGGTATTCCTTTTATCGTACTTATCGATACAGAACAGACCTATTTCAAAGTAGCAGCTTGGAACATTTCGTTTGGTTAAAACTGTTACGTGCAGTCTTAGAGGAAATCTGTCTACGGTTGCGACCAAAGGTATAGGACAATATAAAAAAATCATTGAGTGATTGGTTTCAGCTTAAATATATAGAATAATCAAAATACATACGCGCAAATAAAAATAACATTTCCTGTTGCTTCCACAACCATCCACAACGGAACAGTCGTAAGTGGGTAACTGTTATATGGTGCTATCTCTTTAAATTACTTCGAGATAAAAGAATGAAGAGAACGAGTTTGGAATACCTAAGTTCCAGTCTGGAACTCGTGACAGAACATGCATATTATTGACCGGCCCATCGATCATTGAGTTTTGGAAGCAACATACATATAAGTAAGAACAATTAATGTCAAGGGACCCATTGACTGTGTTCCTTTGGGTACATGAACTATCGTTGACTTTCGCTGAGAGGTCCAGATAGGATTATCGGAACCTACTTGTTGGCCTTCGTTGGAAGGATGTTTACGCAGTACATTTATTAAAACAGACGTGTCCGTTTCGACTACTCGCTACTCGGCCACAGTGTCGTAGAAGAAAAATGACTACGTCAATATTACGAAAAAATTGACACTAACAATGAAGGTCGCAAATTTACAGATCCAATATTCATACAGTTATGAAGGGAGAACTGCGTGGCCGCGCGGTTGACACAATGGAGAACCGCGCGGCATCATAGCATTTAAGTTCCGTAGGTCATGAAGTCCAAACATTTGGGTTCATCAGCGATTAGCAAAAAGAATGAGACCACTACTAAACTCCATTTAAGAGAACTGCGTGGCTGCGCAGTTCTCCATGTGTCGACCACGGTTATCCCTTCATAACTTCCTGAAATTGGATCTGCGAATTTGCGACGTTCATTATTAGTGTTTAGCAAATTCCTTCGTCATATTGACGTAGGTAGTCGTTTTTTTTCTACGACACTGTGGCCGAGCAGTCGAAACGGACACAAACAGACTGGTCTCAGGTTCTGTGGAAGGGCATGAAACTTCTTACCGATTTTAACTGTAACATTATTCTGGTACAGGTTTTGAAACTTTTAGTTCATTGGAACTAGCACAGTTGTAACAAAATTCCTATTATCCCTCCTGCTCCTGAAGAAAAATGGATGACAGCATGAAGACAAGCAGGCTTCTGTATTAGAGGGATGTCGAAAGAGCAAAAAGATAATTATTTTCAGTCATTATCGGTTGCCATAAATAAATAAAAAAATATACTTATGCACATGATACTTCTGTAAGATTTTGTAAAAATAAGTACCTATATTATATTATTATTGGCAGTTGGAAGTTCTAGTTTATAGTAAATACGTTTATCAGTGAAAAATAATATAATAAGGTGTATACTCGATACTTTAGAGTAATATTAGAGATATATAAACATTGCATCACATATCACCAAAAAAAATATCGACAGTAATAAAACATCGATATCTCGATATGTTTGCGCAAGCCTAGAGAAATGTAATGTCTGTCTGGCGTGTGATTTTTGTGATAGCTTTTTTTGTGTTCTAAATAAACTGGGTCGATTCGATTTGCTAACTTCACAAGCAAGCTTGCTTTCTATCTATAATTCGCTAATCAGCAATTGATTGTTACGTATTTATAAATTGGAATGTTATAAGCAAGAAGAGAGAGAATATGGCTGATTCTGGAGTGGATACTAGCAATGAGAGCAGTGATAATCCCATATTTGACCATTCACAGTGTATTTTGGAGTTTAGTCCGCCGGTTATACCCATAAACCAGGCTGGCCAGCCTATGCCAGTGGAATTTTTAAGCGAACCTCACGACCATGTCGGTAAAATCAAGTGTTCAACGAAGGCCCGTCACTGTCGACTGAAGTACAGATACGGAGGTACTATTTGTTCATCTAGAAACCACAAATTACGCTTTGCCGCGTCAACTAATAACACTGAACTCGTAGAGAAGCTTCTCTTATCTGGTGCCGACCCAAACTCATCAGATGAGCATAAAAGGAGCCCATTACATTTAGCAGCGTGTCGTGGGTACGTAGATGTAGTGAAGACCCTTCTAAGGCATGGTGCTAATCCTAACATTAAGGACACATTGGGTAACACGCCTTTGCACCTCGCCGCCTGCACCAATCATATCCCAGTTGTCATAGAACTCCTCGATGCAGGCACAGATGTCACTTCTTATGACAAGAATGGCCGGAACCCGATACAGTTGGCGCAAAGCAAATTGAGACTAATACAGATGCGTCCAAGTGGAGCTGGACATTTTGAAGAAACTATGCAACTTATTGGAGAGATATGTTTAGTTGTTGAAATGATGTTGAAATATATGAAGATACAAAAGGCCGATGCAGGTAACCTGGAGTCTGTTAGAGAGAGACTAGAGAAAGTCAGCACTCGGGAGCAAGTAGACTCTGAGGTGCAAAACCTGTTAGACAGCTTGGATTCACTAAAATTAAGATAAGTACATGTTAGTAATGTAAGACTATGTTTGGTTGTTTTCCAACACAAATCATTATAAATATAAAAATTGCTCTTAAGGACATTATAAAAATTCAGATAGGCTTATATTCAGATGCATATTGATTGTATTTCTGTTCAAAAATAAGTTACAAAAGAAGTAGGTACTTAACAAATTGTATAGAAGTCAGCAGACATGAAATTAGAAAAAGAATACTGGAAATGGGCACTACATTATATTATATTGAAAAGTAACTGGTTGGTATGTTTTCTTTTAACAACTGAGCCTGCACCAAAGCTGCTGATAAAAGCTAGTACTAAATAATTAATCACACTATGATTTATGACAGTTAACTTATTGTAAATTGATGACCAAAATGTTTTGCTGATACATAATTGATATTTGAAGGTTATTTACATGTTACAAAAACAGCTACCAGTTTGTATCTAGTGTTAGGACTAAGCTAGCCTGTAGTGGAAATTCTAATGTTTAGAATTATCTTCTAGACTTTTATATAGACCAAGTATCTATATTGATAATATTCTATTATTTTATTGTATCTTTAAGCCTTATGCACTTATTCATTTACTTTAATTCGTAACTTTAATTTGAATATCATGTAATCACAAACACTTTGACTTAATTTCATTGTAGCTTTTATATTTTGTTAAGCATTATTCTGTTAGTAAATCAAAAAAATGTTTGTCTAGGTTTTAACATTATATTTGTGCAGTAAGGGTTTATTCCATCTGCATTGTATTCTTGATTGAAATATAACACACAAAAATACAACTGTTTTACTTCAATATAAAACACAAACCGTTTGTTTATAATTTATTGACAACAGTTTCATAAAATTGAAAATATTTATAACTTTTATTGACATACATGATTTTGATTAAAGGTGCAATTAAATTATGCTTGGTGCATGCACACACAGTATAATGTGATTTACACACCCTTCTGATAGCAACCTTAATCCATTGGCATTAGGGTTGCCAGATGGCAAGGATAATCCAGGAATTTTGTGTCTGGTCCTATATCCCGTAATAAATTACGTTGCTGTATCAATCCTGGACATTTTAGACTGATGAAAAATATTAAATATACCGGAAATGCTAACTGTATCAGTCACCCTTATTGACATACATACTGAACATAATAATTACGTGTGTGAAGCCCAAACATAATTGCAACCTTGAAATTGCACTAATAACCAACTACCCAACCAATTTTAATTTACTAGAATTAACTAATTAATTTGTAAGTATTAAAAAGCCCATAATACCTTTACAACCAAGGAATGTACATATACATTTAATATTAAATCTATTTTTTATATTACTAAGTAATATTTCTATTGCAAAATATTGAAAAATACATCAAATATTATTCTTGTAAAATTGAACATCATTGTATTTTATAGAATAAAGAGATCCTATCTGATATATTAATATAGATATTATATATTCTTAGGTACATACACTATACATATAATATTTATTATTTTCATTTGTACAATTTTATACTTATGTAATACATTTTATGACAAGACAAATAAATCTTTATTATATTGTAATTAAGATATAAAATTCGATATTACAATTATTTTTTAAAGCATAAGTAGGCATCTTTTGGGGTTTACACTTTAATACAAAAATTATTGGATTTTGCAAATTATTTATGGCAAAATAATCATTTATTATCACAGAAAAATAACCACTATACATTAATACTGCTAAATAAATTATATTAATTAAGTTATAGCAGCAGTCCCACTCCGCCCGTATATATAATTAAAAGCTTTTACGGTTGCCCAATGCACAAGTCACCATAATAAAAAAAATACCTATAAGTTACGGCAAGTTAATATCAACATTGTAATCTGGTATGGTTTTAGGCAAAACTTAAGGGATAATGTTTATAGAACAAATTTTTTTACACATTCATATTTTCAAAATCGCGGATGAAGGCGTTTTGTCTTGGCAGATATCTAGCTAATGTACGACGTCACAATAAAACGGTTCTCACTCAACATAGAAACTCCTTTTTTGTACAGTAAATGCAGTTTCTAACTTGGATAGAAGAGGCTTGTAAAAGTCCTTAACTTAAAGACTTACAAGTCACGCTAGCTAGCCAGCTGACCAAAAAACTATATACTTACACATAACAATAATATAAATGTATGTAATTATGTTATGTACATGTTACTTTAACAGTACTCACTTCAATAAAGTAAGCTGTTGAAGAGTTATATTTATTAGGTACAATAGTTGAACTTGTGGTATGGCAAGAATGATGTTTTTTGAATTATTTAAACAGTATGGAAATATGTACCGACCCATTTCTGTTATGTACCGTAGTATTATTTGATTACTACCAATAATAAATATAGATGGGTAATGAAAATACGTCCCTCCTAAATAAACGGACACCGGAAAAAGTTTTGTTAAATTTGGGCTCAAGGCTTGGCGAATGAATATTTGATGTACACACGGCTACACATCAAATTCGCCACACTATATGACGATAACTACTAAATACAACACAGAGAATTGTTGGAAAGGGACAAAATAACAACAACATATCGCACCCTCTCGCAAGATTCGCAGCGTTCAAGTTCTAATAGTTCAAAGTTCAAATAGTCTAGGTTGAGGTGTCGCCGTGAGTAACTTAACAAAAGCGCGTGATGACATCAGAGAGACAGTAAGCCTAACTTAATAGACAATGCAATTATTATTTAGTAACAATAATAACTTGCTTTTCCATTTTGCATTTCAAACTTGTGTTTATTATTTATTACATTACTTTGAAAGTATCAATCAAGTATTAAAACAAAGTGTCGAAAATATAAATAAACTTCACGAAACTAATCACTAGCAGGAATCACAATAATAATTTAAATGTGTAGATAAATCAACGAACTGCTTTGAGCTAAAAATCAGTAGTATATTGAATTGATGAACTTTTTATCACTGTAAGTTATTTTAGAAATAATCTAGGTACTTAGCCATCAATATATCATTTTGGTCTAAACTAATTCGGAATATAGACACACACGTTTAAGTGCCTTTATTTTTGTGACCGTTGTCGGGTCTGATCTAGTATAAAGTAATATATCGATGAACTCAAAGTGCAACAAATGACTACATTTGAGCAAACAGTGTAACATCAATTCCATATTATATTACCTAAAAAAACAATGCATATTATAGTTGGCACTTGGTATGTGTGAATTCAGATACAATTATTTTCTACATTACCATTTTTATGCTTTCGCTTATATATAAAATTATTATCACATTCTTAGTTAACTTGTCAAACCAGTATAAATTGATTTATTTATATTTTATAAACATAAAATCACAACATTCATGGAATGATTAAATCAACCTTTTTTGGTAGTTTATTTTTAAATTTAGAAACTATTCAGAGTGTTTTAACACAACCATAATATCTTTACACCTTCGCGTACGATTTCTCATTATTACGGCTCGGTTATGATTCAGAAAATAGTATCCGTCTAATATAACTTATTCACATCTCTGATTATTTGTTATTTGTCTTCCGGCACCAGTATGTTTACAATATTGGGGAATATCTCCGCTTGTATCGGTCCGTACTCGACCAATTCTCCATCTACTGTGAGGTACCCATTTGAGCCTTCGGGAACTATTCTAAATGCGCTAACGGGAACCATTTTAACGTACTCATTGTTCATGTCGACGTGTGCACCCTGCCCTACGCCGAGTAGCAACGACAGCAATTGTGATCGTGAGATACCAGCCTTAATTATCAACATCCACATTATACCGTCCGACAGCTGCGAACGCGGCGCGAATAGGAATTCTTCACCGATGTACGACTGGTATGAGACGTGGACCATAACAAACTCGCCTTCTTCGTGCACCCAGTGCGAGGGCAGCTGGGACATGAGGGACGGCAAGTGGGAGGCGGGACCGTGCATACACGTGTGGACAGGCGATCGCATTTCAGAACCGCCGCTCGTGACGCTGTGGTACTCTGAGCCGCGTGTACTAAAGAAAGCGCTCCGTCTCGAGTTCACAGAGTACCACGAGTCCACCCTCTGATGTTGTTTACCGTTGATCGCGTTCGTGAACACCTCAGAATGATCGTCGCAATCAATGAACGCTTCCGCATCGGGGGAGTCGAGCGCGCCGTCCTGACTGACGCTGTGACTGAGGGTGAGCGGTTGTTTCGGCTTCGGAAGATTGCCGACATCCTTAATTTTAGCGTAACTCACTACACCTTTGTACGTCCTGAGACCGACGAGTCTCGCGACCGCCCATACGGCGAACCTTTGACCTCCGATCGCGCGTAGCCTCTCGCTCTCGATGTCGATGTCCGATAGTAGGCCCCAGCCGACGGATAGGAAGGAAAACATTATCTGCGAACGTTAAAAATGCTTTAATTAAGTACTTCTGATTTTTATTTACTTTAACAGTAGGTTAACGAACGTGGCGTAGCGTAGTCCTGGGGCCTTACCATGGGCTTTTAAAGCAGGGTAGTTTAACACGAAAAGTGACCTGTGTACAGTGGCGTGCACAGAGGGTAGGCAAAAAAAAGTATTCGGCTTGTTTCACCTATTTTAAGTATGTTATTATACCATTTCAAATATCCATAAGCAAGCAAATACTATAGACATATATATTAATTTGCATTTGAGAACAATAATAAGTTTATTCAGCGGCTCCATACTGACAAAAATACTTTGCCTACCCTAGGATTTCTCTAAACAGTCTTAATTTAAAATAATCTTTGTTTGGACATGAATTAACGTAATTTTTTTTAATGTAAATGGTTGTGTTGGTAATATTGGTTAATTTAAGGATATTTGTGCTGGAACACGAACAAATAGCATAAAGCATAAACAACTCGCAGATATTTTTGCCCGCTTTCAGTGCACGCCACTGCCTGTGTACTTACCACGAGCGCACTAATTAGCAGGCCCACCCAGCTATAACGTCACCCAAACAGGTGAGTGATCACGTGACAATATTATTGTCAGTGCGCTCATGGTACAAATTTGTAAGACAGGTCACTTTTCGTGTTAAACTGCCCTGCTATAAGAGTTCATGGTAAGGATCCTTTTTTTTTTTTGACGCGTGGGAAACCTTCAAAAGGTCCCCGGGAGCTGTGAGGCTCGACCGGGGTATGTAAGATTCGTACCCACTAAAACCGCGGCTGTCGCATCGGCACATGAGAGGGAGGACCCCAGGGCTCTCCGGTGGGATCTGCATCAGTGGCCCCTCAGTGCCTTGCCTTTGAGACCGCCGCTGCGCCGGTGCAGTTACGGTGCTCACGGGGACGGGAGTCGCAACCCCGCCGCCGTACTCAATACTCAATGGACGTCCTAAGGGCTCACACCCCGAACGTCCAACGACTCCAAAGATGGTAAGGCTCCTGGTCCAAGTCTGGATTTAATTGGAATTTTCGTAGTTTTTGTCTATCATTAAATGGTGAGCACATAGATCCTGGATTACAATAATCACATGAATCAAATCAAAAATCTCTATTTTCAAATAGGCTTAACGCTAGCACTTTTGAATGGTCATTTTTTTTAAAAGCTACCACCGGATCACGACGCGGACTCAACTGAGAAGATCCGGCAAGAAACTCAGCGAGCTTGTCACATTTTCATTTTTTTAAACATTGTTTTGTTACAATTGAATCGATCCAAGGGGCGGTCTTGGCTGATGACGATGAAGTCAATTTTTGTAAGTACGGAGCATACAAGGTATAACCACAGAATACATAATAGTACTACGTAATAACTAATGTATGATGAAGACAACCAATAATTATCACAAAGCGACGTGTTTTTAACAAGTCAAATATTAAGTAAGTACTTATTTCGTTCGGGACATATTCTAACAAATAAGTTTGTATTCCTAATGAAAAAAGTCACATCTCCGAATTGTGTAAATTGCGAGGTTATTGAGGATGTCCAGCTGACAGCATATATATTGATGGAATGTGTCCGGAATAAAACATTAGAAATTTTATTTTGGAAATAACAATGCCCTCATTGGACTCATAAATTCAATGTCATCTAGCCTAATGTCGAAAGAAGCAGAAATATCAAGTAAGCAGCTCTAGGTTTATGCGATCGCTAATGTGTTGTATATGTATAATTTACGTTTGTATGAGGTTGAGTGTTTTTACGGGACAGTATCGTCGCTCAGAGATAAAGTCCTTTCAATAAAGAAAAAACAATAAGTACGTCTAAGTATATTGTTAAAAGAGATGCTATTATCGTGACCTTAACATCGAGACAATAGGTTAGCGTTGAAGTAGTTTATAAGATAATAGAGTTGTATGAGCGAGTGAGCCGTTGTTTGTAGCGGCGGACGTGTTCAATTGAATATTTTTACAAATGCACCTGCATTATGCTGCATCTGTACGATTCGTTATGATTAACAGTTTATATTTTTTTTATTATTTACGTCGTCCAAAACGTTCTTTAGTCTTACAATAAGCGATGCATTATGCAAATAGTCTAGACGCGATGTCAATGACAATTAAAGCAGAAAGCGTTCCGAAAATTGTTTTAGTGAAAAATAAATTAGTATTTTTTTTAAACTGTAATACCGGCGGACGTTTTCAACCATAATAATATGGTTGAAAACGTCCGCCATAACCATAATACGCCATATTATGGCGTTGGTATAAATCTTCTTGATTTTGTGGGTATTATGACGCGGTTGTCGTAATACACACAATTAAAGAGTAAGATCTCCTACATAAGTTAAAACAGATTTAGCAATTATTGTTATTTATTTACAACAACTTTAGTTTTACTTACTTTCGTTTTTGTCTCGATTCTGACGACGTCCATTGGAGCTGATTTTCCTTTTACTAAAGCCATGGAGAGCCCCGTTAAATTTTGCGTAATATACGGCTCGCTAGAACAAAAGAAAAGGTATTGTTTTCAACAGATGCAACTTTCGATGATGGGAAGGAGACGGCGCGCCGTCTCCTTCCCATCATCGAAAGATTCGCTCACGCCGCGGCGCGAGCGAACGATTGATTGAAACCACAATTTCCCTAATCGTCATTACAAGTTACCTAATCGTTGGTATATGAGGACACAAATAAGCTTTATTAGTTTTCATCTCAAATAAGCATTAAGCGTGATTCGGCGCATTAGTGGTGCGGGGTGTAAGGGACATCGTACCGAAAACCGATACCAGGGATCCAGTACATGATTCTGAACATTCTAGTGTTGAAATTTTTCATCGGCTTCTTCATAACTTTCCAAAAAAAAAACCGTTTTTTTTATAAAATTAGGATAACATCATTAATGGTATAATAATAAAGCCTAATTTCAATTTAAAAACAATAAATTACTTATTCGTGCAAAATTAGCAATCATCAGCAGCTGAGAAGTCCACTTTGTCATTTTCCATATAAATGGTTTCTGTAATGCTGTAACGGACAATATTAGAAATCTTATAAAAAAGTTTTCGGTACGTAAGTAGTCCCTCACACCCTGTATAAATAAATCAAATTATCTTTATTTGCTGACCAAAACTATGCATATTATTAGATGGCTATTTTTAACCGACTTCAAAAAAGGAGGTTTCTATTCTGTATATGTTTTTATGTACGCGCAAAACTGGCAATTATGAACCGATTTGAATATTTTTTTCTTGTACCGATAGTTCGAACCACTGAAAGGGTCCCATTAAAAATATTACGTACGAATAAATAATAGTTCCTAAAAGAACAGGAATAGAGCGTCAGAATAATTTGCTGAAATGCCTAAAAGTGATACATATTTTGGTTGTTGAGTAAACAACATAAAATGGTCATAACTCTGGAAAATATTTACCAATTTCACCTCCTCGATGACGGACAGTTTCGTTTTCTTCGAGGTAAGGCACTACGATGAATCTGTATGAATTTTACTGTATTTATAGCATTTTAAAGAAATGTCACAAAAGTAACCCAAAATGCAATATATATATTTTTTTATAGTGGTAGAAAAGTAAACACTGTTTTAAAACTTCTATAATGGTAGCAAGAGATATAGTAATACATACAAGGCAACACGGACAATATATTTAACTATAGATGTAAGTATATCCCACTACGGTTACTGATTTTTCTTTTATTGAAGTATATCTGAAATTCGTTTCCAATTACCCTGATTGAGCCTACCTAGAAACATAATTTTATTCTCCTGCAGTGAGTACCTACTAAGATTGTTACGGTATACGGGGTGTAAGGGGCATCGTACCGAAAACCGATAACAGGGATCCAGTACATTATTCTGAACATTCTAGTGTTGAAATTTTTCATCGGCTTTTTCATGAACTTCCAAAAAAATTCCGCTTTTTTATATAATATTAGGATAACATTATTAATGGTGTAATAATAAAGCCTAATTTCAATTTAAAAACAATAAATTACTTATTTGTGCAATATTAGCAATCATCAGCAGCCGAAAAGTCCACTGCTGAACAAAGGTCTCTCCCTTAGAAGGGAGGGGTTGCCATAATCTCCATGCTTGGCAGGCGGCTTGATTTAAATTAGCAATGTAATTTGACAAAGAAATATTATTCCGCACGAGTTCATTACATGCTCAAAAATTAAAAAGTTAGTCATTTGTCATTTTCCATATAAATGGTTTCTGTAATGTTGTAAAGGACAATATGAGAAATCTTATAAGTATAAGTAAAAAAGGTACGTAGTCCGTTACATCCTGTATATCGCAATGTTTTCTCATTACACAACTTTTGATTTGTTAATTTTTTAACTAGCGTTTAACATCTAGTTGAACGCTTAATAAACGCAGCAATAATAATAATAAACATACGAGTACAAACATTTCTAGAGCTACTGCAGGGCTAGACAAGTGGCAAACGCTTTGTATCTATTCCATATCGACAATCATAAACGCTTTAGCGATATCGTTCTTCGTTTGGTAGCCAAATGTACTAGGAGTTATCGAACGCTTATTCTATTCGATCGCTACGAAAAATAACAAATATAGTCTATGGTTTCGTTCTTAAATGTCATCCAAGTATCTGTCACTTGGGCATTGCAGGGCTAGACAAGTGGCAAACGCTTTGTATCTATTCCATATCGACAATCATTAGCGGCAAATGTTGCGTGACACCCACAATCCTCTGATAGGACCCTGTAGCTAAGAAGCTTAGCGTACATAGCACCTACAAAAAAAAATATCTCCGTAATATATCTAATAATAGGTCAAATATGCGCCATTTTGTAGCGTTATCTACAAGTGTTTGGCGATCGCTTCGTTTCGTACGCTTTGATTCGAAGTAGAATGTCAAACCTGCCACTTGGCTACGGTTTCGATGGGAATTAATGTACTATTCCGACGTTTCGTTTCATCGAATAGATTAGAATGACATTTGGCTACCAATTTTCTATTCTATTCGTTAGATCAAATTACTTATCGTATGTTTATGTCATTCCCATACATTCAGTATTCTATTCTATTAGCGTTTGTGCCACTTGTCTAGCCGTGCTGGAGTAAACAGCGCTAAATGGTGTCAGCGCGCTAAAGCATTTTACGTAAGTTACGAGTGGCGTATCGTTGCAAATTCACTTCAAATTTGATTGCGCTGGCCTGGCCTGCCCCCCTAGACAATGTACCATTCTACAAGCGTTATCGCTAATAGAAAGTATAAAAATGTATGGGAATGACATAAGTCATCGAAAAGTCATGTGACAAATTATAGGGAATTGACATCGTTAGCTAATGAAGAAATAGATTAGCTATGAAGCGATTGCATCTTGTCTAGTCCATCTGGCTAGATAGATATATTATAAGTTGTAGAGTTATTAAATGCGAATGTGTTGGTGCTGGCCACACTCGTACCTAATATTGGTGACCGAACATATATCCACTCAGTTCTTATAGCGATTATCACGGATGATTGCATTCTGGGCCTAGACTTCTTGAAGGATCAGCGATGTGTTTTGGATATTGATAAAGGAGTGTTAAGGTTCCCTGATCAAGAAGTTTGTCTGCAAGGATCACACACATGCAGTCTCTATTGTTTAAAGGATTTCATACTGGCTCCAAGATCTGAAAACTTCTACACAAAGTGACTGTACACGGCTTTAATCCTCTTGTATTATGTTGAGCTACATAAAAAAAAATACCCATCGACAAAAAATGACACGCTACCAGTCGTACCTAGTAAATAATATTGGAGATTCGATATTTTACCATGAAATGACTACGGAATTAGTGATTTAATCACTCGCCACTTCGTAGGTATTTTAAATGCAAACAGCGTGTGTATCTGAAATTGGTTATCCACAGCGAGACGAAGTTTTAGCGGTGTATATGTATGTATTAGCCATTATTGTATAACGACCTAAACAATTGGTTACACAGTTTACAGTATATCCATGGCTTATTATCTAATCGAAAAAACTCAATGACTGCTATAAATTGCACTTATGTTAGGATAGGAATTTTTAGTATGATTTTAAAGAATTTTACATCCATGTCAATGCAATTACCACAACTCATAATGACTTACTAATTAATTCACTTATATACGGAACTACTAGTAATATCATTAGACGCCAGCAGAAAGCAAGGTAATCGACCCAAACCGGTCAGTTTGCTTCAACTTGAGATGACAGTACGTACGTATACATAGAGAAGCTAGATTTTCTATGACAAACCTATTAAGGGGGTAACAACGGTAAAATTGCAAAAATAGGCTTAGTTTAAAGAGTTCGATGGATCAATCCGCTATTGCATTGGCTATGAAATTTATATGTACTTATACCTCAGATCTTCAGCAAATAGGTTTATTGATTAGATATTGGATTAAATATAACGTTTTCAAGCAATATGTATTTAAAAAATGTACTATGTTGGATATGAATTGTGTTAGCGTTCAATATCCGTTCATCGGATAGACGTCAAACTTGGACTATAAAAAGCTTATAACCTATTCTACAATTTGTATTGATTACATTTCTTAATTTCATTCATGTTTTACAAGAAATTATAGAAAAACCACGTACGCGATTTCCCCTTGCAGCGCCCCCGCGATCGCCTTTCATCAGTCCTTCATGGACTGTTAAGGAGGGTGGACGTGTTCGATTTTTTTTTGACAGGACGAATTTCATTTAAATGATTTTGAACATTTTTTTACTTAAGATATGTTACTTATGGTATAATTATAACATTATAAATCATTTCAAATGAAATCTATACTTCTATATTTAATTAAAGATATTTTTATAGTAATACCATATTTTTGGTTCATCATAGAGTATGCGAAAGTATCGTTGCCGAGTATTATGCCTAACTTTTAAAGCGTATCAGAGTCATACATGATCTTACTAATTTAAATCGTATTTAATGCTGTGTAGGTCGACAAAATGACATACATTATGATATCCTGTAAATTATGATCATTTTTTCAAAACATGAACGGTGGTATTATTTCTATCATGTTGGTTTTTGCAACTTGGCAACGAGTCGAGTACCTGGGTGGTTGGCTTGGTGTTGAGTGACACGCTTACCTACGGACAGTTTCATTGGACAGTTGCTCGTCTTTTGAGACATCTGGATGGTTAAGTTGGAAGGGTACTTGTGTGCTATCTAGGTGGCGCCACTTTAATCTTAGATTTCTTCCACTATGTAACATAAGTAGAATGTCACTGTAGCTGGCAAAAAAACTATCGGACCAAAAGGTTTTGGATGACAGGGACAGGAAGAGACTTTTCTATGGGTGGGTGCTTCGATTACTATGATTACTATCAGGTAATCCCTTGTTACTTAACTAAGTTGCGTAACAATAAACTGATGGTGTTGTTGGCAGGCACGAGAAAAAATACCACAGCTTTAAAATGTTAGTTACTCTAAAACCAGATTGCTTATTAGAATCAATGTAAATTAAATATATATTTAAATTTTAGATTACCTATGCACCTACCACTATTACCCTCTGCATCATCCAAAGGTAGACTGGCAGAGAATGCCTAAGGCATTAAGTCCGCCTTATACATATTTAAGTGTGCTAAAGAATAAATAAAATAAAATGTCAAATATCCGCGTAGTTCACACCCCGCGATGGGTACAGAACTCAAGATGAAGTTACGTTACTTACTCTCGCGGCCACGAACGGTGTATCACCTTTAGGATGACAATCGCTTGCACGAGCCGGCCCAAAATACATGCGGGCGGGGTAAACGCCCGGAACGTCGTTCAAACGATTTTGATTGGTACAGCGGGAAACTGGTACAGCGTTCGTGTCCGCGATAGTACATAATATGACGTTACAATAAAAAAAACTATTACTGAATTCGTGCGTTCAAACAAACAGTGCTACGGATTCCTTTGGCAGCCACGTATATTGAATAACAACACAGGTCCGTTGATTTTGTAGTTTGCTACCCTGGTCGCTGACCTTAAGGTCTTGGGGTCGATTCCCACACAGGACAAACATTCATGTGCATGAACATAATCTGTTTGTCTTGGGTCTGGGTCGTTTTTACCTGTACTTAATTATGTAAAAAGTTAAGTATCTTATCATAGTTTCAGTTAGATGGCCATTATGGAGTCGATCACGGAACTCATCAACATCATCATCAGCAGCCGAAACGTCCACTGTTCAACAAAGGCCCTCTCTTCCTTAGAGGGGAGGGGTTGGCATAATCCCCACGCCTGGCAGGCGGTTGGGGATCGCAATATAGGTGGTAGGTAATCCAATAAAAAGACGCTGCTGCTCGTCTTCTTGTTTTTCCTTAGTCGCCTTTTACGGACACCCAACGGGAGGAGATGGATGGGTGCTATTATTCTTATCACGGAATTAACTGTCGCAATAATAATAATTTTATAATTTTTAGGTTTACACGACTTGGGTCGACGTTGGGTATCTGGTCTTGAGTAAGATTGGATGCTAGCAAGCTTCCAAGATTCGGGTACTTGTGCCGCTCTTAAAGAGAATATACGCATTAGAATAGGAAACATTACAGTTACACGCTTCTTTAATAATACCGCGAGCATCTCACCAGGGCCACTGACATGCATTGCAGCATCTTAAGTCACTCTCTTTATCAAACTCGAACATCTCAATCAATCATCAATTTGGTTTAAGTTCATTTTTCCAGGGATCAAAAAGCTTCTAACTAAACTATCAGATGGATGTTTATTGGTTAGAGAATTTGGAACTAATTCAGGAAATATGTTAAAAAGGTCCCTTTTGAAGAAAAAAATCTACTTATTAAGAAAAAAATCTATATTTTGAAGGCTCTGTTAAACGCTTTTGTTTTGACGTGCAGAATAGAAACCTTAGAACTTTGTGTATAGTTTCATTTCAAGTACACTTAAAGTAGTCACGGCGGATCTTTGTGTGTCTGAAGTTGGCTGCAAGACGCTGCGTAGTAGCTATTTTTATGTTTATGTATTCAGAACTCACAACTGTACTTGCGCAATGGTTCGCCAACCCTAACTTCAGACACACAAAAACCCGCTGTGACTACTGTAAGTTATAAGTAGTACGAATGTATATGGATACCGAATGGCAGGTGCAATGTATTCAGCTGGGTCGAAGTGCGTTCCAGTTGTAATCGGAACTAACTAATAACCACCAACAAGTACAAGTATGTATAAGTCTTACTAGTCAGGCATTGGCCATTCTATAATAGACGGACTGAACCTTTTATATGAAGTTTGGAATATGAAACGCAATAATCCATATCCTGACTCAACACGTCAACTACGTTACCACTGTCGGTTGTTGGGTTATCAGATTGTAATTAGGTGGCACGCCATGGTATAAATCAAGATATAAAACAGTAATCCACTTGATTACCGTTCTTAAACTGCATGAGTCTTGTTCTTTCCGTGCCACTATGAAATGACAAAAAGCTTTGCCAGAGTTAAAATCGGTTTTTATCATGCATTTAAATAATTCATCAGTCATTTATTTTACGTATACATAATCAACAAAACATTCAAAAGTTATATTATTAAGTATATTTGCAATAGATATAATTTTATTGAAATTTGATACTATAACGGAATAGGCAAAATTAACAAAACTCCATTCGATACTTCTACACATTTTTAGTCTATGATTTTTCAAATGTAATATTCATATTTGCTGGTAGCGCCCTCTACGATGACAACTCTCGGCCGGAGCGGCCATATTCTCAAGGTCATTGGCGCATGTTACCCCCATAATTAACTGGTATTCTACCGCGGTTTGATCAGAAATTGTGTCATTTCCCACTAAGCCAAATGTAAGTACATACATATTATACATGTAGCGAAATCGTTTTAATACAGAGATAAACTAAGGTTAAAAAACCTGCTCCAAGAAAATGATTTCATAAAAATCATTGCGGATTAACCAGCTTTCCATTAAAAAAAAAACCTTATTTAAGTAAATGTGTCATTTTCTTTGGAAACTACGATTTTATGGCCCAGCCATAGGTACCTATCAAAATTTTGCGAATGGGTTAAAAAATGGGGTGGAAATACAAATCAAGGTCAAGGTTTTCCTTCCATTTTACCTAAACACATGTGGAGATTGATATGATTCACGAAGGCTATAAACGACATAACTAAGTATACCCAAAATATTATTACCGCATTAATGATAGAATATTTATAAAGTAGGTAAAAAAAATAACCCTCATATTATGCATATCTTTTGTGGTGGTCAACCTTGGGATCAGATCACAGCCTCACAAGGCTAGCCACAAAAATTTACCAAATTAAAATCTGAAGTAATAAAACTCTGATGTTAATACAACAAAATGAAATCTAGACTAAATTATCTAGACTCGCCACTCACTCACTCATAACATCATGGCTAGTATAACCTAGAATCTACTGTCATCACTAATGAAGACACTAGAATGTGACTGTCGGCAAATCCCAAGCGAAACGCTAAATTGTCTCTCTGAACTCTTCTTCTTTTGTGCCTATTTACCATAATCCATGTCTGTAGGGTTCGTTCGACCCTCCCAATCTCATTACGCCATTCTGAGCGTATTTGAATCACATCAGGGTGTAGTCCCATCGTCATCATATCCTTATTTACTGCTCCTATCCCGTTAGTTTACCACGAGTTGTGGTCCATGACACGACGTCTTTTAGGCTTACATTTTCGTTAATACTTTATAATCAAATACATTATCGAGAACTCATTATAACAGGTCGTACATGTAATAGTGTAACCTTCCGTCTTTTAATCTTTTTTCGCCTAAGGAATGTTGAACTAATTCAGAACTACGTATGAAATCCTAAAACGATAATGTACAGATTAATAGGGATATGACATATTTTATGGTTAAAAACATTTATTATTGAGATTGACATCTGCACTTTCACCAGCGTCTTTTAAGAAAGTCATTGAGTTGCTGTCTAATGAAAATAACCACTAACTGTTAGATGTTATTCTAATCTCGGCTGTGATATTGTATAATTATTAGATTGTATCCAGTGGCGTGCACTGGGTTATATGACAGGGTAGGCAAAAACCGACTTCAACCTAAATTGACATTAATGAGTGATGTAAGCACAAAACATTTGATGAGTAGGTACATAATACTTATGTTTTTATTTCGAATAAATATATATTCTATTTCACTTCCACTACTAAGACGACACGTAGGAAGTCACGAAAACATACATAGGTAGGAAACTACGTTAAAATCATACATAGGTACACAGTCAAATAAAAACAATAATATCCACCTCCTATTCTTGTAGTCGAGTAAAAAAACTTACCAACATGACTGCGAGTTACTTTTCTTGTACACACACATGTGATTGTAAATATGCCACCTCAAAATATCAAAAAATTAAATGATTTAATTTAGTTTTTATGTTTACAGCCGGCTAACCGATTGTAAATATACTATCTAACTATATATTTCAGATTATTTATCTTATAATTTCTTAAGAAAGTGTCGAAAACGCGTGAATTTTTATTTTTTTCTATACACACTTGGTCAGAACATCGATCACACGTAACCACTTCCATATTATACTAAGTTTTATAATTTGGAAACACTAATATATATTTTTTTCGAACATACTGCACCGAAAACAATCGTATAATTAAAATTTATAGAATAAAAACCAACAAAAAATGGATGTCATTATGAAATATTGAAGTTTGAACAAACTAGGTATTTTATAATTTGTAGTATTATTCATTCATTCGTTTCATTCGCATCCCGTTCGATGCATTGCTATTGGTCATCATTTCTGTAGTCCGTCCTTCAAGGTCAGAGAGACAGTGCCTGTGGGGAACTGGTTGTTTACAATGTCCTTCGATAGTTCAGTTAGCCCTGATGGCTCCAATTCCTACACATTGTGCGCTGGTTTGGGAACAAATAGCACAAAGATATACCCAGTGCAATCCGTGTAAATAAAACAATTGTATACATAAACAAATGGTATAATTATTATTTAATTTACATGGACAAGAATGTGGACGGTATGTCCGCCCTTGATGCAAAACAAGTATGTACTTACACGATTCAGCTTAGAACTATAAACACATATATTAAACACTATAAAACTTACACTTTGGTTCTAATAACAAAATGCCATCTGACTGACTGTTTACTTTACTTTCATTACTTTATCAATGAACATACATTAAACACTATATTTACAATATCTATGTCCATCTGACTGAATACAAATAATTAGTACAATCACAAAATTTACACCACTTGTATACCTTATTCTATTACGCGTTATCTATAGGTACTTAAACAAACTATTAATTCTTATGTGCCAATCTGGCTGACATTACACACAATGTTTACCTAAATAATATCACTTCTCTACAGACTATTAAGTACTGTGTCGATCTGACTGAGATTGATTAATTAACAATTAATTAATTACTAAAAATAGTCCCTAAAACGCACTGAGATTAGATAATTTTAATTTGTGAACACTTTATGTTTACTAGATGAATGCTGCTCGACGACTGCCCTATTTATACCACTTGTGTTTACTAGATGAGAACTGAACGACGACTGCGACTAATCTGCCGTGTCAAACAGTTTTGTATGGTCGCTACTAGGCAATCATAAACAGCTAATACAAGATCATATTATTATGTGTGCGTGATGAGCTCAACCAATCACAGCAATTCCGTTCGCTTGTGGTGGTTTTTTCTACTGATTGCAGCTATTTACATAATAAATATTCAGAAGTTACATTCATGTATGGTTTCAACAAATGTTTACATTATTTTCGTTATATAAAATTAATGTTTTCCCTATAATTTTAAGTAGAATTTAACATGTTAGCCAACCTAATCACTGGGTTGGCGGGCTATATGTGTGCCGTACGTGTGTATTAAGCAGTGAGCGAGCACGAAAGATCTCCTATCTCTACTTCTAATCCAGTGATGCAAGTCGCACGACATTGAATTAATTTATTCTTGATTTATTTTGTACTGAATGATAAAAATGTTTAAAAATATGAAATATGTATGTGAAAATGTACTCATGCTCGCTCCCTGGGTCACCTCTTACTACCTACATAAGTCCTGTCCTGCACATCTCTCCCGCCGTGCATCTGCCGGTGGCGCAGCCGGCGGAGATGCATCCCCAAGTGGTGCAGGCGATGACTCGATGTCAGGAAACACGATGATTTTCTTCACCGGCCGTCGCAGAATGCCTTCTCTCGTTCTGATGTCGACGGTCCGGACCACGCCGTCAGGCCCGGGATGCGTGGCGCAGATGATGCCTCGCACCCAGACGTTGCGTGGCAGGTTTGGGTCCACCACTTGGACCAGGTCGCCCAGTTTGAGCGATGGGCCCTTGGAGTGGGGCTCCCGCCGGTTTCGGAGCTCCGGCAGGTACTCCTTCAGCCAGCGCGCCCAAAACACGTCAGCGAGACGTTGGGCGGCGCGCCAGCTGGCTCGCAGATTCACGTCGTCGTCGGCGAAGTCACCCGGCGAGGTGACACGGCCTGACCCGCCCAACAAGAAGTGGTTGGGGGTCAGGGCCTCTGGATCTTCGGCGCTCACAGAGACATGGGTGAGCGGCCGACTATTGACCGAATACTCGGCCTCGGTCAGCAGAGTGTGCAGCACTTCTTCTTTAGGGTGCCGCTCGCGAAGCGTGGCGGCCAGTGCAGTCTTCACAGAGCGCACCATCCGCTCCCAGGCGCCGCCCATGAATGGCGCGCCGGGCGGAATGAAGCGCCACTCGATGGCGTTCCTTGAAGCTTCCTCTTCGACGGCTTCCTGTATGGCACGGCGAAGCCCGCGCTCGGCGCCGTTGAAGTTGGCGCCGCCGGCCGACCAGACTTGGACCGGCTGTCCGCGACGCGCGATCATTCGCCTCAGTGCCATTATTGCAGAGTCGGTACTGAGAGACCCTGTAACTTCTAAATGTATCGCTCTCGTGGTTAGGCAAGTAAATATGACAACATACCTCTTTTGGTGAGTTCTTTCTATCGTGACTGATAGCGGGCCGAAGATTGTAGTACCTGGTGGACCACGGTCTATTACTATAACCTTTGGAGGGCCATGAGCTTTGGTTGTATTCTCTGGTATGCTATGGTCTTCAGTGGTAGCCCCTGGTGGGCCACGATCTGTGGCTATGACGCCTGGTTGGTCATCCCGTTTGACACTTGCTCTTGATGGACCACGTTCTGTGTTTGTAACCCTTGATGGGCCACGTTCTATGGCAGTAGCCCCTGGTGGGCCATGCTGTGCGGTTGCAGACCCTAGTGAAGGTTGCAGTAGATCAGGACCTGTCAACAGTTTAACGTTAAGACACACTCCTCTCGTGTCGGTTGCAGCGTTGTGTACAATACAAATCTTGTCTGGCTTCTGTGGATTAAATACTGTGAAATGTGGGAGGCACCACACCTTTCCTTCAGTCAGAGGTGGTGCTCGCTCCGTGCATCCTTTGCTAATGAGCGCGTTAATCTGTTCGGTGTACCTGACTTTGAGCTCCGGATCGCGATCAAATTGTTTCTCAACCCTGTGCAGTCTCCGTTGAGTGTTTTCATAATTGTTCGGTAGCTGAGGGTCCGGGGTTCGCCATAGCAGAGCAGTCTCATATCTCCCTTCTGCGGTCCTTTTCGTTGATTCTTCTAATGTATGCAGTGCCTTCTCACCTAGATCGCTAATCGGCTTCTTAGGTTCTATATACAGATTGTCGCTAGCAATATATTGTTTTACAGTTTCCTCTAATTCCTCATCGGCTGTACAGTGTTGAATAAAATGTACTCTATGTCCTAACGTTCTAGTGTGGCTTCCATGCAAGACCCAACCGAGCGCAGTCAACGAGGCTACTGGTTGGTCTCTCCCGCCGGTACGAGTCTCCGTTGCTAGCAACAAATGCCAGTTATCCTGGCCCACAAGAATCCTGGGTTGCGCTTCTCTGTATTGCAAATCATTCCTGAGTTCGCGCAGGTGTTTACATTTGTCTACAATCCCATACGGTATCCTTTGTGACGCTAACTCTAATTTATGAATAGTACGAGCACGTACCTCTAGACTCCCGCCTGTCTTCCCTCTCATGGTAAAGGACACGCGGCGCGAGGCCCGTTGCGCATTCAGGCTGCCGTCAAACCCGGCGATATTGAGCGGTTCTTCGGGCCCGGTGACGCCTATCTGGTCGGCGAGCTCGGCGTCGATGAGCGTCACCGTCGACCCATCGTCGAGAAGCGCGTATGTGTCCGCTGTTCCATTTGGTCCTGAAACACGCACGGGTAATATTTTTAAAAATGAAGCTTGAGGTGCCCATGCAGAATTCACCTTCTCTTCCATTGGTTCTTGGCTGTCCTGTTGATTCGTAGCGTGGGGTGGCTTCGGGTGATGAAGCAGTCTGTGGTGAGCATGTGGACAGCCGCCTATGCCGCATTTCCTTGTTTTGCACCTATGTTGTTTGGTGCGTTCATTTAGGCATCTAAAACATAGACTACATTTCTTTGCGACGTCCCATCTACTATTTACCGACAGCTTCCTTAGCTCTGGGCAGTCACCGTTATAATGACCCCGCCGACCGCATAACTGACACAGCGGTTTATCCTTATAATTAGATTGAGCTATATTTACCCGCTGTATCCTGTGCTGCGGTGGCTGCGTGCCTCTGTCCGCTGAAGCGATCGGCTCCGGCGGGGCGTACGGGCTGCATATTTCCGCCTCTCTCGTAATGAAGCGGCTAAATTTCAGCAAGTCCGGCTCGCCTCTGGGCTGCGATGCGGCGAACTCGTACCACTGTCTTTTCGTCGTAGCAGTCAGCTTATCTATCAACATCTTTGTTATTTCTGGATTAAACATATAATATATACAATTCAATGCTTGAAGGGTACTAATTGCATTTTCAATCTTAGTGGCAAATGTGCATATATCCCTAGGACTGTCCCCTAGTCGTGGCAGTGTTTTAAGGCGATCTATTTCGGCCATCGCTATGGCGTCTGGCCTCCCAAAACGCATTTCTAATGTGCGCATAATACTATTTGGGTCAGCATTAGCAATAAGGAGTCCCTGTACTGCTTCCCTAGCGGTGCCTTTCAGGCTTTTCCTTAACCTTGACATGTTTTCTGATGGCGATAAATAATACGCAGACTCGCTATACGCTGCCCTGAAGGTCAACCATTCCTGGTGGGAGCCGTTGAAAAACGGTAATTCCGCATAGCGCGGTGAATGATTGCGTTGTGTAGCTTGCATAACATTCGTGATAGCCGACGCAAGCTCCTGTATGTCTGTCTTTGGAGTATGATTTGCGTTACCTCGGTCATCTGTGTGCGGCGGCCAAGATGTGGCTGCAGGCTGGACCCCCCTTGTGGGGATCGGTGGCGGCGCTGCGGCGTTCGTCAGCCACGGGTCGGCGGCGCCCGTCGGCTGCTGCGGCGCTGTTTGCTGTTGCTGCCAGGAGGCGGCAGTGCTCGCTGGCGGCGGCGGCGGCCCGGCCGAGTGCGCCTGCCAGGGGGTGACAGTGTCCCCCAGCTGCGGCGACGCGGCTGTCCGCGGCGGTTGCCACGGGTCTCTCACACCCGTTGGCGGAGGTGGCGCGGCAGATCGCGCCGGCCAGGGGGCGGCAGTGTCCCCTAGCTGCGGCGACGCGGCTGTCCGCGGCGGTTGCCACGGGTCTCTCACACCCGTTGGCGGAGGTGGCGCGGCAGATCGTGCCGGCCAGGGGGCGGCAGTGTCCCCCGGCTGCGGTGGCGCGGTGGAGTGCGCCGGCCAGGGGGCGGCAGTGTCCCCCGGCGGCGGCGGCTGCAAGGTGAAGTGCGCCGGCCAAGGGGTGGCAGTGTCCCCCGGCAGCGGCGCTATTGACGACTGCGGTAGCCAAGAGCTTGTCACGCTCACTGGCGCAGTCGGCTGCGGATGCTGGTTCAAGCCCCAGGTCGTGGTGGTCACTGGCGGCGGCATCGGCGCAGGATAATACCACGACGTCCTGTGGTAAGCTGGAGCATCCCTCTGGTTGGGATACCTGTATACTGGCGTCGTCGTCGTTGGTGCTGATTTGTGATGCGCGGCGCAAGCTATGCCCGAAGGTTGCAGGGACGGGGGTGCGGCAGTGACTCCCGCCGGTGCAGCTGCCGAAGGTCTCCAGTCATCCACTGGGACCAGAGGTTCGGACGGCAGGTGCTGTTCGGTCTGCTTTCCTCCTGCGGTGCGAGGCTCGTCATCTAGGGTGAGCAGTCGGCCTGTCTGCAGCCAGGACTGCACCCTCTGCTCCTCATGTTGTTCGGTGATCACCGATTCAAGGTCATCATCTGAGGACTCAGCTTCTATGGCAGCGACTTTTGCTGCGGCAGCCTCTAGTTTCAGTCGCGCAAGTTCGGCCTTGGCGGCGGCTAAGCGGCGTTGTTTCTGTCGAGTAGACGTAGTGGACACAGTGGGGCGTGGTTCAATCACATTTTCTATAGTGGGTTCTGCGGCGGTGATCGGGCGGCCTTGTGCCGACTCGCCGACTTTCGCAGATTCCCTAGACGTGGTCTGTTCCGTGACCGTTATCGTCTCTGCCGACCCTTCCTGTGAAGTGGTCACAATGATGGACGGTACCTCCACCCTTCTTCCCACCGATCGTGTCACAGGCATCGTGTGTTCACAAATTAAATGTTCACAAAGAGTTCGAAAAATATAGTTCAAAGTTCAGTGCGTAATAATATAGTCCACTTAATAAACACAACAATAGACAATGTACATACAAAATATTTACACAATATACCTACAAATAAGTACACGGCTTGCACTGGGATATACGTTTATGTCCTAAATTTGGGCCAAAATCCGGCTCGAAGGACCAAAATGTGGGGAACTGGTTGTTTACAATGTCCTTCGATAGTTCAGTTAGCCCTGATGGCTCCAATTCCTACACATTGTGCGCTGGTTTGGGAACAAATAGCACAAAGATATACCCAGTGCAATCCGTGTAAATAAAACAATTGTATACATAAACAAATGGTATAATTATTATTTAATTTACATGGACAAGAATGTGGACGGTATGTCCGCCCTTGATGCAAAACAAGTATGTACTTACACGATTCAGCTTAGAACTATAAACACATATATTAAACACTATAAAACTTACACTTTGGTTCTAATAACAAAATGCCATCTGACTGACTGTTTACTTTACTTTCATTACTTTATCAATGAACATACATTAAACACTATATTTACAATATCTATGTCCATCTGACTGAATACAAATAATTAGTACAATCACAAAATTTACACCACTTGTATACCTTATTCTATTACGCGTTATCTATAGGTACTTAAACAAACTATTAATTCTTATGTGCCAATCTGGCTGACATTACACACAATGTTTACCTAAATAATATCACTTCTCTACAGACTATTAAGTACTGTGTCGATCTGACTGAGATTGATTAATTAACAATTAATTAATTACTAAAAATAGTCCCTAAAACGCACTGAGATTAGATAATTTTAATTTGTGAACACTTTATGTTTACTAGATGAATGCTGCTCGACGACTGCCCTATTTATACCACTTGTGTTTACTAGATGAGAACTGAACGACGACTGCGACTAATCTGCCGTGTCAAACAGTTTTGTATGGTCGCTACTAGGCAATCATAAACAGCTAATACAAGATCATATTATTATGTGTGCGTGATGAGCTCAACCAATCACAGCAATTCCGTTCGCTTGTGGTGGTTTTTTCTACTGATTGCAGCTATTTACATAATAAATATTCAGAAGTTACATTCATGTATGGTTTCAACAAATGTTTACATTATTTTCGTTATATAAAATTAATGTTTTCCCTATAATTTTAAGTAGAATTTAACATGTTAGCCAACCTAATCACTGGGTTGGCGGGCTATATGTGTGCCGTACGTGTGTATTAAGCAGTGAGCGAGCACGAAAGATCTCCTATCTCTACTTCTAATCCAGTGATGCAAGTCGCACGACATTGAATTAATTTATTCTTGATTTATTTTGTACTGAATGATAAAAATGTTTAAAAATATGAAATATGTATGTGAAAATGTACTCATGCTCGCTCCCTGGGTCACCTCTTACTACCTACATAAGTCCTGTCCTGCACAGTGCCTATAGCGTAGCATGTGTGCGTGACATTTATACTGTTCGAACATGGTTCGAACGGTCGGCGTGCCTAATGGTGTGTGTAAGTTTGTTAGAGGAAAATGTATGAATGTGTGCATATCGAGACTCTGCCTTTTAAAATTACCGGCCTCGCGGCTCGAACGCGCGAAGTTTAAATCTCCGCGTACCTAGGAATAGTTCAATGCACTTTGCTCGTCGCCGCGGCGCGCCAGCTGATTGATTTTTCGCGCGAATTTGTTTATTTATATCGATGAAATAATTCAAAACAAAATGTTATTGTGCACATAAATTATTTTTGTTATCATGTAGTGTTCCAGAAATCGCAGGGTAGGCAAACACTTTTTGCCTATATGGACTGCACGCCACTGATTGTATCGCATTTTCTTTGTTATATAGATAAGTGTAATTTTATTATGATAACTCTTACAAGTGCCTGATTATTTTTTTTTAAATTTTACTAGAAACCTGACGAAAGCTGTGTGGATTTTACAGCTACAAATACGAATTTATCACATATTTTTTGTTTTTCTTCAATAATAAAAATATTATCTTTAGTTATTTCTTCAGACCATATTAACGTTACTGCCACATGAAATGTTTGTTCATTCGACTTTCGCATCGGACCCATTGAGTAGAACTGATCTTCTCGGTACTAGCAATAAGATTAGAAAAGTATATACATAATTTGGAGGTGTTGAAAATATAGAATTTGCCTTTCTTATCGCACTACATATGAGTTCCGGCAAATTGTTAAGAATTTAAATGCACTTGCCCATGGCACGTTTTTATTATCGTCGATATTTACGACATAGTACATTATCGCAATTGAAAAGCAGAGATTATACGTTTCAAAACTAAGCTAATCGTCCTATCAATTCGGCAACGGATAAAGAAAATTAAAACTACTCTATGTATAAACCGTTCAGTGGACGACAATGAGTTACTTACTAATTTCATTTCCTTGGGATTTTTTACTCATTTTATATTTTACTAAGTAAAAAGTAAAGTAAAGTAGTAGTAGTATGTAAATAAAGTTTTCTATTAAGTAAGTACCTATTTATTTTTAATACAGAGTCTAAATAAATTATTTAAAAAAAAATAAAAACCGACTTCAAAGTAAATTATCTAAAATGCATAAAATAACGAAAATATATTGAAGTCGGTGCTAGCTAATCATGTTAACTAACACTATCACCAGCTGACACCGACTTCAATATATTTTCGTTATTTTATGCTTTTTAGATAATTTACTTTGAAGTCGGTATTTTTTTTTATATAATTTATTTAACACTTTTTAGTGATTTATTTTACCATGATAGGTATCAGCACTATCACGCAACTCGAACGCTTACGTTACAGTAACTTACTGAAAACCTAAAAAGTTTATATATCTTAAACTACTGGACCGATTTTGATGAAACTTGTACTAACCCTAAGTTGAAAAATACTCTAACTATTGCAAAAAGAATTTTCGAAATCGGACTTGTAGTTTCTGAGAAATCCGCGGACAAACCTACATACATACATACTTACATACATACACTCATAAAATTTGGTAAATTTGTTTAGAAGCCCACATAGACTAACATACACACATCAAAAGTGTCTAGGGATCAACATATATTTTTGCAATAACTTTTCTCCTGATTGATATTAATTAAAATTTTCTTTAAGGATTCATCAAATAAAGTGTTTTCGTTTGTCACAGTAACGATAAACCAAGTCACCTTTGCATTAATAAAGAAATTTGCCATTTTCCTAATAAAGGGATTTTTGACATTTGAACCACTAACACAAAAGTTCGAAAAAAAGACTGAAATAACAGTTTTCTTTAAAATTTTATTGGGTAACTTAAACAATTAATAATCCGTGTTTCTACCGCGAACACTAATAACACAAGAACATCGGTTTGGCATACTCAAAATGAGTTCATCCAAATCACGCTGTGGAATGGCCGCCCATGTTCGTTGCAACAACAAAAAAAGGTCTTCTTGCGACTGGATACCCTCCATATTCGGCAGAGCTCTTCTCTGTAGCATATCCCATGCATGCTCAATCGGGTTCAAGTCTGGCGACTGAGCAGGCCAGGGCAGGACATTGATGTTAGCTGCGGCGAGAGTCTGTCTTACAACTCTTGCGGTGTGCGGTCGTGCATTATCATGCATTAACTGAAATAAGGGACCGATTTGCACTTGTAGAGGAACGATGACGTCTGATACAATCGTCTCAGCATAAATTTGAGCGTTGAGGTTGCCTCTGATCCAAATCAACTCAGTTCTTCCGCCGATCCAAATACCCGCCCATACCATGATGGTTCCACCACTATAAGGATGGACTTCCTGGCAGGATTTTAATCGCTGTTGGCGTCCAGGGGTTCTCCAGTGTCGTATACGTCTTGTATCCGGTCTCATACCAAAACGAGACTCATCAGAAAAGCACACGAAACGCCATTGTTCTTCTGCCCATTTTTTTGCCCAAAAATGCTTGATCCCTAGACACTTTTGATGTGTGTATCTTAATATTACGCGTTTTTATCAATATTACATACATACGCGTCGAATAGAGAACCTTCTTTTTGAAGCCGGTTAAAAAGCACAGGTGGTCTACTCAAAACGGAGGCAGCAAGAGATTTTAACCTCCAGAGAGCACGAACGTAATAAGCGTACCTAGAGTTACATGAAAGGCTATTCAATTCTAGCATTAAAGTAAAGACATCTACATTATAATCGCAAAAACCAACGCAGGCAAATTAAAACATTCCTTAGTTATGCATGAATAAGGAACGCTTTGTTCACAATGATGAAACGTCCACAACGTAAGGCTCATTTCACACCAAGATGGCAGCGGCCAGAAGAGAAGCAACATGGCCGGCAGCGGCGTGAAGCGGGCACCCACAGCGTCGCGAGCAGCCGCGCGCCGCCTCGCGCCTTGAGTTATAGTTCGTACATTCTACAAGGAAACTCCGCTCCAAAAGGCGCGCGGTGCCGCGGGCAGCCGCTTACGGCCGCGCGGCTTCTTTGAGCTTTTCAAGCGATATTGGTCTTGTACGCATTGTAGATAAAGTTTAAAATTCTTTCACAGTGAAAGTGCGCGCCGCTGCCATCTTGGTATGAATTGAGCCTAAGGATGCCAACTCGCTGTGCTTCTGGTCGTCCAATTATAGAAGAAGGATGCCATGGCTACCTTTTTCGAGTACGGGCTGCACGTTGGCAAGCTTCAACAATAAATTGGAAGCTTGGGACTTGAACTCCATTTAGTTACTGGAGAACTCGAGTTTCTGTATTGTAAAAGTGATTTGGACAGATTTCGTTTAGTTGGTCTTAATTCGCCAGTCTTTAAGCCAGTCTATTACTAATGTGGCTATTTTAATACAGTAGTAAGCGATCATGGAGATTACTACTATTATTACGTCAACAAGTACAACAAAAATAAGTCGTTATTTATTATCTTTCTATTGATGATTCTAAATTGTTTAATAATAACTATGGTGTTATAGGTCATTCCGATATTGCGTTAAGTGATGACTACAAAGCCATAGATTAATTTAATTGAACAATAATTATTTTTTTATTCAACTTAAAAAAGAAAAATAGAAATCTATATTATATAAAAATGAATGTTTGTCTGTATTTTATAGAATCGTAAGTGGCTGGACCGATTTACATGATATTTTGTGTGTACATTCCAATGGGTTCCTGGATGGTTTGTAAATATAATTGGACAATGTCAACAATTTAAACTTACTGGAAATACTTGAAAGAATGAAACTCTCATAGACAGGCTGTAATCACTGTTCGGAAAACGTACAGGTTAAGCAACGTCAGGTGAGTCCATAAATAGATGAGTGATCGGGGGACAAGGGGGAGTGTGACGGGGACCTAAGCGGGAGGGGGAAAAGAGAGCATGGAATTAGATTTTTCTTATAAGAGAGAGAGATGGAGAGAGAAATAAATCAAGGGAGGAGGAAGAAAAGGGGAGGAGGAACAAAAGGGGAGCAAAATGTAAGAAAACCCCGGGCGCAGCTGCGCGGGTCAGCTAGTCTTATATGAATTGTAATGACCTTCGAAGTTTTACACGCCACTTATAGTAGTTTATTTCCACAATACGGCACCGAGGGTACTTCGAAAAGAACTAATGCATGTGCAGCATGCGCACATACGCAGTTTAAGTTCCAGTAAATAAATATAAACAGATAATTATGTAATCCACAGCTACCTCTGTTGGGCCTGGGCCTTGATCATAGTTATCAGAATACAAAATTCTTTGGACGACAAAATTATTAAAATAAAAAAGCTATTGCAAAAACTCTGCACTAGAAAACTAACAAAAACTAAAAATATAATTACCATATTTACGTCTCTAGGTCCGCGTGATAAAGCAATTAAACAAAGTTTCTCGACGTTTGAGAATTAGTCTAATTTGATAAAGACTGCAAGGTTGCATTAAACTAAATTTACGTTACACCGTTCAGAAATATGAGGCCACAAACAATAATAAGGTGTTTCGATAACAAGATTAATTGGGTTATCAAACTCATTTAAAAAATAATAAGTAGCACAAATCTAATAAGCAGGCATAAAACTAGACATAATTGTTCTTGAATAGTTGGAGATACTTATTACAACATCATCAGCATCATCATCATCACCAGCCGGAAGACGTCCACTGCTGAACATAGGCCTCCCCCTTCGAACGCCATAATTAACGACAATTGGCTATTTGCATCCACCGGTACTTCTTTTTACCGGTAACGGTATTTATTTGACTTAATTTGTTATTACAATAAATGAAGTCAAATAAAGCTTTAAAAAAAGCAGTTTCATGTTTTTCTATACCTTGTTACATTAATATTAGTTACTAGCTGACCCACGCAGCTCCGCCCGCGCTGTGTTTACGTTAACTAAACTTTCAATAATATACATTCGCATAGAATACTAAACCTCCTTTTTTAAAGTCGGTTAAAAACTTAGACCCACTTTGTACTTGCCCTTCGAAGCACGGAGACGTTTAGTTCAAATGGCGTTAAACGGTCAACCATCTATTTAATGACCTTACCTAACGTTGCTTAACCTGATCGATTTCCAAACATTGTTAACAACTGTCTATGAGTGTTCCCTTACAAATAATAATAATAATAATACCAGCCCTTGTTTATGTCCCACTGCTGGGCACGGGCCTCCCCTCAAGATGAGGGGGCTTAGGCCATAGTCCACCACGCTGGCCAAGTGCGGGTTGGCGGACTTCACACGTCATTCGAGAGCTAGTTAGGCTTTCTCAGACATGCAGGTTTCATCACGATGTTTTCCTTCACCGAAATACACATATTTACAAATACAAATATTTATTACAAATACAAATATTTATTACAAATACAAATATTTATTATAATGAAAAGTTGTTAAAATCGGAGCATGCGTATAACCAAGTACACATTTTGACTTTAGTCCCCTCTCCCAAGGGAACCGTGCCGAATGTCGGGATAAAAAATATCCTATGTCCTACCTCGGAGTATTAACTCAAATCATGCCAAGTTTCGTTTCAATCCATCCAGTAGTTTCGGCGTGATGGTCAGCCGAGATACAGACAGACAGACAGACAAAAATAAAAAAATATACATTATTGGCTTTAGAATCGGTTATAGAATGGCCCTCCAAACATAATTTTCAAAATATCTTCAATGTACAGAATTGGACCTGTTACAGTTTTATTATAAGTATAGATGGGTTACCTACACCTAATAAAAAGTGGTAACGCAGTTGTAGATGGCAAAGCGCGACTAGCTTATTAACAACAGGGCCCTACCACGAAGTAGAGACGACAATATACGTACTTAATACGTACGTACGTAATTTTAGTATCCAACTTTTTAAATTTTGTACGTCATTTATGACCAAACATAGCGCATATTACTCTAATTTTAAGATCTTGTACACCTATGTTTTACAAATAAATGGTTCTGATTTCTGACTTTATAATTCTGTCATTTTCTATCGAGAAAGTAATATTACTATAATACTTATTTTAAGGGTGGTGGAGGTGGCACTGCACTGACTGCAAAAATAATAAATCGGGGGATCATCATTAGCCGCCAACACAGCGATCCTTCATAGAACAAGCCAAGTTACCTATGTTATTTCTTATATTATCTGCTAAAGCCAAGCCCATCCCTGTCTATACAGAACATACAGTCTGGACACAGGAACAATCTCTAGTCGGGCTGCTCCAAATTTTTAAATGAACAGTGAACTGTTGAGAGATCAAATTTCTTGAATTTGAACGTTGTGCGTCATAACGCTGACAATTCGTACCTTTGTACGATACCTCGTACACATAGAAAACATGCAGAACTACAAACCAGACATATAATAATTTTGTTTCTGATGTGACTAACTGCCGGTCCCAATATCCTATCGATTCCTTACTAGAAGTTATAATCTTCGATCAAGTCATCGATATCCCGCGATAAACCTCCGAAATGGAGCGATAACTAAAACCCTGACAGACTGTCATTTGAACAACCAACAGTAAGCTGTTAATATGTTATAATTGAAACGTAAATATGTCATAATACCTATCGATGGTAACTATTTTAACTCATAGTAAGTGATCGATAGGATATTGTGAGCGACAGTTAGTGATTATGGTATGTAGTAGGATTAGTATGGTATGGCACCGAATAAACTTCCGGATAGAGCTAATAGAAAATAACGTCAATGTAATATGACCCACACTAACCGTTCAAATCCTAACATAGTTACATTAGGTTTAGTTATCGCTTTACATTTCCCTAACGGCGTTTTAAATTACCTTTTGTTATGGCTCGGTTGACGTCATAGTCATACTTACGTATGAACTGCAAAAACAAGACAATCTTGATTATATTATCGTTATTTCATCTCTACTACTAATTTTGGCAAAACCGCTTATTTCCTGTCATGTCCGAATCAAGTCTTGCAATTTTTAAGCATGTCATAAAAAAATCGAAATATGTCTGATCCACCAATCCGCATCTAGCCCACGTGGTGTATTGTATTATGTAAACTTACTCAATTCTCATAACTTTTTTTACTTCCATCCAGTGTAAGGTATTTAAGTCATTACTTTCAATTAAACTTGTTGCATTTAAAATCAGACATAAAAATATGCATCGAGTTCTGGACCAGACAATCCGGTTTAACTTATTATTTATCTAACACTGACATTACTTATAACAGAAAATAAAACCAATGTTAAGATAATTACAACGAAACCGGTTGCAGTGAGAAACTCGTTATGAAATAGAATTCATTATGAAGAACAACCAATTTGAACAAAAGATCATGAAAGAAGATATGGAGGTTTCCATAATCAAACAAATATAGGCTTGAAATAATGTTGTGATACCTTAGAATTATTCAGCGTTATCGTTAGTATGTATGTTTCCTTGCCGTTTGCTTACCAACATAAAACTTAACAGTGTCTGAAAATAGGAGTCATTTTTCGCAATTTTTTTCTAATTTTCGCTGTAATCTAATGGTAATCTTAGAAGGACGCAACCTGATAGAAAGCAACGCGCAGCCCTTAAACAGTTTTAATGCACTGCTAGATTTGTTTTTGTCACCAATTAGATACGGAAGATAGGAGCCAGAATTCCGGGGTTCCGGTAATCACGATGATGTTCGGTAATAGTATGTAAGTCAGTGATAACAGATATAATTTCAACAGATTTTATTTTCAAAGAGTCTTTAATGATCTTCATTCATCGCGAACTATCAAGTAATTTTAAAAATATCAAAGAGAAAGCTAGCGTGTATAAAATAAAACAAAATTATAATGCTTATGTAACAAGGCGAGCGTTGGAAACCGTGGCTGTATATAAGTAGTAAACAGTTTTTTAGACGTTTTTTGGTCAAACATATTTACGTCGATGGAGTCCGTGATTTTTTCTCAGCAGGCAATAGTAAAACCAGGTAAAATATCGCAAAAAGCACTGAACAAATGGTAATATTGAATACGGTATCACTCCTTTTAAAGTTTTTGTGTTTTCTTAGTATTAATGTCTGCTGTAGCCGCTCGTTAGTCAGAATAGGTGTCCTTAGGGTTCTTCGGAGTCGCTGGACGTTCGGGGTGTGGATCCTGGGACGGTACTTGAGTACTGCGGCGACTTCGAGGAGGACTGCGCCAAGGTTACGACCACCGCCCCCGTGAGCACCGTGTCTGGTTGTCGGGGGACTATGCGCTCCCCGGCGGCGGGCTCAAAGGCAAGGCACTGAGGCACTCCTGGTGCAGATCCCACCGGAGAACCCAGGTCTCCTCTCATATGCCGATGCGACAGCCGCGGGGGTTTTAGTGGGTAAAAATCCCACATAGCTCAGTTGACCTCCTCAATTCGCAACGACCGTTTGAAAGTTTCGCCCGCGAATAAAAACTTTTTTTTTATAGTCAATAAAAGTTTGCATCTAAATAAAATAATTTGGCTCATAAGTCTAAGGCCTAAGTCGAACTTTAAATACCTTTTTTTTTTTTTGACGCTGGGGAAATCTTCTAAAGATCCCCGGGCGCTGTGGGGCTCGACCGGGGTATGTGGGATTCTTACCCACTAAAACCCCCGCGGCTGTCACATCGGCACATGAGAGGGGGGACCCCAGGGCTCTCCGGTGGGATCTGCACCAGGGGCCCCTCAGTGCCTTGCCTTTGAGCCCGCCGCCGGGAGGCGCATTGTAGCCCCCCGGGAACCTGTCACGGTGCTCACGGGGACGGGATCGCAACCCCGCCGCCGTCCTCCTCGGAGTCGCCGCCGTACTCAATGGAACTTTAAATACCTACTGTAGCTCGTTAATTACCCATACTATTTAAAATATACAAATTACTTCTCAGATTAGTGTGTAAGTGTATCATCTTGGTAGGGCTACGGCCCTGGCCCTAGAAGAGCAAAATTATAACTGGGTAATTAGTACTAATTATTACATTTCAAGTAAATTGCATGGCAGCTGTGTATTCCTATTGGATTACCCACCACCTATAATATGATCCCCAAGACACCTGTCAAGCATGTGGATTATGGCAACCCCTCCCTTCTAAGGGGAGGCTTTTGTACAGCAGTGGATATCTTTCAGCTGATGATGATTATACCTCCCAAAGTCCATGATTAAGGTTATTAATTGATCGGTTGGTTTGGAGTTTTTGCCTTAGAAATAATTATAAAAACACAACAACAAACAACAACAACAACACACCAACACAACAACAACACACTAACAATAATAATTAGAAGACCTGAGGGTACCCTAAGACAACTATGACATATGGACAGCTACCACCTCAGTCCGCCCGTGACCATGAATGCTGTAAAGTATTCAAAACGTCGGGAAATTAAAATCAAAAATAAACCGCGATATAATCCGTAAAATTAGTTTCATTTCAATGTGTAATATTCGCGTAAGTATCAGAAATCATTATTATAAAAACATGTTTAGCAAGCATTAACCAAGTGTAAGAATTTCATACACTCTTACTGGTAATCATCTTAATAATCTTAATAATTCAATCATATTAAAGGTATGCGATACATTGACGAGCCTATAAAAATGTGGGGACTCCCACAAGTGGTCTCCACCAGCCCCTACAACCACACCAAACGCCAACTCTTGGTCATCATCAGTTATTCAGTTATCCACTATCATCATCAAGTATCACTTATATCACATAATAATATTTAGTCAATAATAATCTCATATTAATCATTAAACAAATATATATAATACTGGGTTGTTACTTACTCAGCGAATGCATCAAACCTCATGATGTTCGTCGGTTGCATCTCAATCATCAATGCAGTTCCTCAGATGGCACGTCTTTGATAATCTTTGATAACCTGCCAATCAAACTCACAAACACATTATAACACAGCAGCCGTCCCACGGCCGCCACATATAATCTCACAATCACTGCTCACTACGAAGTCTCACCATTGACTGTCCATTACTAAATCTCACAATTGACTGTTTAAGATGGCGCGTCGCGCCATCTTTATATCAGACGCCGAACTCTATTGACGGTAGTCAGTCTAGTCAAAATAGCAACTGTGATACGCAAATACCCAATTAATTATTAATTTAATATAAAGATCTATTTAGATACTTTCACATTTGGCTAAATTGTGATAATTAAAACATAAATAAATAAAGCGTCGGTAACAGCTCGGCCATCCGTGAACATTACGAGTCTCGTAATAGAAAGCTGCATGATTTACGCACACGGAGCAATAATCATTAATTGTATCATAAAATGTAAACCTTTTGCCAAGGAAAACATATTCTCAATCATATTATTCAAAATTTACTAAATACTCACATGACATTACTAGATACAGCAGACGTATATAGACAAACACTGCCCAAGCTAATTAATTTAATTGGTCCATGACGATGACCAAACAATTCACATACTAAATTTTTAACATTCTTTGGCTGATCCTTGATCTTGAACTGCCAAACAGGACTTAACTAATCGACGACCTTAACCAGTTCAGCTCGACACAAGGGTCCATGAAGTTGACCAATACACCCTATAAACTACACATTCTGACCGGGACTAAACCAATCCATGACATTCATCAGCTCAACCCGGCACAAGGGTCCATGAAGTTGACCAATGCACCTTAAAACTAGACAGACTTTCAAATGAGACAGAACCAATCGATGACCTTGATTAGTTCAGCACGGCTCAAGGATCCATGACGTTGATCAATGCACCCTAAAAACTAGACTATTCTAAGTGAGACCGAACCAATCCATGACCTTGATCAGTTCAGCTCGGCACGAAGGTCTATGACGGTGACCAATGCACTTAGACTTAATTCTAAATGAGACAGAATCAATCCATTACCTTGATCAGTTCAGCTCGGTACAAGGGTCCATGCCGTTGACCAATATACCTTACAAACTAGACTTATGAGACAGAATCAATCCATGACCATGATCTGTTCAGCTCTGCACAAGGATCCATGACGTTAACCAATGCACCTTACAAACTAGACTTGCTTTCAAATGAGACAGAACCAATCGACGACCTTGATTAGTCCAGCTCGGCATAAGGGTTCATGACGTTGACCAATGTTTACAAACTAGACACTTTCAAATGAGAGAACCAATCGACGCCCTTGATCAGTTCAGCTCGGCACAAGGATCTATGACGTTGACCAATCTTCCCTATAAACTAGACTTATGAGACAGAACCAATCGACAACCTTGATCAGTTCAGCTCGGCACAAGAGTCCATGACGTTGACCAATGCACCTTATAAACTACTTACTTTCAAATGAGACCGAACCAATCGACAACCTTGATCAGTTCAGCTCGTTACAAGGATCCATGACGTTGACCAATGCACCTTATAAACTAGACTTATGAGACAGAACCAATCAACAACTTTGATCAGTTCAGCTCGGCACAAGAGTCCATGACGTTGACCAATGCACCTTATAAACTACTTACTTTCAAATGAGAGAACCAATCGACAACCTTGATCAGTTCAGCTCGGCACAAGGGTCCATGACGTTGACCAATGCACCCTATAAACTAGACTTACTTTCAAATGAGACAGAACCAATCGACAACCTTGATCAGTTCAGCTCGGCACAAGGGTCCATGACGTTGACCAATGCACCCTATAAACTAGACTTACTTTCAAATGAGACAGAACCAATCGACAACCTTGATCAGTTCAGCTCGGCACAAGGGTCCATGACGTCGACCAATGTACTCTATAAACTATACTATTGACTGAACCAATCCATGACCTTGATCAGCTCAGCCCGGCACAAGGGTCCATGACGTCTACCAATGTACCCTATAAACTATACTTACTTTCAAGTGAGACAGAACCAATCTACGACCTTGATCAGTTCATCTCATCCTCTTCAAGTCCACTAGTCAGGGCGACCGCGCCACCATCAGGGCGGCCGCGACACATTCAGGGCGGCCGCGCCATCGTCAGGCCGGCTGTACACATTTAGGGCGTACGCGCCACCGTCAGGGCGGCTGCGACACATTCGGGGCGACCGCGCCACTGTCATGGCGTAGCACGTAACGCCATTCATGCGGCAATGGCCAGCGCCACAACGCAACCACTAATGCCACTCAATCGCTCCAGCGACTCGCATTCACATATTCTGGAACATAACTATAGAAACGGACTTAAAATTTACAAGACACAATCGGCTCTCGTTAATATATTAGGCCTGTAAGATCAATCAGTAATCTGCCTCCTTCACTAAACATATTAACCAGATTTCAAATAAGATTATTAATCATCGGCTCAGAAAATGGACAATGAGACAACATAACTTTACTGCCAAAATTATTAGCAATCGCAGTTAATCATACATAGCACTCCGAACTCAAATTTACCCACTGCTTAAATGATACGAAGCAATGAAATAAATCAAACCAACTGAAACATGTTATTGGAGACACATTTACAAAGCATGTCTAATCAAGACAAATTCTAATTTTGTCAGAAATCGTCAAAAGAATAACATTACATTAGACTAGCGAATATCACTTAATTCAAACTTATTCGTGTTCCAGCAACCACTATTAACATAACAAAGACTGACAAGACAGACATGAATCGTAAAATCTGTAGGCATCACTACCCACAAGTATTATTTTTCAGAATAATAAAATGACATGATAATAATGTAAACGAATTCAACAAAATCATCAGATAGCGAAGCGGATAGGCCAGAATCTAATCCCACTTTCTGATCTGTAAGAATTTCATACACTCTTACTGGTAATCATCTTAATAATCTTAATAATTCAATCATATTAAAGGTATGCGATACATTGACGAGCCTATAAAAATGTGGGGACTCCCACAAGTGGTCTCCACCAGCCCCTACAACCACACCAAACGCCAACTCTTGGTCATCATCAGTTATTCAGTTATCCACTATCATCATCAAGTATCACTTATATCACATAATAATATTTAGTCAATAATAATCTCATATTAATCATTAAACAAATATATATAATACTGGGTTGTTACTTACTCAGCGAATGCATCAAACCTCATGATGTTCGTCGGTTGCATCTCAATCATCAATGCAGTTCCTCAGATGGCACGTCTTTGATAATCTTTGATAACCTGCCAATCAAACTCACAAACACATTATAACACAGCAGCCGTCCCACGGCCGCCACATATAATCTCACAATCACTGCTCACTACGAAGTCTCACCATTGACTGTCCATTACTAAATCTCACAATTGACTGTTTAAGATGGCGCGTCGCGCCATCTTTATATCAGACGCCGAACTCTATTGACGGTAGTCAGTCTAGTCAAAATAGCAACTGTGATACGCAAATACCCAATTAATTATTAATTTAATATAAAGATCTATTTAGATACTTTCACATTTGGCTAAATTGTGATAATTAAAACATAAATAAATAAAGCGTCGGTAACACAAGGTCTAGCAATTGGCACCTCAACATTTAAATTATTTTATAACCATTTATTATTGTACTTGGCTCAAATAGCCATGTCATTCTTAACTAAACATATCAATTACAGTCTATTTAAAGTATTCAACTAGATCCTATCAATATCGATAGCCATTCCTGGAACACATTTAGTAATTTTATGTATTACCTATCTTGCAGTGCAAAATCAAAATAATGATTTTATTTTCCTGATGCTTTTACAACATTCCAGTATGTGACGTACATAACTATACTATAGTAACTATACTGTAGTTATTGATAGATTAATTACTTAATCAAAAACATAGACTTCTTTATAGATATGGACATGTTAAACTTTTAGGTGTAAAGAACTTTATTTCTCAAAAGAATATGGTTCACTTAATGAGAAGTACGTACGAAATACAGTAATTCAGTTATATGCCATCCAGTGTACAAAAAAGGTGTCAAAGATACATTTATTTGCTACTGTTACTTATTTATACGTATAGGTACTATGAATTGTATTGATATTTGCAAAATGTTAAAATGTGTTACTAAATGATTCTAAAAATAGGAAAAATTGATTGTTACTTGAAATACATTCTCTTAGCTTCTTTTTGAATATTAAAGTGGAATTAGCTTTACGTATACATAGAGGTAGTTTATTAAAATTTTACAACTGGAACCAATTAAGATTATTAAACAGTCCCTTGGGTTTTAGAATTATCATGCTTAGCACTGAAACGCAAATCACTGCAGATCATAGTGATTAAAACAATCTTCTTATAAGATATTCAAAAATAAAGTAGAAATAGACCACAGACTCCACCAAGTTCGCCGCACGCGCTCTCACTGTGCGGACGGGTCAGCTATTGTGCCTGTGCGCGTGTTTTTTTTGCGATTCCGAATTCCTTTGTATCTAAATCCTAAATCCCGCGTAGTTACACCTCTAATTGCGATGGTCCAGTGCAAGATGTGTAAAGTGTCGCTGGCCCGAGTGAAAGGGGATAGTATAATAAGATGTGAAGGTGCATGTGAAGGGTCATATCACAAAAAGTGTGCTGCAAAAATAAAGGCATTTAATGATACCGGTATGTGTGATCAGTGTCAAATTGAACCGCCACAAAAGCCGTGTATAGATATGGATATATCGAAAACCACACCACAAAAATTACTGGCCGAAGTCAACGAAAAGTTATCCATTGTGTTCAAAATGAAAAATACTTTGGATAGTATGTCTGAGGAAATTAGTTTTTATGCTGAAAAATACCAAGAATTGTTGGAAGCCAAAGAAAAGACTGACAACAAAATAAAGGCTTTAGAGCACAAGATAGGCCACTTGGAGACGAGAAATAAGGGCCTGGAAGAAAGAATATCCTATTTGGAAGTTCGGGAGAGGGAGAAAAATGTGGAGGTTTTTGGATTAGATGAAACCCCAAATGAGAATATAGACAGTACAATGAAAGTGCTAGCTAATAAACTGAAATGCGAAGGTATGGTTTATGAGGCTCGCAGGGTAGGAGTAGAAATCAAAGTTGCCGCCCGCGCCGCTACGGACGCACAGAGGCAGCAAAAACCGTTAATGCCGTTGGCAATGACAATGATAAGCTGGATGTTATAGCTCTTACAGAGATAAATATAAAAAAACATGAGATGTGTTTATTTCACTTAGACGGATACAATACATACTTACATACGAGAGAAAATGCAAGGGGAGGAGGATTACTTTTATATTTTAAAAATAACCTTAATTTTACCGCAACATCTATAAATGCAAATTATTCGGAAATAATTCATGGGCAGTTAATTCAGGACGGACGACCTATAATGCATCTGGTTGTTGTGTACAGACCACCGAAAACAAATAAGCATGGATTTGTGGATGAAGTACACCGATTGCTATCAAAAATTCCAGTAGGATGTGAAGTAGTTATGATTGGTGATACTAATATAGATATCCTGAACCAGTCTGGCTCCAGTAGTACTATTAATCAGTATAACAATAACATGTGTGAGATAGGAATGGAGTGTGCTATTAGAGACGTTACGAGAGAGGAAGTGTACAGTGGTACTGTGACGCGGTCATGCATTGATCATGCGTGGGTTCGAGCCCAACGGACAACTACTGCATATGTCTTAGAGTGTAAAGTATCTGACCATTATCTAATCGGTGTGTGTCTCGCTGGCAGTCAGGATGTCACCCAAAGCAGTATCAGTAAGCAATCAAATATTATTATTTCAGATAAAAAAGTTATAGGAAAACTCGAAGATGTGTCATGTTCAGATTTGTTATCGTATAAGTGCCCATTACAGTTGTATGAAAAGTTATGTTCTATTTTTTCTAGTATTTATAGTGAATGTCAAATAGTAAAACCTAGTTGCAAAAAAAGAAAGTGTAAACCGTGGATAACTAAAAGGCTAAAGATAATGATAAGTCTGAGAGATAGGCTATTTAAGAAATGTAAAAGTACGCCGAATAATATGTCATTGCGTTTGCAGTACAATGTGTATAGAAATAGGGTTAACAAGTGTATAAATAAGGCAAGATATAAGTACCAACAAAAAGAAATCTTAAAATGTAATAAAAATATTAGAAAAATTTGGGCTAAAATAAATAATTGGACAGGGTCATATAAAAAAAGTTTAGACGAATTAATTTTAAGACACTTGGGAAAAAAGGATACCGTAATAGATATATGCAATAAATTCTCGAATACATTTACTAAGGAGATATCAGATATCAAACACGTATGTCCACACAAGTTTTTAGATAGGACAAGTTATGTAAAGCGCAAAGACGTATCATTAAGGTTTCAAAAAGCCACATCTAAGGATATAGAATTAATTATAAATAAGTTAAGTTGTGAAAAATCGCCAGGTATTGATAAAATAAGGATGAAAGATATAAAGTTATTAAAAACTAGACTGAGCCCTGTAATTTCTTTATTTATAAATTTATGTGTTGAGAAGGGGATATATCCAGATAAATTAAAAACAGCATTAATACGACCTATTTATAAACAAGGTTCACATATGGACTACACAAATTACAGGCCAATAGCCATTTTATCTGTTATTAATAAAATTGTGGAGAAATTTATAGTTGGGCAGATAAGTAAATTTCTAGAGGAACACAGTGTATTAGCAGGTATACAGTATGGCTTTCGACGGGGCCGTAGTACGGCGACGGCTCTGGCGCGGTTTACGGATGATGTCAATGAGGCCCTTAACCAGAGGAAGCAGGTGGTGGTGGTGTTCATTGATTTCAAAAAAGCATTTGACACCTTGGAGCACCACCAGCTCCTGCAGGCCATGGAGGAGTGTGGAGTCGCGGGACCACTGAATAAGTGGCTCCGCGCTTACCTCACGGGTAGAACGTTACAGACAGTAGTTGGCGGAGTGAGTGGCGAGCTCGCGCACATCGACTGTGGCGTGCCCACCGGCTCTGTGTACGGCCCCGTCGGATATATCATGCATGTGAACAGTATGTGCAATGTAGTCCAGAATTGTAATACATATATGTATGCGGACGATACATGTTTACTATATGCCGACAAAGATTTAAGTTTAATTGAAAATTTAATGCAAGAAGATTTTACTAATATAATTAAATGGTCCCATGACAATGGTATAATATTAAATTTAAACAAGACTAAATGCTTGCATATATGCTCCCCATACAATAGAAGTGTCGATTGTGCGCCGCGCATAGTTGGTCATAGTTACGACTGCTTGCATAATGCCGGGGTGGCTTGCGCGTGTGCACAGGTGGAGGTGGTAGGGGAGTACAAGTACTTAGGCTTGATTATAGACTGTAGTTTTTCATGGAAAACTCATATAAATAATTTATGTAATAAACTTAGGTGAATACTTGTAAAATTTCACTATCTAAGACATGTTTTGGATAAGGCAACCTTATATACAGTATATTACGCACTGGTGGACTCGATGCTTTCTTACGGTTTGACCAGCTACGGTCGGACGTTTAATACCTATCTAGATAAATTAAAGGCGTTACAGATTAGATTTATGAAGTTATTAGTTGATAAAACCACGAAAGAAAGATGTAAAAGTAGTAATTATCAGGAGTTGTTCTTGGAGTGTAAAATGCTGCCAGTCCATGAGAAGGTTAAGTTATTAACAGTAGTTGAACAGTATTATAGTGATGAGTTTAAAACTTACAAGAAAAGTAACAGACCAATTAGAAGACAATGTAGTAAATTATTGAAAGTGCCCAACTATAAGAATTATTTTGGCCAGAGAGTCAGAAAATATCTAGTCCCTTTAATCTTAAATAGTATAACCATTAGATATCAAAAGAAAATGTATATTCTCAAATGTATTGAAAAAGTTCTTACTATCTAAATATAAAGAGTCTCTGTTTGTTAATATTATGTAATCAGTAATCATAGTTAAACTAATATGTGTCCATATAACACGCATCCAGGTTTACATTATTTATTTAATTAATTGAGAGTTACGTCTGCCAACAAACTGCTATGCAGTTTGGCAGTTGTTAAAATGTTTGTACAAGGTATTTTGTTTCCACTTAATAAACGTTTTTTCATTTTTCATTTTCATTTTTTTCAAGTTTCATAATAGTTATACTATTGATGTAGATTCCAATCGGCCTGTTATGCCTATTCAAGAGCCTTATTGTAAAACCTATTTAAAATAAATTAATTTTATCTTTGAAAAGCAACACTTACTTGTAAAGATGACAAATACTCCTTGCAAGGCCATTCCCCGATCCGCACGGCAGTATAGATAGTGGTACTTCTGCCAATGCCTGCTGCCAGTCCAGCCTCTCAAACATGCCATTAATTATCTCAAAAAGTACGCCGTCGCCTCCAATAGCAACGATCGCGCGCCAACCGTAAACATTTCGCGTGCGAACGAACTCCCGTGCGTACTGTGCGTATTTCGTAACTTGAAGGTCGTAAGGCACCTCGGCCTCTTGCAATATCGACACTACCTTCGATTGAAACAGCTCCCTACCTTTACCCGCACCTGACTTAGGATTCAGAAGCACTAACAGTCTCTTATCGCTACTCGGCGGCGAGTAAGTAATTGGCTGGTACGCGATCAAACACTTTATAGCAGTTCGCCACTTTTGAGCTTCTTTATTGTTATCTTCGTACTTGTCGAAGGACCTGAATCGTAATGTTATCGTTGTTCTTTCCCTTTTCAATGAACGGCGACTGCGTTTCAATATGTATGCGTAAACGTACAGATAGGCACTGATGTCGTTTTCGTCTAGATCGCCGCTGGTCTCTTCGACGACTTTCAGCTGGTTGTTGCCGACTAACGAGGAGCAGACGCATGAACCGGCCCCGGGGCGGCGTCTCTTGCTCCTCATGCACTTGCTGCCAATGATATCTCGCAGTAATATGGTTTGCTCCTTTGAGTTTCCGTCCGTCTCTTTAGTGAGTGATAACCCTTTTGCGGTGAGTCGCACGCGAAATACTGAATTCTTTTTCGAAAGAATATAAAATGTTTCTTCGAGATAAACAATATCTTTCGATACGGAATCACCTTCGCTGACGTTTGATACGTCTTTACCGAGCTTTAATTCCGCCATGACTGTTTTTTTTTCTTGTTGTCGGAAACTCCGAAACTCTGACGAAGCCACAGAACACTATTACTCAAGAGAACCACAGAACACTATTACTCAAGAGAAGAAGGGCCACTCCATACAAAAAATATGCATACAACTTCACATAGGTTGCTCAGTGGCGCCCACTAATCTTTCCCACATGAACTAATCTCCGCGCGAAATTTAAAAGGTATATTTGTAATTCGCGCCCAAAATAAGGAGGGAATTGGGATGCAGGGATGAATGGGCACAAAACTGGTTAAGATTTTAACGTTGAATTCATATAGTTTGTTGATTATAAATAAGAATCTCTAATTAAAAATACCTAACAAACTATATTTATTCAATGTTAAAAAATTTACGAGTTTTGTGCCCATTCATTCCTGCATCCCTATTTCCCTCGGAATATATTATTTATCTTTATTCTGCCATATACTTACTGATAATATTAAAAAAGGGGTTAAATTAAAAGTGTTTTATTCCATTATAAAGATTTATTACCAGTAAATAGGTACTTAAGTATACTGATGAACATAATAGCAAATTATTGATCAGGCAACCGGGAAAGCTAAATCCACATGGTTTAAAAACTAAATATAGTATAATAACAGTTACTGACTTATTATCATCATCCCTACGATTGAAATATTCAAGATATAAAATTAAAGCCATTCTTATATAACTTATAGGAATTGATTCAAGTTTAAAATGACATAAGTATAAAATAAGTATATAAATCAATAAGACATTTCAAATTCACGGTAGGTACAACAAACGTATTACATTATCTATCCCCGCAGCGATACGTGTAATCTGTTTAAGTAGAACAACGTACCCTTGAAAAAGTTATCTTTTAAAAAAAACTAAATATTTATTATTAAATAATAGGTGTAATACAATCCTGACGATGTGACGATATATTTATACATTATAGTGATATTACAAAACCTGTTAGATAAATTAGATGCCCTAATGAGGAAACATTCAAATTCAAAATTCTTTATTATGCATAGGCCTCACGGGGGCTCTTACATATTGTCCTTTTTTAACCGGCTTCAAAAATAAGGTTCACTATTCGACGCGTATGTATGTAAAATTGATAAAAATGCGTAATATTAATATATGTTAGTCTATGTGGGCTTCTAAACAAATTTACCAAATTTTATGAGTGTATGTATGTAGGTTTGTCCGCCAATTTCTCAGAAACTACAATTCCGATTTCGAAAATTCTTTTTGCAATAGTTAGAGTATTGTTCAACTTAGGGTAGAGTTTAAGTTTCATCAAAATCGGTCTAGTAGTTTAAGAGATATAAACTTTTTATGTTTTCAGTAAGTTACTGTAACGTAGACGTTCGAGTTGCGTGATAGTGCTGATACCTATCTTGGTAAAATAAGTCACTAAAAAGTGTTAAATAAACTATTTTATAAAAAATAAAAACCGACTTCAAAGTAAATTATCTAAAAAGCATAAAATAACGAAAATATATTGAAGTCGGTGTCAGCTGGTGATAGTGTTAGTTAACATGATTAGCTAGCACCGACTTCAATATATTTTCGTTATTTTATGCTTTTTAGATAATTTACTTTGAAGTCTGTTTTATTTTTTTGTAAAATAGTTTATTTCAACTACCACCAGATCGTAACGCGGTCTCCACTGAGAAGATCCGGCAAGAAACTCAGGGGGCTTGTCTTTTTTATATAAGATTTTTTTTAAACAAATTTACTTTAAATATATCATAAACTTGTAACTTGTAATAAGCATGTAAGAGTACTGCAGTTCAAGCCCGAGATTTTATAATAGCCCTTTTTAGGCAAATGGCTCTCAGTAGTAGTTTTAAATATTTTTATTGGTAGATCTCATATATCCTGGGGCAGTTTATTATAAAAACGTATACCTTGAACCATAAAGGAATTGCTAATTCTGTGGAGACGCGTGGAGTGTACAGCAAGATTGTGTTTGTTCCTAGTATTTATATTATGTCGATCACTAACCTTAGCGAAAGTATTTATGTTCTTTTTTACATAAATCAATAATATCGTGATTATTGATAAGTTATTATTGTTTACTCATTGGGGTATCTCAAAATTTTGAATTAAATTCGTCCGTTCAATTAAATCCTGATTAATTTCTAACAAGTTCTATTAATATCATTATACTCATTAGGACCTAGTTTCTATACCTATCTATTTTTTTTTTAATATCCCTGTAATTTACTTAAACCTCGTCTGTGACACTTTACGTATCCTCCTGGTACATGTATGTTATCACCCTTAAATCGACACATTCAGACAAAAACTAATTGAATAGGAATGCAATGGTAAATAGGAACGACACTAGTTTATAGATTTTAGCATTGTTACTAACACTGAAGTATATAAGTCTGTCGATATAATAGTGTTAGAAATCAAAGAAATTCCATTCCTACACACATCAAAAGTGTCTAGGGATCAACATATATTTTTGCAATAACTTTTCTCCTGATTGATATTAATTAAAATTTTCTTTAAGGATTCATCAAATAAAGTGTTTTCGTTTGTCACAGTAACGATAAACCAAGTCACCTTTGCATTAATAAAGAAATTTGCCATTTTCCTAATAAAGGGATTTTTGACATTTGAACCACTAACACAAAAGTTCGAAAAAAAGACTGAAATAACAGTTTTCTTTAAAATTTTATTGGGTAACTTAAACAATTAATAATCCGTGTTTCTACCGCGAACACTAACAACACAAGAACATCGGTTTGGCATACTCAAAATGAGTTCATCCAAATCACGCTGTGGAATGGCCGCCCATGTTCGTTGCAACAACAAAAAAAGGTCTTCTTGCGACTGGATACCCTCCATATTCGGCAGAGCTCTTCTCTGTAGCATATCCCATGCATGCTCAATCGGGTTCAAGTCTGGCGACTGAGCAGGCCAGGGCAGGACATTGATGTTAGCTGCGGCGAGAGTCTGTCTTACAACTCTTGCGGTGTGCGGTCGTGCATTATCATGCATTAACTGAAATAAGGGACCGATTTGCACTTGTAGAGGAACGATGACGTCTGATACAATCGTCTCAGCATAAATTTGAGCGTTGAGGTTGCCTCTGATCCAAATCAACTCAGTTCTTCCGCCGATCCAAATACCCGCCCATACCATGATGGTTCCACCACTATAAGGATGGACTTCCTGGCAGGATTTTAATCGCTGTTGGCGTCCAGGGGTTCTCCAGTGTCGTATACGTCTTGTATCCGGTCTCATACCAAAACGAGACTCATCAGAAAAGCACACGAAACGCCATTGTTCTTCTGCCCAATTTCTGTGTTCAAGAGCCCATTGATATCGAATCCTACGATTGTGCATTGCTATAGGTGGTACCCGTAGCGGTCTTCGGGAATGAAGGTTCACTTCATGCAAGCGGTTTCTGACTGTTTGGTCGCTAATTAAGTTCCCTGAAGAGTGATGAAGCCTGACGGCTAACATCATGGCAGTTATTGTTGGAGCTCTTCGAGTTAAGATTTGAATATATCGGTCTTGTCTCCGTGTGGTGCAGCGATACCGTCCTCCATGGCGCTCAGCCACGGTACCAGTGCTTCGGTAACGTGTCCAAAGTCGACTGATAACACTCTGACTTGTATTCAGAGCTAAAGCCACAGTACGTTGCCGGGAACCAGCTTCTATCATTCCCACGGCTCTGAGCACTTCTTCCCTGCTTAAATGACGTCGCCGCTCCAAAATAACGTTGGTTTTAATCAGTAGTAGGGAAACAGTAGCACTAATAATGTCTTCAATGCGTTGTATGTTTTTATAGGGAAAATATTGACAGCTGATTTTCATCTTTTACTCGAATTTGATTCACAGTTCCTGATTCAAATTATGAAATGCACCAAAAAGGATCCATATAAATTTATAAAATCATAAATTTATTACAAAGCCACATCTCAATCTCAAGAAATCCGCTTAAAAATGCTTGATCCCTAGACACTTTTGATGTGTGTATTTATTGTATTCCTATTCAATCCATTTTACGTTAGAAAAAATACATTATTCATCACTACCGTCTCACTTCTTTCAAAGGCCTTTAAAGGAAAAATCGCAGCGTCACACAGGTCACCAACAGCATCACGAAGGCCGCCACCATGTCGAACAGATCGATGTCAAGTCGAGCAGATCGATGTTGCATCGCGCAGCTCTCCCTGAAATGTGATAATCATTAAATAAATGCGAGAATTGACAGTTGAAAACTCATCTACATGAGTAGCTAGTAGAAAAATTAATAAATGTCATTAGTGATTTCTTTATAAGATCGCCCTAAAACTACACGACAGTGCATAACTATTAAGGTTATTATTATTTTATTATTATACAATTATTCTAATGCAATATTTTTGTATTAATTTATCTATACTTAATGTTACATGCCAGATCTTAGTGAAACATGTCACATACCTAAATTTATTACCAAAATATTTAGGAATAGTGTAATCATCACTACACAACAAACAAAGTCGTTGGCGGGTCTTTCTGTCTGTCTGTCTATTGGCAATAAACTCAAACTACTGAACGGATTTTAAGGCGGCTTCCACTAATCAATAGTGATTCATGAGGAAGGTTTAGGTATATAATTTGTCAATTGGTTAAAATATAACGATAATTGTTGGAAGTGTCAGTCAAAGCGCGGGCGCAGCTGCGCGTGTCTGCTAGTTCTCAAAATTGTAATAAAGGACCAGAACGAAAAAAAAATAGAAGCATACTCACGTAGCGCAGAACACCGTTGTAACGTATAAGACACGTAGTATTGCTCAGGACACCGCTGCCTTGCCTAGGACACCGTCACACCGTGCGGAATACAGTCATATCTTGCCAGGACACCTTCGTTTCGTGCAGATCGCCCACAGCGACTTCAAATCATGCAACATTATATTTGTGTCTACTTCACAATTTCGTTTTATGCATATGTGCAATAAAATAGTCAATATTTATATTTTCTGTTTTGGGATCCACAATTATTGGCTGTAATCGACTGCCAAAACAATTTTACAGGGATCTTGATGCCATTCGGTAGATATACTAACAATATTCATTTTAATCAAACTATCATGCAAATGTTACATTGCATTTAGTGCGCGTATACAACCATCGTGAGAAAGTGGTCCAGTTCTTGTTTCCACAACTATTTTAATTACGATTTCTTTTCGTTAAAAATTTCCATAAGAGGGTTATTTCTTAAGAACTTTTTCCTTACTGTATTATCTTCGTTCGGGAAAGTTCGTCTGAAAAGAATAATATTTTATTGATTAAAGATAAGAAAGTGAAATCATTTTTCAATATCCAAATAACATACCGTCTATGACGACGATTTTATTTTAATGGTATCCTGGGTCAATTAAAAATTTCTAACATGGTCATCTGATCTCAAACTAGGCAGTAGTAACCAGACAAGTAACTGATACAGCTACTTATATACTTTTTTTTGTCCTCTGGCCGATACGACCACAGCGGCCAACCTTTTACAAGATCAGCCAGTTGGCTGATAAACCTAATAGCTGGTTGGTACCTAAAAGTAACTACTTTTGTAACTATTTTTATTTTATTTATTTAGGTCAACAAATAGTTACAAACTAGGTTACAAAATACAAAAAATATTTAAGTTTTATATTATTAAGTAAGTAACCAACCCTGCAAATTGCTAAAATTAAAGTAATTGAGGAAGACTGTTTTCTTTAAACATACCTATGTAGAATTATGTACTCTATACAAAAAAAAAACTCCATTTACTTACGGACTTCATTATGAAATCCGTAATCTACGCGGGATATTTTATAGTGCACAAGCGCTTGCGTATGCACAAGTGCACTCTTTCTTCCTTTATACCTCGCATGAATCTTCTTACTTCACAGAAAATCAGGTGACCAGTGCATTGTCCTAGCCAGTAAGGAACAACTACATAGTTTTTGCCCTCGCAGGCTTCGAACCCGCGACTTCCGGTTTGCAAAGCAAACGGTTTCCCACTGCACCATGGTAGCTACGTTTTGTAAATACATACATAAGTACTCTTAAAGATAAATAACACCCAGACACAGAACAGACAGACATGTTCATGCAAAACAAATGTTTGTGCTAGGTGGGAATTGAATCCACGACGACCTATAGGGTCGCGGCCAACACAAAGATAGATGAGATACTTACTTGCACTAATCTTAGCGTGCAAGCCAGTCTCCTGAATGGCTGAGAACTTGTATAGGTGCTCCTTTATTTTCTCTTTTCCGTTTGAATCCTACTGCTGTGTTGTTAATGCAGACACGAAAAGCGTAATTAGGGCTTGTGATATCTTTAATCTTTGGCTCCATTATGCAATATCTGAAAAAGGTAAAAGGTTTACTAGGTATTTACCACACCGCAATGTGATGTTTTGCCGTTAAGTAGAAATGTGTAAACTTTGCTGTGTCACAGCGTGAACGACACCGTATTTGATGAAATTACCAGGCTCATAGAAATTAATGACTAATGTCTTGAGTGACGAGTGGCAGTTAGGAGTGGGCGTTGAATAAACTGTTTTTTTAGACTGTTTTTAAGACGTCAACTAATAAACTAGTTTACAGTCCACCGATAAACTGGTCGAATCGTAAACATCATGCTGCACCGCTTTGAATAAACTAGTCTAATTGTAAACAACATCATGCTGCATCGCTTTGAATAAACTGGTAGAATCGTAAACAACATCATGCTGTACCGCTTTGGCCTAAACTAGTAGATTGAACACTTCAGTCGACGTGACCATACACGGTTATTGACGAAGTGAGCGAAATTAGCCGTGAGGGGGTTCATTTCTAACGATAATGATGATGAATGGTCATCATGTGTTATGATAGTGATGAAGATGTGAATGATGATGATGAATGGTGTTGATGATGAATAGTGATAATGTGAAATGATGGTGATGAAGATGTGAATGCTAATGATGATGATGGTGATGAAGATGTGAATGATGATGATGGTGATGAAGATGTGAATGATGATGATGGTGATGAAGATGTAATTGATGATAATGAATGGTGATGAAGATATACCTAAATGGTGATGATGATGAATGGTGATAATGTGATATGATGGTGATGAAGATGTGAATGCTGATGATGAATGGTGTTGATGATGAATAGTGATAATGTGAAATGATGGTGATGAAGATGTGAATGCTAATGATGATGATGGTGATGAAGATGTAATTGATGATAATGAATGGTGATGAAGATATACCTAAATGGTGATGATGATGAATGGTGATAATGTGATATGATGGTGATGAAGATGTGAATGCTGATGATGAATGGTGATGAAGATGTAATTGATGATAATGAATGGTGATGAAGATATACCTAAATGGTGATGATGATGAATGGTGATAATGTGATATGATGGTGATGAAGATGTGAATGCTGATGATGAATGGTGTTGATGATGAATAGTGATAATGTGAAATGATGGTGATGAAGATGTGAATGCTAATGATGATGATGGTGATGAAGATGTAATTGATGATAATGAATGGTGATGAAGATATACCTAAATGGTGATGATAATGAATGGTGATAATGTGATATGATGGTGATGAAGATGTGAATGCTGATGATGAATGGTGATGAAGATGTAATTGATGATAATGAATGGTGATGAAGATATACCTAAATGGTGATGATGATGAATGGTGATAATGTGATATGATGGTGATGAAGATGTGAATGCTGATGATGAATGGTGATAATGTGCGATGATGTTCAAATGACGGTGATGAAGATTTGAATGATGATGAATAGTGATGAACATGATGGTGATGAATGGTGATAATGTGTGGTGATGATGAGATGATGTTGATGAAGATGTGATAATGTGTAATGATGATGAATGGTGATAATGTGTGATGATGGTGAAGAAGATTTGAATGATGATGGTGGTGATAAAAGTGATGAAGATGATGATGATGTGTGATGAAGATCTGAATGATGATGTGATGAAAATGTGAATAACGATGATGATGAATGGTGATGATGTGTGATCATGTTGTACATAAGAACACATGAAAAGACACGACATACTTATTTCAATGTGTAAATAATGTAAATAAAAATCGCTGATCAATCGATTAGTAAACGTAAACAAAAAATCCGAAATGCGGATAATAAGATTAAAACTACATGGAATATTATAAATAGCGAGACTGGTAGGTTATCAGTAACAGGCTGGCTACACGGTTATAAACCACAGGCACTAACTTGATAAAGTGGCTATGATACCAGGAAAAATATCGATATGTCGATATTTTATGTTTAGTAGTCTTGTGTACTACAAGAACGGTGAACGGTTAGGAACCGTTGCGCAGTGCTCACCGAATAGATTCGATTCCCTAATCATAATCTTACATCGGACACTTGTTCTTTTAGTTCAGCTTGAACGATGAACAAGCAACCGTACGAAGTACTACGTACGAAAGAGTCCGGTCCTCATCTTGCGGATGTTGTGTGTTGCCAGGGCCAAAGTTCGGTGGGGGTGGTAGCGGGGCATCTGCCGGAGATTCTTAGCACCCCCTGCTCGACCGTTACCCCGCCTGCTATCAAGGCGAAGAATAGAGGAGCCGCCGGGGACTGGGGCCCATTTGCAAGTCGTGTCTGTCATTGTGTGTTTAGGGGGGAGTTGCCATAATCCCCACGCAGGGGCAGGCGTCTTGGGGATCGCAGTATATATGAAGAGATGAATCTCAAACAAAAGACGCTGCTGCCCGTCTTCTTGATTTCCCTTAGTCGCCTCTTACGATACACCCAACGGGAAGAGATGGAGGGATGCAATTCTAACCCGGCACCCCACGGGTATTTTATACTACATATACAAAATTCCTGTGACCAGCCCCAAACCATGTGATGATAATGATGATCGTTGTGTGATGATGATCTTCATCACCAAGATATGAACGAAGTTGATGATGTGTGATAATGATTTATCTTTTAATGTGTACTTATGTATACATGAAAAATACACGATATATTTATTTCAATTTGTAAATAAAATTCGTTTATTAATCGGTTGGTAAAAGTAAACAAGAAGACTAAACTAGTGTAGAGGTTGAAAAAACGACGGATGCATCGTCAACGATTGACAATGACGTCCACAGCTAAAAACATTCTGTTTACGATTTAAACTAGTCGAAAATTTTCTGTTTTTTTTTTATTTAATTGTTTTTCGGGGCTTTTACTCTGGTGGAGTACACCAGCCCTATTTAGACTGTTTTATAAAACAGTTTATCGTGGACGATATACGGTCTTGTTTTGTCGAATGAAAATGCGTCGACGATAGACTTGTGTAGTACATGAGAGAACTATTCCTTTTCATTTTTAGTACAACACTCTTTTAGTACTTCGTCTTTCAGTATGTATTCGACTATTCGTAGTCTCTAGCTTTGTAATAACTGGTCAGCTATTCCTATTCGTTTTTAGTACATCATTCATTTGGATTCATTTAGTACTTCGTCTTCCGCTCGAGATTTATTCGTAGTCTCTGGTTCTGCACGAACTGGTCCGATCAGTTACTCGTTGACACACTCAGAACGGGACTGAATGAGCGGGAATGATATGTACTAAAAGTACTAAAATAATAAATTATTACATTTAAAAGATTATACTAGTACGTAGCGCTCCATTCAATGTCCGAGCAAAAACAAGCCTAGAAGATATGCATACCTATATGAATGTTAAAGAACATGAGGATTAGGTTATTATTGAATATTAATTATGTAACGTTTGTGATTTTAATAGTTTTTGAAATATTATTGTTGTATGACGCAGTATGTAAACAAATAAAGCTAACAAAAAAAAACAAGATAATTAAATGGCTGAAATGCGTGGGGTGGTGGCGTCTTCAATTCGAACAATGATGATGATATAGATGATGATGGTGATGATTATGATGATAGTTGTGTGATGCACGTGATGAAAATGTGATGAAGATATGAATGGTGATGATGGTGTGAATGATGATGAATGGTGATTATGTGTTATAATGGTGATGAGGATGTGAATGATGATGATGATGAATAGTGAAAATGTGAGATGATGGTGATAAACATATGAATAGTGTTGATGATGATGAATGGCGATGATGGTGTTTGATGATGATGATGAACGGTGATGAATATGTGAATGGTGATGTAGATGTGAATAATGATGATGATGATGTGTGATAATGCTGATGAAGATCCGCCAGCTAGGTCTCTCAGGAAATAAGATAACTTCCTCTTTTAGTTATACAAATCCAAAAAGGGGCATATCCTTAGTCTGGAAGACAAAGGAAAAGCAAATGAGTATATTTTATTGACTAAATGATTACGAGTTGTTTGTTTTGAATCAATACAACTCATCCCCTTTGTGCATAATAGCTACACACATCAAAAGTGTCTAGGGATCAACATATATTTTTGTGCAATAACTTTTCTCCTGATTGATATTAATTAAAATTTTCTTTAAGGATTCATCAAATAAAGTGTTTTCGTTTGTCACAGTAACGATAAACCAAGTCACCTATGCATTAATAAAGAAATTTGCCATTTTCCTAATAAAGGGATTTTTGACATTTGAACCACTAACACAAAAGTTCGAAAAAAAGACTGAAATAACAGTTTTCTTTAAAATTTTATTGGGTAACTTAAACAATTTATAATCCGTGTTTCTACCGCGAACACTAACAACACAAGAACATCGGTTTGGCATACTCAAAATGAGTTCATCCAAATCACGCTGTGGAATGGCCGCCCATGTTCGTTGCAACAACAAAAAAAGGTCTTCTTGCGACTGGATACCCTCCATATTCGGCAGAGCTCTTCTCTGTAGCATATCCCATGCATGCTCAATCGGGTTCAAGTCTGGCGACTGAGCAGGCCAGGGCAGGACATTGATGTTAGCTGCGGCGAGAGTCTGTCTTACAACTCTTGCGGTGTGCGGTCGTGCATTATCATGCATTAACTGAAATAAGGGACCGATTTGCACTTGTAGAGGAACGATGACGTCTGATACAATCGTCTCAGCATAAATTTGAGCGTTGAGGTTGCCTCTGATCCAAATCAACTCAGTTCTTCCGCCGATCCAAATACCCGCCCATACCATGATGGTTCCACCACTATAAGGATGGACTTCCTGGCAGGATTTTAATCGCTGTTGGCGTCCAGGGGTTCTCCAGTGTCGTATACGTCTTGTATCCGGTCTCATACCAAAACGAGACTCATCAGAAAAGCACACGAAACGCCATTGTTCTTCTGCCCAATTTCTGTGTTCAAGAGCCCATTGATATCGAATCCTACGATTGTGCATTGCTATAGGTGGTACCCGTAGCGGTCTTCGGGAATGAAGGTTCACTTCATGCAAGCGGTTTCTGACTGTTTGGTCGCTAATTAAGTTCCCTGAAGAGTGATGAAGCCTCACGGCTAACATCATGGCAGTTATTGTTGGAGCTCTTCGAGTTAAGATTTGAATATATCGGTCTTGTCTCCGTGTGGTGCAGCGATACCGTCCTCCATGGCGCTCAGCCACGGTACCAGTGCTTCGGTAACGTGTCCAAAGTCGACTGATAACACTCTGACTTGTATTCAGAGCTAAAGCCACAGTACTTTGCCGGGAACCAGCTTCTATCATTCCCACGGCTCTGAGCATTTCTTCCCTGCTTAAATGACGTCGCCGCTCCATAATAACGTTGGTTTTAATCAGTAGTAGGGAAACAGTAGCACTAATAATGTCTTCAATGCGTTGTATGTTTTTATAGGGAAAATATTGACAGCTGATTTTCATCTTTTACTCGAATTTGATTCACAGTTCCTGATTCAAATTATGAAATGCACCAAAAAGGATCCATATAAATTTATAAAATCATAAATTTATTACAAAGCCACATCTCAATCTCAAGAAATCCGCTTAAAAATGCTTGATCCCTAGACACTTTTGATGTGTGTATATATATATAGCTAAATTATTATCTCTCGCAAAATACGACCTCTCGCAAAGTACGTACATACCCACACCGCTTTATATTCTATTAAATAATTTAAAAAACATTACAAAAAGTAACTTCGATTCTAAGAGGATACGAACTCGCGTCTCGCGAATTGTTTCCGAACACCTTACCAAATATTCTACGGTTGCAACAACTGAGCATGTGAAATTAGCATTCATGTCGTAACATAAATATTTATCGGGACTAAACTATATTGAAATGTCACTTTTGGTAGGCAGTGTCTCTCTGTGCCTCTGTCCTTTGTCTGTGTGCGTGATATTTCTTCTATTATACAAGTCAGATTATTTATGGGTGCGTGTATCGGTGTGAGTCTGTGTGCAATAAATCTCTTTGAATGTGTGAAAATTCAGGCCCCGCCGTGTCGTGTCTTTGCGTGGCCCGCGCGCGAAATCTATTTATGAGTAGATATAGTACAGTGAATTTATAAGTTCGTCGCGCATAGGTGATTGCATTGATTTCAAACATTTTGTGTGCTTTTGTTTAATTACAATGGTGAAATAATTGAAAAGAAAACGAAATATTACTATGCACACTTTATATTGATATGTCTGATAGGGGAAATCACAGGGTAGGCAAACACTTTTTGCCTATATGGACTGCACGCCACTGAATGTATATTCCTTTTTTAAAGCCAGAAAACAAGATCATGAATCGATATGAATATTAGTGACGAATAGTCCTATAAAATTTTTATCTGTGGTTAAATATTTCTTAAACGGAGTTAATTATTGTTTTATGATTTTGTACCTATGAAGCTATTATAAAATATTTGTAAAACTTAAAAATAAATACTTAAAAAAAGATACTTATTATTTTATTCTTTACCAACAATGTCTATCTCGAGATAAATCTTTGGATTATTGACTCCGTGTGTAGCGTTACCCGCCCCCGCTCCCTTCCTCTGCCTGCGTTAAACGGTCGGCCTATAACTTTAGTATTCAATTACATACTTGTCATTATTCACCTGAAATAAATTGCAATTGCTATACAATTAATAAAGTAGCTTCGACTAAATACCTAGGTGTAATGATTATCATGGCACAGTCATATAGATTTAGTTTCTACCAGAATAAGAAAGTTAATGTGGATTTTTAAAACATTAAGATATGTAGCCTCTGAATCACTTTTGAATAGAATATATTTAGCATTAGCTCAGTCTGTGTTAGGTTACTGTGTCTCTGTCTGGGGTGGGGCATCCAAAATAAAAATTTTGGGAGTGGAACGAGCTCAAAGGGCGCTCATATAAGTGATGTATTTCAAGCCGTACATGTACCCCACAAATGAGCTTTACATGGAAAGTAATTTATTGTATATTTTATTTGTAGTACTGAAAAGGCATAAATCTGTTGTCTTTGATCCCAGTATTTTAACTAAAAGGAGGAATGATATCGTTTTCACTATAGACAATGTCAAAACTGTTTTTGCTCAACGACAGTATATTAAACAATCGGCCCTCTTATATAATAAAGTTAATAAAATCTTAAACATCTATCCTATGGATACTCGTACTTGTAAATTAAGGATAACTAATTGGTTAAAATCTTTAACATATGAAGATACAGAAACATTATTACAATCATCTTCGTAATTTATATTGTAGTAAGTGCCTATAATAAAAATTAAAAATCATGAATTTGAATCATTCGTATGAGACGTTTTTGGATTATATTTATACTTATACATAGTTAAATATCAACACTCTCTCTCTCACACAACTACACAAACAGTCACACACACACACACACACACACCTACACACAAACACACACACGAATAGGCAAACATACATTCAGATACAGAATACAAAAAAAAAACTTAACTTTTCTTTATTTTTTGTCTGTTAATGTTAATATTTACAATAACACACAATTTACTGCTAGGTTTATTGAAATGTATAAATACATATGGCTATGGGAGAGCGGAATCGTCTGGCACAGGTGTTACACTTAAAAGGCGATTCCAACCTTGTTTTGAAGTTTGTAATCATTCTGGTTAATGAATAAAGATTTATTTATTATTTTGCTCGGACATTGAACGGAGCGCTACGTACTAGTAAAATCTTTCAAATGTAAAAATTTATTATTTTAGTACTTTTAGTACATATAATTCCCGCTCATTCAGTCCCGTTCTGTGTGTCAACGAGTAACTGATCGGACCAGTTCGTGCAGAACCAGAGACGAATAAATCTCGAGCGAAAGACGAAGTACTAAATTAATCCAAATGAATGATGTACTAAAAACGAATAGGAATAGCTTACCAGTTATTATCTGTAATAACTGGTCAGCTATTCCTATTCGTTCATAGAGCCAGAGACTACGAATACATACCGAAAGACGAAGTACTAAAAGAGTGTTGTACTAAAAATGAAAAGGAATAGTTCTCTCATGTACTACACAAGTCTATCGTCGACGATAAACTAGTAATATCGTCCACGATAAACTAGTTTATAAAACAGTCTAAAGTTTCGACTAGTTAATATCGTAAACAGAATGTTTTTAGCTGTCGACGTCGTTGTCAATCGTTGACGATGCATCCGTCGTTTTTTCAACCTCAAAACTAGTTTAGTCTTTTTGTTTACTTTTACCAACCGATTAATAAACGAATTTTATTTACAAATTGAAATAAATACATCGTGTATTTTTCATGTATACATAAGTACACATGAAAAGATAAATCATCATCACACATCATCAACTTCGTTCATATCTTGGTGATGAAGATCATCATCACACAACGATCATCATTATCATCACATGGTTTGGGGCTGGTCACAGGAATTTTGCATATGTAGTATAAAATACCCGTGGGGTGCCGGGTTAGAATTGCATCCCCCCATCTCTTCCCGTTGGGTGTATCGTAAGAGGCGACTAAGGGAAATCAAGAAGACGGGCAGCAGCGTCATCTCTTCATATATACTGCGATCCCCAAGACGCCTGCCCCTGCGTGGGGATTATGGCAACTCCCCCCTAAACACACAATGACAGACACGACTTGCAAATGGCCCCCAGTCCCCGGTGGCGCCTCTATTCTTCGCCTTGTTGCAGGCGGGGTAACGGTCGAGCAGGGGGTGCTAAGAATCTCCGGCAGATGCCCCGCTACCACCCCCACCGAACTTTGGCCCTGGCAACACACAACATCCGCAAGATGAGGACCGAACTCTTTCGCACGTAGTACTTCGTACGGTTGCTTGTTCATCGTTCAAGCTGAACTAAAAGAACAAGTGTCCGATGTAAGATTATGATTAGGGAATCGAATCTATTCGGTGAGCATTGCGCAACGGTTCCTAACCGTTCACCGTTCTTGTAGTACACAAGACTACTAAACATAAAATATCGACATATCGATATTTTTCCTGGAATCATAGCCACTTTATCAAGTTAGTGCCTGTGGTTTATAACTGTGTAGCCACTCTTTAAGAAATAATGATTTTTGTCTACATGTTAACAATAAAGATGTAACAGCGGATTTAGATGTAGCGACAGAGTTTGAAAGGTTTTTTAGTGATGTTCCTATTAATATAACGAAAACTCTGAATTCCTCGTCCACTTCCGCTGAAATAATATTAAATGAAAATGTACCACAGTGTGGCACAGCTTTTAAATACTCTTTTGTGACTGCTAAAGACATCATAAAAACTTTTAAACAACTTAACCAGAAAAAGACGGCTGATGTATGGGGGCTTTCTGTCCAAATAATAGCATATATAATTGACGTTATTGCTCCTCAATTAGCGGTTATATTTAATAGCTATGTCAAGAATGGAGAGTTTCCTGACCTCATGAAGCACAGTAAAATAATACCTTTATTCAAGTCTGGTAGTACCACTGAACCTACGAATTTCAGACCAATTTTGGTGTTGCCAGCCTTGAGTAAAATTTTTGAAAAGCTTCTTTTGGATCAAATGTTAGATCATTTCAATAAATATAACTTGTTTCATGATAAACAGTTCGGCTTTAGAAAGAATCGGTCCACCACTGAAGCGGGAGTCGAATTATTAAAATATGTATATGAGGCTTGGGAGGAATCACAGAACGCCCTTGGTGTATTCTGTGATTTATCCAAGGCTTTTGATTGTGTAGATCATGATACGATGGTCAGGAAATTACGCCACTATGGTATAAGGGACAGAGCTCTTGACCTTTTAACTTTATATTTGAATAATAGAATTCAGAAGGTTGACATTAACGGTAAGAGATCTCCTGGTTCTGTGGTCTCCATGGGCGTGCCTCAAGGTTCAATATTAGGCCCATTTCTGTTTTTAATATATATTAATGACTTACCCTACTACGTAGGGGACAAACTAAATGTTGTATTGTTTGCTGATGATACCTCTCTTTTATTTAAAGTCAGGCGTAAACTCTATGAATACGACGAAGTAAACAATGTACTTTCTAAAGTTGTCCATTGGTTCAATGTTAATAATTTGAAACTTAATGAGAGCAAAACCAAATGTGTGAAATTTGTAACACCAAATGTAAGACAGGTGGCAACCAATGTGGAAATTAATGGAGCGACGTTGGACCTTCAGGAGTCGACTGTGTTCTTTCTTAGGTATAACAATTGACGCTAAACTACAATGGGGCCCACACATTAAGAAATTGTCAGGTAGACTGAGTTCCGCGGCTTATGCAGTTAAAAAAATAAGACGTTTAACTGATATTGAAACCGCTAGAATTGTTTATTTCAGCTATTTCCACAGTATTATGTCTTATGGTATATTACTGTGGGGATCTTCTGCAGAACTTAATACCATTTATATTCTGCAGAAAAGAGCTGTGAGAGCCATTTACAATCTGGCTCCTACTGATTCACTAAGGGAAAAATTCAAAGAAATAGATATTCTAACGGTTGTTTCGCAATTCATATTTGAAAATTTAGTTTATATTCAGAAAAATATTGTAACTTTTAAAAAGTACAGTGCGATTCATAGTGTTAATACCCGGAACAAACACAATCTTGTTTTACATTCCACACGTCTCCACAGAACAAGCAAATCGTTTATGGGCCAAAGTATACGCTTCTATAACAAACTGCCACAGGATATCCGAGATCTTCCACTGAATAAATTTAAACCTTTGATAAGAAGCCGGTTGTCGAAAAAGGCTTATTACAAAATCTCGGATTACCTAGAGGATAAAGCTGCGTGGGCTTGAACTGCTCAACTCATGCAAGCTTAGAATTGTAGGCTTACAGTTTGTAACACCTCTTAATCTGGTGGATTACTGATGGCTGTTTCACAAGTCAATTGATTGATAATATAAAGATTATGTGAAAGTGTTTTGTGTCTTGCCTGTCGAGGTACTACTTAACAGCAGAAGTTAAATGTGAGCCACTGTGATTTTGGTTCGGTCATGCTCGCCATCGAAAAGTCTTTGCTTGTGGCGGCTTCGTGTGGCGGGTCACCCCCTTCCCTCTAATATGGTTGAGGGGAGTGATGGCTGCTGCTCGAGTCAACTCGTGCGCGGGTGCTGCTTGGGGGGACTGGTCCGACTTCTATCCCTTTGGCCTTTTAGTTTGTCGTAATTTATTGTTTTCTTCTTTTCTCCCTTGCTCTATGTTTCGAACGGCAGGACATAATATCGCTAATGTCGATTCATTTGTAACAAAACAATGTTTAAAAAATAAAGTGAAAAAATGACAAGCCCGCTGAGTTTCTTGCCGGATCTTCTCAGTTGAGGCCGCGTTGTGATCCGGTGGTAGCTTTTAAAAAATGACGATTCAAAAGTGCTAGCGTTAAGCCTATTTGAAATAAAGATTTTTGAGTTTGAGTTTTGAGTTTGAAAACAAACAAAAAGACTAAACTAGTTTAGTCGTTGACCAAACTACAAACACAACACAACTAAAAACATTCTGTTTACGATATAAACTAGTCGAAACTTTAGTCTGTTTTATTAACTAGTTTATTGTGGACGATAAACGGTCTCGTTTCGTAGACTGAAAATGCGTCGATGACCCATCCCTAGTGGAAGTGCAATGCAGCTATCCATAGGTAGGGGTGTCTCCTACAATCAGACGAAGATACTATTTGTCTCGTCACTCGTCGATGTTGTATAAAGATCCACAGAATTATTCAATGTAGGTTATTCGAAATTGTTTTAATATAAGTCTACCACTTCAGCCTGTAGTTTCGCACTCGTCGTATCTAGGTCAGTTCAACACCTTTTGATACGGAGTTCGGTAAATATTATACCAGAAACAAATCCTTAGGGAATGTCACTTTCGGAATCTTTACAATTGAATTGGTAGTGCCATCCAGGTATAGTCAGTACGAGTATTCGGAAGTCTACAAACATACAAACTGATAAACCACTTTAACTCTTATGAGTGTAGTGTAGATAATTACCTGTCACTGATTATTCATTTACATGTATTTCTCTTCCTTACAATCTATATTGAATTATAAAAACATAACATGTTGCATTTCATTTCAGCAAGTGTGGGTGGTGGGTTAATATCGTCATCGACTAACTCGTGACCCGCACTCTCGAGGTATAGTCTGTCTGTAGATGATCCCAGACAGTTTAGATATCCATTCTATTTCTATTCTATTGTTGGTGGCTAAGAATCGGGCCCGGTAAACCACCGGAACGCACTTCGACCAAGTTGGATCCATTGTGCATGCCCTAGCCCTTACTCTGTAGCTGGCGTGTGGAAGAGTTCCCTCAGGTACGCAACGATTGCACCAGCCTGGACCTGTACATAATCATCTGGTGTAGGATAGGCTACTCCCAGATGACCCAACCTACGTCTCGCACCCACACAATATGTGTCGCATTGACTCTTTTCCACCTTTACAAAATCTGCAAGTATCAATAGTACTTAGCCTCATTCTGTGAAGGTGCTCATTGGTACGAAAATGTCCCGTGAGTGCACCTATTAGGTGCCTTATTTGTGATCTGCTTAGGTTTAATAATTTAACCCCACAGTCCACCCTTGTGCTAGAGAACGCTTTGGAGTGGTTTAGGCCTGACGCTGCCCTCCATTCCTTCGTGTGTTCGTTCCTAGCGTGTGCATATAATCCTTGGTGATATATTCCATACAGAATCCCTACAAATGGTTCGGGGCCAACCAAATGTCTCTGTGAGCCCTCGCTAGTCTGTCTGCCTTCTCATTACCCTCGACGCCTTCGTGTCCAGGTACCCAGATAAGTCTGACGCTGTTGTGTCTTCCCAAGTTATTCAAACCTGTGACACCTTCTATAACCAGTTTGGAGACCACTCGGAAGGAGTTTAGAGCCTTCAGAGCTGCCTGATATCTAGAGATATCCTGATATCTGAGAAAATATTAGATATCCATAATATTTTCTCCAATCAAATCGACTGTACCAACAATGTTAAATCCTGTGAAAACACCGATGATTGATACATATTTCGGCTATAATCTACCGAACTTTCAGCCGCACCGAAACTGCGTGATGATCGCGTGTCGTTTAGTTGACAGGTTGTTCAGGAGAGTACGTTTTTCGTGTGTCAACCGTCATTGTTAGCTTCGCCAATCGATGGATCAATGAATTTTATTTACAAATTGAAATAAGTAAGTATATCGTGTATTGAACTTATGTACAAATGAAAACATACATCATCATAATCACATCATTCATCGTCATTCAGATCTTCGTCACACATCATCATACAATGATCATCACTATCGTCACATGGTCCTCATCATCATTTATCATCATCATCAAATCATCATTATTCATATCTTCGTCACCACCATAACATCATCATCATCACACAACGATCATTATCATCATCACACAACGATCATTATCATCATCACCATCCTTACATCATTACCTCATATTAGTTCGTAAGAATACATGAACCCAGTGACTTTGTTCCTTGTTCTTGTTCCCAAAGCGCTTATCGGGAACATTGGCACATTACAAATCATATTTAGACATACGTGTACAATCGGAACGTGTCAACATGTCTTTAGATTTTATAGAGTTGTGACAACAGGTACATTTGTTGGAAGCCATGATAAATATTAGAAGAAAACGAAATAATACTTTTGCCTATTATAGCTACCTATTATAGCTACGCAATATTAGCTTGATCTGTGACCAGTCACAAGTGCGGCATCTATCGGTTCATTTCTGCTCACTTCGGCAATAAACGTAGTGACGTGACCGTACACGTCTACGACGCGTCGACTGAAACGTTCAATCTACTAGTTCACAAAGCGGTGCAGCATAATGTTGTTTACGATTCGACCAGTTTATCGATGGAGTGTAAACTAGTTTATTAGTTGACGACAAAAAACAGTCTAAAAACAGTTTGTTTATTTAACGCCCACTCCTAACGCACGCAGAGTTTCGGTGCGGCCGAAGGTACGGTAGATTTTCTGCCGAAACTAGTTTTTTTTGCCGTAAACAAATAAAGATAACTTTTTTTTCTTCAAACTATAAAACTTAAAAGGCATCCCTCGTAATCGATTGATAAACGAATTTCATTTACACATACGTTTGTCGTGTCTTGTTTTATATGTACTTACATCATATCACACATCACCATTCATCATCATCATCGACATTATTCACATTTTCATCACATCAGCATCACACATTATCACCATTCAACATAATCACTATTCTCATCTTCTTCACCATTATCCCATCATCACCGCATATTATCACCATGCATCATCACCATCATCACATTTTCATCATCATTCACGTCTATCACCATCATCATTCACAATTTCATCACCATCATCACACATTATCACTCATCATCATCATTCACATCTTCATCACCATCGTGACATCATCATCATCCTCATCACCATTTTCCACCTTCATCGCCACCATCATCATTCAGTCCTTCATCACCATCATTTGATCATCATCACACATTATCACCATTCATCATTCACATCTTCATCACCATCATCACACATCAACATTCATCACCATTATAACACATGATCACACATCATCATTCACACCTTCATCACCATCATCACACATAATCACCATCACCATTCATCATCATTCAAATCTTCATCATCATTCACATCTTCATCACCATCATGTCATCATCATCACACATCATCATCATCCTCATCACCATTTTCACCTTCATCGCCACCATCATCATTCAGTCCTTCATCACCATCATTTGATCATCATCACACATTATCACCATCAGCATTCACATCTTCATCACCATCATCACACATCAACATTCATCATCATCACCATTCATCACTATCATAACACATGATCACACATCATCATTCACACCTTCATCACACATAATCACCATCACCATTCATCATCATCATTCAAATCTTCATCACCATCATTCACATTTTCATCACCATCATCACACATCATCATCATCCTCATCACCATTTTCACCTTCATCACCACCATCATCATTCAGTCCTTCATCACCATCATTTGATCATCATCACACATTATCACCATTAGCATTCACATCTTCATCACCATCATCACACATCACCATTCATCATCATCACCATCATTCACATCTTCATCATCATCTTCACACATCATCACCATCATCATTATCGTTCGAAATGAACCCCCCATGGTTAATGTCGGCTCACTTAGGCAATTACCGTGTTTGGTCACGTCGACTGAAGTGTTCAATCTACTAGTTTAGGCCAAAGCGGTGCAGCATGATGTTGTTTACGATTCGACCAGTTTATCCGAAGTGGTGCAACATGCATGATGTTTACGATTCGACCATTTTATCGGTGGACTATAAACTAGTTTATTAGTTGTCTTAAAAACAGTCTAAAAAAACAGTTTACATAAAAAAAGTTAATATATATAAAAGAATAACGACAAAAGAAACAAACAGAACAAAGAAACTGACTTATGTCAAATGCGATCTATTAAATTGGCCCTACATTAAGATTTTGATTGATTTGGCAGGTATGTATAATATGTTTGTATTCATATAAATTTCAAATGGATCTTGACAATATAAGAGATTGGTGTCATAACAATGGTATGGTACTTAACTCAAGCAAATGTTACCACGTAAAATATACAAGAAAAAAGAAACCCATAAATTCTCATTATAACATTGATGGGATGGTACTACAAGAAGTTCAACAAATTAAAGATTTAGGTGTTATTTTAGATAGCAGATTAAGTTTTTCCTTGCATGTTGACGGTATTGTGAAGAAGGCGGCTCAAATGCTTGGTTTCCTTAAGCGAAACACAAAAGATTTTCGTCGACCGCAAACTAAACTCCTTCTGTACAATGCACTAGTACGCAGCCATCTAGAGTACGCATGTGTTGTCTGGAGCCCTTTATATGCAACACACTCACAGAGAATCGAAAGCATTCAGCGCACTCTTACAAGACATTTGGCATTTATATCATCAGGCATCTCGCATAGGGCTCCGTACAGCGAAAGACTTAGGTTCTTTGGTATGACTTCCTTACATAAACGCCGTATTTTTCATGATTTAATTTTCCTACACAAAATTCTTAGTGGCAAAATTGATTGTAACCAGTTATCTGAAAATATAAAACTCGCTGTACCCAGAAGCATTCCGAGATACCCCGTTACTAAAATATTTAACCTTCCGATGTCCAGAACTAACATAGGCCGGCATTCACCAATAGTGCGCTCGTGTTGTGAATACAATACCATATGCGGAACCTTAGAAAACGTTGACTCATTTGACATATTTCACAATTGTATTTATACCTTTAGACATAAATTAACAAAATTTTTCTCTCTTGTTTAGATAATATAAATATTTCAATTCTAATGAATTTAATTATGTAATTATTATTGATTTTTAATTAATATTTAGTTTATTTTAATTATGTCTTTTCTGTTCTTTTCTACAATTTCAACTTGTTTTTTTTTCTATGAATGTTGTGTACGTCTTTAATTGATATATATATAAGATTTTTTTGTTGGACATTTCAAATTGTAAGTGTGTAATATGTATATTGTTGATGTACCTTAATAAATAAAAAAAAAAAAAAAAAAAAAAAAAAAATATATAAGTATTTTGCACACTAATTGGACCCCATACAATGCTAAACTGTTTATTAGTTGGATTGCTGGAAGAAAACTCATGAGTGAAGCTCGTCAGTACCCATTTACTATTTGTATAATTAAAATTACAATTTGTAATAAACAATTTTCTATGTGCAATAAAAAATAAATAAATACTAACCTTTATTCAGTCTATAAGCAGAAAATCCCTTGAAAGGAACTAGGAAAAAAGTGAAACACCTTTTTCGCACCTATGGCCATGTACAAAAGATTTTAACATGCTACTCCCAGTCTCCTTCTTTGCTATCAATGCTTTGACAACCTGAAATTTTTACAGATTCATATGTCATCAACTGATAATAACATATCAACTAATAATAATAATTATCTATATAATGTAAACACAGTCTCCTAATTCTAATCTAGGCAGTGCATGGACTATGGTAACAAGACGACTGATATGAATACATACATACAAATAGCTTTTTTTAACAAATTAACACAATACTTGAAAATTTGTTTAGTATTGATTGAGAGTGGAACTGATTAGGTACAATACTTAATTAACATTAGTTAGTTTTAATTATACCTATGGACTGTCACACCAGACAGTATGAAACAACCTGACATGTTCACACACAAACATATTTTATTAACAGGAACGAACCCACAACCTATTAATATAAACATCTAGTGATAAAAAAATACTTTTTCAGAATGCCAAAGTTGCTACCGCTATAATATATATATATATATATATGAGGTTGTTCCCTTGTCAGGTATGCAACTAATGGGCTCTATTAAAAAGATTTAACTAGAAAGATAAACATCTGCTTAACACAATAATGACCATCAAAACAAAGTTTACTTCAGTATTATAGTCAAGCACATGCAGCTTTATCCTTCCAGATAAAAAGATTTAAAATTTATTAATTGGAAAACCTCAAATATCGTAAACATTTTGCTCTAAAATCATAAAATTTTAGATGGGTCCGGTGGTGGTCAACAGTGGCTGTTACCGAATAAGTCATGGGTTTGATTTCCACCAAGTGTCTGGGTGATGTTTTTTATTTGAGTATGTATTTACAAAAAAAGTATATATACCTATAGTATATGTTGTCTGGTTTCCATTGTCATCTAGGCTTTGCCTAGTTTGGGATCAGAAACCATGTGTGAGTTGTCCCAGAATATTATGAAATAATTAACTACCTAATTGAAATGGAACTAACTTTAAAGTTTATATCACAGTTTGTTTTATTATCCCAATGCTTCAAACAGACCTCCTTTGTCCATGAATGCTGTAAAGTTAGTTTCATTTCAATGTGTTTCACATAAATATCAGAAATCACTATCATTTACTAATTCTGTGGAAGTCTATACTTCTATCAATACTGATAATCACTAGGGAAAGGGACCATCCAGGTAGTTACCACCAGTGTCAGATATTCTGCTGCCAAGCAGCAGTGTGTAAACATGGCTGTGTTCTGGTGTAAAGGACACTGTAGTTGGTGAAACTACTGGATACAAGAGACTTAATACCTGTCTCGGTTGACAGGAGTAAGTGCAATGCAGCCGACTATAGGCGGGCGCCTTGCTTGTCTTGCCACTGGGTAGAATAAGAAAATAGAATCGATAGTATCAGTACTATTAGTAAACTGTTACTATTGATAGAATAGACATGTTATGTAAGTGTAAATAATATCAAAACTATGGCTATCAATAGCAATATCAATGTAATTAACGTAATTAATTACTAACAAGTTCAACTATAGTCTTTGTTTGGGTAACTAAATATAGCATGCATCAACACTGTAATAATAAGTAATATCCATAGGTACTGAGTAATCTCATAGCAAATAACTTTTTGTCGTGTTAGAAGATCCTTTTTTACCTTTCTTTGTTTTTCTATTATGTATTTTCATTTTCAGCACCTTCTACGCCACACTTATTTACTTTGTCGGTTTATTAGATCGTCGGTATAATTATATCGCGATACGTTTTTCATGAATGTAACTTTTATACTAAACAGAACTAGTTAGATGAAAAGATTCGCGAAATTATTAATAAAACCACGGTACCTAACCTACGGTAAAGTACCTAAGTTAGTAGTAAGTAACTAGTAACATGCACTGTAATTTAAGTACTTTGTGTATGTATTTATTTTACCGCGTGAGATTTTACTCAAGCAAAAACGAGTGAAATTAGATAAAATATGAGATTTACCAACTTTTTTACCAAAGCAAAAAGAAATCGTCCGACATTTTGAATTATTTTTTCGTTTGTTTGTGTTGCAATGTGTAATTGTTTAAATTATACACAAAATAATGATCAACTAAAGTAAATATAATTTTAATTATGACTGGAAACAATATAATTAATAAAAATACCTTTGGTATTAAATGATAACAGCAAATCAGTTAAAATAATAGAATAAAAAAGAGAATTTTTAATAATTAACAGAAATGTAGCATAATTTTTCCTACCAAAATATTAACAAACTTCGGTAGAAAACTTGTACTTCACATGGCTACTATTCTTGTTATGTCAACCTATGTCTATCTCCTTTAGGTATATAGCGGTGTCCCTATAAAAAAATCTCTCCCACAACAAACATTCGTGTTGGCATTGGCTCCATACAAAGTGACCTCCCCCTCTCTGACGAAGCTCTGACGGAATTAAAGACTTGACTTAACTTTGACATTTTTTTTTTTTTAATTTTGTTGACCCTAATGGGAAGGCAAAGGGATCTAGCCCATACAGCCTCGTCTTAAATACATAGTTAAACAGTCAATCAATTTGTATAATAGATAGGCATAAGCCAAGTCTTCATTTTTAATATATATTTTCAGGCCTAAGCCAATTCTTCATTCAATTATTGTCTTTTTTCATTTATGTTTTCAGGCCGAAGCCAATTCTTCATTAGAGTGTTGTCATTTTCCATATTATTTTTTCAGGCCAAGGCCAAGTCTTAGATTGGAGTAGTAGTCCATTCAAATTTACAGGTCTTAAACTCTGTTTTCCGTTAAATCCAGTAGCGTTTAAATATCAATTACAGTATTATTTACAAATTCGTAAATAGCATTATATGTCTCTGTTTCTTTAAGTAAGTCTTCAATAGAGCGCGGGACAAGCTCAGTTTTGCCGTAGATATCAATTAACTTGTCGATAAGCACAAGTCTTTGTACATTGTAGGCAGGGCATTCAAATATAATGTGATTTATTGTTTGATCTACATTTTGATTGCATTCTGTGCATAAGGGGGACGAAATAATGCGCATTCGACTGAGGTGGGCTTTAAAACGACCGTGACCAATAGCCCGATTCTCGTAATAACAAACAGCCCAAATTTCGTTGACGTTTTATTGTCGTTCGATCGAAGTCCTATCCAAAATCGGTATTCTCGTATACCATATACGTAGTTCGATAGGACTTCAACTCAATTGGATCGAAACTACACGATTAGTCAACGAGTCATTGTTCTGTACGTTTTGCTATTCCCTGATAGATGTCGTTCTAATCAATTTTTGGTCTTGGTAGGAGTTTTGTGAGATAAGCTAAGAGAATAGAATAGAATATACTTTATTGTACACCAAACAAATGAACAAGAAAATGGTACGACTTAATACAAACAAAAACAACAAATAACAACATTAAAGAACAAACAATAAAGGATAGTACAAACGGCGGCCTTATCGCTAATAGCGATTTCTTCCAGACAACCTTATTGAAATGGAAGAAACTATTTTAAATACGGGCAGATGGTTAAGAGCTTAGGCTTTGGGAAACTCGAGATTAATTCGTTTCCGTTCCCTCCACAAACATACTAATTGTTTATTAATTAAAATACGTGTTTTTCTCTATTTATTAGTTTATTCTATCTCTCTTACTCTAATTATATTTACCTTAAAACCATCTCGCTCACACTATCTTCTAATTACTCTCTTCACTCACAGCGTACGATCCTATTTTCGTCTCACTCACTCACTCCTAGCTCTCATGTTCCAGCTTAGTGCTACAATCAATATATCTCTAACATGAGCTCTATCATGCCTAGTCGCGTTCCATATCCCAAATTTTACGTATTTATTAATATTTTACATATTTCGCCTTATCAGCTTTCTTTTTGTATTTCTTGCTGTGCAGACGAATTTGATAGTAAATACGTAAGTCCGTGGCTCATTTAAAAGTTATTTTATTACTATGACTCGCACCACAAGAAGAAGAAAAGCAAAAATCGTCTCAATTAACCAACGTTTGTTCAACGACTCTTGAATCGCGGAATTTGACGCTTACTCGTTGGCATCCGATCGGTAGTGACGTCATTTTTATACGAGAATACCATTTAGTCAACGTTATAAAACGATTGAACGACGATTATTATACCAGAATACGCTCCAACGATAGTTTAATCGAACGACTTTTAAATCGTTGCCGTTGAAGTAAAATCGATGGACGTGAATACGAAAAGTGTTTAAACGACTGAGTCGCTACGTTAACGTTATTGTTTTGATTACGAGAATCAGGCTACAAATCGGAGTCTGTTCATTATAGTATAGAATTTGCGATGCTTGTTGGATTTGGATGTAGAAAACCAAGGACACTTTCCCACATGGTTATTTATTGTTGCATAGTGTGTACCTTTTGTTTGCAATGAACTTAGCCAATATTCATTCCATTCATTAAGCAAAGACTCTTTTAAGATTGAATTTATGTCGGAGAATGGTATGGCAACATCGTCAACAGGACTGCCGCTGTCACTGTCAACAACTGACTTTGCCAAAAAGTCGACTTGCTCGTTTCCTGTCACTCCCACGTGCGCTAGTGTCCAAAGCGTAGACAGAATATAATACAGACATATACCAAGCGTGCCGCCGATAAGGACAGAAAAATAAGTACATACTAAATTTAGAGTTGCCACGTAAGGGAAATTTTACCCTTTGTGTAAAGCAAATACGGAGGTTGTTGTAAATTATATTTTCTTTCCTAACCAAAAACCACTTTTTTGACACAACATTTACTTTTCTTACATTATATCGTCTTAATCTATGACAGTCTGCAAAAAGTACGAAAGTGATTGTTATAATAATGTCCTCCTAGCCGAAACGACCACAGCGGCCAATCTTTCACAAGATCAGCCATGTACGCAGGAGATATTATAGAGCACAAGTGCTTGCGTAGACACAAGTGCACTCTCTCTTCCTTTATATAATAGGTACCTCTCATAATCCGATGGGACGGAAGACCGACACGACTGGGGAGAAGTTAAGCGCAGGACCGACTTTTTACATGCCCATCCGACGCATGTGTGGCGTATCTCGGATCACGGTTTCGGAACGCCAAAGGGGCTGTCAAAAAGATGACAGCGCGCTTGTATCTATGGCAGTCTCTCTCATCTTTGATTATAAGTGTTTATTACCAAAGCTCGGTGTTTTAATTTGACGGACAGGAGTCGGGCATACGTCCTATCGCAAATCCCGATACATGGATCATCTTACTTTACAGACAATCAGGTCATCGGCCTGGCATTGTCCTAGCCAGTAAGGAACAACTACTCAAATTTGTTGCCCTTCGCAGGATTCGAACCCACGACGGAGGCTACAAAGTGAATGTACACTTAATATCATATATGCTGTAGCTAAGGTCTATTCCACATTGTTCACCTGGGTGATATCACGTGGTGATTAAAGTGGCTAAGAGCTGTAGATAATTATTAGCCACATACAAAAAAGTTAAGAGATAAAAACAATAATATGCTATTTCCCAGAGAGGTAGGCAAAAATTGGCTTTCTTATAACTTAATATAATACATACTATGGCCATTTACCGGGTAAGTTTTAGTAAATTTCTCCAATATACAAATCTATAGTACTAGTATCTTGGGACAATCTACGCTTGACCAATGACCACCTGATCTCAATCTACACCAGATCCTTTAGTAAGGTAACCAGATAAATGATTACAAATACTTGTAAACTGTATAAATACATATTTAAATAGATAAATAACACCCAGACAATTGTTCGGAATCCTTCGGAATCGAACCCATGTCCTATTGGGCAGCGGCCAGGTCCCTCCTCGAACAGCCGTACATCGCCGCCGTCCGCGGCATGTACTGCTCGACCCACCCGACCCGATGTCCGTCCTCCTTGACCATGACACAACACCAACACCGACAACGATGTCAAGAGTCGTAAACACATCAACACACAGACACCGGTCTCGCCGGCGAGGTCGAAGTTCTTCTCAGCGGGGGCGCGTTGTGAACCGGTGGTAAACTCATTTTCTCTAAGCGGCAGCCCAAGCCGAGGCCGTGCCTCCCTGAGGTGCCCTTGTGCTAGTCGCTACCCAAACCTTTCTGGCTGGAGCGCTTTAAGCGCTCGTCCTCTTGTCCGGTGAAACAGTACTATTCCTACAAAAAAAAAAATGTGATGATCAATAAAGCAAAGTGACTATCAAGCTTCAGTTGTCCACCAAACTTTGATGTCTACTGAAAGTGTGTTTGGTATTTATTGGTGATTCAAGTTAGGCAATGCCAAATGAATCATTTGATAGTTATTTAATAGTCACTTTGCTTTATTGATCATCACTTTAGTTGTCAAACGAGATAGGTACATAATAGGGGGGCAAATGAAACAAACTATTCAACGTCGGTGCTATTTATTTATAATTCAGACAAATTTACCAATAAATTGTAACCAACAACATACATACATAGTAAAAGCACGATTAAATGTACAATGACCATTGTGCCTATAAATAACGAATGAATACGTCCTGCGCAGCGTTGGACGAATTACTTGGGCGCTTACGTTATTTCTGAATATTTAAGCATTCGGGAATAACTTTTAGCAACCTAATTAATTCTTTTTGTTGCTGCTATCCACAGTATACAAATATCCATATTTTCAGCAACTCATAAAAATAAATTCGGGAAATCTGAGAAATTCTTCGATGCACCCAGCATGTGGGATCGTGTATGATGCACTTAATAATAATTTACCACTTATTTATGGTAGTCTCTCTTTTATACACTGGCAACACTGATAAAGACGATCAATAAACTGAAAATTTTAGGTTATGGATGAAAAACAAGAATTTATCGATCTTACACGTAACTTTCAAGTAAAATAGTAACTAATTTAGAGCAATAAGATCTAAATAAGTCGTTTACATGTATTAGTTTCTAAATGTAATCTCTAAATTGGCCATAATAATTCACGTTTACCTGTGAAACGATACTCCACTAATTTTACGTTCACTGACACTTTTACAGCCTATAATACTGCACTGCACGATTCTTATAGGATTTCCACAACACACAGTAATGTCACAGTTAGTTTTTTATTGAATTTTAAGTTATTTATTTAATATTAAAACCACGATAAAATTGTCACGGAGCAAAGTGGGAGCAAACGTCAAATTTGTTTCGCACCCACGGCGCGGAAAAATCGAACACATGCTGAGGGACAAAAAATCATATACACTGTTTCTTTCTATCACACGTAACCTACATAAACGCATTCTTTTCTTGCGTGAATGAGAAAGAAAGTGTCCAGCCCTCTATTGTTTTCTTCCTCTAAGGTCCAAAGGAACTGTACTTCTTTGCCTTGATTCTTCAATTGAAGCCAACGCTCTTGAGTAATAGTGTTCTGTGAGCCAACGACTCTTGATATTATATAAAATATAGTTAGTCTTGCTGTTCAAGATATTATTCTGCAAAGCAATTAAAACACTCATGCTGTCTGTTATAACGAGCCAACGTTGATCATTTGCTTGAGTAATATATTGAAGTGCAGCCAGGATAGCCAAAGCCTCGGCAGAAAAGATACTCAACTCACTTGGAAGTTTGCGGCCAAATCCAAAACGTAAATTAGGAATGTAGAAAGCCATTGATACATTTTTGAACTTGGAACCATCGGTAAATATTTTACTGTACCCATTGTATTCAGACATAACAGCATCCACCTCTTCTTTATTCTTCATATCTCTTTTTATATTAATTGGTATCAAGTTATATTTGCTTTCGTAACTGCCAGTATAGCAAGCCCAATTCTCATCTTTATTAATATTGTATTGCTGATCAAGATGTGATGTGAATGAAAAATCATGAAGAACATATGGCAAATTACTAGTGGGAACATAGGGATTGTGTTCATGAAAGTGTTTTAACTTTTTTAATAATAAATTATTAACATTTGATAATAACTTAAGAATGAAACAGTATTTGAGATATTTAAATCTCAATAACAAAGGAGGAGTGTTACACTCTACCTGTAGTGAATTTATAGGAGTGGTCCTCATAGCACCAGTGACTAATCTGAGATTTTTATTTTGCAAGATATCCAATTTCTGAACTAGCTTTCTATCAGATGCAAAGTAAAGAAAACCATATTCAAAGTGACTACGGACTAGTGATTTATATAGCATAAGCAAAATTTTTGGATCAGATCCCCAATACATCCTTGCAAGTGATTTTAGAATATTGAATGCCTTGCCTGCCCTTTCCATTACATAATTAACATATTTATTCCAAGAAAGATTATTAGTAAAAATAACTCCTAAGAATTTGACTTCTGATACTTGTGGAATCTCCTTCTGATCATAAAGAATTTTGACTTTAATGGAACGATTTTTAGTGAATACCATCATTTTTGTTTTATCAACATTAATATCAAGGTTAAGGTACCTAAAATAACTGTGAAGTTTGGTCAAAGCTCTACTGAGTATACTAACTATGCTATTTAAATCATGACCTGATGCATAAACAACAAGATCATCAGCGAACTGTAAATTGCTAACATCTGAACCTAATATTAAATTAAGTCTATAAATATAGAGTATAAATATTAAAGGACTTAAAATTCCACCCTGACATACTCCTTTAAAAGACATCCTAGGTCCAACGAGCTGATTTTGAAATTTTACATATACCTCTCTACCATGTAAAAAGTTAAAAATCCATTGCATAATTTTTTCAGGAATACCTATGGTCAACAACTCGGATGCTAAAATATGATGATTGACATTATTAAATGCCCCAACAATGTCAAAAAAGATACCTACTAAAATATGATTGTTCTTGAATGCATTGAAAATGTCAAAATGTAAGTGAGAAATACTTTCACGACATGAGCGACCTCTACGGAATCCAAACTGGTTTGAAGGTAAAATATGATTACTTTCTATAAAAAATTCAATTCTTTGTTTTAACAGCTGTTCAAAAACTTTACCCATGCATGATGTCAAAGCTATTGGTCTATAAGAATCAGCCTGTCCTTTAACTTTGTTAGGTTTTAAAATTGGCACAAGACAATCTGTTTTCCAACTTTGTGGTATGATTGATTTATTCCATAACAAATTGTATATATTTAATAAAACATGTTTTGATTTGTCTGACATATGTTTTAGAACTTTATATGGAATACCATCGAGGCCAAAGGCTGTATCTCGTCTAGATGAAATAGCTGAAATCAACTCTGCAAAAGTAAATGATTTTGTAAGATAATCACAATTGGAAGCAGCAATGAAGTTATTATTTAAATTTAATTCAGCCTCAACAGTAGAAGGTGTGTATTTTCTAATAAAATCAAAAATCCAATCTAGTCTACTACAGGAACTATAGTTAGAATTTACCCTTTTAAAAATTTTCATATAATACCAGATTCTAGATAATGGAGTAGTTCTGTTAAAACTTTCACATAAATTCTCCCAACTTTTTTGTCTTTCTTGTTTCAGGGTCAACTTTTTAATAGCCTGCAGCTTTTTGAAATTTATATAATTACTCTCAGATGGATCATTCCTAAAGTTTATATAAGCAAGTTTGGACTGTTCAACAGCAGAAGCACATCTGGCATTCCACCAAGGAAGTGGTCTCCTATTTCTTTTAAAACGAGTGTTGGGTTTATTCTGTGAGCCATGACTACTATGACCAGCTGGCATCGACAACTGAATAGCTATATCTAGCAAATTCATTAATTCCTCATATGAATTTATAGGATTTTCATGATCGTAATGAAAATCATGCAACAAACTATCTGTTGCCATGCAAAATCTATCCCAATTAATAATACGATAATTATATTGGTGAGGATAAGGTTTACTGTCGGGCAATATGCTTTGATTATCATTAGAAACATTACTAACAAAAACTTTGGTTATTACAGGTAAGTGATAACTTCCCAGAGGGTCATCATGCACATACCAATCACAAGAAACTGCTAAATTAGGAGAAACTATTGTCAAATCAAGAGCATTTTGTCGCCATTTATTAGAACCTACTGTTGTCATTTGACCATCGTTTAGAATAACTAATAAGTTATCGTCTATGCATTCTAATACATGTGATCCACGAGTATCAGAAGTCATGCAACCCCAGTTATGATGAAGAGCGTTTAAGTCTCCAGCAATAAGCAAGGGCTCAGACAGACCTTGAATTAAATTATTAAATTTCTGTTTAGTAAAAGATGGAGTACATAACTTGGGACTGTAAAGACTTACTATTGTAAGTTCCTTATTATTACCATAATATAAACGAATAGCAACGTTTTGAATAGAATTATCGCTAAAAGTATCTAATTTCTTAAAATTAAGGCTTTTGTGTATTAGAATGGCAACTCCATTGTGGTCGTTGCCACTGTCTAATCTTACCATTTCATAATTTTTAAAACTAATATGATGACGCGGCTTAAGCCATGTCTCACATAAGACTGCTATATGAATATTATTCTCATAAAGAAAATGTGAAAAAATATGTTGATTACTTCGTAAACTCTGGGCATTCCATTGTACAATATTTAAATAATCCATAAAAAAAAATAATGGGAAGCATTATGTTCATGTTGTATGTTTTGTATGAGAAAGTCTTTAATAGTTTTACTACAGATGCTAGTTTCTTTAGTTTTGCTCATAGTGATAAGTTTTATGACAGAATCAACTAATAACTTTAAAATGTGATCAGAATCTAATAGTGATACAAAAAGTTCAGAAGGGCTTTTTTTCTTGCCACCTAATGAAGGATATGATTTTTCGTTAACAACATCAGCAAATGATTTTTTAATTAACTTTTCTTTGCATTGTTTTATTTTTTCTTGCTTTACAGGGCACTCTGAGGAAATTGCGATGTGATTACCTTTACAATGATAGCAACAGGCACTAGTTGGTGCAACAGTACAATTCTTATAGTTGTGACTGTCTGCACAGATTGAGCATTTTTCTGAGTTTTTGCAAAACTTAGCCAAGTGTCCATACCGGAGGCAACGTAGACACTGCTTGACTGGAGGAATGTATGTTGTGACCTCAAACCGCCAACTGTTCAGGTCAACACTATCTGGTAGGCTCGGACAAGAAAATGTTATACATACAGTTTTTGTGGGTTGCAGCTGAAAAGTGTTGTCATCATTCTTGACTCTCCTCATTATTCTACGAATAGAAATTATATTTTTAGTGCTAGTCAGTGCAGTGTAAATCTGTTCATTTGATAAGTCCGTTGGAACATGTTGTATGACACCTGTAGTTTCAGTAGCGGCAGCTGGGATACTGGCTTTAAGTTTGTTCATATCGAGGAATTTCTTGTTGGCAAGCGCAGCATTTGCCATACCTGCACTCTCGAAAATGACACCCACCTTATATTTATTCATGCGCACTAGTTGTTTAATACCTTTATTATATCTTTTTAAAATATTAGCTAAAGACATCATGTCTCTATCTCCTAGAGGTTTGTTAATTTCTATACTTTCAACAAAAACAATGTACTCAAAATTGCCCCCATTTTCAGGATACAATCTATGATAATTAGGTATTTGAAAAGTCTTATACTTATCTACGGCATCAACAGACTGAAATGAAGAAGAATCAGATCCATCTAACTCCGTATCATTATTCCCTGGCCCATCTTTTTTCTTTCGTTTTCTTATCTTCCCCATCTTTACATTTAAATCTTTTATATGTACACAATATAGAAATATGTACAAGCTATTTACACTTTTTATACAATATTTTACAAATTATTTTAAATAAATATTTTAACAATTTAAAATTTGCGCCTTTTTCTTTCGAAGGTTCCCGCGCCTTTTTCGTTTCATATATCTGTTTCTGACCTCTCGGCTACATATGCGCGTGTATTCGTGGTGTCGCCCTATCGCGATCTCAGAGTAATTAGAATGGAGCTAGTATCGCGTCGATTCCCCGAAATGCGTGGCACTTTTGCGGGGTGCGGGAGGCGAAGTAAACACACACAGATACAAATTCACGCATCCCCACACTATAATAAACTCGCAACGATTGAAAAAGATACGCACACAAATAAAGAAAGACCTGAACATATGAACAAAATTTGGCAGTGTGGTTAGCGCATCATGATCTCTCCAGTGGTATCTCCTCTAAGGTATATGTAAATTATCGTATGTTATCTTAGAGTAAGTCTCCGTGTCTGCAGTCTCAGGGTTTTTTCTTTTTATACTCTGCCGGGTAGAGTATGTTATTCCATGACACTAAATGTCATGGAAAAATCTTCCAATGCTGTGATTATTTTATAAACGTTAATAAACCTTTATTAACCTGTAGATAACGTGATTAGGAGTTATCCTATTATAGCTGTCTTAACCTGGTATCCTCAGAGAAAGTACCAAAGGAGTTAGTATCGCGTCGATTCCCCGAACAAATTTTTCGTGGCACTTTTGCGGGGTGCGGGAGGCGAAGTAAACACACACAGATACACTTTCACGCATACCCACACTATAATAAACTCGCAACACATTCAAAAATACACGCACACAAATAAAGAATGACCTGACCATATGACCAAAAATTTGGCAGAGGGGGTTAGCGCATCATGCTCTCTCCTCTAAGCTGGTATCACACTTTACATCTCTCGAGACAATACAGTAATTTCCTTCGAATAAATATCTTCTTTCTTCCTCAAAATCCAACGCATTCAAGTAGTGAATGCATTGGATTCACTACATCGACGTGTTTCCCTAGCAGGATGTTTGTTAGTCTGGTACATTTTCGTAGACAACACATATAGCAATCAGCTTTTGAAGTTATTCTCTCCTAATTCACCCATTACTGGTAACATAAGTCTAGTTTCAAACAAACAACATTGATTTGATGATGACAATTACGTTATTTCTTTAACAAGTTCTGGACTAGATTGTTTTTTGAATATTGTATGGTTATTTACAACCATCTATTTCTTTGATATCTACACTAATATTATAAAGAGGAAAACTTTGTTTGTTTGGTTGTAATGAATAGGCTCAAAAACTACTGGACCGTTTTTAAAAATTCTTTCACCATTCGAAAGCTACATTATCCACCAGTAATATAGGCTAAATTTTATTTTGGAAAAAAATAGGGTTCCGTAAGATATTTGGGTTTTTTCGGACACAAGGTGTAAAAAATCAACCAGAAAAGTTACTTATTTTGCGCACGCTGCCTAAACTATAAAAGATAGAACCATAAAATGTTCTAATTAATTGTAGATCTTATAAATATCTACAAAAAAGTCCGCGGCACACGCGCGTATCTATGTCGAGTGAGGCCATTTTTTTATTTAAAAATCTTGAATTTTGTTTGGACTACATTTAAACGCATTTATTTTACTCATGCTATTAATCCTTATCAAAATAAATTATTTCATCATTAAGTACAGTTTATGTAGATAATATTTGGTCTGTGAATGATTAACATTGGACATTTGGTTTTGAAGTTATGGCGAAATTAAAATATTACTGCTTATAAATTAAAAGATTTCTGCTGCACGGCCCGTTGCGAAGTGAGCGTTACCAAGGCGGGGGTGCGCATGCGGGAGTGGAGTTTAGATCTTTGAGTAACAGACGCGAGGTCGGCTCCCTACGCAGCGGTCGTGCGCGAATTGTAATAATTTTCGTGCGATTTTTTTTAGGTTTCTTTCTTAAAACTACACCTACGCAAAAGTTCTTCTCAGAGCTAAACAACAGTTCTTCTCAGAGCTAATCAACAGTTCTTTTCAGGGCTAACCAACAGATTTTTTCAGGGGTAACCAACAGTTCTTTTCCGGGCTAACCAACAGTTCTTTTCAGGGCTAAACAACAGTTCTTTTCAGGGTTAAACAACAGTTCTTTTCAGAGCTAGAATATTACACGCTATTAGCATTTTCTTAAACATTTGAAAATGCCTAAGAGAGCCAGGTCTCAACTTTCTAAACATAGTTCTCAAGCACGGGCAGCAAGAATACGTCGTATGGGAGAATCTCACCTGAACGTTCACAACGCCTTGCTGAACAAAATCAGAGAAACTCTCAGGTACGCGCACGAGAGTCGAGTGTCGAAGGTTCGCAACGCCTTGCACAACAAAATCTGAGAACCTCTGAGTTACGTGCACGAGAGTCGGGTGAACCGATATGTATGAAATTTTGCGGGTAGGTCTGAGAATAGGTTATAAAGTATATTTTATGCCGCTGATACCATGATTGACGAGGATATATAGAACGAGAGGAGGGTGCAAGAGAGGGAGAGGGGAGGGTGATGGAGTGAGTAATCGGAGGAGTTAGGTGGAGCAGGGGGGGGGAGTGAGAGGGAGGAAGTTGGGAGAAGAGAGAGGAGGGAGAGGGTTCAGAGAGGACAACGGGGAGAGGAAGAGGGGAAGTGTGACGGGGACCGAAGCGGGAGGGGAGAGAAATACCATAGAATTAGATTTTTATTATAAGAGAGAGAGATGGAGAGAGATAAATCAAGGAAGTAGAGAGAAAAGGGGAGCAAAATGTAATTAAAGCGCGGGCGGAGCTGCGCGGGTCAGCTAGTCCACAAATAAAATTGGTAATATTATTAGAAGCAAAAACGGTTATTTCAAGGAACCTGTAAATTGAAACCAATCTTTCCTCGTTATGTTCTACATTGCATAGGATCTAATTACTAGATTACTTAGTCACAATAACTTTAGTTACTTAAAAAACATTACATAAAGTTACTGATTTTATTAGTTTAGAAAATATTATTCAAACCAAAAAATTACATATTTATACCTTTAATTCTCTGCCTGAAGAGTAAACAAAATATGCAAATAATTGTCATTAACTAAACTATTAGAATTTACCAAATGTGTTGTAAGGTTTACACAGACTAAAAACCTTAGGTACGGAATTTGTAGATGTTAACCCATTTTAAATCTGCATCAATTCATTCAACGACCTATTGATTTCCCACTTGTATGGTAACAACATTAACTTTTCAGTTTTATTCTCCATGACATGGCTCACATCTTGACACCCTGGCCGCTGCCCGATGTGTGGGGGGTTCGATTCCCACCTTGTATGGGTGTAGTTTGTCTGTTTGGGTTGATATATTTTGCAGGAAGGAAAGGTATTTAAGGTATAAGTACCTATTGATATCGTTTGTCTGGTTGTCGTGGTGCAGGCTCTGCCTAATTTGGGGACGAATGCCCGCGTGTGGATTGTCCCAAATATGGTATATTATTTGCTATACAGCAAACAAAATAAATGGTATATTATTATAAGTAAGGTAAGGTGGGGTAAGACTGTCACCGGGGTAAGACTGTCACTTTCAAATAACTCGAAAAGTCCTGCGTTTTTCTCCAATTTAACTTGTCGATAAAACAGTTATCATGAAATGGTTCTCGGGTCAAAACACAGATGTCACTTCTGCTGAACTATTTGGCCAATATCACACAATTAAAATGTCAGCTGTGAGAAAAAAAAATGGCTAGTTGGTGGATCTGAAAAAAACACTAAAAAAATTGTGATATTAAATGTTAAATTGAGATATCTTTGCTGTAAGTAGCATCATACCAACATCGAGTTTCAAACTATCTTGTTATTATCACATAAAACAAATAAGTTTCCTTAATATTTAACAAAATAAAACCATAACATAAAAATGTCAAAGTGGGGGAAGACTATCAGATTACCAGGGGCAAGACAAACGTATGTTAGTCTTGCCCCAAGTCAGATATTGTAAACATTTTCAAAGCGGGTATCTGCTTTAACTAACTGCTAAAAAATAATTATTACTTGCTACCTAGAAAAACTAATTGTAATAACCCTACTAGCGACGTCCCGCGCTTTTACTCACGTATACAATTAAGAAAATTGATGAAAACAGACAGACAGAGATACATACGCATTTATAAATGCATATGCATTCTTTCGAAAGCTTCCTATATTGTTTAAAGGAAAGTTTGCGAGTGTTTGTGTTTGCTCCTTCTTTATACTTTAATCGCTGAAGTATTTCATAGTGACAATGAGGTTTTGATGTCGATAAAAAAAAACAAGTCAAAGGTTTTATACCCCTGTTTTCGATTGTATGTCAGACTTACCCCGGATAACTATTTACACGAATTGCCGCAAAAATAAACGCTGTAACGTTGCAATAGAGTTAGTTATCTTTTACTTGATTTACTTGTCATAAACATGATTTATTTTCAAAAACTGTATTTGGTGAACGATTTTTGATAAAATATGTCACTGACAGTCTTACCCCGTGTGGTGGGGTAAGACTACCAGTTTTACCTATTTCACAATTTCTTCAAAATTTATGTTCTAGATGCAATTACGATAATGTATTCATTGTTTTATATAAGCTTATAGTGTTAATGTACCAGTGGCATTACTGTCTTAAAGGTAGGGCATAAAAGTAAGTCACAAAAATACAGTTTGTCTGTTGGACAGTAAAGTATGTTAGTTTTACCCCACCTTACCTTATATGTCTTCTCAAGCCATGGGACGATGTATAAAAGAGATATTATTTAACAACACAATCGATACTTCTATCTTATTACTTACAATACGAGACGAGCCCTGGCTTCAACAGCTGTCCAGAACGCCTTTATTATTAAAACTATTAGAAAATTGGTCGCAAGATGGTCTGCACGATTAGCAGGCTATGACTATGCTATTTGGGATTACATGTTCAATAATGTTAATAGCAGCGTTTTCCCTGAAAGAAAACGCATATTAAAATACTTACCTTATTCAAAGCTTATTATGAGAGCGGCACTTCCTGTTTCCCGTCGACTTTGCTCCTATTGGTCAACTTTCTTGTGATTTGACCGGAAATAGCATCACCATGGCAGGCGAGGGCAGCAAGGGTTTGTTAAATATGCCCGCTCGCCCCGCTCTTGTTCATTGTGTCGAAGAATTACCAGGCAGGATTAAAAGTTAAGCTTTGAATAAGGTAAGTATTTTAATATGCGTTTTCTTTCAGGGAAAACGCTGCTATTAAATTACTGTACTGTTATTCAAAGCTTATTATGAGACATGTTTGTTTTCGCCTGGTGATGCCAGTATACATGACGCCAATGTGATTGTGATACATAGATGTATTGTAATATCCATGTGTGAATTTTAAATAGAAATGCAATAAATTGCATACTTATATATCTACATAGTCTGCTACGAATTTCTTTTAGAAATGGGTAGCAAAGATAAGAGAACTGTATCTCAACCATTGGAATGGTCTCAACCATTGATTGGAATCAATGTTATGGGCAATTGATAATCAATAATTATTTATATGCGATTTACTTTTGACTTCGATTTTATAAAACTGTCTAAAATGTATTAAAGACCTCCAATTTCCAGGAGGTAGCTAGTATCAAAAACTTAACTATGCTTGTAGCGCATGATAGCTAAATATTTAAGCTAGATTATGATGGTAATTTTAGTCTTTTTAAACCAATCAACGGCAGCTATCGCAACTGGAATATACAAACAATTTGTTTTTGGTATTTAACGCTGATGCTTTAAGCGCAAAACAAATTTTATTTTAACGCTGCAGGCGTTGCAAGCAGGTGGTTTTCCGATTAACGCAATTCCAGGACGCGACTATGAATTACATCCTACCAGGTGCTGTTGCAATGTTTAGCTAAGCTACTGCATGAAAATTATCCTTGGACAGGAAATTCACTAAATCATATCCTATTTAAAAGACTCTTGAGGATTGACAAGTATAATCGATATAAGAACATATCGTGACAAGAAATTACCAGTAAATGATCCGTCCAGTTGACTGATCAGTAGGACTGTACAATCGTCAGACAAATGAATTAGGCCAAATAATGTTAAATGACAATTGTTTACTTATGTTTATTATGTATTTATGTATGAATCTGCTATAAAACTGTCCAAAATGATGCCAATACTATAAATTAGATTAGAAAAAGTCGGCACAGATTTTACAGACTAGGTTCTGGTACTATGTGAATTTCAATGTATAAGTGTTTTAGATTCCAAAGTCAAGTCCTTTACATTTCCACTTTCAGGATCACGTTGTATGTTAATAGATAGTATGCCCACCTGTACGTCCACTAAGACTAAGGTTGTGAGATATGAATCAAAACTCGTTCAAGAAACGAGTCTACTCCCCAGAATACTTCAGCGATTAAGTATGTGTTAACCCACACAGTATGTTTACCTTATAACCATATACTCAAAGATTTAAACATAGATGATATTTTATGGTATACCTGCTCTGAAGTCCCGAAAATATTTATTGTAAATATTAATTTATGGACTTAGGTAAGTACTCAGTCTGTACTACTATCTCAAAAAAAAATGATCTGTCAATAGAATCTGTTTCTAAATGGATATTGAAAATAATCAATAAAATTTGATTTGTATTTGATTAATATTTCGTAGCGAACTTTATCTGGTATGTACATACTTATAATGTAATATCCGTAAGTGAATGGGTGAGACCCCCCCCCCGTCTTTGCGGAGGTAAATGCAACTTTTTGTCATAAAATCGAAATTGCAAGGGATAATAATCAGGATTGCTAACATTTCTTTCGGTTACAAATGTCCTGACATTGATCGGAATTTAAATTACACGCTTTTGTCTACCAAAATTGTGTCAGGAGTGAATTTCTGGCTGATAAAAATGCATGCGATGCAGTGTTGCTACAATTTCGGGTAAGTGGTTTACTTACCATACAATACAATTGAGTTTTCTAATATTATGGAAACTCCTGGATAATTCTTTTAGGCATTATCATTGATTGCATTATGTTATTATAGGTCCTCAAAACTTCCAATGATTAATTGCTAAACAGCTATTATAATTGTAAGATTACATACTTTCCTTTTTTGTAATGAGGTAATAGTATAGAAAAACAAATGTTGGTTTTCGAATAAACTTGAAGGAAAGACTAAAGATGCCAGGAATGGCACTTGGGGCGGCCCTTCCCTCCATTATTTGTAGGAGTTTTTTACAATATTCTGTACAAAACTTCGGTAGACTTATAGTAGTTTCTGCTTGGTGGGTCCTGATATACCAAGACTGCCAAGAGAGTGGATCAAGAGTAAGATCCAAGACGTGACTGCGAGCCATAATTATGCAATGAATCCTCATTAAGAAGTATACATATATTAATATATGTTAAATATTCATGTTCATATAATCACGTATGTGCTATTTGGAATAGCAAATATACATACATCCTTCATCTGTAAAGTAAATCTCTGTGTTCCATACCCCACGAGAGTGGGTCATATTCTGTGCAAGCTCTTCGAAACAGAGGTCAATAATAAGACGGACGATGTGCCAAGCGATGGCACTTATGTTAAAGTATCTAGGCTGAATGTATTCTTAAATAAGAGGTGAATGCAACTGTGCAGAGCAGCAATGCCTTTATCCGTCCTGCAAAGGACTGTTTAATATCTCAGGCCAATCCACACAAATTCGTTTGATCCCAACCTAGACAGAGTCAATACAATGGAGTCTGTACAATGGTAACCAGACAACTGATACAAAATACATATTTATATACTTTTCATACTTATATCGATAAACATCACACACTTGGTGGGAATAGAACCCGGCGATAGCAGCCCGAGAATCTCACCATTAGAGCAACGGGCCCGTCAAATTATTATGTTAAAATAGACTTTCAGACATTTTGAATGTCCCCGATATTCAAAATGATCCTGAAAATCAGGTACCTATGTGCTTTCTTCACGAGCTGCTATTTGTATACCATCCCTGCGAAGGAGGTTAAGTCTATGTGTACCAACCCTGCGGGGGTGAGAAATAAATTATTTAGTCCCTGCAAAGGACAATATCATCATCATCATCATTAGCAGCCGATATACGTCCACAGCTGAATAAAGGCCTCTCCCTTAGAAGGGAGGGGCTTCCATAATCCCCACACTTGGCAGACAGCTTGGGGATCAATAAAGGACAATATGCTGATGGTGAAATAGACTTCAGCCAACCATTTTTAAATTAACTAGGTTGTCAAAATTGATTCCAAATCCAGATGAGCAACCATCTATGTACCATCCCTGCGAGGGAGGTTAAGTCTTTGTGTACCCACCCTGCGGGGGTGGGCAGTAAATTGCTCAGTCCCTGCAAAATAAAGTACGCGGATGGTGAAATATACTTCAGGCAACCATTTTTATATTGACAAGATTGACAAAAATTGATTCCAAAACTAGATGAGTACTCCCATGATGAGCAACCATGTATGTACCGTCCCTGCGAGGAAGGTTAAGTGTTAGTTTACCCACCCTGCGGGGGTGGGTAGTAAATGGTTTAGTCCCTGCAAAGGAAAGTACACTGATGGTGAAATAGACTTTCAGCCAACCATTTTCAAATTGACAAGGTTGTCAAAATGGATTCCAAAAACCAGATGTGCTCTCATGATGAGCAACAATATACATATATATATATATACCGTCCCCGCGAGGGAGGTTAATTATTTGTATACCCACCCAGCGAGGGTGGGGTATATTTTATGCGATGATACGATGAAGTGGACTTCATTATCTGAAAACCAGGTGCTTACCCTCTCGAGAAGCCACTGTACATGTCCCCCCTTCTTTGGTTATTTATTTGTGTACCCAACCTGCGAGGGTGGATAATAACTTGTGCCATGGGATAGCACTATATACTTATTGTAACCATAATGGGTTAGCCAGATTTGTGAATTTCGTGTAGGGTAGAATATATATTGCCTACGCCATCGGCTTTCTTGTACACAAACATAATTGAACACTTTTATGAATCAAGGTGGAATATTAATCTTTTGGTTACCATGATAGCTTCTCTACGTTACTTGATACTCTCAGCAATGTGTCCTTTGAACAGTTTCTTATAAATATTTTTATTTATTTATTACTAAAATTGTATTTTATTTTACTATTTTACATAGAATATACATTAACGTAATTGTATTTAACTCGCAATTGTAATATTTTCACCTTCCGGCACACAGACCATATCTGTAATAAACTACTTAGCCCACGCAGGAAGATTACGAAAACTGTCCAGCAGGCTATTTTTTGTTTTAAGACACAATAAAAAAATAAAAATGGACGCAATGGTGCGTCTGTATAACTGGGTTACTAATTAACTGAACTCACTTGTTTGCTGTCTTTCACGTTGATAATAGAGTCACTATTTCACTGTTCAGATTTTCGTAAATTGACAGTATTGCTACTGTCTGCATAATAATGTGGTTTAAAGAAATATTCATTCTGAAAAAAAGCTTAGAACTAACTGTAAGAAATGTATTATCATCGTAGGACTTTGCTACAAAATAATTCAGCAAATGTTTAAAACTGCGGGTAGATTGTAAAGAAAATAATTTGCATTATTAATATGATTTATGGGTCGTTTACTAAGAGTCGTTTTTTATCCACTTAGAAATCTCGTACGTACAAATTACCAGCAATAAACTTTACGAAAAATATCATTACTGCACAAGTATTAAAAACTAAGTTTCGAGTTTTCAAAATAAAATTGTCGGTAGACTGAATGGAAAATAATTATTTATAAAAATATTGCTTACATAGCCCAATTTACTTGCACTATATTGAAACCACAAAATATTCATTAGTATAAACATTTCATTAGGAACAAAGAAACAAAACGAACGGCAAAAACCGTTAAAATGTTTTTACTCACTGTTTGCTTGGCTTCCAACTATTTGTAACAACTATTGTTGTTCACTATTTTATTCCTTTGGAATTATTTAGATTTGATTTGAATTCCATAAATAGTTGTAATATTGTAGCCTCGGACAGGTGTCCGTGACGGGAAATAAGACGCCAATGAACAAGAGCGGGGCGAGCGGGCATATTTAACAAACCCTTGCTGCCCTCGCCTGCCATGGTGATGCTATTTCCGGTCAAATCACAAGAAAGTTGACCAATAGGAGCAAAGTCGACGGGAAACAGGAAGTGCCGCTCTCATAATAAGCTTTGAATAACGGTACAGTAATTTAATGTAAAATTTTAAATCATTGTATTATTAGCAATCCTAGGTAGGATTACTTAAAAAAAAAAAGAGAAGCTGTCCAGAAACCATTGTCTCTGGACCACCTTAGTATAACAAGAACTGAACATACCTCTGAAGTATTATTACCACACTCCTGTAACAGGAATACATTGTAATCACTAAGACGCAGCTACTTCACTAAGACTTCCGCACTGTATGAGATCGAATGACCACGGTGCCGCTAGAGCAGTGACTTATATACGCGTTCGGCTATCCTTCCTACCCACAATTTATTTGACGACAACTATAATTCCTAATACGGCCTCTCCTGACATGAGCACGTCCTCGGGCTCGCTGTTTCCCGAGAGCAACACGAAGGGGATCCATCGTTCACAGGAAATCCCGGAGTCTAGGCTGCCACGAGCACCGCCTAGGAGCGTTTGCTGGTCCTGCACAAAACACGAAACAACACCCAAACAAAGTGTGCACATAACATTACATTTTAAGAATGCAACTCAATTCGAACGAAAAAATGTCCCTCGATTCGAACGTAAGAATGTCTAACTCTGAAAGGCGTATAGTTACTACTACTGTGCAGTAAAGCAAGTAGTGCACAAGGGGCGGCTTGCCATACAAAGATTTTAAACTTTCTTAAAAACAAATCTTTAAAAAATAGGAAAGTAAAAATAAGAATATAAAGTTAGTGCTGTTACTCATATCCTTGTGCTTCTTTGACTGCGCCCACTGCATGGCACCAGTTAGGCAGTCATACCCGGTGCGCAGATCTTCGCTGTTGAACAGGTCACGCTAGGACACGCCCTGCAGCTGTCTGCATGGCATGGCACGCGGCTAAGAAAAACAGAATAAGCAGCGAGCAATAAGCGCTCACATAAACACAGTCAAGTTATGAAGTAGTAATAATTACAGAAAACAAATAATCATAGGCTTTAATCAGGTCTCTTCCTGCGTAACCGATACCTTGTATGCCACTAAGCTTTATATCGGTCTCTAGTCTTTACGCATGTCTAGTCAGCGTGGGTCCCGCTGACGCAACCTGTTATAAGAAATAACGATATGTAAGAACATGTCATGGTTATTCCAAAACCATGTTTGCATGGCTTTACATGGGTGTCTTCCATCGACTGACAACAAAAAACGTAGGTAGAAGGCATAGGTAGATGGCATAGGTAGATGGCATAGGTAGATGGCATAGATAGATGGCATAGGTAGATGGCATAGATAGATGGCATAGGTAGATGGCATAGATAGATGGCATAGATAGATGGCATGGATAGATGGCATAGATAGATGGCATAGATAGATGGCATAGATAGATGGCATAGATAGATGGCATAGATAGATGGCATAGATAGATGGCATAGATAGATGGCATAGGTAGATGACATAGGTAGATAGGAAGGCAGAACCGAAGCTCAATGCCCCCCTATCACGGACAGAGGCGCCAAGTTTGCATGTCCAGGCAGAACCGAAGCTCAATGCCTGCCCCCCTATCACGGACAGAGGCGCCAAGTTTGCATGTCCAGGCAGAACCGAAGCTCAATGCCCCCCTATCGCGGACAGAGGCGCCAAGTTTGCATGTCCAGGCAGAACCGAAGCTCAATGCCCCCCTATCATGGACAGAGGCGCCAAGTTTGCATGTCCAGGCAGAACCGAAGCTCAATGCCTCCCTATCGTGGACAGAGGCGCCAAGTTTGCATGTCCAGGCAGAACCGAAGCTCAATGCCTCCCTATCATGGACAGAGGCGCCAAGTTTGCATGTCCAGGCAGAACCGAAGCTCAATGCCTCCCTATCGTGGACAGAGGCGCCAAGTTTGCATGTCCAGGCAGAACCGAAGCTCAATGCCCTCCTATCACGAACAGAGGCGCCAAGTTTGCATGTCCAGGCAGAACCGAAGCTCAATGCCTCCCTATCGTGGACAGAGGCGCCAAGTTTGCATGTCCAGGCAGAACCGAAGCTCAATGCCCTCCTATCACGGACAGAGGCGCCAAGTTTGCATGTCCAGGCAGAACCGAAGCTCAATGCCCTCCTATCACGGACGGAGGCGCCAAGTTTGCATGTCCAGGCAGAACCGAAGCTCAATGCCACCTAATCTCGGACAGATATGAAAGCTAAGCTCACCTAACTCACCCTAAGCACAAGGGTATAAAATAAACTGATAACTGTACCGACCACCCGGGGCAGGTCCCTTCGCGGAGTGCCACCTCACGACTCGCTAGAGATCTACGTGAGACATAACTTTCCGTGTGTGAATCGGTTCCAGATAAAAGCATATTTCAACCCGAACTATCAATAATACGCCGGATATACCGCGGCTAGTCAGTGGCCAACCTGTGGTATGACCCTGCGTGTACTACAAGCTCCAGGACCACGAAAGTAGTTATAAGGATCTAGCTTTTTTACAACGATACACTAAGAGACCACTATCGGTGGGTAAGCTTTGCTTTTCTCACTAAGATTCATAAATTTGAATTCAGGATAATTATTATCACTACTAGTAGATTTATAAGCTCATACAGTCAACTACTGATGAAAAGCACAACAAAATGTGCAAAACTCACGCCAGTGCGGCTGTTATAACCACACAATTAAATCAGTAGCTGTTTCCTTGTTTCGATGTCCGGCCACGACCACGGCGTACCGACCAACGCCACGGCACAGCGCATTGTATAGGCGGCCACGCAACCGTTAGGGCGGCCACGCCACCGTTAGGGCGGCCACGCCACCGTTAGGGCGGCCACGCCACCGTTAGGGCGGCCACGCCACCGTTAGGGCGGCCACGCCACCGTTAGGGCGGCCACGCCACCGTTAGGGCGGCCACGCCACCGTTAGGGCGGCCACGCCACCGTTAGGGCGGCCACGCCACCGTTAGGGCGGCCACGCCACCGTTAGGGCGGCCACGCCACCGTTAGGGCGGCCACGCCACCGTTAGGGCGGCCACGCCACCGTTAGGGCGGCCATGCCACCGTTTGGGTGGCAACGCCACTGTATGGCGCATAAAGCCACTCATGCAGCAGCGGCCAGCGCCACAATGCAGCCAGTAACGCCACAATCGCCCTTGTGCATGGCGACTCGCACTTACACATTCTGTGAACATAACTACAGAAACCGAATTAAAAATTTGATGTAAAAATCAGGTAGGTACATAGTTAAATCAACAAGTACACAGATACAATCAGCACTCGTCAATATATTAGGCCCGTACGACCGACCGGACAGTAACCGCTCGGCCTTGCTTCAAAAAACGTATCCAGATCGAACCAGAATTGAAATACGATTATTAGTCATCGACCGAGAAAATAAACAATAAGCCAAAACAACACTTTACAAATTGCGATGACTCATCAAGATTAACCACAAAACATCTTAACGAAATACAATTTTACTGCCAGATTTATTAGTAATCGCACTTTATTATAACTAGCAGTCAGAAATCAAATCAACCCACTGCTTAAAATAATACGAACCAACGAAATAAATCCATCTAGTTCATTTGTACTAATCTAGCCGTAACACTAGACTTTGCCTGTCCTTTGGTACTTCTATGAACGAACTCACTAAATGGATTCACTGACTCGATCGTTCAACCATCGTGTATGTCTACTGTACTACTGGACTACCAACAGTACTATTACAACTGTAAACTGAAGTATTACATATGATCGATTGATCTAACGATCGATCGTAATAATCCTTATCCTATTCGTGTTCCAACATGACCGTACCGTGGGCATCATTAATATTTTTTTCGAAACACGAACTACCCGCATATGTATTTTTTTTTCGTGAAAAACAATACGTGAAAATAATGGAAACGAATATAACAAAATGCATCAGAAAGCGAAAAGGATAAGGCAGAATCCAATCCCACTTCTGATATTAGCAATCCTAGGTAGGATTACTTAAAAAAAAAAAGAGAAGCTGTCCAGAAACCATTGTCTCTGGACCAACTTAGTATAACAAGAACTGAACATACCTCTGAAGTATTATTACCACACTCCTGTAACAGGAATACATTGTAATCACTAAGACGCAGCTACTTCACTAAGACTTCCGCACTGTATGAGATCGAATGACCACGGTGCCGCTAGAGCAGTGACTTATATACGCGTTCGGCTATCCTTCCTACCCACAATTTATTTGACGACAACTATAATTCCTAATAGTATATTAAATAAGTTTAATTCATCAAATAATATGTATAAAAACCTCAACTCATATCAAATTAATTAATACGTACCTACGTGTTTATGTATTCTGCAAAAAATTGCAAAATATATTTGGCTTTATTATAACTAATAGTTTAAGCAACAAGTTAAGTTAACTTTGTTTTATTCTCGAATCTCTTATTGCAACATTGATTTTGTATCTCTAAACATCTACTACTAGTGATGGAATATCTTAGAGTCAAGGACTGGATAATTGAATGATCAAACGAACTTACCCTAAGTGAAGTTCGATCTTAATTATCCAGTCCTTGACGAGAAGATATAAGGTCCCTCCCTACCCATTAATGACCCTGTTAAATCAATGTTGCAGCTGTATTTCATTTTACTCTAAAGATAATTAGGTGGCTGTCGCTCGGCTGAGGCGGGGTGGATACGAAAGAGATAATAATGTTGTTTTCTCTTTCTAACCTCTGAAACTTGTGCGATATCTCCGGATCGTACCCACGGGGTACTACTAGTGATGGAATATCTTCTCGTCAAGGACTGGATAATTAAGATCGAACTTCACATATGGTAAGTTCGTTTGATCATTCAATTGTATCTGTGTGTGTTTACTTCGCCTCCCGCAACCCCGCAAAAGTGCCACGAAAAAGGAGTTGTTGCAAAATGGGCTAGGAATATGTACACCACTTCAAAAAATCGAGAAAAATCCATAGAATCCGGGAAAAATATAAATATTTCGTTTAAATTACTATTATTGTTGTAATTTTAATTATAATTATCATTTATTTTATATCTATATTCAACATGGCGTCCTAAGATGGCGTCTCAATTATGTCGAATTAAAGAATTAAACTGTCAGCCAGCCAGCAGTCAATAGCTACTGCTGCTGTCACACTTGTCACAGTTGGTTGTGTGTGTGTGTGTATTGTATGTAGTATAATTGATTATCATTGATATTTTAATTATTAAAATGATGTATAAGAAAACAGAAGCAAAAATACAAAGAGTACTGTAATAAAAATACTTTTAACGCCATTGATAATAAAAATGACATATGACAGTGACACTTTTCCGCCATGCCAGTTTTTTGTTATGTGTTGCAATTTTAAGTAAAAATTCTTAAGTTTTACAAGCAAATAAAACCAAATTAAAGTAAATGGATAGTTAAAGACTGTTTTATGTGTGTTTCTCTATTTTAGAGTATAGTGTACAAAGTCTTAGCCCAGTAGCCCGATTCTCGTAATCAAAACAATAACGTTAACGTAGCGACTTGGTCGTTGGAACAGTTTTCGTATTCACGTCCGTCAATTTAACTTCAACGGCAACGATTTAAAAGTCGTTCGATTGAAATAACGTTGGAGCGAATTCTGGTATTATAATCAACGTTCAATCGTTTTATAACGTTGACTAAATGGTATTCTCGTATGAAAATGACGTTACTACCGATCGGATACGGCTCGAATTCGGCGATTCAAGTGTCGTTGAACAAACGTCGGTTAATTGAGACGATTTTTGCGTTTCATATTCTTGTGTGGCGAGTTAAAGTAATAAAATAACTTTAAAATGAGCCACGGACTTACGTATTTACTTTTAAATTCGTCTGCACAGCACGAAATGCAAAAAGGCAACTGTTATGGCAAAATTGAAATAAATAATATGTAAGATATGGGGTATGGAACGCGCCATTCGCGTTTCATACCCCATGTTACAGTTAGAGATATTGAATGTAGCACAAAGCCGGTACATGAGTGAGTGAGACAGAAATAGGATCGTACGCTGTGAGTGAAAAGAGTAATTAAAGATAGTGTGAGCGAGATGGTTTTAAGGTAATTATAATTAGAGTAAGAGAGATAGAATAAACTAATAAATAGAGAAAAACGTGTGTTTTAATTAATATTCAATTAGTATGTCTGTGGAGGGAACGGAAACGAATCACCCCTGAGTTTCCCAAAACCTAAGCTCTTTGCTCATCTTACAAAACTCCTACCAAGACCAAACATTTATTAGGACGCCATCTATCAGGGAATAGCAAAACGTACAGAACAATGAATCGTTGACTACGTTTAGTTTCGATGCAATTGAGTTGAAGTCCTATCGAACTACGTTTTTTTTTTTTTTTTTTTTTTTTTTTTTTGTATGAGTAGCACTGTTGGCCGCAGATGGCCATTACAGCTTCACCGGACAAGAGGGGCGAGCGCTTTGAGCGCTCCAGCCCGGAAAGATAGGTAGCGACTAGCTCAAGGGCACCTCAGGGAGGCACGGCCTCGGCTTGGGCTGCCGCTTAGAGAGTGTGCGAGTTTACCACCGGTTCACAACGCGCCCCCGCTGAGAAGAACCGGCAAGAAACTCAGCGAGGGGATGCATGTCGAGGTCGCATGTGTACGATCCTTCGGCCTCGCCGGCGAGACCGGTGTCTGTGTGTAGGTGTGTGTACGACTCGTGACGTCGTTGTCGGTGTAGGTGTTGGTGTTGTGTCAAGGTCCAGTAGCCTGATTCTCGTAAACAAAACAATAACGTTAACGTAGCGACTCAGTCGTTTAAACACTTTTCGTATTCACGTCCGTCGATTTTACTTCAACGGCAACGATTTAAAAGTCGTTCGATTAAACTATCGTTGGAGCGTATTCTGCTATAATAATCGTCGTTCAATCGTTTTATAACGTTGACTAAATGGTATTCTCGTATGAAAATGACGTCACTACCGATCGGATGCCAACGAGGAAGCGTCAAATTCCGCGATTCAAGAGTCGTTGAACAAACGTTGGTTAATTGAGACGATTTTTGCTTTTCTTCTTCTTATGGTGCGAGTCATAGTAATAAAATAACTTTTAAATGAGCCACGGACTTACGTATTTACTATCAAATTCGTCTGCACAGCAAGAAATACAAAAAGAAAGCTGATAAGTAGAAATATGTAAAATATAAATAAATACGTAAAATTTGGGATATGGAACGCGACTAGGCATGATAGAGCTCATGTTAGAGATATATTGATTGTAGCACTAAGCTGGAACATGAGAGCTAGGAGTGAGTGAGTGAGACGAAAATAGGATCGTACGCTGTGAGTGAAGAGAGTAATTAGAAGATAGTGTGAGCGAGATGGTTTTAAGGTAAATATAATTAGAGTAAGAGAGATAGAATAAACTAATAAATAGAGAAAAACACGTATTTTAATTAATAAACAATTAGTATGTTTGTGGAGGGAACGGAAACGAATTAATCTCGAGTTTCCCAAAGCCTAAGCTCTTAGCTATCTCACAAAACTCCTACCAAGACCAAAAATTGATTAGGACGACATCTATCAGGGAATAGCAAAACGTACAGAACAATGACTCGTTGACTAATCGTTTAGTTTCGATCCAATTGAGTTGAAGTCCTATCGAACTACGTATATGGTATAAGAGAATACCGATTTTGGATAGGACTTCGATCTAACGACAACAAAACGTCACCGCTATTTGGACTGTTTGTTATTACGAGAATCGGGCTACAGGAGGACGGACATCGGGTCGGGTGGGTCGAGCAGTACATGCCGCGGACGGCGGCGATGTACGGTGGGTCGACGATCTGAGGGACCAGGACCAGGGTCGGGGTCGGGGATATAGTCGGCAGCGGCGCCGATGAGCGGGTTCGGGTGGACGCAAGCTTTTTCAAAGTAATGTTCGGACATTTCTTTGAAAAATTTGCGGATAGGGACTAGACCGAAGTCGGAATGAAGGTCGACATTCCGCATGTACCACGGGGCACCGACGGCATGTCGAAGGAATCGGTTTTGAATAACCTGGAGGCTATTGATGTGGACGGGAGCCGCGTGTGCGAATACGGCACTGGCGTAAGATAGGATGGGACGGATGCAGGTTTTGTAAAGTGTCAACTTATTCCTAAGCGACAGTTTACTCCGCCTGCAGATCATGGGGTAGAGCCGGCCGAGGACGAAGGCCGCTCGGTTGCGTACTGACCGTATATGCGGTCCAAATGTCATGCGGGAGTCTAGGGTGACGCCTAGATATTTGACCTTTTTGGTCCAAGGGATGGGACGCCCATAGAGGGTGATCTGACCTAAACGACTCCTGGGATGGCCCGCAGTGTGGGATCTGGTGCTCCGGGAGAAGAGCACCGCGGCGCTCTTTTCCGGGTTCACCGCGATCAGCCACTTTTGGAACCATTCGCCTAGGGCGTTGACGGCGACTTGAAGAGTGCGCGTCAGAAAAGCCTTATTTCTGTGTGAGAAATATAGTGCGGTGTCGTCCGCATATAGGGCTAGTTGCACCCTGTCCGAACGAGGGATGTCGTTCGTGAACAGGCTGAACAGGAGTGGAGAGAGCACGGAGCCTTGAGGGACTCCGGCCTGAATAGGGTGGGAAGTGGATCGCGCACCTTCGACTCGATATCGAAAGGTGCGATTCCTGAGAAAATCTCGTATGATGAGGACCAGACGGCCTGGCACGCCCATGAGGTAGAGCTTGTGAAGCAAGCCATTGTGCCAGACCTTATCGAATGCCTTGGCGACATCGAAGAATAAGGCTCCGGTGTATATGGGTCTGGGCTGGTTGAGCCCGGAGAGGACGTGCTCCGTGATGCGGTGCACTTGATGGACGCAGGAGTGTCCGGCTCGAAAGCCGAACTGCTCGTGTATGAGTATGCCCTTCGAGATGACAAACTCTTTGAGTCTTGCGAAAAGCAAGCGCTCGTAGAGTTTGCCCAGGGCGCTAAGGAGACTAATGGGACGGTAGCTCGTGGGATCGTCACGTGGCTTACCGGGTTTGTGAATGCCGATGACGTCTGCTTCTTTCCACTCCGAAGGGAATATAGCGTGCGTCATGGCGGCATTGAAGATGGCTACCAAGAGGTAGATCAAGTGGTAGGGAAGGATTTTTAGTACGCGGTTCGAGATGCCGTCAGGGCCGGGGGATTTCTTAGGCTTAAGGCCTTTGATGAGGTCTTCCACCTCGGAATGGGTGACCGGGGTGAGAGTGTCGGATGGCGGGGCAGAAACCCTGCGCTCTACTTCCCTATCTACGAGATCGCGATGGGGTGGGTCGGAAACTGAGACACTAGGAGAGCATTGTCTCTCTAGAGAGTCTGCGAGGACCTCGGCTTTTTCCTCGTCGTCAAAAGCTGGAGGGGCGCCTGAAGGGCGGGTCAGGGGAGGCATAGTGGCTACCGTGTCGGACTTGAGAGCCCGCGCTAGCCGCCAGTAGGCTAGGTGAGAGGGGGTGATACCCTCGAGAAAACCGTCCCACCGGTCCCCCCGGAGTTCCGCGATGCGGTTCTTTACGTCCCTCTGTAAAGCGCGCATGCGGATCCGGTTGGCTTCGGTGGGGTAGGAGTCGTGAGCGCGGATAGCCGCGTTTTTGGCTCGGACCAATTCTTTGACGTCGGCCGGCAGTTTGAAGCGTTGGACATAAGGGTCCACCGCTTCAACCTGCCGGGAAGATTGGCTGATGGCCGATTGGAGGTTGTCAGTGAAAGCACTGACGGCTTGTTCGGTGTCCTGAGGGGACGAGAGGTGGACTGGGATACGAGAGAGCTGTGGCGTGTCGGCATTGGCCAAGCAGGTGCTCAGCCGCTGCCAGTCCACCACGCTCTTCATAACCGGTTCCGGTGAGGGAGGAGGTCCGAGCTCCATGAGAACGGGACGGTGGTCGGAGTCTAGTTCATGGAGCACTTCTAAGGAGCGCAACCGAAGCGTTACGCTCTTTAGAAGTGCCATGTCTAGGACATCGGGACGGTGGCCGATGATAACGGGAAAATGGGTGGGGCGCATTGGTGCAATGACGTCAAAGTCGAGAGTATCGACTAGAGCGTCGAGGCGCACGCCGTTATAATTGGTGGTGTGACAGTTCCACCTGACGTGTTTGCAATTAAAGTCGCCGCCAAGGATGACGGCGCTATCCATGTCAAGAAGTGCTTCGATGTCACTTCTGAGAAGTTGCTTGTCAGGTGGAAGGTACACCGAGACGAGAGTGACAGGGGGATGACCCGAGAGAGAGAGGCGGCAAGCCGAGGCCTCGATATTGGTGAGCGCAGGGACATCGAGTGGGATGCAGTGCAAGGATTTCCTATAATAGATGACAGTGCCGCCTCCGCGGGAGGCAGTTCTGTCATTTCGCACGAGATGGTAGTTGGCGATGTTGGGACTCCTATGAGCGGGTTTGAGGAATGTCTCTTGCACTAGCATGACGTCAACTTGGTGATCCCTAAGGAATTCACCAACTTGATCGCGTTGAGGAGAGAGGCCATGGGCGTTGAAAAACGCCAGGCACAAGGAGCGGGGCTTAATCCGTTTTGGGTGTGAATCCATTGATTAAGGGTAAGATTGGGTGGTGGGAACCACTGACAGGGAACTGAGCACACTCTCGTGCTCGACAAGGGCCATGGTGCGTTCGAAGTCGTTTTTAGCGACTCGAAGCTTGTGCGCGAGGGCGCGGATGGCGGCAATGTTGAAATTGCTCATGGTGTTGCGGATCAGTTGGATGTCCGACACCAGGGTGTTTTGTGCTGAGGGCACTGGGGTGAACCCGGCGTGAGGCGCCGGGGCGCTAGTCGCAGGGTGCATGGGCGCGCTGGGAACATGGGTGTTCCATGCGTTGGGACGGTTGAGCCGTGGGTCACGGAGCGCAGAAGGCGCGACGCCTTGTGGGCCTGGGTGCAGGCCAGGAGGAGCCTGCGGCACGGAGGGTGCCGAGCTTGTCGGGACTACTTTTTGCGCAGAAGGCGCAGGAGGAGTAGGGGGTCCGGGCACAATGGGTGCCGAAAAGATGGGCGCTGAAGGCGCTGGATTCCTGGGCGCACGGAGACCGTTGCGCCTCGCCACTCGGCGATTCCTCTTTGGGGCCCTCGAACATCCGCGATAATTCGCGGGGTGTCCGACGGTCCCGCAGAGGACACAGCCGGGAGGTTCGGTCGCGGTCTCCTGCTTGCGAGAGCAGGTGGAGGTCGGGTGGTCCCCGATGCATTTAACGCATCGGGGAGTGGCGTGACAATTTCGGGCCGAATGGCCGTATAATTGGCAATTGTGGCACTGCCCGGGAGTGCCACGTTTGTGGGGGGGTTCGACGTAGAAGCCCCCGGTGAGGTCTAGGAGATGAGACAAGTCAAAAATACGCTTGCCTTCGGGGGTACGGTCGAGAACGACTGTCACCATACTGTATGGGACCTTGGGACCGCGGCCACTCGCCATGCGGTGGACTTCTTGGGCGGGGAATCCTTGGGACTGAAGGTCCTCAAGGATGAGAGAGGGCTCGAATTCCTTCGGAACTCCCCTGATGACCACTCGAAGGGTACGGTCCTCTTCGAGGGTGTAGGTGTGGAAGGAGATCCTCTCCTTCCTCAAGTGGGACGTGAGTTGACGGTGGTCGTCAGTCGTCATGGCGGACACACTGATGCCGTTGGCCGTGTTCGAGGCCTTGGTATACCGGATGTTTTTCGCTTTAAGAGCGTTAGTGACTCGCGGCCATGCGGCTTTGTCCTGTATGATTACAGGAGGAGGAGGGCGGGGCTTGCGGCCTTCGGGTTGGCTCGCCGGGGCGGCTGAATCGCGCGGCGTGGGTGAGGTGCGAGGGGACGGAGAGGCACTCAGGGAGATTGGGGAGGACGCACAGGCCTCCTCCTCAACGCACTGGTGCTTGGACGGGCGCTGGTCCCGGGGTTGACGCGCCCGTTTCTTATCCCGGACTAGCGTCCATTCGTCCTCCGAGGAGGAGATGGGGCGCTTGGCGGACTCTACTTCGACCTCCATGTCCGAGGCTGACTGAGGGTCGGCCTCGAACCCCGGTGGAGGGAACTGGGTTGGCGCATCTAGGTGCGCCGGGGTGGGCTGCGGCGAGATAATCGCGGCGGAAGGTGGCGGGGTAAGCGCCGCTGGAGTCGGTGCGGTAAACGCGTCGGTGGGCTGCGACTGAAGGTCGGGCGGGGTCGGCGAAAGGGTTTCGCTCGAGGTGGCGGCGGCGTTCATGGCCGAGATTAACTCCGTCAAGATCGTTGGATACTTGACGGAGATAATCTCCACCAGTCTCACCGCAAATTCGGGAGGCACTTGGGAGAGTGCGGGGGACGACATTTTTCCGTCCGAAGGGAAACTCTCCGGACCAAAAAACGGGTGAGTGATCCTCCCCGCCGGCAAGGCGGGGAGTGGGTGAGTGCCTAACGTGTGGCCCTAATGTGTGTGGGTGTGTAGGGTGTGTAGCCTAACAGCCCTGGGGCAGAGGAGACGAGACCGGCAAGCCGGCGGTTCGAAACCAAACAGCCGCTATCGAACTACGTATATGGTATACGAGAATACCGATTTTGGCTAGGACTTCGATCGAACGACAACAAAACGTCAACGATATTTGGACTATTTGTTATTACGAGAATCGGGCTACAGGCTCCATACATTTTGGAACATCTCTTTTGTACGGCGAATCGACGCGATACTAACTCTATTCTAATTACTCTGAGTGAGGGACAAAAAACCATATGCTCTGTTTCTTTCTATCACATATAATATATATAAATGCATCCTTTTCTTGCGCGAATGAGAAAGAAAGTGCCAGCTCTCTATTGGTTTCTTTCTCTAAGGCCTGGCCGGACGGATTTCACGGGAAATGCATACAAATAAATTATGAGAAATTAATATAAATTTTATAAATTATAACTCATTATTGGATGCGCTTAGAATATAATAATGTATCCGAACAATTTAGTTAATGTGCGTACTTAAAAATATGATTTTAAATGATTAGTAAACTTGTGTCGCAAGTTATAGTGAAAACGATGACCCATGAAATATTGGAATTGTATAGCGGCATCGGAGGTATGCATTGTGCATGGAATGGTACGTCGCTCGTCGTTTAAAGAGATCTTCAAACCTATAAATATCAGTATTTATAATTTTTTGTTGGGTTTGGCGTGGGTAAACACGTGAACATATGTTTCAGAATCTGGCCTACGTGGAAAGATTGTTGCAGCAGTTGACATCAATACAGTTGCCAATGAAGTATATCTACACAATTTCCCTCAAACAAATTTAGTGAACCGAAATATTCAATCACTAACACCAATAGAAATTAAAAAATTAAATGTTGATACTATTCTTATGTCTCCACCATGCCAACCTTTTACAAGAAATGGAAAGTGCTTAGACGAGAACGACCCAAGAACCAATTCTTTCATTTATTTGATTGATATTTTGGATCAGTTAGATAATATAGAATATATTTTAATGGAGAATGTAAAAGGATTTGAAAGTTCCACAGTGAGAAATTTGTTCATTAATAAACTGAATGAATGTCAGTTTACATATCAAGAGTTTTTGTTAACCCCTTCTCAAGTAGAAGTGCCAAATTCACGACTAAGATATTACTGCATAGCTAGAAGAAACATTCCTACCTGGCACTATAAAAGAAAAGATGAGATTGTAAGTACATACAGTTATTTTGTTTACCAAAACATTTATAGTAAACAAATGGTTTTACACTTTTTCAATATTACAGGTAACTTTTTAAGGGCAGCTTCAAATTTGCAGTGCAGCACTGCATTGCAAATCCATGTAAAACAAAAATGAGCGACAGCAGTGTTGCTGCAAGTTTGAAGTCATCCTATATAATTATAAGCTCATATTTTAATAACTTGTACATTTGCAGATGACTAATCTTCCAAAGTCATATGGCACTCCACATACCCTCGAAACAGTCATAGAAGATAATGTCACAGATAAGTTCTTAATACCAGACAAACAACTCAGACGTGGGAATATATTTGACATTTGTTATAAGGATTCTAAACGGTCATGCTGTTTCACAAAAGCCTATTCACATTACATGGAAGGTACAGGATCTGTTTACACTGATGCCAGCCCAAATACAGTGCAGATGTGCTACAAAAAAGCAAACATGTATGAGGTTGGAAGTAAAGAGTTTGTTGAATCACTTAAAGAACTGAAATTAAGATTCTTTACTCCTAATGAGGTATTATCTCTGATGGCATTCCCAAAAACATATAATTTTCCTACAGGTACTACTTTAAAGCAGTGTTACAGATTGTTAGGTAATAGTGTGAATGTAAAAGTGATCAGTGAACTAATTAAAATACTATTTGAGTAGGTATGAATTTTATTTTTATAACATAAATTATTATTGCTAACACTGTTGTTTTATTTGTATGCTAAAAGGTCAATAAGTTATTACTTATGTAATACATAGACTAAATGAACTATTTTAGCACATAGAGCATGTACCTGAAGAATAGGTATATATTTGGAGTAAATACCTATTCTTCAGGTACATGCTCTAAGATCACATGGTAATTATTACATTAGGTAGCTTGGCAGCTCTAAAACCCAAAATACTGTCCAGTTAAAAAATAATGTACATAATATAATTATTAATAATTCATATTTGTTGGCTAGTTATATAGACCCATTGCTAAGCACTTGTCTTGCCTGTCTTTTCGCTCGGTAGTTTAAAACTCTTAATCGTAACATTACAGCCAATGAGGATGCTGCACCAATAGCAAATGACCATATAGTGAATTTCCAGTAGGCTCTTTCATCTAGATAAGCAACTCTATCACAACTGGAAATAAAAAACAAAGGTTATATGTAGCATTTTTTGTTTATTATCGGGTTCTATTTTTAACCCTACTTAGGTCTACATTTCTTATGATTTGCACTACTTCCCTTTAATCTCTGTTAAAAATAACTTATAATAGACCTTGAACAAGCATTTTTCTACTGATAAGGCTGATAACAAAACACTATTTTGTAATTATCTTTTAACTTCAGTGATACATTAGTCTTGACTAAGATTATATTATCATGTCCATCTATACCTTCTTGTCACTGTTTCTCCATTATCACATTTAAGTATTTCTTTATAACTTGTATGTATGCATACCCCTATGCTCTTACTTCGAATTTCAAAATCTGAAAACATTGATTAAATAAACAAAGCAGCAGTATTTATATAAAATACAGAAATGTAATGTTTTTACCTGAGCAAGGATGACACTCGTTTATTATTTTATATGGCTGGTGCATCCAGCAAGTAGAATTGTTTTCTGTGGGAAAGGTCTTGTTTCTCATTTTTTGACTCCCTGACAGAGAGTCTGCTAAATGAGACTCTAATATTAGGATAACCATTGTCAATCTGTAACAAGTACTATATGTTTTGAAATACTTGCCTGACATAAAAAGGTGATTCTTTATTGTCTGCAAGGAACCTCAAAACAACCACGAAATAACTTTACTAAATTACATTCATTACTTACACTCCCAAACAGACAGTACCCAATAACATACATCTTTTAGAACACGTCTCAATCATTTTTACAGGTAAGTATAATATTATTATACTGAATAATAGGATTTCGTTTCCATATTATGCCTCAAAATTCTTCAATGGTTTATAATACACTACACATTCCATTTCCAACCGAATTCCTAAAAATGTAGTATTAAATCCTCTGCTAATGCCAACACACAGAACACAAGAGGATTTTTGCAGAATTAAACGAATTAAACTGACTGAAAACAGTGAAAACTGCAACAGAATCAGAGTAATAAGATTTTGATCTGAAGACAAGTTAGGATATAATCACAGACGTATTAGGGATGCTATATAATGGACATAATGGATGATAGCTTGACAGCCAGCTGGTTCCAATATTTTACGAAAGGCTTATTTCCAGGTATTGGACCTATCTATACGTATGTATATACCTATCCATCGCGTAACTATGGCAACTATCGTCTATTTCCAGGATTGATAGATACGTAAATAATAATATATAAAATAATATTTTATATATCTATGAAAAAAAAATATATATACACACGAATTGAGAACCTCCTCCTTTTTTGAAGTCGGTTAAAAATAAATGACATCCAGTCATATTTGATTGATCGCAATCGCATACCATATATCACCTTATTAGTCTGTGTCGCATACAGTCTGTCAAGTATAAGTTGGCGCGTGGCGTTTTTAACCCTTCCGAACCGATGTCTTAGACAAGGCCCTCCTGAAGGGTGTGACCATCCGGTTGCGCTCCTTAGAGGTTCTCCATGAGCTAGACTCTGACCACCGACCGGTCCTAATGGAACTAGGTCCCCCGCCCACTTCCCAGCCGGTCTCTAGGACCGTTCTGGACTGGCACCAGCTAAACACCTGTTTAGCCGATGCCGACTCTCCGAATCTTGCCCGCTTCCCGGCGCAAATCTCGTCCCCTCAGGACACCGACTAAGCGATCGGCGCTTTCACCGATCATCTTAAATCGGCCATCAGCCAGTCCTCCCAGCAGATTGAAGCGGACAACTTTTACGCTGTGCGCTTCAAGCTGCCCAACGACATTAAGGAATTAGTCCGCGTTAAAAACGCGGCTATTCGCGCGTACGACTCCTACCCCACCGATGCCAACCGGGCCCGCATGCGTGCTTTGCATAGGGACGTGAAGCGCAGCATCGCGGAACTCAGGGAGGCTCGATGCGGAGGGTTTCTCGAGGAGATCTCGCCGTCAAACCAGGCTTACTGGCGGCTCGCGAGATCCCTCAAAACCGACACAGTAGCTACCATGCCCCCCTTGACCCGCCCTTCAGGCGACCCACCCGCGTTCGAGGACGACGAGAAGGCTGAGGTTCTCGCTGACTCTCTAGAGAGTCAGTGCACACCCAGCTCCGCTCCCGTCGATCCGACGCACGTCGATCTCGTAGATAGGGAAGTAGAGCGCAGGCCCTCACTCCCTCCCACCGAATCCCTCTCCCCGGTCACGCAGACCGAGGTGGAAGACCTAATCAAAGGCCTTAAGCCGAAGAAAGCACCGGGCTCCGACGGCATCTCCAATCGCGTCCTCAAGGTTCTCCCTGTCCATCTGATATGTCTTTTAGTGACTATCTTCAACGCAGCCATGTCCCACTGCGTCTTTCCTGCAGAGTGGAAAGACGCGGATGTAGTAGGTATCCCTAAGCCGGGTAAGCCTCGCAGCAGCTCTGCGAGCTACCGGCCTATCAGTCTTCTCAAGTCTCTCGGCAAACTCTATGAGCGCTTGCTGCTGGCGAGACTCAAAGAGTTTGTCACTTCCAATAATATCCTCATCGACGAGCAGTTTGGCTTTCGAACCAGACACTCTTGCGTCCACTAGGTGCACCGCCTCACAGAGCACATCCTGACCGGGCTCAACCAGCCCAAGCCCGTCTACACAGGCGCCCTATTTTTCGATGTTGCCAAGGCCTTCGACAAGGTCTGGCACAACGGCTTGATATACAAGCTCTTCCAGTTAGGAGTCCCCGATAGGCTCGTACTCATCATACGAGACTTTCTCTCGAATCGTACCTTTCGATACCGGGTCGAAGGTACGTTCTCTTCGCCCCATCCTATACAGGCCGGAGTCCCTCAGGGCTCCGTGCTCTCTCCCCTCTTGTTCAGCCTGTTCACGAACGACATTCCTCGTTCGAGCAGAGTCCAACTCGCCCTTTACGCGGATGACACCGCTCTCTATTATTCCCATATGAACATGTCCTATCTGGAGGCCCGGCGTTTATACGTGCACACGTCATGTATAGGCACATTGATTTCGCCGCGCCGGGATATCATGTTTCAAACCACTTACGAACGTTATGTAATCTGAACCACTTATCCGAATCGCATTCTGTAAACTGTGTTCTATTTATAAAACTATTAGCTACGTACTATATCCTTTGTTTGAGTTATAAATATTGATTTTTTAAAGAAAAAGTCCGAAGTAGGCGGATTTTCGGCAAAGTTGATTTTTCCTATTTTTGATCTCGATTTTGAGGGTAGAATATTGACCCAGGCACTAAGAAAGATCCATTCTTTGCATCCAAACTCCTTTTCATATAGGTTTTAAACAAAACACTACCAAAAAAAAAAAAAATTCTCAAAATTTTTTTCAACTGTCGTCATCGCGCGTCATGACGTCATATTATGAAAAAAAATTCTATTGTTAGATTGGATTTTATGACTTTATCTTCGAGTTATTATCGTTATGATGTAATTACGATGTATTTACATTACAAATAATATCGAAAATAAACCAAAAGTAAACAAACAAACAAATAATCACCCGGGTCAGATTTCATTTCGAAAATATCCAATATTTTGATAAAATACGAACTAACTAACGTCTACACTGCTTTATTATGATGTTATAACACTAAACACAACAAAATAATATCACTTCACCTGAAAATAATACAATATTTACATTAAAAATAAACATTCAGTGACCGCCAAAATAAACATTCAGTGACAGCTACCGCCCACTTTTGCTAACTGAAGTTATCAATGAAAAAGTCAAAACGGCAACTGAACGACGATTTTAATAAAGAGCATATACACTAAAGAACCAATAAAGCATAGGGTTCCCATAAAAAAAATAAAAAACTACTACAAAAAAAACGATGTGTGTCGTATGGTGCAATATGCACCAACGGCCCCCGAGGGAGGTGCGTGTTTTCGTTTCTTATGGTGCATATTGCACCAACGGCCCTCCAGGGGTTAATTAACGCGTGCTCTTCAAGCCGCTGTCGACGCCCTGGGTCAATGGTTCCGTACGTGGCGCATAGAGGTGAACCCGGAGAAGAGTGCCGCGGTGGTCTTCTCCCGGGGACCCGCCAATATGTTCTCCGCGCGGAGCCTTCGGCCCAACAGACGACTGGCCCCAATATCCCTATTCAATCGCCCTATCCCCTATACTAGGAAGGTTAAGTACCTCGGAGTCACCTTGGACTCCGCCATGACTTTCGGCCCGCACATTAGGTCCGTCCGCAATCGAGCGGCTTTCGTATTAGGTCGCCTGTATCCCGCGTAGCGTTATATTCTCTTTGTGTATCCCCTTCTCTGCAAGCGGAGTAAAATGTCGCTTAGAAATAAGTTGACATTATACAAAGCTTGCATTGCATAAGTCATGATAGGGCGCATGACTTACGCGAGTGTAGTTTTCGCGCACGCCGCCCGCACCCATATCGATAGCCTCCAGGTTATCCAGAATCGTTTCCTCCGACGTGCCGTCGGTGCCCCGTGGTACGTGCGGAACGTAGATCTGCATTCCGATTTCAAGTTAGATCCCCTTCGTAAGTTCCTCAAAGAAGCGCCGAAACGCTACTTTGAATCCGCGTCCCGTCACGCGAACAGTTTAATCCGCGCCGCCGCCGATTACGCCCCTAGTCCTTCTGACTCGCGCCGCAGACCACGGCACGTACTGCTCGACCCTCCTGACCCCATGACGGTCCTATTGGACCGGGATGCGCCGAACCCTCTCCGACAACCGTATGCTACACTAGCTATCAGACACCGGTCTCGCCGGCGAGGCCGTACGTATGCGACCGCAACGACGTGCATCACCCCACTGAATTTCTTGCCGGTTCTTCTCAACCGGTGGTAAACTCAGCCCTCTCTTAAGCGACAGCCCAAGCCGAGGCCGTGCCTCCCTGAGGTGCCCTTGAGCTCGTCGCTACTTCTGCCGTTAAGGCTAGAGCGCTTTAAGCGCTCGCCTCCTATTGTCCGGTGAATCTGTAATGGCCATCTGAGGCCAACAGCGTCTATCATTCCCAAAAAAAAAACAACCCTTCCGAATCTGGTGTTAAACGGCCTACACACGGCCCTAAAATCAGTGGCGATATCGGGACAGTGGTGGGGAGGACCCTAAATCGTCCCCTAAATCACCTCGTGTATAGGCAAATCGTATCCAATTTTTATTGTTTATAAATCGGGTCTAAAATCGCTTCGGGCGAGCTCCCGATTTAGGGACGATTATCGTCTAGGGAGCGTTGTCGGCACGTGTGTAGCGAAATCGGGACTGATTTCTACGCAGTATGCACTCGAGTGCTGCGGCGATACGACGTGCAGGCGCTCCGCTCTGTGCGAAGAATGAACGAATGAATAATATAATAAGGTATAATATAATATTCTGGGACAATTCACACACGGTCATCTGATCCCAAACTAGACAGAGCCTGTATTATGGAAACCAGACAACTGATACTAATACATTTATATACTTTTTTTTTGTAAATACATACTTATATCAAATCAAATCTAAATCAAATCATATTTTATTGGAAATAAAACAGATGTTAACATTTACATAAGTACGATAATAGCTACATTAGTTAAAAACTGTGTCGCAGCTATTAATTAACGCCCACCTCAAAAGGATAGATATATAGAACACCCGACCAACAGAATAAAATATAGATAAAACACCCAGACACTTGGTGGGAATCGAACCCACGCCTGTTGGCACCATAGTAAGTGCCAAGGCAATGCCTTTTTTTGCTGTTTTGATAGTGTCGGCGGCATCTCAGATCAACGAGCAGTGCACGGTCGGTTCTGTACTAACTGGTAGGGTCGTGTGTAGAGTAGTAGCCGATTTCATCCCCACCACCGCTGTCCCGTTATCGCCACTGATTTTAGGGCCGTGTGTAGGCCGTTTTACAATTTTGTATCATGACATAACGCAAAGCACGCACGGGTGCAGACCTTAGAGGAGATACCACTGGAGAGAGCATGATGCGCTAACCCCCTCTGCCAAATTTTTGGTCATATGGTCAGGTCTTTCTTTATTTGATTGCGTGTATTTTTGAATGTGTTGCGAGTTTACTATAGTGTGGGTATGCGTGAAGGTGTATCTGTGTGTATTTACTTCGCCTCCCGCACAAGTGCCACGAAAAATTTGTTCGGGGAATCGACGCGATACTAACTAATTTGGTACTTTCTCTGAGGTGCAGACCCGCGTCGTGATACGTTTTTGTATCGAGCATGCTGAGGCACCATTCACACTGATTTTTAGATATTTATGGTTAGGTTATGGTAGAAACTTTGTGGTAATCGATTCTTGAGTGTATATACTCTATGCAGCAGCCATTACGCATTATTCGATTAAATTGTAAACATTTTCCAGGGATGCCAACTTAGGGGTTTTCCCCCCAAATTTAGGGGGAAAAAAATGTGAGATGGGATTTTTTTAGGGGTGTTAAATTCTTAGGGATTTTTATTTTTTATTTTTAGGGATTTTTATAACTTCAATTAACTAAGTAATAAACAGTGGGCAAAAGTCACTAGTTGAAGTTTTCGATTATTTATAAATAAAGAAATTGGAAAAATTGGGTTTCTGAATGAAATTATTTATTGATTGTTTAAAATTTATTGTTATTTATTGAATGTCATAAATATTTTATCATTTTTTATGTATTATTTATTTAAAAATATTTAATTATTTATTTTATTAACAATATTTTTTTTAGGGGGAATCTCTAGAAACTGTGGTGGTTTTAGGGGTTTTTGATTGGACCTTAGGGGGATAAATTTTTGAGAGTTGGCTACACTGACATTTTCTGTCATCTGATCATTTCACCTTGGAATTCCGGGCGGTACGCAGCTGTCAGTTATAAAAACGTGAACGAAAGGAACTAAAAAGGTCAACTAGAAAAATCACTTTTATACTTGAAATTTTACTGTAGAAATCGGTGCGTATTGTTTGAAAAATACTATACCGTAATCTTGCGTAAAGTGATTTTGAAAGTGATTAATTGGTATAATGATTTCTGATATTTACGCGAATACTACACATTGAAATGAAACTAATTTTACGGATTATATCGCGGTTTATTCTTGATTTTAATTACCCGACGTTTCGAATACTTTACAGCATTCATGGTCACGGGTGGACTGAGGTGGTAGCTGTCCAAATGTCATAGTTGTCTTAGGGTACCCTCAGGTCTTCTAATTATTATTGTTAGTCCGATCTACGCAGAAAGAGCTTACAATTTCAGGCAAATATCAGTGTTACCGACTTTGAGCAAAATTTTTGAAAAATTGTTATTAAATCAAATGTTAGAACATTTTAATAAAAATCATCTGTTTCACAATAAACAATTCGGTTTTACAAAAAATCGCTCTACAACGGATGCTGGAGTCGAGTTGTTAAAAAATATTTATGAAGCCTGGGAGGAATCACATGATGCCCTTGGCGTATTCTGTGATTTATCTAAGGCCTTTGATTGCGTAGAATATGACACGCTAGCCAGAAAACTACACCACTATGGTATAAGGAATAGAGCTCTCAACCTTCTGACCTCATACCTGTGTAACAGAATTCAGAAGGTTGATATCAATGGAAAAAGATCAGCTGGATCTGAGGTCACTTTAGGTGTTCCAGAGGGTTCAATACTAGGCCCTTTTCTATTTTTAGTATTTATTAATGACTTAACCTACTTTGTAGGGGGCAATCATAACATTGTATTGTTCGCAGATGATACATCTTTGTTGTTTAAAATTAAACGTAAATTGCAGGACTATGACGATGTGAACAATGCGCTTTCTAGGGTGGTCCATTGGTTCGAAGTTAATAATTTGAAACTAAAACTAAATGTATTAAGTTTACTACACCTAATGTTAGACAGGTGGGAACCAATATTGAAATTAATGGAGCGGTATTGGACCCTGTGATCTCTACGACATTCTTGGGCATTACTATAGACGCAAAGTTACAATGGGGCCCACACATTGAGAAACTGTCGGGTAGGCTAAGTTCAGCGGCTTATGCAGTTAAAAAAATTAGATTTTTCACCGATGTCGAAACCGCTAGGATTGTATATTTTAGTTATTTCCACAGTGTTATGTCTTATGGCATATTGCTGTGGGGATCTTCTGCAGACCTTAACACTATTTTTATTCTGCAGAAAAGAGCTGTGAGAGCTATCTACAATCTGGCTCCTACGGATTCATTAAGACAAATATTTAAAGAAATAAACATTCTAACGGTTATATCACAATACATTTATGAAAATTTGATGTATGTAAAAAAGAATATAAGTACTTTCGCTAAGGTTAGTGATCGACATAATATAAATACTCGGAACAAACACAATCTTGCTGTACACTCCACGCGTCTCCACAGAATTAGCAATTCCTTTATGTTTATGGGCCAAGGTATACGTTTTTATAATAAACTGCCCCAGGATATACGAGATCTACAAATAAAAAAATTTAAAACTACCATTAAGAGCCATTTGTCTAAAAAGGGCTATTATAAAATCTCGGATTACCTGGAGGATAAAGCTGCGTGGGCTTGAACTGCAGGACTCTTGCAAGCTTATAGTTTAAGATATATTTATTGTAAATAAAAAAATCTTATGTAATTGAAAAAAGACAAGCCCGCTGAGTTTCTTGCCGGATCTTCTCAGTGGAGGCCGCGTTACGATCCGGTGGTAGTAGTAAAAAATGACAATATGTAAGAGCCCCCGTGAGGCCTATGCATAATAAAGAATTTTGAATTTGAATTTGAATTTAGTGTCTTGAGGTCTTGCAGTGGAATGCTTGTCTTTGGATTTGACTATGTTTATCACGGGATCCCAAGCTGGTGGTAGCACCCAGCCATCTTCTCTATTGAAATTTGGATGCTTTTTAATTTCAATAGAGCCATTATATTAGATTTAACAAACCACAAATCCTCGCAAAAGAACAGCGCTACCTACCAAGGATGATTCGAGAGGCTATTAAAATTAAAAAGCATCCAAATTTCAATAGAGAAGATGGCTGGGTGCTACCACCAGCTTGGGATCCCGTGATAAACATAGTCAAATCCAAAGACAAGCATTCCACTGCAAGACCTCAAGACACTGTAAGCTCTTTCTGCGTCTCAGAGAAAGTACCAAAGGAGTTACTATCGCGTCGATTCCCCGAACAAATTTTTCGTGGCACTTTTGCGGGGTGCGGGAGGCGAAGTAAACACACACAGATACACTTTCACGCATACCCACACTATAATAAACTCGCAACACATTCAAAAATACACGCACACAAATAAAGAATGACCTGACCATATGACCAAAAATTTGGCAGAGGGGGTTAGCGCATCATGCTCTCTCCAGTGGTATCTCCTCTAAGTTCTGCGTAGATCGGACTAACAATAATAATTAGAAGACCTGAGGGTACCCTAAGACAACTATGACATTTGGACAGCTACCACCTCAGTCCGCCCGTGACCATGAATGCTGTAAAGTATTCGAAACGTCGGGTAATTAAAATCAAGAATAAACCGCGATATAATCCTTAAAATTAGTTTCATTTCAATGATTAATTGGTGTTAGAAAAGGACATTTGTTTTTAACACAGTAGCGCCACTCTGGCGCGCCACGTTATATTGGACAGACTGTATTCCTATCCCTTGATCCCTAACGTGATTTTTATATATGTAAATTGATAATAATTTATACTAAAAAATGAACGTTGGATTTGAACAAAGAACGAAAATGTTTTTTGTGGTCTTTTACGGTATTCTGACTTGAGATATGGGGGTAATTTTTCAAATGGTTGCAACACCTTGCTTTGGTTCTTGCTCTATGGTTCAATCACTAAAAAAAATAAACTCAGTCTAAGTACAAACCTATTTCTTCATGAGTACAAATATAGTGATTGTGTTTATAGTCTTTGGTTGGTTCAGACAAGGCTGTATGGTCCCAGTACCTTTGCCTGCCTATTGGCGAACAGAAAAACAACAACACAGTCTTTGGTTGGACAAAAGGCGCCATGTTTATTGAAAACGTAACGTAAACGGAAAAGAAAGCTGTTTTTTTATACATTAGTGTAGCGAAAGTGCGATGTGATTATCTAGAAAACAGTATTTCTAATTTTTAAGAATTAAAATTGTGTAGGTCGATTCGGCTGTATCTACGGCTGTAAAGTGTAGATTGGTATTGATGGCTTTGTCGGCAGAAATGGCTCGATGTTTCCGATTATTCGTGACCCATGTAGACGGTGAAGGGCATTTTCTGAAAATAAGTGGGCAGGTTGATCACCAAGCTTCGTTAATGGTGGAGAGCTTATTCGAAGCCGCCAGAGAAAACCTCGAAAAAGGCATCGGAGCCGTGCCACCGACTGCTATCCATGAAGGAGTCATATGTGCCGCGAAATATAAAGATGGGACCTACTACAGAGCCAAGGTCATCAATACGACAAGTTTGGGCACCGGGTTGGTCGGTGTGCACTTCATCGACTACGGCAACAAAGATATCATCTCACTCAGCGCTATACGATTCTTCGACAGCTATGACCCTATGTTCGTGAAGCTGCAAGGCCAGGCCACTGATTACTTATTATCTGGTGTTATGAATCCATCCGGAAGATGGGAGGAGCCTCTTTTGTTGAAACTACAAAGTCTTTTATGCTATGCAGAGTATCCAGCTACATTGGAAGTACAAACTCGGTCTCTTCCTATTATTTCGATTCAATTTAAAGGTACCGACCTGTCAACACACCTCGTGTCTATCCGTTTCGGAGTTGCGATACCTACTGCCAAGCAAGAGGTTCTGCTCCTCCAGCTGGCTAATGATAACCAACAAATTCCTAACTGGCAGCCAACATTCATGAATGAACCACCAACGTATGCTGAACATGTTCCATTTTTGATTAATCAGAACTTTCCATCGAACCCGGCATCAGCAATGAGGCTACAGCAAACTGTTTCTTTGCCATTCAATGGTAGCATAGCTGCAGCACCTTCTCTGATAGGTCAGCGTTTACTAGTCAACAAGGTATCTAGAAATGCAAGTAATCTTAGAGCACCTGTGCGTCAACCCCAGCATGCTACTGTTAATTCTACTGCACCAGTTGTAGGCACCCAACCTACATTACCAGTCTCAACTAGTAAACCAGCTTCCCCCAAAAAATCAACCACATATAAAAGCAGATTGTTGGAAGTTGGCTCTCAACATCAAGTATTTTTGTCATTTGCCGAGGAAGGCCCAGAACTGTTTGCCGTTCAACTTGTTAGCGATGCTAAAAAACTACAGGACATGATGGATGAAATAAACAAGAGGCCACACAGAAGCCTCACTGAACCACCGATGATTGGCACCGTGTGCTTAGGTCGAATGTCTGGTGACCGTATTATATGCAGAGCTATTGTTATGAATCTCTCTGGATCTCAATGCAAGTTGTTCTTCGTGGACTTTGGGGATACAGAAATGGTGTCATACTATGATATATTTGACATCCCTGAAGAGTTTGTGAAACCAAACGTGTTTGCAATGAGGTTTTGCCTGTCTGGTGTGAAGAAGTTAGAGAAAGGTCCACACTTAAATGAGGCATTTAAGCAGCTAGTCAACGGTAAAGTGATGACGTTGAAAGTGGTCTCTCCCGAAGGACCGCCACTGATACAGTATGGTGAGCTACATTTGGATAGCAAGAACATTTTGGAGTTGCTAATGGCAAATATGAAAGACAAATTGCAGTTCTTGCAGTTCAAGTGGATAGAAATGCTGCCGTTAGGTTCAAGCCAGTCAGTTCTGGTGTCTTATGTGGACAGCTGTATAAAATTCTATGTACAGTTATCGGATTCAATCGATGACTTGAACTCTGTAATGGATGCCGTACGAGTACACTGTGAGAACAGTTCGTCCCCTGGAGAGTTGCCGGTTGGTGCGGCATGCTGTGCACGTTTTCCTGATGACAATAACTGGTACAGAGCAAGAGTTAGGGACACACGTGGGAACAAAGTGGTTGTGTCTTATGTGGACTATGGTAATGAGCAAGAAATTGAGGTATCAGATTTAAGGACCATTACACCAGATTTGATAAGACTGCCTGCTCAAGCCATGAAATGTGCATTAAAGGTAAGAATTATACTGTGATTTTTTAAAATTTGTAATAACCTCTGCATGTTCTCCAGGCCTTTTTGCCTATAATATGTTTAAACACATCACCCTTCCAGAGGAAACTATCTAAATGACTGACCACAATCAAAATCTATTGCATAGTTTAGAAGAACCAAGTATACAAATAGACTTAATTTAGGCTATTCAGGAATTGCTCAGAATTGATTGTGACAATTTATATAAAACAGATTCTGATTAGGATATTATCAGATATAAAGGTAGGTAAGAGAAACTAGGAAACTACTAACTGGGGATTATTGGCAACCCCTCCCTTTTAAGGGGGAGGTCTTTGTTTAGCAGTGGATGTCTTGCAGCTGCTGATGAAGGGAAACTTAGGAAAGCCAGCAAGGCCTTAGGAAAGTCTTCTTATACATGTTCTTCCAGGCTTTATTGTTCAATTCTAATTAAGCACTAATATTCAAGTCAAATTGGACAATTCAGGATATTTATTAACTTACTAGTTTACCCACGCAGCTCGCTATTTTTACGTTAACTAAACTTTAAATAACAGACATTCGCATCCAATACATAACCTCCTTTTTTATAGTCGGTTAAAAACTGGGACCCACTTTTTACTTGCTCTCCGAAGCACCGACCCGTTTAGTTCAAAATATGGCATTAAACGGTCACCCATCTATTTAATGACCTTACCTAACGTTGCTTAACCTGATCGATTAGAAAACCTTGATAACAACTCTCTATGAGTGTTCCCTCCTCTGTTAAATGGATCAAGCGTATAACCAAGTACCCATTTTGACTTTAATCCCCTAGGTTGCCTGGAAGAAATCGCATATTAGCGATAAGGCCGCCTATTTATACAATGTTTCTGTTTCCTTTTTATGTGTTCTGTATTTTGTGTTTGTACTTAAGTGTAAATAAATCCCCTCTCCCAAAAGAACCGTGCTAGATTATGGGATAAAAAGTATCCTATGTCCTACCTCTTAGTAAGATCTCAAATCATGCCAAGTTTCATTTGATTCCATTCAGTAGTTTCGGCGTGATGCGCAGCCGTGATACAGACAGACAGACAGGCAAACAAAAATTTTAAAAATTACATTTTCGGCCTCAGTATCGGTTATAGAATGCCCTCCAAATATGATTTTCAAAATATCTTCAATGTACAGAATTGGACCTGTTACAGTTTTATTATAAGTCTTTGATTATATATACGTCTAGATACCTATTAGTCTTGTAACGTTACATTAATAAGTTTCGCAACCTCATAATTCGTGTGTGCGTGCAGGCCTCGTTGTACACTCGCGTCATCTGTGGTTGTGTGCGTGTTTGGGGATCTCCAGTTACAAATATTTTTCGCGTTGTGGGCTATGCATTGATATGTACTGTGTAAATGTGTAATTCCTCTTTTTGTAAAATATAATGTATAGCTGTTAGTTGTCAAAATAGAATAGAATGGAATGGAATCGAATACGATGGAATACGATGAAATACGATAAAATACAATAAAATACGATTAAATACAATAAAATACAATAAAACACAATAAAATGCAATAAAATACAATAAAACGCAATAAAATACAATACGATAAAATACAAAAAAGTACAATAAAATGCAATAAAATAAAATGGCGAATACAATAAAATACAATAAAACACAATAAAATACAATAAAACACAATAAAATGCAATTAAATACAATAAAATGCAATAAAATACAATAAAACGCAATAAAATACAATAAAATAAAATGGCGTGTCCCTTATCATCAGGTGAACGTCTTATTTGCCTCATGACCTAATAAAGCTAATAATACTTCTTAGTAAGTACTTACCTATATAAAAGTAATTAATTTATCAAAAAATAAATTAAAATTATTTTAATTGATTTATTTAATGTTTTGGTCACTATCTACGTATTACGTTTCATTGAATTCATTTTTGTTAAAAGAAAAATTACCCCAGACTTAAGATATATTCCCCCATTATTACCTAGCAACACCAGTCTAGTCGGACAATGTACAAAACAATCGAGTTTTTATAATAATCCTTCACAGAATCTTAAGACTTATGAATGGAAAATTAAGTTAGGAACTTTATTAATTTTACTTAGTTAATATTTTCACGATTTGATTACACAATTCGGCATAATGTTTTTTTTTTTGCGAGCACAAACCATCGGTACAGTTCAAGTGATACTAAACAACCAAGTATACCAATTTGATGTTTTGGTGTACCTGAGAATGTCAAACGTTTGAACATCGAACGTTCTATCTAGACGTATATATAATCTTTTGATAAATACAGACACTTTTCTGTTCTTTGTGGCCCAGGGCTTTGAGAATAAACCAGTTGAAACGAAGACATCAAACCAACTGGAAATGCTTGCTCTAGAGAAGACATTGACAGCACATATTGTTGGCATATTGTCAACTACCATGGTTGTGGCTCTCATTGATGAGACAGTAACTCCTCCCCTGGATGTGGCCAGGAGAATGACTCAACTTTCACAGCCTAGAAGCTCTCATGAGGTATGTATTGAATCTTCTTTGTTAGAATTAGTGTGATAATTGTTGTTTTTAAGAATATGTGTATAGACAGGGATGTTAATTGTTTTCACATCTATTTATAGCTTTGTTTACATCATTCTGTAAATGATGTTACTTTTTCAAATTAGTGGCAAAGCATTATAAATGTTACATGGTCTTGGCAATTGAGATCATACTTTATACACATTCTTACAAGTTCGAATTTTTAATGTTTTTGTTTACATGTTGTTGAAAGTTAAAGCTGAATTGAAAGTATTGTAGGAGTGTGTAATGTTGCGGTATTTTCAGGGCCCCGTTAATATTTCTTTGTAAAAAAAAACAAATTTAATAAATAAATATTTAAAAGACCCGTCTTTAGGATTAAAACATATCAATGAAATAATTTGTAACAAAAAAAGTTAAAACTTTTTTATTGCATGGTTCGCTCTTCATTGCTTAGTATTGAAAGCTACGACTAACGGCCTTCTCAAATAAATCGACTCTGAATCCATAGAGGCCGAACGAAAGAGTCTTTACGACTATGTGAAAAGGGTGTCAATGACGGCTCACTCTCCATTTGGTCAATTCGTGGCCAGGCGAGCTTTTTCTATGAATATAAAATGTAGGCATTAAAATATTTTTTATCTTTATTCAGCTTTAGAAATACTGAATGAGACCTGATATAAAGTTATATAGAATTTCATAAATAATCTGTTTAAAATAAAATGTCGAACCTACCTACACCTACTGAGATTTACAAAAAAATAAAAGGCGACTGACATGATAAGCAGGTGCCTAGCTACCGCCGTATCAAGATACGGGGCCCCCGGGTGGCAGAGGCCCCGAACGTGTGTAAACAAAAATTCATACAATATTATCCACAATCTCATTTAAACTCTTAGGCCTTCAGTTGGGCCCCCAAACAAATTTTGATATAGGGCCCGTCTAAGGCAAGCTACGCTACTGATGATAAGATTTTGTAATGGTGGTATTATTGCCATTTGACCACATAATCCTAGAAGCAAGCAGAAGATGCAAATATCTTGATAATAATTTATAATTTTCTAGTTCATAGACGTATTGGCCGACATTGTGCAGTCACAGTACTCTCATAGTTATCAACAAATGGTCTACTCACTATGAAACAGGTCAAAGCAACTACACCCGTCCGCAAAGAGGCGCCCGAAAGTTTTAGTTCCCCAGAGAGCGTTTCAGACGACGGCAAGAAGAAAAGCTTCCGACGCGAGAAGAGCTTTAAAGAGGACCGGCGTCCTCCCAGAGAGGGCAACGAGGACTTCGGGCAGAGGGCCGGTAGTTTCCGCGGAAGGTAAGTACCTAATTTATCATCAACATATCGATTGTTAAATTCGGTAATAAGTAAGGATCCTAACTCCATTTTAAGTGTAGTGGAGTTAGCAACTTAGGTTATTTAGCAGATGCTATTATATCTTCTTTACATAGATAAAAGAAAGTCGCTCCCGCTACGATTAGAGCTTTTAAACTACGCAACGGATTTTAATGTAGTTTTGAGCAATAGATACAGTGATTCAAAAGGAAGGTTTATATTAAGTGCGAAGCCGGGGTGGGTCTTAAGCGTCAACAAGCCGTAAACACCACGTCACTAGCTGGCCATGCGCGGAATTTCGTTTGTGTATAAGCTAAACAAAAGTGGTGACAGTATGGGTCCCTGAGGAACCGCGGCCTGTACCCTATTATGGGTTTAGATAACGAAAACTTATTGTCAGTATTCATACAATGCTAATGAGTGTGGTGATAGACCTCATTCATTACCACACATTATGCGGTCACGAACGGTGTACCGGCATTTACCCCGCCCGCACGTGTTTTGGTCCGGCTGGCTCAAACAATTATCACCCTAAACGTGATACACCGTTCGTAACCGCGAGAGTGTTTAGTAATTGGATTGTGAACTTACATTATAAAATCGTCTAAATTTACTAGTGACTAATATACTTTTTCACACCACCTGCTCGATAATGTCACATTATATGTCATATAAAGATGACATAAAGTGCCTCATTATATCCCTATAGTCTAGCCGGGTAATAATGTTGTACTAAACTCCCTTGGGTAATAATGTGTTTGAATTTCGAACGTCAAACGAAAATTCCTCAACACTTTTACCACATATATATATTACTACTCTAAGCAGAGAACTGCACGAAAAACAAAACATTTGAAAATCGAACCGAGCGCGACGAGCACAACCCAGTGTCCTAGAAAATAAAATAAAATATTTAGATGATAACGCGGCAAATCACTATGTTGATATTATTGACGGTCTCGTTGGTCTAGTGGTTAGACACCCTGGCCGCTACCCAATAGGTCGTGGGTTCGATTCCCAGCAAGTGTCTGGGTGTTATTTCACTATTAATTAATGTTAGTTATCTGGTTTCCATAGTACAGGCTCTGCCTAGTTTGGAATCAGATTACCATGTGTGGATTGTCCCAAAATATTGTTATTATTTTAATTCTAGCAATATTTGTATTTTATTACCTCGCAGTAGGTGTGAAAAGTGAAAAGTAGTGTATTCACCTCGGGGATAAAGGTGCCTTTGTCTTGGGCGAGCTTAAATCCCTCGCTGTACTCAGGATTCTAGTATTAACTCCCTCGCTAAGCTCGGGAGTTAACTCTATACTCCCTCGCTGCGCTCGGGAGTTGCTAGAATCCTTCGTTATGCTCGCGATTCAATTAAACGCCCGCGACATAAGACACTACTTTATCCCCTTGGTGCATAAACTACTATTAAAGTACTTCAGTGTCTAAAATGTTGCAATGCCACTTATTAATACATTTGCTGCATTTTAGCAAATTATTGACGTAGCTAACGTGGAAGAAAAAAGATAGGAACATGTAAGATTCGTTCGACGCTTGTAATTCAGGTCATTGTTGAGTTGTTAGAAGAACTACGTAGTTAAACATTCATACAACATATCTACAAAAAAAAAACTCCTTTCCATAATCTAATAATATGTCAAATAATCCACTCGACTAAGATCAAACTGACATAACGCTCTAGATAAAAAAAATAACTGATATAACAAATCCGAGTGCCGACGACGTTTGCATCACACGTAACAGGAGTTTTTATTTTCTAACAAAAAAAAAACAATAATGGATGCTTGAGTCATGGTTGTTGTGACCTTCATCTCGGTTCTTTGAACTCACTTGAAGTGCGGGAACGTTACAGATAATGTATAGGTGATCTGACATTATTTATAATATTGTTATATTAATTTTGTATGTGTTATTTGCGTGGGTGTTATTGATATATGTTATTCTTGTCTCCAGAGACAACAGGGAGAATTTTGATCGGTCCGGGCCAGGCAGGCACAGCGACAAGTTTGCCGGCAACTCAGATAGAGGTGACAGGTGAGCCATTTGGTTGTTCGTGTAAATTTTCTGTCTGAAAGTTTGTAGAAGATATTTTATATTCTATAATCTTATTGTTTTAGAATACTGTAATTCTCATTATTCATGCTGTAAGTTAATGAAAGCCGTATATTCTTCTGAGAGGCATGAATTGTAATTGACCATTTTGTAGTTTGCCTATTTATTCATAGATGTATTAAGTTTCCACATTGTATGTCTGAAAAGCTTGATGGAAGCTATTTCGAGCGATTCTATTTGATACACTAATCTGGAATGCCTGAAATCAGCAAGTATGCAGAAAAATAAAATATAAAGAATAATAAAATAAATAAAGGAAATTAATAAGATTATGTTAGATGTGTAAAATATAACTATTTATCGAGAGTACCCCATAGCAGTGTATATTATAACCTCAACTGAAAGTAATATTGTGTTTAAACTTTACTTGTACACTTGTGTTCCCGTGTAAAGATAATTAAACACTTGTTTTCACCAATAAAGGGCACTGAACTAACTTTTAAGTGCCAGGAATTATGGCAGATTTTCAGAACTGCTTTTATTTTATAATTAACTATTAAAATAAAAATCCTCAATGCTAGTAGCTGTCTGCTTGTCTCGTCAAGTCACAAAAAATCCATCCAACAGGCGCGGTGGTCCTCCTAAACCTCGCGATGCACCGCAGAACACTGCACCCGCGTCCGTGGCCGACGACGAGTGGGAGGAGACGCCCTCTCAGCCGACCTTCCAACAGTCGCAGCCTCCCCCGCACCGACCATACAACCGGGACAACAGAGACCATCGGGACAGCAGGGACAATCGGGACAACAGAGACCATCGGGACAATAGGGACAACAACCGTGACAGGTACGTTACTTTGAAGTCCAAAGTAAAAATCTCATTACGAGTATATTAATTAATATTTTAAAAGAAATAGGCTAGGAGCTTCGGAGTCGCTGGACGTTCGGGGTGTGGGCCCTAGGACGTCCATTGAGTACGGCGGCGACTCCGAGGAGGACGGCGGCGGGGTTGTGACCCCCGTCCCTGTGAGCACCGTGTCAGGTTCCCGGGGGGCTACAAAACGCCCCCGGCAGTGGGCACAAAGGCAACCCACTGAGGGGCCCCTGGTGCAGATACCACTGGAGAGTTCTGGGACCCCTTAGTGAAATTAATAATATGTAGTAAAATATGAATTATTCAGAACACAAACAGGTCACAAATATAAATGAAATTAAATTTAAAAAAAAATTCTCTGTAAAATAGCCTTTTTCTGCAATATCTACTTGTGACAAATTTTTAACACATATTTTATCTATGCGAATTTTTTATTTGGTCAATATCAAGGAATTATAATAAACATTCAATATTTCATTCATGAGATTGGTTGTGTTTTAAAATATGTTAAATTATATGAATAAAAGTAAGGTCTACTTGTGATCCTATATTAAATAAATAATGTTTAAGCTTAACATTATTCTAAACCACTTGAACAGTTCATTAGTGGTCGCGATTGTTTTAAGAAACACTTATGCAAATGTTAGTTGAGTAGGTGTTCAATTCACATATAGATTTCGTCACAAATGGAAACCGATTTCAGATCGACACATAAACATACATTATAATTGAAACCGGAGAGCTCAGTTTATTAAGGAGTTTTCTACCAACAAACATAATTTATTTGCATTGTAAAAACAACAGAGTTTAATGCTGTTGATGCGTTTTATAAAGGATTGCATTGAACCACCGATAACATAGGGTCACGCAACGCTGCAAAAGTGTTTATTTCCTTTCCACTTACCAAGATCGACAATATTAATTTCATATACAAACTAAAAGCATTCCTGCAATTTTGAGTCTTAATACTTAATGATTAGTGCATATTTACAATTGGAGTATACAACTTGGAGGTATAATAATCAATGCAATACTTTCTCTATTGCGTGAGCAATTTAAAAACGTTACAATGAAAATTTCCGTAAAAATGATTCGACAGAAGAAAACCTAGGTCGGACCATGACAAACCCGGGCAAAAGTCTGGCTGGAAGAAAGACTCGAGCGGGGTTGGCAAAAGGCTAAAGCAAGCGGCAGAGGCCGCGTCCGTGGACGCCCAGACCTCTAAAGGCCCGTCCATACAGGACAGACTGAAACGGTACAGTGGCGCACATCACCGTGTGTCATACACGTCGCGCTTTCTGGTTCATCAGCATTAATGCTTTGTGTTGTTTTGCGTGACCATGCGCCATAATTTAAGTATAAATTACATCCACATTCTACATTATAGCACACACGATACTTTTAGAATCATGAATTCTGGGCTTGCATCGTATTTTGGCGATAAACTGCGTTCGAGCGTAGTAGTTACAAAATCATTAATTTTTGTGACTACGTCGCTGATACTGAAAGTATGCGGTGTTTACGCGCAATCGCTGTATCAACCTTCCAAATAGCGAATAAATCGCCAAAGCCAAAAGCAGATTCTGGATTTTGTCTGCAGGGGAATATCTTGGGTATCGCAGGGCTTTTCTTGTGGGGGCACGCAGTGCTCCCAAAGGAAATTTCGAAGATATCGAAAAATTGCCATAAAAACTATAAAAAATGAAAGCATTAAAAAAGGCCTTGGTATCTCTATTCTAAGGATCATTAGCTGATAGAACACTGCCGAACTCTAGAGTTCTTTAATGAGACATTAACTCATCCTTTAGTATAGATATTGAATACTTAACGTACCATTGAGGGTGTGGTCTGCGGAAGTATTTTCTAGAGTCAAGGAGTGAAACTTACACCCTCAACCTCATTTATGTAATGCGCGGCTAAAAGTATCGTCTGTGCATTTTCCCTTGTATAAATAAATTAATTGTTGTTCCGAACTAACACCTGCCCGCGAATAATCGTTGCTATTTGTATCAACTTCGCGTTTCTAAACAATAATTACGTAAAGCATTAATAGTTGAATCTACATCGTCCTCGTTGTTTCGCCCTATTTGCTTGTCACGCTTGGTTTGCGTCGCACATTATGTATCGAGCGTTTTCAATACGTTGCGCATAGCTGTTGTATTCTTGTTATAACATTCCATTGCACCACAGCGTCTAGCAGTGCAAGTTCTTTTTTTTAAATTTCAGCACATTTCGTTTTCCATTATTAACAGTTAAAGCCGTGTCATATGAGTCCATAGTATTGCTGCGGCTTGACTAGTTAATGGATGTTCCATTATTTGTACACGCTTGGTGTGGTTTACCAGCACAACCTAATGTAGTGGCCTTAGTGTGTAAATTAAAGAAAAAAAAATCCTCATTTGTTTTACTCATTGATTTCCCCGTTTTTGATGCTTCTCTTCTCACTTTTAACAGCTAGTGTACTAGTTAATACCATTACAATACAATGTAGCACAATTGGATCTCTTCACACAAATTTTAATATTTAAATTACAGTGATAATAAGTTTAACAATCAACAAGATGAATGGGAGGAGAAAAAGTCCGATGATTGGGGTCACAAAACAGGCAGGGACAATCGTCCAGATAGACGGGAGAACCGAGGCGACAGACGCGATAATTGGGGAGACAAGAAAGACAACTGGAATCAGAGGGGGGAGAAGAGGGAGTTCAGAACCGATAAGCCTAGAAGCAACTTCTCACCCAGAGACAGAGCTGAACGATCCTTCGGCTCCGATGATAAAAGATCAGAAAAGAGTTACAGGTCTAACGATAGTGGAGGAGAACGCGCCGGTCGCGCCCCACCATACAAAAGCCGAAGCAAATTCACCCAAGTCCAGTATAAGGAGCTCTCCGACCCTATACCCTTGGAGACTCCATTCACAGAGCCCACAGTGGAAACGGGCGCCCAGCACGAGGTGTCCGTAACCTGGATAATATCACCGGAGAGTTTCTACACCCAGATAATGTCGCTCCAACCGAAATTCCTCGAAATGATGCACAGAATACCGGAGTTGTACAAAGGTGTTAAATCTTACACGGGCATTGTGCCCGTCGGGGCTTCTGTGTTAGCCAGATACCCCGTAGACGGCGTTTTATATAGAGCCACAATCGTTTCCGTCCAGCCGTTCTCTAAATTCATAGTTCGTTATGTGGATTTCGGTAACAAGCAGCTCGTTGATGCTAAAGATATATGGCAGCTTGATAGTCAGCTAATGGAGCTTCCAAAGATGGCGGTGCACTGTTCTTTACTGGGTGTAGTGCCGATGGAGGGGGAGTGGAAGGCTGACCCTGAGATTGACTTATGTTTCAACGCGCCCCGGTACCAGTGCGTGTTCCAGGAGTACGTTGAGGAGCAGTATAGGGTGTCGTTATGGAACAACGGAGTGAGCGTCGCAGACACTTTAGTGGAGAAAAATTTGGCCAAATTGTCGGAGCATCAATCGTCTGTGACTTTAAAAGGTAAATATGAACAGGGTAAGCTGTTGAGTAGTAATCGTTTTATTTGAATTCTTGATGTCCATTGATGAATCGTCCAATTTATATAGTGGTTTTTAGGTACTTTAGCCTTTAATTACAATCGATAGCAAGTTTCACATCACTCGCGCTTGTTATAAAGAGGTCAAGAATCCCTGAGAGATTTTGCTGCAAGTACTAATTTAGGCTCGTCGACATTCTTCGAGGACCATATTAACGATTCTAAAATCAATTTATATTCCTTAGGCATGCAGTGAACCTCACAATATTCTCCTCTATAGTCACTTCCATTTCGAAAAAGCCTGGATTCCAATAACCTTATTCCTTGGTGGTTGGTAATTTAATTTCTTGGTAATGTGGTGGTAAACGGTCACATGCATCTTACAAATATTTTATTTCCTTCTTTTTTCTAGCCAATAGTCGTATGTCCTATCATGTGACTCTGCAAAGTAGTATGAAGAAAAAATACATAATATATGTATACTCTGTTTTTTTTACGAGATCAAATTCGGAACGTTGTTCCGTTCTTGTTCCGAGTTTGATCTCGTAAAGAACAACACGAGTTATAGGCAATGGTATTTTCTTTGTAGACGAGGCCATAGATCTCACGATCATCGTGGGCCAGCAGATATTGTGCCGAGTGACGCACGTGGAATCATTCGACAAATTCTATGTACAATTGGATCTGGAGAAAGCGACGTTGGTCGAGAACGCGATAGCCAACTTCGATATCAGCAAAGTGAGTATAGTGCACCCAACTTATCTGTGAACTGTCAGTGTCGCCACTGTCTATGCAAATACGTCAAACTGATATTTTCATGAGAATATTTTAGTTCCTATTTCCACCACCCATACAGATAAATTGGTCGATCTGTATGTTTTTAACAAATGCTAACGAGCAACAGGCTTAGCATGATGTGCAAATCTTGACAGACAAGTGTGAGTATGACGTCACTATGACGTAGTATTTAACATTTTTGTATTGAGAATTGACGTTTCGGTGTTGAAAACTACGTCATACTCCACACCGAGCTGTCAAAATTGCAAGTCGTGCTGCGCCTGCAGCAGGCAATCAGGTGTTTGAAACTATTGGGTAGTTATTCCTTTTCCGTGTTCAATAGGAAGTAGGAGTTGATGCAATTGACTAATTAAAATCATTATTTACTTTTAATCATCGAATTTTTTTTGCTTCCAATGGTCATCAGTTTTATAAGGTAAGAAGTACTTTTAATACAATACTGTATTGTACGTAAACTAAAAGAAATTAAAAATGATATATCCAAAAATAATATGTACAAATGACGGTCTTGTCGTAAAGCAATCTCTTCCAGATAACCATCAACACACACAAAGATAATCATAGTTCATGGAATACATACTAGTAAAGATTTAGCTACGTGGTATCGGGATAGGATAGTAGATAGGTGGGTCCCATCTCCTTCCGTTGCGTGTCTTAAGAGGCAACTAAGGGAAAATAAGAAGACGGGCAGCAGCGTATTTCTATTGGATTAGCTACCACCTAAACTGCGATCACCAAGACGCCTGGCAAGAGTTGAGATTATGGCAATCCCTCCCTTTTAAGGGTGAGGCCTTTTTTTTGCTGTGGACCTCTTTCGGCAGCTGATGATGATTCACACGTAGTTTTTACGCCGGTATATTATGCATTTCTAAATATACTACTTAATTTACAAGCAAAATATCTAGTTCAAATTTTAATTAATTCGGCGGTTATATTCCGAAACTTTATCCATGGCATATGAATAGCTGTTCTACAGACTTGATTCCGGTCCATTCTCTGATATAAAGTAGCTAGGACATCTTTTATCTTCCAACTTTTCTTTTATCCGCTATTTGCCCCATCATGTGCAGACCATTAATTAGTATTGTTTCACAGCTAACGCCCCTAAGTGCGGAGAGTCTAATGGAGGGTGTTCACTGCACGTTGAGACACGAGGGCAAGATATACCGCGCTATACTGGAGGACGTGGCCGATACAGCCAACGTGAAAGCTGTACTACCGGACTATGGGAACTCTATCACCACCGCACTGGAAAATGTGAGTCTGATCATGAGATTTTTGACGGGCCCGTTGGTCTAGTGGTTAGACACCCTGGCTGCTACCCGATGGGGCGTGGGTTCGATTCCCACCAAGTGTCTAGGTGTTATTTATCTATATAAGTATGTATTTACAAAAAAATGTATATAAGTATTAGTATCAGTTGTCTGGTTTCCATAATACGGGCTCTGCCTAGTTTGGGATCGGATGACCGTGTGTGGATTGTCCTAAGATATTATTATTTCTTCTATGCTATTCTGTTCCCCGTGAGGTGAGGTTTGCCGTGGGATGCCGGCTAAGAATTTGCATCCCCCCCTCTTATCCCGTCGGTTTCGTAAGAGGCGATTGAGGGAAAGCCAGAAGACGGGCAGCAGCGTCTTCTGTATAACATATCCATCTCTTCGAAACTGCGATCCCCAAGACGCCTGCCAAGCGTGGGGATTATGGCAAACCAATGATTGACAATGATTATTTACGGCCCTCAGTCCCCGGCAGCTCCTCTATTCCCCGCCTTGGTAGCGGGCGGGGTAACGGTCGAGAAGAATCTCCGGCAGATGCCCCGCTACCACCCCCACCGAACTTTGGCCCTGGCAACACATAATGTCCGCACGCTTAGGACTGACGAGAAGATTATCGAGCTGGAGGAAGAATTGAGCAAGTTACGTTGGGATATCTTGGGATTATCTGAAGTCCGACGAGAGGGACAGGATACGATGACCCTTGATTCCGGAAACCTGCTCTTCTTCCGGGAAGGAGACCGAAAATCTCAGGGTGGTGTTGGGTTTCTCGTCCGTAAGTCCCTCATTAATAACGTGGTAAAGATCGATAGTGTGTCGAGCAGGGTAGCGTACCTTATACTCAGAATAACCAGTCGGTATTCGTTGAAGGTTATACAGGTTTACGCTCCGACCTCGGCACACCCTTACGATGGCTATGTATGAGGAGATAGCAGAAGCCATACATATCTCTAAAACACACTTCACCGTTGTTATGGGGGACTTCAACGCGAAGGTGGGCACACGGAATGGCGATGAGTTGAGAGTGGGGTCATATGGGTACGGGCAGCGGAACCAAAGGGGCCAGCGGCTGGTCGACTTCATGGAAAAGGAGGGACTCTGCGATGAACTCCTTCTTCAGGAAGCGACCATCCAGGAAGTGGATAAGCCCCGATGGTTCAACCAGAAATGAGATCGACTTCATCATGACGACCAAGAAGCATATATTCGATGATGTCTCCGTGATCGGCAGGGTGAAAACCGGTAGCGATCACCGCATTGTTAGAGGCACATTGAATATCAATGTCAAGCTTGAGAGGTCCCGTCTGATGAAGTCCACGCTCCGTCCGGAAACCGCCCAAATCCGAATCCCCGAAGACTTTCAACTCGAACTGCATAATCGCTTCCAGTGCCTCGCCGAATGCGAAACTGCGGACGAGATAAACAATGGGTTGGTGCAAACTGTCCACGCAGTGGGGTCCAAGTTCTTTAAGACCCCACGCCGTAAAAAGCCTCAAAAGCTCTCCAATAGAACCATTAAGCTAATGGAAAACCGGACTGAGATGAGACTGCAATCTTCGGCTGATATGTCGGATTATGCCGAACTCAATAGACGAATCTCGAAATCCATGCGACACGACTTGCGTTCCTATAATACAGCATGTATTAAGGACGCAATTGAGCGGAACCAAGGCTCTAAAGTGTTCGCAAAGAATTCGTCTATTGGGCGAAGCCAAATGACAAAGCAGAAGATCGATGACGGCAGTGTCATCTCATCGAAACCGGAGATATTGAGAGAGCTTGAGAGATTTTACGGACAGTTATACACTTCAACACGAGAGCCCATTGCTAGAACAGCTCAGGACACCAGAGCCAAACTAACCTGACACTTCACTGAGGACATCCCAGACATCAGCCCGTACGAGATTAGAATGGCTCTCAAACAGCTTAAGAACAACAAGGCGCCGGGTGAAGACGGAATCACAACAGAACTTCTGAGAGCGGGTGGAAAACCGGTACTTTTAGTCCTCCAGAAGTAATTTAATTCCGTCTTACTCGAGGGTACTACGCCAGAAGCATGGCACAGGAGTGTGGTGGTTCTTTTCTTCAAAAAAGGTGATAACACTTTATTGAAGAATTATAGACCCATCTCACTCCTGAGCCATGTATACAAGCTGTTTTCGAGAGTCATTACGAACAGTCTCGAACGCAGGTTTGATGACTTCCAGCCTTCCGAACAAGCCGGGTTCCGAAAAGGCTTTAGCACCGTAGACCACATACATACGCTCCGCCAGATTATACAGAAGACCGAGGAGTATAATCGGCCATTACGTCTAGCGTTTGTGGACTACGAGAAAGCCTTTGATTCCATCGAGACCTGGGCGGTATTGCAATCCCTCCAGCGGTGCCACATTGACTATAGGTACATCGAAGTGTTGAAGTGTTTGTACAGCAACGCCGCCATGTCGATCCGACTACAGGACGAGAGCACAAAACCAATCCCATTGCAGCGAGGTGTGAGACAGGGAGACGTTATTTCTCCGAAACTGTTTTCAAACGCATTGGAGGACGTTTTCAAGCTCTTGGACTGGTACGGATGTGGCATCAACATCAATGGCGAATACATCACTCACCTTCGTTTTGCCGATGATATAGTCATTATGGCAGAGTCGCTGGAGGACCTCAATACGATGCTCAGCGACCTCAGTAGCGTTTCCCAACAGGTGGGTCTTAAAATGAACATGGACAAGACGAAGATCATGTCTAATGTCCATGTTGCACCCGTACCGGTAGTTGTTGGGAACGATACACTCGAAGTTGTTGACCACTACGTATACCTAGGACAAACTATCCAGTTAGGTCGGTCCAACTTCGACAAAGAGGTCGCCCGAAGAATCCAACTCGGATGGGCAGCGTTCGGGAAACTACGCGATATCTTCTCGTCCGAAATACCGCAGTGTCTGAAGACGAAGGTTTTTAACCAGTGTGTGTTGCCAGTGATGACATATGGTACTGAGACGTGGTCTCTAACGGCTGGCCTTTTAGAGAAGTTCAGAGTCACACAACGAGCCATGGAGAGAGCTATGCTTGGAGTTTCTTTGCGCGACAAAATCCGAAATGTGGAGATTCGCTGAAGAACCAAGGTCACCGACATAGGAAGAAAGGTTCTCGAGTGGCGACCACGAACCGGAAGACGCAGCGTAGGCAGGCCTCCCACTAGGTGGACAGACGACATTGTGCGCGTCGCAGGTAACCGGTGGATGCAAATAGCCAATTGTCGTTCATTGTGGCGTTCGAAGGGGGAGGCCTATGTTCAGCAGTGGACGTCTTCCGGCTGATGATGATGATGATGATGCACACCTTGTTTCCAAGTCAAGCGCTTGCCCACTGAGCTGGAAAAATTAGAAATAAGGATTCAAAATGTTCTTAGCGCATACTTTGTGCACTAATTTTTGTGAGTGTCATCACTCTTAATCTAGCATAATTAATAGATCTGCCTACCGTAGGTTTACCTGCTTTGCACGAGGGACCTACTACTCAAAATCATATTTAACATAGCCATTTAAACAATTCTTGTGTGATTGCAGCTCATGATACTGCCGACTGAGTTAAGCGTCTACTATTACCAGTCGCTTGAGTGCAGTCTGAACAACTACATGGAGGAGTCCAACAAGCTGATGACGATTGAAGAGCTCAAGACCAAACTCATCGGCAATAAGTTCATAATTTACATCAACAACGTCGAGGGCATCACGTGAGTATCCTGAAACATGTCCGTGTTTTTTTTTCTAGTCTATATTGTCCTACTGCTGGGCAAAGGTCTCCCCCATGGCCATCCACGTATCCGTGTCTTGAGCCACTTCAGACAAATCCTTCTTAAATGCTAAGTCATTACGCCAACGTTTTTTAAGCTTCCCCAAAGACAACGTCCATTCTTCGGCACGCATTTTGTGACAACTTTGGCCCATCCTTCCTTCATTTGACAAATATATGTCGCTCGCTGTAATGTAATAATACTATTTATTTTTATTAACTGTACAACTCGTGCGATCTCCAGAGCTTCCACGCGAAACATAGCATCAGTCCGTCAATTACTACATACGATAACTATACAATTTGGTCTTAAATATGCGGGAATTATCAATAATACCCTCGCATTCGTGCAACTGCCTAGAAAATTGACACTTCCCACGACACTACGCTAGCATGACCATTAAATATGGTTTTCTTCTCTTCCAGTCTAGTATCAACTCTCTACGACGGCATTACTGGTCAGAAGATCGCAATATTCGAGCCGGACGAGGGCGCGTACGACGAAGTAGTGCCGTTATGTATGCGCGCCGTTTTCAATTACAACTTCGGCATGGCGTATATCTCGCACGCGGAAAACCTCAACGAGTTCTACCTGCAAAAGGCAGCCGATGGGGACAGGATCGCACAGTTATTGGATGAGCTTTATAAGTTCTATGAAGAAGGTAAGACTTTGTTCTTGATAGGTGCTCTCAGACAACCCTCATGCATTTTCTTGTAGGACTGCAAAAGGCAGTAGACTTATTGAATTCTATTTTTGGGAGAAATACAAAAATGGATGACTGCATTGGGTTGCATTGGGGCAGTTTCATAGAATCTTGAAGATTTTTAGGTACCAAATCATATTTTCCAACTAGCGCCACATCCCCGCGGGGTTAGAATAGCATCCCCCCATCTCTTCTCGTTGGGTGTGTGTCGTAAAAGGCGACTAAGCGAGAACAGGAAGACAGGAGAGCAGCGTTTTTCTTGTGAGTGTATCTTTCACCTATACTGCGATCCCAAGACGCCTGCCAAGTAGGGATTATGGCAACCCCTCCTAAGGGAGAGACCTTTGTTCAGTAGTGGACGTGTTCGTTTCAGCTGCTGATGATGATGATGAAGTGCCACATAAAACATCTAAAATGAATTGTAAGAAAATTTAACTATCTTGCTAACAGGTACACCAGAACCCCAGACATGTTTCGAAGTGGACGGACTATGCGCAGCTAAGTCCAGCGACGGCAACTGGTACCGCGCCACTATAGTCAGCGTCGAAGAAACCGAAGTTAAAGTCCAATTCACCGACTATGGCAACACTGAAACCGTAACCAAAGAGTCCGTGAAAACGCTCGACAGTAAATTCTTTGAACCGTGCGCTTTAGCTCTCGTTGCCAGTTTGGGACTTGTTGCTCTACAGGAGGAGGCTCTTGACAAGTTGAAGGAATGGACCGCTGAAAAAGAGGTCCAAGTTACGCTGGCATTCGGTACAGACGGTTGGCTCGCTAGTCTCCATTTAGACGGCGTAGATTTATCAATGAAGTTAGTGAACGAAAAATTGGCCACACCGCAAATAATGTCGAACGAAGAACCGAAAGAAGAGGCCGTTTCTCAGGCGGAACCCATATCGTTACCAGAAGGTTGCACTCAAGTGTACATCAGCCATATAGACACCCCTGGACACTTTTGGCTCCAAATGTTGGACAAGGTTGACAAGATTGAGGAGATACAAGCTGAACTTCAAGCGAACGCTGATTCGTACTCCGATATTGAGAACCGTGAAATGGGCACGTTGTGTATAGCCAAATATTTGGCTGATGACCAGTGGTATCGAGCTGAAATACTCGATTCGGATTCCGATATCACGACAGTTCGATTTATCGATTACGGCAATACAGATGTGCTAGACAACCAGCCCGGTTTGATAAAGGTAATACCAGAACAACTGAAAGAGGTTGAAAGATACGCTGTTAAGTCGAGTGTGAATGCAGTCCCGACGGGAACTGGGCAGTGGTCGGAGCCGGCTTCTGACTACTTCACACAACTTGTGGGCGACTTATCTGCTCCCGTGGATGCACTAATCGTCCTCAAAGACGTCACAACGTATGTCGACATATTTGTCAATGGCCAGAACCTAACAGATAAACTAGTGTCCGAAGGACACGCAACGAGATCTGAGGAAGCAGAATGCGGTGATTTGCCATCTTGCTTCGCTAGTCATGTGAACTCTCCGTCAGAGTTTTGGATCCAACTAGAAACCGCGGCTCCCGAATTACAGGCCATGGAATCCGCTATGGTGGACGCCGAAAACTTCCCTGCGCTGACAGAGAAAGAGGAAGGTGTTATTTGCGCCGCTAAATACCCTGAAGATGGCGCCTGGTATAGAGCTCAAGTCATTGTAGATGGATCCGAGGGAACCGAGGTGTTGTTCATGGATTACGGTAACGCATCAATCGCGAATGAATTGAGAAGTCTACCAGACGAGCTGAAAGCAAAACCCGCTCTATCCAGGAAATGCGCATTGCAGAAACCTCGCGATATCAAGTCATGGTCGCGCAAATCAGAGGTCAAATTCAATGATTTAGCAGCAGAAGGCGCTACTATCTTTAACGTGCAATTCATAGCGTCCGGTGACATATCGATTGTAGAACTTTACCTCGAGGGTAAGTCTGTAACTGAAGAATTGATTGGTCTCTGTGAAGAGTCGCCCGCAACAGAGAGGCCGACGCCAGTCGGTCAAGATCTCCTCAGTTGTGGTAAAGTCTGTTATGTTAACAGCCTTGATGAATTCTATGTGCACTTAGAAAACTCTACCTCTGATCTTGACAAAGTAACGGTGCGAATGAACGATAGTCCCGACTTCGAACCACCCTCAGAATTAAAAGTAGGATCAGTTTGCGCCGCATTTTGGGCAGAAGATGAACAATGGTACAGAGCTAAGATACTAGAATTCTGTGATGTAGGATATCATGTGCAATTTATAGATTACGGCAATAAAGCCAGGTGCGAAGAGTTCAGGCAATTGCCGGAAGATCTAGCCTTAATAGAGCCGCTGGCCAAATGCTGCCGCGTAGCGGGAACATTCGAAGATACCGCATTAAGCGAGACTGGCAAAACTAAACTCGACGACCTCGCTGCGGAAGATACCACTTTCCAAATAGAGTTCTTAGACACTACGAAAGAACCTATACTTGTGAAATTATTAATAAACGAAATAGAATTTATGTCTACTATTACAAGTACAATTAGCTCTCATAAAGAGGAACTGACTAATGGAAAGGCAGAGACCGAAGAAGACACAGAAGATGTTGATCTCGATTCATCACAAGTTGATCTCAATGAAAGTTTGGAGAGTAATCATACTGTTATCGAAAACAAATCATATGAAAGCAAAACAGATGACTTGAGTGATCATGGCGGTGCAGATGAGGAAGTGAATAATGAAATTGCACAAAGCCCGGACAATGATAGCTCGGCGATATCTGTGGAACGATCAAATGATACTAAAGAGATGCCCGAACGGGAAGAGTCTAAGAATTCGATTAACACAGACACTGGATATATTAGTGAAGATAATGAAAAGGCGACCGCTTCGTCATTAGATATCTCGCAAAGTGAAAAAGACGCAACAACTCCAATAGAAGAACACCCAGTCGATAGTAAAGTTACGATTACGGAAAATAAGGAAATCTCCGAAAAAACAGAATTAGACATAGATAGGCCGTCGGAAATTAATAAATCTAATGAAAATGTAGAAGTCTCAAATAAACCAGACGAAGTGCCGAGTGAAAAGGAACTAGAAATACCTGTAACAAAATCTGAAATAGGAGAAACAATATTAGAAATAAATAATGCAAAGTCAGAAACAAATGAGACAAAATCAGAAATAAATGACACAAAGTCAGAAACAATAGAAATAAAACCAGAAGTGAATGAAACAAAGTCAGAAACTAGTGAAACCAAGTCCGAAACAAATGAAACGAAGTCCGAAACTTGTGAAACCAAGTCCGAAACAAATGAAACAAAGTCAGAAGTGAATGAAAGCAAGTCGGAAACGAACGAAACAAAGTCAGAAGTGAATGAAGCCAAGTCAGAAACGAATGAAACAAAGACAGAAGTGAATGAAGCCAAGTCAGAAACAAATGAAACAAAGTCGGAAGTTAATTCAAGTTACGTTTCATAATGTATTATAAAAATATCAGACTAAGTCTGCTGAACTTAAAGCAATTTATGTGACTTCTAATGTTATGGAAATAGCATATATTTTATAGTTTTTGCGAATATGTTTTATTACATACCGTTAGTGCCAACAGAAACTTATACTACCTATAAAGATGGCGAATGTTTTTTTTTGTACGTAAAATATGACGTTTGATAGTTTGATATGATTTACAGGGCCGTGTATGTTTGTGGTTTTGTCTTTTAATTTTAACTTTTGTTGGATTGTTGTATGTATTGTATATCGAGTTTAAGGCCGACAAGTTTAAAGTTCTCTCAGACATTTTCATTACCGTACTAAAATACAATAATACCCATATTTGTGTTGTCTGATGAACAATTCTTTTCAAGTACATGTATAAAAGTTACATAGTTTTTTTTGCTAATTTTATAATAAAATACTCATTTAGATCTTTATTTATGCATTGTCGTCGCGGTTCGTATGCTTAGTTCATGCGGAATGACTGCCATCGGATGCGGTGCGTATAGACATATAATATACGCCATTATTATAATTAACATTCCCCTTTTAATTATTTTTGTTACGTTTTATATGGTATATAAATAACATGTCACCACAGATATACTGAATGTTGATTCTCGGTTGTCGTTAAATTTTTGTTTATTGATCACTAGTGTAAGTTTCAGCAATTGAACCCTGTGAAAGAATGTTTCCTTTTTTTTTTGTTTAATAAAGCTGTATAAATAGCTCGTATGTATTTTTATTTACTGTACCTAAAATAAAAATTGGATAAAATGTATTTTGAGCGATTCATACCAAGATGGCAGCGGCCCGGCGCGCACGCCGCTTCACGCCGCTGCCGGCCGCTTCGCGCCTCTTCTGGCTGCTGCTGGCCGCTGCCGTCTTGGTATAAATTGGGATACCATTATCTATGTGACGTCGGAATACACCGACCGAGACGCACAAGACACATCCCTTCTAAATGTTGCAGCTGTAATGTTGATACTTGAAAATTTGAAAGGCTGAGGCTCCAAGATGGTAGCGGTGCGGTGCGCACTTTCAGTGTGAAAGAATTTTAAACTTTATCTACCTACAATAAGTAAAAGACCAGTATCGCTTGAAAAGCATAATAAGTGGCCACTCGCGTTTGATCAGCACGGCCGCGCGGCATCTGGAGCGGAGATTCCTCCTAGTAGAATGTACGAAGTCGAACTAGACTCGAGGCGGCCGCGCTAACCAACCATTTGTGTTTGTAGTAGTAGTACTGTTGGCCGCAGATGGCCATGACAGCTTCACCGGACAAGATCGCCCTCGCGCTAAAAGCTCTCCAGCCAGAAGGGTTGGGGTAGCGACTAGCACAAGGGCATCTCAGGGAGGCACGGCCACGGTTGGGCTGCCGCTTAGAGAATATGAGTTTACCACCGGTTCACAACGCGCCCCCACTGAGAAGAACCGGCAAGAAACTCAGCGAGGGGATGCATGTCGAGGTCGCATGCGTACGACCCTTCGGCCTCACCGGCGAGACCGGTGTCTGTGTGTTTAAGGCTCAATTCACACCAAGATGGCAGCGGCTGACAGCTCACTTTCAGTGTGAAAGAATTTAAACTTTATCTACACTATCTCATTGTAAAAGACCAGTATCGCATGAAAAGCGCGGCGCCGCGGGCGGCCGCTCGTGCGACGCGTTTTCGTAGCAATACTAGTCTTTTACGTATTGTCGGTGTCGTGTCGTGGTCCAGGAGGACAGACAGCGGGTCGGGTGGGTCGAACAGTACATGCCGCGATCGGTGGCGGTGTACAACGGTTCGACTATTTGGGTCGGGGATATAGTCGGCTGCGGCGCCGATTTGCGGGTTTGGGTGGGCGCGCGCTTTTTCAAAATAATGTTCGGACATTTCTTTAAAAAAAAATGCGGATAGGGACTAGACCGAAGTAGGGTAGTAAGGACGTAACGACGTGTAGGTCGACATTCCGCATGTAACAGATGTCGAAGGAATCTGTTTTGAATAACCTGGAGGCTATTAACTATTAATGTGAGTGGGAGCCGCGTGTGCGAATACGAGGTTTGCCTTTTAAGTTCTGTCGTTTCCATATTTCCCGGTAATTTTGAACTGTTCTATATTCGAATGTGTTTAAATTTTGAATCTCAAAACAGTTGAAAGTATTAGGATTAATGCTATTGTTTAGTCACAGCGTCGGTTGGAATCTGTCAGGTTACGTACGAAAATGAATATTTCTAAGGAAAATCTTCGTGCAATAATTTTCTACAACTTTAGAAGAGGCCTGACACGGCTTCAGTGTTTTGAAGAGCTAACATCTGTGTTCAGTGATAAAGCCCCATGTCTGCGGACTGTCGAACGCTGGTATTTAGAATTCCAGCGTGGACATACTAGTGATAGTGACAAATCTCGCGAAGGACGCCCAAAATCCGCCTTCACTGAAGATAACATCATTGCTGTGAGACAACTAATTCTCGAAGATCGTAATGTGACGTATCGAGAGATAGAGGCTCTATTAGGCATCTCAGGGACAACCATTCAGAAGATCTTGCATGAAGCGCTTGGTGTAAGAAAGCTAGTTTGCCGTTGGATACCGCATCTGCTTTTCGACGATCACAAGGCGGCCCGCGTCAGATGGTGTAAGAAAACTCTTCAAAGGTTCAACCGAGGAGAGTCAAATCACGTCTACGACATCATCAGTGGTGATGAATCTTGGATCTATGCCTACGATCCTGATTCCAAACAACAATCTAAAATCTGGGTCTTTCAAGACGAGCCAAAGCTGACTAAAGTTGTTCGTTCTTGAAGCACTTCAAAGAAGATGGTGGCCACGTTCGTTGGAAAAACCGGCCATGATGCGACTATTGTACTTGAAGATCGTAGAACGGTTAACGCAGAGTGGTATACCACAGTTTGTTTACCACAAGTCATCGCCGAACTTCGAAAATCTAACTCAAAGCGACGCATCATCCTGCACCACGACAACGCAAGCTCACACAGCGCTCGTCAAACGATTGAGTATTTGAAGCAGGAAAATGTAGAAATTCTTGACCATCCTCCATACAGCCTTAACGATTTCTTTACATTTCCTAAAATTAAGAAGTCTTCGTGGTCAAAGGTTCCAGTCCGGTGAAGAAGCAGTCGACGCTTTCAAGTCAGCCATTTTGAACACCCCCACTTTAGAGTGGAATAAATGTTATAACTGGTTAATCCCTCGTACGGCACTGGCGTAAGCTAAAAGGACCGAGGACGAAGGCCGCTTGGTTGCGTACGGACCGTGTATGTGGTCCAAATGACTTAAGGGAGCTGACCAACCAAACGCGAGTGGCCACGCGGCTGCACGCGGCGCCTTTTTATGCTGTTAAAGACCAGTATCGCTTACTGGTCATTTACGTATTGTAGATAAGTTTAAGATTCTTTCACACTGAAAGTGCGCGCCGCGCCGCTGCCATCTTGGTGTGAATTGAGCCTAACTCCACTTTGTAACTGCAACATAACGTTATGCCCATTCGCCCTTTTCTACAGGTGTTTCAATTGTACGCCAAAGATAAGAAAAATATGCATCTCAAAATCGAAACTTATTTTATTCAACATTTACAAAAATAGGTAGAAAATAATAAACATTACAAATTCACCTATACAACGTTAATAACATTACAAAATAGAATTGAAAATCAATAGATATGTACAATTTTTATACCTATTTGTTGATATAAAAACGAGGTCTTACATTTATTGGATTTTCATAAACCAGTAGTTTTGATCGGATACTTTCAGATTTCTCTCATGTATTTTGTCTTTGATAATGGCATGCATAACAATTAAATGAGAAATTATGATTATAATTCTATTTATAATACTAGTTGTAAAAAGTGCATTCCTGAAAGATTCATTATAAAATTAATATGTTTACAAAATATTCCCTTTTTTAAGTTACGTAAATTGAGACGTTTTTTCAACATCTCGTGACGTCACTTCATCAATAATCCATCAGCTCTTGAGAGTATCTTTACTGTGGCCATTAAAACTTGTACCAAAGTAATAAGACTATTACCCACTTATTACTGGATGACGTTTCAATCCATCACATCACATCAATGAGCATTTTCAAGCGAATATTGAGGTTATCTTTTGATTTTCAGTATAATAATTATTTTTACATATATCAATGTATTAACTTTTTGTTTTTCGTATATTTAAACAAGCCCAAAATCTTTATTATACACAAAAAGGATTGTTCATGTGCACCGTTGCCGCTAGAGGCACTGGTGTAAAATATATGGAGAAAAACTGAAAGTTTGTGAGCCGTCAATACATAACTGGGCGGTCTTCATACGGGTTCGAGTTCGTAGTACTGTGATCGTTTGTAGATTTAATCGAACACATCACCCAGTACCTCCCCTCAGTGTGGCTTTATATAGTAAAAAAAAAACGCTGTAATACCAGAGTTGTGAAGGATTTCTCTACATATAACAGAGGTTCCCAAACAAAACTGGGTATTGATATAGGTGGGTTTTAAAATGATAAAGATTGTACGGTCCAAGTAAATATTGGCTGTCTTCCTGTAAATAATATTTTGAATGTGAGAATTGAATTGTATATTGAGTTGTGTGATATTTTTTTTTTAATTCTATTTATGTGATGTGGTACTCCACCAAAATTCTCATTTTGCCTCTACTTCGGTGACGTATGTGTATGATAATACCATACGAGGTCTCGCCCAAAAACGGGCGAAAAGCTATCGAAGCCGTATGGGATACAAGTAACATTTAGAATGTATTGATGAACTTTTTTTTACAATCTTGAAAGTTATCTATAGTATATAAAGACAGTGCCTTGATTATCTAATAGATATTATCTATAACCCTAAGATAGAGTTGGAAATATCACACTGACGTTGACGATATTTCTCGCCAAAACTACAGTTAACTGAATTAAATCATACCTAAGCGCGTGTCTTATTAAAAATATAATATATTATATACTGTAACAATTCATTGCAACTTAACTTTCAAATCTTACCAAAGTAACCTTTGTACACAAATGTAAATACGTACATATTATTTTTTTATAAGGCCTATTATGCCAATGTCCTTCAAATCGTCGCGTTTTTCTAATATAAGTCCCTTTTCATTCGCCAAGTGGAGTATGGACAATAAGGCTAGTGGTACACTGAGTGATTCGCGCATATTTGGCGTTAGTTTGCTCGGCAGCCGCGAGTATATTGAGAAGAACGTGGATTGTGTAACATCCTCTTTAGCGCCCTCTGGTGTTTTCTCCGTGAGCATCTTCCACGTGCAATGTTTTAATTGCTTCATGTCGACTTTCTTCGCCCTCATCGCGTAGGGTATGAAAATTTTGGCGACCTGCGAGAAGTTATAAAGAAAAAGTAAAATATACAATTAAATGCTTAATCGTTTCTTATTAACATAACAATCATCCTTGAGGTACTTGGTTCCTAATAAAAGGAAGATAATAGCAAAAGAAGCAGTCAAGTGCGAGTCGGATTTGCGCACCTTCATACCTTCTTTGGGCGTATTAAAGTTATTTAATTATTCACTACTGACCCGCGCAGCTCCGCCCGCGCTTTTATTACATTTTGCTCCCCTTTTCTCCCTCCTCTCTTGATTTATTGAAGTGAAACTTCTTATGCGACTTCCAAAAATGTTATCACATAACGCGTCAAGCGTTGAATGAAGCACCTTAACGCGTTATCTCTTAACGCGTTAAGTGATAGGTGTTAAACGATAGGCGATAGGCGTAAATTTGTTAAGGTTATGAAAGCGCTTATGTGACGCCGTCACTGAGTGAGTGGGTGAGCGGGTTTCAGTGGGTTTCGGTGGGTTTCGGTGGGGTTCGGTGGGTTTCGGTGGGTTTCGGTGGGTTTCGGTGGGGTTCGGTGGGGTTCGGTGGGGTTCGGTGGGGTTCGATGGGGTTCGGTGGGGTTCGGTGGGTTTCGGTAGGGTTCAGTGGGGTTCGGTGGAGTTCGGTGGGGTTCGGTGGGTTTCGGTGGGTTTCGGTGGGTTTCGGTGGGGTTCGGTGGGGTTCGATGGGGTTCGGTGGGGTTCGGTGGGGTTCGGTTGAGTTCGGTTGGGTTCGGTTGGGTTCGGTTGAGTTCGGTTGAGTTGAGTAGAGTTTGTGTGTGTGTGTGTGTGTGTGTGTGTATGTGTGTGTGAGTGAGTGAGTGAGGGACCGACCGACCGATCGACTGAGCGAGAATGAAGTTTGACTTCTTCCGCGCGGAGGGACTCCACGCACGCACATTTTTATTTCTCTCTCCATCTCTCTCTCTCTCTTATAAAATCTAATTCTATGCTCTCTCCCTCCTCTTTCTTTCACCCTCCCGCTTCGGTCCCTGTCATACAGGAGTATGAGGAAGAGGAGGATCTTCCTCTCCCCGTTGTCCCCTCTCTCTCCCTCACTCCCCCCTTGCTCCATCTTAATCCCCCTATCCCTCACCCCATCACCCCCTCCTCGAATCCCCTCTCGCTCTCTCTCCTCTCTTGCACGCTCCTTTCGTTCTATATATCGTCTTCAATCATGGTATCTGGAATTCTTACCCACTTAAACCCCTGCAGCTGTCGCATCACCACATAAGAGGGGGGGGACCTGCGCCCACCAGTGGGATCTGCACCAAATACCCCTCAGTGCGCATTATAGCCCCCTTAAACCTGGCACCATGATCACGAGGACGGGGCTCACAACCCCGTCCCCGTCCCCGTCCTCCTCGGAGTCGCCGCCGTCACCCATCTATGTAATGACCTTGCCTAACGTTGGTTAACCTAGTGGCATGAAATATACTTTACGACCTATTCTCAGACCTACCCGAACCCGATCTAAGCATACATAGGGACAGACAGACAGCGGGAGCGACTTTGTTTTATCTATACTAATATTATAAAGAGGAAAACTTTGTTTGTTTTGTTGTAATGAATAGGCTCAAAAACTACTGGACCGTTTTTAAAAATTCTTTCACCATTCGAAAGCTACATTATCCACGAGTAACATAGGTTAAATTTTATTTTGGAAAAAATAGGGTTCCGTAAGATATTTGGGTTTTTTCGGACACAACGTGTAAAAAATCAACCAGAAAAGTTACTTATTTTGCGTACGCTGCCTAAACTATAAAAGATAGAACCATAAAATGTTCTAATTAATTGTAGATCTTATAAATATCTACAAAAAAATCCGCGGCACACGCGCGTATCTATGTCGAGTGAGGCCCAACAACCATTTTTTTATTTAAAAATCTTGAATTTTGTTTGGACTACATTTAAACGCAATTATTTTACTCATGCTATTAATCCTTATCAAAATAAATTATTTCATCATTAAATACAGTTTATGTAGATAATATTTGGTCTGTGAATGATTAAAATTGGACATTTGGTTTTGAAGTTATGGCGAATTTAAAATATTACTGCTTATAAATTAAAAGATTTCTGCTGCACGGCCCGTTGCGAAGTGAGCGTCACCAAGGCGGGGGTGCGCATGCGGGACCCCTCCCGCTCCCCTAAAGCTAAACTCCCCAGTTTAGATCTATGAGTAAGGTACCCGCGCGGCTCAGACGCGAGGACGCAGCGGTCGTGCGCTAATTCTAATAATTTTCGTGCGATTTTTTTTAGATTTCTTTCTTAAAACTACACCTACGCAAAAGTTCTTCTCAGAGCTAAACAACTGTTCTTCTCAGAGCTAATCAACAGTTCTTTTCAGGGCTAACCAACAGTTCTTTTCAGAAACAACAGTTCGTTTCAGGGCTAAACAACAGTTCTTTTCAGAGCTAGAATATTACACGCTATTAGCATTTTCTTAAACATTTGAAAATGCCTAAGAGAGCCAGGTCTCAACTTTCTAAACATAGTTCTCAAGCACGGGCAGCAAGAATACGTCGTATGGGAGAATCTTCACCTGAACGTTCATAACGCCTTGCTGAACAAAATCAGAGAAACTCTCAGGTACGCGCACGAGAGTCGAGTTTCGAACGTTCGCAACGCCTTGCACAACAAAATCTGAGAACCTCTGAGTTACGTGCACGAGAGTCGGGTGAACCGATATGTATGAAATTTTGCGGGTAGGACTGAGAATAGGTTATATATATAGGTTATGTATATTTTATGCCGCTGATACCATGATTGACGAGGATATATAGAACGAGAGGAGGGTGCAAGAGAGGGAGAGGGGAGGGTGATGGAGTGAGTGATCGGAGGAGTTAGGTGGAGCAAGGGGGGGGGGGGGGGAGTGAGAGGGAGCAAGTTGGGAGAAGAGAGAGGAGGGACAGGGTTCAGAGAGGACAACGGGGAGAGGAAGAGGGGAAGTGTGACGGGGACCGAAGCGGGAGGGGAGAGAAATAGCACAGAATTAGATTTTTATTATAAGAGAGAGAGATGGAGAGAGATAAATCAAGGAAGTAGGGAGAAAAGGGGAGCAAAATGTAATTAAAGCGCGGGCGGAGCTGCGCGGGTCAGCTAGTAATATGTATAGATATAGATATAACACCTCAGACAAAAAAAAACTTGAGAAGCTAAGTTTGTTTTTCGAAGTTTTTTTAGGATTACTAAAAAACTATACCTACTACTTAGTATGGTTATTTTATTTTTCCTGTAAAATATCAAGTGACCTCATGACGCGAGAGATGGTGCTGTAGTACAGATAACGTCACACGAACATTCCTGAATCGCGTTAGTAAAGTTTTAACGCCACATGTGACATAAATAGAACATCTCTACGTCAATTGTTAGGGGTTTCGGTACCGACTGATATGCTATGCACACCGCATTCGATAGTACGATTAAAAGTGTAAGGGCTCATAACTGACCTTGGTAGGTGGCTCTAACATGTCGCCAATGTCTTCAGGCTCGGCCGCCTTCACCTGGTCGTGGAGATCACCAGCTGCGGTCGCGTCCTCGTTGCCCCACTCGTCTCCATCCTAGAAATAAAACAACAATTATACCATATTTTTAGGGTTCCATACCTAAAAGGTAAAAAAGGAACCCTTATGGTGAGACTTCGTCTGTCTGTCTGTCACAAACATATATATTTCAGGAACCGCTAACGCTATCGATTTTAAACTTGGAATAATTTTAGATCTTTTTTATCCGCATACATCGCAAATGAAAAAAAAATATTTTTATACTTTTACTTTCTTTATAATGGTGGTCGAAATAGGTCATCAAAATTTCAAAGTGAGACTACTATATCGAGTGGGGTATCATATGAAAGGGCTGCATTTGCACATCTCAAAACAGATTTTTATTTTGGCTTATGTGACGTAGTTTTTGGCTGATAATCAAAAATGTCAAAAAAAATACCGTTCCCCCCCCCCCCCCCCTAAACTCCGAAGTTTGTGGAGGGAAAAATCTGAAATAATTATGGGTTATGCATGTCTATCTATATTTTACACGAAAAATAAAATGCACTTTCTAAAAAGTACAGTTTTTTAGTAATCCTAAAAAAACCTGGACATACAAACTTAGTTTTGCGGTTTGTTTTTTGTGCTATCTGAGGTGTTACATGAATAGTAAAATTACTTTAATACGTCCAAAGATGGTATGGAACCCTCGGTGCGCGAGTCCGACTCGCATTTGACCGGTATTTTCTGTTAAACGAGTATCATTGCTCACATTAGTTAGTGCTAGTGATAAAGAATTTCTCAACATTTTACTAGTGGTAGATTCCTTGTGTGTCCAGGTATGTACAACCGCAGTGTCTGATATTCTACCGCGAAGCAGCAGTGTGTAAACGTGACGAGCAGCAATACAATGCAGTAGGAGTTCATTCAACATGAACTGTTTTTTAAGACTGTATTTTGGACTTCAACCAGTTTACAGTCCACCGATAAACTAGTCTAATGATAAACTAGTTTATCGGTGAACTCCATGCAATAGGTAAGTAGTCTGTGAACGTGACCAGTAAACTTTTCGACAATAGTATAAACTAGTCAAAACTTTAGACTGTTTTACTAACTGGTTTACTGGTCGCTAATGATAAACGGTATCGTTTCGTCGACAGTATAGGCGTCGATGACCCACTTCTACAATGCAGGTGAAGGTGATTATACGTAGCTGTTTTGTTTACTTTCATGCTAACGTTTTGTTTGTCTCGTCATAAAACCATGTATGTAACTCACGGGAACATTGTTGGGGCAGTAGGAGGCGTCGTTCTCGTTGTTGTAGTCGTAGTCGCGCGCCTCCTCCACGGTGGCGGGCTCCGGCTCCGGCCGGCTGGCCTCCAGCTCGCGCTTGCGGGACATCATCACGTTGCGACGCAGGAACAACTTGCGGAAGTGGGACTCGTCTAGACCTCTATAATAATAACATATAACAATAGGCAATCATTGTAACCGGCACGCAACTTGGCAAGATTTTGGTGTAGTGGGGGAAACTTCGCACAAGTGCACTTATTTGCAACAAAACATAGTCAATATAAATTATAGCAATTTTATTATGTCATAAAAAGAAGGACAAGAGAGAGGAATGCTTGAAATATAATGAGGTGTAATAAATGAATATCAAACAGTTAAACTTACTTAGGAAATGTATTATAAAATAAAATATTGTGAGAAAGTAATTACTGATTTAATACTTGGCGGCTTGCTGGAAAAAAAGTCAGAATCTACTTAGAATGATAAAATAACATTTTCAAGAACTTAACAAAAACAAACGGAACTATTTTAGTGCATGCAAGTTTACTCGGGAGCCAGCCAACGGGACATAGACGAGTTGCGGGGAGCAAGGCTCGACCGACTAACCAACAGCGCGCCCGGAACGATGTTACCTTGTTCCCCGCGTCCCGCTTGATAACCAGAGACCCAAAAAAAAAAACTTCTGCGCATTTAACGAATCTTGCCAAGTTTCGTGCCGGCAGTTATACGAACGACTCGATTTGGCTGACGATCTGTAGGGCCGATCGATCGGGACCCTACAAATTGGCATGTCAATAGGCAAGTTGACCAGTCGGGATGATTCGTTGGAGGTTGGATCGCCCCCACTCACAACGTAACAGATTGGCGCGTGAAGAGCGCGACTTAGAATAGCACCCACCCATCTCCATCCATATTGGGTGTCCGTAAGAGGCTACTAAGGAAAAACAAGAAGACGGGCAGCGACGTCTTTCTATTGGATTATCTACCACCTCACTGTAAGGCAGTTCCTCTGAAGCCTTAACCACCATTTGCTAGGACCCTGTTTGAATGTATTTTTTATACTGTGATATAAAAATGTAAATAATGTTTAATGATGACAATTAATGGAATAATAATAACGTTCTCCTGACAGTTACCACGGCAGCCAATTTTTCACAGGATCAGCCATCTTCGCGGGAGATATTATAGAGCACGAGTGATTGCGTAGACGACAATTAGTGTACTCTCTCTTCCTTTACTCTCTCAATCTGATGGGACAGAAGATCGACACGACCCAGGGAGATATCAGGCGCAGAATCAATTTTTTAAGTGAAACTTCTTATGAGACTTCCAAAAATGTTATCAAATAACGCGTTAAGCGTTAAATGATAGTTGATAGGCGTTAAGTGATAGGTGTTAAACGATAGGCGATAGGCGTAAATTTGTTAAGGTTATGAAAGCGCTCATGTGACGCCGTCACTGAGTGAGTGGGTGAGTTGGGGTGAGTTGGGGTGAGTTATAGTGTGTGTGGGGAGTGAGGGACCGACCGACCGACCGACCGACTGAGCGAGAATGAAGTTTCACTTCTTCCGCGCGGAGGGACTCCACGCACGCACATTTTTTTTTTCTGCTCACTATCAGAGTACATATAAATTAGCTGCAAGTAAGTTTGGGAGTTACTAAAAAAACTGACCTGTCAATAGGCGTTTTAAAGTTGGCCTCGTTCCAAGTGTGTCCGGTCGCCAGGGTCTTTCTGCTAATCATTATTTTAGCTGGCTGCGTGGGCTCGTAGTCGCCGACCGGTTCATTCCGACAGTCGAAGGCCATGCCGGCGCCAAGAAAGTCCAGTTGCCTCTTCGTCCGAACAGGTTTCTTGCCCTCGATCGTTTGCCGACCAGCGGTGGACTGCGTGCGTTCCGTCATTTTGGACGCTTGAAAGATAATATCAACCTCAGCATACTATACATAAGTGTGAGTGTTAAAAAACCATTGTCCGATTTATGAGGCTATTATTTGGTATATCAATCGATACAATATTTTTTCTAATTTGTGCCAGCAATACGAGTCCTATCTTGTCTTGTTGGTACAAATTAGGGGAAAATTATGGTATATTCAATAAATGAGTCACATCAGTGCAGTACAGTACAGTGGGTGAGAGTGGCGTACCTCTGTTGTTCTTGAGGCGCCAGTGCGCAGGCCCGGCCCAGGCGGCCACGATGGCGCCGCAGTAGGAGTACTCGAGGCGCGTGTCGGCGGCGGCGGGCCGCAGTACAGTATAGTACAGAGGGTGAGAGTGGCGTACCTCTGTTGTTCTTGAGGCGCCAGTGCGCAGGCCCGGCCCAGGCGGCCACGATGGCGCCGCAGTAGGAGTACTCGAGGCGCGTGTCGGCGGCGGCGGGCCGCAGTACAGTATAGTACAGAGGGTGAGAGTGGCGTACCTCTGTTGTTCTTGAGGCGCCAGTGCGCAGGCCCGGCCCAGGCGGCCACGATGGCGCCGCAGTAGGAGTACTCGAGGCGCGTGTCGGCGGCGGCGGGCCGCAGTACAGTATAGTACAGAGGGTGAGAGTGGTGTACCTCTGTTGTTCTTGAGGCGCCAGTGCGCAGGCCCGGCCCAGGCGGCCACGATGGCGCCGCAGTAGGAGTACTCGAGGCGCGTGTCGGCGGCGGCGGGCCGCAGTACAGTATAGTACAGAGGGTGAGAGTGGCGTACCTCTGTTGTTCTTGAGGCGCCAGTGCGCAGGCCCGGCCCAGGCGGCCACGATGGCGCCGCAGTAGGAGTACTCGAGGCGCGTGTCGGCGGCGGCGGGCCGCAGTACAGTATAGTACAGAGGGTGAGAGTGGTGTACCTCTGTTGTTCTTGAGGCGCCAGTGCGCAGGCCCGGCCCAGGCGGCCACGATGGCGCCGCAGTAGGAGTACTCGAGGCGCGTGTCGGCGGCGGCGGGCCGCAGTACAGTATAGTACAGAGGGTGAGAGTGGCGTACCTCTGTTGTTCTTGAGGCGCCAGTGCGCAGGCCCGGCCCAGGCGGCCACGATGGCGCCGCAGTAGGAGTACTCGAGGCGCGTGTCGGCGGCGGCGGGCCGCAGTACAGTATAGTACAGAGGGTGAGAGTGGCGTACCTCTGTTGTTCTTGAGGCGCCAGTGCGCAGGCCCGGCCCAGGCGGCCACGATGGCGCCGCAGTAGGAGTACTCGAGGCGCGTGTCGGCGGCGGCGGGCCGCAGTACAGTATAGTACCGAGGGTGAGAGTGGCGTACCTCTGTTGTTCTTGAGGCGCCAGTGCGCAGGCCCGGCCCAGGCGGCCACGATGGCGCCGCAGTAGGAGTACTCGAGGCGCGTGTCGGCGGCGGCGGGCCGCAGTACAGTATAGTACAGAGGGTGAGAGTGGCGTACCTCTGTTGTTCTTGAGGCGCCAGTGCGCAGGCCCGGCCCAGGCGGCCACGATGGCGCCGCAGTAGGAGTACTCGAGGCGCGTGTCGGCGGCGGCGGCGGGCCGCATGTCCGTGAGCCGCGCGAGGGCGGGCGCGGGCACGGCGCGCGCCACGCAGGCCGCCACGGCCACGTCCGCCTCCTCCTCGCTCTCGATGCCGCCCAGCGGCTCCTCGTCTATACGAATATACACGTTATCTTCCTTATCTTCTTCTTTGCATAGTATAAATAAAGTCGCTCCAGCTGTTTGTAAGCTCAGTTCTTTTAAACTACTGAAGGTTTATATGTGGTATGCGCGGGTCAGCTAGTTACATTACATAGTAAAACAAGTAGCTCCCGCTGTTAACAAACAGCGGGAGAAATAAGCGTACACGCTTATTTCTTTGAAATTACGCAACGGATTTTCAACACACTTGCTCGCAAAGTGAGCCTGATTACATCGCTTTTAGGGTCATAAACCGAGCTATTACAAACGCGTGCGTAATAATGACATTACGCACTAGTGCGTAATAGAATTATCCCCCACAAAGTTAAATTAGTACCTTACAGCAAGTTATATATGAGTAAACAGAACATTCTTAATCTAAATGGGTCATAGTTTTTTTTTTAGTAAAAACAAACAGGTTTTGTGGGTGGAGTGCCGCTGAAAATCCATTTTTTTTTTTTAGTTTATAATTTCTGTAAGAATGAATATATTTTTAAGCAGATGTAGTAGGCCACGATGTAATCTAGTAGGCCGCAATCTAATCCAGTAGGCCACGATACATTCGTCTTTGGTGGTACGCATGCGCGTGCAACTGCGTCCCGCTTAGGAGTTATTTGAATGAATTGAGCGCCATAATATTATCTGTTTTATATTGTAGTTCGGTGGTTTAAAACTGTATTTCATAAATTTAGATAAAGTAGTTCACGTAATTAGGTATTAATACACACGTGTGATACTATTATAAACCTCTCCTTCGGCTCAGGCCATATTTCGACATATTCGTACCTTGACTCCCCACGGGCCCCAGCATAGATATAGGATGTGTTTATATATTTAGGATAATAATTTGATCACAGATAGCCACGTCAGCATCACTACATAGCATAAAACAAAGTCGCTTCCAGCTGTCTGTCTGTCCCTATGTATGCTAAGATCTTTAAAACTACTATCTATACTATAATAAAACTCAAAGAGCACTTTTTCTGTACATTGAATATTTTTCCAAAATTTTTATGTGGGAATACTATACTATCGACATGAGGCCAAAACAATTTTTTTTGGAAGTATTGTCTGTCTGTCGTTCTGTTTGTCCAGGTATCATTTGAAAACTCGTGGATGGATTTTGATAGGACTTTCACTGATGTGTTGTATAGAAGTAGGGGTATAAATTGGTATATAAAACATCACGCTATGTTTCATAGGGGCTAAGCAGTGAAACATTACTTGCACATATTACCACGTAATTTCCTTTGTATGTGAATAGGGTAATTATAGACTGATCAGTTAATCATTACGATTAGTATTATTACGCTATATACAATAGGGACTGAGCAGACATTTAGTTTGCATAAGATATGGCAGTGGCAAAGGGTCAATTTTTGTAAGGGGTAAGCCGGTCCGGTACACCCAGGACATTTTCAATAGATTTCTGTATTATTCTAAGTACTTTGCTGATAGCAATATGACATTATATCTTTGAAAGGTTAAAATCTGTAAATCCCGAGCGAATCCAAACTAGATTAGGAAAGAAATAGGCAAGGGAAAAATACCATTTCATTACATTCATTTAAAAGCCAGCGGTTGTTTTCATGAAATTTTAATGAAACTCCCCAAGTCCAGGTAGTGTATAGGTATTGTATTACAGTCGTAACAATAAAAGATGCGAAAAACTTAGAGCTTTCAATATCGAATATCATTAGACACTAATTTACGATGTTAGCGTGATTTACATTATGAACAGCGCCATCTATCGGTGAAATTGAACATACAATCACTATAGAACTTTAATCTATAACTCAAGAACGGCCTTATTTTTTTTTTTGACGCGGGGGAAATCTTCCGCTGTGGGGCTCGACCGGGGTATGTGGGATTCTTACCCACTAAAACCCCCGCGGCTTTCGCATCGGCACATGAGAGGGGGGACCCCAGGGCTCTCCGGTGGGATCTGCCTCAGTGCCTTGCCTTTGACCCCGCCGCCGGGGGCGCATTGTAGCCCCCCGGGAACCAGTCACGGTCCTCACGGGGACGGGGGTCGCAACCCCGCCGCCGTCCTCCTCGGAGTCGCCGCCGTACTCAATGGACGCTCAAAGGAACTCAAGAACGGCCTAACCGATTTGGCTGAAAATTGGTGGGGAGATAGCTTAGAACCAGGAAATGGACATAGGATACTTTTTATCCCGGTAGGTTAAGGTTAAGCAACGTTAGGTATGGTCATTAAATACATGGGTGAACCGATTTGTATGAAAGTGTGCATATCGGGTAGGTCTGAGAATAGGTCATACAGTATATTTCATACTGCTAGGTTAAGGTTAAGCAACATAAGGCAAGGTCATTAAATAGATGGGTGAACCGATTTGTATGAAATTTTGTGTGCATATCGGGTAGGCCTGAGAATAGGCCGTAAAGTATATTTCATTCTACTGATACCATGATTGACGAGGATAAATAGAACGAGAGGAGGGTGCAAGAGAGGAGAAAGAGGGAGAGGGGATTCGAGGAGGGGGTGATGAGGTGAGGGATCGGGGGAGTTAGGTGGAGTAAGGGGGGAGTGAGAAGGAGCAAGTTCGTAGAAGAGAGAGGGGGAGAGGGTTCAGAGAGGGGACAACAGGGAGAGGAAGAGTGGGAGTGTGACGGAAACCGAAGCAGGAGGGTGAAAGACAGAGGAGAGAAAGAGCATATAATTAGATTTTTTTTATAAGAGAGAGAGAGAGATATGGAGAGAGATAAATCTAGGGAGGAGGGAGAAAAGGGGAGCAAAATGTAATAAAAGCGCGGGCGGTGCTGCGCGGGTCAGCTAGTCATAAATAGAGATTCAAGAGGAAGGTTTATATGTATAATACATGCAAAATATACTAGAGAAACACTGATAATTTTAAAGGTTTCTGTATGATGTCGTAAATGAACACATTTTTTTGAGCTTACATTGCAAACGCTGGCTGAACCCTACGAGATAGATCAAAATAATGTACTACAGTATTGTACACTTTAACAAGATCTATTAAAACGTCTGCGATGGTATATGGTTATCTCTTATGGATAACCCACAATAACCATTTTTTATCCTTTACTTTTTATGAGAAATAATGGCTTATTTACGAAGCGATTTTAAGCATTACAGCATTAATCCTTATCCATTTAAGTACAAATACATTTTTAACCACCCGTGCGAAGCCGGGGCGGGCCGCTAGTCTAATATAAAAAATTCTCGTGTCGCGGTGATTGGCCGAAACGACTGAACCAATTTGTATGAAATTTTGTGTGTATAACGGGTAGGTCTGAGAATCAACCGACAGTACATAACATACAGTTTAATCAGGATATACATGGTTGAATTTTAAAGGATAATACACATGATTATACTTTAAAATTACGACTCAGTAGTAATTTATTTACTCACCATATAAATCGTTATGCGCCTCGTCCTGCGGTATGGGCTCCACTTCAGCATTCACGTCAAATGCAAGCGCCTGTTGCGACAAGTTCAGTCTGTTTTCTTCTACCCAGTTGTTGACACGAGTGTCACTGAAATAATGTGAAAATTTAAACATTTTTTTTGACGCAGGGGAAACATTCAGAAGGTCCCCGGGAGCTGTGAGGCTCAACCGGGGTACGAGGGATTCTTACCCACTAAAACCCCGGTCTCTCCGGTAGGATCTGCACTAGGGGCCCCTCAGTGCCTTGCCTTTGAGCTCACCACCGGGGGGCGCATTGTAGCCCCCCAGGAACCAGTCCCGGTGCTCACGGGGACGGGGGTCGCAACCCCGCCGCCGTCCTCCTCGGAGTCGCCGCCGAACTCAATAGACGTCCTAAGGGCCCACACCCCGAACGTCCAGCGACTCCGAAGATGAAGGTGGGACCTGGGCTATCCGGTGGGATCCACAGCAGGAAGCCCCCGAGCCCGCCGCCGGGGCGCGCATTGTAGCCCCCGGGAACCTGACACGGTGCTAACGGGGACGGAGGTCGCAACATCGCCGCTGGAATGAAACTTTGGCCGCTGTGTTCGTACGATTTGGAGATTAAAAAGCTGAAAAGGTACAAAACTTACGTATCTTCTGTATCAGGGTCCCAATTGTTTATAGAGAAGCCAGTGAATGGCTCGCATATGTGGTCTTCCTCCGTGAATGCGGGCAGTAATTTTGCAGCTATAGTGATGCGTTGTGATAGGTCTAACTCAGGTACATTCTCTTTGATAGACTCTAAAAACGGATCATCCGTTCTAGAAAAAATAAATAACATACTTTTAAGTGATATAGTGTTTAGTAGATTTGGACATTATACATTGTCTTGTAAGGTGCAAAGTTGTGTAGTCATATATTATGCAGAAAGTTCTTACCTTAGTATGAGGGCTAGAGTTTTGTCGTGAATTGGCAGTGAGGCATTGAAAGCCCTATTCGATGATGTCACATCTCCTGCCGTCGCGGCCAGCCGCTCGAAGAATGAATCTATTTCATAAAGAAAGAAAGAAAAATATCAATTATATACCTCAATAACCTTTAAGGCTGCCTGTCCACCGGAGCGGAGAAACGGAGAATATTAACCAATAAGATTGCACAAAAACCCCGCTCCAAAATCTTAGTGCAATCTTATTGGTTCTCCGCTCCGCTGCCTCGCTCCGCTCCGGTGGACATGCAGCCTTAATGCCACAAATTTTGTTATAGCACTAGTAGTGCCTGCGGCTTCGCCCGCAGCCAGCAATTGAATAATTCGTAAACATGATACCCTAACCCTAACCCCTTTTTGATATGCGGCTGTCGGGACTATTGTAGGCAGCCGCATATCAAGCAGTATCTCTTGATCTACTTGACACATATTGATAAAATATAGCCTATCTTCTGAGTTAGGATAATACCTACTTCACTGTACAAATTGCATTGATATGCATTCAGCCGTTTTCCCGTGATGAGGTAACAAACAGGCAGGCACACAGACAAACAGAAATTTTAAAAAATAGTGAATATGTGTCATGTTGCTTACTTCTAGGCTCCCAGGCCTATTTTGATAAAAAGATAATCAATGTACAGCTTTTCGACCTTTACTGTTTTATTATAGTATAGAAGATACAATATTTTAGTAAGTACCACAGGATGTAATTTTTTTTATTGTGTATGTAATATACCTATGCAATCATTGGTATCAAAATCTCCATTGAACACCTCAGGGTTAGCGGCAATAGCGCCCCTGGACTTTTTCTTCTTCTTTTTGACAGGTGCAGCGGTATCGCCGTCCACCGCACCGTCGTCCTGAATATCATTGTCATCATCCTTTTTGCCTCTTTTTGTCTGTAAATAGAGCCATTTATGAACAAAACATTACATTTTAAACCAAGAAATTGGGGAAGTTTTAAGTGGCTCTTTTCAGTGTGTAGTATACACAAGTTTTTTTGTTTGTTTTTGATACAATTCACACACAGTCATCTAATCCCAAACGAATAATTATATACTTTTTTTGTTGTTGTAAATACATACATAAATAGATAAATAACACCCCAACACTTGGAGGGAATCAAACCCCTTTTTTTTGACGCGGGGGAAATCTTCGAAATATCCCGGGAGCTGTGGGGCTCGACCGGGGTATCTGGGATTCTTACCCACTAAAGCCCCCGCGGCTGTCGCATCGGCACATGAGAGGGGACCCTGGTCTCTCCAGTGGGATCTACACAAGGGGCCCCTCAGTACCTTGCCTTTGAGCCCGCCGCCGGGGGGCGCATTGTAGCCCCCCCGAACCTGACACGGTGCTCACGGGGACGGGGTCGCAACCCCGCCGCCGTACTCAATGGACGTTCTAAGGGCCTACACCCCGAAAGTCCAGCGACTTCGAAGGGGAATCAAACCCCTAGACCAACAGGCCCATCAAGTGACAAGATAGCTTAAAAGACAATCCAGCCTAGTAATATATGATATTATGCTGCAGGCAGAGCACCCGGGTGTAAGAATGGATATGTTTTGGTGTGAAGGGCATTGTCTACACTAATATTATAAAGAGGAAAACTTTGTTTGTTTGGTTGTGATGAATAGGCTCAAAAACTACTGGACCGTTTTTAAAAATTCTTTCACCATTCGAAAGCTACATTATCCACGAGTAACATAGGCTAAATTTTATTTTGGAAAAAAATAGGGTTCCGTAAGATATTTGGGTTTTTTCGGACCAACAGTTCTTTTCAGGGCTAACCAACAGTTCTTTTCAGGGCTAAACAAAAGTTCTTCTCAGAGCTAAACAACAGTTCTTCTCAGAGCTAATCAACAGTTCTTTTCAGGGCTAACCAACAGATTTTTTCAGGGGTAACCAACAGTTCTTTTCAGGGCTAACCAACAGTTCTTTTCAGGGCTAAACAACAGTTCTTTTCAGGGCTAAACAACAGTTCTTTTCAGAGCTAGAATATTACACGCTATTAGCATTTTCTTAAACATTTGAAAATGCCTAAGAGAGCCAGGTCTCAACTTTCTAAACATAGTTCTCAAGCACGGGCAGCAAGAATACGTCGTATGGGAGAATCTTCACCTAAACGTGCACAACGCCTTGCTGAACAAAATCAGAGAAAGTCTCAGGTACGCGCACGAGAGTCGAGTGTCGAACGTTCGCAACGCCTTGCACAACAAAATCTGAGAACCTCTGAGTTACGTGCACGAGAGTCTGGTGAACCGATATGTATGAAATTTTGCGGGTATGTCTGAGAATAGGTTATAAAGTATATTTTATGACGGTGATACCATGATTGACGAGGATATATAGAACGAGAGGAGGGTGCAAGAGAAGGAGAGGGGAGGGTGATGGAGTGAGTGATCGGAGGAGTTAGGTGGAGCAAGGGGGGGGGGGAGTGAGAGGGAGCAAGTTGGGAGAAGAGAGAGGAGGGAGAGGGTTCAGAGAGGACAACGGGGAGAGGAAGAGGGTAAGTATGACGGGGACCGAAGCGGGAGGGGAGAGAAAGAGCATAGAATTAGATTTTTCTTATAAAAGAGAGAGATGGAGAGAGATAAATCAAGGGAGTAGGGAGCAAAGGGGAGCAAAATGTAATTAAAGCGCGGGCGGAGCTGCGCGGGTCAGCTAGTAACTGATATAATTACTGGACTTGGTACGAAATCTTTTGGGTAATCCAAAAGATTTCGAAAGAATGCTCAAGACATAAAATTAGTCCTCAGTGACTCACCTAATAAGGCTGACAAACTCTTGGAGAATACTTGGATAAATAAAGTGCTTAATAAAATAATAATAACGTTCCTAGCTGTGATTGCAGACATAATTTCTGCCCGGTCAGGGTTGGTCTAGAGAGGAATATGGACCCAGGTGTCACAGATACATTTATTTTCTTTCCTACTAGTTTTCTTTACCTATCATTAAGTTTTATACATTAAAAGAAGTACTAAGCAAGTTACCTGAGCAGCTTTACTGAGTCCTCCAGCCATCTTGAGCACATCATAATGAACAGCATCTACTCTGAATGAGTATATCCTGGCAGAAGCATCCACCACGGTGGACGCAGTCTGCAAGTTGTCCATGCGCGCATCATGCCTTCTCAGCATTGACGTCATAAAATCAATTAACTGCAGATTCCACGCATTGTCTTTGGTTATTTTCTGAAAGTATAAAAGTAAGATTGATTATTGATGTATAAGCACTGTAGGAGTTTTACCGCATACATATTTTAGAAGGGTGCGTCCCATTTCATGTAAAGTTATTTGCTATATTTTCATTTTAATAATGTTCACATGATATAATAAGCGTGAGATATAACTCCAACTGTTGATATAATTTCTTTACATATAACATTTATATATTCTAAAACTTATTTCATATAATGTTATCTATACTATAACTCAAGAACGGCCTAACCGATTCGGCTGAAAATTGGTAGGGAGGTAGCTTAGAACCAGGAAACAGACATAGGTGGAGTAAGGGGGGAGTGAGAAGGAGCAAGTTCGTAGAAGAGAGAGGGGGAGAGGGTTCAGAGAGGGGACAACAGGGAGAGGAAGAGGGGGAGTGTGACGGAAACCGAAGCGGGAGGGGGAAAGAGAGAGGAGAGAAAGAGCATATAATTAGATTTTTTTTATAAGAGAGAGAGATGTGGAGAGAGATAAATCTAGGGAGGAGGGAGAAAAGGGGAGCAAAATGTAATAAAAGCGCGGGCGTAGCTGCACGGGTCAGCTAGTTGGATATAATGTTTATCTAATCGAAAATCATTAGGTCTATTGTTTAAAATGTATATTGATACCTACCATCATGGTAAACAACTCGATTCAGACTACCTACTACAGATGGTCATAAACCACCCAGAAATAGGAACCCTGCAAAGCAGGGCTCCGTCAAGCTATTTTGGCAGGTGATAACCACTTACTAGGTATATGACGGGCCCGTTGGTCTAGTGGTTAGTGACCCTGTCTGCTACTGTCCAACAGGTCGTGGGTTCGATTCCCAGCAAGTGTCTGGGTGTTTTATCTATATAAGTATGTATTTACAAAAAAAAAAGTATATAAGTATTAGTATCAGTTGTCTGGTTTCCATAGTACAGGCTCTGCCTAGTTTGGGATCAGATGACCGTGTGTGAATTGTCCCAGGATATTATATTATTATTATATCTACTCCTCAGGTTAACAACTATGAAGTGATTACAAAAAAAAAATATTATTTTGTTTTTATCATATTAGGCTAAATAGGTTTTATGTCTTGTGAGTGATAATATATCAAACGATTTTATATTCAATTTATGTTATGCATAATAAAAATAGTGATTTTAAAATTATATCAATCTTTTATTATATCAACTTATCATTATATGAAATAAAATTATCTTGTAAATATTAGAGATTTTATAGTTATATCAAATATTACTTACCCATTTTAGAAATAATAAATGCTATTATTGATAGTTATATTTAAGGTAATGAAAATGGAACTATACCACCAGTTATGATTATGATATGGACTAGTTTATAAAATGTCTATCTTATAAACAGATATTCATCAGCATCAGCAGTTAAAAGACGTCCACTGCTGAACTAAAGCCTCCCCCATAGAAGGGAGGGGTTGCCATAATCCCCATGCTTGGCAAGTATCTTGGGGATCCCAACATAGGTAGGTAGGTAGGTAATCCAATAGTAGACGCTGCAGCCCATCTTGTTTTCCCTTAGTTACTTCTTACAGACACCCAACTCGAGGAGATGGGAGAGTGCTAATGTTACCCAGATACCCCATGGGTAAACAGATATTATGCACCGAAAAATATATTCTAATGATTCATTGACATTAGGAGCCAATTTATGAATCAACAAAGCAGTTGAGATGCAATCTGAATCCGCCTCATTTACTTTAGATCTTACATTTTCAGCATAAAGCTTGAGGCATCCTTGGAAGTGTTCCTTCTGAGGGGATGAAGATACAGTGTCCCTTCCACGTCTCGGTGATTCTTGTGGCGTCGAGGTGACCAACGCACGCTCGGAAGCCACCAAAGATGACCTTTCCGCATCATCGTCATTGCACTCCTGAAAAATGTATTGGGAGTTCCAACTAAGTTATAAGGAGATGTACGTAAATGGCGCACTGTACTGCATATTGGAAGGTATAGTCACAAACCTCATTTCTAGCACCAGCTATCCGAGTCTGAGTAATGAGACTCCTTCGTCTGATAGAACTGTTACCGCTCCCGCCAATACTACTCAATCGGGATAATCTGTTTTTAGATGCTAAAGGGGTTTCTATCATCATTGCGTCAACGTTGCATCAATTATTGTTTAAGTTAACCATGTAACGGAAACACTAGCGGAAGAACCAATATTAATCTTATTTACGAAAATCCAAAATACTGCAGTTGCCATCAATCAGACAAACAAATCAAAACGCAACGGATCAAATCCAAATCAACCATAGACAAATGAATGAATGAAGTGAAGTGAATAAGGATGAGGAGTGAGTGAGTTACCATAGAGGTACATGAAATTAAAATCATCGCGGCCATAGAATATAGCAGGTCGGGTTCACATTGCTGCATTGGTTCAGATGAGGAGGGAGCTTGGGGAGGGATAGGGATTTGGATTAATACTCAAAGGTTAGGGCAAAACTTCTAATGGGTTAGGGAGCTTAGAGGAGATACTAATTACTCTGAGTTAGGGATTTGGGTAGGGTAGGAGCGTAGACAATTTCTCTAAGGGTAGGAGTGTTCTTCACCATTATATGGGTTTCTAGGCAGTTTAGACGGCCTGATTTGAATACTGTACAGGTTTATTGACGTACCATTCACAGTCTGATTTTATCTCAGAGAAAGTACCAAAGGAGTTAGTATCGCGTCGATTCCCCGAACAAATATTTCGTGGCACTTTTGCGGGGTGCGGGAGGCGAAGTAAACACACACAGATACAATTTTACGCATACCCACACTATAATAAACTCGCAACACATTCAAAAATACACGCACACAAATAAAGAATGACCTGACCATATGACCAAAAATTTGGCAGAGGGGGTTAGCGCATCATGCTCTCTCCAGTGGTATCTCCTCTAAGATTATATGTTATATCTAAATCGCGAGCTGTTTGTATCCTGTGAGAATTAATGTTCATCGACTCGATAAAATTAAATTAGCCATCTTTCTAATAGACTTTCTTTAATGCTTCTGAAGCTCACGCGCTAGCAATTTTAATTTTAGTAGATTGACTGCTACAGACAGTCAGCGTTTTTTTTGTCAAAGCACCTGCTTCTTACCAAATATAACACAATTCCGGGTTTGTAGTGATTTTTAGGATTTTTGTCACTTGTGTTTCGTAACAAAGTAGTTTTTCACCAAGTAGGTACATAATTTTTGTACCATTTAACAATTTACTCTATGGTATCATTTAAATTTCCCTCACTATTTACAGCTGTTTGTAAACGCATCGCTTGTTGCCAACTTCCCGTCAGTCATTTTGTTCGGTGGCTGTATTTTTGTGGTCGACGTTATCGTTAAAAATCTTTAGCATCGGCGGCGTATTTATAAAGTGACATTATGAGTACTGGAATGCCTGAATTGGGCTCCAAGATAAGCCTAATATCGAAAGCCGACATTCGTTACGAAGGCCGACTTTTCACCGTTGATCCTCAGGAATGTACCATCGCTTTGGCTAGCGGTAAGTTGACAAATGGATACTGTTATCTTTTTATGAGCGCTTTATAACCATTCTACGCTAGGTTTTACCCAATAAATGAAAATCCTAGTGTGAAAATAATCTGTAGGGACGTAGGTGAAAATCTGTTCAAAAAGATTTCATCTTTTTTCCCTCTTGTTTTCTTCGTATGATTGTTTATTGTTTGAGAAAATGCATAATTTGTTTACCGTTACGCTTTTCCTTATCGTTTTCACGGATTCGTGATTAATGAACCACATTGTTTTACACCTACCCCCAGGAAGAAAATATCGGGTGCCCATTCTATGTGACCGCGGTTTCACTTTGATGACGTAGATATTTATTTTATGCAGTTGTTTTGTTGTAGTCTGCAGAGCACTCGAAACATGATACACACATCTTATCGACCAAATGATTGTAGTCTGTCAGTGGACTAATCTCAAAAATAATTTACTTTGTCTAATTATTACTCTATGACGAATGGATTGAGATGGGCTTACCATCATCTGCTAAATCAATCTAAAAAAAGACAAGCTGCTGAGGATCTTCTCACATTAAAATCTGGTGGTAGTTGTAAAAAAATTCATAGAGCCTCCATGGGGTTGATACTTATTGAAGATATCTTGATTTTGACTACTCATATCGTCAAAAGAAGTCCACTGTTGAACATAGGTCTCCCCTTCAGAAGGGAGAGGTTGCCATAATTCCCACGCTTGGCAGGCATCTTGGGGATCACAGTATATGTGGTTAGTCTTTTTGTTTTCCCTTAGTCACTTCTTACAGACACCCAACGGGGGGAGATATGAGGGTGCTATTCTTACTCGGACATCCCACAGGTATTCACAACAACTGATGTATTCACAACAACTGATATACATACACATAGGACTTTTCAGGTCTAATTTTTTGTAAACTACCCTTTAGCTAGTGCAGGACTCAGATTCTAGCTGCTGGTGTGATGAAGAGCTCTATCTTTATATTAACACAAGGTTCATATAAGAAGTATCACTGTGCCAGTTACAAAAAGCAATTGACAAATCACTGTCACAGTGATAGGGCCTTACTCTCCGGAGGAACATAAAACCCAACAAAGGTGGTGTTATTAGCAGTGGTGTGCACTGAAAGCAGGCAAAAATATCTGCGAGTTGTTTATGCTTTATGATATTTGTTTGTGTTCCAGCACAAATATCCTTAAATTAACCAATATTACCAACATATCAATTTACATTAAAAAAAATTACATTAATTCATGTCCAAACTAAGATTTTTTTTAAAATTAAGACTGTTTATAGCAATCCTAGGGTAGGCAAAGTATTTTTGTTAGTATGGAGCTGCTGAATAAACTTATTAATGTTTTCAAATGCAAATTAATATGTCTATGGTATTTGCTTGCTTATGGATATTTGAAATAGAATAATAACATACTTAAAATAGGTGAAACAAGCCGAATACATTTTTTTGCCTACCCTCTGTGCACGCCACTGGTTATTAGATGGTAGTCTTCTTTAGGGACTCGTTCCACTTCTTTAAGCCTGGATCTCCATTAGTCACCACTGTACCACTGTAGTCATTAAAATCTGTATTCTCACTGTGTAGTTAGGAGTTCTAAATTGTCATTGAATGCACATAGAGTTAATCAGAAAAGTAACAGTGTAAACAGAAGTTAACAAACAAAGCCTAGGTATGTTTCAGTGCAGAAAGGAAGAGTTACAGATACAGGACATATGTGACCTATTTGTGTGTTACACTTGGTTACAATATACACTTATTGCCATAAAGCCTTAATAATACATATACAACTCCAGGTCACCTTATTTTAAACTAAATGATTTACCATGTTACACATTGTGTCAGGAACTACACTCCTCAAAGTCTATGTGTGTATCTTTAAGTAGCATGTCACACTAATGCCTCACTATAAACATGTTTGTATGCATTACACAATGGTGCTAATGCAAGACACTGACTGTAATAATTAACTTCTGATGCTCTTGCAATCTTCTGTAAAGGGCATACACCTGTCTTCAATAGGACCAACTTTTCTATTCAAAAAGTACTGTTCTCAACTGTATTAGACTTAATTTTAATGGACTGATCTAGATTACGAAATCTTTACTGCAATTTTCTCTACAATTATCTAACTTGGCAGCGATTCAATTCAAGCAGTAGAGGGTTATTAAATAATGATTTACTCATGTTTTCTTAACTAAGTGATGAGATTTGAAAGAACTTCACCTAATTGTAAGCAACACACCTGTGTATAGAAAGCTATGCTGCAGCAGCTATTTACCTGAGACATTAGTTATTAAATTTCTGCATTAATTTCACTAGTTACAGTGCCCTTCAAAACAGAACATAATTTCCAGACATTACAATCATTAGATTTCCAGTAGAATGTATGTTATTCAGAATTAGCAAAAATGTTCATCTAAGGGGTCATTGCCTCAAACTGTCTACCAGGTTTTCGAAAAATAACCCTCATAAAAATTTCCTAAGTAACAGAGTGGTTAAAGCCTGGAACAGCCTCCCAGAAGAAGTTGTCACATCAGTTAACACCAACCAATTTAAAAACCAGCTTGACTCATATATCAACAACCGCAACAGTACAACTTAATAGAGAAGAACAGGATACGGGCTACTATCAGTTGTTTCAACTGCTTGCCTGTTAATTAATAATAATAATAATAATAATGTATAATTAGATATTCAGATTTCCAGCAGATTATCTGACGGATAAGAATAGCACCCCCCATTGGGTGTCCGTGAGAGGCGACTAAGGGAAAACAAGACGGGCAGCAGCATCTTTTTATTGGATTACCATGGCCACCATGGTGGGGATTATGGCAACCCCTCTCTTCTAAAGTGCCTTTCTGCAGCAGTGAACATCTTTTGCTGCTGATGATGATCTGACACTTGGGAGGTATCTACCTGGGCAGTCCTGCCACCTAATAAACTTTAACCGAAATCTGTTATTTCTTTATCCAGTGCGATCATTTGGTACGGAGGATCGTGAGACGCAGTACCCAGTGGCACCGCAGAGTCAGGTGTATGACTACATCCTGTTCCGTGGATCTGACATCAAGGACATCCGAGTGCTGAACAATGTGCCGTCCCTGCCGAACGACCCTGCCATCATGCAGATGTCGGTGCCGCCGACGCTCGGTGCGAACAATGCACCGGGCCAGTTTACCGGGCAGTACACCCATCCAGTTGTCGGGCAAACGACGTATCCCCAATATCATCCAATGGCTGGCTTCCCCGGTGGTGTGCACGCACAGCTCAACAAGACCAGTGAGTTGTCTCCGCAAACTTCGGTAGAGCTGGCGCCGCAGCCGTCGGCGGTCCCGATCGGCTCGGGAATGGCACATCATGCCAACCAAGTGAAAGACCAAGGTTTTTTCTTCTCATAGATAATACTAGCTTTGCCTTCGATACATGCCATCTTGCGATTTTTACTATGTCACTAGCAGATATTTCTCTTTCATTTTACTATGAACCTAGAACTAATAGCATGCGACATACTACTTTATGAACTGTTTATGGGAATTTATAACTAATTGTTATTTATTAGGTATATAAATATACCTCATATTTTTTAGCATAAAGGATATCTGTTTTTGATATACATATTTGCTTTAACATTTTCAAGCATCATTATCTATACTTATAATAAAACTGTAACAGGTCCAATTCTGTACATTGAAGATATTTTGAAAATTATATTTGGAGGGCATTCTATAACCGATACTGAGGCCGAAAATGTAATTTTTTTTATTTTTGTCTGTCTGTCTGTCTGTCTGTCTGTCTGTCTGTCTGTCTGTCTGTATCACGGCTGAGCATCACGCCGAAACTACTGAATGGATTCAAATGAAACTTGGCAGGATTTGAGCTCTTACTACGAGGTAGGACATAGGATACTTTTTATACCGTAATCTAGCATGGTTCTTTTGGGAGAGGCGATTAAAGTCAAAATGGGTACTTGGTTATACGCTTGGTCCGATTTTATCAATTTTTCTTTATAATATAGGAAATATTAGTAAGGGAACACTCATAGAGAGTTGTTATCAAGGTTTTGTAATCGATCGGGTTAAGCAACGTTAGGTAAGGTCATTAAATAGATGGGTGACCGTTTAACGCTATTTGAACTAAACGGGTCCGTGCTTCGGAGAGCAAGTAAAAAGTGGGTCCCAGTTTTTAACCGACTATAAAAAAGGAGGTTATGTATTCGATGCGAATGTCTGTTATTAAAAGTTTAGTTAACGTAAAAATAGCGCAGGCGGAGCTGCGTGGGTCAGCTAGTATTGTATATAGTATAATACCTTAAAGGTACGCGTCCATTGGCACGCGCCGGACGCACGGCACGCAACGGATTTTAGTTTGCTTTCTATGATTTTGACGGCATTTGGATCGCATCGGAAAATGACGGTGCGGATAGTGGACGCTATGTAAAATCATACAAACTAAAATCCGTTGCGTGCCGTGCGTGCGGTACGTCCGACGCGTACCTTAAATATACTGTAATACTTTGATAGATATTTATAAAACCTGTTTCTCGAATTTTTGAGTTATTAAAATATGTATATGTTCAATACCTACGTAATTATTAACCATGACCTGAGATAAACAGTTCATAATAAATACTCCTTTATTTAGTGTTTAGTATATTTTTTCCAGTAACTATGTTAAAAAGTTGATTATTCCTCTTTTAAGTAAGATATCATTACATATTATGTATATCATTACATATTATGCTGATCAACTTAGATAAATTAATTAAGGTTGTTACATAAAATTTTGTTGCAGTTCATTATTAACACCCTTTAACAGTAAACTTATTCATTGTTTTAGTAAATTGATCAAAAAGTTAATATATTTTTTTAAATTATCAAAATACTTAAATATTACTAACATCTTGTTAAAAAAATAGGTATAACATAACAAGTTTGAAGTGTCTTAACATTATCCATTTAGTTAACTAAATTCCAGACATCATACTAAAAAAAAAAACTATTAACAAAAAAAAAAATCGCAACACGCATTTCTGTTCCTTGGTCTGTTGCTTGTATATAAAATTATTTATTATCTATGAACAATTAATTACTTCTATTCTCTATGAACATCAGAATCATCATCACCATCAGCTTTGCTTAGCAACATTTTCACAGACTATATATTTTAGTATACAGATAATTTATTTTATTAGGCTCGATGCTTGACCTCATCGGTGGAGGATCTCAGCAGAGTGCTTCACGGTCCGGCACGCCCGCCGTTGGCACTCATAGGAAGAGCCCCACGGCGGACCAAGGCACTCAGGTAATACTGCTCTATTAACTCATCACAGCACTGCCCATTTCTTCTATACCCTGGTTTTTTAAATGATGTCTTGGGTGACAAAGGCAGTGCATCTTGTTTGGCTCGTCACTAGGATAAATAAAAATAATATTTCACATAGGTTTAATGTATATCAAGAGAAATAAAACGGCAATGTTAAAAACTGGAGGACAATGACCTCTTCACCTTTGTTTGAAATGATAAAATCAGCTGTTTACAATTCAAATTTGCAATATGACTGCGACAATGTCGCCCATGTATAAATTGGTTGACTTTTTTTTCCATTTCAATTACCTGTATAATGTGTTGGGAACGAGAGCAAGTTACTAGAAATATGAAAGTTATGGTTTCAAGTTTTATATCCTTACTATTGAGCTTGTGGGTCGGAAATGTTTAAGAATTGCTTGCGGCCAGAGACCCGTGACTTTCCGCATAGTAGAAACGTATTCTCTAATGAAATTATCTTACTTATGATCATTACGGCTACAGCCAACTATGCAGGTGCCCTAATTCACAAGCACTTGTGCAGACACGAGTGTACTCAATCTTCCCATACTTTCACGATCGGATTTTTCACTAAGTGGTAGGTTCCTTGGAGAAGTTACTAGGCCCAAGAAGCTTCTCTCCAGCTATACAACCAGTTAACGTCTCTCCAGCGCCGGACGCTAGTTAGAACACGATCCCTCAAATCGTCGAACCGCCGTACACCGCCGCCGACTGTACTGCGCGACCCTCCCGACCCGATGTCTGTCCTCCTGGACCACGACACAACACCGACAACGTCATGAGTCGTACAACACACAGACACCGGTCTCGCCGGCGAGGCCGAAGGGTCGTACGCATGCGACCTCGACATGCATCCCCTCGCTGAGTTTCTTGCAGGTTCTTCTCAGTGGGGGCGCGTTGTGAATCGGTGATTAACTCACGTTCTCCCGGCGGCAACCCCGCGTTGCTCGCGATGACGCAGGGCCAGCACCTTGGGGTGCGCTTATTACGATGACACAGAGCCACTACCTTTTGCGTCGTCAACTCACAAGTTCCCTTTAAGGCAGAGGATACGATAAGGCAGGGCGCCGCGCCCGCGACGTTGTCGCCTCAGAAATGTTAACACCTGATAAACAACCAATATCTCTGTTGACATGTGGCAGCTAACATATTGCACGTAATGTGTGTGTGTGAGTTTCTATAATAACACCCAGCATAGCCGTAGAGTAGCGGCCGGGGTGCCTAGGCACTAAACCAACGGACCCGTCAAATACGACCAAAAAATCGGTGGCTGCGACCACGCCTGTGCACGTTAGTCACTAAATCGCACTAAAAAAATTGAGCGAGTGTAGTAGTCTGTATGAATATTGGTGTACACAGGTTGGTTCGGTAGCGAGCGGGTCGAGCCAGCAGCGCGACAGTAGGCGCGGCAACGGGGCCGCCAGAGTGACGCAGCGGAACCGCACCAACTCGCGCACGCGCCAGCGATACCCTAGCGGGGGCACGCAGCCGCAGCAGCAGCCGCAACAGCAACAACCGCAGCAGCCGCAGCACCAGCAGAACCAGCAACAGCAGCATCAGCAGCAACAACAGCACCAGCAGCAGCCTTACCACCACCATCAGGCCGGTCAGTGAAGTCATAGATAAATATGTATTAGGCATAGAGTTTATATATTAAGAATAGAGTACGCGTTTATCTATGGTCCCCTTAAACAAAGCGCAGGCAGATTTTCCTCTAAGAGGCAGGTGAATTGGACTATTAAAAGTTATATTATAAGAGTTATAGTGATAAGTAGTGATGAGTTTTGTCTGTCACAGGCAGCAAATGTCGATAAATACAGCTAACGGTATAGTACCTATTGTCGTGTACCTGTTATGTACTTTGATGTTGTTACTCGTGGCTACATGTTCTTACTTGAATTAAGCATTCTATAGTACTTGTACTGATTTGTGTTCTGTGGTATTAGGTAGGAAATAGATAAGGCTATCTTCTTAGGTCATAAAGTTGTTCTTTAAAAAGTTGCGCAACTGTGAGCACTTGGCTCACAGTTGTAACTGAATAGCACAGAGTACATTTTTAATATAAAATTTTCTAATTTCAAATGCTTACAATATTTTTCTTTCTTCAATTTATGAAATAATATATGGCAAATAATAATACAGAAACATAACAATTGTCGTACAATGATTTGAACTCGCATACCCACAACTTCACTTTATCACACAAAAGTTCTTCCACCGCGCTAAATTCGTTCGATCATCCTTTTGCTTTTAACAAAATAACTGTGTTAACTGAAGACAGTAGTTAGTAGTTACAATATTGCGTAATCTCCTGCCTCCAGGCCAGGGGTACAACCACAACCGCGGTGGGTGGAGGGGGCGGCCGCGGGGTCGCGGGCGCGGGTTCGTTCCCCGCAACAAGAACACGCTCAAGTTCGACAAGGACTACGACTTCGAGCAGGCGAACACCGAGTTCGAGGAGCTCCGCAGTCAACTCGCCAAGACCAAGATATCGGATGGCGAAGTTAAACCGGAGGTCCCCGACGTTAGTGTAAGTGTTTGAACTTTGTTATTATATTGCTGCATAGTTCATTTTACAAGAGAATAGTTCAACTTTTCTATTGTGTTGTGACATATATACTCCTGTTTTTCTTTTCAAGATCAACATCTTAACAATAACATAGGAGTGATGGCCGATTGGTGGCCAGCCAAACACAATTGGTAGGGTTGAATAAAGATATTGAACCCTGCCAATTATCTTTGGCCGACCTACCCTACCAAGTGTTCATTTGCAATGGGAGAATTCAGATGACATAAATGTAATTTGTTTTATTATATGTCTTACAACTAGCATAATATCCTCCTGGCCGATACGACCATAGCGGCCAATCTTTCACAAGATCGGCCATCTATGCGGGAGATATTATAGTGCACAAGTGCTTGCGTAGACACAAGTGCACTCTCTCTTCCTTTAACCTATCATAATGCGATGGGACGGAAAACCGACATGATCAGGGAGAGATCGCGCGCAGGACCGACTTTTTACATGCCCATCCGACGCATGGATCATCTTACTTTACAGACAATCAGGTGATCAGCCTGCATTGTCCTAGTCCGTAAGGAACAACTACACAAAGTTTGTTCTCCCCTCGGTATTTGAACCCGCGCAACCCGGTTTGCAAAGCAAGCGGTTTCCCACTGCGCCATGGAGACTACAAAACAACATAATAAATAGGTGGTGTATCCATTAAAATTTATTGTTTTGATTTTGATCTTTTAAAGAAAAACAGGGTATAGTTCATTCTTTCCTTTTCCTTTCATTGTGTTGTGAAAGTGAAAGAACAGTGAGGCGTTCTCCAGGCAGCCATAATAATGTGTTGCAGATGGAATAAAAAGATTTTTTTGTAATTTTCAGAATCATGTAGTGCCTCAAGGTGAGGTGGATAAGAAAGATGACTCCGGCAACGAGACGGGCGCTGGAGAGCCGGAGTTAGACGAGGACGCGAATGGGTTCATGGGTTACGACAAGAATAAGAGTTTCTTCGATAACATATCCTGCGAGGCTGTAGAGAGGTGAGTTTACACAAATTCCTTATTATTCATAGGCGTCTCGGGGATTATTGCATAGTGTTATCTTTTTACGTTGTGAATACGTTTCGTTTCGCTCTGGAATAGTTGATTTTTCCACAGTTTCTCTTTCTCGGAGACGTTCGGCGTCGCCTCCGCCCGGCGCGTCTAATATCGTACCGTTTGCGTCAGGTCGAAGGGTCGCAGCCAGCGCACGGACTGGCGGACGGAGCGCAAGCTCAACTCGGAGACGTTCGGCGTCGCCTCCGCCCGGCGCGGCGCGTGGCGCGGGCGCGCCGCCTGGCGACACAACCCGCACAACCTGCACAACCCGCACAACCCTCACAACCAGCACAACCAACACCAGCCGTGAGTACAACGCCCTGATACTACTTTACTGGCTTGAAATACCATTAAAATTATTAATGTTACTTACACTCCTTATTAGTGAAAACATTCATTATTGTACAGATACAAGTTGCTTGTCACTCGAGTCAATAATGGTTAAGGCAGTTTGAGTCAATTTACAAGCCAAATGAATATATAGGGTGCTCAATTTGCTCAACGATTATCTGACACTTGTAGTAGCATCGACTACATAGGCGAGTTCTTGAACCATGGCCTCATAGCGTTGATTAAGGCCACCGGAGAGGTTTTGGTGGGTAAAAATCCCCCCTAACCCGGCCTCCGCCTCGTCGGAAACCGGGTACCCTTTGAAGGTTTCCTCCGCGACAGCAAGAAAATAGTAGTAGTATTAGGTTTGTATCTAATAGTTCCAGCTAGATTGATTTTGCTATATTTTACTAGAGATGGGTAGTGGTATATGTGTCGGGCCACGGGCCCTAGAGTGGGTGTATAACCGAGTGTGCAGTGACATGTCGTACAGGAACTTCGTGCCGTCGTGGCGCGCGATGCGCGGAGGCGGGGGCGGACGAGGGCGCGGGGGCGGCGGAGGAGGCGGGCGGGCGCCGCAACACGCGCAGCCGGCGCCGGCGCAGCCCGCACTCGCCACCACCACAACAGGTACTTACTGGACACACACACACTCCTCTTCCTTAGAGGGCTTCACACTGCACACATACATCATCCTATTAGATAGAGGACTGTATACTGCGCACACACACACATGCGCGCTCACACACCTTATTACGTAGAGGGTTTTTTAGGTTTCAATCCTGCTAATGGATACAGGATAATTCATAGAGGATTTCATACATGCACGTTTCTTCATATGTGTATGATATGAAGAAACGTGCATGGCACTGCTAGTGGGCGTTGCTTATACAATTTTATACTAAGAATGTTTTTTGCCTGATGAGGCTTATTATTCCAAAATGTTATAAGACAATAGCTGTATTGTCATATGCTCATTGCAATGTTTATTATTTTAGTAAAACATCTAAATGCTGCCTATACTAGAAAAATAGGATTATTAATTGGGTTCTATTAACTTTATGATCATATTTTTATTGTAAAGGAAACAGCATTTAGATGGTTTACTAAAATAATAAACATTTCCTAGCTGATATACCATCAGCCCCCTTAGACAATGTAACATTCTACAATCGCTATCGCTAATAGAAAGTATAAAAATGTATGAGAATGACATAAGTCATCGAAAAACCACGTGACTAATTGTAGGGAATTGACACCGTTAGCAAATGAAGAAATAGATTCGCTATGTAGCGATTGCATCTTGTCTAGGCCCTCTGGGGATGAATAGATAATACGACAGTAAATTAAACCTTGTGAGCGTAAAGACGTTCCCAGTCAAATGTAATTAGGTGATTAGAAATATTGATTGTGATCAATCTCATAAATAATTACTAGAGAGGTGACTATTCGGTGTGATCGCGTCGAAACATACGAACGAGTAGGAATATTTCCGTCCGCGCTGTTGTCGCCCATACCAGAGGTTAATGACCCAATATTTTCAAATGGTGTTTTATTTTGATTACGTTCTTCTGCAGTATAGTTTGTTCAAAAATAATATTTTTTAATTTCTATAATAAGAATTTATTTGACGGTTTCAAAATATTCCTATGTAGCAGTTTTACCAGATTTTTCATTAATTGTATCGTCTTACCCACATTGTATAAAACTCAATTTAATTATTAATGATTTGATGCAGACATTTCTATTTTAGGTCTAGAATAACAATATTTTGACTAAAATATTTTTTTTTATCTTTTCCAGCAAAGTAGAAGAAAGAGTAGTAGCGGCTGCCACACAGAATCTTAATTTATTATCGCAGGGACTAATCGAAAATGGATAAGTGACGGAAAAGTGTTAGTTTTGGTGATGAAGTGTCTTGTATTGATTTAAAAAGTTATTGTCTCAACGGGGAGTTACAATTGTGGTGTAGAAACAAGTCGATGGACATTGCTTTGGTATGGTAGTGTTGTATCCAATATAATGGAAGGAGAAGATGGAATTTCCCGTAAGCGAGCGACGAAACAAAATGTCGGTACGTTGAGAGAGCTCACTGTTAGGATAATGTAAGTATAGATTTGTCGTGAGCGATAATACAGTCGGGCGGTCATTGGCATCGGAGAAATGAAGAAATTGTCTTGTATAATGTCACAAGTCGACCATTTGGGATATATTAGGCTTAGTGCGATGCCAATGTTAGGAGGTGAGAGAGATACCAGCCACTGTACATTTCCTAGGCTATGTAATATAAATCCATTGCATAGTAGAAATTTTATGCAATGAAATGTATACCTATATGTATTTTCATAAAGCCTTGTCTCCTCACCTTTTATTATTTGTGCCTATTTAGTTTATGAAACATTCGAAATATATGGTCTATCACCGGGACTGTCGCGTCTTCATTTTAATTTATTTCCTCTCGATGACAAGAGACAGTTGCAGCAGTCCCGTTAGTGAATTTATAAGTAAATAAATTAGTTAAAACTGCTGGCCAGATGGTTCATGTTTTAGATCGTATGGTACAGAGGCTGCCTTGGCATTTCGTAATTGTAAATTTGATTGACTGTCTTTCATTTGTAGTTAGTACTAAATAAAATGTGATAGGACTGCTGCCAGGCTTTTTAAGCAGTCACGTAACCAAGGCATGGCGCACTGCCTACTTATTAAATTAGTAAAGTATGTATATTGATTTAATAAATTGTTCTATGTATCTCCTATATTCTGGAAAGGACTCACTACTGTTTTAAATTGAAATCATTTGTCTTATTAAAACCAGCAAAGTGTTTATTGTCTGTGGTCCTTTTCCTGCTAAAATCTGTGTAATAAACTTGACAAATACAATATTTGTAAATCTGTAACTCAAAAACTGTACCTGGTGATTGTATCAATATGAAAATATAACTTTACTACAAACCTTCCACAAACGCATTTTATTTTTAAATACAATTTAATTTACTCTACCTTTCTTCAAAGTGATCCCGGGCACACATCACCATCTTTCATTATGTTGCGCTGTTATGGTTTACGCCGAGATGCGTCATTGCAATGGTAAGTCTTCTTGGTAATAGTTAACGTTGTGTCCGTCAGGATGACCGGACCACAGCACGGATTCACGTGAAACTTTACCAAGATTTAGTACCTATTTTGTACCTCAGTAATAACAAACTTAGTGGGAAGCCATTCTGACGTCAGGATGGCTTCCCACTTTTTACTTTGGGTACTTACGGTCCATATATTGCTGAAATCTTTGCATAATAATTTAGTACCTTTTTTGTACCTACGATAAATATATGAATACTTAATGTATTCCATTTAAAAATTGCTTTTATTTCATTATAAACAATTATATATGGAGCATCATTCATCTGACATATTATATTTCACAAACCATGTAGTCCCCTTTCCTGCATCCAGGCAGAGGAGTAAAACCCATACATTTTGTTAGTTTTAACATTGACGATAAAAACTTCTGTCACCTGTTTCTCTGGAAACTTAAACTTTGGCTACAGTTTGGGACGGATGCGTGGACGGCCGCGGGGCGCGTGAGCGACCGGTTGTGTATTAAAGATGCGCGACTATGAATGATTTCATTCGAATTATTCGACTTCATAAATCATTCGACTTATTCGAATGATTTGAGAAGTTAGTAACTAATTTGATACTTGCTCGACTTTGATTATTCGGCGGATTGAATGATGTGATTTGATAGGCGCTCTGACATTATTCGTTCTGACATTATCTTTCATTCCAAAAACAGTCGACTGAGTCGCGAATAATCTAGTTCAACCGCCGTTAGTAATTACTAATTAGTAGTGGTGGCTAATGCGTACATTAGTAGTTGTAGATTATTCGAATCGTCGGATTAGTAACAGTCGCGCATCTTTATTGTGTATGTGTCGCGGGCACTTACCGCAGCTGATAAACACTATTTTCAGATTGAACGCGAGGCGCTGGCTAGAGTGTTTTGTTTAGAAAAGTTGCACCAGTATTTATATGGGAGACGGGGATGGGGACCGACCACAAACCGTTGGTGACTATTTTTGGGCCTAAGCAGGGGGTTCCCTCGATGGCTGCGAGTCGGTTACAGCGGTGGGCTATTAAATTACCAGCACATACATACGACATAGAATATGTAAAGTCAAAAGAAAATGGAGCAGATGGGATATCACGATTGCCAGCTTTGACTAAAACTACATAAAGCGTTTGCGTTCCGGAACAATCTTATTTACATTTTGCGCAAAGTGCCATGTTACTAGATTATAATTATATAAAACAACAAACAAGCCGTGATCAGTTATTAGGCATATTAAGATACATACGGGACGAATGGGCCACTGAGAATGAAATAATGTCTCTTCGGCCTTACTTCAATCGCAGGACAGAACTGTATGAAGAATTAGGTTGTGTGATGTGGGGACATAGGGTGGTTGTGCCAGAAGCTTGTAGATATAAAGAAATCTTTCGCTAGGAACTACGTGTGGTAGCCAGGTATTGACGAAGCTATCGAAAGAATCTGTCGCGATTATCGGATCTGCATTGCAGAGAGTGAAGCGCCGCCCCGGTGCCCTGTATGCCCTATCTCTCTCCATGACCAGAGAAACCTTGGGCTCGCATACACATGAATTTTTTGGGCCCTATCGAGGGACGAACATTTTTGGTCATTATCGATGCTAATACTAAATGGCTAGAAGTCAGTCAGGTACCTACCTACCTACAACAGCTAGCCACACAATCAACTTTTTAAGTGACATTTTTGCACGGTTTGGCTTTCCAAGGCAAATAGTTTCAGATAATGGTCAACTTTTTCAAGTAATGAGTTCTCACAATTCCTTAAAGCAAATCGCATCGAACACATATTCTCTGCACCGTTTCACCCTGCTTCAAACGGTGCAGTGTAAAACGCGGTACATATATGCGTCGATAGTTTAGGTAGGCAGGCGCACAGATATATTAACTAAGTAATGTATGTAGGTTCGGCCGATAGACTGTTAAAGTTTCCAATAAATTACTCTGGCAGAGCCAGCCATAGTTATTGTAAGGCATTATACGTACTAGTTTATGTTGTTATAAATAAATGTTTTTGTTGATTTTTTTCCTAGTAATATTTTTTAAATTAATTTCCTGAAGTTTGCAAGCATATGAGAATGTGCCATTTACAGATCGTATAAGATTATATACTATATTGCTAGAATTATATAATATATTCTGTATAAAATGCTATTCTATAATGAATAATTTTTATTTATATATTTTTTTATTTATTTTTATTTATGTACTTTTATTTACATAAAATTAGCTGTCCCGTGCAGCCCCGCCCGCCTAATTAACTAATTTACTGCGCAACTTGTTATTTTTTTTTTTCCTAAGAACCTTCGCCTGATAATAATGTAATGTGGGTGTCTTCAAGGGAGTAAATATCCTTTTAATAAGTTTTCGATCAGGTGGGATTGCAGCCAAGCTAGTGCTTATGACTACAAAAAAGACTTGCCGCCGTATTTGATGGACGTCTAGGAGCCACACTCGAAATTTCCTAGCAACTCGGAAATGTAAAACTTACCTAAAGTAGGACCAATTTAATAGATCACATTTAATATCTGTCAGTTTATTTTGTCATTATTACAATAAATATGTTGTGACGTCTAGCGGTCAGACACCCTGCCCGCTACCCGATAGGTCGTGGGTTCGATTCCCACCAAGCGTCTGGGTGTTGTTTATCTATTTAAGTATGTATTTACAAAAAAAGTATATAAGCATTAGTATCACTTGTCTGATTTCCATAATACAGGCTCTACCTAGTTTGGGATCTGGTGACCGTGTGTGGATTGTCCCAGAATATTATATTATTATATGTAATGGTAATTGAAAAAGAAGTTAAGAAATTGTGCAGTTCTAACTTCAGCAATTAATAATATTATTTGCCCGCCGTTACCAGGTTACGTTGTTACATTTTGATGAAGTTTCAAATGTGATCTATTAAATTTCATCAGAGAGGGTCGAATATAGCACATGATTGTTACTGCATGAATGTGTGCCGTGATGGAGAATTATGAAACGCTAAGCGGGGTCGGAATAGGTACTTAATACTTGCTCTGTTTCGCAGGATAGGGGACTACATGTTACATTCTAATATGTCAGACAAATGTCAGATGAATGATGCTCCATATATAATTGTTTATAATGTTATAAAAGTAATTTTTAAATGGAATACATTAAGTATTCATATATTTATCGTAGGTACAAAAAAGGTACTAAATTATTATGCAAAGATTTCAGCAATATATGGACCGTAAGTACCCAAAGTAAAAAGTGGGAAGCCATCCTGACGTCAGAATGGCTTCCCACTTTATTTATTAAATAACTTTGATATTACTGAGGTACAAAATATTTAAACATAGGTACAAAATAGTACAAAATAGGTACTAAATCTTGGTAAAGTTTCACGTGAATCCGTGCTGTGGTCCGGTCATCCTGACGGACACTTAACGTTTGATTGCCAAGCGGTTAGTCTCATTTGAAATTCTGTATAATATATAAAAATGAACAGATGTCCGTTAGTCTCGCTGAATCTTAGAAACGGCTAGACCAATTTAAATAATTTTTGTTTTGTTCGCTCTAATCCAGGGGTGGTTTAGAAGCAGAAGAGAATTCAAAAATCATAAAAAAATTGAAAAATAAACGGGCGGAGCTGCGCTGTTCAGCTGGTGGCTTAGGTAGCCCACGCCTTCGTGAGCGCAGCGAGAAGCCGCTTGCTTTACAATCCGGAGGTTGTGGGTTCGAATGCTGCGGGGAGCACATGTGTAGGTATATACAGGGGCGTAGCTACCGCTATATCAGCCGTACCAATGATACGGGGCCCCGGGGCTACAGGGGCCCCGAACACGTATAAGCAACAATTCGTAAAATCCATGTTCTCACATAATCTTAGGGTATGGCCTAAGATTATCGGGGCCCCCAACTAATTTTGATACGGGGCCCATCTAAGGCAAGCTACGCCACTGTGTATATAATATACAGGCTGATCTTTTGAAGAAGAAGTATATATTTATTTAGTAATTCATACATTTACAAATAAAGGTTTATTACGAATAATGTGTCACACGGCAGGACTAAACAGGTACCCAGATCAGCTTAATGTCAAGCATAAACGCTTGACGCTGGTTTTCATCTGGGCCCTACTCACCTCACGGATATCAACCAGTTAAGTACAATTAAATAAATACAATACAGTAAACTTACTCGGCTTTTGGTCAAAAAGTACAGCAGGTAAATAATTACTTTAATAATAAATACTTCCTTAATTTAATAATAAGAATTATTTAGAACAAATTGGATTTATATAAAATCTATACTATAATAAAACTCAAAGAACACTTTTTCTGTACATTGAATATTTTTCCAAAATTTCTATGTGGGGATACTATACTATCGACATAGAGGCCAAAACAATTTTTTTTGGAATTATTGTCTGTCTGTCTGTCTGTCTGTCTGTCGTTCTGTTTGTCCAGGTATCATTTGAAAACCCGTGGATGGATTTTGATAGGACTTTCACTGATGTGTTGTGTAGAAGTCAAGGTATAAATTGGTATATAAAACATCACGCTATGTTTCATAGGGGCTAAGCAGTGAAACATTACTTGCACATATTACCACGTAATTTCCTTTGTATGAGGATAGGGTAATTATAGACTGATCAGTTAATCATTAAGATATGTACTATTACGCTATATACAATAGGGACTGAGCAGACATTTAGTTTGAATAAGGTATGGCAGTGGCGAAGGGTCAATTTTTGTAAGGGGTAAGCCGGTCCGGTACACCCAGGACATTTTCATTAGATTTCCGTATTGTTCTAAGTACGTTGCTGATAGCAATATGACATTATATCTTTGAAAAGTTAAAATCTGTAAATCCCGAGCGAGTCCAAACTAGATCATGAAATTTTAATGAAACTCCCTAAGTCCAGGTAGTGTATAGGTATTGTATTACAGTCGCAACAATAAAAGATGCGAAAAACTTAGAACTTTCATTATCGAATATCATTAGACAGTAATTTACGATGTTAGCGTGATTTACATTATGAACAGCGCCATCTATCGGTGAAATTGAACATACAATCACCATAGACTAATCTATATATTTAAAAGAAAGTCGTGTTAAATACACTATTTATAACTCAAGAACGGCTCAACCGATTTAGCTGAAAATTGGTAGGGAAGTAGCTTAGGAGCAGGAGATTTTTTATACCTGTAGGTTAAGGTTAAGCAACGTTAGGTAAGGTCTTTAAATAGATGGGTGAACCGATTTGTATGAAATTTTATGTGCATATCGGGTAGGTCTAATAATAGGCCATTAATTATATTTCATGCCGCTAGGTAAAGGTTAAGCAACATAAGGCAAGGTAATTAAATAGATGGGTGAACGGATGTGTATGAAATTTTGTGTGCATATCGGTTAGGTCTGAGAATAAGTCGTAAAGTATATTTCATGTTGCTGATACCATGATTGACGGATATATAGAATGAGAGGAGGGTGCAAGAGAGGACAGAGAGGGAGAAGGGATTCGAGGAGGGGGTGAGGGATCGGAGGAGTTAGGTGGAGCAGGGGGGGGGGGGGTGAGATGGAGCAAGTTGGGAGAGAGAGATGGGGGGGATTGGGTTCAGAGAGGGGACAACGGGGAGAGGAAGAGGGGGAATGTGACGGGGACCGATGCGGGTGGGGTAAAGAGAGAGGAGAGAAAGAGCATAGAATTACATTTTTCTTATAATTCTTCAATCCCGGCTGGGTCCTAAAAGAAAACGCGCATTGTTCCTTTTCGAACCACATGGGCTTGAGGGGATAATAGAGAGAGAGAGAGATGGAGAGAAATAAATCAAGGGAGGAGGGTGAAAAGGGGAGCGAAATGTAATAAAAGCGCGGGTGGAGCTGCGCTGGTCAGCTAGTTAATCATAAAATTAAAAAATGAATAAAAACAATTTTGCTTGTTTGTATTAAAATATCCACCATGCGTCGGATCGACATTGGCTCAGAGCAGGGCTTCCCAAGCTTTTTTTTACTGAGACGCTCTTGGGAATTTGACGTTTTCCTCTCTAAATCTCGGTCGATCACGACCGAGCAGAGATTTTTTTTGATTGACCCGATGGGACAGAAGAAAATCAGCAGACTTAGCACGATTTGCCAAGACTTCGTAATCTTGACAGTTCGGTATGGAGTATGACGTAGTTACCGACCTAGCTAATACCGAAAATTACGTTTCTATAATACTAGTACTAGTACTAATAGTATATCTACTAGTTACTAGACCATACCTACATTGTGTTTACATAAATAAAACGACCGTCTAAAATGTTTCAATTTTATTGCAAATAATAGAAGCTAGTACACAAGTACTCAGCGCGTAGCGATTTTATTACAGTCTTTCAAAAAGTTGTACAAAAATTATGAATACGTACTTACATAGTACCGATTTTCAAATAGTTTTAAGTTTGAGCTGTTGTGATGTGAATATAATTTCGAAATGGCAGTACACTTAAAACGGACACGGGGCCTTCAGAAGCAATTGTTCAGTGTTCAGACATATAACACATTTTACGTGTTTGTCTGCAAAAACCTGATTATGTGTATGCGATAATAGTACTTATACTAAAATATGGGACTAATCCCACCACTCATTCCCACCACTGTGACTCCTGTAAGCCAGGATGTACAGTGGTCACCAGTGAAGACACCGAGGATAGTCCCTCGGTGAGTCCCGGGGAAACGCTAAATTGTCTTAGATCCCGCTCGATTTAATCATAAAAGTGAACAGGAGGAGTAGGAAAGACAAATTCCTCTCCCACTCCTTGGAAAAGCGGGAGACAAACAACAATTAATAGTAATTATATGTTTTTAATCGCGTCGTGTCGTTACTCTCGAAAACTCAAGTCTGCCTCCGTGACGCAGCGGGAAAACGCTTGCTTTGCAAACCGGAGGTCGCGGGTTCAAATGACGCAGGCCAGGGAGCACCATCTTAGTGTAATTGTTCCTTACTGGCTAGCACAATGCAGGCCGATCACCTGATTGTCTGTAAAGTAACACACAACACAAGCAGTTGTGCACTATATTATCGCCCGCGTAGATTACTGATCTTGTGAAGTATTGGCCGCTGTGGTCGTATCAGCCAGGAGGACATTACAATGTCTGCATTATATTACTAACACAAGTTTTAGATTTTAATTGCCTTTCTGTAAATAGGTAAGTAAGTACCTAATAGAAACAAAATGTTAAACATCCGTAACTTATACACTCGAAGCAGTTGGAATACAACGCACCTACCCGCCTAATTAAATACAATATAATTATTTGTATACAATACCTAGTTGTATACAAGTTTATTAATTTCATGGGTAAAGGTATACGATATAATAATGACATTAACTGCCGCACTTACAAACGTCAATTAGATTTATCCAGTTCTCAGCCAATTATTAGGTAGGTATTTTACTCTGATTGTAAGTATATATGTATAGAGATATATATATATCGATTAACTCTTACTGAAAAAATCATAAACGGCTCTGAGAGTCGATATAATTACGTTAAACTATGGCTTAATTGCAAATAGCCAATTGTCGTTCATTGTGGCGTTCTAAGGGAGGCCTATGTTCAGCAGTGGACGTCTTCCAGAACTGATGTTTGTGAATGCGGCCGTAAGTCATTACGGCGTAATGATTACGTACATTACATACTATTTCTCAAATTTTAAAAGTTCTCTCACAAAATATAGTCGCACATCCTTCCTAAATAATACAACTACGAGGGTGAAATATTTACACGATGCAAGCCTTACGAGTCAAGTCAATTCAGTACTTGGTATTGGTATAGAGGGCTGGTTTCCGCAACTCCACGACGAATCGCGTATTTTGCGTGCGGCAATTCAGTACTTACTCACTTTCATTTAGTTTTCGCTTGTATGACCTGGGTCGTTCACCAGGAGTATAAAATGAGTTTTTGTCTTAAAACCGTATTTCATAATTGTTATTTCTTGAGCGCTATATGTGTTTGGGTTTACAAAATCCAATAAAAAATGGCGGACTCCTAAAAACGAAGATGTAGATATAAGATGTATTTATTAACAGTACATACATTCTCTATCTACGGGTAGGAGGATATTTCATAGTAAATCGAGACAATATTATAATAAAAATAATGTCCAGTTTTCTGATTTATTAGTTGGTGGTAGGTTGATATTCAATAATATTACTTATATTAATTTAACCTAATGGAGATTAGGTTTTTAAACTTGAGAACTTTTTTTGTAAAACCGATAACTGTTTACATTTTCTGTTTCATCACGGAACATCCATAACAGAGACGCATAAAGTGTTTAGCACTTCGTCCGACAATTTATAAAATAATGAGTTATGTCTACTATGTGGATCGAATTAGCCACGCCACTCCCTCGCCGGGGTGCCATTCTCAACCATCCATACTGATCCACTTTGGCCTTTTGCGAGGATCTCCACCAGTGACCGTCCAACGTGCTCTGAGCTGGAAAAATCGGAAAAGAACAAGCTGTTAATATAGTAGATATAATACATAACTCGCTAACACCAATTACAATAATATTTATATTATTTTATACTTTTTAGTGTTATTAAAGTCGGTTTAATTTTTTTTTTTATATTTTATGTTGGGCCAATTTTGACGTACAGTCTGTGGTACAGTACAGTATCTTAGTTGTTCATATGTTCAGGTCATTCTTTATTTGTGTGCGTATCGTTTTGAATGTGTTGCGAGTTTATTATAGTGTGGGAGTATAGTGTGGAAATACAAATACCAAATACATATTTGTATTTCAATTACGTATTTTAATTACAAGTAATTCAAATACTGCCCAACCCTGGATATAACCTACGTCGCGGTGGCTAGGCTCTGTCCGTACCGTATTTATAAGATTCCATGTTCTAATCTTGTTTCAGAAAGTACGTCGTTCGTTACAATAACGTCATCTGATCTATCGCGGTTACAAGCGGTGTATCACCTTTAGGACGATAATCGCTTGCACTTGCCGGCCTAAGATACGTGCGGGCGGTACGACGGATACGTAAGGTAAGCGAACGTAACGTCGTTCAATTGATTTTGATTGAAAACTAGTACACAGTTCGTGGCCTCGATAGTACCTACATAAATATAACCAAATTTCTTAGCTTTTAAAAAAAAATATGGTTATTACAGCAGTAACAGCTCAGTGGGCGAGCGCTTGCCTTGCTGAAAACAAGGTGCGCAGGTACTATAATATCTCAGAATCTCTGGAATACTCTCAGAAAATACTGAGACTACTCTCAGTATTTTGTGCTTTCGGTGAAGGAAGAGATCGTGAGGAAAGGCGCGGGTCTGTGAAAGCCAAACTAGCTTTCGAATGGCGTGGTGAACTATGGTCTAAGCCCTCATCATGAGGGGTGGCCCGTGCCCAACAGTAGGACAAAAATAAAAATATATTTGAGCGGACACCTGCTTAGAACGAAGTTCCTTTTTTTTCCTCCTCTCTCGCACCCTCTTTTCGCTCTTTCCCTCCCCACTCTCTTACTTCTCCTCTCCCCCCAACTCGCTCCCCTCACTCCCCCTTATCCCTCACCTATGAAATTATACGCGTAGACTTCATAACCTACTTTTTGAAGTCGGTTAACAACGGGGACTTACTTTTTGCACAAAATATAGCTTGTTGCTTGCCCTCCGAAGCACGGAGACGCTTAGTACAAATGGCATTAAACAGTGACCAATCAATGTAATGACCTTGACTAACGTTGCTTATGCCTAAATTAGTCTATACTAGTGTGGCACTTTCTGGCAGGGCCAGGTGACTGATCTTAATTCTGATTGAACAGGGATTTAGTCGCTAATTAGTCGAAATTGGTCGTAAAATTTGAGAATTAGTCAGACCGTGGTTTTTAAAGTTATAGGGGTACCCCGGTGGCCCTGCCAGGGACGACTCTTTCTGGTAGGGCCACCGCTAGATGTCGACAACCAAAGCACCCCACGAAAATCTAACGACGCTCAGATTTATTCGTTAATTAGTCGAAATCAGTCGTAAAGTATTGGAATTAGTCGGTCAGTGGTTTAAAAGTTATAGGGATACCCCGGTGCGGTGGCCCTGCCAGGGAGGACTCTTTCTGGCAGGGCCACCACGACAATCAAAACACCTCGTGGAAATCTACCGGCGCGTAGATTTAGTCGTTAATTAGTTGAAATTAGTCGCAAAGTTACAGAATTAGTCGGCAAGTAAATAAAAAGATATTGATGAATACTTTTTCTCCATACATTGGGTACAGGCGAGTAGAAAATACTTTTGTATAACCTACTAAGTATTTGATGAAATTAAATATACTTAGTTCCACTGGCGCCTCCGTGGCGCAGTGGGAAACCGCTTGCTTTGCAAACCGGAGGTCGCGGGTTCGAACCCCGCGGGGGCAACAAATTTGTGTACTTGGTCCTTACCGACTTGGATAACGCAGTCCGATCACCTGATTGTAAAGTAAGTAGATCCCGGCGTCGGATGGGCATGCAAAAAATTGGTCCTGCGCCTGATCTCACCCCGGTTGTGTCGGTCTTCAGTGCGAAGAAGAGAGAGTGCACTTGAGTGTTGAGGACATTATTATTATTATAAAGAGGACTCCGTGGCCCGGCGCAGCGGGAAACCGCTTGCTTTGCAAAGCGGAGGTCGCAGATTACAATCCCGCGGCAAGCTAAAACTTTGTGTAGTTGTTCCTTACTAGCTAGGACCATGGACATTCAGTGTCATTTCAGTGTCGTTCAGCGTCGTTCAGGGTCGTTCAGCGTCGTTCAGTGTCATTTCAGTGTCGTTCAGTGTCATTTCAGTGTCGTTCAGCGTCGTTCAGGGTCGTTCAGCGTCGTTCAGTGTCATTTCAGTGTCGTTCAGTGTCATTTCAGTGTCGTTCAGCGTCGTTCTGTGTCGTTCAGTGTCGTTCAGCGTCGTTCAGGGTAGTTCAGCGTCGTTCAGTGTCGTTCAGTGTCATTTTAGTGTAATTTCAGTGTCGTTCAGTGTCATTTCAGTGTCGTTCAGCGTCGTTCTGTGGCATTCAGTGTCGTTCAGTGTCATTACAGTGTCCTTCAGTGTCGTTCAGTAGCATTTAGCGTCGTTCAGTGTCATTTCAATGTTGTTCAGCGTCGTCCAGTGTCGTTCAATGTCGTTCAGCGTCGTTCAGTGTCGGTCAGTGTCATTTCAGTGTCGTTCAGTGCCGTTCAGTGTCATTTCAGTGTCGTTCAGTGTCGTTCAGTGTCGTTCAGTCGCAGGGAGGGGGAATAGAAAGAGACAGAGCGAGAGTGAAGTTTCACTTCTTCAGGAGGGACTCCAACACCACACGCACTTTTAAAAAAAAAGAATTGATAGTACCTACGGGAGATTACCCCGAATATCTAAACTCACGTTTACCTCTATAAATATGGATAGTATACAAGTATAGAGTAGCCTGGAAACTCATAAATAGATCTAGTTTGGATGGGGAACAAAACCTAACAACTGTCCTTAGTTGCCATACTCTCCTTAGTAGCCATACTCTCCTTAGTAACCGTACTCTCCTTAGTAACCGTACTCTCCTTAGTAGCCATACTCTCCTTAGTAACCGTACTCTCCTTAGTAACCGTACTCTACTTAGTAACCATACTCTCCTTAGTTGCCATACTCTCCTTAGTAGCCATACTCTCCTTAGTAGCCATACTCTCCTTAGTAGCCATACTCTCCTTAGTAACCATACTCACCTTAGTAACCATACTCACCTTAGTAACCATACTCTCCTTAGTAGCCATACTCTCCTTAGTAACCATACTCACCTTAGTAACCATACTCACCTTAGTAACCATACTCTCCTTAGTAGCCATACTCTCCTTAGTAGCGATACTCTCCTTAGTAGCGATACTCTCCTTAGTAACCATACTCTCCTTAGTAACCATACTCTCCTTAGTACCTCATACTCTACTTAGTAACATCAATATTAATAGAGATCAAAATTGACAGACAATTACTATAATTATTTTATTAATGCAATAAGTATGTAGCTTACTAAAGAACCTAAAATGAGAATGATTGAGAAGTTCGAAATGGAATTATACATTAACAATTATTTAATAGTTTAGTAGTTTAAATAGTTTAGTACTGGGCCTCAAGTCTGCTAATTTTAATAAAATTACCTATAATTGTCATTCTACCGACCTGCTGATGAGACTACTATTAGGATTGTGACAAATTCGGTATTCTCTCACTTGTTACACTTTTTCCATTCTAACAAGGGCTGGTATTATTATGGTTATTACCTCTGCATCTTGCAGTTAGCGTTGTCCCTCTGCCAGGCGGCTTCATAGTCTGAAGACATGAGCTGTTTTCGTATCTCCTTAACCAGACCCGTGTCTGTGAGGCCCGGGCAGATCACCATACTCCGAACACCTGTCAGATTCACGTGGTACTGATCCTGAAATGCAGATAGCTCCCATGATTTTACTGCCAGGATTTTTTGTAATTTTTCTATTTATATTTTAGCACTGTTGCAAGCGCTATCATCATCAGCCGTAAGACGTCCACAGCTGAACAAAGGCCTCCTCCCCCTTAGATCGCTACAATGAACGACATTTAGCCATTTGCATCCACCGGTTGCCTGCGAAGCGCACAACGTCGTCGGTCTACCCAGTGGGAGGCCTGCCTACGCTGCATCTTCCGGTTCGTAATCGCCTCTCGAAAACCTTTATTTTCTCCCCATCGGTTATCGGTTCTCCGAGTGTTGTGGCCTACCCAGTGCCACTTCAACTTGCAGATTCTATGAGCTATGTGTCGGTAACTTTGGTTCTTCCTCATTACGGATTCTGTCACGCAAAGAAACTCTGAGCATAGTTCTCTCCATATCTCGTTGTGTGACTCGTGAGATTCTCCAAAATGCTAGCTGGTAAACGCTAGGTCAGCTACATACAGCATACAGCTGTGGTCAAGGGGGAATGGTAGGGCGAGACAATGGCAGTGAACCCGTAAATAATAAGACTTCTGGCGATTTACCTACACCATGAAAGTTTAAAACAGCTATGCAATTCATTAAAGTAACCAATCGTGACTACGCTCGACAGCAAGCTCGATGTCGAATTAGTCTTCATTTCGACGTCGAGCATAAATCCGCATTCTCTATCACATTTCGGCTCGACGACGAACTGTGGGCCGTGCCGTTCGCTGCCGTTATCTAAGGCGAGTTAAGGACTGCTCAAAGTTTTTTTCGGTAAAAATCGGTTTTTATTTTAAACACGATTCTAATGGAAATGCCATCAATAATTAAATTTCAGGATGCAAAAGATGGTTCAATGAACATCATACTTTCAGTTTTAGGCACAGGAATGCACTATACATTGTTTTTTCTTGATATGTATTTGTGTTTGGCAGTATGTAGTCGATACCTTTGCTTGATTTTAATTCAAAAAATCACGCAGGACATTTTGACTGTCATTGTCAATGTCATGTCGCGTTCCAAGTGTCTATCTAGTCTAGGTACAGGGTCTCCAGATTGGGGGTTTTTTCCCATTTTGGGGAAAAATAAAAACTTCGGGGAACTTTTGGCGAAACGAAAACTATGGGGAAAATTTTGGGGAACACATTTTTGCTTGGCGAAAGCTTGTGGAGAAACAAAAGTCTAATTCAGAAAGTTTATATCATTTTAAATCGTTTCATCAAACATATTTCAGAATCACACGTAAAACAATAAAATACTCATGGCTAATGGTCAGAATGGCGGGGAAAGGTGTGTTTTTTGATGGATAGAGATCTTATTTTAATAATCTCCGCTATAGTTTCATCTCATACTAGTAGTATAGATATGTGAATTTTGGTTCCTCTTGTCCCTCTGGAACAGTTTAATAATTCTTTTCCAAAGAGTAGCCTCTAACGTACAAGTTCTCATCTATCTCTATATGACAAAAATTCAGCCAAATACGTGAAAGCGTAACAAATAAACTAACTCGTTTTTAGTTTTATAAAATTATTAGGTATAGCTAAGGAAGGATTAGATACGAAATTAATTTGGGGAAAATTGTATAAAAATGTATCTTTTTGGGGAAAAATAAAACCTGATTTGGGGAAATTTCACATGCAGGACCTGGATACCCTGTCTAGGTAACTGTTGTATATCGATGTGTTTACATTTAATTTTTTAGGAAAACGGATATGGTATCAATAGTCAATCGATAAAATTAGCAATAAGTTGACTTTTTTCTTAAAATGTGAAGTGAACAAAGAGTTGAAACGTTAGAAAAGCATAAGGTTCTCGCGACTGGACTTGCTCGTACTCCTCATACCACACATCGTACTCAAGGAAAAATGAATCCTGAATACTACTATGATTGCATCAAAACCTTAGTCACAGACTAAAAGTTAATTAACAACGATGAGCTAAGGTCAGCTGTGTTTTGATAATTCTTTATCTTTTACTGTAGGTATAATTTACCACTGAACTAAACTAATACAATTTATTTATTTTAGTACAGGGAAGATAAGAAGGATGTCCTTGTCAACTTCATTGAGATATATTCATATATTGATGGCGGTTGCAGTGGAGGAAATCCATTTGAAAGACAGCTGTAAAGGAACACAGGACGGCGACTATTGCATCGTAGTGCCCCAGCTCAGAAATTTATAAATGGCTAGTTTGACTGAAAGCTATTGAAGAATTCAGTGTAGCGATAGAACTGATGCATGCCTAAATTTTGGTGAGCATGGCTCAAAGTTTCGATCACACCAGCCTGGATTTCTTACAACATAGCAGGTTTTGCGGGCTCTGGAAGTCGATATAAGAAATAATCTTAGAATGACATCAACTGTAACATGCTGTGTTTAGGTGCTATCAATATCACAATAAATGTATGAACACAGGTGTAATGATGAAAGAAAATGAATTATTGACTTTTATCTTCTAAAGAAAAACAGGGGTTTACATAGATAGTTCTAATCTAAGTATTTGTCTACTAACTGTGTAATATTTTTAATAAATGTTTTATTGTAAATAATAATTGTTTGTTTGTTAATACTAATATAAGTAGTTTTTTGTATGTAGGTGTAATCTGTGGAATTAATGAATTCTACAATCCTAAACTTTGCCCTCCATAGGTAAGATTTTTTCCTGCGGTTTCACCTGTTATATATTTTTTTTAATATTATTTTTGTAAACAAACAAATTTTACCAGTTTATGTAACTATTGTTTGTTTGTTTCCAAATAAGGTATGAAGTTCTTTTTTTAAATATTTTATTTGTTGAAAAAACAATACATAATTAATATTAAATATTTTATTAAATTAATTCTTTCTTATATTTATGTAAATACTACACATTACAATGAAACCGGCTATCACCCACTCTCCTGTATTTTGTAGAAACTTCGTGAATTCCTTTTTACAATATTAGCCTTGCATTTACAACATGAATAACTTGTGTGAGAGGACTGCGATATATAGGTAGTAATCCACATTTGTGGCCACTAGCATCTTGTAAGTTCCTCGTTCCATTAGCCTGAGATGATACTTATATAGAATCTGAAAACAGTAATTATTTTAATAACATAAATCAACTCAAACAAGTTATTTAGGTACTTTTGCATTTAATAAGTAAGTATTCACTGGCATTGTATTGTTTATTTATATTAGATAGGTTATGCACAATATTTTGAATAACATATCTAATACAAATAAACAATTGGGTCAGCTAGTTGAAGACACCGAGGTTTAACCCACGGCACGTCCCAGGGAAACGAAACAACAGGGAAACGGAACAAAGAAATAGATAGGTACACAGTACAGCAGGTATATATAGGAGTTAGAAAAATATAAATTAGTTACGAGACAAGTTAGTTACTTATATGAAAACGAATTGAGAGATTCAAATAGATACCCTTTTTCTTCTTTCCTTCAATTTATTAGTTAATGCACTAGTCATCTTCTATGTCGAGGTAGATAATTATGTTTTCTAAGTTTTCTGTATGTTTTACTTTGGTGTGCAAATAAAGAGTATTCTATTCTATGTTGAAATATTAGTAAATCTTCAAAAAGCCTTTAATTGAATTATGTAATTCACGAACTTGACGACGCTTAAGGAAATCATCAGATTTTTTGGCTCTTAGTAAATCTACGATGCACAACACACGTACAGCTGCTTTAACACTATTCTAAACACAAAAACAATAAATATCCACGTATAATAATACAATTCAAAAACTTTTAAAGCAGCGGTGGCAATTCGTTCACAAATTCGCCTACAAAAAGCTGCAAAATACAAGCTTTCTATTTTGACAAGTTATGTCGAGGCTATGGGTGAAGTCGAGGGCAAGACGATTGACAAATTTTGCTTAACGAATACGATTTTCACCTACGAACAATCAAATTATTCGACCGCAAGTAGTTCCACCAAAACGCCGTTAATTCTCGTGGCGCTAGTGCTGCGTAAGCAAAGTTAGTGAATGCGAAAACGCAATTCGCCGGTGCCGCGGCGTCGAACTCGAGGTTATTTTGCTTAGCGCATAACACTACAGGTCTGGGACATTCTTTGTAAGTTTGAGTAGGTAATTTCACTAGCGTCAGTGCCCTTCACGCTGAAATAGCAATATTCACACACTGCCACTTTATGGCAGAATATCAGATATTGTGAGGTGGTACATACCTAACTGGTCAGTCTCTTGCACAGCAGTGAACTAGGGGACGTCCATTAATTACGTGAGGCGTGACCCCCGGAGCCGAACCTCACCCAAACTCACGTGGGGTTCTCGGTAAATATCACGTAATTTTTGAACTGGGTTAAATCAAGTAGATACCTAATAAATGGTTCTCCAATAAAATATGGTTAATTGATTGCGAATAACAAGTAATTATCAAGCTACCTAATTGTTTATTTTATAATAAATGCAACGCAATCAAGCAAAGATCAATCAAGAAGAACTAATTTACATTAATAATACGTATTTTGTGGTCTAGGCCTAGTCTCAAATATCACGTACGAAGCTTAGAGCCGGACTAAGCGAAGTAGCATTACTGTCGCTTTAAGGAAAACTGCGGTCATCTAACTCACCCCGTAAGCCCTAGTCAGTCCAACGATGGCGTAGTTTGTCGCGGTGTATATAGGCGTGGAGACCTGTGGCCTGGTGAACGCCGTGGACGCGGTGTTGACGATAGTGCCGCCCTGCCCGCCGCGGTCTTTGCTCATAAACCGGTACGCGAGCAGGGTGCCTCGAATGACACCATTCTGTGTACATTATGTACATGTAGTACTCGTCAGAGCAATGATAAACAGAGATACTAAGTGACCCCTTCTCCATGATCCCCACGCTTGGCAGGCGTCTTTGGGATCGCGGTATAAGTGGTAGGTAATCCAATAGAAATACGCTGCTGCCCGTCTTCTTGTTTTTCCTTAGTCGCCTCTTCTGATACCCAATGGTAGGAGATGGCAGGGTACTATTCTTACCCGGACACCGGGTAATGTCGATTATACGTATTACGTACGATTGCAATTTGCCGCGAATTTCGCTCAAATAGGCAACCGATTACAGGCACCTCGTTGGCTATCCGGTGGTGCACCACATTTGGTAACTGCCCTAACGAAGGGGGTCATGTCGTGGCAATTGGTAACATTTTCTGCTGTATACCTAGTCTCGAGTCAGTCTGCGATTGGCGTGACGTGGTACATTATAAAAACTGAGTATGAAAATTGTATAGAGAAACAGGATCCATAAAAACAGAAATCATGAGAAAGGGTTGAGACATCCGTGTGGCGTACGAGTTATATTGTAGCGTAGGACTTTGTAGGAAGTAATAAACTATGGGTATCTATGAATAGAACCACAAAACAGATACGAACAGAAGTTCTGCGCTTGTATATGTTTTAAAATCATCACGGAACTTGGAGAAGAGGAACAGAACTGTATTAAATGCACACCGGAATTGACACTAGATATTTCTAGATCATCTGAGAATTTATTTTAATGCACCTAGTCCCTTTTCTGTTTTGTAAATCAACTAGAAATTCCCTGCGGCTACGCCCGCTATTATTTTTTTGCACCCCATTTAACCCCTTTAGGAGTGGAATTTTCAATAACCCTTTCTTAGTGGATGCTTACATCACTAGAAGAACCTACTGCCCAAATTTCAGCTTTCTAGGTCCAGCGGTTTGGCCTGTGCGTTGATGAATCAGTCAGGACAAGTAATTTTATATGTATCTATACATTACATGAACTAACGCTAACTATCCAGTCTTCAGTATGTGTGTATTTTAATTACAACGTCTTATGCGCCTGCGCAGGGAGCACGCCTTAGACATATCTTCTGGAGATAGTTTGTGGCATAACTTACTAAGTTTACGTCAACCTCGAGCTCCCAGAATCTGTCATTCATCACCCCCGCGTTGTTGATCACTATGTCCAGTCGGTTGAATACTTCCATTGTCATTTCGAATGCCTCTGCAAATATAAAAATGTCATGTCTTAAGAGAGTTAAGGCATATCAATGAGAAGAGTCGCTTCGATGAATCGAGAACGTCGTCTGTTTGAAGTCATGACTGGACAAGTTCCTAAACCACAAAAGACTGAAACTTAGTCAGCCTGCCAGGCTGTGTCATCAATCAAGGTTGCAAGCGCTATATGATGTATTTGTGTGCATGTGTGTGTGTGTGTGTGTGTGTGTGTGTGTGTGTGGTATGTGTGTATGTGTGTGTGTGCGCGCGCGTGGGTGTGTTGTCGTTTACTGTATAAGGGTTCCTTTTCGTCTCTTTTGATGGCCGTGCAACATGACCCTGCAGACCTGTATCGTTGTTCCCGTGCATGCCCATCATGTAGGATTGCGGACATGGTTAAAAAAGATTTCCACAAGTGTCGTGTATATACGTGTTTATCTTCACGTTTTTTAAATCTGTCTTGAATGCAGAGTTAAAAATAGGTTAAAGGAAAGATCCGTTAACGTAGCCCACCTTCACCGCCCTTCAAAGAAGGTTCAAGCTAATTCTATTTTTACTGTCCCCGCAGAACTGATGCAACTAATCCGTGATACGCTATCAATAGTGTCTGAGTGTTTACTTTCTTTGATAATTGAAAGAGCGCATAGGCAGACTTATTTAATCGCTGGCATATTTCTTGTATATGATATGCTTCCAGGTGAGTTAATCGATAAGTAGTTCTTTAATTAAGTATACCCCGATATATAAAGACTAAACCTTACGGAATCTAGCGGAGGCGTGGAACGTCATTAATTTGATTCCTTTTAAGATTTCGCGATATGACGAATAAAACAATTTTGAAACCAGTATAAATAAACAAAACAAGAACAAACATTTTCAATGTTCGACTAAAATCCTGACATATCAGGACAAATGCTGAAATCTAGTGGTTCAATTTCAAACTCACCTTCATACTGTGGATAATCGGTGACGTCACACCGGCAGAACAGCACATTCTTCCGACCGTACTTTGCGCCCAGTTCATCAGTTATCTGTTCGCCAATCTCAGCATCGATATCACATATCGAAACCTGTAAATTTCCTGAACGGTAGGAACGTATACACACTTCCATAGAGCCTTAACAAAAAACCCATTAATTTTACGCAATGGGTAAAATGAATGGGTTTTTTGCCTGTTCATACTGCTACATATGGGTAATTAATTTTTGAAAGTGGGGGGTGATTCATGTTAAAATGGATCTAACATTAATATACATTGAAGATATTTTGAAAATTATGTTTGGAGGGCATTCTATAACCGATACTAAAGCCAAAAACGTAATTTTTGAAAGTTTAGTTATCATAAACACAGCGCGGGCGGAGCTGCGTGGGTCAGCTAGTCGTTAGTTAAAACCACATCAAAGCGTGTATCTAAGTTGTAGGGGGTGGAAATTTATTAGATACGGGTGGGTACCTTATTATGATGGGCAAATAGAAATACAAAATATTTCAATAATAAGTTACCTATTGTAATATGTGCATGGGTATTAAAATGTCGAATGGTGGTTGGGACTTATTCCAAGTAGTTCTACATTTTGTTTTACACAAACAAAATGTAGAACTACTTGGTAAAACAGGGAGAGGTCAGGCGCAGGACCGACTTTCCTAACCAGTCTTTACCACTGGAGAGAGCATGATGCGCTAACCCCCTCTGCCAAATTTTTGGTCATATGGTCAGGTCATTCTTTATCTGTGTGCGTGTATTTTTGAATGTGTTGCGAGTTTATTATATTGTGGGTATGCGTGAAAGTGTATCTGTGTGTGTTTACTTCGCCTCCCGCACCCCGCAAAAATGCCACGAAAAATTTGTTCGGGGAATCGACGCGATACTAGCTCCTTTGGTACTTTCTCTGAGTAACCAGTACACAGAGTTGTTACTCCCCGTGGTATTCGAACCCGCGAGCTCTGGTTTGTAAAGAAAGCGGTTACCCGCTGCTACAAGGAGGCGACAAAATACTACTACTGGTACTAGATGTACGAGGTAGGTAGGGGGGTTCTGTAGAACTAGGTAGACTAGGTACTGGGCCATCGCTCATTGCGTTTGCAGTGATAATTAACAGGATAATTAATTGTTTTATGTTGCGGTCATCGATATAATGGTTGCGGTCGTGATCGTGTCGATATCTTGGGAAAATCCACACACGGGTCCATCTAACCAGATAAGCTGGGATACAACTACATTTTATAATTTCATTTTTTCTAAATACTTAAGTACATACTTATAGGTAAATAATAATAATAATATTCTGGAACAATTCCACACACGGTCATCTGATCCCAAACTAGGCAGAGCCTGTACTATAGGAACCAGATAACTGATACTAATACTTATATTTTTTTTTTGTAAATACATACTTAAATAGATAAATAACACCCAGACGCTTGGCGGGAATCGAACCCACGACCCAGGCCCGTCAATAACTACCCATACAGAAGATAATACCAAGGACTCATATGATTTACTATCTAATAGGGTTTTTCCTGAGGTAGAGACATTAAGACATGTAATAATATGTATATATCTACGTAGGTAATAAATAAAATCCGTAGGTACTTCAGCCTCATGGCAAAGTAGAGGGAAAGGGAACACCGTCACCTGGCGTTGATGGATAGAACTCAGATTGACTGACACAGAGATGACGAAGTCCTTTCATGCAGATGCTTAAAGACCAATGTTCCGAGAGTTGAAATACATAAGTATCTGAATTAAATGGCTGATTCATCAAAGTAGTTTATAAATCCAAAAATACATCGAACACAAAGAATAAATAAGGAAAACGCACGTTGCTACAAGATTGGTACGCCCGGCAAAAATCAATACAAACTTGACTGCACTCGCCTGACCCCCCCAATTTCCGTAAATCTCAAACCTAATTAAGTTAATTCGCAACACAATTCGTGTGCTTCCTGTCCACTCCATTCAACAGATACATTATTCTACTTTGAACTTAAGAGTAAAAGACGCCATGCTATTCTAAGAAATTATAATAAAACTTACTTTAGCACCTTGTTTCAGTAACTCTGTACTGTAAGCCAGGCCGATGCCCGCTGCGGCACCAGTGATTAACACGACTTTTCCTTTAAGTTCCATGATTATTTTCGGTTTTGAGAAGTGCGCCGCGCCCCGGTTGTGTCGTGTTGACTGCCGGCACCGCCGCCCTAGGTTGCGATTCGATCGCGTCGGGGCGGCGGCGGGCTGAGGCGGGGGTCGTCCCGGTTCTCCCTAATTCCCCCCCCCCCCCCCCGGTAGTAAATATACGCACGATTGAGCTACTCCTACTCGCTCGTTGTTGCACGCATGGTTGATTCAGTGTTTTGCAGATGTGTGTGGTGAGAGGAGTATGTGTTTGAGGATATGTCGACATTTTCCTTGTATGAAGTAGATTGTTTTATTGGTTTTTGCCCGAATGCCCCAGTAGGAGGGCTGTGTAATGTATTTATGTCTGTTTATTTGGCTCGCCCTACAGCCTAAACGGCTTGATGAACAGTGATTTATGTCGTTAGATTCGTCTTAGTTGTGGGAGCGTAGAACTACTAGGAATGAAAAAAAAATTAATAGAACTGTAGAACTACTGGGAATAGGCCAGTGATTTTTCAAAAAAAAAAATATAACGGCCTCCAGCCGCCATTTTGTATTTTTTTTTATTTCTAAAATCATCAATATGGGTATCAAATTGAATGAGTTGAAATTTACATGTGTATACGTTAAATGAACTGTTTGTTCGCAGTCGGACTTTTTGTGCTTTTTATAATTTGTTCTTGTGTCGGTACATCTTACTTACTACATAATAATATTGATTGATATGATGAAAACATATACATACACATAGCTGCGGATATGATTAAAACAAAAGACGCTCAGTTTTTCCTTTATTTGTTAATTTCTCATCTTTCAGTCAGGTACAGTAAATTTTTCAGCGTATTAATAATAACAATTTTACATTTTTTTGATATTTTTCCCGAGCTCTAAGCGCAAAATATCACAGATATAACAATATCACGAAGGTACCGCCTACCTAACGTGATATCGTACACACATCCAAAACGCGACCACTTTGATTTGGCACGGACGCGATCTGTACACAAATATACGAAAATAAAATTTTTCACAAACTACACCATAAAAAACTTGAAAATTTGCAACAAATCCCTCGCTTTAAAATACTATCTAAACTGTTACGTACATAAAACAATAAAATATAAAACATGCTCAGTCATGATCTGTACAATAAAATAAGGCCATTCCACCATGATTTATGATAGGTACCTACATAAAATAATAGTTCACAAAAGTCTATCTACAACGAAAATATCACAGAAATAGGAGTATCATACGAGTATTTCTAATTACAATAAACGGCCGCCGTATAATCGGCTTCCAGTCTCAAATGGTAAGAAAATACATCCGACAATATAACGATGATCCGTCATTTTTAGCAAATTTTGATGATAGCGAAGGATCGGTAGGGGTCTGCTGCGTGTGGCTAGGTGTATATTTTGGATGGGTAGGTTAGGTGTCAGGAGTGGTGTGCTTGGTCTGCTCCCGCGGCGGGAACGGCCTTGGCTAGGTAGGAGAAGGTGCGTGCGTTGGGAAGCCCGGTGAGGACGCAGGCACTGAGAGCCGACCGGTTCAAATTCATGGGCGCTGCATCATACCATTCCATAGTGTCCCCATCGTAGCACTCTACGTGAGGTATCGTAGTAGAACCTAGGATAATAACACCATAATAGAATACATACCTTTAATTTTAAAAACCAACCTTTATTACCACAGAAATATACTTAATAAGAAAACATACCGTTAAAACCTCCGATGACGAATATCATATCGTCAAGCAGCACCGTGGCAAAGTTACTCCTGGCGCTGAACATCTCAGTCACCTCCTGCCAGTCACCACCCCGCTGAGGGTTGAATCTTTCACCTATTCATGATCAATCGATTAGCAGTAAGTCAAAATTAAAAAAAAAAGCCTATCTGTATGGATCATAACGTTAGTTGATAATGATACAGGATTACAAACAAGCTAAAGGGATCAAAACTTTTAGTGACCCAGGCCATTTGTTTTAAAAGATCTTAGCCTTCCAATTCCAATACATTATTATTACTACACAGTTACCATAGTCGGTTTGAGTGAAACTATGCACCTATATCATATTCCAACCCCTTGACAGTGAATACGTTTTGTTCCTCCACCATATATAGGATCCATACCAGATATAGGATCTCCAGAGTTATATGTTATATTAAATCGTGCAATAACTACGTACGTACACAAATTTGTTGCTCTGCGCGGGAATTAAACCAGCGACCTCCGGTTTGCAAAGCAAGCCTTATCCCACGGAGGCTGAAATTTATACATACGTACCAGTGTTCAGTCGGCTGTATCCGTTGAAGCCTCCGAGCGCGTACAAACAGTCTCTGTACGCGATGAGACTGACGCCGGAGCGCGGGCTGACCATCGACCTGATGAAGCTCCACTGCTTCGTGTCAGGGTCGAACACCTCCGCAGAGCTCAGCACTTCTTGCCCGTTGAAACCGCCCACTATGTATATCTGAACGAATTTCTTTGGTTGATATCATCGATCTATCGATAGTTGAGGGCATTCATTAATTGTAGCAATTGTGGTACGTGTGGCGATTTTTCAACTTGCAAGTCCCCGTGGTAAGATGTCGTTAGATTTTGCTCGACCACCTCCCTCGCGTGAGATTTTTCGAAATGCGTATGGTTTATGTAAATAAGGTACCTAGTCTGTGCTTTGTTCGGGTTGGAATGATTTAAAAATAATTTTTCTCAGAACTGAGAAAAATTTAAGATTACTAGTTTATTTAATTTAACCCACTTTTCCCGCAATTTTAAAAATTACGTGATATTTGGCGGGATCCCAGCTCTCCCGTGGAGGACGTGGGTTCGATTGGTTGAACCTAGGTTCGGCTTGACCCCCTTCCTTGTTTAAACGCCTCACGTAATTAATGGACGCCTCCTGATAAGAAGTTATAATGGTCACAGCGGCCAATCTTTGGAGAGATACAATAGCACTGGCAGTATGCGAGTATTATCCTATTTTTATTACATACATATATCATTGAGTATTAGATATAGTGCGCAATCACACCTGCGAGTCACGGGCTTGGTGGGACGACGACGGACCGACTTGTACGACTTGAATTTAGTACGGAAGTTTATTATGGAAAGCTTTTGAAAATTGCCCACATACGAAATCTATTATAGCTACTTGCTACCTATGTGGTAGGTAGGTCCTTGTGCAGGGACCGCTCAGGTAGGTTACTACTGCAGCCTTCGAAGTCGCTGGACGTTCGGGGTGTGGGCCCTTGGACTTTGGACGTCCATTGAGTACGGTGGTGGCTCCGTGGAGGAAGACCCTGGTGTCCCCTCTCATGTGTCGATGCATGAGCGAACCCCACATACCCAGGTTGGCCCGCCACAGGTCCCGAGGACCTTTTGAAGGCTTCCCCCGCGAAAACAAAAAATATACCACCGCAGTGTCAGATATTATTCCGGCTAGCAGCAATAAGTAAACATTGCCGTTTCGGATGAGATGAGTAGGTACTGTAGCTGGGTAGCTGATGAAAATTCCACCTATACTGCGATCACAAAGCCACCTGCCATCCCTTCTAAGGGGGAGGCCTTTATTCAGCAGTGGACGACTATCGGCTGCTAATTATGATGATGATGATGACTGATAGTGCAGCTCTCCATCTTGCTTGTACCATCAGGCGAATGTCCTGAATATCTAAGTATAGTCCCGTTTTGCATAAAATAATACCTTGCCGCCAAGCGACGCTGCGCTGGCATCGGATCGCTGCTTGTTCATCGGCGTCGTCATCTCCCATTGGTTCTTGTCTGGATAATACCGTTCCACGGAGGCCATCCGCGTGCGCCCGTTGTACCCACCCAAAGCATATATCAGCCCATCTAAACCAGGTTACACATAAAATACTGGTAATCGTTTTGCCAATAGCACCAATGGATAATAATACCAGCCCACTGCTGGGCACGGGCCTCCCTTCAAGATGAAGGGGCTTAGGCCATAGTCCACCACGCTGGCCAAGTGCGGGTTGGCGGACTTCACACGTCATTCGAAAGCTAGTTAGGCTTTCTCAGACATGCAGGTTTCCTCACGATGTTTTCCATCACCGTAAGCTAGTAACAATCACACAAAGACGATTCGAACATGATTAATTAAAGAAATCAGAGGTGCGAGCCGGGGTTCGACCAATGGATAGACTACGATTTATTCATTTAAATCCGTCGGCGGTTGATGCGTGATCTCGCGTGGGTTCGCTTGTTAAACATGGTGCATTTCAGAATCACCGACCGTTGAGAGGTTTGTAGAGTATACATTATTATTATCTTGGCAATTTTCGTTTTGATTTTCACTGTAAGCTACTACTAACTAATAATAATGTCCCCCTCCTGGTCCATACGACCACAGCACTCTCTCTTCCTTAACCTCTCACAATCCGATGGGACGGAAGACCAACACGACCGGGGAGAGAACAGACGCATGACCGACCATTTTGCATGCTCACCCATCATCATCATCAGCCGAAAAAGAAGGCCTCCCCTTAGAAGGGAGGGGATGCCACATGATCATCCGACGCATGTATAATCTTACTTTACAGACAGCCCTAGCCAGTAAGCCACGACTACACAAAGTTGGCGCTCCCCGCGGGATTCAAACCCGCGACATCCGGTTTGAAAAGCCGCCTCCGTGCCGCAGTGGGAAACCAAACGGTATACTGGCTAATTAACTGATTAAATAAATTTAACGGCTAATTAACTAATAATAATTACCATCTCACATAACAAAAATTGAATCATAGGCGTTCACTGTTTTAAATAAAAACGGTAACGGATAACCTAAGCCTCTCCTAGACATGCCTGCGCCTTTATAAATATTTTTTCTGGAAATGCTAAACATTCCGCCTCGTTGTCTTCATACGCTAGCAAGGGAGATTGAAAAATTAAATTCTTGGCCGTGATTATAAGGATTACTTACCATGAGCGACCACGCTGACGTAGCACCTCGCTTGGTACATGCAAGCTCTCTCGTGCCAGGTGTTAGCCACAGGGTCATAGCACCGCACTGTGTTGAAATGATCGCTGCCGTCGAAGCCTCCAATCATGTATATCAGATTGTTCAGCGTGCAAAGGCCGTGGTACGCGCGGGGCGTCAGGTCCATATGTATGGAGAGAAACCATCGGTCTGCCCTATAAAGTTTAAATTAAGCTTGTCAAAGGTGCCTCGGTGTGCGATGTTCGTCCGGTGTGGACGTTGGTCTTTTGGCTCGCGAGCCAGCCCGCAACTGTCCATTTCATCGCCTGATGGCTCGGCCTGCCTCGTGAGCGGCTCGGGGTTTCCGGGAAAACTCTCGAGGCTGCCTCGCGAGCCAAAACCCCGAGGCTACCGCGCGAGCCGCTTATTGGAACTACTGGTATAGTGTATATGTATACCATGAAAGAAACATAGATATATATCTCTCTCTATGAGATATTATTAGCTTTGAAATAGACGCATTTCAAAATCATGACAAAATTACCTAATAAAAATTCTTAGATGGACTTATCGGAAATCGTTTACCAACTAAACCAGTGAATGGAAATGGTTTTACTTTACTTCAAAAACACAAGCAAAACAAAATGTTCCTGTGTCAGAGCCAAGGAGTACCTACCTACCTTATATATATCCGGGAATTGTAAGCGGTAAGCACTTTGATTTACAATCCGGAGGTCATGAGTTCATATGCTGCGGGGAGCAAATAACTCTATGTAGTTGTTCCTTACTGGTTAAAAGAATACAGGCTGAACACCTGATAATCTAGAAAGTAATGATCCATGCGCTGATTGGAATGTAAAACAGTCGGTCCTACGCCTGGTCTCCGCGGTTGTGTCGGTCTACCGTATCATTGGATTGAGTGAGAACAGACTATGAGAGACCACTTGTGTGCTATGATCTCCTACGTATTCTATTCTATTGGTGGCTATAAATTGGGCCCGTTAACCACCGGAACGCACTTCGACCCAGTTGGATCCATTGTGCATGCCCTAGCCCTTACTCTGTTTCTGGTGTGTCGAAGAGTTCCCTCAGGTACGCAACGATTGCGCCAGCTTGGAGCTGTGCATAATCATCTGGTGTAGGATAAGCTACTCCCAGATGACTCGACCTACGTCTCGCAAGGGCGTCGCAGCCACACAAAATGTGTCACATTGACTCTCTTTCACCTTTACAAAATCTGCAAGTATCAGTAGTACTTAGCCTCATTCTGTGAAGGTGCTCATTGGTACCAAAATGTCCCGTGAGTGCACCTATCAGGTGCCTTATCTGTGATCTGTTAAGTTTCAATAATTTAACCCCACAGTCCACCCTTGTGCTAGAGAAAGTTTTGGAGTGGTTTAGGCCTGACGCTTCCCTCCATTCCTTTAAGTGTTCATTCCTAGCATGCGCATATAATGCTTGGTGGTTCGTTCCATAAGGAATCCCCACAAATGGTTCAGGACCCACCAACTGTCTTTGCGAGCCGGCCCTTGCTAGTCTGTCCGCCTTCTCATTGCCCTCGACACCTTCGTGTCCAGGTACCCAGATGAGGCTGACGTTGTTGTGTCTTCCCAGGTCATTCAAACCTGTAACACCTTCTTTAACCAGTTTAGAGTCAACTCGGAAGGAGTTTAGAGCCTTCAGAGCTGCCTGACTGTCACTGAGAATGTAAATGGTTTTACCTTTAACATTTCTCCTTTACATTTCTTTAATGCTGGCAATTATGGCATAGGTCTCCGCTTGGAAAACCGATGCATAATGCCCCATGCTCTGACTGACCCTGCAATCCTTGGAATAAATTCCTGCCCCAGTACCTGACTCCATTTTAGAGCCGTCAGTGTACCATATGAGGTGCGTTCCACCAACCGGTTTGAGTCCCCGCGTCCACTCATCCCTTGATGGTATGTGTACTCGGTACCTCTTATTAAACATGAACACTGGATTTATCTTGTCACAGGGCATGTCCATTAGATCATCCAGTTCTTTCACGGGATCCAATAAAGTGTGTTTTGTACAGGGCTTGTTACGATTCCAAGCTCCTGCTTTTGCAAGTCTGTATAGAGACTTCCTTGCCTCTGTTTGGATATGAGTGTGTAGTGGAATTAGTTTCAGTATCCACTCAAGAGCCTGTGTAGGCGTTGTTTTGAAGGCACCCGTAATTGCCATGCAAACTACTCTTTGCACCTTCCTAAGCAAATCTTTACAGATCTTTAGTTTAGTCCTAGGCCACCATACGGCGCTGCCATATGTAAGAATAGGCCTCACCATCGTATAGTGTATAACCAGTATATTACCTTTGGTTTGAGTCCCCAAGTTTTGCCATAGGCAGAACGGCACATATTGAAGACTCGTAAGGCCTTTTTTGTTATATTTCCAACATGACTATGCCACGTGAGTTTCCTATCGAGAGTTACCCCCAGATATTTAACTTCCGTAGCCCATTTCAGTTTGGCCCATCCCGAAGGCCCTCTAAATGTCTTTTTCTCGTGAACGGTACTATAACGGTTTTGCTGGGATTGATAGAAAGATTATTGTTTTTACACCATCTCTCCACCCTACCCAAAGCACCTTGCAGCAAGTCCGCTACTACATTTGGAAATTTGCCATTTACTTGTATGACTATATCATCTGCATAGCCTACCGCTTGAAGTGGTCCATTGTTTAGCTCTACTAGCAACGAGTCCACCACTAGACTCCACAGTAGTGGGGATAATACTCCTCCTTGTGGACATCCCTTAGTTGCCTTTACGGTAACCTTATCACCTAATAAGCTTGTTTCAATAACACGTTCCTGTAGCATAGTGTTTATCCATTTGACAATTGTCGCATCTATGCCATGATTTTGTGCTGAGGTTCTTATTGAAGCGAAGGTCGTTCGATCGAACGCCCCCTCAATGTCCAAAAACGCTCCAGCACAGATTTCTTTAGTCCCCAATGCATGTTCTGCTCGGTTGACTACATGGTGCAATGCCGTCTCCGTAGACCTACCCGGTTGGTACGCGCATTGCAATCTCCTACGTAACTGCTGGTTTATATTGTCGGATGGCCGCTGTGGCCTCATCGATGGACCGGGAGAAAACTTTCTAGCATTATTCTTATAAGTAAGTAGGTAGGCACAAAAAATCTCCAATACCTGGTATCATAGGTTTCCACGAAACTCGTAGGACTGCCAGCACTCCAGCCCCCAACAGCAAATAATACTTCAAAAGGTATTCGAGGTCTTGCCAGGGGATCGTTGAGGTCCGCTTCTGTGCCGGGCCGCGAGTCCAGTAACGTTAGAAACACTACCGCTGGATATAAAGCTTCTTGGCACTTCTGAATGGAATAAAATATATTTCAGCTGTTACTTTACACACTGAAGTTCGCTGTTTCAAATCCCGCGGGTAGCAACAACTTGGTGTAGATGTTCCTTACTCCTTCGGAGTCGTTGGACGTTCGAGGTGTGGGCCCTAGGACGTCCATTGAGTACGGCGACGACTCCGAGGATGGCGGCGGAGTTGCCACCCCCGTCCCCGTGAGCAACGTGACATGCGCCCCCCGGTGGCGGGCTCAAACGCAAGGCACTGAGGGGCCCCTGGTGCGGATCCCACCGAAGAGCCCTGGGGCCCCTCTCATATGCCGATGCGACAGCCGCGGGGGTTTTATTGGGTAAGAATCCCACATACCCCGGTCCCACGGCTCCCGGGGACGTTTTGAAGGCTTTCCCGGGAACAATTGCTTTCACTATTTTGCGAATGAAAAATCGTTAGTAAGTAAGTACATGATTCCCACAAAGTGAAAGGTAGGTTCTACTGCCAATGCTGAGTTAGCCAAGCAGCGCCTAGCTATCATCGTATTACGGATATAAATGCTGTTTTTTTTATTCAAATGTTGGTGTAATCGGAGCGGTGCTTAGCTATTTTTGATGAAGATCTGTTCAGCCAATTTACTACCTTTTCTTGCCGTATTATGTAATAAAACGTAGAGTGCAGTAAAGTCTGCACGCCAATGTCTTATTGGTCAACGAAAACAAATGATAGGTATGATATCGGCAAACTCGTATTATTCCTATCTATGGGGTGTCCGGGTTAGAATAGCGCCCTCCCATCTCCTCCCGTTGGGTGCCTGTAAGATGCGATTAAGGGAAAACAAGAAGACGGGCAGCAGATTGGATTACCTACCACCTATACCTACTGCGATCCCAAAGACGACTATCAAGCGATTATGGCAACCCGGGAGGGGTTCTAAGGGGGGAGGCCTTTGTTCAGCAGTGCTGTCGTTCGGCTGCCGTTGATATTTCAGTCGCGTGATGATTTATTCTAATAGAATTGTGTGATCAAAGTCTTACTTCGTCTTCAGCAACGGGCTGCCACTGTAGTATTTTTGATTTAAAATATTTGTAACTGATATGACCAAACCGCACGCATAAAAGTAATGCAGGAATGTATTTTCTTCTATTCTCTAAATCGTGCTCCACCCATGTCTTAACTGCTTGGAATACTATTTCTTCATTACGTACATTCAATTCATCGTCTCTCAATATATCTTCTAACTCTTCGTACGAGAGCGATTTAAATTCATTACATTCCTTAAGTATCCTGCTAAAGTTCTGTCTTATATACAATTTTCCTTTTTTCTCTAGTTCACTACAGAAATAATATCTCGCGAACTTAAATATTCCAAGACAGTTGTGAGGCCTTAGCTCGTGCAGAAGGAACTGGCAACATAGTTGAATAACGCCGACCACATCGAACTGATCCGCGTAGGGCAGAAGATACTCAACGTTTTCCGCCGTCACAGTGCATGTTCCAGTGTAAGCGTAGTCTAGAATCAAACTCATATAGTAACTGGGAACATCGACGAAAATCTCTTTCTCTTCCGGTTCTCCTTTCTTCAACGAATTTATAAATATGGCCTTAAAATACGGACTAACCGCTGAAAGGATAGCCCGATGCACTCGAATGGTTTTCATATCCCTACAGACCATGATGCCATCGCAGAGCTGGCCATTCTGACGCAGTTCATTCCATATCGATGGGAATTCCACTACAGAATAATTTTCAGGGAGACACACGCATTTCCGCTTTCGCGTAACAGTCTTCTTTTTGGACAATCTGGGTTTAGAAGATGATGGAATACGAACAGAATTTTTAGTTTTTGATAATTTTCGATGTTTCGTATTAAATTCCATTCCTTTCGAAAAAACGGCGGTCGAAACTTGTTATCTGTCGCGATGACATACTCGACGACAGCTATTTCATTTGTTTTAATTCTACACGGCATCATAATTCAAAAATAGATGAATTCCATTACTGCCTGGCATACAGTTCGATTATTATTGCTATAAAAACATAGCCTTCCTTCTGGGGCAGTCGGGAGAAACCTATTTACGATTTTTTATTAAATTTCTAAGTGGTAGGTCCCTTGGGCATCGTCTAGGTAGGTACCACCGCAGCCTTCGAAGTCGCTGGTCGTTCAGGGTGTGGGCCTTAGGATTACAACGGGGACTCCGATGAGAATGGCGGCGAAGTTGTGACCTCCGTTCGTGGCGCCCCTCCCTTTAGCGTGTGAGAAATTACTTAAAAAAAAAAAAAATCGGCATCACAATTCACAAGTTCACTTAGTCTTGTGGTGTGGGCCTGTGTGGCGCCTTTTTCTTACAAGTCGAAGATGAGCCAACCAGGATTCTGTATGCTAGGCGCTTTGTGGAGCGAGTTTTTTATTTTTAAGCATATTAGATTTTGGCGCCCCCTGAAACTGCCGCCCGGGACCGGTGCCCCTATATCCGGACCCGGGTAGATAGACAGATAACTCTTCATTGTACAATCTACATAAAAATAACAAAACAAGAAAAATACAGTAATACAGCAATGTACAGTTGGTGGCCTTATCACTTAGGCCTCTGCCTCAAGCTTGCGGGCAGCGGGGCGGCAGCGGGGCGGCGGCGGCCGGACGGACACTACCCGCGCCGCTGCCGCGCCGCTGTTTTCGAAAACCGGTCCATTTGATTTTACGCGATCCTGTCGCTCCCTCGCCGCCGCCGCCCCGCTGCCCGCAAGATTCGAGGCAGAGGCCTCAGTGCGAGCGCTAGCCTTAGTGGAGCCCACAGAACACTATTACTCAAGAGCTCAGAGTAATTAGAATGGAGCTAGTATCGCGTCGATTCCCCGAACAAATTTTTCGTGGCACTTTTGCGGGGTGCGGGAGGCGAAGTAAACACACACAGATACAATTTTACGCATACCCACACTATAATAAACTCGCAACACATTCAAAAAGTTACGCACACAAATAAAGAATGACCTGACCATATGACCAAAATTTGGCAGAGGGGTTAGCGCAACATGATCTCTCCAGTGGTATCTCCTCTAAGCTCAAGAGCCACTAGTGGAGCCACTAGTCGCGACCACAAGCTGCGGACGAGTTTCTTCATACATTTTGTATAGTAACGGTTGTCAAAACCGGCGTTGGAGTGGCCGGCGTTCGAGTGTATGAAAAAACTCGTCCGCAGCTTGTGGTCGCGTTTAGTGGCCGCGACTAGTGCTTGCTCCCTGGCTCCCACTGGAGAGCCCGGGTGCTGGGAGAGTGTGCTAGACGAAGCGATAGCCCGGGAATTTTAGTGGGTAAGAATCCTACATACCCAGGTTGAGCCCCACAGCTCCCGGGAAACTTATTAAGGATTTTCCCGTCAAAAAAAGAAGGTTAGATATTCTGCCACCAAGTAGCATGTGTACCTAAATATTGCTGTCTTCCGGTAATGGCTTACCATCAGGCGAACGTCGGATTCGTTAGTTGGTAGACAGATATTATAGGTAGTGATCAGAGTCGGATGATGGAACAGGAATCTCGTCACAGGAACTCAGTTTCCTACATCACATTCTAAGAGTTCATTTTTGAAGTCGCTCTGTCGAGCGAGGGTTTATATAATTGAAATTTAATCTTTTGTACAAATCGATGTTGCCTAGTGTACCCACCGCCACAACGAGAACCAAGAATGGGTGTCGTTGGTATCACCCACCATAACGGTAAAATTGTATAACCGGTTACTGTGCCCTTAGCAGTGTTATCGCTAATAGAAAATAGTATAATAATTACTTTAGTATAATAATTACTTTTACTATCGTCTTAGGACATATCTTTTTTACGGGAGAAACTTTGGGAGAAACCTTGAAAAAGGGCCCCGGGTCCTGTGGGGTCAACCAGGGTATGTGGGATTATTATCCACTTAAACCACAGGCACATGAGAGGGGACACGGATTCTCCGATGGGATCTGCACCAGAGCCCCCTCATTACCTTGCCTTTGGGGGGCGCATTGTAGCCTCCAGGGAACAAGGCACGGTGGTCACGGGAACGGGACAATCCCGCCGCCATCCTCCTCGGAGTTGCCGCCGTACTATATGTACGTACCAGGGATGTTGCGAATATTCGCATCCGCATCCGCAAATGCGGAGTTTCCGCATAAAATTAGACTTCTGCATCCGCATCCGCATCCGCAATAATCAATGCGGATTTTCATGCGAATGCGAATGTAATAGAAGTTGCGACGAGAAATAAATGGTCGTGGCCGCCGAGTGGTGCGTGCCGTTCGCACGTGACAATGAATGACCAATGGAAGCGAAGAAATTGGTGGACAAGATCCGACGCGTTTGATTTGGTGCATCATTTGTTTATTGTAAATAAATCATAACGTGTATGTTTGCGCTGTGGATTACTTGTCGTATAGATAGATGGCGGCAATATTACTCTTTATTGAGTACTAGCTGACCCACGCAGCTCCGCCTGCGCTATTTTTACGTTAACTAAACTTTTAATAACATACATTCGCATCGAATACATAACCTCCTTTTTTATAGTCGGTTAAAAACTGGGACCCACTGTTTACTTGCTCACCGAAGCACGGACCCGTTTAGTTATACGGTCACCCATCTATTTAATGACCTTACCTAACGTTGCTTAACCCGATCGATTACAAAACCTTGATAACAACTCTCTATGAGTGTTCCCTTACTAATATTTATTATATTAAAAAGAAAAATTGATAAAATCGGACCAAGCGTATAACCAAGTACCCATTTTGACTTTAATCCCCTCTCCCAGAAGAACCGTGCTAGATTACGGGATAAAAAGTATCCTATGTCCTACCTCGCAGTAAGATCTCAAATCATGCCAAGTTTCATTTGAATCCATTCAGTACTTTCGGCGTGATGCTCAGCCGTGATACAGACAGACAAAAATTTAAAAAATTACATTTTCGGCCTCAGTATCGGATATAGAATGCCCTCCAAATATAATTTTCAAAATATCTTCAATGTACAGAATTGGACCTGTTACAGTTTCATTATAAGTATAGATAGTGCTCCTATTTTTAACTTCACTTACTAATATGAAAATTATTAAGAAGTTTAATAAAAATGTAAATAATGACTAATTTTCATTAGTAAAAATGTTATTAATGACTTTAACATTGTTTTAATTCTTCATTCATATACTATATTTATTTATGATTTTAAACATCCGCATCCGCATCCGCATCCGCGGATGTGAGCCTTCAAAAATCCGCATCCGCATTCACATCCGCGGATGTGAAAAAATCGGCATCCGCAACATCCCTGGTACGTACTACAATGGACGTTCTAGGGCCCACACCCCGTCCAGCGACTCCAAAGCTTATGACATACCTAACGTTTATTAAAAGTAACGTTATCGTCAGTTTAGTACATTTAGTATCGGTTAAGTCATGATATTGAAAATATCATTAATTAACGTTATTTATTTTACAGTTGTTTTAACTTTGCTGATCCATGGTCTCTTTTTTTTTGGGAATGATAGACGCCGTAGACAGAATATAACAAGACATCTAGCTAGCGTGCCGCCGATAAGGGCAGAAACTAATCATTCGTACACTTAACACACGTACGATATTTCTTAATGCAATTCAATTTATAACTCCAAAGCTAGGTCGTGAACTAGAAAAAGAGATGTTCCAAAATGTATGGAGCCTGGGCTAAGAATTTGTACACTATACTCTATACTCAATAGGGAAACACACATAAAAGAGTTTTTAACTATCCATTTACTTTAATTTGGCTTTATTTGCTTGTAAAACTTAAGAATTTTTACTTAGAATTGCAACACATAGAAAAAACTGGCATGGCGGAAAAGTGTCACTGTCATGTGTCATTTTTATTAGCAATGGCGTTAAAAGTATTTTTACTACAGTACTCTTTGTATTTTTGTTTCTGTTTTCTCATACATCATTTTAATAATTAAAATATCAATGATAATCAATTCACTACATACTATTCAAGCACACAACCAACTGTGACAAGTGTAACAGCAGCAGTAGCTATTGACAGCACAGCTGGCTGCCCGACAGATTAATTCGGCATCAGTGAGACGCCATCTTAGGACGCCATGTTGAATATAGATATAAAATAAATGACAATTATAATAAAAATTACAACAATAATATATTTATATTTTTCCCGAATTCTATGGATTTCTCTAAATTTTTTGAGGTGGTGTACATATTCCTAGCCCATTTTGCAACAACTCCTTTCATGAGTACTCGAAGAAAACGCACCGTCGGTGCGCCAGATTTTGAACACACGCTGAGGGACAAAAAAATAATATGCTCTGTTTCTTTCTATCACATATGATATATATAAATGCATCCTTTTCTTGCGCGAATGAGAAAGAAATTGCCAGCTCTCTATTGGTTTCTTTCTCTAAGACGACGCTGTTGGCCGCAGATGGCCATTACAGCTTCACCGGACAATAGGAGGCGAGCGCTTAAAGCACTCTAGCCTTAACGGCAGAAGTAGCGACGAGCTCAAGGGCACCTCAGGGAGGCACGGCCTCGGCTTGGGCTGTCGCTTAAGAGAGGGCTGAGTTTACCACCGGTTCACAACGCGCCTCCACTGAGAAGAACCGGCAAGAAACTCAATGGGGTGATGCACGTCGTTGAGGTCGCATGCATGCGTACGACCCTTCGGCCTCGCCGGCGAGACCCGTGTCTGATAGCTCACCCATGGTCTCTGAGATTGTCTCTGAAGATCGTAATAAGTCTTAACGCCGCCGGTTGACAAGGTGTCTCAAATTGGGAATCTCACTCAATGCCAGCCGGGCCTATCCGGGCCGGGGCCGGATAGTGAATAGGACACTTTATCTTTTATTTTAGTTGCCATCAGTAATATTATTTTGGGTATTGTCTATTGTAGTTTTTGCTATTGGCTATTGCTCAGCTGTCAATAATATTTTTTGTCTATAGTCTCTTTTTCTTCCGGTTGTCAAGATGGTGAGTTTCGTTGATGGGGAAAATAAAATAAATCAATGAAAATCGTGCCCATAATCTTGTGTAGTGAAAGTTTGAAGTGGTATTTAACAACAGCAGTGATATCAATATGTGTTCCTTTACATATTTCAGGGTATCGACATCAACCATAAACACGACAGGAAAGTTAGGCGCACCGAAGTCAAGTCTCAGGATGTGTACCTGAGATTACTTGTAAAAGTAAGTACAGCACATTCAATTTACCCTTCTCCATAAGCTGCAATCTCATTTACAACATAATTTCTGTTTTCATAAATTCTAACCTAAAAAATGTCATTGTTTTGCAGCTATACAGATACTTGGCTCGTCGTACAAATGCCAAGTTCAATCAGATTATATTGCGGCGTCTGTTCATGAGCCGCATCAACAGGCCCCCGCTATCGTTGTCCCGCTTGGCTCGCCACATGAAGAAGCCCACTCGCGAGGGAATGATCGCAGTGGTTGTAGGCTCCATCACCAACGACGTGAGGCTGTACAAGGTGCCGAAGATGACAGTCGCCGCGTTGCACGTCAGTGAGAAGGCTCGTGCGCGTATCTTGGATGCCGGAGGTGCGTTGTTTTTGTTTATAACACACAGTATAGTCTCACTAAATTAATCCGGCACTATTAAAAACTAGGGGGTGCCTGATTATTGGAATGTTCGGATTACTGGATACTATATACAAAAAATGATGACTACTACAAAAGACAATGGGAGCTTTATGTACTATATACATAAAGCTCCCATTTTCGCAACCACTTGTTAATTGAAAACAGCAGAAACTAGAGTGGAATGTTTGAAGAGTGGTAAATATATATGCTATTGTGATAATTTTTTTTATTATAATTTTTATACTAATTCTGGAGCGCAAGCACGGAACAGGAATAGGGAGGCACTGTCTAAGGATGCCCGATTATTGGACTTGTTGGATTATTGCAATGCCAGATAAGTGAGACTCTACTGTAGTTCTTGTTCTCGTAGACTGCATCTACAGTGCTCATCAATGAGATTTGTCCTTTGAATCCTGGGGAATGCCTGTCTTAAAACCAGAAAAATAAACATTGGAAGTATAAGGTATAGGTTAGACTTGCATGTTAACAACAAAGAAAATATTCACTAACTAAATAAATTATAGGTAAGTACATAACTGGAGCAGTTTCTTTGAACTAAACTAAATAGTAAATACTCCTATTTATTTGGACTAATCTAAACTAAGAACCTGCAAATAGTGGACCAAAAGAGTGATTTCTTCCAGATTCAAAATAATAAAACAAGCAAGCACCTTAATTAATTATAATTGTCAGGTTGGTGTGTGTGGATATATGTCTCAATACATGCACATTTGTTATCTCAGTCATTTTGTTTGTGCTGTTTAATTAATAGGTACCATACCACTGCAGATATTCTGCTGCCAAGCAGCAATGTGTGTATGAAAGGTGCTGTAGCAGGGGAAAATATCAAGGGGAAGTGACTTCAGGTAGAGACAGCCCCATGCATTGTCCATGGGCAGGCATTCCTCATACCATCAGGCAATATCATGCTTGTTTGTGTTGTCACTAAGTTGGCTAAACAATTAAAGTTGATAGTGTAAAACTAAGACTACTAACAAGGGCAAACTGGTTTTAGTTTTCCCAGAGTTTATGGGTCCATGTACATCAGGTTGTTGCTTGCCTGTTGGAAGGCAGCTAATAACCTAATGTAAACATTATGAAATTTGTTTTCTAATTATTTTTTTTAATTTGTTTGTGGCTATCAGTGATCCACTATAAGCAGATTTGTTCTAAGTTCTGTTGAGAGAGAGTTGAAGAGATGGTCCTTTCATCAAATAACTCTATCTCAAATTAACCTATTTAGGTTATGGTTTGTAGGTCACTTATATGGTATCATATGAGCTGTTTTACAGCTTTTTAAATAATTTAATTTATTTTTATATATAAAATTGGTATATCTTTAGATGTTAATAGTATTCTTTCCATCTATTATCCTAATTATGTGGACACTCAATAGTCTACATTTGGACTAGTTATAATTATGAACCTAGTGATTTAGTAAAATAAGTAGACTATTTTTTTAATGTAATAGATATACTGCAAAACTGCATATAATAATGTTGTCCTTCTAGCCAATACAACCACAGAGATCTATCTCACATAACCAGCCATTTATGTGGGAGATGTTGTGCACAAGTGCAGTCACTTCATTCTCAGTACACAATAGGACAGAAGACCAACCCAATTTAGGCACAGGACCCACTTTTTACATGTCTATCCGACTCATCTTACTTTCCATACAATCTGGTGATGCATTATCCTAACCATTAAGCAGGAACTACACAAAGTTGTCATTCCCCACACCATTGGAACCAGTACCCTTTAGTAGCAGTCTTCTTGCGCCATGGATGCTTTGACCGTAGTACACATATAGCAGGCTATGAATAGATAGGATATGTAATAGCAGGCTGCTGATATGTAGTATGCGTGTTGCAGGTGAAATCCTGACATTCGACCAGCTAGCACTGCGTGCACCCACTGGCCGCCGCACGGTGCTCGTACAGGGCCGCCGTAATGCCCGCGAGGCAGTGCGTCACTTCGGCCCGGCGCCGGGCGCCCCGCGCTCTCACACCAAGCCCTACGTACGCACAAAGGGACACGAGCGCGCACGACCCAGCAGGCGCTCCAATGTGTAATCTTTAATATAAGGACTACTAAATACTACAGACTTTTATTTCCAGCCGTTATTGCATTAGATATCTACCCATTTTTGCTAAGAATTATCTGCATTTACAAAAGTCAAATCCTATTTCAATTAAGGAATAGAAACTGTACATTTAAGTGTCTGCAGAAATTAAACACATCAAATGGAATAACCATTGAGTTATCGCATTAACGAAAGGGTTGCGTCGATACTATAGCCCATAATTAATTAAAGAACATGTTTCAGCGGTTTTCTCTCATTAGCCATTGACTTCATCAACGCATCCCAAGTTATTATACTGCACTAGGTGGTAGGTTCCTTGTGCTAGGAACCGTCCAGGTAGGTACCACTGCAGTGTCAGATATTCTGCCGCCAAGCAGCAGTGTAAGCATTGCTGTATTCCGGCGTGAAGGGCACTGTAGCTGGTGAAATTACCGGACACAAAGACTTAATATCTAATGTCTTAAGTGTCGGCAACGCGCTAGTGATTCTTCTGGTGTGGCTAGCGTCTATAGGCTGCTGTGTCTGCTTTTCAACAGGTGGGCCGCATGCTTGCTTGCCACCATGGTAGTATAAAAAAAAATACCCTTATGGATTTAGGTGGTCTTCTATCTGAACACACCCTACCCTTAAGAAATATATAACAAGTAAAACTATAAATTAAATATCACAGATTGCTTTATTGTTATTCAGCAACACAATATTAGCTGCCTAAGGCACTCATCCAATAACTTATTAGTGGTTCATCATGTTGCCCCACGCCTAATGCCCGTCTTAATTTTACCACAGCATCAGACTTTGCCCCTGATGCCTGTATAGCTGATTTCAGTGCTTTTGCTATGCTGAAAACAAAAAATATAAATAAAAAATCTAAGCTAAGCACTATGAATTAAGAATAGCAACAAAGAAGAAAGGTTCTCGAGTGGCGACCACGAACCGGAAGACAGCGTTGGCAGGCCTCCCACTAGGTGGACAGACGACATTGTGCGCGTCGCAGGTAACCGGTGGATGCAAATAGCCAATTGTCGTTCATTGTGGCGTTCTAAGGGGGAGGCCTATGTTCAGCAGTGGACATCTTCCGGCTGATGATGATAGGATTAGGGCTACTATGGTTTACAGAAAAACTTAGGTTTTTTATAGTCCAGAGGGATAATTATTCTCTTATCAGGTAGTAATTCCTGGACATGCCTGTTCTTACATTTCGATGCGATAACGAATAAATCATGTAGGGCCCATTTAATAGATCACATTTGACATCTGTCAGTTTCTTTTATTACAATAAATATGTAATCCTTTGATTATATATACGTCTAGATAGCGTGTTCGATGTTCAAACACTTGACAATATCAAGTATACCAAAACATCAAATTGGTATACTTGGTTGTTTAGTATCACTTGAACTCTACCGATGGTTTGTGCTCGCAAAAAAAAATCTTTTTGCCGAATTGTGTAATCAAATCGTGAAAATATTAACTAAGTAAAATTAATAAAGATCCTAACTTAATTTTCCATTCATAAGTCTTAGGATTCTGTGAGGAATTATTATAAAAACTCGATTGTTTTTTACGACAATTTGTACATTGTCCGACTAGACTGGTGTGGCTAGGTAATAATGGGGGAATATATCTTAAGTCTGGGGTAATTTTTCTTTTGACAAAAATTAATTCAATGAAACTTAATACGTAGTTAGTGACCAAAACATGAAATAAATCAATTATAATAATGTTAATTTATTTTTTTGATAAATTAATTACTTTTATATAGGTAAGTACTTAGAAGTATTTTTTCTTCCTGGTCATGAGGCAAATAAGACGTTCACCTGATGGTAAGGGACACGCCATTTAATTTAATTTAATTTCAATTCAATTCTTTTCAAATCAAATCAATTCAATTCTTTTCAAATCAAATCAAATCTTTTCAACACAAATCAAATCTTTTATTTTATTTTAATTTATTTTATTTCGATAACGCCTATGGCTATTTATGGGAAAAATATTTATAACTGGAGATCCCCAAACACGCACACAACCACAGATGACACGAGTGTACAACGAGGCCTGCACGCACACACGAATAATGAGGTTGTTATGCTTATTAACGTAACGTTACAAGACTAATAGGTATCTAGACGTATATATAATCAAAGATGTAATCGTAATTGAAAAAAGTTAAGCAATTGTGCAGTTCGAAAAATTAATAATATTTTACAAGGTTACGTTGTTAAATTTTAATAAAGTGTCAAATGTGATTATTAAGTTGGCCCTACTTTACAAATAAACCATACGAGGGTGACGAATAACAAGATATACTCACTCCAGCCATTCAAGTACTATGGATTTAACATGTTGATGCAGAACTGCATCATTGAACTTGTCATTGCACATGGCCGTCTCTATTCTGTTCATTACTGTTGGACCTGTAACAAGAAATATATAAGTAGGACGGTACTTACTACGCGGGCTTTTGCAGAAGGGACTACCTTGGGCAAGAGACACTCTGGTTAGGTACCACCATAGTATTACACTATGGTTAATCATATATTATGCCGCCAAGCATCCAATGTGTAAACTGTGTTCCAGTGTGAAAGGCACTGTAGCTGGTAAATACCGGATTCAAAAGACTTAGTGCCGCATTCACACACTAATTTAGACATTTTAGCAGGTTTTCGAATCTTCAGGCGCCGTTTATACTTTTGTTTCATCAAAGCTCAACACTAGAGGAAATGTCAACGGCATCGTCGTGTCGTTGCCGTGCCGGCCTGGTGAGACAGCGTGTAGTTTTCATATAATTGTGTATCCAATCCACTGATGTCAGTGACGACGCTGGGTTATTTTTTGGAGGATAACCGCTGTTGGCCGTAGATGGCCATTACAGCTTCACTTGGCAAGATGGCGAGCGCTTAAAGCGCTCCAGCCAGAAAGGCAGGGGAGCGACGAGCTCAAGGGCACCTCAGGGAGGCACGGCCTCGGCATGGGCTGTCGCTTAGAGAGGGCTGATACTAACACCGGTTCACAACGCGCCTCCGCTGTGAAGGGTCGGGTTGGAGTCGTGTTTTCCAATGAAGGAACGCTCAATATCCACTCCTATTAAATTATACACATGAACGCAACTCACATTTAGCAGGTATAGTCCCAGTCCATTTGCAACTGAAATTATTATTTTCAACCTGCTCTAACATACAAATATTAGAAGATGGTGTATTGCTCTCGCTGACTAAAAAGATACACTGATTTTTGTCCTTGTCCAGTGGTAATATTCTTAATAATCCATTTATAATTATTTCTGCTTCAGTAGGGTTAGATTTAATGTTAATCTGAAAATGATTGAGTTAAATATTTTACGTTATATTATTCCACTATCATCCACTAAAAAGGCCTCCCCCTTAGAATGGAGGGGTTGGTATCTTGGGGATTGCAGTATAGGTGGTAGATAATACAATAGAATAGCACTGCTGCCGGTCTTCTTATTTTCCCTTAGTCGCCTCGTACAACACCAAACAGGAGAAGATGGGTGGAAACTATTCATACCTGGACACCCCACAGGTTAAATTATTTAAAAAATGCTTAAAATTATACATAATTATGAGTACCACATAAAGCAAAATTCTATAATATCTGTAAGAGCCGTTTGTAGTATGATTGGTCAGTTGATACAACCAACACAATACCTTTTTTTAACTCAGGTGGTCAAAACATGGGTAGAATGGAATGGCAACTAAGCCAGCAAGGATTTAAGAAGCAAAATATTTGTTATTTTTTTATTATAATAACATAATTAACTTACCTTTACACCAATTAAAGTACAGTACATGACTGTCCTGAATACAATTTTAGATAACAACTTCTCTAAGGATCTCAATGATATGCATTCTTCATCACTAGGCAATGAGCAGGCGTTAGGTGAGAATATTGAGTTTTTGACACCCTCAGCGTGTAGTTTTCTGAGCAAATCTTGACTGGTGTACAGTGTTTCAGAATATGTATGTGCACCAGCTTTGAGCATCCACATAAAATGAGCATGTAGTTTTTTAAAAACATTATCATCACCTGTAAATAATTTGTTTTTAATGTACACAAGGCTATACATCAAGTTCGACACCCTACATAACGATAACTTAGCTACATACAACACAGAGAATTGAAACATCAACATATAGCACTCTCTTGCACTATTGCAGCATTCAACTTCTAATAGTTCAAAGTCCACAGTCTAGGTTGAGGTGTCGCCGTGTGTAAATTTTTTTAAAGTATTGATAAGTATCTAATATACAAGGGACAACAAGTCTATGAAGCTACTTGTCTAAAACGACAATTCTAACATGTGGTAGGTATTATAAAAAAAAAAAATCTAAAAAATAATGAAATATGTTGAATTTGGAAATGCACTGTTTATGAACTAAGTTCAACAAAACCAGAAGGTTTTTTTAAAATGCTGATTCTAGAAAATTAGGATTGTTTTGAGATATTCACATTGTTGGTGCAAATCAGGAAAAATATTTATTTATGATATATTTATGTAATGTGATAACCCACCATATGTGTGTAACCCACAGGGACTGGTTTTTTTACCACCCTGTATAAAGTAAATTGATATGTCAATAGTGTTGACCTCACCTGTTAACTGCTTAAGTGACCTAGATTGGCCAAAGTCATTTCTGCCAGTTTTCAGCCTTAGTGACCTCTGTGAGCATTCGCTTTGCTCCCTATCATAAACAACATCCGCTAGCTGTTGTAGTTCAATTGATATTTTCTGCAATAAATAGTTAATCCATGAGAACTAAGTTTGGGTCATTCTAAAAACATCTAATGCATGTTTCCTTATTCTCATATTCTTTCAGCTCTTCACACAAGAACACAAGAATGTATACACTCTACTGATTTGTGGTGGCATATCTGACATGGTTCTGGTACTTATAGTAGGTAGGTAATCTATCTGGTTCATCATTATGGTTGTAGCATTGATATAAAGTAAAAAAAAAGTTACAGTGACAAGGGTTCTAACATAGGGTGGGTGTAACACAGTATTAATATTAATGCCAATACACAACAGCTTTAAGTATTCATTTTAATATTAGCCATCAGCAGTGCGTGTACAGAAAGTAGGCAAAAATATCACCATAAATATCCTTAAATGAGCTAACATTACAGACATATCCATTTACATTTAAAAACATCATGTTCATACCATATCAGTACAAAATGTTTTAAAATTAAGATTATTTAGAGAAATCATAGGGTAGACAGTCGTTTTGTGTGTATGGACCCTCTGAATAATCTTATTACAGGACAAATTAATATGTGTAGAATCGGCTAAGTTATGGATATTTAAAATGGTATACTTAATATACATATAATAGGTTAAAAAAGTAGAATATGTTTCTTTGCTTACCCTCTGTGCACGCCACTGCCCATCAGGGTGCATAATCATAGAATGGTAAGATTAGGATTATACATAGGAGTAAGGGTAAGGGCTCAATCATCTACATTATAATTTATGTATACATGATAGTGGGTGTTATGTTAATACCTTCATATGCTCTGAAAGAAGTGTTGATATGTTCAGTAGGAGCATTTTATCCTTCATAAGCACCACTATTGAAAACCATCGCTTCAGTCCTCTAGCCCTTGTGTCTTTCAGTTGAAATGTGAAACTCAATACATGACCATGTGTGTCACTGAAGTACACAACACCACCTTCTTTACTCCAACTTACCTACGAGTATACTGAAATGTTTTAAACTATAATTTTATTAAGATACATATGTATACTTATGAGGCATATAAAGATATGTACACTAGTGCAATGTCACCAGTATGTACATAAATATTTGATGATATGATATGTATGGTAGCAAAGCCAACATGATATAGTTGATTAGAGCTTCAGCATAAGCACTGGCTTGGCTAAGTACTTACTTAAGCTTTAAACCAGTTCCTTGATCAATTTGCAGATATGGAGGGTTTGTCAATGAGTGCAGTTTTGACAAATGAGCAGATATGAACACCCTTTGCTTGAAGTCCTGTATTACAACACCATGAATATCATGTTCTGTAGCCATGGTGGTCAAATAATGGTTATTGAAATACACAGGAGAACACGCAAGGATACAGCACAGGTGCTTGGGTAGACACAGGTTTATAGTGTACCTGTCTTCTGTGACACACGGACGGAAGACCGACACAACCGGGGAGAGGTCAGGCACAGGACCAACTTTTTATATGCTCAATTATCAAGGATAAACAACTTACTTCACATGTAATACTCCGAATAGCTGCTTGACGTAAGAATGATGTTACGTCCGCGCTTGGCACTGTTTCTCTGCTACAAAATATTGTGCCATCGTTGTCCCGCGACACAAATACGGTCTCAGGGCCAAGTGATGCGCAACCATTGCACTGTACATTCGATTTCGAAGCCTCCGTCGTGTTCTTCTCATTGTCTGTTGTGAATGTGCAAAACAAGGGACGAGGGCCGTGAGCCTCGCAGAAATGGCATAAACCCACTATTGCGTTCATTTTATATCAATTGATATGAAGGACAGAACTGAAAATAAACTGCTCCTATAATACGTTATACATAGCATTTATGTGTTAAATCAGTCTAACAATAAAAACATTATCAAGCACCAATCTAATAACAAAATAAATATTCAGGCCAAAATTCAAATTCACTGGGAAATATTACCTATTTTGTGAATGAAAGCAAGTTTTTTTTTTAATGATTTCAGTGACACATGGCATAATGTCACTTTGATATAAATAGGCTGCGTTCCACTTGGGGCCCACAACGATCAAAACGCTCCTTGAGCTCCGCTTAGAGTAAGTGGTATCTCCTCTAAGTCCTTTAGTCGTTCCACATAGCGAGCGCGGCCGTTGTGGTCGCGGCGAGAACGTCATGACTTACGCTCACTACGACGACCCATCTAAAAAGGTGGGTCGTAGTGATCGTTCCACTTGAATTTATGACTAAACGCTCACAAGCAAGTGGAACAGGAAAAACTGCGGGCATGAGCGTGATCGTTGTGGCCGCCAAGTGGAATGCGTATGGTTATAAAAAAAACCCAGTCGATATTTTTTACCTACTGTAATATTCTAGATTTGGCATTGCCCATTTTTAGGGTTCCATACCTAAAAGGTAGAAAATTAACCCCTAAGGTGAGACTTCGTCTGTCTATCATATTTCAGGAACCACTGACGCTATAGATTTGATACTTGAAATAGTTTTAGATCTTACTTACCCAACCTCCTCGCAAATGAGAGATATTCTTTTTTTTAAATGGTGCCCGAAAAGTGAGACTACTATGTCCGAGTGGAGTATCATAAGAAAGGGCTTCATTTGCACATTTCAAACCAGATTTTCATTTTGGTCACTTAGTTTTTGGCTGACAATCAAAAATGTCAAAATACATACCAGTCCCTCCCAAAGTTTGTGGAGGGAAAAATCTGAAATAATTAAATAATACATACCGTACCGTACCACCCCCGGAAGATACCCCTGGGGGCACCAGAACATAAATTCGGACCCGTGGCACCCCCAGGTCAGTTAGTGCAGTGCTTCTATTGTTTATTACTTAATATTAAAACTATGTATACTACATGTCTATATTTTACAGGAAAAATAAAATGATCTTTAAATAGTAGTTTTTTTGTAATCCCATAAAAAAACTCGACAAACTTAGTTTTGCGGTTTGAATTTTTTGCTACGCGAGGTGTTAGATTAGTAAAATAACTTTAATAGGTCCAAAGAAGGAATGGAACCCTCGGTGCGCAAGTCTGACTCGCTCCTGACTGGTTATTTTTTATTTTTAATGTTACAAACACATACAGTCAGAGGGTAGCTAAGATATTAAAAGGCCAGTAAATATGATTTTCAATAACTCATTTATTCAACTGTAGACCGATTCACAGTTATAACTTTCATGGAAAATCACAAGCACAGTTACAATAACATTACCTAATTCATTTAAGTAATTTGACTGTGCCACCTCATCACGCGCACGATGACGAAATGCTCCAACAATAAAATTACAATACAGTATCACGCCTATCCGGCGACTCGTAAACCTACATGGTAACGGCGAAGCGACATGATTCCAAATCAAGTAGGGAACAAAATAAACGCGATGAAATATTATGTATAATAATAAATTATTTTTAATTATAAACAGTTACTGTGCCTATCGAAAAAAAAATTGTCTAAAAATGTGTTATGCTACTGTCTGTTGTTGGATGGTTACTTCTTAGAGACGGGTTTGAAGGCTAGTTTCCTAGACTTGAGCGTGGACCACTTGTGCCGTTTGTAGTAGTAGCAGAAGGCGGCTAGCATGGAGAACATGCCGATGGCCTTGATGGTCATCAGCCGGCGGTCGTCCAGCTCGGGCTCGGAGCACCACCGCAGGAAGGTGGCCACGTCCTTGGCCAGCTGGGAGGCCGTCGCCACCGTGCCATCGCTGTACTCTGCAGCCTGGGAACAGACACACAATAGTTCATGTTATTTTAACACCGTCCATTAGGTGACTCCTTTTGTAGCCTCCGTAACCTGAGGTCGCGGGGTCAAATCCCGTGGAAGTTAGTGTAGTTGTCGCTTGTAGCCTTACTGGCTAGGACAGTGCATGCCGACCTGATTGTCTGTAAAGTAAGATGATCCATGCGTCGGATGGGCACGTAAAAGTCTGTCCTGCACCTTACCTCTCCCCGGTCGTGTCGGTCTTCCATCCCGTCAGTGCACATGTCCCAGGATATAATTATTAAATTATTATTGAGGGGTAAGACGCAGATGGGGCCAGCCTAAACTGCATAAAGCGCCCTTATTACTATTAAAGCTAAGGTCATTTACCACAACCTATAAATCTATCTATGTATAGTCCCTGCATACATATTAAGACAGAAACACACTATTCTGTCGTGTCGCGTCTGTTGCATACATTTAGCGTCTGTTGCATACATTTAGCGCGCTGCGCTGTCATACTAAACTAATAATGTGTCTCTAACCATACTCCATACATATATGTAACCAATATACTTCTGACGCTTCACATGACACAACAGCATAGTGTTTCCGGTATTTATCTCAGGCGACTGAACAAAAACGATCAAACTTTTTCTCCATACATATCACACCAGCGCCTCTAGCGGTATCAGAAACATATTGTAAAACGAACGAAGCTGATAGCATGAACGGTTATTCCTCTTTGTTCAGCGAAATAATTATTCACTATTTATTGTTAAATGTTTTCCTCAATGTCTAATGATAAAACCTTTTGCGACTCCTTGTGCATGACACCAGAAGAATGGATTTTAATGCATACAAAACAAACAAACCGTACACGAAATGAGTATGTGCCAAATCCGATACGAGAATTTACATCTTCAGTGTGGATTAAACTTTGGCATGGGTGGCAAAATGCCAGCTGTTTGTACAGACATCTCAATATAATACAAAGAAGCTTACCACACTCAAACTCCATTACTGAGTCAAAACACTGCAAACTGATCAATGAACTGAATAAGGATCAGTACACCAGTGTTAAGCCAAAAGAAAAAAAAAAGGATCAGTAACATGCAGTCCTTACAGGCAAAAAGATTTTGCCTACCCTACGACTTCTCTGAATGTACATAATATAGTAAATAATGTAAGAAATTTCCTTTTTTTGCCTACCCTAGCCTAAAAAATTGTGTGCACACCTCTGATCAGTAGGTAATTGTAGTTGTTACTACTCGTTTCTCAACTGTGAAGTAGAATTTCTGTATCCAATTAAAGGTGGTTTTGGTTAATGAGAATACACTATCACTAACATAGTATAAAACAAAGTCGCTTCCCGCTGTCTGTCTGTCCCTATGTATGCTTAGATCTTTAAAACAGCGCAACGGATTTCGATGCGGTTTTTCTTAATAGATAGTGATTCAAGAGGAAGGTTTATATGTATAATACATGCATAATATAGTAGAGAAACACTGATAATTTTAGAGGTTTCTAATATGATGTCGTAAATAAACACATTTTTTTGCGCTGACGTTGCAAACGCTGGCTGAACCTTACGAGATAGATCAAAATAATGTACTACAGTACTGTACACCTTAACAAGGTCTACAAAAAGTCAATGATGGTATATGTTTATCTCTTAGGGATAACCCACAATAACTATTTTTACTTTTTATACTTTGCACCCGTGCGTTTCCGGGGCGGGTCGCTAGTAAAAGTATATAAAAATATGCACTGACCTCGTCGAAAAGTACTTGTGCCATAGAGATGGCGCCACCGGGGAAGTAGGGGTTGTAGTTCTGACCCTCGCGCAGGATCACGCCGGCGGGCGCCTCCATGTAGCCGGTGAGTAGCGAGAATATATAGTCTTCACCGCCCTTGCGGCCGGAGCATATCAGTGACAAGTCCGGGGGATATGCACCTGCGAAGTCACGTCATATTGCATTGCAGCTTGACAACTTTGAAAAATGTTTCTTTATTTATTTATTATTAAAATTAATGGGTACAATTATGCATACTGAATGTAACATACTCATTTGAATCAATGTTTAGTCAATCAATAAAAGTTGAATGAACAATATAATTATTATATTTTCAAATATGCTTAGCTAGCACTTGAATGGTCAGTATTTTTTAAAGTGGTAGCTTTATCACAACGCGGCCTCCACTGAAAAGATCCGGCAAGAAACTCAGCAGGCTAGTAATTTTTTTCATTTTTTTTTTAAACAGTGTTAAGTATTCTTATTACAATCATTACATCAGTTATTTACTACACAAATTAATTTTATCCATTTGTTTATCTATTCAACCTAGTTACGAGACAAGCAAGACGTTCGCCTGTGGTCTACGCCAGCCTATAGACAGCTGCATTGCACTGCCACTCGTCACCTTAGATGTTAACTATTAAGTCTCTTGTGACCAGTAATTTCACCAGGCACAGTGCCCTTCACAACAGAACAAGTAATATAGATTGTATATACAATATACATGTATTGAAGTCGGTCCCTGCTGATGTTAGTTAACATGATGTGCTAGTACCAACTTCAATATATTTTCTTTATTTAATCTGATTTATATAGTACAGGCTTTGCCTAGTTTGGGATCGGATGACCGTGTGTGGATTGTCCCAAGATAAAAAAAAAATATAAGTATTATTATGCAGCTTCCTAAATATATTGATCATAAATAAAATGAGATAGTAGTTACCATTGTTGGCGGCTCTCGCAGCATTCTCGTTCGGGTACGGCGACGGTAAATAGTCAGAGAGCTTGCCTGGCCTCTCGAAATAGTTACCCTCTTCATCAGGGCCATCCTTCACCATCACCTGTGTTCAAGTATATAGGGTTACAGGAAAAGTCGTGCTAGATCCGTTAAGGGCGTGGAGTACCCATCATTTCTGACTTATTTCACTATGAAACACCCCACCCTAAACTTAACCCTTTTCGAGATTTTCGACTTTAAATTTTTTATTGAAAATTGCCGATTTTTAGGCTATTACATTTTATTTTGTTTAAGTTTAATTTTCTTTTTTTTTTTACTTTCTTTTTATTTTGGTTAAGTTTAGGGTGGGGTGTTTCATAGTGAAATAAGTCAGAAATGATGGGTACTCCACGCCCTCAACGGATCTAGCACGACTTTTCCTGTAACCCTGTAGATATTTCAGTGGCTGCTGAACTTAAATGCTGAGATACCACTGCAGTGTCAGAAGTGTAAACACTGCTGTGTTCCGGTGTAATGGAAACCGTAGTTGGTGAAATTGTGGGCAGGAGTGTCGCTTACCATCAGGCGATCGTCTTACTTGCTGTCAGAATAACTGCGCTGTGCTACCCCATAGAGTTAAATATGGCGCAACAAAATTCTGAGACCGAATCGTTTTTGGCCATAGCTTGTTTACTATTACTTTAGTAATAATTTTAATTAATCCATCAGTGGGATTATCAAAAAATATTAAAAATGTATTTTGAGCGTAGATGCGTGACGTCACGCGGAATTCAAACGCACTAAATATTAGTATTGTTTAATTGGCTAAAGAAAAAATATGCGTCCAATATTACTATTACTGACTTAACAGTATTTTTTCAAGACAAATATCAAAACAAATAATTTCTAAACTATTCTTTTTTTTTGTCTAATCTTTATACGTAAAAGGAACTTTACCTGTTTAAACCTGGGGGATTGGGAACTGATGAAGAGAAAAATATATACTAACATCAGCAGCCTCAGCCTTCGCCTCTTCCTCGGTATGGGTCACATTAACAAGGTTTCTGAAGGCGATGTACTGCAGTGAGTGGCACGCCTTGCACACCTGTTTGTACACTTCGTAGCCGCGTCGCACACTGTCAGATGGGAAAACCTTACATAATACATATTGTCAGAAAAAGGCACAAACATAATAAGGTTATGTTAAAATACTAACCAACATTGGATTTTACAAACTACATATTTGAAGATCTCACACAATTCACTAAACAATCAGCGTTAGAAGAGCTGCTATCAATCTACTGATAGCTTAGTGCTATGTAGCGTAAAATCGATGCTCTTTCCCACATTTGTATTTTAAACCGCCTTTTTCCCCCACACATTTATATATAACTTTATTCCCCATAATCTAGCTATAATTTTGTGTCATGCAACAGAAATTGTTTTTGTAATAATTTCTTTACTCCTTCTAGATTTAAACATAACTAATTCCTTTCTGTTTGACTACAGATATGCTGCTATATGACATACATTTCACCCATTGCTTAATTAAGAACTTAATACTCAATGTAGCTTAATATGACAACTGTAGTGAAAGGGTAAAAATAAAATTGATAGTACATTTAAAATAGCATTATGAATTCAAATGTTTTGCTTGAAGTGTTATTTTTTTCAAAGTGCACCCAGGCCCTCTGAAAATAAGGTAAAATGTCACCTGTATGATGGAATCTTGTAATATTCACAGACTCTCAAGAGGCAATGTTAGTAAAATAATTTCATACCTAGAATTAGGTTTTCTAGTTATAAACATCAGTGGATTGTTTTTTGTGTTCTGTTCAAGGTTGACTAGAGGTGTATTATTTTGCATGACATGCAACTTGAATCTGATTCTGCAGTATTGCACAATAATGTAGGTTGTAAATTGTGATGTTAAAAAAAACTACCAATTGCATAAGCAGCTTTTTTATTGCTACTATGTCTATAATCATAGGTAGGTACTAAATAACATACCTATATTTTTAGCTTAGTGAAAGGATGTGCGGTGTGAGACATTCAATGGCAACACTGAACACACTTCTTCATAGAAAATCATGCTATATAGATAGATAGAATATATCTAGTCATCTGAGATTTTTAGTTATTAAATTCAGTCTCTTCAGCCCAGTATTTCTTTTTAACTACAGTGCCTTTCACAGTAAGCAATATTTACAAATTGCTTCTTTGCTGCAGGACATCTGAGACCACACAGTGATACCTGTCTAGATAGTTTCTTACACTTGTAGTAAGTTGATATGGTGTTGTCTTAATTGGATAAGTTCTCTTTATTTCAAGATTACTTTTTAGGCAGATAAATTACATAATTTTGTTTTCATTTCATTATTTTATGAATATTCATTGCATAAATATTTGTATGTTACAAAGTGGAATCAGGATTAATAGATCAACAGACTTTATATCTTATCTTTCTTTCATAGATTATAAAAGTAATTCTATCTATCTAAATTGACTGTCAGCCTGAATTAAGTCTTTAAAAGCATGAAAAATAGTTCTTGCCTAAATAGTGCTGGCATTTTAGTACTAACCTAGCGTGATCCAGGGCTTGGTACCAGCCATCATGAGTCCAGGGCATGTGCGGTGGATGTGCCTCTGAACCTGATGCCTGGACTGACTGTTCGAGGGCAAATAACAGTGCACCTACACCACCACCGACAACTCCAATAGTTGACAGCCACTGAACATAAAAACAAAAATTATGAACATTTTACTGAGAACCAAATATGATAGGTATAAACATAGATATATATTAGCTTGTCCATATTAGATAGTAATATGAAATTAATAAAAAATTGTGTCAAGTAAATTATTATTTAGTAAAGTACAAAATTAAATGTTAGTATTTAAATGCCATACTGATAAGATATTAAGAATAAATATAGGTGGTCAAGTTTTTATGCACATAAAAACAGTGATTGCAAAATGAAGATATAGCTTTTTCTCCAGGCAGTTAACAAAATTTAACTAAGCAACAAAATCCTTTTAGATACATTATCTGTGCTACTCATTTATTCTAAATAATGTTTGCATATTGAATATGTATTACATAAATTCGAATAATGCCACAATATTACACAATCAATAGTCAATAAAAAGACAACAATTCTATTTTTGAACAGATTTCAACTTGTGCACTGTACACATAATTAAATTTGATATGTATTATTTAAGAATACTTACTAATTTCCTATTTCTTGTCCATCCTTGAGTGTTGGTGGACAGCTGAGCGACCTGCAACAGAAGGCCCTCATTAGATTTTATATGTACTTGTTACATAATGTAGGATAGGTTATCACTTCCCCATGAATTTTTATTATTAGCACTGGTATATAATTTAGATATCGTTGCTCATAAACAACCACTGCGTAAAGTATTCCACGTATTAGGTAACGGAGTACAGCTAAATTAATAAAATACACCCAATTTCCGTGACACTTCGAACTTCAACTTTTCCGTCATTGGTAACATATAAGCCACTTTGATGGTATTTCCTACTAGCTTAGACTAAACGTTTAATTGTTTAGAACCATTTTCAGTACCTGGGGTGCTACTATCCCATATTTTTTGAAAAGACGTGCCCCACAAATCCTACCGACGGTGGCCGCCATGATAGAAAAACGTCGTAATGAAAGATGAATCGACTGACATCTACGCTAAAACTGCCATTCTAAAAAAATATGAACAGTATTTTAATTTTGATTCAAAAACACCAGCAATGGTACGAATCGATAAAATTCGTTAATTTGTAAATTGACGCTTTTGACAATAATTAAGCATCCAACGAACACTCAAAAATTATTTTAGACAACGTTCAAATTTACTTACAAACAGGTGACATCACTGAGGAAGTAATTTCATACATCAGTCTCACATAAAATCTTCTTTCATGAAATCGACCATTGCGGTCTGACACTTTCTTTGTGAAAGAAACCAATAGAGAGCTGCCACTTTCTTTCTCATTCGCGCAAGAAAAGGATGCATTTATATATATTATATGTGAAAGAAAGAAACAGAGCATATGATTTTTTGTCCCTCAGCGTGTGTTCAAAATCTGGCGCACCTACGGTGCGTTTTCTTCGAGTACTCATGAAATTTTCTAATTCACGACCTAGCTTTGGAGTTTTAAATTTAACTAGAAAAATCATAAATAGCTCCATCTACTGCGCTTGGCAATGAACTTTTCAACGTTTTACGAAGTTCTTTCAAGTTATAACACCATGGTCCGACCGAGACCAGCCGACTTTCGTAACTGAATTTATGAATTAAAATGTCAAAAGAACTAATGAATAACGGGTCTATTTTAAATATGATACTATGATGTAACCATAAAGCATAGGGTTCCCATACAAAAATTTAATTTCTACCATAAAAAAAATAGGTGAATTCCGTCAACGGCGGATGATACAAATACGTATCACCCGGGCCTGAGGGAGTCATTGCGTGGTCATTGCGGTACGTTATGTTATGATACAAATACGTATCACCCGGGCCTGAGGGGTTAATATTTGTTATTATTGTGAGATTATTGTTTATTTTGATGCATATTATACATAAAAATGATCGTGAAGAATAATGCTATAATATTTTGATGTAGGTTAGTGGAAATATAATCTCAATGTCTTAACTTTTTTCCCTTTGAAAAAAGCAGGTAGATTTCGTGTTTTTATGACTGTTTTTCACTTCTACCCGTTTTTTAGTATTCTAAATTGTAATTAAAACTCTTTATATTTATTTAAGTAGCTTCGTAATACACTTAGCTTTTTAACGGTAGTTTTATCTTTATTCTAGCCCTTGTTGTTTACGAACGTCAAGTGTTTTTATCGCTCCGGGCTCGAGTGGGTTTCAAATAACATTTTTTTCGCGGAAGCTCGGGCGTGTCGGAGTATATCATTTTTGACAGTTGGGCGGTAGCTGGGCGTTCCAGTGGATAACTCAAAGATAAAGTCATAAAATCCAATCTAACTATCGAAAATTTTGCATACCATGACGTCATATCGCGCAGTGACTTCATTTTTTAAAAAAAATGAGTTCATTTCGATTTTTTTGGTAGTGTTTTGTTTAAAACTTGTAAAAAAGGAGTTTGGATGCAAAGAATGGATCTTTCTTAGTGCCTGAGTCAATATTCTACCCTCAAAATCTAATTCAAAAATAGGTAAAATCAGCTTTGCCAAAAAATCACCTATTTTAGACTTTCCCTTTAAAAAATCGATATTTATAACTCTAAAAAAGCATATACTGGATAGTTAATACCTGTCTCAGTAGAACTCTGTTTACAGAACGCAAATCGGTTAAGTGGTTGTGTTTATATAACGTTCGTAATTTGAAACCACGGCGGGCCGCCGAATAACATAAACAGTTACGTCATCACAAAACGTACGCGCGTGAAAAGCGGCCGGGCGCGTCCGGGCCAAAAGGGTTAATTAATTTTTTTGTGGTATGTGGGGTGACTGACAGCACACTGACGTGACACTGACACTGCGCTGCGACATTTTTATTTTTCAATTTCTTTCCATCCGTTTATTTTCTTCCGAGGTGAATAGATTCGTTTATCGAGATTTGTGGATTATCAAAGACGACCTGGCGTATTACATTAATACTCCGATATCTCCAACTGACCTGGGTATTAACCGGATTCCTATAATAACGCTATCATCGACTAACCTGTGGCTGAGAATTAGGACTATATTTTGCTCTGCGAGTTGAAATTTTTTGACAATGCCTATGAAAAGGCGTTGAGCCTGCAATAAAACTCGTAAGTATATCTATTATGGGATTCAATTTAATAATAAAACACATACATCAAACAGGTACCTATTGATTGATGCTAAATGTACAATTTTATCTTTACAGGGGCAGATAATGTTAGCCTGCATTTATTTCCCAACCCAGAGACGGAACCGAACAGATTTAAATTATGGGTTAATGCGATTGGTGATCTGCATGTTATAGAACATCAAACTATTTTTCACTATTATCGAGTGTGCCACTCTCATTTTTATGAAAAGGACCATACCTGAACATGGGATATGCTCGCTCGCGTGTGTTAATTAATTTCCGTAGCTTATCCTCTTAATGTTTGAATCTGTATTCATTTTTAAGTTTCCACAAAGTAATGCCCATCGCAGGTATTTATGACACAATGCTGCAACGTGAACCAATGCTGTGTTGTATCATGGTAATTAAGAGGTATGTTAAAACATATATATATATACGAGCCCTGAAGCAATACGACAAAAAGTTGTTGCTATGTTTTTTGATGTTATTTCGTAACGCAGTATCTATTTTTATTATTTATTTTGTATTTCCTTCTATTGTTCACATCTATATATTTTCTATCTTTGTTTATCTCTCAGCAAATCGATGTTTGTATTTCTATCTTATTACTATTTGTGAAGACCTGTAAATGGCCATCTGTTTCTATTGTAATGTTTTAATCGTATTGCATGTGCTGTTGGTTTTCCGAAAACAATAAAAATAAAATAAATAAAATAAAATATGTATATCTATACATGATTATAAGTTTTATGCATGTATGAATGCATTTAACTAGATGGTAGGTTCCTTTTGCAACAGACTGTCCAGGTACGTAGCACCAAAGTGTCAGATATTCTGTTGACAAGCCGCAGTATATAAACATCGATGTGTTCTGGACTGAACTAGTGTTGGCTGTTCTGGCATGCATGCCCTGCAGGGCACTGTGGCTTTTGAACCTACCGGACACAATAGACTTAATAACCAATTTCTCGGGTGACGATGGCAGTGCAATGCAGCTGTCTATAGGCAGGTGTTCGCTTACCATCAGGAGAACCTCTAGTCTCAGCGCTAGGTTGATTAAAGAGAAAGACTTGTTTATTTGCTTTAGTGTTTCTATAACTCATACATTTCATTAATCTATTTAGCAATAGTCCATCCCTTTTTTTTTTTTTTTTTTTTGGCCTTTATTTAAAATGTTTTAAAAATACATTGTCAATCGTTGATGAAGGTGAAATATACTTTTTTAAATTTCTATACGGTATTTAGAAAATATAACCACATTTTCTAAATACCCTCTGGAAATTTAAGATATTAGACATAATAATAATTATATTTGTAATTTAGAATGCAAAAAAGATGTATTATTAAATAATAAAACTTATTTAGTACATAACAAATTCGTGTTATTTAATTTCCCCTTTTATCGCAATAATTTAAAATAAAGCAAGTATGGGACTAGTGCATTAGTGCATTGCACAAAACTCCAGATGGCGCTATGCGCCATACATCCCGCAAAATAACGCGAGTGATGGCTCTATCTCTAGTAAATGTACTCTGTGGGTCGGACGGACTAAAAGTTGTGGTCACGGAATGTTAGTTTTAAATCGTAAGTATTCTTTTATTTCAGGTGAAATGTTTTATTTTTTTGTTTTAACGTAATAATAAAGCTGTGTAGAGGGTAGTTAGTGTGTATTTTGTCAAAATATTGTATATTTTCGAACTGAAAAAACGAAAAAAATCACCATAGGTGATTTTTTTGTTTGTTTGTTTACTTTTGGTACAATTCCGTTATTATTTGTAATGTAATTGTTGTAAATACATCGTAATTACATCATAACGATAATAACTCAAAGATAAAGTCATAAAATCCAATCATCTAACTATCGAAAATTTTGCATACCATGACGTCATATCGCGCAGTGACGTCATTTTTAAAAAAAATTGAGTTCATTTCGATTTTTTTGGTAGTGTTTTGTTTAAAACTTGTAAAAAAGGAGTTTGGCTGCAAAGAATGGATCTTTCTTAGTGCCTGAGTCAATATTCTACCCTCAAAATCGAATTCAAAAATAGGTAAAATCAGCTTTGCCAAAAAATCACCTATTTTAGACTTTCCCTTAAAAAAATCGATATTTATAACTCTAAAAAAGCATATACTGGATAGTTAATACCTGTCTCAGTAGAACTCTGTTTACAGAACGCAAATCGGTTAAGTGGTTGTGTTTATATAACGTTCGTAATTTGAAACCACGGTGGGCCGCCAAATAACATAAACAGTTACGTCATCACAAAACGTACGCGCGCGAATAGCGGCCGGGCGCGGCCGGGCCCGAAGGGTTAATTGCATTATGAAATATTGTTTAAACTACTTAATAGGCGCATTTGAATAAATATCCATAACGTGTGTTATGTGTACGAATGATTATTTTCTGTCCTTATCGGCGGCACGCTAGCTAGATGTCTTGTTATATTCTGTCTACGGACACTTTAATGTTAATATATCTACAACTTATAGAAAGAAACCAATAGAGAGCTGGCACATTCTTTCTCATTCGCGCAAGAAAAGGATACATCTATATATATTAAATGTGATAGAAAGAAACAGAGCATATGATTTTTTGTCCCTCAGCGTGTGTTCAAAATCTGGCGCACCTACGGTGCGTTTTCTTCGAGTATATACTCATGAAATTTTCTAGTTCACGACCTAGCTTTGGAAATTTAAATTGAATTACATTATGAAATATCGTTTATACTACATAATAGGCGCATTTGAATAAATATCTATAACGTGTGTAAGTGTACGAATGATTATTTTCTGTCCTTAACGGCGGCACGCTAGCTAGATGTCTTGTTCGAAGTAAATATAAATTCGTGGTCTTGTTATATAGTGGCCCGGTTTCCGAAAGGATGATCAACGCAAAAATCAACTAACTAGATGTCAAATCTCCTGTCAAGTGTATTTTGGGTTGCAGAAAGCATGATCAACTATTTTAATTTGAACATCCTGTCAGTTGACACGGCTGTTAAAATTTGCTTCAGAAACTTCATGTCAAAGCCAATTTGGGTTTCTGAAAGGCTAATTAAGGCTTGATTATAGATTATTCTCTTGTCAAATACAATGTCAACTAATCGGTGTAGGTCGACAAATTAAGTATTAAATTATACTATTTGTATTGGATAATTTACTAGTTTATGACAGATTACGTAATTATTAGGAATAAAAAGTCCTTTGCAACAAAAAAAACCTAGATTGTATTAACAATTGCTACTTTTGAAATTTACGATAGTGAAATGCGCACTCCACATCCGCGCGGGACTTAGGAGATACCACTGGAGAGATCATGATGCGCTAACCCCTCTGCCAAATTTTGTTCATATGTTCAGGTCATTCTTTATTTGTGTGCGTATCTTTTTGAATGTGTTGCGAGTTTGTTATAGTGTGGGTATGCGTGAAATTGTATCTGTGTGTGTTTACTTCGCCTCCCGCACCCCGCAAAAGTGCCACGAAAAATTTGTTCGGGGAATCGACGCGATACTAGCTCCATTCTAATAACTCTGAGGCGCGGGAGGCCTTCATCCCGCGCCTCTTATTTCGTGGGCCTTCATCCGGCGCGGGATGAAGGCCCACGAAATAAGAGTGTGGAACCGCTTGACCTGTGCGCTTGACCATCAAAAATATTATGTCTATGGGGTACCACTGGCACTTTTTCTTCACATGGTGAAGGACAAAAAATACTCTGTTCTTTTCTATCACATGTAACCCATTTATATGCATTCTGTTCTTGTGCGAATAAGAAAGAAAGTGTCCATCCCTCTTGTCGTAGACAGAATATAATACAGACATATACCAAGCGTGCCGCCGATAAGGACAGAAAAAAAATTTTTATAAAAAAAAAAAACCGACTTCAATAGACACCACACTAAAAAGTGAAAAATAACTTCAATATTATTGAAGTTGGTGCTGGTCAGTTGATTCTGGTGTTGGGGTAAGTATCGTGTTTATTTTAGCACCAACTTCAACAATATTGAAGTTATTTTTCACTTTTTAGTGTGGTGTCTATTGAAGTCGGTTTTTTTTTTTTATAAAAAATTTATTTTATTCTTTTTAGTCATATTCTCTTGAAAAGACTTTATTCAACTATATACCGATTTGGATATAAAGCTTTAATACCAACAGGTATAAATTTATTTTAATTAAAATCTCCCAACCCAACCACAGATCTAAAATTCGGTGGGTCCTACATTTCATGGAACAGAGTTCCTGTTAACATCATACTGTTTGCTCCCATCACCAGACTCTGAACATCATTTTTCTAGCAGATACTCGTCGAGACCTACACAACGAGCCCAAACTCAGTGGGTCTACGTTTATTGGTGCAGAAATCCTATGACCACCTTCCTGCTCCATCATCAGACCCTGGTGAAGGTTACCATTTTCTTAGTACCAGTTTTTTAGTATCAACGGATTTACATATGTTCCAAATTTCAGATCTTTCAGAGTAATAGAAGTAATTAAAAATGTCCATTGTATACGAAATATCCCTATCTCGCCTTGGAAAAGAGCTGATGGTTTTCAAAGCTAAACCGATTTTCAAGAAACATCGCTAAGAACCATCTCCAATAAACCAGCATACGCCAATCTGTCCACTCGTTTGAGCGCTGCGATGCCACAGACAGTTATCAGACAGACTGACACGACCCCCCCCCCCCAAACTAATAACACCTCGTTTTTGGTCGGGGGTCAAAAAGAAACCATCGAATTCGGTACGATGATCTGGATGGCGTATGACCATTTTGTAGACGAAGACATCATCTATTTTATGGTTTCTCCCAGTTATATCTCCTTCCCATCACTCATGTTCTTCGAAAAAGTTCTTATCCGGTCTTTATGAAATTCATACCGAACCATCCTTATGGTTCATGCTTTCGAATAAAAAAAGAATCACTGAAATTGGTAAATATTTGTATGAGTTATAACCATTATTGATTAGAACATCATCTATTTTTAGGCGTTTTACCAGATACTTCTAACATTCCATTCATGTTTTCTCAGGAACTACTGGTTCATAAGGAATAAAAATTTTATGGGACCAACTTGATGGAATGTCCATTAGGTACAAAAAAGAATCATCCAAATCGGTACATATTTGGCGGAATTATGAGTGAACATACATTAAAAAAAAAAAAAAAAAAAAATACATACACGATGAATTGAGAACCTCCTCCTTTTTTGAAGTCGGTTAAATAAGTACATTCTAAATTTAGAGTTGCCACGTAAGGGAAATTTTACCCATTGTGTAAAGCAAATACGGAGGTTGTTGTAAATTATATTTTCTTTCCTAACCAAAAACCACTTTTTTGACACAACATTTACTTTTCTTACATTATATCGTCTTAATCTATGACAGTCTGCAAAAAGTACGAAAGTGATTGTTATAATAATGTCCTCCTGGCCGAAACGACCACAGCGGCCAATCTTTCACAAGATCAGCCATGTACGCAGGAGATATTATAGTGCACAAGTGCTTGCGTAGACACAAGTGCACTCTCTCTTCCTTTATATAATAGGTACCTCTCATAATCGGATGGGACGGAAGACCCACACGACTGGGGAGAAGTTAAGCGCAGGACCGACTTTTTACATGCCCATCCGACGCATGTGTGGCGTATCTCGGATCACGGTTTCGGACCGCCAAAGGGGCTGTCAAAAAGATGACAGCGCGGTAGTATCTATGGCAGAGACATGTTTTAATTATTACGATTACTCCACTGTATTATAAGTTGTTCTCTCTCAATTTGATTATAAGTGTTTATTAACAAAGCTCGGTGTTTTAATTTGACGGACAGGAGTCGGGCATACGTCCTATCGCAAATCCCGACACATGGATCATCTTACTTTACAGACAATCAGGTCATCGGCCTGCATTGTCCTAGCCAGTAAGGAACAACTACTCAAATTTGTTGCCCTTCGCAGGATTCGAATCCACGACGGAGGCTACAAAGTGAATGTACACTTAATATCATATATGCTGTAGCTAAGGTCTATTCCACATTGTTCACCTGGGTGATATCACGTGGTGATTAAAGTGGCTAAGAGCTGTAGATAATTATTAGCCTCATATAAAAAAGTTAAGAGATAAAAACAATAATATGCTATTTCCCAGAGAGGTAGGCAAAAATTGGTTTTCTTATAACTTAATATAATACATACTATCGCCATTTACCGGGTAAGTTTTAGTAAATTTCTCCAATATACAAATCTATAGTACTAGTATCTTGGGACAATCTACGCTTGACCAATGACCACCTGATCTCAATCTACGCAGATCCTTTAGTAAGGTAACCAGATAAATGATTACAAATACTTGTAAACTGTATAAATACATATTTAAAAAGATAAATAACACCCAGACAATTGTTCGGAATCCTTCGGAATCGAACCCATGTCCTATTGGGCAGCGGCCAGGTCCCTCAGATCGTCGAACAGCCGTACATCGCCGCCGTCCGCGGCATGTACTGCTCGACCCACCCGACCCGATGTCCGTCCTCCAGGACCATGACACAACACCAACACTGACAACGATGTCAAGAGTCATAAACACATCAACACACAGACACCGGTCTCGCCGGCGAGGCCGAAGGGATCCGTACGCATGCGACCTCGACATGCATCCCCTCGCTGAGTTTCTTGCCGGTTCTTCTCAGCGGGGGCGCGTTGTGAACCGGTGGTAAACTCATTTTCTCTAAGCGGCAGCCCAAGCCGAGGCCGTGCCTCCCTGAGGTGCCCTTGTGCTAGTCGCTACCCAAACCTTTCTGGCTGGAGTGCTTTAAGCGCTCGCCCTCTTGTCCGGTGAAACAGTACTGTTCCTACAAAAAAAAAGTGATGATCAATAAAGCAAAGTGACTATCAAGCTTCAGTTGTCCACCAAACTTTGATGTCTACTGAAAGTGTGTTTGGTATTTATTGGTGATTCAAGTTAGGCAATACCAAATGAATCATTTGATAGTTATTTAATAGTCACTTTGCTTTATTGATCATCACTTTAGTTGTCAAACGAGACAGGTACATAATAGGGGGGGCAAATGAAACAAACTATTCAACGTCGGTACTATTTATTTATAATTCAGACAAATTTACCAATAAATTGTAACCAACAACATACATACATATATTTAAACAACATGCATATAGTAAAAGCACGATTAAATGTACAATGACCATTGTGCCTATAAATAACGAATGAATACGTCCTGCGCAGCCTTGGATGAATAACTTGAGCGCTTACGTTATTTCTGAATATTTAAGCATTCGGGAATAACTTTTAGCAACCTAATTAATTATTTTTGTTGCTGCTATCCACAGTATACAAATATCCATATTTTCAGGAAATCATAAAAATAAATTCGGGAAATCTGAAAATTCTTCGATGCACCCAGCATGTGGGATCGTGTATGATGCACTTAATAATAATTTACCACTTATTTATGGTAGTCTCTCTTTTATACACTGGCAACACTGATAATGGCGATCATTAAACTGAAAATTTTAGGTTATGGATGAAAAACAAGAATTTATCGATCTTACACGTAACTTTCAAGTAAAATAGTAACTAATTTAGAGCAATAAGATCTAAATAAGTCGTTTACATGTATTAGTTTCTAAATGTAATCTCTAAATTGGCCATAATAATTCACGTTTACCTGTGAAACGATACTCCACTAATTTTACGTTCACTGTCACTTTTACAGCCTATAATACTGCACTGCACGATTCTTACACACAACACACAACACACAGTAATGTCACAGTTAGTTTTTTATTGAATTTTAAGTTATTTATTTAATATTAAAACCACGATAAAATTGTCACGGAGCAAAGTGGGAGCAAACGTCAAATTTGTTTCGCACCCACGGCGCGGAAAAATCGAACACATGCTGAGGGACAAAAAATCATATACACTGTTTCTTTCTATCACACGTAACCTACATAAACGCATTCTTTTCTTGCGTGAATGAGAACGAAAGTGTCCAGCCCTCTATTGTTTTCTTCCTCTAAGCCTCTTGTAGATCCTCCATCTATGGTTACAGATTATAATATCTTTGAATTGAATGAGCTATTGAATGAAATATTGAACTAAATAGGCAATGTAGCCATACTTAAATAATATTCTTCTTGTCAAATTAAAATGATCATAGATTTGTAAATTTTTCTTTATTTAACGTTTCAGAAACCCAAGAAGCTTACATATGTAAGCTTCTTGCAGAAACCCGAATTGATTTGAACAAGCTGTCAAGTTAACAGTCATGTTAGTTGAATATCCATTTGAATAGCCTTTCAGAAACCGGGTGGTCTACGATCTGCAAACTCAAAGGCACAGAACAATAATCAGTACAAGTACTATAGAATGCTCAAATGCAAGTAAGAACCGTAGGCACAGGTAAGAACATCAAAATACATAAATATCAGGTACACGACAATAGGTACTATACCGTTAGCTGTATTTATCGACATTTGCGCTCGTAACAGATCAAACCTATTACTAATTATCATTTACATATCAACATAACTCTTGTAACATAACTTTAAATAGTTCAATTCACCTGCCCCGTAGAGGAAAATCTGCCTACGCTTTGTGTAATGGGACCATAGACAAACGCGTACTCTATTCCTAATACTTAACTCTATGCTCAAAGGTTTGGTTCGATCTTAGATGGCCCCATGAAGCTAATATGGATGGCCCCTTGGTCCAAAGAGGATGTAATAGATAGCCTTGGTCTAATGTTTAGTCAAAGGGTTAGTCACCCTGGCCGCTGGTACACAATATTTCCTCAACACTGTACTATGCGTTTAACCATAGATATAGAATTTTTCACTACGGTTTCAACTAAGAATATGGCCGTCATGATGATCGCGACTGCGGAACTTCACTCGGTTTTTACGATTTTTGTGCTGGCAGCAGAGTAAACACAAAATGAATAAACTATTTTTAAAATAATAAAAACCGACTTCAAAGTAAATTATCTAAAAAGCATAAAATAACGAAAATATTATTGAAGTTGGTGTTAGCGTACCTGCTGTGTATATTCTGCACCAACTTCAATAACATTTTCGTTATTTTATGCTTTTTAGATAATTTACTTTGAAGTCGGTTTTTTTTTTAAATAGTTTATTTAACACTTTTTAGTTACTTATTTTACCAAGATAGGTATCAGCACTATCACGCAACTCGAACGTCTACATTACAGTAACTTACTGAAAACATAAAAAGTTTATATCTCTTAAACTACTGAACCGATTTTGATGAAATTTGTACTCTACCCTAAGTTGAAAGATACTTTAACTATTGCAAAAAGAATTTTTGAAATCGGACTTGTAGTTTCTGAGAAATCCGCGGACAAACCTACATACATACATACATACACTCGTGAAATTTGGTAAATTCGTTTAGAAGCCCATATAGACTAACATATATGAATATTACGCATTTTTATTAATATTACATACATACGCGTCGAATACAGAACCTCCTTTTTTGGAAGTCGGTTAAAAATTCGCTCCGATTTTGATTATTTATTGTAATGTCTTATTTTGCTGTGTATTTTTGTTAAAACATCATTTTTATTCATCGATATATTATAATAAGTAACCAGATAATCAGTCACCTACTAAATTTCATGCAAAATATGGTAGTGATAGCTTAAATATTCCGTATGAACGTAAGAGCCCGAGTGACCCGTCCAGGAGTGCGCAGGATGTAAACGGTTTTTATAGGCGCAATGGTCATTGTACATTATTTTTTTTGTACAATGCTGTATCAATATTTACGCTACAAAAACAACGATGTATAGCGTTAAAACTATTTCTGCGATGTTACTACCGTAGCGCATTATACCCGTAGTACCGTTCAAGCCACGCCACGAACGAGACAGGGATAGTGGCGGACAACGCGCGAAAGGGAGAACGGGATAACCGGAGGGACGAGGGGTGACCGAACAAGTCGTAACGTAGGCCGACCAACTTATCTTTGCTGGTGGCGCAACGAGTTTTTTTTTTTATTTTCTAATAATATCCTGGGACAATTCACACACGGTCATCTGATCCCAAACTAGGCAGAGCCTGGAAACTATGGAAACCAGACAACTGATACTAATACATATATACTTTTTTTTTGTAAATGCATACATAGATAAAACACCCAGACACTTGGTGGGAATCGAACCCACGACCTGTTGGGTAGCAGACAGGGTCACTAACCACTAGACCAACAGGCCCGTCAATTGAACTATAATCATATGAGAACTACGTGTAGTTTGAGTGTTTTGTTTAGACAGTAGCGGCAAACTTAATTTGGTCGGCTGGTAGCTTGGCGGTTGGCGGACTAGTAGCAGAGATATTTAAAGAAATATTTATTATTTCGTGTTTTAGTGATATCTATCATTTAATCTAATACTATTAACTACTACTAATGGGAAATATATGTTCCGTATGAAAATTTGCTGTTGCGACGTGTATTATGGCAGTTTTTAGACGCAAATGAGGCATTTCGACACGTCTTTACGCTAGCTGTTGTCGGCTCTTACTAATTTGAAATAGAAACACAACCGTCTCCGTAGCTCTATTTTCGTGACCACTTTTCGGGCCGTGACAGCTAATCTTGTTTATATAGTATAACGATGTTTTTATTATTTATATATTTGAAATGGCAATATGGCGGCCACATTCTTAGTACTCATGCGAGCTTATAATTTTAAGACATCTTTTGTAAAAGCGATTTTTATTGTTAACATTATACTTAATTGAATTAAAAAATGACAAGCCCTCTGAGTTTCTTGCCGGATCTTCTCAGTAGAGGCCGCGTTGTGATCCGGTGGTAATTTTTAAAAAAATGACAATATGTAAGTGCCCTCGTGAGGCCTATGCATAATAAAGATATTTTGATTGATTTTGATTTTGATTTTAGTTGAAACGCATAGTACCTGGCCATTTTGTGCCTTAGATCAGGGGAGTAACCGAGCATATACTTCAGTCGGATACAAATCACTGGATTGAGTTTCATCGCCCACAAGTCCTTTCCACCCATCGAAACTTTTATTCATGAGAGGTTCGTGAAGCGATTGAAATCAAGAAATATATACAATTTCATTCGGGAAGATGGCTTTATATCATCAAAGAACTGCATGGGAACCAGTGATTAAAATATCAAAACCTCGCTATTTGCCGGCGGTTAAATATACAAATACTGTGACGCCCGGTTTCTGAAAGGCTATTCAAATGGATATTCAACTAACATGACTGTTAACTTGACAGCTTGTTCAAATCACGTTCAAATCAATTCGGGTTTCTGAAACGGTAATTAGAGAAAAATTTACTAATCTATGATCATTTTAATTTGACATGAAGAATATTATTTAAGTATGGCTACATTTCCTATTTAGTTCAATATTTCATTCAATAGCTCATTCAATTCAAAGATATTATAATCTGTAACCATAGATGGAGGATCTACAGGAGGGATGGTCACTTTCTTTCTCATTCGCACAATAAAAGAGTGAATCTATATAGGTTACATGTAATGATTTCTGATACTTACGCGAATATTACACATTGAAATGAAACTAATTTTACGGATTATATCGCGGTTTATTTTTGATTTTAATTTCCCGACGTTTCGAATACTTTACAGCATTCATGGTCACGGGCGGACTGAGGTGGTAGCTGTCCATATGTCATAGTTGTCTTAGGGTACCCTCAGGTCTTCTAATTATTATTGTTAGTCCGATCTACGCAGAAAGAGCTTACAGTATCTTGAGGTCTTGCAGTGGAATGCTTGTCTTTGGATTTGACTATGTTTATCACGGGATCCCAAGCTGGTGGTAGCACCCAGCCATCTTCTCTATTGAAATTTGGATGCTTTTTAATTTCAATAGCCTCACGAATCATCCTTGGTAGGTAGCGCTGTTCTTTTGCGAGGATTTGTGGTTTGTCAAATCTAATATAATGACGGGTGCGATCCTGAACATGTTCACAGACTGCAGGCAGACTTTGTATAGCGTCGATGTTTAACGTCAGCTATATGTTCTTTTACACGGGTTTTTACCGATCTTTTTGTTTGCCCGATGTATGAGAGCCCACAGTCACAATCCAGTTTGTATACTCCTGCATCTTGTAGAGGTATATGGCACTTGACTGATGGTAAAAACTAACTAATCTTCTTTGGTGGCTTGAAAAATGTTTTAATTGAAGCTCGCTTTAAGATATAGCCAATCTTGTCTGTTACCCCTCTAACATATGGCAATACAGCAGGCATACGTTCGACTGTGGATGGCTTGACACGTTCACAGTGACGGCGGCGCGGAACTCGGAGCTTGTTATCATGCAGGACCTGCTTAACATGTTGAAGCTCGGCACCAAGATGTTCCTCGTCACAGATCCCGTGTGCTCTCTGAAACAACGATTTACAGACAGTAGCTAACTGTGTTGGGGGATGATCTGTGTGTGTATTTGTCTGTGTGTTTAGATATTTGTCTGTATTTCAATAGGTTACATGTGATAGAAAGAAACAGAGTATTTTTTGTCCTTCACCATGTGTCAAGATTCGAAGGAAAAGCACCAGTGGTACCCCATAGAGAAAATATTTTTGATTATCAAGCGGCTCCACACTCTTATTTCGTGGGCCTTCATCCCGCGCGGATCTGCGGGGCTATTACGTATCTCATTTGACAACTAAAGTGATGATCACCAAAGCTAAGTGGCTATCAAATAACTGTCAAATGATGCATTCGGTATTGCCTAACTTGAGTGACCAACTGAAATGACGTCATGAGCACCGATTCTCGGTGATGATCACCGTAGACAATATTTGACAGATGTTTCTGTATCGATAACCTATAATTGGTATTATGTAAGTAAAGTGTACATCAAACTGATGGTCACCCAAGTTGCGATGACCATCGTGAAAGCAACTAATAAGAAGCAGTGTTTTATACTGTTGAAGGTGATCGTCACTATAAGCCGGCTATTTGAAACGTTGACTAGAAGCATTATCAACGTAGGTAAAAATGTGACAACTATTTTCGCAGGATTATACCTTTTTTTTGCGACCTAAAGAAAGTATTTGGTTGGAGTGTATCCTTGGGGGCTATGGTGGGGGCGCTGTGAAGTTGAGATTTAGATGAATCGTTGAAGATTTTTTTTCGTGCCGCGAGTGTACCTACTACTCTCGCGGTACGAACGGTGTACCACCTTTATGATGATAAATGCTTGCACGAGCTGGCCCAAAATGCATGCGGGCGGGGTAAGCGCACGTAGGTAACGACGTTCAAACCACACCCTGCAGCAGGGTTATTGCGTATCTTTAGCCACCCAAGTGACTATCAAGCTTCAGTTGTCCACCGAAATTTGATGTCAACCGAAAGTGTGATAACATTGGGATTACGTATGGCTTTCGGTGGACATCAACCTACGGTGTACTACGGTGCTCATCACTTGTCTTTTAGCCATCTCTACTTTTTTATCGACATTATGCGACCAAGTTGAATTTCCCCCCGAACCATTATACAAAGAACATTTAGTGGTACTTTTTAATTTGCAGGTATTTTCGCCTAGTGGATATTGGGAGCATAGACAACAAAAGTTTAATAAAAAAAAACCCAAAGATATTGTGAAAAATCCTAATTCTATGAAAAAAAACAAACTCACTAAATTAAAATAAAGTTTTCAAGAAATTCGAGGTGTTTTACATCTTTTCATGCCATTTGCCGCTAAACTATAAGTCAGTGACAAGAGAAAGGCAGCATCCGAAATTAATCAAAAATAACTATGTACCTACTTCAGTACATTATAGCTCAATGTATTATCACGGACAAGAATGCTGTACCAGTTTACAATCAAAATGGTTTGAACGTCGTTACCTACGTGCGCTTACCCCGCCCGCATGCATTTTGGGCCAGCTCGTGCAAGCATTTATCATCATAAAGGTGGTACACCGTTCGTACCGCGAGAGTAGTAGGTACACTCGCGGCACGAAAAAAAATCTTCAACGATTCATCTAAATCTCAACTTCACAGCGCCCCCACCATAGCCCCCAAGGATACACTCCAACCAAATACTTTCTTTAGGTCGCAAAAAAAAGGTATAATCCTGCGAAAATAGTTGTCACATTTTTACCTACGTTGATAATGCTTCTAGTCAACGTTTCAAATAGCCGGCTTATAGTGACGATCACCTTCAACAGTATAAAACACTGCTTCTTATTAGTTGCTTTCACGATGGTCATCGCAACTTGGGTGACCATCAGTTTGATGTACACTTTACTTACATAATACCAATTATAGGTTATCGATACAGAAACATCTGTCAAATATTGTCTACGGTGATCATCACCGAGAATCGGTGCTCATGACGTCATTTCAGTTGGTCACTCAAGTTAGGCAATACCGAATGCATCATTTGACAGTTATTTGATAGCCACTTAGCTTTGGTGATCATCACTTTAGTTGTCAAACGAGATACGTAATAGCCCCGCTGGTACAGCATTCTTGTCCGCGATAATACATGTACTGAAGTAGGTACATACTTATTTTTGATTAATTTCGGATGCTGCCTTTCTCTTGTCACTGACTTATAATTTAGCGGCAAATGGCATGAAAAGATGTTAAACACCTCGAATTTCTTGAAATCTTTAATTTAGTAAGTTTTGTTTTTTTTCATAGATTTAGGATTTTTCACAATATCTTTGGGTTTTTTTATTAAACTTTTGTTGTCTATGCTCCCAATATCCACTAGGCGAAAATACCTGCAAATTAAAAAGTACCATTAAATGTTCTTTGTATAATGGTTCGGGGGGATATTCAACTTGGTCGCATAATGTCGATAAAAAAGTAGAGATGCCTAAAAGACAAGTGATGAGCACCGTAGTACACCGTAGGTTGATATCCACCGAAAGCCATACGTAATACCAATGTTAACGCACTTTCGGTTGACATCAAAGTTCGGTGGACAACTGAAGCTTGATAGTCACTTGGGTGGCTAAAGATACGCAATAGCCCTGCTGTTCATCTGTGGGCTTTATTAGAGAAATAGAATTGTTTTATTCAATTTTTACAAGAACCTGAAAATGAATTCTAAATACAAATATTGTGATGTGCCTCTGTGTAAAAGCACGTCAATAAAAACGCCTGATAAGTTATATGTTTATGTTTCAAACACGAAAACAATACGAGTTAAGTGGCTAGCTCTTGCTCTAAATTCGTCGATTTATTTCTGTGAAGATCATTTTTATGCAAGTTATTTAGTTACTAATATACTACTAATAAGATGTAAACCTACTAAATAATATTGGGTGTAAGAAACTATAATTGTTGAAGTTAGATTTTTTATCGTATACAAGGTAACAGACATTACAGTTTGACAGTTGTTTGTTATACACCACCGGTATGACGTCATTCACTGAATGGTATTTAATACAAAATGGCGATCAGCTGAATTTTACTAATTTATTTATATAAAAATCACGAAAATCTCTCTATTATTATGCAAATGAGATCCATTTTTGCAATCAATGCAATCTGTTCTAATACTTAAAACCACAGTTTAATTGGTACTGAGTTACAGTCATCATGCCTATTGGTATTATGTAAGTAAAGTGTACATCAAACTGATGGTCACCCAAGTTGCGATGACCATCGTGAAAGCAACTAATAAGAAGCAGTGTTTTATACTGTTGAAAGTGATTGTCACTATAAGCCGGCTATTTGAAACGTTGACTAGAAGCATTATCAACGTAGGTAAAAATGTGACAACTATTTTCGCAGGATTATAACTTTTTTTTGTGACCTAAAGAAAGTATTTGGTTGGAGTGTATCCTTGGGGGCTATGGTGGGGGCGCTGTGAAGTTGAGATTTAGATGAATCGTTGAAGATTTTTTTTCGTGCCGCGAGTGTACCTACTACTCTCGCGGTACGAACGGTGTACCACCTTTATGATGATAAATGCTTGCACGAGCTGGCCCAAAATGCATGCGGGCGGGGTAAGCGCACGTAGGTAACGACGTTCAAACCATTTTGATTGTAAACTGGTACAGCATTCTTGTCCGCGATAATACATTGAGCTATAATGTACTGAAGTAGGTACATAGTTATTTTTGATTAATTTCGGATGCTGCCTTTCTCTTGTCACTGACTTATAGTTTAGCAGCAAATGGCATGAAAAGATGTAAAACACCTCGAATTTCTTGAAAACTTTATTTTAATTTAGTGAGTTTGTTTTTTTTCATAGAATTAGGATTTTTCACAATATCTTTGGGTTTTTTTTATTAAACTTTTGTTGTCTATGCTCCCAATATCCACTAGGCGAAAATACCTGCAAATTAAAAAGTACCACTAAATGTTCTTTGTATAATGGTTCGGGGGGAAATTCAAAGTGGTCGCATAATGTCGATAAAAAAGTAGAGATGGCTAAAAGACAAGTGATGAGCACCGTAGTACACCGTAGGTTGATGTCCACCGAAAGCCATACGTAATACTAATGTTATCACACTTTCGGTTGACATCAAATTTCGGTGGACAACTGAAGCTTGATAGTCACTTGGGTGGCTAAAGATACGCAATAACCCTGCAGTTTACAATCAAAATGGTTTGAATGTCGTTACCTACGTGCGCTTACCCCGCCCGCATGCATTTTGGGCCAGCTCGTGCAAGCATTTATCATCCTAAAGGTGGTACACCGTTCGTACCGCGAGAGTAGTAAGTAGGTACTCTCGCGGCATGAAAAAAAATCTTCAACGATTCATCTAAATCTCAACTTCACAGCGCCCCCACCATGGCCCCCAAGGATACACTCCAACCAAATACTTTCTTTAGGTCAGAAAAAAGTTATAATCCTGCGAAAATAGTTGTCACATTTTTACCTACGTTGATAATGCTTCTAGTCAACGTTTCAAATAGCCGGCTAATAGTGACGATCACCTTCAACAGTATAAAACACTGCATCTTATTAGTTGCTTTCACGATGGTCATCGCAACTTGGGTGACCATCAGTTTGATGTACACTTTACTTACATAATACCAATTATAGGTTATCGATACAGAAACATCTGTCAAATATTGTCTACGGTGATCATCACCGAGAATCGGTGCTCATGACGTCATTTCAGTTGGTCACTCAAGTTAGGCAATACCGAATGCATCATTTGACAGTTATTTGATAGCCCCTTAGCTTTGGTGATCATCACTTCAGTTGTCAAACGAGATACGTAATAGCCCCGCAGATGTTTACACTGGACTGACGTCACAAAATGGCGGCATGCACCAGCCTTCGTTTTGGAACTAAATTTAAACTGTAACTTTATAATTGAAAATAATGCTATTAATTGTAAGTTTAATACAAAAATATGTATATTTTCGGCAATAGTATACCTGTAAGTACATAATAGAATATTTTTTCAAAATTAGTCATGCCTATTATAGGTTATCGATACAGAAACATCTGTTAAATATTGTCTACGGTGATCATCACCGAGAATCGGTGCTCATGACGTCATTTCAGTTGGTCACTCAAGTTAGGCAATACCGAATGCATCATTTGACAGTTATTTGATAGCCACTTAGCTTTGGTGATCATCACTTTAGTTGTCAAACGAGATACGTAATAGCCCCGCAGAACTATCTCACCGCCTATTCATCACCGACAAAAACTCCAGACTGACATTTCTCATCGATACCGGCGCCAACATATCAGTCATACCACGACGCACCGGGGTGAAGATGTCACCGACAGATTTTTGCCTCTACGCAGCGAACAACACACGGATACCTACGTACGGCGAAAAGTATCTGGAACTGGACCTCGGATTGAGAAGACCATAAAATAATAATATAATAATAATACCAGCCCTTGTTTATGTCCCACTGCTGGGCACGGGCCTCTCTTCAAGTTGAAGGGGCTTAGGCTATAGTCCACCACGCTGGCCAAGTGCGGGTTGGCGGACTTCACACGTCTTTCGAAAGCTAGTTTAGGCTTTCTCAGACATGCAGGTTTCATCACGATGTTTTCCTTCACCGAAAGCTAGTAACAATCGCACAAAGACGATTCGCACATGATTAATTAAATAAATCAGAGGTGCGAGCCGGGGTTCGAACCTGCGCACCTTGTTTCCAAGGCAAGCGCTCGCCCACTGAGCTGTTACAGCTTGCAAGACCATACAAGTGGAAATTCATAATCGCAGCAGTCAGCAAGCCGATAATTGGGGCCGATTTTCTGAACCACCACAAACTACTCATCGATATCGCTAGTCGCAACATCACCGACAAGGTCACTAGCTTGTCCCTCAATGCACCGATATGTAAATCGTCGGCACCTACGTTGCGCACCATTGATGCTGGGAGCAAATACCACGATATTCTCGCCGATTTCCCAGACATCACCAGACCATCATTAATGAAGACCAGCCCCAAACACAACGTCGAGCACTACATCGAGACGTCCGGACCGCCGCTGTACGCCAAAGCCCGCCCTTTACCACCCCATCGGAACCAAGCGGCGAAGAAAGAGTTCGAGCTGATGGTGGAGCAGGGCCTATGCAGACCAAGCAAAAGCCCGCTGTGTGAAAAAATGACAAGCCCACTGAGGAGTTTCTTGCCGGATCGATCAATACAAATCCGAAAGAAAAAAATTGAAGATGACAGTTTTACAGAGGGCGTTGTTAGAAGAAAAATAACTCAATTTTATACGGTTTATAAGAAGGTTCCTACATTAAAAATTTTGAATGCGAAACTCAGAGAAGAAGGAATTTTAAATTGTGGCCGAGAATATTTGAGAACTTGGCTTTCAATTTAAGAAATGTCAATCAAAAAGAAAATTACTGATTGAACAACCAAACATCGTATCGTGGCGGTGGCGTTATCTTAATGCGATAAAGAAGCACAGAAGAGATCAAAGAAACATTGTTTACCTCGATGAAACATATGTCAATTCGTCATTAAATGTACCGGCGTGTTGGCAATCCAATGAAGAACGAGGGGTGCTGTCGCATATTGGCAAAGGGCCACCTTTAATTATTGTACATGCTGGTGGACAAGCCGGATTTATCGATGGAGCTCTTTTAATTTTTAAATCCAAAAGCAAAACCGGAGATTATCATAGCGATATGAATTTTGTAAACTTCAGCAAATGGACTAAAGAAAAGCTATTGCCAAATTTACCGCCAAGTTCAGTTATTGTTATGGATAATGCCGCATACCACTCGGTACATGAGGACAAAAAGCCTACAATGACATCCACAAAAGCCACCATGCAAACCTGGCTGCAAAGTCACAATGTTGAATTTGATACGTCTCTAAGAAAATGTGATTTATTGAATTTAATCAAACAACACGGGACAGAAAATATTTACAAAATAGATGAAATTTTAAAGGCGGCAGGTCATGAAGTCTTACGACTGCCTCCATATCACCCAGACCTGAACCCAATCGAATTGGTTTGGGGGGATATCAAAGGACAGCTCGCAAAAATTGAAATTGATTCTAATTTAGACAAAAAGAAAAATACACTGGAACAGTTATTTGCCGAATTCTCTGTAGAAAAATGGGTTAACTGCGATAAACATGTACAAACTATTGAAAATGAATATTGTCTGCACGATCGCATCGTTGATGAAGAGATGGACCGATTTATTATTAATTCGCAAGATTCTGACTCCTCAAGCTACACAGACAGTGATGATGATTCAAGCGATATGAATATTAGTGACGAATAGTCCTATAAAAATTTTATCTGTGGTTAAATATTTCTTAAACGGAGTTAATTATTGTTTTATGATTTTGTACCTATGAAGCTATTATAAAAAATTTGTAAAACTTAAAAATAAATACTTAAAAAAAAGATACTTATTATTTTATTCTTTACCAACAATGTCTATCTCGAGATAAATCTTTGGATTATTGACTCCGTGTGTAGCGTTACCCGCCCCCGCTCCCTTCTTACCGCGCAGGCGATACGCGAGTTAAACGGTCGGCCTATAATATCACAGAGTCATAATATAATAAGGCTAATAACAATGAGTATATAATCACTACGTTATAATACGTCAGTGGTTCAATATATCCTCTTTGGTTCAATCATTAAAATTGACTCTGCCATGAACTTTTTCTCTTGTTTGTAGCTTTTTCCAACCTATAAAAAAAGTGTAATTGTAATCATTTATATTTTTATAAACTATAACAAACAAAATTTCGAATATAGTTATTGAAAATGATTTTTTTTCCTAAATGAGCCACTTGATCATAAAGGAAATCCGTAGTTATTTTGTAGTATCAACGCGTGTAAGGTATTTGTAAACATGAAAAATAATAATGTTTTACGTGAATACTACTATTGAAATTATAGGACTACTTTTACGGATTATGTCGCGTTTTCTACCTAGGATGATTCGTGAGGCTATTGAAATCAAAAAACTTCCAAATTTCAATAGAGAAGATGGTTGGGTGTTACCAGTAGTTACCACCGGCTTGGGATCCTGTGATAAATATAATGAAATTCAAAACACTGCATGACCTCAAGATACTTTAAGCTCTTATTGCGTAGATCGGACCAAGAATAATAACTAAGAAGACCTGAGGGTACACCAGTATAATTGTGACGGATATTTAACATCTCAGTCCTCCTGTGACCATGGATGCTGCAAAGCATTCGAAACGTCGAGATAGTAAAATCGAAACTAAACCGCAATATAATCTGTAAAAGTAGTTGTATTTCAATTTAAAAATAATGCTTTACGGCTTATAAAAGATTTTTTATTTTTAGAGTAAAAAGTACTTTGTCGAACATGAAAATTTTTACTCAGAAGAGAAACCCTATCACGGGCAGTACTGAATGGGATGTGCAGGAAGAGGATTATGATTATCATCAGGAAATCGCGAGATCGGCGTTTGCAGACATGTTACACGACACCGAAAGAAATAAGAAGTATCACAGGGCTTTGCAACTGGCTATAGAAAAAATGCACAATGATGGGAAAAAAGCGAATGTTTTGGATATAGGTTTGTGTTAGAAAAATAATCTGTTATCAGTCTCCCTATGAGACATTATATTTATGGTATAGTGTTAATAACACTGCTTCATGGAAAAAGCATGGTGCTATGTAGTCAATTATAGATGAGATCCACAGTAAGATAAATAAATCTAAAATGAGAGTAAGGATATATAGTATGTAACAAAAACCCTGTTGAATCACTGGGAGTATTAATAATAATATAATCCTCCTAGCCAATATTATAGTGCACAAGTGCTTGTATAGACACAAGTGCACTCTCTCTTCCTTTATCCACTCTAAAGCCGATGGGGTGGAAGACCAACATGACTGGGGAGAGGTCATCACCACAGAGGCTACAAGTACTAGGAGTATTATTCAGTGTATCAACATAATTATATGTTGATACACAGAACCTTGGCCTTTTGGCTAAGCTCAGAGTCACACAACAAGCTATGGAGAGAGTTATGCTCAGTTTCTTTGCGCGACAGAATTCACAATGAGGAGATTCGCCGAAGAACCAAGGTCACCGACATAGCTCTTAAAATCTGCAAGTTGAAGTGGCAATGGGCAGGCCACATCGCTCGACGAACCGATAACGGCTACGGATAACGGGAAGAAAGGTTCTCGAGTGGCGACCAAGAACCGGAAGACGCAGCGTAGGTAGGCCTCCCACTAGGTGGACAGGCGACATTGTGCGCGTTGCAGGTAACCGGTGGATGCAAATAGCCGATTGTCGGTCTATGTGGCGTTCGAAGGGGGAGGCCTATATTCAGCAGTGGACTTCTTCCGGCTGGTGATGATGATGAAATCATTTGTTTAAATATCACATATTTTTGCTCGTAATATTTACTAGCAATATGAATCCGATCTTGTATTTCTGGTACAAATTAGAAAAAAAAAGAGATATTCAACAAATGAGTTACGCACATATAATTATGTTGATACACTGAATAATACCCCCAGTGGAACAACAGGCTTTATGTTACACACTGTATATGAGCTGTGGAGTGGACATTGTTGATCTACAATTTGTCACAATTATAACACATTACCAAGTATTGATATATAATCATGTTGTCCGTAATATACAAGTGTTGTAATATACAAGTGTTACAAAATACCCCGCAAAAAACATTTTTTTTTTATTGTTTTCACTGATGTGCAAACCCGTATTTCAGTAAAATTAAAAAGTAAACTACGCAGGATATACCTACATTTCTATCTAATTCGCAGAATGACAAAAATTTTAAAAGACCTAACCCTAGTAAGGGCTCCCACACATAACTGCGATGCGATGCGGCGTGAAACAAATGAATTTTCGATACAAGTTCCGAAGTTCGCATCGCATCGCATCGCAGTTCTGTGTGGGAGCCCTAAGGGGTTGACAAAATTTTTGGCTTCGTTATTTAATTATTTTTTTATTTGTAACACATTGTATATGTTTTCGGAATTATTTCAAAAAGTCTTATTAATTAAAAGTAATTTTTTTTTTAATTACTACATAAACAGTTTAAACGTTTACATGAAAAGCTATAATTTTATTGCATCTATCTGAATGTTAATATATCTACCTGTAAATTAAACGATGCTAGAACATAACATGTAAATTAACATTTGGTGATGCAACTCTACATAGTTCTTATTAATTTCTTTCAGGTACTGGTACAGGCCTACTATCAATAATGGCAGCACGCTGCGGTGCTGATTCTATAACCGCATGTGAAGCATTTAAACCAATGGCTGAGTGTTGTATCAAGATCTTGGAACGTAATGGTGTCGCTGATAGGATAAAGGTGATACCGAAGAAATCCACTGAGCTGACAGTAGGGGAGGAGGGAGATTTGAAAGAAAAGGCTAATATATTGGTTACAGAGGTGTTTGATACGGAGTTGATTGGTGAAGGTATGTGTTGTATTTCCCATTGACCATTAAAAACATTATTTCATGTCATTGTGGCTCAAACCTATAAACAGGTTAACTAGAGCGTGGTAAATACTCATTAATATGAATGCAAAACTAACTCTACCTCTGCTTTTTCTTCAAAAAGGTAATACTTTTTACTGAACACTTGTAATCCTGATATTTGACATGGTTTTTTTTTTTTTTTTTTTTGACGCGGGGGAAATCTTCCAAAGATCCCCGGGAGCTGTGGGGCTCGACCAGGGTATGTGGGATTCTTACCCACTAAAACCCCCGCGGCTGTCGCATCGGCACATGAGAGGGGGACCCCAGGGCTCTCCGGTGGGATCTGCACCAGGGGCCCCTCAGTGCCTTGCCTTTGAGCCCGCCGCCGGGGGGCGCATTGTAGCCCCCCGGGAACCTGACACGGTACTCACGGGGACGGGGGTCGCAACCCCGCCGCCGTCCTCCTCGGAGTCGCCGCCGTACTCAATGGACGCTCGAAGGGCCCACACCCCGAGCGTCCAGCGACTCCGAAAGAAGGTATAGTATATTTACCTCAACTTCGAGGAACAAAGTAACATAGAGTGGATAATACCTCCTACCTTTAATCCTGGGATTTATAAATCAAATTATGGTTAAGAAGAACTTTATTCTCATAAGAAATACTTTAATTACATGAAAATTTCACAAATTATTTATTGAACTATGTTATAGTTACAAATTAATGATTTGAAGAACAATTGATGATCACATAAAATTGTGTCAAATTCCAGTGTTTTGTTTTACGTAGGTAGTATAGTTAAAGTTCGATAGATAATTAAAAAAACATTATAATTATTTCGGGATTTAGAGGAGGTATTATCCACTATATGGTACTTCCTCGAAGTTTATATAGGTAGGTAGGGGAGACTGAGGACACTTGATCCCTAAATATACTCAACGTATTCCAAGCTCTGGTTATAACATAAGAATGTTTATCACTATGATGTGGTGTTGGACTTATACCCATGGGTGCTGCAAAGCCTTTGAACAAGGAACACAAAAAATAAAATATCATAAATTTTTACCATAATATATATCTAATCTATAAAGTAATAGTTTCATTTCAATAAGAAGCCATTTTCAACTGACTCTCGCAAAGCGAAAAGGCATGTTACGTGTATGTTTTTTAATTATGTATGTTTCACCATAGCAACTGAGTTGATGTATGGTAGTGGCGTGCACAGAAGGTAGGCAAAGAAAGGTATTCGGCTTTTTTAACCTATTATATGTATAATACTATTATACATTTAATAGGTTAAATTAGGTAAATAGGTTATATTATAATAATAGTATACCATTTTAAATATCCATAAGTTAGCAGATTCTATGGACATATTAATTTGCATTTAAAGACTGTAATAAGATTATTCGGAGGGTCCATACACACAAAAAGACTTCGCCTACCCTACGATTTCTCGAAATTATCTTAATTTAAAAATATTTTGTACTGACGTGGTATTAACGTGACGTGGTATTAACGTGATGTTTTTAAAATGTAAATGGATACGTCTGTAATGTTAGTTCATTTAAGGATATTTGTGGTGGCACACTAACAAATAGCTTAGAGTACAGATAACTCGCAGATATTTTAGCCTACTTTCTGTGCACGTCACCGGTATGAGGTGTCAATCGATTTCTTATTATGTTCTAAGTGACAAAGGCAACTTTCTTGGCCTTTATGTTGTCCTGCTACGGTTATTTAACTGTTTCTTTCCTCTGGTGTCACTTTACACTGATCCAAGCAGGTGTTGTTGATTAATTACAGGTGCACTGTCCACATTCTCACATGCGCACAAATACCTTCTAGAAGATGACTGCATAGTGGTTCCCGATTCTGCCGTCATATATGCACAAGTTGTGGAGTGCCCCACACTGTGGAAATGGAATAAATTAAATGATCTTGTGGATGCAGACCTGGATGTAGTACTAAAAACACCACAGAAGGTGAGAAATTAATGTCACTTTTATTTATTTACTAGCTGACCCACGCAGCTCCACCTGCGCTATTTTTACGTTAACTAAACTTTTAATAACAGACATTCGCATTGAATACATAACCTCCTCTTTTATAGTCGGTTAAAAACTGGGACCCACTTTTTACTTGCTCTCCGAAGCACGGACCCATTTAGCAGTGGCGTGCAGTCCATAGAGGCAAAAAGACTTTGCCTACCCTACGACACCTTGGAATGATTAAAATGTACTAAAATAATCTAAGAAATGTGCTTTTTTGCCTACCCTGTCATAGAAGTGTGTGCACGCCACTGCCATTTAGTTCAAATGGCGTTAAACGGTCACCCATCTATTTATTGACCTTACCTAACGTTGCTTAACCCGATCGATTACAAAACCTTGATAACAACTCTCTATGAGTGTTCCCTTACTAATATTTATTATATTATAAAGAAAAATTGATAAAATCGGGCCAAGCGTATAACCAAGTACCCATTTTGACTTTAATCCCCTCTCCCAAAAGAACCGTGCTAGATTACGGGATAAAAAGTATCCTATGTCCTACCTCGTAGTAAGATCTCAAATCATGCCAAGTTTCACTTGAATCCATTCAGTAGTTTCGGCGTGATTCGCAGCCGTGATACAGACAGACAGACAGACAAAAATTAAAAAAAATACATTTTCGGCCTCAGTATCGGTTATAAAATGCCCTCCAAATATAATTTTCAAAATATCTTCAATGTACAGAATTGGACCTGTTACAGTTTTATTATAAGTATAGATTTATAAATTTATGTACACACAAACATGGTTAGAGAAGTATAGGAGAATACAGGTACAAAGGCAGAGCTTATTTCTATAGAAATTTCTTCCAGCACGCCCAGGAGAGAAACGGTGTAAGAAAGAGATAGGGCGCAGTGTGTATAAAAATACATATATAAATAACAATAATAATAAGTTGATCGTTTCATCAAAAGTTAGATCCGTACTTATAGATGACAGCAACATTTTTAAGCACTGCCACGCCCTTCCAGTACATGACAAAGTTAAATTGAGTTTGTTAAAAGAACAATTTTTTATTTTAAAAATACAAATAAGAATAGATCACCTATATATATGCGTCATGCAGCACAAAATAAACTGGTTACCACCGCAGCTAATAACTATTACGGCGAGCGGACGACGGCCTATCTGGTTCCCCGACTTATAAATACTTTACCTACCGTTACGCTGTACTATTAATGTCAACAATATGAAATTAAAACTTAAAGAATATTTTCTGTCACAATTATAAATCATCTATTTGAAATATGTAGTACAGTTGTGCGCTACTATATTATGTATTTAAAAATGTAGTAAGTGTGTGTGTGTGTTTGTTCTATCTACACTAATATTATAAAGAGGAAAACTTTGTTTGTTTGGTTGTAATGAATAGGCTCAAAAACTACGGGACCGTTTTTAAAAATTCTTTCACCATTCGAAAGCTACATTATCCACGAGTAACATAGGCTAAATTTTATTTTGGAAAAAAATAGGGTTCCGTAAGATATTTGGGTTTTTTCGGACACAAGGTGTAAAAATCAACCAGAAAAGTTACTTATTTTGCGTAAGCTGCCTAAACTATAAAAGATAGAACCATAAAATGTTCTAATTAATTGTAGATCTTATAAATATCTACAAAAAAGTCCGCGGCACACGCGCGTATCTATGTCGAATGAGGCCCAACAATCATTTTTTTATTTAAAAATCTTGAATTTTGTTTGGACTACATTTAAACGCATTTATTTTACTCATGCTATTAATCCTTATCAAAATAAATTATTTCATCATTAAGTACAGTTTATGTAGATAATATTTGGTCTTTGAATGATTAAAATTGGACATTTGGTTTTGAAGTTATGGCGAAATTAAAATATTACTGCATATAAATTAAAAGATTTCTGCTGCACGGCCCGTTGCGAAGTGAGCGTCACCAAGGCGGGGGTGCGCATGCGGGAGGAGTTTAGATCTATGAGTAAGGTACCCGCGCGGCTCAGACGCGAGGTCGGCTCCCTACGCAGCGGTCGTGCGCGAATTCTAATAATTTTCGTGCGATTTTTTTAGATTTCTTTCTTAAAACTACACCTACGCAAAAGTTCTTCTCAGAGCTAAACAACAGTTCTTCTCAGAGCTAATCAACAGTTCTTTTCAGGGCTAAACAACAGTTCTTTTCAGGGCTAAACAACAGTTCTTTTCAGGGCTAAACAACAGTTCTTTTCAGAGCTAGAATATTACACGCTATTAGCATTTTCTTAAACATTTGAAAATGCCTAAGAGAGCCAGGTCCCAACTTTCTAAACATAGTTCTCAAGCACGGGCAGCAAGAATACGTCGTATGGGAGAATCTTCACCTGAACGTGCACAACGCCTTGCTGAACAAAATAAGAGAAACTCTCAGGTACGCGCACGAGAGTCGAGTGTCGAACTTTCGCAACGCCTTGCACAACAAAATATGAGAACCTCTGAGTTACGTGCACGAGAGTCTGGTGAACCGATATGTATGAAATTTTGCGGGTAGGTCTGAGAATAGGTTATAAAGTATATTTTATACCGCTGAGACCATGATTGACGAGGATATATAGAACGCGAGGAGAGTGCAAGAGAGGGAGAGGGGAGGGTGATGGAGTGAGTGATCGGAGGAGTTAGGTGGAGCAAGGGGGGGGGGGAGTGAGAGGGAGCAAGTTGGGAGAAGAGAGAGGAGGGAGAGGGTTCAGAGAGGACAACGGGGAGAGGAAGAGGGGAAGTGTGACGGGGACCGAAGTGGGAGGGGAGAGAAATAGCATAGAATTCGATTTTTATTATAAGAGAGAGAGATGGAGAGAGATAAATCAAGGAAGTAGGGAGAAAAGGGGAGCAAAATGTAATTAAAGCGCGGGCGGAGTTGCGCGGGTCAGCTAGTATTTTATAAAGGCGTGGTTTATTGTATAAACGTGAACGAATTTTGTGTCACATACAAACCTTAGAGGTTTAAGTGGCACTGTAATTGATAAGAATGTTTTGTATATGTCTTGGTAAATAAAAAAAAAACAAGATGAAAAAAGAAAAACAGCTACAATCAATATAATAAATACATTATTAAATAAAATAAATACCTAAATATATACCAATAAAATAAACAAATATGAAAGCATTGTATTTATAGGAAAATAGACAGAGACTACAAAACAGAGGAAAGATAGTTCTCTTTAACGCGATTCTTAAATAAGGGTAAAGATTGACAGCCACGTATATCATGAGGCAAAGAGTTCCACAGTCTAACTGCATGCACGGTGAAGAAATTAGAGTAGAAGCCAGTGCGATGCTGAGGAACTTTTAAAAGGGTACAAAGATGGGATCTACAAAGAACGTCAGGTGAATAAGCAAAGGAGAAACGTTCTTGTAGATAGACTTTTATTATTTTTTTGAGACTCATAGCTCATGATTAGTTGGGCACTACGCAACGCACGTCAGGCAAGGTCAGTCCTTAGATGGGTGACCGTTTAGTGGCATATGAACTGAGAGTCTCCGTGCTTCAGAGGGCACGTAAAAAGTTGGTCCCGGCTATTGTCATCTAGACAGCAGTCAGGTTGGCCACTAAACATATGACAAAAAGAAAAAAAATATATACTGTTGTAATAGCAACCATGTTATTCCTTGTTATATACTATTTTTCATCTTTGAATATGGTATATTGAACCTTACCAATTGATGTCCACTCCTGTGTTCATACATTTATTATTGTTCTTATTTTAATCTTGTATAAAGGTACAATAAGCATACAGCTGGTCAGCAAATAAAAATGATTTGATTTAAAAAAAAAATGAAATGGCGACTGATGGCTGCCAATAGGCATGATGACTAATTTTGAAAAAATACTCTATAATGTACTTACGGGTCTACTATTGCCGAAAATAATCATATTTTTGTATTAAAATTAGAATTAATAGCAATAATTTAAATTTTTAAAATAGAGTTTGAATTTCGTTCCAAAACGATGGCCGGTGCATGGCGCCATGTTGTGACGTCACTACGGCGGTGTAAATAAAGATCTGTCTAGGTATAAAAGTTAAAAGTGAATCATTGTATGAAAGAAAAAGTTGAGATGACAGTTTGACAGTTGTTTATTTACACAGGATTGACGTCATTCACTCTGAGCAGCGTTTATTACAAAATGGCGATTAGCTGTATTTAAGTAATTTATTTGCTTAAATATCACGAAAATCTCTCTATTACTATGAAAATGAGATGCATTTTTGAAATCAGTGCAATCTGTTCTAATATTTAAAACCACAAATTTATTGGTATTGTATTACAGTCATCATGCCTATTGTTGAAAAATATGTTCTTCCATGAATAAGACCAATATTATCAATAAATACAAACATATTATGATAAATATGTCGTAGCATTGTCATTAGTACAGGTTAATAATTGACATCGAAACGCAAGTATTATTTGATATTTTAGGTTGAAGGTAGGATTCTCATCTTTACCAATTGTAATGGGTAGCACAAAGGTCTAGCGCCTTTATAAGAATCAAAATACGTGTTGGATAGGCTCTATCGTGATATTTCCTAGTAAATAAATAAGTGAGACATAGTAGTGAGTCGAATTGTGAGCATCCGAACGAGAGTCTGCGGTCAGCGTCGGGGAGCCACCGGGGAGTGTTCAGAGCTAGGTTCTTTATTCTTTACTATTCTGTTACCTTATAACGTGTTGTGTGTTCTGCTCCCGTGTGATATTAATGTAGTGCGGACGTGTAGGCCTTGGTACCTAGGTATGTCTTGGTGTATTTCTATGTAGATAATTGTGGTTGCTGTGTAATGTGATCACGGGTTCGGAAGTGGTGGAGTCTTATTGGCTTGTGTAGCCCACATCTTGTTCCCAGGCTGTTAGAAGGTTGTGATAGGAAGCTGGTTGGTCAGGGTTAGCTGTGAGGGGATATGGTGGAGGCCAATAGTTAGGTAGGTAGGTCTTCCATGCCCTTCTCCAATTCTAATCTGATTATTACCCTCGTGAGGCAAGGTTCATTCGAGTAAGGCCTTGTTATAGATACCCAGAGGCACTAGCGAGTGTGTTGCGTATCGGAGATTTGAGGTACGGTGATGGATGTCAGTATCCTCCTGTTTGTGTTTCTATATTCTTATTTAGTGTTATGTAATAAGTAGTTGATAGATATCCCCCCTGCGACAAATATAACATTCCGTTTGGAGGCACTCCTGTAAAAAATCTCTAAGTCTGAGATTGCACAAATATGTAATTATAGGTCCTCGTAATATGTTGCAGATGAAAGACTGCCCTGGTTCAGCCGCAGTACACGATCTTCAACTGTCCCAGCTGCCTCGGCAGGCCTTCCGTGAGCTGTCTGACCAGATCCCCGTTTTCTACTACGATTGGTCTGGTAAAACACCAATTATAATGAAGCGAACTGTGAAGCAAGACTTCACTGTGGCGACCACTGGCCGAGCGCAGATAGTGTTTATGTGGTGGGAATTAAATATGGATACTGAAGGTAAAAAATGTCTCTTTTTTAGCCTTTAAAGTACAGAATGATTGCTAAATTTGGTTTTCAAGGTAGCATATTGCACTGTGCGGTGAATAGTTTTTTGAAATCACTGTACTTATATACTTTCTTACTGAAATGACTACAATGTGTTGTCTAGGTCTGGAATATTTTTTTTTAGACTGTTTTTAATTTAAACACAGTTTCTGATATCATATATTATGAGCAAGTAATCTAATTGTTTTTCTTTTATTTTGATTAATAGCTACTGACTTTGTAATCAAGCAAGCAACCCTTCTAAAGAGCCTCCGACTGAGCAAGGTTTTATGCTCAGACAGCATTGAATCCCCAATGTTTGATGTTGAGATGTTTTATTTACATTAGATGTAGCATTAAAACTTTGCCATCGCGATTCAGGCATTTTCATATGGCGTCATCTTTAGTACAACGCCATCTCTTGCGTTATTTGGTAGTTGCTACCCGTGTATTTTAAAGCAAAGGGCTGAAAACTATAGAGATAGTAGAGAGATAGTAATCAATTCAACGACACATGAATGTGGATTTATGTGCTGACTTCTTTAAGGCTTCTCTTTATTGAGCAGTATTTTCTCACATAATGACTGATGACAAGCGAGAGCAGATAGAGCGAGACTCTTCTCGCTCTATCTTCTCTCTTTGTAGAGAGAGAGAGAGAGAGAGAGAGAGAACGATTAAACAAGCGAGAGAGAGAGTATATGTTTTAGACTTTTGCATTGTCATCGTTTCAGGTAAAATAGTTTTAAGCTGTGCGCCGTGGTGGTGCCATCCAGATGCAGACTTATCCGCTGAACGGCCCCAAGACACCATACCCTGGCGGGACCATTGGATGCAGGCGGTCTACTATCTACCACAAGAGACGACACTACAGGAAAACAAAGACGCCACCCTCATCTCCTGCCAAGATGAATACTCCATATGGTTTTATTTAGAAGACGAAAAGACCAAAGACACATACAAAAGACCAGTCTGTGAGTGCGGAGTACACATGGCGTTGTCGAGAACTCACGTGTCGTATTTAAACGACGGTAGACGCAGCAAGAAGTTTCTAGAAAATTTGAAAAACGAAATCGGTAAAAGTTCGGTCGTTCTAGATCTGAACGGGAGCAGTTTGATGGGATTGGCCGCAGCAAAAATTGGCGCGAAACGTGTTTACATACTAGAGAATTTAAATCTTCATATATCGATTTTAAACGATTATATCGCCGCTAACGATATAAAAAACGTGGATTTCCTATCGGACGTGACGGACGAAGTGTTGAGTGAAGTGACAAATGTGATTTGTGATCCGAATTACGCGAGCGCCATTTTGCCGTGGGAGAATTTCAAGATGGCGTACCTATTGTATAAGTGGAAGAATAAATTGAAGGACTGTGTGAGTTTAATACCGGAGGGATGCGAGATCTGGGCAATGCCTGTCGAGTTCCAAGACTTGCATAAGATAAGGATACCGTTGGGAAAGTGTGAGGGCATTGATATGATGGTGTTCGATAATCTTGTTGAGGTGAGTGTACTGCTAGCACCGTTAGTCTTCATGTGAATAAGAACTATTGTAGCCTGCTAATAGAATCTTTTTTTTTAATACTACCAAGGTGGCTAGTAAGCATGCGGCCCACCTGATTGTAAGCAGTCACCGCAGCCTATAGACGGTAGCAACACCAGAAGAATAATTAGCTCGTTGCCGACCCGTAAGACATTAGATATTAAGTCTTTTGTGTCGGGTAATTTCACCAGCTACAGTGCCGTACATTATAAGTCCAATAAATCCATGATCCTAGCCCGTGGGGTCTCCGGGTAAGAATAAAACCCACCCATTAGACGTAGTTCGGCTGCAGATGATGAAATCTTTGACAGAATTCTCGAATAATTAGCGACGCGGAAATAGAAGCCCAGCCACTGTGGGAATATCCGTGCAAGTGTCGCGGGGAACCTGCAAAACTTCTGGACATTATGTTCACTGATTTGAAGCCTACTTATGCGACGGACGGGGAACATGACGTCACGTGAGTACATTAAATTAATGCATAATAATATTGAAATTAAACTACTTTTACGGATTTTATCGCGGTTTATTTATTGATTTTACTATCCCGACGTTTCGAATGCTTTGCAGCACCCATGGTCACGGGAGGACTGAGATCCGTAAAAGTAGTTTAATTTCAATGTGTAATATTCGCGTAAGTAAAAGAGAACATCATAATAATATATTGAAATAAAAATACTTTTACGGATTTTATCGCGGTTTATTATAGATTTTACTATCCCGACGTTTCGAATGCGACATAATCCGTAAAAGTAGTTAAAGACAACATTATCACACACACATAAATATTATACTAGGCAAGTTAAACAAGGAAAATTTGTGGTACCTTCAGTCAAAAACTACTATGGTAAGAGAACTAGAAAATACATGATTCCTGGAATATATAATAAAATGGAGTTATTAAGAGACAAAAATTATAAAGAAGAAACTTAAAAACTGCTTGCTTGTAAGATTAAAGAATGCTGTGCATTGATACGTTTGTTTTGTGAACATGCTGTTTGTCTTTATTTAGGTATGCTATGCGTATGTAATAAAAACTTTAAAAAAAGGTGATACTGAGCGTCTATTTCGCCAACAAACTGCACGGTGCTGTTTGGCGAATTATTGTTTACTGAAGTGTTTTAGTAAATCTTTTAAGAAAAAAAAAACAATATATTATCTGGAAATAGGAAATTCTAGAAATCATTGTCACCACGCTATATCTAATCTCTAGTTTTTTTCTTTAAATTTTTAGAGCTATAGAATCTAGCGAAGCACAGCTGGTGAACGGGTTCGCGTTATGGGCGGTGTGGAAGGTCGGAGGCAGGCAGTGTACTGGGCCCGTGCAGACGCCTGTCCTTGGTCACAGAGTCGACTGGGATCCGCACACAAGACAGGCGGTCAAGATACTCGTGAGTATACCAGAACCAGCGCAGCATTGAAGTAATATGATCTTTGTACCCGAGGAGGCACAATAACTAGTTTATTTCAAACATGCTTTGAAGTTCCGGTGCACAAACTCGTTAATCTATGTGATATAGACTAATATTTTATTCTACTGATGAGAAAGACTGGCTGTTAAGATACTAGCGAGTATACATCAAGGAATTTGGTTGGAATGCTGACAGCATAAAATTATTAAAAAAATATATGACTCTATGTCTATGAACTTACGGTATATATTAGAATATTTTTAAACAGAAATAAAACGATCTTAAAAAAAATCCCCCTAGAAAAAGACATCATCTGGTAGAAAGAGCCACCTGCTATAGTTTTATGGTCACGTGGTTACTTTAGTGTCATACCCCAGGGAAAAATTATTCCAACAAAGAAGGGGTGGTCGAAGGGGGTGTTGGCTTTTTCCCTCTTGATCCCTTTTCGGTCATATATCTTTATTAAGAACGAAGTGTAGTCGTCTTAACGTCCAGCGAATGCCAGATATGTACAAGAAGACGAAGGCTTAGTAAATATTTCTTTTTAATAGGTTCCTTGTGAAATTAACTGTCCAGGTACTACCGCAGTGTCAGATATTCTGCCGCCAAGCAGCAGTGTGTAAGCATTGCTGTGTTCCGGTGTGAAGGGCACAAGACTTAATATCGAATGTCTTAAGGGTCGGCAACGCGCTAGTGATTCTTCTTGTGTTGCTAGCGTCTATAGGCTGCGGTGGCTTCTTACCATCAGGCGGGCCGCACGCTTGATTGCCACCTTGGTAGTATAAAAATAACACCTCTGTGGCACCTGGACAGTGCACAAAGACCTCCTCCTTTTTACCGATGGGGAAATAACCGGACCCTACTATGTAGAATAAAATATACCACTATAGTTTAAATTGCTTATTGAAATATGACGACTATTCTCCGATTGCCGTCCAATAAATTAGGTGGACATTCAATCTGTCGTTATCAATCACATTGCTTAATGGTAGCAATAAAACATTTTTCTATTATTCCACAATCCACATTAATCTCTAGCATTTACTTTTATCACGGTCGCAATAAATCACATACGTTCACATTTTTTGCTTAACTTTAATCTATTTAATCACTTGATCGTGTAAAATGATACATGATTGTTGGTTCTTATAATGCATAATAACGTCGCTTAGGCGCATTTTATAAGTGGGTGTGGTCTCTTGTGTAAGCGACAGTCCAAGTTGGTTTAAAAAAAAAAAAAAAAAGGCGTAGTTATAATTCCATTGAGTACGGCGGCCGGCGGCTCCTAGGAGGACGGCAGCGGGGTTGCGACCCCCGTCCCCGTGAGTACCGTGTCAGGTTCCCGGGGGGCTACAATGCGCCGGGCGGCGGGCTCAAAGGCAAGGCACTGAGGGGCCCCTGGTGCAGATCCCACCGGAGAGCCCTGGGGTCCCCCCTCTCATGTGCCGATGTGACAGCCGCGGGGGTTTTAGTGGGTAAGAATCCCACATACCCCGGTCGAGCCCCACAGCACCGTGTCCGTCAGGATGACCGGACCACAGCACGGATTCACGTGAAACTTTACCAAGATTTAGTACCTATTTTGTACTATTTTGTACCTATGTTTAAATATTTTGTACCTCAGTAATAACAAAGTTATTTAATAAATAAAGTGGGAAGCCATTCTGACGTCAGGATGGCTTCCCACTTTTTACTTTGGGTACTTACGGTCCATATATTGCTGAAATCTTTGCATAATAATTTAGTACCTTTTTTGTACCTACGATAAATATATAAATACTTAATGTATTCCATTTAAGAATTACTTTTATTTCATTATAAACAATTATATATGGAGCATCATTCATCTGACATATTATATTTCACAAAACATGTAGTCCCCTTTCCTGCATCCAGGCAGAGGAGTAAAACCCATACATTTGTTAGTTCTAACGTTGACGATAAAAACTTCTGCCACCTTGATTCTCTGGGAACTTAAACTTTGGCTACAGGATGCGTGGACGGCCGCGGGGCGCGTGAGCGACCGGTTGTGTATGTGTCCTGGGCACTTACCTACCGTAGCTGAAAAACACTATTCTCAGATTGAACGCGAGGCGCTGGCTATAGTGTTTTAATTCGAAAAGATGCACCAGTATTTATATGGGAGACGTTTTACATTGCTTACCGACCACAAACCGTTGGTGACTATTTTTGGGCCTAAGCAGGGGGTTCCCTCGATGGCTGCGAGTCGGTTACAGTGGTGGGCTATTAGTATAGTAAGTATTAAATCTTCACCACATACATACGACATAGAATATGTAAAGTCAAACAAAAGTGGAGCAGATGGGTTATCACGATTGCCAGCTTTGACTAAAACTTTCGTTGTTGGGTAAGTACGATCGAAATTACAAATCGATAGCACCAGTAGTTCCTGAAATATATAGGTGTGGCAAGACAGATAGACGAAGTCATACCATGCACAGCCATAAGGATTCCCTTTTAAACGACTTCAAAATGAGTAGTTCTGTATTCGACGCGTATGTATGTAATATTAATAAAAATAAGTAATATTTACATAATATGTTAATCTAGGTGGGCATAAACAAAATTTATGAGTGATGAGTATACCAATTTCATGAGTGTACGTATGTATGTAGGTTTCTCCCCGTATTTCTTAGAAACTACAAATCCTATTGCGATCGAGCGATATCAAAATTGGTTCAGTAGTTTAGGAGATATAGACTGTTTAAGTTTCCAGTAAATTACTCTTGCATAGCCAGCCATAGTTATTGCAAGTCACCATAAGTGTACTAGTTTATGTTGTTATTAAATAAATGTTTTTGTTGATTTTTTCCTAGTAATATTTTTTAAATTAATTTCCTGAAGTTCGCAAGCATATGCGAATGTGCCCGTTACAGATCGTATAAGATTATATACTATATTGCTAGAATTAAATAATATATTTTGTAATGATTTATGATATTTACGCGAATATTACACATTGAAATGAAACTAATTTTACGGGTTATATCGCGGTTTATTATTGATTTTTATAACCCGACGTTTCGAATACTTTACAGCATTCATGGTCACGGGCGGACTGAGTTGGTAGCTGTCCATATGTCATAGTTGTCTTAGGGTACCCTCAGGTCTTCTAATTATTATTGTTAGTCCGATCTACGCAGAAAGAGCTTACAGTATCTTGAGGTCTTGCAGTGGAATGCTTGTCTTTGGATTTGACTATATTTATCACGGGATCCCAAGCTGGTGGTAGCACCCAGCCATCTTCTCTATTGAAATTTGGATGCTTTTTAATTTCAATAGCCTCACGAATCATCCTTGGCAGGTAGCGCTGTTCTTTTGCGAAGATTTGTGGTTTGTCAAAGCTAATATAATGGCGGGTGCGATCCTGAACATGTTCACAGACTGCAGATTTCGTATAGCGTCGATGTTTAACGTCAGCTACATGTTCTTTTATACGGGTTTTTACCGATCGTTTTGTTTGCCCGATGTATGAGGGCCCACAGTCACAATCCAGTTTGTATACTCTTGCATCTTGTAGAGGTATATGGCATTTGACTGATGGTAAAAACTGACTAATCTTCTTTGGTGGCTTGAAAAATGTTTTAATTGAAGCTCGCTTTAATAGCCAATCTTGTCTGTTACTCCTCTAACATATGGCAATACAATCCGTAATCCGATATAATCCGTAAAATTAGTTTCATTTCAAAATAATATATCTGTATAAAATGCTATTCTATAATGAATAATTTTTGATTTATATTTTTTTTATGTACTTTTATTTATATAAAACTAGCTGTCCCATGCAGCTCCGTCCGCCTAATTAACTAATTTACTGCGCAACTGTTTTGTTTTTTTTCGTCTGACAATGTAATGTAGCTGGTTTCAAGGGAGTAAATATCCTTTTAATAAGTTTTGGATCAGATGGGATTGCAGACAGGCTAGTGCTTATGACTACAAAAAAGACTTGCCGCCGTATTTGATGGATGTCTAGGACCCACCCTCGAAATTTCCCAGCAACTCGGAAGTGCAAAACTTACCTAAAGTAGGGCCAATTTAATAGATCACATTTAATATCTGTCAGTTTCTTTTGTCATTATTACAATAAATATCTATGACGGGCCTGTTGGTCTAGCGGTCAGACACCCTGCCCGCTACCCGATATGTCATGGGTTCGATTCCCACCAAGTGTCTGGGTGTTATTTATCTATTTAAGTATGTTTTTACAAAAAAAAAGTAAATATAAGCATTAGTATCACTTGTCTGATTCCCATAGTACAGGATCTGCCTGGTTTGGGATCTGATTACCATGTGTGGATTGTCCCAGAATATTATATTAATATATGTAATCGTAATTGAAAAAAGTTAAGAAATTGTGCAGTTCTAACTTCAAAAACAGGTACTTCAAATAATATAATTTGCCCGCCGTTACAAGGTTACGTTGTTAAATTTTGATGAAGTTTCAAATGTGATCTATTAAATTTCATCAGAGAGGGTCGAATGTAGCACATGATTGTTACTGCATGAATGTGTGCCGTGATGGAGAATTACTAAACGCTAAGCGGGGTCGGAATACCCTAAAGAAAATACTGAATACTTGCTCTGTTTTGCAGGATAGGGGACTACATGTTACATTATAATATGTCAGACAAATGTCAGATGAATGATGCTCCATATATAATTGTTTATAATGAAATAAAAGTAATTTTTAAAAGGAATACATTAAGTATTTATATATTTATCGTAGGTACAAAAAAGGTACTAAATTATTATGCAAAGATTTCAGCAATATATGGACCGTAAGTACCGAAAGTAAAAAGTGGGAAGCCATCCTGACGTCAGAATGGCTTCCCACTTTATTTATTAAATAACTTTGTTATTACTGAGGTACAAAATATTTAAACATAGGTACAAAATAGTACAAAATAGGTACTAAATCTTGGTAAAGTTTCACGTGAATCCGTGCTGTGGTCCGGTCATCCTGACGGACACACAGCACCTAGGGATCTTTCGAAGATTTCACCCGCGTCAAAAAAAAAAAAAAGGCGTAGTTATAATGGCAGATGAGTCTACAAATGATTTATTCTCAAAATGGCAGATTCTACTAACGCCACATTCTCGAAATGGCAGATTCTACAAACGCCAAATTCTCTAAATGGCAGATTCTGCAAACGCTACATTCTCGAAATGGCAGATTCTACAAATAGTACATTTTCGAAATGGCAGATTATATTATTGCCTTATTCTCTTAACGGCAGATTCTATACAATGCACTCATCTCGAAATGACAAACTTTTGCTTACGTACTTTTGGCCAATGTAGAAGTTTAACTCTTACCGAAATGTATGAGAAAAGTTTTTGGCGATTTTTGTTTTTCTAGTACATACCTAGTTAAAGTGGTTAGTTAAACGGGGCGTGGGACCGCAGCATTAACCGTTATAGTTACAGGAAAACGTGCTAGGAAACCATCGATATATAATTAGTAACCAGATAAGCAGTCACCTACTAAATTTCATCCAAAATATGGCAGTGATAGCTTAAATATTCCGTATGAACGTAAGAGCCCGAGTGACCCGTTCAGGACTGCGTAGGATGTAAACGGTTTTTATAGGCGCAATGGTCATTGTAGATTAATTTTTTTGTACAATACTGTATCAATATTTACGCTACAAAAACAACGATGTATAGCGTTAAAACTATTTCTGCGATGTTCCTACCGTAGCGCATTATACCCGTAGTACCGTTCAAGCCAAGCCACGCCACGAACGAGACAGGGATAGTGGCGGACAACGCGCGAAAGGGAGAACGGGATAACCGGAGGCACGGGGGGCGACCGAACAAGTCTCAACGTAGGCCGACCAACTTATCTTTGCTGGTGGCACAACGAGAATTGAACTATAATCTTATGAGAACTACGTGTAGTTTGAGTGTTTTGTTTAGACAGTAGCGGCAAACTTAATTTGGTCGGCCGGTAGCTTGGCGGTTGGCGGACTAGTAGCAGAGATATTTAAAGAAATATTTACTATTTCGTGTTTTTGTGATATCTTACTGATAGCTATCATTTAATCTAATACTATTAACTACTACTAATGGGAAATATATGTTCCGTATGAAAATTTGCTGTTGCGACGTGTATTAAGACAGTTTTTAGACGCAAATGAGGCATTTCGACACGTCTTTACGCTAGCTGTTGTCGGCTCTTACTAATTTGAAATAGTAACACAACCGTCTCCGTAGCTCTATTTTCGTGACCACTTTTCGGGCCGTGACAGCTAATCTTGTTTCGATTGTATATCGATGTAGGAGACCATCCATAACTTTATGAGATATTCTCAACTGCATTTACAGATTAAATTAATTTGATTTTTAATAAATTTAATTTTTAGAATAAATGTACAAACAGTCCACGAAAAAATGCTAATATATCAAAATCATCAGATCAGATTTGATCCCTAGGTACATGAAATAGGTATATAGTAGGAATAGATCAAAATCTATGGGACCAAAGGTACTACTGGTAAGGTAGGTAGGTAGGTAAGGCAGGTAGGTAGGTACTAGAAAAGACAAAAATCGCCAAAAACTTTTCTCATACATTTCGGTAAGAGTCAAACTTCTACATAGGCCGAAAGTAAGAAAGAACGAAAATACATTTATTTGACACACACAATAACAAAATAGGTAAAAATTACCAGAAAGGAAAAAAAACAGAAGTGTGGGGTCAACAAGGACGCCGCCTCAGCATGTTGCTGTGCCAAAAAATAAGTACGTAAGCAAAAGTTCGTCATTTCAAGATGAGTGCATTGTAGAATTTGCAATTAAGGGAATAAGGGAATAATATAATCTGCGATTACGAAAATGTGCTGTTTGTAGAATCTGCCATTTCGAGAATGTGGCGTTTTTAGAATCTGCCATTATGAGAATAAACCATTTGTAGACTCATCTGCTATTTTGAGAATCTGCCATTATACGTCTAAACCTACACTACTGCAGTGTCAGATATTCTGCCGCAAAGCAGCAGCAATGCACTTAGGGTTCCCAACCCTCCCGGATTTCCCGGGAGACTCCGGTAATAATGGTTAATCTCCCGAACTCTCGGACTGCAATCATTTCTCCGGTTTTCCTAAATATTATGTACGCATTCGTCGCTCGCACGTGTCGCTACCGGTGCAAACCTGTACGTCTCGCCTTCGACGTTGTCGATTCCTTGGAGGTAAATTCGGTGGTTTCTCATGCCTCCTCTACACCAGACCCTCTACACACAATACAGTATAGTAAGTAGCACCTCGCCCTCTACAGTGGAGGGCATATACAAGAGTCATAGACATACTTTTACTACTTTATCATAGTGTTCCTACAATCGATTAATTAATCCAACACAATGAGGTTGGACTTTTGCGTGAGATGCAACCACAGCTCGTTGAAGAAATTCGAGTGGATTTACGCTGGGTTGACTTCTTTACGAAATCGAAAGACGTGTGTTAAAAGTAGTAAAGTAGAGTTACAAATACTAACAAACTTCGATTTTTCATGAAAAAGTTTTTATGATTTTGTGGTGAAAAACCGACAAGTATTAGATGCTGCTCGAATGGTGCAAGGTACATATAAATTTAGAAATTAATAATAAATGATTGAGATTTTTCCGTCACAAACCTTCCAACAACAAACCCCCCCCCCCTAACCGATTTCATAATATTCTCCCGAGTCTCTCCTTTCGAGAGTTGGTAACCCTAAATGCACTGTAGGTGGTGAAATTCCAGACTTAGTAGAATAACGAACGCCTCGGGTGACGAGCGGCAGTGCAATGCAGCTGTCTATAGGTAGGCGTGTCACCTGCCATCAGGCAAATGTCTTGCTTGTTTCGTCACTAAGATAAATATTTAAAAAAAACTTGCCTTGCAATGACGGCTCAGTGGGCGAGCGCTTGCCTTGGAAAACAAGTTGCGCAGGTTTAAATCCCTGCTCGCACCTCTGATTTCTTTACTTAATAATTGGCTCATCGACTTTGTGCGATTGTTACTAGCTTTCGGTGCAGGAAAACATCGCGTGGAAACCTGCATGTCTGAGTTAGCCTAAGTAGCTTTCGCATGACATGTGAGTGCCGCCAACGCGTACTTGGCCAGCAGAAGGAAAAAAAAAATTGTATGTTCTTTTTCAGCCCTATCTGGTCTATCTCTGGACATAGGCCTCTCCCAATTTCCTCCACAAAATACGGCCCTGCGCCTTCGTCGTCCAATCGTGGCCCACATGTCCTCTCAGGTCGTCAACCCATCGTTTAGGTGGGCGACCCCGTGGTCATGGTCTCCATTGTTAATTACCCGACTACGGATCGGAGGGAGAGTTATGATTTTAACAAGAATGTATGTATGTATGTTCATCTGTTCCCGCATATCTTCTAATCTACTTAACATAATTTGACAAGTAGGGTGTCGTTAGAAGCGTCTTGATTGTCCGCTGGTTATAGGCTATATAATATCGCATTATTACACTGCGATTTTATCCGTAGTCGGGTTTTAGTTTTTTAAAACTTAATACTTGTTTGTATGTTATCTTACAGAAAAAGTCAGTCTGTGCCCTCGATGTACACAAGTGGAGCTACCAAGTGGCGTGTGATCTTGATCGGGGCCAGTTCAGTGTTGCAGTGGACCTGGTTCACAAATGAACGAAGACTGCTCTAATTCGTATTGTATTTAAAGAAGAAAAAATATTTTATATCAAATAAAACTGATTTTATCGCAGTTTATTTTTCATTTCTTTTCCGATGTTTCGAAAACCTACTTTAAAGCATCCATGGTCGCAGGAGGACTGGGGAGGTAGATGACCATAATATTACAGTTATTATGTATAAACTTGGGATGCCTTCAGGTCTTCAAATTATTACTGTTAGGCTTATTTCACACCAAGATGGCAGCGGCCGGCAGCGCACTTTCAGTGTGAAAGAATTTTAAACTTTATCTACAATACGTAAAAGCCCAGTATCGCTTGACAAATGCGGCACGCGGGCGGTCGTCGGCGGCCGCGAGCGGAATTGAGCCATCTATGCAGAAATACACAGACTACGCGTGAAATCTTGGTTTTAATTATATTAATTTGTCAAAGGATCCGAAGCCTAGTGGTAATGCCCAGCCATGTCATCCATGTTCTTAATATCCTGTTAGTACCTACCTAGTGTGTGTTTTTTTCCAAAATCAACGGGTTCGATTCCTGGGTCGGTATCTATTGATATTATTTAGTGATTATCAAAATTGGGCCCAGGAATCACAGGCTCAAGTATATTTAGCTATTCCTAATAGTTTCTTATTTGGCCAACCACGCCCACTTGAAAAAATCTAATTCAATTGGAAAGTAACTGGATTAACAGTTGTACTTCGCAAGAAGAGATATGTTGAGATGATATGTAAGTAATATACACGATACGATGACTTCATTCCTAAAACCCTAAACCTAATTTCAACATAGCTCAAAACCATTTCAAAAGGAAGTGTTTTCGAGAGAAATTCATTGCCATTAAACGAAAAACACATACTGTCATCATTCCTTATTCTTTAAACAAAACGGAAAAGTAAGAGAACCCCTCGTTTCGCTTAATGCAGCGCACGGTCCTATAATGTAAATATAGAGATTGTGGTATAATATTCCGATCGTCTGTACGTATTTATGAAGTCATAATGTTTTGAAGCGAGGAAGTGGTCCGCGGTCAGGTGCTCGTAAATCGATCCGTTGGCGACATCTTTATTGGCGTATACAGCTATCCGGAAGTCACCAAGGACGCTACCGCGACTTATAAATAGTACTATGGTACACAAAACGGTTTGTTTGTACTGTATTGTTATAAAAAAGCAAAATCAGATGATAAAATAAAATATATTTTAAAAAAGAGAACAAATGAACAGCTCACTGAATTTCTTGTCGGATCTATCCAGTTGAGGCCACGTTGTGATCTGGTAGATCTATTACAAGTTTGATAGCTAACTAATGTATTTTATGTTTATGTACTTACTCAGGAAATAAATGATTGAATCTCTTGATAGTCAACGAAAACGGTCACTCACACACTTAATTTTATTCTACACAACCAGTGCATAAGCGCAGTAGCGGTAACTATCAGAAACACCTCCCACTAGGTGGACCGATGAAATTGTTTGCATCGCAGGCAACCGGTGGATGCAAATGGCAAAATGGCCTTTGTTCAGCAGTGGACGTCTTCCAGCCGGATGATGATGATCAGAAACGAGTCAAATATGGTCTAAAATGTACCAACCACGGGAGAAAACTGACAGTTTGATCCAAGTTTGATCTTTTTCGTTAACTGAAGAAATTCGTATCTATTAGACCAGCATTAGACCCGCCTATTAATTGATCTGAACAGTTTTGTGCTTGGATATGCTTTTTTCATACCTACTATAACAAAAGTACAAGAAAAACCTAATGGCAATTTTCTAATTCCATCAAGGCGGTTGGCAACCACGCTTTTTGCGGACTTCACGCAATCCTCATTACACAATCGCCAATGTACCTAACTCACAGGATTAATTAATTATTTATGGCCTATTAGAAAATCAGTTGAGCGTATACCTACTTAGCGATTGCGGTACCTATTTAATTACGCGTTATTTGATTTCTGAGATTTGTATCGAATTGCGTGCTGTATTTGGCTGTTCTTTGAGTTTAGTAGAAACAGGTCTCTGATATACAGTTCCATAGAAATACGTTTTAAGATTTCTTTATTTTCAAAGATTATCACTTTACGATGAGCATAGATTAAATGTGGGTTGTACTTAATACTAGTAGGTACTACTTACTACTATGATATAATGAGTGTAGGACACCCTGTGACTAGGTGGAGCGACGATATTCGCAGAGCGGTTGGCAGATACTGGATGCGGAGAGCCGAAGGTCGGGCTCAGTGGCGTGCCTTGGGGGAGGCCTATGTCCAACAGTGGACTGATGTGGGCTGATGATTATGTACTTAATACATACAGTGTAAACTCTATATAACGACACTGAAGGGCGATGATGCATTATATGGCGTTATAAAGAGTTGTCGTTACATGGAGAGAAGAAAAATCAGAATTATAATAATAATAATAATATCTTGGGACAATCCACACACGGTCATCTGATCCCAAACTAGGCAGAGCCTGTACTATGGAAACCAGACAACTGATACTAATACTTATATACATTTTTTTTTGTAAATACATACTTAAATAGATAAATAACACCCAGACACTTGGTGGGAATCGAACCCACGACCCATCGGTTAGCGGACAGGGTGTCTAACCACTAGACCAACGGGCCCGTCAAAAAAAAAAAGTTAAAAAAAAAAGTTTATTAATAAAAAGAAAAAGTTTATTTCAGATATGATTTTCTTTTACTAGCTATGTTTACCTACTTACAGTTTGTTAGCTTTTGTGAGCAGATTGAAAGTTTGTGAGTAACTAAGAATATGATAACGTCTAGATCAGAGTTCCCCAAACTTTTTTGTGTCGTAGACCCCTTGCCATGTTTTTCCGTGTTGGGTACTTACCTGATATTGATTTCCTGTAAATTTCTAATTGTAGTGAAGTTTAGTGTTAAAAACTTAAAGTAAAAACACAATTTTTACAAGTTCAAAATGTATTGCGACCACAAAGTGAATACCAACATCCTACAACTTACACAATTTTATAAACATATATAATATTTTTTTTATTTCATAGGTACTTGAATAAATAATGTATATGTCATGATATTATATAATAGTATGATGTAAGTAAATAGGTGCTATCAGTGTATGTGTTAAGATCCACTATCGTTGACTTCAATTTTCATTTCATGGACCCCCAAATTTTTTTTCGCTGACGTAGGCCCCTTGCAGGTTGTCATAGACCCCTAGGGGTCGATATAGACCACTTTGGGAATCACTGGTCTATATAATCCATGACTCCTTTTTTTTTTTGTTTTCGTGGAGGAGACCTTCCAAAGGTACCTGGTCTCCGAGGGGGCGGAGGCCATTTTTAACCACCAAAACCTCCCCGGTGGCCTTCATCGACGCTTATAGGGAGACTCTGGGCACTCCGTTCAGACCTTCGCCAAGGTCTCTCCAGCGCCAGATGCTCGCTAGAGTACGTCCCGGAGGGGAGCCGAGATGCACGCTCCCCCCGACACACTTGCGGTGCTCGCGATGACGCAGGGCCTACACCGCGTCGTCACCCGCCTAGCGGCCGCATTTAGTAGGGACGCGCAGAGCCCCCACCCTATGCGTCCGCGACCCATGAGCCCCCTGTAAGGCAGGGTATACCTAGTCACATTTCTATTAGGCCCCTGACGATGGGGCCTTAGTGCCGGAGCGTACAGCGCCGCCGCCGCCCCAATCCATGACTCCTACTTATTAGTAATGGTCAACAACAGTACACGTGCAAGCAATCCCAAAAAAGAACGAATTACTTAGAAAGTTCGGTATGCAAGATGCCGACAGTCGAGTTTATTACGGGCTAGGATAATAAAGCGACAAAAGAATGCACAGCTACGCAGTTTTTGCTAATTTTGGCAACTTAAAATTTACTTCTTATTACTTAATTGTTGTTGTCGTTATTGAGAGTTGGCATAATGCTATATAGAGTGTATAGATGTGTATTGTACTCAGAGAAAGTACCAAAGGAGTTAGTATCGCGTCGATTCCCCGAACAAATTTTTCGTGGCACTTTTGCGGGGTGCGGGAGGCGAAGAAAACACACACAGATACACTTTCACGCATACCCACACTATAATAAACTCGCAACACATTCAAAAATACACGCACACAAATAAAGAATGACCTGACCATATGACCAAAAATTTGGCAGAGGGGGTTAGCGCATCATGCTCTCTCCAGTGGTATCTCCTCTAAGGTATTGTATGGAAGGCAAGCTAAACCAACCAAAGCAAAGTGATTTCGACGATTTAGGGAGTTTGTCGTTAAATCGTTGACGTTACATGGAGTTTACACTGTAAAACGTTTTTGTCACATCCAATTTGTCACATACAGGCTCAGAATAAAAGAGTCTACTTCGCGTGAGATCATCCGTGTCAGGAGATATAAATACATACTACTTACTTCATTTGCTGTACCATACTCGTATAAGTCGATTGATAGATATCTAAACATTATAATAACTTACAGAATAAAACCACATCGCTATTCGGTAGTAGGTAATTTTCCATCAATCACTGCACTAGTGTACACGGAACCGAGAATCATTTACTAGAAAAACAACCACTGGCTATGTTATATATGGTAATACAAGTAGGTAATGCTTAGGATTGCCTGTTTTGAAATTTCAAACTCGGGACAGTCGGCTGGAAATTGATAGGTAATGTAAATTATATACAAATATAAAGCGATATTTCGTTTCAACCTTCCTACATGGTGAACCGAGTAATATCTCAATCCAAATACGTTGTTTCTGACATAAATCCCCATGTAATGGACTATTAGGCGGCCGTAGAAGCCATTGTTAGCTTTGATGAAAACAAATGTACACTTACTGCCATTTGTAAGACTGCGGTGCGAGGCATACACAGCGAACGGGTTGGTTTGGTACTATACTTGCGGGAAGGTATGACGGTCGCTTTGACGTTTGACTGTTATCTTTTTGTTGTATCGTCGAAGTTAGGCCCCTGAGGCCTGCCTCAGGGCAATGGCTTCATTCTATTTCTTCATTCGCTAACAGTTTCAATGTCTTATAATTTATCACGTGATTTTTCTATGTCTTATGTAATTTTCATACGTTTTTATACTTTCTATTCGCGTTAACGCTTGTAGAATGTTACATTGTCTAGAGGGCCTGCTCACCTACCACCACTGCCTAGGTACCACTGCAGTTACAAATATCCTATCGTCAAGCAGCTTTGTAAAAATATTGCTGTGTTGCGCTGTTGCTCTGGTGAATTATACGCTCAAGATATATGTATCTTGCACATTATTGAGTTATTATGATAACTAATGTTTCGGATGACGAGCGACGCCGACGGTGCTGCCGACTATAGGCAAATGTGTCGTGTAGGAATCATCACGTTCAGGCCATCGGACAAACGTTTTTCTTGCCTCGTCACTAAATTAAATTAAAAAAAAGTTGGCTACTATTAGAACAAAATTATTGTTTCTTCACACGTCATGTTGTTGTTTGTATAATGTTCTGTGAGAAAGATACAGCGAACGCGCAGTGAGGGAACAACACGGCTGTCAGGTCGGCCATCACGTCGAGCCGCAGATATAATGTAGATGAACCCATGTTTTGTCGTCCGCGTCGTTAAAATAAGTATTGTGCAAGGTATTGGAATGGCAGTTTAAGTGTTTATGTGAAACTGGCTAGTATTTGTTAATTCTCGTGGCACTAAATATTGTTTGTAACGTTTAGTGCATGCTTGCGGTATTTTTCTTAAATAGCATATGCTGTCGCTGACCACATGCCATTGGTATCCCATTTAATGGTATTTTGTAATTGAGTCGTAAACAACTCTAGCTTATTAGAAGCCTATTCACTATAAGTTCTAAAGCTTTTAGAAATAAACTTTTTTACGAAATTAATCGCTGTTTATTTTGCCTTTCAACGTTTGTATATTTTAAAGAGAGTCAAGGTAGTCTAGGGTCATTCGCTCATAATACTGGACCAGCTGAAGGAAGAAGCTCTCCTTCACCGTCTTCTTCTACTTCTTTTCAAAAAAGAAATCGTTTCCATTGATAATTTATACCGGTACGTGTCCGTCAGGCACTGGCTAATGGTTAGATTTTAGGCGTCAGTCAAAGCCAAGAATTCTATGTTTTTTTTTCTTTTTTTTAAACAGTAGTTTTCATATTACAATCATATCTTTAGCGATGTGTGTTTTGCTGTTCGAAAGATAAAAAAAAAGAAAAAAAAATAGCAAACCAAAAGGTCAAAGGGATAGAAGTCGGACCACGGACCAAGCAACATCCGCGCACGAGTACCTACCTATGAGTCGACCACCATCTAAGTACCTTAGAATGTTCCTGTTATTCAGCTATGCGTTTCACTATGAGTGGTGAGTGAATGTGACCTGCGACCTCAACGACGTGCATCATCCCACTGAGTTTCTTGCCGGTTCTTCTCAGTGGGGGCGCGTTGTGAACTGGTGGTAAACTCAGCACTCTCTTAAGCGACAGCCCAAGCCGAGGCCGTGCCTCCCTGAGGTGCCCTTGAGCTCGTCGCTACTTCTGCCGTTAAGGCTCTGTAATGGCCATCTTCGGCCAACAGCGTCTATTATTCCCAAAAAAAAAAGAAGTCTGGAGTTTATCACCAGCATCTAGTTACGTAATATTGTAGTCAAGTACTAACTTGTATAAAGCAAAAAAAAAGAACACAAATTTGAACCCATAAGGAAACTTACAGGTTTGCTTAGTTCTACGTACTGTTATAATATTCTGTAGTTTTATCGAAAGCCTGAACATGTATGTACCTACACCTACTAGAAAAAACTGATTTTTCAGTAGTTATATGTACTTATTGCCTTAGGTACCTACTTACTGCACAGTCTTTGAAACGCTAAGAATTGGCCAGTAATAAAAAAAAACTCGTAAAACCGGGTTTGCACGCACCGACTAACAGTTCATACATAATCCGAGAAAGCCTAACAGCTTGGACTCGAACAAATCGTTGCAATCTGTCATGTCACATAACGTTGATAGTTTTCCGGCACTCCATATGCGGTGCAGGTGTGAAGATCGTACAGTATAATGCGACAGCGACGCGCGTTGTTGCGACTCCTGAATAATGCAGCCGCGGACCGTGCTAGCATTCCGATATGGACGGGCTGTGCATACAATGGCCTAGTCCCTGATGTGGATGAAGTGTTTATGAGCTTTGCGACTGACTGGTGAAAGGTGATTCGCTTTTACTAAACTTAACGTCTTAGCTTTTAAGTCGTACGACTTAACATAAATCAGGTCGCGGGGTATCATTCACCCCTGCGCCCCGGCCCTAAATAACGGGCAACCTTTGGAGTAGCTGCACGTTTAGGGTGTCGGCGACATCCACCGAGTACGGCGGCGATTCCGAGGAGGACGTCGGCGGGGCTGCTACCCATAGGGGTCCCCCGGGTAACGCATCGTGACGTTACCCGGGGGACTTCAATGCGCCTCCCGACAAGCTGCTCTATTATTTTTTTGCCTGCGGATATATATATCGGATTTTGATAGTTTCCGAGATCGATCAAACTGACAGTTTTCTCCCCTTAGATTTTACTAGTTTTCCATCGTTACCGCTAGGGGCGTGAACTGTAAAATGTATGGAGAAAACTGACAGTTTGATCGAGTTCTAACTATCAAAACCAGTACTAGAGCCCCTGGTTACGGAAACAGTAGGTATCGAGCGAGATAAGCACGTAACTGTAATTGTTCTCCTAGTGCAAACTTAGTCCCGTTTGATTTTTATCCTACATCGAAATAGACGTATAATCGTGTCTGCAATACAGTTTCCCAATACATAGGCGCCGGCACACCGCACGGTTCGTGCTATTGACGTATTTAGCTGTTCCGTTTAACCTTTGTCAGAGCCCCGGGCGCAATCTTATTACAACTGAGAGGATTATAAATTGATTGTCTGACGGCCACGACGTCGTTGCCAGTAAATAATAAATAATATTACTTACTAATATTCATGAAATTGTAGGCGATTTCCGTATGTTTAATATATCAACTGTAGATGACTTCTTATCATGAAACACAAGGGCTGTATACGCTGTCAATTCAGAGGTATAATTCTTAAGTTCAAAAGTTCCTAGGACAGGTATACCTATTTTGTCGTGCATTCTGTTTTATCCTCAATATTATTATTATTTATCTGCCATCGATTTCTGGTAGTTTCATCGTTTCTCGGGTCTTAAAAGAGCTAGCGGCACGTGCAGCCCTGTTACTGGTAAACGAAAAAATCAACTAGCAATACCCAAGGTATTTGAATATGTCTTGCAATTACTCAATAATACAACGATCTGGACATCCGCCTAATGATAAGCGATAAACCTACACATAATAATGCTCTCCATTTCCGCATTAAACTTAGTCAGTCTTATTACGAAAAGCAGTTTAAAGATAAAACCAGGTTTAGACACGGGAAATCGTTCCTTAAACCTGAGCCTAAACTTAGGTTTATTTTTAAATTGCATTTCGTAATAAAAAGAAGTAACTTTACTAACTACAGTACATACCTATTGCCTGTATTAGTAATTTCACGAGCTACAGTAGGTACTGTAGTTGGTATGGTATACAATGACATGTAGCTTCATATATTCTCTAGCTGTAGTGTCCACTGTAGATTCAACTGTAGTCGGTGATCTTGGAGGCAGAGGGGTTATCGCGTCATGCTACCTCCATTGGTATCTCCTCTAAGACGGCGGTACACTCTCTATGCCATCAAAATTTGACAAAATAACCTTGTAACGGTGGCGAGCATAAAATACTCGTATCACTAAATCATTTTTTCGAAGTTGGAACTGCAGAATTGCTTAACTTTTTCAATTACGATTATAGGCCGACCGTTTAACTCGCGTATCGCCTGCGCGGTAAGAAGGGAGCGAGGGGAGATGTTAGCGGATGGGTGAAAGGGGTGCGCGGAGCAGAGATCTTACGTCAAGTGCGGCAGTGCGCTGGCTGTGCTCCATAGATGATACTTAATATGCTGTGCTCGCAGCGCGCGGTTGGTGTTTTTGTTACCGACGCTTGAAGATAAACGCACAAGGTATACGACTGCCAAGATACATCTCAAGATGAATCGCTCTTCCAGTTTTGCGAACAAAATTAACAAGCAAGCTAAACAAATAGCATACAATGTATATTCCTTTTTTAAAGCCAGAAAACAAGATCATAATTCTACAGAGTATCTTGAAGACGTAAACCTAAACAAACTTGTTGCTAAAGCTACAGGACTTTCGGTGCCTACCATATGTAAAATAATAAAAGAAGGAAATGAACTGAAAGATGAACAAAATAATGTAAATTTTAAATCACCAAAAAAAAATTAAACAAATCCGAAAGAAAAAAATTGAAGTTGACAGTTTTACAGAGGGCGTTGTTAGAAGAAAAATAACTCAATTTTATACGGTTTATAAGAAGGTTCCTACATTAAAAATTTTGAATGCGAAACTCAGAGAAGAAGGAATTTTAAATTGTGGCCGACAATATTTGAGAACATTGATTCATAAACTTGGCTTTCGATTTAAGAAATGTCAATCAAAAAGAAAATTACTGATTGAACAACCAAACATCGTATCGTGGCGGTGGCGTTATCTTAATGCGATAAAGAAGCACAGAAGAGATCAAAGAAACATTGTTTACCTCGATGAAACATATGTCAATTCGTCATTAAATGTACCGGCGTGTTGGCAATCCAATGAAGACCGAGGGGTGCTGTCGCATATTGGCAAAGGGCCACGTTTAAATATTGTACATGCTGGTGGACAAGCCGGATTTATCGATGGAGCTCTTTTAATTTTTAAATCCAAAAGCAAAACCGGAGATTATCATAGCGATATGAATTTTGTAAACTTCAGCAAATGGACTAAAGAAAAGCTATTGCCAAATTTACCGCCAAGCTCAGTTATTGTTATGGATAATGCCGCATACCACTCGGTACAAGAGGACAAAAAGCCTACAATGACATCCACAAAAGCCACCATGCAAACCTGGCTGCAAAGACACAATGTTGAATTTGATACGTCTCTAAGAAAATGTGATTTATTGAATTTAATCAAACAACACGCGACAGAAAATATTTACAAAATAGATGAAATTTTAAAGGCGGCAGGTCATGAAGTCTTACGACTGCCTCCATATCACCCAGACCTGAACCCAATCGAATTGGTTTGGGGAGATATCAAAGGACAGCTCGCAAAAATTGAAATTGATTCTAATTTAGACAAAAAGAAAAATACACTGGAACAGTTATTTGCCGAATTCTCTGTAGAAAAATGGGTTAACTGCGATAAACATGTACAAACTATTGAAGATGAATATTGTCTGCACGATCGCATCGTTGATGAAGAGATGGACCGATTTATTATTAATTTGCAAGATTCTGACTCCTCAAGCTACACAGACAGTGATGATGATTCAAGCGATATGAATATTAGTGACGAATAGTCCTATAAAATTTTTATCTGTGGTTAAATATTTCTTAAACGGAGTTAATTATTGTTTTATGATTTTGTACCTATGAAGCTATTATAAAATATTTGTAAAACTTAAAAATAAATACTTAAAAAAAAGATACTTATTATTTTATTCTTTACCAACAATGTCTATCTCGAGATAAATCTTTGGATTATTGACTCCGTGTGTAGCGTTACCCGCCCCCGCTCCCTTCTTACCGCGCAGGCGATACGCGAGTTAAACGGTCGGCCTATAAATATTTATTGTAATAATGACAAAAGAAACAGACAGAACATAGAATCTGACAGATGTCAAATGTGATATATTAAATTGGCCCTACTATTAGTGATTCTTCTGGTGTTGCTAGCATCTATTAGGCTACAGTGACTGCTTACCAACAGGCGGGTCACATGCTTGTTTGCCACCTTGGGAGTATAAAAAAAAGTCACAATCGTGCCTGTGTCATTACCACAGCTCGGAATAGGTGAAGTAGGTAGGTATAGGTGGAGTAGGGTAGGTTAGGTATATTATATACTCTACCTATTCCGATCTCTGCATGTATTCTTTGTCTCTGCACATTACGTACATTCGTCGAAACAAATCCAAACTCACACGAGTGGTCAAGTGTGCCCTACCTAAAGCTTCAAATAAAATATAAAGTAGACACTTGAAAATACCAAAGCACTGACCTTTTCCATCTCTGATAAATTGTCTGTCCCACGGCGCTACAAACATAACATGTATCGTTAAATATCGCGTAGATTTCATAATAGCTTCGTAATACGCCTTTATTGCATACAAGAATACATTGAGAAGAATTCGTGATGGTAATATCTAGTTTATAACAGATACGTGGGTTAAAATGACTATGTTCACCAAAAAAGGAGTGCTTCGGCAACCTTTGAGAGTCTTTTAAGGGTTACAAAGCAATTAAGGTAGGTATGAACGATCGTAATGACGGGTTAAATGTATAAATTGTTATTCTATCGGTAGTGGCCTTTTATTGGAGTCAAGATAATATTGTAATTGTTCGTTATTTATGAGAAGATATATCTACTTCTGAGTGAAGTAATATTATTAAAGTAGGTACATTATTTAGCTCCGTGGCGCAGCGGGAATCCTCTTGCATTGCAAACCATAGGTCACGGGCTCAAAACTTCGAACCCTGCCGAAAGGTACAACTTTGTGTAGTTGTAAGGCATGTAAAAAGTTGGTCCTGCGCTTGACCTCTCGAATCGGTCTTCCGTGCCATCATGGTGAATTGTATGTACGTTAGTATATTATTACGACCGGGAGATAAAAGTATTAATTACTCCGTTAATTATTACTTAATTGCAATGATCTCAAAATGCATTGTTAGTCTATAGGTCTACTGTCGATCCGTAAGTACCGAAAAAACTAGACTTCTCTATAGAAAGTAGTTCCCTCAAATTCGGCAAGTACTTAGGTTATGTACATACATTTCGCTCGCTCTCGGTTCACTGCCCCCGCCTATTGTTCGTTTAATCTCGAACGCCGCGCCGCTATTGTATCGGCTCGCGAAAACGCTAGACTAACTAGGTATTTACGAGTACCTTCTCGAATTTTCCACCCCTCTATTAATTTAGCTATATAAGCCGACGCATAGTGGCGTCCGGACAGTTTGTGTTTACGAGCGACAGCGGAAACATCTTAAGGAAGCGATCGAAGAGAATTGTACCAGCGACCCTTGCGACGACTTTGGACTGCTGATACGTACTGTATGACTCGGACTACTGTGCCTTGTGTGTATACTGTGCCTTGTGTGTATATAGTGTGTACGTGGAATAAAATCTTCTTTTACGTAGTTCGGCATTTGAATACCCACCCGCACGTAACAATATAATACCTCTATTTAGGGGTGTGGGAGTAGAGGAAAAGAGTGTTTTTTTTATTCACGCAAGCACTTGTGCACAATAATTTCTCCCGCGTATTCTAATAGGAATTTTATCATCCAGGCGAACGGCTTGCTAGGTTTTAATAAAATATTTTCAGAAAAATAAAAAAATTGATTTCAAAGAAAATGAACTAAAAAGCATTAAATAACGAAAATATATTGAAGTCGTTTCTGAGAAATCACAAACCTACATACATATATACACCCATTAGATTTGGTTTTGTTTAGAAGCCAACTTAGACTCACATATGTGAATATTACGCATTTTTATTAATATTACATACCTACTACATACCGTTGTATACAGAACCTTCTTTTTGAAGCCGGTTAATAATCGATGTAGACTACCACAGTGTCTGAAATCCTGTAAATTTGTACTGTGTAAACATTGCTCAGCTCCGGTGTAAAGGGCACCAGAATAAATGTATGTACTTATGCACTCAAGAGACTCAATGGCTAATGTAAAGAGACGAGTTCAATGCAACAGTCTATCGGCTAACGAGTCGCTTACCTACAAACGTAGATAGATAGATAGACAATTCTTTATTGCGCACAAACAAACAGATACAAAAAGAATAAGACACAAATTAATAAAACATGCAACAATGGGCGGCCTTATCGCTAAAAGCGATCTCTTCCAGGCAACCTTTGGATGGAGAGGAAAATAAAGAAGTTACAAAGAGCAGAGGGTGCGCGCACAAGACATGAATAGGTAACATTAACACAAAGACACATAAAAACACATATGTTGTAAACTATTATAATACATATACATTCATATGAGTATAATATATAAACGTACATCAAATAATACTACTATAAACATATACATAAATCAGTACGTACTAATATAACAAGAAAATTACACAAATACCAATTAACTTATTCCGCCAAATAAAACTTCTTTACCAGATCCTTGAAAATTGGCAGTACGTACCTAAATCACTAACTGCCGAACCTACAAACGTCAATTAAAGTTAATAGTGATTAATCCATTTTTTGAAATCGGATTATTTCGACACTCGAAGCCAATTGATACTAAATACGCTGATAGTGAGTAGCTGATATAACAATTATTTCGTGTTCAATACGACTCCGACAGTCGAAATAAATAGATTTTAAAAAGTGACTTAAATTAAAGTTAATTGGTGTTTGTGAGTGCGGCAGTAAGTATAACCATATTTACTTATCGTGTCATAAACTCGGAACTAATGTAGCCTTCCAATAGTATATAATAGACTTTTATCTCTTATGTTTTATGCTGTAAAACATAGGTACTTAACTTACTTGAAGATAGCTCACCAATTAGTAATATTCGGTACTAGCTGACCCGCGCAGCTCCACCCGCGCTTTTATTACATTTTGCTTCCCTTTTTTCCCTCCTTCCTTGATTTATTTCTCTCTCCATCTCTTATAAGTAAAATCTAATTTTATGCTCTCTCTCCTCTCTCTTACCCCCTCCCGCTTCGATCCCCTACACACTCCCTCCCCCTTTCTCTTCTCCCACGTCGCTCCCCCTCACTCCCCCTTGCTCCATCTTAATCCCCCTATCCCTCACCTCATCACCCCCTCCTCGAATCCCGTCTCCCTCTCTCTCCTCTCTTGCACCCTCTTGTTCTATATATCCTCGACAATCATGATATCTGGGATTCTTACCCACTTAAACCCCTGCAGCTGTCGCATCGCCACATAAGAGGCCATCCAGTGGGATTTGCACCAAATACCCCTCAGTGCGCATTATAGCCCCCTTAAACCTGGCACCATATGATCACGGGGACGGGGCTCGAAACTCCATCAGCGTCCTCCTCGGAGTCGCCGCCGTCTCCCATCTATCAGACCTACCCGATATGCACACAAAATTTCATACAAATCGGTTCACCCATCTATGTAATGACCTTGCCTTATGTTGCTTAACCTTAACCTAGCGGTATGAACAACGTTCACAGCTATTTTTTCATTGATGTAATTATTATTGAAGTTTACGTATTGAAGAAGGGACAAATTCATGCTAACAACAATTTATTAATAGTTAATAATTTCTCATAAAAAGTAAAGGCTAAAAATGATTATTGTGCGTTACCAATATGAGATAAACATATACCATCGTAGACATTTCTGTAGACCTTGCTAAGGTGTACAATACTGTAGTACATTATTTTGATTTATCTCGTAGGGTTCAGTCAACGTTTGCAATGTAAGCGCAAAAAAATGTGTTTATTTATGACATCACATTAGAAACCTCTAAAATTATCAGTGTTTCTCTACTATATTATGCATGTATTATACATGTAAACCTTCCTCTTGAATCACTCTATCTATTAAGAAAAACCGCATCATAATCCGTTGCGTGGTTCTAATTATCTAAGCATACATTGGGACAGACAGCGGGAGCGACTTTGTTTTATAATATGTATAGATATAGATGCTATAGTTTGATATGATAAACGTACCTACAGCACTAACTGCCGAACCTACAAACGTCAATTAAAGTTAATAGTGATTAATCCATTTTTTGAAATCGGATTATTTCGACACTCAAAGCCAATTGATACTAAATACGCTGATAGTGAGTAGCGATAACAATTATCTCGTATTCAATAATCGAAATTACTTACTCATAAATGGCTCCGACAGTCGAAATAAATAGATTTTAAAAAGTGACTTAATTATATTTAAAGTTAATTGGTGTTTGTGAGTGCGGCAGTTAGCTGCATAAAAAAAGCTGAGCAAATAAATATTGCGATTATTCGATTACTTAACAAATAAATAATCTGTAATAAATTTCAGATACTTAAGTATTTCACAATCACAACCAGATTTTAACTAACACGCATCGAAACAAGATGGCAAATCAAATATTAGCTCGGAACAATTTATTGATCCGTTATAATTGAAATACACAATACTATAAATGTTAAGTATCTACCATTACGAAAGGTCAGTGTGAACGATTAATAACGGTATTTAACCCTAATTGAGATAATATCGCTGTAAAATCACGATGTAAGCTTGGTGTAAGAAGCAGTGTCGAATGATTATTGCGTTAATTAATCGAGGTTGCATTTAATGCATTTCTAAGATTATTTACAATTTAATTTAATTTAAATTTTCCTACTTAGTTTGTTATATTTACAACTATTTCTTGCTCATAATCCCTATGTTTGGCAGGCGTCTTGAGGATCACAGTGACCTATTCAAGGTCGCAGAATAGGTCAATAGAAAGATGCTTTTGTCCGTCTTTTCTGAGAGTTGTTGTTTTTTGACATCTTTTTCTGGGAGGAAATGGGTGGGTGCTAGTTATTCTTATCCGGACACCCCACGCACCCCACGGGCTACTCCACCGACAACCGGTTCAGTACCGAGTAAGTGTCTAACTGCCGAACCTACAAACGTCAACGCCGAACTAAAAATATTTTTTTTGAAATCGGATTATTTTGACCATGCCCATATAGTGAGTAGATATACCTAACAATTATTTCGTGTTCAATAATCGAAATTAATCATAAACGACTCCGACAGTCGAAATAAATAGATTTTAAAAAGTGACTTAATTAGGATTAAAGTTAATTGGTGTTTGTGAGTGCGGCATAAGTATAACCTTACTTACTTATCGTGTCATAAACTCGGAACGAATGTAGCCTGCCAATAATGTATAATACACTTTTATCTCTTATGTTTTATGCTGTAAAACATAGGTACTTGAAGACAGCTGACCAATTAGTAATATTCTGTATGCTATAGTCTGATATTAAAAATTATTGGACTAATTAGGTAGAAGTAGGACTCAGTAAAAACGCTCGCTTAAATGAACCATCCTGACTGGGGATGCTCTAACAGCAGACCAAAATATCGAAAGAACGCCACTTTTTGTTCGCGTTGATAAAGTTTTTTCAGGTTCAGAGGGCTGACGTTGCCATTGCCGGGCAGCGCGGTAGAATAAATTCTCTAAAATTAAAGATCTGTACAGTACAGTGTGTAAAAGTTGGTATAAAATCTGTATAAATAGTTTATTCCAATTTGATTATCGCCTCGTGCCTCGGGTATTGCTAGCATCAATAGGCTGCTGTTTAGGCGTGCCACATACTTGCTTGTTTTCGCGGTTGTAATAAAAAATATTGAGCTCATGCTTTGAATTCATAAAGATAATATTCCTTAATATAATTTATGTCTCATAAATAATCGTTATGATTTGAGATGCTATGAATATTACCTCTTTAAAAATATTGATTCGAATTTCCATAAAAAATACCTACAATACGTTGAATATCTTGTGTGATTTTACGATTTAGTAAGATTTAGGTACTTTTGCATCTAAAAAAAATACAGAAGCGATTTTCAAATTTCGAATAAATTTAATTGTAAGCTTATAATGTTCATAAATTATACTTATCAATATGATAAAGATTTATTTATGATAATCGTTTAATACATAATGTTCGCTAGTGTTGCGAACAGGCTGTGTAGCAGGCTATAGAATGTGGCGGCTGTGTGGGATGGGCTTGAGAACTGGGTCATTCGTAATTTCTGATGCTGTTTCTGATAGCTCATAATAACATGGCAGCCTTGGTTGTATAGTAATTAATAAATTTTAGAACGTATCATTACGTGATTGTAATTTACGAAACGAGTTAATTTGAATTAAGCAGTACCTTTGGTATGTATAGGAGGCGACGGTTTTAGTGTGTATTAATTAAAAGTAGCTTCCACTTACAAACATGTCGATAAATTATAATTAATTCAGTAAGTAGGTAGGTATCTAAGGCTCCGTACCAAAAAGGCATCGATATACTATACCAACCAAAAAGGTGAAAAAGACTTTTGGTGCGATTCCGTCTGTCTGTTTGTCACAGCGGTATATTTCAGCAACTACCTACTGATGATATCGACTTGCTATTTGGAATAAGTACTTAGTTTAAATATTGCTTCATTGCAAATTGAAAAGCCAACCCGAATTATCCCTACCTTCCTTGGACGTATAAAAGTTATTTTATTAATTCATCTAAGATAATTTTAATTTTCTTTTAATAATATGTATATTCTTACTAGCCTGCCCGCGCAGCTCAGCCCGCGCTCTTTTTGCGTTAACCAATTTTTTAACGGCATACATTTTGTTGATTACATATCTAACCTCCTTTTTGACGGGCCCGTTGGTCTAGTGGTTAGACACCCTGTCCGCTAACCGATGGGTCGTGGGTTCGATTCCCACCAAGTGTCTGGGTGTTATTTATCTATTTAAGTATGTATTTACAAAAAAAAATGTATATAAGTATTAGTATCAGTTGTCTGGTTTCCACAGTACAGGCTCTGCCTAGTTTGGGATCAAATGACCGTGTGTGGATTGTCCCAAGATATTATTATTATTTTTTAATGTCGGTTAAAAACTGGGACCCACTATTTACTTGCCCTCCGAAGCACGGAGACGCAAATAGCATTAAACGGTCACCCATCTATGTAATGACCTTGCTTAACGTTGCTTAATCTGCGATGGCCACATATTGGTAACAACTGTCTATAAGTGTCTCCTTATTATTATTATTCATTAAAATTATAATGAAAAAATGCATAAAATCGAACCAATCCCAATCGTTTCTCTCTCCCAAGGGAACCATGCCGAAATACGGGATAAAAAGTATCCTATATATCCTACCTTTTAGTATTAACTCAAATCAAAGGCCTCCCGACTTTGTTCAGCGGTGGACGTCTTCCGGCTGATGATTATATCGCATCATCGATATAATACAGGGTGTAAGGGACATCGTACCGAAAAAAAATTTATAAGACGTCAAATAATGTCCGTTACAACATTACAGTAACCATTTATATGGTAAATGACAAATGACTAACTTATTAATTTTCGAGCATGTAATGAATATATGCGGAATAATGTTTATTTTTAAAATTATATTGCTAATTTTCTAAAATAATAATAGTTAATTGCCTATTAATTAATTGCCTATGCACTGTTTTTGTGAATAAAGAATAAATAAATAAATAAAAATAAAATAAAAACACAAATAATTAATTAATTGTTTTTAAATTAAAATTAGGCTTTATTATTATACCAATAATGATGTTATACTAATTTTATTTAAAAAAAGTGTTTTTTTTTTTGGAAATTCATGAAAAAGCCGATGAAAAATTTCAACACTAGGATGTTCAGAATCGTGTTCTGGATCCCTGGTATCGGTTTTCGGTACGATGTCCCTTACACCCGTTATATGAACTAGATTTGGTGTCACGGTTCAGAAAGTGGTAGCGTGAAATAGCGCCCTTGTGTCGCTATTTCTTTACAAGTCACATCCTGACAAATTTATTTTTGCCGATAGGAGTGTCGCTACTGTCTATATGAAACTGTCAAACTACAAGTCATTATCATTATAAAATCGTTAGTTCACGTTTCCGCCACCAGCACAGATATGTTTGCAACCTCCGCGACCACATTTTAGATGTCATTTTGTTCGTGAATGTTTATCTAGTTTATATATTATATCGATGTATCGCATCCAAGGCATGGATCAATGATGGATCATCTACTTTTCAGTCTATCAACAACTACAATTAAGTTATAATATTCTCTCTGGTTTCAGCAACTCGTTGGGTCACGGACGGAGTCTTCATAGATTACAAGAGTCAGATATTTATTATATTTTGACTACCATTGTGAGTTATAGCCACTGTAATAAGCTGGTAGGATTAACGCAATTATTTATATTTCGACAGCCATGTAGGCGGGTAAATAGCGGCAAATCTTTTAGACTGTTTGATTAAGTATCTAACACTTTTTTACGAATATATTGAATTTAAGTGCAGATAAAGCTCTTATGTTTTTACATTAATGCATTCACATTATCTTTGTTATCTGCAAGGTAGTGTAAAAATAATAGTCACTATTATTCAAAACGGTCCGTCGGGTTAATGCTCGGTAGGTCGCACCTCTAGTCAGTGTTGCCAGTCTCATTACCATTAAATTTACTGTTCAATATCAATATTTCATAGCGATTAGAGTCGTGCTTTAAATATTATGGCTGAAAGGTCAGGCGATTCTACGATTTATGTTCTTGTGCATTGGTATGAAGTGATTAAAATTAAATTGTGCTAGAAAGTAGCTAAGTAGTATATGTATTAGTTCGGTGGACGACGCGTCTATGTGTCTAGGAACTAAAATCTGGTAATTTATTGTACTATCTTGCCATTTACTGTATACTGATTGCGATATTTAAATGTCTCTTAACCATCATAAATATAATATCCTTTTTGTTTGTTTTCGCAAGGAAAACCGCCGATAGGTCCCCGGGACTTGTGGGGGGTCAACCGGGGTATGTGGGAGTCATACCTACTTAAACCCCCACGGCTGACTCCAGAACTCTCCGTTGGGATCTGCACCAAGAGCCCCTCAGTGTCTGCCTTTGAATCCGCCACCGGGGGAGAAATGTAGCCCCCCGAGAAACAGGGGTCACAATCCCGGCGCAAGGTTGGTTCGTTCAATGCCCACCCCTACGGCATCGCAGCGCCCGCGATGACGTATATCGTCACCCGCTTCGGGGTTAAATCTGAGTAAGTAAATTGGTCAAGAATAATGGTTTGTTAACTGACTCGGAGTGCAGTAATTATGTCTGCAGCTCGCTAATATTTTCTCCTCACGGCTTCCCAATAAATTACAGCTATGTTTGAGGGAAAAATAATAATGAATGTGCCTTCAATTGTAGTTTTCCACTTCTATGAAACAACCATAATAAAGAATACATGTCAAAATGGCCATCGTAGCGTACCGCTTTATTATGAGGCCGAGGATGTTAAAATTAATAAAGTAAGTACTTCTCATACTCTTCATTACCTATTCTAATTGTTTTTTTTTAGTGATAGTGTGAAAATAATCTCAATATCAAATAAAATACCGCACAGACCGCTACAAAGTTGCCAGATCCATAAAAGATTTATTTTACGGCAGTAAACTGGTTTCTATTTTACATGTAAAGCGTTCCGGTAGCAAGATCTTAATATGTCAGAACCCACTGAGTAAATAAGTCACTATCGCAGCAGTACTAAGGGCTTGAATTGTCGTGAGGCACCGGATCGGAGATCGAACAATCCCCACCCTTTTTAGGTGTCGAGAAGGAAAACTTCAAGAGGTTCTCGGTCTTCTTAGAGGCGGGCAATCAGGTGATCGGCCTTTTTTTTTTGACGCGTTGGTATCTTCCAAAGATCCCCGGGAGCTGTGGGGCTCGACCGGGGTATGTGGGATTCTTACTCACTAAAACCCCCGCGGCTGTCGCATCGGCACATGAGAGGCCTGGGGTCCCCCCCAGGGCTCTCCGGTGGGATCTGCACCAGGGGCCCCTCAGTGCCTTGCCTTTGAGCCCGCCGCCGGGGGGCGCATTGTAGCCCCCCGGGAACCTGACACGGTACTCACGGGGACGGGGGTCGCAACCCTGCCGCCGTCCTCCTCGGAGTCGCCGCCGTACTCAATGGATGTTCAAAGGGCCCACACCCGAACGTCCAGCGACTCCGAAGCAGGTGATCGCCCTGCATTATCCTAGCCAGTATGGCCTACACAAAGTTAATGCATCCCGTCGTGATTCTCGCGGGATTTAAACCCGCGACGTCCGGTTTGGAAATTAAGCGGTTTCCCGCTACTCTACGGAGGCTACCGCTCTGTGGGCAATATTAATATGTTACGTTTGATTTGATGAATCAGACAAATAAGCGTAATAATAAAAATTGGCGTAGTTAGGTTCATGCAATTTTTTTTCGCGGGGGAACCTTCTAAACGTCCCCGGGAGCTGTAGGGCTCGACCGGGGTATGTGGGATTCTTACCCACTAAAACCCCCGATTCTGTCGCATCGCTAACACAGCCCCGGATCTACGATATTTTCGAACCGGGTTAGAAACTTGAAAGTGGTGCCCGTCTCTCTAGCGTTTTCGAAAAATTACTTAAAAAAGACTCACAAATATAGGTAAGTAATATAATGGTTGGCATTTTTTTCATAAATGGGACATTAAGAACCCTTTAATGAATGTTTACTCTTTATTATCTATCACTTACGCTGTGTGGAGCAAGTTTTTATCTTTTTAATCATATGAAATTACAAATCAGTTTCATGGGGTTAATAACGTCCCATGAAACTGCCACCCGTCGCGGGTGCCCCGGTTTGAAACTATCCAAGTTTCAAATCGATAGCGTCAGCGGTTCCTGAAATATTTATATAGGTGTGACAAACAGACAGACGAAGTCTCATAAGGGTTCCTTTTTACCTTTTAGGTATTGAACCATAAAAAGTGCATATTATTTAATACATGGAACCACATAAATATGTGCTCAGATCTTTGACCATTGATTTAGGTGGGCTTGTCGTTATAGACCACGACTAAATTTGCAAAACTAAAAATAAATGCATTTGCAACCGAAAATTTCCACAGCAGTAATAATGCGTCCTACCATAGTGGACGGTTTAACAAGGGACCTACCGCCTAGTATTTTTTTTTTGTTTTTTTTTTTTTGGGAATGATAGACGCTGTTGGCCGCAGCTTCACCGGACAATAGGAGGCGAGCGCTTAAAGCGCTCTAGCCTTAACGGCAGAAGTAGCGACGAGCTCAAGGGCACCTCAGGGAGGCACGGCCTCGGCTTGGGCTGTCGCTTAAGAGAGGGCTGAGTTTACCACCGGTTCACAACGCGCCCCCACTGAGAAGAACCGGCAAGAAACTCAGTGGGGATACCGCCTAGTATGTACAAGTAAATTGCGGAATGCGGACAGGTCAAGTATCCGTGTGTTTTAAGCTCTTAACGGTGTGTAATCTAAAGAGTTTAAACGTTTAAAGTTTGGTGTTTGGGTGCGGCTAAGTGTGGGTTGGCGATATGCATATTTTACTTAAAAGGTTAGGTTTAAATGCTAAGAGGTTGAAAAGGCTATGGTCGCAGCTCATCACTAAATGTAATATAGTTATATTACATGTAATGTAGGCAGTAACCTCGTCGATCTAAAAAAATTCTAATACCTACTAATATCCTAGGACAATTTCACACACGGTCATCTGATCCCAAACTTGTCAGAGCTTGTACTATGGTAACCAGACAACTGATACTAATATGTACTTATATATACTTAAAAAAAATACTTAAATAGATAAATAATACTCAGATACTTGGTGGGAAACAGTACAAGGTGCCTAGGGATTGCAATCCGGCGTCAATTTCAATCCGGCCGGATCCGACTAGATTCCCACCGGATTGATCAAATCAGGTTGATTTTCGCTTTTCAGTCCAAAATGAGCTATCAGCGATATATTATCTTTTGTAATTGTACTTATTATTTAGGTAGTAAGTAGCTCGTCATCATCATTAGCTGGAATACGTCCACTGCTGAACAAAGGCCTCCCCTTAGAAGGGAGGGGTTGCCATAATCCCCACGCTTGGCAGGCGGCTTGGGCGTGCCTACTAAATGCGATCTCAGTCGGACGATGACCCGTTGTAGGTCCTCCTTCGTCGCGAGTATCGCAAGGGTGTCGGGTAGAGCGGGACAGTCTCTGCCCCTGGGACTTGCTCCAACCAGCATCCGGCGCCGGATAGAGTCGAGGTCCGAACAGACGAACGGACATCCGAACGGACGTCAGAATGGACGAACGGACGTCCGAACGGATGAACGGACCGTAAACCTTTCGAAGATCCTCCCCGACAACAAAAAGGACGTATACAAGTATATTCACCTTTTATTTTTTTTGACGCGTGGGAAATCTTCGAAAGATCCCCGGGAGCTGTGGGGCTCGACCGGGTTATGTGGGATTCTTACCCACTAAAACCCCCGCGCCTGTCGCATCGGCACATGAGAGGGGGGTCCTCAGGGCTCTCCGGTGGGATCTGCACTAGGGACCCCTCAGTGCCTTACCTTTGAGCCCGCCGCCAGGGGTCGCAACCCCGCCGCCGTCCTCCTCGGAGTCACCGCCGTACTCAATGGATGTTCTAAGGGCCCACATCCCGAACGTCCAGCGACTCCGAAGGAAGTATATTCACCTAGCTCATAAATTCCTATTTGACATTGTAAAAGTTGGTCAGATATATCTTCACGTCTCTCCACTTCTTATTAACTATGTGGTAGGTTCCTTGAGCAAGGAACCGTCCAGGTCGGCCATCCAGGCCGATAAACAGCAGTGTTTAACATTGCTGTGTTCCGGTGTGTAGGGCACTGTAGCTGGTGAAATTACCGGACACAAAATACATAATCTGATGTCGTAAGGGTTGGCAACGCGTCAGTGATTTTTTTGGTGTTGCTAGCGTATATCTGTGCTGCGGTGACTGCTTCGGGCGGGCCGCATGCTTGCTGCCACCTTGGGTGTAATAAAAAAAACATCTCATAGCAGAACACATACACAAAACAGATAGGCAATAATTTACATAGGTTTCTAAAAGTACGTAGTGAAAGAAGCAACTCTAGAGCTGGAACTCTATTCTCCACAAAACTTTCTTGTACGAGTATAATAATGTAATAATAATGTCCTCCTGGCCGAAACGACCACAGCGGCCAATCTTTAACAAGATCAGCCATGTACGCAGGAGATATTATAGTGCACAAGCGCTTGCGTAGACACAAGTGCACTCTCTCTTCCTTTATATAATAATCCGATGGGACGGAAGACCGACACGACCGGGGAGAGGTAAGGCGCAGGACCGACTTTTTACATGCACATCCGACGCATGGCTCATCTTACTTCACAGACAATCAGGTGATCGGCCTGCATTGTCCTAGCCAGTAGCCAGGAACAACTACTCAAATTTGTTGCCCCCCGCAGGATTCGAACCCGCGACCTCCTGTTTACAAAGCAGCGGTTTCCCACTACGCCACGGAGGTTACAAACGAGTACGAGTATACTTACAATATAAACCTAAAGATATAAAATGTCGATAAAAGTAGGCGTTCTTTAAATCAATTACCATTATTCAGGTTTATAAGCAAATGGATGAGACTTCTTTTTATTGTAAATTATACTCTTACATGATATAAGGAGGGGTTTAATTTACCAATCAATGGTGCCGCCATAAATACTTGAAAACATTTTATTTGCATACATATATTATTATCTATTCGCTTCTTTACATGTGCCGTCCATCACGGCGAGTGTTTACCTGATCAGCCTTTACACTATACGACACGATTCCGATACTGACGTGATATATTAGTCGGATGGTTTTACAGTATAAATATTTTTAGGCTTGTTGCTTTACCATGTTGGTACATGTCTTTTTATTCGTTTCCTTAATTTTGAATGTGTCACGTAATTTTGAACGTACACGACCTTGACTGCCTTTCTATAATTTTGTCATTTTAGCTCAGGTACAGGCACAGACTACTAAGAGATATCTAGGCGACCACAGAGTCTTGGTGACCGAGCCAAGAGTCGTTTTTACAAATTACCTGTGTTTTTTCGTTTTTTTTTCGATCAATTGAATTCGGACTGAAAAACAAATCAAATCACCTAAAGTGTCATGAAATACACTATGTTCGACATCAAGATGGGTTTTGCCACTATGACGGTTCCATGGCACAAGACGTTCTTTCCAGGATTACCAAACCAGAAATACTTACTCGATTAGAATAAAACAGATGACAAACCACCTATCACTGCTAAAACAGTAGTTCGGCTTCCAGATAGGCAGGTATAAAAGGAATTACAAGAGGCTTTTTGAAGATGAGAGAATTTAGAAAAGTTAAAAATTATTAAGAAAGAAGAAGAAGAAGAAATTTTAACTTAGAAATACGGCTCATTTCCATTAACAGATAGGTACTAAAAGTAGTTTCTGAACTCTCATCATAATTCACATAACTTAAAGTGGTATCGACAAGATATACAGTTGATCGACAATCTGCATAACTGGATGAATATTCAACCATTTACTTTCCTATCACAGCCTGTTACAACGCTTCGCAGGCTACGCTACGCTTCCCAGAGGGCCTAGACAAGATGCAATCGCTTCATAGCGAATCTATTTCTTCATTCGCTAACGGTGTCAATTCCCTACAATTTGTCACGTGATTTTTCGATGACTTATGTCATTCTCATACATTTTTATACTTTCTATTAGCGATAGCGCTTGTAGAATGTTACATTGTCTAGGGGGGCAGGCTACGCTACGCTGTCGCTACGATGTCGTGTGTCGGTGTCGTATCGGTAGATCTAATTGGTCAGTAAAGAAACATCCAATAATTGCTGCTAACGGATCTCCTAGCTTGCACAATTATCGGGAAGCGTATTTCTATTTAGGTATCTACCTAACCTGACTTGCTTACGATTATAGATAGCGGCAGATCGCTATTTGTCGAAGCACTCGAGATTAAAGGAATATTGAATATGGATGGCTATTTTATTACTATAGTTAAGGGCTAATGTCTGGTCTACACGAAGGCTTATTATAATGGGTGTAAGGGACATCGTACCGAAAACCGATACCAGGGATCCAGAACACGATTCTGAACATCCTAGTGTTGAAATTTTTCATCGGCTTTTTCATGATTTTCCAAAAATAAAATTCACTTTTTTTAAATAAAATTAGTATAACATCATTATTGGTATAATAATAAAGCCTAATTTTAATTTAAAAACAATTAATTAAAAATTTGTGTTTTGATTTTTTATTTATTTATTCTTTATTTACAAAAACAGTGCATAGGCAATTAATCAATAGGCAATTAACTATTATTATTTTAGAAAATTAGCAATGTAATTTGAAAAATAAACATTATTCCGCATATATTCATTACATGCTCGAAAATTAATAAGTTAGTCATTTGTCATTTACCATATAAATGGTTACTGTAATGTTGTAACGGACATTATTTGACGTCTTATAATTTTTTTTTCGGTACGAAGTCCCTTACACCCTGTATATGGAAGATATGGTGTCGAAGCTTAGAAATATATTAACGAAGTTGTGAGCATCACATACATATATATATTTCCCCGTTACTAGAGTTACTGCCGCACTTATAAACGTCAGTTAGAGATCGGAGTAATTCGGGCCATTAATGTAGATTTGAATACACTCAAATTTGAAATTTCACCCTTTATTCCACCAATCGAGTCAGTACTGGACGGCTAGCAGATCGAAACTTGCCGGCGCTGTATCGACCCCCGTCGTATGAAATTGCCTATTTTGTTTTCCAATGATCCATACTGCACATGCAAAACACCTGCAGCTGTCATATTGGAACATACCCCGGTCAGTGCTTTGCCTTTGAGCCCGCTGCCGGAGACTGTGGGAACCTCTCACGGTTTCAGGGGGATATGGACAACATTCTGCCTCAGTTATCCTCGGATACTCATGCGTCCAGCGACCATTAAATAGGGGAAGTATAAAAATTGCCAACGCCGTTAATCAGCCAAGTGTGGCACTGACCGGGAGGTACCCCACCAGGGGGCGGCACTCAGGCAGACAACAGATACTTTTTTCAAACAAGTTACATTATGTGGGAATAGAAGTCCGTAAGAATATCATTCGCTACGCGAAGAAATGCTACGCCCCGATAATGATAGGACAAGTTCAGGCGTACCTGTTCGGACACGTTTTTAATAGACATACGTGACAATTTTCTGAAGAAAAACAGGTAAGATCGATTGCGTCGGTAGCTGGCGTGTTTTGCAGACGTAATTGCGCTGCCTGCGTAGTGTCACGATCGGGAATCGAAAATGACTTGATTTTTAGGGTTCCTTATCAAAAACGTAAATAAAAAAGGAACCTTTCTGCTGAGACTTCGTTTGTCTGTCTGTTTGTTTCTCTGTCTGTCTTTTTGTTTGTCACACCTATACATATATTTCAGGAACCACTGACGCTGTCAATTTGAAACTTGGAATAGTTTTAGATTTTACTTATACCAAATCCCATCGCAAACAATTTTATTTCTTTTATTTTCTTTTTGGGGCTTTTTGGGGTCGAAGTGGGGAATTTCAAATTGAGACCACTATATCTAGTGGAGTATCATTTGAAAGGTTCATCAAAATCAAATATTTATAGGTCTACTTTATTTTACAGGAAAAATAAAACGATCTTTCCTAGGTAGTACAGTTTTTAATTCTTAAAAACCTCCACAAACAGACTTATTTTTGCAGTTTTTTTTTGGTTATCAGAGTTGTTAGACGAATAATAAATTAACGTTAATAGTTCCAAAGAAAGTATGGAACCCTCGGTGCGCGAGTCCGACTCGCACTTGACCGGTTATTTTAATGTTATTTAACGGAAATTTTCGCCGGGCTGCGTCCAATAACGGACTGCGCACCTCCTCGACTTATCCGTTTTTGCTGCTCCCCAGATAATTAGCCTCCTTCGTGGGATATGTATTGTGTGTTATTTAACACGTGTGCTAATTTCGTCACGACCCGTCTCGTAATTATCGCACGCAGTGATATTGTGCACATTGCTAGGGTCATTGGCTTCATGATGCAATGCAACTCCTTTATAAGTGTATACAGTTTGAGATTTTTGCACTCGATATAATGTCCTGGTCGATACCCTACGTAGCTAATCTTGTCAAAGATTGGCCCATAGCGGCCAATCTTTGACAAGATTAGCTAACTACGCGGGAGATATTATAGTGCACAAGTGCTTGCGTAGACACAAGTGCATTCTACAAACCGATGGGACGGATGACCGACACGACCGGGGAGAGGTCAGGCGCAGGATCGACTTTTTACATTCCCATCCGACGCATGGAGTATCTTACTTAACAGACAATCAGGTGATCGATCTGCATTGTCCCAGCAAGTAAGAAAAAATACACAAAGAGGTTACTCCCGTGGGATTTGAACCCGCGACCTACGGTTTGCAAATCAAGCGCTATCCCGCTACGGCACGGAGGGTGCGCTTGATATAAAACAAACTAGTACTTGATCACGACCCTATGATGGTAAGTGGTGACCCAACCGTTGATTGCAGCGCGCTTGCTTATTAAAAATACAACGAGAAGGATTCTGTTTTCGGCAATTAAGGGCTCCTACTCCCGGCAAAGAGAACATTATAAATGACGTCATTATGATTGACGGGCCTGTTGGTCTAGTGGTTAGACACCCTGACTGCTACCCAAAATAGGTCGTGGGTTCGATTCCCGCCAAGTGGCTGGGTGTTATTTATCTATTTAAGTATGTATTTACAAAAAAAAAGTATATAAGTATTAGTATCAGTTATCTGGTTTCTATAGTACAGGCTCTGCCTAGTTTGGAATCAGATGACCGTGTGTGGAATAGGCATGATGACTAATTTTGAAAAAATAGTCTATAATGTACTTACTGGTCTACTATTGCCGAAAATAATCATATTTTTGTATTAAATTTACAATTAATAGCAATATTTTCAATTTTTAAAATAGAGTTTGAATTTCGTTCCAAAACGATGGCCGGTGCTTGGCGCCATATTGTGACGTCACTGTGGTGTAATTAAACATCTGTCTAGGTATAAAAGTGAATCATTGTATGAAAGAAAAAGTTGAGATGACAGTTTGACAGTTGTTTATTTACAATACTCAAAGATTTACACAGGATTGACGTCATTCACTCTGATCAGCGTTTATTACAAAATGGCGATTAGCTGTATTTGAGTAATTTATTTGCTTAAATATCACGAAAATCTCTCTATTATTATGAAAATGAGATGCATTTTTGGAATCAGTGCAATCTGTTCCAATATTTAAAACCACAAATTTATTGGTATTGTGTTGCAGTCATCATGCCTATTGTCCCAGAATATTACTATTAATGTGTAGCACATTTAAGCGGTTTGGCACATTCAGTTCGGCAGTATTTGTTGAACGGCTAGGTCGGCCTGCATGTTCTTTATTCGGTTAGTGCCGATCGCGTAATCCGTTTGGGTTATATGAGGGTCCGCAAACGGTTCGGCAGTATTCGTTGAATGACTAGTGAGGCGACGGCGGCGGTGGGGGCGGCTTTTTTATGCCGAATGTAGTGCCGGCCGGTGTTCTCGAATACTTATCCAATTGTTCGATATTGCCTTCCGGGTGTGCCGATTTATACTGGCCAACTTAGGGCTCCCGCACATAACTGCGAATTCGCATCGCATCGCAAATATCTGCGAGAAACAAATGCATTTTTAACCGACTTCAAAAAAGGAGGAGGTTCTCAATTCGTCTGTATATATATATATTTTTTTTCTATGTATGTTCGCGCATAACTCTGGCAATTATGAACCGATTTGAAAAAATCTTTCTTCCATCCATTCTTTAATCCGTTAATTGGGTCCCATAAAAAAAAATATTGCTTAGTAATAAGTAGTTCCTGAAAAAACAAGAATGGTGACTGCGCACTGAGAGCTGCAAGAAAGCCTATTTTTTTTTTTTTTTTTTTTTACTCCCTATAAGCCAGTGCTTGACTGCAGTCCCACCTGATGGAAAGCGGCGACGCAATCTAGGATGGTAAAGCACACTGGCTTATTAAAAGCCTATTCACTCTAGCTTTGAAGACACCCAGGTTATAATCGGGCGGAAAAACTGACGCAGGCAAACTGTTCCAGTCCTTAGCTGTCCTTATTATGAATGACGATGCAAATCGCTTAGTTCGGACTGAAGGCACGTTTACCACATAAGGGTGTGTGCGCGCCGTGCGTCTCGTTGTCCGATGATGGAAGGGGGATGGTGGAATCAAGTCATGTAATTCCTGCGCACACTCTCCAAAATGCATCCTGTAGAATACCGAGAGGCTGGCTACTCTGCGCCTGTGCTCCAGGCTTTGTAAATTGGTCTCTACTAACCCAGAGTTACCAATAAGCCTCTTAGCGCGCCTCTCCACTGAGTCCAAAGCTGAAAGATAGCATTTCGCAGCACCAGCCCATATGTGACTACAGTACTCCACACACGATCGGACTTGCGCTTTATATAACATCAAAAGCTGCTCCGGTGTGAAGTACCGATGGACCTTTGCAAGGACACCTAGCTTCCTTGCAGCTACCTTGGCCTTGGACTCAATGAACCGCCCAAAGTTGAGGTTTGAGGAAATTTCAACTCCCAACAACTGAAGGCGGTCGGTGTATTCCAAGGATACATTCTGAAAAGTAGGAGCCGAGGTGAAAGGACTCCGTTTGGCGGTGAAAAGACACGCTTGTGTTTTAGCGGCGTTGAATCGCACAAGGTTGGCATCACCCCATTCGGAGACCGCCTGAAGTGTGCGATTAGCACGCTCTACCATCGCTACTCTTTCGGACTGGATCACATCCTTACTGGCCCGAGCACTCGGCATGTAGCTCTCCACAACAGTGCTGTCATCTGCATACCCATAGATACCGGGCCTATATAGATGACGTTTTAGTCGCTCGGACTCGCTCGGTCGGACAAAATTAGTCATAACTCTGGCAAATATTTACCAATTTCAATGATTATTTTTTTATTCGAAAGAAGAAACCACTGTATTGAATCTGTATGAATTTTATTACAACCGGATAAGAACTTCCTGGAGGACCATGAACGATGTGGAGGAATTTATCTGGTAAAAACCATAAAACTGATGTTCTGCCAAATATACACAGCAGGTACGCTAACACCAACTTCAATAATATTTAAATTATTTTATACTTTTCAGTGATATTGAAGTCGGTTCAATTTTTAAAAAAAAAGATTTTATCAATACAAAAATTCATTTGTTTCTCGCAGATATTTGCGATGCGATGCGAATTCGCAGTTATGTGTGGGAGCCCTTAATGAACAACCTGTGAACGACTCGTCACCGGCATTAACTTTTCAGCGTTAACAAAATATTTTTTTCATGTAAAGACGCACTAAATATGTAGTTGTGTAGGTAGTACACAAAGTCGAAAATGCTTTGCAGAGGTTTACTGACAGCGCGATTTGTTTGCAGTACAAGTTCCGATAGACAGATCAAATAGAAAGGTTATGAGGTGTGTGTGACCCAAGGTGTGGCCTTTGATGCTTATTAGTGAGTTTTGACCCTAGGAGAACGCAATTCAATGCGCGGGCGCGGTTTTATGCGTTCCACAATCAATTATCAGGTTCAAAATAGTAGATTGTATCACAAGGGAACAAGGGAGTAACTTTTCATCCCCCTCTATGAGAATAATAACTAGGTATGACATGCTTTTAGTATTGACGAATATTTATATTTACATAACCAAATTACAATTGTCTGTAATATTTTGATGAAAAATAATAAAAATATGATAGTAAGTTTCCGCTTATTTATTTTTTTCAATTTGGCCAACCAATAGGTATGCCGCGTCGGCGGCGTTTCGGCAGGCGCGTTTCTTTTATTACCGGCCGGGACTTTATCGAAACGAATTGCGTTCAAACTTGTTAATTTTATAGTGTTCCAAATTCAAGTCATTTCTTCACTGTTATTAAACTGCGCCGGAATGACCTACTTTCTTAGAGGAGATACCACTGGAGAGAGCATGATGCGCTAACCCCCTCTGCCAAATTTTTGTTCATATGGTCAGGTCATTCTTTATTTGTGTGCGTGTATTTTTGAATGTGTTGCGAGTTTACTATAGTGTGGGTATGCGTGAAAGTGTATCTGGTGTGTTTACTTCGCCTCCCGCACCCCGCAAAAGTGCCACGAAAAATTTGTTCGGGGAATCGACGCGATACTAACTCCTTTGGTACTTTCTCTGAGCCTACTTTGGTCGCACTTAACGAGGAACAAAGCATCGCTTTTCGAATACATTACGGGATGAAAAATCTTTTTTTCCGTCGGGAAGGACCTTCGAAAGGTCTCCCGGCCTCAGGTAGTAGGAGGCCGGGTTATGAGGGTTTTTTACCTACTAAGACCCATTGGACTTCATTAAACGCTATCGAGAGACTTTGTGCACTTCGTTCGGACCTTGGCAGAGCATAATAGCATAATTTTTTTTCGCGGTGGAATTTCAAAAGGTTCTCGGGAGCTGTGGGGTTCGACATAGTATGTGGGATTCTTACTCACCAAAACCCCGCGGCTGTCGCATAGGCACATGAGAGGGGTCCCCCGGGTTCTCCGGTGGGATTTGCATCAGGCGCCCCTCGGTGCCTTGCGTTTGAGCCTGTCGATGGGGGACGCATTATAGACCCCCCACTGAGTTTCTTGCCGGTTATTCTCAGTGGGGGCGCGTTGTGAACCGGTGGTAAACTCAGCCCTCTCTTAAGCGACAGCCCAAGCCGAGGCCGTGCCTCCCTGAGGTGCCCTTGAGCTCGTCGCTACTTCTGCCGTTAAGGCTAGAGTGCTTTAAGCGCTCGCCTCCTATTGTCCGGTGAAGCTGTAATGGCCATCTGCGGCCAACAGCAGCGTCTATCATTCCAAAAAAAAAAGAAAAACGCATTATAGACCCCCGGGAACCAGACACGGTGCTCACCGAGTCGGGGGTCGCAACCCCGCCGCCGTACTCAAGGACGTCCTCCAACCACGAACGTCCAGCGACTCTGAAGATAATAGCATAACTTACGGTAACAATGATTGAGAGCAGAATTCCCCGTTACAAAACCCCGAGTCGTGATGTTTTTGACGTATAAATCCAACTGTGGCGTCGTGATCTGTCGTACAGACATGACTTGGGCGTTTGAAAGGTGAACACTGACAGTGCCACGGTGAAATATAATCACTGATGCATAGGAGTTATGGATATTACTGTGCAGTGATTGATCGCTGCGATATTGTATATTTGATTTCGATTTGTTTATCTACCTGGCTTCTATACGGGCATTACAAAAAACCAGACTGTAGCCATATCTAGGACACTCTTGCTATTGTGAAATAAGTTGTTTTGAAAAGATTTTTGACATGCGACTTTGATACGGCTTAGTGTTATCAGTTGTCTGGTTTCCATAATACAGGCTCTGCCTAGTTTGGGATCGGATGACCGTGTGTGGATTGTCCCAAGATATTATTATTATTATTGTTATAGTAGTAGGTAATGATTATATCAGGGTAAAATTATAGGGTATACCAGGGTATTATTAAATGTATGAACAACTGAAATTGGTAGAGTTCAATATGTCTTTTTTGACCCTGTCGATAGTCTTTTACTGGCCACCGGTAAGCCATCAAGTAATAAGTGTATAATGAAGAAGAGTTTCTGTTCAAAGCACAGTGTGATGCAGGCAATCACAGTAAATTAATTACTAATTGTAGTTTCAATTACAGTAATAATTAAATTCAATATCGTATATAATTTTCATAAATCTAATAATGTTATTAAAAATTAAAATTAATCCAATTAAAATTAATTAATATTCTTTTAACATATTATTAATAAATAATATTAATCTAATTATAATTATGTTATTTCTTAATAGTCTCCACTTTGTTTTTAGCCAATTACTAATTTCTTTTTATCACTCCTCTATTGAATATTATTTTTTATTATAATATATTTTCCCGCATAAGATAAAATTATATATCAACTGCTTGACATCCGTGGACCTATTAGGTCCAGATGAAAACCAGCGCCAAGCTCTTTTGTTTGGCAATAAAGCTGATCTGGAACCTTTTTGGTCCAGCCATGGGGCACATTCTTGCAATTACTTTTTTTGGAGTTTTTTATGTTTGCTTTTTTTCTTTTTTTTATATGTAAGTATGTTAATTGTGTCTGATTGTTGCATGGCCAAATAAACGTCTTTGTCTTTTGTCTTTAAGAAGAAGAAGAAAATCATTTATTGGTATACACCATGAAAAAGAAGAAATAATAGGTAAAATATACTTAAAAATTAACATAATATTTCCACGGGACATGCCAAATGGCCAACAGCTCAGCTTATGTTAGGTGCTATTACACCTAAGGTTGATTTTCAGCTGCAGCCCGGGGGTAACGGAAGCTTATAGATCTGATAGTATATAATTTTAGACTTTCGCGTTCCATTATCAAACTTTATTCTAATACCGCCGTCTGCTTGTGACCACGGCTGGTGCAACCCGGCCGAAACGTCAAGCCAAAATATAAGGTAAATCGCGTTAATTCCCGATTAGAATAAAGTTTGATCTGATAGTATATTACAATAATTATTAATACCTATGGACAGTAAGGTGATAAGTATAGAAGTAGGTACACCTGTGGGCAGAATCACCGCACAACTAAAGACTACAGCTAAATATAAATTCTTATAAAGAAGGAAAAAAAAACTAACAGTTTTTAAATACCGCAGGCATGCAACAGAAGACAGATATAGTCCAAGACCAAACAAACTTACAACAGCAAAAGCTGAAGATAGTAATATAGAGCTATTAAACATCTAATATGAAACTGCTAGCTGTGAGCATTACTAATGCATAATACATAGTGTGTGGATTGTCCCAGGATATTATTATTATTCGGTCGCAATAATATAAAAACTTTTGTTTTTTTTTCTATTCAGCATATTGTGTGCGTACCAGGAAACTCCACAGGAAATATCGCTAATGTAATGTACAACGTACACTAAAAGCGAGTTCACACGACTCGATTCCAGCTGATCAATTTAATTTATGTTGATCAAAAAATAAAAAAGAATACGTGAAAGACGAAGTGCACGGTTCAATTTTAATTCTTTCAACACAAGAACTAAAACGTGGTCGTTTACCTAAATGTAAAGCATTAGGTATTTTTTGGGACAAACTACACACGCTCATCTGATCCCAAACTAGGCAGAGCCTGTACTACGGAAACCAAACAACTGATACTAATACTATATCCTTTTTTTTTTGTAAATACAAACTTGAATAGATAAAACACTGAGACAATTAGTGGGAATCGAACCCACGACCTGTTGAGTAGCGGCCAGGGTGTCTAAACACTAGACCAACAGGCTCGTTAAAGTTTGGTCATTATATGTACGAGTATTCTGTGGTTTGGTTGAAAGTGTAATCAAAAGGCTCAAATTGCATGGTATTTAGCAGATGATCAACGAAAATCGGGCCGCGTGAAACCGATATTACATGTATGTAAGTGCCTAAGAGCTTTGTGTTACCTAGATATTAATCTAAAAGCCGGTAGACATTAGTTGTTAGAGGGGAAATAATGACGGACATTAGTCGCTTCAAAGCCGTCGCAAAAACGCTAAAAGCATAAAATTATGTAACTAGTACCTTCGATCGGATCGGTTTTTATTTTTAACCGACACCAAAAATAGAGGGTCTCACGTTGTTATTGGTATTCCCACTGGAGCACGCAACTCGAATACCAAGATACACACAATGTATGTAGTGTAACAGGATTCGAGATCTTCCGCTTAAGGTGCTACTCGGATCTTAGGTCTACTGCAACAAAAAGTTGAAACTTTAATCGTCTATTATGACGAAAAGGGTGAAAATAGCCAATGCAAAAATTAAGTGGACAAGAAAGGAATTAAAGGAAAATGTGAATTGTACATAATTTTTTTACTGAAAAAGAATTTTTCAATACGTTTTTTTTTAAATTTAATTAAAACGTTATCAAGTGTATATTATCTAAAGAAAAGAATAACGAAACGAAAATAACAACGAAGTGAAAATAGTGAACGGAAAGTGAAAATGATGAGAATATAATAATGAAGTTTGTAAAAATGAAAAAAAAAAATAACAACAAAGAGAAAATAACAGAAAAGAGAAAATAACAACAAAGAGAAAATAATAAGGAAGAGAAAAGACAAACGTCAAAACGGCCACTTAGCTACAGAAATAAGACCGCAACTTAACGTGCTGTATTGCTTACATTCATCTATATTTCCAGAAACGCAATCCGAGATGTAATTGTATATTTATTTGTTTAACACCTTTGTACGTTATAGACCTTATTGACCTATGCCTTATTATTCATGCATATCGTGTGTAGAATCTCTAACGTACTAACATTAAATACTTACCCGTAAGTATCGAAAGACGCCCCTTTAACCCGAAGATGTAAACGGACACCAAGTATATTTCCTTTATAATGAAAATAGAGATTTTACACCTAGGCTCGCGAGGCAATAAAGTATTGAGGATGTTGGACTGTCATGGGGACAGTTGCGCTGAAGATTGCTAGCTCTGTGAGTTATAACACACCTCGTAAAGATTTACATAGTGTTTCTTGTTTATTGTGTTTGGTTGTTTCGCATTTGTTGTAGATATAGACGTCTGCAGCTGCTAAGTGTTAGCGAGAAGGTTTCTTGTGTATTTGTCAATCAATTATGTTTTCTTGTTCGACGTTTACCTATTAATTTTGCAATATTTGTTTATTTATGATGTCTGTTTATTATTTTGTGAAGTTAAAAGGGAGAAAACTGAATGGTCTATAGAAATGACCAATGAAATATCGGATGGGTGGATAAGTCCGGTACTTGCAAATCCGGTACTTGTAAATTAATTAATATTTATTAATTCAGACTTTCATCTTCATTATTATAAGCCAGAAGTTGTCCATTAATGAATAAAGGGATTCCTTAGAAACCCGGGTTGCCATAATCCCCACGATTGGCACACGTCTCGGGGATCAATTTCAGACTTCACTAGAAAACAATAAGAAGGGAAGATAGATACGAATAGGTATTAAAAACTGTTTGATGGGACCCTTACAATTTGGCGAGCATTTTGCTGTCGTGCTTTTTTTTACTAATCTATGCTGCTTAGCTGATAACAATTATGGCCCATTTACACGAAGCAAGTTTCTTGCCTGTTGCATACAATAATATTGAAGCAATAAATGCCTTGCATCGTCTGAACCACATGGCACATTCTTGCTCTACTGGGCAAGATTTGCATTCAATAATTACATTTAAATTTTTAACTAGTATCCGCGTGTAAACAGTTACTTACAATTCTCGCAGATCAAATATTTCGCTTCATTTATTCCGTTCAATTATTGCTTTTTTAACCTACAAGAAAATGGTATCATGTAAATGTGTCTACGGTTCCAATTTTGAAAACTGTTTTTGACAAAAAAAATAGACATCGGTGACAACTTAACGCAGCACGTTTATGGCACAAAATACTATAAGGTCAACGCGACGGGGCACATTCGACCAGTCAACCTGTAATTGGTCACTTGACGAAGGTTTGACGCGGTCCCGCCCGCATTTGAGGGTTGAGTTCGCGGTCTTTTTGTTCAATTAGCATTGTTTGTTTCGCCATTTCAGTAATTATTATTATGTGCCGGCGGGGTCGATCGCGCGATAGCTAAAAAAGGTTCTTAATATATAAGTATAGGTATAGGTTAATATCGATAAAAAGTATTGCATTAAAAATTGTTTAAGGCGTGGTTGCATTATGATGTACTCTCGCGGTCACGAACGGTGAACCACCTTTAGGGCGGCAATCGCTTGCACGAGCCGGCCCAAAATACGTGCGGGCGGGGTAAGCGCACGTAACATTGTTTAACCATTTAGATGGAAAACTGGTAGGTACACCGTTCGTATCCGCTTGTACCGCACCGTACTTGTCTTTTTTAATTGTTCGGTGGTTTAACAACGTTTTGGTAGTCCTCGGCAGTAAGCAAGTAAAATACAAAGGACTACGTAGTTTTTTTGTGACGTATCTACCTAAGGAAAATACTGAGGATCAACCTAATTATTACTAACCAATATCTCGAGATTGAGTGGTCTCGACAATTGCAAAACGAATCCTTACCACACTCAGACAAGTTCTCCTCAGTCTTTAAGCCCATTGAGGCTAGTCACAAGTACCTACATAATTCCTCGATGACATCTTTCTGTCCGATGATCGAACTACTAATCGGACTACTTGGAATAAACGAATGATTCACAACAGTCGGAAATTTTCGTATCAGAATCCGATGAAAACATTTTCGGTGATATCTTGTAGGACCCTTTGTAGGACCCTCTTTACGAATTCATCATCAAAGTGTTTAGTTGGATATGGAATGTTGATATAATTTCATCGCAACTATCGGATTTGCGCATACGCTATGCAAGTTATTAAAGACTAGCTGACCCACGCAGCTCCGCCCGCGCTGTGTTTACGTTAACTAAACTTTCGCATAGAATACAAAACCTCCTTTTTTAAAGTCGGTTAAAACTTGGACCCACTTTGTACTTGCCCTCCGAAGCACGGAGACGTTTAGTTCAAATGGCGTTATACGGTCACCCATCTATTTAATGACCTTACCTAACGTTGCTTAACCTGATCGATTTCCAAACATAGTTAACAACTGTCTATGAGTGTTCCCTTACAAATATTTATTATAATTATAATGAAAAATTGTTAAAATCGGAGCAAGCGTATAACCAAGTACACATTTTGATTTTACTCCCCTCTCCCAAGGGAACGGGATAAAAAGTATGCTATGTCCTACCTCGGAGTATTAACTAAAATCATGCCAAGTTTCGTTTCAATCCATCCAGTAGTTTCGGCGTGATGCTCAGCCGAGATACAGACAGACAGACAGACAAAAATAAAAATAAAATACATTTTTGGGTTTAGTATCGGTTATAGAATGTCCTCCAAACATAATTTTCAAAATATCTTCAATGTACAGATTTGGACCTGTTACAGTTTTATTATAAGTATAGATATCACCGAAAATATTTTTATTGGACTTTGATACGGAAAATGTTGACATTTGTGAATAGTCATACAGGGTGTCTGGTACGGGTTCTGATAGTTTACGAGCTCGATCAAACTGGCAGTTTTCTCCATACATTTCACACCAGCACCGTTTAGACCGTACCATTTAGAGCAACGAACGGGTCCGTTGCTTTAAACGGGGGGTTTAAAAAGCCAATCAAATGAGATAAAATTCAATACATTACACAGGAAACATTCCTTTTCGTTCCTCTCCTTCAGCGATACGGCATTATCTTGATTAGGTTTATCTTGAATATGTAATGGAAACCAGTCTTAGAAGTAAAATTGCATATAATTTAAAGCTTGAGTATGATCTAGCGTTGTAATTAGATAGATGTATAATTATATTGATAGCAGTGTTTTGCGAGTCGCAAATGCTGCGGTCCGGAGTTCTATTAATAATACCAGCCCTTGTTTTTGTCCCACTGCTGGTCCGGTCCTCCCTTAAAGATGAAGGGGCTTAGGCCGGCTCAGTGCGGGTTGGCGGACTTCACACTTCATTCGAAAGCTAGTTAGGCTTTCTCAGACATGCAGGTTTCCGCACGATGTTTTTCTTCACCGAAAGCACAGCCGAAAGCTAGTAACAATCGCACAGAGACGATTTGCACATGATTAAGTAAAGAAATTAGAGGTTCAAGCCGGGGTTCGAACCGGCGCACCTTGTTTCCAAGGCAAGCGCTCGCCCAATGAGCTGTTACTGCTCAGTTCAGTTGCAGTTTCTGTGGATTGGTTTTTATTTTTTCACACCAGCTCGATAATGTCACATTATATGTCATATAAAGATGACATAAAGTGCCTCATTATATCCCTATAGTCTAGCCGGGTAATAATGTTGTACTAAACACCCTTGGGTAATATTGTGTTTGAATTTCGAACGCCAAACGAAAATTACTCAACACTTTTACCACAGATATATATTACTACTCTAAGCAGAGAACTGCACGAAAAACAAAACATTTGAAAATCGAACCGAGCGCGACGAGCCCAGTGTTCTAGAAAAGAAAAGAAAATATTTTATTTAAGTAGACGATAACGCGGCAAATCATGAAATCACTATGTTGATATTATTGACGGTCTCGTTGGTCTAGTGGTTAGACACCCTGGCCGCTACCCAATAGGTCGTGGGTTCGATTCACACCAAGTGTCTGGGTGTTATTTCACTATTAATTAATATTAGTTATCTGGTTTCCATAGTACAGGCTCTGCCTAGTTTGGGATCAGATTACCATGTGTGGATAGTCCCAAAATATTGTTATTATTTTAATTCTAGCAATATTTGTATTTTATTACCTCCCAGTAGGTGTGAAAAGTAGTGTATTCACCTCGGGGATAAAGGTGCCTTTGTCTTGGGAGAGCTTAAATCCCTCGCTGTACTCAGGATTCTAGTATTAACTCCCCCGCTACGCTCGGGAGTTAACTCTATACTCCCTCGCTGCGCTCGGGAGTTGCTAGAATCCTTCGTTATGCTCGCGATTCAATTAAACGCCCGCGACATAAGACACTACTTTATCCCCTTGGTGCATAAACTACTATTAGTAGTCAGCACCAGGACCAGGATCCGAATATCATCAAGACTGTTTCCTGTAATTTGAAAATTTTAATTTCTGACACAGCATATCGCTGCTACAATCTAAATTTTCATTGTTTAGATTTCCGTAGCTGCAATAATTAATTTAACTTAATCATAGAATAAATACTTCTACATAATCTATTTGTTTTGGGACCGCAATGGATGCATTGTTAATCATTCACCATTTTTGTATCCTATACTTTTTTAGCCGACTTCAAAAATGAGGTTGTTTATTCGATACGTATGTATGTAATATTTATAAAAATGCGTAATATTCATATTATGTTATTCTATGTAGGCATGTAAACAAATGTACCAAATTTTATAAGTGTATGTATCAGGTACGGTCCCAGCCAACGATTTTGGGGGGGGGTCATATTTGACAGTCCCGTTGGTCTTGTACCTAGATACCCTTAACCGCTACCCAATTTAGTCTACGAATGTGGATTTTGGGGGGGGTCATGACCCCTACAACCCCCCCTCTCGGACCGCCCCTGGTATGTATGTATGTTTGTCCAACGATTCCTCAGAAACTACAAATCCGATTGCGACAATTAATTTTGCAATAGTTTTAGTTTGCTTCAACTTAGGGAAGAGACGTCTGCCAAGCGTGGGGATTATAATTTATAGCAACCCCTCCTTTCTAAGGGGAGGCATTTTCGTCGAAATCATACCAGCGATTAGCAAAAAGAATAAGACCTCTACTAAGCTCCGTTTCATAAACGGAGCTGCGTGGCCGCGCAGTTCTCCATGTGTCGACCGCGCGGCCACGGTTATCCCTTTATAGCTTTCTGAATATTGGATCTGCCAATTTACGACCTTCATTGTTAGTGTGACATCTACGTGACATCTTCTCATCTGAAATACCGCAGTGCCTGAAGACAAAGGTTTTTAACCAGTGTTTGTTGCCAGTGATGACATATGGTACTGAGACGTGGTCTTTAACAGCTGGCCTTTTAGAGAAGCTCAGAGTCACACAACGAGCTATGGAGAGAGCTATGCTCGGAGTTTCTTTGCGCGACAGAATCCGCAATTCGGAGATTCGCCGAAGAACCAACGTCACCGACATAGCTCTCAGAATCTGCAAGTTGAAGTGGCAATGGGCAGGCCACATCGCTCGAAGAACCGACAACCGTTGGGGAACAAAGGTTCTCGAGCGGTGACCACGAACCGGAAGACGCAGCGTAAGTAGGCCTCCCACTAGGTGGACAGACAACATTGTGCAAAAGCATGCATGCATGGATGCAAATCGCCAATTGACGTTCAATGTGGCGTTCCAAGGGGGAGTCTTATGTTCAGCAGTGGACGTCTTCCGGCTGGTGATGAATTGTTAGTGTTTAGCAAATTCCTTCGTAATATTGACGTAGTCGTTTTTTTTTCTTAGTGTCGTAACACTACGGCTGATCAGTCAAAACGGACACTTTGTTTAGCAGTGGACATCTCTCGGCTGATGATTCTGATGTGTTTTATTTTAAATCTTATTTCTTACCTATCCGACTAGATAGAGGATTTACTCATAACATACCTATCGATAGATTTACTGACCATTTTACTGCTAGGTGTTAATGCTAGATACTAGCACATAGGGTCAAGATATTCGTTGTATAAGATAGCGGGATCTTGGTTGTAAACAGTTTTTAACCATCACGCAGCCATTAAATACCGGCTTGTTTTAATGTGACTTTATAACTGTTTCAACAGTATCGTGTCAATTGTATAATAACCCCTTTTAGCCGATACGACCACAGTGGTCAGTCTTACACAAGACCAGCCATCTACGCGGGTGATATTGTAGTAGTGCGTGCTTGCGTAGACGCAAGTGCAGTTTCTATCCGTTGCGACGGGAGACCTACACGATTTTTTGAAGACCCAGACGACGCATAGAACTTACTTTGCAGACAATTATTCTGTCTGCATTGTCCTAGCTCGTAAGAAATAACTATTATAGAACTCAATGATATTATATACAATAGATATGCCATTAGCGCTCGCCAGACGTTCAGCGAGTACCTATCCCCCAACTGGGTTTTGTAACAGTTAGTCGCACGCCGTCCAGCGTAGTCAATGCGACGTCGTGACGTCTATCATTAAAAATTGAAAATGCCGTCCTGCGTATTTAATATGTGCACAAATAACCAGGCAAAAGTAAATAAACATTCACTGATAATATAGCACATGTAACTTTGAAAAAATAATTTGGTTTTGTAAAGTATTTCAATTTTCTTAATAACATTGTAAGAAATAATTGTAAAATTGAATGTGTCAGTTGACAAGATGACACTGACAAGCGTTTAACCAACGCTGACAACGGAACGCACAAAATATAGCCATCTCGTATTCTCCTACTTTTCTCGTTATGCATCTGTCCTTGTCAGACCATAGGTAGGAAAATGTATAGCTAGGTATTAGCTAACTACAAGTGACACAATTTTATCGCGCGTTAGTAGGGATATAACATATCTTTAGTAAAATATCATTGACTAGAACTACACAAAGTTGTAGCCATCCGCGGTATTTGTACTCGTGACCTACAAGGTTTGGCAAGCAAGCCTGCCTTCAATATGTATCCTCATTATTATCATCAGCAGCCGAGAGATGTCCGCTGCTGAACATAGGCCTCCCCCTTAGAAGGGAGGGGTTGCCATAATCCCCACGCTTGGCAGGCGGCTTGGGGAATCTTTATCCTATCCAGTACCTATGCAATAACTACACAAATATTACTTTTCGTTGGAATAATTAAGTTAATTATTTCTTTAAGTAAGTATAGGTAAATAATGTTGGAAATTTTATTTTATTTTATTTATTTATAATACACAAAACAGACAGCGACAATACTAAACAGAATTACAACATCATTGCTTTGATCTAGTCACAATCCTTGACATGTGTATCTGGCTAGCACAACAATTCCAGACTATTTATTTTTTATTAAGTAAGTATAACTTATGAAAGAAAAATGAAAATGTAAAACAGAAAAGAAAAGAAAAGAAAAGTGGGTTAATATTTTAAATCAGAACAAAACAGTACATTGCAACATTTGCAAGTAAGTACATTAATAAAATCTTTTTAAAAAAAAATTGAACCGACTTCAATATCACTGAAAAGTATAAAATAATTTAAATATTATTGAAGTTGGTGTTAGCGTACCTGCTGTGTATATTTGGCACCAACTTCAATAATATTTAAATTATTTTATACTTTTCAGTGATATTGAAGTCGGTTCAATTTTTTTTTAAAAAGATTTTATTTTAAACTTTTTAGTGATATTTTCATATATAAAGATTGAACCATCGAAAACCGTAAAATTATCTAGGTAGGTTATGATCACATTATCGTCTACATAGTTTTACATAATTCATGTTTCTTCAGAAAAAAATATCCGGTCGTAATGAAATTTGCATGGAAATATCATAGTAGTTTACTCTCTCGAATAAAAAAAGAATCATCGAAATCGGTTCATAATTGTCAGAGCAATGTAATGGAGAACATCAGTTTTATGGTTTTTACCAGATAAATTCCTCCACATCGTTCATGGTCCTCCAGGAAGTTCTTATCCGGTTGTAATAAAATTCATACAGATTCAATACGGTGGTTTCTTCTTTCGAATAAAAAAAGAATCATTGAAATTGGTAAATATTTGCCAGAGTTATGACCATTTTTGTCCGACCGAGCGAGTCCGAGCGACTAAAACGTCATCTATATAGGCTTTCTTGCAACTCTCAGTGCGCAGTCACCATTCTTGTTTTTTTAGGAACTACTTATTACTAAGCAATAATTTTTTTATGGGACCCAATCAATGGATTGAAGAATGGATGGAAGAAAGATTTTTCAAATCGGTTAATAATTGCCAGAGTTATGCGCGAACATACATAAAAAAAAAAAAAAAATATATACAGACGAATTGAGAACCTCCTCCTTTTTT